>CARXXK010000004.1:39419551-42380186 GCA_949089665.1 Macrosiphum euphorbiae
ACAATATTATACGTATTATTTTGTATACACACATACACATAATCATTGTAACCTCAGGTAAGTAATAGTAACAGTAAGTCTATTTTTCCAAAGTTTTTTGGGTCGATTTTATCTTTATAATAACATTTTATTTGAAACTTTTCGTTTGAGTGATTTTTTTTTCTTCTTTTGAATCCCCATTATTATGTTTAATGGTACTATGTCGATATATTATTACAGTGAAAACGTCGTCAAATTATAACGATTTCAATGGAAAACGATGTATTATTTTTAGTTAATAATATCAAAACATTATTACCTATGTCTGAAATAATATTGCTATATTACTTTATAAGTACATTTCGTAGTGAACCTTTGAAGATTTTAGATTCGGAGGGTTCCTCATTTTACTTTCATAACTCGAGAAAAGATCAAAAATGTATTACGCCTGAATACACTTTAGTCTGGTCCAGTTAATTTAATTACAACGTTAGACATTTGCGATAAACGGACGAGGCCGGCCGAGAGACTTTTCGAACACAATACCGAACAACAAAATTAATATTATAATGCCGTTATAGAAATAAGTAATAACATTTAGATATGTCTGTGATTGAAGCATATTATATTTGTGTTAATGTAATATTACTAACGACATTTTAACTTGATTTAAAGTTTATTATGTTTGTACTGTATTATCGAAGGCCGAAATCTGATCAAAATAATATGTATCGGTGGTAGGCGATCGGATAAACGAGTGGGTATACGTGTCAGAATATATTATCTACATACAACTATTGAAGTACAATAAGTAATTAAATTTTACCAATAGTGAAGGATCCCGGCGCAGGAAGGTTTTATCCGTCGTTTCGTCTCCATTGGCATGACGTTGTAGTTGTCTCGCCTCCTGCACAAACCAAACAGAAACACATTTAAATTATTTTTTTATGTATTAGCGTAGAGGTAGAAAATTGACACGGATAAATCGCAGTCAAACTAGTAAATAAACGGTATATCCGATGTTTAATCATTAAACGCACGGTAAATACTAACTATTCAAAAGTGTACAATATTATTTTATATATTTACACGTTATATGCTATATTATACATATAATTTATATTGAAAGTGAACATCTTGAACGATGTAAATGTAATTGATCTATTATAATGTCATAAAAGTCCCATCGGATTTTAAAACATTTATTCAAACATGTATAAGATGTAACAGTTACTATACGTTACTATCAGCTACTACTGTATTTTTATCTTAGTTTCAGTGTACCTCAGTTTAAGAGAAAATTTGCGTCGGAGTACCTTTAGGTTTACCTATGAACTAATTCAACCAAAACGGCTAACCGCCTGTGGTGGATTGAATATAGTATTTGGTATAATATAGTCGAACGTGGTTCAAACTACTCTCCAAACATTCCTGTTATTATTTCTAAGAACAATCTCCGAAGTCCTGATTGACTGATTCTTAATCAATAAGCAGCCAAAACTATGATAGCTAAAGATTAACATTTTCATGGTACCTTCATATTATCATCAGGTAGTGGAGTACTAAGAAAATATTTTATAAAATTTACATTTAAAGAAAGGCTTACACAAGGATTTGGTGGTTCTCGAAAAAATCAATTTTTTTTGTTTATATAGGGTTGCCATTGGTTGCAGAAAATTAAATTGTTATTACCTATGTTTGGATTTAATTTTGGACCTGTATTTTATATTTAGTCAAAACCACCAAAATTACTGTGTTAAGAATCTGTGTAGTTTACATTTAACAGAGTTGAGCTTAAGACGGCCCAGTAAATCCATAGGCGTTATTTAATTTGTCACGGACAACGCCTTGCAGGATAAACTAGTTTAATATAAAAATAAAATGTTATAAATTAATAAAGACAAAAATAAGTGTTTAATAGTTATTATAATAATTGCATCGATATAAAATATATTATGTTAGTTTTATAGGTCAAGATTTATTTTTATTTAAAAAAAAATTTAAATAGGCCAAACCTCGTGAATATAGCAACCTGTCATAGAAACTAAGCCCCGGCCTGAGTGGTTTACAATTTTCCGGGCTATGTAGTTTGTGATACATAATAATTTATAATCATATACCCACTGATGTGAAGTTAAGATCGTGAAGTGGACATGTTATTATTTTTTTTTATCAACTTTGTGCGATTATATTAGTATAATAAATGGATTATTATAATTTATAATTATTCAGTCAGTAAAATACACATGGTGATCTGCAATTAGGTATGTTTCCGTTAATCTCATAAATTTTGTTTAAATGTATGCACCTTATTTTCCTTCAAAATGCAGTAAAAGCCAAATTAAAGCGCATTCAAACAAAGAGCAACAAAATTAAATACAATCGAGATACTGCATTTGTAAAATGTAACTAGTTAGTTGTATATTGACATACTGAAGTAAATTCATTGGATTCAAACGAATACCTACATTAATTATACCGTAACTTACTCAATGAAAAGATACACTCGACACCTATTGACCTACTATACAGCAGAGCAACTTTCCCAGTTTTTTCTCTCGTGTTTTTCCAACTTTAGTTAATATTCATAATGCTCCGCTAAAATAAACAAAACTCATTTCCATTATTGCGGTTGAACACACTACTAAACCTAAAGCTTGTGTGCAGTGTGCTAAAAACTAAACGGAACATCTCTAGCATCTAATGGAAGTATTATCCATTAACATTGTGTATTTGTGATGGCACAACATTAAAAATTATAAATGATTCTGTGTAGGCAGTTCAGACAAAATTTCATTTAAAAAAAAAAATAATAATAATATTGAAATTAATAGTTTGATACTTTTAAATAAAGTGACAAACACTCCGATATCATATGTCATTAATTGCAAGATATTTGGCAAAAAACAATTTGGTGTGGGATGAAACCTCGCCATATTATTATGCTATTATGCTGCATGATATTGTTATAGTCAACAAAAACAAATATTCACTAAAACCGTTGAAACAGTTATACTATTATTGAAGATATAAATTATGACGAAGATAAGTTGACGATTCGAATATAATATTCACATAATTTAGGTAACTTCTAAGTTGTAAAACTTCACTATAATATAGCTGTTGTCGAATCGCTTTTACCTTTTTTTATTTTAGATTCTGAGCGGAGCGATGAATGTATTGGTTTTACAATGATGTATGTTTTTTAGATTCTGAGCGGAGCGATGAATGTATTGGTTTTACAATGATGTATGTTTTTTTTTATATTTTTATATTTTTATATTTTTATATTTTTGTGTCTGTCATCACGTTTTGGGACAGTAAAAGTGCTTCGATTTTCTTCAATAGTACCTTTTCTGATAGGAAAGTGAATCTAGTTGGTACTTTGGGGGGTCAAAAGTAAACATTTTCCAGTAGTTTTCACAAGCGCCGGGAAAAACAACATAAAAATTAAGGAAAAACGGGAATTTTTACGCAAAATCGATTTTCCAAAAAATCGAATTTGGTTTTTGGTGTAACTTTAAAACAAATGACCGTAGATACATGAAATTTTCACTGGTTGTTTATATTTGCATTTTCTATACACGATAACATTTTCAAAATATTTTGATTTATTTGGAACTGTTTAGGGACATTTTCATTTTTCATTTTTTTTTAGTTTTTTTTCTAGAAATATCAATAAAATTTTATTTGTTGGTTGCGAAAGCTTGAAAATTTAATAGAAGGCTCCTAATATGTTGTTTCAAAGGCAGATGAAAAATATTAAAAATCCTTAGTCACAATTTTTTTTTATAAGCATTTAAAGTTCAAAAATTGACAAAATATGGAAAAATCACGAAAATTAGCAAATTATTTTGAGTTAAGAATTCGTAAAAATTTTTCTTTTTAAATCTAAGATTTGAAAATGAAACACAAGATTCCTTATAAGATTATCTACCTTTATCAATAAAAAAATCTCTACCGGACAGTCAAATTAAATTTTTATGAGCGTTTGAAATTCAAATTTTTACAACATTGGATTTTCACTCGATTTCTCATGTAGTGATTTCCTTATTTTGTTGTAATTCAAAAACGAATAACTGTAGATACATGAAAATTTCACTGAATGTTTATATTAGCATTTCCTATACACCATACAATTTTGAAAAGATTTTGACTCTTTTTGAGCTGTTTACGGACATTTTCAGTTTTCAATTTTTTTAGTTTTTTTTTTATAATTGTCAATAAAATTTTATTTGGTGGGCCAAAAAGTCTGAAAATTTAATACAAGGCTCCTGGTATATTGTTACAATAGCAGTTGAAAAATGTTAAAAATACATAGGCACAGTTTTTTTTTATAACCATTTAAAGATCAAATTTTGACAAAATTTATCAAAATCTCGAAAATTATCAAACATTGTAATTAATAAATTATAAAATGTTCAGTTTTTATAACTAAGAGTTGAAAATTTAAAACAAAGATTCTCTTAAATAATTCATACTGTAACCAAAAAATCTAAGCAATATATGAACACAGTTATTTTTTACAGACATTTTAAATTCAAATTTGGACGAAATTACATATTAAAATCAATATTAACGATCTTGGTTTTTGTTGTAATTTAAAAATATTATTCGGGGATATATGAAACTGAAAAATCAACACATTATGGCCTATCCATACAATCTACCATAGTATAAGGAATAAGAAGTATGCTCAATGATAAGACTGTGCATATTTTAAGGGGCAATGAATAATTTATTCATAAATTCCATATAATTTAATACCATAAATAAGTATATAATATGTCTTATACCTAGACTGACATACCGCCTCCGCACAGAATCGTTTTTCTTATACAATGATATTATATCATTGAATTCAAATTTAATACCATCCATCATACAGTGACCCACTTGTAACCTACAGTACAGCAGAGCGACATCCACTTACCCACCTTTTTTTATATTTTTATTTATATTTTTGTGTCTGTCATCACGTTTTAGGACAGTAAAAATGCTTGGATTTTCTTCATCAGTAGCTTTTCTGGTAGGAAGGTGAATCTAGTTGGTACTTTGGGGGGTCAAAAGTATAAATTTCCCAGTAGTTTTCACAAGCGCCGGGAAAAACAACATAAAAATTAAGGAAAAACAGGAATTTTTACGCAAAATTGGTTTTCCAAAAAATCGATTTTGGTTATTGGTGTAACTCTAAAACAAATGAACGTATATACATGAAATTTTTACTGGTTGTTTATATTTGCATTTTCTATACACGATAACATTTTCAAAATATTTTGATTTATTTTGAACTGTTTAGGGACATTTTCATTTTCCATTTTTTTTTAGTTTTTTTTCTAAAAATATCAATAAAATTTTATTTATTGGTTGCGAAAGCTTGAAAATTTAATAGAAGGTTCCTAATATGTTTTTTAAAAGGCAGATGAAAAATATTAAAAATCCTTAGTCACAATTTTTTTTTATAAGCATTTAAAGTTCAAAAATTGACAAAATATGGAAAAATCACGAAAATTAGCAAATTATTTTGAGTTAAGAATTCGTAAAAATTTTTCTATTTAAATCTAAGATTTGAAAATGAAACACAAGATTCCTTATAAGATTATCTACCTTTATCAATAAAAAAATCTCTACCGGACAGTCAAATTAAATTTTTATGAGCGTTTGAAATTCAAATTTTTACAACATTGGATTTTCACTCGATTACTCATGTAGCGATTTCCTTATTTTGTTGCAATTCAAAAACGAACAACTGTAGATACATGAAAATTTCACTGAATGTTTAAATTAGCATTTTCTATACACCATACAATTTTGAAAATATTTTGACTCTTTTTGAGCTGTTTATGGACATTTACAGCTTTCAATTTTTTTAGTTTTTTTTCTATAAATATCAATTAAGGTGTATCTGTTTTGCCAAAAAGTGTAAAAATTTAATACAAGGCTCCTGATATATTGTTACAATATCAGTTGAAAAATATTAAAAATACATAGGCATGATTTTTTTTTATAAGCATTTAAAGTTGGAATTTTGACAAAATTTATCAAAATCTCGAAAATTATCAATCGTTGGAATTAAAAAATTATAAAATGTTCAGTTTTTATAACTAAGAGTTGAAAATTTAAAACAAAGATTCTCTTAAATAATTCATACTGTAACCAAAAAATCTAAAAAATATATAAACACACTTATTTTTTACAGACATTTTAATTTCAAATTTAGACAAAATTTCATATTTAAACCAAGAATTACGATTTTAGTTATTTTGTTTTGATTGAATAATATTATTCGTGGGTACTTGAAACTTCTAAAGTGTACTATTATATATCTATGATAGTATCACGGTTTTTGTTGATGTATAACGCGTTATAAGTATCTAATGGATATTGTGATATGATTAGTTTGGAATTTATTATAGGTACCTATTATAGGTCAATTTTTTGTTTAATACCATAGATATGTATATAATATGTCTTATACATAGACTGACATACCGTCACCGCTCAGAATCGTTTTTCTTATACAATGATATTATATCATTGAATTCAAATTTAATACCATCCATTATACAGTGACCCACTTGTAACCTACTGTACAGCAGAGCGACACCCACTTGCCCACCTTTTTTATTATAATTTTGTTATAATATCTGCAATTCAGAGTTATAGACCTAATTTTCATATTAATTAATCAGACACATATTTAAAAAAACGGAAAGCTTTACATTTTTATTAATAACAGAATGTTTATTTTATTCATATATTTTGTAAATAAATGTTAACAAACCCGCAAAGTTTGATTTAATTAAAATAATAAAAAAACCTTTTTACTGGTTTTTTATTGAAGGGAGAATTTATTTTATTTTGAGTTGTTTTGTGTATTTAATACATGAATACTGAGAATTTAAAGTTAATTTCAATAATATCCATTGTAATAAATACCTTATGAAAGAAAAATAGCCTTCATCATTACCACTTATATGCTTGAATTCACACAACTTTATCATTTCGCGTGTATAAATATGTATAATTTATAAATATAATATATATTATTACTTAAATAATGCGTAACACGATGTCAATGCTAAGAAGAATATTCAAATTGGATCACTAAGTTTCAATTTGGACAGTACGAATGCTATATTATATTGTTATTATATTATTATTTATTGTAACATTTAAAATGTTAAGATTATTGCTTTCGTAACAATTTATATATTTTTGCATTAGATTTATACTACACAATTGGTTTCGTGTTGAATATTTAGACCTTATTTTTTAGGTTGTATCCACATTTTATCGAACTTCAAACGTAGTTTTCCCATTAATATCTAGTCAGTTCAGTAAGTCCTAATAAGAAAGTGACAGTGGTGGATCTGGAATTGTTTTGGGGGGTTTTTTACTAAACAAATATTTAAAAACAACCAAATTTATTAACCCAGATTCTAGGCCAATGGTGAGGGGCAGACCCCTGTGGCCCTTCCATAAATCCGTCACTGGAAAGTGACAGTGACAGAGACAGATATAGAGAAACATAGACAGAAATAGAGAAACAGAGAGACAGAGACAGAGAGACAGAGACAGAGAAACAGAGACAGAGAGACAGATAATGAATTAGTGAGCAGCAAAAGGGAGGATGGTTCAAGACACCGTTAACTTAAATCGTGAGAATGTCGTGCATCGACTTACTGTGATTGCACTCTTATTTGCCATGCGCAAACCGTAACTTCTTACCTAAACCTATTTTTCAATAAGTGGTCACGTACATGTACACTCATACTATATTATTTTATTAGATTTCTTGATTAAGTTATTTATAACTAACACCCAGCAGAGTAATGACGGTAAACCAGAAAAAAAAAACAAGACCAGCGAATTAAGCTGCAGATCAAGTGTTTGTTAAGAGAGTTTATACCATAAGAGGTAGGTAACTAATGGTTAAATTGCTGGGCATAAAACAAATTTGTTAATATTTATTATACAACACACACCAACTAAGTACTTAACACATTTTCTTACAAACTGGTAAAAATTGAGGTAACTATATATGGAAATATAAATAGGTACATACCACACAATATATACTTCGGTTAAAGTACCAAGTGGTGAGGCATTGTTAATATTATTTTCACTCGATATTCAAAAACGTCTAACACAAAAGCCGGTGGGATTGGTTTTCGAGTGTAATAAATTATATGTTTCATTCAATTTACGCAGCCGACGAAAAAAAAGAAATGTCACATCTGATATAAACAATTTTTAGGATTTATTTATAATACATTGTGTAGAAAGTATATTTTTCGAACAGTACAGTTATACCCCTTGTACGTATATTGTTGTTATTATTTATTATTATTATTATTTGGTCCAGAGTGACGAGGTACGGTTACGCTCACAGTGTTGCTCTTGGCGGAGAATTCAATTTAAAATTTAATTATGTTTCGGTGTCAAACACCAATCGGTTATAAAGAGAGAGGAAATAACTTATTTTATATTCCTCTCTTCGTCGTTCAGAATCTATATTGTCTTTACAATTATGTGGTTTTTTTCCATTTGTATTTTGTACGTCCTCTGTAGTTTAGAGGAAATCTGACACCAATGCTAGCTTTACAAATGGATATATAATTTTCGAAATTTTCCAATAGCTTTTATATATATTATTATGGACTCCACATCACATCATGATTGTTTTTCATATTACACAACACATATTATGGTTGGTTGCACATAGATGATCTAATACCGAGACGAACAGCTGTAATCACTGAATCGAAAAATCATTTAAAATGTCTTATGCCGTGCGTTGCTATTAAATCAAATTTACAAAAGATCAAAAGGCTAGTTAACAAAAACTAACAAGAACCTACTCAAATATATAATTTAAAACCATTTACGAAACTGACGCTGCGGTATGTATGCTATTTAAATATTTATATTTTATAGCATATAACTTTTTTTTGGGATGAAATCTAACTAAGGCGATAACATTTTTACCCGACTAAACGTCTATATAGTAATATTATGATCGAGTCATAAATATTGTATTAGTTTGTAAGTATTATATTATTATACAGTTTGAATGTATGCGACGGTTGCTCGAGAGACGGTTGTTCAGTCCGAATCAAAGAGTCGGTGTCAAACGAACAGGTAAAAAAAAAAAATCCAATCAAAATTTTTGATTTTGCTATAAATATGACTTTTACGAATTAATATCCTGATGATGAATATGTTCAATATTCTCATGGGTTGGAATTATCGATATATTCTTATTATAATGGTTCGAAACGTTCATTGAACGTCTATAGCACCGACCGATATCTATAATTTTTTTCTCTATAATCACGTCCAGTCCACAGCAACCGATACTGACTCAGTATCCTGTTTTCCCTTCAACTATAATATAACGGGAGGAAATCGCGGAGGAGTCACACGGTATCTACCGTACGTTTCGTGGCGTGTTTCCCTGGTCAGTCGATACACACCGCGACTATCGCATTAAATATATTATTTCATATTTGTATAATTGTATGATTAAAATACATTGTATACATATAGGTATTATACGCAATTGATTTTAGTCTTTACTGTTTAATGTATAGGTATTGGAGTTATACCCAAACCCTTGTTATAATAATATGCCCATAACCGCATTAAACAGCGAGACTTAGCATATCGTTTGTGCATTAAATATTAATCAATGTTGTGTCAGCTCTGTCTTCCCACCACCGAGACCACAGTGCAGGACGTACCGAGTCAATACCAGCCATATAATATTATGAACAGCATCGTGTGTTAGTGGAAAAATAAATACACGCACTTAATTGGAAAATTATTATAATACCTACCTACATTACCACTACGCTTTATTTTCGTTGGGTGAAAAAAAGGCATTTTGCCACGATTATTATTCGCTTCATTTTTGCGGTCTTGTAAACGCGGAGCGTATTGATTTTATTATTTTTTTTTGCTTCATGCACGTTTCCAATCGTCGATATCATCGGCTTAGCCGTTGGCTTCACTGCAGGTGCAACAAGGGGAAGGTCTTTTGATAGTGTAATATTTTAGCACTTTTAGCCAAGCCGTCCCAAATAATTGCAAAAAGTAGAGAATTTTTTTCTCACCTATATATATATATAAATAAGTGTACATTTTGAATACATTTTATAACTCAAGATCCACCTAACCGATTTCGATAAAAATTTCAGGGCATATTAAAATTGATATGCGGATTGTTTCTATGAAGTTTTCACGCTGTGCGATAAGTGGTTCCGGAGTTATGGCTTCTTAAGTGCACAATAAATAATAAATTATAATAATAAAAAATTAAGTTGCGGATCAAAATAATAATAGTGTATTGCATTTGCTTGCTATTGGTTTCGGGCACCTTTGTTGATTTATATTATTATTTTTTGTCAATATATTATATATATATATATATTCTAACTATATAAACGTGAAATAAAAATCTTTGTACAGGATCAACTCTGGAACTACTTATTAGATCTTCTTGATTTTTTTTTAAACTAAAGAGTATATCACGGAGAAGGTTATTATGAAAAAAAATTTTAGCAAAATCTACCGGAAAAGTAGAAAATATGGATGTCAAAAATACAACAGTGACACAACAGGTTAGGTTAGGATTTTGTATTAATTGATTATATTAATCCATCATAGGTAGAATACGACAAACTTGATATAACTTTGATACTTTAGAGTTACTCATACACTTACGTACAAACTAGGGGTCCGCTATTTACAGCAGGTAGATTGCCTACCTGATAATATACTGCTGGGAATCTAAATTTTTATTCCGAGCAACGGAAAAGTTAAGATTAATTTTAAATACCATACACCGAATATTAAATAACGAATTGAACAAAGTTTGAGTCATATAGAGTTGGTGCATTTAAGGGGCAACGAAGTGCCCGGGTTCAGCTTGTTACTGATATATTTTAATAAGTAGGTATGTACGTGGTTTTTTGTTGGATCTATATCGCTTATCGTTTGTATCTAACCAATTATAACGAGTTGAACATCGATAAAAATAATAGGAATGTTGGATGACATTATCTTGGCATTTTTATTCAAAAATTTGGCCAAATGTGAAAGAAAACTATAATTAGTTTTTCATTTTAATACAATGTCTTGAAATAATATATCTTCGTGTTATACTTTTATTTGCTTTATTATATGTTGCAAATACCTACCATCGTTTTTATTTTCTATCGTAACTTGTAACATAACATATTGTAAACTAATTAATGTTATAAATGTAGAGAGTTGTGCAGTTATTAGGACCCCCGTGGTTCTCTAATAGTCATACATGATTTTAGCACTTCCCATCTCTCACATACGCATTTTATCACCGCAGTATACGTGAAATTGCGACCTATATAACCTATTCGACAGGCGTGGAAATATATTTTAGGTACGGGACCGTATTATAGAATTATAGTACTTACTCAGCTCTGTAGACATTTTCGGAAAAACTTGCAAAAATTAAATAGCTCGTTAATATTCATTAGCCGTGGTGAAGTGACATTATATTTTACGCATATACACACACACGCTACGAATTAAACCGTATAGTTTTAGTTGTCGTCACCGTCTCGGCATTAACGAGGTGGAAATACCTTAACCAAATATGCATGACCCTCAGGCACGTGGAATTTATTAAGTCCCTGACACCCTCCGGCCCATAATTTATATAGGTAGGTGTACATGGTGGTCGGCCGCCCCCGCTCCTTGCTCCGGGGTCCTATAAAAATGTATTATTAAAATATTATGCTGTTTGCTATGTTCGTTTGCAGCCCTCCGCAGCAGTTTGGCTCAGATCAAATATTTGCTACACCGGCCAAAAAAAAAAAAAAAATACGGGAATTAGGTCTAACAACTTTTTACATACCCTGCAATTTTTTCTCTAATACGCTGTGTATAGCAAACAGATTTTTATTCGACGCTGGGCATTGACGGGTTGAAAAGTTAGTTTTATTTTAGATTATTAACTTAACTACCTAGTTACCTTTGGGCTTACCTACTAATTGATTTTTAATAAACATGAAATCAACAAATTAAATTGGTATATTTTAAGAATTTAAATTATTTTCATATTTCTTTTCTTTTCTTTTATTACATTTTAATCGATTTAATGTAAAAAAATATTTCAGCTTTTTTTAAGTGACAAAAACTTCAATAAAATACTTTATAAAAATACTGTGTAAACACTATAGTTTTGAGTTGGTAAAAATCTAACGTAGGCTAAAATAAGGAAAAAATTAACTTTTTTACATTTAATATAAAGTTTAAAAAAATTTTGTATGAACTTTTAACTTGACTAGGTTAACCAAAAATTTAATTAACTTTGAACTTTTTCTTATTTATGCACATTAACTAACTTTACTGATTTAAAATCGTTAACTTGGCTAGCTTTGATCTTCTTTTTACTATCCTGCTATCACACATTATTCAACTTAAAGAACATACAATATTTATGTAAGCCACAACTAAATCAAATTTTTTTGATAACTGTAGTATCTAAAATCTTTTTTTTGTTTTATGGAATATTAACATTTTTAATATATTTTATGAATAGTTTATCACCACCATGTCTCTGTGGGAGTTCCTTCAATTCATTTGCAATTATTCAAAAACGCCCACTCAAGTTACAACTCTGACTTTATTTATTCATTTTAATCTTAATGCAACCAATAAACCAATTTATAGAACAAATAAAGCAAATAATTATACAATTAAAATATATTGTTTGGCTTGCCATCAAAAAGCTTCGTCGAAGCCGAAGAGAACGCCATCAAAGATCAACAGACCATGCAACGAATAAAATTCTCTTTTATTTTTTACAGGACCAAATTCTACATTTATATAATATAGGTTCATAGAATAAAAATAATAATAATAAACGAAATTGTCTGTGACCACAAAATTCGTTTTCAATCATTTTCTTCCACGTCAAATACCAAATGTATGTTCACACATGAACGACATAGGTGTACAAAGTAATAGTAATAGTATTTTAAACCATATATAGTTCTATTACATAAATATTAGGTTTTTATCGTATATTATTCTCTTTGCAGGGGTCCTAAATCTTTAGGAAAATTCAAATTAGTGTAGTGTGTATAATGTATATAGATTATATATTTATTTAAACTGCTTAATATTACTAAATGATATTCTAGTAAAAAATAAATTTATATTTATTATGATAGGTAAGCAATAATTTTTTTTATTGTTATGTTCACACATTTTATCGTTGCATTTGTACATTATTACATAGTTCCCAAACAATATATTATAGTGGACATTTCTTTAAAAAAAATACATATTCCATGGAACTTTTTGCGTTATTGGCAGAAGTGGGCAGAGGATGTTTAAATCTGGAAACTTATTATTTGGCGAAAAAGGACCGTGCTAAAATAGACAAGAGGATACACCTATATATTTTTATATTTAATAATTTGTTTTTGAATTATGTAGAGATGTTGTATTATTAAATTATGTTCTCTAATTTTTACACAGCTCTAAATAAAAATAGTTATCAATAAACGACTAATATTAATAAATCAATACTGAATTATAACCTCGCGAATACTCTAATTAAGCATTTAAGATTACTAAATAAAAAACCACATAGACTGATATTGTTCAAGTATGATATTGGATATTCAACCACTTGTGACAAGGGTATAGTTAAATATCCGACCGAGGAAGATGAGAGCAACATAGTAATAATATTCTCTAATAATATTAGAGTTGGGTTGAGTAGGCAAAAATGTTGTGAAGAAAATTATGCAATAAATTCCCTCTAACTTCACTTCAAAGTTCAAAGTATTCCAACACAAATTAATATTCATTAGCAGCCAGTTGTAGGTAAGGTTATTTCAATATTATAATTATTTTATCACAATCGAATATTGAAATTACTTTAATGATTCAATTTTACTGCTGCAGTAAAAGTCAATTTTCAAAACAAATAAATTCTAGGTATTGTGTACGATCAGTGTAAAATATTTTAACATCAATAATAACCAGGCTTGAAATTTAAATTTGATATGCCTTTGTTTATCGTTGTATATTAATTAAACGTTTTGGTGGTATAGATAATTAACCCATAATGGATTGTGAGTTATGGCACTTAAGAGTTAAGAGATACGAAAATGTTTGCTCTTATTGTGTTTGGCACGTCCTAATTTATTTTTTGTAAGCATTATAACCATGCTAATTAGTTTAATTGTTTTATTCTTAAACTTATGATCTTAGGGAATCTGTACACATTTTTATATTATCCAGTGGCCAATACTATTTAATATACTACCTGTGTTAAATTTGTATAACCGTTAAGAACCATAATCACAAAATGTCTTCCTTAATTAACAAACACATAATAATATTATACAATGTAAATTATGATTAATTGCGTTATATTAGAAGAATTCAGTTCACATTATCTGTTGTTCATACACTTTCTCGGAATTCTATATAAAGTAAAAATTATATTTTGAAGTCTACCAACATTATTTTATATATTAATATACCTCTACGTCCACTATGATTTATGAATACTACTTAACAATTCTGCATACTATTTTTCAAAATCGTTATTAAAAATATTTAAAAATAGGGTTTTCTCATTCATCTACCCAATAAGAAAATTTAATGTTTTAAAGTTTAGTATTTGACTTACTTGAGTGAATATTATCTCATGAGAATATTTATTTATTATTTTTATCATTGATTATACATTTTAGTATTTATAATCAATGCTTTTGCATATCGCTGTTAAGTCATACTCTGTTTAAGCATTTAAGGACAACAACAATATTATGAGAATGTTTTTAATCTTGATGATATATTTAGGTACAATGAAAATGGTTAAATATAAAAAAGGATTTAGAGAGTAATTATTTCAAGTTGTAGAATAGATTAATTTTATATTATTATAATTTAATCAGTTATTAAAACAAGGATATGGAATAAAAAAAAATTTAATTTACTTTTATCAAAGAAATTGACAAATCACCGTAAATAGATAAACCGATTAATTTTCTATTACGATTATAAAATTGATTTAAAAAATAAATTATAATTTAATAATCTACAGAAATGGAAGTTAAAAATATATCAATATAATAGCTTATAATATGAATTTTTAAAAAGGATTGGAATTTTTGATTTATGAATTTATAGATTAAAATTTCAAATAATACAATTTTGTTTTAATCCAACTCAGAATATTCGGTTCAAAATAAAACAATTTCAACAGGTATATGAATGGTTTTACACAATTAACTAGGTTTATACATATATAATTCTAGGCTTTCCAACTAAAAATATGTTTAAGAAAAAATGTCAGTGGAACATAATATAGTAGGTAAACGACACTATAGCACTTGTACCACTTACCTTACCAATCGACTTAGACTAAGATAATAATAGGGGTGTATTAGGTATTATAATTATTATTAATTTGTTACAGAATTTTCTGAAGTGAATTTATAATTCCTGAGATTTCCTCATTATCATATTTTCTATTTTTCGGTTTAAAAGGGAAAAAAATCTCTTTCTATAAATTTGACAAAATAAATATGATTTCCAAATAAATAGTGTAGGTGGAGCCGTTTTCAAAAAAAAAAAAAAAATCAATTATCATATTTATTATTTCACATACAATATACAATTCAATTAGAGAATCTAGTTATTGTGTATAATGTCGATCACAGGAGCTAGTATATTTATTACAACACAAGTAAATTATTCTTACGAACTAGTACAATCGATGCTATTATGGTTTATGCTAAAACGATTTATATCTACACATTTAACTGACAACCTGCATATCCATTATCAATTATTTTTAATTTATTAATGTACTAATTTGTGTACCAATATCACTATAGTGTAACTATTTGATTATAGACGGTAATACAAGTTGGGTTATATTTTTGGAGAAGACATGAGGAAACTTTATGTATATTATAAAATATAATATGTTTCCATCAATCAATATAACATGACAGTTAATTTGATTTTATTAAAATAAATCTTTACCCCAGAAACGTGTTTGCCAAATATATAACATGTCATCATAACGAATCTGATAAATCCTATGAGATATTTAAACAAAATGATTTAAAAAATAAATAGTTTTGTTTGCCATAAATCACACACGTGATTAGCTTTGCAAGCGCATACACATAATTGATCCTATTTTATTTACCAACTACTATCATACATGTGTTTATTATAATAACTATTATACACACATAAATAAATCCAAAAGCAAAAAAAAAAGTCAGTGCAATACAATACGTTTTAAAATATCTAATTTAACATTATTAGTTATTACTATAATACAATTATTATATTACGTTTGACTCATAAAATTCGAAAACATTATTGGATTTTCATTCTTCGATTATTTTAAATTTATATGCGGTCTTCAAGGGTAATGTGGGTTGAATACTTTTGTGTGCTTACACTTTTTAAAAGGCTTAGCAAAAAAGTTGAAATTCATTATGCACTGTGAAAATATTTACCCTCAGAGGATTAGAGTGTCATAATTTTATATTTTAGTTATTTTTCTCTTAAAACATTTTTTTACTTAAAAAAAGTAAATTCCACCACCAACTTCTAAAAGCATTATGGTTCCTGTGCTACTTCCATTTTTTTTAACTAATACATAGATATTGAGGTATAAGTTTGTTTACTGTTCTAATTGAAACATATTATAGAATTTTGAGTAAAAAAGCTTGTTTAAAAAAATACCAGGTGTATCAATTTTGTTTGAATACTTGAACCACATTATTAATTATTATGTTGTATGAATCTCTCCTTTGAATAAAAAAAAAAATCTACATATAATACCTATATATGAATGAGATCGATGATAATGTACTATAATCCACAAAAAACTCAGGTTACGGAGACAACCATTTATGTACAATGTCATATTTAATAAGTATTAATATTTGTATTAAATTTCAATGTACCTATATTATATTATGTCCCTTAAAATTTTTTTAAATGAAAATAAATAAGTAATAATAATAATAATAACGTATTATTATGTTAACACATAAATAGTTGCACTTATGCATCATATTATAATAATATAAAGAATTTGTCAAATCGATTTAAACTCAAAATTCTCAACTATTATTATTTTACTAGAAGCAAATTACGTTATGACAACGGTGTTCGTGAGTTATGTGAAATGCATTTTAATCCACTCTGCCGTATAGTGCTGTTAAATTCATATTTACGAGCATTTAATTTAGTTTTGGGGTGCTACCTATAACCACCGGTTAAATGCGCAACACAGCGGCGCACCATTGCACCAACCTATTATTATTAGGACTATTCATAGCCTCATAGGGCTTACGACATATAATATTCGTTTTCGTTGCAGGTTGTTGCCATTACGCAACAATAATAGCTTATATAATATTGTGCGCAAAAACGTTATTTTCACGTCGGGTTACCGCCCGGACACCGCACCTTACCTATGTAATTAATGTTTCTAATGTGTTAAAGAAACAAGGGAAATGCCTTTTCGACGAAGGTATTTACTCCGAAATTCTCCGTGTGCGCCATGATATTTTATTATTATATATAACAACGCTGAATATAATATTACGAACCCGACGAAAATGCCAACAGACAAACTTTGCTTCTGAAAGTTTCTGAAACATCGCGTGTATAACTGCATTTGCTCGTCAAAGACATGACCTAAGATTACCTACGATATTGCGTATGGTCGCTTATAATATTATGCAGGTATAGTTATATTGTGATGAGACAAACGGATTCAAAAAACAATACACTTTATACCATGAATATTATTATTGCCGTTTGCCTCACACCAGCCATATATATTATATTATTGTCGTTAAAGGCTACAACAACAAATTTCGGTACCGTAGCATATAATATATTAAGCCGTTAAGGTGATATTAAAAGTTATGTTTTTGAGATACCTGTATTATAAATTATATTGATGTTTCTTTTGTATTTAGTTTCGTCGTTGTAACAATTTTTGCATCGCTTTCGGAAAAGTTTTCGATGGGTTGCTTATAATTATATTATGTATTCTTATACTTCTTGTCCCGTACGAATTTCTGATTCTGATTTATGGTTAGGGTCTTATTTTATGTCGCGTTCGTTCGACAATATTATCGTCAGTCACTATAGCCTATAATAGTTGCATATAAATTATAAACATTATAATAATGGTTTTCCCTTTAAAAAATTACAATTGTTTAATTTTCTAAAACGAAGAATTTAGAAAATTAAATGATAAAAATTATATACATGAAAAAAAAATCAATATATTTTTCACCTATTTCACTAATAATTGTAAAAAGTGGTTTAGTTCTTCAAGAAGTAATAGCCGATCTTTGGTAGCATGTTTGATGCATTTTTTTTTTTATATACATTTGTAATCATATGTAACAACTAATTAAGACAGTCACATAATATTATGACCACATGTATGTTACCTTTAGTTACCTAGGTATTCATATATATTTCAACCTTTAAATTTGAAGTATTCTTAGAATTTCATTAAAACGGTCAATAATGTTAAAAAAACGCATGTTAAAAGTTATCTCTTAATGTGCAGTAATGTAAACATTTGCTTAGTACTTGGTATCGGTACTATATAGACGTCTACCAACTTGGTATGCCGGTTGCTGTCCTGTCGTATTACGCGTAGGTAAAATAATAGAAATAAATTAAAAACAAATACGTTTCATCCCGTTTGCAATATAATACGTTTACGTGTATATTCAACGCAACTGTTGACTTAACCTCAGCTAGATTTTAATTTATAAAACAAACGTTCATTTTCTAACAATATGTACCTTTGTCGGTGTGTGTGTGTGTGTATGTGTATGTGCGAGAGAAGGAAAATAAATGTTTCTGTATTATTATTGTTATTATTATATTTTTGTACATTTGGTCGTAAATCGGTCGCATTGTGTCGTTGTGTCTACCCACTCGAGCGAGTGGTTGCGCAGAAATTGTATTGATAACTTTTTCATGTTTTTCACACACCCTTTAATTTCCGTCTAGGGCGGCGAGGTGGTCGGGAGCAAGCTTATTCTTTTTGTTCGTCCGGCAAAACGACTTAACGTGAGGCAAAAAAAAAAAAGAATGAGAAAAACTCGCCGAGTGGAAGATATATATATATATATAAAATTGACAATCAAGTGAAAAAATAGAAGACGAACGCCGTTGGCCGAGCGTTATTATTACAAAAACCCTATTCCATAATGCTGGCCCGTGTTTGCTCGCAACAATATTGACTAGTCTCCATGGACGAATGAAGCAAACCAGGGCATAGGAATTATTGCGCTCGCTGGTCCGCCGAATATTAGCTGGTGTTATACCATCTGACTACCACTACGGTCTTGGTTATATTATTATTAAAACGTTGGCAGTCTTCCATTACACATTTACACGGTGAGTTTTCCGTTTTTATCGACTTGGATATAAAAAAAATTGTCCTCATCACGCGCGCGAGTAATACCTACCAATTTGTCTGTTTCGGACATTTTGTCGACGAGAAACCCGCGAGATTGATGATGACTTATTCCGAAGTAATTCCGTTGTAATGTTATATATACGGTTCACCCGACGACTACGTTTGTCTTTTTGGCGAAAAATACAAACCTGATTGATTTACCACAATGCCACATCTCGATTTCATTAATAAAATATGTTTAATGTGCGTAATGTGGAGATAATGTGGGCCCCCACACGAACATGTTCAGTGGAGCCCATTATCTTCTTGAAGAATACCTAAAAATACTTAAAAATACCCGATATACTATACCCATAAAACAACTCATAATTAAAGGTACTTATAAATTATAATTTGAACTTTTAAGAGTATATCATGTAACTTAAATATGAGCTCGAACACTTTACAGATTTTAATTCATTAAACAACTATCTTAAAATGTACCTATTTTTAATATTTTTTGCACAATACAAATTTAAAATAACAACTATGACGTAATGTATTATATATTTAACATTTAGAATTTTACGTAAGTGTCAGTGTCTCAAGCATTCACTTACAAGTGTGCGTTCAAAAGTAAAATATTTATTTTGTTATACCCCGTGACTACACATTTTGCCAGATGATTCTGTCAACGGAAAAAGTCACTAAAGCGAACTATCGAAAAATCACAACAAAACTTGTATAACATCAAAATACAATTGATTAAACAATTGCATACGCTTCAGCAACAAGTTGAATTTATAAAGAAGATAAACTATAAGTTGAACAACGTACCTATAACATTTATATTATGATTTATACCGAAAAGGATTTATGAAAAAAAACTTTTTCAAATACACTAAAACGTTGATGCTTGAATATGGTGTTATATAAACTTAAGTTTTTAATGCTCCGTATAATTATTAATATTACAATACAACACAATATCAGCTGTACCTTTTTAAGTAATTGTAATATTTATCAATACTACATTGCTACTTAAAGTAATTACTTTATTATTCAGATTTATCCGTGGAGAAAATCTAAAATTAAATAAACCTTAACTTTAAAGTATTTATAAAATTAACTATTGAAAATTATCTGTATGAAATGCCACTAATTTTATTCAAAAATAATCGTATGACTATTATGGACTCACATACAGGGTGTCCCGTGAGGATTTACTCATTGCGATATCTCCTGAAATAATGGAGATATCGTAATTATGTTTTTTTTATTAAGACTCGCAGAGGTAAGCACTACAAATATTTAATTTTTAATTAAATTAAATTTTTAGCAAAAAAGTTAAAAAAGTTATTTTTTTATTTTTTTATTTTTGAAAAAATTGAAGATAGCCATTCTATAGAGAATATTTTTGTGAACATTTTGAGCTTTTAACATTTTATTTTCATTAATCTCATGATTTTTAATAATTTTTTTAGTTTATTAGTAAAACGTCAATAAACTGGTTCTTGTCCGGCGGCGAGTCCCCCTCTACGGCTAATGAGTAAATCCTCACGGGACACCCTGTATTTTAGTTTATATGTATTATATTAATCCAAATTTCGAATAATTTTAAATAAATATTAAATATACATCTTGTAAACCATTAAATTATTGAGTTGAGATGAATTTGAGTAGTTATTGAACTGTACAATTCACGTGTATGGGGACTATTAAACTTATTTTAGCAGTGGATTGTCATTAAACAGTTAACAGTAAAATCAAGAAATCAAAACTTTTAATTTTAAAATGACAAAGCTTGTGCATTTTTTGCTACACTTCTAAAATGTTCATAAATTTGTTTTGTGTTTATTTTCACTAGGGGTTAACAATATATATTTTATGAACTAATGCTATAAATATTAAAATTCAGTACAAACATCCATGTCCAGATATTTACCTAACTCCTTCTAAAAATAAATTTAAAGGAAGCTTTAAGTGCCTTATTCGGATGTATCCAATTTAAGTATTCATAGTATAAAAAAAAATTAAGGGTTTGAATAATAAAGACGTATGGCGTTCTCCAGAAGAAATATATATTCGTAAAATTCCGATAAATCCGTTACGAAAATAATGTTTTGCATATAAGACGTAAAAATTGAAATATTTGTTTTTGTTTTTTTTTCGCCAGTTCCGAAAAGAATATTTCCAATACGTGACGAAAATTGTTGAGTGCCGAACCTCCTGGGCCACGAGGGCCATCAATAATATTTTGACTGGACCTAATCGGCCTCGCCATACTATTTCCATACATATATATAATCAGCTGTCAAAAATCACGAAATAGCAAGCATATAATAAAATCAGTATTCCAATCCAGATAACAAAATAAATAGATATAAAACAGATACCTACATTTTAATTATTATTTTTAATTTTGAAATTAATTTCTTACTACTTATGAGAATTCTTGTATTTCAAGACTTTTGACTGAGCAATAATTTTTTTACCTATCAAAATATGATGATCTTGGTCAATGAAAGTTATGAAAATAAAAAATAAAATACATCATTGCTAAAATCTATACATTAATCTCTCCACTTAAAATCTAAAATAATAAACAGAAGTATTTATAAGTTATTAATACTAAATTTCGAAAAAATCGATTAGGTTTGTGATTGTTTTGTGATTCACTAGATATTTTTACCAAATATTTATATTATCATTATTCTATAGGCATGGTATAATTGTCATTAAATAAAAAAATATTTTTAAAAATATAAACTAACGAACTTTTTCCACTCATAACCGATTGTAACGGGATAAACCGTCACTATATTAAAATGGTCCTTTTCAGGACCACCAAACACAACAGTATGGCAACATAATGCGACACAAGAAATAAACGCGACACACTAGAATAAGTAGTTTGCCAACAGGAAAGTTTCACGGAAATAACTAGCAAGAACCACATTAACGAAGCGAACACCAATGGGTCAAGGTGTGGTTATTGCTTATCAAAGCAACCATTCCCGACCAATCACAGGACAACAAAGGGAAACAAATAGTATATATACCGGGACAGTTCACCGGTCAAATCATCATCACATCCGAACAAGTCCAACACCACTCAACTTGCAGCCAGCCTTCAACAGCAGCTCCTCAAGCAGCCGTTTTCACCGCTCTCAACAGGGCATCAGCGCCCACGGTTCACACCCGAACCGTCACCTAAACAGCCGTTCTCACGGCTCTCAACAGGGCACCAGCGCCCACAGCAAGCCGCCGCGGAAGCGACATCTTCACCAACAGCCGTTTTCACGGCTCTCAACAGGGCACCAGCGCCCACTTAAACCGCCGCGGAAGCGACGTCGTAGTCCAAATCAACAGCCGTTTTCACCGCTACTCCAACAGGGCACCAGCGCCCAAGGTAAGCCGTCGCGAAAGCGACGGGTATCCACCTCCCACCGTTTATCTGTCGAGGGGCCGCGCCCTCTCATTGCCGCAGAATCCCATCCCTGACCAAACCAAACCCCCTAGACCCACCCGTCACACCACCAGAAAATCGCTCTTTTCAGAGCTACAGTGTTAAACCCTGAGTTTGTTACGGTCTTGCCATGGGCAAAACAGCTAACAAGCGGAAGGGCCCCGCGCATACACCCGGGAGTTCCAAGAAGGGACGTCCACGTGCCTCACCATCCCCACCGTCCACCTTCCTAAAAGGTCCACAGAGGGATTACCCCCCCTCTCCAACTCCGTCGACCGACTCATCAATAACAATGTCGTCAAACTGCTCCTCTTCCGACACCGAGTCAAACAAATCCGCCCAACACTCCACCCCGACTACTAAACCTCCACCAGCCAAAACATCCGAACAACAAATCCCGACATCAGCCAAACCCAAGCAAATCAGGCCACCCCCCTTAATCTTAAACTCTGCGTCCTGGCGAAAAATCGCACCAACCATCTACAAACTTCCGAACTTCACTACATCGGCAATTACAGCCAAAACCACATCCAATGGACAAATAACTGTCCAAACTACCGACCCCACCCACTTCCGACAAATTCAGAGAGTCCTAGTTGACAGCAAAACTGAATTCCATACCTTCAGCCTCCCTGAAGATCGTTCCCTTAAGGTCGTTCTAAAGGGCATACCGACCGACATCACCACTGACGATCTAAAATCCGAACTAGAAACCCTAAACTTCCAAACAAAATACATTCGCCGTTTCGGTACTCCCGAAAAACCGATGCCCATGTGCCTCGTACACATTGCGGCAACCCCGAACGCCAAGGATATCTTCCTTCTCAACTCCCTATTTTATCTTACAATTTCGGTAGAAGCCCTTAAACCTTCCGGCCCGGCACAATGTTTTTCGTGCCAACGTTTTGGACACAGTTCCCGTAACTGTGGCCACCCACCCAGATGCGTCAAGTGCGCAGGAAATCACTTGGCATCTGAATGCCAAAAAACTCCCGAGCAAACCCCGACATGCTGCAATTGCGGCGGGCCTCATACGGCTAATTTCCGCGGATGCCCACATCTCTTGACGATAAAACCCAAAATCGCACCACCAACAACCAAACCTCAAACCCTGCCGCCGACAACTCAATCTTTTACACCACCCCCGCCCCCAACAACAACTACAATAAAACCCCAAACCCGCTCGTACGCTGCAGCCACCACCGGCCAAGCGCCCCCACCACCACCACCAAAACCGACCAATCCCGAAGCCCCACAAATTAACCTGTCCCTCATTTTAAACCTCCTGACCAACCTCTTAACAGCCATAGTAAACAACCAGGACCCCAAAACCCTGATACAAACAGCAATACAATCATTCTTAACCATACTATCCCCCCAAAATGGATAACTTAAAAATTCTATTTTGGAACTCAAACGGCATTAACCACAAACTTGACGAACTGCGCTCTTTAGCACTAAAACTGAAAACCGACATAATCCTACTTAACGAAACCCACCTAAAACCCTCTGCCAGACTTCACATTCCTAACTTTTTTACGTACAGGAACGACCTGCCGCCCGTGCGGGGCTCGCCCGCCCACGGAGGCACGGCCGTTCTCGTCAACCGACGTATCGTCCACCAACCATTTACCCTAAACACAACCATCCAAACCTCTTCCATCCTCGTACAACTAAACGGCCACGAAGTACTTATTTCAGCCGTATACAAACCACCCGGAACCCTACTAACGACAAACGACCTCGACCTTTTGACAAAGAGTGCTGAATGGCAAATTTCGGCAGGCGACTTCAACGCCAAACATCCGCTGTGGTATAGCCACACGACTAACGCTGCCGGCCGTGTCCTCTTTGACCACGCACAACAATCGGACTACTCTGTAACTGCTCCCTCTTCTCCCACACATTTCCCGACATGCACACGATACAGACCTGACATACTCGACATCGCCCTCGTACGACTACCCTATCAAACCAAAATCACTAACCTCAACGAACTATCTTCCGACCACAACCCCATTCTTCTAGATACACTCTGCACTCCGATCTCTTCTTCTCCACCGGTTACGAATCGGTTTATTAACTGGAAAAAATACACGACAACTCTCGCGAACTTACCGAACTCAACCACTCAACCGACCAACGACCGTGAGTCTATCGACCTGGCAATCGAAAACCTCACAAAACATATCCAACAAGCGGTTGAATCCAGCGTATACGTACCGACACGCAAACACCCGTCCACTGTAGTACCAGACTACATTAAACTGGAAATACAAGACAAAAACCGTATACGCCGCGAATGGCAAATAAACCGCGACCCGACAATTAAACGACAACTAAACGCCAAAATATCTCTCATACGTACCTTACTCGCAACGCACAATACTGACCAATGGGACATCTTTCTTAACTCACTAGACCACCAAGACGGTTCAATATACAAACTCAACAAATGTCTCTTACACAAACGTCCAGCATCTCACCCACTAACCGGCCCCGACGGCCTAGTTTTTCCGGCCAACGAACGAGCAGAGCTGATAGCCGACTCGCTCGAACGTCAATTTCAAACAAACCCCGGCCCCGACTTACCAGACGTAACCGCTCACTCCCAGTACCTACAAGGCCTTGACATCACCCGATCTAACCTCTTTACCACTCCCGGCCAGATACAAGACATAATTCGCAACCTTCGCAAAAAGAAAGCCCCTGGTGACGACCTCATCACCAACACGGCTCTTAAATTCCTACCGAACAACGTTATACTGTCCCTTACTCGGATCATCAACAGCGCCTTCAGAATCTGCTACTTTCCCCTTGCCTGGAAAAAAGCAGTCATCATCTCCATTCCCAAACCAGGCAAAGACCATAAACAACCCGAAAACTATAGACCAATCGCCCTCCTCTCCTCCCTGTCCAAAATTTACGAACGACTCATCCTCACCCACCTACAAGACAAACTCAAAAACAAAATCCGTCCCGAACAGTTCGCCTTCAGACCCGAACACTCGACCACACTACAATTGACCAAACTCACCCACCAACTGAGCGAAAACTTTAACAACGACTTAAACACTGCTTCCGTCTTCCTCGACGTGGAAAAAGCATTCGACCGCGTCTGGCACGAAGGCCTACTCTACAAACTCTCCAAACTCAACATCTCGTTAGAAATCGTAAAAATCATCCAATCCTTTCTCACTGACCGTACTTTTACCACTAAAATTGAACACTCCTTCTCTACTACCAGACACGTACTCGCAGGAGTCCCTCAGGGCTCCTGTCTCTCACCGACGCTATACTTGACGTACATTAACGACATTCCAACGACTCCTAAAGCCAACCTCTCACTCTTCGCTGACGACACGATGTTCTTTACTAGTAATAAAAACCCCAAACGTGCAACCATACAACTACAACACCAACTCAACCTCGCGTCCAACTGGTTCCATAGGTGGCGAATCAAAATAAACCCGACCAAAACAGTAGGCGTCCTCTTCGGGCGTTCTAATACAACCCACATTCCACCTCTAACCATCGATAACCAACCCGTTAACTGGTCAAAACAGGCCAAATACTTAGGCGTCACGATTGGACGTAAACTTACATTCAACCAACACATTCAAGACGTAACCAAAAAAGCTACCCGCGTCCGTGGTATGCTTTACCCCTTACTTAACCGTACTAGTCCCGTTCCGCTGAAAACAAAACTTAACATACTTAAACTCTACGTGACCCCTATACTTACATATGCTGGCTCTTCCTGGGCACCCTTTATCGGCCCCTCCCATTGGAGACGTATTGAATCCGTCCAAAACATCGGCATACGCACGATAACCGGTATGCCCACTATCGTTAGAAACTCGGTCCTTTTAAAATCAGCCAACTTCAAATCTTTCCAAAATTCCATTTGCTCTCAATCAAAAACAATGTTCTACAATAACTCTTTTTCCGAATACGATCATATCCGCCTCTTAGGTAAAACCCACTCCCCTCCAACCACCAAACGTTTACTCAAACCATACCCATTAAATTGGACTGACTTACATAACTGAACCTACCAATCAACCCCAAAATCCATCCACTAGTAGAGGCACAAGCCTGGAATAGTAAACGGCATAGCCACCCCTCCCAAAGCAAAGAGACAAAGCAAAGAGGTCAAATCATCTTCAACACCAGTCTTCAACATATCTTCTATCAATCAACAAACACTATAGAAGACCCGAAGACCTGAAGACCCGAAGACTATCAACGCAGCAGCAACATCGACCTGAACGACGTCGGCGAAGCTGATCCGACCTAGCCAGTCCACGACAACGCACCCTGAACGCACCGGTCTAGCGTGATCGCTCGATACCGCCGAGACTCAACAGTACCCGGCATACCTGGCTAACAAGCGCCACTTCACGGACCAGTGACGCCAAGCCTACCGTGTGCATCCAGCGATCAACGACAACGGATAGCCGCCACACCGGGACCTAATTAACCCACCGACGGCAGCGTATAATATAATTATACTCCGACGATCCATTACTGTCAAGTCCACCCGTTCAATCGAGCCCAGTCACGCCGTTGGACGAATACCAAGACACGCCGGGAACCGACTTCGCGACGTAACTTGGCCAATCGACGATTCAGCAAGCCGACACAAGTAATACCACGTTCCCCCCTACGGTGAGCTTATTCGAGTTTCACCGCGAGGAAGAACCGAACCCACACGACTTGCTCGAGTCCGTGCACGGACGGTTCCTACTCTCCCTTATCATTATTGTATTCTTTCTACGAAACATATAGGCAAATCCCGACTACTGTTTTGCTCGCGCCTCTTCAGGCCCGAACCCGCCCGCCGCGGCCGCTTCTTCAAGCCTGCCGCGCGGCCCGGGATAACTTGCCCCGATCATTATAAACATTATTTTAGTGATTATATAATAAACGATACTATAACGATACACAACGCATTGTTATTCACGATCACGGACGTCCCGGAAAGACGCTCCGTATCAACTGGCGCCCAACTAGTGGTTCACCCACACCCAACTACTCAAAAAACAAAATAACGACGAAAACTTTACTAGTCGGTACGGCGAACGCGAGTACCCAACGATAAGAAAAATACGCAAGATTCTACATCGAAAGACAATTTAAACTAAAAAACCGGCATAATGAATACCAGAAAAAACAAACGAAATCAAAATCAACTTGGACTAGAAGGGGAAGTACAGTTATTGGAGAAAACTCGGCAATTGGAGGAAAAATTAGAAACATTAGAAATCACTGCACAACAAATGCAGGAAAAATTCGCAAAATTAGAAAAACAATACGAAACACTTCGACAACTCGTTAATGATACGGATTCGAAAACATTAATAAAATCAATGCAGCTGGAAAAAGATATTCAAGCATTGCAAACAAAGTTAACTACAAAAAATGACGGGAACACGACAAACAACATCAATAAAACCATAGTAGACATCACGGCACCTACATTTAGTGGAGAATTAAAAGAAGAGCACCCAAAACAATTTTTAAAAGAAATAAACAACTATTTGGAACACAAACAAGTCACCACAATTAAAGAGAAAATGATAGTCATAGAAAACAGCCTCAAAGGAAAGGCAGCAAAATGGTATGCAATGATCAAAGACGCAGCATTAGACGAACCAACATTTAACGAGCTATTTTTAAAACATTTCTTCTCTGAAAGTCATCAATGGGACATTTTCATCAAATGCACCGAAGCAGGAAAAAAACCAATTAAGAAGGATTTCCAGGAGCATTTTCACCACTGGATGGCAGAATTAAAACATCTTGACTCACCAAAAATGAGTGAGGAACAAGCGATCAGTCTAATTACAAAGCACTTCCCGATATCCATTCAAGCATACATACAAACAACTAATGATAGAAAATTTTTACCTATTTGGGAAAAATTGGGCGAATTAGATAATAGTACAAAACTAGAAGAGGAGATACCAGCCCAGAAACCATCCATACGCACATACAACAGACAGAACAACGCGTACAACAGAGTACCATTCCAAACAGGTAGCCAGAATCAAAGAACCACAACAGACTTACAAAAACCTTACACAAAGATAGCACAGAACCAGGAAAACAACCACAAGCCCAGCATCAGGCAACTAACCACAGAGCAGATGGAGTTCAATGACAACACTATAATCTGCGGTGGGGAAGAATTGAACGAAAGCGATACTGAAGCAAAAAACTGGGAGCAGGGGACGGTAGAAGTAGATCATCACCAGTCATAAAAACCCTCGATCTAAATAACAAAAAAAAACCAACCACCGGACAAATCAATTAAGTTATTAAAAGCAAAAGATTTAACGAAAGACGAAGATTTCGATATCACACTCAACAACATACAACAACCAGGATGCCCATACATAAAAATCATTATAAACAACAGAGAGTACGAAATGCTGGTCGACTCAGGTGCTGAAATATGTGCAATTTCAGAGGAATATTACAAGGACATAAATCAAAACGACAAAAATATACCAGTCATCCCACTAACAGGACTCAGCATACACAACGCAACAGGAAATAAACCAACGAAAGTAAATAAACAGATCCTATTACCCATCGAGATAGAAAAAAAAAACAGATACATACACCATTCATTGTAATAAATAACTTAAACGAGAAAGGGATATTAGGCAATGATTTTTTGGAAATAAACAAATCAACGATCGACTACGAAAAAAGAAAGTTAACAATGAAGATAGACGACAAAATCTATGACATACCGTTTTTAAGGAAAAACGGGAAACAACCAATGCACCTACGAGCAATATCCACGCAACCAATCATGGAACCTATCGAACAAACACAGCTCAACACACTCCCAGAGTGCATTCAAGAGAAACTAGACAGATTAATACAGCAATATCCTAGAGTATTTCGAGATACACCAGGGGAAATAGATGGTTATGAGTGCAAAATAAGATTGAAAAACGACAAACCAATCAACCAAAGACCATATCCTATTCCAGTTACTAAACGCGAAGCAGTCGAAAAAGAAGTTCAGCGTATGGTAAACATGGGGATAATTAAACAATCGAGATCACCATACTCGGTACCGATAGTACCAGTTTTCAAAAAAAACGGTGAGGTAAGATTATGCTTGGACGCTAGAAAGATCAACGAACAAATCATTCCAGACCGTGAGTGTCCGATGACAATAGAAACAATTTTTTCTAAGTTCGAAAAAATAAAATGCATTAGCACTTTGGATCTTCGAAGTGGATATTGGCAAGTAAAACTAGAAGAAAAAAGTATGGACCCATGTTCATTTCTCATAAACGGAAGAAACTACTCGTTCAAACGTATGCCGTTCGGTCTAAACATCAGCGGGTCGGAATTTCAAAAAAGTATGGACATGGTATTGGGCCCATTACTACAATCCTTTGTAACAATATACGTCGACGACATTCTAATTACGTCAGAAAATGAAGATAGCCACTACGAACACATCAGAATGGTTCTAGAAAGATTTGAGAAATACAATGTCACGATCAACATTGATAAATGTCAATTCTTTCGAAAACAAGTGTCATTCCTAGGACATATCATCTCAACCGAGGGAATAAAAATGGATATGGCCAAAATAAACACAATTCAAAACTTTAAAACACCATGCAAGAAAAAAGAAATCCAAAGTTACTTAGGATTCTTGAATTTCTATAGAAAATACGTAAAAAATTTCGCACATATAATAGAGCCGTTAATTGAATTAACCAGGAATAATGCAAAGTGGACATGGGAGGAGAAACATCAACAAGCTTTTGAAGAATCAAAAAAGGCATTTTTAAAGGAGGTAATAATAACATTCCCGGACTTCACGAAACCACTATATATCAATACAGATGCATCAAGCGTAGCAATAGGAGGTGAACTATATCAGCAATTGGACAACAACGAAAGAGCAACACTCGGCTATGCAAGTAGGACACTCAAACCGCCCGAAACCAGATATACAACAACTGAAATAGAGGCATTAGCTCTTGTATATTGCTGCAGCAAATTTCGACAATACATACTAGGCCACAAAACAATCATACAGACAGACCACCACGCGTTAATCTTTATGAAGAGTTGTAGGCTGACTAATGGACGTTTAACCAGATGGACATTAGCACTACAAGAATATGATTTGGACATTCGATATATTGCAGGAAAGGATAATATAATAGCAGATACACTTACACGGTACCCCAGGTTCAACGAGGAACGGGATGAAGCCAGAATATCAATCAACAAAATAAGGAAAGCAGAATATAGTCCAGAATTAAAAAAATCCATCGATAATTTGGCAATTCTACAGAAAACAGAATAAAGAATAAATAAAATGATGAGTAAGGAAAATGAGTACATAAAGATAAAAGAAAACATAGTTTTTGTAAAAGACAAGACAGAAAACAATTGGCGTGTGGTCATACCAGAGAAAATCGTACATATGTTAACATCAGAAACCCATGAAATAATGGGACATGCAGGACGATATAAAACATACTATGCACTAAAAGGAATGTGCATATTCAAAAATATGCACAAAATCACGGCGGCAGTAATAAAAAATTGCGACAGTTGTCAAAGAAGCAAACCCATCAACTATCAAGCAAGTGGACCAACAATATCTCAGAAACCGAAAACACCGTTTGAAACAGTTTCAATAGATTTAATGGGACCCCTTCCCATGGGCCGAGGAGGAACTCAATACATCCTAGCAATATTGGACACATTCTCCAAATATATTAGATTATATGCATTAAAAAAAGCATCGGCAAAAGCAATACTAAATAGGATCGAAGTAGACTATATACCAAGAACAGGCAAACCACAGTCAATATTGACGGATAACGGAACACAGTTTACGGGAAAATTATGGCAGAAAAAACTGAACGACATGAATATCAAAATAAAACACTCCACTAAATATCACCCTCAATCGAATCCAGTTGAGAGATATAATCGAGAAATAGGAAGACTTTTGAGGACATACTGCCACAATCAACATACCAAGTGGCCAAATTGTCTAGAGAAAATTGAAGAGTGGATGAACAAAGTACGATCCGAAGTTACGGAAATGACCCCATGGGAGATAATCAAAGGAGAGACACCGAAACAACCACTAGAGGATATGATCAACTTTCCGAGGCCGAAACAATCAAAAAAAGAAGACATAATACAACTTGTAGCATCCAGGATCGAAGAAAAAGCAAGAAAACGAGAATCAAAAAAGAAAAACCAAAGCAATATAATATATGAAAAGGGACAAAGTGTGTTAGTAAGAGACCACCACTTATCGAATACAGATAACAAGGAAATAAAAAAGTTATTCCACATGTACAACGGACCATTCATCATAACCAAAGTCATAAGTAAAAACACGCTAGCCGTGAAGAACATACACTCGGGACGGGAAGAACTCATTAACGTGTCCGAGGTTCGTCCATACTATGTTATGGACAAACACAACAATTTATAAAAAACAACAAGGGGAGCCAATGAAAGAGATGACAACGTTGACGAATCAGAACCAAGAATTTGGTATATCACAAACTATATAAGATCAGTCAACAAGAATCATAGTCATCAGTTCAAGAAATGGCACCCATCAACCCAGAACGAGAACAGGCAAGACGAGAGGCAGCAAAGAAAAGAAGACAGCTCAATAAAACAGAAAACAAAGAAAACATATATGGTCTAGCGTCAGTAACGGCGCAGAAAATTCATACAACAGATGAAAACAAAGAAGACGGACGAAAAATAAACCACATCGTCACATGGATACAAAACGTAAATATGGCCAGAGACGCCATCGAAACACATTGGAAACAACCCTGGGACTGGAGATTCGTTACAGAAAAAACATTGCACAACTACATACCATTTGAAAAGAATATCAATCTGGCACAAGCAATGGACCACATCACAAACAATCTCCAACGATACGACAAAAAATCAACAGTAATAACAACTCCAGACGAGGACACCCCACTGTGGAATATGTCTCGTAATGCAATTCGACGGGCATTATACAAGGCATCAATCCGCAGACGTGTCGCTAACGATTCAACACATTTACCATCGGTTCAGTTACTTCCCCGATGACAAATCTGGGGGGGGGAGCTGTAACGGGATAAACCGTCACTATATTAAAATGGTCCTTTTCAGGACCACCAAACACAACAGTATGGCAACATAATGCGACACAAGAAATAAACGCGACACACTAGAATAAGTAGTTTGCCAACAGGAAAGTTTCACGGAAATAACTAGCAAGAACCACATTAACGAAGCGAACACCAATGGGTCAAGGTGTGGTTATTGCTTATCAAAGCAACCATTCCCGACCAATCACAGGACAACAAAGGGAAACAAATAGTATATATACCGGGACAGTTCACCGGTCAAATCATCTTCAACACCAGTCTTCAACATATCTTCTATCAATCAACAAACACTATAGAAGACCCGAAGACCTGAAGACCCGAAGACTATCAACGCAGCAGCAACATCGACCTGAACGACGTCGGCGAAGCTGATCCGACCTAGCCAGTCCACGACAACGCACCCTGAACGCACCGGTCTAGCGTGATCGCTCGATACCGCCGAGACTCAACAGTACCCGGCATACCTGGCTAACAAGCGCCACTTCACGGACCAGTGACGCCAAGCCTACCGTGTGCATCCAGCGATCAACGACAACGGATAGCCGCCACACCGGGACCTAATTAACCCACCGACGGCAGCGTATAATATAATTATACTCCGACGATCCATTACTGTCAAGTCCACCCGTTCAATCGAGCCCAGTCACGCCGTTGGACGAATACCAAGACACGCCGGGAACCGACTTCGCGACGTAACTTGGCCAATCGACGATTCAGCAAGCCGACACAAGTAATACCACGTTCCCCCCTACGGTGAGCTTATTCGAGTTTCACCGCGAGGAAGAACCGAACCCACACGACTTGCTCGAGTCCGTGCACGGACGGTTCCTACTCTCCCTTATCATTATTGTATTCTTTCTACGAAACATATAGGCAAATCCCGACTACTGTTTTGCTCGCGCCTCTTCAGGCCCGAACCCGCCCGCCGCGGCCGCTTCTTCAAGCCTGCCGCGCGGCCCGGGATAACTTGCCCCGATCATTATAAACATTATTTTAGTGATTATATAATAAACGATACTATAACGATACACAACGCATTGTTATTCACGATCACGGACGTCCCGGAAAGACGCTCCGTATCACGATTTTCGTATAAGTAATTTATCATTGAGTTTAAAATATTTTTGAAACTTCCACAACAGTGACCTAGTCAATGACGTAACTCGAAACCTACTAAACAGCAGAACAACTTCCCCTGTTCATTATTTTTATTGTTATCATTATCATTGTTATTATTTCTTCAAGTTATTTCATTCAACAGCAGTCATGGCGTACAAATGCTTCTCGATTGTCGGTCAATTCAATACAATGGAATTGGAAAAAATTTAATTGCTCGGAATAAATTAAAATATACAGTAAGCCATATTACAGTAATATGGGTTTTTTTAGACGATCCATAAATTAAAATATGCTCACAAGATCACATTTTCCGCGTAATTTGATATTTTTTTTTTTTTTTGTAAGTATACTGTATTATTATAGCTGTGTATTGTTAATCTATGTAATATATAAAAATTAATGTTTGTCTGTGTGTGCTTTAGACATTAATAAACGGCTGGACCGATTTTTATGATATTTTTTGTGTGCGTTTGAGTGGTTAAAGGGATGATTTAGATTCACAATTGGAGGTGCACAAACGGGAATTTGGAGATTTATGGCGGAAATTTTTCTTTATAAATGGTTGCTATTGGTTATAGGAGAAATAATTAGTAAACATTAGTATTAATTATTTTATTGATTACCATTGATTAATCTCTGTCAGATCATGTGCAAGCATGCATCGAATCGAATTTTCACAAATTGCCTACTTGATATGCTGTCGCACATTGTCCTAGATCTGACGTAGTCGGATTGCTTACCAGGGAGACTGAGTTGCACCCAAAAGGAGTTGAACATTCAGAATTATTTAAAAGTTATAATTTTTTACGGGCAACTAAGTGCTTGGGGTCAGCTAGTAGAGTACAAAATATTCAAATATTTTGACCAAATTTGCGTTGCTTAGTGAAACAAATACATTTATCTACACGGTGATCGTATAATATATAGATTGCAGTAATAATGTGTGGTACTGCAGTGTCTGAAATAAATAAATATTTTTTTTTTTTTGGTTAAAAATGTAAATGCTCGTCCATGCATTTCTACCGTGTTATTGGCTCTCGACTCAAATGAATACACATTTAAGGAATTTTAGTTCGCTTAACGGCCTTAAGGTTTCCCACTTTTACAGCTCAGTAAAATGGTTTTTAAAGAATAAAAAAACAAATATGAAACCCGAGAAAAACTTTGATTAAATTAATAAACATATCATGCTGAAAACAAATACTAACCAGACAACCAACGCAGTGAACAAAAAAAGTACCTTTTAAAATATTTTTTGATTCCACTCCAAAATTCTTCGCATTGACATCTCAAAAGCTTCATTCTACGTTTCAAATAATACTCTAAACATTAAAAAAATATCCAATGTTACTGAATAAGCAAAGATCCGTTTTAATCGTTTCACTAATTAACTGACTTACTCTATACTAACTCATCATCCAAACCCTCTAACACCCAAATGATATCCTATATATCATTCCAGGGACTCCCAAAAAAATTTGATAAAACAGTGGAGTTGTTAACTGTTACCATAACCCCCCCCCCCAAAAAAAAAAAATAAAATAAAATAAAATATATTGATCATTATTATAGCATACCCCTATAAATCTAGTATAATTAATATTTAATGACAAAGCATCTCCATTGGGATGCCTTCATGGTTCATTCTATTATTTTATTATTTTATCAATTTAGCTTTTCGTTTATAGTAATGAAGATTTAAGGATGGCTTAATAAAGAATAATGTTAATATAGTATGTATAATATGTATATATTTATATTTATTTACACACTATATCTGTCCTAAAATTTCTTAAGTATTACCAAATTGATTTCTTCTTGTTTTGGATATTCGGAAAATAATATCGTAGGTACCTTTTGTAGTAAATCAATAATTTCTTACTGAGCAATATACCAGGAAGCTGAGAAACAAATAGGGTTATTGTTCGGTGCTAAAAAAATAATAAATGTCATAATATATAAAGCACGCTACTATATAAAACACAAAAATGTACACGAATTGAACATTATTTAAGTGGTTGTTTATCAAAATGGTTTATAGTTTTCAGAAAAGTCGTGAAGAACTGTAAAAAAAAACGTTATAGAGTTATATTTTTGGTCAACATTGAATTTTGACATTTTCATAGTGAGTCCACTCGGGACCTTCGTTGAAAGGTTTATTATTAATAAGATTATAAGCACCTACTTCAACCAATAATAATTTAATAGTTTGCACCACTATAATATTATAATATGTCACTATAAAATTACGGTTTAATATAGTCATATCACATATTAAATTGGTACGTTTTAGGCTTATACTCACTACAAAATAATAAAATAAATGAACACTATTATTGGTAGGTACTTACTGTCCGAAAACTTGTTTTACTCGACTATTAAGCTAATTTTAAAAACCAAATGTCAGAAGCGCACACAGTATTTTTGGTAAGTCTTTGCTTCGTTTAGTGACATATATAGCATACATATATTTGTGTGTGTGGGTGTGTATGCAACCACAACTGCTAGAGATGAAATCCAGAGAACGCTAAAATTATACATTATAATATAATATATAACGTTCACAAACCCTGCAGGGTTATTTCTTACACAGTTTCAACATATATTTTGTTAGTTAAATACAACTAAAACCAGATTCCAACTACATAAAAATAAAATAAATACTGATTTTTATTTGCAAAACTACCGCATATCAAACTTAATTTATGATCGTTTTTTAAACACGTGTCAACATATTATTCTGTTTGTTTCAAAACGTGTTCAACACTTAAAACACTGATATATGAACCAAAATGATGCATGAACAGCCGTTAGAAGGGTTTTTAAACTGCTCCTTAAAGAAAATATACTATCACTAATGTTTAAAAAGATTTAAGACAATAAATCATTAGAATATGATTTAAAAATGATAAAACCAGGTCTTGACACAAAATAATAGTTATGACTGTTAAAAATCTTATAAATACAAACTAATTATAGGTATTTTAAAAATAAATTCATAGTCATTAACATATAAATTATTGTCGTGAAAGTTGAATGTTTATTTTAAATTGTGTATAATATATTGTAAGGGAGCATTTAAATCTTACGGCTATACGTTCTCAGGAGATATTTCCTTAAGTATATTTGTATTTTAAATATGATTGATACATTTTATTCGGATTGTAAACAAATTACGACAGCAAATGTTTGAGATCACAGAAGACTGAAGTATATTAAACGGCAAAATAATAATATAAATCCAATAATACTCTAATTTGGTATTTTACTAGAATATTGTGCAGTACCTAATAAAAATAATTCCTCCACCAGAAAAATTATAATATTTTAAACTTTTAAAAAAAAAATAATATATAATTTACACGAAGAATTGAAATTTTTTCTATTTTTTTTTAATGATGCCAACGTATATCACCAGAAATTGATGTCACAGCGAGTGCGTCTGTCTAATACAGTAATGATTTCTTAAACGAATAAACGTATAAATGAAAGTCATACATTTAAATAAATTGTATAAGATTTATTAATTAAAAAGATAATTGTTTTCGGGGATAAACACTGCAGTGGTGCTCGGGCGGATCTGCTACATCGCACCACCTGTGAGCCTCAACGTCAGTCACCGCGGCTAAAATCATCCGTCTGAAGTAACTCGTTTTTTGCGCCACCACCTGCTGACGCCTGTGTCACCTGTTCATTTTCCACTTTTGTGCACATTCACTGTTTTGTATACCTGCCACGGCGTGTACCTACAGCTGTACTGGCGCATTAAGTTTCTGCCACGACATTTGCACGCACTATTCCTTCGCCCAAAATGTATAAGCTATTAAAATACGTATAATGCATTTCGTTGGCACATACCATGCTTTTGAGACACGATTAATTATCATACTCTACACTAAAATTATATGATGTCTGTGAGATGGCTAAGTCTCCGGAATGCGGTGGAGATAATTTGACACCATGTCATTATGTCTCTTTGCTTTGATTTTAAATAATATGATTACACATTTACAGAAATAACTATAATCAATCGACGTCTATTGGTCCCTACCACATAATATAGCATCATGATACTAAAAGCAATGTTTCCCCACATGGTTTTCGCAAAACCACAAATACCCATTGCAAAACTGTGATTGTACTTAAACTGAGAATATTAATTAAAGTTTGTGACCGTGACCGTATAATATATATACGTAAGACCGTAGCGATTTATTCACATCTGGCTATCTATCATTTATATTTTACACTATAACTTAATATATACCCCGAGTTCAACTTCACGGTTGAGCTGTTCCGATGTTAAGCCTGTTTCCGCACTCTAAACTTAACACTTATCCATTCACTGTGCGACTTCTATAATAGAGGTACCTTTTCATTAAACACCCAGAGTTACCACATCAAGTTATAAAGCGATTTCCGTAAACTAAAACCAATGCCATAGGTACTGTAATAGTATAATATAATATGTATATTTTATGTGGCTATATATATATATATATGTATTAAATATTTATTTTATTTTATTTATTAAATTAAAGTAGCTACCAGGTTTGGTGGAAAATTTTCTGAAACACACATTCGTAGTACTTACGTTAATATCATATTATTATAGGTAACCCGAAAACTTGGTTAACAAAGTATCTACTATGGGTTGATATGTAATTTTTATTTTTAAATTATAACCCAATATAATTTTTTATAGGTATAGTTATCGATTTCTAAGATACACAAAAAATGTAAATATAAATATAAAAATATTTCTTACATAACGTAAAAAGTATATTTTTATGAATTTTATGAAAAAAAATAATGTATTTTGGAAAGTTTGTTTTGGTATATAATGGTTGTAATAATATTATTATATTAGGTAGGTATATACCGCGTTGTTTCGAGACACAATAGTGTGCGAGCATCATAATATATTTGTTTTAATAATTCAAAACATTACGTTCGTTATTTTAATATTGTTTGTAAACCCTGAAAGTTGTTTCTGATAAAATAAAAGTTTCCAATCCGATATAGAAAATTTGTCTGGTAATACCAAACCATTACACGCACGGGTTACGGATACGGCTGCAGCAACCACGAAAATAAGAACATCTATTAATTATTTTGCATGTATTAATGTTATTATAGTATAGGTACCCACCCACGTACAGTTTAAAATAATCCTTTACAAAACCATAACTGTGTGCCCAAAAATTAGATGTTGCAAAGTCGTGAGATAATTGGAACTCAAAATTTCAAATTATTTTCCTCGAAAATACCTTTGTACATTACTTGTTTTGAGTGAATATGTACTGAAATGATCTAATCTGACTTAAAAAACATTTAATTAATAAAGATATGTTTCTCTAACTACTCTATGTTATCTACTATATTGTAAAACAACGAGGAAATAATACGTAATAATAGAAGAATATGATAAATTGTAGTATGTAATAAATTTAGGATAGTAATTTTATAGGTACACAAATAATCAAAAGATAACAGAAAGCTTATATTTTAAAAGGTTTATACACTTAGTTATATATATATTTTATTTCGTTGAAATAATATTATTGATGTAATTTTCTATTAACATATTGTAATATAATTATATAAATATTATAAACCGTGATCTTCATATACCTAATACTTGTACTTGTGGTAAGCTGAGATGTATTCAGAATTTTCGCTCCTTAATGATGGTTATTTATTGCTACCCTTCTTAAAATTTTAAATTTTCGACAGTAAAAATTAATTTTCTAGGTACCTACTTACATGATATAATAAAAAAATTAAATTAGACAAAGAAAACTAAATACGCTTTATACATTATTTTTTATGTACTTAAGTTTTTTACGAGCTTTTATGGTTTATTATGTTACTCTGTTCAATTCTTTTATAAAGTCTGACTAAATATTTACTACGCCGTACTGTTTATTCTTTCATCAATCGAATGTATCACCTGGGGTGAACCCCAACCCTTAAAATTCCCACTGGGTCTGCTGCGAATGTGTTAACTGATGAGAGAAGCGTAACGATATCGAATTAATGACTGATGACTATTTTTTTTTTAAAAACATTTTCTGTTAATATAGATAGTATTCTTAAAAAATATAAAGTAAGTTTGGAAAGAAAAACAATATTATAAAATTTGTTAAATAAACTATTGTGATTTATAACCATTTGCAATATATTTTGAAAAAAAATAGTAAAAACAAGTATTGTTGTTCGAATAACTAATTAAATGTCTAAATCTAAAGCATGTCCTGTTCGGCGTTTTCAAAAGTACAATATTATTGAATATATACCTGCCTATAAATATAATATATTATTATACATTAATTTTACTATGTAAACAATACGAAAATGACAATAGGAGATATGATTGCGAATGGTATTCACGGGGTATATCTTTTCTAAAGACCTCACGAAAACATGACTTTATTGTGAATCAAAATGATTAGAGCAGGCAGAATGCCACCGCGAGATGTTCATTAGAAATTAGAATATACAGCTGCAGTATTGTTGTGTTAGTGCATTGTTTTCAATCAAAATAATTACACAATATATAATGCGACAAACGCACAGAGGCGCCATCACTACACACACACATACTATTATCTCGATATCCACTATCTGCACTTTCCCATAACATATTCATCTGTACATTGTTTGTCGCGAAATTGCATTCCATCGCCGCCATTGTATCCACTATTATAGCCAATGCGTGTTTTGCGTGTGTGAAGAAATCGATGGCGCGTTGTCAATATATAGTCGAAATGAATTTTTATTGAATGTGCTCCTAACGCAGATTTTTCTATCACTTTGATTTTTCACTGCGACGGTCGTCACTCGTCGTGCACATAGTATTTTATTATCATGATTTTTATTAGAAATAGTTTTCATTTCGGTGTGCTTTGTATACCCCTCGGTCGAGGACAGGGTTGCGAGGAGCTATATATATACTATTATTACCATACACTTGTTATAGGAGGGGTAAAATATGATGATGTTATGCGTACCTTTACTATAAGTTATAACGTTGTCGAATTCGACATAATGAAAATAATGATATGATTTATTTACAGACATAGAACTATGTGTAGTTAATACTGTTAATAGTCTTATGATTATATACTATTATTATGATTGTAAATTAAGTTAACATTTTAAAGATGACAAAAACTGAACACTCGCATAATATATTAATATTAGGTATTCGGTATAATAATTATTATAAATTATCATATAAATAATAAATATTACTATTAATGATATTACCTATATAAGATATAACGAATAATATAATAATATACTATGTATTATGAAGTTGTAGACTACACAAGTCTGTTACCATGCTTGTTGAAACTGATTGGTTGGTAAATTCTAACATAACCTTAACATACGAGTTCTAAAACATAATAAACTAATAATACCGTACTATGTCTATTTTATATTAAATTTTATCTGAACTTTGTAATTATAGGGCTTAAAATGGAACGCAGAAAATACTCTACTAAATATAGTTGCAATTAAGTACTTAAAAACAAATAACATGCACTTTTATTACTTAATTTTTTTATATCAAAAATGTGTTATAGTACCTAACTTCATATTTTAATTTAGGTAGATACGTTTTAAATTATATAAAAGTTAACACAATTTTCTACCCTTCATATTATCTATCTGTTGTACAGTTCTCCATTAAATTGTAGTACATACCTTCTGCGATTTGAGTCGATTAAAAATGTTTAAGCTATATTTATAAAACATAATCATTCGAGCCAACAACGAAAACACTAAAAACTTTGAATATTTAATTTGTAAAGTCATTTGCCTAATGAATAGCTCACTTAACAATAAGTCTAATAATCCAAAACAAAAACATGTAATTGCAGCACCGTTTGAGCTATAGTAATAATCATTCGTATATAAATATTAAACAATCGTGCCATTTACCGGTGAATAGAACTGCAGATGACAATAGCGGTTGGTCTAAACGTTATTATAATGAATTGATTGATCGGACAGCTCAAATATTATAGAACTGTTGATCAATTATCGCGACTATCGTAAGAGACAGGTTTTGGACATAAGTTGCTAGAACAATATAATGTCCCTCGATCTCACTAATAATACACCTAATAACCTTCGTGTTCTCCAGTGGATTAATTAGGCTCTGTATATACAGAGGACTAAGTACAAACGATAAAGTTTTGGTTTTAAAGCCGTTAGAAACGTCATGTACTTTGAAGAAAATAGACTTAATTGATGAATAATACTATATACGCTCAGAGGTGAAGGCGTACTCGTTTAAGTTTTGAATGTCCCGAGTGCATATTATGGAGGTAGGTAATATTATGTATAAATCATATCCAACAATAATTATAAAAATAATATACAGGATTATGATTAATGATGCACACCATAATATTATATGGCATAATTTCGATTCAAAATCAAAAAGACTTTGACGACGACTTTGATTTGGACAAACCATCGGATCGAATTTGCACACTGCATTTAGGTAGAACCGTAGTTAGAAGTACTGGTAATTTTCAAATAGTTCTATTTCAAAAGAAATATTAATATAATGTAAAGAATTTTTCAAATAAACAATTATAATATTAATTTTAAAAAAAATTTATAATTATTAATATATTGCTGATATTAGCATTTAATTTTATAATTTTATCAAGATATCAAATTAAAAATATTAATTGATTCCAACTTTCCTATGTAAATAATTTATGTCCGCCTTGTGCGACAACTAATCAAACGTAAGTTACTTGATTTTTTTCAATTTAAGATGCAAGTATTAAATAATGACAAAACATTATATATATCGTTGTAATACCTATAAGTATATCATTATTACATTATAAGAAATTCTGATATAAGTCGTTTATTTAATTGGACACTGAAAGAACAAACATATCGTGTTTAATTTTTAATGATTCCTTTTTATTGGTATAGGGAAGTCGTTTTAATAATGCATGGTATAGAAATATTAATATTTTGAATATATTATTATTATTTTGATTTTATTTAATGATAGCTTGAAGTTTGTTTATATATTTAACATAAATGATAAATATGTTTTGTTATACGATATAAACACAATAATTAAAAATAAGAAACAAATAAATGATAATAATATCTTTGAAGGGGATGATTATGTCCGTATGAAGTTGAATAAATCGGGACTTTGAACAATTGGTGGGGTGAGGTGGAACATGGGAGGAAATCAGCGAACGAAGATTAGGTGCATTGAAGAAGGATCCGTTTAAAAGAGAGGAAATTAAATTGAAATGGGCTTCTATAATACTGTACGTCAAATTACATCGATTCGACGGTGAAAAAGACAGTGCCTTTTATTTCACCCATTTTCGATTTTCGGACTAACCTATATCGTTATTGTCACGTTATATATTTTTTTTAATTTGAAGCGTCCACTTAGATTCGAACATTTAGACAAAAATTAGAAATAAATATGGTTTTAGGTTGTGACATATTGTAACTTCTGTGTTGAAAACAATAATCATTATCGTTAACCGATTGTAATATAATATTATAAAATGTGCATTTATTATTAGCAATATAATATGCAATAATAACAGTAAAAAATGTCTGTAATAATGAATTCGCGTGAAATAAAATGTTGTGTAGGATCACACATGGTGTAAAAAAAAAACCACAACCTGTCATATAAGTGCAAGAAGCGTATCGCGATATATTAGACGATTTGTGAAAACGACCTCAATGAGATTCGGCGATCGCGGTGTATAATATTATAATATGGCACGGGATAGGAATAACCACGACGACGTAGCAACGTCAAAAACTTTTGCCCTGATCTTAACGGGCAACAATATGCGATATTAAATACGAAACCTCTCCAAAGCGTGCGTGTTTAGTATATAGTGGTCAACAAAGAAAATCTCCGACGGCCGTCGAGCTGTTAGCATTATTATTGTTTAGTCGTCGGTCTTTTGAGCGGCGTTCGACTATAATCATAGTTGGTTCGGCGATAATATTATGCCCTTTGTTGTTCTATACTCGCTTTGACGCTTCAATAACTTTTCAAGACGGTTTTACGCGGATTGTGCGTCGCGGTTTTTGGTTTAATTAAACGGCGAGCGATTCTTATTCTCCGTCGTCGACCTGTTGCAGGCGATATCTCGAGATTTTTTTCCAGTTGTAAAAACAAATAATTGAAAAATATTGAGAAAAGACGAATAATTTTCGAATTCCACGTCGTTTCTAAGACGTTGCTTGGTTCACGAAAAAAAATTAACATTCTATATTATACCATAGAGATATTGGAGCGTTTGTCATCGTCGTCAATCTTTGACAGCGTTCGGACTTTGAAACGCGTTTCGTACTAATTATTTTGTGCGAAGAGTAAGACATTTAATTTGTTTTCGAGGAAAAAAATACAATCGCCAAACGTGCAATATATTTATTATAATAATTACTTACCACATGTTCTGAATCGTTTCGACGTTAATGATTTCGAAGGGGTGAGTACTGTCTGTGGGCGAGTGCACATAATCGGCCGTCAACCTCTTCCACAACGGTAACGGTCGTGTCCTAAAAAGCAAACACACATCGCGTATAAGTGTGTTTCAATGCATATCATAAAAGCTTTAAAATATAATATACAATCTAATATACATATCGTTATATATTATAATGATGATAAGATCGTGGAAATAATAATAGTACGTGAAACCACTCGAAATTCCCGAGCCATCGTAGACTTTGACGGGATCATAATATTATATTATATATCCCGTGCATAACAAATCCCTAGTTTGGCAGCTCTCCTTGACATAAAACGCCATAGATATTATTACCATTACTTATTTTGAGCTCGTTTGTTTTTATACGTTTTTCGTGTGCATTTAAAGCATATACATATTTGTTTGTAAGTACATTTGCTACAATACATCCTCCGAAGTCTCACGCGCTGTGCGTTTATTTAATCGCCTCACCGTGTTTATGATATTATTTTTAAGGGTGAAAAAATTCACCCTTACACTTCTTTGATAACGCGCGGGTGTGTTTCGTCCATAGGTTTTTTACCATATTATTATTGTCAGTCTGTGAAAATTGGTGACTTGCTCACAATTTTCATTGACCTTCGAGTACAATAGGTAACAGTGTGCCATATAAACATCGATGTGTTTTTATGTACGACTATATAATGACGTGTTACACATGTTTTTTTTTTTAATTCACTAATTTTGATATATGAGATATAAAACATATATATCAGTTGTAAAAAAACTTATTATTTAATTATTATCGTAAAAATAATAGTTTTATTAATATGATCTATATTATTATTAATTGTTGATATTTTAATTATTATAATTTGTATCATTATACACAAACGCATTTCGAAACAATATTATGTCAGGTATATCTTTTTTTCATACATTTATCACCTTTCGTATTACATTTTTAAAATATTATATTATCTACTATTGCGTCAGCAACGACCGTTGACATTATACTGTAAACGGTTTACGTTTAACTCAATATTTGTTTCAGACTTATGACAATGGACGATGTCTTTTTATTTTATGCAAATATAATAAGAAAATCTAAGATGTTGTTGTAGGTATTTGGTTCGAAAAACGATTTAAAACGTTGATCGAAAAATTATATGTATTATGAAAGGTACTTTCGGAATCAATTTAAAGTTTAATTAAAACTTATTTTTATTCGATTTAGAAATATTATCTATAATAGTAAGTTAGTATGTCACGTTATCTAAACATCTACAATTAGGTACGTTGCGTGTTGTTGTTTCACAATATTGTAAAGCTCTGCAATAATTCGAGTTAGATGTTTATTGAACTATAGACATTTTTAAAAAAATTTTATTAATTGTATAACAAAAGCATTTTTTTTATGAGTATATTATACATGTTTTCATTCGTTCAATAAACAATGTTGCGCTTCTATAAGAAACGTTTTAGTTAGTTGATTTCGATTATTAATGTATCGAACATAAGAAAATACCCAGACTATTATATTAAAATGTACTTATATATTGTGTTAAATTTAATAAAAATGTATTATATACAAGTGAAAAATTAACTAAATATGTGACTATTATTATAATTTTTCTTGTACTGAAAAATATTATAATAAATATAACCTATATAATAATTATATTAGCTCAACATTTAAATGTTTAGATCACTTTAATTTCTTCAAACTTTATGTACCTAAGTATTTTATTATTCTATTGGTTTAATATAGGTACTTTCAAACTTTGTGTCAACAATATAGTATATAATGAAAAAATGTTTTACTACTAAAATATAATTGTACATTGTTACTTCATGGTAAATTCATAAAAACGATATGAAAGTTGTAATTGTTTTTTTTATTCCCGAGGTAATCTAACAAAGGTTTTTGACTTTTCATTTTAAAATTTAACAAAGGTTGATGTTTGTTGAGGATTTTAAGGGATTTTGCTCGTAACACAGTGTGCAAAATTGTATTCCTCTAACTCGTGTCGTGAACAGGCTAAACTCAACGTGTCTGATATTGTGATAATGTATCGCTGGAGAGCGTTTTATCAATTGCAGTGCACTAGAAACTTCCATGGTGGTACATCCTATCACATTTCAAGTTTCCTTAAAAAGTTAAACAACTCAAAAGTTGATGGAGGTAAAAATCCGTTACAATTTTCTTTTCATATAATATCTATCCCGATATCTCTGAAGTATTTTCCTATTTATTAGAACATGTAAGCTGTGAACGGCGCATACATATATTGTGAATCCCCTAAGTAAGATAAGGGCCAAACTTAACATTGTATATTTTTTTTTATTCATTTAATAGTTAGGTTCATGACCATGAGTGCGTGAGTTGCGAGTGTTTTTGAGACGGCGTAGTGCGCACTCATGAAATTGATTGAAGGCCGTTTTTCACATTAAAATGTTTATGCCCAATGTTCTGGAATTTGCGCACACAACAACTTTGAAATGGTTTGGAGGCATTCATGTGAACGAACAATCGTTCAGTGGTGATGATTAAGCACTGTAAATATATACCTACCTATTATAAATTCCTATTTTCTCTCTTGATAGACTAGGTGTGACAATAGGTGTACGTCTAGCAAAGTATATATATTATGTGTAGCTACAACTGTGTCAAAAAATGGCAAAAACTTTATCCGGAAAAGTTTCAAAAATATTATCATCCATCCTTATTCTGCAGGGACATTTGTGGATATTTATATCAGTAATAATCGTGGACTTTCTGCATCAGATCGAAAACACATTGTTATTGATTCTTGACGATAATATGGCCGTAGCGCGCCGATGCATGAAATTCGATTGACCCAGACGCGTGTTTGGTTCAACTTCAACTTCAACTTCTCAATTAAATTCTATAACAATTTTGACCATTTGTTAGTTGAAAACAAATAAATACTCGGTTATAGAAATGGCCCCGGCACGATCTATGGGTTCCTGTATGTAGTATTTTATTAAATTGAATTATCGCTTGTCGAATATAATTATTGAAATTTACGAGGTAATTTATTTTGATTTCCATAAAAAAATATTACTATTCGACAATTCTGCAAGCAAATTGATTTACAACTTGAAGCTCTGCAACTCAAATTCTATTAAAGAAGAAGTATGACGAGAAAGTTTTACCTCTACGACGTGCCGTATAAAGTAAACCAACCCTTTACAATTCCAAAATGTAACGTGGTTCCCTTTGATGTCCCATTTATAACTAAATAATAGTATTATTGTTGGACAAGTTTTCATATTCAACATATTCAAATTATATTTAACATAATAATATCATGTTATTTGGTTATTTGTGTTGTTTTACTATAACAACAAATAAAACTACGACCTTTGATTAAAAAAAAAAAAAAAAAAACATTATAATTTAATTATGTGATAACAATAAAAATAATATTATTTTTAATTAAATTATAAAAAATTTAAATTAAAAAAAAAAATTATATCTAATATTATTTGTTACATATAATAATTACCATTTTTATAATTCATCAATTATTTATTGAACAAGTTTCCTTTAATTTAAATTAAAGAGTTTATTATTGATATAAAAAAAATTACGATCATATTTTTTCAAGAACAGGACCTATTCAACAACCCATATAGGAAATAATACATAGGTACTTGGAACTGTTTAGCTTCTTATTTTCTGGCAATAAACCAGATAAACCAAAAGAATATTATAATGAATATAATTAGTTCTGATCAAAATACAATATAGGTATTAAAATTAAAATTGTTTTATTTTCCATTCTGACAAGTTTTTGAAAAACGTCATCTGGTGTTTACAGGAATCCCTTCAATTAATTCTATGGGTCCATAGATATACCATTATAATATAATCTATATTATAATTTTTTTATACACATTTTACTGTTTTTCACTGGACAGTAAGAACGACGGACCCTGTTTCCTTTGAAATTAAATTTATAAGATTCTTAGAACTGCAAAAAAAAACACAGAGACCACGCAACGCATAAATCATCGGTTACCTACTTACTTTGAAAACCACAGACACAATAGGTACACAATATTATTGAACAAGTCGTTTATTATCCGTACTACGAAAAATTGGGTGTTTATCAGCTCAACTCTAGTTTCCTCCGACCCCCTCCCCTTCTAATTCACTCGCTATTTTTCGTTCGTAATTTTTCCGTCCACGGGTAAAACACAATATGATGGAAGGGGGGTACCAATGGGTGCCAACAAACTCGGAAGGTTCACACTCACCAACCATGTTCATGAGGAAATCAGCGTCCGTCACTTATGCATTTTAATATATGCACACGTCGGCATGCGATGAATATTCTCTCTAGCTTATATCCGAATAGTACCATGATACACTGACACCGTATTCTATTGACTATCGTATACCAATCAAAATATTTTGCAGACGGTTTTTTTTTTACAACAGACGAGCATAAGGTTCGAATTTTCCATAACAATAATATGGTAATATCATGTGCGTATTGTAAATATTATTTCGAAGAAACGGTCGATGTGATTACGCCGAGACCCTGCACGAACACGGTTAAAAAAAAAGGTTGTTTTTAACGACCTATACCTAGTCGAAATGTTATATTAACGTAAATTTCATTTTTTTTCAACGCTTAGGCAGACATAAATCTCGGCAAACGATCGCTGACCGTCGCGCGTCGTCCAAAAGTAATATTTTTGTAGTCAATACCTGCAGTATATATTATTACATACCTATACTAGGTATATAAAACTACATAATGCGGATGTATTATACATTTTTAGAGTACTTCTAGATAAAAAAAATAAAAGAAAAGAAAAAAAAGAGAGATGAGAATTCCACGATAGATACGAAAATAAGCGACTGCCCTAGTAGAATTTATTATTCCATTTCAAACATTTTACACAACATAACCTCTTAAATATGATGGGAAATTCGACACTTCAAACTGCTGGTCGATTTTTGAATATTTCCAGATCGTTTTCGAAATAATTTCAAATACCAGATGAAATATAAGGTATTATTCAGTGAGTGAAATTTTTAAAAAATGTTCGACTATAAATTATGCTTATTGAACTTTTAAAACTTTTATCTTCAAACATGACGGAATGTGATACATATTATTTACTATTAGCTTACCACATATACAAATAATAATTTGATCTGTTACAGAAGCTATCAATCCCTGTTACGCAACCATAAAGCGTGGTAAGTACTCAGAAAACCACTGGAAAATGAAAAAAAATGTTATCTGATAAATACTTATAAACATGTGGATACCAGACGGTAAAAAACAATGGAAAGATGAATTTTTGATAAATAAAACACACTAAAGAATAATAAGAATATTTTAAAACGGTTCTTATTATTCTTTAGTGTGTGTTACTTTTTTTTTAATTACGTTTTGTATTTAGTAATTTGTAGTAAGAATAGGAGTAGACCGTAATACTCATGCCGAACGCTATAAAATGAGTTGAGGACCACCTGATCCATAATTAAAACATATACATATAGGTACGATATAAATCGAAATTTTAATAACATTTTGATTTAATTTATACTTATTTAAAATATTAACTATCAAAATGTAATTTTAACAATACAAGGTTCTTAATGTATTTCATAATTGACTGTTGTATTAAACTTTAATTTTCTCTAACGTTAATAACTGATTTCAAATATCAAATTATAAAAAACAACATTGTTACAGCCTTGGCAATCATGGAAGTGAATATCACATATTTTTATACTTCAACCGTAGCTAGATTCAAAAGCTTTCGATTAACAATAAATGATTTTGATATTTTCGCTGTACCAAAATATGACGGCAAATAGATGCTAAATTTCGTCGATGTTACACTTTGATAATACTGTTATAATAATATCCAAGTGAGTTTAGGATAGTGCGACTGAAAATATGCATAACCTCTTACTTGGATCAAATCATTTCTAATGAATACACTTTATTTATCATATATCGAATGTTCTAATTTAAAATAACATTCAATCGGTTTTTGATAATAAATGTCTACTATGTAATGCACTACATACAAATATTATAGTTTTACGATTGAATCGTATGGAGAATTGTCCACTAGTATGTAAAATGCACCCCTATACATAATAATATTATTATAAGCCAAGGTTTCTCGTTTAGGGATTGTTATTTTTGACATATTTTTTTTAATAATAATATCATTTATAACTATTGATCCGCCGGCGCATTGTACAGGCAATTTCGGTACTTCGGAGTGCAGTTTACTTTGGAACGGCATCTGACACTACTTTCTAATAAACTATTAGATTTAATATTATTATGAAATATTTCATTATGGCGAAAACTATACGTGCATATTACTCATGTGGCAACTGTTCAATTACTGTTATTTGAACAACGAGAATTTCACAAATTTGTTAAGGATTTTTAAGTTAGTTAGTTCTATCAAAGCTAGTTTTCATAAATATTAAAGGTCTATTATCGATTTACAGCTTTTGTACCAACGCTTTATGTAAAATTAATTGTACTATACCACATAATATAATTTAATTAACAATAATAATTATAATTATTTGTCATAATGACTTAAATACAATTGATGTAGATAGATGAAATAAATATGATCCTTCACCTACATAATACTTACTAGAACCACGACAGCAGAATAACGTCTTAATAAAACCATTGAAAGAAAAATTATTTATTTTTATGGCAACGGAAGGCTCTCGTTTTTAATCATTCCCAGCTTTCAAGGGTGTATAATAATATGTTTAATAACAATATTATACATGTATGACGGTTGTGCGAAAGTTATTTAATATATGAGTATGTGACACAAATACACAGAACAATTCAATTTAAAATTTGAGAAATAAAAGTGTCTGGGTTATATGAAGAAAAAAACACGACATTTCGTTTCAGGCAATCATAACTCCACATTTAAAATATAATATAATCGTCCTATATATATTTATATATTAAATCGTTTATTATTACAGTTGGTAGTCGTCTTACAACTTATATTATAAACGAGCCTTTTGTACTCACTATGACGACGAACGCGGTAAAATAATAATGAAAGGAATCCACTGCATCGTGTGTATTAATAGCATTATAGTATTATAGTATAAATTAAAATGCATGGTCGTAGAAATTGCTATATGGTGTACTTAAAGCATGAAATTTTCGTCGTATATTGAAGTGAAAAAATAATAGGGACAAACCACACACTGTGGGGAATCGAGAGAGAGTCTCCAAAGTCTAAACGATAAATCCAAGAATGGGCTTATACCACGCTGACCTTAATCTAGATTGAATATATATGAAAAATAAAAAAACAATCAAAAACCGACATTTTACCTGCATACTATCCACAATAATCACATGATAATATCATCACATACCGCTAATTCCGATTGATTTCTCAGGACATGATAAGTGTTTAAAGGGTAATAACTAATAAGTCTTTAGCCAAACTCAATTTTCGAGGCGGGATTAAAATGCCAAACATTATTTTACAAACATCGAACTTAAATTCATTCCTAATGTAAAATAAAATTAAGTTATACAGAAAAAAAAACACGAATGAGGGATATAAAATATTTTAAAAAATATAAAGATATAAAACAAAATATGATGTAAGTTTAATTTAAGCGGAGCAGCCGTCCACGGTTGTACACGATATTGTGTATTTAACTAAATTAATGTCAATAAACCAAATGTATATTAAGTGTACTAAAAAATAACAAATAAAATACCGACTCGGTTTTTTTTTATAGGTCAACTAAAATGCCAAGAACGGGTCTGTAAAGAAAAAAAGGAAATAAAAACAGCATAAAATACGTAGCATACATTTTTCATCATCGAGGAAGTTCCATTTTTGTCGTCCCCTCTCCTCCCTTTGATGTGTATTTCCACTTTCGACGGTCTATAAACGGCTGTTTATGGTACGTATATATAGCAACTATAATGGTTGCATAAAAGTAAATTCTCATCATGTATTATAATTATTATTATGTAAAAAAGTACAATCGCATATTTTACTTTGAAACGTTCATTATTATTTGTATTCGTGCACGTTCTTTGTTTTGCCGCCGTCGATAGAAATAAAAATGTAGCCGCGTTACCGTGCAGACAATATAATATCGTGAGGCGATGGTTTAAAATCGGTTTGTCCTCGTCCCCGCCGCCGCCTTTGGGCCTGGAAATGTCGTTCGGTTTGCGTCGGGTAGACGTGGCTATACATGTATATATCCATGCCGAGGAATGGGCACACCATCCAACAGCGAGTACTAATGCAAATATACGCGTCTTGCGTGCCACCATCTCTGTGGTACAAGATGCATGTAAACATGCGGGCTTATTTCAGAATCCATAGGGTAATTTAACTGATTTACAGACGTACTGCGTATATACAGAATGGCCAAATGGGAAATTGTGTGTTTCCGTCGTTGTACTGAGTGTTAACTGTTATAACCTTATGGAAAAAAGGGGAAAACGCGATGACTCACCCTGTATGTATATTTATTTTAACACTATAAATTACAAAAGTGGATTTTCTACGGAAATTTCCCAAAGGGTGGTGTGTGTATGTGTGTGTGTGTGTGTGTGTGTGTGTGTGTGTGTGTGTGTGTGTGTGTCTTTGTCTTTGTCTGTTTGACTGTGTCTGTGTGCGTTGGTGTGGTGTATTGGTGTTAATTATTCATACCGCATTTCTAAGGTCAGAGGTAAAAGTCAAAACGATGGTTGTTTGCATATTCCCTATCGTTTAATTATGGAGGCCTTATAATGTTACAAGAACGTAAAATCCGTCCAACGTCAAAACAATATTTACCTCCCACGCCACGCACCCGTGTAGGTAGGAAACACTACCAGAGTTAGATAAAATTAAAAACAATATTTACATTATAATGATTCAAGTCATTCGTACTAACCATTCAAATTATGTTGTGAAAAATCTAAATATTCAACTATTATTTTTCTTTGTTTTCGATAGTAGTATGCCATCATTGCCCCAAATTAGTATCTCTAAATGAAAAAGATTATAAAAATTCAAAAATGTATAATAGACGAATAAGCAATATAATATTCCGAGTTTTAATATATCTATTTCAAAATTAAAAAAATGCAATATTGTCATATTATAAGTATTGCAAAAATGTAATCTAAATCTATTTACCAATGTGATTGACTATATTAATAAAAAAAGGATTATATTTTGTTATCTTCAAAAAAAATTGTTTAGTTCTTTTTCAAATTTCAAATTTTAAAATATTGTATACTTCCCGTGTTTGAAAATGAAAATGGGAACTCCTATATTCCATCATAGCTAAACTACTAATATTATAGTACTATAATTATATTAATAAAGTTATTAGCTTTTGAATCTCAAAATATGATATAAAATCATGGATTAATATTAATTGTAATGCACCTATTTATGACATATGTATAGGGATAGTTAAAATAATGTTAAATACAAATGTATATAGGTAGTTAAAACAATGTTAAATTTAAATGAAAATTAATAATTATTTAACCGTTTATACACCCAGTGGCCGATGTTGCCAAGGGTATTTTAAATAAAAAAAAATAATGAACTGTATCCAGTAAAAGCACAAAGAACAACCTACAAAATTGAATTACTCGACAGATTAATACAAATTTAATTAGAATGTAATAGACTGCATAATTGATTCTTGGACAAGGACTTATAATTTATTTATGATGAAGAAATACAATACGAAAATCATTGAAGCAAATAATTTGAAAGTTTTTCGGGATAATGCTAAAGTAGTAAGTAGTATTGCAACAAAATTCTAAATTTTAAATAATAATAACGCACAATTTCCATTAGTCACCTTGTTGCCGCCACACGCAACATGTGACAACGACGGCGTGCGGAACTTGCACCGGCCGGCACGCCGCCGGTGAGCGACCGTTACACCTAACGACAACCAGTCGCCCGCGTATCACGCGGCCGGTCGGATATCTTATCACAATGACACATTATCGCTGATACGCGAGTTCGTTGTTGTTGTCCCGTTCGTACGACGTTCTGCTGTGTGGATTCTGCGTCCTTTTTTTTTTGGTTGTTCGCTGAACAGTGTTCGCCATCTTCGTATCGAAGTTATGTTCCTCCGTTGAGCGTCCGTCTACCGTTGTGCCGTATTATTCGCCGACGTGTAGACCGTACACGCTGGTTCTGCTGCGTGTGTACTGTCCGTGCGCCGTATCGTCCGTCTACCGTTGTGCCGTATTATTCGCCGACGTGTAGACCGTACACGCTGGTTCTGCTGCGTGTGTACTGTCCGTGCGCCGTATCGTCCGTCTACCGTCGTGCCGTATTATTCGCCGACGTGTAGAGCAATACTCAACATTCACCAGCGTTTTGCCACACCGCCCACGGTCCAGATCGTAAGGTTGTACTGCACCACTGGGATTGCGTCGCCGAAGTCACCACGTCGCGGACATGTAATGTTGACTCTTTTAACTTCATAACTTACATTTAATATACAACTAAATTGTTAGACTTTAAGTACGTAGGTTAAGTGCTCCCCCCGTCCACAAGTATGTATTACTAGAGTAAATAATAATATAAGCATGTATATAGCCTACGGTTGATATTGTCAATTACCTACTCTCGTCCAAATAATTCCATTACCCACCGCGCTGCACTACCACCTCAATCCATAGCGAGGTTAGTGTACATAACATTTTGGTCCTTCGGGCCGGATATACGAGTATACTATACAGTCCACTAACAAAAAAACACATTTTTAAAATAAACATTGGTAACCATGCCCCTCTCTGCATCAGACAAGGAGCGTGCAGAGCGTGCTCTGAAACGTACTGTCGCTAAACGAGATGCGTCAGTTGCCCAAATTAATTTATTACATGATTTGGCGAAAAACATAGGTGAAAATAGAGATGCTCTCCATGTATTCCGTGCTAGACAGAGGGATGTTCAATCTCTTAACAGCCAGTTCATTGCTGATCAAGACTCGATTTTTGACCTATTATTACAACTCGACCGTGAGGGGGAATATTATTCGTCACATGTACCTTTAAATAGCGAAGTGTCTGTAAAATATTATGCCATTATGGCTGCTACTGACGCGATAGGTTACGACACCCGTCCATCAGTGCCATCGTCGGGCATATCGAACACAAAGGATAGATCACAGATACAACTGCCAAAAATCCAAATCCCAAGTTTCGACGGTGATATCCTACGGTGGAGAACTTTCCGTGATACATTCAATTCGTTGGTACACGAAGACGACGATATACCAAAAATCGTGAAATTTCATCATCTATTGTCTGCTGTGACGGGTAGCGCAAGTGCAGTAGTGTGTTCTATACCATTATCCGAGTCAAACTATCAGGTAGCATGGGAGGCTCTCCATGACCGTTTCGATAATAAACGTCTTATTTTACATGCACATTTGGAAAAATTATTTAGTTTTCCACCACTAAAATCGTCGTCGCTGAACGACTTGAAGATTTTTCTCGACACGTTTCAAGAGAATATTGGTGCAATCAAGACCTTTGAACTTCCCGACAAAGAGGGCTTTATATTGTTTTATATTGCTTCTCGAGTGTTGGATCCGTCTACTAAGTGCCTATTTGAATCCCAACATAGTAGTAATGCTCTACCTGTAATAACTGATTTATTGAAGTTTGTCCAAAACAGATGCCAAGTTCTCCAAAACTGTTCAGGTTCTACTACGTTAGAAGCGCATGTCCACAGTAAACCAAAACCACAAATCAAGAAGTCTTACTCAGCTCCTCGCACTTCTCTGGTGGCTGCTGCTGGTAAGGGCACGACCGCTTGCCCGCTATGCCAAGAATCACATTATATCGGGAAGTGTGAAAAATTCATTAAGGCATCCACGCAACAGCGCCTTAAAACCATACAATCTCATCGAATGTGTACAAATTGTCTTAGTGCCACGCACACATCATCGAAATGTATGTCAAAATATGTTTGTCGTCAGTGTTCGGCTCGACATCATTCGATGCTTCATCTCGATCAAGGCGATCAACAAGTGTCGTCATCTCCATCATCGAAGTCGGACTCTAATGTCGCAATTCCAACCACAGGCAATGCCTCATCTGCGTTTGTCGGGACCGTGAACGCCACGAACCTCAATGTATTAGGCACTGCACTCGTACGCATCCGTGATAAATGTGGACAATGGATACCCGTCCGAGCTCTAATTGATTCTGGATCTCAAATATCAGCAATCACACACGGTTGCGCACTCCAGCTACAACTACCCCGACGTCCAACGACCGTTAATGTTGTAGGCCTTTCTCAAAATTCTGTCATACACGCAAAGGGATGTGGTACATGTACTATGATTCCACATACTTCTATGTGTTCAGAAATAACATGTGAAGTGGTGATTTTGTCTAGAATAACGGGTTCAATGCCTCCAACCAGTCTAGATCCACGTATACGATCTACCTACGCAGACATACATTTTGCTGACCCGTCTTTTGATCAACCAGGACGTATCGACTTTCTTCTCGGAGCTGACATTTATAATCAAATATTCAAAAATGGTTACCAAGTACGTCACGTCATTGGATTACCTTCAGCATTCGAGACTAGTCTTGGATGGATTTTTGTCGGAACTTCATTTCAAGACAGTTCACCTTCACACTGTTCGTCTCTGCTAGTGTCATCCGAACCTCCTCTCAACCAATTGCTCAGCCGTTTTTGGGAAGTAGAAGAGCCGGTTGTGCGTCCCGGGCCATTCACGGAAGAAGAAAAATGTGAAGAACATTTTTGTCAAACGACTAATCGTGATGAGTCTGGTCGGTATATTGTGAATTTCCCGTTTAAGATTGACCCGAGTACATTGGGTGAATCGCGCAACATGGCGTTGTCACGTTTCTTCAATCTAGAACGGAAATTACAAAACGATTTAGAGTTGTATGAAGCATATAGATCATTCATGGACGATTACCTCAAGCTTGGTCATATGCAACTTGCTGCTACACCAGCTAAATACATAATACCACATCATGCGGTTGTCAAGCATGAAAACAATAAAATCAAAATACGGGTGGTATTCGATGCGTCTGCCCGCACATCCAATGGGTCGTCTCTAAACAGCATACTTTATACCGGACCGAAATTACAACGGGACATAATGGATTTATTAATGTGTTGTCGATTACATCGATACATGTTTACGGCGGACATTTGCAAAATGTACCGCCAAATTATTATTCCACCTTCAGAGCGTGAGTACCAACGCATCTTATGGCGAAATGACCCTTCCGCCTCATTGGAAGAATACGAGTTATGCACCGTAACCTACGGAGTCGCGTCTTCTCCGTATCATGCTATAAGGGTGTTACATCAACTTGAAAAGGATGAAGGTAAACAATATCCGGCTGCTATGGATGTCTTATCCACCCAAACTTATGTGGATGACATTATAACAGGCACCAATACAGTAGACAAAGTACTAATGTTACAACAACAAACAATTCAATTGTTAGCTCATGGTGGATTTGTGCTCAAGAAGTGGGCAAGCAACTGTCCTGAAGTATTGAAAAATATTCCTACGGAGGACCGGACTACAGTAATATCCTTCGACCAAAAGGATGAATGCACCGTGAAAATACTCGGGCTCCACTGGGATCCACGTTCCGATACCTTCACGTATCACAGTGGATCGTTTAAGGCAACACCCACCAAACGTTCTGTACTATCAGCTATTGCACAAATGTATGACCCACCTGGATTGCTAGCCCCTATCATATTTTGGGCGAAATGCTTCATGCAGACCTTATGGAAAGGCGGATATACTTGGGATCAGCCCATATCAAATGAACTATCGTCATCATGGAAAACATTTTCGTCAGAGTTACCTAGTGTGGCTTCACTCAAAATACCCAGGTACATCCCAATCGATCAGTCCTGTCATGTTCAGTTACTCGGTTTTTCCGATGCGTCAAAGAAGGGATTTGCAGCGGTTGTCTATATCCGGTTAGAGTATCCTTCAAAATTATCAACGGTACATTTACTAACTGCAAAATCAAAGGTGGCACCCTTGAAATCAGGAAATATGGACGAGTCGTTGTCTATTCCACGATTGGAACTTTGTGGGGCCCTGTTACTTGCCCAAACGCTACATCGTGTTCAACAAACCCTTGCCAAAATGGTACATATCTCATCTATGCACGCATGGACGGATTCCACTGTTGTGCTCGCGTGGATAACTACTCACCAAGTACAATTTAAGGTATTCGTTACAAACCGGTTGAATAAGATCGCGGAACTGATACCATCATGCACATGGCGTCACGTTTCCACGCTGAACAACCCAGCAGACTGTGTTTCACGTGGAATGCATGCCAACGAAGCACTGTCACATACTCTGTACTGGACCGGCCCCGAGTTCCTGCGTCAACCGGAGAGTGGCTGGTCGTCCACTGGTTTTAACGTCATGCCACTCGACAGACTCCCAGAACGGCAGATCCCTACAGAATCAAGTAATCTTGTCACCGTTCCAACCCTCAGTACTGATTGGTTACAGCGTTTTTCTTCATTCACTCGGGTCACTCGAATTGTCGCCCACATGTATCGGTTTATATGTCGTATTCGAAATCAATTTTCATATTCGGGTTTTATTCGTTGGTCAGAGCTAGAGCATGCTCTCAAGATAATCGTTAAAGTCACTCAATCACATGAATTTCGAGACTTAATCAAAACCTTGTCATGCAACAGAAATGGTACAATTCCACTGTCCGTTGCGCGACTTACGCCCTTCCTAGATACTGAAGGAATTGTCCGAGTAGGTGGACGCATACGAAATTCAATGTCCAAGGAGGATTTCAAGTTTCCAATATTACTGCCGAAGTCCTGCGTACTCACTACATTACTTGTGCGTCATTATCACACTAAACATTTGCATGCAGGACCTCAATTGGTCTCATCCTTGCTATCGGTTCGTTTCTGGATATTGTCAAGTCGGTCCATCATTCGCTCGGTCATATTCAAATGCGTGGTTTGTGCAAGACAACGAGCCACTCGGCCTACACCGGTAATGGGAGACTTGCCAAATGTTCGAGTTTGTCCTTCGAGGCCATTCAACAACGTCGGTATTGATTACGCAGGCCCATTATGGATTAAGGAAGGGAGACGCCGCAACACTCGCTCAGTGAAGTGTTATCTGGCGATCTTTGTCTGTATGGCAATCAAGGCAGTACATATAGAGGTCGTTTCTGACTTATCCACACCTGCGTTCATAGCTGCACTACATCGTTTTATTTCACGTCGGGGTATTCCAGCTCATATCTATTCCGATTGTGGAACGAACTTCCAAGGCGCCGATGCAGTATTACGCACTCAATTGCGAGATCCGGTTGTACGTGAACTCTGTTCCACCCAGATTCCATGCCAATGGCATTTCAATCCTCCTGCAGCCCCTCACTTTGGGGGACTGTGGGAAGCAGCTGTGAAGTCAACAAAATATCATCTTAAACGAGTCATTGGTACTCAGCTGTTGACATTTGAGGAAATGTCCACCTTAGCTCACAGAATTGAAGCTCTGCTCAACTCACGGCCACTTGTACCACAATCATCTGACCCATGTGACCTACGAGTGCTAACTCCTGGAGACTTTTTGATCGGATGTCCGTTAGTCGCGTTACCAGAGCCAGATCTGACTTCCACGCCGATGAACCGGTTATCTCGATGGCAGTTACTGACCCAGTTTCAACAATCGTTTTGGAAACGGTGGTCATCAGAATACTTGACTACGCTTCAGGGCCGATCAAAATGGTATCGTAAGCAAGTGAACATCGCAGTCGGAGACCTCGTGATAGTGCATCATCCAAAAACATCTCCAACACATTGGAAATTAGGGAGAGTCGAGTTGACCCATCCGGGCGAGGATGGAGTGGTGAGAGTCGTTACCGTTCGAACAAGTGACGGGAGTTACAAACGGCCCGTCGTGAAGTTAGCAGTTTTGCCTGTCGAGGATGAACAGGACTCCTGAGTTGTTCTCCTACACCAACAACTATCATTTCCTTGTTCCACAAGCCCACTCCTTGATTGTACATTTATGTAGAGATATTTCTCAATTAGTTTTTAAGTTAGCACATAAGTTATCAACCCCATCAACTCAAGCATACTGGTTAACTTTGGAAGCCTACGTCTTCCAAGGGGGGAGTATGTTGCCGCCACACGCAACATGTGACAACGACGGCGTGCGGAACTTGCACCGGCCGGCACGCCGCCGGTGAGCGACCGTTACACCTAACGACAACCAGTCGCCCGCGTATCACGCGGCCGGTCGGATATCTTATCACAATGACACATTATCGCTGATACGCGAGTTCGTTGTTGTTGTCCCGTTCGTACGACGTTCTGCTGTGTGGATTCTGCGTCCTTTTTTTTTTGGTTGTTCGCTGAACAGTGTTCGCCATCTTCGTATCGAAGTTATGTTCCTCCGTTGAGCGTCCGTCTACCGTTGTGCCGTATTATTCGCCGACGTGTAGACCGTACACGCTGGTTCTGCTGCGTGTGTACTGTCCGTGCGCCGTATCGTCCGTCTACCGTTGTGCCGTATTATTCGCCGACGTGTAGACCGTACACGCTGGTTCTGCTGCGTGTGTACTGTCCGTGCGCCGTATCGTCCGTCTACCGTCGTGCCGTATTATTCGCCGACGTGTAGAGCAATACTCAACATTCACCAGCGTTTTGCCACACCGCCCACGGTCCAGATCGTAAGGTTGTACTGCACCACTGGGATTGCGTCGCCGAAGTCACCACGTCGCGGACATGTAATGTTGACTCTTTTAACTTCATAACTTACATTTAATATACAACTAAATTGTTAGACTTTAAGTACGTAGGTTAAGTGCTCCCCCCGTCCACAAGTATGTATTACTAGAGTAAATAATAATATAAGCATGTATATAGCCTACGGTTGATATTGTCAATTACCTACTCTCGTCCAAATAATTCCATTACCCACCGCGCTGCACTACCACCTCAATCCATAGCGAGGTTAGTGTACATAACACACCTGTTATAAAATAAAATAAAGACTTGACAAACTATTGAGTCTCGATATTTTTTTCAGCACTAGATATAGTATATTTAATATTGGATACTAACAAATAATAATAAAACTAACAACATAACATATATATATAAAAAACACTTCTATATATTCTGTAAATATTCATCAGTTTTCGACATGAATTTTTGGTTATTATCATCCACGAGGGAAAAACCTAATATATATTTTTTTGAACTTTTATCACAAAATATTATATGTATTAAATTTACCTAAAGTAAGTTTCAGGCAGAGACCACGCATTTTCGGTTGGAATTCCTTTGAGAGATTTCTAACATAGTATATTATGGTTGGTGTCATTATTGTCGTCATCAGTTATTATTCGAGTTCGTTTATACTAAAATTCTCGATGGCGGAAAGGAAGCCAATAACAATTTCCAGGGCTATGCAACTGGAAATAATGATAATAAAAATAAAAAAAACTTTTTCGTCTACATTTGTTTTCCACGTTCATCAGATGCGTATCTGTCTCGTTTATCCATCTAGTTTACCCAACATTTGGGGATTGACGGCACCGGCAGCAGTCACTGAAGTCGTTTGCTGTATACGTGATTACGGTATTACGTCCAAAATTATCGGCTCATCAATCACGTCACATTCCGACGTAGTGTGTACACACTTTTAAATATTTCTTGGAGATACGACGACGTTATCTCCAACTCTAGAATAATCGTTATTGAATATATATATACAACGAAGTATATTATATTACACATAAACCCTATCCTTGTCCTCTCCCGCTGTGGCGTTCTACTTCCAACACTTCTAATTTGAACCTACAATATAATAATGTTGTGCGCTCTAGCCTAAGGTACGGGTTTCCGGTAAAAACTGTCAGACGTTGTCGACATACGTATAGAGCGATTAGAGAGGCGACATTAAGCCAATATTGGTTTAGGGTTGGTTTGCAAATTAAATTTACTAATCGTTCTGTTTATGTGGTAAGTACGAGTTTTCTATTTGTGTACGATTTTCAAATTAAACTCATTATCATGTGTACGGAGCGTATAACTGCAGGATACGGGCTACGATAGGCCAGTCGAGCATTCTAGAAAATCTTAGAGCTGCTAGGAGAAAATGGCCCCAATGCCACATTACGATTTATATCGCAGCTAGGTAATTACAATCAACTAATGTGACAAGGTCATTATTGTTTATTAATATTAAAATTTGGCCAAAATGGGCCACTATACCAAATTGTTGGCCAGTAGAAAAATATTACACAAAGCTCGGAGACTGTCCAGTCGAGCCCTGATGAAATCCAGCAATCCCATTAGAAATAAGTACTCAATAGAATATATACGTTTAGTTATATAACTGGTTTATATTTTTGTTCTTCGGGTCTGTCTTAAACATAAAAGTAGTTTGATAATTTGATTAACGGTGCGATACATTAAAAGCGCAATTTCTTCCACCGTACCAATGCGATGAATATTCTATTTTATTAGACTACGATTCGAACTATTGGTAAAATACTAAATGGTAATTCTGTAATATAATTAGAACTATAGTAAATATTTACATTTTCTCGGTAACAACAATAGATCAAACCACCCACTACATTAATTCCATACCTCATATATATTCAATACTGCAGTTTCTAAATTGTTTAGTGGTATCTGGTTGAATATTTTGAAGTAGGATAGTATTATTATTATTATTAATATTATGCCTCTGAAACGAAAACTTTTGATTCACAGCAAGCGTGATGATTACAGCGGTAAACGATTCAGTTGAAGCTAGACGAAATGTGTCCCAAATAATGACAACTTCTGATTGATTTTAGATGGTGATATTATCAACTCTGTTTTTTGAGGTCAACTCGAACCACGTATTCATCATTTAAACTGGACTTTTAAAAAAATAAAAGGTTTAAATTAATTTAAAAGAAACTATAACATTATTCAAAAAACATATTATTTATATTTACCCACTATAAGTACCTAATAGAACGATAAATAAAAACATTAATATTATTGAAGTAGAAATTGTAATAATATATTTTTTTTGATTTGGCATGTAACCAAAAATGAACAAATTAATGTATTAGTTATTAAATAGCTGAATAATCATAATATAATATAAAATAAACTATAAAGTATAGTTCTTAATATATGTTTTTTATTTGATATTTTTATTTCTGATTTCGTACCTTTATTAATTTACTATTTTATGTTCATGACTAATATAATTATACAAAATCCTGGAATTTGAACTGTTTTCAAATTTAAAAACTTGTTCTTTTAGATGAAAAATATACCATATTGTACTTATTTTTTTTATTTTTTTATCATAACTATATGTTCCATTTAGAACCGAACTGTTCAAAATTTTGCTTTTGGCTTGAATATAATAATATGTAAGTTTTGGTTATATCTTTGAGAATTTGGAACATTACTATTGTTTTGGAAAATATCTCAAATAACGATCTCGTCTAATCAAACGTCTTTTATTATTATTATTACGCTGTGGTAGAAAACCCAACAATGATTTCTTTTTTTTAGTGATAAATATTTGTATGAGTGTTTGGTAACGATATAGGATTTGATGACGACGGCGTGTTCAAATTTAATCTATTCAAATGTTGTAGTGATTTATAAACTACGAGCCGACAACTGGAAATAAATTTTGCTGACTTCTCAGTGGGGCAATTCCCTGATCTGTCTGTATATATGGTGGTATCGAGATGACGCTTGTGATAAAAAAAAAATGCGCACGACCGAAAAAAAATAAACACCTCGTCTACTGGCCGTAGTCAAATGCAATATATCATCATGATGAATAAAAAAAAGACAAAAACAATCAATACTTTAAAATGTGTAGTGAAGATCTCGTGATAAGAGAATATATTTAAGGAATGCTTAAATGCGTTTATGAAATATTTAAGTTTCAATAGTTAAATTTTTTCACATTTTCTAATACGTGCGGTGTTGCACTTGCTGTACGAAAAATACATTTTCTCGCTTTCATAATTTATTAGTTTTATTATATTTTAGACAACCTAATACTATCGTAAATATTTTTCAAATTTACAATCAATAAACTATGAGTATAAGCTAGAGTAAACCATATAATTTACTAGTCATAAAATAACTAACCAATAAAATCAAAAAATACCACCAAGGTTCGCCATTTTGATTTAAAGATATTTTCTTATATTATGTATTATGCCGAGTTGCATAAAAAAATCACTTAACATATAATGATTTAATACTGAGTTAATGGTCCCTTAAACTTGATTTAGTGGTCCATGGCCATGATTGGTCCATTAAAATAATACATATTTTATGCAGCTTGGAATTTGTAGGTTATTTATTTAGTATATACCGTTGGAATGAATTTTCAAATTAATAACAATAACTCTTCTCAAAAATCAATTTTTCAGAACCAATACTTCACACGTGTTAGATAGTCATCATTTGCAGGATTTTGTTTTCATTAAGTTTATTCAATCAACAGTTATGAAGTAATAATAGTTTCTATTTGCTATAAATAATTCTTATTGGTTAATAAACAACAGCAGAAAAAGTGACATTTACTATTCAAAAATATGTAATAATTTTAAAGGTTTTATTTTAAATTAATCGTTGAAAATAACCTATAGTACTTACCTAGTAGGTACTCATTAATCATACGCGAGTGACTCAATATTTACATTAACTTCAAATTATATTAAACTAAACTTTGGGCATAATCATAAATATCCATAATTGTAACTTAACAAATGTTCTGAAAATCTGAAACGAGAACGGATTTAGAAATTAATTATTTTAACCAGAAGTACTGCCGAGTTCTGTATTAAATCGTTACAATAAAGACTCGCTTTTTAAGATTAAATTATTGTGTAATGCGCGTATAGCGATTATTCGACGATATCTTCTAATATTGAACCTGCGTATAATGCTAAATTGTTCTTAAAAATAATACGTATTTATTGTATAATGCGTTTAAAATCAGCTGGTATTACTGCATATATAATATGGATTATATAGAATTCGCACGAGCTTCGTATCGTCGGACTTGGCAGTATTTTCGAATTACCTACTCGAAAAATAACATTAAAACTATAACGTGATATGAAATAAAATTATTTTACAGTCTCTTTTACGAATACCGTCATAATATATAAGAATTCCACAATGTATGGTCCTATATATACTTATATTCTCCGTTGAAGCTTTATTAGATTGTCGAGTTTCAAGTGTAAAAATACCCTTATAACTTATAAGTTGTAACTCTCAGAATTCGCCCATTTCGTCATAACTTTATCAACCATAATTGGGAACACGTCTGAGTAACCTATATAATAAAATAATAATAAATCTAAAAACATTATGTATAAACATTTTTATTATTCATTAATAAATCGTACTCACAAAGTCCCCAGATGTCATGTCCGAACAACCACAGTAGGTACATGAATTAACCATAGTTGAATATTCCTCGATGATTACGGCGCTTAAAATATCGCTGATATAATAATATTTACTATTTAGTTCTGTTGTAGTAATACTGTGAATATTATACATAATGTATCTCCAAATAATAATACTTCTAGGTATCTTCGCATCTGACTTAAAAATTGTATCATAATTGATTAAAGATCATAAAATATACTAATATACATTTAAAAAAATAATTTACCTATTATCCAAAGTTTTTTCTCGATGATGATCGGAATCATAGCATGCATCATTCAAAATAAAATATAATAACTAACCCAATAATAACAAGATAACTTTAAAAAACATACTTTTGAAAAGAACCTATACCTTTAAAATTAAAAATTATAGCTGTGTGCAGTTTGTTTAATTGGAAAGTATATTATAATTAATATGCGTCAAGTAACCTATGTAAATATAATACTTGTGCATAATATTTTTCTCACCCATAATTACATTTATTATATTAATTATATAGTATTCAATTATAAATAACTAATATATAGCAAAGAACCTATCATATAATCGTATAGGTCATATAATCAATATTCTGACCTCTGACGCTCTTGTCTCGTACCTAGGTGTATACATATTATTGTATTTTACTCTCAAAATAATATATTATGCAGAGGAACACTACGACACAATGTCGGTCTATTAAACCAGGTCGGTGATTTCCCGTCTCAGATTTATCTTGTAACACAGTGTATTTTAAACTGCAGTATTTTTTATCTTTAATATAAATTATTTGGTGCGTCTGAATCGAGATTAACGATTTAGCTACGCTGGAATGAAAATGAAAATATTAAAAGGCAAAAATAAGCGCCGATTAACGGAAACGAAACTCCGGGGACCGAAAAAGATTTCATTTAGCAAAGTAAGTTTTTCCAAGATTATAGAATATTTCCTCCTGCTATATTAAATTATAGTCGGGTCACGTGCTGTGTCAAAAATACAAAAATATAATATTATAACATAGTTGTCGGCGTAAACGTAGTGTCGTTGTTTCTTTTCTAATTTAATGGAAACTGACGTCTTTCAAACATATTTGCATGAATATTTGACATTATTAAGTAAAAAAAAAACCTCTTCAATATTGCACATAAAATGCACTCCACTGTGTAAATCGTGAAACATTAATTTTACGTTTTTTGTAAACCTGCAACTACAGATGCAATAATTGAGTTTAATTTTAATTGGATATATGTAATACTATGTACTATTTAAGATTATGAATAAAGCACATGTATTAATTATTTTAAATATATCCACAAATACAAAAGTAAAATGATTTTAATTAAATACAAACACATAATTATAATATTAGAAATTTAAATATTTAATTCAATTTTTCAAAAATAAGTTTCTAATTATTTAAATTTAAAAAACTTGATAATATCGTAAAATAATTTTTAGTCAAAACGAATAAGTTTTGTAGACGAGATAGTAATTAGATTAGAAATTTAGTTTTATTCTAACTTGTATCCATAATGTCAAAAATAACATAATTTAAGCCGTTTAATATGCGATCGTTAAGTAACTGAAACAATTAGTTACCTACAGTGAAACTGTCTTGACAGTATCTTGATGACTTGATAATGACGTTATAGTTTTTCATCATAACTTAATCCTTCTCTAATTTTGGCTGGAATAATACACGTAGAAGTTAAGAAAAATGCCTAAAACTTTAAATAAGCGTTATTAATATCTATATGGACTATATTATGAACATTATCTAAAACTTCATTAATTACTTAAGTTCTATATATCAGCCAAGTGCTAATTTTTTTTCCACAACTCATTGTTAAAAACTTTTCTTTTCTTTTTTAGTCTTGTAAAATAATATGCAGATGCATATTATAACAGTATTAAGTCGTTCAACACCGCGTGGGATCTATATCACTCAGTTAAAACATTAATCTGTAACAATCTTGTACCGTACCGTGTGCAGTTTAAACTTTGAAGTAAGTATGTTTTTGTGAAATGATAGCATGACGCATAATATGACGTTATATCATACGGGACACGTTTTAATTGAAATACTTTGACACTTGTTAACAAATATCATCGTGACGTCGGAGTAGGTATAATAATGTAATATATTATTATTATACCAACTCAACCACATTCGGAAAATCGGAACTGACAGCCGTCAAAAGAATTTTTACAAAATGAGTAAATGCCACCGAATTCAACAACCTATAGTTAATAAATTTGAATATTTTCAACAAAAATGCATCACAATATTGAGTCGTATATACCAACAATCATGGAGCGTAGAATCCAAAAATAATATGATATAATTAACTCACATATTATACTTCATTGGCTATACGCCTATACTGTAGCAGCAGGTGAACTTTCAAGGGGAAACTCTCATTTCGCTACGGCGGTGTAGGTACAGTACTACAGTGTACACTACTTAGGTAATATAATAATATATAAATATGATATTATAAGCATCGATGTCTAAGGTGCAGAGAGTTGTGTTCTACAAATTGCAATTTCTCGATAGTTAAAAACCTACTTTTGATATGTAGAGATTTTTTGATTTTTGATGACATACAATAGATTTTGATGGACATAAACTTAAGACTATTGATTTATTGTTATCAGCTATGAAATGTAATAACTAAAAGGTAAATGATTTAAAAAATATAAACAACGTCTCATTAGACAATGGACTCCCATAATTTATTTAGTGTTGTAGGTACATGTACCTCTTTATCTAGTGTTACTTTCTACTAACTTAGTCATACATACCTACTACATTCCATATTGTAAAAGGGTCACACCCGTTGAATTATAAATAAATAAATAAGACAATCTAAATAATTCAGGACGTATATCTATATAATATAATATTATAGTGACAACACGTCCAGACGAATAAATTGGACGAATATTATTTGATAGCAAAACATTTTATTCCTCTCAAACCTATAATAAGCCCGAGATTGCAGGTTGTTGAGTTTTTGACATATGTTCGGGAATATTCGATGTGTGCCCAGTTATAATATTTTTACATTAAAAGTATATTTTTAGGTATAATATACGTTGTATTGGGCGTCCTATTTTAGTCATATTTGTGCAATAGAAATTCATATACTTATAATTAATCCGAATGGCCAAACATTTAAGTCGGAAAAATATGGAAAACAGGAGTTTACTCTCAAGTAGTCATATCTCAAGATCGATAAAATAATTTACCCAAGAGAAGAAACAACTATTTTCAGAGTCTTAGCCATCGAGTCATAATAATTTTATTCTACCAGTTGTGTGCAAGTGCAAAAAAATGAAAGACAATTAAATTGATGGAATATAAGGCAAACGTAAACATTGTGACCGATATTCGCATTCGACTTTTAGTAGATCACTATTTGTTCAACGATTTCAACTGTACACTGTATAGGTATAATGATGTTCTACAGAACATTTAAACAGTGTCTACAGAGTGAGGCATTCTCAATGTGTAGTAGATGGCTTTCAGTTACCCACTCCCACACACTAGACATTAATTGTCCAGAGTTTACACTGCACGTTTATGTCAAGCGCGTGCTGTATATATATATATATGTACATAAATATTGTGTGTAATGTGTATATGCTATATTATTATACATGTGTACATTGTAAAACCAGTAAAAATTTGAAAATCCACTTTTGAATGGCCACAGCGTCCGTGTTTTACACGCCTTATATAGCCGGGTGAACTTCTAAAATGCAAAAACACTGTCGTCATAATTACGGTTTTATAGGAACATAAAAGAATTTATCCACCACAGCGTCGGAAAAACCCGCGTGGCTTTTGTTTCATACTCGGCGGCGGTGGCCTGTGGCTTGGAGATTTATTCATGGACCAGTGCGCAGCATCCGGTGGGCATCGTTGCGTATAATTTCCACCCTCCATCCTATTCCCACCCTCACACTCAACCGCCGCTTCAATATCCTCTTCAACGGTTCACCAACGTCACACCCTGCCGGTCTCGACGGTGAGGAAACTTATGCAAGTGCATAGTGATAATAATAATAATAATAATAACAATTTTAAATAGCTAAACAAAAAAAAAAATACTAAAATACGAAGCACATCATCATACTCGTTGATAAACCACCGCGTCGGTTTTATTTTGCATCGTAAATGAGCGATAATCCATTCCCTTTGGCTGACGTCTAATAAAGAGTTAAATTGCTTGTACCCCGATATCGTTGTTCAACAATTTGGCGTCGTTCGAAACAACAGGTGCATCGTGCAACTCGTCTCAACTAGTGATATAAACTCGTGGTCCGGAACAAATTGAAAAATACACACGATTGTAACAACAAATTTGAAGTATCTGTTTAAGCACGGTTGAGTGCAGGTAGCAGTGAAATGGTAGTAAAATAATTACGATTTGGGGGGGGGGGAATCACCTCATATAAAAACAATATATATAAGCTGCGTCGTCCAGTGCGTCTCATTTGCTGGTTCACAAAATAATATTAAACAATATTTGTTCCTTAAGCAAATTCACACTAACCTGTAGTTAGTGGCAATTTTTTTTCAGAATAAATATGCAATCAATTCAAAAATGATGTACTTAAGTACTATGGAGAAAAAACATTAAAAATTGGCAATACTATGCTAAATATTAAGTTATTATATAGATTATGTATTATTTTACACGAGTAGTTTTACAGTATATACATTAAATGTAAAATTTTAGATAAAATAAAATTTAACGTTTGTTGAACTCACATTTCTTTAAGTTATAACTTATTAATTAATAATTACAGAAGTTAATTTTCTTTTTTCATTCATATTATAATTATTATTAAAAGCTCCCATGAATTTGGCAAGAAATAGCCAGTATGATATTATTACAAAATATTTTATGTGTCAACAATATTGTGAAATATTAAAAGAACTTCATAATGGAGAAAATAAAAATTATTTTTTGATTTTAAGAACGTATTGTATTGTAGTTGTTATATCCCCGCTGAATTTTTATTGGACCATAATATCACCACTGAAAATCACCCATTTTCCTCCACTTAAAAATTCACCACGCTAAGTCTACCACGTACTTTTCAAACGAGGTCACGTCTACGGTGCTCGCATTGCCGGAAGACTTTGTTTGTGTACATATGAGTAGGTATGTGAGGTGTGTTTGTATGTGTGTGTACACGTGCTTAGTTACCCCTTATCGATTAAACGTGTGTTTGCATATACACACGGCACACACCTACTTAGGCACATCCGAAAACCCCGACGAAAACCTCATCGGCATCGTCTCGTCCCTTCTCGCTTAACCATAGTCACTCACCCCCCTAACTTTCCCTGTCGACTGCTGCCCTTTAATTGACTAGGTGACTTTCCAGTCCTCTCGCGCGCTACCCGAGAGTTATTGTCTCTATTTTGGCGTGGCCTTTGTTTACTCCCCTTTCTCCCCCCACAACACTCCTGACCGCCAAAACCTAATGCCGCCGATCCTCGCCCGGTTGCAAATGATCTTAGCGATGGCTCCGACATTTGTATCCGACAAACGACGTTGTAGTCCCTACCGGTATTCATCGTCGTGACGCGAGGGAGACGGGAAGAAAAGTGGGATGTGACGTTTCGATATTAACGTCGTTTATAAGTCAGAAATATGCGAGGTATATACCTACGGCCACATCTATTTATCACACTTATTGCAGCGCGTCCTCCACGCCGCCCTCCCCTACGACTTCCCCCAAACACTTTCAGCTTCAAGATATATCATTCATTACGACTGATGATATGGTGTAAAATTTTTTATAGAACGTAAACTTGTTTCAAACCCCACGATAAAATTTCTGAACGCTCACACCGATAGAATATATTTTATTGTAAACTATTTTCACTGCTGTTCCAATGTTAGTGAAATAAAATATGATAATATTATGTTCATAATTATTGTTTTATTATAATATTACGCATCAGTAGCTCAAGGCACTCTTATAAAGTGAATATAAATTAGGTATGTATGTGTAAATAATAAATATTAAATACACACATAATAATATGCTATTTTCAAATTTATATTTAAACAAATGTATAACATAAAACGTATAAAATGAATATTAAAAAGTTATTACATTATATAATATTATTAGGGGATTGTGGTCTCTGCTCGTACCGCTTGCCAACTACCACCTTCAGCTAACTGTTATTTGTACCAGGCTGAATTAAATTGTTTATCTCGAGTGTATTATTGTGAAATAATTTTTTTTTTGTTATAAAAGTAGTTAATTCATAAAATAAAAACTGAATTATTCCAATCCTTTTTTATTTACCTTATAGAGAGATTTATTAACATGATAATATTATTGAAGACTAAATTATATTTCTATGTACTTATATTACCTATACATTGCGACAAATTTATTATTTTATAATAAAAAGTCTAATAAGGATCGAGTGTTATAATTTATTTAGAATAGTCTTAGAGGAGAATAATATATTAAATTTTAGTCTGTTTTCAACAAAAAAAAAAAAAACAATAACAAAATCGAATTAATTTCAATTTTAGTTATCTATATTTATAATAATTTCAATAACATACATCTAAAAACCTAATTTATAGTTTCAATTGTTTGGTTTTATTACTATTTAGGTCATTATTTGACTATAAGATTATTTTTTGGTAATTTTTGTTCATTATTTTTTATTTTTTTTTTCACGGTACAGCATCAACTACTAGGTTATTAGCTTATTCATTATTATAATATATTATATTTCACTAAACGAGAGAAAAATCATTAATTTTTATTATTATGCATTATTATCCATATTATTATGCAGTAAAAGTATAACACCTCACAGATCTATAGATGCACCCACTAGTATTTATAAACAAAGGCACACAAATCAAATTTTAATCGAATTACAAAGATTTTCAAATTTCATCATAATAATGTTATATTAATATTATTTTTGTGTACAAATATACTTTTTCTAGTACAAAAAAATCCTCAAATAATCAACTTCGAGATAGGTGTCTGGTAGAAATTAGTATCTAGTTTATACTTAAGTGGGTCGAAAAAAGAAATTTGTCCGTACCTAATTTTTACAGTAATCGTGAAAAAAAAGCGAACATTTGTTAAAATTGTAATGTTACTATTAGAACAATTGTTTTATAACCATGCTTAATAAAAAGTTTGAAGGTCTCCGCACAGAATCTTTTATCATCGTATTCGCATATAATGATTTATCATTGAATTAAAATTTAAGACATCCATTACAGTGACATAAACAGATTACAAAAAGGCTAAAGGAGTTTATAAAATAATTTTTTACTACTATGGTATACTACCTACTATGCAGTTCAATGACTGTCAAATTCACTGCAAACACAGATTAGTTTTGAATGAGCACAGTACATTATTATTTCAGAGCCAATGTGTGAGTGGATATTTATCAGTGACACCGAAATCGTGTTGGTGTTGACAATCCCCTCCACCCCCAACCCCCCTCCAATCGTACACACACCCTAAGCAATATCCCCACACAGATTCGTGAAAGTTCGGTGTATGAGACGTATTGGTGTCCAATTGGGAAAATAAAGACGTTTGAGATTGTACTCGATACGTTAGACGTATTGATTTTCTCGCAATAATAATGACGTTATTTACAGGCAAGAGTAGTATACATTGGATAGATTTAAAGTAGATATTATGTACACTCTTACACATCCAAACAAATACGTCATATTACTATATTGTCCGTGAAATAGACACTCGAATAAACGGTGCGAGATCGGCTCTAAAAATACAATTTCATCGGTTGCGATTTTGGAAATCGGTTGCGCCCATTGCTGTCGGTGCGACTATGAATTGGGGGGATAAATATTTACAAAACTCAAATTGCGTATTACCCCCAAGTGGAATTCGTCCATATGAAATATTTGAATGTACCAGCTACCGTACGATAGACCTTTTAAGACATCTGAGAAAAAAATATCGTATATTGATTTGTACGCGACACTATAGTATTTTCGTTTTTTTTTTTTTTTTTTTTCATTTACATCAAAAGTGAAATGGTGCATTATTTACGTTTGTTTTTATAAATGTGAAAATTGTCGATTTTAAATAAATGAACTCCATCCATAAAGTTAATGTTATACTCCGAGTAACGTAAAAAGTTCACATTAGTATTCCGCTCGTGTTTCGCGGAAAAAGCGTACTCGGGTAAAAATTTTAGACTGAAACATGTTTTTAGAGAAAGTGCTGCACGGGGATGAATTCTCTAGTTTTTCATCGTACAAGTCAAACGGTAAAATAGTTATAACGAAACTTGCTTCGTTATTATTTGCATATAAAAGTATGTTATTATGAAATGTATATTATAATACGGCTTATACATAATACCAAATAAATTAGTACACGCAACACACTGCTCGCCGTCTAGAGTATTAAAAATATGTTAATATTACAACAATCGTATTGTTTAATTTATATTATAATAAATTATAACTTCGTTTCAACGTTTCAGAACTAAATGCTGAGTACATACAATTCGGGTGAAGAGTTACATAATATACTTGGCATAATACACGTCATATTTTACTGTTCAAACGACAATCGTGAAAAAAAGCGAACAATTTATTATTATGTTTACCGTGAGTGGTAAATATTCCAGATAATAATATGCATGATTAACTATAATATAAATTATGTTTTATAGTGTGGAAGATATTGTAATTGCTTTATGAAAACAACATATTGCAATAATTGAAGGCGCCCGATTTTCATAATATGGTTGAACATTTTTTGTTGTGACAACATTGGGTCTATTCGTTTATTCCAAAAAAAAAAAACTAATAATACATTTCCTTAGGTAATTTCTCTGAGTAGTCATATTTGAGAAAAGTTAGATTAGAGACACAATATTATATATTACAATAAACAATAATATAATATTGAACAGATCCGGTGTAGATGTCATATTATATGTATTAGGTTTGCGAATATAATCAAATATGACACTGACAACGTAGAGAACGTTCTATCATTTACGAGTTTATAATAAAATAGTATAATATTATGTAGGTAATATCAAAATATTGTTTGGTAAAAAAAACAATACATTTTCTCGTTAAACGAACACCAAAATGTCCTTGTCCGTTATGCTTCTCTACCGAAAAATGAGTTTTGTAGTGTATTGAAGTTTTGTAGAGTATTTGAATAAAATATTATAATAATTTTTTTATTCGAAACTATTTTGAATGCTTTTGAAGATAGGTCCAAAATCACTTGGTAAGATCTTCTTATATTTCAGTTTTTTTTTTATGTTTTTGTACACAGGTTCAAATATTTTATTATTACTAATAGAATAATAGAATTAAAAGATAACTATTTTTTTTATGGGGACTAAAAGTGGTGATGCGTTAGGGAGTTTTGATGTTTTTAAGAAGTGCGTCAGAGTGACAAGTATAATATCATCATAATTATGTCTATATGCGTTTGGAACCCATCGTGATAGAAACTTTAGCTCGTTCCGGACATGATAGAAAAACTCATTTCCAACTAACCAATTTATGAAGTTAAACGATAACAATGTCTTTATATCTACTTGATCGACTTTCCCAAGTTTTTGATATTGTTTCACTAAATTCTAAGAAAATCAATTGTAAACAATAAGAAACTCAAAAATAGTAGTATTCCACTTTTTCTTTTAAAAGAATTTGAAAAAAAAATTCTGTATTGTTGATCCAAATTAGACTCTTTCATCAACTTGTCGAATCAAAGTGACAAATTGAAATCCTTGATGAATTCTTATCGCATAACAGTGCATCACTCCTGCATGTGTTGTCTCAATCTTACAAACGCACACCATGGTCAATGCGAGTTCAAACAGAACCATTTTGAGTTGTTTTATTGTTTAACTTTCATATTGGAACTAATTGATCTAGTGTTTAAAGTTGAGAACACTTTACTTATCGACAAAACTTTTAGAGTTAAAAAAAAAATAAAAACCTATCATTAATAAGTAATAACAACTAGGTATATACTATAATGAGTTCGAATGAATACTATTTAATAAATAAAACTATAATATTAGGAGAAAACGTTCTTTATTTTCCACCCTTTATATGTGTTTGTGTTCAATATCTAAGCCACGGTGACTCGATGGCCGTTGAGGTTGACTTATGTCAACATTATTTATAATGGCTCGAAATAATAGCTCCGGGTTATTAAATCAAAATACATTTCTATAATATTTGTATTTCAATACTCTCGCTCGAACACAAGTGTATGTAAGTACTCATTCGTACTTATTTTTTCTTAGAATCTTGACTGCAATAGAAAAGAAAACACAACCATTTTAGGATAAAAAAAATATCATTCGTTGCGACTGGCTAATTTCTACATCTCTCTATAAGAATATCTGAACATAGCTAAAATAGCATCGACATTCTACAACAACCAATATTATATAATATTATATAACTATCAGTACAATATTACTAACCCGTATGATTACAATTTATATTGACTTTGGGCATGGATGATGATATTTTTTTTTAATGTCTCGGATAATATTTTGCTTTATAAATTCGTTTCAATAATATCATGCATTTTTTTTGTTAACATTTTAAACCATTTTTAATCGCTAAACGCTGTTTGTCAAAATAAATTCTTGAGATAATTTTGTTCCAATTACTCCATATAACGTCCAATTTCACAATTCAACATACCTAATATTCGCAGTCGATAATACAAAAATATTATAACAACAACATAGACCTGATCAACCATAGGATATCATAAATTTAAAAGTTGTCTAATTTGTATCGATGTTGTATCAATATAATAACTACTAATAATTTGTGGTATACAGTTGCCGTGACCGTTTTTTTTTTCCGAGTCTTCCGTTTTTTATTAGCTATTATTATTTAAACTCTTGAGCTCTTGAAGTATTGTATAAATTCTTAAAACATTTTTAATAAAATGTAGGATTATTATTTTAATTTTAAGATCGTACATTTTTTAAGTTCATTTTTATGATATTTTTTTTGTGTTTTCTTTTATAAATGCATAAATAAAAAACAAACAAACTAATGTATATTAAATTTGCATTGGTTACTTTAGGCACTAAATCCGGGTCCTATAATATTGATGTAATCCTTCAAGGTACAATTCGCGACGATGATATTTTTCAGCAAAACTTGATATTCGCAGTATTATTATATTAATACATATTATATACAGTGTGCTCAGAAAGTTTGAATCTTACCCAACGAACAACGAGATATTGAACGTACTTTTAAGTTTTAACTGTACAGTGTAATGAGTAGACTGATTAATTTTACACATGATAATGACAATATCATTTCGAATCGTTGAGCTCAACCATATAACTACCGTACAGCCTTTATTTGTGTTTCGAAACTTTCCGATTACACGCTACAACATTTTCACATATTAGGTACTATATATTATAGTAATGCGTAACCGGCAATTTTCCGATTAGCGGCAACAATAAATTATTGTAATTATTATTTTTGTATTACAATGTATGTGTTCAAAACTAAAATGGAGGATGCTGCACGACGGTGTTGAAAATCGTACATTACCACACCTAGGACGAATGTGATTGAATACGTCTTAAAGTCCAAAACGTGTGAGTCAACACAACAATAGTTATTATAATTATAACAATAGTATTTAGTTATAATAGTTTCATTTATTTTTATATCCTTTCGTATCATAACTTGACTAGAACAGCCAGACTAAAACAACGCTGTGAAATCTATCGACGACCTATCGACGCCCTGCAGATATAACTCCAATTGTAAATGTTCACATCAAAATAGTCTAAATATATTATACTATAGTCCAAGAACAAAAGGTTTATCGAACCAAAATGTTCAATTACCCAAAGTGTCCATATCATAATAATGATAATTTAATAATAATATATTTTAGTTCACAATAAGTAAATTGTTTAATTTTAAGAGTCAAAATCCAGTGCAGGTAAAACAATAAGATGTGTGTCGTGTCCTCAACACCACCTCATTGAATTTTAGTACAAAACAGGTACGGACATTATACAAAAGGTCACCGAATTTTTTTTATTCAACATTTTCCAAGTGAGGGATCTGCTAGGGACTAGGAGCTTAGTTAAACATCTAATAATATTAAATATTTCCGATAGTAATACATAAGAAAAAATCAAAAGCTCGTTAATTTCAATAAAATCGGAACTTCGAATTATCCACCAAATATTTCAGTAAAAATAAGTAACTTTTTACATTGTTTATAAGAAATATTCGAAGAAAAAATCAAGAAATTTTAGGTTTTGAGTTAAAATAATTTTGAACAATCGAATGTCAACTTTTTCAGAAAAATTTTTTCACCAAAAAATTTAAAAAGCAAACTTATTCATTTGTACTTTGATTTAGTATGGTACTCACATTTTGTGATTTGGACTTCATTGTATATTGGACCATAATATTATATTTTATAAACATGTCGACAACATGCCTGATTATACGTGTAATAACAATGGGCATATTTGACAGGGTAGTTTACCTACACGGTGACCGATCCCACGAGTAGGTACGTAGGTATACTAAAAAAATGACGTTTTATTATTTTTCTTCATATTTTTACACTCAAATAAAAAACCGACAGCCCTCGGTCGCATATTCATGGGAATCATCGTTGTGCGCGATTTAACGACGACTTGGGGTGAAACGCCTCCGCGTCAGTGTCAAAAATTTAAATTGCGTTTCCTACGTGAGAATAATAGTCGTTTTTCCACCACCCGTAGGCCCTTTCTATAATAATGATAGTATACTTACGCACTCGAGTTGCTTTCGCAAGTAAATATATATATATTATATATATTATGTATATACAAATTATTTATAGAGCGATAGTATGCACTATAAGTACCTAATGCCTATATGTTTATATTTGCGCCGTTGGAGTTTTTGAGTCACGCGCAAAAAGACGTGTCGTTATGTAGTTCACGTTCCGAAATAATTATTAAATTCACGAATAAAACACACGATTGTATAAATTATCAGACAAAGTATTATAATATTTTTATAGAAAAAAAGGTGAACATTATTTTTGTCACGTGCCCGAAATCCATTTTTACGTAAAATTTACGACAAGTCCCGCGAGTGTTTACTAATAATTCGTAATAACTCCGACGGTTTCGTGCATAATAACGATATTTTAGATTAATCGAGTTTTCCTGTATTGTAATTGTTATTAATTGTCAGATGAATAAAACAAAAGCTCAATTAAAAAATTAACTATTATTATTTTAAACAACTAATGTAAAAATGTACAGTGTCGATTTTTTTTTTTTTTTTTGTCAATGTTTGTATTATTTTGTTTTCATTAAATTATGCAACATGAATTTATACATTTATCTGATAGTTATCAATACTTATTATTCTTTACCAAGAAGTGAACCCCAATATTTTAAATTGAAATAAAAATATTTGGGTAACGAAAAATATACCCAATTTCAATAAAATAAGTATGGAATTATGGAGTAGAAACATGAAATCACCAATATTTTTATTTGGTTATCTTAATAAATCGTTTATATAATGTGTTACCTGCTTACTTGCAGCCAAACTAATTATAAAAAAAGAAAAAAATCAGTTATTCCAACATACAGACATAATGAAACATATTAAATCCTTGTGGGACATGCCAAAAATAAATATTCCATACATGGTCTCTTAATATTTAAGATATTATACCAACCGACTAAAAGGAAACGTTTTGGGCATTCTTCTCACTTGTACAGTATCATTTGAATACATAATATGTATAATATTGTATTTATAAGTAGTTAAAATTTCAAAATGATATCCAATAGAATATAGCACATGCGTTTTGTAAAGAGAATAGAATTTTCAATATTATTATATAATGAAATCCTTCGCGGAACACTGTGTGTTCCCAACAACCACATGAAAACGGAAACTCTATGAGATTTCCAGAAACATAATGCATTATACCATAATGCGTATACCCAACTTGATGTCTAGAAATCCAAAGGATATACCGATAATGTGACTTGGGTGAGACCACGAAAACCGATTTGAATTAAATAGTCCATTCAGTGTATAGAGTGGATAAGGTATTCTCAAATATACTTACTCAAGTATACCTATATTGGTAGGTACCTACATGATAAACGTATTTGTGGGCGAATTGTCATGTATTGGATACATATTAGATGTATAGACAATTATAGTGTTCACTGTTCAGTGCTTGAGTGGTCAATGGTGAATTAAAACGGAGTTAATAACCATACGATTGGAGAAATAAGTACCGATCAAAAATTTAAAAAAAAAAAAGTTCCATTGCATAAAAAAATTGTATAAAAAATAATTTTCAGAAATATATCAAAATTTAATTTAGTTTAAATTTCACCAATAAATTGTAAACCGGTATACCTATACACTGAACTGAATACAGTTTTTATATATTCAGTATTCAGTGACATCATTTGTGTTATAAATATGAAGAGATACCTACTGAATACATATGTATATATAATATATACATATAATATGTACTATATACATAATAATGTTGCAAACAAACATGAATAAATATGTAGATAATCATGTTGAATGCATAAAAAAAAGTATATTGTATACATTTTTAAAATAGCCATGTAGAACTTCAATGTGAATATCCTTATGTCCCACTATATGTTTTCGCTGATGTTATTACACTGATAAACGATCTAATATTATATTATAACTTAAATTTATATAGTTGTATACTTGTATGGTTGATTCCATTTTCTTCTGAAAAATAAAAACATTCTACTCCGTTTTCTTACAAATTGTGTATATAATATTGTTTTTATAATCAACACATATTTTTCACGTCCAACTTTAATAAAAGAACTATTGTAGTATTATGAAATCCATCGATCGTAATAAATGTCAGAACCATTTTTGAATGTTGATACCTTCAGCAGCACATCAAACATTTTGATTTCTTACCATCGGAAAGATAGGTAGATTCACGCCCGACATTAAAGTGACTAAAACGAAATTCTTTCCTTCATTTTTACAGCTAGGTGATCATGGTTTCGTATCATATGGAAATATAAAAACCAATTAGACCTGTACAATATGTACAATTTTATCTTATATCGTATATTTTAACGTACTATTATATCGAAAAATACATTTCCAAGATAATTCTTAAAATAAACTGTGTCAGACAAACGAATACCTATTGCCTTGAATCACTGGCCGGCGGCGGCCACCGAGATGTTTGCGTGTTAACGACTCTTAAGAAAATTAATTAAATTAAAAATTGTTCTATTTGCTCGAAGAACACATAAATAAGTTTTGTTTTTCGTGTTCTTTGAGGATTGTTATAATATTGTCTCCTTTTAGTGTAGCGAAATTTGATAAGGAATATAAAAAATTAATTGTATAAGCAGCCGATACTACGCCCCCCCTTCCCAATCAGTGGCCCTGTCCAAAATAAGACTTCCTCGAGCCGTGGTAATTCTGAGTGCATCCTCTAATAACATGGAAATTGACGATATACTAGTGAAAGGTGAGGAGGATCTCTAAATCCAGAAACGTAGATCAAAAAAAAAGTGACTGTAGAATACTGAAGTATGATTATTTTTATCACGTTTGAAGCGACAAACAACCGTTTATGACAATAAACGAGTTTATAAGTAAACTAAGATTTTCTTTTAAACTGGCTATTCTGCTGTACATAATTTGCGCTTTCGACGTTCAGAGAACTTTAGACATCTCTCGAAAGTAGGGTTTACTCTTTAAATTGCGTTCATGATAGAGTTTGGAGTTAGTTCAAGAAAAACAAACACCAAGTCGCGATTTATGCGTAAGAAATAATAACGCAATCGTTTTGGTAGTATAATGTTCAGTCTCTCTCGGTATATCATTATAATGCGTAAAAAATCAACAAATTGTTGCTACAGTATTTCTATGGTAGGGAAATTAATGTTTTCATTTTTTTGTTGTAACCTCTAAATGTGTATGGTAATGATTATATAATTCCACAATATTATATTATTATCATAAGCTGGTCCAAGGAAAAACGATCGAAATAAAATAACGATTAAGCAAGCCCAGCCCTACAAGGGAAATCTCTCAACCTAAGCCATTTACAATGTCGTTATAATGTAGGTACGTAGGTACACGTTTTGTAATGTCTTTTTTTCCCTCGAAAATCCGACCAAATTATACATGCAACGTCAGCCGTGCAAATGTGTAGGAATGTCCACAGTGGCCGTCGAGATACTTCAAAAATTCCATTACCGTTTCGGTGGTGTAAATGTAACGCTGTGTAAATCAATGCTTTGCCCTTTAACGAGTCATGTTCCGGCAGTAGCAGGGTAGTTTCAACACGAAATTGGATAGGTCGTATCCACGTCGAGTCGGAATTCCGTGGTCGAGTAATGATATTCGACGGTACACCAAACGGAATTTGAGAAAACCTTTCTATTTCCATGTTTTCAACATTCATCACTCGGCCAATGAGTAAAAAAATATATATAATATTCAGTACCTATGGTAACTTTCAACACTTCGCAGTTCAACGTCAAGTGGGGTTGTGGAAACAATAATAATATTGTTAGTTGTTTAGTTGGTCTAAAAATTGAATAAAAAAAATATAAATATGCATTGACTGCATCGTTATCTCCTTTCAATGTTAAATTAACGTTCCACAGTTACAATATTATATTCAATGCCGAATGTCCTAAAATACTTTTTAATATACGCCCTTATTACTTAAAGCACATTATAAAGATAAAATAATAACATTCTATATTTTTGACAATATATAACTGATGGAATTTTACAGTTTTTTTTATATGCTTTAAATTAATTAACGAATATTTATCAAAAAAATTACGTTTTAAACATTGCGCCACATATTTCTAATTTCTATTAAAATTGAATTAATTTTAGCGTCGTTTTTTACTGTAAAAGTTTACAAGAGTTATAATGTTATAATGTTCATTAACTAATCACAAGTATCCGTACATTATAACGTGTACCAAAAAAAGGGGAAATATGTATTATCGTGATACTATACAGAGTATGACACCTGACAAATTAAATAACTTTTGTTCTAATCAATATATTTTTAAATTGTTTTACATATACATTTAACAGACGCTTGAGCTACACGTATAGTATATCATTTTTTTATTTTAAAACACTGAAAATTAAAATAATTTTAATATGGTATATATTCTTTTTGAAAAATTCAATATATCCATTTTGTAAATCTGATTTTTAGAAAATTGTTGATAGTAAAATTACATTTATTTAAGTATTGTAGTTTTTTTTACAATGTTTTTAAATCTTATTATTTTTGTTAAGTAAAGTTGACCCAGATGTAAAAAACATTTCAAATTCAGAAAGTGCAACCCTTTTTTAAATATTCTAAGAAGAATTTTGAAATAAGTACTTACTTTTTAAAATCTAAATAATTTTTTAAAAAGTTATAATTTTAAATTAACTAGTATCAAAACCAGATTTATAAATTGGATATTTTCACTTTTAAAAAATAAAAAATGTATATTATTATACGTGTCACACACAAGTCAATAAATTATATCAAAAATAAAAACTAAAGTTATTTAATTTGTCGGGTCTTCCAAATACACTCTGTACATGTAAATATAATATATAGGAATATATTTCCAAGAAAAATGCAATAACCATAATGAACATTAAATTGTTTAGTTTTAAACTTTAATATATTTTATGTACAATGTATATTATCTATATCATAATGCGTAATATTAATACATTATAATGTACTTGATAATACTATCCGTATTCACGGTAAATGCATTTTAACATTATCTAGATAATTTTCATTAACAGGGGTTACTAAATAAGCACTATACTATACAGTAAATACTAGTTAGTATATAATAATATTATGTATTTATGTAATTATGTGCATACTGTATTATGTTTTACTAGAAACTATTTATTTTTAATGGGCCTTCAGATAATATTTTGGTTAGATATATGCATATCATTTAGTTTTATAAACCTCGGGAAACAATACTAAAAATATAATACAATATAATATACTCATTACATAACATATACTATACTTATTACATAATATAAGAGGTATTAAAAACAAAAATATATTTAATACCTATTTATATAATATATATGCACATAATACGCACCTTTAAGTATACGGCATTCTATATAGGTATATAATATTTATACACACATCAAAACATATATTTACATTAGGTACAAAATGTAAGTTTGGCTTACACACCTTATCGTTTTTGTACATATTTAATATTAAATATTGAATTTTAGTCCCAGAACACGGCCTGCATATAATAATAATAACGAGATAATATTATAGTGGAAGGAATTTGTTTTGCTGTTTATTAAAGTATGAAATATATTTTGTTTAATACTCCCAAAAGGTTAAACGTGAAAAAGGATAAAGTTATTCTTCGCGATACTTGTTGACGATTATTAATTTTCCTCTCGACAATAAAATGCTCTCAAGTCGCGACCATTAATCTACAATTCATTTTTTATGCACCAAACGGCATTTAAATCGTATCGCGTTCCCTGAAGCGCTCAGCTTGTAAAAAAACAAACGCACGTAATTGTATTGTCTATAAAATATAATATAATTAACTTCATAAAACTCCGAATAAAGAAAAATAAACCCGAAGATTTCATTAAAATTGAATTACGTCAGCGCGTTTACGAAGAACAGAAAATAAAAAGTATAACCACAACAGTAATATGGTGTAAGTTTCATTATATCTATCACGTCTATAAGATAAGGGTTATCTCTAGCCAAAAAAAGTGTATCAAGAAGTGATGTGGCATATTATAATATAATATAATAAACAGTATCAATAATCGTCGTCGTGTTGTTCATTTAAAGTTGTTATTAGATTATTGTTAAGATATTTTAGATTTTCGGTGACGCTACTTGCCTATATAATATACTAATCCTTTAAAATTAGTATTTATTATTAAATTAAAATCTAAATTGTAATTTCTGTAGCCGTATGATACTTGAACTTTTCAATACTACTATAATTTTTAAGAAATAATTTATTATAAAATTTAGGCTGAATTCGTTGGCAATTGAAAGTTACTTAATCATACTGTGTTTCTTAATGATGTCTAGTAGTTGTCATTAAAACTTCCAAAAAACCAATTTTGTTCTTGATAATCTATTTGAACTTTTTTCTAAAACAAAATAGTGATAAATTAGAACATAACGTGAAAGTTTTCGTGCAATAGTTATGTTAGTGTATTAAAATATATTTACATAACAGTAAGAAAACAATTGTTCAACTAAATAATTATAGTAATAAAATTTGTAAGTAAAACTACATATGTTTACAATGTGACATATGCATAATTGTTTTTATGTCAAATGTATTATTTAAAATAATTCTAAATAAACAATGAAGTCAAATCAATATTAATAAATTGTTAAATATAATAATGTACCTATATTGCCTATACGATACGCCGTTCAACATACAATCTTATAATATTATTAGATTCTAAAAACTATGGTAGGATAATGTACTAACTGATAACAGAAACCAATGTTTTCAAAGCTTGGATACGTTGTATGATAAAAAATTAGAATAGATAAAAATGCGGAATTATGAATATATTAAATATGTTTTTGTTTAGTCGTAAATTAATTTAAAAGAATTTCGTTTTTAATTTTCAGCTTTTTTTTCATTATCATCTAACTGTAACAGGATTTAAAAAGGGTTAAGTAATATTAAATTTTAATTAAAATCGGATATTAAAGAAACAGATAATATTATACGAACCGTCTACACTTTAAAACTATGTGATAAATTACACTAATGTATCTATGTATGAAAACTGAAAATTAGTATACCTATATAATAGTATGTATATTACAGTATTATTGGGTTAATTCCAAATGATCGAAACTAACGTTAAGCTACAACTTTCATATATAATTGTATGGTGCATATTATTGTACATATTATATGCATTATAATAGACTAATGAATTTTATTTCGAAATATGAATGTACCTACCTTCTTAAGATGGGCGGAACTTTAACTACGATTATGAAACTAAGTGACAAAAAATATAGAGTTACATATTATTATTATGAGGTCAGCGTCATGATAAATCTACTCGAAATCTCGTCCATACACAATATTATACATTATATACGACGTATATCAACACAGCTTACCGTACGACGACGTGGATTTTTTTAAAATCGTCCGGCGCGACCAGAGGTTTATAATAATATATCAAATAAAATATATATATACATAATAATATGTACACTCGCGTATTCCTACTGCGTCTATCCTCCAATTGATCGGAACCAATTAAGTCCGATGTCCGCCCTCGCTCCCTCACACAAAACATATTACTTCTACACTAAATATAGCTGTACATTGTATATACATACATGTACTTATATATCTGCTTTTGTGTGTGTGTGTGTATGACGGGATTAATCGAATTCTCTACTCCACGACCCGTCCCAGTCATTTATATATATATAGTAAAACTAATCTCGTTGTATCGCGTTTTCGTTCAACCGTCGTAGTCCGGAGCCGGTGCACGTCACGTGTAAACACCGTTTTATAATATAATATTATACATAATACAGTGTTTTCTACACAGAGCAGCTATCCATATTGCACCGCTTTATGTAGAGTCACCCTCGCCCAAGCACCTAACCCGAACGACCCACGCCGACGAAATCCTTGTGAATTAAAAATATACAATAAATATCCCTAACACAGTGTATGCAAACAATAATATACATAATATCAAAGTAATCATAATGTAATGCCCCACATGAGTATGTTATTAAGTATTAATGATATTATCGCGTTATGTTTGATTCATAATCACCTGATATAAAATACGTTATTATTATGGGTATTACCGCGCGTCTGAAATTATTATATTCGTTTATACATTTTTTTCCTAGTCGTTTAAATGTCAATTAATTAATTATTTTTGAAGTTGTAACTTGTAACCCTTTTAATTACCTAACTATATTTAAGGTTATAGATTATGTCACAGAAATAATTGAGATAAATGATTGTATAATACTGCAGTTATGATTATATACTATACAGGGTGTCTCGTGAGGATTTTCTCATTGCGATATCTCCTGAAATAATAGAGATATCGTAATTCTGTTTTCTTATTAAGACTCACAGAGGTAAGCACTACAAATAACTAATTTTTTATTTTTTTTTTATGTTTTGGTAAAAAAGTTAAAAAAATTATTTTTTTAATTAATTATTTAAAAAAATATTGAAGATTGCCATTTTGTAGAGTTCATTTTTCTGAAAATATTGACGTTTCAACATTTTAATTTCATTAATTTCCTGATTTTTAATAATTTTTTTAATTAATAAGTAAAACGGCAAAAAACCGGTTTTTGTCCGGGCGGCGAGTCCCCCTCTACGGCTAATAGGTAAATCCTCACGGGACACCCTGTATAACCATAAGAATTTTGAAAAACCTTGACGCACATTATTTTCTTTAACTTTGATAGCAATTTAAATAGGAACATTATTGGGTTTATTTTATACATTATGGTACACTGTATTTGTATATAATCTGATACATTTTTATGGGTATCAATAGATTTCAATATTTAACTCATATTATAGTCATATTGGATTGGTACCTATACCTAGGTACTTGAAAAATAATAAATCATAATATCAATTTTTTGCAATTCCTCAAAATGTGATGGCCGTTTTCTAAATACAATGTCGGGATGATTTTTCTCAAAAAACAAATTTCAAATTATAATACAAGTCCAGGGATGGCTATAGTACATCACTTTAGGTATTTTAATTTTGAAATACAAAATACATGGTTACTGAGTGTTTGAATTAAGAAATACAAAATACGTATTTAAAATTTTTTTTAAAATATATATATATTAAAAATGTTGTTGAAATAATATTCATATATAATAAAAATAAATTATTTTAAATTGTTTTCCTTTTTAAAAAAAAAAATGGGGTTCATCCAGAAAATTTAAATAACCGCTCTACCAGAGCTGATGAGCCTAAGCTGTGTTATATTTGCTAAACATTTTCTTACCTCATACGGCTCACATGAAACTATACCATTACCTACGAGATAAATATTTATTTTTTTATTTTAAAATTGATTATTTGCTAATCTACAGTCATCAGACAACTATAACAACGTTGATACAATTTATTTTATGATTCGTTTTAGTAATATTCAAGTACTAAAAAAAATTGTTTTGTATTTGCAAAATGTATTTCAAATAGCAAAAATATACCTATGTAAATTTTGTAAACAAAATACTCGGTCACAAAGTATTTTAAATGCAAATTATTTAATACAAAATTTATTTCAATTACTGCCCATCCCTGAGTATAACACTGGCTTTTGCATGAAGCAGAATAAAACACGAGCAGAAAACACTGATGAGTATTTTTTTATTTTTTATAAAATCCTTTTAAAAAACATTGTATACTGTATATACGTAGTTATTATTGACCATATTATATCGTCTGTGCACTAAAACACTAATTACGATTTATCGTCACAGTGACATGATAAGAAAAATATTTTATTTCCAAAAAATTAGAAACTTAAATGATTACATTCTCCTGATCACATCACAAAATATGTGCAAATTCGGTATGGACTCAGATCTCTGAGGGGAATTTTGTGACTATATAGCAGTGTTCGTATACATTAAATTCATTATTTATCAGCCTTCTCCCCTCACTCTTCCCTCAACAAAAAGTAAGACTGGAACGAAGAAGGTGAATTAATCGAATAAACTTTTCGCCAATAATCATAGGGTGGAAAAAATCGTTAGCCGAAATAATGATGAAACGGTATGCGCGCTTGTAGATATCAACCATTCAGAACTTACTAATGTTGGGAATTTAAGCTGTGGTACTTTTGTTTTTCTTTGAACATACAATATGCATATTATGTATGTATTCAATGTAACAATGTACCTATATGTATTTAAAACATAATTAGGAAAAAAAGGTATATTGTTTTTTGAGTTGGAATCGATCCTGTCAGTTGCCCAAAGTCTGGACAAAATATATTTTTTAATTCGTTAATATAATAGAAAATAAAAGTTAAGATAGTTTTATTTTTTTTTTTAACTCGATAGTGCAGTGTTAAATTTACAAGTTATACTTACATAAAAATAAAATTAACAATTTATTTGGTTTAAAATTAATAGTTGCATTTTTTTTTTTTTAAACTGAATAAGTATTCCATATCAGTAATCATTACAAGCAAATTCGATAAAAGCATATAATATTATACACAAAAACAGAAACGCACAGTAAACAAAATACATAATATACGACTAATGAATGCAGAAAAACAACAGAAAGAGAGAAGTTTACTAACTAAAATGATAAAGAATAATTTTTGGTTAGTTAGGTAATTTGTAAGGGATCATGGCACCGACGTCTCTTTATACGCCTTTATCTGGTAGTGCTGTTTTTGTTGGGCAATTTTAAATTTGTATGGGTGAGAATGTAATTATCCATAGAAATTATTTATATAGTTGTATACTTGTATATTTATATATCTTGTACCTAGCTACGTTATTTTAATCCCTATTTAAGTCAGCAATAATGTATTTTACATTACGAAAGTCTACAATTCAATATACTTTACTGTTCACAATACTTCATAATATAACATTATATTATATTATAATACCATTGATTATGTATTATTTAGACTTATATTACGTCTATCCAATCGTAAGTTATGTTTCTATAAAAACAATAATTTATACAAAATTAAATACATTATATACCTTTGGTCATCTATATTTTACATTAGTAAAAAATTAACTAAACATGACTGTAATATTAATTAACTGATTACTAATCATATATTATTATCATGAACAAATTAACTCACAAGTTAGACATCTGTTTAAAAAAAAAGTATCTTGTTATGAGAAATAATTAAAAATAACTTAAATTTTTTACTCGTTTAAGCCCAACGATACCCAAAATTAATTCCCACCACCCGGGCATATAAATATTTATTTTAATCGTAGCAATAACAAAACCAGGCACACGACTATCTCTTATAATCGTCGGAGGGAAACGGTTCACTAAATATCCACCAACACACCAACCTAACAACCATAAACGAGATGCTCGGTTCAAAGCAGTTTTTAGTTTTGTTGCCAATAATTACTAAAAAACTATAATTGCTATAGTTATTACTTATTATTGATTGTGCCGTGAAAGAGTAGGTACAGTCCCTCTAGGCCAAAAAAACCGGATAATGTCTATGGCCTTATATCGATGATCTTGGGTCATTGATCATGTTCATCGGCCATGTAGGACCCTTGTAGAGCTTTTTGGTATGATGAAATTAATTTTCATCTCCCACTCCACCACACATAACCCTTTAACCATGACAGCATTAGATTATATTACATTATGCCACTGTCCAACGAAGAAAGGATAACATTTTAAATACCATGATATTTCTTAATATCACTTCGCTAATCTAAGATATTTATTTTGATAAAACAAAAATATACAGCACGTCACGTTTTGGATTTAAGAAAAAAAAAATTAACGAGTTAGCGGTTTATTTTTTGTGATTTATTCAGTTTTTGAAATCTGCGTGATAACGGTCTGGTTGATCAAGAAACAGTAGTATTATTTAAATTTATAATCACACCACCACAGTAAATAGTTTATTTTGTATATTATGAATTTTTATATTTCATATTACGCAAACAGTTTCATCACAAAAATTGTGGAAATGTAGTGGATTATTACTGTAATAATATTTTTCTAACAATTGTGGGTCAAATAAGAAAATATTTTGTCAATATTAATTAATTATGGTTTAGGTTTCATTGGCACAAATTAAAATTAAATATAATTAAATTAAATAAGTCAATATAAATCATATCAAAATAATATAATGATGGTTTATTTGTTTTCATTTGCAATTCAATTATTACTATTCAATTTGAATTTACATTTATAATTTTATATACTGTAAATAATGTTTTTAATTATAATTACATAACTTTGACCGTCTGATAGTTCAGTTTTAAATAATATTTATACACCCACAATTATTGTTTGTTTGACATTATACTTATACTTTAAATTAATACTCACATTTTATAATGAAAAAATTTAACGACATTCATCATGGAACATTCGAAAAAAAAACTATTCTCAGAGGAGCTATTTGTTAAACTCACGCCCGTAGATATTTTGTAGTTTCCTTAAACCTTTTTAAAAATTATAAACTTAATACATATTATATTCTTTACATTAAGAGAACTACTACTGAGAAAATCGAAAAATAACTTCTTCAAAGTAGGTAATATAATTTAGACTATATATCCATATTCATAAAGTTGGTACGAGAAGAGTTGCTCTTTGAGCGTTTTATCCTGCACGAAAAAATGTTCACAGAGAACTACTAAAAAAATATATATATATAATATATCGTTGTAAAGTCAATATTTATTCACAGAGCTTAAGAAACCTTTTTGATGAAGTTTACCTAATAATATAGGTGCCAACCGAAAGAGTCTTTGCATTCAATATAATATCTAAATTTTAATATTTAAATACTTATCAATTCTAGTTCAAATATCATGAATTAAAACAAAAAAAAAATCATAGATATTTATTCACACATATTTGTACGTTTTTCAATGAAAAGACAACCAGACTATTACAACGAATGGTCAATATTTTTATTAATAACTTGATTTTTTTTTAATGTTAATCTCTGTACTGAGTTGTTGCTACCTAACGATTTTTTATTAATTCTTTTACATCCATCGATGCCTCAAGTTGGGAATTCAAAGTTTATCAGCTAACCTATTTGCCACTATTTTCACGCCAATATTCGTAGGCTATAAGTCTATTTTGTAATTTACCTTAATTTCCCTCGCCCCTTATAAAATATAGAAGCGTCGATTAGAATCCTACAGTCATGTTGAGCAACGGTTAGAGTGTGCTGGTATAATATTTTATTCATTAGTGATTGTTTATGGTAAATCAATAACCTGATGAAAAACTAATCCTGTCTAGGGTATAGGCATCAGGTATCCTCAAGTAAATCTTAGACGCATGTTACTTCTCAGCCTCTCGGCGTCAACAAAAAACTACCTCTACAATCACCGCCGCAGCCGCCGCAGCCACCACCACTACTACCGCCGAAACCACCGACACCACCGCCACAGGTTTATCGAATCATTAATGCATAATATTAATAATATTCCTCATATAATATAGTAACTATAGGAACGACTGAAATTAAGTACTTATTAGCTGTGATAGCTATTTACTCGCGTTCACGAATCGTCGGGCTGAATAATATAGATAGTTGGATTTTACCAATATTTTACTTTGATTTAAAGTTTCCGATTTGCTCTATTCCGAACCATCTCTATAGAATTATTTAATGGGTCGCGACAATACTGACATAGGTGAAATATAAAGGTGTAACCATATTTTCATTTGTTTCTATCGAGTAATACGTAGATCAATAATAATTGTTTACGGATCTCAAAGTTCATAAAATAACGTTATACATATAAATCAAATGTATGCAAAACAGACTAACAAAAAAAAAAAAAAAGTAGAATAATAAATGAAGCCGATTTTGCATAGTACTTATGCTGCTATTCATAATACATAGTTATATTTGTGTTCAGAAATAACCTATCCATGTATTTGTACAATACAACAAAATAGTTAATAAATATTTTTTTTTTTTATATAAAGCAGACCATAATCGACAAGGACAATATCAACATCAGGATCACCGATGGTATTGCAGGATATTACTTCTGGAGGGTTAAGTGTATTTATTTATAGATAAATATTTATGGATGATCTTTTATCAGCTGATATGAAATCACTTTTTATGCTAAGCAGACCTGCCATTTTTGTTTTTGTTTTTTTTACAAGAAACTTTTTTCATTAAAGTATATCTAAAAATAGTAATTTAAAATTTGTTCGCAGTAGATACACAATGCATTATTATGTAAAAGTAAATAGTTATATATAGGACATAGGTACTTATCATGAACGAATTAATTAACTTAGCGATAAAAGCGATCGACTTCGTGTATACCTCTAGTTAAATTTATTTTTTGGGACTTTTATATTAGAACAATTGCGCTTGCCATAGTTAATACAGAAAAGACGCCACCGAGGAACAATATCTCGATATTATCAGATAGCAAAAATGCACATTAAATTTAAAACTATCAAAACAATTATAATATTTAGGTACCCATTGATTATTGTCCTTTGATCACACATTAGCTACCAGTCGGCTGGGTATTGTATCAGCAGTGTTTACGTGGTAGGGGTCTTGCTAGTTTCTGTCCTATTGGAAATTCCTCTATACTTTCAATTTCACATTTATTTCGTTAACAACCCCACAGGTGGCCCTTTTGAACATTTCCCCGGTCCGAGTACGGTTTTGAGCACGTACCGACACAACTACGGTTTGGTTAAGGTTATGCACGTGAGTGGATTATTTTGTAAATCTAAAATGGTGTAACTATGCACATCCTTTGAGAAATTATAGTTGTGTTTTTCTTGAATGGATTCATTTGATAGCGGCGGCGGTAAGGTTCTCTTAGCTACTGCTGTAACTGGACGCGACTTGTCTCGCGAATAGTTCAACAACGGTGTTGAAACGTGTTGAAATTACTAAACACTACATTTCAAACTTTCAAAGTCCACGCAATCACATTTTTGAATCCCAAATTTAGAGATTTATCTCGAAATAATTTTCCACCTTAATGTTATAATGAAGTTTAGAAAGCCACATTTATCTGTAGCATATGTGTTTATAATCAGCAAAATAACGTAGTTTATTCTTATCGATCAACCTGACGGGACGATAAGTTAAAAAAAATTCTATACATTCTTTGATAAATTGATAGTTACAATTTTAATAATTGAAAATAGCTATTAAAATTCTTTTTGTATTAACCTTTTTTTACATTTACACATTTTACATTTATACATTGTACATAATTAACTTCAAATCTAACCTATTCCCTATTAAATATTTACAAGACGTACTTTTCGCATGTTCTAGTTTACCATAAATATCAAGAATTTGTAGCACACAGTCTTATATAGCCAAACATTTCTAATCAAAAACTTTTTACTTATATAAAAAATAAAAAAATTATCTATCAGTTATCACAGTTACATAAGAAAACTTCCAGTTAAGTTATTTTTTACTGTCGTTTATTTCAATATTTTGTTCTAGTCAACAAATACCAATAATTATATAACACCTGTATTTAATGGTTATATTATATAAACAAAATAAAAATGAATATTATATAGGCACTCAAAATTATTGTTACAATATCAACTCAATAATGAAAGGCTGGAAAAAGTATAGTCCCTCGATATTCTTAAGAAATATTTTTATAGTATAATAATATTATGAATTTAAACGTAGGATTTTATATTTTATTAAGTACGATAATAAATAAATATATGATTTATTTATTTCATAAATTAAAAGATTCCTAATTACTATTGTTTAGGCATGTAATTAAAAAATAACTCACGTTGCCGAATGCGGACATTATTTTCTTTCTTTTTTTTTTCTCTTAGTCCAACTAGTTTGACAAATTAAAAACATTAAATTACCTAAAATATGCACATTCTGTTTTTGACCACAACGTCCTTTTTACGCGGATAGGCCTACGTTTAAAAATTACGTTGTATTAGTGAACGCACTTTACGCGGTGGGATAAACTTTAACTTCGGCAGGCGGTTGTTTCGAGCCGGTGTATTCGTTCGGTACTGGGGACTTGTACAGAATAGTGTACGCCGCCACCAGCGCCGTTGCCGCTCTCGTGGTCCAATCGTTCAGATTTTGGTTACCACGGTAACGTCTTCATCGCTGTCACCGCTGCAGAAGTTTGTACTAGTGGACGGAATTATGGTATATTTAGTGATACCACTGACGGTATAACATAGTGTGGTTATTAACAATAATTTAATTTAACACCCGAACATCTGTGATCGTTTACTGGTGAACCCAAGAATTATGAATTACCATTAAATTTAAAATATTGGTAAATACTAAATACATAATAATATATTATGATGACTGAAAAAAAAAATTATGAAACAAAAACAAACAAGTTTAAAACAATAAATAAATGAATTTGATTAAAATGTAATCAGTTTATGAACGAATCCAAAAGCGTAATAATAAAGGATTATATTGACATCAAATTAATGAAACAACTACAATACGTATAAATGGATAAAACAAAAATAAATAAATTATCGGTAGTAAATATCAAAATACATTTAATAAAAAAACATAAAAAAAACATGTATACAAAGAATATGAAGTTAACACATTGAACATTATTATATAGTGGTAACTGGTAACGATGATCGGTAACAATCTTTAATACAAAAAACACTTGAGCATTTAAATAAGTCATACATTTGAATAGGCTGATTTAAAAATCAAAATGTCTTTACAAAGCAATAATTTTAAATTAACATTTAAATTTAACGTTTCTTTTGAGATTCTTGTTCATTTTGTAGTTCACGTAACACATCATCTCCTAAGCTGTCTAATGCATCCAAATTTTCGTTACCGATTTCATTTTTCAACTCTGATTTCAAATTACGAATACCAGACTCTACATCTCTCCTCTGTATATTAAAACCATTTAAAGCTGTAACAAACCAAACATTAACTATAATAAACAGATACACACTACAACAATAATAAATATTGTTTGGATTTATTAATAAATTAGAAAATAATCTACTGGAAAGCAATGATTTTTTTAACCTTTATTAAAAAGATCTAATTGCTGCTGACCACCAAAACTATCGTCTGTAGATATATATGATGGATACTGTGTAGTAACTTCCTGTATGAATTTATTATTTCCTTGTTCATTGACTGGTTCCAAGGGGGTAAGTACGTAGGTGGATAGTGAGTTTGAAAGAGGAAATTGTGGACATCTTGGGTCTGGGGATCCAGGATAACATACTAATGACTCTTTAGTAGGACAGCGAGGATCAGTGGATCCGGGATAACATAAAGGTGGTGGGATAGGTTTAGGAGTTGAATTATTACATACACAAACAAAAGGGGTTTGAACAGGTGTAATTTGTGGACATCTTGGATCAGTTGACCCTGGGTAACAAACTGGTGTTGGAGTGGTTGGTGGCAATGTTGGTTTTGGACATCTTGGGTCATTTGATCCTGGATAACACAAAGGTGGTGCCGGTGTCGATGGTGAAGGGTTAGTAAGTTGGTGTTGGTGAAGGTTTGGGGCATCTTGGGTCATTTGATCCTGGGTAGCAAACTGGTGCTGGAGTTGTTGGTGGCAATGTTGGTTTTGGACATCTTGGGTCATTTGATCCTGGATAACACACAGGTGGTGCTGGTGTCGAGGGATGGAAGGGTATTAGTTAAGCTGGTGGTGGTGAAGGTTTGGGGCATCTTGGATCATTTGATCCTGGATAACACACAGGTTGTGCCGGCGTCGATGGTGAAGGGTAGTAAGTTGGAGGAGGTGAGGGTTTTGGACATCTTGAGTCATTTGATCCTGGGTAGCAAGCTGGTGCTGGAGTGGTTGGCGGCAATGTTGGTTTTGGACATCTTGGGGTCAGTTGATACTGGATAACACAAGGTGGTGCCGGTGTCGATGGTGAAGGGTAGTAAGTTGGTGGTGTCGATGGTTTTGGACATCTTGAATCAGTTGACCCTGGGTAGCAAACCGGTGCTGGAGTGGTCGGTGGCAATGTTGGCTTTGGACATCTTGAGTCGCTCGAACCTGGATAGCATACTGGTGGTGCTGGTGAGATGTGAAGGGTAGTAAGGTGGGGGAGGCGAGGGTTTTGGACATCTTGGGTCAGTCGAACCTGGATAGCATACTGGTGGTGCTGGTGTCGATGGTGAAGGGTAGTAGGTTGGAGGAGGTGAGGGTTTTGGACATCTTGAATCAGTTGACCCTGGGTAGCAACTGGTGCTGGCGTGGTTGGTGGTACTGTTGGCTTTGGACATCTTGAATCGCTCGAACCTGGATAGCATACTGGGGGTGCTGGTGTAGATGGTGAAGGGGTAGTAAGGTTGGAGGAGGTGAGGGTTTGGACATCTTGAGTCGGTTGACCCTGGGTAGCAAACTGGTGCTGGAGTGGTTGGTGGCAATGTCGGTTTTGGACATCTTGAGTCGGTTGAACCTGGATAGCATACTGGTGGTGCTGGTGTAGATGGTGAAGGGTAGTAAGTGGAGGGAGGCGAGGGTTTTGGACATCTTGAGTCGGTCGAACCTGGATAGCATACTGGTGGTGCCGGTGTCGATGGTGAAGGGTAGTAAGTTGGAGGAGGTGATGGTTTTGGACATCTTGAATCAGTTGACCCTGGGTAGCAAACTGGTGCTGGAGTGGTTGGTGGCAATGTCGGTTTTGGACATCTTGAGTCGGTTGAACCTGGATAGCATACTGGTGGTGCTGGTGTAGATGGTGAAGGGTAGTAAGTTGGAGGAGGCGAGGGTTTTGGACATCTTGAGTCGGTCGAACCTGGATAGCATACTGGTGGTGCCGGTGTCGATGGTGAAGGGTAGTAAGTTGGAGGAGGTGATGGTTTTGGACATCTTGAATCAGTTGACCCTGGGTAGCAAACTGGTGCTGGAGTGGTTGGTGGCAATGTCGGTTTTGGACATCTTGAGTCGGTCGAACCTGGATAGCATACTGGTGGTGCTGGTGTAGATGGTGAAGGGTAGTAAGTTGGAGGAGGTGAGGGTTTTGGACATCTTGAGTCGTTCGAACCTGATTGATACAAATTTTAATAAGAAAAAAGTTTTAAATGTGGTTAAGTCATAATTTAGGAAGTAAGAAACAATTAAGGTTAAAATATAAAATATCCATATAAATACAATTAATCCAATTAAATATTTAATAAAAAAATAACTTCAAAAATATTTTATCAAAATTTCTTTTAATACCTGATGGGTTATTAGATCCTGGTATATGTAAAAACAAAAAATTTTAAAAATTTAAGAGTATTAATTTTGTTTTTTATGTATTATAATTTCTTTATTTAATATTTTTATTTTTAGATTAATATGATATTTATTATTTTTTGACATAAATTTCTTTTCTTAATAATTTTCTTTATTTTGAATTTTTACTTTAAAGGTTTTTTAAAATTGCTTGAATTGAATATAATTTAAATAAAGGTTTAGTTTTTTTTTTTTAGAAAATAATTAGGTTTAGAAAGAATATTTCTTTAAATAGTTATGAAGTATATATTTCATTGTTTTTTGTTATGATTTTTAATTATTTATTTATTTAATTATTAAATTTAAATAGGTTAATGAAAGAGCATTATATTGAATATATAAAGATAAAATAATTTTTTTAAATACTTTTAATAAATTTGTTTTTTTTAGTTAAAATAAAATACATTTTAAAAATAGTTTGCAAAAAAAATCCTTTGATAATTTTAAGATAAAGTTAAAATTCTATTTGTGTTAATTTTTTTTATTTTAAATAAAGAATAATTTCATATAGAATTTTGTGTAAGGTAAATTTACATATTTTTTTTTAATAAATTTGTTTGTTCTTTTGGTTAAAATAAAAATAAATTTTAAATATTATTTACAAATATAAATTATTTTTATATTGAAAATATATGCTTTAAATTAAACTAATAAATAAATTCAACATTAAACATTTTAAATGCTTTGAAAGAAAGTTATCGGCTTCTTTTATTAAAATTTTTTTAATTGTAATTCTTTTTCAATATTATTATTAACAGTAATATTAAGTAGTATATATTAATTATCATAAAAGCCTGAATTGTGACAATTAAATAATATAATTGATTGTTGTTAATAATAGAATTAATTTGTTTTAAATTTTAACGGTTTAGAATTCTATGAGATAATCCAATTATACCTGATCAAATACCAAATAAAAAGTATAAAGTAATCTTTATGATTAGTTGAAAAAATTAATTTTATAGATAAAATGGCTGATAATAACTAATAAGTTGTAAATTGTAAATTTACATACAGATTTAAAAATCTTTTTATTATTAAAAACTCATATTCATATTATATGATATTAAATTTCAAATTTAAAGGTATTAGTTATTTAATTAAGGTTTAAAATGTGATATTTTTAAATCTCTCATACCTGGATAGCAAACTGGTGGCGCTGGTGTTGAAGGTGAAGGGTAGTAAGTTGGAGGAGGTGAGGGTTTTGGACATCTTGGGTCATTTGATCCTGGATAACACACAGGTGGTGCTGGTGTAGATGGTGAAGGGTAATAAGTTGGAGGAGGTGATGGTTTCGGACATCTTGAATCAGTGGACCCTGGGTAGCAAACTGGTGCTGGAGTGGTTGGTGGCAATGTTGGTTTTGGACATCTTGAGTCACTCGAACCTGGATAGCATACTGGTGGTGCTGGTGTAGATGGTGAAGGGTAGTATGTTGGAGGAGGTGATGGTTTTGGACATCTTGAGTCGCTCGAACCTGGGTAGCATACTGGTGGCGCTGGTGTTGAAGGTGGGGGTAAGTAAGTTGGAGGAGGTGATGGTTTTGGACATCTTGAATCAGTTGACCCTGGATAGCAAACTGGTGCTGGAGTGGTTGGTGGCAATGTTGGTTTCGGACATCTTGAGTCACTTGAACCTGGATAGCAAACTGGTGGTGCTGGTGTAGATGGTGAAGGGTAGTATGTTGGAGGAGGTGATGGTTTCGGACATCTTGAATCAGTCGACCCTGGGTAGCAAACTGGTGCAGGAGTGGTTGGTGGCAATGTTGGTTTTGGACATCTTGAGTCGCTCGAACCTGGATAGCATACTGGTGGTGCTGGTGTAGATGGTGAAGGGTAGTATGTTGGAGGAGGTGAGGGTTTTGGACATCTTGGGTCATTTGATCCTGGGTAACACACAGGTGGTGCTGGTGTAGATGGTGAAGGGTAATAAGTTGGAGGAGGTGATGGTTTCGGACATCTTGAATCAGTGGACCCTGGGTAGCAAACTGGTGCTGGAGTGGTTGGTGGCAATGTTGGTTTTGGACACCTTGAGTCACTCGAACCTGGATAGCATACTGGTGGTGCTGGTGTAGATGGTGAAGGGTAGTAAGTTGGAGGAGGTGAGGGTTTTGGACATCTTGGGTCATTTGATCCTGGATAACACACAGGTGGTGCTGGTGTAGATGGTGAAGGGTAATAAGTTGGAGGAGGTGATGGTTTCGGACATCTTGAATCAGTGGACCCTGGGTAGCAAACTGGTGCTGGAGTGGTTGGTGGCAAAGTTGGTTTTGGACACCTTGAGTCACTCGAACCTGGATAGCATACTGGTGGTGCTGGTGTAGATGGTGAAGGGTAGTAAGTTGGGGGAGGTGAGGGTTTTGGACATCTTGAATCAGTTGACCCTGGGTAGCAAACTGGTGCTGGAGTGGTTGGTGGCAATGTTGGTTTTGGACACCTTGGGTCATTTGATCCTGGATAACACACAGGTGGTGCCGGCGTCGATGGTGAAGGGTAGTAAGTTGGAGGAGGTGAGGGTTTTGGACATCTTGAATCAGTTGACCCTGGGTAGCACACAGGTGCTGGAGTGGTTGGTGGCAATGTGGGTTTTGGACATCTTGAGTCACTCGAACCTGGATAGCATACTGGTGGTGCTGGTGTAGATGGTGAAGGGTAGTAAGTTGGAGGAGGTGAGGGTTTTGGACATCTTGGGTCATTTGATCCTGGATAACACACAGGTGGTGCTGGTGTAGATGGTGAAGGGTAGTAAGTTGGAGGAGGTGAGGGTTTTGGACATCTTGAGTCAGTTGACCCTGGGTAGCAAACTGGTGCTGGAGTAGTTGGTGGCAATGTTGGTTTTGGACATCTTGAGTCTGTCGAACCTGGATAGCATACTGGCGGTGCTGGTGTAGATGGTGAAGGGTAGTAAGTTGGAGGAGGTGAGGGTTTTGGACATCTTGGGTCATTTGATCCTGGATAACACACAGGTGGTGCTGGTGTAGATGGTGAAGGGTAATAAGTTGGAGGAGGTGATGGTTTCGGACATCTTGAATCAGTGGATCCTGGGTAGCAAACTGGTGCTGGAGTGGTTGGTGGCAATGTTGGTTTTGGACATCTTGAGTCTGTCGAACCTGGATAGCATACTGGCGGTGCTGGTGTAGATGGTGAAGGGTAGTAAGTGGGAGGAGGTGAGGGTTTTGGACATCTTGGGTCATTTGATCCTGGATAACACACAGGTGGTGCTGGTGTAGATGGTGAAGGGTAATAAGTTGGAGGAGGTGATGGTTTCGGACATCTTGAATCAGTGGACCCTGGGTAGCAAACTGGTGCTGGAGTGGTTGGTGGCAATGTTGGTTTTGGACATCTTGAGTCTGTCGAACCTGGATAGCATACTGGCGGTGCTGGTGTAGATGGTGAAGGGTAGTAAGTTGGAGGAGGTGAGGGTTTTGGACATCTTGGATCATTTGATCCTGGATAGCAGAATGGTGCTGGAGTTGTTTGTAGAATAACTGAAGTTGTTGGATAGTTTGGTAAAGCCTGTTGACATCTTTCTTCGGGGCAACTTCCCAAGCATAACTAAAATATAATTTATATTTAATTATTTGATTAATTTAACTAAAATAAAAATATTTTTCATTTACTTCAACATTGCAAGTGAGGTACACTTGGTGTTTGTCTGGGAATTTGAATGCTGTGACATTTGTATATCCAATTGTTGTGATACCACTTTGGTCTACAGTTTGAGTTTTTCGCCATTGTGATATTAATTTTTTTCTCCTAATTAAAAGTTCAAAGATATAATTTTAACATCTTTTATTCATTTATTTTAGTGAGTTCTTTTTTTTTCATTTATAGATTTTTAAATATTAGATTCCTTTAAACAATATTGCATAATTATAACTGTTTAATTACTTTGGACATCCTGATGAATCGGTCAACTGTATACTTGTAGTAGTTGAAGATTCATAATTGTCATTATCATATGCCCAACATTCTCTTACTCTTACATCGTATGCTTCATCAGTACTTTTTACATATACAATTAATGAAAGTGATTCACCAATTTTTATTATCTTGTCAACTGGTGATGTCTATAATAAATTTATACTTCTATTTCAATTCTTATTTCTCTTTTCAATATTTTAAAAATAGATAACTTACATTTGGGTACTGTCCTCTTTGTATATCCATCCAGCATTGTAGTGTTCCTTCATTCCCGGATGGAACAGAAACAACTTCTAACATATCAACTACAATAGGCTTGAAACGCACTCGTTTACCTGTACCTGGTTTTGTCTCTGAAGGACATGACACTTTCCGTGCTAAATCCCATTCTTCCTAAAGTATATAGGAAACTTTAAAAATTGTTCCAAGAAACATGAAATTGTATTTATCTACAATATACTAAGTTTTTTAAGCAATTTTTATTTATGCTGCTTTTATTGAAATTATAATACTTTATAAGTTACCTGAATTGTACTATCTGTCTGGATGATAATTGTATTTTCAATGGAGCTTAAATCACAATTTCCACCATCTTCACTAGTTGAACAACCGTCATCTACGGGGGGGCGACAATCTTCTATTGGTATCTGGAACTGATATGTGTTTTTTCCTGAATTACTCTGCACAAATCTATAAACAAAATATTCAATTTATTATTATAATTTTGAGCTATATACTATATAGAATATATAATATGATGAATGTATTATGTATATTCTATAATTTTACTTTTAACTTAATTATAATTTGTGTTTGTCATTATATTATGATTAATTATAATGTTTAGTAAGTTCAGTTTTTCTTTCGACACTCCAATTTCATTCAAAGTAAAATATTTATTCATTTATCTATTCTACCTTGAAAATAAATACGCAATTTCTGAAATGTTCTATGGTCATATTATTTAAGATCCAAATTTTTAATAGGTACACCTTTGTTTTCGACATATTATCATATACCTATTTAGAATAATTATACCGTATACTATATGTAATTTGTATAGAATTATGCTGTAAATATTAATGCTTTATTCATATACTAAAATGGAACCCAGTACACAAGATAATTAGTTATCTTATTATAATGTACCATTATTTTTTTCTAATACTTTTTTTTTTCCATAAATATAAAATTGAACGAAATTTGTTATAGACTGATATGTATAAAATTATTAAGACATGAGTGATATATTTTATAGAATAAAATATTTATAGTATTTAAAAATCTCACAACTAAATGTATTTTTGACTAACCCTAATAATATAATATATACTTATACTTATTATATTATGTAATGCTTATGAGTAAAGAGTGCTAAAAATTTGAATCATATTAATAATTCATGTAATTTTAGTATGAATCCTGGAATAAATAAATGTTTGTTAAAAAAGTTATATTTTATAGAATCTAAATTATAGAATCTAAAAAACTTCAGTGTATTCTTCCAAATTATAATTGTTGTTAAATCTTAGTTATATCATTCGAGATGTTGGCTTGTTGCGTATTCAATTGGAAATAACATTGTTGTACAAAGTAAAAGTCTTAAATTCCACAAAACGATTATGAGTTTACATATAATGTATTATTTGAAACATTAAAAACACATCTTCGTGTAATGGCGGAGTGTGTAATAAAAATAAATCCTAGCTTCTTAAAATAACTATTTTAAAATATAAGTTCTTAAATACTATTGTTACCCTTATGTGCAGTAAATTTTCACTTTTTTTAGATTTTTCAAAATACGATACAATATTATGCAACAGAATATCAGGCAGGTAATCTGTCTACTGTGGATACAACAATGAGCGACAGAAAGTGACAATAGTATTTTTCGAAAAGCCAAAAAAGCAAATGTAAAACATAGACCCAGCGGGACACTGCTCGGACAATTAAAATCGAATACATCGCTCGAATTATTATGTAAAACCGCATTGTTGTTACCAAATCACATATTTTTTTACCCCTAGGTAATGACCAAATTCGGCCCAGGTCTACTCTACTTGACCTCCCGGAAGTAGAAAATAGAAAAAGTCAACCTGATTTGAGCAGTAAGCACTGTAATATTATTTAAAACTTTGATTTGATATAACTTTTGAAGAGGACTTTTGTATTCAGTATTCTAGTACAGTAGGTAGTACATAATTTTGAAAAAAAATAAATAAAAAAGGTATCCGTTAATGTAAATTTTTACCAATCCTGTTTTTTAAATTAACTATTAGAAAATGGGTTGGATTAATCTCATTCAGCGTGAAGGGTCAGCTCTGAAACTAGAGTCTGCAGTGCATGCTATAGAGTATTAGTATAGGCGATTGTGATAGTACCATATAATACCATATTATAAGATACAATTATACAAGAATACAAGATACAGTATATCGTAATAAAGTGAACAATAATTCTGTGGGCACATTGTCGGAAGAATCATTCTAATTGTTTTGGTTGTTTAGAATTGAAGTACCTAGATAAAGTTACTATGAATAACAATATTGCAATCACAGAACATTTTTTTTTTTTAAATAAAAAGATATACCTACATATTATGTTTTGAGTGTTAATTTTGTTAATTTATCAGGTACATTAAGTGAATTAGAAGCTTTTATGCTCATCGCAAAAGAAAAATATGTTCTATAGGAAATAGATAATGATTAAATTATTAAAATACTTAAGTCTAAAAACACATTATTAAATATTATTGAATAGGAAATCTTTCTTATTAAATACAAAATTCCTAACATTATAAATTACTTGATGGTCTAAGATGGTACTTAGACCATTATAAATGTGTAACCATAAGCTGTTCAAAAATTAAAAATAATTTTTATATCAATGAACATATACTTCTAATAGAGTTTTATAAATTGCATGTCTCTCCAAATGTATTAAACATTTTGTAATTATGTTAAAATAATAGTACATAATAATATTATATTGGGTGAAATTAAATATTTGGTAAATTAGTAAGTGGGCATGTATATTTTTGTATTTTCCCGGGCTGAAATCTCTCCCCTATCCGCCCCTGAATTACATGGATAAATAAAATAGATATTGACACAACTATAATAAGAACATTGACAGCCTAATACAATTTGAAAATATTACAACAAATTGTGTAAATTATTGTCGTTGATTCTTAATGAAACCGAGATCATGTGGAACTATGGGCTTACATGAGATCGATAAAGGACGTCATTATATCTTTCCCCCGCTCGAGGAAGGACATTCGTCGTGCACTCACCTGCATTTGGGGTCGTCGTGTCGACCTTTGCTGTAGATGATGCCGTAAAACGGTTCCAGAAATTCGATTTCCACGGCTATGACGCCGTTTGTGGAAGCGCCGCCGCAGTCCACGCGGATGCCTTTGAGCTGCACCCTGTGTTCGACGCCGTTTTCGTGTCCATAATCGCTCTGGCGCACGAACCGGTCGGCCATGGCGGAGTTCATAATTATCACGCCGGATTCTTCTTGGCCAGGGTCCGCACTGGATTCATCATGGATGGGGTTCACGCCACCGTCCAGCAGCGATCCGTCAGCCTATAACCCAAACGTATCCGTAATTAATAATAAGAAAAATAATAATAAGAAATAAATGTTGTCGATAAAGGCCATTGCAAATCAGCTGGTGAGACGTCCATCTAATGCGATAATTATTTTACATTGACAAAATGCCCAAAAGTGACCGTGAGAGGAGTATTCATTGAACATATTATATCCGTCACTATAATATTATTTTTTAATAACATAGGTATATTGTATACACCTTAATTGTCGAAATATTGATTTGATAACCACAACTTTTTGCGTTCTTCCTATAAAGACAGAGTTGTTTTTTTTTTTCCAGAAGTATGTTTTTTCAATTTATCAGGATTATGTAAGCTTTTAAATATAACATCCTTTTGACTAGTACCGGTAGTACCTACCTATATATTTTTTTTTTTACAAACGATTTGTTAAAGATTACTGTAAGCACATTTTGCAGACAGTTAACAGGCAAATAAATTGAAACAGTAGAGTACTGTAGGAATTAATTTTAAGATCAAAAATTGTTATTTCTGCATATTTATATTAATATCGCTTTAATTTTGGTGTTAAAATGGATACTTAATCTCATCATTATTTATACTGTCAGAATTTGAAGTATGGCTAGGTTCCTAATGGCCATAATATAATAAAATATTGTGTAACATTGACCATTTTTGGTCAGGTTTCCATGTTGAACGACTCATAACTCATATTATGTTACGGTCGACGTTTAGCTCTAGAGTCTAGACGATTATCGTTTACTCAAATGGATATAGTCTTCGAGGTTATAACGGTGTAGAAACTTTAACCACATATATACCTGTTATAATATACCTGTTATAATATACCTCCCACAAAAACAAACAAATAATATGACTTTTCCTAGTCTAATAAGATTACAAATGGTAAAATACTTTGACAATCAAATAAATATGATTATAGTAATCCCTCAATAGATATTAACGTACAATTATTCTTCGAATAATGCATTTTTAAATGATTGACCTGGCCAAACTAATATTATACTAATAATTGCATATAAATATATAATACACCTTCTATATTGTACCACCTACCCATATTATATTTAATATTGTAAATTACGCGTTGAACATTAAAACAAATCAAATCAAATCAAAATCAAAAATAACAATCCAATTAATGCATTTAGTCGGAATATAATAACAATAATGAAGTATAAAAACATTTTTACACAAGAATAATAAAAATGTATAAACTATAATTTTATAAAATTGTCAAAATAAGAAAAAAATTTAAACCAACACCGAAATCAAAATCTGCGTCTTTTTAGTTATTGGTAATAACTGTAACAACTACTATTACATTTTGTTCGAATCTCCAACCACGAACACACCAGTCACATTATTTATCTAGCATATTATTATTATCATCTGTCGTATTGTTTTTATTATTGTATGGACACTGAGGTCTGCTAATGGACTGTGTCTATACAGATGGTCGCTCGTAAAGCCGTAAACGATCCGTCGGACTGGAAAAACAAAGTTATAATCAGGGCTCGTATAAGTTTTTTTTGCTACACAGGAAAACATGCTAACTGAGATACAAATCCGTCTCATAACAATAGTAATAATAATATGAAGTTTGATATTGCATGTTTTTGCATGTTGTAGGTGTAAAGGAATATTTGGCATATAGTTGATTTTTTACAGTCCTTAGTGTATATTATTTCATAAAAATATTTTTTAGACAAATATTTGAAAAGTTTCTTCCGATTTTTGATATCTGGTTCCAATCGCCCAATATCGCATGGTAAATTATAACGGTTTTTAAATTTTTTATTGATTAATTATTTAACTAATTAATAAAAATATCGAAAATTAGGCTTCTTACGATTGTAAAAAAAGTTCTCCTCTACAATTTTTATAATAGGTATTTTTACTGTAAACCACTTCAATAAGCAGTATTACTTGAATTACGAAACCATGTTGTTATGCCATATTTTGTCTACTAGTGAGCCCTCTTAAGTTTGAAAACATAAAAAAAAACACTTATAAAATATATATTACTAAATTATCTCGAAATGAAATACCTAATATTTCATTCCAAATGTTTTCATTGTTGGTGCTGATAAGGGGGTACACATATTAGACAAAAAATGACTACCTAATTATGATTTATAAAGATGACAACGCTTTTTGAACTTCACAAGTATTAATTTTATTTTTTATTTTATTAATTTTGACTGTTAAATAATATATAAAAATTAAAAGGAATAAATACTTTTAAAATGTATGGATTTATTCTTATTATTTTAAAATTTGGTCATATTTTTTTTACATAATGCATATTTTGAGTGCATAATTTAAAAATTTTAAGCCATATAAATGCATATTTTAGAACTTTTTAGTGCATATTTTGACAATTTTTAATGCATGAATGCAAGCTTATTTATGAATTTTTTAGTGAATGAAGTTACGAGCCCTGGTTATAATAATATTATGTTACACTCGTATGTGGCTCGTAAGTAAGTAGTGGAACATAATACGACGTTAACGAATCGGTTTGTCGTCGGCGGCGTAGGCGTCGACAAACGCCGTACCTGCACATAATACACGCGGGCCAGGTAGCTGCGGTGGCGCGATTATGACGACGATAATGATAATATATACATAATAAAATATACATAATAATATGTACAACGTATACCTACAATACGGTTGACTGATAAACAAACTAATATAATCGTTTCATAAGGCGCCGCGACGCGATAATAATAATAATAATATTATCACTTATCGACTATCTGCAGTGTGAGATGATAATCCAACGGAATAAAAAAAAAAACTCGCGCAACGACGACGGCTGCCGACGGCGAATAATGCGTCGATATACCCACGCGTATTAAATATATTGTTTCCGGTCGTGGTGAAAGCGCCGCCGACGGTACGGATCAAAGGTATATATTGTGGTCTCCGCCCCCCCCTCCACCCCCGTCGTGGTGGAGCTGCTGATGGTATAAAAGGATTGCTCGTTTAAACCGGCTGCACTACACATACACGACACATAATATTTTAGTACTACCTCGCACGACGAGCGTGCGTCTTCTCGTACACAGCAAATATCGCGGGAAAGGAAAAGTAGAGGTGTAGAGGTTTCAAACTCTTCCAGTCCCGGGGTTAGGGTCAAAGGTCGTGCGTATAGCGTTATTACAATAATGTCGTGTGTGTGTGTGTGTGTGTGTGTGTGTGTGTGTGTGTGTGTGTGTGTGTGTGTGTGTGTGTGTGCAGGTACATTATTATAAGTACGACAGAACGTGAAAGGAACACGACGGCGGCGTCGTAATGTATATAGTAGGTACGTCCGAGGCTTTTTCGAACGATCGAATAATAATATTATAACGAGACGAACTTTTATTTATTTATCATTAATATTCCACGGTAAATCGCAATAGTCTCCAAGTCCCCGGGGCTCTGGAGACGGGCGCGTGACGCAATTAGCGCGGGTGAGTGGGTCTTGGTGAACCCACCGCGGTGTCGCTTGTAATAATATTCCGTCTACGAAATAATAACTCGGAAAAAAAACCCGTCGGGATGATACTTTGGCCTCGATTCGGTGGCCGATACGTATAATTGCATTGACGTATTATTGTATATAGTACACAATATGATATCGCATTATTGGCGGGTTTTCGCGGCCGATGGCGGAAAATGTGGTTTCGTATATTTTGCATAATAATAATAATAATATGATAATACGCGTGTAAAACAACACTGCGGCCGCGGGCAGCGCAATAATGTGTGCAAAGACGACACGACACGATTCGATAATTTAGTCTTTGGCGAATTCATAATATTATTATGGCGACTGACGAGCGAATGTATCTTCAGGTGTTGTAGGTATGCGCCGCTCGGACGACGACTTTACAAGTATTTAATTCGACAAGCCTGGCGTATTATAATGATGAGTGGTATTACCTATATATATATTATTGTGTGTTGTGTAAAAACGGGTATTCGAATACATTAAAATGATATGCTGAGTCAAACGCATGAAAATTAAACCTCGGTTTCGACACGAAACAATAATCGTCGAAAACGTTTGCAAATATTGTGACTGCACACGTCAACTTTGACAGCGGTGCAAGTCTCGATTCTGCCTGTGATATAATATTATAAAATCTCTGAGTTGGGCGAGTTGTTTACGACGTCGGAGACCATTGAATTCCGGCCCTTTCAGTTGCAGTAATAATTCACCGGACTCCGTGTTCCCCCCCCCCCCTAGTTCCTATTTGGGTACAGTTTACTGCTGGCTACAACCATATACCACGAACAGCTGTGAAAGTTTTCAAATATCTCGTTCTATACGCACCATCCATCCTATAAACTTCTATAACTCCGTCTATGTGTTCCTCGAAGTTCAATCCGACTATCTGTGATTTACGTAAATTTCGGAATTAAAGAATTCAAACGAAGAAAATCTGTGAAGCGTTTATAAGACAACAGACGAAAAAGCTTAATCAAAAATAATTGGGCAGTTTGATTTCGTTAAAATTATTTAGTTTTAAGTTGATACCTACCAAACACGTCATTAACGACAATTAAAAAAAAATTAAAATTACGTCAAACCCACTCGTTGGAAAAAACATAAATAATAAAACAATAATGGATTTTTGGGAGACGTTTGGTGTCTCCTGTATAACAATAATAGGCTTATATGAAGTGATAATTATTATTTGGCTGCCATTCAGGACGTCTGTCTCTTAAACGATAAATCCGGTCTGCATGGGTACGTAACTCACCATCACAGAAAACCTCAATAAGTAATCAAAGTTTCCCGAACACGCATGCATCGTTATAGGTGCCAATTAAAAAGACTAAACTGGAAATCAAGTTGTTTTCTCGTTCACAGTTTTGAACGAATTACAATCACCGTCGTCAAGAATTTACACAGTTTATATTTCTTATCCTATGCCGAAAAATAATAAAATCGGACAAGAAAAGAGACATGGCCTAAATGTTGTCGTCAAAATTAGTGAGAATAATAAACATATTAACAGAATGAACTTTTTGTTAAGAACCGTTTCACATTTTTAGACGCAAGTGGTTCCTTTAAATTTGATTGACTTGTGTACTCCTTGGAAACGGTAAACCACATTTACTGAATACGAAAATAAATAATTCGTCACTCGTCTTGAAACGTACTCGACTCAAGTGAATATTGCTGACTCGAGGAAATTGATACGTGTCGTATTCATGCCGGTTAGCATTCAGCGTACAGTTTACCTCCCACTTTAACCACGAATCGTTTTTAAATGAGACTGCTGTAAGACTTACATGTAATTTCCAAGACTACCGGTCGAGAATAATTTTCAATCGATTCACTTGAAAAACAAAAAAACCATTAAACGAGTTAAAAGTAAATAGTCAATTACAATTATAGGACAAAATTGTTTGAAAAAATGTACTCATTAACTCCTGCAATGTGACACATTTTTCAATTTTGTGATTTCAGTCGACTGGATATTGTTGAGATATTTTATTGAAAAAAAATTGCACCTAACTGTTAAAGTAATCGAAATAAATTTAACATAGACTGCACCACGATAATGCCCCTCAACCGTGGACGTTGAGTAATACCTCCGTTGGAACGTTATTCACAATGTTTATCTAATATTTCACGGCGGGATCACCGACCTATCGTCTGACGTTGCAGTCGGATTTTTTAATGACAATAACGACATGGTTTATGTGCAAATTTACATAGCCGTCAGATGATTTCTGCCGAAAACCGAAAGTGAAACGTAGTCCGCCCAGACTGTTTCAACCACTTTCCCGCCACCCGCTACCACGTCCACGTGTAATACGTACGTAAATCACGAGATTATTAAGATGAGTATTTTATAATATTATTATTACTATACGCGAGTTATTACAACGATTAGAGCGATCTCTTCCGAGGTATGGATCCATCCGTTTTTTAAAAAAGAAATCGACAATTCGGTTGTTTTCACGTGCTCACTACTGTAGTTGGTCGATATCGGGGATTAGGACACCAACTTAATGGACTTCAATTTGTACAAAAATAGTAGGTATACGTATATAACAGCTATATAAAGTTGCAGTTACGGTAATGGTCAAAACTGGTGTCAAAACATTTTCAACTAAATCTTTTACAAGACTAAGGAAAAAATATAAATTTAGAATTGTAATCTTTTTATTTCTCGTAATAATTGCATGTCCTATTAATCTCCTATCAACTTAATTTATCAATATAATTATACAAACCTACAATTATTTTTATCGTGTGTCGTCTGAAGTAAATATCTTGCGACCTTACGTATATAATACATATAATTTATATTATCGGTTGTTCATATCGTGTGAATTGTGATTTAATATTAATTTCCTAATCAGAAGAAATCTAGCATGTTATTTTTTTTAAATATAAGATTTACTAAAACAAGCTTAAAAAAATAACCCGTTATAATAGAAAAAAGGTCTACTTTAAAAAGTTGGCATTTTGAAAAATATAGGTATAGGTACCTAATGAGGTTCCGTCGATATTACGGTTTTTTGGGTTTTTCTCTGTTCAACAATACTTCTTGCTGAAAGGATATTTGTTTTTTTACACACGATCGAACAACTAAAAGTAGGTACATAAAAAACGGCGAACGGGAAGAGTAATATCTATAAGTATAACATTTTATAAGTAATTGGATCGTACAAGTCGTACAATACAGAAGCCGTGCTATCGTTAAAAGTATCACGGACAAAATTAGCTTTTTTCTTTGTCGATTGCATTATAATTCCGTTCTGCGAACTGCCTGTGTTTGTGTTCTTTGTCTTTTGTTAACCAGTGTCCGGATCTCGTATTTCCTTCATCACGGCTGCAGATGCAGTATGATATGGCTGTACAGCTCCAGGCTAAATTTTTTTTCGTATATAAACGTACAGTCAAAATTGTACGTTAACGATCTAGTCAAAATAATATTATGTTTTTCACTTTGGAATTAACGTGACCACCAGTGGTGTATCTACGGGGGGTGTGATCCCCCCAATATGCCTCACCCCCCGGAGGCCAAAATATGTTCAACACAATACAACAAGTATACAGCAATATGTCTACTCAAATCTTTATATCCCCTGCCCCTCCAGAATAATCCTAGGTGCCTACACTACTGATGCAAATTAATTCAATACGTATTATACTTTGAAGTTTCAACGTGATAAATTGGTAAATTTATACGCTTTTCCTTATCACTGCAAACAGAATTTATAATAATTAACAAGTGACGTAAGTACCTATGTCCTATACCTATATAATAGTAAAATTAGTATAGGTAGTGTTAAATAATTTAAACCCGTTTATCGGTCGGAAAATGGCATTCCAGTTCAACACGACAAACTTCGTAAGTTCACGGACTCCAATACACGCAGCTCGAACATTATTATAAACCAATTTAACCTTGGTGTTAACTTTAATTGAATATAATGTTCGTACACGAGACCGTATCTAGTGGTTTTATCAGAAATTGGTCGATTTCGATTGCCCAAAAACGTCCATGTATAGTGTAATGAATTCCGACACGAATAACCAGTTATATTATACTCAGTTATATAATTCGCTTTTGACAACGAACATTATCGAATTTAATTACAATAATTTATATGGGATATTAAATGCACGTGATGCAATTGGTTTATTGTGAAAATCAAGATTTCTTTGATGATACGTGTAGCATTTATACCCGTACAAGTAGCGTTTGTATTGTCGACATAAGAATCAATAATTTATTAGAGTCTTCAACGGTATAACCCGTTTGTGTATGGATATATGTAAAATTATAGGTACGATTTACAATGCGTTGTTTTTTACGACATGATAATAGATATTACGCATTTACGCGTTAATGGTTTCGTTTCATAATAATGGGACAGGCGACAAAATGTTGTTTTACCTACATACGAAATAATCGGGTTCAGAAGTAGAAGAAAAAATGGTACGGAGTAAGGTCGAAATTCGATTAATCGACTCATCGAATTGAACTTGTTTTTATATAAATTGTATTTTTTATTTTTGTTAAAAGGTAAAACAGTGCACAAAAAATGAGAGCGAAACGTTGTAAAATTATGAACCATTTATAAACCAACTGAGAACCAGTATTTTAGTATTTTATTTAAAAGCATTTATAATACTTATAATATATTTTACTAATATAATAAACTTTTACTAACGAAATAATAAATAATAAACTGAGTTTGTTAAATTTTTCATTGCGTTCGCTTCGGAGTTGTTCATAACATTTAGGTACCTCTATATATTGATTAAAAATAATATAATATTAATATTAATAAACACTAGATATGAATTATTAACGGCGCATACAATCACGACAAGTTAAAAAGAAAGAAAACGAAACGATAGTGAGGAAAAATATAACCGCAACAACGCCACAACTGAATTATGTTTTAATTGTATTCGTTCAATAGGAACGCTTACCAATAATAATATCAAAACCAATGAGGTACATTATAATTTAGTTTTCATATTTTTATTGATTTTTCTAATACATCGGCAGCTGAGGCCATTATTATTTACAATTATGGTTTTTATATATTCATAGGTAGTGAAACAGTCATGCTGTTATTGACACAATTTAATTCGATTTGATAGTTTTGATTTTTAAGGAAGTTAGCTTCGATTAAATTATGTTTGTATTTTATTGTACCTACATCCAGTACAATGTTTTTCCTAAACCTATTTTAATTATTTTTTCCTATTTTCAACATATTATTAAAATTGCCACCGATCAAAAGCACTTCATGAAAAAAAACCACTCAGGAAACCATAATTTATAAACATTATAATATTATTAACCCGAAACGTAAAAGTCACTCAGCCTGCATGTCAAATATTTAGAAACAAAATAAACATAAAAATTCTTAATTCCAAGGTAAAAAAAAATGCTGCTTGTGCACTTTAAGTAAAGAAAAATGGGTGCACTGTATATTAAAATAATTAGGACCCGGATGTTAGTGCAATAAAATACTTATGAACATGCACTTAAATACACATAAATAATCTTAAAAAAGTGTATGACCTACATTTACAAAATTAACTTATTTTTTTTTTTATAAATGCTTTTTAAGTTATTAAAAAAACTTACGGTTATCTACTTGTCTGTAAGTCTGTTTAAAATATTTTTTTAAACTAAAATCATAAGATATTTTTGTTTTATTCATTTATTGTATACAATTACCTACTTATAAATTAATGTTGGATTGTAACATTTTTTTTTTAACTAATGGTTGAAAATACCTACATAATCTAACCTTTAAACACAAAAATACACAGAAATATCGAAACTACAAAATAAAAACTTAAAATAAAAAAATCAACATATCCCAGTATTAATCATTCATGGTAATATCACAATTATTCAGGGTGTATATTTTCTATATTATATACCTAATATAACTTTAAAATACTCAAACTATATCACGTTTTATTCCTCTTCTGTCTGGCTTAACGATCCGTGTGGAAAAAAATTGCCAACTTTCCACGTTCATACAAATATAGATAATATTATGTGAATTATGAAAAAAAACGATAATTTTGCATCGCACACGGCGCACTAGCTGTAATAATATGACAATATTTGAAATTTGAATACTATCGTCTATACCACTACTTTTCGTCCGTTGTAAGGTATTGGGTGTGTGTATATCGCTACTCCGTGAAACCACCGAATAATTCATACCGAGCGGTACCCGGACGAATATATACGAATGTTTCCGGTGCGGAAACTTTGAAACTTCGAACCACGTGCTCGGCGAAATTGACAAAAACTTCCACGGCGACCGAGCACGTTTATCATAATACCGACGGCTGCGGACGAATATACGTTTGATATATAATATTATATACCTATAACGCATATCCGTTCAACTTGCAGTGTAGTCATATATCACATATTATTCTGAATATGGGCATAATATATAATATTATGTATATATCCGTGAAATATCACTCGTGTACATATATAATATATATGTATATATATGGGTATTATACTGTGGATATATTCGCGAAATATCACTCGCAGTTGCACGAAACTATCATTTTCATTACAAAAACTGTATATATTCACGTGCAATAAATTATACGACTGTCGCCGTTACCAGCACAGCGGTCGTGTCTTCGATAATTTTTTATTTTTTATTTTTTGATGAAACTAGAATCCGTTGATATCTCTACGGCGTGAGTTTAATATCTCCACATCACCACTCAATTCTTTTGTAAAAACAATCAACTACATATATCATATATTATATTATAGTCTTTTAATAGTACTTTTCAACAGTTAGATATTTATTATTTTAACAATAATGGTTATTTTATTGGATGTGAAGATGACAATAAAAAAAAACTCTACAAATCATTTTGGTATTAAAATAATATCTGCTTAATTTTGGTTTAATAATAATACGTTTTTGTAAACATTTTTTTTTTTTTTGAAAATTCGATGTTCCAATAACTTAAATAACTATAGGTAGAAAACTTTCTTACTCAATAGTATAGAGTATAGACTGTAAACCATTTGACTCAAATGTATATTTTTGACGTATGACATTTCCTAAAACTTTTAAGATTTATAAATACTATTTATTATTTCTCCATTAATTAATGGTTTAGCTGAGTTATTTTCTGTGATTTTTTGTTGAAAGAGTGTTTTTGCAAAAGTTTTATCCTAATTTGTATGCATCTCATTACCAAGGAACTGCAGTGTTTACAAGTGGCCGAACTTATTTCAGTAATGGAACTTGCAATTATGACCAATGTATAGATAATCGATATTTATTTAAATATTCTTAGACGAATGTGTTGTAACTTGTAAACGAATATTACAAATTCGTTAGGAAGTAAAACTGTGTTATATTGTATACATATATGTGGTTCCCGCACTCAACCTCTCGGCTACATAATATCATTCTCTCCGAAAAGTATTTCTTCGACGTCGGTGTATATACTGTTTAATATTATAATCGGCCCCGGATAGCCGTCCACGTCCTTGACATTTATAAACGCGTTTAAATTATTCATAATCCTTATAGTAACATATATAGGTACTGCAGGCGTAGGTACCTATCACCAGCTACTCAGAGTTTCGCAACATGTGCGTCGTATCTTCGTCTTCTTCCTCTGCTTCGTCTTCTTCTTCTTCGACAGACTACGACGACGAGTCAAATGTCATTATATGTTGTATAATAAACGATCGTTGTAAATCTTTTCGCGGCCTCATTATCCGATAATCGTATAGTAGCCCATCTTTAGAATCATATTTATCCTTGTCTCCCTCGTGCGCGGTAGTCGGACTCTCACACCTCTCCCTCTCTCCTTCGCTGGACGTGTCGCAATCGTTCGACGATTACAGGACGTAACGCCGTAATGGTTGTGAAATATATAATATATATATATATATATGGGCTCGGTAAAACCGCCGCCGAATGATTAATGAACGTGGGGTATGCCGCTGCCAAAGTCAAAACTCCTATACGGTTGCATTTTGTCAGTCGAGGACGTACCCCTTACCACTCATACCACTCCGGATATACGATGAATTATTATAAAGTTTATATTTACCTATATATATGATATATCTTATGTATTAAAGCTGAAGACGATATTATCGCGTGCAAAAAGTCACACTAGGTATCTGTGGAAGTACGGCCGCGCCTTTTATTATGCGGCACAATGTTAACCCATCCTTTATACGGAAACTTTACAAAAGTGTATGATATTTACTCCTTACGTTCGGCGACAATAAGTTATGAAGGCCCGAGTGAAGAACACCTCCACGTGCAAGTCGTATTATATAAATAATTAAACCCACATAATATATTTGCCAACCATCGTCAACGAAACTCGATCTAAAATATTACCCTTATATTATTTGTCTTAGAGATGAATTTTTTTTAGGGAGCCCGCCTCAAGACACTTAGATACTACCTATCAATATACTCGCCTGAGAGTGTGAATTTTCCTCATATTGTCAACAACCTTAATTGTAAGCTACGATATAGGTATATTGCAGTACTGAACTGTATTGTTTTCGAGTAGAAATTATTTTATTATAATTAATTTTAATCGTTTATTCGTTCCGGTTTGTGACGGTCGTGTAAATAAATGTATCGATCGATTTCGGTATTTTTTTCACATCCTGTAATACTGATTTAAAATGGTTGAGCACAGTGGTCAACCACACAAAAAAATCTAAAATGTAGGTTCATTTCATATCGTCTCTGGCCAGACATGATATTGGGTATGTATTGATTTTTTTTCCTACAACGGTCTCTTATCTTTTAATTACTACATACATGTATTCTTTATTCATCATCTGAAATATTAATTTAAAAATGTATATACAATTTGTGTCAACTCACCCCAAAAGTGATTGAAAACTGAAAAGGGATAGACAGGAGTTACCCTATAATTAATTTCGATGTATGCCGAGTAACTCATATTTTTTTATTTTTTTTATTTATTCTTCAAGAAGAAGTTCGTGGGTGGGCCCAATAGTAATTTAAATTTTTTTTATTAATATTCATTTGCATAGTTTTATATAATTGTATTTTATTTATTCATGAAGTACAAAAAAAAACAACTTATATGATGAATTATAAGCAAGGTTTAAGTGACATATATTCAAATGTATCTTTGCGGGGAGAGGATCAAGCAATTACTAAACAATATTTTTAAAAAAATCACACATTGTACAACAAATATTCTTTTCTGTGCTCAAAATCTAAAAGGTTAATGAGGACTACCTCCCATATTTTAAGTGGGTAGGCCCCTTAGGGGGGAGCAATTTTATAAATTAATAATTTTAACAAATCTTATACAGGCACATTGTGAAAATAATCACTCGATTTTATGTTATTATATATTAACTTTTTTAGTTGGGTTCTTACTAAAATAAACAACAATAATAATAATTTATGGTAAAGATATTTGTGTTAAAATTTCGTTAATCCTTTAGAGGTCTTTCAGTGTAAATGTGTTGTTTATATTTTTGGAATGCTGCGCAAAGTTCAAGACTCAAAGAACATTGTTTAGTGTACACTAAATAGTTGAACGCCATGATATCAGTCAGAATATTGTGTACCTACCTATTATAAAAGATAAACTTCAGAAATTTCTGAACTTTCGGGGTAAGCAAATTTTCCAATTATTTATGTTTGTATGAATAAAATGTATTATTATTTTGATGTTTTACTATTTTCAAAATAAGATTATTTATCTTTCAAAGGGTCTGACACGAATTTTCACAAACACGGATTTTCTGAATACATTTATAACGTTTCGCGATGCAAATATTCACAAGGTACAATACCGAATTTCGATACACTTATACAACTTATCGTCGTTGTACTTTGGGTAGCTTTTCGGACCGACTGTGACTGTTATGCGAATACAATATTCTCGGTCCAGCTAACCACTCATATATTTGCATAATCAACTCGACAGCGCGTGGTACACAAGATGTTGCATGTTATCACGCTACCAAATCCGTTCGATGGGAACGTGCATTATAAATTATAATAATTAATATAAATATTAATGATTTTCTACTTCTCTCTTTTTTTTTATTGTTAAAATCTAATAGCTCATGAACTTAATTATGAGTTATAACCATATACATCCATTGTTGTACTTAGACCGTGATAATTATAATTGATGCTCAGTTATAAATTGATTCTATAACGAAAAAAAAAATTCTAATAAACCTGCAAGATATATTAAATTAATAAAATCGCGTCCCATCTCAATATTGCCGTTCTTAAAAATTGTAACCCGTTGGTAAACAATCATCATGGTCAATATTCTATATATCTACCATATCAGGCGTAATGTAGCCGGGATTTTTTTAAGGGCTATGTTTTAATTTTATATTTGTATATAACGCGTGGGAGGTTTTACACACTCTCCATTGTAGCATCATCAATCTTCATATTAATAATACCAAATATGAAATAAATTCATATTATGACAACATAATTTATTGAAATCTGAATTATTTAGTACATATTATATTTTTTTTTATAAATACACCCGATGGGATGATAGGGTGTTTAAACATCCAATACACCCACCTGGCTACCCCACTGATAGACTATAACCCCGTTTAAATAATGCATACGTGTATACGCAGCTAGATGAATAGGATCATTTTTTTTCCGAATTTAATTGTTTTCTTGTCTCTGTTTGAACTGAATATACACTACTGAACGCGATGTGACCGCGACATAACATAGGTAAGTACTATAATGTTTATTATCTGCACTGTGATTGCTACATTGAGTTGACCAGACTGGAACCAAAAATCTCCTCTTTTCGACAATCCGCGTAAATTTATATCGCCAACCACCGGGACCGAATAATCGTTCTCTTATATACGTGGGTTATCATTACTACAGTGAACCGATCAAATTGATTACAACAATTACACGGTTAACGTACCTCGCAGATGACGTACTATATAGCTGCTGACATCTAATGTCTTTATTTTTCGCCAAACGATGGTATCATCTCATTATTATAATATTCCATCTTCGGAATTTAACTCGTTCACATATAATATATTGTTCACGTGGTTCAAATTTGTCACGAAACAAACTAATTTCCTAGGTATAAATTTTGAAATTTAATTTTCCATCTTTAATCTATAAATTATAATTTTTAGAAAAAATTGCAAAACTGTAAGCTGCACATCAAGTCCAACCGATCTGTGAAACGTCATCTATACAGGCACTGTATGTATTTAATTCATTAAACTGTATTTTAATAGGTAGGTACCTACATTATAAAAGGCAGACGGCGTGTAATTTATTAAAACATCGCATAGTGATGATCGGGTGCGGAGCTGCAACGTCGGAGGCGTGTGAATGCTCGTCGAGAAAGCGAAAGGATTATTATAGTGCCTATTATAATAATAATAATAATAGTAATAATAATAATATCTTACCATATTATGTACCTATCGAAGGCGTTTCGGACGTTATTTCGATAATATAACAATTAACATAATGCGATCTATATATTATATATGGTATGCTGTATTGTCTTAGTGATTTCGAGTTTCAAATTGTATAACGACGAGCCCTGTCGCATAGCACATGTTTCATAATATCTGACGTACGCCCATTATATACATTGTAACAATATTACATATTATTATTATTTTCTAACAGACTAAACGACTGAGCACAAAAATGTTTGTACGTGCAGCTGATGGCAGGCGCAAACATGTATAACATAATGACGCATTGTCATCGCGATGAGGTACATTGTCACGATCATTGGTCAGTAGGTACTTATGAACGTGATATATCGTAAAAAAAAATGTATAAAATAGTTTTAAAAAAACATCATAAAAACCGCTCGTAAGGCACCGTAACACAAATTACGTATAATATTATAACACTTTTACAACGCGAGGACCAAGTCTAAGACGCTGTGCAGGTAGGTACCTCGTGGTTGATGATGGATACACTATACAGAGATCAAAATGATATAATGCACTAGAGACAATAATGGAGTAACGATGGAATGGTCAAAATTATTCGAGCCGAATAGTATCAGTTCCGAGTTATTTCAAACGCCAAAGTCCTCACGAAACGAGGTATAGGTGCCTATTAAATTTCGTCGGCTGAACGGTGAAACTCGTAATTATTATGATGTGACTTATCTCAATTATTGTCCACGAACAGTAGAGAAAGTTTCAAAATATTGACAATTTGAGTATAAATTTAAAGATAATACCATAGTATCTGACGTTGTATTTCATATAGCTCATATTATAACTTACAAGATAATACACGATTGTGCGTTATACGTAATTTTATTTAAATTTTTAATAATTTATAGAAAGTATTATAATTTATATTGGTAATAAATCAGATGACATATTATATTCATCTTTACTATCATTAAAATTTCAAAGAATAATTCATGGCATTAATGATATTCGTTTTTATAGAAATGTTTACAATATATTATTAAAATAAAAATGTTCGTCAAACGAGTTTAAAAATCGCAACATTATTTTTTCTCTAAATGTATAATATACGTTATGTCTTTATTTTCCTAACTTCAATCAGACTTTAATTTATATATTATGGTTTTGAATTGATAATTTAAATAATATAAAATTTTAAAACTTAAACAATATGCAATTTTAAAACACCAGAAAATACAGTTCATTTTCTCCGCCATTTTTTTGATTTCTATAATCTTTAATTCCAATTAACTTTGTATAATTTATAATCAAAATTATAAGCAAGATTTTAAACAAATACTCATATTATTAAAGAATAATCATTTTTTTAGAATTCAATTATTTTTAATGGAAAAACTAAAAATCCAATTTAATTTATTTTATTTGTATCTATATAACATCTGCTTGAAGGCCTGTTAAATTATTAATATATTCCTTTAAAACACTCAAAATTAGTTTTTAATGAAATTGATTTCAAGAAATAAGAAGGAGTCAGTATAGTCACAATTGTCGATTTATAGAAACTCCTATTTACATTTAATTAACTTTTCTGAATAACAATTAAATGTAATTAATACAAAAAAGCCAGTGAAGCTTTAAACTTTGATATAATCATACATTGCATTAATAATGTTACACTTCTCGAGTCAGTTTAAATCTAAGAAAACATTTAACGTTGGGATAGTACCTATGTACTAAACGAGTATACTAACATAGTACTTACAGTACACGTTTGTCTATAAAGTAAACAACAGTATAACTTGTATTTACCATTTGTTACTCAAAAAATAAGAAAATTGTGATATAATTTGTGTGTAGAAATTGTGTGCTTATATTGTTATAACTGACATTATAGAGTTAAAATATGGGTTGAAAATACCAACCTAATTAATTTTAATAATACACTTGAATGATCTAATTAGTTTGAATAATATAATGTCGAAAAAAAATAATAAAAGTGGTTGTATAACACTAATTTATTATTCTCAGGTGTTTTTATCCAAAACCGTGTGACTAGTTAGTTATTTTCAAATATTATGATACGATGAGATATTGTCTTAAATAGTTCGCTTGATCTATATATATATATATATATATTTATATTAAGTACACAATAATATACACGCACCATTTTGTAGAACCATAAATCTCTAAAACATCTTTAATCTTTTCTCTAACCTTAGCTTCGATCGGAAAATCTCAACACCTGTGTACTGACGTTTTACATTTTTTTCCCAAAACGTACACGTAATCGGTTCTCTTTTCTCATACAATAGGAGTTAGGATTATAGCAATAATGAGGTTTTTAGATCGATTGAACGTGGTTTTAATTTTAATCAAAAATGAAAATTGGAATATTAATAATAATACTATAAAGTGAATACATGAGAAAATACACACTCGTACATAAATGCACACACTTGCTATTTTCAATCTATGCGTTTCGAGTATTATTGATGTCCAAGTCCAAAATATATATTATTATTTTTTATTACTCGCTATTCACACTTCTAAGTAGAGAAAAGAACTCGAGGGACAGTCAATAATAGTGAAAGTTATATTACCATCCTAGTTGTCTGCTTAATATTACAATTATGAGCGTCAGTTATGATTTATCCATAATTCAAATGTATGATTTATTAATAATTTATGAAAATCAAAATAATTATAATATTATAGCTGTAATAAAACATATTTTTCAATTTGTGATTAAGAACACGTATAAAACTTAAATACGAATGTTTTTAAACTGTTATAAATCCTTGAAAAATCAAGTTGATTAAAAAATATTATTATAAACCACTTTTCACGATACAAATCGACTTCACCCCGATCCTCCCGAACAATTTACCGAATATGATCTTGATCTCCGACCCCGAAATTTACATAAACGACCGGTCACCCTGTTTTCACAGTATGGCTTATTTTTGGTCCACAAACTACTCACCTTAATGAGGGCTGCCAGAAAGCACACTGGCAAAAACTTCCACAACATTTTGGGCGTCTCTGGAATTCACTGCAAAACAAAAATTTAAAAAAAAAATCATTAAAAATCTTCAAAAATATTAGTCAATCATTTCGGGAGCCAGATCGGTGGCATCTTATATATTATAATCGATTGTGCAGCTGCATCGTTATATATTATACCCATGATAGCAATAACAATAAATTATGCTATCTATAATAGGTACCGCTTGATATAAATAATATCACATAGGTCCATGACTTGCTCGAGCGCGACCTCGAAAAGACGTCCGTTTAATGACAGACATATTAGTAAATATATGAGCCATGTGTCAGCCACAGTGTTGTATAACATATTTGATTAAGTATTTGACGAATTAAAACTAAAAAAAACTTAACATCCCATTCACATACCCACTTTTTACTGAAATATTAGTTTACACTATTTTTACACACTTCAACTACTGTTGTAAATCATTATACAAGTAATTTTTTTCTATACATCATCACGTCAAATTCATCTATTTCGGGGTAATTTATGTGTAGATATTTAAAGAAAACGCAAAGCGTTGTAAAATAACTAATTGGTTGATTTTTATATAATCAGATTTCCTCTACAATTTTTAAAAATTAGTTTAATTTATCCAGATACAATGTGTAACTCACAACCATAGATTGCAGTACTAGATAAAGAAAATAATTGGGAAGTGATCTCATACTGAATTTTTTTTTTTAATATTGAAAAGGCATATTCTTAATTTTTACAGTTTACCCGCCACATAAACATCGAAGACAAAATTAAATTCTAAGTATTATACCAACTTCCGAGCGGATGATTTAGGAACTACACAAAATTTATACTATAGTAATATCAATATTGATATTGCGTAAGTGATTCGATATGATGTCTTTCGATATAATACTATAAAACCCATTGGATTAGTTCAAAGTAAAATGTATATTATTTTATATGATGTAGCTTGATTATTTAAATTATAAGTATATAATACAAACGCAATATTATAATATGCAATTATCTTTGACACGAATTCGCCCGCTTTTCGATAACGCTATAAAATATTATATCGTATCTTATTCAAACTTCCAGGAAAACCTTAAAGCATAATATCATAACGACGACCACGTGTGAGTCAGATAATAAATTACTTTTAAAAAGCATGATAAAGTTGGATTTTTCAAAATTATTTAAATACTGTGTGAACTTAGTATACGTATAAACTGTTATGTACGGCACGTGCAAACTATAAAAACTATTAATAAAAATACCTAACTAATATTTTAAACAATGTGCGTACTTAAATTATATACATTATACATATAATAACATATAAGTATATATAACACACACACACACCGACTACACATATATAGTCATATCGTATACCTAACACATCCGAACGGGTAGCGCTGCGTTTCGTATACGTTTCGGCTCGTAAATTTCACGACCGCAACCGTGTAATGAGTTTGGGCATTTTATTGCACAAAACAATATACGAGATGCGTGGATTTACAGAGGTTACAGAGGTTTACACACAAGATCCACAGAGTTTTCAGCCAACCTCCTTAATGTTTTCTGTGACCAATTTTCAATGGACACCTAACCCAAAAGTATAACTATATTTTAAAGAGTTTGCCTATATTCAGACATTATTACCTGATTTTGAGTGTGCTTCCAAGACATTAAAATATGATACGGGCAATGGGAGTATGTGGAAAAAGGATCAAATATTTTTTTTATATATATATATGGTATACAATCTATGAAATTATTTATTAATTTGACATTGGAATTTTCAACTTTTGTACAATATTGTCGGGCTATAATGTTTTGTTGTGAAGTTATGGGAAAAAATGTCTGTGAGAATAGCGTCACATGCTGACTTACGACCAGCCGTCCACCGACCACCAGTGAAAACGAAAAATTTGAAATTTTACCGTCATCAAAATGGTTATATTCTTACATAATATTATACAAATCATATTATGGTGCGGCATCGAAGAAGACGATTTTCGTCTGCAACACAGCTGTTGAGCATGAATCGTATTCACGTGCAGACGTTACAAAACTGTACATAAGTAATTTTTATAATAATATAGTATACCTATAATGGTAGGTATCTTAAGTATTATGATAACAACATAATAGTATCGCAATCGCGTCGCGTTCCTGCGTAGCGGCCAGTCCTAAAGCAGTTGCAACGACTAACATAACAATAAAAACAGTAAAAATTTACAAGTAGGTGCCTACTGCCCATATGTATATACGAGTCGTATACTATGCACTCTGGTACAAAACGATGACGATAATGAACAAACAATGTAATTATACACGCACAATGTGTCGTTATAATGATATAATATATTATTTTATATGCACACGAATACCTTGCGGAGGTGGTGTTGGTGTGTTAGAGGCGGTGGCGTCAACAATTAATGTCGGTCACCCGACTTCGACTGCTGCGGGATGTTGCTGTTCACACGATTGCGACGTTTTTATTATTGTTATCATTTTTTGTTATTATTATTATTGTTCGTCCGTCGATTATTAATTTTTGTTATTATTATTATTATTCTGTTGTCGAAAATCACCCGTGTGAATTTAAAAACAAAACGAGCGGGTTTACGCGGTCCGAGTCCGTCCAACGTATCGTGCGTATCGATTCCGAAATTCTCCCCCCCCCCCACACACACACACTCAACATCCCCCAGTGTCAATTAACTGATATATTATTATAGTCGGTGGTCTGGATAAAAACAATAAAACAACTATCGAGTCACACTTCCGCTCCCGACAACACACGATCCGCTTGTATATTTTTTCAAACATCACGAAAAACCGCAGGTGGTCGTTAAAGTCAAATATTTCGAAAAAAATAAATGAAATAAATAATATTATTTTGTTTTGTCTACTTTTGAAAAAAATAATAACGATTTCGGTGCTACATTTTTTTATTCAAATGTGGTCGTAGAAAAGATCTTTACTGACATTACTGTAGTACTATAATATGTATAGAAATTTTTTTTTTATTTTGTGCGTTTACACTTCACGTCTTCTCATATAAGTATTACAATATTTGCAGATAAATTATTGTTTTCGATAGTTGTTGCATATTTAACGCAAAAATAACTACTTACTAACGAGTGAAATTATTTCTAATGGTTACGAAACTCGTAGCTATACAGACGTCCATTCACGTTTTAATTCGATAATTTTCTCAGTTTCGGTGATAATATAAAAGATAAAAATAAATGCTAATTTAGTTGTAAAAGTGTATTGAGTACCTACCTGCAGTAATGAGATGAGATAATTTTTCGGCAAGTCAACGGAATCTCGAAAGAAATAACCAGTTCGCACATAATATTCATTTTTAATAGCCATCGGTTTTGGCGTCGATAATATTGGAATGTTCGAAATAAATAATTAACGTGCCGACGAGATGGGACAATATTAATAGTGTGGATGAGCAAAAAAAATATCTGTACGATTTACCCGGAATTATGCCGGTTTTTTTTTCACGTACCAGCTGCCCGAGTTTTTTTTTAGGACAATAATGTTATGTTTCATAAACAGTCGCAGTGCAGTGTGTATATAATGCATAGACTGCAGTATAATGTATTTCTCTTTTACGCACGTTTGACTAGAATATGATTTACCCTACGAATGCAATGCGTTTTATTTTCTGAAGTCTGCAATAAACCGTAGGGAATAATCATGATGTTATTATTGTATTACGATGAGCAGTTTGAAGTGTTCGGATTACGCGAGGTGCTCGTTTGTTTAGTGTCTTGATGGGAAGCACCTGCAGAGTCAACCGACCGACGACTAATTAGATGGTTAACCGATTTTGAATGCGAGATTGCTAATTAATCATTTTCTGGACGTTATACGCGTTCCATGAGAGAACCGCACGTAACGCCGTTCAATTAAACGCGACTCGTGACCTGTGTGAAATTCTAAAACCGCGCAAAAATACACAAACTGGGAAGTTAAATAATAATAATGAAATATCTATGCACAGACTTCGTTTGCATAAGTTTACCGAACACGTTTTTGTATATCATTATTTTCTACTTTTATTAAAAAAAAAAAAAAAATCATAAAATCTACTATCTACCTATGTAGTTATTTGCACAATAGATAATTTCGTTTAATATATATAATAAAAAGGACAATAATTATTAGGATGGAATGACCCGGTTTGTTTTTTCTAAAATATATGACACGATTCATAGTCATATTACAGAAATGGTTAAGTGCATGTCCACAAGTCTCTGGACCAATTTCTTATCAGACAATCGTTTCTTCATATTAACCGACTTCAGTGGAGGTTTTTGTGATTATTACTACCCCACAAAAAAAAAGATTTGATTTTCAGGTATTGACAGAATGAACACATTACATATTTTGTATCAAAAGGTTTGGATGGCTTTGAAGTTATGTAATATTTTGTACTACGCTCAATCGAAGTCATTAAAAGTAGGTAAGCAAAAATTGTTATTTGGATATTATAATATTATGTCTGTTATGTACCAATTGGAGCAACAGTGATTTTTTGTTTCTTACTGAAAAAATTTCAGAAGACAGAAACATCATGACGATGGTTAGATATATATTTTTGATATAATATTGTAAGTATCGACAATATTTGTACCTTATTCTTTCCACTACAATATTTTAAAACAACAGAAAAATAAGTCTGAAACTATTATTATGGACTAACCTTAGTACTTGAAGTTTAATAACTTAGAAAATACTCGTTCTAATTTCGATTAATAAACCTTTACAAAAAAATCATCTCCTTAACAATTTGCAATAAAAAGCGTGATTCACATTCACTCACACATGACACACACTCCTAACGTGCATAAAAAATCCAAATATTTGAAAATATGGTCCACGAGAAAATTCCAAAGATATGAATTTAAGTAAAATATGTATTATTAAAAATAATATATTATGGGGGTGAGGATGTGCATGCTTGGCGAATCACCATGTAAATCATATTTAATATTATGTGAAATAAATCGATCGTCTTCATCACGTCTAACCATAACGGTAGCCGTCGTCTGCTCCGAATCGGAAGGAAAATGTATTACATTTCTACATCGACGTTTTATAATATTTTATTATAATATACAATATGTGTGTGTGTGAGTTTGCGTCGTACAGGTATTGTCGTTCAATATTTAATAGAAAAACGACGAAGGGGACACTCGTTATTATTAGTTTTTTTTTTTTTTTTTTGCCCACATCGGTTTGTGTAAACGTGTATAAATGTACCTATAATATATATTGTATGATTATTTTATCCCTAAATGGTAATTTTTTTGTAGGCAATTATATACGACCATATATGAATGATCAATTTAATAAAACATGTACACGTTTAACAAAAAATGCTTTTGTAAATGTACCTATATATGTGTTATTATTTACCGAGAAAATTACTGTTCAACGATAAAATATACACCTCTTGTTCGTAATAAAATATATTATCGTAATTTACACTAACCTTGTGTTATTATGTATCCGGACACTCGAAATGCGAAAATCTGTTTTTTGGCTGTTGTTTTTTGAATTTTAAACTGTAAAACGTTAAGAAAAAAAAACACACCTCAATCACATCACCGGAACAGAATCGCGATACTACGCGCGCAGTACATTTCTCGGACGATCGCGAGAATAAAGGAGACGATCCCAGTCGTGGAGAAAGTTTATATATATACCTCTCCTGGTCCCCGGCGATGGCAGGTATTATAAACATACCTACACGATACGCCGCTTTTTTATTATTATTATTATTTTTTTTTTCTGGGAGATGGTGGCCGTGAAACCATCGCCGACGACCAATTCGTATATATACCTCAATAGTGTTATCATATTATCGTACCAGTTTACGATAAACTATCGTTCCCCCCGCCGCCTCCGCCAATATCGCGAGGGGCGAGGGTTTTATTTCCCAATCGTCTTATTCGTAGGTATTCGAATCGTCGATCTATTAAGATCGCAGACCCCGGGGTCTCCGCCTGGCAGTCAGCCGAAGCTCGTATTATTATTATTATTATTATTATTATTGTTGTTGTTAGGTATGTCGAATTTGGACGAAAAACGAAGGAGCAACGAATAGGAAATTTTTTCAAAAACCGTAGGACATATTAATATAGTATTATAACAAACTATACAATTATTAAATTGCAAAACATCAATTGTAATCGATTGTAATGTGCACTATAGCATATGAGTTGAATCGTTTGTGCGGGTCGTTTACAGCAGACGTTAAGCATTTTCGCAATTTTAATGTGGGAAGTTATCTGTTTTTTTCATAATCAAATTTTGTGTTATTATAAATAGAGGTATCAGAAAAAAAATTTTATTTATAATATTCATAGAAGCCATGATTTTTTATTATATCTGTATAACAAATCATTGTTTTTCTCGTGTTTTTTCCGTTATGCAATACTTTATTAAATATATTAATCAACAAACGTACAAACAATTTATAAAATAATTATAATTCTTGTCGAAAAATAAAATTGTTTATAATGTATGGTTTAAATGTTGTTTTTTTTTTAGTTGATATTACATAACATTATTATTTAATATTATTTTAAGTAATTATCAAAGAAAATATATATATTATAAGGTAACCCAAGAAACAACTTACGAATACCTTACGTTCAGCTATACAATTATAAACGTATACATATATAAGTTCCAAACGCCAAGTACAATCAATTGTTTAATCAATCTATGGTCCGATGATGGTCGATTTAATCATGCATTTAATCGTCATATTTTAACTATGGCTTTCGTGCCAATCGATTACTATTATTAATACACCACACGTACGCTCGTGAGCTGTAGTACACACACACACATAGTAATAATATGTAATAGATAGGATATTATGAACATAAATCGTTTTGTCGATATAATAATATCTATTGTGCTGCGAACTGTATGTCGAACTTTATGCGTATAATTTCACCATTTCAAAATTATTTTCAATTAAAAACCAATGTAATAAAATTAATGGTTTGGTATTTTGGATTACAATAAGAACTATACACAACACAAACTGGAATAATATATTATAATAATTCTTATTTGTAACCAACACAACACACACACACACACACACACACAAATAAACAAACACACAATTTATGTTAACACTATACAAAACATACAATATGGTGTAAATTTGTATCATTAGGGTTTGACATTTAATCAATTGATTTTTTTTTTTAATTGATCCTCATAAGTATTTAATTTTAATTACCAACTCAAATTGTCAAGGTTTTTTATAATAAAACTGTATATACTTTTTTTTAAGCTTCTTCCTTGTTATTTGACTGGCATTTGACATTTTAAATGAGTTTTATAACTCCTGTCGGTTCGATATGGACTTTATAGGACAAAATGTTAACGACTATGCATACACTCAAATCATATACGCCTAACTTTGTGTTTAATTTACTATACTTTTAGTAATATTTCCTCATAATATTACTATGTTTGGTATTTGTAATAAATTAATATTTTATATATTAAACATGCTGTGTAGGTCAAAGATAATAAAATACCTTTTTAATATTTCCAGTGGTTTTATACATCCCTAAAAACACGATGTATAATTTCACAACCAACACACGATAAAAATTGTAATATTTCAATAAATTAATGGCTTTTTAAAAATTCCTGAAAGAATTTTGAATATAAAATACAATAATTAATAAGCAAGGACGTGTTTGCGGTTAATACTAAATAATTTAATAACTCTACCCGAACTGCTGGATTTATAATCTATACGCTTAAAACAAACCCCAACTTTGAAAGTTGAAAACAAGTTTCTGACGAATTATTTTATACCTACGTAAAATTCAATTTTTGTCTTAGGTAAAACTTCAACTCAATATAAATGTAGATTTTCCATAAGAAGTTTTTTTATTTGTTTATATACCCAGAAGAGGCAGCACTTACGATGAAAATGAATAGTAACCTATTGAAAAAGTTTTTGTTTGTCACAACACATAAAAATATTTAAAGTTGTTGAGTCTTTTATTTTTTATAAGGCAATTTCATTTTACGGATGTAAGAAAACAATCGATCATATTTGTCTATCCTCACTATAAAATTACATCGTAATACAAAAATAAGTAGATTTTCGTAGCCTACAATATTCAAATGAATATCGTAATATATTTGATGTTTCTTATATTGGTATATCATTATTATTAATATTATTTAAATTTTAAAATGTTTTGTATAATCGATTTGTTCGTTACTCTTATGTACACATCTAGATACAACGTGGAACAAATTGCACGTTATATTATTCGTAATTAGGTAATATTATTTACCAATAGTAATAGCAATGCATAAAATAAATTGTGTAACTTCTAATAATAATTACAGACGTTTTCAAAAGAACGTTTCTTTTTACATTTTTTCATAATATAAAATAATAGTGTATATATAATCATATACACTTACTAGTCATACTTATCTAATTTGACTAAGTAAAAACATCAGGTCACTCGGTATATACTCGGTAATGGGAATTGACATCAGCGCAAAATATTACTTATATAATATTTTAAACTATGATAATATGTAATGCTTAAATCTTTGTTATAGAAATACAATAATAAATATGTATATCTGACATTATCTACATTTCATTTAGTACCTACCTTAGTTTTTAGAAAGTGTTTAAAATTACATTTGTTGTCGTTGTCATCAACAATATTATTTAAATTGTCATTATTTAATCACCCACATTATTATATGCTTATTATCAATCGGTATAGTAATAAAATAAATAATCACAATAGATCTTTAATCATGCGGATGAAAATCGGTTGTAAAAAAAAACGAATTGAAATATGAATCTGCTGTAGATAGGTAAGTAGTGATTGTATTATTGTAGATGTAATATAAATCAATTATACGGAATAACTAATAAAACCGAAATCACAGAATCCGTTTAAAACGATGAAACACTAAACAGAATTCTTTCGTCTATGTATGCCTATACATTATTTCCTCTTTCTATTTTTTTGTTACTTTATCCCCCAGGGCTCTGACACGACACCCATGGGAAATAGGTAGCGAAGTTCAAACTCGTTTCCCGAGACTCGTCCGTTCGACAGGAAGGGATAATATAAAAATAATCATTGTGAGGAGAAAAAAATAAATGCATTAAAAAGCGCTTTGTCTGTCGTGCTTCCTATTCGTTGTATATAGATATAAAACGCTGGTGCGTTCGTTCGAAAGAAAGTTATTTATGACAACGGCAATTAAACATCAGACACTTGACTTCTTCCCCCTCGTATATAATATAATAGAAGACAACTATCGTGGCTGCGGAGAGCACAACCGTTGGGTATGTCATTATATCATATTATGTACTTAATATATATTGATGTACCCACGACTAATAAAGCGATTTGCAATTCTTGAACAACGCCACGCATAAAATATTCGTTTCGTATAACTCAATTCAACACATCTTTATTTATATTGCTTTCGTTTAACCGCTAATCGTCATGCACTAGAACGAAAATGGAGGCATAAATAATTATTGAAAATTATGTCACCACCGGTTACCTATGATGATTGATACATTATAATCGCGTATTCATCTCGAATAATATACTTCTATCGAGAGTAAACGTGTCGAATTTTAAATTTTTGTCTTACGACCGCTCCAAATACAAAACAATATGTGTAACGCAATTCCTATGTGCGGGAATAATGAATTAATATGCAAAATTAAAATGCTCGATAATTACCATTGTCTTACATACGACCATAATGGATGATCTAACAGCTGAGGCGTTTCCATTCAATGTAAATCCATTAATTTATTATTTTAATGTTCAGAAAGTTATACGAATATAGTGTCAGACGAATAGTTGTTAGTACATAAACTATTAAACTGTAGGTATATTTATTAGTCGTATGATTACCTTGAATCGAGGATGTTCAAAGATTGTGTATATTATTTTGAATACCGGAATTTCCAGACTTCAAGTTCAGAAATTATGATAAACATATAGATGAATAAGATATATCACAGGAATAATAGATAAAACCAAATTAATTCAAAACCACATGATATAGGCGGTTTATTATACAATGGACGATGTCGACCAAAGTAATGATATACAACTTCAAAATAGCTATTATAACTATACGACTCTCAAATAGTTATGCAATGCTCGTTTCGAAATCCTGGACTTTCGGTTGTAACTAATAATTTAATATAAAAACAATGTTTTTTTTAAATTTATTATCAGTTTATCTTTTAGTAATTGATTGCCTACTTATTGTTTTATATTATATTTCAGACTCCAGGTATTCCAGTGGTTCGTTATATTATATATAACAGTATAGTTTGAAAGAATCAAAGAACTGTAAATGTGCAGATAAAAAGTTGATCTTTAAAAACTTTTAAATTTTATCAATTCGTTTTAAATATATTTAAACTGTAAAAGTAGGCACCTATATAATATATTATAATATTAAAACGATCTCATCAAAATTCAACATAAGACGACTACGTGAGTATTGTTTGAAAGAATTTTAAAGATTTAAATGTATATGAAATTAAATTAAAAGATTCAAACTAAACAAAAACTATTATGGAGTAATAGTAAATACTAGTATTTAAATATAATTATAATTTATAAATCTATTTGAATATTTAACAATCAAAATATTTGACAGTTGACGGTTATCAGGAAATGTATTCACTATATTATACTCAAAAATGTTTTATTTTTATCAATACATAATATGTAAACGCATACCTACTGAATATTTATCTCGAAAATTGTATTGTGTATTGTTGAAAATTATAATAATTGCAAAACGAAATGAACACTGCAGAGTCCAAAATGTCAAAGGTGAATATGCAATTGTATAAATAAAAATTCTAAAAATATGCAAAAATGTGTACACTTCTAGAATGCAAACATTAATTTTTAATATCCGAAAAGTAAAAAAAGATTTTCATCTCTCTCGTTATGACTCCAGAAAAATATGCAAAATATTTCAACATCTTCTTTCAAGAGCGTAATTTAATATAAATATTATATGATAACGGATGCTCTAATCACTAGTCTAGTCAATTGTATATACACTCATCAAACAACACTGCTGGAGTTGATCAGAATACAAAATGTCTTACATTACGAATTTGGGTCGAAAATCTCAACCCATACAAGACCTCGTGGTATATAGGCGCATATTAAGTTTATTATAGTTTGTTGCGATCTTTTTTTCAATTACTAACCGAAACAATAACGATTATAATTTGTCAATTATTATCATCACTGAAAAATACCCCGAAAAATTATATCGTGATATACGTCACCCCACCCCGTCCGCCACTTACTCCAACAACCACCAACACCTTCACTCTTCTTATAGTCTGACGCCGTCCTCGCACGTGCACTTAATAACTGAGAAAAGACTGATTTTGCACACACGTGCATCCAATAAGTCTCGTGTGGGTACCAGCGCCGTCACTCTCACGAAACGCGTACATATTATTATCAAGTCTCGCATTTATGGCGAAGTCATCTGAGGTAATTGACACGTTACGTACCTACTAGCATAATAATATTATAGCTGGGTCAGAAACCGAGGAAAATATAATAATAGTAACATATAATAACGCTGACATTACGAGATGGCATATTATTATTATGTCGAACGGACAACGTGAAGAAAACAACAAATACCTACTCAATGTACGAGCACATAAACACGATACGCTTTTTATAGCAATGGCCACACCGCGGTGGTTGATTTATGACCGACCGAGGCACGTCCGAACACCAAAATTTAGAAGGTGTACTACGCGACGTGAACATCGTCCGAAGCAAAATTTTACAAATCTTTTTGAATTCCGAATGGAGTGATGATCGATGCGTTGATTTCCACATAATGTGTGTTTTAGTTTTGTATATCTGACGTCACGTTTAATAGGAGTCAGAGGAGGGTTATGTTTTGTTGGGAAATAATTGATTGGGACGTAAGACTTTGGAAAATATTCATTTTAATTGTGTTATTTTGGTAACATGTTTGGTCACAAAAAATATTTGCTGGGAAACTTTTTTCGTTAGGTCAAGAGTAAAAAATAATTAGTATTTTTCAAAAAAATTGAGAATTTTTTTAATTTAAAAAAAAAAATAACAATAATAGGTACTTACGTAATAAAATATTTACAAATTTGTCTTTTTTACATGTAATTAAAATATGTAAATACTTGAAATTTTCAACAAATATTGAGATTTGTATCTTCTAGCAATTTGAAAAATATTGTTACTCTTTAAACTTTTTAGTTTTCTTTTATTTATGCTATATCAATTTTTTTTTCAAAGTTAAAAATCACAAAATTTAATAAAAGGTTCCTCATAAATTTTTCTTACCCCATTTGAAAATATCGGTTAATTATTCTGTAGCTAAAAATTCATATTAATTTCAGTTTTTTTAACTAACGCTTGCCATTTTTATACAAGATTCTACCTAAGTTATTTTCACATTTATTTTTCTATAGACATTTGAAGTTCAAATTTTGACAAAAATCTGATATTCAAGCGAAAAACAAACATTTTTATTCTGACGATTTTAGTTATTTTAATGTAACAAAAAATATTAATCCTTATGCCTTATGCTTTATAATTTTAGAATTTTTAGCAATTGTGAATATTGTTATTTTCTGTATAAAACGAAATTTTCAATATATTAAAACTAATTTTTAGATATTCATACCACAATTATTATACCTCAAACTTATTTTACCCATTCTTCGGTACATAAATACTTATATATGTTAAATCGACGGTATACGAATATGATATTATATTATAATAATATAATATAAAAGCGTAGTTTTTAGCGAAAATTTGTTCGACCTTCCGTATTATCTACTAGTAATAAGCTAATGGAAATATACATTACTAATATTAATATAAACATATTATAAAATATATCCTTAGATTTAGTGGCTGACACACTTTTCCATTCAGAATCGTTTTACATAATATTATCATCGTAAATTGAAATATTGAATTCAAATTTAACACATCCATTACAGTGTCTCACTCAATGACGATGTGCATTCGATATACTACTTTACAACAAAGTGAGTTTCTATCGGTTATTTTTATTTTTGTGTTTGAGACACTGTCAGTTTACCCGGTTCACCGAGTACGTTTATTCCCCACGTCATATTATTATATTATTATAGTGTTGTGTTCAGAAATTTAATTATTATTTTCTGAATATTTTGACGTGCATTACAACAGTATAATATGTTACGTAAACATCGAATAAGTAGTAGTAATACACATTCGTATACGAGTGAACAACTGAAGGAGCTAGCTGCAGATGGTCTCACTATAGACTAAAGTATGTTACTCGTTGCTACTGTAATATACTAGTATGTCCTTTCAATATGATAATATAGATACTTAATTATTTTCGATTTAAGGAAGAAATCATACTTGTTTGTATTTTATCAAAACGGTTGAACGGGTATCGGTATAGTCACGATAAACTACAGGTAAAATTGAAAATTGTCATCCAGACTTGATTTCCTTACGCTCGAGAAGCAATACGATATTTTTTGAAAACTCCTACTTGAAAAAAGCAAGATACCTAAAAATATGAATGAAAAAAAATTAATTTATCAGAATTTTAAGGAAAAAAAGTTTTAAAAATAAACTCTAAATAAACAAAAAAAAATAATAATAATAACAAGTATACCTTACGTATACGTTAAAAAATAAACAAACTTTGCTGTACCTACTATGTACATCATTTGTAATATTAAAGTTTTTCCTTTGTTTTTTTGTACCTAATCCGGACAATTCGAAATTGTTCACCACCGTCAATATTTGTCATTCGTTAACGTCGCTCGTAAAATAATAACGTAAAATAATAATAATAGTCTTGTGATTTTGAGTCTTATTTTTTTTTAAATTTTCATCTTCTCCATCGTAACGTCAACATTGTGTACTTGTTAGGTTAAAAAAATTCTTACTGCAATATGATATATGTATATAAAATTAATAATTATATTTTAACAATTATTGTGTTTCGCCGACAATTCTCAATTCAATGACTAATTAAAATATTACTTTATATTAATTGCACCTCCGGTTAAACTCATTATAATAAATTACGGAATTTTTAAGTATAAGGACTATATTTTCAATTAAGTATTTAGATTATTTTACCATTTAAAGAATTACTTGAGGTGATACAAATTTATTTTTTCACATGAGAACGAACATTTTTTACTGTAAATTGCTGATGATTTTTTTCAAAAATGTTGATATCATGATAATTCTAACGAGAAATTCCTGAGATATTAAAATTTACTACACAAAGGATAAATAGTTGTCCTTAATATAGTTTTACAAAAATAGGTAATAGCTGTAATATTGGATTCAGTTTATAATACTTTATATTATAAATATTATAATTTTTACCTATTGTTAAAGATTGATGAATTTATAATGTTGATTACTATAATTTTCAAACTACTATAGTCCTCATATTATCTCCCAAGCCAATTATCTTGGACCAATTATTATCCTTAGTATTATCTTTAGTAATAACATTAAAGAACTAATCAAAATCTACTCAATTAAATTTCATAAATTGTTCATCAAAGTTTTTAAAATATTAACTAATTAACAATTTACAAGAAAAAAGATGATTCTTATTTGAAAATGAAAGTTAGTACAGCCACTGGACACTCTTCAAATGTTATACAAAATCTAATAATTTAAAAATATTGTATTTAATCATACTTCAAATAACATCAGAACTGGAATAAATTCATTATTAAAGGAAGGGATGACGGTGAGCATGCCTGGTGAATCATTCTGAATATTATAATTTGGTTTAAGATTACAATAATATTGTATTATTACGTTACACTCCTACTAACACACTCTCACACACACACACACACACACACACACACACACACGCCGTGTCGCATAACAACCATCGTTAGAATCTGCTGAGTCGTCGTAGATAATTTTTACCGCCCAATTTTTGCGTTTCTAAATTTTGATTTTTAAACACTCGCATGCATGTAGGAGGTTAACTCTTCACATTACAACAACAATGGTACGATTGTTGCCCACCCGGGCGTGGTAGTTTTGGCCAGTGGCGCCCAACCCTATTTCTAAGTGTAGCCGTCGCTACACCTTGAAAATAAGGGGTGGATGGGTATAATAACAAAAAATAATAAACTTGAAATATGTTCATAATTAATCACAGATTATATTGGTTGATACCTTAATATTTACTTATATTATCAATACATATATGATAAAATGTATTAAATAATATAATTTTGAGTTTTGAGAGGGTGGGTGGGTGGGTAAAATTTTTTCTTGCTACACCTGAAAAATATATCTTGGGCGCCACTGGTTTTGGCGATGGTAACTTGAATAATATTTTATTTAATTCGACATTTAAAAATATTGACGAAAAACAGAAAAGTAATTTTTCATTTAAACTGCTACGAAGTATAACTAATTTCAAAATACGAGTGTGCGTTTTTCAAAAATCTTCCATCAATTTTTTAGGGTTTTTGAACATAGTTTTATTGATTTAGTAATAAACGAAACTATAAACACTTTAAATTAAAAAAACAAATCTGCTCAATATATTAGAACGATAAATTATTTTTGATCTCGAGAACATTACGCCCTATCATTGTAGTGTTCTAGACTCTGGTCTGTAAGATTGTACGACGAAGAATGTACGTTTTATTTTCATTTTCATTTCAGAATTGCACCAAACTATATCTGAAGCTCGAGTATGCACTGTGCAGTAAACTTGCCTATGGCCGTGGACAACTAATGAAACAAAATATATAAATCACAGACTTCTTTCTCCGATCCAAACACGCACACACACACACACAATATGGCGACCAAATTTGTTCCATTAATAATTATTACGAAAAAATGTCAATATTGATGGCGGGACATTTACACTCGCCACTCGGGCTAGTGTACAATAGGAGGGTTGTGTGAAAATGCGCAGTATCTCTTTCGCCCCTTTCACGCTTATCTCTCACCCTATTCATCTTTCTATCTATCACTCTGCAGACATACTATCTCTATATATTATATATATTTCTCAGTTTCACTTAGGCCGATTGTAATCGAAAGCCCGTAGATGCGATTCCTATTGTAGATGTGCATTTGCATTTATGTATGGGTATGCAAATTATTGTCTCGTACCATAGTACCGCACCGTATGTTTAATACATATACTGTCACGCTGTGCACACAATGACTAATTTCTTCTGCCAACTCTCCAGACTGCAGCTGTCATGTCTTTGTAACACGTACCTAGGTATAAGCCGCCCCAAATGGTTATGTCATAATTTTCCCTCTGCCAGCGCTTTTGTCAGGATAGGTACCTACTCGCGACACTTAGCGACAGGGGAAACACACAGCCTTCGGGAATAAATCTAAGCCAAAACCTTCTAGTGGCTAGAATGCTAGATACGATATCATTGTAAACATGTGCTACCTGTGCATATATTATTTTTGAACTACAATTTATTTTTGCAATATATTTAAAACTGTGGATTATCTTAGGTTTCCGAGCAAAAGTTTAGAACACCTTACATCTTCGTTCATACATCCGTCGTGTTAACTACCAGTACAAAGTTACGATTGTTGATCTTATAATATTTATTTATTATCAGTATTGTAATTTACACAAATTACATGCAAGTACAGTTTTATTGTATTTTATTAATAAGTTTAGAACCTGGGACTTAAGTACACTCACAGATTGACCTTTTCTAACTTGTTTTTTTTCTTATTAACTGTTGAAACTTGTTGCTATACATTTTGTGGGTATTTTACAAAATATATTTCTATTGAAACATTTTCAATGTAAAGTAACCTAACAATGGCGTACCAATGGTTATTTATTCTGAATAATTCACTCTGCTTACCCTAATAATTATGGACCTTCGAGTAAAATCAATTACGTGCCTTAACAATAACCTTTTATATTCAAATTAAGTAAACATGAAATACAAACAGAAAAATGTAATTTAAAAAAGGTGAATAAGTGGATACCGCTCTACTGTACAGTTGTTTTCAAGCATGAGCTTGTAATGGATGTGTTATATTTGAATTAAATGACAAATCTTTGCATACGAAAAACGATTCTGAGCGCGAAGACTTTGTGCCACCCTAACCTACTTTTATAAATAATCAAATTTAATAGTTAAAAAAAAAAAATTATAAAAATCGAAAATATCTCATGGCTATAAATAGCGAAACTTTCCGGTGAACTTATTTTTTTATAAAAGTAAAAAACTTGTTGGGAATCTTCTATTAAAATGTCTAATTTTAGATATGAGAAGAAAAACTATTATGAATTTCTAACTGAAAAATAGTTTACAACATTTGAAAAAATTATCATGGCTATAAATATCTTAAAAAGGTACAAAATATTTTATATATTTTTTAGATATTTGGTGAATATTTCAAAAGTCTTCAAAAGGTAATTAATTTTTGAGTTACACCAAAAAAAATAGAATAGGTTTCACCAAAAATTGGTTTTTTATAAAAATACTAATTATTTTACTTTTTTTTTTTCCTGACGCTTTTATTACTGGGAATTTTTTAATGTTGACCTCTCAAAAGTACCAACTAGATTCATATCAAAAAAGTTGATCTGCTGTACAGTAGGTTACAAGTAGGTCACTGTATAATGGATGGTATTAAATTTGATTTCAATGATATAATATAAGAAAAATGATTCTGAGCGGAGATTGTATGCCAGTCTAGGTATAAGACATATTATATACTTATCTATGGTATTAAAAAAATTGACCTATAATAAATTCCAAATTAATCATATCACAATATCCATTAGATACTTATAACGCGTTATACATCAACAACAAACCCTGATACTATCATAGATATATAATAGTGTACTTTAGAAGTTTCAAGTACTTACGAATAATATTATACAATCACAACAAAATAACTAAAATAGTTATTCTGGGTTTAATTTTTATATAATTTCATCAAATTTGAATTTAAAATGACTATAAAAATAAACAGTGTTAATGTATTTTTTGGATTTTTTGGTAACAGAATTAACTACTTACGTGAAATTTCGTTTTAAATTTTCAATCCTTAGATATGAAAGTTGAACATTTTATAAATTTTTAACTACAAAATAATTATTCAATTTTAAATTTAGTAAATTGTGTCAAAATTCGATCTTTAAATGATTAAAAAAAAAAATTGTGCCTATGTTTTTTAATATTTTTCAACTGATATTGTAGCAATATATCAGGAGCCTTGTATTAAATTTCTACACTTTTTGGCAGATCAGACAAAACTTCATTGATATTTATAGAAAAAAAACCTAAAAAAATTGAAAACTGTAAATGTTCGTAAACAGCTCAAAAAGAGTCAAAATATTTTCAAAATTGTATGGTGTATAGAAAATGCTAATATGTATAAACATTCAGTGAAATTTTCATGTATCTACAGTTATTGGTTTTTGAATTACAACAAAATAAGGAAATCGCTACATGAGAAATCGAATGAATATCCAATGTTGTAAAAATTTAATTTGCCTTTCCTGTCAGAGATTTTTTTATTGATAAAGGTAGACAAACTTATGAGTAATCTTGTACTTATTACATTTTAAAATTTTAGATTTAAAAAGAAAAATTTTCCGAATTCTTAACTCAAAATAATTTGCTAATTTTCATGAGTTTTCCATATTTTGTCAATTTTTGAACTTTAAATGCTTATAAAAATAAACTGTGACTTAGGATTTTAATATTTTTTATCTGCCTTTGAAACAATATAGTAGGAGCCTTTTATTAAATTTTCAAGCTTTTTTAACTAAGAAAAACCATTTTATTGATATTTATAGAAAAAAAACCAAAAAAAATAAAAGTGGAAAATGAAAATGTTCCTAAACAGTTCAAAACAAATCATAATATTTTAAAAATTTTATCGTGTATAGAAAATACAAATATAAACAACCAGTGAAAATTTCATGTTTTTACGGCCATTTGTTTTAAAGTTACGCCAAAAACCAAAATTTATTTTTTCGAAAACAAATTTTGTGTAGAAATTCCCGTTTTCCCTTAAATTTTCTTTTGTTTTTCACGGCGCTTTTAAAAACTACTTTTGACCCCCCCCCCCCCCCCCCAAAGTACCAACTAGATTCACTTTCCTATCAGAAAAGATACTGTTGAAGAAAATCCAAGCACTTTTACTGTCCTAAAGGTGATGACAGACACAAAAAAAAAATAAATAAATAAAAAAAACACACATTATTGTAAAGTCAACACATTCATCGTTCCACCCGGAATCTAAAGTATGTCGATGTAAAAAATCGGAGCATCTTTACTACTTATATGATGACGGACAGAAAAAAAACACACATCATTGTAAATTCACGATATATTATTAAATATTAAATATACGATTATTCGATCGGCTCAGAATATTATAATACGAAAACTCTAAAAACACGTCGTTTGTAAGTACGTACAGGTACAATACTTCGAATCGGTAAATTTCTTAATTTCCCTCTTCTCCATTACTGTGACAAAAAACATTAATTATTCCCTATATCAATGTATTATGTCATTAAATTTGATTTGAGATTTATAAAAATTAAATCTGTCTTTTACAAAAACAAACCGATTTTATGGAACATTCTCAAAATGTGTGATAACGTTCAAGCCCCATTAGACTTCCAGAAATTATTCACATAAATCACATGCATCTATTAAAATAAATTGTTTAGTCGTTTAGTCTTACAAATTACCTTGTCATATGGTACAAGTTGGAAAATTGGCATTGTTTTACGACCGTATATATTATACAACAACGTGGGTTAGCGTAATACAACTTAAAGGCAATTTCCTATACACACTAAAATAAACTAAAGTACTTAGTTCTTAATATGTACATTTCAAATGATACCGATTATTTTAATCCTTATGTCTCCTTACATTTATTTGTCGTCTTTTTTATGTACAATTTTAAGATGTAGAAGTAGAACTAAATCAAATATATAATTTACACATAAAATACTGATTTTATTTATTTACATTTAATTATAATGATATTTGCTATAAACTATTCCAAAAATTTTTGAAAAGTTATACAATTTAAAATTAAATATTTACAAAGAACCTTTTTAAAACTGTATGATATGCTTGAGTGAGTACCTAAATAATAACATTTTATACAAAAGAAATTTTAAATAAATGAAACGAAGTCGTTGTAAAAAAAAAATAATACCAACAAAATAGTTATTTTTGAGGATTATTTTAAATTTTTTAGATACTGAATAAAACGATTCTATAATAGTTTATAATGATATTTTTCTTAACTTAATTTCGGGTAAAAAGAGTGTTGGAAAAGTTTTATGTATAGTAACTCTATTCTTTATAGATCAGAAATCGAATTTAAGCGGTATATGGAAAATGACAACTTTCGATTTGTTTAATAGTTTCCCTATAAACAATCGTCGACAAAATGTCATCCCAAAACAAATAACCATTTATACTTTAAATTTTTATTTTTTAAATCTAAAATAGACAATTATGTTAATATTATTAAATTTGGAGTACCTAAGTGAAAGTAACTTTTTAACTTAAAATAAAAATGTTATAAATATTAATGTAGTATTTAATTAAATCTCACACGCAATCGTATATAATGGTTTTAATCCGTAATTAATGGGAATGTCATGACACCATATGATGTTTACGTATTTTATATTTTTTCCCCTCGTACGATCAATTGTATAATTTGGATCAATAATTTGGAGATCATATCAAGACTAATTAATCTGAAACGACACCATAATCGATTTTTAAAGTTGAACTACTATTTAAAAACAATTTAATATTGAAACTTTGAAATTCAAAGGGTAATTAAATGATTTACACTGGTTATTAAATTTGCTAAATTTACTGTCCTGAAATATTATCAATAATCACTTTAAATGTACAAAGTTTCACGTTAGGATCCACTTCTCCGTTCTATGTTCCAACATACAAATTAAATTATTGTATTTTCGTGCCAGTAGACCGAATGTTCATCCTATGAAAAAACTTCAACATAAACATTTTGTTTGATTCTCTTTCCGAAATGAAATATTATTTAAAAAATAGTTACAATTTATATCTTGATTTGAGAAAACTTGTATCTTGAGTAATATGTTCTTCAACTGTACTTTAGTCATATTGTATTTTATTAATAACGATGTTTATTTAATAAACATCTGCAGTACTCTGTGCTTTCTGGAGTGTTCATTATCCATAAATAAATAAATATTTATGTCAATGATTATTACCTACATAACAATTTTATTTTGTACCTATTAATATATTGGTGTTTAGTAATTATAATAGGAACGTATTTTTTAACTAAAGTCAATGAATTAGCAATTAAAAGGTAGGTATTCACAACATTTAATACACAATACCATTGAATCAAATTGGAATTCATAATGAGCAGGCTTAAAATATACTACCAGTCTTGGCAATTAGAATTGTATATGGAATGCAATAGGTTCTGTTTTCTAACTTTTAAACATTGTTTTGTAACTTATAATTTACAATGCACTTTGAGCCGAAAGTGGCTGTAGATAAAAAAAAAATCGAATTAGATGCACAACTGTTATGTAATAGTTTTAGGAATCGTAAAATAAACAATTATTATAGAAATTTTTGGATGTTTGTTTTGTTTTAAAACCATAATTCAATGCATTACTAGTTTGATACACGCAATACTTGTTTGGAATTGATAAAAAGTTTTGCTATAACGATCACGGAAACTTAACTGCTAGAAAAACCAACAAAACGCTGAAGGTGGAAAACAGGTGAAAATTGTAAAAATAGGAATAAATCGGACGGTGTAGTGGTGTCCTGTAATAGAAATGAATGAACGGTGCTTGTACGACCGATCGTAGAAAATTACTATTAAATAAAACAAAACGATTCGCATTTGCCGATATTTAAAATCAATATATAATATACGTTTATTGTGCTATGCGTATTCACTACATTGAGTAATTCGTTTAACAGTGAACACTCGATATTTGGAAAAGTTTATAGACATTTTCTTTTCAGAAAACTGTATAAATACACTCGTCGTTGTATTTCCCTTATTACTTCGTATACCCTTATGTTGGTGATTCTATCCACGGGATGCAAACTGAACAGGGCGCTTGAGTATAGGACTCGTCCGGAGACCGACGAACGTGCATCGTCAAGTCGTGATTTTTACAAACATTTCCTCCGGCGAATGTAGATAGATACCTACGTGGTTAAAATACATATAGGTAGTTAGTTTGTCGATAAAATCCTAAGAGCATCCATCCGACGCGATCTCCAGCCCCCAAGTCCTTCGCATTCGGACTGGCATTGGAACGGGTAATTCGTGCCGCACGGACGCGTGCAGCGGTTCGACCAAAGCGATATGCCCAGAGATAGATATTATTGTATTATAATAAAACATCTGTATATAATGCATCGCATAAATCGATAACGAAAATAGGAAAAACCATACTTTGTGCCGTCCCGTCAATCATTTTTAACCATTTTTTAAAAAGTTTTGAAAATGATTATTGGCGTATAATCGTAATTTCTGCAAGTATATAATATTCGTTTGATTAAGGCATTAAGCTCGAATTAAATATGCTCCTAACGATTTTCGTTTTTGAGTTACCTCCAAATCCAACATGGCCAATATACATATGTATTTTAAAAGTTGAACCGTCAGATTCCGTTAAATATTCGAATAATTAATAAGTTAGTATTGCCAAGTCTCAGAATATAGATAGAGGGCTGAAAGAGGAGTGTTTATATTGAGCAAGCGGGTATGGGTATGTTACGAATAGGATAAACACTGAGAGATACTCTGCACACAAGCGCATAATTTTACTTATTCGATTATAGGGAAAGTAGGGCTGTACCGTACTACCGTGCTAATAACTTCCAAGTACCTACAATAAGACCATTACAAATTAAAAAAAGAAATTTGATTGCAATATTAATATTAATATTGTGTTTAAAACATTCTCATTAATGTGGTAAAAATACGGTTTTGCCCCACTTGAGAGGCAAAATTGTATTGGCCAAACCTGAATAGTTATAACTTTTAAAATATCAGATATATAACTTTGCAAAGGCATAAAATAAAAATGTTGTTAATTATTTAGTGAGTCATTTATAGAGGGAATTTATTACAAACAATGTTAATTTTTATCGATTATAATTCGGCGAGACTTTGTCCGATAGATTTAAAAGTATCGCGATGTTTTTCAAATTAATTACCAAATATTTTATCAAATCAATCGGTCAAAGTCGAAGAGCTGTCAAAAAAACTTGTGAAATCCACCCAAAAAAAAATATTGATTTCCAAATTCTAAAAACCAATTTACAATTGTTTGCAATTAAATTGCAAAACATTGGCGTATTTTTAGAATCGACCAGACACAGTTGGGGGTCAACTTCATGGGCATGAATAATTCATTAAAATGGGTAATTATTACCTATTAAATGGCTACTATACCACACTTGTAAACTCTCGAATAATTTTATATTAGATTATTAAATTATATACCTGGGGTACTCCTTCCAAAAACATAAAAATATTGTATTAAAACGTTTTAAAGACGTAAATAATAATAATAATTTATAACATAATATATTATTAAATTATAATATTATTGTAATATAATATACTGAAGCAACATTTTTTTTCCTGTAAATTTAGCCGACAATCTGTTGATCTCCAGTCGCGTTATTTCTACAGTGGACTATTAGTTTGTGCAGTTTGGCGTTTTTCGCATCACCTTGGCCCTCTAATATTATGATAATATTACACCGTCGTCGTGAGGAGGACGAGCACTGGCCCAATCGCGTGCAGATGATCATCGCAAAAGGTCGAACCTAACAGCCTGCCGGAAATATTATGTACACGTCCGGTTAAGGGGTGTGCACGGCGGCCAACCGATCAATCGCACACGTAGGTATATATCATAATATTATTATTATTATTATATTATGTTTATTATTGTGTTCTCGAGCTGCGTGTAACGTTTGTCATAACATTATTAATGATACGGCAGTAGTCATATTAATATATTATCGAAAACCGTCAAACGGGTTGGATTTACGACGTTCGCAGATATATAGGAAATAATATTATCACCGGTCTACAATACAATTATACTGCAGCCACCACCGATCGAATCGGGTCTGCCGCAAGTCGACCACGTCGCATACGATCTGATTTTCGTTTGGAAACAAAAAGGAAACGGACTTTGCCCATCGTGCACGCTTGGACGAATCAATCTATTGCAAAAGTCCCGAACGGTTCGTATCGCATCGTACCGTCTTCCATATAATAATTTGGGTCATACCCACCAGGCAGGGTATAGGTATAAACATCAAAACTTTTGGCGCCTTTAAAATGCTGTGACTGGGAGATGTAAGGGTCACGGGCAGGGAAATTAATTCCATTTACGGTCTACCACGCACTCGAACAATTTATCGTACTTGTTGAAGTCGTGAAGTTCTAATGGGCGCCAAACCTTTGGCCACTATAAAATTTGCTTGCGTAAAGCGTATACAGATTTGATAGGCGTGGACAAACCAGCAGGTCTGTGGAGTATTATACATTATATCTCCATTATAACGCTGAATATATATTATAAAATAAATTCCTGTGCTGTTGTATAAGTATACCAAAGGGTAAAAGAAATTTTTTTACTGGAAGGAAACCAAAATAAATAATCGATATTATATATTGTAAGTTATAGTATGTATACAGATAGTGTCCCTCGAAGATTTACCCATTAATATATCTCCTGAGATAATAAGTTTATCATAAATATTTTTTTTTTTTTATTAGACTCACAGAGACAAGAACTACACATCATATCTTACTTTTGAATTTTTTTTTAAAAAGTTACAAACAATTTTTTATTTTTATTTTTAAGACAGTTGAAGATAGTCATTTTATAGAGTTTATTTTATTTCCATGTTTTTCAATATTTTTTTTAGTCTATAGTAAAACAGCAAAAACTAGATTTTTATACATTTTGATACAATGATTACAAATGATTTTTTACACCCTGTATAATATTTATATAATCGTGCATACTTAAGTTATCATCGCCTCTCTGCAGAATAAAAATGTTATCGAAGTGTCCCGTAAGTCGTGACTAGATTCACGCCTCCACGGATAGGTCTCAAAATTCGTTAAAAACTTAATAAAATTGTATATCTTTCACTTTGGCGGTCAAGTACTATAGTTGTACAATAGGTTTATTTTATAGTATTGACGTCTTTTTGGCTATTTTGTCTTTTGTAATATAGTAACAGAAGTCGTAGGTGCAGAACATTTTTTTTTCCTCACTCCCATTTTATTTTAAAAATTTAATGTGCATTGTCATCACATCGAAGCAGTCCATTTAATCCACAATAAATATTATATTAGGTATTATACTACTATAATGGAATTAGTTGCCTGTATAAAGATACCACGGCGAGATGTGAAGTTTTACAACAGAGATATTATGGTATATACGCTTGCGTAAAAAAAACTACGTTGCCTAATGGCGTGTAAAGTAGACCCAAACTATTAAACTGCAAACCTTTGTTATAATAATAGTATCAGGTACATTAATTCTACCTACAGACATTTCGACTGAAATTGGAGACGGTACACATTTAGTAATAATAATTAATGTAATCGTAGGTAGAGTTTTTATGAAACAGCGGGCTTTAAATATTGTTTGACGGTGACCTGTTAATAGTAACCCATATATGGGTAACTAAAATCATTAATTTTTTTTTCAGTTAAAAATGTGTTTTCATTTGACTTAGGTTAAGCTATGCGTTGTTATTAAGCTTTGAATCACATATAAACAATTACTATTAAAATGATTTATTAAAACCGAACAACTTAAAGTTATAGAAACCCTTTAAATCTGCATACAACTATATGGTAAAGTATATATAAATGACTGCTTAACAAGTTATATAATATATAATTTTTTTTTAATTAAATATAATACCTACACATAGTACGGATAGCTGTATAGAAAATAACTTGTCCGACGCTTAGGATATTCGTACAAGACTTTACCAAACAAAGTTTAGAGCTATAACTTCGGAGATAACTTATTCCTGCTTTTAGTTAAATTATCCATTGTTCGTCTTTCCTCTAAATCCTTTATAAAGCTACCCTATGCTTTCTTGACCCGTGGTTTGTCAAATCACTATTTTACTACCTATCTGTTCATAGACGATAACTTTGAACCATCGTAACTCAATTTTATCAGATGTCTGAATTAAATCAAAAAATTGTCTATTTTCCATTCAGGTAGCACCACACAAAACATGGTAATTTCTTAAAATGTATATTATCTCTTTTTATTTTTGTAATGATCGTTGACTTATGATAAGTTACTGAAAATGTTTATCGCAAATTATCCTATTAATCTTAAGATCAATATAAAGCTTTGAAATATTCCTGTCAAAATAACCAAATAAGATACGGAAACCGGTTGTATGGACTCTCCGCACTTGTCTAGCTGAACAGAACAGTGACATTACGGATCGTGTATTATAATTCCATATTTTAAAATAAACAAAACAACTACTTTCGAAAAACATTTTTAACGGTGCTGTTTAAACTGAGCTGATAAAATTTTTTCAAAAAGCTATTAACTTGTCTTTTAAGCTATTAATTGTCTTCGTACTAAGGAATAATTATCGTCGGAATTCATAGTAAAAATACGCATACAACCTTTTTAAAAAGATTAAACAATATTCTTTATTTGAAAAAGAATGAAAAATGATAAATGAATACTCAGAAGGACATAATAAATAATAATACACCATATTTATTATTACCACTCAGTCTCGTGTTTATAGTTACTTTATACAATACATATAAGTATCGAAAAAAAATTGTAAAACAAAGTAAATAGGTACATAGGAATCGTACAAAATTATCTTAGATTTAATATTTACTATTTAGTAAGAGAAATAAACATAAAAATAATTTGTTATATAAACTCTTACCCATTGATATTATTCTTAATTACTGTACACGCCTCATAAATTAAAAACTATTATTTATAACCACTATTATCTTGAACAGTTAAAAACTGTTATTCTAGTAATTTGAAGAACAATAATGAATTGGTTTTAATCCGTATTAAAAGGGTTCATTTTAAGCAATATATATTATTATGGTCGTACGCACTATAAGAATATTTGTCATCACATTCATTTAATTGAAATGCAATAATTGATCATTGTATATTTTTATAGATAAATACATAAAACAAAATATACGTTAAATAATACCACATTACCTAAACTAATAAAAATTTAATAGCAAAATCTATTATAAATGTCTCATTACATTAAACAAATTTATTGCTATAATAATAAATAAAATATAATATTATTTCTCTTTTTGATATGATTTTTTTAATATGCCTTTCGCATTTTGAAATAGAAAAATATAAAGATGTTCTTGCCAAACGATTTTGATCGAAGCTCAACCGACGCACCCAAGTAAATAGTAATTCAATAATTATCACTCAATGAACATAATATTATACGACTTTATGTAATACATTCTGCAGGCCTTTCAGAAGACGCATAATTTTTTCATACATACAACAAAATCATAATATTTTAAACGTGGGCATTAATTATGTTTATGCTGAGTAGACGGTAAAAAAACAGTTATATTTAAAAAATTAAAACCTTGAAGATTTACTTCCGAACAATTTGAAATTCTCGAAATAGGCAAATAATATTACCATCATCGCACACTAACTATAGAAAACACACTGCCCATGTACCTACCTAATATCAATATATCATATTATATTGTTAAAATAGGTATAGGTTCGCGCGCAATTTGCGCAACTGCAAATTAAGAACACACCTGCATTGTTGTTGTACAGGATCTTATGCAGTCGTAGGTAACAATAACCATATATACCTTATATTTCCTGGCAAATCCATGTACCATCCGCGTTTCGATTTCTTTTCCTTTATGCTCGTACAGACGCGTTAATGTAATTCAAATCAACCTCTGACCCTTCTCTTCATTGTGGACGCGTGATTTATTACCCGCTATTTGCACATAATAAACGTGTACGTCTGCGGATCAATTTCCAAATATTATTTCCATTCTGTAGATCATACTGTTAGATATATAGTCAGTCTGTCACACGTGTGCTATACCGGTCCAGCTGAGGCACAACGTCATTACGAAACAGACTTCACGTCCTAGAGTGTAGTGACCTCTCTCCCTTGAACGTCTGTAAAAAAAAAACCCAATGGTTTTCCTATTATTCGATATTTCGGCGACTATTAATCACGTTTGAGGTATAAGCGTATAATATAATATTGTCATCTTGTCAGCTTGCAAACATAACAATATGCAATAATCAAGTCGTATGTAATAATATAATTATTGCAACGTATTAAAATTTAAAAACCCAAATAATGAAGCAATTTTCTCTGAATGAAATTATACGATACGTGTATAATAAAAAGTAGTTTTGTAATTTTATTGTCGTACCTACTAATAAATATGTATTCTTCTAATTATTGAACAAAACTCCAAGTTACATTTTTTTTTTAGTATGAATAATATTCACACGTTCCATTTATCATTATATAATATTTATTGTAACGTCAATACAATAGTAGTCAAGGACACTTTTAATTTTTTGTTTCTTAGAAGATCACATTTTTCTTGTACCAACTATAAATTGAAATTGTCTTAACCACCAAAAACAAAACAATATTGCCCATTACTATATTAATTATCGATTATTATTGAAAATTAGTTATTAAAAAGTTTTAATTAATTATTTTTTTAATTTCTGTTTAGTGAAAATTTCATTTTTTACATACGAGACGTATTTTTGAATGACAGATTATGCGACTGTCCCGTAAATCCATATAGGTATTTTATTAGTATTCAGTACCTTAAAAAGAAGTGCCGATATGACCATGCGTTTATTTAGACGATAATATGATGAAAATATTATTTCCGTTCAATTATAAAGACAAAAGAATAGAAATGCATTGGTTTTAAATAAAAATAAATTGGAAGATTCATTTGGAAGGGGGAGGGAAACATTGACGTTTTAATCCAGTAGCTAGTTAGTTTTTTCGTTTTCGTTTTTAATTTGACAGGAAAAAAATCAGCCCTCTGTAAAACAAACAACAAAATGAGTTATGGGATTTATTGATTCTAATTAAAAAAAAAATAAAACCAATAAAATGTATTGCCAATACAGTAAAACTCGGTGTAAACTTTACAACTATATATGGTTACATTATAAATGTAGCCAACCACAGTTTTAAATGATTATCAATATTCAGACACAAAACCAAAAAAAAATTACTACCATCACATTGGTGTTCATTAGGTAGCTTAGATAGGAATAACTCAAAAAAAAAATATAAAAGTTACTTATTTGGGCGTTATAACATAAATACAATTTCTCATGTCAGTGATTTAGGAGTGATATAAGTTTCACTGAACACATATTATTACATCATTTTTAGTAAAACTACTTTGAACTTATGATTTTTGAAGAGAAATTGTAATAGATAGCTACTAATATTTAATTTATAGCAATATAGCTTTAAAGACTACAACTCAATTAATATTTATTTAGGTACCTATTTCATATTGTAGTATTATACCTACATATTTGAATACCTACCTGAATATATTATTATATTATATTTATATAATACATTAATACCTGAAATGTTGTTAATTTTACATTTTAGGCGCATGCTGTAATTCTATTGTCCTCTATTACTACTATCTGTACCACATTACCCTTCGAGGAGAGTGTTATCTTATTAATTATAATTAATTTATTAATTATATTATAATTCCACTAACAAAACGCGAACGGAATCTACACTCTCGATAAAGCACACTGACAAATCTAATCAAATCAGTGGCTCCAGTTTTGTTCACAGTCAGCCGCGGTGGTATAAATGTTACATATGCATGTTAAATATATATCACTTACAATATTGTCATTATGTAAACCACAGTGGCCGTAGTCATCAGTACCTATACAGTGTATGGGCGTGTGGTTCACTGTGTTTAACCTCGTACAACCTAACCGGCCGTTTCCTATGCCTAAACGTTGAAACGTACCTATCTAACTATATTTGAATACTCAAAGTATATTAAAAGTTAATCGTTTAAAGTAGGTATTTACATAAATCAACTCAGTAATTTCACTGGTGTCTAATAACATAGTTCTTTTTAATAACATAAAACCCGATATTAAAGTAATTTTTTTTATTCTAAGTGAAAAACAAAAATATAGAAACCATTGCATGGCAGATCACGAAATTATAGGCTAGTAGGCTACTATATTGAATTGGGATTGGTATTTAAGGTTTTTGTATGCCATCACTAAAAAAAAACCACGAGTTTAGATTTTAACATTTAAAAAAAAATTTCCTAGAAATCGTGGACGACACTTCTCATTTGGAGCGAGCACGACGTACCAGTATATATTTATGACTATCACGAGCATGGCCCATGTAAATCGTGTATAGATAATTGGATAGCAGTTAGGTTCAGTTTGGACTATAACGTCCTTATGTCCATATTTCCGTCCGTACAAATACATATTAACTCTATAATAAAGACAGCTAATATACAGAAAGGAGTAAGATAAGGATGCCCACTGTCACCCTCTTTATCCAATTGAAATATTTGGTAAGCATAATAATCATTGACGGAAGATCAGAAAAGGAAATACAAAATAGAGTAGGACAAGAAAAAGAGGCATTCCTAGTTAATTATAAATTACTGACATCACAAAATATAGATCTAAGCAAGAGTAAGAAAATGTTTAATTAAAACGTATGTATGGAGTAAGGTTTTAGATTGTAGTGAGACATGGACGTTGAACAAAAAAGATGAAACCACTTGAGCAGCCACCTTGGTAATGTGGTGTTGGCGAAAATTTGAGAAAATAAAATGACCGGAAATGAAGACAAACGAATACGTGGTAGATTTAGTCAAAGAAAAAGGAACCTTGCTAAATAATTTAAGATCAAGACGATGACATACGATAGGTCATACTCCAAACATAACTAAGAACTCCTAAGCATCATACTGGAAGGTATGGGAAGCGTGGAAGAGGCAGGCCAAGAACGTGTTTTATAAGTCAGACAATCATGGAGAGAACATTTATTGTAAACCAATCTAAGAATTGATAAAAAAATATTCATATTATGTATACCTATATATTTTATACAAATTATGTAAAAATACCTATATAAGTACCATTGTACCATAAATGTCTGTGAAAATGAACATTGATCAATAATTAAAAAAAATTATAATTTGTTTATTCTAATGAACGGATCATATTATCTGGTGTAAAATTACCTATTCGAAGTAATCTGGAACAGTGTTAATCAAAAATTATTAGAATATAAAAATTCTAAATTTTATAATTTTGTTAAAATAAAAAAATATAATATTTACAAAAAAATAAGGTACCAATATGTCTAGGTGTATTTGTCTGAATCGAAATAGGTATACATTTTCCTTCAAATATTGAAGTCAGTTAAGCTCATTTCTATCTTCCAAAAAAAAATTAAAAGACACACATAATATTATTATATCGTGGCGCATTTTCCAATCGATAGCTGCTCTCTCGGAAAGGTTATATCAAACATATCCGTCAATGCATTATAAAAAAAAAAAAACAAACATGGATAAAGATAAGTCTCTAAGTGAATGAAAAAAAAATGGTGGGCTTTTGTAGGTACATTAAATAATTGTACTGAATCTTTTATTCGATTTCTAATTTAATCTATAGATAAAAATGATCGGCTTAAATTACCTTTTATCTGCAATTCTGCCAATAAATATCAAAACATCTAAATCCCGAGCATGCAATTCAATTGAGATTACAGATTGGTCAAGCAATTACAGCTGATCTCGGCCCATTTTAACTTAAAAATCGGTTTACAATAGAACTCAGCTATTTTCTATATCTAATTATTTCCCTCGTCTCCCTTATTTTTCACATATCTGTTAACATTTATTCACTATAACATAATTTGTAAGTACCTACTATTATATTATTCGACCACTTAATTTGCACACCTTCATCCAGTGAATATTTTTGATTAAATTACCGAGTTCGTCCAATACTGAACTTAACAATTTCACATGAACTAATCAATACATTTTTTTTTATATATATACGTGAAATGTATTGGGTGCAATTTACTACATGTAAATTTATAAGTACCTGAAATTTATCGGGTGCAATTCACAATTTTTTCCCTTCGTCGTGCTCAATTTACATTTTATTACATTACCTTATCGATAATAAGAAGGCGAGTCGATTATAATTGTCCAGAATATAATTTATCTATTATTTACTGTAGGTATACGTAATTAAAGATAAACCTGCTTACACTACTTTTTAATGTTATCTTAATTTTTATTTTTCAATGCATTTAGTCAAAGGCCGAGTCATAGACAGCATAATATTACATACCGACTTACAATACTATTAAAATCCTATTTTCGCTAACACAAGTGCTTTTAGATGAGTTTTTCGTTAGTACCATCGTACACAGATAATATACGCTTACACTATTTTTCAATGTTACCTTAATTTTTATTTTTCAATGCATTTAGTCAAAGGAAGAGTCATAGACAGCAATATTACATACCGACTTACAGTATTATTAAAATCCGATTTTCGCTATTCGACCACACAAGTGTTCTTAGACGAGTTTTTCGTTTGTATACCGTCGTACACAAACAATATACTCTCGCACACTTGCAGTGCTAGAAACATTTTTTTCCACAATAATTATTATTATTTTGCGATTACGCCAAAAACAGTTTTGCGCCATTTTATTTTGTCGGTTTATGGCCAACACAGTACCAATTATTATATAGGTGGCAGCACTAAAAAAAAACCTCCCGGGTTCGCACGGATGCGTTTGCCCATAATCCGGTACGCTTAACCGGTTCAAACGTCGTCTTCGTTTTTAACTTTTATCTCAGAACTATTTCCGTGTTTCGGACGAACGTGACGTCATTTCACCAAGGCGAAAAAAAACTCGATTCCGCAACGTTTCGCGCATATATGTCTTGTGTGCGGCATTATCGTGAAGAAAAAGAAAATTCAAAGTTCAAACGGCGTGACAGCTAAAAAAAACGGTTCATACATACAGCAGCAGTCACACTTTTTCACCTTTCCCGAAACACCACCGGGACGCGTCTTTTTTCTTCGCTTTGTTCCCTTGTGTGCATGTGTCAGAAGTTATATATATTTCAGGAATTCGTCTTTTATCTACACGCAGTTAAGTGTATATGTATTACCTATATATGTATATAAATTATATGTATATATGGCCAAGGCGGTCGACGATTCTTTTCAAAAGATTTGCGCACGTCCCATTTGCTCGTCCCATTATTATGTATTTTTATGTTATATTACCTATACACTGCAATTTGTTATAAAACTTTTTTTCACTATATGGTTTTTCATTCTTGTTTTTTTTTCCTCCCTTCATAATTATATGAGTAAAAATAAATACATAAACAAATCAAGCACGAAGGATTGCACGATCGAAAGAATGAAGTATAAATTAAATATTGGTACAACGATTTTTTGACTGCTCCAAACCATTTGCAGAATTTATTGCGTTGCAATAAATTATAATTCGTTAAACGTCCAGTCTTAAATGTAAACACCGCGGCGATGGTTTGTTGACAAAGAGTTGCTTTAACAATTATTTCATTAATAAAACCACTACTGAGAGAAAATAATTGACACATTTTTAGTGGCGGATGAGGAGACTAAAGCTCGTCCTATTAATAATTCAATACTTCCCATTCATTCCAATTTACAACGGAAAAAAAAATCCTAATCTCGTAATAAATAAAAGTTATTAAATGCTCTTATAGTTTATACTCGTCCTAAGTCAGCCAAACAAGAACTAAATCTGCCGGCATTTCAAGTATGTATTTAATAATAAAACGCCGTGTTCCAAAGCGTGGCTAATACAATGAAGGCTAGCCTTTATTTGAACGATTCAATTAGTCTGTAACAGAAAGAATAAATAAGGAAAAAATACACAAGATAAAATTTCCACGAACACTGCAAACAAAACGGCATTTGTTCATAATATTTTTGGTCCGCATTTCTGAGACACCTATACCATCTACGTTTTTATTTCCATTCTAATACGTTAATACTTTATAATAATATATCGTTTAGCTTACGCGCACTTTCGATATTAATGTCCCACGATGATGTTTAAAATAACTACTCGAGTACAATCTCCCCCCCCTATCTAATTAATGCGTGAATAGACGGTAATTAATATAAATAAAGGACTGGACGTCGAGTCCATTGAACTACGTGCCTATACGCATTTTAAATATGTTTTTAAAGTTAAGATCTGCAATGTTTTCCTGATAAATAAGTTGCTTCAAGTAAGCCCAACCACAAATTTATTTTCTTGAAAAAAAATATATATTTTTTGTTTACAAATTATATTGCAATCAAATTATAACAATTTATACCTAAGTGGCTAATTATGTTAAACAGACTTAAAATATAGGTACCTAAACTTAACATGATACCAGTGTTGTACAAATGTCTGTATCGTCTGTATCGTCTCTATACAGCGATTGTAGTTGTTCACTAGCATTATCATTTTGTTATAGTTTCCAATGTTAGAACATTGCATAATATTGCGTATTAGTATTTAGTATATTGTAAGGTATGAGCCCAAAATCGTCCATGTGCTTACGATAATATTCTAAAAAAACTTTTCAGCGTTTCAGGTATTTATTTTGTACAACAATACTACAGTTTTTTTTAATTCCTTAAGCTCTTTTTGGAAATATTTAGTGATACATTGTTAAACAGTCAAATTTAAAATAATTTATTCACGTCATGACTGAACGGCTTATAACGTGGGTCAGATTTACATACCTATATATACCTACATGGCTACATACTATGTATAGTATACCGAGTGTCCGCAAAAACTGGGTACACTCTGTAACTCAGTTACCTACATGGCTACATTACTCGGGACAATATAATTATTTTAGAATTCTGTCTCCGGGAGATTGATGATTCAATAGTCTAGTTTCGTGTCCAGCTAACAAAATTCGAATATATGGTTAGGACTTAGGGTACTGAGCAATACGGGTAATTTAATTATACAATGTACCCTGTTTTCGCGGACACACGGTATACCAGAACGTCTCGTCGACCTTTTGAATTCCTGGATTTCTAAAAAAATGTCTAGAATACACCCTATTTGTCACGCTTTTCCGTCGGATATTAAATGCGTGGCGATTTGTTTTCACAGACTTGCGTCCAAGCTGCAGGCTGCTCTCGACGACTGGTTGACCTGAACGGAAGGTACAAAAAATAATAATAATACAAAATAAATACAGTTAGAAAACTTTTACACCGGCGCGGTGACGACGTTTCTGGGTTAAGTGTAATTAGCGATAAGTTATATGCGTGCCGATTAATTAGGAAGAATAATAAGCCGTGTGCCCACGGAAAATTACCCGACTGGAAATAACAACTTTTACTTTTCATTAATTTCACCGTTATAACAAAAGTTCGTGAATCGTCGTCACAGTTGACATTGATCCAACACACTGGCAGGCGTACATATTATATTATACCCAACTACAGTACTATACCTACCACATATTACGTGTACGTCTTTAATATCAAATTTACGACGATGGAGGGCGCAAGTCATGATAATAATATTTTTTTATTATCATTTTATGGGTGACAAATGACGATCGGATCGCAACGATTGATTTATTTTGTCGCCCTATATAGTCGCGTAAAAATAGTCGTAATTATAATTATATAATATTATGTATGTGTACGGCATTGGACAACAACAGCGAAATCACGTTTGGAAAAATATTTTTTGGGGGTTTTTCTATATCCTTCCGGCAATCCAAAAATGTACATACATAATGTATTATTATGTTGTAATGATTTCCCGCGCAAGTACAGCTGATATTAAACAGTGCGGAAATTCCTCAGAGCTGCACCGCTGTTACACACCATAATACTAAACAAACAACGGACGAGACGACATAATTTATCTGTCGTGAATCTAAACGAAAATCACACCGGTGGCACAATTAAATACGGGGGCGATACGCCAAGTGCGGATCGATCGGCACGAGAATAAATAAAACGGGATTCCTGTACAAACAATTCGTGTATATATATATATATATAGGTACCGACTATTATACCGAGGTATAAACACCCTCCAGCAGCAGACGTCCTTATAAAATAAAAATAAAATACGCAGGCGGCGATCGTATATACCAAGGTCTGTGCTATAGACAGTATTACATAGGTAAATATAGGCACCAAGGTCTGGCCGTATAATACAATTATAATAGTTATACCGCGCCAGCTCAGTTGCCTCCCCCCCCCCCCCCCCCCCGAAAAGATACGAACCTGCGCGGGTGGGGATTCAGAAAATCGAAGTAGTATTTAGATGGGTACCAAAGTTTATATGTGTGTCTGCAGACGGTCCATAACGCAATAATACCTAATAGGTACACAAATAATTTATAATAATATTATTTATTAATTTATAATAACCGATTGCTCGTAACAAAAACCAAAAAACGAGCGCTCGTGATCCATACTTGGCAAAACTCCCGTCCGCTTACAATCGATGCTGACACAATATAAAGCCAGCAGACGTGTGTGTGTGTATGGTTGTATAACGATATTATGATAATAATAACAACGACCGATGTTGTCCGTGGACCGCATTGCGTCATCAGCGGTGCAATTATGAATATAATTATTATTATCATCGTAATACCTACAGCAACTCGACCGAGTCACACAGCGACGGTTCCCACAACCCGACACACACACACACACACACACACACACACACACACACACACACACACACACACACTGTGTATCGTAACTTGCAGAAAAACGCATATTTTTACGCCGTTTCTCCTCGACGTGCATCGCGATGTGTCCGATAAAAAAAGACCGCCGGCCCGAACACCGCACGAGCTCGGCGATCTCGAGTGTGCAATATTATGTTTAGAGAGGATATGAGACCGGTCGATATTTACGATATATTATTTTTATATTATCATATTATATTATACCATTAAATTGTGAAAAACACACTCGACGTTCGAATAACAATATTATTACTATGAGCTGCAGTCCGACGGCGGAGGTCGAGGACTGCAGCTGAGAACATATTCTTCTCAGACGTTATATTAAAAAGTCGAATATAAAAAATATATAATAAATACACGTGCCGAGACGGGCTCCGAACAGACGGAAAAACTGAGATCGAATTAAGAATATTTTATTGTCTCGGCTGAACTATATAATATTATGTTACTGGATGCATAATTTTCAATTCTCGTACCGGATGAAGCCGGAAACTCGTCTAGAACGGAAGGGTTCTCCGAACCCATGCAATCCCGGTCGCCGCTGGTAGTTTTTAATGTAATGACTAATGATAATTAATTGTTTATGTTTAATTATAATAATACGCTATTCAATATTCAACACAAACGGAAAAACCACGAGTATTGACCGATATAATGTGCGGTTATTTTTTTCTTATGAGCGGATACAATTTTTAATAGTCGTAACGACTAATGTAGTAATGTGTCTCATGACTACCGACAGCTCTGTAGTGTATATAGATCGACTATAGTTACGTGACAAATTTAAAACAACGCCGATAAAAATATCAGTTAATTAGGATTAAATTTAGGAATAGTCGCGCTCAGAGGCGTGCTCAGGAATTTTGAACATAAAATGATTTAAAAATATATAATGTCCTGATATAAAATTGAGAAATAACATAATTTCATGTAAATGTAAGTGAATATGTAATTGTCAGTTGTCTCGATACACAATTTAGTCTTTTTACATATTTTCACTGTCGTCTGCTATTTTAACCTTATTATTTTATTAATTAAAAGTAGGTCCCACCTAACCTTTTTATTTTTATGAATTTATGATTCTCATAAGCTAATATACAGTTATTCCTGCTGTTAGCATCAGGTAAATAATACGTATTACTTGGCTTTTATCGAAGTCCTCAAAATCGATGTGATACAAAACCTGCTGAGGCTGAATCTCGTATGTGGTTTTACAATACAATTTTTTTTTACTTGAAACGTATGAATATTACGTGTTTTCTTGTTTTGCATATTGGACTATGTTTTTACCAAATAAACTAGTTTGTATGATTGAAGACATTTTGTATTTTATACGTCTATAACCGTATAATAAGTTTATTTTACACAGATGTTTAAAATAGTTGCAATAAATATTATGAATAGTTATTAGTTATAATAGTAAAGGTCATCCCAATTAATATATTTTAATTTATAAAATAATGCTAAGGGTTGCCCCCACTACTCACTAGTATTATAACTTAATATTATTGTACGAATGCCACAATAATGTCTGTTCAAATCGAATTAAATAAAAAAAATGGTACAACCGTGGCTAATTAAAATTGACTATTGATTATGCAAAAAAAAAATAATTGAATATTGTATATTATTACGTCATAATAAATTAAAATGAAATAATACGTAAATTCTACTATTTTACCCCTATAGCGAGTCATATAATTATCATCATCTCATTGTTAAAACATCATTCAGTGGCTCATGGTAGCTGTTGTAAAAATTCAAACGATCATAAGTCATCACTACTGTATGTACATGTGTGTGTGTGTGTGTATTCGGTCGGTGAGGTCACGCGTAGATTCATTATTATTTTTATTTCCACGACACTTATTATATAACCGGTGCTGCGGTTAGACAAATGTTTGGAGAACTGCTAGTTACAAATACGCATTGCTTTTTTCGTATTTCTTTTTGAACTCGCCACCGCCGCTGAATACAAAACATAAACCTTAATGGTATAAACTCGACGTTTGCTATACCTATAGCATTTAATAACGATGGCGACGCGACGTCTTAGGGTATATTATGCTAGTCTTGTGTGTGAATGTCTTTAGTTATGTGATATGTGTATCGTGTTTTCGGTGGTTGTGCCAAGAACATCGATAATTCAAACGAGTTACTGAACCCGCGAAGTAGCAAATTGATTGAATATATTAATTGTTAAATCGGCAATGTTAATATATTTATATTTTTTTTCTCCGTTTTGACTGATGCCTTACGATGCCCACCTTGTTTGTAAACGGTATAGTTCATAAAATGATAAATAATATGTAAAATGTATATATATTTTTGTTTTTATATTATTGTACGATAGTGGTATAGCTAGGACATGGGTACATATTATTTGTGATGTCGAACTCTAATTCTAACAAACCCTTCAGTCCACCGCTATAAAAATGAAATTATTACTCCGATCAACAATCAACAATTAAACCAGCATGGCAGCATGTATTACAATTTAGTATAATCTATCCGACACCAGTATCGTAAGGGCTAGAAATGTTTTCAACGAAGACAGACGCTCCACCATAATATTATTGTATATCGTCGTCGAATCGTAATTGTTATTCCACTCGTGGCGCACGTGAAAGGTCTGACGTGAAAGACTTGTGACTATTACATTATACTCGCCTTCCATCAGCAAACCACGTAATGATATGTAGGAATGATGAGGGATTCACCTTTGAGAACGTTGTGCAATCCAATTTGAGCACCGTACCCAGCTAAAAAAAAAAAAGGCGCGTATTGTGTATGTATACTTGCAGCGTAGGCTAAAAAAAAAATCTGTGTCGGCAAAATATTGCTCCATCTCATGGTTATCCTAAAAACATTTTCCACAAATCTAAAACGATATTATATTCAAATTTACCGTATTTCAGTTATTATATAATATCGTAATCGACGTTTCGTGGCCAAAACGGGTTCGTTTTCTTCTCCTATGCAATTCGCGTGTATAAACGAGTACCTACCTACCTATATAAGTATTTATACAAACTATGTAATGTAACAATATTCACTAAAATACATAAATATAACTGTATAATATAACTATATGGCGTTAGTGCGTTACACAGTTTCATAATTTATTATTAATCGCTTGCATATTGTCTATTATTTGCGTCATCCGCTTGTACGGAATTTGAAAATAATGGCGAAATGTTTAACTCCGTTGTATTTCTCGAAGCTATTGAATTCGCATATTTTGTGTTCCAATGATGACTATTCATTTATTTATTACTCATCAATCGAATTCCCGGACCCCGTCAATTAGCCACTCATTAATAAAACGACCGAATTAAGCGATCAACCGTAAGTTATGCAGAACTTTCACAGCTTTAATATAATGGTACCTAATTGAAATCTATCATCATTTAGGATTTCATGAATTGTTTTTTTCTTTCAATGATTTGCAAGTCCAACATTTTAAGTATGCTATTAATTTCTTATCAGAATTACGTCACGTTTATGTTTGTGTATAATATATACATCCAATAACCGTAATTCCTAGTGTTATGCAACGGATTTCATTAGTAAATTTACTATATTAGTGACAACAATAAAGTATGATCAAGATTTAATATACAGTGGCATAACAGCTTCTAAGTGTAAAATAGACTTTCTCCAAAATTATTTCACATAAATTCCTTTATTTAATTTTGAATTTGAATCCACATGTAACATTTTTTTTTTTTTTTTTACTGCGTTTGACCTTTTTTCCGAACCTCGGGGAAATCAGTATGCCCCAAGGACGTGCACGAATCCTTTTAAACTATACATGTCGATCGTTACGTACATATCTTTATTTTGATTCCAATATCTCGTATTAAATTTCTGCTTATTTTAAAAATAACCAGATCCGATATCGTCGTACTCATATTTATACAACTATATTGGTTTTCGAGATTTGCATCAAGTATATAGGTATATGATGACGACGTAAAAAAAATAACTTACAAAAGAACATAATATTATTATATTCAATTGAAACTCGATGACAATTCAATTTATATAAAAGGAATATTTGAAATTATAATACTAACCAACAGCAACAATATAATAATATAATATCAATATCAACTCTTACAACTACTGTGCACGTTTAATGTCACGACCGACGGCAGTTAATGTTTGGATCACGGTTGATGTAGTAACCGTGGTTATGTTTACGGAAACCGTCTGCAGGGTTTAACAAACGTCGTGGTCGACATTTCTGGGACTCAAACCCATGTATACACATTATGCACACGAGTGCGGTTGGATCAATATTTGCCCATAAATATGCCAATCATGGATCGGTACGTTTATTTATATACCTACCACACTGGTTCACCTAATTCGATTGTCTTCTCACCGTCATTCGATATAATGATAAATGATAATAGGTATACGCCATATAGTATATTGTATAGGAGTATCTATTGTACCAATAAATCGTCGACGGACAAAAGTGAACTGAAACGCTGAAAACTGAAGTTGGACGTGGTTATTATATATAGGTATAATACGTCTCTAATTCATATCGAATTCGGCAGCGAGTTTTTTCGATATGAACCGTTGGTGCTTTTTCGCCAATTCCTCTAGATAAATGGCATGGTCAGCCAGTCGGAAATCGCAAAAGTCACCCTAGAAAATAAAAAACCACCGTCGTGGTCGTTTAAATGTTAATTACCTATTATAAGGGAGCTATTTTTTTGGAGTCTAAATCATATTGTAATGAAATATAATATAATATTCATGTGTACCTACATAATGCAGTTACATTTAACTTACTTTTCAGTAACATTTTGAAATTATATTATCATAAATATTTGGTATACTAATTAAAACTTAAATGTTGACCTTGGGCCTTGTGCCCCTTCAATTAACTACGCCACCGTACTTCTATATAAATAAATATATATATATTACAGTACCTGGAAAACGGTTTCGTGAAACCGGCCCAAGTTGAACGCCTCCAACCAGCGGCGCTTTTGAGACACAGCCAGACAGATGAAAAAAAAGGCCTGGTAGTCGACCGAATGCACGACGACCAGGCACATCCATCGGCAAATTTCGGGCCAGCTAAGACGACCCCAAAAACAGTCGGACACCCAGCCGGAGCACAGAAGCCACCAAGAGACACCAGACATCTGTAACGATATTAATTTGTCATTATTTATAAGTTATTACATGATATTATGCGATATGAGCGATGATGGCATTGACACACTCGGCCGATCGGGGACGGTCGTCGTAATTATTATATTATCATATGTATATAGGTACTATATTATTGTATGTACCTCTAAATACGAACAATGATGGTCGTGTCTCGCTTAATATTACGACGGTGAAACGCACAACAAGACCGCATAATTTCAGCTCGAAAAAAAATCACCATCAAAGGTTAAACGTTCCATTGTTTGATTCGACCTCCCCGAGTCACCATCATAATAATATGCTCTTTTTAATTTCTAGTCCCCTACGCGATATCATGACATAAAAAAAATGTAAAAAAAAATCGCTAATTAAGTTCGTAAGACTATACGTCGTTGTAGTATGCTTATCGAGCCAAATTAACTTTTGAATTATAATATTTCAACGCCCACGCAATAAATGTACGTAAAGTACCTATAATAATACTTACTATATAGGTAATAATAATAATATAAGGCACTTAGATTCAAATTATAGGTCACAACGCTGATAAAGGTATGTGTACCTCGTATATATAAATTATGTTATATTCCAAGAATTTAAAACATCAGTACCACGTGTGTTGCAAGACTTATATGTTAATGAATACTTAAATAGTTAAATACAATAGTATTTCATCTATAAACGCGCTACTACATAAAAGGTTTTAAATTAAAAAGTAATTACGCCAATTAGATTAAACACTGTTGACTTTTAACGTCACAATATAAGCAAATACTATAAAATATTTAAAGTATAGGTATCATTCATACAATAATATTATGAACAAAATAATCAAAATCTAATGAACTTAAATTACATTTGTTATATTTGCACCAAAATATGTCAAAAATAAAATTAAGACAAGATTCCCACTCTCTCGTATACTCGAATTGTTTAATGGAAGTTAAATTTTTAATAATTTTTTAATAATTTTAAATGAAATTCGATAACTGGCAAATTAATAAATGGTAATGGTGGTGTTCGAGCCTCGAGTAATTGCTCCAAATCGAATAGGTACTTGACTCTGCTTTAATATCATACATCAATTATGATGATAATATCGTATATTATGTTGACTAAAAATGAGTACCTATGTAAACTGTAAAGGCCTAATGAATATGGATTTACTTAATGTCTTTTGATCTTATAATAATGCAGTGGAGTTAGCCTTGTGTTCACAATATTAGTCATGTAAATAACCACAACAGTACTATTCTAATACATCGGATGTAACGTTCCACTTTTACTCGTCAATATGTTTATGGTTTTATGTAGGTACTATAACCTAGTAAAAGAGTTTATACTTTATAGAATAAATTAATAATAATATTTATGCACTTTGCACTGCTTTAACACTTCAGTTCAGTATTTTTATATGCCCATCACTTCAAATGCATATGCAATAATATCATAAATCACACATGCCGTAGGTTCTTAGTTCTTACTAACCATTAAATATTTTAATCTACGTGTATCTTTTAACTATAACCTACGATCAGATCGTATATATATAATGCATAAATATTTTTATTACATTTTATTGAGTTGTAACATCAATCGCGCAATAAATTTAAATTTTTAATGTTTTAAGTAATAACGTAATGTCAAACAAATATTATTTAATTTGTTATTAAATTAATATTTAAACGTTTTTAAATATTATTCTACCCACTACAAGACCGACATATTATTATAATATTAAATGACATAAATCCATGGCCGAGAGGATCACTCATATAATTAATAATTATACCTATTAATATAAATATACTTCATTTAATTTTCAACAACTGCCTTAAGCAATGAGCGTTTATAATTGGAAACTGGAAACCACGAGAAGGTAGGTATAGGTACATGTACGCCATAAATCACGACTATGGACGGCCATCGGGTCAATATCACGAGATACCGAGCTACTGATGAGCCAATTGAAAAATACCAGCTACCACTTGTAATATGACCGATCTTATTTTTATTTCAATTTCCCGCTTACACTATACCGCTTATATTACCCTGTAGGTAACATACTGGGTCAGTTGGTATGCAGGTATGAGGAGGGGTCGTAACTCCCGCTTACAAATAAAAAAATTTACAGTGTTATTAAGCGAGGAGATTATTATGTAGTGTTCATCTTTATAATTAAAATTTTCAAAAATATTTTGTAAATTTAGGCATATTTTATGTTATTACCAAATGGATTGAAATTTAATACTGCCGAAATATTTAAATTAAAAATGTATTTATTTTTATTTGTTCCATATTTAAGATAAAATAATTAATATTTAACTTGAATTTAACAAGCCAAGAGTTCACTAAAATATTTTTAATAGACTAAACTAAATACTAGAACATATTGGATTCTGAGAGGATTTATGAATGTAATGGTTCTACAATTATGGGTTTTATTATTATTATTATTATTATTAGTTTTGTCTGTTATCACCTTATACCTAGAGAAATAAAAATTATTTGATATTCAACTTTGAAAGTACTTTTAAAAGTAACCATAACAAACAAAAAACAATTATGTAAAAGCGGGGATTCTTACACACAATTTTGTGACACCAAGATTTTGTTATTTTGTTTCAACTCAAAAATAAATTACTGTAGAAACTTGAAATATATACCAAATTTTCATATTAGGTACTATATTAGCATTTACAAGACATGCTTAGGTATGATTTTAAAAATATCGTATCTCTTTTTGTGCTATTTATTAATATATGACATTTTCAAATTATTTCTTAATCTTGAAAATTTAATAAAAGATCGCACATTAATTTACTTCTAAAAATTGAAAAATATTAAATATAAATAGGTACATATTATTATAGACGTTTTATAAAAGTTGGAAATTCAATTTTAACAAAATTCTTCAAAATCAACCTATATTTTATAGTAACACTTTCAATTTTAATTAGCCAAGAATATTGTACAATGTCAATATTTCTCATGAGCATTTCTTACTATAACCTAAAAATCTAAAAAATAAATATGTAGGTGCAGTTTGTTTATAGACGACATGTCGACATTGAAATTAAAATTTGAATGAAGTTGGGTATTTATATTTAACGAAAAATAATAATTAGTAATTTTATTGTAGTTAAAAAATATTTTTCGTGGTAACTTGAAACTGTTGTGTATGTTAATAATTTAATATACTTTAGTGAGCTCACTAAGAAAGCACAATGGCATTTTAAAATATTTAGATTAATTTTTAGCTATTGCCCTATTTATATCCTAAACGATCTAAACATATCCATACCGTTCTACGGTAAGTCGGTGTTGACTCAAAAGATAATAACAATAATATAATATAATGATATACCTAGCTATAACTATACGAGTAGTACATTAAACACTATTATAAAAATTAGTTATGGAATAAATACGATGTTTTCGGCAAAAATAAATTTAAAATACCTACCGAATTGCTAATTATAAAATAAATTACCAATAGTTATGTAAATATACAATAGAATATTCTCCAAAATATAAGCTAACAAAGTAACAGACAATCTCCGTTCAGAATAATTCAATTATTGTTTATCATAATATGCAATGATTTATCATTGACTTCAAATTTCACGCATCCATTACAAACACCTACCTACTCAATGACAAGGTAGGATACTCGACACCTATTCTACAGCAGAGTGACTTCCCCGATTTTTTTTTATTTACTCAAGTTCCATATTGTTTTCTACGACAGAATTTTACGAGTGAATTGTATATGCATTTAAAAAAGGGCTTATATTCATACAGTATTAATATTGGCCATTGGAATAACATATAAAGGTATATATTACGTACCTATATTACACTATTAATAGTATATATTATATTTAGTTGTTTAATCCTATATTATAACGTAATGAAAAAAAATAAAACAAAAATGATTAATCTATCAAGTTTTTACTTCTTCTAACAAGACTTCCTTGACTTCCTTTCATAGATGTATGTTTTGAATAAAACCGTAGGAACGTAAAAAAAAAAAAAATGATTTTGGTCGATCAATTTGAAACATGCGTTCGGAAATCATTTTTTATCGGACTCCCAATGCCGCCCCCGCTAATTCCCATACCCGACACAATCAATATTCATTCCACGAGACGTTTCCTAACCTTAAACGCGTTGTACACTTCGGGTTGTTCTTGTTGCAACAGCCCTTCAATCAAATGACCAAAAGCAGCTCTCCTGTCGTCGTCCTCGTCAAATGCCGGCGGCCAAACGTATCGGGTTGTTTCGAAGAGTCTGAGCAGTACGGCGCAAGCCTCGACGCATCTTTATCACACATAATATATATTATAAGTATGTAATACAATTTTATACGAAACCTATACAGCCTGCACCGCCTCCACCGCGGTGTGCATCACAAACCCGTTTTCCGATCCTCGCGACGCTATAAACAACGTACAAGTCATGCAATCGAATAGCCACGGCGATCCTCGTCTTTCGACACGACTGTATAGTTGTTCGAGCTCCGAGGACGCCGCCGAATCTTCGGCCACCAACCCGACGCTCGATCCGTACCTGCAATAATAATAATAATAATAATAACTAATATGTCGAGGAAAAAAAATTTCGTAATCAAACAGTATTTTAATAGTAAACGTGTTTTTTTCTTACCTCAGCGCCAATCGAATTCCGGTGACATCGAAATCGGTTAGGTTTAATTTACGATCGAAAGCGCCCAGGTCGAGTTGGCCATCAAAACGGCGACGGCCGACCGACGCTATTAAATCCATCGTCTCCGTTCCCTGCCGAAACGTCCCCAGTTATTAATTTATTATAAATTCCAATTTTGTTGAATCGTTTTTCTGACTTTTGTACGTTTATTACACCAATCATACTTAACCACGTTTTATATCCTTTCATTAAGCATTTATATTTTAATTTATGATTTCTCAGAAACTTAAATACTATATTATTATTGTGTTCTAATGCTCGAAGTATTTTACTGGTATAACATAAGGATATTATAATTGTAGTGACCATGCTTGGTAAATCACCATGTAATCATTATACAGGTACTCACGGTTATCTGGTCGGAACGGATTATTATAGAGCGAACCCTCTGTAACCAGGCACCGCCTTGATGTTGATTAGTATTTGCCAAAAACCCGGCCAGAGTGCCAGGGGTAGATTCGGTGGCACACCCAGTGCCGTCCGACAGCAGAGGGCGTTGTAATTTTGTCAAAAGTTCAGTTGTTTCGTCGACGAAAACTATTTGGTCTTCTGTACGGCTTTCGGCGGACAGTTTTAATAATGTTTCCTGTCAAAAACAAACAAAAAACCACAAAATGTACAAACATTTCATAATTACACACGCAGCACGAGCCACGAGCGCGACCCTTCCCCACGGTCGACGGTTGAAACTTTTAGGAGTTATATGGTTACGCAACAAATTTAATATTGACTTTCTATTCGGTTTATAATACACATTATAATATAATTCATGGTGTGTGCACTGTGCGCTTCGCATATACAATCGCGTAACATTATTATTACGACTGGAGGGCAAAGATGATCATTATGATTAGTGATTGCCGAGCTGTCCGAACGGACCAAACTTTTAAACGGTACATTACCATAAACGCGGTTGGGTCATGAGTTATACACACTCCATGAATAGCGTATCTATTGTGTAGGCGTAATGCTATAATATCATGTATGTTTATTTTTGTAATAATATTATTATTATTATCATCAACTGTGGCTGACAATAATGGTACGATAATTTATAAATATTACACTTTATACTTGATAGTTTAGTTTTAAGTCCGTGTAAACACGTGAGCTGAACGTGTGCGTGGCGGCTTGTACTAAACGCAGCCACAGCATCACGAGAACGTCTCTCGGAATGGGATGACCATCAAAATTTTGGAGCGAAGCGTAGTAAAGTTTCGTGAGTGTCGTTATCCCGGTTATTACAGGGCCCGAACCGTCGTCACAGCAATGGTCAAGTACAACGTTTAACCCTGTAAAAAAACCAAAGGTGAAATTAAAATTCCCGCCAAAGGTATACGAGCTATCAATACACTATGGTGTATAACAGCGGTTCCCAAATAATTACCCGATGGTACCCACTCATTTGGACCAAATTCAGCTATGGTATGAATACTTGGAGAATTATTGTTAAAAAATTAAACATTAATTGTCTAATTGATAACCAATTAAAAGCGAGTTCATGTTAGTAAAAATACTAGTCATGCAAGTAGGAAAGTTCACAAAACTATGAACACACAGATCTTGAGTATCTATGATGTTATATTATGTATTTCCGTTACTTTTGGGACCCATAGACTCGGAATAGCACAGACTACGGAAGTATTTGGACAAAAATTCCAAACAAAATTGTTGAAAATTAGATAAATAGTCCGTATAAACGTATAAAATTATTTTTGCTATTATTATTATATTTATAATAATAACAACTAATTATTATTATAAAATTCAAATTGAAATTAACGGAAATAATAACATTAAATTGTAAATAAAATTATTTTTATGTTCGTATGGGACGTAGTGTCCTTGAAATGGGGAACCGCTAATATATAATAATAATAATGCTGACCTCCGATCGACGGGCAACAGGAGTAGGCGACGCGGACGATCGAGTCGAGCGACTTCCGGTCACCGCCCGGGTCGAGAGAGACTTCCGTTTTACGAGAATGGGTCGCTACGAATCCGTCAAGCGAACCGAAAGCGTCCGTCTGACCAAGCCAGCGTCTGCCGGCGGCCGTGGTGCAGGCCACGCTCACCATCAACAGCTGTCGCGGATCCGACCAATCAAAGTCGTCACGGCACGTCGTCGGGTCTCCCCGCTGCAGCATGTCGTACGTGGACGTGCCCAGCGGCGTCCCACGCACGTTGGTCAAGAGCTGCCGTCGACGGCCGAGGTCAGGGTCACCGGCGGCCGCGTTTTCCAGGAACGACATCTTCCTGGTGACCAACCGCCAGATCTCATCGTGACTACTACCAGTCATCGTGGCCGCGACCGCCGTCAGGGAATCCACGTCCGCGCCGCAGGTATCCTTCCAGCGCCTTTTCTCGAACAATCCATCCACCAACTGTTGGCACGCTGCAGGCAACGTGGCTGAACGCTCGGTGACCTTGGCCAGTATGCGCAAGCCGAAAGCGTTTTCCGCGACAGAGTCAAGCGTCTCAGGCTGGAAAGCGGCAATCGCGGCCACCAGCAGGCAGAGGCCGTTCGTCAACGTCGCAGGAACGCACCGGCGGTTGGCGGACAGAAATCCGAGACAGTGGTTCGATATACCGGCTGCGTGGATCCGCAGCGTTCTGGACACCTTGACCGGGAACATTGCTATCGCGGAGCGGTATCTGAACATCTTGGCCAACAGGTACGTGGCGTGCAGCGCACGGGCGTACCGTACCACGGCCGCTATGTCCGCTATGTCCGACCGTCGGGGGATCTCGGGTTCGGCGATCCACTCGTGGAAACCAGATACAACGGCCCGAAGCAGTCTCCGATCGCCGTCAAGGCACTGGAAATAACGAAGTCAGTTACCGCAGTACCACCAAGTACACATTTTACAGTAAAAAGATCACAAAATTGCATGTTTTTTTATGGTGCTGTTCAGGCTACGTTACTGCCTTAACCAAATTTTGAAGATTTGGTCTTAATCACTACTTTCCACTATTTCAAAATATAATTTCCTTATATTTTTCTCGTTCTAAGAACAGGGTCTCTTTAAGAGCATCATTAGTTTTTTGAAAAATAAAACTATGGTAATAATAATAATTCTATTAAAATTGAAATTATTATGGTTAAAATTAATATTGGATAATACACCATATAATAAATATCCATATTAAAAAGATAGAATGGTATATATGTATATTATATGTACAATACACAATATATTATTATTATATCTAATGGCATGATATTCTTAAGTTTATAAAATTTGTTAACAGTTAAATATAGCTGCTTAACTTTATTGTTTACATGTAGATTCCATTCTAAGTGACTAGGTATCAAAATATATTAAATCTAAATATTATATACTTTGAAAGTTTGAACCCTTGAGTTTTTTATTATTACATTCGATATTGTTACTATACAAAAATGTACAAAGAATGTACAGCCATGAGCCAGATCATCAAAGTGGATAAAGGTATTATATATATTTATATAAACTAAATTTAATAAAGAAAAGTATTTAAAAAATGTTTAATAGGTATTTAACGATATTTTTTTAGATTTAAATAAACCAACTACCTTTTTAATTCTTTAAATCCTTAGTTTATTTATTGATAAACTGAATTCTAAGAATTTATTATCTGAAATAAGCAAACAAGTGTCATTTGTATATGCTACAGAGTGGTCATCTATAATCCATATGATCATCATACCACTTAAGTTGCATAATAGTATAGTATATGTATACTGTTTATATGTAGTATGAAAAATCATGAACTAACCACACTACTTTGTGGTACACCACAAACAATTTTTTTTACCCAATTCTTTATTCATCTTAATTATCATTTGTTGCCATTTTTTAGTTAGCTACTAATCCATTTAAGACTAGCTACTTTATTCTAAAATTATAAATTAATATAATAATTTATTATGATTATACTAAATTAATTAAAAATCGGTCCAGTTGATATGCACAAATAAAAAAGTATTTATCAATCTGATTTTTTTTTAAACATACGTGTCACAAAAAATTAATAACTGTAATGTGTTGCAAATCCATCAAGTCTTCAACCACTGACCTATACTCTAGAGTCTAGAGGATAACGGACCATATAACACTCAAATATACAGATAAAGAGGACGAACTTTAGAATATTAATATAACAATAATTTTATTTTAGTTTTTGTAACTTTGAGGTGATTAGTCTGAAGGTTATTATTTTTTTTTAGTCGGTTTTTTATTGTGGGGGAGGGTACGGTTTGAAACACGCTTAGATATGGCGAGGCATTGTCACTAAAATCTTGATGGTCACCCATCCGGGAACTAGGGACACCACCTGATGATTGACCTCAGAACACGTTAATGACATAGGCCAACCACCGCGCCAAACCAGAGCACTCTAATTAATTATTTTGCACTTTTGCGTAGGTATACAGCCACATCAGTATTTCATAAAAGTTAGGAGTATGTTTCGTGCGTAAGATTTAATATCGAAGCTTACCATTATAATATTTTAAATATAGTTTTGTGTGAAATTAAAAAGCACTACCGTATAATATTAATATTTTCTAGGGAATCAATGTACTTACAAACTAAAACAACTTTTTTTTTTGTTCTATAAGACCTTTTCAAGTTTTGTCCTAAATTAAATCTTAAAAGTTTGGCTACAAATTTACAATCGTGGCCGAGTAACGTTACCACAGCACCGACATAAAGAAACTTAAACTTCTGCAGAATTGGTGATTGCATAGAAAATTAATTTTCTTTATTAACTATAATAATTATAGATAATACTGTATTATTTTTATAGTGAAAATGTGTAATAGATGATGCTGAGGGTAATTTACCTGGAAAAAGGCGGACCGGGACGAGTGGTACTTAGAAACGGTGTCGAACCAAGTGGCAGTCGGATCGGCGCAGCACAAAACGGCGTACGGACCACGGCCACCGGGGTCGGCCGCAATGGTGGCCACGAATTCGACGACAGCTGGTTTGACGGCCCCGCGACAGCTGGCGGCCCGTCTGCAGACCACAGACAGGCACCGGGCCGTCAGCGACACGGCCGCCACCGTCTTGCCGAAGTCGCGGCGCTGCCGTAACAGGCACCGCGCGTGCGTGGCCTCGCACAGTGAACTAAAACTTTCGGCCGCGCTCTCAGGGTCCGGCGCCATGTCCACGAGCTTGGCGTACACGCGGATCGCCAGGCCGAAATGTACGTCCACCGACACGGCGCGGGACAGTCCTTCGGTCAGCCGCCGGAAGTACGCACCCATGTAGGTGTCGTACGTGAATGGCAACCGGACGAGCGCGTTTAGGCTACGGGTGGTGTCGCGCGCCAGCCGGCCCGGCCCGATGTCCACCAGCCTAGGCCACCGGTGGTCCACCAGCCGGCCGGCCGACCCGGTGACCAGCAGGGCGTCGCGCACCGCCGCGTCCAGTGCCCGCTCGACGTCGTCGGCGTTCTGCTCCAGCAGCCGGTCAGCGATCCGCCGGGCTACGGAGTCGGCGTCGGTGTTGTCGTCGCCACCGCCGTCCACGTCGGACGACGACACGGACGAGCCGACGATCGACTCGGCCAACGTGTGCACGTCGTTCAGCACGCCGCTGTCCAGCAGATACTCGTACAGCCGGCCATCCGGATCGTCCACGTCCTCTGCCTCCGTCGCCGAGTCCGGGCGAGTGTGGTCCATCGGGGCCACTCAAAATGCGTGATCGACGTAGCACAGTATAGGCTTTTTGGAAAAAAAAAATACGGCTAGATGAGTAGTTTTTATTTTTCGATCTAGTCGGTAGGTAGGTTTCTCTCTAACGGTCGACAGCAATACGTGTTGTGTGTATGGTGTATACCCGTTACTAAGGGGACGCTTACCCACGATCGATCGGATCAAAACGGTGGCACGCAGTGGGTACAGCTGCACGTTATTTTTTTCAGGCTTACCGAGTTATCTATCGAGGTCATTGTCAATGAACGATTCAAAATCTATACATAATAATATGTCAACATTCGAAATGCACTGCACGACGTCATTTCAACTTATCGGTTTTCAGTGCGTTAAATTCACATCCCTGTTGGAGTTATACCCCAGCAGGCATCTGTTCAATAACGCTACTTCCAATCGTGTACAAGCAACCTGCACCGTTCGTCACGAAACGATATTTTTACTAGCAATACTGACAAATCGACATCCATCAATTACAAGTCTCAACATTTACATTTAAAATAATATCTACCAACGTCATCAATACAATATTATATGACTTTATGAAAGACATTATGATTTGTACCTTTATTAGGTATACCTATATTGCTTGTTTTAAATTTTCTTGGAACAGAGGAATACCGCGTGGCTACAATTAATGCGTGTTTGTACCCGTACGTTAAAAATAATAATTAAATATATGTACCACAATTTATTTCTCGTATATAATTGGCATTTACATAATAATTTAAGTACATGATTTTACTGGTTGGAGCTGTTTTATTTGACCCACTCTGACCTCTGCTGCCGTTAAATCGTGTTGGATTTATATTTTTAGCTAATTTACAGTGTCTATATATAATAGTCATGTACTGGCGATTGTGCTGCAGGTACACTCATCAAATACATTTCGTAACATTTAGCTGCGGTGATTGTACATTTTAACAGTCGTTTCAAACACTGAATCTTCAAATCTGTTTAAAAATTATAGGTACGTAATATAAGCCATAATAACAAATATTATATGTTACGAAATTGAATTGGCAAGTTAGTTCTCAATAACTTGATAGGTATATTAATGTGTCAGTTTAGAAATGCCAATACAATATAGTCATAATATAATTACTATTTAACAACAATATTCCATCTTTTTGAGTGGTTTAAAGAAATTGCTTAAAGTCTAAATAGGATTAGAGCAACAATATCATTAAAATCAATTGATTATATGGTTTAATCGTTCTTGATTTGTTTTGTGGCTAGGGTTGTTTTTGTTCATAAAGGAAAATATGTCCGTTAGGTTGCCCCCTCCACTTTATCCTTGAAACATAAAGACCACTCAAAATTAATTTTATGGGTTTCAAATTAATTTTAAAATATCTGTGCAGTTTTTAGGTAAGTATATTATATAGATTAAATTTGGGGGAAACTTGGGAAACTTCATGAACGTATGTTCCTTAACTTAACAAACTCGTTACCTATGTATGCAAAAAGCATATTATATTATTATCCCAATATCCCAGAGTAAACGAGTCAGTATAATATTATTACTTCAATTATACATAAAAGGTTATTAATAAATTTATTGTATGATAACGTCCTTATGTAACTAGCATAGATAGCTTAAATTTTAATATTTTTAGTTACGGACTATAGATTTTAACTCAAATATTTTTACCGTTTGAATTCAATTCAATTGACTGGTAAAAAACTCGCCTGATAAAATTAATAGAACTTTACCATAAATCCTAATACTCGAATGTTGTACCCTTCGTGGATTCAAAATCAACTATACTGTATAATTTCGATTGAATATTCAAAAACATCAACAACTCATAATAATCACTTCAACGTTAAAAATTCCACAATATAGTGGACAATGGACATATAGTTACATATATTAAATAAAACGCCGCGACAGTCGTAGCCCTTAGCCTTTACATCATGTTGTCATTCGATGTTTTAAATTATATGTATCTATACAAAGTACTTTTTTTATGAGTACGTTATAATGTCAAACAAATAAAACTTAATTAATAAATACAATTGTACATTAATACCTGATCGGTACATTCATAAAACATATAAAACGATTAACGAATACTTCATTAACTCTCTTGATTGTGGTATTTCGAAAAATTTAATATGTACCTCTTCCTACAATACAAATATAATATCATTCGATTGAAACGAGCATTGATAATAGCCATTATTTCCTATTGAAATTGTCATATAGGTACTTCATTGGATGCGCACCAGTGGCGGCGCCAGGGGTGGGCCAGGGTGGGCCCGGGCCCACCTTAAAAAGTCTCCGGCCCCCCCTGTGGCCCACCCCAAAAATTAAATTTAATCATATTAAAATAATAAAAAATATCTCATGAATAAATCATGATTTATTAAAATATGAAAATATTAAGTCATAATAGATGGCGTGAACAACATTTTGAATGGGTTGAAAACTATATGCACTATGCACTATGCTTTCAAGCCTCATAAATAACGTGTATTTTCCAGCGGCTGAATACGAAAATAATAAATTATTATTAAATATTCATTGGTATTGAGTGTAATTATGGGTTAGGGAGCATAAAAATCAAAAAGTGTTTACATGAATATATATTTTGTTAGCAAATAAATACTATTAATAGTTAATACAATACATGTTTACAAATCATTGCTTTAGTAAATTTACACGATGAAGTGTAAAAAAAATTGGAAGTTGACCCTCCCCCTCACCCCTCTGAGAAATTGCCTGTCATCACTATTGTTTATATATACAGTGTGTAAACGGTAATCGAGAACACTCAATATCTTTGCGTAGAGACCTGCTATTTGAATTCCGTTTTTTTGGCAGTTGTTATGACATAAAAATACACATTTTTATGGTCTTTGAGTTTTTTTTACTTAACTAGTCACGCGCATGCGCATGTCAACTTTTTTTTTTTAAATGGCAACCCCCTACTTTAACCACTAATTATTTTTTGCCTATTTTTTTAATGAATTTTGGTAGTTGAATCAACTTTCTAAGTCCAAAATTGATCAAGTTACAGCCAATCAAAAAAAGAAAAAAATTAGAAAAAAAAATGCGCTCAAATTTCAGCTTTTTGATTGGAACTCAGAAAATAATTATTTTAGGATTGTTAAACATTGACATTTTTGTAACTATTTATTACGGTGATATTCATACGTTATTTTAACTTCAATTACTGAATAATTTTCTCTTTAATTTGTGTAATAAATCATATAACTTATTATAGCAGAAAAAACGTAAATTAGTATGTTGTTTATTTCTTTGAATATCACCGTAATAAATAGTTACAAAAATGTCAATGTTTAACAATCCTAAAATTATTATTTTCAGAGTTACAATCAAAAAGCTGAAATTTGAGCGCATTTTTTTTCAAATTTTTTCTTTTTTTGATTGGCTGTAACTTGGTCAATTTTGGACTTAGAAAGTTGATTCAACTACAAAAATTCATTAAAAAAATAGGCAAAAAATAATTAGTGGTTAAAGTAGGGGGTTGCCATTTAAAAAAAAAAGTTGACATGCGCATGCGCGTGACTAGTTAAGTAAAAAAAACTCAAAGACCATAAAAATGTGTATTTTTATGTCATAACAACTGCCAAAAAAACGGAATTCAAATAGCAGGTCTCTACGCAAAGATATTGAGTGTTCTCGATTACCGTTTACACACTGTATATATATCAAGTCAACAATTTGGCCCTCCCTAAAAAATTTGGGCCCCAGCCTGGCCCACCTGGTATTAAAGTTCTGGCGCCGCCACTGATGCGCACATACAATTTACACAAATAGGGACAACACGAAAGGATACATTTTTCAAAACGCCTCTTCGACGTGCGTCATAATAAAATATAAATTATAATAAAAATAAAAAATATGCTCTGATATACAAATCGGAAATCAACGTGAGGCAGTTCAGAAGTGTAGGACGTAGGTGCTATGGTTAATTTTAAAACAATCATTACAGCCACTCTGAGTGTAACTCGGTTTACAGGAGTGCTAATAACTGTACAGTAATAAGACTTTTCTATGATTTCGTAAATTTTAAATGCTCGAAAAAAATAGCTTTTTTTATATAAATTCTGTATTAAATAATGAGTAAATAGTTTTAAGTCTTTTAAACTAGGTACTATTTTTTAATAATTACGTAAATAACACAACTAATAACTTCACAAGAATTTTCTCCCTTACCTATATAATATGAAAAATACTATTACAGTATTAACTATCTACCAAAATCAAAAAATTAACTATTTAAAGTTTAAAGCACTAAGTCGTTAAGATCTGAATTGAACTATTACTTGAATAAATTAATTCTCTATACGAGACTTTTGAGTTCACATTCTACCCAAAACCGTGGTCTCATAAACCCACATATTAATGTATAATTACAAAAACATTTAAATAACAATAAATTATGTATTGCTCTGTTCAGAATATAAAATTACAACATTTCATCAAAAAACTTTCGAAATTCTTACTCTTGTCTTTTATAGACTTTTGCAATATTCTTGTTTGTTTTCTCTATAAATATCAACAAACAATATACACGCTGCCAAAAAGCTCGAAAATGTAATTCAAGATTTATAAAAGTGTTAACTTTGGAATATTAAAAAGTTAAGAAGTTAAATGTAAAGCTACAATATTCTTATATGAGAGTTTTAAATTAGAATTTTCACAAATTTCGTCAAAATCGCGAAAATGTACAAATTATTTTATAGATAAAATTAAATAAAATTTTTAATATTCATACCTGAGGTTCCCAAATTGATTAAAAGGTTATTCCTTTAAGTTGTCCGTATATGCCATATTATAATCGTCATTAAACCACGCAGAGCCCATGCAAAACGATAATGTAGGTATAGTAGTTATTTAGTATTGGCAACACGCACTGGCTTATCAGGGTCCAGGATATTTAAAATTTCATGTCTATAATGGGAATGATGAACGATTAGTTATAGTTTTGGTCATTCGATTACCGTATTCCTATTACGATTTTGACTAATTATAATTTTGACTAATATTACAATTTATTATTTAATGCACACGGCGCGGCGCTCGGTACCAATTACAATGTCAATGTGAATAGCAGGGTTTTCGTTATCTAGTAGCTCTATACAAAATGTGCAGTTGTAAATTAAAATGTGCATTTGTTATTTAAATTGTGTGCAGTTGAACATAAAACATGTTAATAATTATGAATAATTTTCATTTTTTATATATGTTTTAAAAAATATCAGTAATACAAATTACCTTTGATTATTATTTGTTATGGATAATATTATTATTATCATTCTTTAATGCATGGATTGTGGTTATGCGGACCTATACGACAATGGTTTAAAATATTTTAAATCGTTTACAGCCATTTATTATTGGTATAATGATAATAATTAACTTATTACTAACTATCGAGTGGACATTTTTGCTGTTAAACAAAACAAAGTAACCTGCAACGTAATGATAATTATTTTTACCAATATTTATCACTATAAATTACCTACTATTTTTTAATATCCCTTTTCACCTCACACTTCTGGTGATAATAATATTTTAATTGTCTCGTTAAAGCAAAAAAGAATTTATGCTTGAAAGTTCAAAAACCCAATGAAATTATAAAAAATAAGTTTTGATTTAATTTAAAATATTATACTTTGTAGGTGTTTATTTTTATATTACTGAACTACGATACACTTTATATTTGAATGTTTAGTCTGATGAAATCTAGTAAAATCCAAAATATTAATTATCGTATTATAATAAAATGTGCAGTTGTTGAATTTTGTGGAATGGCAATACGTGCCTATATTAGTGAGCGAAGCAACCGGCAATAATTTTCTCTTGAGCAAAATAAACATAATGTACAGTCCTTTAGCGCAGGCTTTGGTGAATAGGTACCTATATAAACATCATAATATGGAAATATACTTAAAAGTTAAATTATACGTACAACGAATATATATTTTACGATGTTTGAAATTATCAACCTTTAGCGTTCCAGTATTTATTTTTTTCTCGAAATAAACCTCTTAAGAGTTTGATTTTACTCGAGTAAAATATTTATAATTTAAATAAGTACTACCGTTGTTAATGTAAAGCGGTTTTTAATGATTACAATTACTTTTACATGGTTCTTTAGACTTTTTATATTACATAATATATAGGTTAGCATTTACTAATTTCAAGTTGAAGAAAATTTAAGCTTAATATTTTATAATATTTTTAAATCACAGCAGGGTACAAAGTTTTCCAATGTCTTTAATTGAAAGACTCCGTTCATTCCCATTCCAAGAACTTTTTGTCATTCCTAAAATACACAACAAGTCAAGTATAACATAATTGAAAGTTTTATAAAAAAAATGTTATGTAATTAATTCTATTTTGTAATACAATTTCAAATCAAAGTGAAAGTTCAACTTATTATAACATAGTATTACTATAATATTATTAATATTATAGCAACAAAAAAAAAGGAAAAGAAATTACATGAATAAAATAAAAGTTATTGAATAAAACAACATTGGTCCATTGATCATTCCATTCAAATATACCTTCTTAACGATACTCTTTCAACAAATAATAATATTATTTTTATTTTTGTGAGAGTCCTAATTAAAAAAAGTATTTGTAATAGATTTAAATCAACTTGTTAAAATGTTAATATCAAATTGTAATTCAATAATATTTTGAAAACCAATTTTTACCACCATTATCATAATTGTCAATACTCTTTCAATTATTTTTTAAAGTTTAAATATAATAACAATGATATAATATGAGATAATGTCATATTGAAATTAGTCTAGGAATAATTAAATGTCATTTGGACTACATTTTATTAGACAAAAAAAAATTAAAATAGAGGCATAGATATAACTAGATAAGTGACGTTTTCCCTATACGTAGATATCAATATTTGACTAAAGTCTAAAATTTTGCTGGCATTATTTTTAGGTTATTTAAACTTGAAAGCAATTAAAAATCATTAAATTTATAGAGAAATTATTCTGAAATTTTTTCAAATGCTAAGTACTATAAAAAAATGCATGGGTAAATTTTTTTAATATATTTATTGAATATGGTAAATAATAATAAAATATCATGTCATATAAGTAACCTTGTACTAAATTTAAAGCCGTAATTATCATTTTTATTTCAAATTGAATTAAAATAATCCTTAAAAAGGTACTATAATAATTTAGTCGTAATTTGTGAAATTAATACATCTTTGCACCGCAGTTAAAAGTGCAAGCTATAAAATTTAATTTCTTTAAAATAAATGTTATAAAATTATGATTTTTTTTATCATGATTTCAGTAAATATACTTGTTAGAAGTCTGTGGTAATTTACATCTCAAGGATTATTGTTCGTATTATTCTAAGAAATGTAATAACAATTTCCTCTCTCTAAAGTACCACCTGTGATATTCAATTTCTGATCTATAGACGAGTCTACCTTGCGGTGGTGCAAACTTTTTTGCTAGTAAGACAAGAAAATTTAAATTGCGTTAACTACATGTGTCTTACTCACTCAGTGTGCTGGAGGCTTTCCTCCCACATCACACAACATGATTTTATGCAAATATTCTATTGCAAATTCTTATTATACTTCAATATAAATAATTTGTGATAACTGTACCTATAATACTGCATTTATTTAAGTATTAAATATCATTACTAATTGTTGTGGTGATGTCTGCGTCTGGTCCGAGTGCTGAGTCTGTAATTATTATTGCCTGTTAGTAGATTTCAATAGATGTCCGTCAAATACTTTAAGGACTACCAAATTTTATTATATTGTTAGTCACCGGAACAAATTTAACCGGAAACCTAAAATCTAACGAATGCATCTGGTCATAGGTTTATAAAATATAATATTTAAATATGAAGAATAAATATCTCATGGAATTATTGAAGTATTCCAAGTTCTAACTGCAGATAATAGATAAACGATGACAGGTAGGTAAAAAGAATTTTCAATATAGATCTCTCAATGGGCTCATACTAAATACAATTTCGTATCAGAAATCACCCTTGTCCCTTAAAATTGAAGATTGAATCATTTTTTTACTATAAAACTTGTACGCATGCACAAAAAAACACAAGTCATTGTAAAGTCAATACATCTATTGTTTTACTAAGAATCTAAAAGACTTAACTTGGAAGTATAAAATTAGCACTGCAGGTCTACAGTGTATAATACGAATCGAAACACAAATCCTTGTTCAAATATTATAGTTTAATATATTATAACAACCCTTATATATCATTGATAATGGTCTTGGAAAAACAAACGGGTCCGAAATCCTAACGATAGTTAATTAGAAAAAACGACTACGCAACGACCATACTCGCGTCGTTGTGTCCCCGTTATCTGGGAAATGGTTGAATTTTTCGAGTAAACTGATTTTGAATTGAACTTCGAGTTCACTTGCAATTAAACGTCTGACCTGAAACAACCAAAAATTAAAATGGCCACTATTGACGACTTTGCTCGAGAAATCGCCATAATGTTAGTCGAACTCGTTGAAACACGGATAATGCCAGTGGAAGAGGAAGAACTAATAACGCTTGAAATTAAAGACATAGAACAAAAACTAGAGGACGACGAAGACGAAGACGATAATATACTAGGCGATATAATTTGGTTGTTTATTGAAAATGAAACGGCCGAATGCAATGTCGAGGTAGGCAGCGGAGACGCTGCAGCTGTAGACCCGATGCCCTCCGAGAAGCTCGGACCATCCGAGCAGGGACAAGAACTTCAGCAGGCTGAAGACTTGCAGCAAGAGCCAGAACAACAACAAGAGGCAGACATTATTCCATCTGAGGGAGAAAACATCAGTGCAGTCCAACGTGGTAGGATTAACGTGGCGGTTGTGCGCCGCCACTTGGAGAGGCGCGAAGCGCGTACTGCTCTGCGGTTGTTTCCGGAGGAAGTGAAGCCAGCGGCATAGCGAACCCCTCCCCCCAGATGAAGACACCATGACAAGACGGTGGCGACGGGGGAGTGGTACGTGAAAGAGCACTTTACGGTGCCCGGCGCGGCGGTAAGTCACCCTATACGTTTTCCGGCCACCCGCAGAAAGACGAGATCGCAGTCGCCACCATCAAGACGACTCGGCGAGGGCCCGACCGCTTCGGTCACACCAGGAGCCGCAGTGCCGGATTAAGATCGACAGTAGCCCTAGGCATACATTTTTTTATAGCCCATTGTAAAAAAGAAAACAAAATTATAAAAATGTTTAGTTTTATTTAATTATTTTAATTCACAACTTTTTTCTTGCTTTTTTAAAACTGAAGTAATTTATTGCATCATTTAAATCGATATCATTTAATAATTCATTTTCAATATTCAGTAGAGATAATGCGTTTAACCTTTCCTCTCACATAGGAGATCGTAAGTAATTTTTTACCCGTTTTTCACTGAAAATGCCCGTTCCCCGGTACAATATTCTACGGCTGCACTTTTTAACGCCCGGTTAAACTGACGTCTGACACAGTGCGTCAGTGCCACTTTAAAAAAAAAAACATCCCCTTCTGAGGGCCACTTTTATCTAGCCCTAGGCACGTTCCTACCCTGCCTATACGTTAATCCGGCACTGAGGAGCTGATGGACGACGACGACGACGGTGGCTAGCTGTACCGGCGCGGGCAACGATACCGCCCCGACGGTACCACTCGACGATGGCAACTCGCAAAGGCGACGGCGGCGGAGACTGCAAAACACAACGGGCGAGCGGATACAGCTGCAGAGCTAGGAACACGGAAGTCAGCATCGCCGGACTCGCGGAAACGGATAACGTTTCAGGGTCCGGCGATGTGCGACTCCAGGACGGCCACCGGACGGTGACTCGGTTGAGAGCCAGGGCGAAAATCGCGTGCAGAGGACCAGGACCTTTGGGGCGTGCTTTGCTGTGAGGTCCGACGATCCTCTCGCTGCGTTTTCGCCCAGTGGCAATCCGTCGGGTCACGTCTCCGGTCGCCGGCCGATTCCGTAGCGCCGACGCAGCTGCCTCTGCTCGCTCAGTGTTTTAGGTTTCCGTCGCCGTCGCCACGCATCGGTCGTCTTCAGTACCTGCGCACCGTCGATGCGCACAACATCGCGCACTAGCCGCTCGCCGTCAAATCGTCTCATCGCTCCCGTGGCCGTCGCGGTCGGGACTTCGCCAGCCGTCATTGATGGTCGTCACCCGCGAGCAAACGCACTGGCGATTACACTCGTCCGACTGCGGGATGTGCCGCGAAAACGTATAGAGGTGACCAGTAGCCAGCATATTGCATCTTATTATGCACCTCGCCATCACGTACCACTCCCCTTGCTTATTGTGTCTTGTCTGGTGTTTCCCCCCCCCCCATTAGGCCACTTTGTGCCAATTATACTTAAAAAGATGGGTAAGTGGATGTCGCTCTGCTGTACAGTAGGTTACAAGTGGGCCACTGTATAATTGATGCTATTAAATTTGAATTCAATGATACAATATCATTGTATAAGAAAAACGATTCTGAGCGAAGACGGTATGACAGTCTAGGTTAAGACAAATTATATACAAATCTATGGTATTAAAAAAAAATTGACCTATAATAAATTCCAAATTAATCATATCACATTATCACAATATCCATTAGGTACTTATAACACGTTATACACTAACAACAAACCCTGATACTATCATATATATATAATAGTACACTTTAGAAGTTTCAAGTAGGTACCCACGAATAATATTATATAATCACAACAAAATAACTAGGTTTTTTAATATGTAATTTCGTCCAAATTTGAACATAAAATGACTATAAAAATAAACTGTGATTGTATATTTTTTAGATTTTTCGGTAAGAGAATTAACTACTTACGTGGAATCTTGTTTTAAATTTTCAATCCTTAGCTATAAAAACTGAACATTTTATAATTTATTAATTACGATGATTAATAATTTTCGAGATTTTGAAAAATTCTGTCAAAATTCGATGTTAAAATGCTTATTAAAAAAAATTGTGCCTATGTATTTTTAATATTTTTCAACTGATATTGTAACAATATATCAGGAGCCTTGTATTAAATTTTTACACTTTTTGGCCCAACAGATAAAACTTAATTGATATTTATAGAAAAAAAAAACCAAAAAAATTGAAAACTGAAAATGTCCGTAAACGGCTCAAAAAGAGTCAAAATATTTTCAAAATTGTATGGTGTATAGGAAATGCTAATAAAAACATTCAGTGAAATTTTCATGTATCTACAGTAATTCGTTTTTTAATTACAACAAAAAAAGGAAATTGCCACATGAGAAATCGAGTGAATATCCAATGTTGTAAAAATTTGAATTTCAAACGCTCATAAAAATTTAATTTGACTTTCCTGTAGAGATTTTTTTATTGATAAAGGTAGACAATCTTATGAGTAATCTTGTATTAGATTTTCAAATCTTAGATTTAAAAAGAAAAATTTTTACGAATTCTTAACTCAAAATAATTTGCTAATTTTCGTGATTTTTCCATATTTTGTCAATTTTTGAACTTTAAATGCTTATAAAAAAAAATTGTGACTAAGGATTTTTAATATTTTTCATCTGCCTTTGAAACAATATATTAGGAACCTTCTATTAAATTTTCAAGCTTTCGCAACCAACAAATAAAATTTTATTGATATTTCTAGAAAAAAAACTAAAAAAAAACTAAAAATGAAAATGTCCCTAAACTGTTCAAAATAAATCAAAATATTTTGAAAATGTTATCGTGTATAGAAGATGCAAATATAAACAACCAGTGAAAATTGCATGTGCCTACGGTCATTTGTTTTAAAGTTACACCAAAAACCAAATTCAATTTTCTGAAAAATCGATTTTGCGTAAAAATTCCCGTTTTTCCTTAATTTTTCTTTTGTTTTTCCCGGCTCTCTTGAAAACTACTGGGAAATTTAAATTTTGACCTCCCCAATGCACCAACGATATTCACTTTCCAATCGAACAAGATACTGAAGTCGAAAATCGAAGCATTATTTCGACTACTTATCGTGTACACAGACACAAAAAAAATAAATATAAAAATAAAAAAAAAAATAAAAAAAAAACACACATCATTGTAAAATCAATACATTCATCGTTTCACTCAGAATCTAAAAAATCATATCAAATTACAAAAAAAATAAGAAGATATCAAAAAAAAAATTAAAAAAAATACTCCACTTTGAAGAGATTACATATTGAAAATCATAGAAAAATACAAAAAAAATATAAGATATATCAAGTAAAAAAACAAAAAAAAATAATAAGATATAAAAAAAATAAAAAAAAAAAACTTTTGATTGATGTACTTAAACTATAATAAATATTATTGTAAAACTACATTTATTTTGTTGAGTACACAATAATATTATTGTCTATACAAAAATAAAACATTGTTTCTTTTTTTACTTATTAGAGTGTATTTGTATATTTATATTTATTTCAACAGAATAATGGGCTCCACTGAACATGCTCCAGCAGTGAGGGACCATGCAAAGTAATAACTACCTACTAGCAATGTTTTTATCACGCATCAAATATATCAATAAAGTATTGTAATAATATTTTTTGTTGGGTATTTTTGGTCAGATAAATATTTTAACATAATAATTAATAGATAACCATAGATAACTTGGCACTTTTACGTATATTATACATTCGACTGTACTCAATGGCATTTTAAAAATTGTAATACTTTTTATTCTTGACCCCACAAAGTTGTATTAAAGCTACCTACTAATTTTATTGTACTATAATAAAAGTTAATAAGTACTTCATATTTCATAAATTTAAATTCAAATTTTCATAATAACTTTTAAATTTATTAACAGTATACTCATTTACAACAAATATCAAACAAAAACCATTTTATCAAATACATTTTTTTTCTTGCTTTACTTGAAGCAAACTCTCTTAGTACTTCATTTAAGTCTAATGATTTCAACAAATCATTCTTAGAATATAAAATCATTTGTATGTCTATGTTTTCTTGGGTTTGACTGGTTATATACTTATTTTTTACTCTAGTTAATTTAGAAAAAGCTCTCTCCGTACATAAATAACATTATTAACTATTGATGATATTATTTATATAGATGAAAATATTAAATAACACTAATATTCGTATTTTCTTGCTTTTGTAGGTATTTACTATTTAGTCGTTTTTGTCGATAAAAAAAATGGTTTTTAAAATATAGAAAAACTTTTCTTTAAAACCACTAAAAAATGTGAATCAACTAAAAATTTTTTGGGCCCCTTTCATTTTGGTACTTCAGATGGCATCGGGGCTTCCGCCCCGTCTAGACCCCCCCCCCCCCTCCCTAATCCGGCCTTGATCCTAACAGGAAAAACGTATATAATAATTCGCCGTACGCGGCTACCGGACAACCGTTCAACCAGCGACACCCACACGCGACATGATTTGTTAACATTTCCTTTGCCAAAATGTGTGCGGTCGTCGTTTTAAATTTCATCGTATATAGCCTGCAAAATCTGCAATATAAAATATATAATTAATATTGTAATATTTTATATTATTAAACTTTTTGAAAAATTACACCTGTTAACCATTATCTAAATTACGATGATATGGTTTAATAATATATTGTATACGTATCTATCGTACCTATACTAATTATAGCCTATAGTGTATGCGTACCGGTACACAATAATATATTAATATCTATTTATATATATACAATATAAATAGTACAATACAGAAGCCCATTGTTTGTATAATATCATGTGGTTCGCGCATATCTCGAAAAGTACTCAACGGATTTTACTATTTTAGAACAGTTTTGCCAAGTCTTGGAGAAAGTTTTAATGTATAATACCTTAGAAAAATGAATTGGATTGCCACAGGTGAATTTTGTCCATTTCAAGTATCAAAGTTCGAATTAGTATTTAGTTCACAAAGCGAGGTACACCGACGACCGATGTCGATTTAGGTACCTACTCGCGAGTTGAGATCTGAGGTACACTAAAACCATGTTACATCTAAATATACCTATATATTTTATATTTTTTTTTCTGGCCAAGTCAGGTTATTCAGCTAAAAATGGGTGTTAGTTTATCTGAAGTTAATATACTCAAATACTACTGAACCGTTTTCAATAAAACTTCTATCAAGAGTTTTGGAGGGTGATTACGCTTATTTTTTTAACCCCTTAGGTAGTCAAAGGGTGCTCGCACAGGAATATTTTTTCAGCTCACGAAAAACGATATGTTTTTGTTTATTTTAGTGGTTGCCATTGGTTGGGTATTATTACTACCTATTATAATTAAAAGAAATAGTGGAGTGAGAAATTTACTGGTAATACAATGATAACATATATCATGATTTTAATTTTAAAAAAACTATCACTCACGTTTTTGAGCGGATACTAGACATTAAACGTATTTATTTATTATTTAAAGCAACATAATTATACATATTATATTAGTTGTATAATGTATTAAATACATATATTTATCAAATTTTTCCAAATCAATAAAAAAAGCACGTTACTCGATATTTTTCCTCTTCAAGGAAAATCTATGAATCATAAATACATTTTTATTAAGAAGTAGGTAACCATGACAACAAAAACCTTACGAAAAATAGGTCAGATACAAAAAAACGTGAATTCAGCCCAAAAACATATTTGTGTAAAAAATACGTTTTTAACCATAGGCCCAATACGCTTAAGTAGTCTGTACAAATGTGAAAGAAAATTTTTTTTTCCAATGTTTGACAGGTCTAAGTTAGCTTTAATCATCAAAGCATTGAGTCAATTAGTATTATATTTTAAATCTTACAGAGCTTAAAAAGTCCTACTAAAAAAACGGGACTCAATTCATTCTAACAGGTTTTATTTGGACTTGTGTGTTACCTACTTAATATGCTTAATATATGCTTATTAATACTTAATATTCGATAGCGACCGCAAACTACAAATATTATTCGTAAACCGTTCTGAATATTATGATTTGTTCGGTCTATCGAGTTATAACATTAAATATTGGTGTGCTTAAATAGTAAAATGTTATATGGTGGTCCCGAGAAAAGTAAACTCGTCATGTTGCTTTGAGTATTCGAAACTTGCGAAAACGTACTGTGGGTCTCATGCCACCATCACTTTACACCAAAGTTGTGTATAATATACATTTTTGCGTATACAGACGAATTCGTTGAATAAAATATAAAATTAGTTAATGGAAGCTTTTCACTCCAAGGGGCTTTAGAAATTAAAAGCGCGGGTGTGTATTATATTCTTTTGTAACATGGAATTATTATTATTTTTTTTACGGATGATATAGAACAGAAACGAACGAGCCGCGTTGCTGCGATATACCTATATTATTATAAGTACCTACCTATACCCGCACACAATGCGCAAAGTGTGTGTGCTATATATTTCAACATACGAATAATGTATACCCTATGTATACGGTGGTATAATGATTCGTGTACACGATGTTTGAATAAGAAAATCCTTTAAACGAGCAAAAACCGCAGAAAAAAAGTATAAAATGTATAACAAACTATATAGGTAAATCCACAAACGTAAGCTCAGATTATTGAGAAGTGCGTAGAGGCTCGAGCTCGAATCAATGTCCGGTATATTATGAAAATAGATATTATGTATAGTGGATATTTGTTACAACATAATTGTGTAGTTCATACTATCAAATTTTGTATTTTCACTAAATTAATATAAAATATTACTATCAACTATTATAGGGATGAAAACCTTGTCGAAAACGTGAAAATTAGATCCAGCAGACCATATAGATATAGTAGCCATAAGCTACCCACTATACTCATATATCTCACGCTGACCAGGGACGTAATTTAAGTTTTTTAATGTTTGCAAGCCTTTTTTAAGTCATCGCCAGGCCATATACTATCTAGGCAATTATATTTTTGCTATATTTCATTAACTAATCAATTTTATAACAAACAATGTATTTATAAAATAAAACAATAACCATTAGCTGGAAAATACGCAAGTTAAATAAAATAGTATATTTATATGTATGTGGGTATTGTCGATTTTAAGGCTTTATTTACCTTTTTGATATTTTGATGGAAATTATAAAGCAACGTAGGTATATAGAGTTGTATAAACTTACATATTATGACGTCTATGGACTATGAGTACAAACTACAAGTTTTTCCATTTACAAATTATAGGTAGGTAATAAATATAATAAATATTACTATTATCAATTTTCACTTGGTACTTGGTAGTATATGGCGGCTGTTCATCGTTTACCATCATCATTCGTCGTACCCTCATAGGTACCAAAATAAAAATGAATTTCAAAAGTAAAAAAAAACAATACAAAATATTCATTAACAGATTCAAAACGATTCTTCACAAAAAAAAATTGTTTGAATACACCCCCTGCCACCGCCTCCCACTCCCTAATGACGCCCCTGACGCTGACGAACATTGTTGTTTACTGACAGGTATGGAGTGTCAATGTATTATTATTGCTGGCAATAGATATAGCGAAAACCACCATCGTCCAAACACACACAATTATACACACTTTATCTCCAAAATGTATAGGTACATACATTAATATAAAGTAAAGTATCAAATTCGAGCAATCGACAGACAATTGATATGCGTCGTAAAAGCATATACCTACACACTTCGACAGAGTCGGTAGAAAACTAATACACACGATAATGCAACCACTAAGGGGAGGGTTCTGCGATTAATTGATGTACGTGTAATAAATGACGGACATTATCATTGTGTAATTTATATCCATAATATTATGCAACAGCTACAACTATAGAGCCGGGGAATAATAGAAGACGCAAGGTAGGTATGCATTGCATTCCCAAACCAGCGTTTTATTTTTAAATGGGAGAGGGGGCAACGTAAAGAGTAAAACAATTATGTAAGTACCTAGGTTGTAATATTTTTATTCACAAAAAACAAATTGGAAAATAAACCTTGAAATTGTCGTCATCCAAATATCCCATAATAATTAATTAGGTATACATTTTGTTTCTATTATTAATTGATGCAAACAATAATTTAAATATCTGATTAATTAATGTACTTGAACAAATCGAAGTAACTTACTAACTTATAAGTTATAAGCCGTGTTCATAAGTACAATAATAATTTACACTGGAAAATTTAAAAACGCCATACCTGACACACACACATACACACAAGCTTGAAACTGAATTTAACATTCGTTAATCGTTGTCGTTATTCAAAAGATACGACATCAAAATGGTTTAATCAAATTTAATCAGACAATTAATTACTTTAAAAAAGTTTATTTGACAGACAGAAATGAAAACAATTCAAGAATAGTTAATTTTTTTTTTGTTATTTGATATTTAAATATGACTTATCTTCACTTTCAGTGAAATTCTAACCGCATGTGACCGCAAGTCTTTCAGTCGCAAAATTGTTGCGATTGTCATAAGCCAAAAGACCATTTTCCAAATTAAAATTATTACAAAACTTATCAAAACTTAATTCAATTTCTCAAGAGAGATTAACTGGAAAAAGTATACTTAATGTCGAATAATAAAGACAAATTAATAAATTACTTCAAGACTACAATTTTGAAATATAGAAAGAAGAACATTTTAAAACAAAACGGTTATATGATGAGTTATAGAAATTGATGTAAATAATATATCTTTTGTTATTTATATTTTGATATAGATAATAGGTATTGTGTTAAAATTGAATAAAAATTACCATGTTATAATTTATTTTATAATATTTGTCTACTGGTGTGTGATTGGAGAAGGGGGTTAAAAATATGATATACAATATACTTAACATTACCAATATGTAATAACTATACTTACTATATTGCTTAGAAATTGGGGCCCATAATTTTGATTTGCATTAAGGATGATCAAAAAGTAAGCTGCGGCATTACTACAGCCAATGGCAATCCAGGGGGTTATTTTTTAGAAGCCCTCTCCCCTAATTAACCCTAGATTCGCCACTGGGTGTAGCAATGCCGCAACTTACTTTTGCCCGGCAATTCATAATTATGGGCCCCAATTTCTAAGCAATATAGTAGTTAGTTATTACATTTTGGTAGTGCTAAGGGCATCCTATTTTTAACCCCCATCTATACAGTACACACCAGCAGACAAATATTATAAAACAATTAATAAATTTTTGATAATATGATTTATCAAATCGAGGTTTTCTATTCCAAAACTGCAACAACCAGATTAAAAGTACACATAATATAATGTAGGTATCAAAATACAATATTAAGGTTAGACCTTAGAACAACTGATTTATATCAATTTGATCATTTGTTCAAATTTTTGAAATTAAAATTTAGTACCAAAATCCTTGTGTGAGGATCACTCCGGGTTGGACTTACCAGATCCAATTGTGAATCTAAACCATCCAAGGACCCATTTAAACATAAAAAAATTTCATCAAAATCAGTTCAGTCGTTTATAAAAGTAGTTCAGTGACGTACCTACACACGTACAGAAGAATTATTATATATTTACTATAATATTAAATATACAGTGTGATCACGATAAGTGGAAATACTCAATAACTATGTGCGGGCTTCATATATTTCAAACTGCTTTTTTGGCTAACTAATAAACATTATGATACACATTTTCAAATAATTAGACAATTTTTGTAACAGTTAATTTTTGCGCATGCGCACAATATTTTTTTTGATAATGGCACGACCTATCTTTGACCACAAATTATTTTTCTTTGTATTTTTTAATGAATTTAAGTGGTTGAATTTCTTTTCTAAGTTAAAAAATGGTAGAGTTATAGAAATCTGATTTTATGTTATTTGCATGGGTATAACAGATTACAAAATACTTAGGTAAGAATAAAAAAAACGTAATAATAAAAATATTCATGCAAATTACATAAAATCAGATTATTATAACTCAGCCATTTTTTAACTTAGAAAAGAAATCAACCACTAAAATGCATTAAAAAATACAAAGAAAAATAATTTGTGGTCAAATATAGGTCGTGCCATTTAAAAAAAAAATTATTGTGCACATGCGCAAAATTAACTGTCACGAAAATAGTCAATTTTTTTGAAAATGTGTATAATAATGTTTATTAGTTAGACAAAAAAGCAGAATTGAAATATATGAAGCCTGCACATAGTTATTGACTGTCTCCACTTATCGTGATCACACTGCATTACAAAGAAGATAATACTATATGAAATATTATTTTAATAAAGTATAAATTTTATATAATATTAAGTTCTGCAAATTTTACGACTTTTATCTCAGCACCTCGGTAATTCGAAAACCTCGATAACTCGAATGATCTACGACTCGAAAATTTTGCTTAGTGTCCCTCGGGTCTAGTGGATGGTCGTGCGAATTATATTTGTACTTATCTATTGCTGATGTTGCTACAGTACCTATTACAATGATTTATTTTGCAATGTTCTATTGTCGTACACATCTCTGGATCACCACGACCACTGGTTCCAAAACAAATAAGCACTGCAGCAGCAGCTGCAGCACAGCAACCACAGTGGAGGACCCGTCGAAACGGATTGCCAGCAGATTAGTTTTCGTGTCCGGTGTCCTGCAATATTACGCACACCCACGAGCAGGTATTATATAGTATTATTATTATTATTATTATTATAGTATTACACCTATTGATGTTTCAGCAGTGTAACGCCGTATTTGTCTACACAAGTACATCGCGAATGTATGTACGTAACCTATACAAACAGCCCGGGGAAAAAAATTCGACAGTTTAGAACTCAAAGGTTGTATGATAATTTTTTATAATACCTATATAATAAAATTGTGCTCATTAGTTACATAAAATCTGGTTGTATTTTATCGTTCTGATAAATATAACTATAATTCCAAAACCACTGTTTTCTTATTAAATTATTATATCTATAATAAATAATTATAGGCACGCATATATACTAGGTAGGTTAGGTTAAAATATAACATGTCCTAAAATATGTACATTTTTAAAAATATTTATCTTAAAAAGGAAACAATCAATTTTGTACCGATTTTTTTTACGTTCTACTGACCAATAATAATATATTATGTTATGTATCTGTCTGTTCTCCAATTTTTTTCATTAAGAGGACGCCACACCCGCATGTGTTGTCTCCGTCTTACAAATGTACAACATAGCAAAAACACTTTTGCGAGGGACAACTTTTCTCGCACCATATTTGTTGTAGAACTACCAAATTTTCACAGCACTTAAAGAAGAACTTTATCTGTGCAACAGCGTGCTCTTTTTTTCAATAACATATATACAATACAAGTTATTTGCTTCTAAACATTTGTTTTTTTAATTTGCTTATAAAAAATGATTGGATGGTGTTATTGAAAAAAAGAGCACGCTGTTGCACAGATAAAGTTATTCTTTAAGTGCTGTGAAAATTTGGTAGTTCTACGACAAATATGGTGCGAGAAAAGTTGTCCCTCGCAAAAGAGTTTTTGCTATGTTGTACATTTGTAAGACGGAGACAACACATGCGGGTGTGGCGTCCTCTTAATATTAAGTTATCGCAATTGTTTTGTTTTCGTTGTAGTAATTGTTAAAAACTATTTTAAAAAGATTACTTGTTTTGTATATTATTGACGAGTATGAACTCTACACATCTAATGTTTCAAAAAATATAACTACGACTTACACTAAACGCAACAATTTGAATAATAACTGTGCAAAACGTGAATGATTACACGGTTTTATATTAATACCCACAGCTAGACACGATAAGGTGATGATGTTACATAATATATTGTGTGCATCATGTAATTTTTTTTTGTCAATCTAAATGGTACATATTGTATTAATATTATAGTTAGAAGAAATATGGTATATACATTTTGTACAAATATATTTATTAAAAATACAAATCTTTGGTCTGGACAACGTGGGGCGGGACAGCTAGTTATTAATATTATTTAACTTCCAATATGCGCCTATACCCAATATTCCTATGCCTACCAATTTAATACTTGAACAGTATAACTAAAACATAGGAATTAGGAATACGATTTTAATAAATAATAATAGTATCGAATATAAATAAAAATAATATAGATACATTCCCGATTTAAAAAAATCTATAAAAATATGGTTGCCACGGGTGTTTGTAAGTGTTTAAAACATTATAATTCATTTCTGTGCGTATTCATTACCAAATCAGTTATCAGTATCTACCTATTTGTTACAACGAACTTTACGGATAATTTATAATACAATATAAAATCTCAACGTACTTTTCGTTTAGTAATTTAGTATAACATTAACTTAACCGTATCAGATCAATATGTCGAATATTGCTGCACTTGAGACTTCGCCCAAACCCAATATCCAGTTCGTCACCGAAATAATGCTCGAGGTTTTCGACGAGCTACGGGCAAATAAAACGAAAACTTTGGAATCTCGAGTTATCAATTGTTCACGGGCGCACAAGCTACATAAATCGGCACCTGATTTTACTGTGCAGAATAAGTCCGCAGGTGCAGATGCACCCGAGATCTGGTTGCAGTCTAAGACCCAAGTTATGCGACGATATAAATCCATGCCAGATATACCTGTGAGATCAAACTCCGCAAGCGATGTACCCGGTATCGATTTGCCTCCGGTCGCACCCATGGTGGAGATGCAAGTTACGACAGATTCACTGTCCACAGAGTTGTCAGGTACGACACCTGCAGCCACTGCAGAAGTTGGCGAGATCGAGTCGTCGTCAACCATCTCGTCATCTTTGCCATGTGTTAGACCGGTCGAAGCCGACGACCGCGACGTGCTGCAGTCAACTCCGACGTGCAACATGGCAGCTTTGCAGTTTGACGGCACCAAGTGTAAAAACTGTACGATGAAACCATCAGTCCACCGGGCAAATAGTGTCCAGGATATGGCGCTAACCCACGGCGACCGCAGTGACGCAGTGACGAACTCGGCGGTAATCGCGGTAAATCCCAGACGCGAAGTACCCGATAACGAGTTACATTTCGTCACACCCATGGTGGAGATGCAAGTTACGACTGATTCACCGTCCACTGAGTTGTCAGGTACGACACCTGCAGCCACTGCAGAAGTTGGCGAGATCGAGTCGTCGTCAACCATCTCGTCATCTTTGCCATGTGTTAGACCGGTCGAAGCCGACGACCGCGACGTGCTGCAGTCAACTCCGACGTGCAACATGGCAGCTCTGCAGTATGACGGCACCGAGTGTAAAAACTGTACGACGAAACCATCAGTCCGCCGGGCAAATAGTGTCCAGGATATGGCACTAACCCACGGCGACCGCAGTGACGCAGTGACGAACCCGACGGTAACCGCGGTAGTTCCCACTGTTCCCAGACGCTGTTCTCTGTGGAGCCGGACGAAGAGATTCGTCCGGCGAATGGTTTGTTGCGGAGCTATAGACCGCAATGTATAGTGTTGTGTGTTTTACGTGTTCATCCCAAGCTTGATCAGCACTTTCGTGTCCGACCGTCGTGTTTGCCGGAAAATCCGTCAAAATCTGTTTACTTCCGTCATTGTACGCGTTCATTCTGAGTTCGCTCCGAAGTTTGAACGTTTCCCCAAGTCACACGCGCTGTACTGACTTTGGTTACCGTCGAAATACGCCGCTTGTATCATATAGATCTGCTGTGGAAGAACTGGTCGTTAAATACTGCTGCCCTCCGCTTCTATAATTAAATAAATAAATTATACCGATCAATTATTATAAATGATGGGTATTAATACTGCCGTATATTATGTATAATCGAATAACCATAACCTATATTATGTAAGTTTACACAAATAAATGTTTTTGTTTTGTTATTTGTTTGATATTATTATTTAACAAACGCGTCAACACGTTGGGGTAAAATTAACTTATGCGGCTTGTGAATAATAATATATTGTCTAAATTGTATAGGTACAGGTTACTTTCGGTTGTTCTTTAACTACTATAGTGTATAAACCTCACGAGAAAACTTGTATTGAATTTTCAAGATTTTTGACCAAAAAAACATAATAATATTATCAACAACTAGCAAAGTTCATTGAAAAAAACCAAAAACACTGCGATATCATGGAAAGAATGAAACGTGTAATAATAAGTTCTCCGTGGATTTGGATTTCACCAAATTGCTTCATAATTTTATATTTTTCTATAGTTTTGACAATGACATTTTCATAACATTTAAATTAAATCGTTTTATACTAATTCATATTTATGGTTTTACGGCTACCGCCAAGGGTTCCTAACTAATTATCAAACTTCGTAACTGTGATGGTTTCCATAAACTTGTCGAATATTGCAACGACTCGGATTTAGAATGCCATACGTGGGCACCCGTCATACCCACCCATTCAAAGTGTTTATCCGCTATCTACATCATACTATACCTGTTGAAGATATAGAGAGGGCCCTCCGGGATTAGGGCTTCTCAATCATAAGTGTGCTAAACGTCCGCCACCGAGTTAGCAAACAGGCTCTACCACTATTTACCGTTGTTCTAGAAGCAATGGATTTTAACCGGAGCATTTTCCAATTATCCTTCCTCCAAAACTCCAAAATAGTTGTCGAAAAACCGCATCAATCCTGTTACCCTCCACAATGCAAACAATGTCAGCGATACGGTCACACTCGCTCTTACTGTATAGTGAATCACCAAGTTGTGTCAAATGCGGCAGCAATCATAACACCGTGAACTGTGTCAAATCTTTGGAACTGTGTGCGAAATGTGCGTTATGTTCTGGCGCACATACCGCGAACTATAAAGGTTGTCCTTCATTAACGAAATTTTTGAACACTTATCATCAGAATAGCCACCTCAAGACCACGCCACCTGTACCACCATTAGTGCCCTCAAAGTTGGTCTTGCCAGTCACAGTCGTGCCCCCGTCCGCGCACACCCGATACAAAGAAAAAAATCCAGGGCCAAGACATACGCAGAAGCAACTTCAAGCAACTCAAACAATAAACTTATTTCAAAAATTTTATCTCAGTTTGTTACGCAACTAAATTCCCTCATTACCCCATCAATTTCACTTTTATACACACTCTTAAACTCATTACTATCTAAGAATACCGTCTCTCCTTAATTATATCTTCCCCGAATCCATAATCATGACCATTATTTTCACATCAATACCTTTTGTATATTTATCGTCTAATTACCACCAATTTCTAATGCTTCTATGCATATTTTAATTTTTAATTGGTTTATGTAATCACTATCTGTAATTGTTGAACTGTAATAGTTATCAACTAAATGGTTCTAAAATAAAAATAAAAAAAAAAAACAAAATGATTTGAATAAATATTAACATATTGTCATTATGTACCAAAGGGGGCTATGGGGGCTGAATACTTTATTCACAATAGAAACTTTAACTTAATACCTATTTTTTTATAAAAGTACCTACATGTTGAAGTACATTTGTCATCTAGCCCTTCCCCAACGCCTAGTCATTACCAATTGGCAATTGTTAATCTTGTTTAATGGCAGTTAGGTACCTATACCTATAACCTATATAAGGCTATATATTATCATTCATCTTGATGCATCTTAGATATTAACTAGTTAATGGCCTATTTATGATGTATGTATAGAATTATATTATACGTATGTGATAACCTAGTTACCTTCTATACAAATTTGGTAATTTTTATCATTGTAGGATTCTCCACAAAGTGGCTCATCCAAATGTTGGGTACCTATAAAAAACAAATTTAATAAAATTTCGCTAACAACCCTATGAATGGACCAAATGTATGTACAGTTATATTTTAAAAAAATAAAATAACAATAATATTTAGTTAAAGAAGTTAGAAGTGTATTATAGTTTATATTGTGTATTATAATATGTAGAACCTAGGTACATACGTAATTTTATTTTCAGTAGTTTTACTATAATACTATTTGTATTGATTTTTGAATATTACACTCTGTATAACACCTACGTATATTGTTTGGTTTTTCTAAATTATACATTTATATTATTATATTTTATATTTTATTTTATTGTCTGCCGATCAACAGTGCATTCGCATTAAGAGGACGTCTCACCCGGATGTGTTGTCTCCGTCTTACACAAGTACGGCAAGCAAATTTTCATTTGCTAGTTTCCATAGGGTATTGTCAGTTTTGATATTAGAGTGAATCGACCTATTATCAAACTTTTAGGTAACAACATTATCCGTGTTCTCTCGTTGGTTTTTACGATATTTTAATTTTTAAGTGAGTTATGAACGTTTTAGTAAATTTGTATATCAAAAACAAAGAAGAAAAAATATTACACTTATCTCAACCCTATTTTAATAACAAAAATAATCATTCAATTAGGTATACCTACTATTGTTGTATGTACCTACTTACTAAATTAATAAGTACCATGTTTTATAATTAAAAATAATTTTAGGGATGATAAAAAAAAATGTGAACATTAGAAAGTTGTAAATTATAATATTTTAATTATATTTATAATTTATGTATTAATTTAATTTAAAAATATACACTTTTACGTCAAATAACGAAAAATATGCAGTTAATTAATATGCCCTAAAAAAATTACCCGCCCATATTACACTAAAAATATTTTATATATTTTAGGTACTTTCTTAATTCAATTTTCTATGTACTTACCTATATGTATAAAAAAACAATAATACAGCCAATACAGATCTCATTATTTATTTAAATTTAGTATAATTGTTGACCTTGATTCATGTAAAATATTTACCGAAGTGCTTGATGTTCGATAAACTGTCAAAAACCAAAAAAAGGAAATATTCTCTTATAATCAAAAATATATCCTTTAAACTCAAAAATGTCAAAATATGCATCAAAAACGTTGATCACGCAGATCACAAACGTTGTGAAATATATTGTGTACTTACGAAGCATACGATTAAGTTAACCAGAAAAAAATTATGCACATGCATGAAAGTCCTTGCTAGTGAGTTGCTCTACTAATCATATATAATAATAATGTAATAACTATAAGAGTAGGTCGTAGATGGTAATGAATATAATATTATTCAATTGATACATTTTTTCAATATTATAGGGGGGAGGGGTAACGGGCCGAAGCCTCCTCCCAATTGCCCATATTATTATTACTTTTTCAAAAAAATATTAATCAAATTTAAACTGTCAACTATTGTAAGCAAGACGTAAATTTGATATATGTTTTACCAAAATGAATTCATTTTTGAAAAAACATTGTATTTGCATACCAATTTTCATAAATTATCTGTAAATATTCGGTAAAAGTATGAACTATTTGTATGAAAGACCTCGTATTAAATTGTCTAGCCTTAGCTATACATATTTTATATTTTATAAGTTTTGAACTACAAATTAACTGCGGTTTTGACGAAATTTGAACTTTAAATGCTTATAAAAAATAACCATGATGCCTATGTATCGTTAATACATTAGCTATAATAAAAAAAACTTACGTATTACATTTTTAAGCTTTTTGACCAGATAAATAATTTTTTATTGACATTTATAGAAAAAAAATTGAATTAATCAGATACAATCCAAGTGAGGACGGTATAACCAAGCTTGTTACCAAACAATTTAAATAAATTTTCATTTTTTTTTCTCCAATTATTTTTAAAAGCACTGAGCATTTCCAATTTCGACCTACTAAAAGTACCAACTAGATCCAATTTGCTTCCAAAAACATACACTGGGCATCGAAGCTTATGATCAGACTATTTTTTCTACCAGAAAAGTTGAAAAGTTACAAACATTTTAAAACACCTCAAATAAACGTCTGAAATTATTAGACTGGACAAAATAAAAATAAAATAGTAGCTAATTTTCAAGCCCCCCCCCCCCTATTAAAAAATTCTGCGGACGCCACTGTATATTTGTATAATATCAATCGTATTACATAAGTATGATGAAGTAACGTAACCTAAATGTAGTGCTTACTTATATTTTAGTTAAAGTACAATTTACATTAAAATTAGATACCGTATGCAAACAAAAATGTGTTTTTGTTTATATAAAAACCCCATATGTAATTTACCAGTTTTAAAATAAAGAATTAATATTTAATAGTTCAAGAATTACGTAATGGTTACTTAAAAATATACAGGTACCTACTAGTAATAATAACGTATGATAATTCAAAACCCGAAATGGTCCAAGTACCTACGTATCGAAAGGTATAGTTTAAATACATTATAATATATTACATGATGCCATGATACTAGGACAAGTTGTTATGTTAATATTTCAATATCCTATGTAGGTACCTACGATGATATTATAAACAATAATTATGTGTAATGCACATTTAAAGATCTACTAAGATCATACTAAACTATTATTTTTTTCTATTAAATGTGAGTGATTGATGATTTTAAAACATAATATATACAAGTACCTATATAAATGTATTAATGAATTCTATATGTTTATTCAAATTTAATATTTATTTTACTAAAATCAGTAAAATGGCAAACAATCTTATAGGCAGTTAAACATCTTTGATAAAGATGAAAATTGTAATGAGAAATCATAGATACTATATATTATATGATATATATCTATGTGAAAAATATAAGTCACAACGCATAAGTACGTATAGGTCATATTGTCATGAATACACCTACCTACCTACATAATTAAATAAAAATAAATGTTTAGGTATTATTCGTCCTTGATCTTCTTTCGTCTTTTCTATCCATAACAGCAGATATATCAATATTTATCACCAAAAACGAAATTTCTTAAAGTACCTACAACCGTACCCTTGCAAACAAAATTGAGGAAAATAATATGTAATTCGTTTTTGGCTCCGCATCCGAATTATCAGAAATTGCAATGCATATTATAATATATTATACATTATTCCTCTTCCACTTTAACATCTATAGACTATAGCAGACAAAATGGATTTGGCATCGGTGCAACTGTGAGAGTATATAAAGATCATAAAATACATCGTACAATTACGAATTACAGAATTAATAACACTCGTGCAAAGTCAAGATAAAATATATACAGTATAGTCCTGGTTAGTGAGTCCTGGAAAACCTGGACCCAAGCCCGGATTAAGAACATTCGTTCGATATTATAAAAAAATAATAAACATAATAATATATTAATATGTAGCAACTATTAATTTTTAATCGATGTTTCGTGCATTATATAATTACTATAATAGGTATTCTCATACGAGATTAGATACGTATTTTTTAAACACTTAATTAGCGACCTGCCCGCACCCTCTATAGTTACATTGGAAATAAAATCCTATAATTACTATCATTAATTATTATTTATTATACCTACACAAACCACAGCCGTTTATTATAAGACCAAGTATAACTATATGGGCAGCCGAGCAGGTATTGTATGGAACTATGGAAGTCAAGAGACCGGAAACCCATAAAACGTCATGCACGCATGCCTTACAGGCTATCACGCTGCCTACGGTATTAGACGACAAGACCTCCGAAATAAAAAGTTTTTCTTCTGTCGCCGATGGCTACGACAGAGGTACCTGCAATCAGAGCTGAATTATTACACGTCATACTACTTACGAAAATATACGACCGAATAGTGCCAACGGATAAAATTGCAGCGACGTCCGGGCCCTGCTGTGCGCCACTGTTTGGCAAACGTTTCTACGCAATAATCATCGGCATCGTGGATAATTGATGTTGAAAAGGATTACATGCAGTAGTGAAGGTGTTTAATAATATTGTGTATAAAATCCGAACCTTACGCTAATGTATTATTTGTTACCTACCTTTTTTCGGTTCTAAAAATATTTCTAGTTTTGTTATATTTTTTCTCTCGTCTATTATTTGGTTTATTCCGTGTATTTTATAAGCTTGAAGTTTGGGCCGGTCGTATGAGTGTGAGTGAAAATGGGCGCACACGAATTGCGTACCAAAACAGGTAAACGAACCTTTTTGAACGAATTGCGTCCCGGACGCAATTCATGTTACCTTTTTATCTAGAGGTGAGAGGTTCTTAAAGTGAAAACATAATATCGTATATTATAATAAATCGTCATATATTCACATATTTTTAAAAAATTTAAATTGTAAAATCATAATATCATAGGTTATCCGTTATAAGTAATTGTTAATATCACAAGTATTAATTTAATTTTGTCTGTATTTATATTTATTGGCTAATATGTTAACATAATCTTTGATTGTGATTTCATTATTATTTAATTGATTTATTTTATTTTCTATAAATTGTATTCTTTCCTTTATTGGTTTTCTTGGTATACTCGTCATTTTTCTAGACTCATTCTTATCAATATTGTTGTATTGGTTTGCATATTTTTTTAAATTTCTAAAAATGTGTATATATTTGGATGAGGAGAATCGAAAAATTTGTTAAATTTTGAATGAAAAGATTCGCAAGCGTTGGTGGTTCTTTGTGAGCTTGAACTTTTTTCTGCCCATAAGTCTGGAGGAAAAATTGAATTTTCATGGATGTAGGTATGTATCTATTAAATAATTAGCAAACTCTGTAATTTTGTGTTCATCTGGTTGAATAGCAGACATTTCAAACTAAAAAATATCTCCAATTTCTTGTGGTTCTAGGAAAGATAATCCAAATGTCAATGCTAAGTACTTGCCTATTTCATTATTTTGGATATAGTCTGAAGCCAAGCCTAGTTCTTGTATTTTTCTCCACCAAGACTGGCCGAGATGAAATCGATAACCTCTTATTAAGGTTTTTGGCCATGTTTTATTAACTGCATTGTGTATTGAATTTTCAAAATCCACGTAAATTATTGTTGGGGAAAATGAGGGATTTATTTTGCTTATATCGTGATTAATTGCTTTAAATGCCTCAAAGTAACTCAATGTTTGTTTATCTTTTAATAAAAAAATACAAGTGGAACATAATAACCATTATGTAATCCATGAATTGTGAATAACTGACAGAAAAATTTAGTACAGTATTCAAAAGTTCCATCTACATAAAATATATTTATTTTGCTAAAAAAGCTTAAGTTAATATATAAAAATATGTTAAGGCAAAAATTAACATGAATTGCGTCCGGGACGCAATTCGTTCAAAAATTTTCGTTTACCTGACTTGGTACGCAATTCGTGTGCACCGGTGAAAATAAATTCATGTTTAAAATACGATTGGCCACCTACAAGCTTGTTATAATTATGGACGTAATTTTGGGTCACTGAATATGTAAATGGGCTGCTTATAGAAGTGAAAATCTCGATGGGCCGATACATACCAATCCGGCCCTGGATACCACGCCTGGTATGGTAAGGTTAAAAGGGAAAAAAATACATTTCGTGACGGTATATAATCTAAATTTTAGGTACATGTATTTCATTGCGATTTCAGACACGAATCTACACAAATATTTTAATTTATGACGTTTTACGTTTTTAACACATCGATACAAAAATAAAAAATGGTTCTTAATCAAACAACCATCATGGTGTATAGCGGTATAATAATATATGTATATTGTGTACATACCTACCTAATACCTTTACGAATATTGTTTTAAACCTTTCTACCTTTTTTAACATTCGAATTACCTACGTATTAATAATTAATACCTACATAGTATCATCTAATAAGTAATAACATAGGTAATAACTAATAGTAGGTAGGTATACCGTAAACGAAATATCAAATACCTAATAAAATTCTTCTACAAATAGGTAGGTAGATTTTAACGCTGTAAATAAACTTTTTTATTTTAACAATATTCTTAAAATTCCATTCCTTCGGTACTAAATTATTATTTAATCTAATTCTAAAAAGTAAAAACTTAAAATGGTTAAGCCAGTGTATATTAAAATTGTATTGTTTTAAGAATCAATGAAAATGAAGGGTGGATCATGAAAATAAAATAGTGTTACGACTTACGTTTGAAATTAGAATTTTTTTAGTTAGGTTAGTTAATTAGTTGGATCTACTCACAGTAGATATATCCAACTGGTTATATACTTACAGACTACAGTGTCAATAACCAGTTTCCCGTAGATCAATATTTAAGTTTCAAAATGTAGTCTTATTTATTTTTATCAAATCATTCTTAGTCATACCTCGTGCATTTATCAAGTGTGTTAATTATTTAAACCAGTAGTTCTCAACTGGGGTGACATGTCAGTATGTCACCTTAGGGTGACATGGACCTAGCTTAAGGGTGACGCAGAATTTTAACAAGAAAAGGAAAAAAATTTATTTTTTCGAAAACAATCATATTATTTCCTATAATAAATAAATTATACACCTATACCACCACTGTCATGTACATAACATACCTCAAAGTTCGTATCTTTAAAATATACAGCTATGATTGTTTATTATTTTGATGTTAGGGTGACGCAGTGTTTGATTCTAGTGGCTGAAGGTGACATGAATCAAAAAAGGTTGAGAACTACTGATTTAAACAATAATTACGACGATTATATTAAATTCTGCATGGTAAAACCACTAAAACTTAAACTAACATTTTCCAAAGTATATTACACAAATAATTTATAATACGTATTTAGAGATACTCATTATTTCAATAACTATATTCACATTTTTTTAAATAAAAAAGCCTAAAAACTAAAGTTAAAGTTTTGGTGTCAGATAAAGTGCCTTTTTTTCCCCCGTTCAAAAACCAGGAACTGTGAAGTACCAACATCTTAAGTTAAATGCAGTGCCTAAAATCTGCCATAATATATAAAAACTTGTTTAGTCATTCACTATATCTACTTCTTGAATTTTTTATTAATTATAACTTATAAGTTATAACTAGGGCTCGGATTTCAATGCATTTGCATCTTTTTTTTGGGATATCTTACGAGATGCTTTCCAAGCTACAAATATGTTTCAAGTACTTCGTAATCTAACCATAATAATTTTTTGGGGCATTTTTTTGCTTTTTTTGCATTTTTAGCGGATTTCATCATTTTTAGGGCATTTTTTGAAGGTTTTAATGCATCTTTTTAATTTTTTAGGACATTTTTGACCTATTTGTCGTATTATGACTTATTGGCAGACAACCGTCGATCATTTAAATTCCAAAACATTAAAGAAATACTTATTGTACAATACAATGCAAATATAATTTAATTTTTAATTTTAATTTTTTTTTTGTACATTGTAATATAATTTATTAATTTAGAATTTAGAATTTTTGTTAGAATTTTATTTGTTCCTCATTTTTTAATAATTAAATTTGAATTTATTTAATAAATAATGCATTTTTTGATATTTTTAGGGCATTTTTTAGAGTTTTTAGGTCATAAATGCATTTTTTTGATATTTTTAGGGCATTTAAATCCGAGCCCTAGTTATAACCAACGTTCGAATTTTATTCCACTAAAAAATACTCAAATATGCGATGTCTTAAAAGTTTAAATAGTAAAATATGCTTAACATACCTAATAAACATGACCTTAAAAAATAAAAGTATAGGGTTATACATTTTTTTTATTTAAAAAATTATTTTAAAAATAATGGTTTTTACATTGTTTAACAGACAATAAAAATTAGTTATATTTTTTTTTCGGAACCCAAAATGTATTATCAGTGATTGGAATTTATAGCAATTGCATGTTTTTATAGATAATTTCGAAAATAACTATACAAGTTATAAGTTTGTTTCATGACATCATAAGGATTAAGGAATGGATATAAGAAATTTAAATTTGCATATTTTACAAGTTTCATGGGTATATTTTGGCTCTTACGTTCACTTTACTGTAGTGTACACAGTACACCCACATATTGTGTTGTCTTAGTCTTACAAATACATAACATAGCAAATTGTTAGATTTCGATACCTATTCCATATAATTCTGTTATGTTTAATATTACAGTGAATCTCATAGATTTGTTTAATATTCTAATTTTAAAGTGAGTTATAATTTTAAAATTGGAAATTGTTGAACATGCACTGTCAATCCCCTACCCCCAAAACAAAACACCAAATATGCCAATGTTCCTTGACTTTCATTTGATAATTGATTATAAGTTAAATCAACACTTGAAAAAAAAGGATTAAAAATTGGTTAGTAATTTTGTATGATTTAAATATAATAAGTTTTTTTTTTAAACTCTTTTAAGTCTACTATTGGTACACATAATAAAACATTGTTACTAGTATTATACTATTATGACAGGTATCTCCTAGGTATGGACACTGAAAATCCACTCCCATTATGGTTAGGTTTAACCTAATAGAAATAGAAGATGGATGGCTGTAGACATAGCTACCATTAGTTGGGAGAACTAATTACAGTATAATAACTTTAATAGATAAAAAACAATTCAAAAATAATTTATGCGAGAGCAGATATATTGCACTAATATGGTAGAATATAAACAGGTACAGATTTTTGATCGCTTTTTTAACATTATCACATGAAAACACTATGGTACGTAAAAACAAAACTAACGGTTAGATAGCAATGTGCTAAGTACTAAAATATTAGTCGGGTAACCCTTAAATTTTAAGAATTGATGCAATTATATAAAAAGAAAACAAAAGAAAACACAAAAATCTATAAACCAAGATCTTCTAAAACACAAATCACTCGTTACAACTAATATCATACAAATAATATTAAAAATACTTTAGTAAACTATCTTCGACATTATATTATTACTTATGACTTATTGGTAAATAACAAATTTACCAATATAAAAGTTGTTAATAATAATTTAAATATTATGTGAAATAAACTTCAATTGAATTATAGTTTATACACAATATTACAAATATTGTTATAAATATATTATTGTTAGTGGATTAATTGCCATATTAATTTAGCCTGACACAGGCAAATCAGGCAAGTCTAAAATTTCAGACACAAAAGATGCAACTAATGCTGTCTGCGGTTGTTGGTGAGCAAGACAAAATGGATGGGCAAGTAGTTGAGAGTAATTTGGTCTGCTACGAAAATCTTTTTTTAAACTGAAAATATTAAAATCCAAGATAATATATTTCAAATTAATCACTCAAAAAAATGAATAATAAATTATCAATCACACTTACCATTGACAAATAAAATCCTCGAAGTATGATGTGAACATACCAGTAGACAGCCTTGGTGGTTCATCTTTGACCACTTGTTTGAGCTGCTCAAATGGAGTGCCCCACGTATCATATGGAAACTTACCAGTAGCAAGTTCCACAAGAGATATTCCTAAACTCCATATATCACTACGTATATCATAATTTGATGGATTTCCAGTAGGATCTATTCGTTCAGGCTATGTATAAAAATAAATTTATAAATCAAGACAATGTTAATTTATAAGTTTAAGAAAAAATATAATTACCGCCATATAAGGTTTACATCCTGCATCAATAGTCTTGGCCACAGAATCAACAAGATACCCGGATATACCAAAATCACACATTTTTACATTGCCATTACGATTAATTAAAATATTTGATGGCTTGACATCACGATGTATAACTTTCAATTGAGAATGCAGATAATGAAGGGCACTAACAACCTATAAAAATTAAAATACATGAATTTATTTTTATGTGCATGAATGCTAAATGAATAACAAGACTAAAGACGTATCAAATTTGCAATAATTATTGCGTTAAACTTGACATTATAAGACATAGACATACTTATAATTAAATTAAATTAATATAGCTAGTTAATATATTAATGTCTATGGGAATTAAGAACAAACAAGTCATACAGAAAATATTTGGACAAATTGTTTTTTGTGTTGTTTACAAACTGTATCACCCTAACCTAACTTATATCAAAAATTATTGTGAAAGCTAATAAAAACATAAAAATTAAGTACCGCTACAGTGATAGGTCCAAGAATTTGTTCAGGAATCTTTCGTCCAAACTTGTACACTTTGGCATAGAACTTGTCCAGTGAAGTGTCCATTACTTCCATGCATATCCATACATCACCCTCCATAAATAGTGCCCCATAAAACTGCACTGTATGTGGACAAGCGGACGACCGCATAGATATATCCAGATCCATTAAAAGTCGTTTCTGCTCTTGGGTGTTTACTGTAGCAGCTATCCTCTGGAAAGATGTAAAAACGTCACGTTGGTCGTTGAATATGGTACACAGCATCATATACAGTCATCAGTTCACTCACCTTGACAGCCATGATCGTGCCGGAAGGTATGTGCCTCATTTTTTCCACAATGCCGTAGGCACCGCGTCCGAGATCGCAAATTTTCTGCAGGTCGCTCGCCTCGACTGTAGTTTCCTGGTCTCCGATCGTGATCGTGGTGCGTTTATCCAGATTTCGGGGCAGGTTACTACAGGGGAGAAAACAAAATCGTCAAATCGCATCCACGAAACAAGGCAAGTTTTTTATATTAGTAAAAGAATAATACAATAGGTAGAACATAATGTAATTTAAAATGTTTGTGTGCTTACACAACTGTCGGCTCGTCGCGGATCAGAACCTTTAGCCCCGATGGTCTCTTACTATTGCGGCCTAAAAACATATTTTCACTATACTGCATCAATCAATCGTTTAACTCGCAACAAGACAAATATTATAATAACAACGTTTCACTAACCAGACATTTTACAATATTATTTCTAATATAATATATCAATAATACGTATTATGTGCACCGCAAACACCGGGGGTTGCCTATTATTTCATGGTATCCGCGAGAGCAATAGTGCCGCGGGTTAGCGAACAAGAAATTTGAAAAATTTTACCGATATTATAATCGTTTTTTTTTTATACAGAAATGTTCACATTTTCGTCCTACGTTCGATCGCACGGCTCTCACGATGTTATACTGAAGTTCAACATGCAACATGCGTAGCGCGTGGACACCGATCGTCGAACTTGTGTGTAATTACTAATTATTTATCAAAGCCGTGACAAATGACAATATTATTACAACAATAATAATAATAATATTACTCTACGGCCGCACGCCACTAGTTATAAGTGGTAACTTATAGTACAACTTACTACCACAGTACCACGATTAAAGATATAATATTGGTATATTTTTGTGAACGTTTTGTTATCAGCGGATCGAATTTTATCAGCGGGTGGGCCAATGGGATCTGATGAACGGTATACAACTTCTTTGGCCGCGGTGTTAGCACCAACATCTGCTTAGCATGCGACTATTTAAGGACACCAAAAAAATAAACTTAGTTAATCCAACATAATATATTTTCCATCAGCAAGACGGCGTGCACACTACACAACATTGGACATCATCGTCCTCTTTGGACCACAGAATTATAATAATAAGTGTATTTTTATGAAATTAAATAATACACCTCTACAACTCGCCTGGAATTAATTGTTAGGGTCTAGGGAATAGACAATCTAAGTATGCAAACAATTAACTTGTTTCTTTTTATTTCACTTTTTTTTTATTTAATTAAATTAAGGCGTTCCTAGCCAGGAAGATCCGGTTCTATCTAAACCTACTGATATGTACAATTTTACAATTTTTTTTTTTTTTTACAATTTTTTTTTCTTCTACATAATATTATATTTCATACAACAATATTATACCATTAACCATATTATAATGAAGGTGTTCCTGGTACCAAACACGAGGATTAAAAATTATGTAAAATTGATTTCATTTTGATAAAACTTTCCTAGGTTCAGAAAATTGTACTTGGAACCGAGCAGTTGTAAGCCTACCTACAATAAATGTGATGCCACAACCAAATCTACTCGATTTACTTACACGACATACAGTTGTAACCAATCATCATTCACTTTAACTCATTTTTAATTACTGTTTAAAATCAGAAATTATATTATAAAAAAAATAATAATTTAAACCTACATACACAATGATTACAATTATATTTCATCAAAACAAATAAAAGTAATAAAATGTTAAAACACGTTTTAGTATTTTTTTGTTTATATATATAAATATATATATATGAGTATAGAGGTCTTGACAAAACAGTACAAGTCAAAAAAAAAAAATAATAATAAATAAAACAAAAATATATACAGATGAGACGATAATGACGCAAAGGGCAGAAAATGAAAAAATAAAAATTCACCTTAAATCTAATACATACGTTTTATTATTAGACTAATGTATTAAATAGATTTTGTATGATAAATATTGTTAAACATTATCATAATAAAATAAAATGCTTAAGAATGATTTAAGCATAAAAAAAAAAAATAATATATAATTATGTAATAATGTGTAATACAAAAATTGGGTACCTAAATAATCTAGTCTAAATTGTGTTGAGTTCCAAGATCCAGATGTCATAAGCTGTCGCAATGCACTATTATTAAATATCAATCATAACAATTATAGGTACAATTATTAAGGTGTAATACAGACAGAATAACGACACATTTTAAGTAAAAAATTTTAAAACTGAAAACTAGGGAAAAACGATTACATTAAAATGTTCATTATTATTGATAATAATATGTATTTTAAACCACCCGCACATAAATAAAAATAAAAGATTGATATCTTAAAAATACATTATTAAATATGTCCCATGATATTTGTATAATCTACAAAATGGATACATAAATTTCAAAGATACAGTCTTGCGCAAACTTGTATTTATATAATATAAATGGATGGATCAGCGGCGCCTGTAAACAAATTAAAAACAATGCATTGATGAATTTTCACAGTAGTTATTGTTGATGATGGTCATTTTAATCGGCTGCTTAATGATTGATGGACTTTTTCTAGGCAGACAGCAAACGCGCAGATGGTCTCACTCTTAACACTAACTTAAACTATCATTTAAAAATCTTACGAAATTCATTAAATTGTTATCTAATTATAAAATCACAGATGAGTTTTTATTAATTAACTTATTGAGTTGATCAATTGGTAAATTTAATACCCCAATGTTAATTTAATTTTTGGAAAGGATTTATTATATTTAATAGTGAATTATTCAATTATATTAAGAAAGTTCAATTATTTACTTAATATATTGTATCACAATTTAAATGTCAGATTTGTATTTATAATACAAAATATAAATTAATCTAGTGTAATTTAATACTTAATTTAAAATAAACAAATACAGATTTCAATCTATCAAATATCAATAAAATAAATTTACTATTTTATTGTTCTATATTACAAAGTGCAAATGAGCTGCTGTAATTTGAATCAATATAGTAATAGTAGTAAACCATACATATTATACACAGATAATATTGCAGTAACTATTTTAATCATTGAGGTTTGCTTCCTCTCTAAAATGGATTATTTTTATCCAATTTTTAGGCAAATATCACTAGTCGTAATTAGTCTTAGTTAAATGTTGTATTACTGATTAATAATTTAAAAGAGATTTAGGTGCTACCACACAATTATCATTTTACTATTTAGCTGTCCATTGTTATCAATTCAAATGAGACGTAAATATAGAATATAACGGTTTATGTTAACAATATCTAAGTAACATGTTGAGATTACAATTCAAGACATAACTAATTTAGTGAATTATATATATTTATACAATTGTAGAAATACAATTAGTTGTAAATACAAACACTACTTCTAAAGCTATTTAAATAATATACTTAAACTTAAAATTGTAAATAGTAAACTTAACAACTAACCTTTTAAATAAAACCCAAATATAAAATTTCAGAATAACTGTAAAATGCATTATTTGACATAAGTATCTACATCTTAATTTAAATTTTTAAGTTTTAATAAATTATGAATCAATACTAGACATTATCAGCACCCAAACTTATTTTCTTCACATCACATATTTATTAGCTACTAAAAGTTGCATCACACTTTCAATAATCATTTTGTACTTCTCAATAATAAGTAATTTTAGGTTTGGAAAAGCAAACACCATAGACCAAACATTAAAATATTCATAATAAAATGTTACACAATGACATATTTATATTTTTTTTATAATTATAATTTCTTTCCTAAAGTCATATCTTGACAAATTAATATACTTGGTATTGAAAACATTTTTTTTGCTTTTTTAAAATGTTTATAAGTCTAAATAAAAATGTACAAGGTTATTTGCACAACACATTCTTTGGGAAATAAATATAATATAAATAACCAGAAAAAAACCCCATTAATGTTTAAAGTGAGTTACGTGATACGCTAATGGATTTTAACTAAAAATAATAATTAATATTAAGAATATTAAAAATATGATTACAATAATATATCCAATCCAATAGTCATAACTCATAAGCATATTTTTTGTATTCACCATAAAAATTGATTTAAAATATATAAGTAATATTTGTGTATTGAAATAAATATTAGTTCAAAAATCAGTAACAACTATAAGTTATTAAGTGTATAGAAGTAATACATTATTTCTGGGATCATAAAATAAACTATATATTTATCGAATAAATATATTAATAATAATTTTAGCTCATTCTATCTTAAAGTAAAATTTTAAAAATATCTCAAGTAATAACTTATAAGCTAGAAATTAGAATCTTATTTAATAATTATTGAATATGCTTTATGCGATACATAACAAAGCAAAATATTGTTTACATGAGGCGAATTAGCATATTGGGAAATTTAAAACTATGCTGATGGGCCATACTTCATGTAGGCCACTTAATTAATATTTTCTGATAACAAATTGTTCAACATTTTATAAATAAATACTACAATATTATGTATCTACTTTAAAATGTTGACTGTTTTCAAAACAGATTTCCCAAATTTTTCCCAGATTCATAAATATTATGACAATCACAGAAAAACATTGATTAAATGTAATTTTTAAAAACAGTATATTATTTTTTTGTCCTAATAAAAACTGTAAAAAAATGTATTAATACCTCTATAATACAGAGTATATTATACTAAAAATAAATTATTTTCAATTATTTATGGCAGCTAATAGTTATCATATCAAACTCATTTGGTAATGCAACCAATAAGAGTTTGTGTATTTTAACAAGTATTAAAAAATGTCTCATATTACTTGAAGGCGTTGAAGTTTATGCTATTACTTGAAGAGTATGCTATGGCAATTAAATAATTAACATAAACATAAAAAAAAATCATGTTGTTAGAATTTTGAGAGGGAAAAATGTGAGCATAAACATCATTGAAGGTAACTTTAACAAAGGGAAAAATCTAGCCACATATCTCATAAAAAATAAAGCACGATAATTAATTCATGGAAATATAAAAATCATAAAACTTTATCAGCATATTATGTCAACGATATTGTATAATATGAATGATTTTGTTCTACTCAATAAAATTAGACAATATTTAATATTTTCAAAGTATCTACTTATGTCAACAGTCACTTCTATAGAACGACCACAGCAGTAATTACTTTTGGTCCCTTTTGAGACACTATATGTAAGTTACACTGTATAATTTTGACATTAAAACAACCAATAATAAAATATTATTGATATTGAAAAATAACATTTCCAAAAACTCTTTGCGAAGAAAACAGTGTCAAAACTGTGTTATTTGCTGTTCTTCGTTCTAACATTATGAAAGGAGTTATAATCAAGAATAAATAAGCTTTTATTGATGCATATCAACAATCATCATTTGCAAGTATCTCCTAACGCTTTCTTCAAATCGGGTAATAGTTTGAACTATAACTTCAATTGCTTTATATTATTATGTTGCAATTACTTAAATATTTATTTTATTAAAACTAGATAAACTCATAAATAGATAAGCTCATAAACCACAATATAGTAATATCAATTAAAAGTTATTAAAACTCGCTTATGAAATTTGTTGAATGAAGAGAATTAAGAATATTTTATGTTGATCACTTCCGACAAAAAAATATCCAACGTTGATTATGATAAAATTATTGATTAACAAAAATTTAACAATAAATTGTTTCACGAGAAGCTAAGCTATTAAGTATCAGATATTTTAACATCTCATTGGTCTTAGTCCAAGTAAACTCTTTGAAGTTAACATATAATTAATGTTTTAAATTTATTAAATGTTAAGCATTATTGCATAAAATTGCTGTATCTATCTATGATAATACAAGTTTTAATTATATTTATAACTTATGCAACTTTGAGACTTCATTACTTAGTTCATTATTTAATGCCAAAGGTGCAATTGAATAATTACTGGTAATGCTACTGCATAAGTACCGAAGAACATTTTTAAGGTTTTCCTGGGGTGCTTAGATTTATTTATTTGGGCAAATAATAACACCAATCCTTCTCTGATAGTGCACAATATACACAATAATAATTAATACACTTGTTCCTATTTGTTTTTTTTATTGTCAACAAAACATACATTATCAGTATTAATAAAAAATATTATTTTCTAATCAAGAATTTATAGAAGCATCAAAAAAATTAATATTTTAAGATATAGAAGTAAATCACAATATTTTTATTTCTCACCTAAACACAATCGTAAACTTTGACTGTTGGAGCAGTAGTTAACTAATAGCAATTGAGTTCAATATTTAGTGAATCATTTAGAAGTAAATAGATAAAAGTATCCTAATTTAATAAAAATATAAAATATTTTATTTTTATAGAAATCCAACTTCTTAATCCATACAACTTGCAATTTTTTTAGCTTAGCACTAATTGGAAGATAAACCATAATACCAATACCTCTAAGGATACACTAAAATATTAAATTTTAGTAATTTACTCCTTTCTAAGTTTCCCTAAATACATTTTCTAGTATATAGTCTGAAAATGAATATTCATAAAATATCTTTAAAATTCAAAATAATTCATTATCAATATATTATCAATTGTGTAAATAAGGGTAATCTAACAAAATAAAAAAAAAATTAGTTTTCTTACACTTATATTTTGACTAGTAACAAAAATAATAGATATTATTCACATGAGATTATGTACATAAAGCAATTTTTATACATATTTATTAAATTATTGCATGAATGAAAAATAGAAAACTTATTATGGACTGAACTTTTTTAAACATCGAAAAACGTTTGATGACAGAAATAATAATATTTTAAGTCCCTAAAATGGTAATCAAATAAATGTTATTCTTAGAATTAACAATCAAAATATATTTTTAAATTTTGAAACATTCAATACAACATTAAATACTTCACTATGCACTTAACACTTGTAGAGAAATATAAATCATAAAAATTTTGATTTAATCATAGAAATATATAATACATAAAAAGCTTCGTTTACCATGTATTTTAAACATTCAGTTTTATAAATATATGCTAAGGATGTTAACCGATTGTAACAAATACAATTTAAACTAGGCAAATACATTATAAACGAAGCTTTTAAAAATCTCAGGTGGGTAGGTAGCACATAATAGAAACTCGAAGAATAAAATTATGTAGAAAATTATAAAACTAAATAAAAAAAATTATATAAATACCAAATAATACCCTTTTGTGATATCCATCAGTTAATGATTAGTTTAAAAATAATGATAAAAAACATAATATAATTAATAATAAATGCATACAAGCATATTTTAAATTAAAATGTTTATCATATTTGTACTATCATCTTTAAAAGTAAACACTTAAGTATATATAAATCTTATTCTATGCTTGATTTAAGTTTAACAAAAACGCATGCAAAATTCTTAAATATACCTAATTCACTTGTGTTTTATTTAAGATAACACATATTCCCAATACAAAAATGATTTTTTCACAGATACACTATTATCAAATACAAAATTGTATTTAATGTTACATATTAGATATGTTATTTTTATCACAGCTCATTTATCACAGCAATTGGTTAAAAAGGCCAATTCTTCAATCATCATTAAAATGTATAAAAAAAAAATTTAATCAGCCTTTGCTTAATACTATGAAGGTTTCTCCTCTTTTTGTGAATTTATAAACATTAACTTAAATGTATAAATTAATTAAGGAAAGACCATCAAAAAAAAAAACTAAAATTAAAAACTAAAAATAAACAACTAACGAAAATTTAAAAAAGGATTGAAAAATTTGTAAAATAGCTATGCTAAAATTTAACAGTCTAAATAAACATCAGTTCTCTAGTTTACAATACTTACAATAAACAAAATACTTACCACAGATGTATTAATGTCTAGAACTACGATGCGAAGATTCAGCTCGGTCTTCCCTACGATCCCGGTCACGTTCAATATCTCTGTCTGCATCTACTGCTCTCCTACTAGAGGTCGGTTCTCGTTCACGTTCACGTTCCCGATCACGTTCTCTGTCTCTATCACGTTCACGTTCTCGATAACGATCATCATAATACCTAAAATATTAAAAAATTTAAAAAACATTCATAGTATAATTTTTAAACAAACAAGTCTATAGAATATTTATTATTATCAATTTTTGAATTATTATTATTATTATTATTTTAGGAAACTTGATGAAAGGAATTGAAGATTGAGTGATATTACCTGGATTTAGAGGATACAGGAACAGACTCGGTTACGTCGGGCGGAGTGATTTTCCTATTTCGGCCGCTTGCTTTTACAGAACTGTTAAACAATAAACTTTACCCTCAACAAGTATGGACACTTTTAAAGCACAAATACTTCCAAGAAGAATTTTTCATGAATTTTAAAAATAACTCAAGAATCTTACCTGTCTTCCCGACTTCTCTCTCTGTATTCGCGATCCCTTTCTCTTTCCCTATCCCTGTCACCATCTCGTTCTGTTGTATAATAACGGTCAACGTACCTGTTAACACATCTATGTTATGGCAACATATTATATTTTTTTTCATATAGCCTTTATTTATAGGACGATATAAGATATTCAATATTCATTATTATTGAATAATAATAATCTAGATATTCTTGAAGTTGTTATTTAACGAGGCTGAATTAAGAAGACCACGTATAAATATTAATTTAAAATAATAAAAAGCTATAGACTTGTCATAACTAAATAATATAAAAAACTACATCATACTTGTCACGATCTCTTTCCCTATCACGATCACGTTCACGACTTCTATCTCTGTAGTCACGTTCACGGGATCTAGTGCGCTCACGCCTTGATCTTCTATGCAATCTGTCACGGGGTGATCTAGACCTCTCTAAAAAAAAAATATATATGTACAGAAGTCAACAAAAATGTTACATTAGTTTATAAGTTACCTCTTCTTGAACTATAACTCTTGCTTTCTATTCCATGTAATGTATCGTGCAAAGAACTCACTAATATTTTACAGCGCTCATCACTAGCGACTTTAGATTGTTTTATTAATGATATTGCAGTAACCAATGTTTCAATAGCACTAGAGAATTCACCAGCAGCAGCATCAGCAACAGCTCGAGCGATAGCAGAGCTAGATACAGTTCTGTTCCTGCTCATAATTTCTTCCAATTCTTGTTCAGACATTCCCATATCATTATTCATGTAAGGTCGAGAAGAAGGTCCATTAGGGGGACCATATCCTGGATGACCTGGGGGTCCCTGAGGTGCACCACTTGGCTGTTGGAAGAATGCCGGATTCACATGTGGAGCTGGTGCTTGGCCAGGGCCACCTGGCATCATTTGAACTGGTCCTAAAAATGTTAGTTACATTTAATATTATAAAATATGTTTAAATTATATATATAATAATAATAGGTACACTAATATAATACATTTAACACATAAGAATTGAAAAACTTACCTTGACCAGGTGGAGGACCTTGCATTGGTGGGCCTTGTTGATGTGGTGGAAAACCTGAGCCTGGTGGAGCCATTTGATGTGGCGCCATTCCAGGAGGACGATTCCAATCACCACGTGGACCCCCAGGTCCTGGTGGACCCTGAGGACCTTGTGGTGGCCCCATTCGTGGTGGCCCTTGACCCGGTGGAAACTACAAAAAATACAAACAAGATTAAATAAAAAATAAATAAAAAAACATTTATAGTGATTACCATTCCAGGAGGTGGTCCTCTAGGCTGACCCACTGGTCCTTGAGGTTGCATTCCTGGTCTTGGAGGGCCTGAATTTTAAGTAGCGACAAAATGGTTAAAAAATATTATAAATAAAACATAATTTTTTCATTAAATAATTACCCATTTGTTGGTTAAGTCCATTCCACTGGTTTTGGTAACCTGGAGGAGGTGGACCTTGTTGATGGGGACCCATAGGACCGCCTGATTGCAATGGCATTCTATGGCCATTAGTCATTCCCATTGGAGGCTGCATGCCTTGAGGGGGTTGTTGCATACCTTGCATTGGCATTCTATTTCTCATTCCTTGTTGTTGCATCATGGGTTGCTGTGGCATCATAGGACCCCCACGCATAGGTTGCTGCATAACTTGACCGGGTGTTCTAGACATACCACCCATAGATGGCATATTCTGATTGTTTGGTGGAGGCAGTGGTCGAGTTTTTGATTGTGATTCAAACTATATCAACAAAAATAGATAAATATTATTTTTCTACATTACCTACCTAAACAGACTAATAATTAAGACATTTATTACCTGTAAAAGGGCTTGCTTAGTTGGAAAAGTGACAACAGGGGATTGTCCGTGGAGCTCTTTTTTTGGTAATCTATCCATAACCATCCGTAAACTATGCTCCGAGCCCAATGTAACAACACAAAAACCTTTTGATTGGCCATTTCCACGATTTTCAAAAAATTTAACTTCAATGAAATCTGAGACACCTATGCTTGTAACACTATCTGTTATATCTTGATCAGTTGTCCACTATAAATTACATTCATATATAAATTACAAATTAATTATTGTAAAACAAAAACAAAAGTTGATTAAATGACAAATAAATATGCTTATTTCACTTACCCATGTTAAATTACCGATGTATAATTGGTACCGGCGTCCTGTAGTAGAATTATTACTGGAGGAGCTGTTAGTAGATGAACCATTTGTGACTAATGGAGTACTATTTTGGTTATTAGCACTGGGAGGCCTATCAACTGGTTGTCTTGTCTGAGCACTATCATTTGTCCCAGATATGACATCATCATACAAATCTACATTGTCGTTACCAGCGAAATCCTCCTGAAATAATAAACAAGACATAATATATTATAATGACCATATTATGATATGAATATAGCAAAATATTTTAACTAACAATATTTTTTAAGACTAACTAATATTAGGTATATTAATAGTCCAGTTCCAATAGTTATCAATATATCATTAATGTATTCAAAACTTAATAAAAATCACTAAGTTATTGCACAAGAATTATAATTTATAAGCATAAATATTATACCTATAAGAAAAAACAAATTAACTTTTATTCAAACCAACATTGAATGGGTAGTAAGTAGTTACATTTGAAATGTAGTTTTTAAGTTATTATATTTTTCACACCTATTATACAACATGAAATTAAAAACAATTTGTTCAAGTATATTCAAATAAATTATAATATGTATTATGTGTAACAACTCATATGTAACATAAATATTCATCTGTACAGATACAATCTATATTAATAGGTACCTTAATTTTTTTTTATGTTATAGCACCTATGTATTAATTCAATTTTAATTTTAACAATTAGCCAATAACTATAAAAGACAAAAAATAATAATTGAAAACATTTTTGTAACACTATTAGGGCCAGTTGTGCCATTTCCGATTAAAGTTAACCAGAGTTTAATTGGCCGAATTTGCCCGGTTAAATATCTGTTATCAACTGATTAAGCGTAATCAAAGTATAACTGTAGACGGTACAGCTGGCCATTATTTAACTAAAAAAAATCAATAGATATAATCAATACCTTCCATTTTCATTATTTAGCTAATAGGTATGTAATAGTAATTATAGTTTAAAGTGTACCTAAACAATATGAGAAGTAATTCTGTTACATAATATGTACGAGATTAAAATAATTAAGGTTTGCATGATAGTAAAACCTATAATCATTTATTTAAAATTTAAAAACTTAATTGAATGATGCTTATTATGGTATTTGAGTAATGAAGTGAGGAGAACAAATTGTAGATGAGAAAAACTTAGCATATTAAGAGTGTGCCAAGCAGATCGTTATGTGAAAGTAAATTTTCATCAACTATGAAAGACAGGAGGTTTGAGTTGTTTGAGAAAAATATAAACTAGGTACCCAAAGTGAACCTGGTAGCACCATGATGCGGATGCTGGGTAATACTCAAACTACCGACTCGAGAGAAGTGATCATTGTCAAACACGGTCGCCGAGGCCTAAAGTATGGGCCTGTCACGATCGAACGCATTAGACATGAATACAAGATGGGTGGGTTAGTACCAAATGGGTGAGCAAATGATTGAGTGGGCGGCGGGAATGACGACGACCGCGGAATGATGGCGTGCATACGTCTCGTGCAAAGGGCGGTGGACGAAAGTTTCCAAGTGGCAACGGACTGATATTAATTAAAAGCAAGTGCCGAATCCGGCAAAGGACTTAATTCGGATCAACTAGATCAGCCGATGCTACCGGGCTTCGCAGCAGACGCGCGTTCGGTACGATCGGTCATGGGAGACGCGCACGCCAAATACAAGCACAGAGTCGACGACGAGTTCAAGTGAGTTAATATTATCTTACCTGGGCAAAGTCTTGTTCCAAATCGTCGGCGTACAAATCAATGTCCACGCCGTCGGCCATTTTTGTCATGTTATCCGGTCCAGCGGACTATAGAGAACCTCGTCAACGACGGCGGCGACACTCACACACACAGACGCACGGCACATAGACTGCGCAGGCGCCGAGCTTGAAAACTTCGGTGGTGGGGGTGTTGGACGCCGCGCAAAGAGATTTTCCGTTGTTTACGAGGGACGGCGCCGTGCCGCCGTTATTAGTTGCAGGATGCAGCCCAGCCCGCAGCAAAATGTTTTGTTGTTAAATTGTGGCGGCGTGCGCACTGCGTCGTACCAGCGCGAAAAAACTATCAATCGCCGTCAAGAAATAAGCGAAATGTTGGCAAGACTGTTTATCAAGAATAACGCGGTTTATTCAAACACTCCGAATCGGAGTCTCCGATAATAATTATTAATTATAATTATTTACCTCTAAGTATTTACCACGGTCCACGATTAGAAAATATGCCTCATACAGTCATACCAATACCTGATAACTGTTTTACTGTTAATGTATACTGTATGGAAACATTAATATAATAATATATATAATATAAATATAACGTCTCCCCGATAGATCTTTTATACGAATAGACGATATGTTAATACTAGGTAGTTAATGAATTGGAAAATCGGTAGGCGGTAGCTTTAATTCAAAACTACCTATTCTCGCTCTTATTATACCTAATTACAGTTCTAATTTCGTTACAAAGAGCTGAATAAAACTGACTTATCTCTTATGCATAGCAGTTCATGGTGGATAATATATGGAACAGTATTATAAGACAAAATAAAAAACTGTACATACAATTTCAACGAGTAATATGTTCATTATTACGTATTGCCTATTGTAATAGCATTACCAAGTTTATAGACTATAGTTTTCATTTATCAAAGTATGAAAACTACAATTGTACTCAGTCGGAACACATTAACGAGGAGTTATACATATAACATAAACAGTTTATGAAAATATCTACCACGGTCCACGGGCATAAATAGATAGGCGAGGAAATAAATAAACGGGTTGCATACTTGCATGAAAAAATCACAGGGGCAACCAGTGGCGTACACACACGGGGGGGGGGGGTGTTCAATCCCCCCCTTTAGTATTTTTCAGTTTACGTAATAACGTAAAAATGTATAATAAAAATGATGACAATTTAAAAAAATATTATATTCCAAATTATACTCCATTATATTATAACTTATAAGCAACCCAGTTTATTGTTATAATATATTGTAGATATTATTGATAACTTGTTACAAATTAATGAAATTATTGGAAAATTTGTTCAAACACAAACATAAGGGTCGACAATCGTGTAATCCGATATAATATGCCTTAATAGCTATCTCAGTATCGCTAATACTATAGTATAGATATAGAATCTATTTCTCAGTTTTCAATCAAATTCCTGACTCTTTAGACGTTTAGTAAATTGTACTTACTGTTTAAATCTTAATATATAAAATGACATATTTTATAAAACAATAAAAATGAAAATAATAAACGAATATTTTTCTAACTCACTAATTTGTGATACAATTAACTCGGAGGAACCAGGTAAATATTTAATATATTATTAACCTAGGACCTAGGTACAAAAAAATAATTAATATGATACAAATAAATTTCTTTTTATACCTATCTTTTATTGAATTGTATATAATATATTATTATATACATATTGTATGTACGCGTGTAGCTTTGTAGTTATACTAAATAATTACCTGTAGATAATAGGTATATATTTTTTAAATAATAATCGAGTATTGTAAAAATATTTTTAATTTCACCTTAAGTCATTGCTAATGAGCTGATTACTCATTATGTACAAAATAATTACTATAGGTACATCGTTTTGATTTATCAATGTATAATATATATTATATATGTATAAAATTTTTTATACGTAAGCCCCCCCCCCATTGAAAATAGCTGTGTACGCCACTGGGGGCAACCGTGGCAGTGCCCCTGAAAAGGGAACCTTATGGTGTTGGTGCTGCCCCTATCTAGGTCACTTGTCACTGCATTATGCTCATCTCATCATGTGGAAGACAAATTATATAAAATTTCGAAGTTACAACTTAAGAGAATGTCGGTGCACTATTTGTTTTTTCTTTCGTGTCCATGCGCAATATACACAAATCACATTTTCGAGTAATCTAAGAGTGAAATCAACAATATTACAAAAATAATAGATAATAATTTTTTGAGGGTATGACATATTGATTTGTCTACATTTTGTTTTAAAACAATTTTAACATCAATTAAATATACAGTTATATTTTTTTTTTGAAAGTTGAATTCAAAGTCAAATAACAATAAAATCTAAAACCCTCAAAAATAACCATTATGTCAAACCCTTAAAAATATTATCCTCTATAATTTTTTTAATAGAGTGATTTTACTCTATGATAACTCAAAAGTCATACAAATTACCAATGTTACCTTTAACTATAATATAACTCATGAGTCATTAGTTATGGGCCTATGAAAAAACATTACGTACATAACTACATAAGGGCTCACCGCTCAGGGCCCAATAATAATTGATTATGTCCGGAGCCTCGAGAATCCTATAGTTGCGGCACTGCTTGTATGATTGATTAGTAATTAGGAAAGATGCATATTTTCTAAGAAATGTATACAATGAAAGACACGTACATCCACGTACGTTATAAAAAATATAAATATAAATAATATACAGTGGATTCCGGCACGCACAATTTTTCAGCGATTTTACGTTGTGAAGTGCCTGGAGGTAGCGATTATTCACGTTGTCCAAAATCGCGATTTTTTCCTTGAGGGCGAGATTTTTTCGAGACATATTTCCAGTTGAAATTTAAGTTAAAACTGAAATGCGGATATTGACCCGTTACAGAACACGTGCCGTCTATCGCTTTATTTTTATTTCATCTAATATCATTTACACACATTAAAATCCCATTAAGAGGATGCTACCTATGCATTTGTTGTCTCCGTCTTACACACGTACGACATAGCAAATTTTCGTTCACTAGTATCAATAGTGTGCTGTTAGTTTTGATATTAGAGCGATTTGACCTATCATCAATTTTTTAGGTAATAACATTATCTGTGCTTAAACTTTGGCTTTTTTTCGATATTTTAATTTTCAAGCTAGATATGAGTATTTTTAATTTTTGATATTTCACATACCCATATCGTGCTTGAAAATAAAAATTTCGAAAAATCGGCAATGCTTAAGCACAGATAATGTTCTTACCTAAAAGTTTTATAATAGGTCAATTCACTCTAGTATCAAAACTAACAGCACACTATTGATACTAGTGAACAACAATTTGCTTTGTCGTGCGTGTAAAAGACGGAGACAACAAAAGTATGGATAGCGTCCTCCTAAGGTTTGAATGGTAATGATTTTTATTACTTTCGATAAACGCAATCTCATAGATACGACGAAACCCGATTAAATTAATCGTTTTTAAATACATATGTATATATATATATATTATAAAATAAAATTACCCACATAAACCAAATCGAGTGCCAATCACTGAACTAAATTAAGTTCAGTGCAGGTGCCCATATTACGCGGTTTTATTTAACATTGTTAAAATACATTTGTTTTGAGACCAGATATGTTTGCCCACAATAAGCGGATGCCCGTATTAACCGATGGCCACATTAAGCGGAATCCACTGTGTATTAATTATCAATAATACTAATAAAAAACACTACGCGGTTCATAATCAAAATGCAGCTACATGGGATGAGATCACACTGGCACTGAACTATATTAATTATATTATTTATTAGTGGATGAGCGTGGGCCATGAGCATAATTGCATAAACATTTCCGAGAAGATTGTGGACGGACACCACATAGTTGGGAATGTAGATACTCTTATCGATATGCTGAGGGAGAGAGGTAGGACTATGTAGGAGACCCCGAAACGGCCTGTTTTCAGAAGTGATCAACTGACCTGCAAGCCAGGACAAGCACCTTCACGCCAGTTAGTTAAACAAAATTATATTTCCGAACAGTAATAATTTGGACTTAAAAATATCTTAGTGAAATTGAATATTTCCGAGATACTTAGAATTATTCTGTTCCGAACAGACTGTTTCCGGAAATTGCATCAAACCAGTTACGAGCGTTTAACTGAATAATAAAACTAACACCTACAATTCGAATGAGACTAGGTACTCTTTATATTGCACCTAAGTTCATCCTAAATTCCACTGTAAATCACCTGTCGGCTGTCCAGTATGAGTTAGCTTACAACTTTCAACTTACAACACGCTTATAAGTTATAGTTTAAACTTTAAAGTAAAAAATCTTAAACATTGTATGTAAATTATGTTAACGTTAATGTTATAGAGACCAAAGTATATAGCCATATAGGCAGTAGGTACTTGACTATTGTCCATTACTCATGTATCATTGTTACAAATCAACTAGGTAATAAACGAGAAACATATCATTGAAATTTGAAATAGAATCTAAATTCCAAAAGAGAAGGCTTCAGCCATCATGGCCAATAATCAGTATACTAACTGTACATAGTATATGTATAAGCGTTGATGTATAACGCCTCAACACTTCTCCCCTTTTGGTCTTCTTATAATATTTTTTGTTTGGAAATTTGGAGTGAAGTCTGAAACACCTTTTATCGGAAAGAAATGGCAACGTGGCAACAAAAGGCGGGAACAACGCCGTCGTTGTGTGAGTGTGCGATATGTACAGAATGCCCAAAACATATCTGATATTATCCTTTATTCATTTTTAGTTTCTAAATTTTAGTTTTCTTTTCGATGTCACACTGACGACTTTCAACGACTTTTTAGCTTTTTAGTTTTCACCACGGACAAAAATACAAAATAGATTGGATAAATTTGGATTTGTTCATTATTGACCTAATCCTAAAATATAGTAAATCCTCAATGATAGTGCTTTCGTCCACCACCGAAGACGTCGCAGTTCGGTCTCCGCGATAGGTCTATAGTTTAGTGTTAACAGTTTGGACTGCTCACTGATTGGACTGGTTCGGTAATCGGGCAAGTGGCAACCGAGTCAACCGACTGTTCGAAGTTCGACTCTCATTTCATTGTCTGCCGTCAATGTGAATACGCTGAATCGTTGTGCTCTGGGAAGTGATTTTTTTAAATAGTTTTAGCTCGTGCACGTATCTATACTTGATTTTCCAATTAATAATATGTATTTGCTCTCGACAGTGAATACAATTATATAATTATTCATTATAACTTATATTCATATGAATTTTAAACGGTTTCATCGCGCGATTCGAGAAGTACGGAAATTAATTATTGACACATTTACCTATACACATTATTAATATTTAATAAAGACAACTGACAGTGTGTTGATTGTGCAGCGGCTTCTAACAATATACTATAGACATAAATATAACTATATATTTTATATGTCCGTATAATATACCAAATTCGAAATTAGTTTTCACCAATTATGATGGACGGTGAGTACTTATTTATACCCTAATATAATTATTAATAACTAATTAGGAATAAGCATTTTATAGAACGTCGGAAAATATAAAATTTATATTCAACCATGACGTATCAATACCATAAGCCTGTAAAGATCTTTATAGAACAATAAACCTTGTAAACAACAACTAATAGTTTCCCTCCATTTTTGTTAATTTTTGCGGTTTATGTATTATGCATATATTTTAATACTATAATCAGTGCTTGAATTGGAAAAAAAATAGAAGGGGGATGCAAAAGTATAAAAGATATGTGCGTCCCCGAACATTTAAATGTCTTACTGTTAAGTGGTAGCATATGTCCCCCTCCCGCTACAATGACATTTTACACCATACACCAATAAACCTAACCTAACCCTGATACTATCATAGACAGGGGCGTACTCAGGAATTTTCAATGGGGGGGGGTTGAACATTTTGTTTTTTATCACGTGGACTTTTTCACCTCCTTTTTACAAATATTAAATATAAACATGGTAATGTACCTACTCTACAGAAAATAAATTTCAAAAATGAAAAATGTTTATTTAAAGAACAATATTCCGATTCCGATTGATTAATTGTTCATGTTTTCTTTTAAGATTATTGTAGGGTTCAATGTACTTAGAACTTCCAGGCACACTAGTAAAAAATGTTATTATTTTATTTTTATTTTTATTTTTTGACTTTAAGCGTTTATGGAAAAAGAATAAATACTTAAATTTTAATACTATCATTAATATTTTTCAAAAGAATATTAAATTACTATACATTTTAATAATTAATCTGTATGAAATAGTACAAGTAATTTTAGTATATACCTAATTTAGAAAAAACAATTAATAATTTTGATTAAGGGGGCCTTGACAGTTTTACATTAAATTTAGGGAGCCTCACGAAAAAAAAAGTTGAAAAATACTGTACTAGATTATAGTGTAAAATATCTAAATATAATAAATATAACTAGCTGTCCCGGTAAAAGATCATGTTTTTAATGTTGCATTTCAATTTGAAAACTACATATACATTTTTCACTGTTTATTTTTCTAACATAATTTATATTTATTGAAGAAATATATAAACAAATTTTTTGACAAAGGTTGGTTGCTCAATACACAGTCAAATATTAACCAAATATATTATAACGCATTATGTCAAAACAAGAATGATATTCACTTACAAAAGAAAACAATGAGCAAGGTGCTAAAAACAAGAAAACACCAAAAAAACTAAACAATTTTTCAAAATTAGTTTGAAGTTTATAAGATAACTATTATTGAATAATATTATAATATAAATAATATACCTAATCATAAAATAAAATATGCAAAATATTTTAAACATGTTTTTAGTTTTTTATGAGTACTTGAAAATAATACTCCACTCTACCAGACTACTATTAGAATTAGGAGTAGAATCATAATAGTTTTAATTTAATTTAAAGATTTTAAAAAGGATGCAAATATCCAAAGAAGTGACAAATTATACATAATATTTTTTTCTAATTGATGTCTACTCGATAAAAATATTGCCAATGAATAAAATGCAAATGTAATGTATAATTACAGGCTCCAAATTTATTATACCAACTCAATTAAAAAAAAAAACTTTTTATGATTCAATGTTTTTGTAAATACTGACTTCAATTTTAAAAAATATTAGCATTTTAATTCTGAAGTTTTAAGACATTTTGCATTTAACAGAATGAATATACAGGCCTTCGTAGCCCGTAGGACAAGAAGCGCGCTCTGGTGACTATAGAACTGTGGTAATATTTTCAATCAAGAGTGTATACGTATAGGGGTCCAGAGTGACGACAACTTATCAATACACCTTGTATGTTTGATTTAAATTTTATCTGGTTATCATAATACAGTTCTTAACAGATAATGCTTGTAATCGTTGTATAATGCATGTTGATATAAATTTGAAAATAAATATATTTGTTTATTTTTTCCCTTCTTAAAAATTTTTTTTAGAAAATTGCTCCTGTGAATTATATTATGTATAAACAAGAACGCACAAAAGTGCATCGGTTAGTAAGGTCATGGGAGGGGTTCAAACCCCACGAACCCCCCCTTGAGTACGCCCCTGATCATAGATATATAATATAGTGTACTTAAGAAGTTTCAAGTACCCACGAATAGTATTATACACTCACAACAAAATAACTAAAATAGGTATGCTAGGTTTTTTAATATGTAATTTCGTCCCAAATTTGAACTTAAAATGACCATAAAAATAAACTGTGCTTGTGTATTTTTTAGATTTTTTGGTAACAGAATTAACTACTTACGTGGAATCTTGTTTTAAATTTTCAATCCTTAGCTATAAAAACTGAACATTTTATAATTTATTAATTACGATGATTGATAATTTTCGAGATTTTGATAAATTTAGTCAAAATGCGATCTTTAAATGCTTATAGAAAAAAATTGTGCCTATGTATTTTTAATATTTTTCAATTGCTATTGTAACAATATATCAGGAGTATTGTATTAATTTTTTACACTTTTTGGCCCAACAGATAAAACTTTATTGATATTTATAGAAAAAAAAAAACTAAAAAAATTGAAAACTAAAAAGGTCCGTAAACGGCTCAAAAAGAGTCAAAATATTTTCAAAATTGTATGGTGTATAGGAAATTCTAATATAAACATTCAGTGAAATTTTCATGTATCTACAGTAATTCGTTTTTGAATTACAACAAAATAAGGAAATCGCCACATGAGAAATCGAGTGAATATCCAATGTTGTAAAAATTTGAATTTCAAACGCTCATAAAAATTTAATTTGACTTTCTTATAGAATTTTTTTTTTTGATAAATGTAGGAAATCTTATAAGGAATCTTGTATTACATTTTCATATCTTAGATTTAAAAAGAAAAATTTTTATGAATTTCTAACTCAAAATAATTTGCAAATTGTTGTGATTTTTCCATATTTTGTCATTTTTTGAACTTTAAATGCTTAAAAAAAAAAACTGTGACTAACGATTTTTAATATTTTTCAAATGCCATTGTAACAATATAGTAGGAGCCTTGTATTAAATTTTCAAGTATTTTTACTCAACAAATAAATTTTTATTGATATTCATAAAAAAAAAAACTAATAAAAATGGAAAATGAAAATGTCCCTAAACAGTTCAAAATAAATCAAAATATTTTGAAAATGTTATCGTGTATAGAAAATGCAAATATAAACAACCACTGAAAATTTCATGTATCTACGGTCATTTGTTTTAAAGTTACACCAAAAACCAAAATCGATTTTCTCGAAAACAGATTTTGTGTAAAAATTCCCGTTTTTCCTTAATTTTTCTTTTGTTTTTCCCAGCGCTTTTGAAAACTACTGGGAAATTTAAATTTTAACCTCCCCAATGCACCAACGATATTCACTTTCCAATCGAACAAGATACTGAAGTTGAAAATCGAAGCATTATTTCGACTACTTATCGTGTACACAGACACAAAAAAAAAATAAATAAATAAAAAAAAAAAAACACACATCATTGTAAAATTAATACATTCATCGTTTCATTCAGAATCTAAAATAAAAATATTTCCATTAATTTAGTACAATTTTTAAAATGATTCCCGTCCCCAGCGTCCCATTAAAAGAAATTAGAAGGGGTACGCTAAAATATTTTTAAAATAGAAGTGGGACTCCGTCCCCCCGCGTCCCCCCCCCCAATTCAACCACTGACTATAATAGGTAGGTCTATAGTTACGTATATATTTTTATGTAGTTTTTAAGACCAAGTGAATCTATTCAGATATAAATCAGATAATAGTATAATTTTGTTCTATTATATGTGAATTCAAATTTCAGGGGGTTTACGTTTGTTTATCTTAATATGAACGTGATGCAGCACTTCTATTAAATCTGTAAAAAGTGTGACTGTCATTTAATGAAATCTGAATAAACCTATTATTGATAGGAATCAAATTAAGTGTTCAGCACAATCAAAATTTTTCATGAAAAAGTATGAATCTTATTTTAAAAAAAATTTAAGATTTGAAAACATGATACTTAAAAATTCCAAAAATTTTAATAAATTCTTTACTTAAGGAAAAATGGGAGTGAACATACATAATGAATGTATTGTTACCTACCTTTATTTTATAATAATATAATATCTTTAAAATTGGACTAAAATGTAATTGGGTCACATTCTAACAAAATAAAATAATTATATTTACAAAAAAATTATATATCCTCGTTAATTGTATTTTTAAACATTTTTTCTTAAAATAATAATAGTTATTGATGACTTATGTTCCATTTTTGTTCTGATCTTTAAAAAATAATTTTTGTTTGTAGCGATCTTCAAACTTAATTTAAATAAGTATCCATAATTATTCCTTTATATTTAATATGATTTTGTTGTTTTTTTATATAAATTTATATGTTAATAAAATATATAGTAGGTACCTAATACCTATATTAATAATTTGTTATATTTCAGAAATTCAAACGTGGTGGGAGATACCGAGCATTGCACATTTTTGTAATGTTTTCACCCTTATCATTAAAGATATCAGTCGAATAGACATAAATGTAAGTACAAAATGTTAAAAACATTATACCTACCCAAATAATGGGGGAAAAAGAATTATAACGGTAAAACTTGAAAATATTTGACAATATTATGAATGTAGGTAGGTATTAAATTATATAATAGGTAAATATTAAGTCGCCTGGTGCCATTGTAATTGTGTACACAAAAATACGCTCTACTGTAATAATGATCCTGTTCTCTAAAATTAACCAAATTTGATATTATTATTTTTTAACTAATAGAGGGTAAATTCTACAGTCTGCATTGAACTCTGTATTTCAATATTTTAATCCCAAACTTCACAATATGTCTTCAAAAATAATACAATTTTAAGCCTTTTTTTATAAATTTTATTATACCATTATTTGAAATAAAATAAAACATCAGAGTTCGATACGGCCTGTAGGAAGTCTTTTTCTTTCAGATAAAAAAAATAGTTACCTATCAAAATCCGACAATTCTGCAAGGCCTGAGAATTATTCGTGTTAAGTCATTTTTTTCGATATAATTCACCCTATCAACTTCCCCCTCTAAATAGATATTGGGCAGTAAACTATAGTGGAAAAGTATTATAATTAAGGAGGCAGATAAAATATAAAATTTAATTTTCAAATTTTACAGAATTGCAAAAAAATTTTCTTCGCGCCCCTTAATTAATTGTTAGCTAGACACTAATTAGTGATTCTTAAAAATATTTTTTGTATTTTTACTTCATTTTAAAAATAAATTCATCAATATAGTGAGTAATTGAAATATTTATATACCAATGTATTTAAAAAACAATTTATTACTCATTTGCTCTTATATTTAGTTACAAACTTACAAATGTCTTTATTTTATAGATGTATAGTGAATCCACATTTCTTATACAGTTATACATATACATTTTTACTATTGTTGTCTTGGCTTTAGTGGTGGTTGGTAAAAAATAATATATATTTATTTATTACAAATTCACAGACATTTTGTGTATATTAATGATCAAATATGCATGATAGATGTATAAATATTACTATTGTTTAAAAATGCTCATCAAAATATTATCTTATAAAAGTTAACTCTGTAGTCTGTTTAACTTAGCACAATGAGTCAATAATTAATATTTAATATGAGTGCATACTGTATAACAAAAAAAAATGTATTTTACTATATTTAACAAAAAAAAAAATTTCAGGAACTTGAAAATGCAATTGAGGAAAATTCAAATTTGTTGACTGATATGGCTATTCGATTTACCAAAATTTGTGGTTTTTATGATCCAAACACAAATGAATGGTGGAATTTTATGAAAAGAAAATTTCAGTGTAAATGCAGTGTAAGTTTAAGTTAATATTAATATGTTATAACTTATAATATAAGAAAACACATTAAGGCCCGGAACTAAGACAGAATACATTAATGAAGGTATTAAGAATTTAGTTTAGTTCTATTTCCTAACATGTTTTGTTTTTTTTTTATTATTATTTAAAAAACAAATAATTATGTTAAACACATGCATTTTTCTCTTAATACACTTATTATGAGGGTAAACATTAGTGATACATTTGTCATAATTAGACAACCACCTGTAAATTACAAATTTCATCCACTTTTGGTATCTAATTAGTAAATTACTCTATTTTAATTATGTGTATTGTTTTAAATACAAACAAAATTGTAACGCCCAAAGATAAATAGTATAGTGTTTTAAGTTCTCCTTATTTTAGGTCTGTAATAAAAATTAGGTACCTTATATATTTTTCAGATTTACAACTTAAAATATTCACTAGATGAAGCAACATATTTCGATGATTTAACACGTAAACAAAAAGTTGAAGCTCTTTACATCTTTTGTAATATTATTCTTGATGTTAAGCATATTCAAAATAAAATCTCCAGTAATCCTAAAATATGGCACATGTTAAACGTGAAACCATTAGGTTCTGACGAAAATAAATCAGTGTATTGGTATTTTGGTAGCAGTAAATTATATAGAGAAGACTTTGAGAACTCATTTGATATATCTACCAACTTACCAGTAAATCATGTAAGTACAATGGGCTTTATAATATATTTTGTTTATTTATATCTGATTTTTAAATCGTTTAAAAAATCAATCACTGAACAAATTTGTATGCACTACTATATTTTTAGATTGACTAAATAATTTAATTTAGTTTTTGTTTTACAGAATTTCCACGGAAAAATTCCTTGTGAACCTTATCCGTCAGCAGTTTTTGGCTCAGGAAAATGGAATACAATATGTAATAATATTGACAACTGGAATTCATTAGCTGATACTACTGAATACAGTAAAAATGTAAATGTTAGATATTTACATAAAGAAATATCTAATATTATAATAAATCTTCCTAAAGTAAAGAAAAAGAAATCCCTTTATGTATACATAAAGCCTAATAGGCCTTTAAGGAGTATTTGTTCAAGAACTCTCCGTTCTATGGGTGTAATGGATGCTGAAAAAAAATTGATTCCCAATTCTAGTGTTATTCAGTACAAACAATACCCACAAAATGTTATAGAAAACCAAACCAAACACAGATATGATTCAACAGTTTCTCAAAGAAATAAAATGTCTAATCTAGATATACATGACCAAAACCAAAATATTTCATACTCTAAAAATACGTTTAACAATGATATTATTCAAGTAGGAAAATTAAACAATGAAACAACATTAAAATTGAGGTTAAGAAGTAGTAATGAAAAAGTGCTAGGTAAATGTATAAAAAAAAATACAGTGTATGAGGATGTATTTCGTGTAAACACTGAACTCTATGATCAAGAAAATAATCATTATTTAAATAATTTTAAACATAAATTACGATCCTCAACAAATGGAACTGAAACACCACCATTCAAAGATTTAAACTATTCCTCCCTTTAAAAATAATTTATTACTATTATATAGTTTTATGCTTATCAAGTTTAATAGTTTAATAGGAAATACTTTTTTGTGTGTTTTGTATTTATTAATGTAGTTAGTATTAATATTGATTTCTTTGAAACTGAATACTTGTTTTATAATTTAAACTATTGTCCATATGCATAGTCAATTTGTTTGTCACATAAATTGACTATGCATACAGAGATATAATGAATAAGTTTTGCTTTATTTTTACATGCATGATATTAAAATTAAGTTATATATTAATGTATTCTTTATTTGCCTGATAAATAAATAAAATACTTAGCATTAAAACATTTACTGTAGTCTCCCATACTCCTATACTCTATTCAACATACAAACAAAAGTCGGCAGCTTGTAACTTGTACGCAGGGATGTGGCTTTATTTCAAAGCACTGGTTTTGCACGTTGATTTGGTTGGGGAAGCGGATGAAAACTCGTCACCGCCATTTACCCATCGGCCATCTTGTGCTGAATAGAATATATTTATAATGTAAAAATTGTGAATTGTGCAGGATAAAGGGGGGAAATAATATTTAAATATCAATTTATTCTACATCTTGTCATTTGTACTTATAGGCAGTTATAGCAAATGGCAATAACTAATAAGAATTATAAAAAAAAAAATCCAATTAAATACAATATTTTAAATTGCAGTATGTAGTTACGCACTTCAGTGGCAAAACCGCTGAGGCAGGATACATTTTTAATAATTATTTGATAGATAGTACCTAATAGTTTATTGTAAATATTGTACGTGTTATGTGTCAAATACTCAAAATTCAAATTATGTATATAATATGAAATTAGTGGCAAAATAAGAAAATAAGATAGCAGCTTTTTGGTAATTAACAATATTAGGTAGATGGATTATGCAGATGATCCTCTGTCCTAGAGTGAAAAAATTATATTTGTACACTACCTACGTATATTAAATTATTATTAATCTTTCTTCCATTTCAATAACTGTAAGCAGTGGCGGCTCGAGATGGTTTTTGTGAGACAATTTTTTCACAGCTAAAAGGGGTGGGTGGGTGGGTACTGGGTAGGTACCTATAGTGGATAGTCAGTTCTGAAAAATATTGAGTGACACAACGTCATAACGTATCAAACAAATAAATATATAAATAGACAATAGTCATATAGAGTATAAACATAAACATTTATCTTTATTAATAAAGCAGTATTTATATAATTAATAAAAGTTATTTTTATTGTAGTACCTGTTACATGAATTTTTAGAAAGGTTAATTTAATATAGAATTATAATAGGGGGTGTGGGGGGGCATAGCCCCCCACGTCTCTCTGCAAATTAAATAGGTGGGTCGTGTGTGCTGCAACTAACATTTTCTTGCCTCACTATCGAAAAAGTTCGCGCCGCCACTGACTGTCGTCTGTCAGTACTCAGTAGGTACCTATTTAGCGCAGTAGGCGAGTTGATTCCCGGGTCATTATAATATGTCACAGTATACTGGTAATCTCATTACCAGATACCAATTTTTAAAAACAATGTGTTATACATTTTTACGAAATTACTAAAAAATTTTAATAATAATTTTTTAACAAAAAATTGAATGATTTTCAAAATATGAAAAAACTAAAAATAACAACATTTTTGAGAAATTTGTCATCAACCTCCTCACAGTGTTTCTTAGGTTAGGCTAATAGGCTGAATATTGAAAATATTATATAATGACCAGGGAATCAACCCGTACGCGGCCATATTTAGTTGGGTGACCACTTAAAGCTAATATTATTACGCTTACGCATTATGGAAACTTATTATTGATAATATCTAAATCGGCTTCCAAGTCGTCGTTGAGAGTGTCAGTCATCGCCATTATCCATCCCAGAGTTAATCTCATCGTGATGTTATCCGCGGTCGTGACTTGCAACGCCCGTTTCATGTTGCTGCTGAACGTGAACACATTGTCGTCATACTCGCCAGGAAAACATTGATCCTTGTACGCTCGCTCACCCCACTTGTACCTATTGACCAGATACTCAATGGATTTCTTCTCAATCTCAGGCCGGACCCGAATCCGTCGAATCTCCTGTAACAACGGACCAAATCCCTCCACAAAGCCCAGGTCTGACGAATAATTCGATACGGTTTCGATCGCTTTGCCTACGGATCGAGCATTCCGGTTCCAGTAGGCGGCGTAGGCGCTTTGGAAATATTTATCACTACCTTCTCGATCCAATAACTCATCGATCGCACCGACGTCGTCACCAATAGAACACTCGGCTGTCCAGAGTCCCTTAATTTTGTCATGTAACAAGCTGTAAACTTTGTGCTGATCGATCGGCTCCAACGCCTGGGCCGACTGTCGGACTTCCCGCACGTTTTCCACCAACACTCGCACACTACAGTAGTATAATTTCATAAAAAGATTTAAGTACGTGTAACAACGGCACTTAACTTTTTCCGTTATTAACGCGGTAAGTCTGTCCGTGGTAAATTGGATATTTCTCGTTAGATTCGATGCGACTTGGTCTATCGACGTCGCTGCCGCTTTGCCGGAATCGGACGAATGGTCCACGATTGCCTCGTTGCCGATCAGTCTCCAGACTTCAGGATCGTGGTACTTGTTGAACGTGTGATAGAACACGATCGACACATCCGGACACAGCTGCAACGGCCGCTTAGGGTCATATGCGGGAAGAAATTTCACAAACAACGATACCAAATCTTTCTGTATTGCCGCGGACAGCCTGTCGATTTCTCTGACGAGAAGAGGGATCGAGTCGTACTTGCGCTCGAATTTCCATCCTGCGTCCCTGTTCTGCAGTAGCGCTGCGACATCGACGTCAGCGTAACACTCTGTCCTGTACATGATCTTGACTTCGTCAAAAATCAATAATAACAATGAGTTGCGATCAGACTTATTAGCAGTCGGTATTTTGTCTATTTTGTACAAATTATGGAAACAGTCAAGATTTTCGATAAAAGGTAAAATTAACCGAACTGTTGTTATAATATTTTCCACAATACTGTTACTTGTTACTGAGAATTTTCCATTACTTTGTTCTGGGCTTTCGTCTAGTTTTTTGTTTGTTTTGCCATTTTTCATCGTTAATGCTTTTATTTGTTGAAATTTTTTTTCAATACTTGAATTTTCGTCGTTCAAAAAATCCGGCTTCTTTTTAAATAATTCTTCAAACGTGTTTATTCCACTGTTTCCATTCCCCGTCGATCCATTTACTGTGTTATTAATAGATATTCCATGCATAATTATCGGCAATAAATGCCTCATACCTCTACATACAATTGCTTTATTTTCTAAATTAAAAAATTTAACCAAACTGGATCGAATCTTGGTAATTTTGGTCTCTATAATATATTCCAACGGTAAATAGGTACCGTTTTCTTTAATTAAATCTCGACAGTAATATTTAAGCTCGTCTGTACCTTTTTTTGTTTCGTTTTTTCTACACATAAAATTCATAGTGTTCAATATGTCAATGGTATTTAACGTTTCCAAAATTGTTGGCGAATTCTTCAAATTATCCGAATGTGTTAAGTTTACCAATGGAACACATCTTATTGTGCTTATAACCGTAAATAAAAATGCTAATACACAGTACATTGGAAATATTTAAGTATTCAATACTTCAATTAAATTTACTTATACTTGGAAATCATAAAGTACCTACGTATTAAATTGATATACCTTCACAGTTCACGTATAACCGTATAGGTACCTACTGTCTGGTATTTTACCACGTTCCCATAATAATACGTAATAATACAAACTTAAACTAGGCCTGTAGGTATATGAGAATAGCAGATATATTTTTTGGACTGTGCAAGTTAGAATTTATTAGTTTATTCAAGTGTTCAGTACAGCACGTATAAACATATACAGATACATTATTATACACTATGTCACTATCTTATATTCTTAAACAGTTAAGTAAGTTCAATGACGTATTAATTATTGAGAGGGGAAGTTTTCGCTCAGCCATCACTAGTATTATTTTTTTTAATTCTTTAATTTATTTAAAAATTGTAATGTAGTAATTGTATTGTATTAAATACAATTATACTATAAATATGATTATAGTTTCTATTTGTAACCAGGCACATATTTAGGAGGGGCAAGTGTACCCTGCGGCCAGGGGTGGCAAATGTATGAAGCCAACGTCCATCATTCAACTTCAACTGATAGTGAAAAACATTATGCTATTAAAGTAGGTATTTAAAACATCAATATTGGTGTTCAAAGATCGTGATCGTTATGTCACAGGTGAATTCAGGTACCTACTCAAAAGTTCCCAATTAGCTTATTATTTTGCAGGTTTAAAATTGTTGATTTAAAACTTGATTCAATGATTAATTTATATTTATATATAATATATATTGTACATAGATGTACTTAAAATATTATTTTTTTAGCAATGAACTTATTTAATATGGATTTAATATGGATTTATACAATTTTGATATTTAATATTTTCCTGTTTTTTTTTCTCACCCTTTATGTTGAAGAAAACACTATATTAATAACTAATAAGGACTTCATGTACATTTTGAACTTGTGCTTCAAAATTAGATATCGACATTTATTATAACACAATTCCAAATGTGTTTAGTAATTTTTGTTTTATTCAGTTTGTTATTTAAACATAAACTCAATACTTGATAATTTTAAAATATTTTAAATCATCAACTTACGATTTGTTTTTGTAATACAAATTTATTGTATTTTTGCTTTTGTAGATTTAGACAGGCTGAAAAAGAAATGCGTAATCTTGCTCGAATGTATGCAGCTGGTTTACCGGTACCTACCTCAACCAATTTTGTTAAGATCGCATGTTTTAATGATGTCGTTTATCAGTAAAGATGGTTGGCCTGCTCTAAAATTAAAAGTATTTGTGCTGGAGCTGGATATATTTAATTAATTTTCTTTGGATACCTATCTGTTTATTATATTTTTATTTTAACAGGATGCTCGTTTAATTACGTCTAAAGCGTGCCAACTTTATAGAGATTGTTTAATAATTATGTGGAAACTATACAACATTTTTAAACTTGTACATGCTGATCTTAGCGAGTTTAATTTATTGTAAATATATTTTTAACATAATATTATAAATAAACAAACACAATAAATACAATTATAGGTATAATGATGGTGAAATAGTGATGATAGATGTATCTCAAGCTGTTGAACATGAACATCCATATGCATTAGAATTCCTTAGAAAAGATTGTACAAATATTACAGGTAAATAATTTTCTATTAATAGATACTTTGTTGATAACTGAAGTACATATAATTTTTTTTCAGAGTTTTTCCGTCATCATGATGTTGGTACATTAACCATTAAATGTTTATTTGACTTTCTCACTGATCCCACCATCACATTAGATAATATGGAAACTTGTCTTGATCGTCTTCAAGTAAATATGGTCAATTCAGATCCATTAACAAATGAAGAAATGGTTGAACAAGAAGTATTAAAAAATGCATATATTCCAAAAAATCTAAATGGGGTACATTTTACAATAGGTACATCTAAAATTGTTTAAGCAAATTGAGCTTTTGTTAACCATTTTTAAATGAATATAGGTTGTTGATTTTGAAAGGGATATTAGTATTAGTGATTTATTACACCAGCAATATTAGAAGATGATGATTCTGATGATAGCAATACTAGTACATCAGAAAAAGAAAATATTTACCTGTAATATTTGTATAATATAAGTAATATTATTATACATGCTTTGGTACTAAATCGTTATGTATTTTTGTCTTTTCGGTCTCTTCAAGTGGATTCTCTATTTTAGGTTCTTCAAATTTGATTTCGGGAAACATTGTTAGATCTTCATCTTTACTGAACCCAAATTTTTCCCTTAGTTTAGATTCCAATTTATTAATTTCATTGCACAAATCATTACATTCGACTGACTGAGTCTTCATTAATTGTATATATTCTTCTCTTTTATCAAAAATAATTTTCTTTATTTCATTTTCGGATTTGATTTTTCTAATATCTTCACAACTGTTCATATTACTTATAGCAAAAGTAATAAAGAAAATTATTTTTGATAAAAGAGAAGAATATATACAATTAATAAAAAAAAAACATGTATATCTGATTGTACACTGTGCTAAAATTTATTTTACAAACAATGGTTTTAAAAAAAAAATAAACTTAACAGGACAATAAATTGCTGCATAAAATTGAAAATAATTTAATTTATTAACTTCTAAAAAAAAAGGTGGGTAAGTGGATGTCGCTCTGCTGTACAGTAGGTTACAAGTGGGTCACTGTATAATGGATGCTATTAAATTTGAATTCAACTATACAATATCATTGTATAAGAAAAACGATTCGGAGAGAAGACGGTATGTCGGTATGTCAGTCTAGGTTTAAGACAAATTATATACATATCTATGGTATTAAAAAAAAAATTGACCTATAATAAATTCCAAATTAATCATTATCACAATATCCATTAAGTAGGTACTTATAACACGTTATACATCAACATCAATAACAAACCCTGATACTATCATAGATATATAATAGTACTCGTACACTTTAGAAGTTTCAAGTAGGTACCCACGAATAATATTATATAATCACAACAAAATAACTAGGTTTTTTAATATGTAATTTCGTCCAAATTTGAACATAAAATGATTATAAAAATAAACTGTGATTGTATATTTTTTAGATTTTTCGGTAAGAGAATTAACTACTTACGTAGAATCTTGTTTTAAATTTTCAATCCTTAGCTATAAAAACTGAACATTTTATAATTTATTAATTACGATGATTAATAATTTTCGAGATTTTGAAAAATTCTGTCAAAATTCGATGTTTAAATGCTTATAAAAAAGAATTGTGCCTATGTATTTTTAATATTTTTCAACTGATATTGTAACAATATATCAGGAGCCTTGTAATAAATTTTTACACATTTTGGCCCAACAGATAAAACTTTATTGATATTCATAGAAAAAAAAACAAAAAAAATTGAAAAATGAAAAAATTGAAAGCTGTAAATATCCGTAAACAGCTCAAAAAGAGTCAAAATATTTTCAAAATTGTATGGTGTATAGGAAATGCTAATATAAAAATTCAGTGAAATTTTCATGTATCTATATTTATTCGTTTATGAATAACAACAAAATAAGAAAATCGCTACATGAGAAATCGAGTGAACATCCAATGTTGTAAAAATTTGAATTTCAAACGCTCATAAAAATTTAATTTGACTGTCCGGTAGAGATTTTTTGATTGATAAAGGTACACAAACTTATGAGTAATCTTGTATTACATTTTCAAATCTTAGATTTAAAAAGAAAAATTTTTACGAATTCTTAAAGCAAAATAATTTGCTAATTTTCGTGATTTTTCCATATTTTTGAACTTTAAATGCTTATAAAAAAAAACTGTGACTAACGATTATTAATATTTTTCATCTGCCTTTGAAACAATATACTAGGAGCCTTCTATTAAATTTTCAAGTTTTTTTAACCAACAAATAAAATTTTATTGATATTTCTAGAAAAAAAACTAAAAAAAAAATGAAAAATGAAAATGTCCCTAAACAGTTTAAAATAAATCAAAATATTTTGAAAATTTTATTGTGTATAGAAAATGCAAATATAAACAACCAGTGAAAATTTCATGTATCTACGGTCATATGTTTTAAAGTTACAATAAAAACCAAATTCAATTTTCTGAAAAATCGATTTTGCGTAAAAATTCCCGTTTTTCATTAATTTTTCTTTTGTTTTTCTTGGCGCTTTTGAAAAGTACTGGGTATTTTAAATTTTGACCTCCCCAATGCACCAACGATATTCACTTTCCAATCGAACAAGATACTGAAGTCGAAAATCGAAGCATTATTTCGACTACTTATCGTGTACACAGACACAAAACTAAATAAAAAAAGGTGGGTAAGTGGATGTCGCTCTGCTGTACAGTAGGTTACAAGTGGGTCACTGTATAATTGATGCTATTAAATTTGAATTCAATGATACAATATCATTGTATAAGAAAAACGATTCTGAGCGAAGACGGTATGTCAGTCTAGGTTAACACAAATTATATACATATCTATGGTATTAAAAAAAAATTGACCTATAATAAATTCCAAATTAATCATATCACATTATCACAATATCCATTAGGTACTTATAACACGTTATACATTAACAACAAACCCTGATACTATCATATATATATATATAATAGTACACTTTAGAAGTTTCAAGTAGGTACCCACGAATAATATTATATTATAATCACAACAAAATAACTAGGTTTTTTAATATGTAATTTCGTCCAAATTTGAACATAAAATGACTATAAAAATAAACTGTGATTGTATATTTTTTAGATTTTTCGGTAAGAGAATTAACTACTTACGTGGAATCTTGTTTTAAATTTTCAATCCTTAGCTATAAAAACTGAACATTTTATAATTTATTAATTACAATGATTAATAATTTTCGAGATTTTGAAAAATTCTGTCAAAATTCGATGTTAAAATGCTTATAAAAAAAAATTGTGCCTATGTATTTTTAATATTTTTCAACTGATATTGTAACAATATATCAGGAGCCTTGTATTAAATTTTCACACTTTTTGGCTCAACAGATAAAACTTAATTGATATTTATAGAAAAAAAAAACTAAAAAAATTGAAAACTGAAAATGTCCGTAAACGGCTCAAAAAGAGTCAAAATATTTTCAAAATTGTATGGTGTATAGGAAATGCTAATATAAACATTCAGTGAAATTTTCATGTATCTACAGTAATTCGTTTTTTAATTACAACAAAAAAAGGAAATTGCCACATGAGAAATCGAGTGAATATCCAATGTTGTAAAAATTTGAATTTCAAACGCTCATAAAAATTTAATTTGACTTTCCTATAGAGATTTTTTTATTGATAAAGGTAGGCAATCTTATGAGTAATCTTGTATTAGATTTTCAAATCTTAGATTTAAAAAGAAAAATTTTTACGAATTCTTAACTCAAAATAATTTGCTAATTTTCGTGATTTTTCCATATTTTGTCAATTTTTGAACTTTAAATGCTTATAAAAAAAAATTGTGACTAAGGATTTTTAATATTTTTCATCTGCCTTTGAAACAATATATTAGGAGCCTTCTATTAAATTTTCAAGCTTTCGCAACCAACAAATAAAATTTTATTGATATTTCTAGAAAAAAAACTAAAAAAAAACTAAAAATGAAAATGTCCCTAAACTGTTCAAAATAAATCAAAATATTTTGAAAATGTTATCGTGTATAGAAGATGCAAATATAAACAACCAGTGAAAATTGCATGTGCCTACGGTCATTTGTTTTAATGTTACACCAAAAACCAAATTCAATTTTCTGAAAAATCGATTTTGCGTAAAAATTCCCGTTTTTCCTTAATTTTTCTTTTGTTTTTTCCCAGCGCTTTTGAAAACTACTGGGAAATTTAAATTTTGACCTCCCCAATGCACCAACGATATTCACTTTCCAATCGAACAAGATACTGAAGTCGAAAATCGAAGCATTATTTCGACTACTTATCGTGTACACAGACACAAAAAAAATAAAAAAATAAAAAAATAAATAAAAAAAAAAACACACATCATTGTAAAATCAATACATTCATCGTTTCACTCAGAATCTAAAAATAAAAAAATAAATATAAAAACACACATCATTGTAAAATCAATACATTCATCATTCCACTCAGAATCTAAAATAGTAACTTGTTGTGCAACTTAGTTTAAAGTAACTTAACTTTTTAACTTGTAATATAATAAAAATAATCAAACAACAGCAGTAGCGAACAATATTAAATGTCTATCATTTATTTAATGATAATAATACACAATATGGAAGACAATCAAAGAAAGGAGGAAAAAATGGATCGGACATATTATGAGAAATAATGAATGGATAACGACAATAATAGAAGGAAAAGCTGGAAGAGGTAGACCAAGAACACCATTTATGAAACAGATCATAGATGATATAGGGGAAACCAACTATAAGGAACTAAAAGTAGCTGTAATGGATAGGGATAAGTGGAGAGCCATCAGTCATTTAATCAATCTAAGGATTGAAAAAAAAATAATAATAATAATACACTGTAGTATTTTGTTTTAAGCAGTTTATTTAAATTATTTTTCCAAACGTACATGATGGGCCATGGGGGCATGGGGCCCGGGATGTGATCTCCTTCCGGCATCCCTTGCCAATCCGCCACTGCATGGTCGTAATTTATACACATTCAGATTTTCACAAGCACAACAATAATTTGTGAATGCTGTTCGATAAAAAACTAAGACTTTATAAACTAAACGATAATATTGTTTGTTATAATAATATATTATCTGGTTTAATTGTTTAAATATCAAAATATAACATTATAATAATAGGTATTATATATCTTCACTACGGTTTGCTAATAAACAAAGTCCTTATAATATTTTGTTGAACATTTGAACGTTGAACATTTTCGCTGCAGAAAAATGGATTTTTCTAAAGAATTGTTGGCAGGGATTTCACTTGCTTGTGTTGGTATAGCCGGAATGGCGTATTTATTTTCTAGACGAAACGATCCAACTTCAGATGATTGTGCAGAACAGAAAAATATGAAAGAAGATTTGAAGGTAAACAAAATATAGCACATAGGTGTTATGTGGGTATATATTATAATGCAATAGCTCGGCGTATCTTATACTTGCTTGGCGTAGCCAGGTTAGAGAGAAGCTAGTAGAACGGATATATGAGGGTGATTAAATCCAGTGGCGAGGCGTAAGTTTTAGGTTGGGGAGACATTGAACAAAAAATGGCTGTAATAAGTTGACGTCGATAATTGGGGACAGAGGTAATACGAACAGCGTCTCATAGTGCGTATAGACTACAGTAAACACCACACACATTAAAATTCCCCTTGTACCCTCGAGCCCATAATTTGGGGACGTCTCTTTGACATAATACCATATTTTTAATGACCCAAATCGACAGCTCGTACGCTCGATAGACCGCTTCTAATCTATTTCAAGAACTCAATACCTGTACAACAAAAACCGATTTTAACAAAATATATTAAAACATATACATCATGTTTATATAGTATAAATGACGTTAGAATTTGTAAATATATTATGATAAAACAAAATTGTTTGTCCCGTGATCTAATTTATAAGTGGGGAGACGTTGCCTCATTGTCTCCTATAATATGACGCTTCGCACTGATTAAATCTGTACCTATTATAATATGATTCAGTATTAAATAAAAAAATATATAATATATAATATATACTTATTTTTTGTTCAAATAGTTTCAAAAATACAAGATGGTTCAGTAAGGCAATTAAAATAATTGTAAATAAAAATCGGGGGGACCCAAACACATTTTGTGAATGATAGATCATTATTTCACTTAATGTTTTTGGAAACTTACCAGGGGGTATTATAGGTATATTTTTTTTGTGAAAGTCATTATTCACTGGTAACACATAGGTAGGTAAATATATTTACCACAAGTGCATATTTACACTTATGAGTTTGTAAATTTAAGTATTAGTAACAGTTGAAATTCACTAACTTTTAACTATTGTACATTTAACTATTAATCTGTAAGTTGTAACTAATATGAAATAATTACAAGTCACATTATATTATATTGGTAAATTTCAACCAATATTAATAGTTCAATTTACATATCATAAAGATAAGTAAATACTAAATTTCAACTGTGACCTACTGATAATTGTATACGCATCAAACGCGGTAGAAAGGGCGCTCAGAGACATACAAGTATAAAACGAATAACGACTTTAGGACAATCTAACGTACAGGGATCATAATATTATGATAGGTACTGGGTATGCGGTATATACTGATAAACGGTTTTTATTTGATTTTCAGCATCATTTTGAATTGTGCGAAACGCGTAGCATAGCGTTCGAGCACCATATGGCTGAATCAATTGATTCGATCCAGACAATCCAGAAATCCGTCGAAGAGCATCGAGCATGCTCTCATGCAGCTATCCGACGTGAAAACGCAATTAAACCGTTTGAACAAGAACGTTGCAGGCTTGCTGCGAACTGCAAAGACTATTACGACTGTTGGAAGTAATACATATCCCACCAAAAACATATATGTAAAATGAGAGCCAAGTTCAATACTATAATATATGCCTTGGTTGTTGACTTCAACGACAAAAGAAGTGAGATCTAAATGGGTGCCAAGTTAGGATAATATATTGAAGCCTAAGGTGTGACTTGGCTACTTTTCATATACGAATTATTATTATAAGTACCTACTAAAACAGTAATGGAAGAGTGAAGATGATTTCCCGAAGAATAAAATAAGAACTCAAAGCTTTAGAACTTGCAAATGCTATAATATATAATTCGTAGCCAAGTCAGACCTTAGGCTTCAATATATTATCCTAACTTGGCACCCATTTAGATCTCACTTCTTTTGTCGTTGAAGTCAACAACCAAGGCATATATTATAGTATTGAACTTGGCTCTCATTTTACATATATGTTTTTGGTGGGATATCATTACTTTTTGTATGTAAATTATTATAACCTAACCTAACCTAGCCATGACGTATTCTATAAATAAAGTTTATTACTATATAATATAATTCAGTTACTAATATTAATAATAATATTTATTATAAAATATTTTCCGTTGTATATACAGAGTATAAAATATATGTAAAATTAATATACAATTATTTTAACTCTTTTTGAGTATATTTTTAATTATCATAATTTTATTGACTGTAGTTTCTACTGTTGGGTGGGTAATTCATAATTTGTAAGAATAATTATTTAATTATTTTAATTGTAATATTTAAAAAAATAATATTAATTACATAGGTACATAGATAGAAAAAAAAGTATGTTGCTGCGCGCGGGTCGACAATATCGACACATATTCGGCTAGTCGTATTTTTGGAGCGGCGATACGGGAAAAGTAATTTAAGTCAACATTACATTACATTACATTAAATTAGAGGCCATTCATTAATAAATTGAAAAATTAAACATAATAGATAAAATAATTGCAAAATTATAATAAAATCAATTGATTAAAAAATTAAAAATTAAAAAATTAAAAATTAAAAATTAAAAAATTTTAAATTAAAAATTTTCAAGTTTCTGATTTTTTCCTTTGTATTTACCTAACTACCTATCTGTATGCCAAATTTGAACTTTCTAGGTCATCTGGAACTGGGTTAGAATTTTGATCTATAGGTAAGTCAGTGATAAAAATGACGATTTTCGGACGTTAATATCTAAATAACGGTTTGAAGTGTGTTTATGAAATTTAGAGCACATATGTATCTCGTTAGTCTCAATATATGAGCCAAATTTGACATGTTTATGTGGAATAGTTTTTGAGTTATGAGGGGGTCAAAAGTGGCTCCAAATGGTTCGTGTAATATTACACACGGTGCTGCTCGCCAGTTCTGTTAGCTAGAACTTGGCTTGACACGCTACCGCGTGTCTAGATTATACAATACATCGACCTGACTATAACCTATAACCTAAACACATGACGCGGACCCGGGAACCGGCGTTTGAATTCAAACATTTCAAACATCGCATTCCCGCCGCGCCAGCTTTTACCAACCACCGGGTCACGGTAGGACGACACCAGCGCACCGTCCGACAACGGCATTGGAAAGCTGGAACGGTGCAACGGGCAACCGGCTCCGCGCGCCGGCTCTCTATCTTTTACCAGTCACAGCAACGCGAACACTACCCCGCTCCAGTGGCGTAACTGAGAATGTTTAATGGGGGGGGATCAAAATAAATTTGTAGGGTAAACTTGTGGGGGCTTTTGCCCCCACGGCCCACACCCCCTTATCTATATTTTGTATAATTTAATAACTCAACACATCTAAATATAATCATTCTATATTACATAACATTATACATTTACAAATATGTTTTAATATTTTAATAAACTCATTTAAATGTTTTATAATAATTAATATGACATAACTAATAGTTATTGAATAAACTGCAGTGACTGCAATTATATTTTTAATAGGTACTTTTTTTAACTGGTGTTAATTTAATTTTGCATAATTTTAGCGCGAGTTGTAATGCTAATTTTTATAATAAGTTGAATACGTCATACATAATATTTAAACATTTAATTCCGGGTCTAATAATGTTTAGTATTTTAAATTGTAATACTTACGTCAGGCCCGGGCTTCTTTTTAAAAAAATTCAATAAAGTACTGCTAGTTGCTGGTAATTTTCTTTTTTTTTGCTCCATTTTGCTTTTAGCTTATAAAAATGTAACTGACACAGTGACACTGTGAATATGCGAGACACGGTGTGTGTCGGTGTGTATACCTACTGTGTAGTGTTTACTGTTTATACGTAATCGCAATAATCAATGTAGATACTTTGTGTCGGCGCGCGTTCTTAGTACCTAGTATCTATGGCTATTATTCGTTCTACGAAATGTAAATCTTAGTTACATTTTTATTATTATATTATGTTTATGGAATGGTGGTTTTTCAAATTATCGGATTACTTACCATCTATAATCTATTCAAAATTAGGTAAAGTGCGTGGCAAGGCACCCAATGTTTATTAAGGGGCCTGCACGCGACCTGTTTTTTTGCTCAAAAACATGCCTTACAGGAAAAACTCTCACGCCTCGTAGATTGGTCCGATTTCCGTAATTTTTTTTTTGTTAGATAGAGGAAGACTTCTTACAGGGCGCATTGGACTTGGATTTTCAACATTATTTTTCTAAATCTTATGTTACAAGTTTGAATTTAATCAATTTTTACAACTTTTTAGTTTTTGTATTATTTTTTGTTTTTAGCGACGTAATCAAAAATCGAAGTCCAATGCGCCCTGTAAAAAATATTCCTCTATCTAACAAAAAAAAAATTACGGAAATCGGACCAATCTACGAGGTGTGAGAGTTTTTCCTGTAAACTGTGTTTTGACCGATATAATACACCCTATCAACCCCCCCCCTAAATAGGTATTGGGTAGTAGATTAGTGGAAAAGTCTTATAATTGAGGTGGCAACTAAAATATAAAATTTAATTTTCAAATTTTATAGAATTGCGGAAATTTTGAAAAATCGCGAGCAGGCCCCTTAATAAATAAGAATTAAAATGAATCAGACCATTTATTTTGAAATAATGCTTATCGTTAACGGGTAAATATTTATATACGGGTACACAACTTCTAAACTTTTTTTTTTTTAGTTTCGTAATAATTTATAAGTTTTTATTTGAACTATTTGTAGGTATAAGACAATATATAAATACAGCTCATGGGAGGGGATCTATCCCCCATATCCCCCCGTAATTACGCCCCTGCCCCGCTCGTAGACTGTACGCGACCCGTTAGACCACCGCATTTCGACTTTATGACGTATGACATTTTTCGACGTCCACAGAATGCTAATATGCCAACGGGCAACCGGCTATTGTTATATTCTGTGATATAAGCATTCCATATATGAGCTCGGCACCTGTATAAAAATCTTTCTCTACGATTGGTTGATTTGAAAATGCCGTGAAATATTTTTTGTTATCACTAATCAGTATTATTATTATTGAAATTATTATTGATTAAATAAATATAATCCCAAAACCTTCAAAGTTTAGTTTCCAATATATTATGTTAAATATTACAATAACTACCAAGGCTGTGCCTAGGGGGGTGCGAGAGATGCGTGTGCACCGGGCGCCAAAAGCATTGTTATAATCTAAGTAATATTACTGAAAATTCTCCATATTATTAATTCATATTTTTTTCACGTCGAACACCACTATCTCGACATAATTAACATTACCTTGATGGCTTGATCACCTACCGGTCGACAAATATAGTGTTTTTATTTTTGTATATTTTTAGTGTTGGTATTTATTTTTTCTCCGAAATAACGACGTCGCTTATGTTTATAGAGTTAATACTTAATATTACCTTGCAAAAATCAAATATTTCTAGTCTTCATGCATAAAAAATTGTGATGGGCTTCAAAAATCCTTTGGGAAAAATGCGAAATAAAGGATCAGAAAAGTTGAAACTTAAATTGGAGTACAACCAAATACCAATAACTATATAGATACTTAATTTCAAAAATATTTTGGCATTTTGAAACATTGTAGAACATTCCTAACGATTTTGAATTTCTTCCTGGGTTCCATCATAATTCGTGGTCAATTGAAGATCTTAAAAAACATGCTGCTGATCTAGTTTTAAAATATAGTTCAGACCTGAATAGTGAATTACTGAATGAAATTGAATTTTACCAGTCACGGCAACGCGAACACTACCCCGCTATTGTATTTGTGTGCATAAAATAAACCTGTTAACTATAATGTACCCGACATGTTTGTTTTATAAGGTCTACAAATTACAGTTACAACATTATTATGAGTTATTAAAGTTTCACTAAAACTATAGTCATTTTTTTAATCCTGAAAAACTAAATTCATAATAGGCGTAGTTAACCATATGTTCACAACTTAACCGTATGTAATCTAATTAAACATTTTATAATATGTATGACTTGTATAATTCTAAATTTATTAACTCTGTACTTCTAACCTCTTATGGGTGTACACTGTACATAAATGATAATGATATTATTAAATTACAATTTACGAATAAAATCGATATATTTCATAGTAGGTACCTACCTATAAAATATAATATATTTTAACAGTTGATTATTATGATTTATAATATTCGACACACAATTTCTTAAGATATACTTTATATTGCATTAAGGAAGTTCGTAATAGTTCGTATAGCCGTATAGGTAAGTATATTAATTTCCATTATAACTTGTTTTTGTTACAACTTACAAAGAGACGTGTCTAATCATCAATTTTACTCGTCACTATTCACCTAAATTACGAAGATAATATAATATTATCGAATTATAGCGCTTACGGCGTAACTAACTACTGATGAGCCATAGTCCATATTCCAAAACCAAATAGGTATATCACAATATATGACTGTTCTTACTTATTCAATGAAGGGTTAAATTATTATATTTTATACAGGGTAAACATTACAAGAATGATTTTAATAATTCTGAACCACGTTGTATATACGTATTAATATATTATGTTAAAACCAACACATACATTACTCCCACAGTCCACTCAGAATCAAAAAACAACAATACACACATTATATTGTTTGTAATTTATTTATTTAAAAAATTTTTTTTGGATAATCTTAAGTAAGTGTGTATCTATAATTTACCATTTATTTTACTGGATAGTGGACACGTGTTAGTTATAACCAAAATGTATCTTTACTGTGGGTGTCAACTAAACATCTATACATAACTATGTGCCCATTTGGACAATGAAAATCTTGTTAAAAAATGAATCTCACTGAGATTGTGATTAGATCTCAGTGGCGGATACGAGGGGGCGAAGGAGCGTTCGCCCCCCCTTGGGCTGCCTTTTTAACGTTATTTTCTATTATAATATTTGGCTTAACAAAAAGACAATTTAATTTTTGAAAATTCGCCCCCCCCCCCGTTGGTGACTTCTGGATCCGCTACTGTTAGATCTAGTAGGTCGACATGTAGTCGAATCAGCTTATTATTAGCTAAGATAAAAATCAACATAATAATTAATATAATAAATATATAAATATAGTAGGTAGATATAGTACCCAAATAATATTTTAATTAAACATTAGTCAATCAACATAAAATTAATATAAAGATGTGTATACCTGGTGCACCAGCCATGGCTGGTAAAAAGTGGTACTCAAATACCTACTGTAATGATAATGAAAATATTAGCAACTGTTTTTTTATTGTCATTTTATAATTATAAAATATTGTACATGTAATGCAGTATTCAATGAATGTGCGTATAAAATATTATATCATTGTAAAAGTTATGTATTAACCATTTTTGTAACCGTAGGAGCTTGAAATACGCAACCCTAACTTCCAACGTGTTTATTATTTTATTGTTATAAACGAGGACAAATGGTAAGGGTCAAGGACTCGACTACAGTAGTACAGTCAGAGATGCTGTTGATTCTCATTCAAAATGTTATTTACCTATTCTTAATATTGAATTTATATAAAACTTGTCCATAATGTTTTCATGCATAATCAGATAATTTATTAACATTATGGAAATACGATGGATCTAGGAAGAAGAATACTCACAAATAACTAATAAGTATAAACAATAAGGAAACGGGGTTATTAAACATAATAAAACAATCCAAGGCCAGTCCTCGCCCACATAAGTGTAGTCGGAATAATTAAATGGTATTTACTTTTAGTTTAATTGAATGATTCATTTGGGATTTTTCGTTATTTCTCATATCGCACCATCCACGTAAACGACATCAAGGACATCAAGGGCGTCGCATGTCGATTTTGTCTTCCTGGTTTATCAAAATATAAATTGAATTAATTATGTTCCGATGGGCTATGTGGGTACTTGTAAGCTCGGTCCGACAATGTCGAGTGATAAAAAGGTAAATTTATTTTAACTCGGCCCCGATTTGCAGGGTATAGCTATTATTTTTATACGTAAACACGGCCCCAATATTTCAGGCATAAGTTTAATATATTAAAGGTATAGCACTATATAGCTATAGTCTATAATGATTGTTTAAACTAGTTTTTAACCATTTGAAATTATTTTATTTTAATAGGTAATTTATTATTTTACAATGTGAGGGCACACTCTTTATTAGTCCATTGTCAAGTCATTAATCTCCATATTAATAATATCAAATTCAAAATAGAATCAATAATCATATTCGAGTCTGTATACGACGACATATTTTGTAGATATCTTAATAATATTATGCATATGCTATATGCGGATATGCCGTATAGTACATATATTTTTCATAAATAAGGCCGATGAGGGGGTTTCAACACCCAAAACACTCCCCTGTCTTATGATTGTGTACCAAAACTTGTACAAAACATGATGAACGTATTTATTATTTGTTTCATTTCGTTATCGTCATTAAATCACATTATGCCTTAAATTTATTTTATTTTATTTAATATTTTAATGTAATTTGTTAATTGTAATTATTACTTGTATCAGGGTATTAGTGTGTTATTACTGTTGTTAGTTATTACTTATTAGTTATTACTGTGTTCGGACCTAATATATTGGTATTATTTAATTATAAATTTGCTACCTAAAGTGTATAAACAAATAATAAAAAATAATAAAAAGTACTTATTGATATTACAAATAAATGCTAAGTAAATTGAATTAAAGTAGGTACACTTCTTTCAATAATTTATTTACTCGTCGAGAAATTATTTTGAGTAGAAATGTCCATTAAAATATTTTATTTAAATTATAATGAACTTCTGATATCTTTTGTTTATTTTATTCACGTTATATTTTATCGTGTACTGTGTCATATAAAGTGGTATATAATTTCTCTCCAAGTTAATAAATTATTGAAAGAAGTGTACTTTAATTCAATTTACTTAGCATTTATTTATGATATCACACTTTATAGGGCTTAAAAAGATCTGTTTTTTTTTACTTAGCTGTTTTTACACGGTGTTTGACGAAGTGTTTTTGTTGTGATACACAATGTCATGAATAGGTTTAACATTAAAAAAAAAGTTTAAGAAAAAATTTTAAAAACTTACAATTTCATCAAAAAAATAATTTATATATGAGGTCATCCACGGTAATGCACACTATAAATTATTATAATAATAACGTATCACTAAATTTAACTCGTTGAAGAAAACAAAAGATGACATTGGATACTAAATATAAAATATAAATGCAGTCAATATTTAGTCCAAATATATTTTCATTCAGAATCATGTTAATCAAAAATGATAATTTTTTTAAAAATGTCAACTATATAAAAAGGATAGTTGGTTGGTTTTATTTTTATAGCGTTGTCAAATAATTTTAAGCTTACCACTTGTTAGTAATTGAGTACATTCAAAATTATTATAAATATTAGGTAGATTTAGGTGGTAGGTCTATTGTCTTAAATGGGTGTAATATTCTCCATACTTTATAATATTTTTTACAAACTTCTATCTTAATTATTGTTATTATGAACAGGCTATGCTATTGACCTAGGAGGCTACGATTTTAAAATATAATAGATACCTGTTTAAATTTTTAATATTTATGTATATAGTATATTAAAATATTATAAAGGTATAATAAGAAAAATAATGAGAAAAATAGTATGGAATAACCCTGCATTAAACAATATGCACGTGGGAACCTATATATGTTTGAAAACTATACTATAACTTAACTATACTATAACTATAACTATACTATAGCTATACTATACTATAACTATACTATAACTTAAGAAACGAAATAATTATTGAAAATGGTATAATATATGTCGCAGATAAAATAGTGATTCCTACTAAGCTAAGGCCCCTCATACTTAAACTGCTACATGAAAGCCATTTGGGATTAAATAAAACAAAATTAAGAGCAAAACAAATTATTTATTGGCCGGGGATGTTTAATGAAATTGAACAATTTATAAATAATTGCAACACTTGCAATAAATTTCAAAATTCAAATAAAAAAAGCCCTCTAATTCCTCATGAAGTTCCAAATTACCCGTATGAAAAGGTAGGAGCAGATATTCTATCCTTTGAGGGTACAGACTATTTAGTTATTGTTGACTATTACTCAAAATGGTTTGATTTAATTAAATTAAAATACAAGACTGCTAGTGAAATAATTAAAAAAAGTAAACAAATATTTAGTACACATGGTATACCAAAAACCTTCATAGCTGACAATATGCCGTTTAACTCAAGTGAATTCATAACTTTTTCTAAAACTTGGAATTTCACAGTTGTTACATCTAGTCCCCATTACCCACAAAGCAATGGCCTAGCTGAAAGGACAGTACAAACTAGTAAAAAATTACTTAAAAAAGCCCTAGAAGAAGGATGTGATGTAGAGGCAATGCTTCTAGAATATAGATGCACCCCAATAATCAGTCTGCAAGCATCTCCAGCAGAACTATTATTCAGTAGGATTTTAAGAACTAAATTACCAATAGCTAACAAATTATTAGAACCCAGACTCCAACATAAAGTACAAACTAAACTAAAAGCATTCCAGCAAAAATACAAATCCAATTATGACAAAACAGCTACCAAAAAAGAAACACAATTTAAACCTAATACAAATATATTAATACAAAATAATAAAGTGTGGTTACCGGGGAAGGTCATAGCTAAGGCAAATGCACCCAGATCATACCTTGTTGAAAACAATAATGGTACAATTATCAGAAGAAATACTAAACACTTAAAAAATACTAAAATTAATATTACAGGAAACAGTAAGGAGGGAAACATAGAGGGGAAATCAAAAGTGAAAAATAAGTCTAACAAAAGTGTCTTGGTGAAAGAGCTATCAACCAGACCCATAAGAAAAAAAAAGTACCTAACAGATTTAAAAATTTTGTAATGTAATTTAGCATAAACCATTAAAACCAATGTAACCTATTATATACCTGTCAAACTGTACTATTATTATGATCATTATATTATGTGTTGTATTATTATTATTATTATCATCATATTCAAACTGTATTACTAATAATTTTGTATTATAACATTAAATACTATGTAATATTGTATTCAATTATATTTGTAAGAAAAAGAGAGATGTTGTAGTTGTCAACACTGATATTATTATTATTATTATTATGTACACACACGCGCGCACCGTCAACCGTTATGCATCTCAGCACTCTTTTTGTATCTTTGTATCTTTGTATTCATCTGAATGTATATAAAACATATTAATAAAAACCACATAAAACAGAACTAATGTATATAATTATAAATAATTGTATCGCTTTTTTTAATAGACGTATAAAATACATGCCTATTAATGGATAAATATGTATTACTATTACCCAACTATTTAGAGGTATTATAGGTTTATACCTATGAGGCTATGCTATATAAAATGTATCATTTATTTTAATACGATTGTGACGTCAATTCGAATATTGATATTTTCGATGTATTTTCAAATAATCACGACGACCGGTTAGCGAATCGTAAACAATATGCCGCCAATAGTAAGTGTTGTAACGACGTAACGTACCTGTACCATCATCATCATCATCATTATCCTTGAGCATCGAAACAACCTTAATTGTAATTTGGTGGGAACATTATAAAACGGCGTGGTCTGTGTTGCCATGTTACAGTTTTCATTTTCCATCGACGGTGGTACAACGTGCAAGTCTAGCTAGATCTAGGAGACTTCGACACGAAAATAAAATACCTATAGGAATTTAAACATGTCTCTAACACATAAAATGTTTGCATGCTTTGTGCTCATCGTTGTGCTAGCGGTGTTCGCACGAGCCATTCCTGTTCCGGTGCCCGAAGAAGCGCAACCAGGTAAAATATATTTTATATATACAATGTACCTAGGCGTTTCTAAATAGTATCATAAATCACTAGGTCTTATTCTAATAATGTGCGATCGAAAAAATGCCAGAAAAATAGTATCAATGATTTACGCTAATGTATAACCGCAATATTAATACTTTTCACAAAAAAATATTACAAATTTACAAATCAAAATAAATTAACTCAATTTATTTTTTTTTTATTTAGTTGATTGTTCAAGTGTAGATACTAGATGATATATAGATTTTATATTATAGGTACCTACATACATTTATAAAATAATATGTTGTTACATAATATAACAGCAAATAAAAATTAGTAATGCATTTCTAAAACAGTTATAGGTAAACTACATAAAACAAATTAGTTTTAACTTTTAATATACTTAATGTAAAAAAGTAAATTTATTGTAACTAATGGGCAACGGCCAATAAATTCGATTTTTTTTAAAAGAACGATAAAAAAAAAATAATTATACTGCAATATAAATATGAATAATGAATAGAATTTTTTTCAAAACCAATGCTTCAAAAATATGTATAGTTGTTGTCGATTTTTTAAATATCACTAAAATTTTGATAAGAAAAATAATTTACAATAAAAAATAAAACAAATAACTACCTTTATTAGATATTTAAATAACAAAATATAGTTTAATATATGATGCCAATATACTGTAATAGGTAATAGGTAATACCTCTTTAATATTTATTTATTTTTTAATGTACCTATCTGTATATTATATTATATTTAATCAATGATGATAATTTTAAAATTGTAATGCATTTCAGCCGAGTACAGACAGTTTGTGTCAGCCCAGGTTATGGAGTCCTTGGACGAACCGGCAGTGTTGTCCGTACATCGAGATGTGCAAGTCGACCCCGCGGTGGTCAGGCCCATTCGGTCGGCCAGTCCGTTCTTCGGCATCTTAACCGGTTACGAAAAGCCGTACAAGTCCCAGAAACACCATCACAACTATCACCAGGAAGAGCATGAGTACCAGCCAGAGTACCATCATAGGCCCGAGCACGAGCCAGAGTACCATCACAGGACCGAGCACCATCATAGGCCACAATACCATAAGCCACAACACCACCAGCAGCAGCGGCCACAACAACAGCACGGGGGTGGCGGTGCGGGAAGTTACGCTTCGGCGGGAAGTTTTTCGGGCGGCCAAGGTGGCGGTCACAGCCAGAGCGGGGCCCACAGCCAGTCCGCTAGTTTCGGATTCGGTCCGTTCCAGGCCAGTTATTCGGCTAGTGCGGCGCAATCGGGCAGCCATTCCGGCGGAGGGTAAGTGCTAGTGCGGCAAACATTTAAGTTGATTTAACTGGGTACCAAGCAACCTATATCATAAAAGATAAAAATAATATTTAAAAAAAATAAATTATTTTGAATCACTGAGTAGGTATATAAGTAATAATAATATTCTTCTAAATTAGAAATCTAATTTTGGTATAAAACTAGAAAATAGCAATTTTTGTAGACGCCCACACTTATTAATTTAAATTTTAAACTTTAAAGTAACTATATAAATGTTTACAGCGTTTATACTTAAGACCTTAAAATCATATGAATTTCAGATTTAGTCTAATAAACCTTTATTGCTATAGATACCTACTATATAGTCATAAGGATATTTAAATCAGTGACTGCCGACTGAAACCGAACCGAAAGTAACTGATTCAGTAACCTAAAAACCCTTAAAATATTGGAAACCAGAATCTTTAAATTTAAATATTTTAAAATAATTATAGAACCAATATAATTTTAAATAAAATGTATCGAGTTTTACAATAATAATAAATTTTGTTTTTACCTCCGTGATAATATTTTTGGGTACTTATAAGTTATGTTTTAATAAACTTTAATCATCGATAAAAAACGAAAAACCAGGGCTTATATTTTAATATAACTCACTATATTACTCACTTGTTAGACACATATAGCCTATAAGTGGAGATTGTGGTGCGGTTTGCTTATGAGGGATTTATTAAATCCTAATAATTCTATTTATTTAATAAAATATTTTATTTTTTTATGTTATTGATTGATTCACTTTAAATAGACAAATTTAAGCCCCTACCCCAAAAAAAAAATATTTTATCAAGTATCCACCTATGTTTTTAGTACAGACGGATAGTTCACAAACACTCAAGGGGCTTCATAGATAATAGATAATACTGTAGTGTGTACCTATATAATACTATTTACTAAGTATCTACCTACACCGTTTTTCGTATTTCACACAAAAAAAAATGGACCCGGATTAAACTAGTTAACATTTCTAGAATTTAATTATTAATTTGGATGCTCCTAAATTATTTTAACAGTGATAACATTTTATTATATTTCAGATATTCAGACTATTGATTACCACTTCCAATCAAGATAATTTGAACTCTTAGCATTTATTTAATAATAATTGTGATTTTTAATTTATTTGTATTTTATTTTTATTTTTATGGAACTATTATATATACTTACTATTTTAATGTATATAATATGCCAATAATGCCATTGGAAACTATATTTAAATTGAATTTTAATATTAGCATTTGTAATACCTAATAATTGTACCTATTATGTATTTTTGAATGATTTTTAATAAAATTTCTCTTTTTGCATTGAATGAATTCCTTCGATTTTTATTTAGCATATTTAAGCACAAAATAATGTTTATTTAAAAAAAAAAATATTAGTTTTTCATATAATATTTTTAGTTTATTACACAAAATTCATTCTAACATTGTACCTATTCACCTTCATTTGTAAGATAATATTGTAGGTAGGTAAAATATATAGTAATATGAATATTTAAGTTACTTCAAAAGTTCAAACAAATATGGGATTGATATATAATATTGAAATATCAAAAATTGTACTTAAAATTTGAAAAGTGAATAGTATCAACTATCAATTTTTACTAGGTACCTAGATACTTTCTGCGCTGCAGTAAGAAGTAAGTTGTAACATGCCAGTAGCTGTCCTTTCCATTAATAATATAGCATTCATGATTCAGTTATATTAATACTAACATTTTTTTTAACAGAATTGTTTATTTTTTGTAGGCAATCTATTACATTGTTACAATGTTACAGCAATGAAACAATAAGCTTAATTGTTATAATATTACAACAATAGTACACACTGGAAACACATAGTGAATAGACCTCCCAGTGGACGTACTTCGTCAATATAAAATATTGAAATTAAATGAACAATCCTAAACTTCAAAATTTAAATTATAATACTATTACACTAACTAATACTATAACATTGTTGGACATTATATCTACTTACCGAAATGTACTATACTTTTATAAGTGTAAGTTTATAAGTTATGACACGCTCCTAAAACGAGCGGATCCTGAAAGGCTACAACGAATTCTTTTTTATAAAAAAACAATGAACGAAACGAGTTCCCCTTTTTTAAGGAAAAATAACTAAATTTTAAGTCCCTATCGAGTTCAATTTGTATAGATATGCATTGGCGGAACTAGGGAGGTGCAAAAAGGTCTTTAGCACCCCTTAGTAATTTTTTTCTTATTTTTTCGAGCTATAGTAGCTGCTATACACTCTCTCGCTAGTTGCTCAAGCGAAACGTCAATTTTTTTGGCTTAAATACAAATAGTGTCAATAATTGATTTTGATTGTGTTCAGTTTTATTAATTAATCCAGTTTGATGAGGATTCCATATAGCCATGTAGGTAACCGAGCCATATTCCAAATTGTAATAATGTAATATAGGTACCAATTACTGCCCACCTCAATCTTCGAAACTATGTAGGCATAAAATATTTAAATATTATAGATACATCAAAATCACTGTGACTAAATAAAAACCCAAAGTGCAAAAATTAATATTAATGTAGTTTATAAATAAGTGAGCAAATGATCGTGCACAATCGTGCTTTCGGATATCTATAAATATCTATTTCAAAATGAATTAACTAAATAATTTTTAATTAAAAAAAAACTGGGTGTACCCTTGGTCGTGATCACGGTTATTTTAATTTTTACTCTTTTTAATTTTAAAACTTCAAAAATGTAAGAATTTGTTCTAACATATGGTCTGTTGAAACTAAAATTTAACAACAGCTGGAAAAAATCAAACCAAAAGTATAAAAACATTTAGGGGAGCGATGAAATGTACTTGCAAGCCCGAATTTTACCATTGGGATCTTCGCCCTAGAACACCATGAATATCGAATGCCATGCAGCCTCTTAGTGGGCCCCTTATTCAACTCACGAACTCCAATACCCTCTAAGTTCTAACTTCAAAAACATTTTGGATTTATGTATAACATGTGTTTAATGTAATTTTCATTTATAACCACTGGAAATAATAAAATAAGTGCCAAATAAATGTTTAATGGGGGACGGAGTGACCGAGCGAACTAAGACGTCGGTTGCGATGCACACCGTCGCCGGTTCGAAATCGGCCACGGGCGGCATTTTTCTTCTGGCAGTCACGTGTCTGGAGAGAGAGGCCGACATGCCGACATCCATTTAAGATTTAAACTTACTCAAATTTTATCAATTTTGTATTTAGAAAAAACTTTTTAAACAAAGATTGTCATAAAAAAAGGTGTTTCAAAATAATTGCTAAAAATTGACATTTTCTAAAATGTATATATTTGTACTCCAACTACTCCCTAACCTTTCGAAAACCACATTTCAATCCGATATCATCTAGCTGTAACTTATTCGTAGTACATTATATATTTGGCATTGGCACTATACATATAACACTATTATAGTATAAGACCACGTGGATCTCCCATACACCCCATGGATTGATTGAAAGCTTTATTATTTTTATCATAACGAGAATTCTGAAAGCGAGGCGAAAGCAGGTTGGATTAGGATCCCGGAGTCGTAAACAATCGTAAATTTGTGCGATTAGGTAAATATTATATAAATATTAGAGGACAGCGAGAGCCGAGAACACGGAGAAATGGGGATTAGATAATAGCTCGCGACTAAGTGAGTCGCGTTGAGTGGAAATATTGCCATTTGTCAATTTTCGGCAATAAATGTTGCAACGCAGAGCGCATACATAATTAATAAAATGTATATTATTCTCAGAAACAAAATTAGCCAAATTATAATACGTATTTTAATATTATGTATCATTGTACTTTATATCCATGTTCATGGTTGCATCTTATTCTTATAGTAGTTGCCAGTTGGTTCAGGGCCGGTTTTAAGGGGGGGCACCGGTGGGCAATTGCCCGGGGGCGGCACACTTTGGGGGCGGCAAAATTATCTCAGATAAAATAAACAAAAAATTAATTTTTTTCGTAAAGAGAAAGATTTCTAAAAAATGATATATTTTATTATTATTTATTTTTTAAATTCACATATGCATACATTTTTTTTTACCTATATTTTATCACTTTAAATAAAGATAAATAAACGTTATTAACTAAGTAGGTATGTACCTAACATTATTAAATATTAGTGGGTTTATTTTTACTAGTAAACTGTAAAACTAGACGTATAGTATAACTGCGTTGGCCCGTATTGGCAAATCAGGATTATCGATTGTACTTATTTACTGGCTACTAAAATACATTTGTGTCATTTCATATTATACAACTTGCTAAACTCTATATGTCAGTGACTACGTACTCCGTACCTACATAATTTAAATCTCAATAAGTAAACTAATATAATAGAAATAAGAGTTTACTTTTTTTTGAATTGTTATATAAAATAAAATATTATTATTATTATTATATTATTTATAATAATATTAAAACTTTCAACTTTATAATTGATATTGTAAGGTTGTGCCAGTTAAGGTAGGTACACTACAATTAGTAATTACACAGTTTAGGTTCACTTAAATTACATTGCAAATCTGCATACAATTATTGGATATATTTATATGTTTATATATTTATACATTATACATATGAATTGAATGCAGTAATTTAGCCATAGTGGCAAGTAGGTAAATAATAATTAATAAGTAAGACTAGATAAGTTTAATTGTGTCATAACAATTTTTTAGTTGAAATTATACTTTAATGGAGCTAAAAAGAGTCAAAGCTAGTGGTGTATGCAATGGTAAGGAGGCAAAAAAAAAGAAGGAAAAACCTAATGAAGTTATAAGAAAAACAAACGAAATAAATACCATGTTTAAACTTAAAAGAGAAGAGCATAGTGAGAAAGTAGAAACCATAGTTTGGAATTCAAAGTAAACACATATTTAGTGATTTGTGATTCTGTAATAGAAGAATTAACAAGTCGAAAGCTTACGATAATGTCATAACAAAGAATAGTTTTTTTTTAAGACTCACAAAGATAAAATCATCAGAAGTACGTGTTTTAGCTGAACATTTGTACTCAATGTATACAAAAGATTTGGATATAACATTTATTAACGAATGTGTTCATTTTCAAAGTTATATTCAAAGTATGAAAAATTCTCCATCAACTATAATTGATATGAGTTCTATGTTAAAAATAGAAGGATCAGAAGACATTTACCCGTGTGTTAGTATTGCTTTGCTTTACACATGTTTTTATGTACTCCCTTCCCGGTTCAAACTGTACCGCTGAACGGTCATTTTCAACTTTACGCTGAATAAAAACTACCTAAGGTCAACAATTTCGAAAGAGAGATTAAACTCACATGCAATATTAAATATTGAATCAGAAATAACAAAACAAATTAAATATGAAGATATTATAGATCATTTTGCTGATATTCAATCAAGAAAAAAATTGTAAAATAAACAATAAATATTATTATATTACTATATTATAGTACATATTATTAATTGTATATCATTTTTTATTATTTGAATCATGGAAGATTCTAGGTAGATAGTACCTAAGACCTAAGTTATAAACTAGTTACTTATGTTTTTTTTGTATAGTTTACCTACTATTAAAAATCTAATATTGGAATGCATAGGTACCTAGTTAAAATTGCTAAAAATTAACTGCAAATTAAATTTCAATGAGAAAGGGAAACATAAAAAATGAATTAATGTTATGCCCCCCCCAAAAAAAAAAATAAAATTTAGCCACCACTTCTATGGTATTATTGGTATTAAAAAAAATGTGTTGGAAAGGGGCGCCATAAATATTGTGCCCGGGGGCGAAAAATCCCTAAATACGGCCCTGGACTTAGTGGTATATTAATAGTTAATACAATGTGTTAGAAGATAGAAGTTAAAAGAAATAGCAAGATAGTGATTGAAATACTTTTCTAATACTGAAAGTAATTTTGGAATAGGCAAATATAAAAAACCAAATTCGAGCGTAGCGAGAAACAAAAAATTTGGTGGGTGGCCTGGATAAATTTTAAACTCCCGGCCTGGATTTGGTTCCCACTCCGCCCCTGAGTATAACTGTTAACAATATCTGTGCTTTAGAGAAATATTAATATTTTTTAATGAAAAGAGTTAAATATTATACTTAGAAGTATCTACCTATATTTTATCAATCAATCACATTAATAAAGCATAAAATTAATAATATACTAATTAGCAGTAATGTACTAATGATTATGATATAATATTATAGAAACATGCTAGTATTGTGAATTTAAAACGCTTAAACTTATTTACTAGTTTCTAAGCGTAGGTAGTTATAGAAATATTATGGATAGAATACCTACTGTTATTGATTATTTTTTTTTTTTATCCATTAATATACCTACTATGAAGTTAATTCAATTAACCAAACGTTTTAGACTAATTATTATATTAGGTTTCTCAAACTTTTTTTTACGACATCACCCTAATATTTAGATCCGTAAAAAACGATTTTTACCAGACGAGATTTTGAGAACCAATGTCGTAGACATTTAAAAATTTGGCTTTAAAAGTTGGGCACTTTTGGTTTTAATAATAATATAATATAAATATATAATATAGACGCGTACATTTTAGGCAACGAGGAGTATTGTTTGAAGTTGCCCGTCGAAGTCTTCGTAGTATTAAGTAGGTATACTAATTCGTGTGGCCGTGTGGTAACGAAATCGCACAACTTCGCCTTTGATTAAACTTGTACAGTAAAGTTGTAGGCTACAGTGTTCACAGTTGGTAGGTAGGTGATAGAAGTAATAAGTAAGTGGTTACCTACATGGCTACATCCATAGGCGTGCGCAGCCTCCGGTTTCAGGGGCAGCAAGAGATTAATTCGGCCCATTTTTCAAATTCACCATTAAAACCTGCCCATAGTTTTACTTTTTTTACTATTGGATATAAAAATTAAAATTGTATTGGTTATTTGTTTTTTTGGATGAAAGGTTGTACAGTAAGGTACTAAGCCACTAAAGGTGTACTTTTCTACAAGCATATAAAATATTTATCTATAGTTTATCAAAACAAAAAAAATCCTTTGTGGAAATATAATTTTACCGAGGCCCATTATTTAATATTTGCCGGCCCCGGTGGCCCCAAAGTAAGTCCAGGGGCAGCATATGCTGCCTCTGCTGCCCCCGTGCGCACGCCTATGGCTACATCGTACCTTATACCATTGTACCGAACAAATTATAAAGCTGAAAACATAATGTAATATTATTTTACCCGAAGATCACGGACGCGCATTATTGCTTATTATTTCATCACTGGCGTTCGATCAGCGCGAAAACGAATAATTACATATTTAGGCACGACTTCGTGGAGAATAAAATCCACAAACGTCACAATATAACATTATAAGTTATGTCTTAATGTCTTATATTAATAGATAACAATGTATACCAAGTGGCTATAGTATATGCATAATTAACCGTTTTAAGTAAGCAAACATTAGCTGTCGAACGCGAGTGTCTTACACTAATCTTTACTCTTATTTAAAATTAATAAATATTTATACATTTTTAAGTATTAAAACTACCTAATGAAAAATATTGTAGATTTTTTTATAATATGATAACAAATATTAACAGCAACAAATTCTGTGGATTTATATACATAAATAAGTATATTATCGAATACCATAAACGATAATGCTGGACATTTGCATATGAAAACTGGCGAACAGTTTCTTATCAAAATAACATTACAATATTAATAACCTCCGAGATTGTTATAATAGTTGTCTATTTTACTCCTTTAGATTAACATGAACAATATTGCAAAATACAGGCAAATTATATACAATATCGGGAGGAAATAATGACAATATTTGTTCGCCACTAAATTTTAGTACGGCGAGTATCCCGTATTGTCGTTTATAATATTTGAAATTTGAATACACGTATTGTAGTTATTAATAATTATCATATTAAATATAATATTATAGTTATAATAGTCGCGATTACAAATGGTTTTACAAGAAATTTAAGCTATGATTAATCAAGGTTTGAGCGTCGATGTGCACAATTAAATTACAGAAATAAATATTCCAAGGAAAGCGTTCTCAAATTTCGTAAGTAAATCTCAACGGTGGTACTTACGTTTATTGTTTACACAAATAAAAAATACATTCAGGGAACGGATTTTATTGTAAATAGGTACTTAATATTATTTTCTAATACTACAATGTAAATTATTTTAATTTCCATATTCTTACATAATATTACTTTAATAATTAAAATATATTTAACATATGTTGTATTTATTATTCAGGTATTGATTGAATTTCTTATATGACGACATTATCTATAACATTAAATTCATAAATTATTTATTAACAATATATTATGATAGGTACCTATGATATAGTCTTATATTATACCATGATTTGAATGTGCTACGTCCCGAGGTGTTTACTTGCCTTTTGGAATCTGGAGAGACGATAACCATCCGAAATCACAACTCGGGAAATGGTTGCTCAACTACCCTGCCAAGCACGATATTATATTAGATAATTATATTATTATTTCCACGCAGCTCGTTGCTCATTTCATCAGGTACAATGTACTACAACTTACATTCAGAACTACGTCAACGCCGACTAAAACGGGGCTTCACGACCTTCTTAAGTTAACTATTCGTACTTAAATAAAAGTCCAACATAATATTATGTTAACAGACATTTATATTATTATTTATTTTATTACTTTATTCTGAACTATAATTTACATATAATTACTATTATCGTATAAACACCATTATTATTATTGTATCATGTTAAAAAAGTCAAAACTCAAAACTGTACATAATATATCCATAGATGTAGATATCATAGACTAGAAACATCTTATAATAAAATAATTAAAAAAAAAAAAAAACTTATTTATTAGCTGGCTTCAAGGTAACTATGCTGGTAACTATGCTGGCCACAAAAGAACACTACTATACCATAGCTGTATATTTATTGTAGTAAACAATTAGTTTTTTGAAACCCGTCATCGTACGTTTATCTCTGTTAATATTTTTCTGTTATTTGAATACCTAACTTATTTTTCTATTATTTGAATAACTTATTTTTCTTTTTTTCTGCCGTTTATTACGTCGTAAAATACAAATATGGACGCCACAGTTCCAAAACAATTTCAACAAATTTATGCCAATAACGAGGGTCGATCTATAGTCGACGTTCTGGATTTGGCAGTGAACCTAAAGGTCACAGCTTCGGTCAAGTCACCGCTATTTCACCGCGGAAACGCTGCGGAGGAGAGCACCCGGTCGTCGCCGGAATTGAGTATTGACTCACCGATATATTTGCAGCAAGACGAGCTTATGATTGGAGGACCATCGTCGGAGCCCGCTGCAACTTTTCAATTGAAATCGAATACGGACGCACTCGAGGAAACTGCAGTAGTTGACGTTCAAGATTTGCCAGTGGTGGACCTTAAGGTCACTGTCGAGTCACCGCTACTTAACCACGGAAATGCTGCAGAGGAGAGTACCCGGTCGTTGCCGGAACTCACAATGGAATCAACCGTATGCCTGGAGGACGTGCCTATGATTGGAGGACCATCTTCGAAGCCAGCTGCTGGGCCTTTTAGCGTGGCACCGATTACGGACACACTCGAGGAAACTGCAGTAGTTGACGTTCAAGATTTACCAGTAGTGGTGGACCTTAAGGTCACTGTCGAGTCACCGCTACTTAACCACGGAAATGCTGCAGAGGAGAGTACCCGGTCGTTGCCGGAACTCACAATGGAATCACCCGTATGCCTGGAGGACGTGCCTATGATTGGAGGACCATCTTCGAAGCCAGCTGCTGGGCCTTTTAGCGTGGCACCGATTACGGACACACTCGGGGAAACCTCGTTAATTGACGCGGCTGTCCTACCGATTCCTACGTATTCCGAAGTCCCGGAATACCCGGCAACATCACGGTCTGCTGGTCCGCGGAGGAGGTCCACCTGGAAGAGGACCAAACGGTTCGTTTGGAGGTCGTTGGTGAACGTGGCACGCAGGGTTTGCTTCTGCCAATCCTTTGTAAACGTAGAGTAATGTCCACCAAGTTTTCGACTTCTCCCCTACCACCACCGTCTGTCCCCCCCTTTAAGTTTGTAATATTATTATGAGCTCGTTCGCCCGTCCGTTCGGTATTTTTCGCTCCCGCATTTGCGCCCGTTGGTGTATGCCGTTTTCCGAGCAAGTACTTCGCGTACGCCAAAATTAATTAAATTATTTATTTTTTTGTAAATCAGCCCTGTACTTTGTAGTGTCAAAACTTCATATTTCTGTCTCGGCTGCAATCACTATTACTTTATTAGTGAAATCTTCGTTTTCAATATGCATTCACGCGTATGCAGGGTCCACTTGTATCCCTCGATTAACTTTGCCAATTTTGTAATAGATTTATTATACTATTACGGACCCTATTATACGGTAAATGTGTAGTTAAATTATCCTATGAGTCGACGAGTCGACCAATTGTTTATGTTTATTCCGTACAACGGACCCTTATGTTCATATTATTACCACTGTATTTTGTAAATTTGTATTACCACTGTATTTTGTAACTTTGTATTATCACTGTATTTTGTAAATTTGTATTATCATAATATGAGACTGCTGTCTAAAAATGATGTATCATTATAATGAAACTGCTGTATAAAAACTATGTACTTATTATATGGGACTGCTGTCTAAATATTATCTATTATTATTTATGGTCAATGGCGGATTTAGCGTCAGGCAAAGTAGGCAGTTGCCTAGGGCGGCACATTTTTAGGGGCGCCAATTTTAGGTCAATATTTTATTGAGAATACTCTTTTTGATTTTCTAATGTACGGTGATTACTCTGAAGGATGGAAAAAAAATGTTTAATATTTAAGTATATAAATAATATTCTTATTAATATAATTTCTTCTTTATTTTATAATACATAACAATAAACGTCCAAGTAAATTATCTAACGACTGCCGGAACGTAGATCTATTATCTAAATACTAAACATGGATAACATATTTCGTTAATTTGTTTTTTTGCTAAGTCGTAATAATTATTAATAAGTTCGTTTGATCGCACGGCGTACATACACTACACGCACAATACATACTGATATGATATATTTAATACGAATAAGGATTAAGGGTGACGATCGATTCGTATTGGAACGATAGTCAGCTAATTATAAACCAGTTACCTACTGTGAATATTTTTATATAATATAGTCGTACGTACTATGCATTATATGTACAAAAATAAAACTTTTTCTATCCAAAAGATAAAATTATGTAATAATTGTTTATTTTTCTTCGGAACTATGAAATAGAGGGCGGCCGAGTAAAAAATAGGTTTATTCTGATTAGACATTCGATTATTTTCAACACAACATTCAAGGCGGATAGACTTCATATTTGGTTATTAGTATACTACTTAAATTACTGGTAAATAAACACTATATTTTATAAACACATTTTATTAGAACAGTTTATTAACATAACTGCCATTAATTATTGTTTAGTTGAGTTCATCAGTCTTTATGATTTATTTTTTTAGTACTTATGTTAAATGAGTATTTAAAAATTCGTTTCTCGTTGATAAGTTTAATGGGGCGGCAAAAAAAAATTGCCTAGGGGCGGCAATTGTGTAAATCCGTCTCTGAGTTGGTTGTAACCTAAAATCGTCGGCCGTCACTCATAAGTATCATAAATTAAAATAAATAATGATAATTGATAAATGGTAATGATATATCAATGTATCTCACATATTATAATATTATTTTTCATAGACTCATACAGTGGTGGCTCGTGGTGTTCAAAGTAGGTGGTGTGCAATTTTTACAAAAGTTTATTTAAAAAAAATTAGTCTGTTTTATTAGTTAGGCGTATAGTATATTTTATTTATTGTCAAAACAGACAACATGTCCATAACTAATAATATTAAAATAGAAAAACGGCGGAGTTTACAAATTAAAGCCAGTGCAGAGAGGCATGTGCTGCGTTGATATCTTTCTCCGTGTGTTTGTTTATCGTGTGCGAGTGCGATCGCCTGACGAGTGTCACCAAAAAGTCACATATAATTGCCGATTCCCCACTCCGCAACCAATTACCAAACGTATTTTACACGGACAGACGGTGTTCAGACTGAGCTGCACACCAGTTGATGCGTATTTGTTGCATAACTCGATTACGTTTTAGGAGTATAATAATAATTGTCGTTTGTTTGTTTTTAAAATTTAATTTTTTTATATATAATAAATACAGTTTAACAGATATTGTATTAAAATTAATTTATTTTTATACATTTTTACTATTATATCTAATTAATCTATGTGGTGTGCGCACACCTGCACACCTAGGCACGAGCCGCCCCACTGGACCCATAGTTATAAAGTATGCATGTTATTGAGACGTGTACCGGACAGTGCTAAATATAGTACGTATCATACAATACATATTACACAATAATATGGTTTCTTATCGAATAAACATTGAAAAAACGGCCAACGTCCGAAAGCATTTTACGCGCAGATTACGTCGATTACGAGCGTTTGGCTTTCTCCCACTGCACCGGACGCGATAAATGTTTCGTATTTTCATCGCCATTATACAAAATCTCGTTTTGTTTTTCGGTCGTGAGTCTGGACTCTGGACGGTCCTCAACATTCTCGATCGGTGGCATAATCGCGCATGTAATAATAATAATAATAATAATAAATAATAATAATAATTGTTGCAATCTAACGAATTACGATCTTACACGAGCACGGGGCGCTTGTTGTGACTACAACTAAATACTAATAACTATCGCCTGGTGCTGTTATATACTTATTATATATAGTTGAAACTGGATGGTTGTGCTTCAGAGGGGATCGCTCAATCGCAGATTCGTGGCAGGTCTAGTCGGAGGATCATCTTCGCACCGGAAGCTACTCAGTCGTCTAATCGTAACCTAACCTAACCCACAAAGAGTGCGTTGAATGCCGCATTGCGTACCACAGCCCCCTTAAGTAAGTTTTCCCGACGATTACCTGTGATTATTGTGTTGAAATCAGCTATTACCTAATATGTTAATTAGCAATTGGGTAGGTAGGTACAAAGTTTATCTGTTTATGTCTTGTTGTTACGGGTTTGTGGAGGTCCTAGTGCAGACGCACTCGCCAGAGACGACCGCAAGTCGCAACCACAATCGTTATATTTTTCTCGTGATTTTTCGTCTTGTCAAATATGAATTTAGTTTTCGTAGAGTATTTTGTTTGGTGGGGGGGGGGGGAGAAATAATATATTTTTTATTTTTACACCATAATTTTAATATAATTTTACAATAATAAATTTATACATGTTAACTTATTATAATTTAGGTACCGTCTTAGCGGTCATTGAAATTTTATAGAATTGTTAAATTGTTGAAAATATATTAAATACAAACTATAGGTAGATACTAAGGAACGAATGCAGTTTAGCTCCCAAGCGATTTTTTGGAATTTTTTTTTTCAAAATGTGTGTTTTTGCATGTCTAATTTGATGGTACTTTCAAAAAAAGCCGGTCGAACTTATTTTGGAAGTTATGGTAAAAAAACTTCAAAATGCTCAATTTTTTCAAATATCGTGTTTTTGAATTTAAAATACCAAATATTTAAGTTTTTAGAATTATTTTTTTTTAGAAATGTTTGTATTTATATGTTCAACATTTTGGTGGAATCAGAATTTGCCTATCGTATTTACTTTTTATGTTATTGTTAATAAGCCACATAAAACTGAATTATAAAGTTATTTCAAACATTTGCATATTTGAGAAACTCAAAATTGATTTTTTTTTACTATTTTTTTTCATTCGATGAGTAATAAGATAAATAAGTTTTTGGTGAAATCAGAACTAACTTATATTTTTTTGTTTGGGAGAAATTATTGGTTTACACGTGGAGCTCCGCTAGTGTTTTCGGCTCAGAGCCCGCGTCGCCGAGCCAAAATTACGTACGGTCAACAAAGGCGACCCGAGGTACTTTTCCTATGTCAAATACCAGTTTAAAATGGCATTGAATGTGTTAAAAATAATAATCAATAACAAATCAAAATGTACAGATTTAGATAATGTATATTATATTATATCAGTATCGTCGTCATCAGAAACGTCGACCCCATCGTCGTATATATTTATTTGGATCGTATAAATTACCGGCTAAACGGAAAAATTCAATATAGGGACTAGATTAATTACACGGCATTTTTTTAAAAACATAAATTTGGCCATGTAGCCGCCATAGAAAATGTTTGTTATTTGACATTTGACAATTTTTTTACTCAAATCCAAAGTTTATAGTTTATTAGTCATAAAAAAAAAAATACTAATTATTGTCAATTTAATAGATTGAAGAGAGGTGAGTATCTAATATCTATAAAAAGTTTAAAAGATGTACTGTGTCAGTGTCTTATAATAAATTTAATTATCGTAATACAGTACTGTTATATTTGTATTTAAATTTTAAAGAGTTAAGACTAAAATGTGCCTCAAGAATAAATAATTAATTAAAATATAGATCAATTTCATACAAAACTACAAAAAATAAACAATCATTCATAAAAAGTTATTATATAGAGAAATAGTTGTTAGACATTTAATTTTAAAAAAAATGTTTTATATATTTCACTTAATATAAAACTAAAATAAAATAATAAAACAACAAAAAATCATATTATGTTACAGTCTTTTCAGTTTTCATCAATAGTTGTTTCAGACCTAGAACTATCTGAGTCAATGCTGCCACTTTTAGTATCATCGTTATCGATGACATGTATTTTATTATTATTCTCTTCAGGTGACTTTTTAAAATCGCTATTATTCTTAGATATTACTTTAATAGGTGTAATAGGCTCTTCAAAATCTAATGGTGAACTAGATGTTGAAAATGATTCAACAGAACTAGGTGTTGGTACTTGGTACTAGAACGGTGACTAGTCTATTGGGTAATTGAACTTTAAGAGTATGACTATTTGTTGAATCCCTCTGATTGTTATTGTATTTGTAATTGACACTATGCAATAAATTATTTTGTGTATGGATTGATCGTAATACTGGACAATTAGTCCATGGAACAGTAGATTCATTGAGAGATGGCTCTGAATATAGTTCACTAAAATCAAACCAACGGGATACTGTTAATTTAGATATAAATTATTAGTGTATTTATTACATTAGGTATAACATATATTAATTTAAATTTCACTACTAAATACTGGCGCCCTTCACTTTGAAAAATCGCAACTCGGTTCGTGGCCCTCAGTCCCTTAGATATTTTGACAGTATATCGTGCCCTACATATACGTTACACTGACGTAGATAAATCGAAGGGTGTATCTTTTGCTTTATTCACTTTACTGTGCTGGCATTCCCAATACTTATGATTTATGAAATACAACTCTAAAGAAAAACAAAAAAGTTTTTGTAAACTCTTGATGGAGCAGAGCAATAAATTAGGTACGTATTATACTTGTATAGTTGTATTATATTTAATTAATAATAAATAATAATAGTATTTTGAATTTCGTAAATTTTGTATTTTTATTCTGTTACTGTACCAACTTCTTAGTTCTTATCAGATACCCTCATGGATCATGTCGTTATCATTTTTAGGACAATTTATCAGCTTCTGACTTCCTCAAGAAATATGAAAATGGAAAAATTAGGTTTGCCAGCCTGATTTACCGACGGCTAATCGTGCCGTGTGCCGTGACGTTTTCCACGTCCGCAACTACAGCCGGCAACGTCATTGAGCCCATTGGCCGCCGTCTGGACGCGTTACGATGAGGTGCCGTGGTTGTTAGACGTGTCCGTTACTTTCATCACATCGTCTCTTAGTAGTTGCTCTCTCGAGGTTCGAATTTCGTTTGGTTTGCGATAAGTACGCTACCTAATTCGAAGATGGAGTTCAAATGGATGTTGCTGTGTTTGTCCCTGCTTGCCGTGTCCGCAGGTATTGTAGTTGTATTTAGTAGTTCCGATAACTGGTGTTCAGCTCGTTTTTAAAAATCCTGACCCAAATAATACGTGTGTTGTTACAGGTGTAGCGCGAGCTGAAGACGAAATCGACGCAGACGAAGAGATGATTGTTAGCGAGGACCAAGGATTAGTCGAGACAGAGGGCGATGAGTCTACGATCGAAGACTTAGAGCCGTCGGATGCTGATACGTACTTGCTGTTCACCAAACCTGTGTTCGAGGAAAAAGCCAGCATTGGTAAATTACAAGCCTTTGCGCTCCTCTTAAACAGTGTTTAAAGCTTAACAGTTTCATATAGTTATATAATGGGATCTAATGTTTCTAGATCTATAGAAGCGTGCTATTAGTTATCATTAGATGGTAGTATTCATTAAAACACAAATATTGACATATTGTTCATGGATGTATGTTTTACTTTCACACTACGGTGTAATAATTTAATCTATATCAACTATCAATTCTTACTGTTTTTTTTAAAACTAAAGAAATAGTTGAGTTTATGCACATGTTATGAGTTGTAATAATAATTACTAGTTATTGATTATTATTGATAACACTTAACTGTTATTAAATATTTTAAAAATATTTGTGTAAATATTGTACCAATTAATTGTTGATTAGACAAAAAATGCATTATAGGTCTTATTTTGTTAATAGTATGAAGAAGTATGATTGTGTGCAATTTTGTTCAGGTAGGTAAATAATCAAACAAAGTGAATGTAAAGAATTGGAAAATCAATTTGCATACAGAATAATATAATATATAGAATCATGAAAAATGAATCATATATATAATTGATAATACCTACAACAATAAATCTTATATTTTCTTATTATTTATTTGTACCTATTTCTCAACTATATCATTTATAATGTATTTTATTTTTTTATTAGAATTGCCAGCCGGTCGTTTGTCCGAATTTCTTGTGGGATTCACCAATAAGGGATCTAATGATTTAGTTTTGGAAACTTTGGATGCTTCACTTCGTTATCCTATGGATTTCAATTTCCACATTCAAAATTTCACTACCGTCTTGTTAGAGAAAACCATTCCACCAGGATCCCAGGCTACTCTTGGCTATGCTTTTATCCCAGCTGACGCATTTGCCGGACGTCCATTTGGACTCAGCATCAATCTTGCTTACAGAGACTATGTAAGGTTTTATTTTTATAATTTTTTAAGTTTTATTTCATAATCTTTATTTGTTTAGGAAGGAAAACAAATGATTAGTAAATTATACAACGATACCGTAAACATCATTGAAGTTGAAGAAGGTTTGGATGGTGAAACTCTGTTTTTGTATGTCTTAATGGCTGCTGCGTGTGTTCTTCTTTTGGTCGGTGGACAACAGTTTCTATACTCTGTGGGCAAGAAACGTGTTGGCGGTGGTCTGCCAAGTCGCACAAGAGCAAATTTGGAAACTGGAACAAAAACTAGCAAACAAATTGATATGGACTGGGTTCCTAAGAATGTTCTCAATCACCTAAGTAAGTTTGGTTTTTTAAAATAACATTAAAAAGTGGTCAACGGATAAATGTTGAATTATGGTTAGAATAGCAAAAATGTCCTTGCTTTTTTTTATAGTAAGTAGTTCTTATAAGTCCATTTACACGTTCACTGCGTACTGGCGCCAATTGGCGTCATAAGTATCATTCAGCAACGCGTTTGACGCCATATGGCGTTTAATATACATTTAAAATAAATGGTTGAAAATTCCCTACGCATGGCTGAATGTTATTTTATTATTATTTAGCGTGGATTAAACGCATGTTTTTAAATATGTATACATACGTCGTTGTGAGCAGTTTATTTATATTTTTTTTTAAATTTCTTTTGTTTTTACTTTTATCATACGCACTGGGTGATAACTGCAAAAAGACATATGCAGTCTACGTGTTAAAAGGAATAATTTATAGATATTCTGTAGGTAAATTTTTGATTTTTGATATCCTTAGTAGCTTACATTAAAGACATTTGACATGCAAATTGCAAAACCATTATTTCAATATGATTATATGCAGTTTCATGATTTACTTTTAGAATATTGTGTTTTATTCCGATTAATTGCTTTTAAATTGTATAAACTACTACCCTATGATATACCCAACACAGAGTGTATCTGTTAAGCATTTTCATAATGAATAAATTAATATATTAAATGATATTACTTTAAATAATTTGATACCAATAAATTCTTTTTAAAGTTTGTTATTGAGTTATGAATCTTGTAGAAGTTTCTACTTCATTAATATTAATTTATTAAGTAAAATATAAATATTTAAAGGTTTTTTTTATACTTTATAGATAAACAAAAGGCACAAAGTCCAAAGCAAAAGCGTGTGAAGAAAACAGATTAATCGAGCAAATAAAGACTTAAACTCATTCATTTTTCACCAATGAATGTAATCAACTATCAAATTCCTTCTTTAGAAGAAAATTAAATTCTAAAAGTGGTTGTTGTAATTTCATCTGACAACATTGTGAGAAATAAGAGTGCATTTCTAACGTATTCTATTTTTGTTATATAAATAGATACTAATTTAATTGGTCTTCTATTGTGTTTATTAAATATATAATTTTGTTTTATATCATAAATTAAACAAAATTATATTTGTATGTTTAATGTTTAATTATGTTTTTGTATAGATCATTTTTTGAAATAACATTTTTATCATACAGATACATTAATAATTTTGTGTTTGTAGTTTATTAATTTTGTGAATACTATAATTCAATTTTATAAATTATTCATACTTGTATTATATACTTATTCTGAAAATAAATGTGTTTGGAAAAACACTTGTCTTATTATTTTGAAGATATTATTTTTAATTATCATCACTAGTGGTTCACAAATTGTTCTTAAGTGTAACTCACTGTCACACGTTTTTAAATATTAAACTCAAACCCAGACATAGTTCATTTTGCTATTGTTGGTGAAATCCTTGTTGTAAACTTTAGTATTAAATTATCAAAACTAATCAATTTGTGAAAGAGATTTATTCTAGAATTTGCATAGATGTTTTTTTTAGTGTAACTCGAAAACTAATAACTGTAGATACATTAAATTTTCACCAAATGTTAAAATAACCATATTCCATATTAATATATTATATGATACAGTATTTAAAATAAATTAATTTTCTTTAATTCTCTTATAAGTATTAAGTGCTATACTGCTATATCAGTATATTGCTTCATTCTCATCACAATGTAATTTTGGATAACTACTGTCATAATTGTAAACGTATGCTCATAACATGGAAATTCAAGCCTATTAAGTCAGCTTTCCACTACTCTTGTAACTCGTGAGCTGTGGCTCAAGTTAACTTGGTATCATAATGTATTATAGGCGTGCCTTGGGTTTTTTTAAAAAAAAATAACAAATTTCCTGATCTAAAATTGAGAAATACAGTTATAAGTTATAACTTTATGTAAGTACATATTATATTATATTTGTAAAGTGTCCATGGAGGGTTTGAAGCCGAGCTACGCGCCTAAGCGCTGTTAGGTTTTGTTAGGTTTATCGATATATAATATATTATACTATATAATATTATTTAGACTAATTTAGTGAGGTGTAATCTACCCGAACGCCGCTAACCGGCATTAGACCTACATAAGAACCAGTCAGTGGCGTAGCCAGAATTTTTTTTCGGAGGGGATGATCAACTTTTACCAAACTTTTTGAGTGACTATCATAGACCATAAAAATTTTTTTTTAATTTTCTTAACATTTCGGGGGGGGTTGCAGCCCGTCAGCCCCCCCCCTGGCTACGCCACTGGAACCAGTGCTTGGAAGGAACGAGTTCAAAGGAATCCGTTCCTATGATTTCGTTCCATTTTTAGGAACTTATCGGGAACGTAGTTCCTTTTTCATGATTACGTACGACTAATTTAATGATTTTGTCAATGCATATATAGTATATACAATAGTCTACTATTGTGAGTTACACCAAAAAGAAAATCGTTTTCTTTTTTTTTTATCAAAAATTGGTTATGCATTAAAATAATTACTTTTTTGTTTTTCTAGACGCTTTCTAAAACTACTTGATACTTAGCAACTAGATCACAAAAGATGCTGATCTCGAAAATCAAACTATTTTTAGGGTTCCGTAAGGTAAAACAGAGCCTATTACTAATAGGCTCCTGTCCGTTCGTCTGTCCGTCGTCACCAGGCTGTATGTCATGAACCATGAAAGTTAGAAAGTTTAAATTTTCACAGATTATTTTAATTTTAATAAAATCTTATAAATTGTATATTATTTGTATCTAGGTACCTACTATCTGTTTAAATAAATAGTCAATTAGGAATAATAAAATATATCACTAACTGGTAATTGGTATGTGAAAAGTATCTAAAGATTTTCAGCTACCTATTATATAATATCAAGTGTAGGTATTTTACCATCTAGTTACTTTTAGTTGCATACTAAAATATTGCCCTGGGCCCCAAAACACGTAGTGCCGTCACTGCTTAAGCACTAATTTATTATTGTAAGTTGAACACAACAACAATTAGTAGGTTACAAGTGGGTCACTGTAATAGATGATGTTAAAGTTTAAATTCTATGACATAATATCAATATTCATTGTATCTGAAAATGATTCTGAACTGAGATAGTTTGTCAGCCTAGGATATTTTATATTATTATTATTATGTACGAGGGACGTCCAGAAAGTAAGGTTACAAGGGCTGTGTAGGACGAAGGGAATTATGTTTTTTAGAGTTGTCACCACTATCATGTAGAGAATTTTCTAACGATCAAAACAAATCATCAAACACCTCAGTCCGTTACGAAATGTTGTCACAGCAACCAAATGCGTCAAACGGTTCGTCCTCCAATCGCTCCACCTACCGTAGGTGTGAGATATTTTGAATTTCTTGAACGGAATGAAAGTGAGGGTGAAACTTTTCTTGACTCAATTGTAACTGGTGACAAAACGTGGGTGTGTTACTATACTCCCGAGTCAAAAAGGCAATCTCTACAGTGGCGCCATACCCATTTACCATCAACCAAAAAATTCAAAGTCCAATTTTCAGAGAGAAAGATCATGGCCTCTGTTTTTTGGGACCGTAAAGGGTTATTATTGGTCGATTTTATGCCTAAAGGAACCACCATAAATGCACCTGCATACTGTGAGACACTCAAGAAGTTGAAAAAAAAAATCAAAGACAAGAGAAGAGGAATGCTGACTCGTGGTGTGTCACTCCTTCATGACAACGCTAGACCTCATACCACCCGTCTCACTCAGGACCTGCTTGTTTCATTTGGGTGGGATATTGTGACTCACCCACCCTACTCCCCGGACCTGGCATCTTTTCAATAAATTGAAGGAGTTTTTGGTTGGACAACGATTTTCAAAATAAATGACCAGGAGGTCCAGGATGCTGTCGAAAATTGGCTTCGGGAGGTGGAGAGGAAGGTATACGACGAGGGTATACAAAAACTGGTCCCTAGGCTTCAAAAATGTATTGATCTTAATGGCGATTATGTAGAGAAATAATGACATGTTTTGACACTTATCTTGTAAATTTCATTTAAATATATCCATTTTTCAATTTTTAACACATGTTGTAACCTTACTTTCTGGACGTCCCTCGTAATACAGTAGGCGCCAGGCGGTAAGTTGGATTATTTGTAATTAATATACTTTAGAAGTTCAAAGTACCCACGAATAATATTTTTAAATTATAACAGAAAACTATAAAAAAAACTTTTATACATTATTTAATTTTTTTGGTTACAGTATAAAATACTTATGTGGAACCTTGTTCTAAACTTTTAGCTATATACATTTTGGGTGGGTAGATAAAAAGCCTAGAAATATAAATATAAGTATGAACACAAATACACAATATTATGTAGACCTGTAGACGTCATGGAATATTGTGTTATAAGTTTTAATTAATCATTTACTAGTTTACTACACACACAAGTACACAACCACTGAACCACACTCGTGCAGTCTTGCCGTCAGTATGATAATATCGACCTGAGATATAAAGGGCCTAAGAGGCATATTTATCAAGTAGAGCCTCTCTAAAATGTTTGTTTACATTTTTACAATATTTTTTTTTCCAGCTTTTGTGTAGTAAGAAAAAGTTAAATAGTTCAATGCAAACAATAATTACAAATTTTGAAACCTAACGACCTATGCTACCGTTTCATATAATGAAAAAAAATTATTATTTTATTATGTATATTTAAGTATGAAGAACATAGACGTAGCGTGATGAATTTGTGTAGGGAGGATATAGCCTATTATATTTCAGGTGCACAACATAAATTCTAAAAATGTAACTAAAAAAAATTACGGAATGGGGAGCTAAATAAAATTCCAGGAGGCTATAACCCCCTTACCCCTCCCATCCCCATTCTACGCTTATGATAATGAATAATAGTATGTACAATTATATTAATTATAGTTCTAATTATTATAACCATGCTCGTAAGCCCCCTTATATAGTATGATACAACTCCTTTTACATAACAATAAATACTGTGGTATCAGTGTTTTGAGTGGGAGTAAGTAATGAATTTTAAATACTGGAATTCTCTATAAAATTATTTTTATCTTAAACAATATCGAATTAAATTTTAATATGTACTGTTGTTGTGTAATATACTAATATTTACAATTGTATAACTAATTATTTTTATTATTAAAACATTTTAAAACTGTAATGAATGTTTAGAGGCTTTTATCAATATTAGTAATACTTACATAATTAGGTACAGAAATTATTGATAATACCTACTATACCTACTTGCACATTAGTCATATTTTCATATATGATATAACTATATAAGTTTATTCAATATATTATAATAGTATACCAATATGTATATTTAATAATAACATATATGTTCCTAATCAGTAGAATGTTTATCTATTGTACTTGAGCGGACGGTACTTAAAATAAATCAAATTTGTTTTTTGTGTCAATAAAATCATAATTATTCATAACATACACATTCATGAAATTAATAACCTTAGGTATTTAGGCTTTTTCTTATTAAAATAAAATTTTAACCAAGTTCAATTATTATGCATTGATGCTATATGTACAATGTAGTAGTACAGTACATAGGTGCATCATACATTAGGCGTGTTTTGGCGGAGTAAACTGTTTAGTAAATAAGTTTATGGTTATGGAATACGGTTAGAAAACGTTTACTGGAACGCCAAAACAATTGCTTGAACATTTTGTTTACTGAAATATTTGATAACATTTGATATCATAAACTTTTTAGTAACCAAACCTCAGTAAATCTTCTTACCAAGTCGAAATCGACGGTTACAAAATTCACTAAACTCGTTCACGAAATTAGTTACCTGGTTACAGTGACCGTAATCGCGAAAACGATACCAGTAAACAGTTTACTAGCGGTTAGCGCCGCGCCGGTTACACCGCCAAAACACACCTATTGTAAAATTAGGTATTTGTACAATTCTTACGAGTTACAATTTATTCTTACGTTATAACTTAAAAGTTATACTTTATAAGTTATAATATAGTTTGTGAATAATCAAAAATAGATTTTAATTGAACCATATATTTATCACGTGATATTATTTAATTAGTAAATTTCTTGAGCACCCGCCTTGGAATTATTGAGCAGCATAACAATAGCAAAATGTCATTTTTATTTATACATTTTTATTTGGATGAAGTTTTTAACATACAGGCAACGTATGACAAGGTAGGTGCGTTAGTTTTTAAAATATTATCAATTCATGCAAAATGAGGGATACCATTGACGCCAGCCCAACCCCCTGCAGACATCGTAGTAAATAATTGTGCTTTTTATACTACGTATTTATTGTACCTACCTATGTATAATTACTACATTATTAATGTTCAGTTCAATTTTTCAATTACAAAATATTGAGGTATCGTAATACAAGCATTGTTGCTATAAATATAAATATTCAATAAATCTTTGAGAGATATGGCAACTACATGATGCAGTCGGTTTAGCCATATTAAAATGTTGAATACTAAAAGAATGTCTCAGATTTCCAAATTAATATTTTTATTAAGTAGGTAGTTTTAACATTTTTTTAACTTTTTTAATAAAAATCGTAGGTAATTAAATTAAAAAATAAAATATATATGGTATCCTTGTCTTTGTGAGTCTAATAAAAACAAACAGATTTATGATAAACGTATTATCTCAGGAGATATCTTAATGGGTAAATCCTCGAGGGACACTTTATATGCCCACATATAATAGTACACAGGCATAATAATTAATAATATACCTATTGTATAAATAATTATGTAAATACTTACAGAAATCAGAATTTTAATAAATGTATACAGTTTAATTAGGCTATGGTAGGCATGTTACTAAATTATTTTATTTAATAATAGTAAATGCAAGATTTTGACGGTGGCGGCCAAAAATCTTACAGAATAAATTATAAAGCCAAAAAGAAAAAGTAGAATGCAAGATTTAAGATTTTAAATAATACAATTATTTACATACTACAAACAGTTCAAACTTCACAATATTATAAACTTACATATTGTTATGGGGGTAAAAATATTAAATCTTATTTATTGTTTTGAAAATGTAAGAATAGTTTTCATCAGTCCAAATTTATTTTTTCCCTATTATTCATACATAGGTATTACAGTTATTGCACTATAACACACATATATTATTATACACCAAATTATAGAAATATTGATAAATTATAATGGTAAGGTTATTAAATAACATAAATGCCTAAATTAATTTATATTGTATTTATAAAAGTTATAAGTACCCAGGTACCTACAACTAAGAATGTTTGAAAATATAAATATTTTTAACTAATTTTGTTATTTATTGTTTTTTTTGCATATTTATAGAGATCGATTGAATGTGTGGCAATTGAACTGGTATTATATAATATATAGTTTCAATATCTGCAAAATTTTAGTGAGAAATCTAATTTAAACTACAAATACTGAATGCACCAATAAATGGAGTTGTTTAAGAAATATTTTATGAATAAAGAAACGTAAAGCTCGCAAAGCCGTAAAGGTAATATAGTTACTACTTACTTATATTTAAGTAACTGTCAGCTGATAGGTCATAGCCTCACAGTTTGTTATTAATATTATTTCCTATCAGCTATCTTAGTTGCACTATTTGTTAATTGTTTATCTACTTATTGGTTGGAATATTTGTTCATTGCTGTCCATTATAATAGTTATCGTTCATTGTAATAAGTAGAAAATAATAATTATTATTTATTACAGTTTATAATTTATGAGTGAAACGTGTAATATTTCTCACGTAGGCGGGTAATTAAATATTTCAATGAACTTGGGTATTATTATAGAACTGATAGGTACTGTATCATTAAATAAATAACCTTATAGTGATTGCGTGCGCAAATTAAAATAATATTTATTAATAAAATTTAGATAAATTATGAAAAAAATAAAATGTAACATGATTTAAATATTTGATGTGTGCGTGAACGCTGCGAATAGAACGTTTGCATATCCTCATATGTATAGTTATAATTTATACAATCTTTATTGAGTACCTTTAAATATAAATATATAAGTTACTACTGTTACCGGAAATTTGGACAATTCCACACTCGTTAGGAATTAATATAATATGGTGTATTTGACTATTGTCAAAATGTTCATTATTTAGTAATATTTTAGTAATATGATTATTATTGCCATATTCATAGCTATATCACGTACGTTAAGTATGTATTATTACAAGTGTTTAATTGATTGTGCCTACTCCCTAGACTAAGTCTGGAGATATATATTTGTTTTAGTGGTAATTACCAGTATCTGGTATTTTAGAATACCGCCATACGTATCTCAGTAATTATTAAAAATTCCATATTACTGGTTATACCGTTGGTGCTGGTAGTAAACAAATACCGGACACCGATATCAAATTTGAAATACCACCAGCCTAGCCTTGAACCTAGTTACAGACGGTTATAGTAGTGTGCACTTCACAGGCAAATGTCCATCCAGGTCTGATTGGCCTACGATTGAATAATATACCTAACTTTATCCAAATTACACTCGAACACTTTAATAAAAATACACCTGAGCGCCGTATTTAATCCGCTACAACAGGAGTATTTCCCAAACACTAATACCAGCTCCAATTTGCACTGGAGATGATATTAGACAAAAAAAAACCTTAAAAAAACCATGGTTTGCCCTGAAGTGCCAAGTAATTAGCAATACCAACATAATAAAACATAATATTTATTACATTATTTTGACGAATATTTATTATTTAGAATTGATTATAATTTTTTTATAAATTATAAAGGTACAAACAAATAAGTAATTACTAAACATTTGCATAACTTTTGTTGATAGGAACACTGATATTTTACTAAAACAAATTAATTATGCATTACAAAATATATTTTATATTATAAATACCTACCTATTTATTTATTACTTTTGAATATTATGATAAATGATAATTCATCATAACACGTCGCATGACGTGTTAATGTGTTATACGTGTACCTACATCATAATAATATGTATGTACCTATGTACGAGTATTATATAAGTTTAATATTATCATTCAACAAACTTATACGACCCTAGTTGATTTAATATTTTTTAGTATAGGTATCTATATATTATGTGTATATGTATATATAATATATATGAGTATTTAACATAAGACTATAGATAAATTGATGTTTTTCAAGTCATGGAATTTAATAAAATACATAGGTACTTATATAGTATATACATAAGGTTATTCAAATTAAAAATAATGTTGAATGCGCATTATTAATGAATATTTTAAATTGCCACGTTTAATAATAAACTCATAAACTTAAAAATGTATATAAATATAATATAACGATATCATAACTCATAAATTAGTGGTACCCACATAAAATATTATATCTACTGCAAGTATTCCATGCACATATTGTGTAAAATAAATTAATAATAAATTAATAATTTATACACAATGACATGCAAAATAATCATTTTTATTAATAAAAAGTATCACTTTAACATATAATTGAAGTTTGATTTCGATAAAATGTAAATATTATATTATAATTTATATACAAATATTGAAATATACAAAATTAAGCCGTAATAATAAATAATAATAATTATCATATAATATTGGTAACAGCAATTGTGAGGAAATTTGTATAATGATCATCATTGATCATATTATTTTATAATCTATATAGGTACCTCCTATCTATATATAATGTATTAGATATATGTTTTCATGTGCAAAAGCCGTGTTACTTCTAATGTTAACATTTTGTATAATAGGTATAACTAGTAGGTACATAATGACTATAATGGATTAATGACTATGACAGGCATGATCTTAATGAATCTTAAGTTTATTGAGTTAATAAATCATTTTTACAAGGCTAATAAAAGTCCAAGAATATTTGTACTTCGTATTTGTAAAATATCCTATTTGTATGGTTTTACTGATTCTGATTAATTAACACTAAATATATCAACAAAAAAAGGTGGGCAAGTGGGTACTGCGTTGCTGTATAGTAGGTTTCGAGTGGATCACTGCATAATGGATGTGTTAAATTTGAATTATATACTTCTATATGATTTATAATATATTATGATATATTATAAATCATATAGAAGTATAGAATTCAAATTTAACACATCCATTATGATGGATATATTAGATAGGTACGAACAACGATTCTGAGAGGAAAGTACCTAGGTATATATTTTCATGATAAAATTTTTTTTTTAATTTATTGTACTTAAAATGTTTCAGCAAATGAATGCTCTAACTAGTTTGTAACATATAGGTAAAAAATTAATAAATAAAATAATAATAGCTGCCCGACTAACATCAAATACTTCCAATTCAATGTCAAGAATTTTGGAGGAATTCAAAACCTTATTAAAACCTCTTATCTCTTTACTTACCGTCCTTTTAAACAAACCCACAACAAACTTCCCATAATAGTCATTCATTGTACTTATATAGTTATATCAAATTTATAACCTAATAGAGCGTATGACATTTATGTATATGAAAAATATAATACGATCCTATAAAGTTTTAAAGATTATGGTTATTAGATAATAAAGCAGGGCCGCAGGTGAATTAAATAATATAGATAACGATCATTTTAATGAGGTTTATGGATAAGAAATTTGATATAACTATATAAGTACAATGAATGACTATTATGGGAAGTTTGTTGTGGGTTTGTTTAAAAGGACGGTAAGTAAAGAGATAAGAGGTTTTAATAAGGTTTTGAATTCCTCCAAAATTCTTGACATTGAATTGGAAGTATTTGATGTTAGTCGGGCAGCTATTATTATTTTATTTATTAATTTTTTATTTATTCTTCAAGAAGATAATGGGCCCACTGAACGTGTTCGTGTGCTGGCGTATGATGGGCCAGTCGTAGTTGTGTTTGATTCGTGACGAGTGACAACGTGTGGAGAGGTGTTAAGTTTGAAGTTCTAGCTTTTTTTGTTTATTTATGGTAGTTATGGATTATGCCAGTGTTTGCTAATTATACAACCTTTGTATGACACTGTATGTGCAACAGAGCATAGATACAGTTGCGTAACGAAGGACTTTGTTTGAAGCATGCGCCTCAGCTTAAAGGGTGGTGGGTGTCCTGGAGACTAGAGGCATTTCACATATAGTAAATAATTTATTAAGTACACACTAAGACTAAGCCAATCATTTTTAGTTACCATTTACGTAAATACTTAGTTATTTATATATAAGTATTTATAATTACTAATATAAATTATTATGCCTCATAATTAATTAATGAAGTTCGCCACTCCACTGCATAGATGCATTGTGCACATCTAGCTGGTAGGCTACGGTCTTTGGTGCACTTATCAGTTATATTATGATCTGTATTAACGCACCTATAAACGGTTGGCTACAGTAGTTATGTGTATGACCATTGACCATATGTGCTTGACATAACTTTTGACTAATTTTTTATATTGCTATAGCCTATAGCTATTAAAGTAATTAATTTTACTGGTAGTAGGTTGATTTAATTTTTGGCAAAACTTTTAATTTATTATAATATTATTAATATTTAATTATTTTAATTTATGCTAGTATATACTTAAACCGTATTATATTATTGTTATTAACTATTCAGTACCACCTTATCGTAGAACGGTGTGAATAGTTTCGCGGTATACATACGCAATAGCTTAAAATTAATCTAAATATTTTAAAAATGTTAATGTGTATGGTAAAATATATAATACTAGATGATCACTGATCAGTGCACTTCATTGCCCGTAAAAATGACAACTCTTAAAAAAATTGTGATTGTTCAACTCCTTTTGGGTGTAACTTCCTGCAGCAGTAAGTGCAACTCAGCCATGGGTGCCCTTAAGGGTGGGGGACAAGGAGGGTCATTCTGGAAATTGTTGTACCTGGAAAATGTTGTATACAATTAAATACAATTAATAACGTAATACGTTTATGTTGTAAAAATCCGAACTTTAAATGCTTATAAAAAAATATTGCGACTATGTATTTTTAATATTTTTCAACTGCCATTGTAACAAATTTTTGAAAACCATTGGGAATTTTAAATGTTTCCCATCGAACAAGATACTGAAGTTAAAAATCGAAGCATTATTTCGAGTACTTATCACGTAACAAAAAAAAAAAAACACATATGATTGCAATGTTTAAATTTTACATGTAAAATCAATACATTCATCGCTCCACTCAGAATCTAAAATTCTCTTTTGAAGAAAATATTAATTAATATACTTTAAATATTTTATTATTCTTTTTTAATATTATTTTCCAGTATGGAAGTATTAGAAGTAGGCACCTATAGTACCTACGCAAATAATTTAAGCTAAGCAAACGCGAAGTCCCACTAGTAATTTGTTAGCTTATAATGTTATAATTGTGTGGGTTTACATTTCTTCTAAAAATGTGTTTCAGGGGCCAACGGCATTAGGGAAAAATTCTTATTTACTGGTATATTCTGCCAGGGGAGGAGCCTCCCTCCCCCCAGAATTTTGTTCCTAGCTGCGCACATATACTTTCCCAACACCATATTTTATATCCAGATGTCAAAAAAGAGTTTGGCACCCATTTATATATTACTTATATAGGTAAATATACAATACGCGAGCGTACGTAAACGGGTTTTCTCGAAATTCCAATGTCAGCTGGAACGCGTACGTACTACGTTTGGTACTATGATGTAGTCATGCAGTGATGTGCACTATAATTCGTATGCAACCAAAGTGTAGATAAACTGTATAGTGTTATTATATTACATATTATGATATTATAGTATTTCGGATTTCCATATTACGCGATTGTGTAAAACAACAAACAAAATCTACGCTGTATTGCTGTCTGTACGGCGCGGTGACATTTGTTTGGAATAATAATTAAAATATATCCAAAACTGTCGGGAAAACGAAAAAAATAACCGATCGGATGCCAAAGATAAAATTAGAACGTGTGTTTTAAAAAACGTGGGCATATATTTTATGGGCCGTGGAATTTCTTTGTTTTTTTCATTATAAATTATTATTTCTCGTCGTTTCTCTGCAGTTTCTTTGCCGCCACTGGTCAGGCTCCGGCGCGGCGTGGCGTACACACACATACACACTGCATCGGTGTGATCTGTTATTTTTAAACTTTCACCCCACACCGAGACCGAGAGAAAGAAAGACAGATCGAGAGAGAAAGAGAAACGGGCATTCGACGACGACGGCGTGTGAGAGCCTTTTGTCCATTGGTCTTTGTTGTTGTGTGTGTGCGTTGTAGATGAAAAAAAACGATATGTTCATATATATATATATATATATATATAATATTATACAACCGACGTAAACTGCTATCGTTCCAAACGATCGCATTGGTCGTTTTTGTTTAGTTCGCGCCGAGGACCGAAGAGTAATAAAGTACACACACGCGCGCACACACACACACACACACAGACACACACACACTGGCGCGCGCATATATACGAGTGTGTGTAATATTACTGCCCTAACCGCATTCTTTCGGGATAAAAAAAAAATAATAATAATAAAACCGGACCCCTTCCCCCCGAAAAACGTATCTTCTTCTTTTTCGTTTATCGTTATCATTATGCGGTTCTTATAATCTTATTAAATCTCGTCGGGGTCGGTGCAGGTCGGCAGACGCGGTAGACGTATTACCTACACGGCTACACGCAGTATTCACTACAGTCTCTAAGCATTTTCGTCGATATTATTTTGTAGATTATCATTCCGGCGCACGGATTTCATGATCCATGGATACCTGCTTCATAAGTGACGTCACCCCCCCCCCCCACTCGCCACTTTTCGACAAGAGTTTATTATTATTGTATTTGTATGTATATTATAATATTATTATTGTTCTCTAACCGCCAGCACGGTCGGTGTGGGATGACTCACCACCGATGCCTTCTACTCCTATTCGGATTTGAACGCGGGGAAACCGGTAGTCGTCGTAAACACTCGGCTTGGGTTATCATACTTTCTCACTCACTCGCTGTATTTCTCTCTCTCTCTCAGTCGTCTTTCTTATTTTTACTACGCCACGCGTAGTATTACATCCGTCTGCCGCAGAGTGGTCGAAGACGTCGTCGGCTATCGGTGGGGGGGGGCATACCGGAGAAGGCGCCGCCGTCGAGAGGTACAGTACTACGCGCGTAAAGTGTGCGTCGTCCGGTCGTCGTCGTAGTAAACTAGTAGTAGTAGTAGTAGTAGTAGTAGTAGTAATAATAATATGGTATGTCGTACACCACCTCCCTACCACCAACCATTACAACCGGGCACCGACGTCGCCGCTTATATACAACATACGACATACTAGTTAGTAAATATTAGGTACACTGAAGCTTACTACTACGATACTACGACCACGATACTACAACTACTATAATATAATATTACTACTGCATAGTGCATAATATACGATGTACAGTAATAAATAACAATACATGTTTGGCCACCGTATAGTTTCCGTAACGGCAACGCGAGTAATACGCTCAATTACGCGCAAGTATGGGTAATCTAGTTTTTTTTCTATCCTCTCGATTTTTTATTTTATTAATTATGTTTATCGTTTTCGTTTCATCCACTGCTGCAGTTTGTCGGAATGGTCATAAAATCGGGGTTTTTCTCAACTATTTCACTATTATGAATACCTACTTTTTTAACACACCATCAGCAAACGTATTTAAGATAAAAGCAAAAATTCAGTAGAACGCACTTACGCGATTCATCCCAACCTAAAAAAAATGTTTACTTATTGCCGAGTAGGAACTGTTTAGCAATGTTTATTTACTATAGGTAACAGGTAGGTAGGTACATTATAATTTATAATATAGCTTTATGACCTATAATTTATGAATGTTTATAATATATTTCATCTACAGGTATACGTCAATTTAACCTTGCTTTTGTGTAAATGTCATAAAAACATTATAATATCTACTATGATATGTAAATTATTATTGAGAAATGTTCTTATGTAAGACAGTGTATATTGATCTGTACAATTTCGATAAATAGCGCACCTTCGAATAAGTGTACATAATATAATTGTATAAAAGATACATATAGGTAGGTACCTACCTATGAAGTATGAACCTAGCAGCTAGGTATGTACAAGTACAACTGTGTAATAGCTTATAGATGTCGGAAGTGCAATAGCGTGGATATTTGGACTCGTTGAACTGTAAAAATTTTTCGTATATTCCATTATTATATAATATATTTTATATGAATTTAAAAAAAATATTAGTTACTCGTGACTCCGAAGAATGCTATAGTTTGAACTTAGGAGCATCCATCGCCATTACTTGTTATACGTTTTATTATAATATTATGTCGTCATTCGTCAATAAATATTTTGTACATAATATTATATACTACATATTGTATAAATTAATACTATATCCGATGTCATTATTATAATGGAAACAATAATATTATGTACCTATTGATATAAATTATATTATATTATGTGTTATAACAAATGCTACTGAACACGGTAGGTTGAACGCATATACACTTACAGCTTGTACTGAAATGTCGCGATTGCTTGCGTTGATCGTGCTATGAATGGGATATCAGATATTCAATTTTCGTCCTCACAGCCCACAGGAGCAATAAAAATAAAAATAAATATAATGATTAATATGATTATTGACGCCTTTTATAGTAAGTAGTCTTATATACATTTATACATTTTATTAGATAATATAATAAATATAATAATTGTTTGGACGTAAATATTAGCATTTTATTTATGTTGGTTCGATTGCGTTAAGTGTTAACCCATTTATTTCCACATATGGCCATGCATGACGGACTTTCGTCAATGAGAAACGCACAAATGCACAATAGTAATCAATATGGCCATTGACTTACGATCCACTCATATACAATTATTACTTGCAAATAATCATTTAATTATAATTGAAATAACAATTTTTTTAGTAACATATTTATAAAGGTTCAAATTGATATGCACCAACTAAATAATAATTGTACTTAATGAAATAAGTAAAAAATATAATTATTACTTATGTTGTTTTAATAACGTTCAATGTATCGCTAATAACCTGACCATAAATCGATAATAATTAATTTGTATTTTAAAAAGTACACACTACCCTTTTTGACTTTTGTTATAAAACTTGAGCTTTAATTAAATTTTTGGAAACATTTGTGCGAACCAAATTATGAAATTAAACAAAAGTTACTATTGTATTATTTATTCATAAGATAAATTCGTTCTCAAGCCATGGAGTGTAATCAATAGATTGACTTCTCTGTTCACACTACCAGTCGTCATAAAAAACAAGCTCCAAATTACTTAGGAAAGGTATAATATATACTACTAGTATAAATTATAATAATAATTAATTTACAGATTGTATTTTATCGAATAATAAAAAAAATAAGAACAATTTTAAAATAAATAGCTAAACAATTCCATTGCCAATTTTTACACCATACGCGTTTATCTACGCTTTTTCCTGTATTATTATTATATTTTAATTTTGTATACTACCTATTATATTAAGTACATCATATTTTGATATAGTACCTATACTATCATACGTTGCCGTGGTTCACTTATTTAACTCAACATTAAATAAATATTACGTTAGGTTCCATCACTGTAGGATGGCCTCCCCTACTCATTTCATATCATCACGTAAATAAAATGTTCGATATTGTCATCATAATATTTTCCTATTATGCTCACGAACTATAGGTTTTTAATTTTCTAATAAAAAAAAAAAATATTAAACGTCATCTATTTGTAATATTCTCTATTGTGTTCATGTTAATATTTTTGATAACTATTACAGATTTTAATTAAAATATTAAAATATTTAAAGTTTATCTTAAACCGAACTATACAGTTTATTAAAACAAATCTAGTACCTGCATTATCTTAAAAACACTAATCATTTTTTTTAAATAAAATAATTAATAATTAAGCACATAATACCTATTAGGAATAATGTTTTGAATTTTGAATAAAAATTAGTAGGTATATGGGAAATGAAGAAAAACCAAGGTACGATTCTTGTGGAACTGAATTCTCAGTCAACCACGTCATTATAGAATGCTTCCAATATGTAGACGAACCCAACACCCTAGATTCAGCACTCAGACCTGAAGCTAAATGATATTTAAATGAATACTTATATATCTATACGAAAACTGCCAATAATAGGTATTCATTTAGAATAGATTTACGTAGCATCCTCTCTGTCATTTAACGACATCCAATTTTATCATAGATATCAAATTCCACATGACCACAATAAGATAATTTTAAGTATATTATGCACACCGCACACGTAATATACGGTATATTAATAATAATTTATTACCCGGCTACTACACAAGTTCCCTTCATATTGCCTATATTTAACTCCTTAAAAACTGACCGAAACCTCCTTAAAGATAATTGATTTACGAATACGTATTGTTGTGATTTATTTTTGACACTTAAATTTAAGTTCCCCCGGTAAACGGTCAAAGCGATAACCTGTTTTTGCTGTTGTCAAGAATTCAAGAGAATTAGTGATAACGGCTAAACATATTATTCAACATTCGTGGGTATTACGTGCTTACGATGAAAGTTTGAACCGATTTAACAACAATGCCACGATGGCTAGGCCACTTAACCTTATGCTTGGCTATGTAATTTTACCGATACGTGCAAAAATTATATATTTATGACTCGACCCAGATTCGCTGTTATGAATCAGAATTTGTTATTAAAAATATATACCTAAGCAATTTTATCGTGGACAAAGTACACGATTTAGGGTTAGCGCGAGTATGTGTAGTATGGTAATTTTAAATATTTTGCTTTTGTTAAACTTAAAGTTGACTGTTGAGTAGTGCAATTGTACGCATAATTATTACTTATTAGAATGATATAATAACTATATAATAAAAAAACTTCAGTACCTACTGTGTATACAATACTCATTCGTGGCATTACAATATAATCATAAAATGTAATAGGTAATAAGATTTTAATTGACATAGAAAAATGAAAAAGTGTGAAATGTTAAAATTGACATAGGTATTTAATTATTTAAATACGAAGCGTCCTGTACCTATACACTATTTAACTACACACTATATTATGCATATTGACTAAATTCATATGACTCGGAGATGAATACAAATAAAAAATTCTACATAATATGCGAATGTATCAAATTTCCTATAACTTGTATCTGTATTCTGTACTATCTGTGTACTGATTTTATAGTTTATGATTCTAAACTTTTAAATAAAAAAAAAGGCAGGTAAGTGGATGTCGCTCAGCTGTACAGTAGGTTACAAGTTGGTCATTGTTTAATGGATTGTATTAAACTTGAATTCAATGATATAATATCATTGTATAAGAAAAACGATTCTGAACGGAGACGGTTTGTCAGTCTGTATATTTTATATTGTCATTAATTATTTTATTTATTTAATTATTATTTTTTTTATTCGTTGCTACGGTGATAAACAAATTGTTAGAAATTAAAATCCCATTTTAAACGGTTTTTCGTAATTTTTCAGTACTTTTTCCCGTGGCATTAAATAGCTATTGAGAAAATCGAAAAATGACCTCTCTAAAGTACCATCTTGGTCCAATTTGCTAAAAGATAAGGTACTATATGTTGAAATCAAAGCACTCCTTCTGGTAGAAATTTTGTATACAGGATATAAAAATAATAAAAAAAAATAAAAAATAAACACCATTGTAAAACCACTAGCTTCCTTGCTCCGCTCAGAATCTAAAATATGCAGACATAATAATAGATATTATATTATGATTAAATTTACTTTTTTGTATATTTTTATAACTAAAATAAAACTTGACTCCTCTTAAATTGCTTATTTTCATATTATTGTTGAGACCGGTACCTACCCAACCATAACTTTCCATGTGTGAAATAAATACCTACGCATATATTTTTAAACAAAATTAGTGCCATCATTCAATCGTTTTAAACGTGTTATAGTTTAGTATTTGCTATAACAATATTATTTTATTGAAAATTGAAAATATAGAAGCTATGACAGTTCAATAAAAAATTTAATTTTTTCTGTTTTATAAACATTGAACATTATGCTAGTGGTATGATATTTTCTGTAAGTCCTAAACATAGAGAGAAAACTTGGCTTAGCCAATTGTTATTATTAGATATTAAGATATATTATATAAATTCTTTCTGACCGCATCGTTCATTATTCTTAATCTCTCACGGGGCTGATGTTTAGCATTTTACCGTGAAAATAATTTTTTCTACTCCAAAATTGAAAAATAATAATGACGACATACTGTCGTAGTTTACAAACTATACTGTGTTTTAGTGGTTACGTTCAATTTTAAATACAGTTGAGTTATATGATAATGTATAATTATTGTTCTATACAAATACATCTTGTTCCACAAGCTAAATAGTTTCTAAATAATAGTATTGGAGTAAAATCATATGGATTATACATTTATAATGAATGCGATATCACTATTATCACTGAAAACCATTTCCTGGTTTCTATTTTATATAATAAACTGTTGCATTATGTATATTGCAGTATTGACGTATTGTACTATATTAGTATAAATCTACTATAAATTATAATAATAGTCATTGGTTAGGTATTTAATTATTATATATGCCAACACAATATACTGATAAATTAATAATGAATAATTTCATTTTGTATTTTGATGTAGGTATGTGAATGTAAAACTGATGCATTAAACATTTTTAATTTAAACGAGTTTTAATTAGTATTTAAGGACTCGTAAATTAATTTTCATTATCTAAAATTTTATTAAAAAAAGGTTACCTATGAGATTAAGTGCCTTAAAAGGACCCAGGGATGGTTCTTGACAAGTCCTAAGAGGGAGGCGGGGTAGATATACTTACACGAGAAGTAATTTTATGTGCAATGTACTATACACTTGGAAATTATTTTTATATTTATAATTTTATTATAGTTTATATTTATGTTTTTATGGTTCATGACTATTGTCTAATAGAGTTACTTACTACGTATTTAAAAATTTACGAATTTACACAAGCCAATAGCTAGGAGCCAGCCTTTTGCCCCAAAATCTGCCACTACAAAAAGGACCTCATCTAACTGTGGTCTGTAATAACTATATTACTCTTATGCCCTATGCAGTTACATACCTATTATATAAAAACCTATTTGATTGTGTATTACTAATTATGTATAATATTATATTATTATTATAATCCAATAATCCATATTCGGATATTCTATCCACCAACAAGATAACTCATAAATCACAATAATTGACAGCCATAATCAAAATTCATGATCGATGATTTAAATATTTTAAAATATTTAAAATATATTAAATAATAAAAAAATATTAATTACTTACTATTAAAATATTGGTACTACATCATTTTCGGGAATAAATTACAGTTACTCGGGACCAATATTTTTAAATACCTACCTAAATACGAACAATTTTTTACAACAAATAATATTATAAAAATACTTAAAATGTTTTTTGTTTACAGACAAATACGTGTCCTATACATACGTAATGATGATTTACTGCAGTTTTCCCTAATGATAAGTATTTTAAATTCTAATTCAGTTAAAAATCATAAACATTTAACACATAGTATCTTATAAGCTTTTTATAAAATATATAATGACTTATAAGTAATAATACATGCCAGGGTCGGCCAACTTTTTTGAATAAGATATGTACTGAAAATACATATTTTTCCTTTGAGGATGAGATTTTTATTTTTAAGTCTTTATAACTAATATTAATAATAAACACATTCATATTATATATAATTAATACAATTAAAATGTAAATTTATAAAAAATGAGTGTTTCACATGTAAATAATTTCAAACTGGTCATTGCATATCGTTGCCAGTTTATGAACATGGCAAGTTGATTTTAATCTGAGAAAAAGTCGCTAGCTGTCAACCGAAGACTTTGCTGCTTTAAATGTTCATCAAAAAGTATAGCATAACATACAGATTTTATTAACAGAACTTTCATATGGGAAAATTCGCCATTTTATACAAACAGGTTAATTCGAAATATGTGTGTAACCTGCATCTACTAAATGTAGGTATAATTGTATAAATGTATTACAATAAGTTCTAGCAGGGGATCGACTTTAAAATCGTCCGAAATCGACTGTTTGGCCGCCCTTGAAATACATACTATAGGTAAGTACTTATAGATTTATTATAGACATAATGTACCTAATTACATACATTTATTAATATTATGGGTAAATTCCTTATACTCAAGTACCTATACAACATTATACAATTAACGAGTGTAATTTAATTTTTTTAATTTTACAAATCAAATCATCTTACCCAAATCCCATTATGACAACGATCGTATGATTTTGCATTTTTGTATTAGGTATAGTAAACACATTGTCAGCTTGGGGCATGGGGTCTCAGTTTGTGTCAGTGGGCCCCATAGATCCAAAAATTTATAAAATATCGTCATGATGTGTGCAGCTATAGATTAAATATTAAAATGTACATAATATTTTTCTAGTTGACTATGATTGCTAACTGCAGTAAAATAACTAAACAATACTATAATGATTTGTTATTCGTGGAGCGAGAAAATTTATTCACAATATACTGAAATATGAAATGTGGATGTTATTTATAAAACATTTAAAGGTAGGAACTAATTTGGTTACTGCTCCTGTGAATATGACATATTGACATTACCCAGGTCACCGCAAAGGCCTATGTAGTTTTTAGGAATATTATCTACCGGTGTTATAGTTATACTGACATGGTAAGGGTTCCAGTAGGGACTTACAATTAGTTATAACAGAGAATGAGTGCAATAAAATTCTCTAGGGGACTTTGTAAGTGAGCATAATATGATGTGATACTGCAGTAGGTATTATATATTATCCAAAAATATACAACACCGCGGGAACCCGACTCGTGAATTCTATAATAATAGTAATAATAATAATAATAATATCATATAGGCAGTAGGCACAGAAAATATCATATAATATAATACACACGCCTTTAGCATGAATGTGCATTTTTTTCCGTATCTCGGACAACACACGCGGTTGCTTCACAACCACTGGTCGTCTCTTTCTGTTGTCGGTCCTGATCTCTTTTCTCTCTTGAAAACACGTTTTTACCTTCGTGAGGTGTCTGCGTAAAATAGTACACATATACGCAGTATATTGTAATATTGTATGCTGCAGCCACGACGGAGTTAAGATTTTCTTGGCCGTCATGCACATCGCGTTCCGGATGATGGGCCACAGATACTCCGGCACAATGTGCGTACGTATATAATATACTTTAATAATATTACTATCGTAGTAAATTATTAATAATAGTATAACGTATATATACATGTATTAGTCCATGACCCCGACAGCGACCGTCCAAGTTTTATATAAACACGAGAGTGAATCGAATTTCCATGTGTTCACCGTGTATAGATATTATTATTATATTATATTTATACATATAATATTATATTGTCAAACTGGAGCTAATCGAATGAACGGTCATTGATTATTACATATTGTAATCGTTGTTATTGCTGCTTGCGATAATATATGAATAATATTTTACATAATTAGCGTAGATCGGCTTAGTATAGATATTATTACTATTTTCTAAACATCGTAGTTATACATTACATTAATCTAGTTTTTAGAAATAAACATTAATCTCATTGTAGCTACTGATTGCTTCACTGGTGTAACAAAGCTGAAATGAGGCAAGAACAAAAATAATATAACAGACTAAGAATATATCAATTTACGAATTCGTAGATTTTGCGTCTCTTAATATTTAAAAGTAAACATATTTTAAATAATACATATTTTATACATACATACATACATACATACATACATACATACATACATACATACATACATACATACATACATACATACATACATACATACATACATACATACATACATACATACATACATATACATACATACACATACATACATACATACATACATACATACATATACATACATACACATACATACATACATACATACATACATACATACAAACATCTTACGAGTGCAGATACTGTGTATATAATGATTATTATATTGAACAATAAGTTGTAGTAATATAAACAATTAAATATGCTTATTACTTATATACTATAATATACCTAATAATCATATAGAAGAAAAAAACTATAGAGCAATAGACCAGATAATTCAATCAATTTGTATTATAGATTTCACAAAATGATTTACGCCAATTGCGACTATGATACACGTAATTTACTACAGTCCACTCGTGCAAAACAATCGCACGTGGAGTAAAGTCTATAAGGTTGTCGAATAAAAACAAATTTATCAATAAACTGGACATACAAATATACAATATACAGCAATATACATAATTATAATGCATTATTGATAACATTTAAATTTGCTTAGAATATAGTCTATACACGGTAGTAGTTTTTTTTATAAATGTGTAACTTTTAATCGAAGGTTACAATTCTAATATATAATAATAATATGTGCCATATACCTACCTAAATGTGGTAATTTGTTTTAGTAAAAATACTTTGCATTTTACTAGTAGGTAAGGAAGTATTATAATATATTAAATGTAGGAAAGCTAGTGAGAAAAAAAACATTATATTACATAAAGTAATATATTTTAAAGGTATTCGTAACTGGCCTGTTTCATTTAAATATGTAAAGCCTCTCCAAGTGAAAAACTCAAATTGCCCCTATGGTATTAAGTACAGATAATTTAATGTTCCTATTAATTTTTATAACGCGTTTATGCATTTTTCTTCATAAGAGAAACTTACAAAGATTATAGATAATAGCATAACTAGCCATATATGAGAAGTTACATAGAGCTGATCACAAACTTCTACTGGACACCAAATCTATAATATAAAAGAACAATTATTAATATACTTATTGTATGATATTTTATTGTTTAAAGAAATTATGACCGGGGTGCAGAATATATTTTTTAAATTTGTATATATCTTTGACATCTGTTATTATCATATTGCATACAAATCTTGTGGCGTCTTAAGAATCCACCATCGAAAACGACATGCAACGACTATACAAGAAGTTACTATTTAGGTGGTTAAATAAAATTGTAATGGGCATCTGCTAAACATGTGTGGTCGTTTGTTTGCAGGGGCCATGTGCCTTGGTCCATTTTTTACGATCTTGTCGCCTATATTATAACTAAATAGTCAACAATTCGACATTGAATACAATATGACAGACACAAAGGGAACAAGTCGTCTGGGAATCGTTAAGTATAATATTGAAATAAGTGTTAATAACAACTATATACCTACTGTTATAAAAACTATTAAAAAGAAACACGTACCTACGTCAGACAGCAATATAGAAACTTGGCGATGATGCATAAACAAATGTATTGCTCGTATACTTTCGAGGAAAAAATATACAAATGACCAACTGAATATTTAAGCGACCTATTTAATACACTTGCATCTATATTATTATTATAGTACACATTAGGTAGTAGATACACTGCAATAATGCATAATTTATCAAAACTACGTGAATAATTCAATGAGATAAGAAAAAATATTAAACAGTCTGAGTCTATATTAGGTATAGGTATACCTACATATTCTTATTCTACCTTATTGCCATCGATGTAATAGGTACATTAAATACGAGTTAACGTTTTCCATTTATATATGAATGTTTACTTATGATAATGTAGGTTTAGTTTTTGACAAGCAAAAGTCAACACAAGAATAAAAATGATATTATTAGTATTATTGATTGAACGTTAATGTATTTTGCATGTCATTGATAATTTGCATGTATAATAAATAATTGATTCTGATTTTATTCCGATAGGTACATGTCATTTTTATTTGAAACCTACAATACCTATATATGAATTCAAAATGTTCAGATATATTTATTTAAACAGTCTAAACAGTATACGATGGCATAATGATTGAATAAAAAAACACTTGATAACATAATATTATTTCTCTCGTGACAAATAAAACTTATAGGTATTGGTTTTTTTTTAAACAGAAAACAAGCCAGAATTATATCATTATGGTATACGTATGCGATATTTTAGGTATTACATATTCTTTCTGAACTGACTTAATTCTAAATAACAAACGTCTAAGGTCTAACTGTAATTGGTTATTGTCTATTATAGGTATCTGCAGTGTATAAAATTTTTATAAGACAATAAATTATGTAAATATTGCAAATACATTGTCTATTATAATAAAAATGTTTTCCATAATGAAGCAAAATAAATAGTTATAATAATAAATGCATAACTCAATCAATGTTTTATACTTAATAGTCAATGGTTCTATCCTGTAACTCTCATACATGTAGATTTAGGTATAAACAATTTAAAAAAAGGTGGGTAAGTGGATGTCGCTCTGCTGTACTGTAGGTTACGAGTGGGTCACTGTATAATGGATGGTATTAAATTTGAATTCAATGATAAAATATCATTGTATAAGAAAAACGATTCTGAGCGAAGAAGGTATGTCAGTCTAGGTTTAAGACATATTATATACATATCTATGGTATTAAAAAAAAAATTGACCTATAATAAATTCCAAATTAATCATATCACAATATCCACTAGGTACTTTAACACGTTATACATCAATAACAAACCCTGATACTATCATTGATATATAATATAGTGTACTTTAAAAGTTTCAAGTACCCACGAATAATACACTCACAACAAAATAACTAAAATAGGTATGCTAGGTTTTTTAATATGTAATTTCGTCCCAAATTTGAACTTAAAATGTCTGTAAAAAATAACTGTGCTCATATATTTTTTAGATTTTTTGGCTACAGTATGAACTATTTATGAGAATCTTTTTTTTTTAAATTTTCAATCCTTAGCTATAAAAACTGAACATTTTATAATTTATTAATTACAATGATTGATAATTTTCGAGATTTTGATAAATTTTGTCAAAATGCGATCTTTAAATGCTTATAAAAAAAAATTGTGCCTATGTATTTTTAATATTTTTCAATTGATATTGTAACAATATATCAGGAGCTTTGTATTAATTTTTCACACTTTTTGGCCCAACAAATAAAACTTTATTAATATTTATAGAAAAAAAAAAACTAAAAAAATTGAAAACTGAAAATGTCCGTGAACGGCTCAAAAAGAGTCAAAATATTTTCAAAATTGTATGGTGTATAGGAAATGCTAATATAAACATTCAGTGAAATTTTCATGTATCTACAGTAATTCGTTTTTGAATTACAACAAAATAAGGAAATCGCCACATGAGAAATCGAGTGAATATCCAATGTTGTAAAAGTTTGAATTTCAAACGCTCATAAAAATTTAATTTGACTTTCTTATAGAATTTTTTTTTTTGATAAATGTAGGATATCTTATAAGGAATCTTGTATTACATTTTCATATCTTAGATTTAAAAAGAAAAATTTTTATGAATTTCTAACTCGAAATAATTTGCAAATTTTCGTGATTTTTCCATATTATGGAATATTATTTTTTTGAACTTTAAATGCTTAAAAAAAAAACTGTGACTAACGATTTTTAATATTTTTCATCTGTCTTTGAAACAATATAGTAGGAGCCTTGTATTAAATTTTCAAGTATTTTTACTCAACAAATAAATTTTTATTGATATTCATAAAAAAAAAAACTAATAAAATTGGAAACTGAAAATGTCCCTAAACAGTTCAAAATAAATCAAAATATTTTGAAAATGTCATCGTGTATAGAAAATGCAAATATAAACAACCACTGAAAATTTCATGTATCTACGGTTATTTGTTTTAAAGTTACACCAAAAACCAAAATCGATTTTTTGGAAAACCGATTTTGCGTAAAAATTCCCGTTTTTCCTTAATTTTTATGTTGTTTTTCCCGGCGCTCTTGAAAACTACTGGGAAATTTAAATTTTGACCTTCCCAATGCACCAACGATATTCACTTTCCAATCGAACAAGATACTGAAGTCGAAAATCGAAGCATTATTTCGACTACTTATCGTGTACACAGACACAAAAAAAAAAATAAAAAAATAAAATAAAAAAAAAAACACACATCATTGTAAAATCAATACATTCATCGTTTCACTCAGAATCTAAAATAAATAAACACACATCATTGGAAAATCAATACATTCATCGTTTCACTCAGAATCTAAAACCTACCTAATAATAAGAGTTATTCATTTCAGTTGTAATATATCCTATAAATTATTTATTTCAGATACTTCATTATGCAAAAAAAGTAACATGGTACTCGATTATCATAGAAGTTTTTATATTGATAATTTGTGCTTCTATGATGGTGATGAAATTAGGTTAGTCAGAAAAAAACTGTAGTTCTTACCTATTATACGTAGCTGGTCTTGTGGTACATAGACTTAATCCTTTTACAGTTACATTGAAATTTTTTTAGATTTTTCGGTAAGAGAATTAACTACTTACGTAGAATCTTGTTTTAAATTTTCAATCCTTAGCTATAAAAACTGAACATTTTATAATTTATTAATTACGATGATTAATAATTTTCGAGATTTTGAAAAATTCTGTCAAAATTCGATGTTAAAATGCTTATAAAAAAAAATTGTGCCTATGTATTTTTAATATTTTTCAACTGATATTGTAACAATATATCAGGAGCCTTGTATTAAATTTTTACACTATTTGGCCCAACAGATAAAACTTAATTGATATTTATAGAAAAAAAAAACTAAAAAAATTGAAAAATTAAAATATCCGTAAACAGCTCAAAAAGAGTCAAAATATTTTCAAAATTGTATGGTGTATAGGAAATGCTAATATAAACATTCAGTGAAATTTTCATGTATCTACAGTAATTCGTTTTTTAATTACAACAAAAAAGGAAATTGCCACATGAGAAATCGAGTGAATATCCAATGTTGTAAAAATTTGAATTTCAAACGCTCATAAAAATTTAATTTGACTTTCCGGTAGAGATTTTTTTATTGATAAAGGTAGACAATCTTATGAGTAATCTTGTATTAGATTTTCAAATCTTAGATTTAAAAAGAAAAATTTTTACGAATTCTTAACTCAAAATAATTTGCTAATTTTCGTGATTTTTCCATATTTTGTCAATTTTTGAACTTTAAATGCTTATAAAAAGAAATTGTGACTAAGGATTTTTAATATTTTTCATCTGCCTTTGAAACAATATATTAGGAGCCTTCTATTAAATTTTCAAGCTTTCGCAACCAACAAATAAAATTTTATTGATATTTCTAGAAAAAAAACTAAAAAAAAACGAAAAATGAAAATGTCCCTAAACTGTTCAAAATAAATTAAAATATTTTGAAAATGTTGTCGTGTATAGAAGATGCAAATATAAACAACCAGTGAAAATTTCATGTACCTACGGTCATTTGTTTTAAAGTTACACCAAAAACAAAATTCAATTTTCTGAAAAATCGATTTTGCGTAAAAATTCCTGTTTTTCCTTCATTTTTCTTTTGTTTTTCTTGGCGCTTTTGAAAAGTACTGGGAATTTTAAATTTTGACCTCCCCAATGCACCAACGATATTCACTTTCCAATCGAACAAGATACTGAAGTCGAAAATCGAAGCATTATTTCGACTACTTATCGTGTACACAGATACAAAAAAAATAAAAAAACACACATCATTGTAAAACCAATACATTCATCGCTCCGCTCAGAATCTAAAAGTTTTTTCTCGAAATTGGACCTATCTTATTTTTATAACAGCTGAATATAATATCAAAGTGATTAAACTATTTATTTCATAAATGATAGACATACTTTAATGTCAGAAGTCAGAGTAGCATCTGGTATCGTTTTGAAACTTTAGTGTAGATAAACTATATTAGATATAATATGAAATAAACTTTCTAACTTGGAGAGAACATTTTCATCATTAAGAGGGACGAAATTGACTTTGAACTTTGAAATAACAACCTAGGGACTATGATTAAGAATAGAAACTATAATAAATCACTTGATCACAGTACATAATATGTACCTATACATTAAAATAAATACTAATATAAATTGTAAATGTAAAATAATAGAAAAAAAATGACCAAATGAAATGCCATGAAAACCAATGAATTGTTGTTCGGGACGGCCCTGCCTGCCTATGAAAACAAAATGTCTGGATGAATATATAGTATGACGTATACGACTACGACGTAATGCTGTACAAAACAAAATTGTAGACAAAATCGATTCTCAGCTGACTCAACCGACCGGCCACCGCGCTGTCGGCGATTCATTCGTTAAGAATAATATATAGTATTATTGAAATATCCTTGGGGCTGAAGTCATTCAATTTTAAATTACGATACATGTATAGACTGCAGACAGCGACAAAATAACTGTAAAACTTAAGTTTGTGTAGGGGGAAATTCACATACGTAAATAAATGTTTATTGTTCAATACTCGTAATGGGGGGGGGAGTCCTACTCATCAGAGTTTCCTACTCGTGACATCGAAAGTCAAAACCACCCAATAAATAAGGGTATAAATATGTTTATATAAATATTAAAAAGTATATTTATTCATATTTTATTATAATAATAATATTTTACATACTATACTTCGAGCTCAAACACTGCAATAAGCGAATAAGTACAAGTCAAATAATTATGTTAGACCTCACGATCATGGATTGTTTTAATAAGTGTAAGTACCTACGCAGCGTTTTGACTGAATGCGTTTTGAGCCCTTTTCGAGTATATTTACCATTAGTACATAATCAATATAATATAGAGAAAATAATGGTTTCTTCGAAATCAAAGCATATAAATAGTTCTATATTATATACCCATTCCCTCTAGTGTAGGTCGGCGCAGTGAGTTCTCCCTCCCACTCCAAACCACTGGGAGATCGGTCGTGTATTTTATTTTATATTTCACATTGCGCAGGGCCCCTTGTGGGCTCTATCGATTCGCGGGAAACTCATCACTGGGAAACCATTTTCAGGGTCAAACACTCACACACACACACACACACTTACGTACGTATACAGCAAGCGCGCGCAAGTTTAACCCACTGCCGAGTCATCACGCCACCCCTCGCCAATCTTTTTACATGTACTTATTATACCTACTACCTACCTAATTTCCTCTCGGCAGAATATATTATTTTATTATAGATGATTTAACCCAGATTCGCTCAAGTGATTAATATGTTTTATTAATTATTTTATACTTACATATTTGTACTGCGTTTGCTCTTTTAATTAACCTATCCTAGGATACAGACCTAGCTGTCAGACTGAAACACCTAATTTCGAGTTATGGCAAGACGCATGTATATTATATTTTTATTTCATTATTCGGCTATCTTGTCGTATGCGCTCTACCCCAGATTGTGGTCTACCTGCGATTAAGGGACACTTGATATACATATATGCGCTCTACTATGCAAATTATATCTTTATTAATGTGCTAATAAAGATTAGGACTCTCTTTTCCTGCATCATATAATTTTTGATTGCATATTTAGTCGTTGATCCTCTAGAAAACGAAGCAAGAAACTATGGAAGACGGCTTGATGGACCATGGGTATTCGGCTATCGTTGTCCAAAAAAGGGACTAAATTACTTTGCACTTAATTATAAAAAGATAGGTTATTGTTGGGTCTACAATATATTCCGATAGCTGGTCAGGGTATAATTAACTCTCAAACCACGGCTACAATCACTAAGTCGTTTTACGTTAATTTCGTAGATCCAATATCAAAGGCACATACCCAAAGGATTGAAAGTTTATGGCTGCCTCTGAGGCTAAAAATTGTGAAAAATATGTGTGGTACAACTCCAGATTTGCTTCATTGCTCCAGATCTTCATTAACACCACTTTTACATCATCCCACTTATTACGAGAATATATTATTGTCTAAAATCTAAATATAATATTGTAGAGTGGCAAAACACGGTAGAGCTCATACTGCAAGCGCAATGTAGCCGGTAGAGCGCATATGACAAGATAGTCCATTATTCAGTATTTTTGTAAATTTTTTTAAAGTATTGCATAAACTGAATTACATATCTGTAGGTTATATTAATATTATTTTAAAGCATATACGAATTTTACTAATTACTCCAGCGTCGAAAGAGAGGATAATAGTAAACATATATGGGAGCATTGGGAGGTGAAAATAAAATAAAATATTTTGTAATTGTATATCTATTAATCAAGAATTTAATTAAAATGTATGATATTTTTCTTCATTTGTGTTGGGGGGGAGGGGGTTGAAGTTTCATGTTAGAACCCCCTTTACCTACGCCAGCGACTCAAACTAATATGTATTGAGCCTAATTGAAAATCCTGGCTTCGCCACTGGTTAGGGATAGGAGTGTCATCTTATCCCAACAATATTTTTCTGATCGAATAATTCATATAATATGTGAAGGTACCTTTATATTCTGTCCAGCGAGAGTACCGACCAAAAGCAAATGTTTCGGGGGGTATCCAAATGCCAGAATTTTTTTTTAAGTATTCTAGCATTTGAATGAAAGTGATGTATCTACAGGATTTTTTATCATTTGATGAAATTACAGATGACATATTGAGGGGAAAAATCAAGTAAAGTACCAAATGTATAAAGATTTACAAATTTATATTTAACAATTTTGATTTAACTTATTTTGATTGTACTATAATTTACTGTAAATAAAAATTTGAAAGAATTAAATTAAATTAAACTGTAATTATAATTTATTATGAATGTAATAGTGTGAATTATTACGTGATTAGATTAATATACTTATTTTTACTCTTCAAATTATGAATGTTCAATAAAATTATTATAATATTGCTATTTCCAAATTAATTTTGAAAATTGTGACAAATGAAAATCAGAATATCAAACTTGAAATAAACACGTTTTAGGTAGATAGTTATAACGTGCAAGTTTGAAAATTTTTTATTTTTTCCTTAACTACTTGCATATTTTGTTTTTATTTTTTTTACTAATAGAGTCCTCAAAAAAAGATTTTACACCGGCATCTGAAAGTCAAAATTTGGACCTGTAGTAATAACCATATACTATAATACCTAGATAGGCTATTAGGCTATAGGCATATTATATGATATTATATCGAATCATACACAGATCTAAACATATTCGTCGATTGTGGGCCCACACACAAGTTCAAACAAATTTCCTAATAATTTCACCAATTTGTTATCAGTTTTAAATAATATGACATTAAAGTTAAACTGCATTGTTTATAAAATAATGCCATAATGGAATATATTACGAATATCCGATATCTAATATATAAATGTCGGTGGATTTTTAATCGAAACTCGATTATTGTAACGGTATAACACTAGAATTCCTTTATCTTTAATTTTAATTTTTGTCATTTTTAAATATATATTATGAAAAAAAAAATTATAAAATTTGTATTACCTATATATTTTTTCGTAGGTAATTACATAAAGTTAAAAAAAATACCAGGGGGGGAGTGAACTTAATCATGTGACAAGAATTATGAAATTATATCTCTTACAATAAACAGTTTTTTAAAAAAAATATGTTTTAATTATTCAACATGAAAAAAAAGATGATAAATCTTTTATTATCTGATATAAATTAGTACCTAATAATAAATATTTCTAAGGCATTGGTATGAGCATTTTTTTAGGGGCATTTGTATTTTTGGGGACTAAATTTCATCAACCGCATGTCATGCAACCTAAGTCTGGTTACTATGCTGCTTATTATATGTTTTTTTAATTTTTTTAATTCATAAAAAGCAAAATAATTTAATATTTTTATTTTCATATTATTGAACGTTTTCAATATTTAGTGTTAAAATTTTTCCACAAACGGTCTTTGATGTAGTACCTTATGTAATAATTAATTTATCCTCGAAAGTCTACAGCACAGTCAGCACAACAACTAACATTACAACAGTCTTACACAAAAATACTTCTCGGGCTACATAATTGAAATCCTGCGAAAACCCAAAACACGTGGTCGTTATAATCTATTTCGGGGACGTATTAATTATTATACACATTATTATACGTTTTGAAATGTTTAATTAAGTTGAACTGATATATATATAATTGTATTGTATTATATTATTATACTTATATAATACAATATTCTCAGTGTATTATTAATAATACTGTTGTTATTCTGTGTTGCTTTCGAGATAAATAATTTGAATGTTATTAATTTGTGCTTTAAATTCAGTATTAGGAAAATATCAATTTTAAAGTTTCAAACAATCAAGTTCATTTTAATTATCACAGTTATTTATAAATTATAACATAGGGTAAATTAAAAAAACAATTTAATTCTGTATGCGATTGAGCTCAAAATTCAAAATTACTGACGGCTTGACAACATGTAAAATCTAAATTCCAGAAATCTTTGATACAAAACTGATTGTTGTACCTATTATATGCTTCAACAGTTTAACTATATAGCGAAACACAGTAAATTATGTTCAAAAAATTGACTAGTTTAAAACTTTTGTCTTATAATAATTCATATATTACTGCAAATATATCCGGTATTATGTTTATTTTATTCTGCAGCTAACATGATTTCATGTATTGACCCTCGTCTTACCATGGCTATAGACACATACCTACTATAGATGGACAAATAGTATCTAAAGCCGTGGCCATACTAATTACTAACGCATGTCAACTAAAAGTACATTTTTACAATAAGAATAATCCATTTTAATATGTCAATATTATTATTATAGCAAATTGACTTATTATTAAAATATATAAAGGTAAAAATATTGTTTACCTCCCTCCTATGGCAGATTGTTTTGATTTTTAATTTAGAATAAGTTAAGAGTATCTATGTTAAGATTAAAATATCAAAAGAAGACTATGTTGCCCTAAACAATAGTCGTGCCTTTAAATTGTATTATAATATGTTAAATTACTGCAAGGAAAGTGGCTTGTTCTGAACGTACATTTATTTATGTTGTCCCATTTATTATAAATACTAAATACAATATATTAATATAATCAATGGTTGTATGTTAGTTAGACCAACACGGCAACACATGTGTCATGTATACTCTTACAAGTTACAAATGTACTATGTCCTTACTCCTTTTAAGACTTGAGATCATAAAAAAGTAATTTCCAATTTATAATTACTGTTAGCATTTTAAACGAAGACTATATAAAAAAATATCTGAATATAGTGAAGAATAAATTGTATACTATTATTTATTATGTGTACCTACAATAAACTTTTTTTTATCATACCTGCTATTCCTTCAGTGTATTTATGTGAGTGTTATTCTTGCCAATTATTGATGATTTTCTAAATTGTTTAAGGACTTAAATTCTTAAATTGTTTTTACTTTTAAAATTTAGACCCATTTAAGTACTAAATATCAATGATCTGGACGTTAAGAAGACGTCTCACCCGGATGTGTTGTCTCCGTCTTACACAAGTACGACATAGCAAATTTAGATATTAGATTGGATAGTTTCAATAGGGTATTGTCAGTTTTGATATTAGAGTGAATGGACCTATTATCAAACTTTTAGGTAACAACATTATCTGTGTTCTCTCGTTGGTTTTTTACGATATTTTAATTTTTAAGTGAGTTATGAACATTTTAGAATATGAATACTTTACACACCAATAACTCACTTAAAAATTAAAATATCGTAAAAAACCAATAAGAGAACACAGATACTGTTCTTACCTAAAAGTTTGATAATAGGGCAATTCACTCTAATATAAAAACTGACAATACCCTATTGAAACTATCCAATCTAATATCTAAATTTGCTATGTCGTATGTGTGTAAGACGAAGACAACACATGCGGGTAAGACGTCCTCTTAAGCAACATAACGGATCCTGATTTTGTTAGGTAGTACCTAATACCAATTATACCTGCAGTTTAACTATACACTACCTATATATTATTATAATATAAATATGATACATTGGGACCGCTTCACTTAAACCGTATAAATATAATATATTATAAATTTTGATCGTTTTTTTAAAACCACTCCCACGAAAGGGAGACATGCTGTTTCGGCAATAATATAATATTATATAAAATAATAATAATTGTTCTGTAAAACGTCGTTCGACGATCGTTTTTTCCCCCTTTGCCTGACCGGCTACATAAGTGATGCGGTTGGTAATAATAATAGTGTTTTCTTCCACGAAGACGGTCTTTGACGATCGGCGGTGGCGCATCCATCAACCGGCGGCTCCGTTGTATACGATACGCACTATAATATTATACTCCCCGTTGTGATAATGTGATGGAACCGGGGGAGGATCAAATATAATATAATACAAAGTATCAGTGGCAGCAGAGGCAAGATACTTGTATATATGAATTGAAGGCGGTGGTGTGTATTATAGGTAATAAAATATTGTATTATTGGGTATGTGTTTAATTAAAAGGTCCTTTATATACGCGTTTATTCGAACCTCGAACCTTGTCGAAAGCATCGGGCCCGCGAGGCAGTTTGCAGGAATGCAAGCGTCGTTCTTATTTATACCAACCCCCTACCTATTTGAAAATACGCATTGGTGCACGAGAAGATTGGGAGGTTTCGGCGTGTATATTATAAATTATAATACAGCATATTATATGTACAATGAGTCAAAGAGACGTGTGTACCTGTATATGCATTATACTACTTATATAGGGTGATTATTTTTTAACTCAAATCACTTTCTTAGTCAATTTTTGTGTTTTGAATAAAAAAATATATAGCGTTGTTGTATAATTTATAGTATACCTATTTACGCATTATGTTTGTGAATTCTTTAACAATAACTAAGAAGTAATAGGTACATATTTGAATTCCGTATTCTGAAAATGTTCGACGTATATTGGAAGATTTAATCAATAATTCACATTATCTATAAATACAGGAGATTTTCCTAAATAAATAACTTAAACCTACAATAAAATAAAAAAATCGCTATGATAACAAATTTAATTTTCTTTTTGAAAAAATATAGTTTTATGACCATCCGAGTTAGAGAATTTGTATTAAAGTTTTTTTCTTTCCACAAACGACAGTTGACTGATTGATCAAATAAGGGATTTATCACCATATTATATTGTACATTCACATCGTAAGTGTACTGTGTATACATACTGTAAAAGTATAAGTATTTTTAATATAATATGTATACACATGATGTGTCGGGCGGTGTATCAGAATCTGGTTACCGGCTGATGGGGGGGGAGCCTCTCGCGCACATACACTGACAATGAATCGATGGCGCCAGTCCCGTTTCACAATGGGATCCGATGCTGCTCGGCGGAGAGTGAAGCAAATTAGATCCCCGTGGCGCGCGATACTGTGCTATTCAAGAAATAATAATATATATATATGTATAAATAAAAACCCCAATGATGTACCTATATAATACACAATATAATATATTATATTATCACGGGTACCTGTATGCCTGAGTTCTATACAAGTGGCGCGTTATGTTGTGTACCACACTACGCCACCACCCCCCCCCCACTTACACTTACAGTCGGCATAGAATTATTATTATACGTACGTATGGATCGAGTTCGTTATTTGAATAGTCGAAGGTTGCCGGCCCTTACTCCTTACAGTGCGTGTATATACGTCTTATACAAACGTCTTGGTTGATACTGGGAGGATTTCGGGTCACGACTGAGCAACGCGAAAAAAGAGTTTATTTTCTTTGCTCTCTCACATTTTCACTCAGGTTTGAACACGGCGTGAAACGGTCCTGGAAGTTTGTGCGTTATATATTTATATTATTATTATTATTATTATTATTATTATATTATATAAAAGTAGAGGCGTTATTGTCTAGTGGTTAATGCGATAATATTTTTCGGTCGGGTGAGTAGTGGGGTGCACAAAAGATCGAGTACCTAGGTAATTTTATCTATTTGATTTTTTTCCATCCAGCGGGTCTTAATATACATTATACATAATAATATTATTATACGCACATAATATGTGACAAGCAGTGTACGCAGCGGCAGCACTCTGAAAAACAAGTTCGCCTTTGTGATCGGGCAACGGGTATATTATATATTATTATGTATATAAAATATTCTATACGTTCTTTAGGAAAAAAATTGTAAACAGGATGATTCATTAAGTAGGTATACGTCTGATCTACGGCGTGTGTATAGAGTTATATAGTTATACTCATTTGATATAATGTATATAGAAATTCCATTATCCACCGGCCACCACCAAGAACCACATAGTTATATTCGTAAAAGGTATTATATGAATATATGATTTATAAATGTAGGTAGGTAGTATGTATATTGTATACGGAATAGTGTATAATGATATGAGATCAAAGCCCTGAAAGAAGGTGCGGGGAAGTTTGCGCTCCAAATTATGAAAGAGGAAGAGGGATAGGAAAGTCAAAATAATGTATTAATAAATATAATTATACATAATATCATTGGTAATAACTAATTAATACTAAATACAATATTGGCATATTTTATATTATTTGTATAATTGATAATGATAATACTAAATAGTATATTTTATATATATTTATACTTCGGGACAAAAAAAAGATTATGGCCCATGGTTGGCCAATCCTTCTGAAGGCAAGATACATATTATGATAATAACGAATAGGCATGCTACAGCTGATTGCTCATTTCATACATTGAGGACGTCGTACGGTTATGTTTTTCACTTAGGCACGATGTCTTCACTCTTCAGGGAACTGGGAAGTTTTTAATAAATATATGAAATTCAATAATTGTACTAAAATAACTCATACTTGAATGTTCCTAACTTGATATAAACATAAGAGCAATCGGCAATCAATCAACATAAACAATATTTAACAAAATTGGTAATATATTATGGTCAATAATGTATTAAATTTAATTAATTTAAGGTATATGTATATTATGTGTAATGTGTAACATCCTTACATCTGATATTGAAAAGTGAAAACTATTGAAACAGCTTATAATAATATATTATTAATATTTAAGCATATTGAAAGCTCGCAACAATCGGTGAAAAGTATCCATATTATGCAAACGGCGTGCAATCGATTGCAGTATTGTTTAAGCTCCTATACAAAAATAGAGGAGAAGACAATCTCGATTGAAAAAATCAAGTGAATATTGGCCGAAAAAGAAATTCTAAATTTACGTCTATATAGACTATATTGCGTAGTTTTTTCATGGTGCGATGCTGAGCACAAGTAGGTACATTTTAATATTTTATAATGTAAACGTTTTACGATACACGCGTTACAGACATTGCTGTATCTAAAATATATTAATATTATAATTTATATCGTTTGATGTATAATTTTTTACTCAATCATATGATTATACAAAACGGTTACCTATATAATATTATATACCTACCTTCGGCTACACTATTGTGTCGTTATATTGATGTGTTCATTATACAGCAAAATAGCGCACGTACCTCTATATTTGCTGATTTTTTTTCTATGGTGATGTCGATATATGTATAATATATTGTTTTCTTGAACAAACACATTTTTATTACATTGTCTTAAATTAAATAATCGCTGTACCGTGTGTTGATTAATTGGAAAGTCAGTAACCCTAGTTCAAAATGTAGTGCAGGGTATAATCTTTATATTATATATAATTCTACTGTTGTACGTGTGTTTGTAAGCGAACTCCTCCTAAACGGCTGGATCGATTTTGATGAAATTTTTTGTGTGTGCTTTAGTGGGCCCTAGAATGTTTTAGATTCACAATCGGACCCGGTAGGCCCATTCCGTGGAGGTGCTCAAACGGGAATGTTGAGATTTATGGTGGGTATTTTTGTTTATAAATGGTTTCAATGGGTTTTAAAGCTACTATAATAATAAATATTGGTTGCCGTGAAATCATATATATCAATATAAATAATTAATAATGTTTATATAATGTTTGTGTGTAGATTAGACCTCTGGGGAGAAGACACGCAAATTTAAAAATGGCTAAATTTGGTTTTTTTTTATTCATCTGATATTAGTACGGTTAAGTTAGGTTAGGATTTTGTATTAATTGATTATATTAATCCATCATAGGTGGAATACGACAAACTTGGTATAACTTTGATACTTTAGAGTTAAATCATACACTTACGTACAAACAGCACGGGGTCCGCGATCTACCGCAGGTAGTTTGCCTACCTGATACTATACTGCTGCGAATCAGAATTTTTATTCCAGGCCACGGAAAAGTTAAGATAAATTTTGAGCACCATAAACCGAATATTAAATAACGAATTGAACAAATTTTGAGTCATATAGAGTTGGTATATTTAACGGGCAACAAAGTGCACGGGATCAGCTAGTATTAATATATATTACTAATGACCTCTCATTTACTATGTCAAATATTACATTAAAAAAACTGCTCTAAAATATCCTCACAACAAAATGAACTAGGGTTATTGACTTTCCAAATAATTAGCACTCTGTATAATACTATAATACCAATTTCTATGTATGTGACATTCAATAATATCTAACAAAATACTATCGTCGGTATTGAAAACTAAAAAGTTAAGTTCATAAAATATATTATATTATTTATATTATATAGATATACGTAATATGAACTATTTATATCACTCGTAAAGTCGTAAGTATTATGAATTTTGTGATTTATGACTAATATGTGGTTACTTAAATTAAATTATCGATGGATTGTATATTATGTATAACATTTTGAACTTGAACAATAGCTCAAGTAGTCAAGTCGTGCAATTGAACTTAAACTTCGTAATAATAGTTGTCTGTGATCATGCGATTTGTAATCATTCGGATGAATGATTATAATTGATAATAATATGTGTACCTATTATATGGCTTTATACATTATTCATTTTGTTTGAAATGCATAATTAAACTTAAAATAAGACTCTTAAAATTAAAGGTCGATACAATGTATTATTATATATTCATATCATACTGCAGAGTTAGAGTGACGTTTAAGAAATTTAGATTTAGTATTAGTAAGGAATTAGCTGAAATCAATAATAATTATTATAAGTATGTGATATACGTCATACGTGGTATGTCAGTTTTCCTAGGATTAAATTCCGGGTCGTCTGTCAAGATAAATCATACATCACATCAGTCCCCTATAATATATATATTATTATAATATAAATATATAATACATGCATATAGTGATGTAAGCATAATTTTTATTGAGTATATAGGTATGCTTAAATATGCTAGATATTTGCCTCACCTATCACACCTTTTCTTACTAAGTTGTTATTATATTTATAATATAAATCATACATACATACACTACATAGCATAATTTAAGTCGCATATAGACAATATTTCCAAAAATATAGTATTATACATTTTATGACGCTTAGGAATATAAAATGACCTTTAATAATTAATAGTAATTACAATAAATAAATAGTATACCAACATAATGACAAATTATCAACTAGGTTTTTTATGTTCTAATAATACAAATTATTAATCAACAATAACAGTATAAGTATACCTACTTATGATAGGAAAATATTAAAAATATAAAATAAAAACTCCATTTTCTTGAGATCATACCATTATAGTTGGTATTATTTTAAATTGTAATTACCTATAAGGATATAAACGTATTATTTAATATACAAATAATTAATAAAACGTATAACAAATCAATAAATTATAAAATTCTCACTGATTTAGTTATTCTCAATCTAATTTTGCCGGTTCAATTTTTTAAGATTTATTATTATTTGTAAATCTATGTTTGATCTGCAAACTTTTTATGTAATTTGTTGAATTCCATATTGCAACTGGTGGTTGATTAATATGTATAAACATTAGATTATAGAAGTCTAGAAATGTTAGTAACGGAACCTATTATAAACCTAATCATATAAAATACATTTAGTTGAATCTCCCTTTTCGCATACCACCACGGAAATAAGCAATGTTTTGATTGAAATGTCCAATTCTTTTAATTTTTTTATTTGTAATTCCACTGTCGATATTTTCGAAATCCTTTATCGCATTATCTGTTTATAACAAAAAGAATCAACAACTCTGAGTGTTATTTCCCCAACTCATCAGCACGCAAATATGTAATTGAATAACTTAGTCATTCATGAGATAAATTTGACAATTCATTGAGTATGTCACACATTAATTCTAAATCTAAGACAAATCCTGGTCTCCAGAATCGCTTAAAATGTATGTAAGTCTTACACTCTTACATAATCCAGGATATTTAGATCTAGTTATTTGATCTATTTTGAGTTTTGATATATTTTGAAGAGTTGAGTAAGTGATTGTATAACGCCAAAAAAGTTTTCCATAAAATTTCAACAGCTACAAACTAAAATATGATTTTACTATGGAAAATGGAAATCAATAAGATTTGTTCAGCATTTTATTTATACATGTAATTACATGCGTTCACATACCCAAATTGCGTATACCGATCGGCTATCAGATATTCACATATTATCATATTATTTTATACGCATGTGCATTGTGCACTAACGGACAAATTATAGAGAAGTGTACACAGTCGAGTATACGCCCCACTACACCACTGCATGTATATTAGTATATGACGTAAGTCAAGAATGTATATTTATTAATTAATATTTAATTGTAATTGATAAATATTAATAACGCATTTAAGTTATAATATATGTCATAACCTACTCATTAATAATTATTCATTATGTTAATTGTATTTATATTTTAAAAACTCTTTGATTAGAACATGTTATTTAACAATGTGATAATTTAAATAATTAAATTTTTTTTTAAAACAATGTAACATAATAAATAATACGTGATTCCAAACACATTTTAATCTTTATATTATTCTGTCCAATGTTTAATAAGATGGTATAAAGTTATACAAATTATATTATTATGTATAATATTACAATATAAAACCAAATATTTTAAGCCAGAAGCGTAAACACACGTTACACTACATATGGGTTGTGGTGTGTGTGTGTGGGGTAGGGGGGATAGACTGATCTAAGATTTATCTCCACTGCCCTTCTCGAATCTCCACTTACTTAAATTGTATTGGATTTTTTAATGAATATATTTTTAACTTGATAAAGTTATATTAGAGACTCGACATCATAATATTATTATATCATAAATATATCTATAAATATGTCGATGATAAATTGGCAATTACAGGTATAAAGTTATGAAAGTATAAATAATTAAATATAATATATTGAAAAATTGCATCTCCAAAAGTTTTTGTTATATACTAATATGCAATAATTTTTTTTTTAATAATTATTGATTAGCTATATTGAGTATTGATAGTTTATAAATTATATTTATACATAAATATAAATATAATAAGACTTCATTGTATAACTACAATAGCAATAGCATCGCTCCGTTTAGAATCTAAAAAACTAAAATAATACAAAATAAATATAATAATTAATAGATTATTGTATTATATTATACAGACTCATCTTATAACATTTATGTTAAACATATTTGCCCCCACTGAATTTATAATGAATTTCCGCCTATGATTACACATTTTCATATGATATTAGTGTATAACCATTTACCATGCATATTATAGTTATTAATTATAGTGCGAGTTATTTATTATTTAACCCTGGTCGTCGATCAATCTTGAAGTTATGTTAAAAATTATACTAAAATTAATACCCAGCATTTTTATTAATTTAGGTTTATGAATTAATAATTAGAATTATGTATATATATATTAAATAATATATTTATATTTACTATAATAATAATTACAATGTTGTAACTGTGAAGCATTCCCAAAAACGAAGGTTTTCAGTTCATTGCCCATGTAATTACCCTTAAGTGAACACTGAAAATTGCAATTAAATAATATCATTAACAGTGTTGAATGAAAAAATCTATTTTATAAATTATCTCTTATATAATTTATTAATAATATCCCAAACATGAATCATTACAGATAAAAGTATTATTTTGGCAGTACGGCTAATTTAAGGTTTGGACCATAATGATGTTGATAGTTCTGAATGGAGTTTGGGTATTTTGGGGGGATATATAGGCGGAAATCCATTAAAAATTTTTGGGGGGGGGGCTAAGCCATGGATTAGCGAATTCAACAAAATACAAATTAAAATGAAAATGCTATTATTTTATTATTTAATATTAAATATTATTTAAAGAAAATTAGACAAGTATTTAGTATATATATTAAATTAATATATCATTTGCATTAATTTTTTTTTACAAATACATAAATATATATTATATCGTACATAGTTCCGTGGAAGAAAATGGATAATCCACTAGTGGAGAAACGAGAGTTGACTTAAGTATGTAACTTTTAAAGTGCAGGTAGGAGGCGGATAGAGAAGTATATTGTATAGTCAGTTGGTAGGGGGCTACTTGGTCTCGGATCTCTGCAGTAGTCTCTCTCTATATATTTATTATTTATGTATAATTGATAGCATAAATATTTTATTTTTAGGTTCCTATACCTATTCGTCTTTGATTTTTACCCATTGGATATTTTGTCTTTGATATTTCGACCTATAGATTCGTATAACATTTAGGATATAATGACCCTGTACAACTTGAGTGTACCTTCATATTATCAAGTGGCTCACCCTTCTGCTTCTGCAGCAGAGTGCAGTGTAATTTGTATTATATATTATATTATATACCGTGACGAATAACTGTGCGCATGGGGCAGTTTGTAGTTTGTACCAACTCATTGTACTCAAAAGACCGCCAATTTCGTATGTCCTCCCACGCACTATACGAACACAAAAGAATACCGATAGTGCTGTGTATAGTGTATAATGTGTTCATATATATATATATATAAGAGTATATATGGTGGTGTTAAGTATGTGTGGCCATTATGATAATGTGAATAATACGAAATATTATAAGGGACCGGAGAGAAGAAGAATAGAAACTAACATAGCGCCGGGACTGACCCTATACAACATGTACACATCTCAGTGCTCTCTATAATATACGCAGACGTATAGATATTAAACGGCTACGTCACGCTGGGGTTGTTCGAAATAACAAAAACAAAATATTTTATACCTGGAAAAGGGGAAAAAGTGATTTATCGAAGGTCTCCATGTATAATGGGAATCGTTTTCATCCCTATTATGTTATGTATTATATTATATATATATTTACGTGTACCTCCCTCTCATTTTTTAAATTTTTATATTTCACTGTTTTAATGGACTGTCTATAATATACCTACCATCTACATTTTACGTCTCAACTTTTTTCACACGTTTTTTTGTTATACGTTTCAATCATTCTTAAGTATTTTTATTACAACGGCGTTCAGATGTTAAATATTATAGTGTTTTATAATATATATTTTCTGTGTATTGTAGTGTTTATGTTTTTTCATAATTTGTTCAATGTTCCCTCACGTCACTAGACTAAATACAATACATCATGCATAATACATGTAGGTATATGTATACCTATACTCCATACTTCCATAGATAATATAATATAATAATACATATACGCATATTTTAATACATATAAATTGCATTATTGGACCTATATTATTAGTATAAATGTATAATGTATATTTATGTATTACAATATTATGTTAGGCCACTTATTGCGCTTAATGAAGAGAGATATGCAGGCTACATAATTGACTATCGTCTAAACTAGTAGGCCACGACCGATTTTAGTTATTATTTAAATCGAAAAAAAAACTAAAAAAATTAGAAACTGAAAATGTCCTGCATAAACCACTCTAAATAAGTCAAAATATTTTTAAAATTGTATAGAAAATGCTAATATAAACATTCAGTGAAAAAATCATTTATATACGGTTATTTGTTTTAGAATTACACCAAAAACCAAAATCGATTTTGTTGAAAACTGATTATACATAAAAATTCCCGTTTTTCCCGGCTCTGTTGAAAACTATTGGGAATTTTAAATTTTGACCTCCCGAATGCACTAACTAGATTCACTTTCCAATTGAACAAGATACTGTTGAAGAAAATCGAAGCAGTGTTATTTCCCCAAACAGTGATGACAGACACAGAAAAAAAACACATCATTGTAAATACATTTATTTCTCCGCTCAGAATTTTTAATCAATCATTACCTATGATGGGCTATATTCATTTTATTCGAAATTACACAACTAAAACTCACGTTAGCTATATATTATTATTTACATTTTTACAAGTATGCCGCAACCCAATTCTAAAACTCTTCCCGCGGGGGGTATCAGATCCTAGGGGGGGCATGACTCCCTTACACCCACATCTGTCTAACCGCTACAATATTTCACTTATTTGTAATTAGGTATATGTAAATATGTTAATGAACCGATCGAACTAAACAGAATACATTTAATATTTTACGGAGCTAGAACATTGCATTCAGCAGTATCCACTATATAAAAATTTAACACAAAATGTATTTGTCCGTATGTATACGAGTATACGTACTAGTATTATAGTAAAGATTTTATTCTGTAGTCTTTTGTCTGTCTGCTATTACCTAGACTTTAGATAGTATACATATTGTATATATGTATGAGTGTGAGTGTGGAAGACAAAGAGGGTGTGCAGCGTAAACATAAAAGCAATTATTTATAATTGAATCATAGGTTTACGAAATAATATTTTACTTGGTTAAAATGTGTTTGTATGCATTCTTCAGCTTTAACATAATATAGAATATAGTTAAAGCTTGGTACTAGGACACAAACTTCTTCAAGAGGAGAGCCACGACCTCCGGACATAAATAAGTGGCAAGTCTTTATAAGTTATATCTGTATTCTACTTAGTAACCACTCATCAATGTTTTTATTTTTTGTTGATTTAAATTATTGTTTCCAAGGAACACAAAAAATAAAAATTTACCATCGTTATGGAAATACTATAAAATTTTTATTAAATATTGCATATTATATTATATTGTATAACAATCCAACCGATGGCAAATAGTAATAAAATGAAGATTAAAACTACAATTATTTATGTTTTTAATTATAACCAAGAATGTTAATTGAATTGATTAGTTTATAATGTTTTGTAATAACGTTATCAAATGCAAGACTTTTATTAAAAATATAAAACTGATATAAAAGTGTAATATTAATTTTGTATTTAACTTCGATAATTAAAATGACAGAAGTTACGATGTTCCTGTTTATATTATTACTGCAATTGATAACAATTTATATTATGTAGACTAATGAGTAATGATAATTATTATTTAAACATTTTAAACATAATATTTACCAACAAACGATGTATAATAAACTGCAGTTAAATGTATAATAATGATAATATATCCAGTTATTTTGGTAACAATATTATTTAACTATTAAATACTAATGTATAATTTTACTATATTATTTAACCTTGTGTTATTTTGTCATTTGTAATTACTAATTTAAACTCAAATTCTAACATTAATTTGCTAAACAAACGATGGATATGTTGACCGTTCATCTAAATGTCTAAATACGTAATAACATCACAAATAAATTCACAATAAGCGTGTATAAATTAAACAATATACAACTAACATAAATTTCCTTATAAATAACGAATGTCTAATTTTACACGTGTCACTTAGGTACATTATATTATTAATGAAATATTCCATTAATCAATTATTTGTTTAGGTTAAATTTGATATAAAGAATACAATATTAGTGTTATCTAAATTATGGTTTGTTAAATAACTGAGAGTAAAAGTGATTTAAAAAAAAGTTGTCTGATGTTAAAAGTTATTGATTTCGAATTTTAATCGTTATTTTTATTTGTTTATAAAAAAAAAAAAAAATAGTAGACTGTTACCTACAATATTACAACGAGTATAACCTATAAACGGAAAAGATGATCTAGATGAAATTACATTGCGCAAATATATTATGTAATAAAATGTGAGTGCAAAAAAAAAATCTTTTTAAAATCCTGTAAGTGCAAGTATAAAAACACATCAGAGTATAGAAAAAACTATTATTGTTGGAAAGGCGTTTTCTCGGCATTTACGGCTACGATAGTTTAAAATGTATTATTAATTATTATTTATTCAAATTCAAACATAATAATTTAATATCATGTTGTCTGTCAAGAATCCCGCCGAGTATAAACTACTTTTGTTTTCATAATAATTATAATGATATGTCAGTCTACGGAATTTGGGACAGTAATATAGTAAAATGACGAGGAAACTCCAATGAGAAATCCTGCAATTTGTACACATTTTGCATATTGTATTCGGTCGGAACCTCAACTGTCCAAGTAGTCCTACGACACTACGACAACGACGTTCATATTATTTTTTTATCAAAGGGTTTACGCGCGTAAAATAATATCGCCGAGACGTGGGGTAATGCTAAAGCGTACCAAACACCGTTTTCTGAGCCATCGATCTCCTGCTCCGACGGAGCGGCGGCGGTCCGATAGTGAAAAATCGGGTGCGCGCGCCCGCGCTTCGTCGTCGGGAAAATCGTCCTCGGCGTCCACTCTTCCACCCACCCGATCGAAACAAACAACCCGCTCGCCATGCCACCGACACGTCCACGGCCGGCGACGGCGCGTTGGAGCGTCTCGGGAGTGTGAATGGACCGCGCTAACCAGCGTACCAGTGTGGTGGGGAGGGGGCGCACACACACGGTATTTCGGTCACGGCGTATGGATCCACCTGCTGTACGGCGCGCTGCGGCGTGCCGGTTCGTAGTACGGGTGTCGCGGCCCGCAGTCGGTCGGGGTCGGGGCCGGAGCACCACTACGGTCTGGCGGGGCGGGTGGGTTACGATAGTGGAATGCCGTCGTAGTCGTCGTACGCCACCGCCACCCACCCTCGTCGACGTTGATCGCGCGCGCACGCACACGTACACCGACCACGGTCCATTGTGCGTGTGCGTTTGTGTGCGTGCGCGCATAGTATTCTCCGGCGGCGGCGTCCCATAGAAAAACAACGCCGCCGGCCATCGCCTACCCACTGACGCCGATACTTAAACGCGTGTATACACACTACACACACTCCACCGGCCGTTCCTCGTGTGAGTTGTTCCCTCGTCGTTTTTTCGCATGCGTTATCACTGCGTCGCGGTGTATAGTGTCAGCGCGCGGGTGCGCTCGTGTGTGCATACGTGTGCGCGCGCGTATAATAATACACTTTGTTCAATCCGGGAGCGCGCGCTGCGTGTAAAGCGAGTGGTGCTCCGTCGCCATGCGCCGTAGTATGTAACGTAGTAGTATATTATATCGTTGTAGTAGTAGTAGTAGTAGTAGTTGTAGTAATAGTAGTAGTAGTAGTAGTAGTAGTACTGTAGTAGTAATAGTATTAGTAGTGGTGGTGGTGGCGGTGGTGGTAGTCGTCGACATCCAACGCAAGTGACCGTGTGTGTGCGTCTGTGTGTGTCTGCCGCGTCTTTCTCGCTCGCTCTTCGACGCGCACGACCTTCTCTCCTCTCCCGGCGGCGCGAATATATACTATATAAAACATACTAACGTAACGTCGTAACCGCCGTCGCGCGAGTTAGTCGTTGACCGGCGTCGTAATTGTCGTGACGTGTGTGTGTTCGAAGGAAAATGCTTATCAGCACCAGTGGCTGGCTGCACGACTATTATTATTATTAATAACAACTTGTCCGGTAAGTAGTGGCGAACGGATATTATTTTTAAATTTTGCTTTATAAAAATAGTGTTTTCTCACGAGTGCTGTTGCGTTTAATTTTAATTTTATCTTGTGTACAACGGTATCAGGTGTCTTTTTTTTATCTTTCTCTCTCTACGGATCCGCGTGTGGTCGAAAGCTCGGTACGACGGTGCACCACTAACGCACACGGCCGAGCCGTCAACGAATCATTTGATCCGTCGTTGTCCACTTCCAGGACTCCAGGCTCGTGTACCTATACGTACACCAAAGTCAGGTGTACGGATAAAAATAGCACACAGGTGCGAAACGCGTCCTGGTTTAGCCTTGGACGTTCGGGACTGGTTTCCAGCTACGCGAATTTCGCGGGCTAGTTACGGTTTTGTTTTTAAGCTAAACACAACTTGTGTTTAAACCGTCCGAAAAACGAATGGAAATCGGATTACGCGTGTCTGACTGTGTTCGGTGGATATCTAACGTAGTATTTATCTGCGCGCAAGTGTGAGTGTGTGTGAGTGTGTGTCGTGCGAGCGTCGTCGGTGGAAACGAGCTCTCTAATCGGCTATTCATTGACACTTATGCACAACTATTTCGCGATGAGGTGTTGCGCGCTCAAGTTTTCGGCGTTTGTTTTTCGTTCCGCCTCAAGGTCGTCGTCGCCGCCGCCGATGTGTGATGGTGGTGCCCCGTTTCACACGCCAATTTTGTATCGTTTACGGCGTTCGTATAGGTTTCCTGTCTCGCCAATCACGAAAATTAAAAACCAAACAGCCGAGTTCGATCGCACTTCTCGTCACTCGTCCGTATGTGTGTATCTATATTGTAATATCGACAACATTTAATACGGCCCTTTCCGATGACGCAAACAACGGTTCTGCATAATTGTTTATTAGTACGGCACTCGAATTGCTGCTATGCTAAAAAAACCAGACACCGCTCGAGCTGAATGTAAATATCTACGATGCGCATTTTTCGTTGGTCGTCCGTCCGTTTAACAATATTCATTTTAATAAAACTACTGCGATATGAGCGGAGTGGAGCGGGCCTTTTGTTGACGAGAATCGGACACGTGGATTATGCCGTTTCCGAACACAACACGGTGTACTGTTATAAATTTATGATAACAATAATATGATAATATCATAGACGGGTTCGCTGTCGTTTATTTGTTTAGTTCGCTAATTGTCTGCAATAAACTAGTCAGGTATAAAATAATAATAATATAACGTTACAACGTATTCCGTTCCGAGTGGTTATGAAGGTGCCGAGACGGTATAATACATATTATGTATTAATAAATATTATATTATATTAAAACCATTAACCTTGCAGCCGACAGTCCAGTGCATCTTTCATTAGTCATAATATAATGTTATAAGTCACTTTACCTATACGTGCAGTGTAGCGTACGTTATCGTCCATAATATGATAACGCTATCATCTGCGTAACAGAATACTACGAAAGAAATTATCGCGAACAACGTCGTTACTGTAAATTATGCTTACGATCCGATTTCGCGAGCGCCGGAACTCGTCTAAGGGCCGTTCTTACGACGTCCGGTTAAAGTTAACCGACACTTAACCGGAAGAATTCTGCCGGTAATAAAATCTGTTATCAGTCGGTTAGCGTTAACCGACACTTTACCGGACATTGTAAGAACGGCCCTTAGACGTACATAGGAAGTCAGTGGTGGGTGTGTGTACTCTGCGGGGTTATTGGGTTTTGAGTGTTTCTTCCGGTACTCTTCCCGCCGTATCGATAAGTCGTTCATCGATGATAACGGCGTGTAAAACGTCAATAATAATAATAATTTAAATATAATGACTAATGAGTACTGTTGACAGAGACCGTCACGCGTCGCCCGTAAACGGATGAATAAGCGCGCGCGCGCGTGTGAGTGACGAGTGTGTAATGTGTATGCACGTCGTTTGCGTACAAAGGGCAATTATCTATCGTTGTTCTTATCGTAGATAAATTGGCCCGATTAATACCAATAATAATTATTGTTAGAGTACGAATATTTTAAGTGCATGATGCATTTATTGTGGTATTTGCAAAATAATCTATTCGTTCCCGAGAATACAATTTTACAGATAAGGCTCTTCGCTTTTATTGTATATTTTTTCTCCACACCGAGTATATATTAATATATTATTATTATTATTATGTTCTCAACCCGCTGAACAAGCCAGTTTTCGAGCCTATTGTGTACGATGTTTTGTTGTGTACGATTTTTTTTTCTATTAATTTTTTGCCGTTTATTTAAGATTTGTTTGAAACGAGATAAGCACGCCACACAGTTGCTATTGGCGTATTGTTCGAGAAACTGTGTGTACAAAAATTATCAGCACGCACGTGTCGAGTACGACTCTTTTTGTCTGTCCTTTATTGTTGTGGTGTTCTACACTACAACGTGTCTCCGGTATATACATATGATAGTATAATATAATATACGTTTAATAATGGAATATATTATAATAAAAATAATATAGTATAATATTATGTCAAGCTCGTTGAATGAAATTGTATTTTATCAGTACATGTTTGCGTGTGTGTCGAGACTTGAGAGGACATAACAATCTCGTAACAATCGTATATTGCTTTCTTTGTCTTCTTTTATACACCGCGCGTAACAGACATTTTATCGACTGCATAATCGGTATTATAATTTTATTAAATCTTATATTATTATCTTTATCATTTATCTTGTACTATTATCATTATTGTTGATTACTAACCTGTCTAGTTACTCTAGTTCTACCATTAACAGAGATTTACAGCAGATTTTTCTGTAAATTTTATAAATGTAGGTAATTAAATCATTAATTGCATATTTGTAAAGCCTATATTCCTATGTTTAGGACGTGAATAAAAACAAATAAATGACCGACAATCACATCTTTCGAAAATTATACTTTTTGATAAGTCTGATGTATGTCGGTTATTAAAATATATCAATTTAGCCTCATTCAAAATATGTTGTGAACGAACCCATTTCACGATTAATTTTGAAAAGCGTGCGTACCTCTCAGTTCCCCTATACCACGGCTTTTTTCATTTTCCATAATTTGTAGTTACCGACGATAAAAGAACAGAAACAACTTGTACACACAGCTCGGACTCGAGTAATTGCCTACGATTTTCATTGGCTTCTTTCGCAGTTTATTATTATTTTATTTTTATGGTTTGTCGCGCCTGCAGTAATACGCCCACACCGACAACATTTGCAAACACACGTACGCACAATGTCCCGGAACAATAATTCCGTTTTTGATATCACTCACCACAGTTTCCGTTATGCGCATAGATATTAAAGAATGGATAGGCCATGGCTACATTAATAAAATAGAGGGTCGTGTGCCGGAATGGGGAAGAGAGAAAGACTGTTTTTTAATGATTGTATCTCATTCTGGCAGAGGTATTATCATAAATTATATACAATAATTATATATATATGTATATTTGTGTTAAGACCTCTATAACCTCAACATTTTTTCATGTTCGTTCCCATATGATAAGCCATTCCTATCCATTCTTTAATATCTATGGTTATGCGGCGGTCTTATCAATAATATTTTGTAAATAATATAGCGATAACGTGGTTTAAAAAGTTTCGATTTCCTGACCAAAATTATTTACTATAGTTATACCGTATACATACACTTGTTTTCAAATTAGGTCAGGAGTCGGGAATCTTCTATTACTATCGTAATAGTAATTTATCAAAATGGTATATTAATATTAGTTAGATTTTAATTTCTAACCCTTGCGATTGGATTTCTTTTAGGTGTTTCTCAAGAATACGTGCAATGATCACCAGCGGTCTCGTGGTGGATGGCGTTAGCCACGGACTTCAGGCCCACTTACCGTATAACCACCAGGCTGTCCATAACCACCACCGTATGTCCTATGTGGAACCGTCGGCATACATGAAATCGGTGGGGCCACCGCCACCTTCACCACAGCAACAGTCTTCCGAGCTGCCATCCACGCCAGAGTTCCTGCGGCCGTTGCCGAAACCAGCGCCCGTGAACCCTCTAAAAGCTCCTCGGGCGTCGTCAAAGTACGCAGTGGATTGCCGTCCGGTCAACCTGACGGCCCCCAAAGAACCGTTGCCACCACCGTCGGTTGACCACCAGATCAGGATGGATGAACGACACCATCAATACCACATGTACGGACATCCTCGGCTCTACGTCAGCGCGGCGGCATACCAATCGTACCATAACATGCACCAACCGCCGGCACCATACGGTGTGTACACTAGCCCGTACGCACCTGTCATCCCGCGGGATATCAGGCACCATCTGATGCAACCGCCGCAAGAACAAAGGTACCCGAGTCCACCGAACAAGAACGGCGGTGTTAGCGTCGGGAGTCGAGCTAGCCCGTCGTCGTCGCCTCCCGAACAGTTCAAAGTTCCGAACGGTAGAGACAATAAACCACCCCTACAGCTGCAACAGCAGCGAATACTACCGCCTCCCCAACCGGCCACTACAGTAGCCACCGCCCCTGCCGTCAACCACAACAACATCATTAATAACAACAACATCCATAACAACAATAACCATATAGGCGCAGTCGCGGAACCCTCGCCAAAGAAACTGCGGCGCAACACGCCGGAACCGCTGTCACCGCCGGCGGCCAAGACGTCAAACTTCACCAAGGGTTCGCTGATACGGTTGGCTAACGGCAATATAAAAAAGGTCGAAGATATGAGAACCGAAGACTTTTTGAACTCTGTGGAGAACAGTGACATGCACAGGATCGATCCTAGTACGGTGGTGAGAATCGAACCCGTGACGGATTCGGCAGTCAAAGGCAACATAAAGATCACACTTAGCTACGGTGACCAAAGAAATCATCAGGTAAGCGGTATTCCAATTATTATTTTATTTTTCATCGATAAGGAAGTCGTCGTAGTAGTTTTCGTAGTAATAGTAATAATAATAGTAGTAACAGTAGTAGTATTATAGTAGTAGTAGTAGTAGTAGTAGTATTTTCGATCGACCGCACTCTCAATCACTCCCACCACTCGCCGTACACGCAAAACCGGCGGCGGCATCTCGTCGTATATTAAACTTGTATAGTAAAATATGGGCTCTTCTTGGAATCGGGTTTCGTGAAAGACCGGCGGAGTAGGAGGTGGTGAAGACTAAATACGAATAGTAGGTGGATGACGTTGTGGTGGAGTAGGAGAACCATTAGCGCGGTGGTTTAAATTCTGTATTTACTTCTGGAATGCAACCAAGACGATACGGGTTTTTTATTATTATTACTTTTTATCACGACGGCGGTGCGCGCAGTGGGTGCGCGAGGCGGTTGGTGGTGCGAGAGCGATGGGCATGAAATCTTGCTACGACCTTGGGAGTCGACGAGAGGAACGCGGCGGCGGCCGCCGTTCGACGAGGAGAGTTGTAGTGAGTGACATTGTTCCGGACTGGTTCTAGTTCAAGAGGTGTGGAAAAACCCGGAGCTTGTGGAGGCGGCCATATTGCGTGGCACGAGTTTGTCTTGGCGCGAGCGAGCGTGTGTGTGTACACATTTTAGTCGTAGTATTTGTGAGTGAGCGAGTGTATTAATATTGTACTACGCGCGCGTTGGAATTCCTTGTCCGTCGACGACCACACGACAAAACGACGCACGCGAGTGTGTATTCGACGCCGTTTTATCGCCAACCACCTTTTTAACGAAATTGAATTATAAATTGTATAATTTATTATACATGTATCGCCTATGTATTTGAATAATTTTTGAATTTCGTTTAAGGCCACCGCCGGGACAGATTTTCACGACGTGCCCGACCGGTTTGTTTTTCGTGATGTATTGTTCTCGGTCCACACGTGTAAAGTCTTCTCATACGCCCTCGCCCCCGCCCCTGCACACACACCCACCCACAACTGATATTCTACGATCATTGCCAAACGACGCAGACCCCATGCCGCACACGCCCGTCGGAGTAATAGCCGGAATTTGTTAACGGTTAACACGTTTTTAGAAGTTTTCCTACGATCCCGGAAAACGAACATAACACGGCCCTCGTCTTCGAAATGTACGTGTGTGGGTCTTGGAAATCACGCACATCTGGTGTGTGGTGTCACATGTTCGGAATTTCGTACTCTGTCTGTGTGAGTGTAACGCACGATTTTTTGAATCGTTCCCGGTTTTGATCCTCCGCCGCAGTATTAATAATTTATTATTGTCGTCGGGATGGAATATATTGTATACTCTTGCTACACTATTATTATTTAATTAATAGTTTTATATTATTTTTGAGTGATAAAAATAATATTATTGTACACTGTAGAGTGTAGGTCCAAGTTTGGTTTAATTCTTCAAAAGTGTACCTATTAATAATCAATAAAGTATCGTATCTTAAATCATGACGTTGATTACACGGTCGTCCAAAAAAAGAACGGAAAATATAAACACTTATAACTTATAAGTTATAATATATTATGATTAGAGATGTGAGTGCTGTAAATTTACCAGGTAAATTTTTACCGGTAAAAAAATTTACCGTAAATTTTACCCATTTTTTTTTACTGGTAAATTATTTTTTACCAAAAAAAAATATTGTGTGGCCCCTCTAATTAAATGAAATCAAAAACGCCTAGTCTAAATTGTAAAGAGATATCTTTTTTATCAACTGATACAGTGTTATTATCATTTATAATATTGATATACTTGTTATTGTTTATATAGTTTGTTATACACTATAGGTAGTATCAATATTCTGCCAACCCTACTATATTTCAGAACATTAAATATCAGTAGTAATTATTAAACATTTTATATAGGCAGATCGCAGATACCAAGAAGGCAGATAATATGATATTGATAATATACCATTAATTATTATTAATACAAAAGTTAAGTCTAAAATCTAAAAATATACATGTTTTGACTCAAAAAGTAATAAAGGTTATGTGAATTTTGATTCAGTTTAGTTTAATTTAAATTATTTATTAATATTGTAATATGAATAATTAAATATTCATATTTCATAAAATGTACTAATTACTAATGTCTAATACAGAACAATAGACAATATATATTACCATATTTTAGATTTTTTGTTAATTATTGTTATTATTAGAAAGGATTAGATTTAACAAGTAGGTATACAACATTAGTACCCAATACAAATCGTATTTACTAATGAGAAATAGTAAAAAATAACAATGGCTCTAAGATTTAGCTATTTTACCATTTTTACCACCTTATTGGTAAATTTACAGTAAAATTTACCGGTAAATTTACCAATATTTTTTTTTACGTAAATTCTCCATCTCTAATTATGATTAGTATTGATTACGAAAGTACTAAACTATATCGATGCCCATTTTTCTAATATTTTATCGGCACTAGTGTATAAATTTTAAATTTTAATGCTCTTATCTATAATACCCCTCTGGTAAAACGATTGTCTTTAAGAAAAGAAATTTTTCAAAAAATTTAATGATATTGGAAATATTTTGTATTAAAATTTGTTCCACACACATTAATAAATACTAAATTACCAGTAAAATGTTTACAATTTCTGCATGCATGTCAAAGAATTCTATATTTTTTTAATAATTATTTTAAGTTTTTAAATTATCAAAGTGATACATTGTACTGTCGTGTACTCATGTCTCACGACAATTACAAATTACAACACACGAATTTCAAATTATTGTATAGTTGCCTACAAGTGCATGCAAATTTATTTCAATTAATAATTTAATTATTGTAGGTCTGACTGGTCCGAGAAGTCTTACGAATTCGGAGAATGTGTTAATGTTTTAATGATATATAGTATTATGTCGTAATTGTATTATAAATGTACCTACTAATATGATATTTATCTACGAGTTTGTGTGTTAAACCCATTCAAATGACATTATTAACTTTTAACTACGCAACGGTCTTTGTTAAGCAACGTTGTTCGATTTAAATCGTGTTCATTGTCCAAAGCAAGTTATAGTACACACTTTACAGTACACACCGTCGTGTTATACAAGTTTGTCGGTAATAGGTACATATTATATTATAAAACCGAATGCTTGATTTCAAAATATTTCTTATTAGTTCGATTGTTATATTATTATTTATTAGGGTGGTCATTAACATTGAATCAATATTGTAAATCCATGAATTATTTGTTAAGTCTTCACCTATATTGTAATGATCACCGATATTTTTTACGTCTATCATCAACATGATAAAACTTAAATATATGATGTACTTTCTCGTTTCCCGGAATTCTCTGTGCCGAGAATTATAAATGTATTTTTTAATATATTGGAATATCATATTGCATGTTATTTTTTTATCTAATGCGTAATGGCCATTTTCGTCGAGAATTCCTATTAAGCAATTAGGATCGTTTCCACTAACTCGTTCAAACCATACAACTGAGCATTAAATTTAAAAAAATTATATCATTATTTATTATAATAGATATTGTGTTGTTTTAACGGATAATCATCATTAAAATTCGTTCCCCGTATTTGTTTTTGCATTTCGCATTTCATTATTTTTGATCTCGGAAGAAAAAAATAAGTACGCTGCTCAATACTCCTACAATATGAATATTTATCTGTACATGGCATATTGGCATGTGCAGTTTGCAATGTGGTTAGTAATGAGTAATGACTGATGAATAATAATAATAATAATAGTAATATATGTGTCGACCAGGTTTACGGCACGACTGTTTACTAAACGACGGGCTAGCTGAATCGTTGCCGATGGGCAATAAATAAAAACCATTCCTCGGCAAGCGTTTTACTATAAGAAAAAAAAATATTATCCAGTTCAAAGAGCAAAAAATTGATATAGTATAGGTTTTATTTTTTTCAACTCATTTATTTCGTCGGCTGTGGCGCCGGTCGCATTTCATTACGTAACACGTATTTTTCATACTCCGGTCGGTGCAATCTCTACCACGGCAGTCTCATTATCGAAAACGCATAAATTTCATTCAACAATAGTAATTAGATATTACGCACGGCCGCGTTTTCGTGATACGTGGTTACCGGTTAGTACCGGTGATCTATAGTGGCGATCGCGCGTCATCGTCGTTTTCTCTAAACACAGCAACACGCGTTACTCGCGGGTCGCGGTCAACCCTCGTCTACATTTGGTTGTCTGCGCACACTTCCTCTCCTCGCCGTCCCCTTTGTTTTTCTCGTCGTTGTGTACTCTTTTTTTCTCCGCTCGTGCAAACTAGTTTTGAGAATGGAAAAAAAAAGATGCCCGAGAAAGGAAAGAACGAGTACAACGACGGCAGCGCACGTATAGAGAAAGAGAAGATGGCGAAAAAAAAGCCGATATCAAACACAATGCCAAAACGAACTCGTCGCCCCTTCTAACTCCCCTCGCCATAACCCGATTCAGCTCCACAGAGAGTATTGTTTGTGTGCGTGTGTGTGACCTTTTTTCGTCTGAAGGTCGGAATGCAGACATCGATTGGAAATGCTAATACGGTGCCCCTTCCCGGCTCCTCCCGCGCGTTAAGCGCACTGCTCGAGTGCACCCGTCGCGCATGTGCACCGAATAACTTCCCTTCCGACGAGATAGAGGGTGACTGCGTGTGACCCCTTTTGGTACCCCCCCTCCCCATACAGTCTTCGGCAATAGTAGCAAAAAAATGTTCTCTTTGCATACTGAATGAACCGATTCTAGTATCCTACCCAAAGGCTATATAATTTCTCATTATACAACATTACTACTTCTACATACTTATGTCTTTATATGTATACATTTGGATTTTATCCGGCACACATAGTCACGACTTAAATACGTACTCGTAACTCCACTATTGCCAATCACGCGAGTCGATTTAAAAAAAAAAGTGCAAAAAACCAGGGTCATAAATTTTAATCGATAATCAAGGCGGACAAATAAACGTGCGCTTTACGTTCAGACGAGATCAAACTACTCGATAGTCACAGTTGTCGTTGTTAGTATTTTGGTTTATCTTTTCGACATGGGTCAGGGTTATTCGTGTCAGGGAAATGAGGGTTAAATTGTAGGACTTGTTTAGAGTTCGAGAGTAAATAATATTATACGTTATTATCGAACTCGTGAGTACACCGATAAATTATGTAGTATATATTTCGAACCATTACTAGATCATATTAGTGTATCATCTTATTTCTTATATATAGCTTATGGCTTGAGGGGCATACTATAATATATTTTAGACGTTTTTAATTGGTCATTATTTTGATATAATTTTTGAATCAATATTTCATATTTTGTAATAATTGGTCTGCAATAATAACAATGTATAAATTCAATATGATATAGGAAACCGGTAGGTAATAGTACATTAGTACATATCACTATAGTAATATGTACAATGTACTTATGTCTTACATACATATATTATTTAATACATTTTTTTTTATTAATACTGATGAATCAATACTTACGCCAAAATTAAATGTTAGGGGATTGTAAACGAACCGATTATAATGTACGATATAGTTGATAATACTTAATATTTATATAATTATTTGTTATAGAATAACACTTATATTATGTAGTTTAGTGTTATTAGTTATCACTTATCATAAACATTATACTAATCCTTGTCCCTAAGAACCTATATAGCTGTCTGCCTTCAGTACTGATGTTGTGATGTAATAAAAATTTAGCTTTTAATAATATATCCGCATATACAACACTATACTGCAGGAACGAACTTAAAGTTTAGAAAGGAAGGGGGGGGGGGGTCCAAAAGTCAGTAGTCATGAAAATTTACAAATTATGGAACTCGCGTGTCAATAAATCTTCAATATTCCGTCCCACAATGGAGGTGCCAGTAAAAATGTGTCTTCACTTTATTTTCATGACCATTAATTGAAGTTTAAATTTTATAAAATTGTAAAATAATAATAATTTTTGCTCTAACTTTTTCAGAATGACTTATTTTTTTCCAACTGGTCCACATTGAAACATGTTTTTTCCGTTAATCGTTAAATGCGTATTAATCTATATACACCATACACGTGATAATAATAATATCTTAGTAACGATGTGCTGTAGTGTACGGATGGATGGTATTGGTGGGGACGTGGGGTTATATGGAGCAATGTCAGTGTTTTGGTTGAAGGGGTGCGTGAGTGATGTGCTCTCGCGTGACACATGGTTTAGACACAAACATCGCATGTGTAAATGTGTTGGTCGTAAAAACGAAGAGAAAAACAAAACGTAAACGATCGTAGTGGGTTGGTTTTACTATATATTATGTATAGTATATACTTATATTGAAAAACAATGACTAGCGAATACATGGTAGTCGTCACTCGTCTCGACATTTGTGACAACGATCACACGGTTTCTCGTGCTGGCTTATAAATTATTATAATAAATATTAATAACGTTTGAAGCGCAAACACAATACTAATATAGATAGAGCGATAGATATACTCAATACTCATACCGAGACATAATCATATTAATCCTTATTTTTTCCTGATATTTGTCAAATAAACAATAATGTTTCAACGACGGTAAAAAATGGAAAAAATTTTGGAAAAATTAGATCTTCCCAAGAATACGTACGTGGCTATATTACGAAAGTTTCGTGTGGTTTTTAGCGGCTTTCCTTTGTTGTTCACCCTGCGGGACCGACCGAGCCCTGGCAACAGCGGGTTGCCCGCGCATGCGCCCCATCCGCTGGAGCTTATGAATTGTGCTGGGAAATTCATTCATACAACCCACCACCCGCGTGATTTCCGCGACGTCGCTGTCGGTGCCCGGTGGTCGTGACTCAATGGCGGCCGGATAGCGCACCAGCCGCCGTGTCCGCCGCGCTTGCGTCATTATTATTATTATAGTACACGCTGGATGCTTTTTCTAATCACGTTTAAGGTGTAACATACTCCACCTCGTCCGGTTAACGCTTATGATGATAATTGTAAATTTAAAACAAAAAGTATTTTAAAAATAAATACCTATATTAACTTAATACCAGTGGTCGAAATGGCTCAAGATAAATGGAGGGATGCCTTACAATTCAGATTACCTGATATCATTATAACATTCTTCGCACCTTGTATTATATTTTTTTTTATTGTTCACATTTTGTTTATGCATCAAAACACTACAATCTTTTTTTATCATAAATAATGTTTAAAATGAAACAAATAAATAACATATTGCTAGTTTAGGTGTTATTTTTCTTTGATATACGAGCAGATAGTATGACGTAACATTTGTTATCAACGCTTATCATTTTTAGTATTGGTGAAACTGCCTATACTAAACAACACGATAAGGCTGGGCCTCAGTATTATAAAACAATATTATTTTCACCGAAAAAATAAAAAACTTTCTTATATATAAATATTAAAATGATAGTAAGTATTTAATTTTAAAACACGATTCTTAATAGGGATGCGTTAATCTAGACAAAATAAGTAGAAGGATGCCATCCCCCCGTATCCCCCTCCACTTCGACCACTGCTTAATACTAATATTTATATAATAAATATAAAATATATTTGAGCAAATATATCTACGTCTATCATTCCGGCAACTCGGAAAACATACTATTCGTAGGTCCGATCACTAAATTATCATTAAATTTGTATACGAGAACTCAAGCTGTCTGTGTTGTAGCGTCAAGTAGTTTTACTACATTTTCATTTTACGGCAGTTTTATATTAGATATAAACATTATATTATATATAATAATTGTTGAAACTTGAAAATCAAAACGTTAAAATAAAATATATTTTTAAATATGTGTGTGTACCTACACCTTGATACATGTTTAAACTGTGAAAACGAAAAAAAGTGATATTGGGTTAATAATTAATAATAGAGCTCGTGCAGTATTTTTCCTAGGAAACACCTTATAAATATTCATTTGTATTACACATCGTATATACATTATCCGTATCCACATTTAAGTCATTAAGTGTAGTGGGCGGATGTTATACAATAATGACGTATTTATATTTAAATCTATTTCAATGATTTTTGGGCGTTTTGTGTTTCAATAATAATAATAGTAAAAAGTTTATAGTATTTGTATTAAATTCCAATAATACACTGTCTGTATATTAGTGACAATGTAGAATAGTTAATAAACCCATATACTTAGTTATATTATAATTAATAATGATAAACGGGGCCCATACAAACGAGTATAGCGTATAGCTAAAAAGTAAAAAATTCGCCACCCCCTAAGTAAAAGGACGTAATTCGGTTTTTTCATAAATTTTTTTTTAATTTCATCATTTAATGATTGTATAAATAGTAGACGGAAAAAAAATGTTTAAATAAAACCGTGTACATTTTAATAATATCCGATTAACAAATTAAATAAAAAAACAAATCACGACCCGACGAAAAATTGAAACATATTATAAACTGCGATAGGAGCCAGAAGAGTCACGCGCCTCCTCTCTCCGCATTGACCTCGGCATTGACGTTTTCTGCGTAATCGGTAATTTGCTGTCACACGTCATTCATAAAAAAAATATATATTATGCTCTCAGAACATTGTATACAATATACATATCACATATATTATACATTTTTCTAGAGATGTGAGTGCTGTAAATTTACCAGTAAAAATATTTCCTGTAAATTTTACCAATTTTTTTTTACCGGTAAATCATTTTTTACCAAAAAAATGTTGTGTGGCCCCTCTAATCAAATTAAATCAAAAACGCGTAGTCTGAATTGTAAAGAGATATCATTTTTATCAACTGATACTGTGATATTATCATTTGTAATATTGATGTATATTTGTTATTGTTTATATACAGTGCCGCAACTTGGTACATATTGGTGGGTTTGCGACCAAATATATAAGGCCCATGTATAGTGGCACAGCTATGAGGGGGGAGGGGACTACGATTCAGATTTCAGACCCCTCTACAAAATATTCCTTATTTATTTAGATATAAGCCGCTTATAGGTTATTTTAAATGAATAGTTTTGTTAGGTGGGCTGTAGCCCCCCAGAATTTCAACCCTAATTGCGACCATATGCTCATGTAGGTACAAATAGGTCATTAAATACATATTGCTTGTTGTTTTTAGCTATATACATTATATTGCGTAGTTAATATAATATACAATGCCTTACTGCTTACAGATAGGTGAAGAGCATTTAGCACATTGTACATTGTATTGACTGTAGTACAGTACACAGACATGTGAGGACTAAGGACTCCTCAGGAGCGGATACAAGAGGGGCTACGGGGGCTGAAGCCCGCCCTTAGACTAGGACTTCGGTACCTAAAATATTTCAAAACTTAAACTAAATGCTCATGCTTTTATGTACTTTAAGTAAATTTTTTTGTCTAGCCCCCCTTTTTTTCATTTCTAGATCCTCGCCTGCTGAGGAGCAAAGTGGTATGAGGCCCTTAAAACCATTTATTTTTTTTCTTGTCCCAATTTAAACGCAATAAACCATCAGCCGTCAAAATATAGCAAAATTAAGAAATTCGAGAATATTATATTGGTAGTATAATTCAGCCCCCTGCCATTAGAAATTATCACTTAATTATCACCTAATACAAATCGTATTTACTAATGTCTAATAGTAAAAAATAACAATGGCTCTAAGATATAGCTATTTTACCACTTTTACCACATTATTGGTAAATTTAGCACTTTAGTAGAACCCACACAATATGCGTGTTTGTGTAGTCTCTTTTCATTCCTACGACGTTTCCCTTCGATTGACCGTTCAATTTTCAAGTAATTTAAACTACAGTTTTCGATTACCGAAATCTGATAATGTTTAACACTATCTTCGTATCGAATTCGCTTTTTATCGGCAAACTGAAATCCACGAGTACACACACGACACACATTAGTTATTACTATTATTAGCTTATTAGTTATTACCTACAAAATAATATGTTATAATGTTTACTTCTATTATATAGGTAGTCAGTCTATAGATAACATTTCTGTGTTCCGTAAATGTTTGGTAAACTGTTTTACTAGAGCCATAACTCGTGGAAATCGTTTTCACCTATTAAATATACTTACATATCTAAATATTTTAGAATTTTTAGTTTTTGTAGTACGAAGAAAACCATATAATATAATTAATTGTATTAAAATATTAAACACATAAATAATTCCAAGTTACATTTAGATTTTTTTGATTCATAACGCGCGTTGTTGAAATCAAGCCAACTGGATATTATGTTAAATGCACATAATGCAATTTTCCTTTGTACTATACAACAACAATTTACCATTAGCGCTTGGGTCAGCTGTCTTGAAATGTAAATTTTTTTTTACTAAACAAACTAAGCTTGCTTAAAAACAACTATCTGCTCAAATACAATGAATCTGATTTGTAAGCATTCTAATAACAAGCTGTTGTGTGTACAGCGTGTATGCATTATAGACTCTATAATAAATGGGTTATTAAATATGAAAAGCAATAAAACGCGTCGCTACTTGGCGTTAGAAGTGGTTTTATTTCGTATGTTCCATAAAAAACTATAGATGTATGTGTACACAATATAACTTACATTAGGTGACAATCATAATAATCTTTACTCATTATTCATTATTATTACTTATTCGTTATTAATTTACGTATGAATGAACGCCGAACGTGTTTTAAACCCAATAAAATCGAATACTATTTATTATCCTAAGAATAATGACTCCGCACCGTACATAATATGTATAATTATTATACATATTATGTGATAATAATAATATGTTCCGCCGTGTATATGTCGAATATTGATTCAAAACCGTGTGGAGTAGTTAAGATGTGAATCTTTTTCTTTGTGTGCAATTTCAAGAGTTTGGCCGTTATAGTTTTATATAGATGCCACAGACAGCCACAACAATAAAATATTTATTATGACGGTTACAAGTTTACAACTTATAAATTATATTTTCGTCAGGATTGTACCGTGAATCACGATCGACAGTGATGAGGACGTGATTTGGACACGCTGTTGAGTTATCGCAAGAAAATAATAATATCAAATAAACGTTATCGTGATCGAGATAATAATATTATAATATTATATCAACATCCAAACAATTATCATTAATCATTTAATATTTTATTAGTTTTATTATTGTAACGTGCGGTGTAGTATTTGACTGGCGACGGTACCTATATAATCCGGACGAGGCCGTGTCCGAAATCGCAACGCTGTCGCATGCGTCGTCGTTGGCGTCCCTCCGACGTGACGTTCGCGATTCAATATGGGAACGTTGTTGTATGCACATTTGAAACGTGTATTGACTATCGGAGAGCGTACGAGCGCGATGTCATATATTATTTTTTATAAATTCGCGTTGTTCTACGTAACCCAATACATAGTAGGTACTCATAGTGCACATCGCGCGCACAAGCAAATATCGTCAAGCGGTGATTGCGCGCGGCAGTGGGGGAATTTCGTCCTTGAGGCAAGGCAGGGTCATTACTATGTAGGCTAACGTAGTCGTTGTAGTAGGCTTATAATATATATATTATTTATATCGGTCTCCCGTCTCCGCCTCGCCATCGTTCCCTCTCACCTGCCCGTGCGTTTCCTCGCCATCACCGACGACCGATTGATCGCCTCTTCACCGCGCTCGCAGGTAACTCCACTCCTCGTATTCATCTTTCCGAAGTCTTCGTAGTTGGACGAAAAAAATAACACACGTCACGTATATAATATGATAGAATAATTGCTTTTTTTCAGTCGTCGACGACCATCTCTCCGACTCCATCAACATCTTGCTCGCGCGTCGAGTTTGTTGACCTGTTGCACTCCCGACCACTGACCGACGTGCGATAGAGACGGCAGCCGCCGCATATTATTACACATACACGCCCATGGTTATTGCCAAAAAAAAAAAATAATAAATAAATAAAAGAAGTACAAATCCTGTTCGGAGAGTTGGCCTTGTTCGAGGACGAAGAAACGCGCGTATATATATACATAATTCATATACTCGTCGGTCGTCACACGCACACCAAGCCGCGTTCGCGTTTCTTCCTATAAAATTTACATAATCGGTTTTTGTTATTATTATTTTTTCCATCCGTCTGGGCCCGCCGTTTATAATAAATTGGTACCATTAGAGCAGCCACTCAGCGACAGTGTTATATATTATCATAAAGTTACTACTTAGTTTCATCAAGGGCGTCCCCGCATCATATTATAATCCGCGCGAGATGCGGCGTCGTGTTCAGTTTACCGCGGCGGGTTACCGAAACGATGGAACGTGTTGGGGAGACGTACGTTGTCATCCCGCCACACCGCCGTCGTCATATTTGATGACATCCGTCATTCCTTTGTGGTGGTGGTGGTGCCCCGCATTGCGTGTTACAAATTACAATTATAAACATCCGTGGGAGTGGTTGTTGTCGCGCATTGTTCCCCACCCCTCCACACACACAAACAAACAAACACTACATTGTCACATGTATATTATACAAAATACAATATTATAATTTATCTTATCGTTTATTATAGTATAATATCGTCGATATATTGTATTATTTTTTTAAGCGTGTATTATAATATTGAGTGTATACGTGCGCGCACGCCATATCTCTGGGTATACAATAGTCAATATAGGTACCGATTTGAATATTAATCACGTCTGAGTTGTTGTTAGGAAGATTTCGCTTTTAGGAAAACAAATCGCGTCTTCGGCTAGACTGCAGCTAGAGCGTTGGGACTACTTAAATACATAGTACACGCCTCACCAACTAAAATGTAGACGATAATAATAATATGTCGCGGGAGGTTTAATTAATAACCGTTTTCGTTTTTAGATCGGCAGTGACAACAAAAAGACGAATTCAGTGGCGGCCATTGCGACCGCGACGTCCAAGTCACATCAGGTGGAAATGGAGAGCGGCGCAGAACACCCGTACTTCGTGTTTGGCCGGGGCTGGGCGTCGTGGAGCCCGGCCAAGACACTGGCCAAGTACGGGCTGACGTGCCAGCGGCTGCAGGTGGGCGATGTGTGCGTGTCGCTGACGAAACGATCGTCGGCGGTAGCTTCTGACTCGACGACAACGACCACGACAACGCCACCGCACGGAAAACGACGGCAGCAGCATAGCGTCTCGGTAGCCGTACAACAGCAGCAACAACAACAGCAACAAAATCTCCATCATCTCCATCAACATCATTCGGCGGCCGTTCAAAAAGCTCAGCTGCAGCTGCAGCAGCAGTCTGTGGACGACGAGAAGAATAGCAGGAACAAGAGACGGTGGTCCGCCCCTGACCCAGAGCCCGGTACTTAAGAGCACAGTTTATAAGAAGAAGACGACAAATCTCTGTGCCTAAATGTTTTTTTTCCGCGTCTCGGTCTTTCTCAAACTTGATGAACGCGTAAACGACGTTCACGTCTTATATATTTATGCCATCGTTTCGCGTTGATTTTTGTATATTTATAATTATAAAATATTTGTACGCGCGAGATTTTACGGGACAAAAGCGACGTCCAAAAATCTTCTAGTCCCCTACCCCATCCTCCTTTTTCCTTCCATCAACGACGTGACATAATGTTTCGTTTTGTTTTTTGTACACTTTTATTGTTTTCGCCATGCCCAACCCGAATCGAATTGATTCCAGTCTCTCGTGGTGGTGTTTAATTTGACAGTTTTGTAATGATTCCCAACTTCGCGCTCGCAGTTACTTTTACTTCATGAGTAATCGTAATAAGACTGAAAATTCTTGGAAGGTTTCGAGAGATTGTTTTGCATAATTCGAACACTCATGGTACAAAAGGTATATACATTAATAATAAATTATAACCACGCGATTTTTGGCCAGTGAGGATCAGCGCAGGAACAACTAAAAACTAAAAAAACAAAACTTTATGATAAACTTAAGGATTCACTCGTTTTCTCTCAATATTGTGGAACATATTTAAATAAAATTTGTTATGTGTAAAAATGAGAAATACCTATTTTTATCATCGTTATTTTGTTAAAAACTCAAACAAACATTTAGATACATGTTATACATTCACTATTAAAAGTCTATAAAATGTATTTTTTTTTGGAAAAAACAATGTAAAAATCAATACTTACTTATATTTCGTGTTTAACTATCTATAAAAATAATATATATGTAAACCACTTTTTAATATTAATACGCTTAAAACTAAATGCCATACATTATATTGTGTTATTATTATGTATAAGTTTGCAGTATTTCAAAAGCTCTAAATTTATTTCTGGATAGAATGATCTCATCGCGCGTAAATGAACAAATTTTTTTTCAAAAAATTTTAATTTCTCCTGTCTTTCTAAATTAAAATTTTTACGCATGTGATATTTTAAAAATGAGGTGGAAATGACCTTTTGATTTTATATTAAAATAATTATAATGGTATATATATTATAAAATAACTTAAAATAATATTACTATATACGAACATTTGACTCTCAAGACTATAGTTAAAAAATAATATATTTTTACTATGATAATTTTCTTTTAATAATTATTAATTATATACTTATAACTATTTTTGTTAAAAATCTGATAAGTTGAAGAGACTGATAAGTACATGATAATCGCGGTTGAGTTTAACCACTTAATTATTATATTTTTTCTCTCAGGTCTAAAGACTGTAGATGTGAAATTCTTTTTACCTCTCAACGATATGATATTTATTTATTTATTTTTAGCCCATGCTTTTTCATGCACATATCCTCATTTTGCCTAATGTATAAATTATAATATTTAAACTTATTGATGTATGAATGAAAATAAAATTGCCGATTTGTATTTATATATTTTATTGTATAAAGTGATACAAAAATGGCAATAATACTTTGAGTTTACCAGAATGTTATTTTTATTTTTTTTTATTACTTTACCTATATATTATACATGTATATTGTATACATGTTTATATTTTTTATGTTTTTGACTATTTGATATTTTACATGTATTGGATTAGTTACAATGTTTATTACCTTTTAAAACGTGAACTTTGATTGTATTGTATTGTGTTAAAAAAAAATAATATTTTGTTGAGTCTATATTATGTACAAATCATACATTGTTTTTCTTTTTTACACTCGTTTAAACCATATATACTTATTTATATTATATATTTATTTTAATTTATAAAGGTGTCCTAATAACATATGCCATAGTTGTCTTACGGATGATTATACAATATTACATTATAATTTTAAAATTCATAACCATATGCGTTTGTTGTACGTTTCGTAACATGGTTAAAATTTAAAACATGATGAGGATGTCAGTGCACCATTTGTTTTCTCTCTCTTCAACAAGTGTGCAACACAATATATTATTTGCATACAGGAGTATGCTGTATTGCTGTTACCTTTAATATTAGAGTGAATTGTGACCTATTATCAAATACTTAAAGATAGGAACTTTATCTATGTTTATGCGTTGAATCTTGTCATCTTGGATTGTTTACGATGTTTTAATTGTTATGCGCGTTATGCGTATGTAAAATATTACAATTTAAAAATGCTCATATAGATACATAGCAGAAAAATTTCGATATTGTAAAAAAGCTGTAGGTAATACAAACACAGATAATGTTCTTAAATTTCACTTTGAGTATAGATCAATACTTAAATTTACTTCAATATTAAATATATCAACACAATATGGCTTAACGCACATTTTCGATGTTGCTCACGGGTCAGAGAATATACTCGGACAAATGGTGTGCTAACGTCCTCGTAAAGGCGTGGGAGTGCTTGTATCAAGTTATAAACCTATGAGAGTTCTGATCGTTCAGTATATATTTGTATTTTAATTATTGAAAAATGTCTTCTCTAAAACTCTGTTCTGCGAAGAAGTAATAGTTATCAAAGCATGTGCATTTCTCAAATAAATTCAACCGTAAGACTTTCATTTGTAAATTCAGTGAACTGTGAACACATGCGTTTCAATTTTAAAATTATATACAACTTATATGTTAAATTAGATAAAACTATAAATGATAAATTATAATTCATAGAAGATTGATGTTTCAATAAAAACTCAATGCCAAAAAAGTACAATAATTATAAGCTTATTACATATTTGGTTCTTATTGTGTTTATTTAACAATGTTTATGGATATAAAATTTGTCATAACTCATAATAAAATTTATATTTAATTGATAATCCACAGTATGTAATTGTAATTTATATGAATACTATTATAAATTATAATTTATTATAATATTTTTGTTATTTGATGTGACTTATAGTTCACTTATATTAGAGATTAAGTTTAATTTATAATTGACACTAATTATATTGCATACAAGTTCAGTATAATATTACTATATTATTTAGGTATCTATAGTTTGCTAAATGAAAAATGTTGTTATCGAAATACAATACAAACTGATTTTTAATAAATTGTTCTATACATTTTTAAATGTAAGTCTTTCTAAATAATTTTATTTTATGATTTGTGTTATTATATTCACAAAGGTTTTCTTATTGAATAATTACAATTGCACAATATATTTTATATTCATACAATTTTGAAGTACCTATGCAGTTTTAAATAATTTGGTGTTCAACATAAATTATACGAAAATGAATAAGGAGACATGAATCATAGATCTATAATAATACACGTAAGTATTTTAAATATTAATTATTATTTATGTTATTAACCCTACATTATGATAGAAAAATGATTTTATTTTGCATTTTTAGCAAACTGATTGGGTAGATAGGTACATACATACAAATAATGTTCAACATAATTTATTATGAAATAAAAAACCAGATGATTTATTAGTTACTAGTTTGTAGCATAGGTTAGTTAACATTTGGATTCATAACCAGATATCATGTCTTAACAGTTATTGCATTATTTTATTCATTAATTCATTAAAAAGTAATATAGATTAGGGGAGGGGGTGTTAATTATAAACATATTAAACAAAAAACATTGAAAATAATACGTACAAACTATAAATCTTATTTTAATTAATTAATAAGTATAGGTACATTATGTCAGTTTATGGTCAATAGATATTAGATACTAATAATACGAATAGATTATAAAATAAAAACAGTGCGTCTTTTTTGGATCAATGACAATTTTTCTATTATCTCTTCAACTGCCACTTCGACTTTGCGATGAATATTTAAAGATGCTTATCCATTAAGTCTTAATTGGCCAACAGAATTTATAAGATTCGTTTTTATTAATTTTAATGCAGAAAAAATTCTTTCTGGTTCACATCACGATGTAACCGGTAATGTTGCAAATATTTGAAGGAGCTTCAAAACATTTGGAAACAGGTTTTTATTGCACTTACCAAGAGCGTCAAAAACACCTTGTACCTACTGTTAGTTTTTCAAAAGGTGTACACCATAACTTCACCTCTGTTTTAATAACTTCTTGATCAATATCATTTGAACAAAAATCACTTAAATCTTTGATCGCTTGTTGATTATAATTTGTATTAGAAATGAGAAAATAAAGGCCAGCTATAATCGGTAATTTAATTGTTACACTAAACTGTCCCTAGGTAATTAGATATATGTTTTTGTCGCTTAACCTTTCTAGGAACGATGATTTCAAAATCCACATTCTTTGATATTTCTGTTAGTTCTTCAAAATACTAATGAAACCCTACCTCACAATTATTTCCAACACTCTGGATTTCAGAAATTATTATGTCAATATGATTTAAAGCTTGAAATAAATCTATATTTTTTTTATAAATATATATAATATATACAAAAATGTTTTGTGTATTGAAATACTTTATAAATGATAATAATAGACTTACATTGAATTCTGATGTTTGAATAGCTGAAAGTAACTGAGGTGCTCCTCTTGATGATAATTCAGTATTTGAAAGCAATATAATTTCTTAAAAAGAGATATAATGACTGGATGAAAAACATAAAATACATTTATTGAGTTGTGTCTTTCAGTACATCGAGTAAGACTTAAGTCCATATATGTAAATTTATGTGTTACTTAAGGCATAATTTAACATTACTTATGTGACACAGACATTGACCATGCATAGGGGCAATACTCTTTTAAATTGTTTTGTAAAAATGTAAACTCAAATTGTTGCTTTGGAGTAATGAGAAATGCATAAATACTCTAAATTTATACTATAAATTATAATATATGATACGGCTCAGCTCGCTCAAGGTTTGCTCCTAAGGCAACCGGAGGTAAATTTCCCCGTTGATATTTTATTCGGGTAAATTAGACCCAACCAAGAAATAATGGATAATTATTCGGTTAAGTTAAAGTAAAATATACCTACCCATATTTTAAACTTGTTTATTGTTATAATGTCATGAATGTAAGAGGTAGTATTAAAACACATAATGAATTCCTACCTAAATTAAACTTATTATTTTTAAATATAATAAGTTTGATTTAGGTATTTATTATGTGTTTGAATTCTATCGATTAGGTACTAACAGTTTTAAAAAAGGTATGCAGAACAATGAGCATTATTAGTCATTAAGTACAGACTTTTCATGTCTTTATCCTAATTATTTCCAAGATCATTCAGACGATATTTACCTCCAACTGTTTTAAAACAAGTATTTGAAATAATTTCTCAATTTTTGTCTACATTAACATTCAATGATCTTCAATTTCAATTAAAAGATTTTTGTTCTGAATGGAAAAATGTAAATAAAACTATAAAAGTATTCAGCCACATTACTATGAGTTTTCAAATGAAATAAAAGATGATTCTGATAACATCGATGAAAATAAATATTATGAAAAATGTGAATTAAGTAATAACATTCATGGTGAAAGCAATTGTATTAATTGTTTAGTGGAACTTATTCTGGGTTATTTTTATGCGACAAATTCATTTTAACATTTTTAACTTACGCAAGTTTCTTGAGAAGGTTAGTTTTCAAAACTAAATTTTTTTTTGAGAAATTCACACGAGAGTTAACACAAGAGCATTTAGAATATTTCATGCTTATAGGCATTAGGAAAAGATTTACTATCAAATCTTGATAGTTTATCTGTATTAAATAATACAATTTATAATTTAATGTATATGTTAAGTAAAGTATAGTTAATTAAGTAGGCATAGGCGCATAGCAATATACTATTTAGGTTTATATATACCTATAGTATACATTTAAAATAATATCACAATTTCAAATAGGTACGTTATATATAACTATATAAGTATGTATGTTTGTAGCTTATAAGCAAAATCTACTTGACCGAATTTGTGAAAATTTCAAATTGTTCTTAGAAATATAATATCAAGAAATTTTAGAGAGTAGTTTGAACTTCTTTCGATTTATACCAAGTGTTATATTATCCAATCTGCTACAATCGAATTATCTGTCTCGATCGAATTAGTTCACAAAGCCAAACAACACCAACAACACTGATTTTCCACAAACTAAATCCTTGAGACTTGGAGCCTGGAAGGTGTTTATAGTTTATTTTTCAACTCCTGTAGGTAGCTCACACGGGAATTTTTTTTTAGCTAACAAAAAAAGAATAGTTTTTTGGTTTAATTAGATGGTTGCTATTGGTTACATCTTACATACATTATAAATTATACCATTAGTATAAATATGGTATAATATATATTATATATTTTAGATTCTGAGCGGAGCGAGGAAGCTAGTGGTTTTACAACGGTGTTTATTTTTTATTTCTTGTATACAAAATTTCTACCAGAAGGAGTTCATCGATTTCAACATATAGAACCTTATATTTTAGCAAATTGGATCAAAATGGTACTTTAGAGAGGTCATTTTTCAATATTTTATATACATGTTATCAATAGTTATTAAATGCCACGGTAAAAATCACCGAAAAATTATGAAAAACCGTTAAAAATTGGATTTTAATATCTAACGCCTTGTTTATTACCATAGAAACGAATAAAAAATTATAATATTATAATATTAATTCAACTTACAAGATATAATAATTTATATATCAATATAAAATATCCAGACTGACAAACCGTCAGAAATCGTTTTTCTTATAGGTACAATACGTAGAATATCATTGAATTCAAGTTTTTTTTTTTTTCCGTTTGAACCGACAGCAGAGGAGGATCTGTGTGAACACTACTACTCCTCAATTGAATTCAAGTTTAATACAATCCATTATACAATGACCCACTTGTAACCTACTGCACAGCAGAGCGATATTCACTAACTCGCTTTTTACAAATATATTCATAAAAAGACAAATATTTGGCACAGGAAACTCCTGGCAGGATAGCTATAAGTTATAACTTATAAGGCATTATGGTAGGTACCCACCAATACATAATAACGACGAAAGAACAAAACTGAGGGAAATAATGAACGATATCGCTATTAATATAATATATTCTATTTCGTTTGTACAAAATATTATTTATTTTTTTATCAAAAAACCAATATCAATGCCAAATTCTATAGTTTTGCATGTGTTTCATTTAAATATAGGTATACCTAAATATAGTATTATTATTTATAAATAATATTATGTACACGTATACATATATATATATATATAGGTACACCGTACACGATTTCAAGGCTAATACACACGCGCTTAAATTGTAAAAGTATGTTTGCTCGTAAGTATTTAAAACATGTATAAAACATTAAAACATTTTAATACGGACATCAGCCTATATAATATTACTAATTATTAAACTGTTTGTACGCATACAAAAAACAGGTAAATGCGGAAGAACATGTAATTTTTAACCTAACTCAATAAAACCGGTACGGTTTTGTGTAATATTTTAATATAATACAATATAGGTACCTATTATATATAATTATATTTCCTGGTTCTGTAGTGCTCTGAAGTGTACTCCGTGCTTCCACTTTGTAGTTTGTCGTAGTGCGCCATAGGACGAAGGTGTCTGAACTATATACATTTTATAATATTATATTATTATATAGGTATATTGCAGGTGTAATTACCACAAAACTATCGTTTTTGGTATTAGGGTCATTATTGTATTATTGGCTTTTTCACCGGTTTAAAACCATATTGAAACACAACGGGTAAACAGAAAAAATCACCGTCGAACATAGAATATCAATAATATAGAATGGCAACCAAAATCGATTCATCTGCAAAATTTATCGATAGATTCGTCGATTTGGGCTCGTGGATTATGGTCTGTCAAAAGTATCTGGACGTGAAAAAAATTTACAACTCAATTCTGGAGGTTTTGTTAGCTTGCGCCAGTAGCTGCTTCCCAGCGATAGACTCGTTCACCGACGACGAAGACGACGATACACAAACAAAACAAAATAAGGTAATTGAAAATATATAAGGCAATAAATACACTCTTCTGCTATCAGGGAAAAATCAGAATCTAAAATATAAAAATGCATGTACCTATAGTAAGATTTGAAAAAGCATGACGTGGTAATGTAGAAACAATACTTTCTAAATTCATTATATAGATACATTAATTAATAATTGCTGTCACAATGCGTCATATTGCAGGATTACTCAATGGTTTCCCACTATATGTTTTTTTTTTAAACGTGAATCATTCGGCGGCACCTAGTTATCTCCGTCAATTGTTTTGTTGTTGTACTAGACAAATTATTTTATGGTTAATTTTAAATAATAAAACACGACATTAAAAAAAAAAAAAATAATCGTAAGGTTTTAAATTTCATTTAATGACAACAAATTATATTTTATATTTCATAATCTGAAACAGAATAGTTTACCTAAAATTTGGTAGGAATAGGTATTAAAAACTAAAAAAAAACATTTAAACTTGAATTCAATGATATTCTATCATTGCATAAGAAAAACGATTCTGAGATTCTTGTCAGTCTAGATACTTTATATTGTCATAAATTATTATGGCATGTAAGTTGAATTATATTATAATTTTTTATTCGTTTCTATGGTAATAAACAAAGCGTTAGATATTAAAATCCAATTTTTAGCGGTTTTTCGTAATTTTTCGGTGATTTCTACCGTGGCATTTAATAACTATTGATAAAATCGAAAAATGACCTCTCTAAAGTACCATCTTGATCCAATTTGATAAAAGATAAGGTACTATATGTTGAAATCGAAGAACTCCTTCTGGTAGAAATTTTGTATACAGGATATAAAAATAAACACCATTGTAAAACCACTAGCTTCCTTGCTCCGCTCAGAATCTAAAATGTATTTACCAAAAATCAAAATAATTATTAATACAAATCATAAAAACTAAAAAAATTTGTAATAAGTTCATGTGTTTACATACAGATGTAAGTTGTATTTAATACTAGATAGCCTAGATGACATAGAGATCCATTGCAAGGCACTATGGTTCAGTATGTGAAGTTTTATTTTGCAGTTTTTTTCCCGAATTGGCATTTTTATGGGGGTTTCAACTTTCAATTGTCATATTATTCATAATTTTGACATTCTTATTGATATTTTTTTATAAAAATACTATGAAAAACTGATGAAAAATTCAATAATTTATATTTTTACATTATATTATAAAACGTATGGTTATAGTTGCAACGTGAAATGATTAAATGTGAAACTTTTAAATTATGAAAGGATAATTCATGCTATTTTAAAAATTTCTTATGATTTATTCTTTTTTAATCTACACATTTTTAATGCATAGTTTTAGATTTTTAGTGCATATAACTGCACGTTTCAGTACTTTTTAAGGTACATTTCAAAGCATATTTTGCCAATTTTTAGTGCATAATTGCATGTTTATTTAGGAATCTTTCCGAGCATGAACTTACGAGACCTTGACTGATAACAATTTATTAACATTTGTATTCAAACTTTAAAATAAATAGCAATATATTACATTTAAAATAAAATAAAACATACATACCTAGTAAAAACGGCTGACAGAGACCATTTCAGCTATGAATCATTTTTCGTATTCAATAACTTATATTTGAATTCTAATTTAATACATCCATTACTGAATTGTGAGATGAACTCACACCTACTGTACAGCAAAATCTACTTGCTCACTGGTTATTCTTTCTTTTTTTTTTTTTTTTTTTTTCGTGAAATGGGAATAAATACCTAAACCAATTGTTACTAGAAACCCTGAAACTACCCTCAAAGTTGAAGATTGATGCATTTTTACTGCTACAAAAGGTGATGATAATCACTAAAAAAAAAAAATCATTGTAAATCTTTAAACCGTTAATTTAATAAACCATATTGTACTTTAAATATGACTCGTGTATTTTGATTTATCATCATTCATCACAATATAATTTACAAAATTAATTTTGTTGTAATTGTTACAGATTAAACAAAACTGAAAATGTACCTACAAAAGCTGTCAACAAGAAAAAAATTTTGGAATAATGAATAAATTATAAAACTGATTGTTTTCTGATATTTTATGTATTATGTATTTTTAATAAATTATAAGTTATTATTTTGTAAATACCTTAGCTTTATTCTTCATGAAAATTGCCTGATGATTTTAGAAATCCATATAAGAGCCACCCCTCTCAAGCTGTATTTCTAAACAATTGTATACTGTTCAAAACAAAATTACAAAAATCATATTACTAAAATATCGAAAAAAAAATTATCATTCTCCCAAACTATGTCTGTGAAGCCACCATGTATGATATAGATTATAGGAACAATTTATATTCAATGCATTTACTAAATTTAGTATCTGGTTGAACGAAGATATATTATAATATTATATAATACTAGCTGAAGAACCGGCGTTGCACGAAAAATTAATTATTTTGATTAATTAACTCCTTTTAGGTGTAATTCGCTGTGAATATCGAAGCAAAATCATAATATATTTTAATTTTTAGCCCGTGATTTCAGAGCCTGATTAACAAATTTTGGGGCCAGGGATTCAAAAAAAAATGAGGCCTCATATAAAGTTTTTAATTATGTTATTCAAAAATGCATATTTTATTTCATTTATGTATAAATAAATAAATTACATATTTACACTTAAACTTAATTACAATGTTTTCTTCTAAAGTCTCTCGAAAACTTAAATAAAATGATATCATCATATTATAATACCTAATTGTTTTGTTATTTCGTGCTCTACTGTTAATAGTCAGATTTTCAAGCCTATCTTGAGATAACATGATTTCAATCGAGTTTTATGCGTTTTAATACTGAGAAAGAACGTTCACTGCTATAATTCGTACAAGGCATGGTCAAATATGTAGATTTGTAACCCAGTTTTCAATAACAATAATTAAAATTATTACAAGTTGGGAAACTAGTATAGTTACTATTATTTACAGGAATAAATACTTAGGTACCAGATGAGGTACAACATATTTCTCAATAAATTACTATTTAAACTAGCTTTTTGCTATTGTTTCACTTATTAAGGTTTCTGTCGTTTCTGATGTAATTAAATTGTTCATTACATAATTGTCAAGAGAACCTTTCAATTTTTAATTTCTTTTTTTTTTTGTTCGCTTTAATTCGAAGTTTTTCCATACCAATGCACCACCCATATATTTTCTTTTTAATCCAGACATATTTTGTATGTGATAAAAGCGTGAAAGTTTTGGACAAGTATAATTTATTAAATATTACTTTATTGAAGTAATAAAAATAATTGCAAGAACTTAAAAGTTTAATAATTTGTCTTACGTTAAAATTAATATTTAATATTGAATTGTCATCGATTGAGTATACTCGTACATTTAACCAGTTATAAAGATATTTTATTTTTATTGATAATATAATATTACGCCCTATTAAAATATAACCAATAGTGGGACGTAACTAAGGTGCCCCGGTTTTATACCTATAATATGCAATGATTTATCATTGAATTCAAATTTGAATCACACCCATTACAGTACACAACTCAATGGCGATGTACAACCAATTTTCATTGTCTCAATAACTTTACTTATGTTAATTATTTTAAATTAATAATTTAATTTCAATGACAAAAATGATATTTTAAAATATTATGCATTTAAGTCTTGCTAAGTTGGATTTAAGTCTTGATTACTGATTTATAAGAAATCTTCTTGGAAATACCAGATTATATTTGATTATACCAGATTTGATTTAATATTATCTTACAAGTAAGAATGTGTAAATAAATATTAAAACAATATACCTATTTTATAAAATTTTTTTAAATAATTGTGAGGTCTGGAAGTCAGAAAAAAATTACATTATTAGATTTCTGAACTTGTAGATTTAATATTGTTATTATTATTAATATAAAATAACTTATAGTCATATCATATATCACAGATAAATAAAGTCTATATAAAATACAACATTTACAATACATACCAAAATCATTCATTTTTATGATTGTAGACACTAAAGTCTATACTACATCTATAACTGTGAAAGCTTTGCTATTTTGCAATATATTATTAACCTGTATATAAATTAAATTTGTGTTTATCTATAGAGCCAAGCTGAGCCGTAGACACTGGTGGGGGGGAGGAGTTCAGACCCATTCTTACAAAATGGAAAGTATATCAATGTATTTATTTATTTATTATATAATATGTAATAATTATGATAATCCCTCCCCCCAAATATATCATTCCTGTCTACGGCACTGGAATCAAGATGAACTATATTTCAATAATACACATAATTATGTCACAAATATGATGTAGATAATAAATTAACACTATTAATGGCATTAATATTAATCTTAAAACTAACAATCACTCATGTATTCAACAACTTACTGTAATCTATTTAAGCTTAAGCATCCATAATCATTACAAATATAATTCAACAAAACAAAAAATATAAATCATTTCGTTTTTGATAATGTTTATTTTATATCACAATAGAATAATATATCAACAAAATAATATGATACATTATTAATACATTATATTGAAAGTAAACTAAAATAAAAAGGTAACATATGAGTAAAAGTACTGCCAATTTGTTTAAAAGTCAAAATAAGGAATTTGTTTTTGTTACTTCTGACCAGAAAAAAAAAGTATTTACAAAAATATCTGTAAATACCAAAAAAATATGAAATAATGCAATAACATAATATTATAGTTTATAAATATCATGCATACTTGCATACATAATATTATGATGATTGGGAAAATACCCTAAATAATGTATTTATATTTTATTAATAGTAACAATAAAAAAAAATAGATGTCATTCAAGCAGAAGCCCTGGGAAGTAGTTATGATATATTTATGTTTGAGTATTAATGCAAGAGCAAGCATTTAATAGAATGGTATACTTGTGTGCTTATTATAAGAAGCTCATTTTATACATCATTTTAATGTAATTAGGTATACAAAAATAATTATTAAATGGCACACACAGGCATTTTTCAAAAAATATATATTATGTAGTTATTTTATTTTCAAGGCAGTTACTTTCATCATATAGAAATAATTATAAATATAAGATAAACTAAATATTTAAACGAAAACAAAAAAATAAATAGAATGTTATGAACTTCACAAAAGTACATAAATTACAATGACTATCACACTTGTTTTTAAAAATTCTAGAGTATAACATTAACAGTATAAATTTGTGCAATCAAATGTATTGTTTATATTCAGACTTCAAGTGTTAAAGTACATTTCAATTACACCAAATTTTATAGAGTCATAATTCACAATGGTCATTAAAGATTTGTGAACCAGCCATCAGAATAGTTGGAATAAATTCTGTTTATATTTGATGTATACATTAAGTACATTGAATAGTAAAGTTGTTAAAATTATTGCGGTTGGCTGGTCGTATGTGGTAAACTCGATGCAGACAAGCTCTGAATGTCACTTAACAAATTATTACCTGTAAAACAAAACCGTTATATTTTGAAGTTTTGTCGGTGTATCAAAGACTGCGTTTCCCCTCCATTACTTTGCCTCACAACTGGTGGTTGCTGTAATTGTCAACTAGATTGGCGGCTAGATGTCTGGGGCAGTCCATTGTTTGCAGTCTTATCATCATCTGATGCAGTTGGTGATATACGAATTGCCTGATACCATTGATTAGTTAAATCGGTCATCTGTGTTTTACAATCCTTCAATTCCTAAAATATTTTTTTTTTCAGTTTTTCAAAAAATATTGAACATCATATGGATTAATAATTTTTAATTAAAATTATATACAATTTTGTATATAATAATGAAAACTTCATAATTAAATATAATTTTTAATTTACTTCTTGTGTAAAACGTCTGGTGAAGAATGGTATGAAGTATTTTATGTCCATTTTAGCAAATCCACTGATTCTTGATTGGATAAAATTAACTTCCAATTCTTCTTCAGTCAGTTCTGATAAATGTTCAGAATCAATTGCTTGCCCCTAACATAAATGTGTACAAATAATTACTAACATAATATATTAGATAATTAAAACTAACTAATTTGTATATTTTGAAATTACCCATTCTTTTGTTTTACTAAGAGATATAGCTTTGTCTTTTCTTCGACGGCGAGTGCTTCTCCCAGATTTTGATGATTGCAAAATCTGGAGGGAAAAACTTAAGTATTGGTTTGATTTTTTAAGTGAAGAAAATTTACCTTCATTAGTGGCATTGTTGAACCACCAAACAACAAAGTTGTGACTAATATTATGCACAATGTAGTTGTGATTATCACATGTCTTGTTTCATTACTGAATTCTAAATGTAATGACAATGCATATGAAATAGCTCCTCTTAAACCTAAAACAAGTTATAAAATAATATAAAAATTATCATTAAATAGTAATTACTAATTTTCCTCAAAGCAAAAAAATTAAACAATCATTTAAATTATTTTTGATGAGTGTTATTTTATTTTTTATAATTCATTATTTTAGCAATTGATTGTGCAACCAAATAAATAAATCTTACATTGAACACTACAAATACACAAGAATATGAATAGGTTATTCATAGATAATACATAATTATCTATGAGGTTATTAGAAGGAAATTTACATTTTAGATTCTGAGTGGAACGATGAATATATTGATTTTACAATGATGTGTGTTTTTTTAATTTTAAATTTTATTTATTTTTGTGTCTGTGTACACGATAACTGATAAGTAGTCGAAATAATGCTTCGATTTTCAACTTCAGTATCATGTTCGATTGGAAAGTGAATCTAGTTGGTGCATTCGGGAGATCAAATTTTAAAATTCCCAATAGTTTTCACAAGTTAACATAGTTAACACATAAAAATTAAGGAATAACGAGAATTTTTACGCAAAAACTTGTTTTCCAAAAAATCGATTTTGGTTTTTGGTGTAACTCTAAAACAAATGAACGTATATACATGAAATTTTCACTGGTTGTTTATATTTGCATTTTCTATACACGATAACATTTTTAAAATATTATGATTTGTTTTGAACTGTTTAGGAACATTTTTATTTTCTATTTTTTTTTGAGTTTTTATTCATAAAATTACAATAAAATTTTATTTGTTGGCTTCGAAAGCTTGAAAATTTAATAGAAGGCTATGGTTTCAAAGGCAGATGAAAAATATTAAAAATCCTTAGTCAAAATTTTTTTTTATAAGCATTTAAAGTTCAAAAATTGACAAAATATGGAAAAATCACCAAAATTAGCAAATTATTATGAGTTAAGAATTCGTAAAAATTTTTCTTTTTAAATCTAAGATTTGAAAATGTAATACAAGATTCCTTATAAGATTATCAACCTTTATCAAAAAAAAAAAAAATGTCTATAAGAAAGTCAAATTAAATTTTTATGAGCGTTTGAAATTCAAATTTTTGTTACATTGGATTCACTCATGTAGCGATTGCCTTATTTTGTTGTAATTCAAAAACGAATAACTGTAGATACATGAAAATTTCACTGAATGTTCATATTAGCATTTCCTATACACTGTACAATTTTAAAAATATTTTGACTCTTTTTGAGCCATTTACGGACATTTTTAGTTTTTTTTCTATAAATATCAATAAAGTTTTATCTGTTGGGCCAAAAAGTGTAAAAATTTAATACAAAGCTCCTGATATATTGTTACAATAGCAATTGAAAAATATTAAAAATACATAGGCACAATTTTTTTTTATAAGCATTTAAAGATCAAATTTTGATAAAATTTATCAAAATCTCGAAAATTATCAATCATTGTAATTAATAAATTATAAGATGTTCAGTTTTTATATCTAAGGATTGCAAATTTAAAACAAAGGTTCTCATAAATAGTTCATACTATAACCAAAAAATCTAAAAAATATATGAACACAGTTATTTTTTACAGACATTTTAAATTCAAATTTGGACGAAATTACATAATAAAAAACCTAGAATAACTATTTTAGTTTTTTGTTGTGATTGTATAATATTATTTGTGGGTACTTAAAACTTCTAAAGAATACTACTATATCTATGATAGTATCAGGGTTTGTTGTTGGTATATACCGTGTTATAAGTACCTAATGGATATTGTGATATGATTAATTTGGAATTCATTATAGGTCAATTTTTTTTAATACCATAGATATATACCGTCTCCGCTCAGAATCGTTTTTCTTATACAATGATATAATATCATTGAATTCAAATGTAATAATATCCATTATACAGTGACCCACTTGTAACCTACTGTACAGCAGAGCGACACCCACTTGCCCACCTTTTTAAATTTTATGATGTTAATATATTATATATAATACATAATTAAAGTGTAATTTCTAAGAAATCTATACTATGTACAATCATTATTCATTACCAGATAATTTAGCAAAGCAGAGAAAAGTCAGTTAAGACGTAACTCTAAATAATTATTGTTAAAATATTGTACTTTTTACAAAGAACAAAAAATAATAAGAATAATGTAGCCATTACACTAATATAGAATAACAGAATTAAGTACTTAAGTAGCATTTGATTACTTAATAAATAAAACCAATCAAAGACATAAATTGGGACGCCTTCCCCCCCAAGTATTTCTTAAATTAACCTTAACAGAGGCAAAATAATTAAGGAGAGAAAGGAACAAAATTGAAAATATACTTATGATTGATAAACAAAGGCACAGCTCAAATAATCTTCGGGAAGTTTTCTGCATATCTGATCTATTAAATTTATAAAAATAATTTTATTTACCTTAATGATTATAAAGGGATATTCATTTCTCAAACAATCTGCTTTACTTTAATGTATTTAACTATTATTTAAAGTTAACACTTATATGAAGATGATACTTCAGATTGATGTGAAACTTACCACTAAACCACATAATAAACATCATATTTTTCGTAATTTGATGTTCTCTGAATTTATTGCACAAATAAGCCAATGGGAATATATTGCAAGCACGTCCAATCAAACACAGAATTAAACTCCAAATTACTAAAGCCGGTTCAAAGTGTAATCTGAAACTGAATAATGCTAGTCCGAGATAAGCAAATACACAAGTTTCCGCTATAAATGCCAATGTTCTCATTGTCTGTTGCATTGTAATTTGTGTGACTGTTGACAAATTGAAATGAGTGTAATGTGACATGACAATTCCATTAAACAGAATAGCCATTATTCCTGAAAAAAAATGTAATCATTAAAATTAAGAGACAAAATATAAAAAGTGAAAATACGTGAATGTGAAATATCAGGTAATAATTTACCAGATAAATGAATGCCTTCAGCCAAGACATACGGTGCATAAGTGAACACCAACATCATAGCAAATTCTAATGAAGGTGTTTTCCTCAAGTCAACATATTTCAATAACAGTGCACTGATTAATGCAAATATTACACCAATACCAGCTGAAGCAAAAAACATCAAACAGAACTGCTTGATGCCTGTCAGTACAGCTTCAGAAGTGCTCATAGCTGGTCCGTTGGACTGTAATACTGATGTAGTCAATACGATGGCAATTGCATCATTCAATATACTCTCTCCAAATACCAACATATTCAACACAGGATCTACATCCAAAGCATGGAAAATAGCTACTGTGGCTACAGGGTCAACAGCAGAAATTAACGATCCAAACGCAAAGCTTTCAACAAAACTTAATTTGTACGCTATCTCAGCTAGGCCAAGGACATAGATACCAGCACCAATAACTAGAGCTGATATAGTGGTGCCAATAATAGCAAACACAAGAATAGAACCGATGTTTTGAAAAAAGTTTCCCTTATGTAAATTGTAACCAGATTCAAATATAATTGGTGGTAACAGGACGAGAAAAAATGCTGTTGGAGAGAATGCTTCCTCGTTGCGCCAATTAGCAATATGCTGTTCAGACATGAGATTAATAATGAGACCAATAACAGCACCGAGAAACACAATTACCACACTTTCAGGTAGGTACTGAAAATGTGTGGACAACATGAGATGAATGAGCAGTATGCCTAGAGCAAGAACGCTGAGCACAAAGAAAATGGCGATTGAACTGTTGCGTTCTTCTTCAGCAGATCCTTTTTTTGGCAATACTGGCTCACCGGGTGTGACGACTGTTGATTTTTCAGTCATATTGGTACTCGTCTCATTGGTCACGACCGTCGACACTTCTGGGGTAGTTGAGGAATTTGGAACATTCTTGACTTCGTTGTCAGCTGCAATCGGTTGGGAAGAATTCAGTAGAACTATTTTGGTGTCGCCATTATTGAGTCCCGTGCCGCAAAGCACGAGAAACAGAATACATATCGATGCCTTCATTGCGGACCTCTAATATCACTCTCGATATTAAAAAAGAATAATATAATATAATACAGCTTCGCGAGAACGAAACGTTCGACAAACAGCGCGCGGCGATCACATATGCGAAACTATTTTGGCGCGTCTGAGAAATAGGGTGGCGATTTCCACATCGTACACCGTCATGTACAATCCGATCGACCGTTCATTTTGGGCATTGCGTATTACGATTTACAATTTTTAAGCGGAAAATGACGATATAATGACGATGGAGAACGATGAAGTATGATAATTGATAATGCATTAATGCGTCTGACCGTGTAAAAAGCAAAAACAACTAGGTAGCCGGGTGCGAACTGCAAAATAAAAATTCAACAGCCCTGACCCTGAGCCTAAATGGTGATAAGCAAAACAGACAAACAGTCCGAGTGATAAAAGTCGAAATCCCGAATTCGTGGACCAATGGTGACGCAGTATTTCGAAGGCGGCCGAACAAGCCCGTCTCATTGGCCACCGACTCAAATCGTCGTCAAACGGCTTTTTTGTTATTAATTTTAATTTTTTAATTTTCAACTGTTCGTCCGTACTCCGTAGTCCGTTCCACTTTCACAACTCAACTCATTTAGTTAAAAAAAGTCGTTACTCGTACGACTTACAGTCGTTACTCGTTACTCGCTATTATATACTTTGCTCTATGCGCTATAGTCACAACTTCGGAGTTCGTCAGTCCGGACTTCCACTAGGACAAGACGTGACTGTTCGACTGTTCGAGCACACTCAATAATTTGTAAACACAGACTTATTCTTGTTTATGGTTCAACTTGAACGTCCGAAACTTCAGAGGCCGATTGAGAAAGAAACACGGAGTATTACACAAGGCCGCCAGCAGAAATTTTTCTCTTCTATTATTTGGTTCAGGTACAGTTTGACTAGGTACTTTAAATTATGAGTATTTAATAATGAAAACAGACTTGTTGACCTCAACTAGAGTCTATCGAGGCAGGCACTGTAATAACAACGAGATGATTGTTTAATGGTTTCGTAATAGGCATGGTCTGGACTAGAGAGACGAGAGCCTTAATATACTAATCTCTGGTCCAAACGATAAATATTGTTGTCCATGTTATCGTTTGGAATGTCCCAAAGTCTGCTGTTTCCCATTTTATCTTTAATTAATTTTTCCAATCAGTGGCGTAAATTGTTACATATTATTATTAAAAATCTGACACAATATAACAGTTGGTTTAAAGTTGACCTACCAGCTGCCTACTCAATTCTCATATTGTCCTTGGACAATGGTAAGGTATATTTTTCCAACCTTATAAAGTGTTTGAATACATTTTTTTGAATAAGAATGTTTTTTGTATTTATTTTAAATACACAGCATAACTTATGTATTACGGTATTAAAACTTAATGGTACCAAACCAAATTACCATGATCATTGGATCATTCCCACCACAGTTAGTATTATGAAGTGGAATGACAAAGGGATGGTGTGATCTAGACATCTAGTGGAGTAAGTAGGAATGCTAAAGTCTAAAGTTAATATGAGCGAGGAGAGATGGGCCATCTATCAACCTGCACAAGAACAATAAATTAGTTGACACACGTCTGACATCTGTCTTCTGGTTTCTTTAAACTTAAATACTTTAATTAAAACAAATGTATATGTGCAAATTTTGTTATTTTTGATACAAGATGTATCAAGGCATCAAGCTAAAGCACATTAAGTTCAGAGCCCTGCTAATAACCATTGGTCATTCAGATTTATGTTGTTGCAATATGATTGAATTGAATAATTAGACAATATTATATTTTATTTTATTTTTCTTGTCTTCTAGTAATTAATAGGTAAATAATAAATTATCTTTATTTTTAGATTTAACACTCGATAGCTGTTTAATTAAATTTATTATTTAGTTCACGGATACTAATATATTATTTTTTTTGTTTCAGTTTGTATTTTTGGTAGTCTTCAATTATATTCATAAAATGGCTGTGGTTGGAGAAAAACATAAAACTGAATCTCAAAATGAAGTTGTTCAACACATAGAAAAAAAAATGAAGGAAATTTATTCTAAACGGCCTTCAATTCATCAGTGGAAATTAAGTGATTTTGAAATTGGAACACCACTTGGTCGTGGAAAATTTGGTCGTGTATATCTTGCTCGGGAAAAAAATACAGAATATATGGTTGCTTTAAAAATGATGTTTAAATCAGAATTGGTAAAAGATCATATGGAACATCAAGTACGACGAGAAATTGAAATTCAAACACATCTTACTCACCCTAACATTCTAAAAATGCTGACTTATTTTTGGGACGAAAAAAAAATATATTTAATTTTGGAATTTGCCCAAGAAGGTGAATTATTTAAAGTATTGAACTCGCAGCCGCATAAACGTTTTGATGAACCAACAGCTGCATATTATTTACGACAAGTAGCTGACGCTTTAAGATATTGTCATTCACAAAGTGTTATTCATAGAGATATAAAACCAGAAAATCTCCTATTGTTTAGTCATCATGTTATAAAGTTGGCAGATTTTGGATGGTCTGTCCATGCACCATCCAAATGTAGAAGCACCATGTGTGGCACTATTGACTATTTACCACCAGAGATGGTTGACTCTCAAACATATAACGAATATGTTGATAACTGGTGTTTAGGAGTGCTGTGTTATGAATTCTTATGTGGATCACCACCTTTTGAGAGCTCAGAACAGGCAGAGACTTTTAGAAAAATTCGTGCTGTAATGTATGGTTTCAAACCTTATATGAGTGAGAGCTCTAGACAATTGATTTCAAAGCTTTTGGTTAAAGTTCCAAAGTCTAGATTACCACTAACTGATGTCATTGAACATCCCTGGATTAAAAAAAATAGTGAAATATTTACTAAAACTAAGCTAAAATTAAAATAGTTTTATTTATTATCTACTACTGAAGAACACAATACTTGAATACTATACTCCGTTTCAAAAGAGAAAATACCGCTTTATGTTATACTGTTTTCTAACTTATTAATATTTGTACATAAAATGCTAATGTATAAGTAACTATAATGTAAATGTTAACATCTATTTCTGTTGTAAAAATTTGACATGCGTGTTAATTACTTTCTACAATTTTTTATATGACTTGTGCTATTTTGGAAGTTTAATATATTGTATTGTAGTTTAGGTTTATGTACCATTTATAATAGTTAAATACAATATGTATTTACAAAAATTGTTTAATACATAGATATTCTGTAAATTATATTAATTACAATGATATATTTTTGATTTTGAAAAATGTACACAATTTGTACTTTATTTTTTAATATTATATTGATAAGCCTGAACAAATAGGTGTATTTTTTTTTATAAGCATATTAAGTTCGATTTTTGACAAAATTTATTAATTATTTTGTAGTTCAAAATGTAAAAAATGTTCAACTTTTATAGTTAAGGATTGAAAATTTAAAACAATGTTTCGCTTAAATAGGTTAAGTATAAATTTTTAATTCGCAATAATATACTTAATAATATCATAGGCTGTCTGACGGTGTTCGCTCAGAATCGCTTTTACTTATATTCTAATGATATTATATCAGTGAATAAAAATTTAACACCATCCTTTACAGGATATCTGTAAGTGTTATATCCACTTGTAACCTACTGTTCTACTGTACAGCAGAGTGACATCCATTTACCCAAATTTATTTTTGTTTTAAACTGTTCTTTTCTGTTTAAGACAATGTTTTAAACAAAATAACTTAATTTTAATTGAATGTTTAATTTACTTAAATAGTTATATGTCAATATGCAGTGTACTAGTATATGTTTCACAGTTTATTTATTACTTGTTTTAAATATTTCTGAATGGATGTCTTATGTGGACATTATACCATAATGTATTATATAATAATTAATAATTATTAAGTAGGCATTTTAAATTTGGTAATTTATTCAATAAAATTAAAAAAAAATGTAATGAAAGATGGTAATAGATATAATAATTATTTAATACTTTAGTTTCTGCAGGATAACTATTATTATTTATTATTAATAATAAACCAAAAAAACACAATATTCACTTGGATTTTACGCTGTTTTAAACAATGAACCAAACGTTTTGAATATTGTGTTTTAAAAACCTAACGACCATGCTTTTTTAAAATTGTCTTTCAAGTTTCAGACCCCTGTGAGTTGTGGAGTTTTGTAATGTGCGCAGTAGGGCATCAATTAGTGAGGACCCAGCACATCGGGTATTTCCTGAATTCCAGTGGCCCAATCCGTCCCTGATTATGCTCTCTCCATTGAGAGAGCATGCCGATTCTGCACATCCCATGCGTCACCCTGCCATCAAAACCGTTTCCACTATGAAAACCAAATAGGTCCAATTTGTTACTAGAAACTACTCTGAAAGCTGAAAATCAAAGTATTTTCTAATATACTTTGACCAGCAACACTACACGTCGCAGAACAGCAAAAATCGGTTCTTCCGCACATCCCCAGCATCATACACCCCATGACAAATTATATAGGTATCATCACAGTTGTACTAGTTTTGCACAGTAGATACGCATCTTCTTCACCTCCGGCCTATATCGTAGTTCTCCACTTTTCGTTAGTTGATTTTGTTCTATGTTATATATGTATGTATATGATTGACAGCCAATAAGAAGTGGAGAACTACAATATAGGCAAAGTAAAGAGCGGATGATGCGTATCAAAATGCTGTGATGATACCTATATAATTTGTCATGATGCACCCTGTCATCATAACTGTTTCCACGATGGTGTTGGGATACTGCTTTTTGTCGATCTGCGGCTTGTAGTCTTGCTGGACAAAATATAGTAGGCAACGCTTTAATTTTCAACTTTTAGGGTGGTTTCTAATCACAAATAGAACCAAGTTGGTACTTTTGAGAGGTATAAATTGAAAATTCCTAGTATTTTAATAATATAAATTACAATTCTATAATACCTATCTATTAAATTGTATAGCAAAATGCCAAAATATTTAAATAAACTACTCAGAATTAAAATTGCGGCATTTAAATTTGTATTATATATTATGGTTATTGGTTTGTGCTGAACAAAATCTTGAGAAAACTTTTTTTTTTTAACAAAAGTCTTTATTACACTATCTGTTATAATTAGAACAATAAGCTTAAGTGATAATAGAACAAAAATAGACAGAAGAGACTGAAGGAAGAGGCCTATCATCGGAGGTACTTCAACATGAATAGAGAAAACTTACAATATTATTTGAACACTAATTACCAGCTATTATTTTTTTTATGTGCTGTATCAATTATAATAGCCAATAGGAATAGGCTATACTGCTATAGGTACTAATAAATAATATAGAATTAAAAATAACATTAAATTACTATTTATTCATTCAAATAAAGCAAACCAATTTATAACATTTTTCAGTTGTACATAAAGCAAACCAATTTATAACATTTTTCAGTTGTACATAAAACAATTAATGCATTTATTTATGAGATGTACGTAGCAACTTTGGACGCCTATTTACTAAATACAATAGTCATTACCAACAATTAAACAAAATAATTTGATCATCTAACACCTCTATTGTAGGTATACAAGTAACAGTATCTAATAACAATTTATAACAAAAAAGTTAACATTAGTATACCAATTCAAATGAAGATTTGGTCTATAATACGAGATTTTAAGTAGGTGTATTTTAAAAGCTCGTCAGTCTTGCTATGTATTAAAAAAATAATTGAATTGATATACAAAATTAAATTCCTAGGAACTAGTTGTTTGTTATTACTTATTATCAAAGCAAGTAAATGTTGATCAGGCAAATATTCATAATTACAATAAATTTTTATTTTGTATGTTCCCTTTCAATTTTTTTAATATTCAAAAACAAATAATGGATAAATGAGGAAAAAGTTGTTTTTAAACAGAAATTTTATATAAATGAGACAAAAGGCCAATATTCAAAATCAATATGAATTAATTATATAATATTTTTACAAACAATAAAAAAGTAACTTCAAACTTCAACAAACAATAAATATTGGCTTAAGGTCTCATAATATTCAAAATAATAAGGATTAAAAATAAAATAATCGCTCATAAAGTAATTTTGTTTTATACAAATTTCAGTCTTGTTCAGATAACTCACAACATAAATTTGTATAATGTGGTAATAATAATAATAATAATAATAATAATAAAAATAATAATAACTATAAACAAACAAAAGTTCATTATGAGGAAACAACAATTCACTAAAATCAATACTTTTACAATAATATTTAAAAATTGGTATTTTTATAACATTGAATTCTACTACTAGGAAATACTACTTAACTACTAGTTGCCATATTTTCCCTCCTGTCCCATTCAGTGTTTAAAGACATAGATTCATTTCTACGGGTTTTGACACAATAATGACTAATTATTCGCGCAAGTGTTCATGTGTCTTTGATACATTGTGAGCTATGGGCGAGTCTGGTAAAATAATTTCTAAAAAATAATTCACTATACCAAAAACTTATGGCACTGACTTAGTGATATTATTGTATAAACGTTTGATCCAATATGTATCTAAATCAAATGCTTGAAAACCTAAAAAAAAATTACAATCTGATAAAAATTACAATTTTAAGTTTAAGTAAGTATTATATACCATTTAGAACTTCTGCAGTGTTTTCAGGTTTGAAGTAAATAATTTTTTGTGAACCTAATAAAATCATAAAACAATATTATTACCTACAAATTTAATTTAATTACAATTGGTAAAATTAACATACTTATAGATGATTCTTCATCTTCTATAACCGAGTGCCAAGCTGAAAAATATAATTCTGAGGTTAAAGTAGCAAATAAAGGACAATACAAATAATATTAAGTGAAAAAATTAAATAATTAGATTTTTTTAATAAAATATATTGACCTAAAATTGTATATTTTGAATATTAAAGTTTAGAGTTTTTAGAACCACACTATGATAATTGATGAGTTTAGTTTTTAACAGCTAACATATATTTTTTCACTGGTCCATTGGGAATCAATAAAAATAGATAGTCTCTGACACAGTGACACTATAGGTAATAACAATGTATTTTAAAATTATTATTTTTTTTTTTTATATAGAAATCATATAATTAGTCAATAGATACTAAAGAATAACTCATTTTACTAAAAAAGAATGTACTCGGATCAGAAATATGTATAGGTAGGTGAATACTATACTATTAAATAAAATGTAATAATAACATAATAATAAAATGTAACACAATTATTAAATGTATTATGTAGTTGTACTACGTATTCAGTCAATGATCCCCCGAAGATTAGGATATTTGGCTTCCAGTACTCAGTAGTATGAAATTTTAAAATAATTTTTTTAAGGAATTCAAAACTAATGATTTTTCATGCAGACATATTTTTATTCCAACGTTTTGAATACTGATTGATTTAATTATGTTATATGTATTTTAAAAAAAGGGTACTTTTCTGTTATCCCTACTACCGCTTGATGCCGCGACTAATTTATTAAAATACAATATACATACTATAGTCAATAATAAAATAAGTATTTCTAATAAAATATGTATTTATTTTATAAACTACAAGTGACAAAACTAACATTATAATTGTATGGAACAATTAAATTTAATATTATTTTTGTGTTTATTTAATATTGTGTACAACTTTATTAAAGTTAAAAACTCAATTATTAATTACTAACTAACGTTAATACACACGAGTAGTACGCGAACAAAATATTTTAGAGCCTCCGATTTAAATCAAAGAAAAATAAATTGAGATATACTAATTTGACATAAATACATTATGACAGTGTAATTTTATAATTTTAAATGAAAAAAGAATTGATGGAAAAGATGGATTGAGTAGTGTTTTTCTATATTCAATAAATCTATGATAATTAAGTTGTAATTAATACAAGCTACAACGGCAAGTTAGCTACTAAGTAGAAGAGTACAAAGCTTATTCAGTATTTATCTTGGTATTTATTTTCTGAAAGTCTAAATATAATAAATAATTGTATATTATTTTGTATTTAACATACACCTAACAATTATAGATACTGTTATACTCAAATTATCAAACAGTAATAGTAAAAAATTATTTAAATTGTATTTTTCGTTTAAGATTCTTGGTATGGGTAGGCAGTAGGAAGTACCTAATATAAACTAGACCTGATACTGAAGTCTGAAACTTGATAACATTATAATATAGATCTATCTGAGAATATTTACTTTTTAAATATGATTAGTTTGAAGTACCCAGTCATATTAATTATGCGTTTAATATTTGTTCTTATAAATATCAAAAAAATAAAGTAGGTTTCTAACAAAAGTCTCTATATAAAATAGGGTTTTAAGTTTACATTTTAGATAAAAAATTATGTTTAAAATTATATTTTACTTATTAAGTCACAAACATAACTTGAAAACATAGACAGTCATACTTACAATCATTGATATAGTGTATGAGCTTTTCATGTTGGGGGCTTAAAACATCTTGGGGTGATGGAGGACACTTGTTTAAAGCCTTACGATGGCCATTAGAATGAAATACTGGCTTTGGTTCAGGACTTAAAGACATAACCAACAATCACATGTACAATAAACACATTTATCTGGCATTATTGTTTAAATAATAAATTAAGTAATCGGTACATACGATGGTAGTTCTTCTTCTTCTGTACCATTGACTTTTTTAAAGTTCTCGCGAAAAGAATCCAGCCGATCAAAACTGTGGCGGATGCCTGGGAGAAAAATGTAAACATAAATTATTTTCGGCTACCTAATTAATGTTTACGTTATAAATAGGTAACCTTCTGAGTAATTTAAATAATAAAACTAACGCACCTCTTCTAGTTTTCGCTGTCATATATTTGCTGGGTGTTTTTACGGCGTACATGGCTTCGTGTCTGGATCGAAAGTGTTACGAGTAATATTGATGTAATTGGAATAAAATTTGAAGTTTAAAGAAACGAAAAATAAATTAAAACCAAAAGAATTTATTTGAATAACATATTAACGTGAAGTGCTTACTTCTTAGGAGTTAGTAAGGAAGTAGGAAGTAGGAACATCCCTGGCTTGATAGTTGATAGTCGGTGAGAAAATTTCATGTATTAACTAAGAAACGACATCTGAAATCTGATTAAAACCTAAACGATTATTATATTGATGTTAGTAACAAATTATTCTATCCCATGACATAGGATGTGATAGTACTGATACTTGATAGTACCACACTACCACAGGACATGTTTGAATGAATTGAATGTCTGTTCTGTGGTGGTAGTATGCTTTAAAACACGGACTAAGATATACAGGACTGGACACGACAAGGTTGGAGGGTGTGGGGGGGTTGACTACGAAATGTTTTACAACAGGCAGTGTTCGGGGGGATATTTTCCTTTTAGCATTACTAGCGCCGTTCTAGTGGATACTTATGGAACTAGAACACATCATACAAATTTCTAGTTCCATAAGTATCCACTAAGACGGCGCTAGTAATGCTAAAAGGAAAATATCCCCCCGAACTCTGCCTGTTGTAAAACATTTCGTAACCACAATATTCATCTCGTGTCCAGTCCTGTATATCTTAGTCCGTGGTTTAAACCCAATCTCTAATATTCTACGACCGTGGATTAAATAATAACCATACATAGATGCTGGGTACATAGAAATGTACGTGAAAAGCACTTAGATCATAGGATCATAGGATATCATATGATCTAAGGAAAAACTATTTCTAGAAGTCCATATAGAAATTCGCTAGACTAAACCGGTGTGAAAAATAATGCACCGGGATGTTTGGACCATATCATTTATTCCCGGTGCGGGATAATGTGGGATAATTTTGAACCGGTCTAGTTTAGCGAATTTCTAGAATAACAATATAATATATCCAGACTGACAAACCGTCTCCGCTCAGAATCGTTTTTCGTATACAATATGATATCATTGAATTCAAATTTAATACAATCCATTATACAGTGACCAACTATTGTAATCTACTGTACAGCAGAGCGACATCCACTTACCCACTTTTTTAATATTCATTATTATAATATGGGAGTTGTGAGGCAAAACCCTTACGGCTTATTTTGAAACCATTTTTTTCATCCCCTTCCATTGAAATATCCTGAGAACGCCTCTGGTGGATTTGGATTTTGCGGAGGAGTGTGACACGTTTTTTAAGTGCACAACCGCAGTCCTTTGGCTAACGTAGTAATTTTCAAGTAGGTATTTTATTGTTAATTTATTATGAGAGGGAATATTCGATGTCTAACTTCAAACTCTCGTAAAAAAAATAATAGTCCATATTATATTAAGCCTATTAGCTGGCGCCATTGTTGTATTTTTTCCATCCAGTGTCCTACTGTTTCGTTGGGTTTTCATAAAATTTTCTTTCACACAAACCTTTTCCTGACAATTACGAATACAACAGTTAAAAATCAGTCATATCAGTGGATAAAATAACAATTTAGCATCATGTAGTATCTAAATAAAGACTATGTCCGTTATCACAGTATCAATACTATTCTGAAAGCTCTTTTAACTCGGTAGCCACGGGACGGTGGCGAAGTATGTCCGGCTTATAACACTATATACGATAAGTAGCAAGGGCCGGGGGTTAGCCCAGGACGCTCGCAAGCCAGGCGAGTGTCCGCCCTCGGAATGCTTCTGAGTGGAGAGTGCGCCATAGAAGCTGAGTCGGATTCGTGCGGATTTGGGGATTTCGCTGGTATAGAACGCCGGGAGGACCTGACCCGGGGGGGTTGGCTCCGGTGGTAGAGCCTGAACGATCCCATGGTACACGGGATACGGCAACCGTGGCGGAACAGTCCGTTTTGATTGCGTGGATGAGAGAAATGTCGTCCACTCACCTCTATGGCTCGTAAGTAGCGTTCAGCGCTAATACACGGTCCGTCGGTCCAACAATTGTAAACAATAGACTTGTGATACTATATATCTAGTGGCTCCGGTGGGAGAATGTATTTTAAAAGTAAATAAATGAGTTGTTTTTTAACCTAAAAATACCAAAAATATATTTGTATACATTTTATTATGTTTACACAGTTACCCAATATATCAAATTCAGATTTTAACGAAAAATAACTATTATGCAGGTAGTCCCTTATTTTTTTGTAGGTACAAGTGTACAACATACAATAAAAATATTAATAATTCATTGTTTTAAATACTTTGCTCAAACATAAAGTGTTGTCCGTCATAAAGTATAGGCAATATAGGTACATTTATACTGTAGTAATCAATAACCCAACAAAAACACTCCGTGTAAAAAAAAAAGTTGTGATATAATTTTATAGTTAAGTCTTTGAACTATAGATATAATTCATGTTAAAAGAATCTGCTAAATAATTGACCTTAGCTTGGCGACTTTAAAACACTTGATTAGTATACACTATTTAAATGATAGTATATATTATACATTTATACTACATAATTTATTATGTAGTATGCTCATTATGCTATAGTATTTTTACATTTTTAATTTAAGTCACCAAACTAAGTTAATTTATTAATCACACTATTTTAACATAAATTATATTGTCTCGTTTTTCTGGGCTCAGTGTACGGTGGAAATTGGAAAGTGAATTGAGGTTATTATTGACCTATGAAACGCATTTCACGTTTTCCAAAAATCTTAATTGAAAATTATATTTTCAGTTTTATTATGGTCAAGGTTCAATTTAATTACAGTGATATTTAATATTAATTAGCATTTCAGACAATTATAAAAGTTTCTAGATTTAGACAGTATTTTGTGTTATGTACTATTGACTAATGGATTAATAACTAAATATCTAATACTATAATATAATTGGTTTCACAAAAATGCATGGAATATTACAATAGATTATGGAGTATAAATATTACAATTGATAAAAAGGTATTTGCATACCCAAGATAGTAATGGACTAATCTCTGTGAAAATATTTTTAAATAACCCCCAGTTCTAGGAAATTAAAACATAGGGCCCATAGCATTTGCACAAATTTAGGCCGTGGCACAGTGAACGCAACAAAATAATTTGTTACATTCATAACATATTTATTAAATGAATACGAATAGCATTATTATATTTAGTTCCAAAATAAATTAATCATCCCCATAGCAATAAAGTGTGTGTATGGTGCAACACAAAACTAAATGTACTATAGGCAATATAATATGACTTATACATTTTAAACAAACATTTTTAATTAAAAAGTGCTTACAAGTGGTACATGGTTATATGGTAAATTATTAAAATTAAAATTAAATTAACAACAAATACACTTTTAAATAAATAACAATTGGAATAATTCATAGGTATATAAAGATAAAAGAGGTAAGTTTTTAGTAAAGAAAATGTAAATATTTCAAAAAAATAACAACATACAACCAAATCACTAAACATCTAAGACTGTTGAAATATTTTAGTGCAATAAAAATTATAAACAATAATAATTATGATTTGTTTAAGCTTAAAAAGGATAATATTAATATTATTCATATTTCATAGCACAGAAACGAAAATTAGTACTCATAATTTTATGACAGATTAGAAATTTAAAAAATAAAACTATTGGAATAGTACAATGTTAAAACAGTATTGTCAATCTAATAACCTATATGCTAGAGTGGAATGAGATTGTATACCTGTTATTGTAGTTAACACTTAACAATTTGATAAAATTTATAAAAAATAATTGTACATCATAAAAAAATGTAACAGCATTCCTAACATTTTGATTTACACAAGGAATTTGGAAAAGAAAATACAATTACAACCTTCTCTTAGTATTGTACTTATACATTATTTATCCCATATTTATCCCAATTAAAATATAATAGCTGATAAAATATGTTTAATAATTCACAAGAAACAGGAGTTAGGGACAAAATGTTTGACCACAGCATACATTAGTGACTGCGGCCAACTACAGCGTTACACCAGGTCCCCAAAAATATTATTGAATGAATATCTATATAGTCTTTAAACAAGTAATTATTTTAAAACTAAAAATGGAATACCAATTTATTTAAGTGATGGATTAAATATTATGGTTTTTTTAGATTTAGAACACAATAATTAGGATTAACGCCTTGACAAGTTATATGATTAATATTCAATTACTGACTAATAAATTAAATACTTCAAAATTATATGGTAATGCCTTACAAAGCAAACATGGTATCACCTTGTTTGTCTTTATTACGTCTTGATTCATTTTCGTTATTTCCTGTGGGTAAATTTTCAGCAGCTGCTGCTCTTTCTGCTAAGAATCTCTCAAATTCACTGCTTGATAGAGATTCTTCGATTTCACCTCCAAGTCTTGTAGAATTTCCTGGCTAAAAAAATGAAGAAAAAAGTAGTGATGTAAAGAAATAATAATAAATTATACATAAGTACATTGATATTGGATGGAAAAATTATTGATTTTTCATTTTATTAAACCCAGTTTAATATATTTTAATGACAAAAGAATAAGACTGTTATGTTAAAGGTACAAAACCATTAAAATAAAATAATTATGTATGTTTATGAAATAAAGTAAACCCATATTATATAAAAACAAATATACTCAGCAGTGCTAAATAAGTGCTTCTAATTAAAATCTTATAAAACTAGCATTTTTCATACCACTAACATAATTTGATTAAATGTAATACCATTGATTATAAATGGTATTACTAATCCATATTTATTATTATTTACTCACATTTTCACTGAGCCAAGCTGCTATTTCATCGAAATCCTGTTCACTGTGCATCTAAAATATTTAAAATATATTTTAAAATAATAAACATAATAATTATGAAATAAATGGTTAGAAATATTTAAAATAATTTATTGAAACATTTTACAAATAATAAACAGTTAAAAAAAAGAAGCTTTATTTAATTGTAATGTAATTATATTAAATATTTAAATAAGTATATCAATTTGCAATAAAATTAATGTATTATAATAATATAATTATATAAATTTATGGAATATTTTTTTTCATAGGGGTTATATCATATACAACAAAATAATTATTGTATTAACTATAAATTATTTACAATAAACTATTGATTAGTAGATGCACGAGTACTCAAACTAGAAGCAAATTTTTTAGATGTGTGCATAAAGTTGATTGTAGAAAACATAATTATTGTGTATTGTGTTTATTTTTAAAAGTACAATTAATTGAGTTAACTAAACATACCATACTAACATTGCATTAAACTATATTAAAATATTTTGGGGAAAATTTCTCATGTCATGTTAAGTTTGATTATCATTGATCAAATGTATATAATATATTCTTTTTTATTTAAATTGTGTTATGGTGGTAGTATTTGGTGATTATTAATTAGAACCAAAAAATACTAATTTAACTAAAAATAGATGAAAAAAAAGATATTAGCATGCATTTTAATTAACACTGTACGTATGAAACAAAAACTTATGATGCATAATCTTAAAATAATAATAATAAATAATGGTTTTAATTTTTGCATTACATATAAATTAAGATAGTCAGATAAAATTACTGATATATTATGTCAAGCAAGTAATGTTAAAAAATATTATCAGGGCATAATTTCATTTTATAAACAATGTACTCTTACCCTGATGACATCTTCATGAGCACAATCCTAAGGTCAGAACCCACACAATACACACACAAATATTACAAAAACGATAACAATTGCTTTATACAAACGTGAATTCAATTATACAGAATATAGTATTATCTATTAATTTAATACTTAAACAACAATATTGAGATTATATTATTAAGATATAAAGACACTTGAGGTGGATACTTACATCTTTTGTTGTCACATTTTGTGATCGAGCTTGAGTCAAAGAAGCTAAACTGTTAACTTGATCTGGCTTTAAATTGGCATCATAACTACTTCCACTAAATATTTCATAATATTACTATAATTTCTATGCCCAAAAATAAATATTAAGTTTATTCATAATTAATCAAATATTATTATTACCCAATTTTTGTATTTTCATATGATACTGATCGAGATTGAGCAAACATATCAAAGTCATCTGTGTGAATACTAGTAAGCAAATCTGCAGGTGGATTTTGTTTAGGCTTTTCATTAGTGACACCTAAGATTAATCAATTATTAAACACAAAAAAAGTTAATACTGTTTAAATCTTACATTCTTAGTTAATAATTTATATTTTAAATTAAAAAAATACTCAAAAAAAACTAACATATTGCACTATTATTTGTAGTGATAAAACTATATCTTTGTGTTTCGGGTACCCAAATATTCAATCTACCACATCCCTTTAAATAAAAGTATGAAGTAAGTATGAAATATATTTTTTGATATTTTGTTTGTTTGCCTATTAGAATGTGTTATAGAATATACTCCTTTTTATTTTTTGCTTAGGTTTCCTTTCATTCTAACTCACTGTAGAAAGATGGTAGTATATTAGGATTTAATCTTTATGGTATTGTATTAAAAATTGTTATAATTACTCAGTTTTGAGAATTGGTTTGAAGTTGTAGCAATTGGCTCATCAATAAAACCTTGAAGTAAATCAGTTGTTTTTATAGATTGACCATCGACAGAAAGCGAGCTACATCCCGCTTCTCTATTTTTTTCATATCTGCTATATCTATTTCACACAATTAATACTTGTAAATATATGTAATTTTTTTTTGAAATGTTGACTAATATAAAAGCTAACCGTAGAAAAAGATTGTTTAAATCATCATTGACTAGCAAAAGTTGTTCAGTAAGTTCACCATCTGATAATTTAGCAAGGAGTTCAACAATTCTTTCTTGCATTGCTTTACATGTGGTATATAAATCCTAAAAATATTTTTATTGATTTGTAATTATATTAAAAATTGACTAGTTCTGTTCAAATGTCTAGTTTGCATTATTTTTATATTGAATTTGATCTTAGAGAGATCATATTTTTAAAATATAAAATACATCCATAATATTATTGAAGACGCTACACCCGCTTAACACATTTAATATGTATCATATTTGAGTGTATTTGTCATGATGCTGATAAATTGGGATTTTAAAAATGAATTTTGAATATTAAATTTTCGACTTGCATGTTACTTATATGAGATGCAAACAAAAACAAATAATTTAAACATAACATTGACCATATTGAATTGCATTTATTACAAAGTTAAAGAGAATAATTGACGTTATTTAGCAATTGTGAACGATGATAAATTAAGCCATTAGGCATCATCCACAGTGAACGTGTTAAGTTGTCTCCGTCTTACAAAAGTACAACATATCAAATTTGAGTTCAGTATATCCAATATTGTGTTGTTGAGTGATTTGACCAATTATGAAATATAAAAGTAAGAACATGAATTCTATTTATGTGTTTTTATGACATTTTAAAAAGTAAGCTGGTTATGAGTATGTAAAATATTAAAATTTAAAAATGCTCATAACTCGCTTAAAAATAAAATATGTAATAACCAATGACAGAACACATACAATGTTTTAACCTTCATGTTTAATAATAGGCCATTTCCCTCTAATATTAAAGCTAACGACACAAAATTGGAACTGTTGCACACAAATCTGTTTGTAAGACAGAGAATACAAGCTGGAATAACATCCTCTAAATGCTGATAGTTTTAAAAATTATAATATGTATGTTAATTGTTAAACTAGTTACAGTTAAAAGTTGAACATCTGATCCATCTTCTTTTCCCGGTACCAATTCTGAAAGCATTTCATTCAACACCGTCATATTGCCACGAACTAACTCTAAATCAGAATTCAGTTTATTAAGTTGATCTGGTCTGTTTGACCGGCTATTTGTTTGATCATTTGAATGTGAACTGACTACTGGCTTGAGCTCTTCAGAATAACTCTACAAAACAGTATAATATAATATATTTAATAAATATTTAATTTATATCTGTATAAAAGTTACTTTATGTGGTGTATGTATTGGGGCCATAGTATCAAGGTTTGTCATAGGAAATTCAATTCCTTTTTGACGAAGTTCTCTATACACAAGGTAAACTCCTTGAAGATCAGGTTGATTACGAAATGCATCTGCCCAACTTTGAATAAGACTTAACACTTTTTCCTGAACAATGGTTGGTGGATCATTTTTTGGACCTAAATTATATCACATATTATGTAAATCAACAATTTATAAAAAATAGTATTAAAATAGTCTGCTTACCAATTAGTTTAATTAAATCCTGAGAAAATTCTTTGTTACAAACTAAAACGTGGAATCGTTTACCACAATTTTTTACACATGTTTCCAAAACCTATAGTTAGTAAAATAATGTAAATAATTATAATCGATAATTAATTATAATACTTACTGTCAAGGTATACATAATAATTTTATGATTTTTTCCTGCATTTTGATTTAATCTTTTACGAATTGCTTTAATTGCATCTTTAGGACCTTCTTCTGTGTCATTAATCATATCACAAATTTCCATATTAAGTGACCAATTTTCAGAAGCCAAGCCCCCATCAGTTGCAAGTTCTATTGATAAAAACAAAATATAATATTATAATTTATAATAAATTATTTAATAATATTCAAAAAGAAATATTTTATAACTTTAAAATATCTTGTATAAATAAATTATAAAAGTTATGCTTTTTTATTTTTATCATTGTAAAACAAGTTGAGTATAATGTATATTGAAAGTTAAAAACAAGATTAACAGTCGATTAAGAGTGATATACCCACATCTGGTATTTCTATCTTACTAATACTTAACATGGTACATTAAACGGTCAGAAAAATCTATTTTACACTGATATTTTTTATAATAGAGTGAAGTGACCTATTATCAAATTTAAAGGTATGAATACCTTGTGTATCTCGTAATTTTTAATTTTATTTTTATTTTTTACCAAGTTATGAGCATTTTAAAATTGTATGTGTTATGCTTTGGTAAGACAGAGACTACACCATAGAACAATAATATCTTCTTAACAGGAATCTCAATTTATTATGCAATATTGCATATTACATTAACAATACTATTAACTACATAAGTACATAGTTGGGATAAGTACATAAACATACTCATAGGATATTATTAATATTTAGGTATGGTGTATGTTAGTTATTAAACATTTATATTGCTTCATATTTACAACACTGCACTAATTCTGTGACAATTTAAAAATACTTCAAAAAACACAACAATTTTGTACTGTTGCTGTGTTCTAACTTTTAGGTAATAAAAGAAGGCTATGAAATATGAAAACGAAATGGTTAGCCTTTGTTTTTATATTGCTGATAATAAAACAGTTGCATACATACAAAATATTAAACATACAATTGTATTAATAATAATGTGCCTACACACTTGTTACTATTAGTTATTATGTACTTTTAAATATTATTTTAAATAATCATAAGTATGGAAAGGTTTTAAAGAATAGTCTTAACATTATAAAATATACAGGTCCCTGAATAATATACCTATGCATTTATCATAGATGTGAGGAGTGACAATGTAAATTATTTTTAATATAAAATCATTTGTAACGATCAATATGGTTAAAGCACTGTGGATGAAAACAGAAACTCACCAATTTTTTCACCTACAGGCGTTGAAAAAGGATTCAACGATACACCAAATATCGTAGCCATTATTTTTTTTGTGTAGTACGTATACGTTTAGGTAAAGTTAATAAAACAAGTTAATAAAACACAATAAAATAATAATGAATACGTCAGTACAATTACTGTACTGTACTACTATAGTAAATCCAATTTATAAATTAAAATAGGTGTTAGGTAATAGGTATCGTATAACCGTATAGAGCATAGACTATTAGACTATAGACTATAATAAATTATAATAGAGTATAGGTAAATAGATGAACAAATAACAAATTTTGTTACAAAATGTTACAAAATTATAATTGGTTCTTAAAATGTGTGATTATTTTCATTTATTGACAAGTGACAACGGTTACAGTGTTTCCAACATCAGTACAAGGCGCCGGTGAATCGACGGCGTCAACGACTACAACTCGTTAGTAACTTCAACCTTAATGACGTTCTCGGATTCGGCGTTTCGACAAATGGCAATCTGGCTGTAGCCCGTATATTGTTGTGCTGTACTTTTCTATCTGTTGTACATCATTTAATGCGTGTACAATTTATACGCGACTATGTTTTTCGTTTAGTGCTTTAAAAGTACAATAATTGGATACAAACTCTACTCATTTTACATGTAAGTAATAACATTTTTGTTTAAATTCCCTTATTTTAAAGTTTCAGTCTTAAGTTTAAGGTTGTTTTGTTGTTGTTAGTTGTTGTCGGCATTACATGTTAACATTGTAAACGCTAAAAAAAAAAAATCATCAAAATGGCACATTACAAAGGAGCTGCCAGTGAAGCTGGCCGTGCTATGCAATTGATGAAAAAACGGGAGCTTGCTCAAGCTGAAATTGAGTTACGTAAGAAAAAAATTGAAGAAGAAATGAAACTGTCAAATATAGAAAATAAGTTTGCCAAACATTATGATTCTTTGGAGGCACAGCTCAAGAGCTCGACTATTGGTTTGGTGACCCTAGATGAAATGAAAGCTAAACAAGAGACGGTTGTCCAAGAAAGAGCTAAGAGATTAGTACAAAAAGAAAAAGAAGTGGAATTTGAAAAGCAAAGACAATTAGAGGCAAAACTAGAAGAAAAACGAAGACAGCAACGGAAGATTAAAGCGTTGTCATTTATTGAAGATATGTCTGAAGAAAGCGAAGTGGAAGAAGAAGACGAAGAAGAGGCAGAAGAAGAACCTAGCTTTCAACCTTTGCCTAAAAAAATCAAAAAAAATCCAGATGTTGATACTAGCTTTTTACCAGATCGTGCCAGAGAATCTGAAGAGAATTGTTTACGAGAAACATTAAGACAAGAATGGACCGATAAACAAAAATGCTTAAAAGAAGAAGAAATAAGTATCACATTCAGTTACTGGGATGGTTCAGGTCATAGACGTACAATTGTTATGAAAAAGGGTAATACAATTTATCAATTTTTACAAAAAGCACTAGAACAACTACGTCGTGATTTTGGAGAGCTTAAAACTATAATGGCTGACCAATTAATGTATGTTAAAGAAGATTTGATATTACCACACCATTATTCGTTTTATGATTTCATTGTTGCTAAAGCAAGAGGTAAAAGTGGTCCACTGTTCACATTTGGTGTTCATGATGATATACGAATGGTTAGTGATGCTAGTTTAGAGAAAGAAGACTCCCATGCAGGGAAAGTGTTATTGAGAAATTGGTATGAAAGGAACAAACATATTTTTCCTGCTAGTCGATGGGAACCATTTGATCCTTTAAAGACATTTGCCAAATACACAATTAAAGACAAAACACAGAAACATGAAGCAACACAAAAAAACTAAAAATTGAATTAAATTAAATTGTAATGTAAAATATGTAAATACAAAAATTAACCAGTTTTATCAAATGGCTTCTTTGTTTTGATGTTTCAGGTATTAAAATCCGAATAAAATACAATAACAAGATTTTTGCAACTAGAACATTTGGTCTCAGGTTTGTAAAAAATGATTTTGCTCCACTTATTCTTGGTGGCAATTACTATTTCTACTTCTTTTGCAATTGAAGTGAACCCTAAAATATTTATTAATAATGCTGAATGCTTAGTAGACTTAAGCACCCAATTAGTTAAAGGAGAATGTCGTCTATCTTTGGAAAATAATGATGACAAACCTGTAAACTCTGTTTTGTATGCATTTGAACCTTCAATTAAAAGTCACATTTCATATATTTCTGCTCATCAAGTATTTGAATCTAATCGCTTGAGTTTAAATGTTAAACCAGTAACATTATCTGGCCATGAAGATAAGCAGTTTTATCAAATCGATTTTAATGCATCTCGGCCATTGCGATCAAAAGGTCGAGCACCACTTGTGGTTGAATATGTTTTGATTAATGCTTTGTATCCACATCCTGAAGAAATAACTCAAAAAGATAGACAGTTGATGATGTTTTATGGAAATGCTTATTTGTATTCACCATACAAAAGTCTTAAATCTTCTGTTAAATTCCAAACTGGAACAAGACGAGTAGAAGATTACACCAATATCAATCCAGTATCATTTTTGAGCTCTGGAGATGTTGTTTATGGGCCCTTTGGTTCATTAGAACCATTTGCATATTCTCAAATCAGTATACATTATGATAATAACACTCCATTTTTAAAAGCTACAAAATTAACAAGATCTATAGAATTATCCCATTGGGGAAATGTTGCTGTTACTGATGTCATTGACCTTGTTCATCATGGTGCTAAATTAAAAGGTTCATTTTCTCGTTATGATTACCAACGTGAAACTAACAGTGGAATATCTAGTGTAAAATCATTCAAAATGTATCTTCCAGCTTCAGCAACTAGTGTTTATTATAGAGATGTCATTGGTAACATATCTACATCAAATCAAAGAACACTTTTAGACTCTGTTGAGTTGGATATTCGTCCAAGATTCCCTCTATTTGGTGGTTGGAAAACTCATTATACAATTGGTTATAATGTACCAGCTTACGAATATCTATACAACAACGGTGAAGATTATTTTTTGAAGATGCGTCTAATTGATCATTTATATGATAATATGATAATCGAAGATGTAACTGTACGCATTATTCTTCCTGAAGGATCAGTAGACTTAGATCTAAAAACAACCCATCCAATTGTACGTTTACCAGATGGCTTACACTATACATACTTAGATACCATAGGCAGACCAATTATAAAATTACAAATGTCAAATGTTGTAGAAAGTCACATTAGTGATTTTGAACTAAAATACAAATTCCCAAAGGCCTTTATGTTCCATGAACCATTGATTGTAATTGTTGCTATTTACATTTTGTTTTTGACTGTAATTATTTGGGTTCGTTTGGACTTTTCAATAGCCAAGGATGGACATAGTGAAACGCGCCAACGTATATCTGGAATAACAAGTGCAATTATACATCATTTTGAACGTAGGGCTTCCATTTATAGCTCTTGGGATGAGGCTTTGAATAAATTGAAACATTCCAAGGACATTGGTACATATAATACAGCATCAAAACAAATTCAGGCTGATTATAAAAATGAATCGACTAGCATCAATGAATTAGCTACAAAGTTAAAAACCGAATCAACAGAACTATCAGATAAATTGAATGAGGTACAAAAGGCAGAAAAAAATTTAAAAGAACTTTTTGGACAAACACAATCCTTATACACTGATAAACTTATAACGGGTAAGGTTGGAAGAAATCAGTTTGTTGAATTGGATAGCGGTCTCAAAAGGAAAAAAGACGAATGCCAAGAAAAAGTCAATCAATTGTTAAAATCATTGAATTAGTAAAGTCGTGTTTATGCATATTTCAACTCATAAAAATGTCTTTTTATAAATCTCTAAATGCTGGGTTTATGTAATTATCATCATTGTCAAAAATGCATATTATATTTCTTGCTGCACATTTGTTTTTCATATTAAATTATTTTTTAAATTATATCTACTTAAAATACAAAATCAACATGTTTTATTTATCTATACTAAAATGAATTTGAATTATAAAATATAACACGCAGTAATAATGTAATATATATTATTATTTATGTACAATTATAATTTTGGAATTTATAACTAAATTCTTTTCCATTTAAATATATAATTTTGTTCAATAAATAGTGTTTGTTTAATAAATTGTAATGTTCAATATAAAATACTTAAAGAGTAATAAGTAGGGTTTTTCTTCTGTTGACTGATTATTTGCTTATATTCATTTTAATCATTCTAAAATGATAAATTACGTATTAGTAAATAAAATTATATCCAACATATTTAGTGTGTAAACATTTCCATAAATATTAAATAAAAATTTATATTATTTGACTTGTAGTTCTTTTAGTTGTCATTAAAATCATAAGTGTTTTTAAGCCACTGTACTATTATTATTATTTTTTTTTTTTAATAGATTAATAATTGTCTTTTTATTTATTTTATTTTTATTACAATACATTTTCATATATTTCCTTTTTCCTATCCTTTGAATAAATGTTACCTGAGTAACATATAATTCAAGTTTCAAGTTTTTCAAATGTATTACCTACATAAATGTAAAAAAACCAATTTAACATTGATTTTCAAAGAATATGGCTGTCATTGTCTCACCAATCAACGACTAAGGGCCTGATTGGCAGCCAATCATATTACAAATCAGCATTGATCTCCGGTTAACTCACTGAAATAGGTGGTTCGAATTGACTTAAGTTTAATGTACTTTAAACCACTGTTAGGATATTGTAATATGCCCCTTTAGATTTAAACTCCAACTGAGGATTAAACTAATATTGTAAAACAATAATGTATTTACTATCTTAAAAATTTAAAATTTTAAAGTATGAACAAAAATTTAATTCCTGAATAAATGTACATTTATTGTATAATATACTAGACACTGGTCAATCTAGTCTAGTAATGCTTACTATTAGGATTAGGATGTTAATGACCAAATGTTTATTTCCAAAGCAGAGGAAAGTATGGGAGTTGTAAATGTGCGTGAGTGATAAGATGGCTTTTCTGGGAAGTTGGGAGGCGACTTCTGATGTAATGAGGTCGCAACCTGGGGTTTTATGACTCGCAGAACAAACTGATGAGGAATCATGTATAACATTTTAAAATCTTGGAATAAAAAAAAAATTTTTAGGAATTTCAAACTCAAAATAATTTTCACATTTTTGTGATTTTTCAATCCACATTTGAAATTTAGATGCTTAAAAGTGCACGCATAATGGGGTAATAGGCCGCATACTAAATTATTTCATAAAAGTCTATGTATATATGTCTAAGACTTATGTTTTTTAATTTTTTACTTAAAACTTATAACATAATATTTCATGACATATACATAATATTGTGTATTTGTGTTTATATTTCTGGGCTTTTTATCCGCGATTCATATGCGAAAATTGGGGGGGGGGCTTGGGGGTGTTAAGCCTCCCCAAACTTAGCCATAGCCACCCCAAAAACCTAGGACATACAATTTTATCATGCTGTATTGCAATTGTCTGCTTGCCTTTAATATATTCAGCCCCCCCCCCCCGCCCACCCAAGTCAAAAGTTGAAATTGCGCCTATGCCGCGATTCGTAATTCACAAATATATGATTACCTATTATTATGTAGAGTATAGTTGTGGGATCACCCTGGACGGAAACCGTGTAGCTCATCAGATAGTGTTAGATAATACTAGGTTTAATCGACTGTAATACTAACGATTCTAATAATTTCAATTGATGTGAAATAATTGCAATTAGTCTTTACTTGTCAATCATCGATGGATTTCCAGATTTTTTAAGATAGGTGTTCCATCACACAAAGTTTTAGGAGTGATGGATAAAAATCCTCGCCCAATGCCCAAAGACTCTGAAAATATTAAGAGGGACATACCGAAGAAAAGAAAAATATTTAAATAATCATGAAAACGTAAGAGTTTGTTTATATTTTTTATTGGCAAGAATCATGGTAAAAAAAAATCCTAGGAAAAAAAGTCCGGAGCAAATAAGTCATAACTCATAAGCCTAAAAAGTCCGATTTATATATATAACCATGTACATAATAATATATAATAATGATTTCTCAGTTTAATTGACTATCGTCAATCGTCATATAAATAATCTATTTAAAAAAAAAAATGTATAATAATTACTAAGTCATTACCTATTTAAAAAAATCGAAATTATTATTCATACAAATTCTATAGCGGGATCGAAGCCCCCCCCCTCTCACTCACTTTGATGCTAATAATGTTAGCCTCCCCCCCCCCCGAAATGTTAACGGATTTCGGCCCATGTAGAGTATAGTTAACTGTTAACAGTGTAGTGGGCAAAACTTTCAAACATCTCTAAAAAAAGGTGCACGATTGCACGGATAGACAATAATACTACTCAAGCAGCGATCGAGATTTTACAGTTTACTCCAAACTTGAAAGTAGGCAACCACGATGTACTATGTAGAGAAGACATCATCGTGTAGGCAACTCTACTGACATGGATGCGTAGTGGCATGAAGTTCGTAACGGTAATTATATACAGAATATTGGATAAGGGGCCGCTAATTATTTACTTCAGTTGGGTATATCAGGGATTCTTATCATGATTGTCACTTATTAGTTATTTGATAGAACTGCACGTGTACGTAAAGTTATAATAGCGATAATTGCAACTATTCTTTTTTTTAGATCTTAAATCGTGCTGCCTATAGCTACAACTTTACTGACGACTGACCGCCGATTCACATCTCGCGTTTGCCGTTTACTTTTGTTTTTATTTTATATATTTTAATTTTGAAATTACATTTTATTTTTAACTATTAGTCTTAAATTTCATCAATTATGGATTCACAATCGTCTGGAGGAGCTTTTAAGCGTAAAAAAAAACGCATGTCGACTTACCAACGAGCCATGAAATTCTCCAAACGGGGAAAGTTTGGACACGGTTTTCAAATCCAAGACGAAGACTTTCAATATTTCCTTAATATTCTCAAAGTATCAAAAGAAACATTTGAAAGCGATGACGATAAATGTAACTATTGTTAGCTTCTTGCTACTATATGATAGTTGCTCCAAAAAAATATTAAATACTATAGGACATAGGTACAGTTAAAACATTAAATTTAATATCATACAAATATTTTCAGGTATTTTTGTGGATAATGTATTCAAACAATTGCATGGCAATGAAGTGAATTATTGTAGTAATCAAGTAGTGTCTCGTGTAGTAGACGACCTACTACCTGCAGCTAGTGATCATACTGTTTTAAATTTGATAAAACACTTTGAAAGCGATTTGCGGCCTATATGCTGTGACCAGTTTGCTAGCCATGTGCTCCAGCAACTATTGCACGTTGCAATTTATAGAGCATATAAGGTATTTATTTTTTATAGTAATTAATTTAGTATCCAGTTATTAAAATATTTGTATTATTATTTGTGAAAGGTTACCGAAGACGTATCAGAAACTACGAAAGAAAATTATTTCAATTTTATAAATAAGCTATGCAAATTTATACTTAACAATTTGGAGGAATTTATTTGGGATACATACGCTAATCATATAGTGCGCAGTTGCATTGCTTGTCTATGTGGTCAACCATATTTGTGTTCAAAGACTCCACAACAAAAAGGCGAAAATATAGACACAAATAAAGAACATAAAAATTTACTGAAAAAATATGCTGACTGTATAGTTAATATTCAGCAGTTCTCAGGTAAAAAATAACTACAACTTATAACTAACTTAACAACTAAGGTTTTCATCAAATTATTTTCCAGAAATGCCTACAACTGATATCACTTCGGGACTTTTACAAGTATTACTTAAATCAATTTCACCTGTATCTAAAAAAAGATTTAAAGCCTTAGTTGAAATAATAATGAGTGGATGTTTTCCAATAAGTGAAAGTACCTCTTTTGATAATATTTCTCAGGTTTTTGAAAACAATTCATGTTCTAGGTACCATTATATTTATTTTCAAACATAATGTTATAGTTGAAAAGATAAAATGGTAATTACATATATTATTCATTTCAGACTCCTGGATGTTATTATTTCTGAATCGTCAGAAAAATTGAACAATTTATTGTATGACAAATATTTCAATGATAAACTTGCTGATTTAACAGTTCATCACAATGGAAATTTCACCATACAAAAAATATTATCAACAACTGCAGACGCTACTAAAGTAATAATAAAGTTGAAAGAATTTGACGGATTAACTACTCTACTCGCTTTGTACACATTAACTTACCCACAAAAGAACCATTGCATAATCAATATAGCTTCTTCAATTGGATCACAATTTAAAACTGTAATAATTTTTATTTTTAGTTTGAAACAATTTTTGATCAATTAAAGGAAAAAATGCCTCAAATTATCAATCTTGGTTATACTGGAGTGTTATTAGAATTGTCTAATGCTTGTTTACGTTTGAAGTGTAAACAAGCTTTATTCTTTAAAGTAAATAATATAATAGTAAATAAATAAAATTTCATAGTTTAATTAATTTATACATATTTAATTTTTAATAGACATTATGTGAGTCATTAAAATGTCAAGAAGAAACCGAAGATGGCGTCACAGTTTTATTACTTCTCGGGTTAAAAGTTGCTGACAATTTTGATAATTTGTGTAAAGAACCATCAATTCATATTCATGGATCCATGATAGTACAAAATATATTAAAGTTTAATAAACCAATCAAAGTAAGATATTGTAGGTATTGTGTACCTCCTTGGAAATAACTTTAGTTTATTTATTTTGCAGATGGTAAATAATTTGAACAATTTAGATACTGAACGTCTTGTTTACTTGCTTTGTGATGTAAAAGGCAGTTATATTGGAAATGCATATTTTGAAAGTGCATTTATTGGGGAAAGAAGTCGCGAAAAAATGATATGGAAATTAAAAGTAATCAAATAATTTGTTATTCATATTAAGTTATTTTTTTAAAAATATTATTTATTATTAGGACTATTATACAACACTGGCAAAATCAAAAAGTGGTTCTCGGGCTTTTGATTGCATATGGAAAGTAGCGGATACAAAACAGCGTACTATGATAATGGCAGAGTTTTTAAAACATGAATCTGAACTTACTAGCACACAATTTGGTTCTATAATTGCATCCAAATTAAATTTAGGCATGTTCAGGCATAAAAGAGATGAATGGATGAAAGCCGATCAAGATAAACTTCAAACTGTAAAAGTTTTTGAAATCAATAAATATTGTTGAATTTTTTGTACAATTAGCAGTTTTATTCTATAAAAGTTACAAAAATAAACAGTTTTTTAATTAAACATAAATATTCCAATTACTGCCATCTTCGGGCAAAAGTTGGTTAGTGACTAATAATATGACATCCAGTATCCACCAGACTCCACCACCTCCAAGTGTCAATAGTTTTCCAACAGCTGTTCCAGTTTGTCCTAGACAAAATCTGTCCATACCAAGGAATCCCAGTAAAATTGAATACAACAGAGTTGTTAGAAAATAATAGCCACCATATCTGTAATATTAATAATAGTAATAGTGGTGTAAGACTGTGTGACACATTTTTTATTAAGGGAATTGGATACCGTGATTTTCTGCCTTTGTCTAACACGAGTGATATACGATTTTCTGCTAATTTTACTTCAATCAGTCCAATCCTTGTATTGATGCAATAAAAATTCTGAAAATGTATTTGAATTCAGCGTGAAGACTGCTTGAAATCACATTTTTGAATTTTGACCTCAAAATTCCACAAATTTGATTGAAGGTTTTTGAAAAATATTAAATCTTGTAGTAATGTTAAAAAAATATTATTAAATAAAGCTGAAAAAATGGCCCGACCGATCTCAAGTAGATTTCACGCTGAATTCAAATTAATTTTCAGAATTGTTATCACTTTAATACAATGATTGGACTAATTGAAGTAAAATTAGTAGAAAATTGTATGCCGCGCATGTGTTAGACAAATACAGAAAATCACGGTATCCAATCCCCTTAAGAGAACGACATACAAGCATATTATGATGTCTCCCTCAAACGCACAGCATATCAAATTGTACATTCAAGTTTTTGACCATTGAACTCTGGTTATTTTAATATTGGTGTGAAAATTATCTACTTGTGCTTCGGACCAGTACATGCACGAATCGGTAATGTTTTCTCATGAGCTGGAGTATAGATATGAACATTTTTAGTTTATAATATTTTACATACTATTTTTATCTTTTGCTTGGAAATTAAAACAACGAAAAAACCCAATAGCTAGTCACAGCTGATTATGTATTTATCTTTAACTTTTATAATAGGTCAATTCACTATAATATAATATTAAAACTAACAACACAGAATCAATTTTAACGAACACAAATTTGGTATGCCATAGGTTTGTAAGACAGTGAAAACACATTGCGTGGATAGGCCTCTTAATAGTAAAACAATTACAAATATATAATTCATTTATACTTCACACATGGAAATCCTTTCTTGTTGAATTTTCTATTACCGTGACATTCTATACCCGGTAAAACCATACATTGAACTGTTGTTTTTTCTACATCTTCATATCTATAACTACCTCCATACTAAAATATAAAATCACAATTTATCATAAATTTAGTTTATATTGTTATTATTTTGTTATAGTCCCTACAATATTGTACCTTAGAACACCCGCCTGTCATGGAATCATCTCTTGACTTGTTTCCTTTTAAGTCAACTAGGTCTTCACATTCAATGAATTCCATCGGCCTAGATAATATTATTAATATTAAAAATTACTGTAAATATTATTATTTGTCTATTTGACATGTTGTTAGCTATAATACAAAACAGTAGTCACTCGATAATTAGAAAAACTCAATAAATCGAACTAAACGCTGTTCCCCTGAGAAAACCTCTATAATTGAAAGAAAATACATGTATTCCGGTCCCCTTGATAATTGTAAATGTCTGTTGACAATTCAAATTTTTTTCCACAAACCTATAATTCAAATTTCATTAAACGCGATCAGGTATATGTAAGTTCATTTGTATATACATGTACAGATTATGTACGTAATGAAACTAATAACGACAGTGGTTAAATATTATCGTACCTTACCTACCTAATCTAAACTTTAATATGTAATATATACATAATATTGTTCACCTCTCTTTAATTCGAATTAATTTGTTTTCCCTCGAATATTTGAACACTTGGTAAATCAAAAACCTCTTAAATCGAACTTTTAAATCGGTCCACTGAATTTCGAATTATCGAGTGACTACTATATTAATAAGTATACACAAAATTATTTACAAGAAAGAGCACATGACCAACGGCCCAGAAGGAACGTAGTTCAGTTCTGGGTCATTTTCCAACAACGAATCGTTTTTAAATCCTCCGCCATCGTTTCTTGACATATTTGCATTCATTGCAGCATGACAACAAAGGCTTGACACCAAAATATATCCTAAAACTGACCAACTATATTTGTCATTCATTGTCTGTGATCATGACGGATAACAATACAACGTAAAAAGTAATAAAACGGTAGATTTCACGTCTTCCTAACAATACTTTACAAAATTATTATTTTAAATTTTAATGCATTATTATTCAAATTTCACATTATTTTAATAGTTATATCATTTGTTTTTGTCATGTTCTATATTATGTGACAATAACTGATAACACTATCATTGTAATTCTATCACAATATAATTGCGCCTTCGCTAATGCAACGCTGTGGATACGAAATGATAAAACATGTTCTAAAATACATCGTATTTTCAAGCTATTGTTCTGTGGCTATAGCGTTCTGAAATTCAGCGCATCGAATGCGCTGATGCATCGGAATATCGCAATTTCAATAATAACTGAAACCCGATTGTCTGATGGATATGCGCTTAAAATCACTGATAAGGCCTATATATCACATAAATTTAACTGATAACGTTTATAACGTTTATATCACGGACTAAAGATATACTAAGATATACTAGAACACATCATACAAATTTCTAGTTCCATAAGTATCCACTAAGACGGCGCTAGTAATGCTAAAAGGAAAATATCCCCCCGAACTCCGCCTGTTGTAAAACATTTCGTAACCACAATATTCATCTCGTGTCCAGTCCTGTATATCTTAGTCCGTGTCTGATACGAATAAATGAAGGTGTTCTGAAATAAAGCAATTTTTCCCGATTTCACGTAGCATACTGTATTTCTATCAAGAATTGCAGCGTTGCATTACTGAAGCCGCAGTTACTAACCGGGTTTATATCATGAAGACAAACTTGTGGAGAGTGGAGACCAAACCACTAAACTCTATAATTATTATAGAGTTCAGTGAACCAAACTCGTACCAATGTTCTGTGCTCGTACGGTCGCCGCCCTCACGATTGGGTTGGTTGTTACTTTAACCCGCGTAATGAAGAAATTAATCATGTTATTCGCGTTTTTGGAAAATATATGCATTATTTTGAATCATGATTCTTGAATCTCTTTATATTTTATTGTACGATTGCGCATTTATACATGTGCATACAAAATATATAATCTACTATGTAGTTACCAGGGAACAAATTCACTTTAGGTACCCAGCACATTTTTGGAATTTTATTTAAGAAACATACGTTTTCAACGAATAACGAGAACGATGGTGTATATAATTATTTTTCGTCATAGTACACAGTTATTGTAGTTGTACTACGATCATAGCCCCTGGTCCGTTATGGTACTTCAGTACTTGGTAAAAATAATTTCATCATGGAATATCACTCGACATATAACTTTTTAAACCTATACGTATTAAATGTCTTCCATAAAATAGAATTGGATGTTATAATGATGACGATTGACGGACCAGCAAGCACCATGGGTCATAGTAAAATAAATAAATAAATAAGAATTACTGTACGTCTGCAGCAACGCCCAGCACAGAATACAACAATGCTAGGCGTAACTGCGGTATGCGCTAGGCTCTAGCAAGTAGCAAGTACTCAAGTATCAACTTTGAACTTACTGCAGTACTTCCAGCCGCCAGATATAATTATTGTTCTGTGTAAGCGGTGACAGGTGGTACTGCTCGCTAGTCGCTGCAGGCTGCAGCAACACGTTATCGTTATCAATTCGTCACGAATTACGATATCGGTCAACCGTACAATATTATAATACACGTCCTAAATAATATAAAATATTTATGGTCAACCGTCATAATAATATTATGACTTGATTGCCGTGCTTGTATTATAGTCGTATGATATTATTATACTCTTATCGTTCAGAATTTTAGATCAGTAACATATTATATTATTGTTATTATTGTATCGACTACAGTCAACACTCAACACTCAACTTACAGTTTACAATATTGACTATTGAGTCATCAATACTTTAGGATTTAAGGCGTTATTGGTGAGTCATGAATTATGAAAACATAATATCATATAAGCTAAAAGTTTCACCTGATCTAGGTATTTGAGATATTGTATTAATGCCAAGTCTTTTTTTCAGTCGAAAATGGCGAATTTTTCGTCACCGATGCCGTCCAGAGAGTTCTTGTGGGACGTGTTTCAGAGGTAAGTGAAAATAATGATATTGATAATATTTCTGTCGGGTCATAACGTCATTGTGATGTAGGGTTGACAAAGATAGAAGTGGATTCATCTCGTCTGATGAACTGCAAATGGCACTTTCCAATGGAACATGGACTCCATTCAATCCGGAAACCGTACGTCTTATGATAGGCATGTTTGACAAGCATAATCGAGGAACTGTATCTTTTGACGACTTTGGTGCCTTATGGAAGTATGTAACTGATTGGCAATCATGTTTTCGATCATTTGACCGTGATGGCTCCGGCAATATAAATGTATCCGAACTCAAAGATGCTCTATCGTCGTTCGGTTATAGACTCGGTGAACAAATTGTATCAGTTATGCTCAAGAGATTTGACCGCTTTGGTCGTGGCACTATACTTTTTGATGATTTTATACAATGCTGTGTTGTGTTACATGTATGTATTATAACTTTTTACAAACATTACTTACTATCCATTTAACTATTACAGTGTATTTTTATCATAATCATTGTAACTATTAATTATTAATTTTTAATAACTCAAATTTGTATTCACAGACCTTAACTGCTGCATTCCGTCAATTTGATACAGATCAAGATGGATATATTACTATTCATTATGAACAATTTTTAAACATGGTATTTGGCTTGAAAATTTAAATGAATTCCATTATTTATTGAGTATTTTTTTATTTTTCGTCTTTAGAGACGACCAGCGTAAAGGATAATTTATAATAAAATATGATATAAAATGTAATATTTAAATTATATGATTACTTTATCTGTTCCTTCTTGTGACACATTGGTTTTTAATACCGTCTTAATCATGGTTGAAATATATATTAAAATATTTCAACAATGGTCTTAATGTGATATTTTAAATCTATCAATAATTTTATTATTGTTATACATGAATTATTATCATAGTTAATATATTATATACTACCATTTAAATATTTTATACAGTTTCAGTTTTATTAAAATAAACAAAAATAAACGTTGAACAGATTTTACTTTTTATTTTATTAATTTAAAGAAAACATTTGTTAAAAAGTTATGGCACGTTTATAAAAAAATACAGAAAGATGACAAAAATATCAAGTTTTAAAATCGGATTAATATAAAGTTGGATTGACATAAATTGTTTAATTAAACATGCATTTTCTTGAAGTAGACGTTTGTAATATGACTTAAGACTATTCAATATGTTTGGAAACATTTTTCAATAGAAGATCGTTTGTATACTTAGCAAAAAGTGCCGTCAAAAGAGCAACTCCGTAACCAGTTGCTCGTTCACCCTATAACAAAAATTGTATACATAAAAAAATAAAATCTGAGTCATCTCAGACGTCCACAAGCAAACAAGTTAAAATCAAATAATTTAAAATAGCAAATTTGGTATTATTATGTGTTTTCAATTCATTCAGTTTTTTCTGATGAAAGTAGAACTGTATATTTTAGAGTATTTATTATCTAATATTGGTGTAACAAAAATGGTTAAGCAAAGTTAAGCAAACAATACAATTCCAATCATCTGATTATTACAGTATACAATTTCAAGGTAGAAATAGGGATAAGTGAATTAGGATCAATCTGTAGGTTAGTTAAAAAATAGGTGAATGAGTGAATTAACTGTGATTTTAATAAGCGGAGTTTAGTGTAATGATATTTACGTAATGAGAAGGCCCTGCAATGTCCACATGAATCCATTGATTAGTCGTATCAAAGCCAAGATGAGCAGCTATAAACAGTCCCGCACATGACGAAGTAGCGTTGGATCGATCCTAAAAAATAACGAAATATCAATTTAGTATTTAATCAATAAAAAATAAATGTAATCTTACAGCAACAGAGTTTTTCATGTCAGCCACAGATGATGAAAATTCACAGAAATGAAGTTCTGGACAGTAGACAATTGGAAATGTTAAATCTCCCGACATTAGACCAGCGGACACTACATTTTTTTCCCATTGTTCTGAGTTTGACATTACTGCAGCATGATACTTTCCCGTGCTAATTGCCTAAAACAAAAATAATTAATAATTCAATACTCAATTGAAAATCATGTTTAAATATACCTGTGCACCAGTTAATGTAGCCATGTCTAATATCACTTTAGCATTAAGATCTCGAGATGCATACACTACTCCATCTGATAAAACTAGACGTCCTTCAGCATCAGTATTATTGATTTCGACAGTTCTAAAATTAAATTGTTTATTGTTGAAAATAATTAATTACCATTGTTATCGCATAAATGAGATACCAATGCAAAGCTAACCTTCCCGAATAAAGGGTATGTATATCATCTGGACGTGTTGAATCTGGTCCAATAGAATTCTCAGCCAAACAAAAAACAGCGTGTAGGTTTTGCTTAAAACTAGACTTCACTATAGCTTGGAACGCTCCTAAAATAGCGGCTGCTCCAGCACAATCTCGTTTCATGCCTGGCATAGCTGACTGAAAATATTTAATGAACTAATTACAATGTTCATTTACATGCATTAAAAATATATTTACCTTTCCTTTGATGCTAAGACCACCAGTATCATAGACAATACCTTTGCCAACCCAAGCAATTGTTTCTGTGGCTCCTGGTGGGGTGTAAGATAATACAGCGAGAGCTGGACCTATAGAAGATGCTCTACCGACACCATAAATTCCTCCAAGACCTTTTTTCTTCAACTCTTCACCGCTTATTATTGTAGGATTAATATTCAAGTCAGACCCTACATGTCTTATCTCCTAAAAGTTTTATCCAAAATTAAAAATATCCAATGTATTCAGACATTATGTTTGACTTGCATCTAAGAAATGATTGACATTCATGTCATTACATGGAGTATCAACAATACGTGCTGTCATTTTAATGGCATTAGCTATTCTTTCCAAAGTTGCTATTTCTTCTTTCTCCACCTTATGATCACCATTGCTGTCAGGAATTATTATAAACTCTACTGTAACCGTTACAGTAGCTTTCTTCTGTTCTTTTAGTTTACCAACATATATTTTAGTCTTGCGACAATAGTCGTAGAATGCCCGAGCTGCAGCACAACCTGAGGCAAACATATCTTTTCGCTCGCAAACAATCTAACAATCGTTTTAAACATTAGGTACTTGTAAATAGATAATTTTGGATAAAGCAAATAGAATTTGTATTATTGTTCACTAACCACAATGCATTCATTGTATCCAGCTGAATTCAAATTGATCAGCTTTGTAAGCATATGGGGTTGTGCCGATGAATTATGACGACTATGAGTGTTGGAAATGGCCGCTAAAGTGGCAGTGTTGAGAAAAAGTGGACAAGTGTCTGTCGGACAAGGATTCAATACAGACAAAGCAGATTTGAAAGTCTAAAAAGTAGAAATATCTTACTTTAGTACAAAATATATTTTTTAAACATTTATCAAACTATATTCTCACCTGTTCGTTAACCCGCGGTTCTAACTTACACTTGACTGCAGAGTAAGATAAACTAGACAAGTGTTTTTCTTGACCTACGATCAGTACTGGTACACTAATCGGATCGGTTTTACTTAAAGAAGCCGAAAACTTTACAGTGGTGCTGGCCATCGTGTTGAGTAGCCGCACGGTATGAGGTAATTATTAAATCAGCTTCAAATTTACCGGTTGAATCAAAAATATCCAACGAAAATTATTTATTGAAATTCGGCATTTGCTATCTCGAACACTATAATAGTATAAATGTACAATCATCTACTGCAGATCATCTATTATCTAACCAATGATCTCTAAATCTCTTTTCTATGATCTTGATTTTAAGAAAGCTTAAAAAGATAGGAACTAGAAAATAGATAATAGCAGTTATCACAGAACAATATGAAACTTTTAAACATCCATTAACCACGATTAAAGATATACTAATAACTATTGGTTAGATGTTAGAAACGAGAAATGTCATTCACGACTATCACGAATAAAAATACATTTTACCTGCCACGTTTACTCGACGCAACTTACTGTATAGAATAATATAGTTACTATATACTTACTACGCAAGGCGCAAAATGAAATGGTCCTAAGTCTATACTATATACAACAGTTATAGTTATTTTTATTTTTTATTTCAACTTTTAACCACAAATATCCTCAAAACCACTAAAATTCTTATTAGTAACAATTAACAAATACCAATGTGGCAATGTAGACTGTTTTTACAGGGAGTGTTTCAGTTCTTACGAAGTTCTTACTGGATTATAATCTAAAAACCTTGACAATCATAGCCCTTATACCACAGATTATTTTCATATAATCTGTGCTTATACCAACATAAGGTTTATGGCTACAACATGACAAAATAGATTTTTATTTTGTCATGGGCTACAATACGTCTTGTCTGTTGTCATTACAGTTCGAGCACTAATAGTCAATTATAGTCCTATTAATAGGGGAGTCCCGGCAAAATAAAATGAATACCCCCAGAACTATGGATGTATACCTAAAGATATATCATAATTCATAGTAAATACTTCAATAAATAGTAATCAACATTTAAATTAATATTATGTTAGGTTAGTACATAATATTAAAATTATGATGATTTAGGTTATAAATTAATTATTAATGAAAAATTGTAGTCAAAAACGTATAAATAATGTCTAATTTATAAAATTTTTTTTTTATAATTTCAAGACGACGTACGTTAGTTTAATTAATTTTTCATGCAACCCGTCATTATTATATTCTATTTGATTTTTAATTATAAATAATAATATGACCACTGCAATTATTTATGCACATTTTCATTACCTATCGTTGAAGTTTACCAGAAAATGTATTTAACATGTGGGATATCCGTCATCCATTATTATTATTATCATATAGATTATGTTTGTATATAAAATATAAATATGTATGTAATATGTATATTCAAATGTTGGAATATAAATATTAACAAGTTTGTAAATTAATACAATGCAAGGAGCTACAAAATACTGAATACTATATAATATATATAATAGCAGTTTAAAAATATTAAAAATTACATAGGCTGTTTTTTTTTGGTTAAAGCATTTTAAGTTCAAATTTTGATATAAATTGATATTTTGTTTTCACACAGAATCGTTTTTCATATACAATGAATCCAAATTAACACATACATTAAACTATTATAGTGGCCTTATTAAATGTCAAGGTATACTCGACGATACCAACTGTACAGCATAACAGTTACCTACTTTCCTATTTTTCCCAATTATTAAGAAAAGTACTGGGCATTTTTATTTTTTATGTTTGACCCCCCCCCCCCTCAAAGAACCGACTAGATTTCCTTTCTAACATTAAGTAATAAGGATATTGAAGTTGAAAATGCAAGTGTCTCTAAGCGTAAAGCTGTAACTGATTATTGTCTATTTAATGAGCGAACTGTGGCTTTTTAATAAGAAATAACAAATTTTATGTATAATTTCATGACATCTACATTTTATAATTGATTGAAAATGATTATTTCCTTATACTATATCTTTTTGTGATTATTTTTGAATGGTGAATTTTCAGGTAATTTATGGCGGTAATTAATCTCATATATTATGTTATACCACTTGAAATAATTTTGAGTTTAGGTACAGAGTACTACATAAAAAAAAATGTTTAACCCTATGTATATAATATATTCAATGTTGTAATAATATATGCAACCGTATATTTACTATATAATTGATCTTTTTATCACACAAAAGTTTAAAAAAAAAAATATATATAAATACAAACTCAGACTGTCAAGTCATTCATGATATTCATTAACTTATCATCTAATATCTATTGTATAATAAAGTCAAATAATTCAATCAATTATTACAAAATAACAAATTGTTCTAACAGGTATAGTTATATTATAATAATAACTATACTATGGACATTTTATGGATACCTTAATAATCTTAAATTAATTTTCAATTATTATTATATACTATACCTAATTATATAATACAAACCATTTTAAAAAAATAAGTACCAATTAAGGATATTTAATATTAAACGTTTGTAGTAAAATAATATAACAATAAATAATTAAATAGCTGCCAATATCTTATTGAGCAGCACTAATATTGTTCATTACTCCCGAATTAATTGCATTTAAAGGTAAATTAGTTTATACTCTTTAAAGTATTGTATAAACTTTAGTTTAATGGAAAAAATATTTTTTTCAATGAATAAGAAATAAAAAATAATTTAATTAGCATAATTAATGAGATAAAATGTACCAATTTTTAGCATGGGTTAATAATGATAATAACTTGTATACAAAACATTTATAAACAATTCTAAAAATATAAATAATAATAGTACTTCATCTGTATGGCTACTCTGTAATGAGATTTTAAAAACAATTAACATATTTTAGTAACAACTGTTTCACAAATGCTAATGTTGATTTAAGTAATTGATAAAAATAATATAAAATAAAATAAGTATTATTTTAATAATATATTATATTTAATGTTTCTTGTATGGTATTTTGAAACACATGATTTTAAAATGATCAGCCATTTGTTTCACCTAAAATATGTAACATAAGTTAAAAAAAATTATGACCCTACATAAATATTATGATTTATACAGTAATAATTTCAGATAAATTATTTATAAAAATAATTTAAAAATACTTACTACACAGCCTCCATAGTATATGTGTGTCACAATGCTTATTAATGCCATCATGTACATACAAAGTAACTCAACTGGAGGTAAAAACACACTAAAAAATATAGCTACAACCATAAACGACAACAAATTGTTATGTGCTTCACAGCGGGTCTTGCTCATTTGAGCCACAATTAAACGACACTGTAATATAAAGTATAAATAATTATCAATAAAACAGTAATGTACAATCAACTAAGTATAAAACTGGTAAGATACTACAATTATTGTATTCATCAGTGAACAGTGTTTGGTGTAGATTAAAAAATGTACATAGATACTGGATATACTGTACCCCAGTTTAGACGGCCACATATACCAAAATGAAACAAAAACTAAGTAGTTTAATTTTTGCCCCATTTTCAGTATTTGAAATAGGTAAAACATAAGTCAAACCATGGCTAAATATACTGGTATGATCTCAACTTGAACAAAATATTGCGTAACTGGCACAGGTAAGTTATTATTATTTCCATGTTAAATAATGATGTAAGCATGTCAGTGTTTTGCGGTGGAAAATACTAACAAGCAGACCGTGTGACATGCACAGAACCAAGATGAGAAAATACCAGTGTATTTAGCCATGGCTCAAACAATGATAAAAAACGTATAGTGTTTATACAAGCAAAATAGTCTGAACTACACCAAACATAGTTCACTGACAAATAAAACTGTAAAGCATAATTAGCTTAATACATAGCATAATAAATTACTAATTTAAAGCGGCCTATGTTTTACTTACACAAATGTTTGAAAATATTGCTCCACTCATCATGAAAAATATTCTTGGATCCCTTTCAAGAATATTTGTAGGCGACATTTTTACCCATATTAAGCATAAAGACACAAAGACAGTTAAAGGAACTAATGGTCGACTACCTTCTAGAATACTTAAATTTTTGCCTGTTTTGTCCCTGTGACTTCTGTAAAAGTAAAAAAAAAAATATTTAAATTTACAAATATCAACACACTCATAGAAAATACATTTTTACTACTTACACGTAAATATTATAAATTGAAACTGGAATGTTTGTAATGAATGTTGTAAAGTAAAATGTTATTTCTGTGACATGTCCAAAGGAATAATTATCTGTCAACGACATTTTCCATTTTTCGGGACCAAAAATAGCAGTAAGACCAAAGAAGAATACTAATCCCTAAAAACAATAATACATTTATGATTTAAACAGTGGGGAAAGTGCTCTGCTATACAGGAAGTGTTGAGTGTAGTGTATACCTCATCATTAAGTAAGTCACTATAATATATGTATTACATTTTAATTCAACGATAAATCATTTCCTACACAAAACAATTTTGGGTAAAGACGACCTATACAACAACAGTAAAGCTTGCTTAAGGCGCTCTTCAAAAGACCAGTTCAAAAGATGTTTTCTGCCGGCTGTAACTAGTATAGTGTCTAGAGACCGGAGGAAAACAGCATCTTATGCAGGAAAGTGTAGTTTTACTGTAGTGTATATTATGATACATTTAAATTGCTATTAAATTAATTTATTTTACTATAAATTATAAGTAATATGAGATTTAGTACATTGAATTAATTTTTGCCATAAACTTTGCATTTAAAATGTCATTGTATGTATAAAACAAAATAATGTACAAAACAAAGTTATATATAAAAGTTTGAAGTCCCCTCAAATAATATTTTTAAATTACAACAAAATAACTAATATCTTTATTTTGTTTAAATATTTAATTTCTAAAAAATTTGAACTTTAAATGCTTATAAAAATAAATTGTGCTTATGAATCTTTAATATTTTTAAATGGCTATAATAAAAACTTATTAAAAACCTTGTATTCTAGAAAAATGTCTAGAAAATTTCAATTCATAATGATAATAATATAATATCAAAATATTTTGAAATTAATTTATCGTGTACATAAAATGCTAATATAAACATTTTTTGAAAATTCCAAGTATTTAAGGTTATTCATTTTTGAATTACAATGTATAAGACAATAATAGTTTGATGAGATGTCATTATTCATTATTCAACATTTCAACTAGATCCAATTTGCTACCAGAAACCACCTTCAAAGTTGACAATCAAAGCATTTTTACCATCCCAAAAGGTGATGTCAGACAAAAAAAACCACTATGTCTTATCAAAATCTAAAATGAAATAAAACTGTCTGGAATATCAAAATTTTGAGATTAGACATTCGGTATGTTTTATAGTAAAAAATAAAATTGTTTACTCATTATTGATATAACATAATTTGAAGTCATAAAAGTAATATTTAAATTATAATAAGGTACACAAAATGTAATTCAAATTTAAACTTACAACCATTGAAAAGTCATAACTCCATGGCAAATATAATACTCCAGTATTATACTTTTCCCAATGAGCCAGATAAAAATTAATGAAAACCATTATACAGATATAATACATCCGTATTGGTTGAATAGTATTCGGATCATCACGCCCAAATATTGAATAAAGTGCAGTTGGGATAAAAACAGTTGTCCAGGAATCCAGACCGTGGTCAAACAGCTCACCTAGTGGGCCACTTGTGCCAGTACGTCTTGCCTGTTTACCATCAAGCCCATCTAAAATTTTTTTTTAAATTAATTATTATAGTTTTGATTATAGTATTTATAAAGATAAAATATAAATACCAAGTGAATATGATATGAAAATAAATAAAGACACAACACCAAACACCCATCTTGGGATAGGATCCCCTTTGTAATACATTCCAGACACATAGAAACCATAGTCATAATAAGCAAGGAGAAGTGAAGCTCCAACAGTAAAAAGAAAACCAACAAAAGTTAGCAAGTTAGGTGCAATCCATCGTGGAGTAACCTAAAATAAAAAAAAAAATTGTAAGGAAAACATTTTACATTTTTGAAATGTACACAAACTTGTTTTAATAAGTACCTACTTATAACAGTACAAATATTGTATAAAACATTAATTTGATAATAATTATAACACTTACTTTAATTAATGCATTCCAAAATGGATGCATAATGTATGTACCCAATGGATTGGTATCAATTGCATTATACTGAAAAATAATTTATTTTGTTAGTCAATTTAAATAAATATAAATACAACTGTCAAAAATATAAAAAACTGTTATACAAAGTGATTCATTAAGCGTAAAACACTCATTATCTCAAAAAGTATTAATGTTTTTGAAAATATTTTTTTACATAGTTTCAAGGTGTTAAAAAAACAACGTTTTCATTAAAAAACTATATTTTTAAATATTTTTTATCCTTATATTTTTTTAAGTTTTTTAAGTTTTTGAATGACAGCATAGAGTTTTAATTTCATATTCCAAAGCAGAATATTTTTCTAAGTATTTTGATACATAAAAATCGAACTTAGGACGAGTAGTTTATGAGTTATAAGTATTTTAAGTTTAGTTGGGCGGAGTGGAGTGGTATGGGGTTACCCCGCAAAATGTTTATCCACTACTCCGCCCATCTAAACTTTAAATACTTATAACTCAAAAATTACTCGTCCTAAGTTCGATTTTTATGTATCAAAATACTTAGAAAAATATTCTGCTTTGGAATATGAAATTAAAACTCTATGCTGTCATTCAAAAAAGTAAAAAACTTAAAAAAATATAAGGATAACAAATATTTAAAAATATAGTTTTTTAATGAAAACGTTGTTTTTTTAACAACTTGAAACTATGTAAAAAAATATTTTCAAAAACATTAGTACTTTTTGAGATAATGAGTGTTTTACGCTTAATCAATCACCTTGTATATTATATAACACATAATCGAACAAAAGCTAAAATAGGTACCTACTTTGTTATTCACTAAAAATATTTATATTAAATATGGGAAGAGCCCAATTACAATGTTTTGTATTAAAGAATAATTAATTAATTAATAATTATTTTATTTTGTAAACAAGGAAGAGCTGTCAATGAGACAATATATTATTTTTTAATCAGAATTTTTTTTTTACTCCTTTACAGCTTTAAAAAATAATTTTTGTATCTTAATAGTTTTGCCTGAATGACAAACTTCTACTATACTAATTAATTTATCAAAACTACCGAACACATACTTCAAGTTTAAAATATTATTATTAAATAAAATTTGATATCTAATTTAAAGTATCCATAAATAAAGTAGTTAAAATTAATACAATTATTTAAGAACATATTATTCAATATAAATTTAGGAGGATTCATAAAATAAAAAAATTATTTTTTGGCTTTACAATACCTACATTGTTTACAATAGTATAATTATTAATGTAGGCAATAATTTCCTAAAATGAAAGAACAATATTTAGGCCAAGGTTAGTACAAAACATAATGCATAATATATATATTAAATGAGATTAGCATTAAATAAAGGATTAATCCATAGTAAAGTCATGTTAAATATATTAAAATATAGCTTCTGCAACAAAATAAATGTCCTTTAATTAAAATAGGTACCTATTGTAATCATGAACTATATTCTGTTACTGTAGTATATAACAAATTTATAAAAAAAATATTCATTACTAAGCCGAGAAATTTAAGTGTTTAAAAAATCATATTTTAATCAACAAATGTTTTATTTTTATTGCTATTGCTTATAAGATTCATATTATGAATAATAATTATTATTAAACTAAGATTTATCATACCCTATGAAAACAATATTTAATTATTGAATATGATAAGACTAATACTACTAATTACTAAATAACTAAATGAGCATGACTTTAGTATGCACTATGCAAGTATACTAATTAAAAATGCGTCAATATTATTGACTCAATAAGCACTTACTTTGTAATTGTCAAACCCATCAAGATGGTCCTTATTGAGATATAAGTTATCAAACACCATTGTGTAAACTTAAATCAATTATTAAAAATTCTGTAACTTAGCTATCAGTAGTTTAATAAATTATATAAAAAAAACCAATTAGGAAACACTCGTAACTAGTAATTTTGAAAACTATTTCATACCTGATTTACAAATAGTCTAGTAGGATTTTAACCAGTTTGTTGTTAGCGAATCAATGCAATTAATAATATTATTATTGTAATTAAAAGTGATTTTAATGAGATGGGATTACTGATACGTAGGGCTTGTGACTAAACATAGGACTGTTTCAAAAATATTAAATACATTTTTATTTGTTTGTACGTAAAAAATAAAAAAATGAAGATTCACGGATACAGATCTAAATATTAAAAATAAACAAATGGCGCATATTTGATATTATTGTGTTAAAACACTTCAAAATTAAAACTAGATCCTTGAACTTTGGATTGCTTAGTGCTTAATGCTTACCGTTTTTTTCCACTACCACTATAATATGATATGTAAGAACTGATAATGGTTGAGCTTATCACTAAAAAACGCAGATCGATTTAGCGGTATCAACGACTCAGATCGATTAAAAGTTGTGCTTATCTCTGAACACGAATACCACACATTCTTTGACCACACTTTACGTCTGTGGTCTGTACCACAGAAATTCAAAATAGAATAATGATTGTACCAGGGACATAATTAAAGAAAATCTCGTTTTTGAATTGAAAGATAATGTATATTTTTTTTATAGATACAGGATACATGACATCTTTAATAGCACACAATATAACCATGAGTATTCTCATTGATTAAATATACATATATAATCAATGTATATTTAATCAATGGTATTCTATTATTCGAATGCCGGAAAAAAAGTCCCTGGTAAAAAAGTCCCCGGAAAAAAATGTACCGGGAAAAAATGCATTAACACTCAATTTACTAATTAAGTTTTACATGTTATAATATTTATTTGTTATAGGTACTGATATCATTATATATTATAAATTACAAATAATTACTTGAATAATTTTTCAATAAAAATAAAATTTAACAATTGATGAAAGTACAATTTTTTTTTTTATTTGATTTTATTTACGGGTACCTTTTTTCCGGGGACGATTTTACCGGGGACTTTTTTTCCGTTCACCGAATAATATAAATCTTTAAAATTATTTATTCTGTATCTTTATGATTTAGGATATACGAATAAAACCAAGCACTAGGTAGGTCGTGGCGTACCTGTAAAACATTTTCTGGAGAAATGGGGCAAATTATTAAATATCTATACCTACCTCACCTTAAAACCATTAAAAATCCGAAAGCAAAGCAAAATTAATTATGAATTATGATAAAATATATTACCAGTGGGGGAATCAATGCTCCTATTACCCCTCCTGAGGTACGCCACTGAGGTATTTATTTATTTTATTTTGCATATGACATATCGGCTTAAATTATATACCTAATTAAATACATTAATACATCATTGAAATATGGCAAACTCTTCTAATTTTAAAAGTAACACGAATCAGGAACTGTAACTCTTACTGAAGTGGTGTTAGTAGGCTATTTAACTAACAGATTTCCTCAATTTTAGCTTCGAGTGGTTTTACAATTCCTCCTTCAAATTTGGTAATTGGACATTCTTTCCTAAAATGCTTGATTGTTTGTTCGGTTCCTTAAGAGTAAAGACGGGATTGTTCCCTTCCACATTTATATGGTAAACTTTTACATCTGCCTTGCTCAGTTAACCTAACCCTATTCAAGGTCAACCATAACTATCCTTATAGACTAGCAGTTAGGTATAGTAGATCAAATCCTAGGGTTCTTGTTTCTGGATTTTTGATCAAGGTAACTCCTCGCGCTCCCGAGTCCTTCCATCGCGTTTTCCATGTTTCCGATTAAGCTTCTACCGGAAATGTTAGGTCTCATATTGGGTGTCTCGATTTAAGTCTTTTATGGGGGTGTGAAACAATATATTGGTACAAAGGTAGATTAGGGTTTCTTTTTATCTTGTCAACTATGGCATTGTGTTATGAATTTATCAGTCTACGTAAATCCACCGGAGGCCGGAGCCCAGAACTATAATTGCGAGAAGGCGAGCACTGTTAACCATTGTACTTGGGTCGTTCTTTCTGTGTCTGTTATAATTCGGATAATTGTTTTTAAATGTCAAGCTCTATCAATTTTACTCTGAGAGTACGAGATATCTAGGACATTCTTTATTTGGTATGGTAATGGCGCTGCAGTGCCGTTAATTTGTATTTATAGCTTTCTGTCTGCTTCTATGTTGTAAAAGTAAAGAGCCAGTGCCACCGTTTTATTCAGGTTCAGGGTTAGGTAAATTTTTTTGAGATAGTTACTAGTAGGTTATTAAGATCTAGATTTAGTTTGGTTTCCACTGTATCTAAATTCTAAAGTGTTGGCTTGGGGAACCAGTGCTATGTCGTCTGCATACATACATTTACTTGCATTTGTATTTATTATATGATAAATATATATTAAAGAGTACTGCCGAGAGTACAGAGCCTTGGAAGGTATCTGCATTTGCTGGTTTCACAGTTCAAAAATACCTACTTTAAATTTCATATTCGATAGCATGCATTCCATTGATCGGAGTGTCTTTTTTTGTTTTTTGTGTCTTCTAGCATTATTTTGATAACTATATAATATACTTGGGATTTTTTACTTTTAACCTGCACCCAACTTACCAACTGGATTCAATTTGCAATAGCCTATCAAGAACCATCCTCATTTAAAATATGGACGAATAAGTCTATATCTTAAGATACCTATCGCATTAGTACGGGTATTCCATGGTTGAAACTTAATTGCTGCTTAATGGTGACGTCAGAACATTGTTAAATCAATAGGTACATTTATCGTTCCACACAGTCAATAAAATATACCTACCTATTTTATTTTACAAAATTTCATTTCGGTATTTTTTGGTGTTTTTCAAAAGTTTTCAAAAATTATCAATTATTGATTTTAACTAATATACAAGGCGATCCATTCAAATGCTTGCATTCAATATTTCGAAAAATTTCAACTTTTTAAAATATTTTTTTACATAATTTGATGTAATTTTAAAACAAAAATGTTGTATATCAATCTATAAAGTTCAATTTTCGAAAAAGTACCTAGTTCATTAATTATAACTAATAAGCATTTCAAATTTTAAGATCGGAATAGAGTGAACAGCCAGGCCCTATTTTTATGTGCACCACGACACACAATGTGCACTACGATTTGAACGTGTGTGCACTACGGTCTAAAAAACAAAATTGCCAAGTCAGGGATCGGCATGTAAACTTTCTTGATTTTGAATTTATAGAAATTTGTTAACTGATTTAATTACACGGTATAACAATATGAATCCAGAAAAATGTTTGCGTGAACAGCCCCACAAAAAATCATTTTCATTTTCATTTAGTGAGATAGATCTCCGAAACCGGAGAGCGGATTTCGTTGTTTTTGGTCTTGTTAGATTCACATTGGTTAGAAAAAGTGCAGTGAAGATTTGCAGAACTTTATCTTTAATAGTTAATTCACTACAGAACATAAAAAAAATAAAACAGATTTTATTGGGTGTTTTTTGATGTTTTTCATCTCTACAGCTTTGTAATGAATTAACGATTGGAGATATAGTTCTGAAAATCTCCACTGCAATTCTCTAAGCAAATGTGAATTTAACAAGACCCCAAAGAACAAAATCCGTTCTCCAGTTTCGGAGATCTACCTCGCTAAATGAAAATCTAGAGAAAATAACTCTTTTTTTCTTTTTTATCTGTGAAAAATTAAATAATTTAAAAAAAAAATTTAATTCCACGTTTAGTTTCTACCTACCTGATAATCCCTTTTTAATGAGTTATCAACCAACTTTCTAGCTAGGTATCATAGTTTAGGAGAAAAGTTAAAAAATAGAAATTTTGGGACTGTTCACGCGAATGTTTTTATGGATTCAAATTGGGTATACCGCCTGGGTGTGATATCAAATCTCTCTTATTAATATTTTATATTAAAGCTAGCTAAATTACCCACCTATTTATCATTACTGAGTTACAATTTTATTATTTTAATATTTAACACAAATTCTTGAAGTTTTCAAAGTTCAGACTTTTTTCATTTCAATTACCATAGTTACTCGATGAAAAATCAAGAAAGTAATATGCATTGTTATGATTTTAATTATTAAAAAGTTAAGTTAAGGTTTTTATTATTATATTATGCTATTTAATTTTTATGATTTTTATTAAAAGATAAGTATTTTGTTGTTTTATTGAATTGCATTGTTAAATTATTATATACATATAGTATATAATATATATATATATATGTAATATGTATTATGTAATACATTCCTTTTCTAAGATGGTAGCGAGAATAAAATGAAATGTGCAGTCCGAAATTTTACAAATAATAGGGCCTGGGAACAGCTATACCTGTAGCTATACCTACGCCCGTCTACCCCGCAAAATGTTGTCCACTTACTACTCCACTATGCACTAATCTAAACTTTAAATGCTTATAGATATTATTGGTGAACTTAATTGTCCAAAATTGATTTTTATAGATTGAAATACTTTCAATAACATTCTACTTTGGAATATGAAGTTAAAAAAGTATTGTCATTCAAAAAAGTAAAAACTTAAAAAATGATAATGATAAAAATAGTAAAAATAATTAATTATACCTACACTTGATTATGGTATACAATTACAAGTAGGTTATTTAGTATAGTTCATTATATTTTTTATTAATATTATTTAATTTTTTCTTATAGAAATAAATAGGCAATATTTTTATAAATATTTACCTACCACATAATGCAATGACCATGAAAAACCACTGCTATAGTTTAGTAGGTACATTTATTACATTTTCAATAAATTCCATTATCTGTTTCCTGTTTGAAAATCAAGAAGAATTCTACATTTGACCATATAGATATAATTATTAATTATTATAGTCATAATAATATATAGTAGCCAGTAGGCATATAGAATTGTTCTATGTTAGATTGGTGGTTCACTAAGTAGGTAGGTATCTAATAGGTACCTACCTATATGGATAATGGATATACTATAGGTAGTACTATGTAGTAAACACATATTATTTATATATTACCTACTATATTAAATACCTACTTATATTATTACTTAGTTTGAAAACCTAGACAATATACATAATTATAATAGTCATAATAATTAATAATATAGGATACTGGATAGGTATAGATTTATGTTAGATTGACTGTTCACTAGGTATATATAATGTATAATAAATGTTTATGGTCTATGGATATAGTATGTATATTATATAGGACATATCACATATGTATTAGGCAGTACCTAATGGTTAGTACATATTAACATACTAGGTAGGTAATATATTAGAAACTTAATTATTGACTGCCATAAAATAATTCGGTAACATTTTGATATTATATTGGTAACATAATGAATTGCATTTTACTAAGCCTTAACCCTAATAGAACAAAAAAATATAATAATATAGGTAGGTACGTAAAAATTACAATTGGGAATGAATAAAATTATTAAATTTCATCAAAATAACTAAAATATGTTTAGATTTTATAGTTACAGAATGAAATATTCATGTTGAATCTTATATTAAATGTACAAGTCTTAGTTATAAAAATTGAACATTTTATACATTTATAACTACAAAATAATGTACAAATAAAACGTTTATGATATAAAAAAATCATGACTATGTATTTATAAATATATTTAAATTGCTAAAAGTATACTTGGGAATTTATATTAAATGTTTGACCTTTTTACAGATCCTAAAAATGTTATCGACATGAAAAAAAAAACTAAAAATATTTTTATTTTAAATGTCCTAATCTGTTTATGTTTAAAATATTGAGACTTAAGATAACGTTACACCTGCTGTGTTGTATCCTAGTTCGTACCCACGTATGGCATAGACACAACGAATTTACGCAGTCTGAATAGAACTTGCCAATTTTGGTTCTAGAGTAAAATATAGGTACCTATTATAAAGTTGAATTGTGACAATATTTCCTAGGGCGAAACTGCGTTTTTTCCATTAATTCCAATATCACGTTCATTATATCGTTTAAAAATAGAGAAAATCCCAACATTTTTAAATGACCTTTAACTCATCCGAAAACTCACCGTTTGTCCTCCAAAATATTGCCATCTTTTAATGTTGTACTACACCAAAATGGAACGAGTTCTACTCTGACTGGGTAAACGCGTTTTGTCGGACGTATGTGTTAAGACGGAGACAACACATGCGGGTTCATCTAATATTTTTAATCGACATTTATAGAAAAAAACTAAAATATCGAACATAATAATATTATAAGTAGATCTAAAAGAAAAAAAAATTTGAATTATATTAGTAGGTATAGAATACGCTAATATTTGATGAGCATTTCAAATATCTCATTTGTTTATTTTTGAATTCAATGAAATAAAAAATCGATTTTATCATAACTGGTTTTGTGTGAAATTCTTTTTCTTATTTTTTTTTTTTTTTTGTAAATTATTTTAAAAAGTATTGCCCATTTTGACCTCCTCAAAGTACAAACTAGATCCAATTTTCTATCAGAAGCCACCCTCATAATGTAAGATCTAATTTTTCTACTACACAATGTGTACCTAAACACACACAAAAAGCACTTATCATTGTAAAATCATTACTTTCATCGTTCTGCTCAGAAATTAAAACACACACAATATAATTGTAAAAATAAACATTCATCATTCCGATCAGAATCTAAAAGCTTAAAATATTTTTCTTTTTTAGAGTTACTTAAAATTCCAGGATGGCCAATAAGATCTGATTAAAGAAACTATTTTAAGAGCTAAATTAATTAATTATTTAATTTTGTATTTAAATATAGTTATGTATGAGTCTTAATATTTAAGCAAACAATTTGTAGAGGGGTATTTAAAATTTAAATACCTATAAAGTATAAACTATAAAGTATGTAGTATAATATGCAGGCAGGTATGTACAAGGACAAAAATTGAAGCATGGAGTGAAACTCTGTGCCTACTGCCTATATATAAGGTTGTATAGAATGCGATATGTATTAATATTTAATAGGTACTCATCGTTTATAGTCATTTTATTACGTTCAAAATGATATCGTTATTGGTTTTAATCACAGTGTGCTTTGTGTTGTCATCAGCAGGTAACAGTTAATTTTAAATGATTAGAAAAATAACTTAATTATTAAAATGTTGCAATTATTTTTAGATTCTCCTGTAAACTGGACCGTGGACGATAACACAGTACCAGAATCGTTACCCGATTTGATGCGCAACAAATATTATAGAAATGAAGAAATTCAAAACGCCGTGTTTTGGGCGTATAAAATTCAGTATGATGTTATTTCAGAACATAATGGTCGTGTATACGATGCAGAAACACCATTAGGATATTTCAACGATACCTTGATTTTACCTAAGACCAGAGCATCATTAATAAATTCCAACATCGTATTCGAAAATAATACCATCAGTGGCCTATTGGATTTTAAAAGCAATAATATCGTCATACGATGGTCACAAGACCTGGTAAGCCATAGCTTAAAATTTAAATTATTACATTAGTATACGTTATAACTTATAATAATATATGATATATACATATTAGTGGGCAGTAGCTCAACTATAATATCTAAAATAACAGTGAGCTTCTGCCTATAATAATAATATTAAGAATAACTAAACATGGAGACCTATTCATCAACCATGACTGACCAACAAACACGGGTACCTATAATATTCTATTAAAATTATTCTTTATTTAAAGGTAAAAAAATTGAGTTAATATTGTATATATACATCATAAACGCATAATGTTAGGAAAGTGTCTTGACTCGTGAACTCTACTAATCTAAGAATATATTATAATGTAAGTTATGGTCGTGGGAATTGCCATAAGAGTTAAGAGGACCCAGCTCATATAACGAGTGGCGTAGTCAGGAATTTTGTATGGGGGAATGGGGGGGGTCTCATAAAAAAATACAAAAATATACAAATACAATATGTCTTTTATTTACACTTTTTATTTTTGTATTAATCTTGATAAAATTCTAAGGTCAACACAGTCAATGGGGGGGGGGTTATATCCCGCTTGCCACCCCTGGCTACGCCACTGATATATGATATGTCTTATTAAATATTGATGAAGAGGTGATAGCTGTATAAACACTGAATGAATGGACTATAATGGACTATAATGGTCTAGTCTTCAATGAGTCACAATAGTGGTATTGGTGTTTGTGTCTGTACAGTTTTATATAGATAGTTAACAAATAAGTAATTTTGATAAAATAATAAATAACGTGCTCTAATATTATAACTTATAAGTTATAACTTATAACTAAGAACTAGAATATAATTAGTAGAAAGTGAACATTTAAAATATCCTCTCTCTATTATTGACAAAGATAATTTATTGCGTATGGTCGATATGATGCAGGTATCCACAGAGATAGCTTGGAAAGAGCTACAAATTGTTGGCAGATATGTATTTGTAGACGAGTGGAGATACGTAACTGGCGAATATAAAATTTTCGTGGACAACATTATGTATCAGATCGACACGCCGTTATCCAAAAACATAGAATTGTACCCTTTGTCGGCGCCAAATTCAGCCATATCTTATGGTAAATTTAGAGCTACTTTTACTGGAAACTATGCAATTTCAGACGGATTTTTGGCTACACGGTAAATGGAAAAATAGCTAATCTTAATACAATTTACAAAACACCCCGTTAATAATAATATATTATTTATTACAAACAAATTGTGTTTATAAAAAAAAATATGTATTATTAATTAGAATTATATTATTCTATTATTAGCGAGCATTATGCAGGGGGATTCATTGAGCATGAAAACTTATAAGGACATATTTTTTCACTAACTATAAGGAGTGCTCCGTGGTGACACAAACTTCTGTTTTTCTAATTAAAACCCCTTTTTTTAAATGTTGATGTATACCTTTAAGTTTACCTTTTAAAATTTAAAAAATCAAATTTTGAACAAATGGATTAGGTGAGTATTGAAAAAAAAATAGAGGGTGAGCATGCTTGGTGAATCATCTTTTGTAATATAATTAGGAAAATAATACTTCTGTATAGAAGGTATACGGTACCATAGACCTAGTACTTGGTATGCGGTATATGGTATAGACCCATATTTTTATTTCAATAATTTGTAGAAGTCTAGGACATGGGCCCCATGACTCCTAAATCCTGCCCAAAGCTTCCCTCTAAACATATAGTTTCATTCAGATATATTTACATATATAGTAGGTATCCAGTAAGTAATTTAAGTACCTAACTTAAGTAATTTCATTAGCTATAGACTATAGCCTATAAAGCGTAACTAAAATTATTTCCGCAATGTGTGCTCCATGCAGGTATTTCTTGGAAGAAGTGGCATTTGCACACGTCGCGGACTACGTTTTGGAAATGACACGGCAGAACGTGACGTCGGCCATCAGAGCGGCAGTCCAGCCGTATGTACAGTACAGGAACCGGTCAGACCCACACTTCCCGGCCTCCGCCGGTCGGCTGGACAATGGACGGTTCTTCGCAGTCAGCGACCCGTTCGTCGACGGCCTGGATACCGCGTTGCAAAAGGTGAAGTCTGTGTGGACCGAACCGAACACGGGCGTGTTAATGGTCGCCGTCGAGCACACGTTGCACAACCTTAACGGTACGTTTAATCTGCACGTCGTCTCAGAGCTAGCCGAACTGCAGCGGCCCGGCCACGTGATCGATTTTGTCATGGACCGGGTCAGGCTGAGCATCGAGTACGATGTACTAAGGCCCAACTGCCTTTGTTCGGCCACCGCAAAAGTGTACAAGATAACCACGTGGTCACATGACAGTCAAGAGGACAAGGGACATCTGCCACAAGTAGCCGCCGCTTTCGCCAACACCGTCGAAGATCACTTGTCCATCGGCACGTGCTCAGCCATCGCAAAAACCAACAAGTACGGTACCAACCCATGTCAATGAAGTTGGCCACAATTAATAAACGACCCAAAATATGTTTTAATAATTATACTATACTCTTTTTAATATCTTTGGATTTTTTTTTACATGAATGTTATAAGAAAAACAATGTTTAGCCGTATGGTTAATAAAAAGATTACATCTAAAGATGTAATATTATGACGTGATCATTGAATCTAAAGTAAGATATCTATTTATATCATTCGATGAGTATAAAATAATTTATAAATAAAATGAACGTGCATTAGGTGTGTAATAATTTGAGTTGTATTACTATTATTTTAAGGGGATTCGATACCGTGATTTTCTGACAAGCGCGACATAGTATATTAGACGTGGTTTTTGCCAAACATACCAATTGATCTAATTAAGCGATAAGAATTTTAAAAACAGTTTTGAATTTGTCGTCAAGTCTACTTGAAATTGACTTTCCCACATTTTTGATTTTTTGATTTTAACTTCTCCGAAAATTGAAATACAACAATTTTTAAATATTCTTTTGTAATATGACATTTTTAGGAATTTTTTTTTGGGGGGGGGGATAATATAAAAAATGTGAGAAAGTCAATTTCAAGTAGACTTGACGACAAATTCAAATCTGTTTTCAGAATTCTTATCGCTTTATTAGATCAATCGGTATGTTTGACAAAAAAACACGTCTAAGAAACTATGTCACGCATGTGTTAGACAAAAACAGAAAATCAAGGTATCGAATCCCCTTAATATTAATTGTTTAGATTCTGAGCGGAGCGATGAATGTATTGATTTAAAAATGTTTTTTTTTGTATGTAGGTAGGTAAACATAACATTTTTTTTTTTTTTGTTTTTCCTGGCGCTTTTTAAAACAACTCGGAAGTTTAAATTTTAACCTCCCGAATGCACCAACTAGATTCAGGTTCCCATCGAACAAGATACTGTTGAAGTAAATCTAAGCATTTTTACTGCCCAAAAAGGTGATAACAGCCACACAAAAAACACATCATTGTAATATCAATACATTGATTGCTCCGCTCAGAATCTAAAATATATCCAAGGCTGACAAACCGTCTCTGCTCAGAATCGTTTTTCGTATACAATGATAATATGATATCATTGAATTCAAATGTAATACCATAATCCATTACAGTGATCCATTTGTTACCTTCCTGTCAGTCCAAAGTCGGACTGACCAGGACTGCTAGTCCGCAATTGGGCCCCGGCTTATTTATGGTAATTGGGGGCCCCGATTTTGTACCTATTACTATTATTATTATTATTCATTTAAAGTAAATAGAAATACGAAATACAATTTTTTTTTTCAAATCAGGAAACGTATTTTTGTTTACAGTCTTGAGAAGTTCTTATAGGTAATAGTTATTAAAATATTGACATTTTCATTCTACGAATTTAATAGCTGTCAATATACAAATATATTGTATCATAGTGATTATAGTGTAAAGTTGTTGTGACTATTAAGAGGAATCGCACCTGCATAATATTATGTTGTCTCCGTCTACACACGTACGGCATAGCAAAAACGTTTTGGCGCGGGAAAAAACCGAGAAGGCTAGAGTCATAACTAAGAAACGAAATTTTCACCACATATATAGGAAAACTTTGGCCGTGCAATATCGTTTTTATTTTGTTGGTATCGCTTATACGAAAAATGTTCTTATTGTTTCAAAATCCATTATTATTTGTGTTTTTCAAACTTGAATAATTTTTTTTGAAAATCCGATAACGAAAAATAAAAACGATATTTTTATATAATTACTTTTTAGTTTTTTATGTAGTGAAAATGTCGTTTCTTAGTAAGTTATGCTTATGACTGTAGGGATCTCAGTTCCTTCCCGCGCAAAACAATTTTTGCTATGTTGTACCTTTTTTTTTTTTTTTTTTAAATTTATAAACAGGAACGGGTGGGAACTGTTTAGCACAATACTGCCACCCGAGCCCGTATCGTTTATTCACCGTCACTACAAAATACAACTATAATATAAACTATAAAGTACATACGTGGGGGCCTCTAACCACCCTAGGTATTTGGCCTTCGGCCCACAAACTCAGTTACCATTAAAATAATCGCGCCTGCCTAACCCGCTCTGCATCCTCCTTCCGCCCGAGAATCGCCTCCACCATTCTGCCAAACGCCAACCTCAGTCCCTCCGCCATCGCCTCAATACGCCGCCTCCTGGATGCAGCATCTGGGAGGAGCTCCTGTTCCGGTCCCAGGATGATATCCGGCACATCATTGGGTTGTAGTGGCCGGCCGACGCATTGCTCCATCTCCCGTCTGTCTTCTGCCCAGAACGGACAGTTAAACAATGTGTGCTCCACAGTGTCGTCCGGCTCATCACAGTGCATGCAGTGGGGGTCATCTGCTCTCCTCCTCTTCCACAGGTAGTGCTGGAAGCATCCATGACCCGTCAAAGCCTGAGCCATGTGGAAAGTCATGGCTTCGTGATTTGACTGATGCACCCACCTCCTGATGTCTGGAATCATCCTCCTCGTCCAAGCCGCCTTCGTCGTGTGATCCCAGATTACCTGCCATTCGCGCAGCGTTACCTCGCGCTCCTGCCTTCTTATAACCGCCACCGTCGTGGGCTCCCGCTTTCGCTCCTCGATTCTGCGTCGCTCATCGGCCAGCAGGTGGGCTGGAGGTATTCTAGCCAAAACCAGAGCTGCCATATCAGACACGGTCCTGTAGCACCTCGCAATCCGAATAGCGGCACCTCTCTGCGCCTGACTGAGGGCTACCCTATTCCGAGCTGCCCTCACCGCCGCCAGAGCCCAGACCGGTGAAGCGTACAGCAACTTGCTGTGTGCCACCGACATAAGCAGCCGCCTCTTACAAGCCGAAGGCCCCTGCACGTTCGGCATCAGCCTTCCAAGAGCGGACACCGCTCGCCTGGCCGCTGCCGTCACTAGCCTGATATGGGCACCGAAGTTAAGCCTCTTGTCCAACTGAACACCGAGGTACCTCATTGAGGGCTATGTTGTACCTACATTTATAAGACGGAGAGACACATACGGCTGCAACGTCCTCTTAAAGAGTCTGCACAGTATCATATTTTAAGGAGTAATACATTTCGTCAATACTTCTCGAAAAATTAAATATATTCTTGTTTGCATGACAATAAAACTACTAAAGACGGTAGTAAATTAATCATACTTCCCGAAGTTCGATTGTAATTTCGAAAAAATGGCTGAATTTAAAAACTTCTAGACTATGCTTCTTAGGAATCACTTTTAGATTCTGAGTGGAACGATGAATGTATTGATTTTACAATGATGTGTTTTTTTTTTTTGTGTGTCTGTCAACACCTTTTAGGACAGTAACAGTGCTTGGATTTTCTTCAACAGTATCTTTTCTGTAAGGAAAGTGAATCTAGTTGGTATTTTGGGGGGTCAAAAGTAAAATGTTTCCACTAGTTTTCAAACACGCCGTGAAAAACAAAAGAAAAATTAAGGAATAACGGGAATTTTCACTCAAAATCTGTTTTCGAAAAAATCAATTTTGGTTTTTGGTGCAACTCTTAAATAAATTACCTTAGGTACATGAAATGTCGACTGAATGTTTATATTAGCATGTTCTATACACCATAACATTTTCCAAATATCTTGACTCATTTTGAGCTGTATACTGACATTTTAAGTTTCCATTTTTAGATTCTGAGTGAAACGATGAATGTATTGATTTTACAATGATGTGTGTTTTTTTATTTTTTTGTGTCTGTGTACACGATAAGTAGTTGAAATAATTCTTCGATTTTCAACTTCAGTATCTTGTTCGATTGGAAAGTGAATATCGTTGGTGCATTGGGGAGGTCAAAATTTAAAATACCCAGTACTTTTCAAAAGCGCCAAGAAAAACAAAAGAAAAATTAATGAAAAACGGGAATTTTTACGCAAAATCGATTTTTCAGAAAATTGAATTTGGTTTTTGGTGCAACTTTAAAACATGAAATGTTCACTGGTTGTTTATATTTGCATCTTCTATACACGATAACATTTTCAAAATATTTTGATTTATTTTGAACTGTTTAGGGACATTTTCATTTTTCATTTTTTTTTAGTTTTTTTTCTAGAAATATCAATAAAATTTTATTTGTTGGTTAAAAAAACTTGAAAATTTAATAGAAGGCTCCTAGTATATTGTTTAAAAGGCAGATGAAAAATATTAAAAATCGTTAGTCACAGTTTTTTTTTATAAGCATTTAAAGTTCAAAAATTGACAAAATATGGAAAAATCACGAAAATTAGCAAATTATTTTGAGTTAAGAATTCGTAAAAATTTTTCTTTTTAAATCTAAGATTTTAAAATGTAATACAAGATTACTCATAAGTTTGTCTACCTTCATCAATAAAAAAATCTTTACCGGACAGTCAAATTAAATTTTTATGAGCGTTTGAAATTCAAATTTCTACAACATTGGATGTTCAATCGATTTCTCATGTAGTGATTTCCTTATTTTGTTGTAATTCAAAAACGAATTACTGTAGATACATGAAAATTTCACTGAATGTTTATATTAGCATTTCCTTAACTTATCATTTTGAATAGTTTTTTCTGTTAAGTTTCTGGACATTTTAGTTTGAAGTCTTTAATGTGTGGTCCTATTGTTTAATTTCTAATTTTTTTTGTTTTTTGTTTTCTTAAACGCACTTGCCTTCGGGCGCCAACACCCCCCTTCAATTTTTTTTTTTTAGTTATTTAACTCTAGTTTTATATTTTGTTTAGATGTGAACATTGATAACCTTTATAATTATTTTAAATAGTGTTATCTGTTTAAGAATCTAGACATTTTAGTTTGAATTCTTTAATGTGTGGTAATATTGTTTAATTTCTCCTAATTTTTTTTTGTTTTCTAAAAGAATGACTGACACAATGACAGGGACACTTTTACGTTTGACACTTGGCCGTTATTAAGAATTTATATTTGTTAAAAATCTATATTTAATAAAAAATGTGTTATTAGTTATAACTATTACAATATTCTAATAAACAATACATTAATTCTAATGCATCGACTTTGACCTCTTTAACATAAATAATATTAATTAATAGGTACCCTAATTATATTGTACAATTAATCTATTACTACTTAGGCCGCGTATTTAATCACAATATCATATAGGTATGTATAATATAAATATATATTTCATTTATAAATATAGTAATTTAATAATATTTAATTTGATCATATCTACATATCTGAAAAACATTCTTCTGAACATTTCAATCTCAGATTATAACTGACTCTTATTTAACTACGCGATCACAGCCTTCATAGGTCGTCTGGTCCAGATACGGTCATATCGTATACATAGACAGAATAATATAATAAGTATATATTTTCATATCTTAAATCGATCACAGATTGAATCGCAGACACGATGTATCATTAATGGGGATTAATTATTTTATGGCACTTAAATAGGTAAATATTTTCTCCTAGCTCTGCTCAGAGCATCACATCTTAGCATCTAATTATTATACTAATTTTTAATCTTACGCTATTAAAATATGTGATCGATCAAGTAGGTACAACAATAACTCGTGGTCTTCAGAAAAAAATAAATTACAGGTAAGTAACATAGATTTAATATTTTAATATTATCAACCTATATAATTATATTTAACATTTAAATTGTATGACGTCTTTTTTTTGGGGAATGATACGTATATAGATACCTACGTATTATATAGACACCTGTCAAATTATATCGATTTACAATATAGACCGAGCTTACACTTTTTTTTAAACTTATTAGTCCAATGAGTAAAAGCCGAAATTTTTTTATTCCAGTCTTAGAATTTTTCAAATGTTTGAAAGTCGAACAATAAAATTTGGTTCTTTAATATTATAATTAGTTTTTTTCGGGTTTTTTTTTTAAAGCTTTTACTCCTGATTAACATCTGACCCCGATAAGTGAGATAACCAATGACTAGACACTCTAAATCAACATTTCTTTACAAACTTTTTTTATACTTTTATCATATTGTAATCAAAAACATTAGACACACTCGTAGATAAATACTGCTTCTGCACTTTTTCACCCGATAAGAGTTTTTGTTTAACAATTGCTATTTTTGAATAAGAAAAAAGATCACAATTTTTTAGGGGTGTTACCTGGGCTGACCAAAACAATTAACTCAGGTGTCTGATTTATCCTTACGTTGGTATGTAGTTACTATGTAATAGTCAATAGGTCCGTACTAAATTATATAATATATTGATCTATTGAAATAATAATCATCTCGGACGTTTATAATTTAGGTATGTGAATATTATTGATGTACGCTTTGGTTAAACACTGATAAATATACAACCATAAGCATAAGGAAATTTGAACGATATAAAATAATAGGTAGGTACTTAACTATATTTTATACAAGATACTACCGTGTTTGATTTTACAGAATAAAAAAATACTTTTTCAGCTTTTGACAAAGTTACGATGAATTTTCTAATAAACCGGGTCCCGAATGTTTTGGTGGTTAGGTATATTCTTCATGCACTGGTCGAATAAATATATAGGTACTTAGGTACCTAAACTATTAAATACTGATATTACATTACTTTGTGTTTTATTTTGTAGCGGCGGAGTTGTGGACACACAAACGTCGTCGTCGGTTTGACAGTTCCAAACGAGGTTAGGTTTTAGAAGATTGTACATAGTAAAAATAATAATTACTATTATTATTGCTTGAGTCGTTACACAGGCGACACATATCACACGTCGATCAAACAAGATAGGTACATACAGTGGATACCAGATGAAACAGTACCTATTATATTATATAAGAAACGTGACATTTAAACACGTAATAGAGTGCGATTATATATATAGATACGTATAAATGTACTTTGTTTCTCCTTGGTCAAGTAATATGATGATCAATTTTCACTATAAAAGAGTTCTTTTATTAATTATTAAGAAACAAATATAAATAATAATAAACATACTATTTATAAATTTTCATAACTAATAACTTTCTACTTTCGAATAATACAAAATATAATAATAATTAATAACAGTAAAAATACATGCAATATCTACTTAATAGTTAATAGATGGTACCTACCAGTACCGCAATTAGGATTCTTGGGACCCTGGACACATTCAATGTATGCGGGGCCCTGAGGTCTATGTATAATATAATATTTTTTATATTATAGGTACCTATACAAAAATAAATAATGATGGTGATTTTCTTTTTAAAAAAACAAAATTTTTACAAGCACTTAAAACACCGAAAATCGTGAACTTCGTAAAGCTTTAAAATAAAAACTAATAATTTCCGGCAGTTAATTTTTGCATCATAGATGTAACATCTTAACTGGTCGCAACACACGGGTTACCGAAAAATTGAAAAATTTGCTTGATCACTTAACTAGATTATAAATTTATAACACTAAATTAAAAAAGGTGGGTAAGTTTATGTCGCTCTGCTGTACAGTAGGTTACAAGTGGGTCACTGTATAATGGATGATTTTAAATTTGAATTCAATGATACAATATCATTGTATAAGAAAAACGATTCTGAGCGAAGACGGTATGTCAGTCTAGGTTTAAGACAAATTATATACATATCTATGGTATTAAAAAAAAAATTGACCTATAATAAATTCCAAATTATCATATCACATTATCAGAATATCCATTAGGTACTTATAACACGTTATACATCAACATCAATAACAAACCCTGATACTATCATAGATATATAATAGTACACTTTAGAAGTTTCAAGTAGGTACCCACGAATAATATTATATAATCACAACAAAATAACTAGGTTTTTTAATATGTAATTTCGTCCAAATTTGAATTTAAAATGTCTGTAAAAAATAAGTGTGTTCATATATTTTTTAGATTTTTTGGTTATAGTATGAACTATTTATGAGAACCTTTGTGTTGAATTTGTAATCCTTAGCTATAAAAACTGAACATTTTATAATTTATTAATTACAATGATTGATAATTTTCGAGATTTTGAAAAATTCTGTCAAAATTCGATGTTTAAATGCTTATAAAAAAAATTGTGCCTATGTATTTTTAATATTTTTCAACTGATATTGTAACAATATGTCAGGAGCCTTGTATTAAATTTTTACACTTTTTGGCCCAACAGATAAAACTTTATTGATATTCATAGAAAAAAAAACTAAAAAAATTGAAAAATGAAAATGTCCGTAAACAGCTCAAAAAGAGTAAAAATATTTTCAAAATCGTATGGTGTATAGGAAATGCTAATATAAACATTCAGTGAAATTTTCATGTATCTACAGTTATTCGTTTTTGAATTACAACAAAATAAGGAAATCGCTACATGAGAAATCGAGTGAATAACCAATGTTGTAAAAATTTGAATTTCAAACGCTCATAAAAATTTAATTTAACTGTCCGGTAGAGATTTTTTTATTGATACAGGTAGACAAACTTATGAGTAATCTTGTATTACATTTTCAAATCTTAGATTTAAAAGGAAAAATTTTTACGAATTCTTAACTCAAAATAATTTGCTAATTTTCGTGATTTTTCCATATTTTGTCAATTTTTGAACTTTAAATGCTTATAAAAAAAAAACTGTGACTAACGATTTTTAATATTTTTCATCTGCCTTTGAAACAACATATTAGGAGCCTTCTATTAAATTTTCAAGCTTTCGCAACCAACAAATAAAATTTTATTGATATTTCTAGAAAAAAAACTAAAAAAAAATGAAAAATGAAAATGTCCCTAAACTGTTCAAAATAAATCAAAATATTTTGAAAATGTTATCGTGTATAGAAGATGCAAATATAAACAACCAGTGAAAATTGCATGTACCTACGGTCATTTGTTTTAAAGTTACACCAAAAACCAAATTCAATTTTCTGAAAAATCGATTCCCGTTTTTCCTTAATTTTTCTTTTGTTTTTCTTGGCGCTTTTGAAAAGTACTGGGTATTTTAAATTTTGACCTCCCCAATGCACCAACGATATTCACTTTCCAATCGAACAAGATACTGAAGTCGAAAATCGAAGCATTATTTCGACTACTTATCGTGTACACAGATACAAAAAAAATAAAAAAATAAAAAAAAAAAAAAAAAAACACACATCATTGTAAAATCAATACATTCATCGTTTCACTCAGAATCTAAAAATATTTTAGAGGTTTTAAGAAATTATCTTCAAATTACCACATTTAATTATTTTATATAGTGATAATATTGGTTGGTTCAGTTTCTATTTTATAATAGATCAATAGCCAATAGGTCAATAGGTTACCTAAATCACATTTTTTTAAAATTTAAATCCCGGTAGTCAAGTTTTTGGAAAGTACCACAAAGGAGACTTATAATAATTCACATTGTAATTTAATAGAATGTCTATACATTTGTGGACCAGTTTCGTATAGTTAAATTTGGCATGCGAACTTTGAATAAAATAGAAAACCAGAATAAGTACGATTTACCAAAGACCGTTTAGGTACTTAGTATAGTATATAAGTTCTATGGATTTATCATAGTAAATAATATATTTTATCTATGGCTATCGTAAATTATTGTCGACATTCGTCGTCGACGATTAACAATTCTAATAATTTCAGTGAACAAAAAAATAATAAGCGATCAATATATACGGACAGTTTGTTAGCACAAATTTACACATTTCGTTATGGTCAGATTATTTTCATTAAATATTTCGATACTTTCAAGTTTTAGTTCTGAGCAAGATGATGATGGATGAAGATAGCCGTTTTTTCGGCGACGGCGGCACTCTAGCTAGATTTCACCGGAAGAGTCGATGTTTACGCGTAAGTTTGTTTTCATATTATTGCTATTTTAGTATTTTACATTTACTTTAAGACTTAAATTAAATATTTATTGCCCCGGACAATCTGTTAACTGGGGACGTAGAAGCTTTTATAAGTTTAATCCTATAAAAGCGCCATGCATAAAATACGTGAGACCGAACAGTCCAAAGTCCGTCTTCGTTTCACTACTCCAAGTTTAATAAGTGCCTTTTTGCATAGGTTACTATAAGCCGGGTACCACCTTAGGTTTTGCGTGAAGTATTTAAATCAATATAATGTTATCAATCTTTATATTTTATAATTTATATACATAAATACTCACAATTTTTTTAGTGTAGTTTATACCCTATATGGCTAGATATTAAATGTTTTGCAATTATATATTTTACTATAATTATTATTTTCCATTATCATATAATATAACAATACACTTTAAATTAAATTAGTTGTTATCAAGACAGACAGTCTTAAGACAAACTCTTTTCTGGATGTTATCAAAACGGATTATGCTTAAAAAAATTGTACAGTTGTCGTAACAGTCAGTTGCTAGATCAACCCGTGAGACATTAAATAATTTTTTCGAAAAATATATGTAATATGTATGGCTCATACAATTAAGAATTTATAGTTAATACTTAATAGAAATGCGGATGTTTATACTTCATAGATATTTTTTATTGAAATCTTGTAAATAATTGAATTAAACAATCGGGTACAAATCACTAGTATCAATTTTATTATATTACGTGTAAAATCACCGGAACAAAGTGCAGACTGCAGATTATTAAGTATTAGTACAGCAGTAGGTTATAGTCATTTTTGCCCAAAAAATTACATTTAAAAGTGTCATAGTGTCATTCGTGTATATAAATTATAATAATATACTCTATTTATAGTATATATTTGTGATGTCTATAAACTTGTGGACTAATTAGTTTGGTTAAATTTAGTATACGATAAATAACTGAAATAGAAAACAAGAATACATTGCAGACCACAAAGATTTCTGTAAAAGAACACACGGTGTATCAATAGACCGTGTATGTGTGTTGAGTGTAGAAGTTCTATGGATTTATCATATTAAATAATATATTTTATATCATCTATGGCAATCGCCAATTGTCGATATTCGTCTGCGACTATTAACAATTCTAATAATTTTAGTGAAAAAAAAAAATAATAAGCCATCAATATAATATACACTATACAGATAGTTCGTTAAGCAGTATATATTATAATGTAAGTTTTAACACGAATTCGCACATTTCGTTATGTTCAGGTAATTTTCATGAAATATTTCGATAGGTAGTTTCAAGTTACAGTTCGGAACGAGATGAAGACGGATGAAGATAGCTGTTTTTTCGGTGGCTTCACGTACTGGACATTTGCATTGTTGATGCACTCTAGCTAGGTTTCACCGGAAGAGTCGATGTTTCAGCGTAAGTTTGTTTTCATATTATTTTGGGATTTACGTTTACTTTTTAAGCATTTTAATAATTAAAAACATAATATAACGTAATGTTGTAGTAGAAGCTGGAAACTGTAGTGCCTATATTCTAATTTTTGAATTTTTTAAATTTTAATGTAACATTTATTATGCCTACACAAACACTTTTCTACAAAAATTGAATTAAAAATAAACAATATGATCATTGATTACATACGGAGTACCTATAATATATTATGCATGGAAAACGAAGGTCGAATTTGACTACCTACTTATCGTGTACACATCAAACACAACAAAGAAATAATAAAAAAAAATTAAAAATTAAATACACATAATAGTAAAATCAAAATATTCATCGTTCCACTCAGAATCTAAAATACAAATTATAGGTCCCCGATACAATTAAAATTTCCATAATATTGAATAATAATTAATAATTTTGTGATCAGCAGTATTCGTAGAAAATGTTAGATTTGAAATTTTAGAATCTAGTTGGTATTATAGCCGATACTGTAAATTTGATGATTTATGTTACCTAAAATCCAGTAATCACATTTTTATTTAATGATTTATAAAATACAATACGCTTTTATAAAAATATGCTTGTACTTATGCAGATATCTATTCACCATATTAATAAATAATTAAATTAATAAACGAAAATAAAAATTCAAATAATATATCATATTTGATACCTATTATTATTATAATTCATAATTCAATATTATAAACTATTTTGATTTTTGTCATACAAAATTTCAACGAACAAATATTGTTCCTTAACATGGAACTCTTTGATATAAAAAGTTGCATTATATGATATCCGTGGATTCATCATATTGACGTAGGTACCTAGTATAATATAATATCTATCATTTATATTCTATGGCAAATCTCAATGTCATTGCAGCAGACACAATCATCATTAAAAATTCCAAAACTTCAACAAGCAAAGCAGATATGAGCAAAAAACTTACTGCGTTCCTTATAATTTTAATTTTCAAAAATCACAATATTTTAAGTTTTGTATTCTCTGGAGCGTTTCGTCATCGGCGTCACACACGTCACGGATTTCGCCGAAAGAGTCGATAATTAAACTATTAAAGTAAGTTTTTTTTGATATTCTTTTGGGGCTTAATTTTACTTTCATTTTTTCTAAAATAGGTATATGGTAAAAAATAAATCATATTTCGCTATAAAAAATAATAAAACATAAAGTATTTTAAATTTGAGTGGAATAATTTTGTATGATCATAACCACATTGCCTACAGATTATTAAGCATTAGTACAGCAGTAGTTTATAGTCATTTTTGCCCCAAAAATTACATTTAAAAGTGTCATCGTGTTTTCGTGTATATATATTATAATAATAATATACTCTGAGGGCCGTTCTTACAATGTCCGGTAAAGTGTCGGCTAACGCTAACCGACTAATAACAGATTTTATTACCTGCAGGATTATACGGGTTATGTGTAGGTTAAATTTAACCGGACATTGTAAGAACGGCCTTAAAAGTTTTATAAATCCACGAACACCTACTATTTTTAAATTACAACAAAATACCTAAAATCGTTATTCTTTGTTTTAATAAGTAATTTCGTCCAAATTTGAACTTATAATGTCTGTAAAAATTAACTGTGTTTTTAATAGATTATTTAGTTTTTTTTTTTAGAGTATGAACACTCACTATGAACTATTTTTGAGAATTCTTGTTTTACATTTTCAATCCTTAGCAATAAAAGTTGAACATTTTATAAATTTTACTACTACATAGTAATTTGTAAACTATCAATTTGATAAATTTTGTTAAAAATTGAACTTTAATTTCTTATAAAAATGGATCTTATATGGATCTTTATTGTTTCTAACTGCTATTATAACTACTCATGAGGAAACTTTTATTACATTTTCATATTATAGATAAACAAATAAGAAATTTTTGTATGAATATCTGATTACAAAATATTTTGAAAATTGTCAAGATTATGATGAATTTTGTAGAAATTTGAATTTTAAATGCCCGTAAAAAAAACGTGCCTGTATATTTCTAATATTTTTTAACTGCTATTATATCAACTTACGATTAACTTTGTATTATTTTTAAGCTTTTTGACCCAACGAATAAAATTCATAGAATACAGAACTAAAAACATTTCATAATTCAAATGTCTATAAATCACTGAAAACGAGTCGAAATATTTTGAACATTATATAATATATATTATGATAGTCTAAAATTTGATGGACATTTTAAATACCGACAGTTAATAGTTGTTGAATAACAACAAAATAAGAAAATCGTTATACGAGAATCATATACAAATCATTGTAAAATCAAAATATTCATTTCTCCAGTAGTCCACTCTAAAATACAAGCTAACACACAAGCCCGGATTAAGGGGGGGCAAGGGTGGCACGATAACGGGGTCCATTGATTTTGGGGGCCCATCTTTATCCCCAAAATATTTTTTTTTAACGCTTCCAATACATTTAAAAAAATATATATATATTGAAGTAGGTATAGGTAAAGGTAGTAGATAAATTATTATTACTTAATAAATAATAATTATAAAATAAAATTGTTCTCAATTTTATATCATGAAAAATTACTATAAATAATGAACTGTGTTGGTAAACACAATTATCATTATGTTTTTTTTCCGATTATTTTCGATTACTGATTTAACTATTAACTACCTGTAGTTATAAGAAAAAAATATTAAGCTTTTGTAAATTAGGTATTTCAGTTAAAAGTATTAACGCATATTATACTAAACTTTCGAGGACCATAGTTAATAAGTAATATATTACATATTTCCATATAATATATATATATAATGTATTTTTATTTTTATTAAATTGTTGTAAAAAAAGGCTAAAAGGCTGAAATCTAAATTATAATTTGTTTATTTTATTATAATGGTTGACAGGGGCGGACTGGCAGATCGGGAGATCGGGAAATTTCCCGATGGGCAGGTCGAATAATCGAATTATGGGGCCGGACAATTTGGTTGTACAAGTAACTTATTACAATTTTTAGATTATAATAAAAGTTTATCAGTTTTTGGTAAATTTAAAATCTATAGAATATAACATAAATAATACGTTAATACGATAATAATCGTACCTTAATATAATTTTGCTTTTCTAAGAAACATACGAAACATAAGGTATTTATATAAATAGAAATTACGATGCCGCCTGCCGGTCGCCGTCCCCGTGTTGTTTATAATATACGACAACGATATATTATTAATTCGATGTATTATTGTTGTTAGTTGTTATATAATTTAAAAATATACTGTTTTCGTCCGGGACTAACAACACTGTCGTCTGTGATATTATATAAAATATAAATATTACTTATTAGTTCATTTGTATTTTGTATTGTCAAGTAGAAAGATTACTTTCGAAGCAATGTTTACGATCATAACCTCAGCTTTTTAAAGGTAAGTCAAATCAATTTTTAAATAATATATTATTATAATTTATTGTAAAGAAAGTAAAGTTATTGTTATAAGGCCTATACATTTTAATCTATATTCAATTATTATTAAAAATTGGTTAAATGGTTTAAAATATAATAGAATTATTAGTTTTAGAGGCCTATCCGGCTATCCCCTATTAGCTATTTGAATTTTGAATCCCACCGTGTGTTGTTGTTTTGTCGTTTTTAGGGCCGGGCCACACATAGCGGTTGAACCGCAGCGGTTGAACCGCGACATGTTGCGGTCGATTTTTCGACCGCGGCAGTTTCCGCGGCTGAACCGCGTAAGTGTGAACGCATATTAGGCGGTTGCATTTAAAATCAAACAATCTGAATTTGTTGGGCGGTTCAACCGCTGCGGTTCAACCGCTATGTGTGGCCCGGCCCTTAAATTGAATTATTCTTAATTCATATTGTTACGGTTCCCTAAGACCACATATTTTATATTTTTCTATAGTATTTGAATAAAAACGCTGATAAAAACCAAGGCTCTGCATCCAAACGTAATATTTTTATATTATTATTAACAAATAATAATTTAACTCTACCTTTTGTTATTTATGTTATTCAATTATAATTTATGTATTTTATATTATATAACTATAATATAAAATATAATTTTATTTACATGATAAATTACTATTGAGTTATATTATATATTGTGGTTCTTCAGTAATAAAAAGAGAAAAACTTTAAAGTTTATATAGAAAATTTCAAATATTTTTTACTCTTAAGTGTTTTATTTAAAATTATGGATAACTAACCATTATAAATAGTAAATGTTCAATATGGTTTTATTTAACACTATACAAAGTAAAAAGAATTATGATACCTATGTAGCTTTTTAGTGTTTGTACGCCACAGAAGGAAAATATACTTTTGTACTGGTTGACGATTACCGATTAATAATATAAAAGAAATATACCTATTGATAGCAAATAGGGTAATAGGGTATTGATGTCCATCAAATTTCTAAAATGTTTTATTTATCTTCTGTTAGTATTAATTATAATTTAAATATTCAACTGAGAAAATGTCTGGTATTTCAATCGTAAGTGCTATATTATAGTGTATTAGATTAGGCCTTAGACAATATGTCAATATAATGCTTAAGTAGTTCCGGCAGGCGGCAACGCCATCGATGTTACAAAAAAAGAACTTAGACAATGGTTTATGGGCGATGGGCCGCTTGAAAAAAAATACCCGGGCCGCTCTGAAGGAGCCAGTCCGCCCTTGATGGTTGACTTTTTATTAGGAATAAATGGAAGTGTTAATTTTAAAATAAAAGTGTTCTCTAAATTAGTGGAAGCATAAATGCAATAAGGGGAAAATATACATTTTGGGGTTATCAATTATCACTTTTAAATGGCTTGAAACCGATTGAAAAAAAATTTCTGTTTTGGTTTGGATTTATACACTGGTTTCTATAATTTTTTTCGGTTTTGGTTTTGGATTTAATACCGATTTCCAATTTTTTCCGATTTTGTTTTTGATTTTGTCATCGGTTTCAGTTTTTAAACGGTTTATACCGGTTTCTAAAATCGGTTTCAATACCTGGACTATTTACGTTCATTCTTAGTTTATTAATTTTTTTGAATCGCTGGTTCGAGCGTCCGATCGCTTGTGTAAAGTAAACTTTTAAAAATGTCAAGATACAAAGATTTTCAAAAAAAAAAATACCGTTTTTTAAATTATATTTTCGGTTTTTAATTATTATACAGGTATGCAATTTTTGTCGAGTCGGTATTGAATTTAATACCGGTTAAAGTAAATTTTAAATTAAAGGTGGCTTAAAAGTTTTTTGTGATAATGAATAAAAGGAAACTGAGAAAAAAAGGGGCGCCAAAATCGTAAATACGACACTGGTACTATGACGTAAGATTCACTTTGTATATTTTTTGCATAGTAAAAAATTATACAATAATATAAAGTCGTTAATATGTAATAATAAAATTATTTTGAAGTTAAAGTTAAAAGGGGGCCCACTAAGTGTATGGTGTCTCGGGGCCCAATTGATCCTTAATCTGGGCTTGCTAACACATAGTTGTTAGGTAGGTGTAATACAAATTAAACATTATACATATAAAATATAATATCCGTGACGCTTAGGTCATAAGAATATTGTTGAACATTTTACTGCAGGCTGCATGTTATTTCAGAAATGGTATTTAATTCGTCAGTGAAGATTTGTTAGCTGGGAATAAAATATATCATAAGCAGACTGAAATGTGAGGAAGTTGCAGTGTTTCGAAGACCAAGTTTTATAGCAGATTTTGATTCACCACGGACGCGGGGTATGTATTTTCTTATTTTTCAGTATGTTTCTTTTTATTTTTGTTAATTGATCAGGGGATATATTATTGCCTACAACTTTTCAATTATTTGTATTATAACTATACTGGTATAATATTATTCTCGCTATCAATAAAGCCGTGAAAAAAATTAGGAAATTGGTCAGGTATGCTATTATTGATATGTAGGTACTTCTTTTGAGTAGATAATTCGTTCAATGATATTTAAATATTTTCACCGTTAATCAAGTACGATGACTTGTAGGTAACTAGAGACTGAGTGAATAGGAATTAGGAAGTGTATGATGTGACGAAGATAAGGAAAGAGGTCAACAGGATTTCAGAATGTTTAGCTTATGAAAGGGAAATGCGAAAAGGAAATGTAATTTTAGGTTAGGTTAGCGAAGTGTGTGTAGCAGATATGAGAATATTAAGTTAGGTGTTGAGGTACAAAGGAGGATAGAATAGGAAATTTATTAATTAAAGGTTGTGTAGTGTTGTGTTATAGCATATATTGTAGTGAAAACAAGAGAGAACAGGTTTAGGTGGCTCCGTGACTGTATGATAAAATATAGTGAGAGTGGCTATAGAAGTTAGAGTCTGAAGAAAAGATGGATAGACAGAATACCGATCATATGGAGGTGTGGGATGAGAGTGGTTGAACCTGAATAGTTGTGAGAGAAGGGGGAAGAAAAAGTGTGAAGGTAGAATAGTTATGTTAACAATGCCGAATACGTAGTAAAGGATCTTGAATTGCAAAGGTCACTTGACTCTTTGGCTGAAACTACCGTTATCAGTTGATATATGTAAACAACCTTAACTTATGGGATAGAATAAAAAAGATCGGTTGCCGGTTGGGATGTCAGCGCCATAGATATATACAACAACTAGATAGCCGTCTCCTTTTTGTCATCGAAGTCGACCCCCCATTTACAAAGCAGGCAATGTTTACAAAATAATATTATCATAGTATATATGTATATAAATAAATGTAAACATTGCCTGCTTTATAAATGGCGGCCGATTTTTACATTGGTCACAACTGTAATATAAAGACGGCTATCTAGTTGTTGTATATATCTATGGCGATGACATCCCAACCGGGAATTCGGGGGAGGGGGGGCAAAAGGAGCGGTTGCTCCAGGCGGCAGGGACGGCCAAATAATGGAGGGTGCCAAAAAAATGTCGTTTGTAATATAATAGCCGCCGGGGCACCGAACTGCCAGAATTATACGATATTGCCACCTACCATTTATTGCAGTACTGACTACTGAGACTATGTAGCTTGTTATTCGATTATATTTATGTTTGCTCCCCCATACATTGTCCCTTAATACGGCCCTGTATATCTATGGTCAGCGCATTATTTGCTTTCCATCTTTGATCCACACGTAGCATACCTATTGTACGAATAACAGAATCAAAACGAAGTTGTTGCTTTAAATGTTAGATTAAAAATATTAAGTTAAGAAAATTACATACGTCGTTACGTTGGTTACTTGATGATATTTTAATTATTATATAAGTTATGACTAATGATCGTCTAAATAATTACAATTTAAAAATGATTATAAACGATTAGACAAATCTAAAGAAAAAAAAATTATAATTAATCTACTAAAAAATAAAAATATCTATATATTCATTATTAATGCTTAAAGTATAACAATATATGCAATACGAAAAAAATAAATGAAAACTAAAATGTTATCCCAGGAAAAAATTAATTCAACAGTGAAAGGGTTAAAATATTCAAGTTTGATAATAGGTTAATTCAATCTAATATTAAAAGTAACAACACTATCACCAGTGATTTCTAGCGTACGGGTAAGGCGATCATTATTAGCCGAAAAATAAAATAGTTCACTAATTATATAAGTAACTAATTTTCGTTTTTAATAATATTTAAATTATATACAAGAATAATTTAATAATATTATATTATACGATTTTTTACAATTAGATAATATATTCAACATAAAAAAATTCTATTTTATTAAAAAAGTAAAGAAAATCTAAATTTTTTTGGTATTCAATTTTGAACAGTAAAGCAAAAAAAATATTTGTGTTTGGGAGTTTAGGTTGGCCTATCAACTATAAATTACTTATAAATATATATTTATGCCTGTACGAAATTATGTCCTTGAACCGGCTCTGGTTGATTCTGTTAAACGTAAATATGATTGTGCATGGGTCAGAGAGAGAAATAAATGGTGCGCTAAAAATCTGACATCCCTTATAAGTGTTATCAAGTTGAAGAAGAAGTTGATTGTTGACAATTTAACATTTAACATTAACTGTGGTAGGTATGATTGGAAGTAAAAGTAATTAGCAGGGCTGTGAATTTAATTCATTAAAAAAAGTGTTATATATTACACATGTATGCACTAAAAACAAGCAAAATATGATTTAAAATATGCACTTAAAATATACTGAATGAAAACGCGTTTATTAAAAACTGTTTAAATTAATAAATAATAATTAAAATTATTATACCAAATAATCAGTGTCAACCGAGTGCTTGAAGAGTACGGACGTTAGTCGTGCCTTATCTTTTTTTTTCTGTGATTAAATAGTTAATTGCTTATAATTTCCCGATTATATTTTTATAAATAATTATAAGTTGTGAAAATGTTGTGTAATGAATGCAATGATGATATTTTTGATGGAGATGAAATTAAATGTTCAACGTGTATTACGCTTTTACATTTCGGATGTGCTTCGTTAAGAGAAACCTCATTTAGAAAAATGTCAAAAAACGCTAAATTGAACTGGATTTGTAATAAATGCAAATTTTCTGTTCCAAAGGATAAAACACCGACGTCGGTAAGTGCTACAGTACTTAATAGTATGGATTCATGTACCTTATCAAACGAAACTTTTAAAAGTTTAATTGATTCAGTCAACTACATGAGCGATAAGTTTGATAGCTTTGGTAAACAACTACAGGAAATGTTAACGACAATAAAATATATGAAGGAGGAAAATCAAATTTTAAAAGAACAAAATAATAAACTGAAAAATGAAGTTACTCATTTAGATAAGCGTATAAATGTCTTAGAACAAAAATCAATAGAAAATTTTGCTGAAATTGTGGGTGTTCCAGAAACTAATAATGAAAATTGTATTAAAACAGTGGAGGCAATCGCGGCATCAGTAGGAATTGAAACAACTATTTTGAAAGCTTATCGCATCCAGTCTAAATTCCAAAACAAACCCAGAAAAATGATTGTTGAATTCCAGACAAACCAGACTAAAAGAACTTTGATGGAAAATGTAAGGAAAACAAAATTAACAGGTGAATCTGTTAATACTAATTGGAATAATGATAAGATTTATATTAATGATTGTCTAACTCTGTTTAATAGAAATCTGTTTTTTAAAGCTAAAGTGTTTGCACGTGAAAAGAGTTTTAAATTTGTTTGGTTTAAAGACTTAAAATTGTTTATTTAAAAAAGTGAAAGTACCAAACCCATAATTATTGATAATGAGGACGCTTTATCTAAACTAATTTAATCGAACATCTTTACTAAGCAGTTTATTTTTGTTTATATTTTATATCATATTTTAAATGGAAAAATGTTTAAATATTGAAGGATATCTAAGTTATAAAACAAATTATTTTGAATCTTTTTCTGAATTTTATCATGTAAAAAATGTAAATAATATTAATTATGTAAATATTTTTTGTTGTAATATTAGAAGTGTAAACGCCAATTTTGATGAGTTAATGTTGTTTTTAGAAAGTGATAAAAATAATGAAAAATTAGATATAATTATTCTAACTGAAACTTGGCATAATGCTTCGAATCATTGTAACTACACTATTGATGGCTATAAATTATTTTTTTCAACTATAAAGAGAAATCAAAATGATGGAATAGTTATTTTTGTTAAAAACACTTTTAATGTAGACTTTTTTGAATACGATTATGTAGAAACAAACATTGTGAAAATCTCTTTAATGAATCTATGTCTGCCATTAAATATTTTATGCATTTATAGATCACCCTCGACTGATATACGTAGTTTTATGGAAACATTAAGTAAAGTTATAAAGGAATATAAATATAAAGGTGGCTATACTGTTCTCATTGGAGATATGAATATAAATATTGTCGGCGATAATTTAATTAATAATGAATACCTAGATCTATTATCTGTGAGTGGTTTTGCGTCATTTATAAACATTAATACCAGATTACCTAATGGTCGTAATCATGCTTGTCTAGATCATATATTTATTAACAGTAATGAGCACTTAATTAATTTAGTTAACTCTGGTGTGTTGCAGACTGATATAAGTGACCACTTTTCTATCTGTGTTTCTTAACCAATAATCAATACCCTAAAAACTAAATATAATACTATTTCTATAATTGATCATAATAAAATTAAACGTTTATTACAAACAGAAAAATGGTCTGAAATATATAACAAAACTAATGCTAATGAGTGTTTTGATACATTTCAAAATATAATTAGTAAGGCAATTGATATATCAACTGTAAACAAATTGGTAAGTTGTAAAAATAAACGTTTAAAAGAGTGGATGTCCGCGGGTTTACTATGTTCTACACGACATAAACAAGCTCTATCATTAAAATGTAAGAAAAATCCTTATAATGTTAAATTAGCTACCTATTATAAAAAATATAAAAATAAATATACAAGTGTTCTTAGACTTGCAAAAATAAGTTTTATGAAAAAAGTTTAAGAGTGTCTCTCATAGTTCAAAAGCAACATGGCATCTAATAAATGAAATAACGCGTTCTAAATCAAATAACAAGAATAAAATTGAAACGGTAGTAAATAATGACCAAATGTATGATGCAGAAACGGATCCGGAAACGGTATCTAATATTTTTAACGACTACTTTGTAAACGTAGGAAAAAAATTAGCTGAGAATTTTAGCAATGAGATATTTAATGAAAATCTAATTGTAAATAATACATTTTGTTTTGATAATTTGTTTTTAGAAAAAATTGAGAGTGCTGAAGTTCTAAAAATTGTAAACAGCTCTAAAGATGATACTGCGGCTGGTTTTGATAGAGTAACGACTAAATTATTAAAACATATTATAGAATTAATAATTGATCCGCTTGTTTATATTTATAACCTCAGTATAAAGCAAAGTGTTTTTCCAGATAATCTAAAGGTAGCAGTTATTAAACCTCTTTTAAAGGGTGGAGATAGTAAAAGTATTAACAATTATAGGCCAATATCCCTGCTAATAAATTTTTCCAAAATCCTAGAAAAAATAATTAAAGTAAGGTTAATTACTTTTCTAGAAAATAACAAACTTTTATCTAAAAACCAGTATGGATTTAGACCTGGTATTGGTACAGAGGACGCTCTTTATAGTACAACTCAGTTTTTATATAAAGAATTAGATAGTGGCAACAAAGTAATAGCGATTTTCTTGGACTTGGCAAAGGCTTTTGATGCAGTTAATCATAAAATTCTATTACAGTTACTACCTAGTTTTGGAATAAAAAATGTTAGTCTAAATTGGTTTAAGAGTTACTTAATAAATAGAAAACAAATGGTAAAAATAAATAATGTTGTTGGTCAAGAAAGTTCTATTAATTACGGAGTTCCGCAAGGCAGTGTGTTGGGGCCTATTTTGTTTATATTATATATTAACTCCATCTGTGATGTAAATATTGATGGTTTGGTCGTTACTTATGCGGATGATACATGTCTACTTTTCTCGGATAAATCGTGGAATGGAGTTTATGATAAAGCTACTTTTGGTTTGAATAAAGTTTATAAATGTCTATGTAATAGAAATCTAACATTAAATAAAGATAAAACTATGTTTATGTCCTTTTCTATTAATAGGTCCTCAACTAATACTAATTGTAACTCAATAACCATACATAGATGCCTTAATACAGAACTTTGCAACATACATACTTGTAAAGTAATAAATGAAGTTTCTAGAATCAGATATTTAGGTATTGTTTTTGATAAACATTTAAAATGGAATTTACATATACACAATTTATTAGGAAAGTTACGTACGATAACTTACAAATTTATAAAGCTTAAGAATTTAATACCTACACAAACAATTCGTATAGTATATTTTGCCTTATATCAGTCGATTTATCAGTATGGTTTATTAATATGGGGTGGACTAGGTGAATGTTTTTTAAAACAGCTACAAGTAAATCAAAATAAAATAGTTAGAATATGTTTGAATAAGTATGCTCTTGAAGGGTCGTCTAGCCGAAACTATAGGGATTTGGGTGTTCTACCAGTAAAATTCCTCTATAAAAAAATAGTAATCATGTTTATTTTCAAACAATTAATAAAGGGGAAAAATAACACTTTTTCTGAAAATAAAAGAGAAAATTTGGTTTATAATATACCCGTCAAATATCCAAAAAAATCTTTCGGTCAATCATTTGTGGACTATTTGGGGCCTACGTATTTCAACTTAATGCCATATGAGTATAAAAAAAACATCCATCAGCATCAAAGTAGTGTTAAACAATGTGTTTATAAGTATTTATTCTTAGAGTTAGTTTAATTATTATTGTATTTTGAATTTATTAATAGATAGTTACTTTCAAGTATTAAACTTGAAAATGTATTATTTTATTTTAAAATTATTTTATTTAAATAACTAACTAAACTGTACACATTTTATTTATTTATATAATTGTATATTATTATTATTTTTGATCCTTTTTTAGAATAGCATTGTTACACTCTCTATCTCTAACTCAAGCTATGCTTAAAAGAGATAGATAATCAATTATTGTAAATTTCAAATTTTGTATTGTAAATTGTAAATTTTTATTGATAAATAAAAAAAAAAAAAAAAAAAAAAAAAAATTCTTAATTATACACTTGGTAGGTAGGTACCTATTTAGTTTTCTAACGAATGAACCTAAAATATAAAAACATTTTAAGCATATTGGCAACGGTGTTGTAATAATAGTGATGTCCCAGATTATGTGATGTCCATTATTCTGCAAAATTTTACATCGCCTATGGCCGTTATATTGAATACGCACGTGCACCGTATCACTTTAATTATTTGTTGATATCAAATAATATTATTAAAGTGTGACCAGCATAGCACATTTTTTGTAAAAAAAAAATTTTCCCAACAATCAATAGTTTTTGAGATACAACGATGTCCCATCCTACCTCTAGTCCTCGTTTTACCCAGGTTTCTCTATAAAATACTTTTATTGTAATAATTGTTCAAATGTTTATTATAGTACATTATTAAAAATTAACTAAAGTTTAATATAATACTTTATAACAAGTGTTGAAATGTACAAGTCACACCCCATATTTTGTTACTTCACACAGTCTCTCTTTAATTTCAAATTTTTCTTCAAATTATCCCAAATTATCTACAAAATATAAATGTAAAATGTAAATTGGAAGACTTGATTGAGTAGGTATTTTATAATTTATCTAAAAGAGATGGGCCTGGTCGCCTCATTACTATATCGAGGGGCCATGGTGCAAGTGCTGTCCATAAATATCAACACATATTACATTAGAAATACAAAATTATAAAAAAAATATTACGAAATGTACTATACTCTTATTATATTATGATTGTATAAATTGGAAGACTTGATTGAGTTGGTATTTAATAATTTATCTAAAAGAGATGGGCCTGGTCGCCTCATTACTATATAGAGGGGCCATGGTGCAAGCGCTGTCCATAAATATCGGCACATATTACATTAGAAATACAAAATTAATATAACAGTAAATTATAATAAAAATTACGAAATGTACTATACTCATATTATATTATGATTGTATTAGTTACAAACTCTTAAATTAAGAGTTATGATTGAGGATTTAATTAATTTCCTAAAAGAAAATGCCTCAAGGTTGCCTCTGTAGGTCGAGCAACCGTAGTTAAAGTGCCGTCCACCAAAGTACCAGAAAAAAAAATGAAGATTAAATCAAAAAATAGAAGATACCTACATCATAAACTTTTATAAAAGCATGATTGTGTTAGTCACAGGCTTGTCTAAATGGTATTGTCTTATGTTTTCCCAATCTAACTATACACAATACTGAATATTAATGAAATCACAAATATTTATACAAAAGAGGGACTGTGCCTTGATTTACAAATATTTCTTAAATTTACTTTTTGCATAGAGAATATGAAGGTGGCCTGGGCTTTTAAAATCAGAGTATGGGGGACAGGGCTGGGATTTCATATTATGAATTGAAATATTTGTGGACACTGGATGACCAAAAGGACTACTCTCCATATCATGTTTCAATAACTAATAAGTACGAGATAAAATTAATTGAATACGTTCTAAAGTTGCTCCAAAGCTCGACATTATCCGAGTATTTTTAAAAAAACATGAAGCTAAAAAAAATCATTAAAATTGTTTTTTTAAAAAAAACCTTTCATCTGCATGTGTTGCCTACAAGTGTGTCTTACAAGTGTGAAAGATATCACTTTTTCATTCAGTATCCCGTTCAGTAGTTATCATTATAGGGATCAATAGTTTTAAAAAATATTAATCACTCTAATATTAAAACTAACAAAGATTAAAGATTACATTTAAAAATTTAATTAAGATCCGCTGAAATTGATCCCTACTTGCAAGACGGGAGAATGACTGCTGATAAATCATTAATTAAATATGTATTAAATCATTAATAGCTACTTATTACTTTTACAATCTACATCCAATCATACTTCCAAATTGTGATCACAGTCTTATTGTGTCAACTTTGAATCATATCTATGAATGGGTCCACATCCCGATAATTTTGAGCACATATTAATGACAAGCCTCTGACTCTGATAGATGTGAGAAAAGGAATGTCTCATATTTATCTATGCGAATTGGTATGTATCAATAAAAACGTCAGAGACTCGTTGATCGCTTATATGTGCTTCAAATTGTTTAAACGAGTTAGTGTCACAGGGCTGTATCAAGGGACAATTTATGGGGAAGCAAACATAAATATGACGCCAATAATTCATTATGCGCATTTTTTTTACAACTAAATAACCAAAAAAAAAATTTATCGCTACGCTCTAACAAACATTATACAATATACTTACAAAAAAACTATATGCTTATCTACTCATTAGTTATATACTCATGCTACACTTAGGCAGGTATTGTATTTTACAATATATTTAAACACATGAACCAGATACAATTTATACAAATTAATAAATGATTACATACACAATATGTCTACTTTTCATTATTAATTTCAAACGCATGTCTCTTATATGGTATATTCTATACCTATACCTATGAATTATTGTAATGATAAACGACTAAGGAAGTAGGTATAGGTACTATGTCTAAAATTTTAAATATTATATAACACTAACATTATCCTAAAAATTTACCAAGTTCAAAAACTTCGTTATTTCTTGTACAAGTAAATAGTAAAGATACAAATATATAGGAATATAATAGATATTATAATCGGATAACAAGCTACATAGTCTCAGTAGTCAGTACTGCAATATAATGGTGGGGGACGAGGTGGCCGAGCGGTCTAACACGTCGTCTGCGGCGCTGGCAGTCACGGGTTCGACTCCCGGCCACTGGGCGGCATTTTTCTCCGGGCAAGTCCCGGTGTCCGGAAAACAAGTGCCGCCATCCCCCACTCCGGGGCATGGCAGAAACCTACGGGTGCCCCATTCAAAATTCTGCCAAAATACACCCACGTGTAACACCCCCCTACCGTTAAAAAACCTACAGTACCAACCCCCTCTCCCAATGGCCTAAGTTGCCGCGGGATAAAAATTAATAAAAAAAAAAAAAATATAATGGTAGGTGGCAATATCTTATAATTCTGGCAGTTCGGTGCCCCGGCGGCTATAACATGTCAATATATTATGTAGTGATGAATAGTGATAATATTAAAAATAGTTCAATTAGTACGCAGGTACTAGGTTATTACGAAAACAAGGTCCACAAACAGCGTTCTCTTAAAATAAGTAGACCTATAAGTTCTAATATAAGATTCCATTACGATTTTAGATATTCTGACAATATTGACATCGCAAATTCGTAAAAAAAAAATTAATATTTATTCTACTAAATATTTTACTTTTATTATATTACAAACGACATTTTTTTGCCACTCTTAATTATTTGGCCGTCCCTGCCACCTGGAGCAACTGCTCCTTTTGCCCCCCCTCCCCCGAATTCCAGGTTGGGATGTCATCACCATAGATATATACAACAACTAGATAGCCGTCTTTATATTACAGTTGTGACCAATGTTGAAATCGGCCGCCATTTATAAAGCAGGCAATGTTTACATTTAATTATATACATATATGTATACTATGATAATATTATTTTGTGAACATTGCCTGCTTTGTAAATGGGGGGTCGACTTCGATGACAAAAAGGAGACGGCTATCTAGTTGTTGTATATATCTATGGCGCTGACATCCCAACCGGCAACCGATCTTTTTTATTCTATCCCATAAGTTAAGGTTGTTTACATATATCAACTGATAACGGTAGTTTCAGCCAAAGAGTCAAGTGACCTTTGCAATTCAAGATCCTTTACTACGTATTCGGCATTGTTAACATAACTATTCTACCTTCACACTTTTTCTTCCCCCTTCTCTCACAACTATTCAGGTTCAACCACTCTCATCCCACACCTCCATATGATCGGTATTCTGTCTATCCATATTTTCTTCAGACTCTAACTTCTATAGCCACTCTCACTATATTTTATCATACAGTCACGGAGCCACCTAAACCTGTTCTCTCTTGTTTTCACTACAATATATGCCACAACACAACACTACACAACCTTTAATTAATAAATTTCCTATTCTATCCTCCTTTGTACCTCAACACCTAACTTAATATTCTCATATCTGCTACACACACATCGCTAACCTAACCTAAAATTACATTTCCTTTTCGCATTTCCCTTTCATAAGCTAAACATTCTGAAATCCTGTTGACCTCTTTCCTTATCTTCGCCACATCATACACTTCCTAATTCCTATTCACTCAGTCTTTAGTTACCTACAAGTCATCGTACTTGATTATCGGTGAAAATATTTAAATATCATTGAACGAATTATCTACTCAAAAGAAGTACCTACATATCAATAATAGCATACCTGACCAATATCCTAATTTTTATCATGACAATTGGACCATATTGTTTAATTTCGTCTAATTTTTTTTTTGTTTTGTGTTATCTGTTTAAGAATCTGGATATTTTCGTTTGAATTCTTTAATCTGTGGTCCTATTGTTTAATTTCTTCTAATTTTATTTTTTTTTGTTTTTCAAAACGCATTTGCCTTCGGGCGCCAACACCCCCCTTCAATTTTTTTTTTAGTTATTTAACTCTAGTTAAATATTTTGTTTAGACTTGAACGTTGATAATCTGACTCTTTTATGTGTGGTCCTTTTGTTAAATTTCTTCTATTTTTTTTTTTTGTTTGGTGTTATCTGTTTAAGAACCTGGACATTTTAGTTTGAACTATTTCATGTGTGGTCCTATTGTTTAATTTCTTCTAATTTTTTTTTTTGTTTTCTAAAACGCATTTGCCTTCGGGCGCCAACACCCCCTTCAATTTTTTTTTTAGTTATTTAACTCTAGTTAAATATTTTGTTTAGACTTGAACGTTGATAACCTGACTCTTTAATGTGTAGTCCTATTGTTAAATTTCTTCTATTTTTTTTTTTTTTTTTGATGTTATCTGTTTAAGAATATGGTTAAATATTTTGTTTAGACTTGAACGTTGATAATCTGACTCTTTTATGTATGGTCCTTTTGTTAAATTTCTTCTATTTTTTTTTTTTTTTTGATGTTATCTGTTTAAGAATATGGTTAAATATTTTGTTTAGACTTGAACGTTGATAATCTGACTCTTTTATGTATGGTCCTTTTGTTAAATTTCTTCTATTTTTTTTTTTGTTTGGTGTTATCTGTTTAAGAACCTGGACATTTTAGTTTGAACTATTTCATGTGTGGTCCTATTGTTTAATTTCTTCTAATTTTTTTTTTTTTTGTTTTCTAAAACGCATTTGCCTTCGGGCGCCAACACCCCCTTCAATTTTTTTTTTTAGTTATTTAACTCTAGTTAAATATTTTGTTTAGACTTGAACGTTGATAACCTGACTCTTTAATGTGTGGTCCTATTGTTTAATTTCTTCTAATTTTTTTTTTTGTTTTCTAAAACGCATTTGCCTTCGGGCGCCAACACCCCCCTTCAAAATTTTTTTTTTAGTTATTTAACTCTAGTTAAATATTTTGTTTAGACTTGAACGTTGATAACCTGACTCTTTAATGTGTGGTCCTATTGTTAAATTTCTTCTATTTTTTTTTTTTTTTTTGATGTTATCTGTTTAAGAATATGGTTAAATATTTTGTTTAGACTTGAACGTTGATAATCTGACTCTTTTATGTATGGTCCTTTTGTTAAATTTCTTCTATTTTTTTTTTTGTTTGGTGTTATCTGTTTAAGAACCTGGACATTTTAGTTTGAACTATTTCATGTGTGGTCCTATTGTTTAATTTCTTCTAATTTTTTTTTTTTTGTTTTCTAAAACGCATTTGCCTTCGGGCGCCAACACCCCCTTCAATTTTTTTTTTTAGTTATTTAACTCTAGTTAAATATTTTGTTTAGACTTGAACGTTGATAACCTGACTCTTTAATGTGTGGTCCTATTGTTTAATTTCTTCTAATTTTTTTTTTTGTTTTCTAAAACGCATTTGCCTTCGGGCGCCAACACCCCCCTTCAAAATTTTTTTTTTAGTTATTTAACTCTAGTTAAATATTTTGTTTAGACTTGAACGTTGATAACCTGACTCTTTAATGTGTGGTCCTATTGTTAAATTTCTTCTATTTTTTTTTTTTTTGTTTGGAGTTATCTGTTTAAGAACCTGAACATTTTAGTTTGAACTCTTTCATGTGTGGTCCTATTGTTTAATTTCTTCTAATTTTATTTTTTTTTGTTTTCCAAAACGCATTTGCCTTCGGGCGCCAACACCCCCCTTCAAAATTTTTTTTTTAGTTGTTTAACTCTTGTTAAATATATTGTTTGGACTTGAACGTTGTTAACCTGCATTGGCCCTATGAATCATCTTTCTTTAATGAACTTATCATTTTGAATAGTTTTTTCTGGTTAGTTTCTGGACATTTTAGTTTGAACTCTTTAATGTGTGGTCCTATTGTTTAATTTCTTCTAATTTTATTTTTTTTTGTTTTCCAAAACGCATTTGCCTTCGGGCGCCAACACCCCCCTTCAAATTTTTTTTTTTAGTTATTTAACTCTAGTTAAATATTTTGTTTAGACTTGAACGTTGATAACCTGACTCTTAAATGTGTGGTCCTATTGTTAAATTTCTTCTATTTTTTTTTTTTTTGTTTGGAGTTATCTGTTTAAGAACCTGAACATTTTAGTTTGAAATCTTTCATGTGTGGTCCTATTGTTTAATTTCTAATTTTTTTTTTTTTGTTTTCTAAAACGCATTTGCCTGCGGGTGCCAACATCCCCCTTCAATTTTTTTTTTTTAGTTATTTAATTGTAGTTAAATATTTTGTTTAGACCTGAACGGTGATAACCTGCATTGTCCCTATGAATTATCTTTCTTTAATGATATTATCATTTTGAATAGTTTTTCTGTTAAGTTTCTGGACATTTTAGTTTGAACTCTTTCATGTGTGGTCCTATTGTTTAATTTCTAATTTTTTTTTTTTTTTTTGTTTTCTAAAACGCATTTGCATGCGGGCGCGAACATCCCCTTCAAGTTTTTTTTTTAGTTATTTAACTCTAGTTAAATTTTTTGTTAAGATGTGAACATTGATAACCTGCACTAATTATTTTAAATAGTGTTATCTATTCAAGAACCTGGACATTTTAGTTTGAACTCTTTCATGTGTGGTCCTATTGTTTAGTTTCTAATTTTTATTTTTTGTTTTATAAAACGCATTTGCCTGCGGGCGCCAACATCCCCCTTCATGTTTTTTTTTTTTAGTTATTTAACTCTAGTTAAATATTTTGTTTATACCTGAACGTTGATAACCTGCATTGTCCCTATGAATTAATTAAGATTTGAAAATGTAATACAAGATTACTCATAAGTTTGTCTACCTTTATCAATAAAAAATCTCTACCGGACAGTCAAATTAAATTGTTATGAGTGTTTGAAATTTAAATTTTTACAACATTGGATGTTCACTCGATTTCTCATGTAACGATTTCCTTATTTGTTGTTTTTCATAAACGAATAACTACAGATACATGAAAATTTCACTGAATGTTTATATTAGCATTTCCTATACACCATAAGATTTCGAAAATATTTTGACTCTTTTGAGCTGTTTACGGACATTTACAGCTTTCAATTTTTTTTTTAGTTTTTTTTTTTCTATGAATATCAATAAAGTTTTATCTGTTGTGCCAAAAAGTGTAAAAATGTAATACAAGGCTCCTGATATATTGTTACAATATCAGTTGAAAAATATTAAAAATACATAGGCACAATTTTTTTTTATAAGCATTTAAACATCGAATTTTAACAGAATTTTTCAAAATCTCGAAAATTATTAATCATCGTAATTAATAAATTATAAAATGTTCAGTTTTTATAGCTAAGGATTGTAAATTAAAAACAAGATTCCACATAAGTAGTTAATTCTCTTAAAGAAAAATCTAAAATATATACAATCACAGTTTATTTTTATAGTCATTTTATGTTAAAATTTTAACGAAATTACATATTGAAAAACCTAGTTATTTTGTTGTGATTATATAATATTATTCGTGGGTACCTACTTGAAACTTCTAAAGTGTACTATTATATATCTATGATAGTATCAGGGTTTGTTATTGATGTTGATGTATAACGTGTTATAAGTACCTAATGGATATTGTGATAATGTGATATGATTAATTTGGAATTTATTATAGGTCAATTTTTTTTAATACCATAGATATGTATATAATTTGTCTTAAACCTAGACTGACATACCGTCTTCGCTCAGAATCGTTTTTCTTATACAATGATACTGTATCATTGAATTCAAATTTAATAGCATCCATTTTACAGTGACCCACTTGTAACCTACTGTACAGCAGAGCGACATCCACTTACCCACCTTTTTTTTTCTTTTTACCGTCATTCTTCAACGAACAATATTTTTGTTTCATATTACGTATATTACAATTTTAAAATTTGGTCTTAAAATAATATTTTATTATACTTATTTTAAGATTTAATTATACAAGCAGATGACACATTACGTCATTACCTAAAATTCATATAAACAAAATGTATATCTTGCTGAAGCTTAATTTGACAATATAATAGGTATGCGAAGTTAAATTTTTTTTTTTCATTAAGGGATAAGGCCTCAACTACTTTGTCATTAGCCTATGTTAACAATATTTAAACGAAGGTAGTAATGTATAGTATACATTATGCAGTTAAAATAGTGAATATAGTGATACAAAATTAGAACATCATGTCATCATAGATAGTACAGTGACCCAAAAGTCCCGTATCAAACTTAGTATCTTCGTAGAAAATCAATATATTGAAATACCGGTTTTTTACAGTAGTAAGTAATAAGTAATAACTAATGGGTATTGAAATTCTGAGTGAATAGCATAATATTCGATTTTTTTTTCAAAAATTACCAAACATTTATTTTAGGAAAATAAGTTTTTTAAATTTCCAGGATCGCCATTTTGTTGATCGTATTTTTTAAAAGAGTTTAAAAAAAAATATTAAAATTTAATGAATACCTACCAAGTTAGAGCTATTCATTATTTTGAATCTGTAAGAATAATAGTTGTTATGTAATTTTTAAATGTTTAACAAAATACCTAGGTACAATTGTACAAAACAAAAAGTTATTGCTAAAGACGAAGTACGACGACTGTACGACACTAATAAGTAATAGCTCTAAAAAAAGACCACAAGTGAATAATTTTAATTATAATTTACAAAACTGAGATATGCATAAATATTATTATTATAAATTACATTAAAAACTGTAAGATAAATTCATAGACCAGGGCTATTTGTGATCCATTCTAAGGAGTAAAAACTAGGCATTTTATATTTTGGTTCATATGGGTCTTGTGAATGTGTTGAAAGTAAATGAACATTAGTGTGTGACAGCGACGTGTCGAAGGTATTATTTTGGAGCAATTGCTCCTTAAAAATTGTTGGTTGGTGGGTGTGCTTCCTGCCACAAAATACCTAGCCGCCTAGGTGACTAGGTATATAGTAGAAATATCATATCCGACAATACAAATCGTTACAAATGTAGGAAAATTTTGTAAACATTTTTAATTTAAGCTTTTTTGCTATGTCGGAAATGCCGTTACAAACATCGAGGGGGGTGGGTGGAACTGTGGAAGGGTGGGTACCTTGTATACATTTTTGCTCCTCACCAAAAAGGAGTTCAACACGCCACAGTAAGAGTTGGTACCTATACCAATAATAGTCGTTATAATGGCATTTAGAAAAATTAACGGGCCCGAAATCCAGCTGATGCCGGTCGATTAATATAATAATGCGCTGGCTACTAATAAACGATGTTTATTTAAAATCATCGTCGACGGCCCAGGAATAAATACCGAAATCGGCACATTTGCAACTCATCTGAGTATATAATCTGACCTAACCTTACGCGGACAAAAAAAAAAACCTGAACGAAAAAAAATGGCTGCATCGCATATCGAAGAAAAGGAAATGGAAACAACCATCATGCAAATCTTGGGAAAAATTATAAGCAATGTCGAGTACGAGATTATGGAAGAAGAACTTAAACGAATCGACGACATCGACCAGGAACCTACCATCGGAGACCTGGAAGGACTTTTATCGTATGCGACGCGCTTCGCGGGGGACGACTACATCGCGTCCTGCAACGTCTTTCAACCGGTCGACAAATCTGACAAAACGGCAGAACCGGTTGAACCGATCGTTGACGACGTCGCGGTTGTCGCGCCTCCGGTGCAGGAAGCCGCGAAAAAGGAGCTGGGTGGCGAGGCGGTGGGCGCCACACCGGCCAGAGGACTGGAAGTCAGAAACAGTATCGGGATCTTGATTGGTTGGCTGGACCCGGGGGTCAAGGCAGAAACACGCGCAGCTCCGCGCAGTGCAACGGCGAGATTGGTGTCCTCTGCGTGGAGAGGCCTGACGAGAGCCGCACGCGTGTTGCGCTGTTGTTGTCCCCCGAAGTGAAACCGTCCAAAAGTTTCCCCCCTGGCCGAGGGCAGCGGACAAGGAGAGGCGACGTGTGGGGTTTCGAGGTAATAGGTACGCGGCAGTGCACATTCAGGTGGTGACCGGCGGTAAGTCGCCGATACACGTTCTCCGGCCATCCTGCGGTAGCGCGACGGGATCGCGGACGTTGCGAGCTCGAGGTCGCCGAGACACGCGAGACCCTCTGGCGGCGCGGCGGGCGCCCGGCTGCTTCGGTCCGGGAGCGACGACGACACGACGACGGAGGTTAGCGGTACCGGCGCGGACAACGACGCCGTCCCCGACGGTAACTGCTCAGTGACGAACGCTGCAGTGCTGCGCGACTCGCGTGACGGCGGCGACGGAGACCTCAGAGCTCACGGCGGGTGAGTGACGGATGACTATGATTACAGGGTAGCTAGGAACGCCACGGACGTCAGCAGCGCCGGGCTCGAGGAAACGAAACGTTTCGTCGGGTTCGACGGTGCGCGGCTCCGTGGCCATCGGCTGCGGCAGACGGAGACGCCAGGGCGAAAATCACGGAGACTATCAGGACAGCGGCGCGTCGTCGCGAAGCTGTCTGCAGATTTTCTCCCTTTTTCCCTCAGTGGTCCGATCCCGAGTCGCAACGCCGCCGATTCCGCAGCTGCACCGAGATCGTAGTCGCCAGCTCGCCTCTCCGAGCTTTGCAGGTCACCGTCGTTGCCGGCACAAGCAGTCGTCTTCAGCACCCGCAGTACCGTCAAGCAGCGCACGACATCGCGCACTAGCCTCTCGTCGCCAACCGTCGTCGCTCTCGCAGCCGTCGTGGCCGGGCTTCGTCCGCTGCCATGGTCGTATTAGCGGTCTCGAGCAAACTCGCCCGCGACTCTCGTCCGCCCCGCAGGACAGCCCGTGAGAACGTTGTAGAGGTGACCAGTGGCCATATACCAGTTACCAATACATCATCAGCACCACCAACTCGCCATCACGTACCCCCCCCCAACACATAGCGTCGTCTTGTCCGATGCCTTTTTTTTTTGTATTTAAATTTTCTTTACTTATATCGAATAATATTCACTTTACAAATTTCGGCTTTTTCTTTTTTGTTCTAACTTTTTTTTGAATATACAAAATTGTATAATAATATAACGGCAACCGTTTCCAAAATTATTTCCGTTTTTGAAATTATATTCAAAATTAAAAAATGTTATATTGTTTTTGTTCGATAATTAAAATAAAATTTGTGAACACAAAAAACTATTGTTGCTTTTTTCGTATTGTCGAGTGTGTAAGTCAATTCTTACAATATAATAAAATATTGACTTGAGTTGTAATAATATTCTAATCTGAACAAATCTTGTAACAGGTATCTATTACTGTACTTGGAAATCACTTTTCGGCGGTATGAGTGTTTTGACAGTTATACAAAAATATAATTATAGGCATAACCGCACAGTAAGTGGTTCGACCTTTATCGAGTACCTAGTGGAAAGTGTAATGCATTTGCTAGGTACCTATATAACATAAATTCTCAGACATGGCCACAATAACATTATTCTATATTGTCATCACTCGTAATTATTTGTCGGTAATGTTTTCCTCCATACCATGTTTTAGAACAATTTATTTCTGAATAAATTTTTAGAAATAAATTTCTAACCCAAAAAATGTGATAAAAGAAGAAAAATGAATTTAAGAAAACAAGCACACATATTATTATAAAATCAATCCATTCTCATCGCTCGGCTCAGAATTTAAAATAATAATAATAATAACTATAGTTTTTTTTTATTGTTGTTGTATGAACACCACATAGTTTTTTCGTAAACTACTAACTAGATAGGTACTTCGACCCGTCGAAATGATTTTCGAATGATATATTATACCGAAGTGACGTTTCAAGAGCTTGCATTATTTTTATTGTATAATGACAGCAATCACTGGAGCAGAAAAATCATTTTCCTAACCAAAACTAATAAAAAATGACTTAAGAAACGCATGTGGACGAGTGCGTTCATCTAGTATAGCAATTTCAAATATATAAAAAGAACGAACTAAAAATCTAAATATTGAGGAAATGATTGACAATTTTGCTTTATAAATTATATTTCTTATAATAAAATATCTTAGATATTTATGTAATTATGATGTTAAATAAATTATTATTTATTTAAGATTACTCTTAAATATCATATTACCTAATACCAGTAGGCAGTAATACCTATCTGTTAAAATATGGTTATAAATGTATAGTGCAATTCGATTTGTAGTAAAAATATAATGGTATAATACTGTGAATTGTTTTTCAAGGGAGCCCCTAAATTTTCTTTTGCACCAGAGCCCTCAGAGTTCAAGATTCGGCCCTGAGTTTAGTCAACAAATTTAAACAAAAAAAAAAAAAAATGGGACTCTGTAGCTCACATAATATCATATTATGTACCCTCTGATGGCCTAGCTGAGTTAACAGTGACGTGTCGAAGGTATTATTTTGGAACAATTGCTCTTTCAAAATTGTTGGTTGGTGGGTGTGCTTCCTGCCACAAAATACCTAGCCACCTAGGTGACTAGGTATATAGTAGAAATATCATATCCGACTATACAAATCGTTGCAAATGTAGGCAAATTTTGTAAAATTTGTCATTTAAACTTTTTTGCTATTATGTTGGAAATGCCGTTACAAACATCGAGGGGGGTGGGCGGGTGGTTACCTTGTATACATTTTTGCTCCTCACCAAAAAGGAGTTCAACACGCCACTGATTGTGGAACTATAATAGCTATAGCTGATTGTTCTAAAGTAAAAAAAAAAAAAACCTAACTTTTCGGCCAAAACATACTCCTTGTACAATTATAACAAGTGAACTTAACAATTTTTATATTTAATTAAATATAATTGTATCAAAAAATGTGATTTTTTGATAAACATTATTACTTACAACTGATTGAAAAAATAATAAAATAAAACAATTGGCAATAAAATGGGTTTAATGTAATCGGAAATCTTAATATTTTTACATATTCATGAATTCATATTTTACTATCATAATTATTATTTTATTTTATTTTATTTTTTTTAATTTTTAACCCGCATCAACTTAGGCCGTTATGTGGTTTTTAACAGTGGGGGATTGTGCTGTAGGTTTTAAACACGTGTGTTTATTAGTTTGGCAGATTTTTTAGTTGGCAGTGGGCACCACCCAGATAGCAAAATTATAATATTATGACTTTGTAATATTAATTTCTCCATAATAAAATAATATTACATTTATAATGAAATGAGGATATATTTTTATTATTATTATTAGATTATTTAAATAATATTTTAAATATAAGGTAATAATAATATATTTTTTATATTTGAATAATATTATTATATTAATAAGAATATAATAACGTTATTTTTTAAATATTATTTTTATAATATTATTTTATTATTTTTATTAGGTATACATATATAATATCTTAATTACGTATTATTAAAAAACAATATTATAATATAATTTTAGGTGGTAAATGTGCTGACTTAAGGTTTATGTAAATACTAGACTGGAGTAAATTCCCCAGTTGCCACCCCCCAAATAACGCCACTGAGTGGTGAGTACAGGGGCGGGGATCCAGAGTTAGGAAACTGTGGGTCAGGAAATTTCAAGGGGCCACTTATTAAAACCAAATTAGAAATCTATACTTGTGTACTAGGTATATAAAACAAAAAAAAGGTGCTCCGATGTACAGTAGGTTACAAGTGGGTCACTGTATAATGGATAGTATGAAATTTGAATTCAATGATATAATATCATTGTATAAGAAAAACGATTCTGAGCGGAGACGGTATGTCAGTCTAGGTATAAGCCATATTATTTTCTTATCTATCGTATTAAAAAAAATTTACCTATAATAAATTCCAAATTAATCATATCCCAATATCCATTAGGTACTTATAATGCATTATACGTCAACAACAAACCCTGATACTATCATAGTCCATACTCCATAGGTATATAATAGTGTACTTTAGATGTTTCAAGTACCCACGAATAATATTACACAATCACAAAAAAATAACTAAAATAGTTATTCTAGGTTTTTTTTTATGTAATTTTATCCAAAGTTGAACTTAAAATGACTATAAAAATAAACTGTGCTTATGTATTTTTTAGATTTTTTGGTAACAGAATTAACTACAATGGTGAAATCATGTTTTAAATTTTCAATCCTTAGATATAAAAGTTGAACATTTTATACATTTTTAACTACAAAATAATTATTCAATTTTAAATTTGATAAATTTTGTCAAAATTCGATCTTTAAATGCTTATAAAAAAATTGTGCAGCCTATGTATTTTTAATATTTTCAACTGATATTGTAACAATATATCAGGAGCCTTATATTAAATTTTTACACTTTTTGGCATAACAGATAAAACTTTATTGATATTTATAGAAAAAAAAACTAAACAAATTGAAAACTGAAAAGCTCAAAAAGAGTCAAAATATTTTTGCTGTATACCTAACCTGCTGTACATTAGGTTACAACTTACAAGTGCAGGGGGTCGCTGTAATGGATGGTATTAAATTTGAATTTATAATTATATATAATATCATTGTATAAGAAAAACAATTATTTTCAAAATTGTACATTGTATAGGAAATGCTAATATGAACATTCAGTGAAATTTTCATTTATCTACAGTTATTTGTTTTTGAATTACAACAAAATAAGGAAATCGCTACATGAGAAATCGAGTGAATATCCAATGTTGTAAAAATTTGAATTTCAAACGCTCATAAAAATTTAATTTAACTTTCCGGTAGAGATTTTTTTATTGATAAAGGTAGACAAACTTATGAGTAATCTTGTATTAAATTTTCAAATCTTAGATTTAAAAAGAAAAACTTTTACGAATTCTTAACTCGAAATAATTTTCTATATTTCGTGATTTTTCCATATTTTGTCAATTTTTGAACTTTAAATGCTTATAAAAGAAAATTGTGACTAACTATTTTTAATATTTTTCATCTGCCTTTAAACAATATACTAGGAGCCTTATAATACATTTTCAAGCTTTCTAAGCTAACAAATAAAATTTTATTGATATTTTCAGAATAAAAACTAAAAAAAAATGGAAAATGAAAATGTCCTTAAACAGTTCAAAACAAATCATAATATTTTAAAAATTTTATCGTGTATAGAAAATGCAAATATAGTGAAAATTCAGTGAAAATTTCATGTATTTACGATCATTTGTTTTAGAGTTACACCAAAAACCAAAATCGGTTTTTTGGAAAACAGATTTTGAGTAAAAATTTCCGTTATTCCTTATTTTTTATGTGTTTAATCCCGGCGCTTGTGAAAACTATTGGGAATTTTAAAATTTTACCTCCCGAATGCACCAACTAGATTCACTTTCCAATCGAACAAGATACTGAAATTGAAAATCGAAGCATTATTTCGACTACCTATCGTGTACACAGGCACAAAAATAAATCAAAAAAATTTAAAAAAAAAAACACATTGTAAAATCAATACATTCATCGTTCCACTCAGAATCTAAAATTCATTTATACTATATGTGTGTTTATTTAAGTGTCCAACTACTCAAGATCTGAAAAGAGGCCAATTTGATCAGAAAATATTAACTGTGGGTCAGCTGACCTCCTGAACCCTCCCCTAGATCCGCCCCTGGGTGAGTACACACTACAGTCTACAGTCAGTGCGCATACACGGTGCATAGTGTAGTGGATCTGGACAAAGTTTAATTTTGTTTATTTTATTAAAACGCCTACAAAAAAATCACCGAACAATAAACATAACCTTATCGTGTGAAATGAATTTTTTCTGTTTACACTTTTAGAGTATAGACTCTATTTCAAATAAGAATAAACCGCTTTTGCGCAATGCGACTGAGGGCTGGCGTGCACGACAGTCACCGATCATAACAGTCCGACAAGTATACAGTATACACCAATTTCAAATAAATTGTACGTAAATGGTTAGCGCACGATAATATCTTAAATTGTTGGTTAGCGTGAGAATAAACACGTATAATATTAAGTTGTGCTAATTGGAATTGGCTGTATATGGTTCACTACTCTATGCGGCGGTAGGTAGCGCGCACGTCGCAAACCGCTGGTTCTTGGTGGTGGTGTATGCGCGACGCCGAACGTAAAGCTGTCGCGACGGCGGTATATAATTTTACCGCTATAGTGTAATTTACAGGTTATGTCGCAAACTCACAAATCTCGATTCATAGTACTTGTGTTTGTACTTTTTCATTGTTCTCAAGACGACTTAACAATTGGAATTTGGTTTTAACAGTGTTCATATACCTTAATACCTACGTACTACGCGCGTAGCCAATACCTATTCGAACACCATATATTTGAACTGTCGTCGTTACCGTTTGAAGTGTAGGTAAGTTTATTTCATGTTAAATAAGTGTTGTATTTACTATTTTATGGACTGCTGCAGTTACTACAGTTCTAAAGGTTTACTGTCACCATGTACATACGTCATAGGTACACCTTTATTTTTTTATGCTTCCATTATGCTTTGTCATTTTTATTGTTACAAAAACCTATTCTTAGAATACCATATAAGCATTGGCGTCAGAATATATATTTACCTATGACAATTGTCATAGGTAATTTTAGTAGGTAGGGGGTCACTTTTGTTATTCTATAGCTATTTTATGAAAATTTGTTCAATAGACAACATACAAACTATACTTGGTGTATGGTAAAGTAATTATAAGAAATAGGTAGGTGTCAAAATTGTATGTGGAGGTGTCTAATATCATAGGTAAAATTTTGGACTTCGGCGCCACTGCATATAAGTTATTGTTACTTAAGTACTTTACATAGGTACCTATTTAGTTTATTAATTATTTGTATTATAAAGTTAATCGTCAAGACGGCAATATACAATAAGATTTATTTACTGTTTAAATTAGTTTTAGTTATTTCATATTTACATAGATATATAGGTATAGGTATTTGGTGCAAATAGACAATTATTAAACTTTTAATATACCTACCTATTTAAATTATAACTATAAATTTTAAACCCTAAATTTAACATTTTATTGATTGGATAGTAACTATCAGGCAGTCTTCTAAAATATATTTTTCTAATAGTTTTTAATCAAAGATATAAATATACCATTAACCAAGTATTTTAAATACAAGAAAACAAGTACTTTATGAATAGGTACTTTGGTTTCATGCTAATGGCAACAATTTTTAACTACTAGAGATTATATTATGCTCATGTAGGTACATATCATAGTTTTGGTATTTTTGTTACTATATTTCACTCCTATGCTGCACTGCAACTGGGAAAGATAGTTAGAACTAAACTACAAAAATATCAAAAATAATGTTTTGGTTTTATATTGTTAATGATATCATATTTTATAAGGAACTGTGTCTATAAATACTCTAAGTCATAAGGAGTTTATGGCATTTAATTAAATCATCAAGACTAATTGTTTTATATGGTTATATTATCAGTCTTAAATTGTATTTAGAAAAAAAACAATATTATAATGATAGAGGTAGGTACTCAAATGATTTACAAGACCGCCTGTAGTTTATTTTTTAGGTACTCTAGAATTTCATTCCTATACTTGTGTAAATTAATTTATCAATTCATTAAATTTGTTTTAAGATACCCACCTCAGTTTATAAAAAAAATAATCATCTATAATAGGTTACCAACGTGAAAGTTAATAATTTAATATTAAGTATTTTCTATATAATAGTTTTAGTAGGTAATTAAATATATCTAGTAATTATCTTTCATGGCATACATTTAGGTATAAAGAAGAAAATGGGGAAAAATAAAAATATACCTCTTAGCCGTAGAACCAAAAAAAGACGTATTGCAGATCAAATATCAATAATGACTAGAAGTCTTCAAGCTAACCATCCTATTATTTCTTCAACTTCTCATGAAAGTCCTGAATTGATACACCACAGCTCAGATATTTCTGAGAATGAATTTATTCAATGTAATGAACTGCCCAATATTTTACCAGTTGATCTTATTTCGGATAATCAAAGACCTGCTTTATCTTCAGAAGACGAATTAGTCAAAACGAGTAATTCATTAGAACAATTTATTGAAAATGTGAGAATATGGGCTTCAAACTTTAAAATCTCAAACAATTCGCTTGATGCACTTTTAATTATATTGAAGGAACATAAATGTTTTCAACAACTTCCTAGAACTGCTAGGACTGTTATGCAGACCAAATCAATAGATATTAATAATATGCATATAGTAGAGCCTGGTCACTATTATCATGTTGGTATTAAAAAAGGTATTAAACGGTATTTACCTAATGAATTTGAAGGATTTGATATTAAAATTGTTATTGGAGTAGATGGACTTCCCATTTCAAAATCTAATTCAAACCAATTTTGGCCTATACTAGCCTATATTAGACCAAGTAGTGCAGTTTTTCCCATTGGAATATATTTTGGTAAATTGAAACCAAAAGATAGCAATCAATTTTTGGATGAAATGTGTAAAGAGGCAAGTGAACTTATCACAAATGGATTAGAAATAAATAATATAGTTTTTAATTTTTCAATTGATGCTCTATGCTGTGACGCACCTGCGAAATCATTTTTATTAAAAACCAAAGGACACTCTGGTTTTTATTCCTGTACTAGATGCCAAATAGAAGGAGAATATTTACAAAACAGAATGTGTTTCCCATATGAGTCACTTTCAAATGCTTCACCTAAACGCACCCATAATGATTACATAGAAAAAAATAAAGAAGAATTTCATATTTCAAATGATGTATCAATTATAGCCTCTTTACCTGGAATTAATGTTGTTACTTCCTTTTCATTGGACTACATGCATTTGATTTGCTTGGGCGTGGTTCGTAAACTTATTATGATGTGGATTAAAGGACCTGTAAGTGTTCGTTATCCATCGTGGAAAATAAAAGAAGTTTCCTCAGCTATGGAAAAATTAAAAGCACAGATTCCATGTGAGTTTGCTCGAAAACCCCGTAGCTTCGACGAAATAAGTCGCTGGAAAGCAACTGAGTATCGAACATTTTTATTGTACACCGGTCCAATTGTTATGAAGTCAATTCTCAAAAAAGATCACTGGAAACATTTTCTAGCTCTTAGTATTTCCATGACAATTCTTTTAAGTCCAGATCATTCAAAATTTTTATTCATCGCTCGAAATCTATTAGATTATTTTCTTAAACGCTATGAACAAATTTATGGATCCTATTTAATGTCTCACAATTTCCATGGTTTAAATCATATTTCTGATGATTATGATATGTATGGTCCTTTGGATAATGTTTCAGCATTTCCCTTCGAGAACTACATGGGACAGTTAAAAAAAATGTTGAGAAAACCTCATAAACCTTTAGAGCAAATAGTTAAACGTTATCGATGGCGTAGCGCACAAGTGTGATAAGTGACATTTTCGTAATTGTTCAGGAGAGCGATTTTTAAGTTTGAGATGTCATAACAAATTCAAAAATGTAACGAACTGTACGACATCTATCGGAGTAAATAATGAACTATTCACTTACAACGTTTGGGCATAATGTGCAGAATTGTATGATTAAATTGATTATGCACTTAACTCATTTTTCAAAAAAATGTCACTTATCACACTTGTGCGCTACGCCATCGATATAATGAAACTTTTTTACTACCATTGACTGAAAATAAATTGAAACAAAAACAAATATGCTCTGGATTACATCAAAATGACCAAATAATTCAAAATAATATAAATGAATTGCAATTTAAAACTTTAAATTTGAAAAATGTGACACTTAAGACACATGTTGAAGCAGATTCGTATTTCTTAACCACAAATAATGAAGTAGTTAAACTTATGAACATTATTCGTTCAACAGAAACACATGTTATAAGATTAGTTGGCAAAATATTTTTACAAAAATATGATTTGTATCAAAAACCTTTTGAATCTTCTAAGTTGAATGTTAATATTGTAAATTTATTAAGTAATGAATTTTTTGACTTTAGTGTTAAAAGTATAAAAAAAAAAATGATTTTAATACCGTATTCAAATAATGGTTTCATTTCTATGCCTATTGTACATAATGTTAATGCTTGATTTTAAATTCTCAAGTTTCATGTGTATAAATTTATATTTAAGTTATTATATTGTATAAGTAAAATTTAAATTTTTTAATATTGTATTATAATTTATTGTAGTTTAAAACATGTCGTGGTCTGTAGTTGAGTTTACTACCGACAATTCAATGTATGTTGTACCATCTTTTTGGTTAAAACAAGATGAGTGTGCTTGGCCAACACAAAATGTATCCAAATTTATTACTCGACGCAAGCAGCCGAATGAAATAGAATTCATTTTTCTAGACGCAAAACAAATCGGTAAAGCATTAGGTATGTTTCAGATGGTTTTAAATATAATTGTTGCAATGGTTTGTTTATATTATTATTACATAACATGTTATACAGACTCATATGAAGATGCAAAAAGTCAATTGTCCATAGCAGAATTTACATCAGATATGTCATCAAGTGAAAATAAGAAGAGTAGAAAAGTCCGAAGAAAGAGGCCTTGTGATTCGGATGTTGATAGTATAATAGTGAAACACAAAAAAAAAAGTATTGCCGAAATCTGTAAAAGAGAAGAGTTCTAATAACTTATGGAATGTATTATCCACTGATGGATCATCAAGTAAGATTTACATGAATTATAAAATCATGTTTTTAGTAAATTGACTAATATTGTATTATAAATTAATTAGGTGAAGATGATGAAATTGCAATTGAGAAAGGAGACCAAGCTTTAAAGACATTGTTACCAAACTGTGCCCACACATCAATTAGTTCATCAATTACAGAGGTCACCATTCCTGCAGTCGATAAACATTTAGTTCAAGAAAAGAGCTTTAATTCATTAAATATATTATCTGGTAAGTTAAAAATATATCTATAAATAAGGGGTGGGCAGTAACAAAGGTAACCTTGACTGATTGGACTTAAGAGGCTACTGAAAACATAATGTTATAACTAGTTATTATTACTAAATTATTTATAATTTATTAAATTATGTATAAACTACACTATTATTATACTGCTACTTTTTCAAACAGTGTAAAACTGTAAACTAATTTTGGCAATACTAATACAATATTTGTATGGGGGTAATGGGCATCAATTTTAATCAGAAATAAGTATTAATATTGTTGCTAATTCAATTTATTTTCATTGTTATATAGACCCCCTATACCCTATACCCTATACCCTTGTGAAAAAATCTGTGTCCGCATCTGGGTGTAACTAAAACAATCATTGATTTAATAAGGTCACTTTAAATAGTAATAGATTGTTTTGATTTAAATTTAACTGATTGCTCAATTATTATATTTGTTTGTTTTCAGCTAGTTTCGACGAATCTATAATAGTTGACCCTACTGTCAATGAAAATGAAAAAGTCAAACCACAAAATGTGTTAAGTCAAGGTAACATTAAAATCTTTTTTTTATTCTATAACTATTAAATATTAAAATTAATGAATACTTTTTATTTTTAATAGATTTTGATATATTCTTAGCGGATGATTTTCAAAGTACTGTTTTAAGCTACCTTGCCAAAATAAGTGTTGATATAGGAGAAATCAACAAAACATTAAACAGGCATGAAGATATTTTAAATACTTCATCTTTTGGAAATAGAGCCAACGAAAGTTCCTCTTCTGATATTAACCAGCATTCAAATTTACGATTTCCAATACAAAATATGACTGAACTTGAACTATGTGAAGAATATTTAACTGATAATACATTTAAATCAAAAATGGTAGGTTAAATAAAAATTGAAACATTTTTACAGTAATTTGTAACTAATGATTTTTTTTTTTTGTCATAACATTATTTCAGGTAACACAATTAAGTTATCTAGCAAAAAAATCGTTATCCAGTACTGTCAGACAAATAACATCTAGATTGATAAGTGATACAGTTTTACAAGAATTTAGCTATATTGGACAAAAGAAGAAGAAAATATTTAATAAATTATTGATTTGCAATCTCATTATAGGTGAGTTATTATTAAAAATATATACTCAGTATTATTTTGATTAAAATGTTTTAATTTTTTACATGTCTTTACCTAATTATATTTTTGTATTGATTTTAATTATTATAGATGCTGTCAGAAATATATCAAAGTTTTCCAATGCTGTAAATTTAGAAATTGAAGAACCACTGAAAGTTTTTATTGCAGGTGCAAAGTCTAGAACAGGGGCGTATTTAGACTTACTTCTAGGGGGGGCGACTTATTTAATTTTTCACTAAGTATGGACCCGAAAAAAATCCCATTTCATAGCCACGGGTATTGTACGCCGAATGCTTGAAATTATCACGCACCCTCGTTGCGATGGTTTGACACGTATAAACTTAAACGATCTAATTAAAATGTGAATATATTTTATTAGATTTTAGAAACGTTTTTAACAAAAAATTTTTATAATTAGTTTGATTAAATAACAAAATCAAGGTTCCTTTTTTTTTTTGAAAAACGATCAATAATGTCGTTAACATCAATAATTATATCTTGATGGATATTCATTAAAGCCAAACTAGTCAACCTTTGTTGGCCCATTTGGTTTCTCAGCCATGTTTTTAACCTATACGTAACAAGCAATACAAGCATAATTCATAAGTTAAAAAGCATTGTTACGGGCAATTATCAATATAAAAGTTTGTTGCTCAAAATATAAACTATTTATTATTAATGTTCAAGTAGATATTATGTATGTATACATAATATATGCTTGTACCCAAATAAAATAATACAATACATTAAGCTATAATAAAATATAAGCAGTTAAAATAGTATAGATCATCCATTTTAAAATGTGCAGCATGCATAAAATAAAATGTAAGTTTTACTGGTTCGTTTATGAATTTTAACTGTTAACTTATATAGGTATTTGAATAAACTTAATGTAATAAGTAATAACTTAATATATCTTGTTAATTAATTTGATTTCGTTATAAAAATTATCCAAATTAAAAAAAATTGAAGTGTGTATCTCACATACAATCGATTTAATAAATACAGATTCAGGGGGGGCGGTCGCCCCTTCGCCCCCCCTTAAAATACGCCCCTGGTCTAGAATAAAAATATAAGTGGATATTTTATATTTTATTATACATTATACATACTTATAATATGTAATATATAATATATAATATGTATAGTTATTCAGATTTAGTACTATGATATTGCAGTTAATTATTCATTATTTTAAACTATTTTTTCAAATTTTAAATTTTTATTTCTTTAACTTATATACTAAATAATACCTATAGATTCAGATTCAGAATTTTCTTTTTGTTACAATATTAGTTTTCTAACTAATTTATTATATAACTTTTTCACAGTTTTGTTTTATGAATAAGTTTTTTTATTTAATTGTTTATATTAATGTTTTATAATGCATACTATAATCTATATAGTTTTTCAAATTTTATAAATAAAATATTATTTTTTTTGTTTATTTATGTTAGTTAATTAGTTATATACGCGTATAACTGATTCTGACTTTATATATATATAATACGCTATATATAATACGCAGAGATGTTTAATTTATTTTGTTAAAATGTATCGTTATATTTTGAATAAAGTAAATTCAAAATAAAGTGTTTTAATTTAACTATTTTAGGTTTTATTTTTTAACCCAATACTTGGTTAAAGAAAGTATAACAGGCAAATCAAATTTTGAAAATCATTGTTTTACTTACATAAACTTATGAAGTACAAAATAGCAAGCAATCCGATTATAGTAAATATAAAATTTATTCATCTGATTTTTTTATTTTTAATCAATAAATATATAATATTATTTTAAAAATTTCTAATAATATTATAACATTTTAAAAATAACATTGTTAATATAATATCGTTATTAATACATAATTTTTTCAAAGTTTGCTCATCAACACAATTGCATTATTATAACATTTGTATAATATAATCATTATTTAATTTATTTATTTTGATTATATAATCATTATAATAACATTATGGAACTACTAAAATATTTAAGATATGATTATTTATTCATAATAATAACATAACAAAAATGTTATTATAATATTTATATAATTATTATTTAATCATTATAATAATACTATAAAAATGTTATTTTTTATAATGTCATAAGAACGTGTTTGTGTTGGGCAAAATTTGATAATATGATGTATGAATAACGTTATTGTATTAACAATCTTATTTTTATAATGTTATAATATTATTTGAAATTATTAAAATAATATTATTATAATGTAGTTTTGCTATATGGGCATCTGCAATAATCGGGTGGGGGATGGCGGAATTTCTCACCGGACACCGTGACTTAGCCGAGGAAAAATGACGCCCGAGGCCGAGGTTTTGAACCGGCGTCGGTTTGCGTATGACTTTATGATTATATAATAATTTTTATTCGATTAATGTAAGTAATCACATTGATTATATGAATACTACCATAATATAATCAATTGTTATAATAATATGTTATAACTAGGGCCCGGAAGTTCATGCATTAAAATCTATAAAATATGCGCTAAATATGAATCGCGGAAAAAATGCCCACGGAAAAAAAACCCATAGAAAAGAAATTACCAAGGAAAAAAACCCACAGAAAAAAAGCCCTCCGAAAAAATTAAAATTAAAAATAAATGTTAATGCATCTATATTTAATATAATTATATAATATTTTTAGATTATGAGTGAAACGATGAATGTATTGATTTTACAATGTGTGTTTTTTTTCTTATTTTTTTTTATTTTTTATTTTTTTTTGTGTCTGTCATCACGTTTTAGGACTGTGAAAGTGCTTGGATTTTCTTCATCAGTAGCTTTTCTGATAGGAAAGTGAATTTAGTTGGTACTTTGGGGGGTCAAAAGTAAGAATTTCCCAGTAGTTTTCACAAGTGCCGGGAAAAACAACATAAAAATTAAGGAAAAACGGGAATTTTTACGCAAAATCGGTTTTCCAAAAAAATCGATTTTGGTTTTTGGTGTAACTCATTAACAAATTAACAAATTATTTTGAGTTAAGTTTGAGTTAAGATTTTAAAATGTGATACAAGATTCCTTATAAGATTATCTACCTTTATCAAAAAAAAAATGTCTATAAAAAGTTTTATATTATTATTACAATTATTATTTTTGTGACTATTGTGATTATTATTATGGTTATGTTTTATTATCTGTAATATTGTGATTATATCATCATACTTAAGACATTTGTTAATTATTATATTTATAGTTTGAATATTATGTACTGTAACCATGTCCATGTGATTGTATTATGATAGGTATTTGAGTTAATCAACAAAATAATATAAAACACACTTTTATTTTCGTGGGTTTTTTTTCCGTGGTCATTTTTTCCGCTTACCGCTAAATATGCATAAGAAAAAAAAAACTCAAGTTATTTTCGTTTTTGGTAAAAAAAAATAATTAAAATATGGGAAAAAAACAAGCAAAATGTATTTATTAATTAATAACCTTTATTTCGCACATTTTACAAAATAAAATATAACTTATAACACTTTATTGCTAATTGTTTTATTTTTTTCAGTTTTTTATACAGTTGTAGGTAACAATGTTGCAAAAAATCACATTTTTGGATACAGATATACAATCATATTTAATTAAATATAAAAGTTGTTAAGTTCAGTTGTTATAATTGTATATAAAACTATAGGTGCTGGCGGAAAATGGAAAGGTAAGTTTTGGCCGAAAACGGAAGTGTACATTTTGGCCGAAAAGGGGGCCGTCTCTTCTAATAACATTTTTCGTTTCATAATAGTAAATTATTATTTCAATATGGACGATCAATCGATAAAAATGCATACCTACCTAATATTATACTGCATCATGTTGGTCAATATTTACTTACTTCAAACAAGTCTTAGAACTCACACATAAGTATACACCATTGTCCATTATAGAGCATATTATATTATATGTTTTGCCTTTTGTAGTGAAGACGGTCAGTCAGCCTATGCTATTATACTAAGTATATTTGATGGTACTATTGTGAATAAATAAATAAATTAATCTATTTACTTGGAACCTATTATATTAAATGTTCAATTCTTAGCTACAAAAGTTGACAATTTCATAAACTATTAACTTAAAAATAATTTTAGATTCTGATTAGAGTGATGGATGTATTGATTTAACAATGATGTATGTTTTTGAATTTTTTTTATTTGTGTCTATCTACACGATAAGTAGTCGAAATAATGCTGAGATTCACAGAAGTTATCAAATGCGCAGGGAAAAACAAAAAAAAAATCAATCAAAATCAATTTTTGTTTTGAATGTAACTTTAATACAAATGACATGTAGATACATGAAATTTTCACTTAATGTTTATATTATCATTTTTTATATACCATAAAATTCTCAAAATATATTTACTTGTTTTTATCTGTTTAAGAAACATTTTCAGTTTCTAATTTTTTTTTTCAAAAATAATAAAAAAATTGTATTCGTTATTTGTTCATTTTTTGTGACATTGTTCTAACTCATTAATATACGTGTGTCAAAAAAAAAATTTAAAAAAAATCTTGGATAGCTTAAGTGAATTTATGATTATTTTTCATACAAAATTAACTGATCTAGAATTAAGTGATATTCATTAATTGTGAAATTTAATATTATTATTCAAAATAATATGTTAGTTACATGTGCACGTATTAAATAAAAAATAATGTGTAATAAATTAAGATTATGGTATGAGACATTATATAAATACATAATAAATGTAATATAGAAAACTATGCTTTATCATATAAATCGATTTTATTAGTACAATATAATATTATTATAATGATTATTATTATAAATACATATTTTATATTAGGCATATAAATCATAAAATATAAATTCACATTATTTAATAAAGTACTAATAAATATCTTACATTTTAACAGCTTAATTAAAAGTAGGTGCATGACAAGGATAGAATAAAAAATAATTATTTTAATCAATGGAAAAATTAAAATCATTTTAATAGTCATAGGCAAAACTAGACACTTTTATTAGGACAGGACAAATAAAAAAAAAATTCTATTAACAACTTTATATAGGTTGTAATTTTGTTTAATGTACCTATATATTATATATATAATATATAATGCATATTTTTTACAGTTTAATTATGTAATAATAAATAAAAAATTATAATAATTAATAAATTTATATTGATAAACGATTATAATGGTTTTTTTTTTGTATCAAAAAAAAATAATCACCGACGAAAATAATATTGAACAAAATTAATAATTCCTAGGTTAGTCACACACGGTCTTTTTGACAGGTTTGTGACTTTAAAAATACTTATATATTCAACAAACAATAGCAAATTGTTTTAAATAGCATTAAATGATAGCTTGACTTGGAAATTGAAGGTATTAAACTATTAAAGTACACGAAATAATGTAAATTACTTACGATGGTAATTTGAAAAATTATTAATGCCCGGTATTTTAGACAGCGATGCAACTAACAGGGGTTAATAATAAATAAATTGTTTGATGTACTAATGTGTATAATAATAATAATTAATATTTTATTATATTTTAATTATTAATTATAATATTTGACTTATCTATAAAAAAAAAAATATTCTAATTAATAATTAAGTCTCCATGGTTTTCTAATGTTAAACGTAAGAACCTTGTGAACGATCGCTGTCACGGGTCAATGATAAAAATATGAATTTATAATAAAAGAAATAATATGAAAATATTAAAGTACGTATAATCGATAATAATTTTTGGTTATTGAACATTTTTTAAACATTTTTTTTTTGTAGATAGAGGATTAGTCAAATATTTTAATTATTATTTAAAATATAATACCATAATATTAATTATTATTATTATACACGTTAGTACATCCCCAAACAATGTATTTATTATTAACCCCTGTTAGTCACATCGCTGTCTAAAAGACCGGGCATTTATTATTTTTCAAATTACTCATTGTAAGTAATTTACATTATTTCGTGTACTTTAATACCTTCAATGTCCTAGTCAAGCTATAATTTAATGCTATTTAAAACAATTATCTATTGCTTGTTAAATTTATAGGTATTTTTGAAGTCACAAATCTGTTAAAAAGACTGTTTGTGACTAAACTCAGATATAATTTTGTTGAATATTATTTTCGTCAGTGTTTATTATTATTATTTTTTTTTTTTTGATTTTAGCATGGTATCTATGGCCATTAGCTGTATGGTTTTGTCGGTTTTTATGTCAGAAGGGGGGGGGACACGTGTGAGTTGGGTTTGGCAGAATTTTTGATTGGGCACCCATAGGTATGTGCCATGCCCGGGTGGGAGATGGCAGCGCTTGTTCTCCGAATACCGTGACTTGTGCGAAGAAAAATGCCACCCATGACCGAGGAATCGAGACAGCCTCAGAGTCTGAGGCTCAGACCGCTGGGCCACTCCGTCCCCCAGTGCTTATTATTATAAATGTATTAATTATTATAATTTTTCATTTATTTTTAAATAATTAAATTCTAAAGAAATATTCTTTATATAATATATATATATATACATTAAACAAAATTACTACCTATATAAAGTTGAGAATATAGAAGTTTTTTTTATATTTTTCATTTGGCCTTGCCTAATAAAAGTGTCTAGTTTCGCCTATGGACTAGTATGTAGAATTTAATTTAAGAAATGTTAACAATGTACGTTTACATGTATAATTAATATATTATTTCTAGTGTTAAAGTGTATTACAATACGATTTTGGTGGTACCATTTGAACTAAAAATAAAATAAAATCAGTATTGACTTAAATTAACATTTTTTTTTTAGCTTGGATTACAGGGGAGAGTCGCTATATTATTGGTCTTAAATTGGACCACCTTAATTACTCGGCTGTTAAACATAAATTATGATAAAAACATGTGGTTAATACCGTTGTATAACGTCTTTGGAGTTATTACATATTGTCGCCGCCGCGACAATGTGAATAAACCATAGACCTATAAACTAATGGACTGCACCTCACCCAGCCATCAATGAGTGGCGCCAATATAGAGTGAGTGAGAGAGAACATATTGGGGGAATCTTGGTGGACAATCATATAAGAGAAAGAGAGAAAAAACATAATGGGGGAAATCATAGACGTATGAAACTAATACTGTATATCGTACCCCTGACCTCTCTCTCTCTAAGCGCTGTCCATTAGTTTATAGGTCTATGGAATAAACTCACTCACCGATCGCTTCACACACGCACACCAAATATAGTATTTGCGCACACTCACTCGTTATTTTTATTATTTGTATTAAATGTTTCTTGTGATATATTGTTGTATAATATGCAGATTATAAAGCGCGTTATCGCATGCCGCCGCCCCGGCTTTTAAATTATTATTTTTGCACGGCCTCCGCAAATGCTTCAGTCCAATTTCAGAGTGTAATCTAAACACACACATTATTACGTGTGTGTGAACCTTTATTTTTATTATATAGCTAGGCCCAGCTGGGATTGTTCTGGGATAATTCCATAAACCTTATAAAGTTATAACACAGAATATTATTATAATTTAATATTATTCTGCTCTTCTACTTATGAAGACTAGCATAAACAGACCAAACTAGTACGGCCGCCCACATGAAAAAACGTACCGAAAACTGTAATAGGTTCAATAAAATGCATATATTTTCCAAAAAACATAAAAAAACACGAATAATCTCTATACTATATCTCTACCCTAGCGTACGCAGCGAAGCGGTGGCGTGTAACAAAAAAAAATTGGTGTAGCTCAAATAATTTTAGGTGGCCTATTACTGTTATACCGACCTATAAAATTTCCTATTTTTCTTCTATCAACCCACCCACCCATATTTAAGGTGTTGTCTGAGCAACACTTTGAACCCTATGTTATGATTTATCTTGTATTGTATTTTATTATTTCAAATTTTATGTAAATCATTTTTTATTTATTTTTACTTAAATACGGCTTTTTTTCACGTCACTAATAAGGTAGCGCCGGTTATTAGCTAGGCTGCCCCTGCCGATGAAGTCTAGTCACGCCTATGGTTCATATGCTTAGATATCTTTAAGTGCAGTTGAGTAATTATAATTTTAAATAACTGGAATACTCCTAAATGCCCAAAGTGGTCCAACCTAGGTAACTCTCCCCTAATTATTTCATCAGTTTAATAATATTTACTGTTTCTGCAATACTCTATGTAGTCGCTCGTAAAAACTGAAATAATAATATGCATTAGCTTCGGTATAAGTACCTATTTATATTTTATTGTTACTTTATAAGGGTACTATTTTTTTATTTAGATGCAGTGACGTAACCAGGATTTATCAATTGGTGGGGGAGGTGTAAAACAAAGTAAATCATAATTAGACATCCATTACCTTATACCGGGGATACGACACTCCGTGAATTCAGCGGTTCGGGCGATTGTGGTCTCGAACATGGTATCCAAGAGGGGGGGCGGGATACACGTGAAATAGGGAATGGTAAACCAGCAGATCCCGCTTAGCGTACCCCGCCTACGTGAAAGTAATCGTTTTTTGAATATGCGCAAACAAGGATCTAACTTCATGTTGGTTTACGGGCTCGTTTTCTAGATTTAGACTTCAGATCACAGGTAAACGTAAACCGAATCAGCATATCGAGTGTTGCTTCTATATTGTACTACTGTACTAGGTCGTTATTACTATATCCCGAACCAGTGGCGAAGCGACATAGAAGACAAAGAGACGTCTCCCCATTTATAAATTAGAACACGGGACAAATAAATAATTATTATTTTGTTTTATAAAATATAATATGATATGATGTATGTTTCAGTATTTGTTAAAATCGGTTTTTCGTTGTACTTAGTGTTTGTACAGACGTACAGTTATAGAATTCTTAAAATATATTAGAAGCGCGCGATACGGCCGTGCATACTAAGTGGCGATACGGTCCGTTCCAAATATGGTATTATACATGGTTTAAATATAGGTACAAGGTTATTGCACATAGCCCATATTGTTATCAAATAAAAATAAAATGGTAGCGTAAGGGTACAGTCCATATTATGCATATAATATCATAGTATCGCCAGTATACGTCGCCGTCGTCCCCATACGCTGCCATTTTAATTCCTTAACGTGATAAAATGATATAGTGGGGGTACTATTGCAATAACCTTGTATATTTAAGCCATGGTATTATATCTAAATCTAATATGGGCGCGAGGGTACAAGGGGAATGCTAATATAAGTGGGGTTTACTAGTGTAGTAAACCGACGTTTTTACACAAAAACGGCGTTCCAAAGGTTAGGTGGCCTGAACAACATCACGCCACCAAAATAGGCCACTGAGGCTGCCGCCTCATTGGTTAATACTGATCAACTACACATCACGCTATTCCTATGACGTCAATCATCCTTTCCTAAATCCCGGGCATGTCTCATATAAATAGGGGCCCTGTTTCACAGACTTTTCAGACATAGAAGTAATTACCAGTGCTTTACAATACTTGTGTGGGTCGCGGACTAGAAACAGCCGCATTGCCGTCCACATCAAGTATAATTTCAATTACAACTATTCTCTGGTAGAATTATTATTCTGTCGACAAATTTTAACTAACTTAAAATTAACTATATTATTAGTTTCGTGTTAATAAACATTATATCTATAATTAACTACATTTTGTGTTAAACATTCTTACTCTACCTTCACTTCAACCACCATCCTCCGATTCATTGCGACGACGTGTACGTGCATTCGTCGTTAAAGAAGTGTGCAGTAACCAATCAAGTGAGAGCGACGGGTTACTACATGTTGTGGTACCACTGCCCTCGGTGTGTGTGTGTGTGTGTCGAGGACTAGACCAGCACACAGTCACTTTTTATACGTCACATCACTAAGACTTATTTTGTTAATATAATAATATATTTTGTCATTACTATTGTCATTTATTACTTTTTCCTTATAAAGTAATACAACATGGTGTCAGGTGTCATCGATCCTGTGTCTTCCGTAGAATAAAATAACGTCATCTCACCATAGGTAACCTAACCTAACTGTCGTTATCCATTGTGTATCGTCATGTAAAAAAAAAAGCACGTTTTTTTTTTTCATTTTTCATTTTTTTTTTACGTCATCTCCATAATATCATCAATACCAATTTAACCACAATATGACTGGATTGACTGGTAATCTACCGCCACTATCTGTGGAAGGTAATTTATGCCAAAACTGGAATGAATGGATACAAGACTTCAATATTTATATGACTGCCAGTGGGTATGATTCACTAAAAGAGTTTAGAAAAGTGTCAATATTCTTACATTTCATCGGTAAGCCAGCGCTCAAAATATTTAATTCATTTAATCAGGATATTAAAACAGTTACACTGGAAACAGTTATCTCTTGTTTTGCTGACTACTTTATTCCTCGCAAAAATGTTACTATCGAGCGTCATAAATTTTTCACTAGACTGCAGTCTGCAGATGAAAACATCAGTGAATACGTAGCAGATTTAAAAAATTTAAGCATGTCTTGCGAATTTGATACACTGCGTGAGAGTCTTGTTAAAGACGTACTTATATTTGGTCTACATAATAATTGGCAACAATTAAAGCAACATTTATTAAGAGAAGATGAACTGTCTCTTGATAAGGCTTTAAAAATATGTTCATCGATGGAATTATCTAAACATCGTACGGAACAATTAAATAATCCCAGTGAAGAGGTGCTGACAGTTCAAACAACCAAAGTATCTTCAAGTCGTTCAAGGAAAAATTCACAGTCAAAATCAAAATGGTCATCTCAAAGGAACACAAGTCAAAAGAGGGAGTTGTCAAGTGCACAGAAAAGGAACAATAATGGTAAGTATGTCAGTAGTAAAAGTAATAATTGTACTCGGTGTGGACAAATACATAAATTTAAATGTCCTGCGTTTGGTGTACAATGCAATAACTGTAAAAATTATAATCATTTTGCTAAATTTTGTAAGTCGAAGTCTGTCAAAGTGGTTTCAATAGAAAGTAATAATGAATCAGAAACTGATCAATTATTTGTCGGTACTGTTTATACTATAAGTAACAATAGTTCTCAAACATGGCAAATTGATTTATATATCAATAATATTCCTATAAGTTGCCTACTTGATACTGGTGCACAAGCTAATATAATGTCTCTTCATAACTTATTAAAACTTAAAGTTAGTGAAGCCTCTATCATAAAAAAAAATACAACCAAGCTTATGTCAATACACTCCATAGATATTCCCACACTAGGTACATGTAGTCTCAGATGTTGTTATAAAAATAGTATTGAAGTCATTACATTCTTTATAGTAGATTTTGATTGCATAACAGTGTTAGGTTTGGCATCGTGCCAACAACTTAATCTACTACAACGAGTCAATGTTGTTAACAATAACTCTAGCCACAGTGTACTAAAATATTATAATGATATATTTGAAGGTCTAGGTTGTCTACCTATAAAATGTCATATTCATATCAACAATGAGGTTGAACCTATTATTGATGCACCCCGTAAAATTCCTTTTGCTCTGTATGAACAACTTCGTAAAGAACTGGATAATATGTGTTATTTAAAAGTTATAGAGAGAATTGCATCACCAACGTCATGGGTTAGTTCAATAGTCATAGTGAAGAAGAAAAATAATAAATTAAGAATATGCTTAGATCCTAGAAATTTGAATAGAGCAATTAGTCGGTCACATTACCCTCTTCCTACTTTTGAGGCAGTTAAAACTCAATTGAGTGGCACTAAATTTTTTTCAACACTAGATGCCAACTCGGGGTTTTGGATGATACCACTTGATGAAAAAAGCTCTGAGCTCTGTACATTCAATACACCTTTCGGTAGGTATAAATTTCTCAGGTTGCCATATGGTCTTAACTGTGCACCTGAAATTTTTCATCGTATTATTACTGAACTGTTCTCTGATATTGTTGGAGTTATTGTATATATTGATGACTTAATTATAACAGGTACAACTCTAGAAGAGCACAATCAACGACTTAAGAAAGTGTTGGACAGAGCAAGGGAAGTTAATCTAAAATTTAATAAAAGTAAATGTATAATAGGTGTTACTGAAGTAAAATTCTTGGGTCATGTTTTTAATAGTGAAGGGGTTAAACCTGATCCTGATAAAATTAAAGCCATTGTCAATATGCCTTCTCCCAAGTCAGTTAAAGATTTACAAAGATTTCTGGGCATGATAAATTATTTAAGTTCATATATTCCTAAATTAGCTGATGAGACAACACTTTTGCGATCACTGCTTAAAAAGAATACATCATGGGTATGGGATGAAAACTATGAGTCTATGTTTAACAAGGTTAAAAACAGTATTACAACTGCTCCTGTCTTATCTTATTATGATCCGTCGATACCACTAACATTGTCAGTTGATGCATCTCAATTTGCAGTTGGAGCAGTCATTTTACAGAACGACAAGCCTTGTGCTTACGCTTCACAAACCCTCACTTCTGCACAACAAAACTATGCTCAAATAGAAAAAGAATTGTATGCAATTGTTTTTGGTTGTAAAAGGTTTCACCAATACTTATACGGTCAGGTTGTCAAAGTTCAAACAGACCATAAGCCTTTAGTTTCACTGTTCAAAAAGGCTTTACATTCAGTCCCTACTAGATTACAGCGTATGATGTTAAATATTCAGTCTTATCATCTTAATGTTGAATATGTCCCTGGTAAACTCATGGTATTAGCTGATACATTGTCAAGGGCCCCACTTCCTGACTCAGATGAGGACAATATAGATGAAGAATTAATCTTGCAAGTTCAGGTATTTTCTGAAAATCTAGCCATAGGGAAACAATATCTTGACAAAATAAAAAATGAGACTTTAAATGATTCAATATTGCAGAAAATTAAAAATATCTGCAAGTCAGGATGGCCTTTAAATAAGTCTCTTCTTGAAAATTCTCTCAAACCTTTTTGGACTTTCAGAGATGAAATTCATGTTATTGATGACTTAGTCTTTAAGGGTAATTGTCTAGTGGTCCCTACTAAACTTAGGTCTGACATGTTAAAACTTATTCATGAAGGTCACATGGGCATTGAACGTTGTAGAAATCAAATAAAAGATGTATTATTCTGGCCAGGTATAAGCAATGACATTAAAAATATTGTAGAAAGTTGTGAGGTGTGCCTTAAGTATCGGAACAACAATGCTAAGGAACCAATGATTAGTCATGCTGTACCAGACCTACCTTGGCAAAAACTAGGTATAGATTTATTTCACCACAATGATAAAACTTATTTATTGGTAGTCGATTACTATTCAAAATTTATTGAAATAGCACATTTGTCCAAGGGTTCACATGCAAAATTAGTTATTACTCAATTAAAATCTATTTTTGCCCGATTTGGTATACCGATGGAGATAATATCGGATAATGGACCACCTTTTAATGCTGCTGAATTTAAATTGTTTTGTTCGGATTGGGGTATAAATATTGTCACTTCTAGCCCAAACTATCCACAGTCTAATGGATTAGCAGAAAGATGTGTACAGATAGTGAAAAAGTTACTTAAAAAGTCCTCGGATACAGGTACAGACCCATACATTGCATTAATGCAGTATCGTAACACTGCTAACAATAGTTTATGCTCTCCTGCACAGCTACTTATGTCAAGGAATCTTAGAACTAAGATTCCTATCAAATTGTCTAGTCTGAAACCAAAATTAGTGGAAGTAGAAAATCACAATAAACAAATTTCCACCAAAACTGATAAAGTAATGTCCCATTATAATAAAAATACCAAGCAATTGTCCCAATTAAAGCAAAATGATAAAATATTATTTAAAATTAAACCTAACAGTACGTGGAGTAATGGTAAAATAGTTGAAGTCTGTGCTCAACCTAGATCCTATAGAGTTGAAGCAGATAATGGTAAAATCTATAGAAGAAATAGAAAGTTTATTATTAAATCTGCATTAAAATCTGAAAATAAAAATAAAAATGAAAAGTCTATTGAAATCAATTTACAGGCAGAGACAAAAAATAGGTTTGGTAGAAATATTGTTAAACCAAAAAGATTCTTAAACTAAACGTTAATAATAATTTCTGATGTATAACTTAATATTTGTTATTTTAAAAAAAAAAAATGTTATTATTTCTTATGTATAATAATCTATAATAATTATGTATTTTGTCATGAAATGTTACTATGTACTTTTTTAAAAAAAAAAGGGGCATGTTGTGGTACCACTGCCCTCGGTGTGTGTGTGTGTGTGTCGAGGACTAGACCAGCACACAGTCACTTTTTATACGTCACATCACTAAGACTTATTTTGTTAATATAATAATATATTTTGTCATTACTATTGTCATTTATTACTTTTTCCTTATAAAGTAATACAACACTACATAAAATTTGGTATCAGGTGTGGGGTTTCACTTCATCAAACGAAAACTTTTCGAGTACATCGAAAAAAGTACTTTGAGACCCACCGACGAAACCACGTTCACAACGTTAAGGAGGAGTGAGGGCAGTAAGAACATTCAATCAAGAGCATTCCAAACAAGGTCAGTCCAGGGAGGACAGTAAGAGCATTCAATCAAGGGCAGTCCAGGAAGGACGTTTTCAAAAATCAATTTTTCACGGGCAATTAAGACTACAGGATGCAAAATTTGTAAGTCATTTGAATAAAATATTGTATGTCTGTAGATAGATCTAATTGACAAATTGTTGCGTATAATCCCGTTACACTAAGAATTAAAATGGCTAATCCAGATCAACTAAGTTTAGAAGGGGCAATCAAGTTAGTACCTTCATTTTCGGGGGGATCAGAATCGGATTTAGCTTCCTTTTTGGCTAAATGCGAATTCATTTTTAAGAGTATCCCTAATACTTTGAAACCCATTATTTTAGAAGCCATAATAACCCAGCTAAAAGGTAATGCATTCGAGGCCGTTAGGTATAAGGTAATTACCACCTGGGACGAATTAAAAAATTTATTTAAAACCGTTTTTGGTTCGGCACATTCAGTGTCGTACTTACAGGTACAATTAAGTCAGATGCGCCAAAATTCAAAAGAATCTATTAAAGAGTTCTCGATTAGGATCGAAAAAACTGCACACGAATTAACACACGCGTTAACGGTAGATAAAGACCAAGCGCAAGTAAATATTATAGCTCAAACAGTGCAAGCGCATGCACTGAGCGTATTCATAGCGGGAGTCTCACAGTCTATCGGAATTATATTAAAAGCGCGCAATATTCAAGTATTCGAAGTGGCAGTTTTACACGCAATGGAGTAGGAAAAATCCTCCGAATATTATAATAATGCGTTCGGGAATAATAATTTTCAGAATAATAAAAATAAATTCGATAAAAAAAACGATAAAAGCGCGGTTAAATGCCACCGTTGCGAACGAGTCGGTCATTACGCAAACGAGTGTAGAACTAGCGAACATAAATTACCTACTTTTAGAAATCCGAACAGCGGTCAAAGTCCGAGGACAGAAATTAAACGCGGATATTCTAGTAAATTCTGCAAATATTATAAAAAAACTAATCACGACATTAGCGAATGTCGGAAATTAAAATATAATGAGAAAAAGAAACTCGAAGAGAAAAATAATAGAAGCGATCAAAATAGATCCATCGAAGAAATACAATCGGGAAGTAACGTACGCGTAATAACGCCTATAACGCGGGAACATATAAAATGTTTTTCCGATAAATTTGTTAAAAGCGAAATCAAATTTTTAATTGATAGCGGTTCTGAAATGAACATTATAAAAATTTCAAGTTTAAAAGGGCATATAATCGTAAACGAAAACGATAAGAAAAAAATTAAAGGTATTCATGCAAGTCTAGTAGAGACAGTGGGAACAGTAGTGATTCCAATTTATATTAACAAACAACCTTTCGTAGTAAAATTCGACATTGTGCATGATAATTTTCCAATACCCGAAGCAGGTATATTAGGCATATCATTTTTAAAACTAAATAAGGTCGTTTTGGATTGGGATAAAGAAGTATTAATAATCCCAGAAAAAGTAATTAATAACGCACTAATTATTCCGCCGAGGAGTAATTGTGTATTACAAATAAAAGCCGACGAAGAAATCAATTGCGAAGCAATAACGATAAAAAAATATGAAATTAATGAAGACGTAATTATAGCTAATAGTATCAGTCCGGTCAAAGGTGATAAAATAATAAGTAATATAATAAATATATCCGAACAACCGTTTATAATCGAACAATTAACCACGAGTAATTTTAAATGGGAACCGTACCACGATAACGTTTTTATTGCTAGCGAAAGTAACAACTACTCTTCGAATAGAATTAAAAGGATCAAAGAAACTATTAATACCGAGCATCTTAATCACGAAGAACGCGATAACATATTAGACCTGTGTAGTCGTTTTTCTGATCTATTTTTTCTCGAAGGCGATCTTTTGAGTGCAACTGACATTGTTACGCATAAAATTAATACACCTAGGTGTGTTAAACCGATTAACATACGTCCATATAGGCTACCGCACGCGTATCAGGACGAGATAGAAAAACAAGAAAAAGAAATGAAAGACGCGAATATAATACGTAATTCGTTATCACCATTTAATTTTCCACTAGTGGTAGTAAAAAAGAAAAAAGATCTGAACGGTAACCAAAAGTTACGAGTATGTGTAGATTTCCGAAAATTAAACGAGGTTACGGAAAATGAAGCATACGGCTTACCGAATATATTAGAGATACTAGAATCCTTAGGCTCATCTAAGTACTTCTCTACACTTGATCTTGCCAGCGGTTATCATCAAATAATGATTGATAAGGGAGACACCCATAAAACAGCTTTTTCTACGAAATCAGGGCATTATGAATTTTTACGCTTACCATTTGGACTTAGTTCTGCGCCGGCAACTTTTACTCGAGCCATGAAATCTATTTTAATGGGCTTGGAAGAGTTATGTACGGCGTACCTAGATGACATTGTAGTCCACGGGTCAAGTTTAGTAGATCATCAGAATAGGTTAGAGCAGGTGTTTACGCGATTAAGACTACATAAACTGAAATTGCCGGCGCATCCGAGTTGGGTCCCGAGTACTAGGGATAAATCACAGGTACTACACTAGTTGGGTCCTGGATTTTTTTAGGTACTACACTAGTTGGGTCCAGGATATTTTTGGGTACCACACTAGTTGGGTCTGAGATTATTTTAAGTAAATATACAATCCAAACGAAAAATGATATTGAACGATGGAGATGCACTCAGAGAACATGTAAGTCATTTTTTTAAATATTCCAACGATCAATTTATCAAAATTTATAAAAAACAAAATGAATCAAAAAAATGCAGGAATAATAAATCGATTTGATTTTGCAAAATTAATGTCTTAAAAAATTTTAAGAACACACGTGTGATTTCTTTAAACAATATTTTATTTATATTATACAATACCTATGTATTTTTTATATTTGATTTATAACAATTTTAATATTTTTCTTTGTTTAGTACCAGCATGTTATTGCCATTTATTATTCAAATAAAATTCTAATAATTTATATTTTTAATGGCAAATAAACTAAAAAATAAATTGTAAAAAACATTTTTAACCATAACTTTGGTCTAAATAAACAGTCATAAGTCTGTTAAAAAGGGAAGAAAAATAAACTTATGTAGTACTCAAAAAAAAAAAATTAAGACCTCAACTATTGTTGTACGTGTGAAAATTCCGGACCCAACTAGTGTAGTACCTGCATAAATCCCGGACCCAACTAGTGTAGTACCTGCAAAAATCACGGACCCAACTAGTATAGCATTTTTGAATTCGGGACGCAATTCGGATGCAGCCGAAATTGCAACCTAGTAAATGTATGTTTCTACGAAAAGAGGTGTTATATTTAGGGCATGTGATCAGCGAAAACGGGGTAACGCCTGATCCAAACAAATTAAGTTGTATTAAAGAATATCCGAGACCACTAAACGAGAAAGACGTAAAGTCATTCTTAGGTTTATTAAATTATTACCGCCGATTCGTTGATAACTTTGCCAAAATAGCAAAACCTCTTACTAGCTTATTAAAGAAAACACACCGTTCGTGTGGACGGACATGTGTGAAGACGCATTCCAAGAATTAAAAGACGCGTTAATGAATCCACCTCTACTTATCTACCCTAATTGGGAAAACAGCGAAATTTTAACCTCATGACCGATGCAAGCCAATACGCAATTGGAGCGGTCTTGTCTCAAGGTGACGTACCTAAAGATCAACCCATAGCTTACGCAAGTAGAACTCTAAATACCGCCGAAACAAACTATAGCGTAATACAAAAAGAATTGTTAGCGATAGTATGGGCTGTAAAGTATTTTAGGCCTTACTTATACGGGAAAAAATTTAAAATAATCACCGATCACCGTCCATTAACGTATTTATTCAATATAAAAGACGTTTCGTCTCAGTTAATGCGATGGCGATTACAGCTCGAGGAATACGATTACGAAATAATCTATAGAGCAGGCTCACAACATTCGAACGCGGATTGCTTATCCCGTATACATGTTGTTACCAATGATGAGCCAATTAGCGATTTCGAAGAGTTTAAAAAAGCAGAAGGTAAACCGATTTTTAATTCCAAAATAACTGAAATAGAGGGAAGTATAAAACACGCGCAAAATAATGAAAATATAAGGTTACCTATTTCAAATGATAAAATAATAACGCATCCAGCGATAAGAGATGTAATAAACAATAACGATTTACCGCAGCAGGTAATTTTTAATGATAATAATAAATTTGTTTTGATTGAACAAACCGACAAATTAGTAATATTCTACAATCTTAAAAATAATCATTATACTACAATTAACGCCGAGAATTATTACGACGCTATTAAAGAGATTAAAATATATTGTATTGAAAAACGAATTAATCGATTCTCGACAATCAGGCTAGAAGGGTTAACAATGTCGACCTGCTACGAGCGCATACGCATGATGTTCCGTTACATATTCCGAAACACTGATATAGCAGTAACTATTTATAAAAAACAAATTTTTACGGATGACAACGGAAATATAACAATAAAGATGGGGAGGAAGGACTATAGGACTATAGGATCCACGTAAATAATACAAAAAAACATATTTCGAGACCGATTTATGAACACTTCGGTGTCATAACATATATATATTTTTAGCTATAGGATCCTTCAATTTTCTTTTATTGTTATAGGTAGTCATAAACTAGTCATTGTTATATTATTATCGTAGGTGAAAACATATTAAGTTAACCAATTACATATAAAAAAAAAAATAAGGTTATTAATTATTATGATAATTTTAATAAAGTCTATAAATAATAAATAGGTATAAAATAATAATAACGTAGATAAGGATTTAATTACGAAGTTTTTATTTTTCTCGGTGGGGAAAAAATTAAAAAACAAATCCGATAATCCATACATCTCTCAGACATTACAATATATTATTCCAATGACAAAATTGTATTTAATGTAAATGTATTTTTTTAGTATACCAACATGAATTAACTCTTTTTCAGCTAATACCAATACCAAATTGTAACGAAAATAATTGTTTATATGTAAAACCTAATCATAAGTATTTAGCTATAAGTAAATCCAAAGAATTGTATTCCACCTATGACGAAATCGATAGAAGTCAATGTAAACATGCCAGTGATTTCCTTATGTGTCCTGAAATATATCCTTTACATCCTAGAAGTGTACGCCCCATATGCGAGGTGCTTCTACTACAAGATCCAAAGGAAGTTCCGGAGAGTTGCGAGATAATGCATGTACAGTTACAGACAAATTTATTTCACAAATTAAAATTCAAAAATGACTGGATTTATGCTACTCCAGGTGAAACCATATTTATAACATGCGATCATGACAAAAGAAGCATGAACCACTTCTTAGAGGGAGTAGGAATATTGTCACTTAACGAAACATGTAAAGCATACGCGACACCGAGTATGTCGACTTCATACCAAATTCCAGAATGAGGGAACCCGCAGGAACATATGCGGGCTTGACCAACAACATTTTAAAAAATAAACACGTACGAACAAATCAAATGTTCGACTTAAATTTAGTTGCAAAATCTACATCGGAAATAAAAGAAGTAATATCACAGAACGACGAAACGGAAGAAATCAAATACAGCAAAAACAAACATGACTATTTACTATATGTAGTTAGTGCAATAACAGTCGTCTGTCTAATTCTATTCATGACAAGTTGGGTGGAAAAACTACCTTGGTGCGCTGACTTGCGCACTGCACAGCGAGAACAAGCAAACGATCGCAGACAAGAGACAGAGTTTGTACAACTTCCGATTTCCGAGCAACCCGAAGTAACTGAAGGCCAAAAACCAACCCTCAGTTCCGGACACACACCGAGAGACGTAATCAAGCAGGAAGCCCTAATACCACGGAGCACGGCATATTCCGTGTATCCAACCATTTCATCTTTATGATACGGAGTATCATTCTTACAAGGGAGGAATGTAGTAAACCGACGTTTTTACACAAAAACGGCGTTCCAAAGGTTAGGTGGCCTGAACAACATCACGCCACCAAAATAGGCCACTGAGGCTGCCGCCTCATTGGTTAATACTGATCAACTACACATCACGCTATTCCTATGACGTCAATCATCCTTTCCTAAATCCCGGGCATGTCTCATATAAATAGGGGCCCTGTTTCACAGACTTTTCAGACATAGAAGTAATTACCAGTGCTTTACAATACTTGTGTGGGTCGCGGACTAGAAACAGCCGCATTGCCGTCCACATCAAGTATAATTTCAATTACAACTATTCTCCGGTAGAATTATTATTCTGTCGACAAATTTTAACTAACTTAAAATTAACTATATTATTAGTTTCGTGTTAATAAACATTATATCTATAATTAACTACATTTTGTGTTAAACATTCTTACTTTACCTTCACTTCAACCACCATCCTCCGATTCATTGCGACGACGTGTACGTGCATTCGTCGTTAAAGAAGTGTGCAGTAACCAATCAAGTGAGAGCGACGGGTTACTACACTAGGTACGCTATGAGACACGTCTCTCCGTTCGTAATTACCTCAGTCTTCAATATTTATTATCGACGTTGCCGTCGCATTGTCACGCTATCGTGATAGGTACGTCGTACTTGTTTCTTAATATTTATTGTTTTATATTGTAATAAAAATATATACAAATTATTTGTCCTCATGGACCTGATGATTTAATTAATGTCATTTTTAACTATGGAATTATTAACTACCTACCTACTCATACGAAAAAAAGTGTACATTTGGATTTGTTATTATATTAAATTATAATTTTAAGGAAGTTGTAACGTTTTTAATTTTTTTAATATAATATTTCAGTTCGTTTTTAGTTTTTGAACATTTATTTCTGACCATATAGATAAAATAAAAATGGGGGGGGGGGGGGGTAGAGTCTAGGCATATTAGTGCCATTCTTTTCAGTATCTCTCCAACCAAATACCTCACGCCTCGCTACTGCCCGTAACCGTAATAAACACTAAAATAATTTATAATACCAATACGTAAAATGGTTCTTAAAAATAGTTTTCAGAAATACTTGGTTTGTACTTTGCCTTTTGTTATAAAATAATATAAGATTTATACCATAACACGTCCAATGGTGGGGGGGTCTTAAGCCTCCTTAGCCAATTTCTCTAGGTACACCACTGCTTAGATACATAGTAACATATAATATACATAAATTATAAACGCTTTATAATTTAAATATTAATTATAGCGAAAAACAATAATTTAAGCAATAACCAATATCATAGTCCATAAAACATTAACTATACAGTCATTATTTACTTACCACCACAATTAGAGCAACCTTTTAGAACTATATAAGCAAAACAAGTAATAGAATATAAATAAAATATATAATACTAATGTCTAACTGTCCCACGTTACAAGTGCCTGTCTATCACATATTTCTACTTATTGTAATAGTAGCTGGTAATCCAATATATGTAATAAATGGAAACCATTTAAATAAACTAATAAATATGCGCTACCTACTTAGCCTACATATAGGGATTAAAATAATAAGCTAGTTATCTCAGTTAACGGGAAAATCAACATCGGAGTTCTTCGCTTTGTGAACTAATTTAACCAACAAGGACAATTCATGTGTCAAATTGGATGAATATATTATAAAAGCACTTGATATAAATCGAAGGTGGTTATGGTTAGAAATTCATAAAAGTTTTTTTTCTTAGGTAAGATAAGACATTTTAATAAAAGATTCCCAACAAAATTTTCTACTTATAAGTTATAACAAAACAATTATAATAACCATATTATAAGTTTAGGGTTAAGTAACAATATTTTTTTATGGGAGTTATAATACATGATTTTTAGGATATTGTGCACTATACAGTCAACCACCTACCCACCCACTAGCTATAAAAGTCATGGAGTATTTACCTCAGTAGCCATACGTGTTCGGCGCCACTGAGCTAGGCCTAGGCTAACGCACCGTGCACCGTCTCCGCTCAGAATCGTTTTTAGTATCCAATGATTTATCATTGAATTCAAATATAACACACCCATTACAATGACGTACTCGACAACTAGTGTACAGCAGAGCGGTAGCCGCACTTGTCCACCTTTTTATTTATCTGAGTCCATAAGAAAATTATTATATTTTCATTTCATATCATCAATATCGAATATAATACATTTATGACTTATTATCTATTTTATTTATATATTTTTTTAGCTGACACGGCAATGCGTTGCTATTGCTAGGTTTTGTGATTATGCGGGCAGTATATTATCAGGTAGGCAATTTACGCGTGGTAGATCGCCGACCCCGCTTGGTGCATACACAAGTGTATAATTTAAATCTAAAGAATCAAAAAATGAAAAATTTGGTCCATCGAAACCCTGGTTTGAACTCTATACATTCTCTATTAAAATGCACAGACTTATCGCATTAATAATGATCATAATTATTATTAATACCAGTAGTAACCATTTACAAACAAACATTTCCATCGTAAAACTCAAAATCCTTTTTTGAGCACCTCCCCTAGATGGACCTCTAATTTACCATTTTTAAATTATCCTATCTTCTTTCCAGAGGTATAATCTATCTCTGTACCAAATTTCATCGCAATCGGATGAACAGTTTAGGAATGCGTAAAGGACACACACACAGACACAGAAACATTAATTTATATATAATACTAGCTAATTCCGTGCACTTCCTTGCCCATTAAAAAAGTAAACTCAATATGAATAATATTTTATAATATAACGGCAACCACCTCCAGGGGGACACCTAGTGTTACGGGTATGGTGAGCCCCCGAGCTATCTTCCTAAGGTATGGGAAGTTGATCGTAACGTAAACAACCCTACATCGGAAAAAAAAAGATGTTAAGAAACCTCAAAATAAGCCTCGGAATCGGATAAGTGGACAACAACCGGAACTGGAAAATGGAATAAAAATGGGTACATAGAATGTTAGGACTTTAAACAGACCGGGAGCGTTACAGTACTTACTGGGAGCTATTAAAAATATAATACAAGCATATTAGCTCTATAAGAAATTATATGCCCAAAACGCTATATTCTATAGCGGAAAAAATGGTGGAAGAGATGAAAATGATGTGGGATTTGTAGGGAATGACAATACGTTACCACAAGTAAAATAATTTAAAGCAGTAAATGACCAATTACGCTATATTCTACTCACAGGTCGCATTTTCGATACAATTATCATAAACGCATATGCACTAACTGAAGAGAAAGAAGAAAATCTTAAGAATGAGTTCTAAGATGGGCTAGAGCACATACTTGACACAATACCGGCAAGCTGTATCAAAATTAATCAACTTTTTTTCTTAATCTAGTTTTTATGTACTGACATTTCTTATTACTGTATCCTTATATTAAACGATTAATACAACAGTAAGTAATGTTAATGGAACCCGGTTGATCAACCTGTGTTTAGCGAAAGGTGTTACCCTTAGTAGTACATACTTCCCAAGGAAAGACATATACAAATAAACTTGGATAGCACCTAATAGAATAACTAAAAACTAGATTGATCACGTAATGATACAGAATAATCATAAAGGATGCATAAAAAGTGTCGGGAGCTATAGAGATGCAGACGCCTACTTGGATCATTAACTTTTAATTACAAAACTTAAAGTTTGATTATCTGAAAGATGGAACAAGGTAAAAAATAAGGAATCCGTAAAATACTGTATAGAAAAACTGTCAGAAATGGAGGTTTTGGAGGAATACATCTGTAACCTAACCTAACAAGAAGAACTACAAAAACCCAACAGAAATGCAGATGAAGATGCTGAACGGATATGGGAAAGAATCAGAACAGCAGTAGTCATGGTGTTAATAATTGTTTAAGAATAATAAAAAAAGAAATAAATGCTTAAATGATAGGTGCAAGGAAGCAATAGACAGGAGAAACCGTGTACGAGAAAAAACTAACAAGGACGAAAGTGACATAAATATAGAAAGATATAAAAACATTAAAAAAGTAACCAATAAAGTACTAAGAAAAAATATTGGAAAAAACGAAAGATTGAGGAAATTGAAGAAAATAGAAATAACCCCAGAAGATTCTTCAGCAAGAGTGCAAGACTATCAGCATTAAATGGGAATATAAACAGCAGAGTAAGATTTTATAGAATAAATTAGGTGAGTTAGTGACAAAAGAAGAATCTGTAGTTGAAGAGTTTAAAAACATTTTGAATGTCTACTAAATAAAACACCACCAACATCAACACACGAAGAAATAGATATTCAATATAGTACTGCGGAACCATATATTGAAACTCCAACAAAACAGGAAACCTATAACATCATATTATCATAAAAAAAAATGAAAAAACAACAAATCACCAGGAGAAAACAACGTAGTAGCGGAATTACTAAAACATGGAGGAGAAACGATTAAAAGTGAAATTTGGAAAATGATTAAGGTAATTTGAGAAACCGAAATAATACCAGGAGAGTGGAACATGGCAATACTATGCATAATATTTAAAAAAGGAGACATCCTAGACCCAAAAAATCACAGGGGAATTTCATTATTGGATAAATGTTATAAGATATTGTCGACGCTCCTTTTGGAATGAATAACGCCGTACGCAAAGGGCATCATAGGAAGATACCAATGGGGCTTTATAAAGGGGAAATCCACTGTCGACTACATATTTACATTAAGACAAACTATGGAGAAATACTATGAGTACGAAAATGACCTATTTATGATATCTGTTAACTACAAACAAGCTTATGATAGTGTGAATAGACAGGAATAAATTATGGAAAGCAATAATACAGATGGGAATCCCACAAAAATTTGTGAATTTGGTAAAAATGTATAGTGACAAGACGTTACTGAAAGTACCTTTCCTACAGAGATTATCGCCAGCCTAGGTTAATTCAGAATTGCTACAGGGAGATGATCTAGCCCCAATATTAAGTTCTTTTAGGGATACGCGAAAAGAATTTACCTACTTACTTTCGAAACTAATAGAAGCCAACAAAAACATGGGTTTATGTATCAACGAAGAAAAGACTAAACTTGTATACTTATGTAACAACATGCATATGCATAGGGAAATAAAAGAAAGAATATCGAATGAAAATAGGTGTTACTTTAGCATGAACAAGTTATTGAGATCAATAAACTCCTATCAAGAAAGTCAAAAATTACTTTGTACCCAAGCTACCTTAGGCCAGTAGTAACCTACGGCTGTGAGACTTGGTCCACGACAAATGACGACAAGAAAACTTTCTATATGGGAAAGAAAATTACTAAGAAATATATGTAGACAGGTGTACAATGACAACTCAGGAATTTATGAAAAGAGACATAATGAAGAGCTGTATGACCTACCTTTATTAAAAACCAATTAATAATTAATATACTCACATATATAAGATGTAAACGTCTAGAGTGGCTGGGACATGTGTGGAGAGCTGAAGGAGATTTATTAAAGAATGTTCTGATAAGAAAAATAAATAAAAAAACGTCCACTTGGAAGACAAGAATAAGATAGAAAGACACTGTAGAAAACGATATGAAACTGATAGATGAGAATGCAATGTTAGACTGGACTTTGGACCGAAAAAAATGAAAAGGTTTACCAGTGGCAGCGCTAATGAACCGTTAAGGTGTTGAAGAAGAAGAAGAAAATAACGGCAACCATGGCAACCATTTATAAATAAAAATGTTGGTCCCTTTTCAAATTATCTTCTGACCAGAGGTCTAATCTATCTATGTATATAAAAATAGCTGATCCCTTGCAATACGTTGCCTATTAAAAATGCCAACTCTATATTAATAATATGTTTTCATAATATTATAGGTATTATGGTACACACAGACAGATAGACATACATTCATTTTTATATATATAGATTACATAGATTATAGATTATTGTTAATATTCTAGAATATACTAATTCATATTTCAGTGTCAGTCAGTTCTCCGTATCGTTTGAATTCGTTTATATTCGTTTATTACTTGATCGTGTACCTATTATTTGTTTTTCTGTTTCGTTTTATTTGTTGTTTTTTAAGTAATGCCATAGCGAATATTATAAGGATTTTTGGTCATATTATAGCGCATATTTCAGTACTTGTCAGTGCTATAAAATCTGAACCCCGATCATCACAATACATTTTTAATTATGTGATTATTGAGCATTTTAATTAATTATGTTATCATTTGAACAGTGTACATTATTATATATTCAAATACGCAATACTCAAAATAAATAATGTATACCAACTTAAGACGCTCTGAACAAGGAGTGTAGGTTTATAATCATGAAATGGGGGGGATACTCCTAAGTACTGGTAAACGGTCACTTTGTACGGTCCATTGTTCTAAATGTACAACGCGGACACTTTGTACGGTCGGGTAAAAAGGTACATTGCAGAACGCGGACACTTTGTACTATTATATACATAAAGTATATATATATTATAAATATAAGTTATATATCTAGGTTAGCAAGTAAATAATACTATATATTATATATGACAAATTTTACTAAAAATGTTATAAATACATTTTATATAATCTAGGGAATCTCATGGGTACATCGATAATGGTGCATTTTGCAATGTTATAAATGCATTTCACTAAGACACTGTCATATTATACATGTAGGTTTTAAAGATTTTTTTAAATATTAAAGAATGGAAATTTGATATTTTATAGATCGTTCATTTTGACGAATTATTCTAAAATTGATTTATTAAACCTTTAATATTAAATAATTATGTATGTGCACTTTTTATCTAAGCTTGATACCATTTTGCCATATTTTCATATTATTATACTATACAATATTATGTAGTTTTTTAAAATTTTTGTCAATATTATACTTTACTTGTCATTTTGAGATATTTCCATATTATAGGTACTATGCATGTAGTTTTTAATGATTTTTTTTCATTATTATATTTTATTTATCATTATGACATATTTATATTGTACACATTTTTAATTTGCTTTAAAACTGATATCTAATATTATAATACAATTAAGATTTATAATAATATTATTGATTGTTTGATTATTAAATTATTTTGATCATCATTAATATACGATAAACAATTTACTTTTTATTTTTAATTTTTATATTTTAATAATTTACATTATAATTTATTATATTATTATATACTTACTACTTAGGTATATAACTTATATTTATAATATATATACTTTATGTATATAATAGTACAAAGTGTCCGCGTTCTGCAATGTACCTTTTTACCCGACCGTACAAAGTGACCTAGAACCCTAAGTACTACCTATACAAACCACATTAAAACCAAAACTAATCGACGAACAAAATTAAGTTTTACGACAGCGTCGTGTATAACATGCAACTGGACCGTTGCATATATTATTATAATATTGAGTATCCGAAATAAAGAACTGAACATAAATTTAAGAAAGCTCTGTAATAGACAAACTATAAAATCATTATTCACTACTTGAAGGTAGACTGACTATACTGGTGAAAACCCATAAACATATGAATAGATATTAATAATAATAATAGTAATAATAATAATAATAATAATAATAATACCAACAGTGGCATGAACCTTAGATACAGCTATAAATAATGAATGCATACTTACGGTATTCCTCTATTCGAACTCTCCAACCATCCTGATTGTAACTCTGGTTGTCTAAATTATAATAATTAGGTTATTGTAAAATTTCCTGATTTCAACCCGTTGCAAGGAATGCTATGATTTGCCAATATGATGAAAATGTATGTATGATAGTTACATAATATTATATGTCTATGTGTCTATTATTACTATTTACTTTAGAAGGTAAACTATATTGGTAAAAGAAATATTAAGAAAAGAGATGCCAAATCACTCATCCATTTTTTTGGGTCCCGTTACTTAAATTGGGCTAATAAAAGTTATTGGGTATCCGATAAATTTATGATGTGTTCCTAGCATTATACTGAAATCGTGGATTTTTTATTTAACCAATGTACCATTTTAGATTCTGAGTGAAACGACGAATGTATTGATTTTACAATGATGTGTGTTTTTTTTTTTTATTTTTGTGTCTGTGTACACGATAAGTAGTCCAAATAATGCTTCGATTTTCGACTTCAGTATCTTGTTCGATTGGAAAGTGAATATCGTTGGTGCATTGGGGAGGTTAAAGTTTAAAATTCCCAATAGTTTTCACAAGCGCCGGGAAAAAACAACATAAAAATTAAGGAAAAACGGGAATTTTTACGCAAAATCGGTTTTTGACGAAATCGAATTTGGTTTTTGGTGTAACTTTAAAACAAATGACCGTAAATACATGACATTTTCACTGGTTGTTTATATTTGCATTTTCTATACACGATAACATTTTCAAAATATTTTGATTTATTTTGAACTGTTTAGGGACATTTTCATTTTTCATTTTTTTTTAGTTTTTTTTCTAGAAATATCAATACAATTTTATTTGTTGGTTAAAAAAACTTAAAAATTTAATAGAAGACTCCTAGTATATTGTTTCAAAGGCAGATGAAAAATATTAAAAATTGTTAGTCACAGTTTTTTTTTATAAGCATTTAAGTTCAAAAATTGACAAAATATGGAAAAATCAAGAAAATTAGCAAATTATTTTGGGTTAAGAATTCGCAAAAATTTTTTTTTTTAAATCTAAGATTTGAAAATGTAATACAAGATTACTCATAAGTTTGTCTACCTTTATCAATAAAAAAATCTCTACCGGACAGTCAAATTAAATTTTTATGAGCGTTTGAAATTCAAATTTTTACAACATTGGATGTTCACTCGATTTCTCATGTAGCGATTTCCTTATTTTGTTGTTATTCATAAACGAATAACTATAGATACATAGAAATTTCACTGAATGTTTATATTAGCATTTCCTATACACCATACAATTTTGAAAATATTTTGACTCTTTTTGAGCTATTTACGGATATTTTCATTTTTCAATTTTTTTATTTTTTTTTTCTATGAATATCAATAAAGTTTTATCTGTTGGGCCAAAAAGTGTAAAAATTTAATACAAGGCTCCTGATATATTGTTACAATATCAGTTGAAAAATATTAAAAATACATAGGCACAGTTTTTTTTTATAAGCATTTAAACATCGAATTTTGACAGAATTTTTTTAAATCTCGAAAATTATTAATCATCGTAATTAATAAATTATAAAATGTTCAGTTTTTATAGCTAAGGATTGAAAATTTAAAACGAGATTCCACGTAAGTAGTTAATTCTCTTACCAAAAAATCTAAAAAATATACAATCACAGTTTATTTTTATAGTCATTTTATGTTCAAATTTGGACGAAATTACATATTAAAAAACCTAGTTATTTTGTTGTGATTATATAATATTATTCGTGGGTACCTACTTGAAACTTCTAAAGTGTACTATTATATATCAATGATAGTATCAGGGTTTGTTATTGATGTTGATGTATAACGTGTTATAAGTACCTAATGGATATTATGATAATGTGATATGATTAATTTGGAATTTATTATAGGTCAATTTTTTTTTTAATACCATAGATATGTATATAATTTGTCTTAAACCTAGACTGACATACCGTCTTCGCTCAGAATCGTTTTTCTTATACAATGATATTGTATCATTGAATTCAAATTTAATACCATCCATTATACAGTGACCCACTTGTAACCTACAGTACAGCAGAGCGACATCCACTTACCCACCTTTTTATATTTAGGTACACAAAATATGTAGAATATTATAAGATTATTAAGTATATTAAACAGTGAATGACATACCGGAGGGTGGTAAACTATTTCGATTGTATGGTAAGCTCCCCAGGTCAACACAATGTTTACCTGATGTCCTGATGGAAATGTGTAAGCTATCACGAGTTGTTTTAAAATTATATCGCAAAAAATTATAAACTATAGAGACCAAAACATAGCGCCTTAGGTTTACTCAATTCTGTATGTTCATATATAACTATACAAATTTAATTTAATTTGAAATTTATTTAAATTATTATTTTTATTTTAAATTATATGTCCATATTATTATAAACATTATTATAATGACATAACTACTTGTTATAGTTATTACAGACCCGGGAGAGTTTACATGTGCCCATATAATAGTAATGGAGTACAGTAGTAGACCAGAGAGAGTTTACAATCGCAATGACATGCTATTGAAAATAATTTTGCTATTCAATATTCATTATTCAAAGATCTAAATTAAATACTCACTTCTGTAATAAATAAATTTTTCATCCTGCATCGCCACTGTAATGATGATATTATGTTTCAAAAAAAATCGAATATTTACAAAATGTTTTAAATTATCAACTGGTATAGGTAGATATTATAAATAGGTTATGTACTTAATGTTTATACAACTATTAAATTAATTGAATGTAAAAGTTGAATTATTATTTAGTAATAGATACTTTACCTACGCTAAAGACATACAGTAATTATTTCATATAGGTATTTCACTATTCAGTTACAATATTAATTTACTTACACAAGTTTATTTTAACGAAAAATAAATGTATTATTTAACCATAATACCGTATATTTAAATTGTTAACATATTCACTCAAGTGCAATTAAAATTGTGTTCAAATTTAAAGCGATAAGCTGAAACTATTTAACTGCAATATTTAGGTAGAAATTTATTTCTAAATCGTATATTAATTGTATTACAAACTAAACGAATTATTGAATTCAGGAATCGAAACAATACTTTTTTAAAACGCTTTTAGCTTTACAAAAATAATCAAAGGTTGGGTATTAACTTGTTAGTTAATTTTCAAATCAACTTACGAACTTAACTAGTTTAATTGGCAGTTTAAATAACTTGGCTTTTCACAGTTGATTTAAAAATAACCCATCAAGTTAAAAAATGTTTAAGGTGTTTTGTTTTTATTTTTTTATATTTAAATATTAATATTAAAGGAGCACGCACAACACAAAAAATAAATTTTTTTTATTTGAAAGAATTTTCAATTCTAAAAATAATGGTTAGGTTTTACGTTTTTACTCACATTATTCAATAATTTATGAGTAATTGAAAAAAACTAGTGACGTCATTGGACCCTACTCATCTTAATTGCCTATCTCATAAGTGTAAAAGTTCCTTGCTTCACACAACGATTTACCAACCTAAACATTTTATTTTTGAAATTTAATTTACGTGTAAATTGTAAATGTGTGGTTTTATGTGTTTAAGACGATACAAATATCAGAATTTCAATATGACGTTTAGTTTTTTTAAATATTAAAAATCTTAAAAGAGACATTGGGTCTAAATGGCCCTGAAAAAGCCTAACAAAAAAAAAAAAAAAATAGAAAAATTTTCGTCATGGCGAGCGGCGGTCGAACAACCGACCGGGTCCGCCGATACTATCTCATCAAATAATTTTACACAATACACTGCACAGACACATATTGTTGAACAATTGGATCGAAACAAAAAGAAACCTAGTATGTCGATGCCCTCCAAAAGCGTAATCCAGACCAACTATAATATAATATAGGCATATAGCAGAACCTATTATTCTTCTAGATATTGAAAATGTAAACGAAAATAAAAAATTTGAAATTGGTATTCAATGTGAATTGGGTTATAAGACTAAAAAAAAACAATGACGACTGAAACTTGTATGATCTTAATAGATGTTTACGCGTACCATATATGATATAGACATATAAATTGTTATTTTACACCTGCAGTTAATTTTGTCTGGTACAAAAAACAATACCAACTATTAGAAAATATAGAATTCTAGTGATGTGACTTGGCGATCAAATTAGAGATTTTCAAATGATGATATTTAAAATTTTTTAATTTTCGTGAGCTATCTTACGTATCTTATTAAAAAATACTAATTTGTGTTTTTTTCATTTGTATTATTTAATTTTATTAAATAGCACCTTTATTTATTTGCATTTATAATTTGTTTATTGCTTAATTATTTTAATACTTTTATTAGTGAATTCTGTATAGGATATAGTATTATTATGACGTATTATTGAATTATATTTATATATTAGTTTAATCATTTGTACATTTATTGATTTGCATTGTATATTATTGTTTATATTTTTACTTTAAATTATTTGTCCGGAGGTAAATTGTCCCGTTCGGGTGGTAAACGTCCAATGACCAAGGAGAAGGCACGGTGGGGAGTAGAATTTGTAAAATTCTATTCCTAGGTATACATATCATGTTCGAAAAAAAAATGTACAACCAATAATTTTAACTATTCACGATTCCAATCAAATTTATTAAATCAAATTTATTTATTTTTCATATTTAATCAAATTAATTTATTTTTCATATTTGCATAGGTACAATTAAAATAACTATCCAGCTTACTTTTATATAAATGATAATTATAAAGTAGAAAAGTGATCACATTATAAATAAAGCAGTACTCACTGACCACTGTATAATGGATATGTTTATGTATGTTGTAAAGTAAAATATTATAATACTTACCAATACAGTCTAATGCCCTATCCCCTTAATCCAAAATAATTTAGTTAGTAAAACATATCTTATATATCAAAAATGATACCTCCGGTTGTAAAAAGGTCATCATCTTCAAAGACAATTTAAAATGTATTGGGTAACCGTATACCTAACATATTTCAATTTGTGTTCAGCATAATCAATTTTGCGATGTTAATTAATTGTATTACTAAATTGATACACTTATACATAATCTAATATAAATATATTATATAATAATATTAGCTAGCTTATACAACTTATACGCTTTTATGGATATTTAAATATTAATGTGAGTTATGTATGACTTTATGAGCATTTTAATATTGTAATAGCTTAATTTTAACTCGCTCAAAAATTAAAATACCAATGTAATCCTTTCGAGATACTTATAGTCACCTAGGTAATGATCTGAACTCAAAGTTTGATATACCAATTAAATGTTAATTATAACAATAAATGAATATTAATATATTAATTTAATTAATAAATACATTTATTACTGTGCAATTTATACCTATGATTATCCATTAATATTAATCTGTGCCGTATCATGTAAAGTAAAAAAATATATAAAGTAGGTACCTACTTACCACTAACGTATATTTTATAAGCAATAATATTTAACATAAAAAATATAGAAAACATATTAATATGTTTGACCATGTTGGTAGGAACAATTAATGATTAATTTTCAAAGCGTTGAATAAAAGAATAATATAAAATATTTTCTAGCTTTGATTTTTATAAGGTTATTAAGTAAACAAAACTTGACGACAATGCAATTGAGTAAACGCATCTAGAAAATATTATGTACTTCACGATAAAAAAAATGTGTAGTACAGACTTCGGATGGGCACATAAACAGTTATTGCTATTGGTTCTTCTGGCTGACCAGGTGCAAAATCATGGTGGTAACCTTCTAGTGCCTACGGAATTATATTGTAAAGTAATTTATTTTATTTCTAACAATGTAAATATTTCTACAAGTATATACAACCCGCAGGAAATATCAATGTGTTTCCTGTGGCCAATAATAATTTTAAAAAAAGGTGCTCTGCTGTACAGTAGGTTACAAGTGGGTCACTGTATAATGGATGGTATTAAATTTGAATTCAAGGTTATAATATCATTGTATAAGAAAAACGATTCTGAGCGGAGACGATATGTCAGTCTAGGTATAAGACATATTATATACTTATCTATATGGTCTTAAAAAAAATTGACCTATAATAGGTAGATATAATAAATTCCAAATTAATCATATCACAATATCCATTAGGTACTTATAACGCGTTATACATCAATAACAAACCCTGGTACTATCATAGATATATAATAGTACACTTTAGAAGTTTCAAGTACCCGCGAATAATATTATACAAACACAACAAAATAACTAAAATAGTTATTCTAGGTTTTTTATTATGTAATTTCATCCATATTTGAACTTAAAATGACTATAAAAATAAACTGTGCTTATGTTTTTATTAGATTCTTCGGTAACAGAATTAACTACTTATGTGGAATCTTGTTTTAAATTTTCAATCCCTAGATATAAAAGTTGAACATTTTATAAATTATTAACTACAAAATAATAATTAAATTTTAAATTAGATAAATTTTATCAAAATTCGATATCTAAATGTTATAAAAAAAAATTGTGCCTACGTGTTTTTAATATTTTTCAACTGATATTGTAACAATATATCAGGAGCCTTGAATTAAATTTTTACACTTTTTGGCCCTACAGGATAAAAACTTATATTTTAAAAAACTTAATATTTTTTTTAAAAAAAACTAAAAAATTGAAAACTGAAAATGTCCGTAAACAGCTCAAAAAGAGTGAAAATATTTTCAAAATTGAAAGGTGTATAGGAAATGCTAATATAAATATTCAGTGAATTTTTCGTGTATCTACGGTCATTTGTTTTAGAGTTACATCAAAAACCAAAATCGATTTTCTCGAAAACAGATTTTGAGTAAAAATTCCCGTTTTTCCTTAATTTTTTTTTGTATTACTTGTAGCTTTTGAAAATTACTTGTAATTTTAAATTTTGACCTCCCCAATGCACCAAAGATATTCCCTTTCCAATCGTACAAGATAAGTACTGAAGTTGAAAATCGAAGCATTATTTCGACTACCCATCGTGTACACAGACACAAAAATAAAAAAAAAAACACACATCATTAAAAAGTCAATACATTCATCGTTTCACTATCAGAATCTAAAATAGAAAGACTGTAATAATATGTGTATATGTGCATTGGTAGCAGGGCGGCGTGGAATGCGCTGTTATAAGCTTATATGTCTATAATAATTGTATTATTGGATATTTGCGAGAGAAGTTTAAGCAAATTAAAACTTATAAAAAATTATTTCCGTTCCACCGTGGGTCAAGAACGTTCATTGAATTTAGTCATACTTTCCTTTGAACAAAAAATTGCATCTTAGATGGACTACACTTATATCATCGAAAAATTCGCTTCCAAAAGAGCCAGAAAAGTTAAATTTGTTTAATAAATATGTTGTACTGAATTCTATTTAATTTGAAGTATTATGAATTGTATTATTTTATTTAAATATTTTATACAATTCTTGTTTATGTGGTATAGTTTTTAAGAATTTGTTATGAGTCATACCAAAGAAGGTAGTACAAATCAATTAACTTCGTTATTTTTATATTTATCTTAAGCTTTTAAGTAAACATTGATTACGCTTATATGTAAATAAGTTAACATTTATTTTTTTTTTATTTCGTGGGAGAAGTGGTTGGGCGCCAATTTGTATTTTGCCAGGAGCGCCGCTATTGATCAGCCCGGCTCTGGTTAAAATGTAACTCCCTTATGGGACTGTAAAATATTGTCCATCCAATTGAAAAACAAAAATAAGTTGGTAAATACTTCAGAGTAAAATTTTTTACTTTTTAGGTACACTCGTTTACATTTTAGATTCTGAGCGGAACGATGAATGTATTGATTTTGATTTTACAATGATGTGTTTTTTTTTAGTTTTCTTTAAATTTTTAAATTATATTTATTTTTGTGCTGTTATCACCTTTTAGGACAGTAAAAATGCTTATACTTTCTTCAGCAGTATCTTTTATGATAGGAAAGTGAATCTAGTTGCTACTTTGGGAGAGAGGGGGTCAAAAGTGAAAATTTCCCAGTAGTTTTCAAAAGCGTAGTGAAAAACAAAAGAAAAATTAAGGAAAAATGAGAACTTTTACACAAAATCTGTTTTCGAGAAAATTGATTTTGGTTTTTGGTGCAACTCTTAAACAAATGATCGTAGGTACATGACATTTTGACTGAATGTTTATAATAGCATTTTCTATACACCATAACATTTTCCGAATATTTTGAGCTGTTTACGGACATTTTCAGTTTCCATTTTTTTTAGTTTTTATTCCTATAAAATAAATATCAATAAAATTTTATTTGTTGGGTAAAAAAGCGTGAACATACATAAGTAATGCAAGGCTCCTGATATATTGTTACAATAGCAGTTGAAAAATATTAAAAATACATAGGCACAATTTTTTATAAGGTTTTAAAGTTCAAATTTCAACAAAATTTAGGTAATTATTTTGTAGTTTAAAATGTATAAAATGTAAAATGTTCAACTTTTATAGCTAAGAATAGAAAATTTAAAACAATAGGTTCCACGTAAATAGGTTATAAATTACTGTTAGTTTTAGATTCTGAGTGAAACGATGAATTTATTGATTTTACAATGATGTGTGTTTTTTTTTTTATTTTTGTGTCTGTGTACACGATAAGTAGTCGAAATAATGCTTCGATTTTCGACTTCAGTATCTTGTTCGATTGGAAAGTGAATATCGTTGGTGTAATGGGGAGTTCAAAATTTAAAATTCCCAATAGTTTTCACAAGCGCCAGGAAAAACAACATAAAAGTTAAGGAAAAACGGGAATTTTTACGCAAAATCGGTTTTTGACAAAATCGAATTTGGTTTTTGGTGTAACTTTTAAACAAATGGCCGTAGATACATGAAATTTTCACTGGTTGTTTATATTTGCATTTTCTATACACGATAACATTTTAAAATATTTTGATTTATTTTGAACTGTTTAGGGACATTTTCATTTTTCATTTTTTTTTAGTTTTTTTTCTAGAAATATCAATAAAGTTTTATCTGTTGGGCCAAAAAGTGTAAAAATGTAATACATGGCTCCTGATATATTGTTACAATATCAGTTGAAGAATATTAAAAATACATAGGCACAGTTTTTTTTTATAAGCAAAAATTCTGTCAAAATTCGATGTTTAATTTTGACAGAATTTTTCAAAATCTCGAAAATTATTAATCATCGTAATTATAAATTATAAAATGTTCAGTTTTTATAGCTAAGGATTGAAAATTTAAAACAAGATTCCACGTAAGTAGTTAATTCTCTTACCAAAAAATCTAAAAAATATACAATCACAGTTTATTTTTATAGTCATTTTATGTTCAAATTTGGACGAAATTACATATTAAAAAACCTAGTTATTTTGTTGTGATTATATAATATTATTCGTGGGTACCTACTTGAAACTTCTAAAGTGTACTATTATATATCTATGATAGTATAAGGGTTTGTTATTGATGTTGATGTATAACGTGTTATAAGTACCTAATGGATATTGTGATAATGTGATATGATTAATTTGGAATTTATTATAGGTCAATTTTTTTTTAATACCATAGATATATATATAATTTGTCTTAAACCTAGACTGACATACCGTCTTCACTCAGAATCGTTTTTCTTATACAATGATATATTGTATCATTGAATTCAAATTTAATAGCATCCATTATACAGTGACCCACTTGTAACCTACAGTACAGCAGAGCGACATCCACTTACCCACCTTTTTTTTTTGTTTATGTGGATATTCATATTCCATGTAAGGTTTTAATCGAGAAAGACACCAAGGTACTTATTTGAACAAGTTGTCTTATATTTTTCTTTTGTAGTTTGAACCACATGTTACAACATTTGTATCTAGAAGTATTATAGTGTACACCTGCATAATACCTACATAAACATAATATGCTTCGATAAATAACGTTAACGATTAAAGTTTTTTGCAATACAGGATAATAACTTAATTGATATTTTTAAAAAAAAAAAACAAAAAAAATTGAAAACTGAAAATGTCCGTAAACAGCTCAAAAGAGTCAAAATATTTAGACCTACTTTATTTTTGAGTTTAACATTATAATATTTTATTATTAATATATGATTTAAATAGATCGACGGGATCAGCTAGTTTTATTTAAATATTTTATACAATTCTTGTTTATGTGGTATAGTTCTTAAGAATTTGTTATGAGTCATACCAAAGTAGGTAGTACAAATCAATTAAATTCGTTATTTTTATATTTATCTTAAGCTTTTAAGTAAACATTGATTATGTAAATAAGTTAACATTTAATTTTTTTTTATTTGGTGGGAGAAGTGGTTGGGCGCCAATTTGTATTTTGCCAGGAGCACCGCTATTGATCAGCCCGGCTCTGGTTAAAATGTAACTCCCTTATGGGACTGTAAAATATTGTCCATCCAATTGAACAGCAAAAATAAGTTGGTAAATACTTCAGAGTAAAATTTTTTACTTTTTAGGTACACTCGTTTACATTTTAGATTCTGAGCGGAACGATGAATGTATCGATTTTACAATGATGTGTTTTTTTTTAGTTTTCTTTAAATTTTTAAATTATATTTATTTTTGTGCTGTTATCACCTTTTAGGACAGTAAAAATGCTTAGACTTTCTTCAACAGTATCTTTTATGATAGGAAAGTGAATCTAGTTGCTACTTTGGGAGAGAGGGGATCAAGAGTGAAAATTTCCCAGTAGTTTTCAAAAGCGCCGTGAAAAACAAAAGAAAAAAGGTGGGTAAGTGGATGTCGCTCTGCTGTACTGTAGGTTACAAGTGGGTCACTGTATGATGGATGGTATTAAATTTGAATTCAATGATATAATATCATTGTATAAGAAGAACGATTCTGAGCGGAGGCGGTATGTCAGTCTAGGTATAAACTATAAGACATATTATATACTTATTTATGGTATTAAATTATATGGAATTTATGAATAAATTATTCATTGCCCCTTAAAATATGCACAGTCTTATCATTGAGCATACTTCTTATTCCTTATACTATGGTAGATTGTATGGATAGGCCATAATGTGTTGATTTTTCAGTTTCATATATCCCCGAATAATATTTTTAAATTACAACAAAAAACCAAGATCGTTAATATTGATTTTAATATGTAATTTCGTCCAAATTTGAATTTAAAATGTCTGTAAAAAATGACTGTGTTCATATATTGCTTAGATTTTTTGGTTACAGTATGAATTATTTAAGAGAATCTTTGATTTAAATTTTCAACTCTTAGTTATAAAAACTGAACATTTTATAATTTTTTAATTCCAACGATTGATAATTTTCGAGATTTTGATAAATTTTGTCAAAATTCCAACTTTAAATGCTTATAAAAAAAAATCGTGCCAATGTATTTTTAATATTTTTCAACTGATATTGTAACAATATATCAGTAGCCTTGTATTACATTTTTACACTTTTTGGCCAAACAGATAAAACTTTATTGATATTTATAGAAAAAAAAACTAAAAAAAATTGAAAGCTGTAAATGTCCATAAACAGCTCAAAAAGAGTCAAAATATTTTCAAAATTGTATGGTGTATAGGAAATGCTAATATAAACATTCAGTGAAATTTTCATGTATCTACAGTTATTCGTTTTTGAATTACAACAAAATAAGGAAATCGCCACATGAGAAATCGAGTGAATATTCAATGTTGTAAAAATTAGCATTAAGAATTTTTTAACAATGCTCGTTACTACAGGATATTTGCGAGAGAAGTTTTAGCAAATTAAAACTTATAAAAAATTATTTCCGTTCCACCGTGGGTCAAGAACGTTCATCGAATTTAGTCATACTTTCCTTTGAACAAAAAATTGCATCTTAGATGGACTACACTTCAATCATCGAAATATTTACTTCCAAAAGAGCCAGAAAAGTTAAATTTGTTTAATAAATATGTTGTACTGAATTCTATTTAATTTGAAGTATTATTTGTATTAACTATATATATAAAAATGGAGACAAAAAATTCGAAATTGCATCAGTTGAGAACGGCTTGGCCGATTTTGCTCAATTTTTTTTTAAGATGTTCGTGATTGCCAGGTGAAGGTTTTTACGAAAGAAAATTTTTAAAAAGTCAACCGAATAATTAGAAAAACTGCAAAAACTATTTATTGATGTCTGGGGTTTGAACTCGATACCGTTGTCTTTATTTACTCTATGGTGTATTATATTATATTGGTTGCTATTGGTTAATCGGGCATGTTTGTTGATTTGTATTATTATTTTTTGTAAATGTTTCTTATATATAAATGAATGACCTATGGGAAGAAGATACGCTAATTTAAAAAGGGAAAAATTTGGTTTTTTTTATTCATCGGATTTTAGTACGGTTAGGTTAGGTTAGGATTTATAGGTAGGTGGAATTAAGTAAAAACGTCAAACTTGGTATAACTTTGGTACTTATTGAGTTAAATCATACACTTACGTACAAACAGCACGGGGTCCGCGATCTACCGCAGGTAAATTACCTATCTGATAATGTACTGCTGCAATTCAGAATTATTATTCCGGGCAACAGAAAAGTCAGTACGTGTGTCACAGCCGACCGATACACACGTGTGTTACCGTCAGTCGCTTATCGCATTTTTAGCTTCCGATAGCAACTACGAGAACTTCACCGCAATTAAGAAGGTATGCTCTTTAATTACGGCCCCCCCTTAACCAATTAGACATAGCACTCACGCGATCATCCGACATGTCGGACGACCCTGATATCAACCCACCTCTTTCCAAACTAAAATCACCTCAACTAAACACGCAAAAAACTTTCGCCGAAACAACCGCAAACGTCTCCTTCCCGAAAAAAGACCAAGCTATAATTTTCAACACAATCCAAGATGTACCACAGATAGAATACATTAAAGCTTTCAGCTCACTTACGCCACCAAACAATATAAAATTCGCATCTCGAGTGTCGAACAATAGGTTCTGTATATACTTCGCAAACAAAAACATCGTCGAGCAAATCATAGCAAAACAACATTACATAACAATAAACAACACCGAAATACCGTATCGCCGCCTTATCAACCCAGCCAAGCGCTAAATACTATCCAATGTCCAACCGATAATCCCACACGACATAATCGCTAAAGCAATTAACAATCTCTCAATTAAAATGCTATCACCGATCACGTTCATGAAGGCCGGTTTTTCTAACGACGAGTTCGGTCACATAGGCAGCTTCAGACGTCAACTATATATACACCCTGAACACAGCGACAAAATTCCGAGCTCGATTTTATTACAATTCGATCAAACGGAATACCGCATATTTTTATCGGATGACACTGTGACATGCTTTTCGTGCAAACAAACGGGCCACACTTCAAACCACTGTAAAAATACACCAGAATATAATGCCTAAAAAAAGGCATTTTAAAAAGCCAACTCTCGGCAACAACCCTAAAAATATCATGGACATCAACGAAAAGACAACCCAAAACACAGATAGCTCCCCCACCACCATGGATACATCATACACCGATGAAAACCTCAAGGAAACAACAACCAACTCACCAGCCACACAGGAATCACCCGTCCAGGAAAAAAGACCCGCACCATCAACATCTAGCTCCAGCTGCCAGGATAACACGTCTATCGCGAAAACCCCAACCGTTTCTACACCTCCCCAAACAGAAACCGTAAGGACACGGACCACCAACGGTATACTCGAAACCAAATTAAAAGAATCAGCCAAAAACCCACAACCCCCTCAAAAAAAACCAAAACGCACAAACTCGATTGAGCAGATAATATTGAAACTTGATGAAGCGCTACTTCCCGCAAAAAAGGCTTTTGAAAATATCCCAAACCTAAAAATCAACTACAATCAATTTAAATACATCATTGAAAACACACTTTCCGAGCCAAACCCCTCCCACATCGTAGAGGCACTCAACATCTCAACCATGGAAATGATTGTAATTATCGACACGGTGCGCCCGAAAATTAATAACCTTAGCATCAAGAATAGACTTACGAGACTAGCTAAAACACTTCTCTCGTCTCTTTCAGCTGTCCCCACCGACACTTCCCTATCCCAATAAAAATAATCCACAAATAGACAAACACCACTTTTATAATATAATATCTACAATGAAGAACCTAAACATAATACAATGGAATATAAATAGTTTTAACAAAAAACGTCACGATATACAATTAATTATACAAAAATACTCACCCATGTGCATTGGCCTCCAAGAAACAAACCTAAAAAACGACAAAATACCTAGCATTAAAAACTACAAAATCTTTTATGCTAACCGCCCAGACTGTACTCGGGCCAGCGGAGGCGTCGCCTTTCTAATACACTCCGACTATCCCAGCGAACAGATCACAATCCAGTCAGACCTTGAAGTTATAGCGGTCCAGTTAACACTGGAATCCAAAATCACAATATGTAACATATACATTCCAAACCAAACACCCTTCAAAACATCCGATCTAGACAGCATCATCACACAACTACCCAAACCCTTCATTCTATTCGGGGACTTCAATAGCCACAGTGTCCATTGGGGATCTGAAAAAACGGACTCCCGAGGCAAGTCAATCGAAAAAATTCTAGATAGTGACTCAATAGCACTCCTCAACAACGGCCAATCAACCAGGCTCAACCCTTCAAATGGGACCTTCTCTGCAATTGACCTGTCCATCTCAAGTTCATCGCTAGCCCAAAGAATTTCTTGGTCAGTTTTACAGGAGATGTATGACAGCGACCACCTACCGATTCTTATGACCCTGCTCTCCACCAAGACTCTATCTACATCTACCACCCCCAGATGGTTGTTAAAAAACCCAGACTGGGGATTCTTTTCCAATCTAGTTGACACTTTCATGGTGGAGAACAGTCGGATTCCACCCCAATTGACGATGACATCTCGTTTATCTCCGACTCCATTACCAGGGCCGCAGAAATTTCAATAGGAAAATCCACAAACCTGCGTAAGAAGAACCAAGTACCCTGGTGGAACGATGAAATAAAGGACTCAATCAAAAAAAAGAACTTAGCACTTAAAACATTCCAAATCTCAAAAAGCACCTCTGACTATATAAAACTGAAACAACTCAGAGCTAAAACCCGTTACCTCGTTAAAAGCGGCAAGGCCAAATCTTGGAAATCGTTCTCCTCCGGTCTGGGGCCCAAGACGGACCCATCCACAATTTGGCGCAGAGTAAGGGCAATCCATGGGCACCCCAAGAACCACCACATACAGATCATGAAAGACACAGAATCATGTACTGACCCCGACGAAATACCCAACCTCTTCGGTGAACTCTTCTATCTAAATAGTTCGGACGAAAACTACAATGCAACGTTCCTTAATAACAACATCCACATGAGAAACCAACACTATACATCCTGCATTAACCCCAATCTAGACGAGCAGACAAAACTCAACTCCCCAATCCAACTAGCTGAAATGGTCAGAGCTACATCAAAATGCTCCAGTCTCGCCCCAGGACCAGATGGGATACCGTATTGCTTCATCCATAACCTACCCATTTCCGCCCTGGAGTCAATCGTCATGATATTCAATAAAATATGGTCATCCGGAGCAATACCTAAAAAATGGAAACACGCTATAGTCATTCCGATACCCAAACCAAACAAAAACAAATTTGAAACCAAATCATATAGACCAATATCACTCCTCAATACCATGGTTAAAATTTTGGAAAAAATCATCGATTCCAGACTTAGATGGTTTCTAGAAAAAAACAATCTGCTCGATCCTCGCCAGAACGGCTTTCGTAGACATAGAAGTACAAGCAACACACTACATGATATACAAGCGGAAATCCATTCCACTCTCGAGACGAAACAAGTGATGGGCCTCATAGCCCTCGACATATCCAAAGCTTACGATACTGCATGGCGTCCTCGCATATTAAAAATCCTGTCAAATATCATATCTATTGACAAATTATTCAATTTCATAAAGAACTTCCTGACCGACAGAACCTTTCAAGTTAGGTGCAACGGCAAATCATCCAAATTATACACACAACACAACGGCGTACCCCAAGGTTCCACTCTATCGGTATCTTTATTTCTTCTAGCAATCAATGATATACCACAAGCTATAGCACCCCCCGTAAAATGTACACTGTTCGCTGATGACTTCAACTTTTTCTGTAGAAGCACCAGTCCCAAGACAACTATAACACACTTGCAGGACACGCTAACAACACTGCAGGACTGGTCACTCGTATCTGGTTTCTCCTTTTCGGTTGAAAAATCCCAGTGCACTTTTTTCACCAACAAAAGAAACATTGGTATCACCACTATAACAATGAACAACATACACATCCCCATCAAAAAGTCCATAAAAATATTAGGTATACTGTTCGACTCAAAAAACACATGGATACCTCATCTCAAGGCTATCCGAAAGGAGTCGCTCATAAGAATCAACACTCTGAAATGCTTCGCTCACAAGTCATGGGGTAGCCACTCTTCCAGCCTACTACAAATATACAAGGCACTCATCCTATCTAAGCTCGAATACAATTCTTTTCTGTTCATAAAAGCTAAGCCATCTGCACTCAAAATGATAGACACCGTTCACAACACAGGCTTAAGACTAGTCACCGGAGCTTTTCGCTCCAGCCCAATCCCCAGCGTCCTCAACATAGCCGGAGTCGCACCACTCGACATCAGGAGGGTACACAGCACCATGTTGCTTGCAATCAGACGCACCCAAAACAATCTCAAAGTAGCGAAACAAATCACGGACTCCCTAAATGATACCCATTTCCCGCACCTAGATGTTATTAAAAATGAAACCCCTCTGACGGCCCCCTGGCTATTCAACAACCATGTAAACAGTGAACTTAGCGAACTAGTTAAGAATGATACCTCACCCATAGTTTTTAACCAACATCTACAATCAATCACCTCCGATCTCTGCGACCACACTGAAATATTCACCGACGGCTCCAAAACGGATATCGGTGTTGGAGCTGCAGTAGTAGTTAAAGACCACGTATCAATGCTGAGACTCCCTAATTTCTGCTCAATATACTCAGCGGAGGCAACGGCAATTTCTTACGCCCTAGACCTCATCAAAACAAGACGCATACTCAAAGCAGCTATTCTAAGCGACTCGCTAAGCTCTTTAAGGAGCATAGAAAACCCCTTCACTCCAAACGAAATCGCCAGAAAAATTCAGAATCAACTGCATAACCTCACAAGTTCCGGATACTCCATAATCTTGATATGGATACCCAGTCATAGTCAAATCACGGGAAACGAGAGAGCCGATGAAAACGCTCGCCAAGCAATAACATCCCCGGACGCTATAAAACTTAATGCCTTTACTCTACACGACGCTAAATCTCTATCTAAAACAATCACAAACAACTTATGGCTCCGGACTTGGAGACTAGGTTCTACAAAACTAAACGAGATCAAACACACCACCCTAACATGGCCCTCTCCATCGAACACATCCAGGAAAATAGAGACGGCAATCAACAGAATGCGAATCGGACACACAGCGCTAACCCACCAGCATCTGATGAGGAAGGAAGACCCCCCCCATGTGTACAAGCTGCGGCACCCAGCTCACAATCAAGCATATTATATCTGAATGCCGCCAATTTGAGAGAGAAAAACGGGAAGCAGGAGTTTCATACATTCTCGCCGAAGCCCTTCAGCCAGCCAACATCCAGAACACGATATCATTTATAATCAATTCTAATTTAATCAACCTACTGTAAAATAACATGTGTATTAATATTAAGTAACTACCTTCCAATGTAACCCCATAAATTTGTAGTAGCCAATGGCCCTAGATGCCGAGGCTTTTATTAATAAAAAAAAAAAAAAAAAAAAAAAAAAAAAAAAAAAAAAAGTTAAAATAAATCTAGAACATCATACACCGAATATTAAATAACGCATTGAACAATGTTAGAGTCATATAGAGTTGGTACATTTAACGGGAAACGAAGTTCAGCTAGTATAGTATATTATGCCAAGAAAATTACAAATAGGTTAACTAGGTACTACTCAAAAATATAGAAAAATTATTAAATATACTATCGTATTACAATATGTATTTTTATTTAAAGTCGGTGAACACCGAGTCTAAGGCTCGGATTAAAAAAAAAATCGTTTAACATTGATAATTGATAAATATTTGTTAACTTTTATATTATTTTACTTATATTTACTTTTAATTTATTTAAATAATGCGTTATTAATCGTTATTATCATGATTTTAACGATAAGACCTACTTTATTTTTGAGTTTAACATTATAATATTTTATTATTAATATATGATTTAAATAGATCGACGGGATCAGCTAGTTTTATTTAAATATTTTATACAATTCTTGTTTATGTGGTATAGTTCTTAAGAATTTGTTATGAGTCATACCAAAGTAGGTAGTACAAATCAATTAAATTCGTTATTTTTATATTTATCTTAAGCTTTTAAGTAAACATTGATTATGTAAATAAGTTAACATTTAATTTTTTTTTATTTGGTGGGAGAAGTGGTTGGGCGCCAATTTGTATTTTGCCAGGAGCACCGCTATTGATCAGCCCGGCTCTGGTTAAAATGTAACTCCCTTATGGGACTGTAAAATATTGTCCATCCAATTGAACAGCAAAAATAAGTTGGTAAATACTTCAGAGTAAAATTTTTTACTTTTTAGGTACACTCGTTTACATTTTAGATTCTGAGCGGAACGATGAATGTATCGATTTTACAATGATGTGTTTTTTTTTAGTTTTCTTTAAATTTTTAAATTATATTTATTTTTGTGCTGTTATCACCTTTTAGGACAGTAAAAATGCTTAGACTTTCTTCAACAGTATCTTTTATGATAGGAAAGTGAATCTAGTTGCTACTTTGGGAGAGAGGGGATCAAGAGTGAAAATTTCCCAGTAGTTTTCAAAAGCGCCGTGAAAAACAAAAGAAAAAAGGTGGGTAAGTGGATGTCGCTCTGCTGTACTGTAGGTTACAAGTGGGTCACTGTATGATGGATGGTATTAAATTTGAATTCAATGATATAATATCATTGTATAAGAAGAACGATTCTGAGCGGAGGCGGTATGTCAGTCTAGGTATAAACTATAAGACATATTATATACTTATTTATGGTATTAAATTATATGGAATTTATGAATAAATTATTCATTGCCCCTTAAAATATGCACAGTCTTATCATTGAGCATACTTCTTATTCCTTATACTATGGTAGATTGTATGGATAGGCCATAATGTGTTGATTTTTCAGTTTCATATATCCCCGAATAATATTTTTAAATTACAACAAAAAACCAAGATCGTTAATATTGATTTTAATATGTAATTTCGTCCAAATTTGAATTTAAAATGTCTGTAAAAAATGACTGTGTTCATATATTGCTTAGATTTTTTGGTTACAGTATGAATTATTTAAGAGAATCTTTGATTTAAATTTTCAACTCTTAGTTATAAAAACTGAACATTTTATAATTTTTTAATTCCAACGATTGATAATTTTCGAGATTTTGATAAATTTTGTCAAAATTCCAACTTTAAATGCTTATAAAAAAAAATCGTGCCAATGTATTTTTAATATTTTTCAACTGATATTGTAACAATATATCAGTAGCCTTGTATTACATTTTTACACTTTTTGGCCAAACAGATAAAACTTTATTGATATTTATAGAAAAAAAAACTAAAAAAAATTGAAAGCTGTAAATGTCCATAAACAGCTCAAAAAGAGTCAAAATATTTTCAAAATTGTATGGTGTATAGGAAATGCTAATATAAACATTCAGTGAAATTTTCTTGTATCTACAGTTATTCGTTTTTGAATTACAACAAAATAAGGAAATCGCTACATGAGAAATCGAGTGAACATCCAATGTTGTAAAAATTTGAATTTCAAACGCTCATAAAAATTTAATTTGACATTCCGGTAGAGATTTTTTTATTGATAAAGGTAGACAAACTTATGAGTAATCTTATATTACATTTTCAAATCTTAGATTTAAAAAGAAAAATTTTTACGAATTCTTAACTCAAAATAATTTGCTAATTTTCGTGATTTTTCCATATTTTGTCAATTTTTGAACTTTAAATGCTTATAAAAAAAAATTGTGACTAAGGATTTTTAATATTTTTCATCTGCCTTTGAAACAACATATTAGGAGCCTTCTATTAAATTTTCAAGCTTTCGCAACCAACAAATAAAATTTTATTGATAGTTTTAGAAAAAAAACTAAAAAAAAATGGAAAATGAAAATGTCCCTAAACAGTTCAAAATAAATCAAAATATTTTGAAAATATTATCGTGTATAGAAAATGCAATTATAAACAACCAGTGAAAATTGCATGTATCTACGGTCATTTGTTTTAAAGTTACACCAAAAACCAAATTCAATTTTTTGGAAAATCGATTTTGCGTAAAAATTCCCGTTTTTCCTTAATTTTTATGTTGTTTTTCCCGGCGCTTATGTGAAAACTACTGGAAAATGTTTACTTTTGACCCCCCAAAGTACCAACTAGATTCACTTTCCTATCAGAAAAGGTACTATTGAAGAAAATCGAAGCACTTTTACTGTCCCGAAACGTGATGACAGACACAAAAATAAAAAAATATAAAAATATAAAAATATAAAAAAAACACACATCATTGTAAAACCAATACATTCATCGCTCCGCTCAGAATCTAAAATAAGGAAAACTGGGAACTTTTAGGCAAAATCTGTTTTCGAGAAAATTGATTTTGGTTTTTGGTGCAACTCTTAAACAAATGATCGTAGGTACATGACATTTTGACTGAATGTTTATAATAGCATTTTCTATACACCATAACATTTTCCGAATATTTTGAGCTGTTTACGGACATTTTCAGTTTCCATTTTTTTTAGTTTTTATTCCTATAAAATAAATATCAATAAAATTTTATTTGTTGGGTAAAAAAGCGTGAACATACATAAGTAATGCAAGGCTCCTGATATATTGTTACAATAGCAGTTGAAAAATATTAAAAATACATAGGCACAATTTTTTTATAAGGTTTTCAAGTTCGAATTTCAACAAAATTTAGGTAATTATTTTGTAGTTAATAATGTATAAAATGTAAAATGTTCAACTTTTATAGCTAAGGATAGAAAATTTAAAATCATAGGTTCCACGTAAGTAGGTTATAAATTACTGTTATTTTTTTGTTTATGTGGATATTCATATTCCATGTAAGGTTTTAATCGAGAAAGACACCAAGGTACTTATTTGAACAAGTTGTCTTATATTTTTCTTTTGTAGTTTGAACCACATGTTACAACATTTGTATCTAGAAGTATTATAGTGTACACCTGCATAATACCTACATATGCTTCGATAAATAACGTTAACGATTAAAGTGATAAACCACTATCGGAATTGGCACTGAATTTTACCGTATAATTTTATTATGAAAAGTTCAAAATATAAATTATTTCAGTAAATACTAATATATTATGCACATTGAAATTTTAAAACAATCCTATACGCTAAAAATTTAATATTTTCTGTGTGTACGAATACGAATTCTGGATTGCCGAAGTCTATATAAAAATAACATATATAATTATTTTACTAGATGTACAATATTTAAAACTTTACACATAGTTGTCAATTTCTCATCCAATAAAACTAAAAATATCCACTCAGTCGATAATCCTAAGACACGTATTCAATAATATCCCTCAGTTTATTCTATCTTAAAACAAAAAAGTTAAAAAAAAAAAAATTCTGCTAGTGGGTACTGCACTGCTATATAAATATATAATAGTGGGTGGGTCACTGCAATGAACGTATGAAATTTCAATTAAACTATGTTATATAGGTTGGCATATTATAATCATATAATAAAGATAGGTATATGTGTCAGTTTTAATTGAGAATTGCTAATGAGTTAAATACAAGTAGCCAATAATAATTTTAAAAAAAGGTGCTCTGCTGTACAGTAGGTTACAAGTGGGTCACTGTATAATGGATGGTATTAAATTTGAATTCAAGGTTATAATATCATTGTATAAGAAAAACGATTCTGAGCTTAGATGATATGTCAGTCTAGGTATAAGACATATTATATTAATTGAGAATTGCCAATGAGCTAAATACAAGTCTTCCAACACAGAGACCGATCAATTCGAAAATCTCTCAGGCGACGACTGGTATCTATGTATTGTTATATATAGCCAGATAGTACGTTCGTCTTTCATCGGCCCACAGCATTACCTTTTCGAGCCCGTTATTTTTTCAAAAGACTATTATTATTATTATTATTATTATTTATATAGTATAGGTAGGTACCTAGGTTCCATGACAATTTAGCGCAGTCATTTTAGCTCACGACAATTCAGCGATGACATTTCCGCTTAACACAAGTCAGCGTGAAGCCGCATCTATCCATGTACCCCACCTGGTCAAAATAGGCTGCGGAGGTAATGGAATATCAGGTGCAACAGATTTTAATATTTGAATACGTGACGGTGCCTTAAGAAATGATTTTTTTACATTGGATACGAGTTGATCGACGTTTTTATACTTATACTCCTTCATATAAATAATTGTCAAATATGCACTTATAAAATGAAAAATGGTCAAATATGCACTTATAAATGAAAAATGGTCAAATATGCAAAATATTATGCAACTATAAATTTTAAATATAAACTTGTATTGCTATGAAACAAATTTCTATATTAGTTAGCTATGTTTTTGATGATTATTTAAAAACATGCAAACTCCTAGAAGTCCCGAGCCCTAGTACTTACTTTCTGATACATGGACCCGTCCTGAGCACTTTTGATTTCCATTGCACCTCCAAATTATTTTGTTTTCATCTCGTCTGTCCTGTCTATGAATATAATTGTTGTATACTAATAATTTTTTTCCCCTTTGACTAGTTATATATTGTAGTACAGACATTATGTTGTTGAATGTTGAAAGCCGAAATACATTACGTATACTAACCACAAAATTATTTTATACTAGTTACCTACCTATATGCCTATATCAGACTATCTCGATTATCTAGACACCAATAGATAATAACTTCTGCTGCTGCATCGATAACACGGAAATTCTTTCAATTAGATATTTTTAAATTGCGCTGAATTGTCGCACGCTAAAATGTAGTGAGCGCTGATTTGACGATCGCCAAGATGTCATATGCGCTTAATTGTCGTGCGCTATAATTACCACGCTCAATAAACGTGCGCTTAATTTACCATGCGCAAATTACGGTACACCAGGTACCTAATATTCTGATATTAAGTTTTGTATTACTCTGTGACTCGATGTATACTAAAAAGGTTTAGCCACTCAGAATCTTAAAGTTAGTTTGTTTGTTAAGTTAAATAATATATAACTGATAATATTACACTTGTGTCACCTTTTTGACTTAATCCTAATTGAATATTTTACACTTTTTGTGTGTTATTCAATACATTTTGATATTATCTTCAAGGCTACAGTTGCAACAAATTTTCGTGAGGAGTTTAAAACTAAATTATATATTTTCATAATATAAAAACCAACTAAAAAAGAAATTTATATATTGTGATAATTATCTAAAAAATGTTTTTTTATGGATTACCTACATGTGTGATAAAATGTGTATTTTAAATTAAATATTTTTATTGTATAAAGTCTAATAGTTTTTTTTCGAAACAAATCTCATCATCTAGATTAATTTAAATTTGTCTATGTAAACATTGTAGGCTACTACACTTGAAAGAGCTAAACGTGTAAAGGCCCTGTCACAGTGTCACACACGCATCCGATCCGTCAGGGCATCCGTGTACTAAGAAATACGAACTTATTGTTTTTCAATGGATATTTTATTCATACTCATCCGAGCTGAATCTGGTCTGAGCTTTCTGAGATCACTCCGATGAACTTGATCTGAAGAGTTTCGTTAATAGTTTTATTTAATCTTTTCATGGTAGAAGATATACCTACGTCCTGGAGATGATGTCGTAACTGGTAATGTATCTCATAGTTTCAAAAGAAAATATATAATTGGAAAAAATTCATAATTTAAAATTGAGAAGTTGACTTCTCCCAGCAACTAGCACTATCACTAGAAACTTAAAAATTTCACATATAGATATTTCGCTTGGAAATGTTCAGAATTAGCATAGGTACCCTTGGCGTTTTACCAGAAGGCAGAAATCATAATTTTTTAACGTAAGTATGTGTTAACGTAATTTTAGAACAACCACTGAAAACCTAGGATAGGTATATGCAGATTCTGAGTTTCCTTCCAAGTAAAATTTAGCAAATTAGTTGCACAATATCTTTGCAGTTTTTAGTTTCCTGGTCAAAGAGGGAGGAGGGAAACTTCACAGATTTATTGTGACCGGTATCTAATCTGCAGAACAAAAATTAATTTCAATTTTAATTCGTATTAAACAATCTATAGTTCTACTGTCAAAAAACCATAACAGTTTGTAAATTTAACAAACATGTTGTTACTTGTTAGTGCTATAATAAAAATGAACTACCCAAAAGTACTTATACGATATGTAAATTATAATATTCAATAGAACGTCAGGGCGACGAAACAGTTTATGTAGGTATACTAGGACACTAGGTACCTTATTATTGTATTTATTGTCTACTGACTATATACTGGTTAGGTCGGATAAGAATTCAGAGGTACCTACCTTGTATGTGATAATAGTAATAGTTAGATAAATCCCAGTCCGGTAGTCTGATGTCTGGCAACGATTACAAAATAGTCAATTATTTTGTTGCATTTACCTATTTTAACACATTTTTCTAGCCACCGATGCTGCCGCTTATTTATTATATTATTACTTTACAGTTTTAGTTAGTAGAGTAATTAACAAAATTGTGGGCAAGTGGGTAACTGTAATGGATAGTGTTAAATTTGAATTCAATGATATAATAACATTGTATAAGAAAAACGATATTGAGCGAAGACGGTTAGTCCACCTATGATATTACTAACTAGGTACTAGGTGTATTTTATGCTATTATGGTAAATAAAATAATGTATAATATATAACCTATTTACATGGAACCTTCTTTTAAATTTTCAATCCTTAGCTATAAAAGTTGAATATTTTATAAATTTAGCTACAAAATCATTTTTCAATTTTCAATTTCATACATTTTATAAAAATTCGAACTTTAAATGCTTGTATAAAAGATTCTGCCTATGTATTTTTAATATTTTTCAACTGCTATTGTAACAATATATCAGAAGCCTGGTGTTCAGTTTTCACTCTTATTCACCAACAAATACAATTTTATTGACAATTATAGAAAAAAACTAAAAAAAGGTGGGCAAGTGGGTGTCGCTCTGCTGTACAGTAGGTTACAAGTGGGTCACTGTATAATGGATGATATTAAATTTGAATTCAACGATATAATAGCATTGTATAAGAAAAACGATTCTGAGCGGAGACGGTACCTATGTCAGTCTAGGTATAAGACATATTATATACTTATCTATAGAGTATAGGCTTCTTCAACGATATCGATATCGCGAACTTTGAAAAAAAAATGGAAAATGAAAATGTCCCTAAACAGTTCAAAATAAATCAAAATATTTTGAAAATGTTATCGTGTATAGAAAATGCAATTATAAGCAACCAGTGAAAATTTCATGTATCTACGATCATTTGTTTTAGAGTTACACCAAAAACCAAAATCTATTTTTTGGAAAACCGATGTATAGGCACATTTTTATTTTCAATTTTTTTTTAGTTTTTTTTCTAAAAATATCAATTTAATTTTATTTGTTGGTTGAAAAATCTTGAAAATTTAATACAAGGCTCCTACTATATTGTTACAATGGCATTTGAAAAATATTAAAAATCCTTAGTCACAGTTTTTTTTATAAGCATTTAAAGTTCAAAAATTGACAAAATATAGAAAATTCACGAAAATTAGCAAATTATTTTGAGTTAAGAATTCGTAAAAATTTTCTTTTGTAAATCTAAGGTTTTAAAATTTAATACAAAATTCCTTATAAGATTATCTACCTTTATCAAAAAAAAAAATATCTATAAGAAAGTCATTAATTAATGAATAATGATATCCAATTTTGTATATCTGATATTGATCAGGTTAATTCAGTTGTAACACAAAATATTAGTGACTTAAATACTTTAAATCTAGGCAATAAGCAATTTTCCATATTTGCTATGAATATAAGTAGTATTAAGTGCCATTTTGATAAATTGTTAGTATTATTAAGTACTTCAATGGTTAATTTTGATATTGTTATTTTATATGAAACTTGGCTTTTAAATGATGTAAATTGTATTGTTAATGTTCATCAATCCTTTAATTCTCTTGCTGTAAATAATAAATCAGATGGTGTTACTATCTTTATTAAGAATAGATATCTAGTCAAAAATGTTTGTACTAACCTTATGTCTAATGTTAATTCCATTGAATTCAAATTTGATATCAATGGTATAGAGTTTGTTGTTATGGGGTGTTATAGGTCCCCTAGTGATAATATTGATGCATTTTTATATTCTTTAAATAATTATTTGACACAAAGTTCTGATATTAAATATCATATTATTTGTGGTGATTTTAATATTAATATTTTAAAAAGTAGTTATCTAAAGGTTATTAATTATTTAAATATTTTTGCTGGTTTTGATTTTTATTCTTGCATTAATAATGTAACGAGACAATCAAATACTGCTGATTCGTGCTTAGGTCATTTCTTCATTAAGATAATTTTACCTGGTAATATTAAATCATATGTTTTCCTATCTTCAATTACAGATCATTTTAGTATAATCCTATCTATAAAACTTAAATGTTAATCAATAATCCGTATAGTAATTGCAATATTATGAATAAAGTTTTAACGGTTATTGATTTTGATGAATTAAATTTATGTATTAATAATTTAAATTGGGATATTATACTAAGTTGTAATGATATCAATAATGATGTTTCTAATTTTATAAACAAGATTGATATATGTATAATTAATTTTACTAAAAAAATGTCTAGAAAATTTAATTCTTTTAATTATAAATTAAAATCATGGATAACAAAAGGAATCATTGTTTCTATCAGGCACAGAGAAAAAATGTATGGTCAAAAAGTTCAAAAATCCAAATAATACTACATTAATTTCTGAGTATAACAAATTTAGAAATTTACTTTACATTTTGATTAAGAAAGCCAAAAGTATTTATTATCATAATAAAATATACAATAATTAATGCAATGATAAAAAACTTTGAGAAACAATTAAATATGTGACTAATAAGTAATAACACATCAAATAATTCTAAAAATACAGTACATTCTTTAACAAACAATGAGGGCTCTAAGATATTTGATAATAAAATTATTCCTATTATTTTTAATGATTTCTTTTCCACAGTAGGGAGGAATATCTATGATAATATTTTAAATAAAAATTATATTAAAGATAATTTTCAGGATTTAAATAAGGGGTGCTATGTGTATGATAGTATATATTTTACTCCTATCACTTGTGATGAAATTGTAAAGTTCATATTTAAAATTAAGGCTTATTGTTCTTTTTATGAAAATAATTTATCAAATAAGGTATTAAAAATGACTGCCACATCTATTTCAAAACCTTTGGAAATTATATTTAATAAAGTGATTGAGTTAGGTATATTTCCTCATGCCTTCAAAAAAGCAGGGGTTATACCATTATTTAAATCTGGTGATAAATGCTTACCAGAGAATTATAGACCAATATCTTTAACCCTATCAATTTCAAAAATCTTAGAAAAATGTATTAAATTGTATATTTTTTTTTTTATAGGTTATAATAAATTTAGAGATAGGATGTTGATGACTCTAAAATTTTTTTTTTTAGCTCCTATAAAATGCTAAAAATTTGTTTCATGTTCTCTTAATTAAGAATATCCTAATATTATTTTGCATTTTTAGCCATTTTAACTTCATTTTTTAATATTTTTGAATACCTAATTTATTCATATTTAATGACATTTTTTTCAGTGTGTACAATGAGGGACATTTTTCTCAAATTTTAGATTTGTGGTTTTTTCTTATAGTAATATAATATTTTATATTATTTCTACTTTATTTAGATAATGAGTGAAACGATGAATGTATTGATTTTACAATGATGTGTGTTTTTTTTTCAATTTTTTATTTTTGTGTCTGTCATCGAGGTTTGTCGACTGCTTCGATTTTCTTCAACAGTATCTTGTTCGATGGGAAAGTGAATCTAGTTAGTGCATTCGGAAGGTCAAATTTTAAAATTCTCAATAGTTTTCACAAGCGCCGAGAAAAACAACATAAAAATTAAGGAAAAACGGTACATTTTACGCAAAATTGGTTTTCCACAAAATCGATTTTGGTTTTTGTTATTACTTTATAACAAATTACCATATATACATGACATTTTCACTGATTGTTTATAGTTCCATTTTCTATACATGATAAAATTTTCAAAATATTTTAAGTTATTTTGAGCTCTTTACGGACATTTTTAGTTTCCATTTTTTTTTAGTTTTATTTACTAAAATTTCAATAAAATTTTTTTTTTGGGTACAAAAGCTTAAAAATTTAACAGAAAGCTCCTAATAATATATCGTTTCAAAGACAGATGAAAAATATTAAAAATCCTTAGTCACAGTTTTTTGTTATGAACAATTAAAGTTCAAAAATTGACAAAATATGGAAAAATCACGAAAATTAGCAAATTATTTCGAGTTAGAAATTCTTTTTCTTTTTAAATCTAAGGTATGAAAATGTAATACAAGATTCCTCATAAGTTCGTCTACCTTTATCAAAAAAAAAATGTCTGCAAAAAACTAAAATTAAATTGTTATGAGCGTTTGAAATTCATATTTATACAACATTTCATATTCACTCGATTTCTCGTGTAACGATTTTCTTATTTTGTTGTGATTAAAAAACGAATGACTTTAAATACTTGAAAATTTCACTGAATGTTCATATTAGCATTTCCTATACACCATACAATTTTGAAAATATTTTAACTTTTTTTGAGCAGTTTGCGGACATTTTCAGTTTTCAATTTTTTTTATAAATATCAATAAAATTTTATATATTTGGTAAAAAAGCGTGAAATTGTATTGCAAAGCTCCTGATATATTGTTACAATAGCAAATGAAAAATATTAAAAATTTAAGGCACAATTTTTTTTTATAAGCAATTAAAGTTCAAATTTTAATAAGGATTGAAAATATAAAACAAGATTCCACGTAAATAAGTTATATATAAATTACTTTATTCATCTTAGTATCATCAAATATACTTCGTAATATCATAGGCTGACTAACCGTATGTCAAATGACATATTTCTATAGACAATTTTTGTTCTATACTTTTTAGCCGTTAGTCCAAAATTTAACAAGTTATATTGTAAAATTGAAAAGAGGGTACGCACCCCCTTTTTAAGGGATGGAGAGCTATAGATCCAAAATATTTTGACTTCTTTTGAGTTGTTTACAGACATTTTCAGTTCTCAATTATTTTAGTTTTTTTTTCTATAAATATCAATAAAGTTTTATTGGTTGGGCCGAAAAGTGTAACAATTTAATACAAGGCTCCTGATATATTGTTACAATAGCAATTGAAAAATATTAAAAATACATAAGCAACATTTTTTTTATAAGCATTTAAAGATCGAATTTTGACAACATTTATCAAAATCTCGAAAATTATCAATCATTGTAATTAATAAATTATAAAATGTTTCAGTTTTTAAAGCTGAGGATTTCTAATTTAAAACAAGATTCCACGTAAGTAGTTAATTCTGTTACCAAAAAATCTAAAAAAAATACACTAGCACAGTTTATTTTTATGGTCATTTTAAGTTCAAATTTTGGACGAAATTACATATTAAAAAACCTAGAATAACTATTTTAGTTATTTTGTTGTGATTGAATAATAATATTAAGGGCATTGACATCATGTCTCTAGTTATCTTATAATTAAATGTATCAAATACTAATCAGAATTGTTAATTAGTTATTATATAGGTATACTATAATCAGTTTTAAAATATAGACATTAAAATATATTATATAAGGCCTTTTTTAAATATTATATAAGTAGTATATGGGCACGTATGGTACACTTTTTATATTACAAAAAAAGCGCCTTAAAAAATCTTTAAAAATTGAATAAAAAACATTAAAAAATGCATAAACAACATAAAAAAGCATAAAAAAACACACAAAAAAGCATAAAAAAAATCTAAAATAACATTGAAAAAACATTTTTACTGTTAAAAATTACAAAAAATCTAAACAAATCTGTTAAAATTACAAAAAATTTAAACAAATCTGTTCAAATTCAATATCATTATTTTTTAAAAATTTATGCATTTCATATCTATATTTAACACGTGTCCAATTCGGACACGCGTCATTACATTTAAATTTTTTAAAAATTCTATAAATTTATGTATTTTTTTCTATATTTAACACGTGCGTTTTTTCCGCACGTGTTATTATTATCACAAAATCCCATAACTTCCTTATTATCATTTTTATTTTAACGCTCACCCGAATGGGGCGCGCGTTATTAAAATCCAAAAATCTTTGAAAACGATTTTACACTATGATACTATGAGGGGGACTTATAAAGAATTAAAATCAAAAATGTTTAATGTAAAAATGAAGATTCTAACATAAATAGTAACGGAGTTATACTTAAATGAAAAATATGAAACGGGGGGTAAACTTTTAATATGTAGTGTAGATAAGCATATAAAACATATCTGTGTTGTTCCGACTTGATAATATCAAATATTAAATGAAATATATATATATATATATATATATGTATATATATTTATGTATGTATACCCGCGCAACTATTCATGCGGCTAAAATGTATATGTATATGTATATATATATATATATGTATGTATACCCGCGCAACTGAAGTTGCGGCTAAAATGTATATATATTCTATATTTAACGCGTCCCCCATTCGGACTCTTTTACATACATTTTTACGTACATTTTTATCTTTAACACATTCATGTTCATTTTTATTTTTATATGTTTTATTACACTTTTCACAATAATAAGAAGAACCATAAAAACCTGCCATTTTTGTAATAACATCAAAATGATTACCATTTTTATACAAATAAATTTTAGTTTCTTTATCATCACCTTTATAAATTAAAGCATTTAAACTTTCAGCACAAATAATATTTATTTGTATATCTAGTATTTTTTCCACATTTTGAATATCATCCAATGTAAATCCTTCTTCATTATATTCTTTTAACATATTACATAATTCTAAAGCTAAATCTTTTTGAATTTTTCAACCTATCTTCAATTGTTTAATTTTATTAGAATCTAATTCATGATCTAAAATATTATTTGTTTGAGTAGATAATGCAACAACAATAGCTCTCGGACAACATAAATTATCATCATTATTAATCTTAATAATACTTCTTTTAGTATGGATATCTTCTGATAAATTTATTATTTTATTTCCATTTGAACCTCTGGGTATGTTTACTATTTGAACTTGAAAAGTAGTTTCTGTAATATCAATTTCTTCATTTGAAGTTAATAAACCATCAACTATAGATTTTAAGTTTACTATGATATCGTCAGATCTCATTCCAGTATATATGGGAGTTTTTATGTTTGGATTAAATAATGCAATACTTATTCTATCATCTTTTTTATATGCTGAATTGCTTTTAGCAAGTTTTACCATTTCATTTAAAGCTTTATCTATATAATTAATTTTGTATTCTGAATTACATTGTTTTAGATCTTGTAATAATGCTTGTTTAAAACTAATTTTATATTCAGCTTTATGTATCCTAAATTTATTTTGGACTTGTGGATTCAATTGAATTACGTCTATCAAATCATAAACTTTTGGTCTTCTTTTTAATGAAGTATTAAAATAATTTTCTTTAGTAAACAATGATTTATCTAACTTAAAGAAGGGATTTTTATCTAACATTTTCAATACAGCTTGCTTTTTTATATTTTCTATTAAACAATCTTTTTTCATTTTACAAACATTTTTTATATCATATTGTTTTGCTATTAACTTAAGTTCAGGTACTTTCATTTTTTCTAATATAATTTGATTCTGTAGAGACATTTTTATTAATTTATTGTATACAATTTATTGTATTTATTTTTAATTATAAAGAAAAAATTTTATTTTATTTTATTTTATATTATTTATGGAATTTATTTTTTAATAACAAAATTATTTTTATAATTTTATATTAAATGTTCTCTTTATTCATGTTTTCCGTTCTTTTTTTATGATAGTTTGATGTTAAATGTACAATATAGCATCTCAAATAAATTTTTTTTCCACATTCGCATATTTTAAAATCATTATTAACTTTGGTTTTCATACAAGTCTTACACCACTTTTGATTTTTACTAAATTCATCAGTTTTCTTAAAATCTTGACATTTTGTACATAAATAAACTTCCCCTAATTTTAAAGATTGTAATAATGAGCTATTATTATATATCATCTTTTCATAAAGACTAATAATTTTGCTGTTACGATTCATTGTCTTATATTTATTTTTATTTTTATTTATAAAGAAAAAATTTTATATATTTATTTTAATATCAATGTAATTGTATACACTATAGTATTTCAGGGTGTATGGAAATACACCCTAAAGATATTTAAAATAAATATAAAAATTAGTACTATTGTAAATGAATTTGAGGTGGCTGGTTTGAAACCAGTCACTTATAATATTATAGTAAAAATCATGGTCTGTTTTTCCGGCCATGATTTTATTAAAGAATTTATGGGTTTTTATACAAAACCTGACGTACCCCTAATTTCAGGGGAACGCAAGATTAATAAAATTAAAGAGAATTTATGGAATTTGGTGACAACATTGACACGTGTCCAAATGGGACACGTGTCAATAATAACATGCGTGAATTTCACACGCATGTTATTATTGACACGTAAAATTAAACAATTGAAGATAGGTTGAAAAATTCAAAAAGATTTAGCTTTAGAATTATGTAATATGTTAAAAGAATATAATGAAGAAGGATTTACATTGGATGATATTCAAAATGTGGAAAAAATACTAGATATACAAATAAATATTATTTGTGCTGAAAGTTTAAATGCTTTAATTTATAAAGGTGATGATAAAGAAACTAAAATTTATTTGTATAAAAATGGTAATCATTTTGATGTTATTACAAAAATGGCAGGTTTTTATGGTTCTTCTTAATATTGTGAAAAGTGTAATAAAACATATAAAAATAAAAATGAACATGAATGTGTTAAAGATAAAAATGTACGTAAAAATGTATGTAAAAGAGTCCGAATGGGGGACGCGTTAAATATAGAATATATATACATTTTAGCCGCAACTTCAGTTGCGCGGGTATACATACATATATATATATATACATATACATATACATTTTAGCCGCATGAATAGTTGCGCGGGTATACATACATAAATATATATACATATATATATATATATATATATATTTCATTTAATATTTGATATTATCAAGTCGGAACAACACAGATATGTTTTATATGCTTATCTACACTACATATTAAAAGTTTACCCCCCGTTTCATATTTTTCATTTAAGTATAACTCCGTTACTATTTATGTTAGAATCTTCATTTTTACATTAAACATTTTTGATTTTAATTCTTTATAAGTCCCCCTCATAGTATCATAGTGTAAAATCGTTTTCAAAGATTTTTGGATTTTAATAACGCGCGCCCCATTCGGGTGAGCGTTAAAATAAAAATGATAATAAGGAAGTTATGGGATTTTGTGATAATAATAACACGTGCGGAAAAAACGCACGTGTTAAATATAGAAAAAAATACATAAATTTATAGAATTTTTAAAAAATTTAAATGTAATGACGCGTGTCCGAATTGGACACGTGTTAAATATAGATATGAAATGCATAAATTTTTAAAAAATAATGATATTGAATTTGAACAGATTTGTTTAAATTTTTTGTAATTTTAACAGATTTGTTTAGATTTTTTGTAATTTTTAACAGGAAAATATAAGGTCGGTTTTTTTTTTAATGATTTTTCAATGTTATTTTAGATTTTTTTTATGCTTTTTTGTGTGTTTTTTATGCTTTTTTATGTTGTTTATGCATTTTTTATGGTTTTTTATTCAATTTTTATAGATTTTTTAAGGCGCTTTTTATGTAATATAAAAAGTGTACCATACGTGCCCATATACTACTTATATACATAAGCTAGATGTTGAACAGTTCATTTAAACTATTAGTTTATAAGATCGTAATCAGAAAATTAATTATTCTTGTTAAGATACTTACTTAAATAGTATCATTTGTATTTGAAATACACATTTAAATACTGTCTTTCAAAAGTAGTTGAATATAATTAATACAAATACCTTCTAAAAGTATTCGAAATACCTACTTCACAAGTTCCTAATTTTTTTGTATACATATATGATAATAATTAATAACAATCGCAGTTACTAATAAAAAAATATGGCTCTAAGAAATTTTATTATTTAACCTTAGATTCTATTTTACCTATGTACTTAAGATAGATCATGTCCCTCATGACTACTTCCCGGTGCTCACTGAACTACATCTAACTTCACTGGTTGATAGAAGAGCAACTGCTAATCTATCATTTTTACGAAAGCTCTTGGACGGATCAATAGACGCTCCCACTCTTCTCTCCAGTATCAATTTTAAAGTACCACAGCGTTCCCTCCGTTCTTATACAACATTCTCCATCCCAAATTGCTCTACAAACTACGGCCGTAATAATCCTATCTACCGTATGATGCGCATAGCAAATGAACAACCATCATTCCCTACCTAAACTAATCTTATTGTTATAATTGTTATTTACTGTTTTATTAAAAATGTAATTATTAATATTTAAATATTTAAATGTAATTTTATACTTAGTGTAGACTTGTAATGTAATTGGGCTCTGCCCGTAATGTTTGAAATAAATAAATAAATAAACTTATTGGTACCTACATTTAACATAAAATGTACTGGTAAATTTATCGATATTTTTTTTACGTAAATTCTACATCTCAAACGATAGTGTCCGCGTTCGTGGTTTTTAATTTTTTCGACTCTGTTTTCGAAAGCCAGGAAAACAACAGGTGACAGTAAATCTAGAGTGCACACAGCTTTTGGTCAAACAGTAATATGCAGTGTTAGTCTGGCTAATGATTGGGCCCCTGGGCCCTGGCACAATAATTTTTTATTTTTAAAAAAAAAACCTTTTACCTAGGTAATTTCTTTTTCTGTATAGGTACAAAAAGAGTCAAAATATTAAAAAAATTGTATGATCTATTGAAAATGAAAATATAAACATTCAATTAAACTTTCATGAATATACATTTATTCGTTTTTGAATTACAAGAAAATAACAAAATCACTACATGAGAAATCGAGTGAATGTCCAATATCTTATATAAATATGAACTTCAAACACTCATAAAAATTGAATTTGACTTTCTAATAGACATTTTTTTTTTTTTGATAAAGGTGGACAAACTTATGAATAATCTTGTCTAACATTTTCAAATCTTAGATTTCGAAACGAGAATTTTTACGAATTCTCAACTCAAAATAATTTGCTAATTTTTGTGATTTTTCCATATTCAGTCAAGATTTGAACTTTAAATGCTTAGCTTAGCCGCTTAGGTATAAACAAAAACTATGGATAAGTATTTTAATATTTTCAAATATAATCATTGTAGCAATTTAGCTGGAGATTTGTATTAAATTCTCAAGCTTTTTTACCCAGCAAATAAAGTTTTATTGACATTCATTGAAAAAAATATTAATAAAATTGGAAACAGAAAATGTTCCTAAACAGTTCACAACAAATTAATATATTTTGAAAATTGTATTGTGTATAGAAAATGCAAATATAAAAGAATTGTGAAAATTTCATGTTATACGGTCATTTGTTTTAGAGTTCCATCAAAAACCGAAATCAATTTTGAGGAAAAGCGATTTTGCGTAAAAATTCCCGTTTTTCCTTATTTTTTATATTGTCTTTCCCGGAGCTTTTACTATTAGGAATTTTTACCTCTCCAATGCACCAACAATATTCACTTTCCCATCAAACAAGATACTGAAGTTGAAAATCGAAGCATTATTTCGACTACTTATCGTGTACATAGACGCAAAAAAAAATAATAATAAAAAACACACACATCATTGTAAAATAAATACATTCATCATTCTACTGAGAATCTAAAATAATATAATAATATAAATACAGTAGTATGTTATAATTAATTAGACATTTGGAAAGTCGGTAGTTTTAATTCGATATAAATAATTAAAATATTCTAGTGGGGTTTTTTTCTTTAATGTGTCCTATAACTGATAGACATTGAAACATTTTTTTTGACCTTGGTAAATGCTTAGAAAATTTTTCAAAAACCACTTATAATCAATTTTGTTTAGAGATGAGAGAGCTCTAATATTTTTATCACGAGTAACAAATCTATGAAAAATGTACCCAAAAATTTTTTTGGGTTCAATTCTTATCTCTAAAAATGTTAGGCACTTGTACATTTGTACATTATTAAAATAAAATTTTTTTTTTCCCGTGACGGCTTTATTTTCCAATGAATGTTGTACGAGTACAGTATTCTACAAGTGGGACACTGTGTAATGTATGATATTAAATTTGAATTCAATGACATAATATCATTGTATAAGAAAAACGAATTTGAGCGGAGACGGTATGTCAGTTTAGGTTTAAGACATAATATTATATAGTATTACTAATAGTCATTAAATAGTAAAAATAATCATTTTCATTTTCATTTATTTTTCACATTTACTTAAATACATTTTACTACTTATTGCGATATTTACTTTTATTTTGAATGGTTCCACCAAATGTATTTGTAATCTCACTAATCTATAATATTTGTTGGAAAAGAAACTTCGTTTCTACCGAGTGTCCCATGACAGCAGCAATCACTTTTTTCATAAACATGTAATCGGAGGTCTGGCGGAGGGGTCATATAAATTTACTTGAGCAATTGAAAGAGTTAGAATTAACTTGTAGCAAATGTTGATGGTTATAATTGTTAAAAGCATTAAGCGTTGTTGTACAATGTACTTAAATAATACTTTACTAAAAAAATTAAAAACACAAAATACACAATACTTTTTCGGTATCTGTATGTAATATTGTTTTCAGTGATGTTCGAATAAAAATGTGTTAATGTTTTGCAAATAATTGTAGGTAACTATTAGTTGTTAATTTTTCTTAATTCAAATTTCTTTTAGGATTAATTTTATGAGACAATATTAGTTGGTACTAATTCTATTAGGGGGCCACGTGATGTTAGACCTCCTCAAAAGATTTTTAGCTTATAATAATTTAAAGTCATATTTTCAAATTCTAAAAACAGATTTTAAATTATTTAAGTATCAATATATAATTAGGTAAGTATAATCGACATTTCAAACAATGGTCAACACTCGAGCTATTTATATTTAATACGAACACGTATATATTTACTATTGCTTTAGTAAAATTAAACATTTCGATGATAATCGATGTAAACTAATATCCTACTAATTCCCCTCCTTCAACTTTTAAATTAAATTCTGTATTCTAAAAGTTTAATGTAGGCCCCATCTTGTAAATCTATTTTATGTTATATTATTTTAATGTTTATGTGTATTAATTGTAATAAAAGGGCTCACTCCGTTTAATTTTAACAAATAAACAAACAAATAAATGCCTCCTAATAACGTACAATATGTAACTACCTATATGGATGTAGACTTATAGTATTAATTTTACTGGATAAATTATTTTTACCTACTTATAACCTACCCACCCTCCCAAAATTTTAAGTGGTTCAGTTATACCACCTTAATTTGATATTATACAACCTTATTGCAATACCTTAAGTGCGTACTCGGTGCTACTGATTGTATATAGACTATTGATAATAATGTTTCAGTGCGTATAGATGTCTACAAAAAAAAGTATCAAATTTTACACTACGATAAATTGTTAAGTAGAAGTACCTATATAGTGCTTATATATGGCCTACCTATATATAATAACTTATTAATAAGTATATGAAATGTTTACACTTCTAATATAGGACAATATTATATATGTCAATAGATTTTTTACTAAGAGAAAATACAATAATATACCTAGTCGTGTTGTAATTTTGTTTGTTTCAATCGTATTTTATAGCCGCATTGGTAGTAAAAATGTAAACCTCCAGGAAAATAAACGTATACAACAGTTGTATAGTATGCGCAGTCGAGATGGTTAAAAAAAAATTGAATTTCCGAGAAGTCCATAATTTCATATATAAATCCTTCGAGTACTTAGTTCCTTGGATTTATTCGACATACAAAGATTTAACAGCTCAAAGTAATGTGTCTATACTATATAAAGCTATTTTTGCTGTACAGTTGACATAATATAATATGGCTGTCATATATACACGATATAGCGAATCCAGTAGAGTAGGAATGCAATAAAGTAGAATTATTGCAAAATGTAAAACAAACAATTCAACCTACATAATATAGTAAAATATTACCCTAATCTATAATATTATGATGCATGCAACTATAAGTATTTACTTAACTTTCGTAACATTGATTTGAAAATAATTTCATCTTAGATGTATATTTACATACCTATGAACCGGTACCTTTCATCTTGTGATGATTAATTTATGATTAGGTTAAAACAACCAGCAAAGTGGTTCGAGGGCTTGTCAAACTTTATATACTGACCATACTATTTACATACCTCTATATACAGCCTGTATAGCATAAGGAAAAAAAACATGAGTACGGCCCAAGGTGCCCCGAACCACAGGTTAAGAACCGCTGTATTGTAGTAAACTAAGCACCGTTCAGAACCAGTTTTAAGTAAAAAAAGGTATACAAATGTTTGGTAATAACTAATAACAATACATCAGTATCCTGCGATGAGGTGGACGAAATAAGACATGCTCTTTACGTACAGCTCCTGCATACTGTCAATACTTATATAGTTATAATATCATATAAGTGTAAATTGCTTATGTGTATAATAAAGTACGCATATACTATAAGTTAGGTTACCCTGGCACCCCAATGTTCGATTTTTTTTTTAACCATTAATTTATTGTACTATAATTTGTACCAATTTGCACCACCAATTATTTCCCCCCCCCCCCCCCCCCCGGAAAAGGTAAGTTTTTAGTCATTATAATATAATATAGGTGTATACTACTAGGTACTTATTACTATATATTATTACTGTTATAGTAAGTGGGTAACCCAATTCAAATTATTATTTTGACGTTCTTTGGTAAAAATATTGTTTTGCTCAAACATGAGTATGTCTAGTTTAAAAAATATATATAAATATAAATAACCTAATATTTACGTGTTACCTATTTCTAGGTCAATTTTTATTAGTAACATTATCAGGTCCGTAATGTTAGTATATTTATTCTGTAAAGTGGATTACTTTAGATCTCCTATATTATTTATGATCTATTATTCGTAGGACTGTCATAGATATTGTCAAGCACAGACGATGATCGTCCATCAATCATCAAACACACGACTACGTATGGTCGATCTTCACTCACGGTAGAACGAAGCCCCGAGATTTGCTCTTCTATTAAAATACCGAACGATCATTATTTCGTATATTCTACTGTCGGAGGTAGCGATCATAAATATAGTTGTTAGTGGGAGCTATAACATTTTCCGCAGTGAAATAAAAATCACATCGAATGTTTCTTTTATTTACGAAACACTGTTATAATCAAATTGAGTTTATTTTTGTAACCCCGCAATGACCATGAAACCACACTGAAACCAATAACGTACTGGATTAAATTGTCAGTATGTTATTGCAAGATAAAAATGTACTTAGTTGTAAACATTTTTTCGCTACTTATCATAACTTATATATTTTCAATACAGTATAAAAAATGATAATACGTATAACTTACCAGTTACCTACTTACTAAATCTAAAACAACTCCAGGCTATATAAATTGTGTGTTATTTTTATTATTTCAATCATAAATATATTAGTCTTAAACATAATTCTAGTACACGCTAAAAGGAGATGGCATGTAACTAGATATTTTTTCTCTGATAAAAAATTATAATATAATATACAATATTGCTTTTAATCTCTGTAATATACTAAGTAGATACGCAAGGTAAATAGATTCCAAAATTGTAATTTATTATAATCTGTATATTATCTTATAGTGTTTTCTGCGTATATTATAAATTAATTACAATTTGCACAGTCGATATTGTTTAATTTTTTGTTCTTCTCATTAGTTTTGTTTATGTTTAGTTATCTTCATTGTATGGTACTTTTCCTTTTAGATTATTTGAATTTATAGTTATGTTTTTAAATTCACCATGTTAACTAGGAAACTGTACATTTTAAAATACGAGCTCTTGTCTCTTCCACGGCTCCACAAGCCATAGCTTCCGGAGACAAACTATTTCTTATTTATTTAAATCTTTAGTCTTTGAGACGAATTTCAGAATTTTGTATTGTTGTATTATTGTAATTCGTTTTTAATATCATAAAATGAGAATAAAACTAATCTATAATATTATAATATTTTAAACTTTAAACAGGAAATTGTTGGACCAAAAAACAATAGAAATAGAAATACAATTAATATAAATATAAAAAGGGGGAATTAGGTTGCTGTAGTAGCTCACTGTAATGTTTGTAATTAATTTGAATTCAATAGTTAGTCATAGTTAATAGAAAAAGCGCAATTTCTATTACCATATAATATTATTATTTGTAGCTAACGGAGTAAACTATACTCCGATACTCGATCGTATTTCAATTTAGGTAATAATAAAATGTTGAAAAAATGAATTTTGTTAACAATAAACATTAAAAAAAAAAATTTTATCTCATATTATAAAAATACATATTTTTTATTACGACAATGACTCTCTTTACAACAAAAGAGGATAATTGAAAATATAGTGTTTGAGTACACCTCAAATATTCCAAAATCAGAATTTGTTTAGTGACTCATCCTGTATATAGAGGTATGTAAATAGTATGGTCAGTATATAAAGTTTGACAAGCCCTCGAACCACTTTGCTGGTTGTTTTAACCTAATCATAAATTAATCATCACAAGATGAAATGTACCGGTTCATAGGTATGTAAATATACATCTAAGATGAAATTATTTTCAAATCAATGTTACGAAAGTTAAGTAAATACTTATAGTTGCATGCATCATCATATTATAGATTAGGGTAATATTTTACTATATTATGTAGGTTGAATTGTTTGTTTTACATTTTGCAATAATTCTACTTTATTGCATTCCTACTCTACTGGATTCGCTATATCGTGTATATATGACAGCCATATTATATTATGTCAACTGTACAGCAAAAATAGCTTTATATAGTATAGACACATTACTTTGAGCTGTTAAATCTTTGTATGTCGAATAAATCCAAGGAACTAAGTACTCGAAGGATTTATATATGAAATTATGGACTTCTCGGAAATTCAATTTTTTTTTAACCATCTCGACTGCGCATACTATACAACTGTTGTATACGTTTATTTTCCTGGAGGTTTACATTTTTACTACCAATGCGGCTATAAAATACGATTGAAACAAACAAAATTACAACGCAACTAGGTATATTATTGTATTTTCTCTTAGTAAAAAATCTATTGACATATATAATATTGTCCTATATTAGAAGTGTAAACATTTCATATACTTATTAATTTTGCACGCTTCAACCAAACTTCTCCATATATTCCAGTCCATTGCATCTTCCAATCGCTTTGTCTCATCGGTATCTGAAATATCTTTCTTAACTCTATCTAACCACCGCTGTCGAGGTCTTCCCCTTGTTCGCTTTTTTGTTGGGTTTCGGATTAGGACATTCCGTATGACACTTTCACCAGCCCGTCAAACATGGCCAGCCCACTCTAATCGTTTCGCTTTTAAGAACAAACAGATATTTGGTTTGTTATATAACCTTTTTAGTTCATCGTTCTTTCGTCTCTCATATTCCCCAATTTGATTTCGCACAGGTCCGTAAATTTTCCGTAAGACTTTCTTTCGAAGGTGAGTAGCTTCACTTCGTCCCCCTGTGTTGTGGACCACGTCTCGCATGCGTACATTACTATCGGTCTGAGGTAGAAGGTGTATAATTTCTCTTTTGTAGCTTTTGACAATAATCTGGAGCTGAACATCCTACTCATGGCAAAATACGCTTTGTTTGCATTTCTTATTCTTAGCTGAATTTCATTATGCATATTATTTTTTGAGTTAATATTGACTCCCAAATATTTAAACTCATCTACTTGTTCAAAGGTATAGCGACCTACTTTTATAGCTGCTGTATTTACCATATGTCTAGACATAACTAGGTATTTAGTTTTATTCTCATTGATAACGAGGTTCATTCTGTGACTAGACTCAATTAATTTCTCTGTGACCTCCACTATATCATCTTTGGAGTCTCCTAGTATAACGATACTCATGTTAGTATTTATTAAGTAGGTAATGGTAATCAGTTTTTCTTGTTCACACGATATGTACATACGTACAGCATTGTAGTCTCGGCAGTCTTAAATTTACTACCACTATAATTGCAGTTGATCGATCGTAGTATCGTACTCAATTATAGTTTTATATTACATTTTTATAAAAAAATAATTGTAACATAAATAATTGGAAATGTGTATGTTTTGTTGTCTACTAATGTATTTTTTAATATAAAATAATTATTATAATTTTGGTTATGATAACATGAGATGTTTTATAAAAAAATTGGTAAGGGGGTCCGCGATTTCTAAAATTCTTTCATCAGGGGTCCGCGATCTACAAAAGGTTAAGAACCGCTGCTTTAATATAATATTATAAGTTATGACATTATGATATAATATAATAACATGTTGTAATGGGATTACGTAATATCATGTATTTGCTCATAATAACAACCAGGAATGCGACCACACCCAAAAGTGTTTTCGACTACGAATACCACTTTCATAGTCGTGAGGTCCATATCAAGGACGACTGTACACGCGCCGCTCACTTCAAAGGACGCCGCCACCATATATATAGGGGACAGCGAGACAGCCAAAGTAGATGTACCAGAGCCGCCAAGACCGAGCGAGCCGTTTAGCCACCAGCCATTACACACGACTTACATGGAGATTATCGACTACTACAACGAGTCAACTCACGACGCTGCAATTCACCACGGCTATATTAATTATTATTGGTTTTAATAAATTACAATTGATTTATATTTAAAATTGACTACATTTTATTGTAAAAGTGCAACAAGCTTTTGGATCCCTGAAGGGCCGCATGTAACAATGTGAAATTCTATTGGTTGAATTGCTAATATAATGTACAAATATTGTAATAATTTATAATACTTTTGAAATTACATTCATTATGATTTGTATTCTGAAAAAAAAGAATTTAAATGTTAAAATAAAAATATTGTGTAGGTAGTTATAACTAATTTTATGATATTGAACAATAATATTTGCATGCTCGAGAAGCTTATTTTACGGGTTCAACAATACATTAGTACGTTGTTCAAACAGAGATATATAACCCAGTCAGTTAATATTGTACTTACGAGTTTTAACAGACTTGTAAGTTTGCAAACATTGTCTTAATCACGAATATATTAATTTACCTAAAGTATGTTAACTAATTATACTGGAAACGATTTTGAAAAAATAATCGTAGACGCTCTTAAAAAGTCACGCATGTTATTGGAGTTACTTCTCGCTGATTATTTAAGTACAACAGTTTTAACATTTCAGGCATTTAAAATAAATAATATAAACACAGAAGAAACGTTAAAATATTATACCTCTGGGAACATGGGCATAATAATTAATTGTCTAGATGACCAGACTTTTGATCTATCTTTATTTTGCTGTAAGACACAAGGGGCACATTGTATTGTTGTCATTATAAAGGTACACAAGTAAGATATGTGTCTTATATTAACTTTATGAAACTATTTATTATTATTAGTATATAGTTAAAATGATTTGAATTCCGAATTACTGAGCTATATAAAGTATTAAACTTAACATTTAATCTGGGCCAAATTTTACTACTATTTGTTTATCTTTAAAAAGCTGGAAACTGTATTACAATTTTTCATAATTTTTATTTTATATATTGTATTTATTTATTTGACAACGGTGAACTTGTTTCTGCTATAGTAGGTACTTTGTGTTAAACAGTTATTCTAGACAAACATAAAATATTTTGGTTTATTTTTGAATAAATAATGTTTACTTCGTATTTTATATTGCACTACCTATAACCTAGCAGTATAATTTTGTATGATATATTGTTTATTTTTTTTTCAGTTACCATCAACTAATAATATAATATAATAGTATATTATTACAATTTATAAACCTTCAGTTCTGAAATAAAACATAACTGGTACGGTACCTATTTAATTTGTATCATAATATTGTTTTGAATTTTAAGCAACCCAAATACAATGGACTGAACTAAATACTATTAGTTGCCTCTCGAATAATCCAACAACAATACTTTTTTTGTTTGTTACAGCTGACGGATGTGGACATTCTTTACAATATTTTAGAAGATATTTGTATTACTATTATACTATAATGTAGGTAAAATGTTTTTCTTTACATTGATAATTGAAATTGAAATAAATTCGATGTTTTAAACATAAGTTATACAGGAAGTTAAATAAAGAAAGAAAAATCTCTGACAAAGATAAAGTTCTCTTCTTCAGTAGTAATAAAAACATTTTGATCTACGACCATTATATGAATTACAAGTACCAATGAAATACAAAAACTTACTTTTGAAGAGACATCTTCATTACGCAATACTCAATTAATATGATACTGAAATGGCATTCTTTGAGAATGTGTTTCAAAAATATTAAAGTAGGCACCAAATATTATTAAATTGTTATTACTTACTTTGATTAGTATTTTACAAAATATAATAATATTGTCACCATAATAAGGAACCCCTAAAAATGCATAATATAATTTTAACCTCTTAATGTGTGTTTGTACAATATTCTTATTTTTATGTGTACTTACTTTATGTATTATGCTTATCATTTTGTTCTAAGATGTATGTACATTAATTTATTTTTAAATAAATTATGTTTATTATTTTACTACGATTCAGTTTACTTTTTATGGTATGCTCATCTTTTATATGAAAGTTATATATTTTTTTTTTATCTACTTACTCATTAATTTTAAATGTAAATTATTATCCGATATTAAAAAAAAAGTTAATTTGAATTTAAAATTTATATTGAATGTAAATTCCTAAATGAAAATAATTCTGAATTGTATAATATTCAAATAAATCATCTGAAATAATTTAAGTGACTTATTTGAATTAAAAGAAGACTGTAAATATAATTATTTAATAATCAAAATTAATATGTCAGTTATCAGTTAACCTCTTATCAGTTATCACACAAGTAAGTAAATGGGAAAATATATTTTGATTTGAGATAGTAACGTAATGATGTGAACGTTTATTGTTCAAATAATATTTTATGTTTATTATGTACACAATTTATAATAACTATGCAGGTATTACAATGTCGGAATAGATGATTAAAATTAAAAACAACAGAATGACAATCAGTCATACTTTGCTAACCCACTTACACCTCACGGAGAAAGAATACTGCCTTTGAATAAAATGTGTCAACATATTCAAAAAATAATAAATTAAACTACAAAAATGATTTTCAAAAGAGAAAATCAATGGATATAATATTTTCAATATTATCAATATAATTGTATTTTCAATTAAGGATTCTATATGGCGATGGTATACCTATATGGCGATGATACCTATACTGAATGGATATCAAAGTTCGACACAAGACATATTAAGGGTAAAAATTCTTTTCAAATAGTCTTAAAACGAAAAATAAAATAAAATTACTGAACAATTTTCTACATTTCATTCTTGATGTTTATAAATTTAAAAAAAAAATCTTTAAGAAATTGAGGAAAAATTGGGAATCTGCTTAGAATAGAATTTGTTCACGAAATTCTCACTGAAAACGGCACATTGTGAGATATTTGAAAATAAAATACAACCAACTACTGAGAACAATTATTATTGTTTAGGCACATCTAATGACCAACCATGAATGAAAAAGGAAACGGGGATGAAACTATTGCAGTGCTTTCAAATTTCAATGACTATACACCACTACTATGGTGCATTCAATATTTCAATGACTATACACAGGGCGCAGAGAGAAACTTGAAACTAATTTATAACCATTAATAGGACGACTAAACAAATGGAAGCCTTATTATAGTTCACTGGATATTAATAAATAATAACAAGGAAAATCGAATCGAATGTAATCATTTAACGACAAGTTCGATATTGCAGGGAACTTGATTCATCCGCCAAATCGATACATGCCTGAATAAATAAAAAATAATACTCGGAAAATATCATATTTCCAATGAAATTACAAACAAAGCAATACGCCTTAAATTAAAATAAATTATGATCTAAAGAGTAAAGACAATCAAGTTGCAGAAAATCAGTGTTAACAAAACTGAAAATAAACAAAACAAGAACATTTTAATAGGTACCAAAATATGTTTTAAAGGGAATTTTAAAAAAAAACTTGGTAATTAGTTAGGACGCCTGGATACTTATAGCTGTTAAATTAATTGAAATGAAAAATAAATTAAATTAAAATCAGATTGATAAGAATAAAACGTATATGAATCATAAAATCCATATGATCACATATATGCCTCAAACAATAATGAATTATAAAAAAATAAACAGTGCAGAAAGATATGAATTTGTAAATATTCGGAAACACAGAACCATCGTATAATGATAATATGTATTATAATAATAGTAAAAGCACCCATAAACAGTAATTAATATTGCTATAAACGTAGTATATAAACAATTATAAGGTATAATGTATCTGAATTCTGAAATGTATAAATATTTTATTTATATTTCTAGTATTACAATATTTATAAGTTTTACTAATTTTTATTTAAGATTCATAGCTATTAACGTTTTATCATGCATATATTCTATTCAGTACCCCAAATACAACGATACTGTTTTCTATAATTCTTCAAAAATCAAAGATGATGATGACCAGTAGCTTAAATCTGTTGACCCCTTCAGACGAGATAAAATGCGAATATCTCTATAAAAACAGTTCATTAATAATTTTTAAATAAATTATATAAAATTAGGTATATCGAAGTAAACTAAAATAGTGTGATATGTATAAAAATTATAATTATTATATTCTACTATTTTTTACATTTTGTTGGGTACCTACCAATTTTCTTTGTGCTTTACATTTTGAGTAATAGCGAATAATGTGCTTTCTCGTATTATTTTGTATATTCGTAAATTAATCCAAAACGTTTATATTTTAACGGTTTCATAACATTAAGGTAATCATGTACATTAGAGCCATCAGACTAGAAACGTAATTATTTTTAGCAACTTCAAAGTAATCCGAAGTTTCAAATTTCATAACCTTTTAAGTATATTTTAATAATTTTTTTTACATATCTTTATTTTTGTTATAGAAACATTTAATTTTAAAAATAGTGGGCAAGTGAGTGTCGCTTTGCTGTACAGTAGGTTACAAGTGGGTCACTGTAATGGATGGTGTTAAATTTGAATTCAATAATATGATATCATTGTACTTATACGAAAAACGATTCTGAGCGAAGACGGTCAGTCATCCTGTGATATATTACTAAGTACATTTGATGATATTATTGTGAATAAAGTAATTTATTTAGCTATTTACGTGGAACCTTGTTTTAAATTTTCAACCCATAGCTATAAAATTTGAACATTTAAATTTGATAATTTTTTATAAAATTTACACTCCAAAATTTGTCAAAATTCGAACTTTGATCAAGAAAAATCGTTAAAAGTTATAAATTTAAAATGTCAATAAATATAAAGAATAGAATAAAGATAAAATAGAAATAAAGAATAGAAATATTTTGAAAATATCATGTCTAGACATTTGTAAAAATTAAAATATAAATATTCGCTGACAATGTCATGTACTTATATAATATATACGGTGGTTTTTTTCCAATTTTTAATTACAACAAAAAATACAAAATCAATTTTATTAAACTCTGGTTTTACTTAAATATTTCAATTTTTCTTCATTCTTTTGGATAAGAACCACTACGAATTTTGTATCAATACTAGATTCAATTTTCCACCAGAAACCAACCTCAATATTGAAAATGAAATCATTTAGTCTGTTATAAAAAGTCTCTGTTGACAGAAAAAAAATAACAATAAATTCATTACTCCTCTCAGAATCTAATAATTTAATATCAAAATTTAAATTAATAATATATTAATTGAAAAAAAACCACTTGGAAGTCTCGTCAAATATACCCGCTATTCAAATACTATAACCTGTAACAACTAAGTTATCTTGCTAGTTTACCATCGACCGTCATTTATCCGTGTTTAAATATTACCTTTCTACCCACATCGAAGCTTACAAAACTTGTATAAGTGTATAACTAATAGATACATATTATTTTGGTGAAATAGTCTTGGAGTGTTTTCGTATGTGTTGTCAGGACTCAACTATACTAATTCATCATGCTCATTATTGTGGTCAGAAGTTAAATTAAGTATAATTAACTTTATACATATTATTGTGTTAAATTTAATTATAATTTTACTAACATTAATCTGGTTAATGGTTAATTGTAAATGTTATGAAATGTATACACTATAATAATAATACTAATAAAAATAATCCACCTAAAACAGTGGTTCCCAACCTATGGTCCGCGGACCACCGGTGGTCCGCGAGACATCGTGAAGTGGTCCGCGAGCCATACCTACAAAATTTAAAAATATTTCATTTTTCCTTTGGGGCATGATACAAAGTTTGTAACTGTTTTTGCTGTTTTTGCTTTTTATATTATATACTATATAACGTCTAATTCGTAAAAGCGAGGCAGTCAAAATATTATGTACCGACAATCGTTATCATCGATTCCACGGCGTGGCGCGTGTATATTACGTCGTTTATTTATAAAAGCTTGCAGGTTTTTGTACGGATGGAGCTCCAGCTATGCTAGGATCACGTTCGGGCCTAGCAACGTTGGTTAAAGAAAAAAACTGTTCAGCATTGACAACGCATTGTGTAATTCATCGACAAGCATTAGCTTCAAAAACATTACCTGAAGAACTCATATATACTTTAAAACAGTCCGTAAAAATGGTGAACGCTATCAAAAGTAGTGCACTAAATACTCGCATTTTTAAAAAAATATGCTTGGACTTGGATTCTGAATATGAAACTTTGCTTTTTCATACCGAAGTCCGATGGCTTTCGAAAGGAAACATGTTGGCACGATTATTTTCACTTAAGGAGGAGGTGACAGTGTTTTTAACTGAGAAAAAAATGATCGATTTATTGAAATGTGTTTGTGATCATAAGTTCGAAATGCACTTGGCTTATCTTGTCGATATCTTTGAGCATTTAAACAAGCTTAATTTACAATTACAAGGCTCCGGAAATCATAAATTGGAAGGCGCTGCAAATATATTTATATTTGAAGATAAACTTCGCGCATTTATTTGTAAAATTAATTTATGGATAAGTAAAGTTGAGATGAATAACTACTCAACGTTTCAAACACTAAAAAGCATCGTCGACAACGAAAAATATGCTGACTTCGTGCCTGAGGTCCATCAAAATGTTTTACACCATCTGCATAAACTTAAAGATGAATTTAACCGGTATTTCCCAGAATATAATGGTTATGAAACGAAAGGTGTCCGAAGTATGATTCGAAACCCTTTTATTGTCAAAGTTGATGAGGTGGATGATGATATCCAGGAAGATTTGATAGAGTTACAAAATGATCGAAACTGTAAGGATACGTTTGAATCTTCCATGAATATCGAAGAGTTTTGGTGTAAAAAAGCAATTACGTATCCTAAGCTTCGAAAAATCGCACTAAGATATTTAGTCATGTTTTCAACAACTTATATGTGCGAACAAGGATTTTCCGCACTGCTCTACATTAAAAACAAACAAAGAAATCGGCTGGACGCCACTAAAGACATGCGTGTAGCTTTGAGCAATATTACCCCAAGAATATCTTTGTTAGTAAAGGAAATGCAAGCGCAAAAATCACATTAACTTGTTTTTTATAATTAAATTTGCCTTTTATAAAAATAATAGTATGATACCCATTTTTTTTATTATAGTAATTTGTGTTGAATTGTTAATAAATGTAAAATTTTTACCAAATTAAATTATTTTGTATAGTAAAGTAGTAGAATTATAATATATAATAGTATAGTAATAAAAAGTAAAGTAAAATGATAAAAATTTAAATTTTTTGTATTCTTGTAAAAAAAAAAAAGGTCTTCCTAGTTTACGTAAAAATTGAGGTGGTCCGCGACCTATAAAATATTGTGGAAGTGGTCCGTGGTGGTAAAAAGGTTGGGAACCACTGACCTAAAAGAACACACACACCACTTGGCACTTAACGCATTTTTCGCAAGTACCTGAAATACCTACCTAGTTAGTTTCAAGTTAAATATTTTGTTTTTAACCATTCATTATAGAATGAGACAATTACAAATTACATACATTCATCGCACAAATTCATATAGGTGTTGTACTAATTATATCAGCAATTTAATCGTATTTATGATTCACTGAACAGTTATCTATATGATTACTATTATAATAATGTATGTCTAATGTCTAATCTATATATATAAGAATCTAACTTGATTTTATACATTATACATAATATAATTTAAAAAAGTAAATTTTGACATCCAGTTTCACCGTGTTAATATTTTCATTAATGTTTATTATGATATACATAATATTATTAAGTGGAAAATTCAGTAGTTCGTGTAAAATAATAAAATATACGATATAAATATATAATAATATTATAAGCTATTATTCTTTCACTGGTAATTATTTTCCCAACAAAACCATTTATCTTTTTAGTTTTTAAATAAATCATACTTTTATAAATAGCCCTAGATTTAAGGCTGCCATAACGTGGAAAATAACGAAGGTTTGATCAAATTTTAAATAACAGACATTATAATATTTGTTCGATAATTTTATAATAGTTTTAATACTGTTATAATAATATTTTTTTTTTAATGAAATATGAAATATTGGAATGATCTACAATGAAATTGAGAACAACGCTCGACCTCAACAAATTACGTAATGTTGAATTTTTATTCAAAATTGCCTAAATATTACGATCTTCTGTTTTTAAAAATAAAGAGTTGCTCCAAACTTAAAATACGATTTATATTTATCCAAACCAGCCATAGCTTGTAGGCAGTTGTACCTTTATTATTTTTTTATGTACGGACCAGGAGCCCAATATAATTCACAAACATTTTTATCTAGTACCTAAGTATATTACATATGCCCATCTTTCACAATTTGTTGTTTAATATTTTAATATGATTCAGCCGAAATATAATTAAAGTTACAGTATACAAGCACTATATGAATAAAAATAATAATTATTATTGTTATGATTATTAAAGTAACATTGTAAGGTTTCTGCAGAGTAAGTACGGGTGTTCATTTGCACTGATGCATTATCCTATACATTTTGTATGGTTTCAACAAAATTATTATTTAATGCATATCATTAATATTACAATTATCATTTTCAGGTAACAAGTATTTTAAGAATTTTATTTTTATTGATCGAAAATAAACATCGGCAACACAGGCCACTCTAGTTACTTGGTACTTTTTGCATTATAGGTTATGAATACTAATATATTACAATATTTTTTTTTAAATTTGGTCATCAAATTGGATGTTTAAGAAAATTAATTAATTCAAGCCTCAAGGTTTCGTTCATGATTAGGTTGGGGTTGTGTGATATACTGTGATCGATCCGGTATTTTAAGCAGTCCAGTCTATGTTTTTAACAGAGAATTAGGAGGAGAATTTAGTACCACTGGTTTGGCGTACGGAAGGTTCTTCTCTGGCCATCAGGAAAACGTGAGTAAATCTGATGCGATCGTTAAGTGTATAACCACTTTTGGTAATATTTGGGTAGGTACACATAATAAGTGAACTTAGAAATTTTAAATACATAGTTTTTTTTTTTAGATTCTGAGTGAAACGATGAATGTATTGATTTTACAATGATGTGTGTTTTTTTTTTTATTTTTTTTTTTTTTAATTTTTTAATTTTTTAATTTTTTTATTTTTGTGTCTGTGTACACGATAAGTAGTCGAAATAATGCTTCGATTTTCGACTTCAGTATCTTGTTCGATTGGAAAGTGAATATCGTTGGTGCATTGGGGAGGTCAAAATTTAAAATTCCCAATAGTTTTCACAAGCGCCGGGAAAAACAACATTAAAATTAAGGAAAAACGGGAATTTTTACGCAAAATCAGTTTTTGACAAAATCGAATTTGGTTTTTGGTGTAACTTTAAAACAAATGACCGTAGATACATGAAATTTTCACTGGTTGTTTATATTTGCATTTTCTATACACGATAAAATTTTCAAAATATTTTGATTTATTTTGAACTGTTTAGGGACATTTTCATTTTCCATTTTTTTTTAGTTTTTTTTCTAAAAATATCAATAAAATTTTATTTGTTGGTTGCGAAAGCTTGAAAATTTAATAGAAGGCTCCTAATATGTTGTTTCAAAGGCAGATGAAAAATATTAAAAATCCTTAGTCACAATTTTTTTTTTTATAAGCATTTAAAGTTCAAAAATTGACAAAATATGGAAAAATCACGAAAAATAGCAAATTATTTTGAGTTAAGAATTCGTAAAAATTTTTCTTTTTAAATCTAAGATTTGAAAATGAAACACAAGATTCCTTATAAGATTATCTACCTTTATCAATAAAAAAATCTCTACCGGACAGTCAAATTAAATTTTTATGAGCGTTTGAAATTCAAATTTGTACAACATTGGATTTTCACTCGATTACTCATGTAGCGATTTCCTTATTTTGTTGCAATTCAAAAACGAACAACTGTAGATACATGAAAATTTCACTGAATGTTTAAATTAGCATTTTCTATACACCATACAATTTTGAAAATATTTTGACTCTTTTTGAGCTGTTTATGGACATTTACAGCTTTCAATTTTTTTTAGTTTTTTTTTCTACAATTATCAATAAAGTTTTATCTGTTGGGCCAAAAAGTGTAAAAATTTAATACAAGGCTCCTGATATATTGTTACAATATCAGTTGAAAAATATTAAAAATACATAGGCACAGTTTTTTTTTATAAGCATTTAAAGATCAAATTTTGACAAAATTTATCAAAATCTCGAAAATTATCAATCATTGTAATTAATAAATTATAAAATGTTCAGTTTTTATAGCTAAGGATTACAAATTCAACACAAAGGTTCTCATAAATAGTTCATACTATAACCAAAAAATCTAAAAAATATATGAACACACTTATTTTTTACAGACATTTTAAATTCAAATTTGGACGAAATTACATATTAAAAAACCTAGAATAACTATTTTAGTTATTTTGTTGTGATTGAATAATATTATTCGTGGGTACTTGAAACTTCTAAAGTGTACTATTATATATCTATGATAGTTTTACGGTTTTTGTTGATGTATAACGCGTTATAAGTATCTAATGGATATTGTGATATGATTAATTTGGAATTTATTATAGGTACCTATTATAGGTCAATTTTTTGTTTAATACCATAGATATGTATATAATATGTCTTATACATAGACTGACATACCGTCACCGCTCAGAATCGTTTTTCTTATACAATGATATTATATCATTGAATTCAAATTTAATACCATCCAAAATACAGTGACCCACTTGTAACCTACTGTACAGCAGAGCGACACCCACTTGCCCACCTTTTTTTTGTTTAAAGCACTATTTTTGTTATTTTGCTAAATAATTGTTTTTAAAACCAAAAGTTTTCTAAAAACCAGATTTACAAAATGGCGTTGACAGTATTAAAAAAAATTAGATTATATTATTTTAGTTTCACTATTAAAAAATAAAAAAATAAAAATGTTATCAAATGAATAAAAAAGAAGTTAACTACATTTATATATTTTAATTTTGAACAGTACAAAGTCATAATAATTCTATAATATATTTTTTTTTTTTCTATTGATCTTTTAAACCCGGTGACTTAGTCCGCTCGGCCACTCCGTCCCCCATTCTGTAATAGTTATAGTGCTTGATAGTGATTTTAAGTTTTGACAACAACAAAAAATAACGTAATGAACATTTCTAAGTTCACTTATTAACTGTGCTTTTGTTAAATGTTCTATATAATATCATTATAAGTAAATTGTATACATAATAAAGTACATATTAAACACTAAAATACTTGAATATGTGATATACATGTACACGTGAACAATAACACGTGTACACGGATTTTTTAAGTTTTATAAATACGGATGTTATTTTACTTGAATACGTGAAAGCGTGTACACGTGAAATAGGGAGCTCTAGTCCAATTATTACCAAAAGTAGTTATGCATCACTTTAATTTTGAATTATACAATTATAATCATTTTATACACAATAAAGACCATACATTTTAGAATATATTCATATAATATACATATTAATTAAATACTAATATTATAATTTAGAACTATAAAATTGTCTAAATTATACTAAATAGATTATACATTTTAAAATACAAATACAAGGGGGGGGATGAACAGTGTCAACCAGGAATGAGTATTTAGATAGTACTTATACATTTTAAACAGTAGCTGGCATAAATAATAGTCGGTGGAATCAATATAAACCTTTACCTAAGTAGGTAGTTTCGGCGGAGTCAATAAATCCCCAAACGTCCGACTGGGTCACCAGGCAAAACGTTCAATGGTGTTCTTAATATATTTGGACTGATTTTCGGGGATCTTCCAGCGAACTAGAAAGACAATGTTTCCCTACTAATGAAGAGTCGTTCAGGATCTTCTACAAAACGGTGAAGGAGATTCGGAAGATCAAAGAATAGGAAGAAAAAATCAGACAGGTGGCAGAAAGGGCATGACCTTTCAGTGCGGCTGGGAGCAGAACGCGAAGTCTGGGGTGACGGGCTAGCTAGTGGCTACAACAGGCCTGAGAAGAGACGATGAAAAATCGAGTTTGAGTGGTTGCAGACAAAAATTAATTATCATTGTTATGTACAAAAGGTGGTTTTTAAGGATAGATAAGGGAGAGACCACAAAAGTTGTTATTTGTTGTTTGACAATAAACGATGCTGCATGAAGGCTAGGTCATGTGCAAAAAGTTCAACCCCCATAAAGTGGTTAAAAATAAAAAAAGGTACTATTTAATGCTCAAATAATTATGTTTTCTAGCTTTGTTTTTCTTACGATTTCTAGTAAGCTAGTAAATTGGATAAACTGTAATATAGATACAAATGTATTTTTAATTATATATATTATAACTATTGGCTATTATTACAATTTTGTTTATTATATAAACAGTTAATATCAATCATTTTAATGATAGATAAATATGTAAATATGTTTCATTCTGAAGTTTATTGTATTTCTTTATTTCTTATTAATTTTCTCATAGGTACTTTGATTAAAATATATACACATTAAGGCATCGGTTAATATAATAATATGTAGATAAAAAATGTCTGCTTCTCTAAATCAACATTTCAAAGAAAATAACATCTATTATAGTAACTGGAGAAATTTAAAAGTACCTACCTACTAGAAATAATAGAATTTATTTTTTCTTTCTTGTAAAAGTGTATGCATATAGTAAGGTTCCCTCTAATTAAAATATGTAAAAAATAAATTATGAGAAATATATTTTCGGTTTTTTTAGAATTTTTCTTTACTTTGAACATCACGAAAAAATGTTTTCCACGTATAATATCCATTATAATGTTATTATGTTAATTTAATAGAATTTCATAATTTTCAACTTAATTTCCTGAGGGTATTATTTTCCTCGTAGAACCATATTAATTTAAACAATAGTGAAAATATAAAAATCAACAAACTATATGACAAAGAATACAAAACATATACAAATAACAATAATATTTATAGTTATAATAAAATAATTTAATTATGTTGTTGGTTTGAGCATGTTTTTTGTACGAATTTCAAGAGGTGAAAATGTAAAACCATTCTATAATTACAACTTGGAAATTATAAATTTATCAAAAATACTTCATAGAGGCAATTTTTTTATATTGTATCATAATATAACATTAAAATGGTTACTGCAATATCTTACACAAATCTTTTATGTGGTCATAAATTCATAACTATAAACATATAAAATGTTGTCCTTCTACGGTGTATCAGTGGCAGATTAATACCAAACGGAGAGAATGTGAAATGATTTTGATGTTAGGTAATACTTAAATCTGACATTTGATTATTATACCGAGTAGAATTTATTATTGTAAGAACCTACCTATATAAAAATAAAATATAAATTTAATATATTTTTCTATAATATACACCTATCTAAGAAACTTTTATTTTTGTTTGTAACACAGTTAAAAGTTTGAGTTTAAATGAGAATATAGTTACTTACGCAACGTTATATTTTTTCTACAAAAAACCATAATATTATGTTGAAATTACTGAAATTAATAATAATAAAAAAAACTAATAGAGAAATTAATCCATAGGCAAATGTACCATTAACTATTATTAATGATTCATAATATGATCAATAAAAAATGTGTACATTCATAATTTGTACAAACTACAAACATATTTTAATTTTAACAACTGTTAATAGGAAACATATTTTTAAATAATAATAATAAATCATTTAAAATGCATACACTTAAACGATCTTTATTTTAATAGATAATGGACAACGAGTTCATTCTATTTTCAACGTTTTAGTGGTTAGCAAAGCAAATTAACTGCCCATTAAGCTTATTTCTCATAATTTTCTTGTACTGTTCATATCGTACACAGATAACTACAGCTGCAGGTGTATGTATAACTATTATATTTTTTTTTACCAAGTACTATTTTAACAGATTCTCATTTCAAAAAAAAAGCGAAGCGTAGTTTGAATACCTACAGTACACTCTTTTATTTGTAGTACAAAAAATCTCAAGAGTTTTAAAATATCGTCTTTAAGTACCTATACTTAAAAATTCCAAAAATCAGAATTTAAACAAATTTAATATTAAATAAAAAAAATTAGGATGAGCATGCTTGATGAATGACCTTTGTTTTACTACTTTTAATAGTAGTTCAATATAGTTTAGTATAGATTAATACAGTTTAGATTCTGAGTGAAACGATGAATGTATTGATTTTACAATGATGTGTGTTTTTTTATTTTTATTTTTTGTGTCTGTGTACACGATAAGTAGTCGAAATAATGCTTCGATTTTCGACTTCAGTATCTTGTTCGATTGGAAAGTGAATATCGTTGGTGCATTGGGTAGGTCAACATTTAAAATTCCCAGTACTTTTCAAAAGCGCCAAGAAAAAAAAAAGAAAAATTAAGGAAAAACGGCAATTTTTACGCAAAGTCGGTTTTTGACAAAATCGAATTTGGTTTTTGGTGTAACTTTAAAACAAATTACTGTAGGAACATGAAATTTTGACTGGTTGTTTATATTTGCCTTTTCTATACACGATAACATTTTCAAAATATTTTGATTTATTTTGAACTGTTTAGGGACATTTTCATTTTTCATTTTTTTTTAGTTTTTTTTCTAGAAATATCAATAAAATTTTATTTGTTGGTTAAAAAACTTGAAAATTTAATAGGAGGCTCCTAGTATATCGTTTCAAAGGCAGATGAAAAATATTAAAAATCGTTAGTCACAGTTTTTTTTTATAAGCATTTAAAGTTCAAAAATTGACAAAATATGGAAAAATCACGAAAATTAGCAAATTATTTTGAGTTAAGAATTCGTAAAAATTTTTCTTTTTAAATCTAAGATTTGAAAATGTAATACAAGATTACTCATAAGTTTGTCTACCTTTATCAATAAAAAAATCTCTACCGGACAGTCAAATTAAATTTTTATGATCGTTTAAAATTCAAATTTTTACAACATTGGATGTTCACTCGATTTCTCATGTAGCGATTTCCTTATTTTGTTGTACTTCAAAAACGAATAATTCTAGATACATGAAAATTTCACTGAATGTTTATATTATCAATTCTTATACTTGATAAAATGTTCAAAATATTTTAAAGCTTTTTGAGCAGTTTACGGAAATTTTCATTTTTCAAATTTTTTAGTTTTTTTTCTATGAATATCAATAAAATTTTATCTGTTCGGCCAAAAAGTGTAAAAATTTAATACAAGGCTCCTGATATATTGTTACAATATCAGTTGAAAAATATTAAAAATACATATTCGCAATTTTTTTTTATAAGCATTTAAACATCGAATTTTGACAGAATTTTTCAAAATCTCGAAAATTATTAATCATCGTAATTAATAAATTATAAAATGTTCAGTTTTTATAGCTAAGGATTGAAAATTTAAAATAAGATTCCACGTAAGTAGTTAATTCTCTTACCGAAAAATCTAAAAAATATACAATCATAGTTTATTTTTATAGTCATTTTATGTTCAAATTTGGACGAAATTACATATTAAAAAACCTAGTTATTTTGTTGTGATTATATAATATTATTCGTGGGTACCTACTTGAAACTTCTAAAGTGTACTATATATCTATAATAGTATCAGGGTTTGTTATTGATGTTGATGTATAACGTGTTATAAGTACATAATTGATATTGTGATAATGTGATATGATTAATTTGGAATTTATTATAGGTCAATTTTTTTTTTAATACCATAGATATGTATATAATTTGTCTTAAACCTAGACTGACATACCGTCTTCGCTCAGAATCGTTTTTCTTATACAATGATATTGTATCATTGAATTCAAATTTAATAGCATCCATTATACAGTGACCCACTTGTAACCTACTGTACAGTAGACTGTAGAGCGACATCCACTTACCCACCTTTTTAATGATTAGTCTTTACAATAATTTCAAAATTATCATTGCCCCCATATCTTCAGGCTTATTATCATTATTTTGTACTCAGAGTTTAATAACTCAAAAATTACTTGCTTGAACTTCGATTTATGATTTTTATACTTAACCCTATTTTTTTAAATTAATACTTTGGAAATATTTTTAGTCGTACATTCACCGATTTATTTATAAGGTGGATATCTAATTTAATTTTTGCTTTTAAACAATAAACATGTATTATTACAGTGTAAACAGTACAGATATGTTATTAGGATTCAAGAGTAATATTTCTATTGTTTCACTAAATGTTAACACTCAGTACGATTAAATTAGGTTTTTATTAAAATATATTATTACTGTACATTATGAATTGTGTACCTGCATATACGTATTATACTTAGTTATTAAGTTGTTATTACTTTAGGTACTTTTAAAATCCAGTTTAATTCATTACGTATAGTTCATATTACGTATTACTCAGTAATAATTTCCGTTTGTTTAACAACAAATACATAATTCTAATATCTTTACTTAACAAAATATGCATTTATCATAATAATATAGTTCCAGATTATGTCTCACGTGGCCTGCGGTATTCATTCCAGGCGGTCGATGGTAGAGAGTTGATGGTCAATAGCCTGAGTCGATGGGTGATGCGAACCTAAAGAGGACTCAGCGGATGACCAGGTAAACCCACTGCAGTGGATATCGGCAACCCACGACCACCACTGCCTGATCGGTAACCCCCATTTATAATTTTATAAGTAATCATAAAATTAATTGATGCTGAATATATTATTATAAGATTTGTAATAATGTTGTAGTCAAATAATAATACCTAATACATATATATTATATATATATATATATACGTTGAGTACTTTACTTTACATAAGGTAACCCTGATCTCTAGTAATAACTAATAATATCGTACATTCGTACACCGAAATCAATTCCCCGAGACCTCGTAAATATAAATAGAACGATACCGGGCAGGAGTGAGATAGCGATAGGCGGAGAGGGAACGTTCCGGAGGCATAAAAATGTATTGGCATTACATGCCTATTTGTCTGTATGCATTTTACTGAAAATATTATGCTGAAAGCATTTTATGTAATATATATATTATTGATAAAAAAATAAGTATTCAATAAAATTAATATTATATTCTTGCTCTTAACCACATCAATATTTGAACGTCTAACAATAAAAATGAAGCCATTATTAAAAAAGGAAAAAACAGTTGTTTATTTAGGGCAGTTATTACAATGTCTTGCAACATTTTAGAATTAATCATTATTACAATGTTACCATTACTCTTTAGTTCTAACTATCAGTTAAATTAATTCAAACATTAAGACGATTTTCATTGGCTCATATTGAATCAGCTATGAATTGCAGTTGTGCTGATAGCTGCACTTGACAAATTTGTAAATATAATGCAATATTATAATATAAATATATTATAAATTTATAACAGATAAATTTGATAAATATTTTATGCATTCGGCATTAATGTACGTAAGTACATAGTAGTATAACACACGTCATACTGTCATAGCATAGTAGGTACACACATAAATACATAATATGACACGTGTTGTATTTAAAAGTATTACAATATTATAATATAATAAAAACATGCTATGGGTTAACAAATGATTGTAAAAAAACTAGTTTGTAATCAAGGCACATACATAACATCTGCAGTTTCTTTATCATTTCATAATATTACAACCCATTTTAATAAAATATATAAAAAAAAACTACAACCCATTTTCGTCGATATCATACTATCCTATACGGCTATACCTAAATACAGCGCGGACTTTCGTCAAAACTCAATAAATATTTTAACCGGACCCGTTGGATGTTAGCCACATCTGACTCGTCGTTTTTGGCACACCGGAGCCTCCACATATGGAAAAAGATCGGCGAGGGGTATTTTTCCAAGGTTTACCTGGCCAAATTCGGAGACGCCGAGAACGATTTCCGCTAAGTTTGTGGAAAAGTTCTTACCCCGTGAACTAGACGTTATGATCAAACTCAGACATCCGTATATAGTGCAGGCAAGTTTAATATTATGAAATAGGTGGATATTTTACGTTACGGTGTATTGATGTACATTGATTTAGAATGATAACCAGGGCCTTGCACCCGAAATAACCAGGGCCCGTAACACCCTTAAAAATCAAACACCCGAAATCCATATAACCCGAAAGATTCTATTTTCAAAACATATGAATTATCCAAAATCCGAATAAAACATTCTGGTTAACCCGAAACCCGAATCATTTTTTATTTTATAATTTTGATGTGATATCTCATTTTGTACATATTTTATTTGGTTAGTTCGAATTTGTAGTTAATTATTTGTTTAATAATAAAAATATTATGACATTTTGTTAAGCAATTAAAAATTTTAAAAAAAATGTCTTATAAAAATAACTATAAATAATTATGTTTTACTCAGCTACTAAACGCCCGTATTAACCAATATTAAGTTATTAACCCGAATATTAACGTTTTAAACACCGAAACGTCTGTTTAAATCTTTTATTCTGGTGTTTGAACAACCGAATACATGCGCACCCAAAACCCAAAACCCAAATAAATCGTTCGGGTGCCAAGTCCTGATAATAACAATAATAAAGGTAGGTTAGCTAATGATATTAGTACTGCAACACCAATCGCGGATATAGAAATCTGAAACGGGAGGGAGCTACATTTTTACAGAAAAATACTATTATATAAATATTTGTACATCATAATAGATAATTATAGATAAGATTTAATAAGAATATCAATTCTGCGATAGGTTTCATGAACAATTACTAGGCATTTAACGAATCATTAGTGAGTGTCACTTAAACATGACTTATTGGCCCATATATTATAATATTATATTCAATTATATTGAACCATTAAATAATTAATACATTTTTCAAGCAACTCGATATAACAATATTATTTATATGGATTTTAAATGTATTTATGTTATATATATATATATATAGATATTATTTAACATACATTTAATATTTCCAAAATGGATCCACACCAAAATATTATCATTTTCTAAATCATAAGCTCTTCTTTTCCTTTTTTTTTACCTTATTTATAGTACCCGAAATGAGAGTGTTACATACTTATTTTTAATCATTAACATTTTGTTTTATGTATGTGTTGAAAATGCATCCCACTGTACTCGGTGGTAATATTTAAAATATCCATTCGTTTGGTTGAGATAATTTTGAATCATTGTGTATGTAGGTAGTTTGTATGGTGAATCATGAACTTTATTTAGCCTTTTCGGGTAGCCAACCCACGCTAGTGTTCGCCGAAAAGATAGATAGTTGTTATTAAATTCCACCAAATAACTTTATCATTCTCAAATGGGACACATTATTGGAATAAAGTAATTTACAAACATGAAGTGCTCTAGTTAGAAATAGACCTGCTGCACAATAGTCAATAAGCAATGGCGAACAACACTTCAAAGTAAACATTTTTAGTGTTAAGTTAAGCTCGTAGTAACACTTTACGAAATCCTATATATAGCTTACAGTAAACATTTTATCAAAAACACAATTTTAGTGCTATCGATTTAAAAAGCACTATTTTATAGAATGAAAAAATATAGTCATCTTATTTTTTGTCACGTCCGAATATTTTTTAGACTACACCGAGGTTACATAGAACATAATATTTGTTTTCGTTGAATTCGGTCACTGCGCCCTTAAGACAAGAAAACATAATTTATTTTACTAAAAATAAAATAATTTTAATTTAAAATATGAACGTAATACATTTCATATTTTTCATATAATTTGAGGTAAATATAATAATATTAAAATGTATAATCTATAATATACTGCATAGTCACTACCTTCAATCTTCATGTTATTTTAAAAGCCAAAATAGATTTAGGAATATTTGTATGATTGCAGTCTATAATATGCGTCATGCGAAATATTATGTTAAAAAATTAATATTATATATTATATTAATATTTCAATATAATATGATATGAGGTGCAGATCATAATATCTCATAGGTCACTCATTAAATATTTTAAATAAACTTTTTTTAGTTGATCTATCATTGTTTTATTATTAGCTATAGACCTTAGAAGTATTAATGAAATAATTTTAGTCAAATAAAAGTCCCACGTTTTTGCTAAACTTTCACATTTTATTGTTGCCATGTTATGAGTTGGAAATATTATACACTTATTACTGTACAGCCTAGTGCATAGGCTCAACTAGGGTTAAAATTCTGGGTAGGGGGTACAGCCCACCTAACAAAATTATTAACTTAAAATAACCCATAGGGGACTTATATCTAAATCAAGAAGGGATATTGTTGGGGGGCTAAATATTAGTCAGGGGGCTCAGCACAGTCCCTTTCCCTAGTTACGGCACTGATAAAGTGTGGTATCATCGCATACCCATCATTTTAATTTTCAACACTTTAGACTTCAATAGTTATTTGACTACCCAATGAAAATAAATCAGTCATACCTACGTTTGAACTATTTAAATATATTAACTATACCTATATAGGTATTTCAGATATTCTCAGTAACAAGTAAATATAATATTATAATATTATATAATAGATATATTTTAATTTGGATAAATCAAAATAATTTAAACTTGCTCTCTTATGTAGTAATAACTTTCGAAAATCATATTTCAAACATATATTAGTGAGAAAAAAATCGCATTTATGATTAGACCAGCGAACAACCCACTTTTTAGTACCTACTTAATATAGTTGACAATGTTAATGGGATTACCAAACTTCGAAAGTATAAATAGTATAATATTATATAACATGTCCACCAGTGCAGGTGTACAGCGTGTTCCAGAACAGTTACAAGATCTACATAAATATGGAGTACGCGGAGAACGGCGACATGTTCACGTACCTCCGGAAGATGAAGCTGACGGAGCCACAAATCCACTCGTGGTTGTTGCAGATCCTGTGGGCGTTCTCGTACATGCACGGCGTAGGGGTGGTGCACAGGGACCTGAAGTGCGAGAATATACTGTTGACCAGTAGATACAACTTGCGGATAGCCGATTTCGGGTTCGCCAGGTTCGTGGACCGAGGACGAAATCCTGGGGCGAACACGGTGTGCGGCACTAGTGCATTACTCGTGTGATGACCTACTCGGCGCCGGAGCTCCTGTACGGCAAGCGACCTTACAACCCGGTGGCCGCGGACGTGTGGGCGATCGGCGTCGTGCTGTTCATAATGTGCAACAACGTGCCGCCATTCCGGAACAGCCACAAGGAAGAGATACACAGGAAACAGGTGAGCTGCAGTCTAGTTGTAAGTTGTAATGCGCTGCAATGAATACAAATATTCGAATAGGTACTATTTCGAATAATTAAAAAAGTAATCGAATACGACGTGTCCTGGATAATATTTTTATTCGTTGAAAAACATCTACTTATATTATAATTGGCTAGAGAGCCTAGATAATGAAGACTCTCTATTATTGGCCAATATATTATACCATAGAGAGCCTACACATAGAGCTATAGGCTCTCTAATCTAACCTATATAATAGTAGTTAATAGGTCTATGGGTGGCGCGGAAACGGTAATAATAATATAATATATCACGGAGTAAAACATTATTATTATTTATGCAGTGGTACTCCGCAGCAGATGATGATCACTGTTTAAGAAGTTACCTTGAAATAAGAGGAATATTAGAGGATGAAAAACAAAATTATATTATAATATAATAACAACTAATATATTGTATCGTTTAACTAAAAATATTTATTTCAACCTTGAAATTTGTTAGTAGGTATATGCATAATAACAAGTGTACAGTGGCAATACAAACTTATTATTTTTTAATCGAGTACAACCGTGTTTTTGTAAACAAATATTAATTAGAACAAGTAGTTTCATAAACCTTAATGTACCAAGGAGCGAGGATAAAAGTAATTTTTAACAAATTTAGAAGGTATATTTTAGGCTATGATTATTTCAGATTTATAGTAATCAATATTAATATATATTAGCATTTTATGATATGTCAAATTTTACTTGATTAAATATTATATATATTTTGTATTTTATATTTAGCACTATAACCATAAACCAGCCATATCTTCTAGTTTTATATTATTTTATAGAATATAGTTAGAATTTTAAAACTTATATATAAGTTATAACAGAGTAGGTACCTAAAGTGGAAGTATCACTATTTAACTGAACACACGTTAACAAAAAAAAAAAACTGCATTTTAAAACGAATACATTCCTAACCACCTAGGTAGGTACTCTCAAAATCTATAACTGAGCTTGAAACCGATATTCAATACCGATTTTCAATACCGGCTAAACCAGTTAAAAACCAAAATTGATATCGAAACCGAAAACGAAATTGAAATAAATATTATCAGTTTCAAGTCCTGTCTATAAGTAAAGGTACATACTTTAAATGGATGTAATATTGTGTCTTTTAAAATACAACCCCTGAAAAATAATCATTTAATATGTTGTAGAACTTTCAAGATACTTACAAGTTAAATAAACAAATAAAAAAAGTTTAAAAAAAGTAAAAATATAAGTTGTCGATTAAAATCAGACTTGTAAAATTATTAGCAAATTGTATTAATATAACCGAATAATTTTGTTTATAACTACAATAACTACAACTTACGAAAATAACCAATTTCGATCAAACCTGATAAACACATATTATATTATACATCGTTTAAAAAAAAACTCAAAAGTTGTTATTATAAGTTTTTAGATTTATTGTAAAACATCGTCTGCCACCCCTGGTGATTTACAACTTATAAATGATTGTAGAATCCGAATAAAACAAATTAGGTATTCACATTTTATCGTGGGTCGATGCATATATTTTTAGAAAAACATAGTGTTATATATTAGATATGGTTATAAATGCATGCAGGCCCTGATTTACGCAAGTGCAGATGGAGCACTTGCACTTGGCCCCCAATTTTTGGGGGCCCCCGATCTCCGTGAATTGTAGAAAATTTACTGTATTAAAATTTTTTTTTAAATTAATTATTTTTAATAAATTATAATTCCCATAGACCTTATTATACTAGTATAAGTTATTCTTCACCTCAATACGTCATATTAAAATAATAATAATAGAAATTTGTTCGAACATCGGAAATATTTGATACATAATAACTATTTATAGATTTCTTCCAGCCCAGTATTTACTGATTAACCGGTCGTTGGTGACGCATTTCGCTCCCACAATTACCATTTTTAGAACTATTGGTTTAGGTTATTCAGTTATCCACGGAAATGAATATCGCAAAACAAATGTTATAAATAAACTAATATATAAAAAAAAAAATTTGAATCAGTTATCGAAACTTTTGCAGAGAAAAAAGCAAGAAAGAAATCTTTTTAAACTTTTTTGTGATAAAATGTTATAGCTAAAAAAAAATATAAATATAGAAAATATAGAAATGATTTATTTTTCATTTCATTTTAATTGTATAAAATAAATTGTTAAATTAACAAGTTATTTACCATTTTTATAATTTTATGGAAGATTGATAGGTAATTAATTATGTTATTTAATTAGTATTATCTTTTCAATGTCCTTAATTTACCAGACCAAGTAACTAAATTGTATTTATAGTATATGAAATAATGTACAAATATTTTATGAATTTTGAGATATATTTATTTAATACTTAACATATAAATATTTTGTTTTATTATCAATATTTCCTCCTACTCTCTGTATAGATTTTTTCTAGAACATTTTTTTGACTTGTGGTGGTGGCGGTGGGGGTAGGGGGTAGGGGGCCCCAAACAAATTATGCACTTGGCCCAAATTTTATTAAATCAGGGCCTGAATGCATGTACATTCGACATTGCTTATTATTTTGTTTACGATCTATATTTGTTAACATATTTGTTACTCTATGGTTTTTACAAGTATGACGTAACAATGGTGGTTTTACATTACTTTACTGTCAAATACAGCGTGTTGACCGCTAAAACTAAATTGTCCGTACATGATTTAACGGAAGCTTGTGTAATGTTGCGTACACTTTAACTTGCTCTCATTAATAATGTATAGAGAATATAAATATGAATTATAAATAAACAATATTTTCATTCGAACAGAAATCATATGATTTTAATAATAGTACCTATTAAGAAAAATATGTAGAGGAATGCATATTATATTATCAAAACATATACACATATTATGCATAGTGCATACCAAATTTAAACCTTTTTTAATTTCTGGGATCTTAGAAATATTACAATAAATAATAAACTTTTCTTATAAGTATAAGTATATACACTTAACGGGGTGTCCTTCAGAAATCTTAATTTAGTCCGTTTAAGGTCTCATTAAATGATCATTGACATCATTGAAATGTGATTTAAATATCTGTATGTCAAATAACAATCTAGTTGTGCCCACGATCCAGTTCCGGTATCAAGTAGAGTTATATAGCTGTAAGGGGACCTATGAGTGAGGGGGGTTACAGCACTTTCTACATTTTCAGTTGTCTTTGAACGTATAGTATTAAATAAAATGTAACCAGGCACGGAATTTGGGGGGGGGGGGCATAGGGTCTATAGCCACTCTAGACATCATAAACTACCTATAAAATATAAACATTTCATCCAGAAATCTGTATAGAAGTTTATAGCGTTTATAAATTATAATCACAGACTACAAGTCCCTTAGTACAGTACTTACCTACTCATAATCTAATAACATATTGATTTCATATTTTCATCTCATTTTAACAACTTAATTCCACTATAATATTTGAATACAAAATACGTAGGTACACTTATTTTTTCGGTGTAAAATATTTTAAAAATGTAGTAAACTATACAATATATTAGTTATATTAAATTATTTAAATACCTTTGATTTGACTTACTTTTAAATATTTTACACTAAAAAAATAAATGCACACATTGTTTGGTATTCAAATAAAGTGGAATTAAGTAGTTACACTCAAGTTACAGTGGCATGGAATCAATATTTTATTAGATTATGAGTAGGTAAGTACTGTAAGCATCGTACAATCAATCTCCACCTTAAATTATAAAACAGTGGTTTTCCTAACGTCATTAATCACCATAGGAAACTACGATTTTCTTAATTCTGGTGGGTGGGTGGTGTACGCCTCTATCGTTTTTCGCTATAGTTGATATATATATACATACAACTTTTTAGGAGTATCTACAAATAATATTATATCATTACTAACTATTGTATTTTTCTGATTTCATTAAAAAAAACATATTATATTGCAAATGTTGTAGTAGTTGTAATGTTGTATATTTCAAATATCAATATTTTATTCATTCGAACAGAGATGAATAAATACATTTATTAATTTTGTTTCACACCCACTTATTTCCACCCATTAGGCCGGCAATATTATATTGGCAAAATAAAGCCTCGTCGTGGTATGTGGCTAACCAGTACCCACCGTGAGCATAAATTTGTATAAGTGACCGTATCGGTATCCGCTGCGTAAATCCCGTAAGCCTACGAATTGTGTTGCGAATGCATTTCCTGAAATCCTGTTGATGATAACTTATAATTTGGTTATGGTTATGCAAGCAGAGAAAGACGTATCGGCTGTCTAATACACGTGTCGTTTAATGTCATCGTTTGATAGTTATAATACTAGCGGTATGTACATATTATTTAATCTGAAGATTAAGTACTTATAACCTATACTGCAGTGTGTTTAAGTGGAGTAAGCCGACTCCATTAAATAGCGTCAAGTATTTCAAATTATCACACCGGTCTACAATATTATTTGCGATGCGTATATAGGTACCTTCTACCTATACTACTAATTAAAATATATTTTATACGAATATCATTTGAAAAAATTTTACATAGTCTAACATAATAATATAAAAACTAATAATAACACCAATGTAAAAAACCATTATGCCATTTCTTTTTACTACAGTTATTTGTAAATTATTTACTTGCAAACATAGTGCAATATAATATCGTGGTTTCTAAAAATACATTTCGAGATGATTGTGACAAATACTTTAGAGTTTAAAGGTAGCTGATTTGCATTTGCTTCACGTTATACTACATTTTTATTTAGTTAAACAGAATAATCATTCGCATAATTTTTATTTCTGCATTATAATATATTTCAATATTAATACTTACCTACTAGCGATACTACAAATTATACACCTACATAAGTATATCCAGGTAGGTACCACAAGTTGTTGAAAAAAATATTTTCCAATAGGTTTGGACCGAAGTGAAAGATTACGTACTACGCATAATTGGTGTACAAATAATCGCGATATAGTATAAAAAACGAAACCAATTGTGAATAAAAAGATATGAAAAATATCCGTCCACTAGTCAGCAGGACATATTAAATAAGAATGAATTAAATCTTAACTGCAGTGGAAAAGAGAAGTGGCAATCGACTTTTAATACTAGCGACCTCAGACATTCAAACGGTGGAGGAAATTATTTTTCCCTTTGGTTATATAAGTCGTCTGATATTTCCTTCGCTGTTTTTTGCTGCTGGAACGAATCAATTTTTTCGAAGTCATATTATTTGTACGTTTTTTTCGAACGAGATTCTGATCATATTGTCTGCATCGACAAATTTAAATTTCGACACGACAAACTCATACTCGTACCTACTTACCTACCTACCTGTAATATACTTTCGTGACTTGGGGCTTATCGTACAAACCGTTTCAAATATTATCAGTTCTCACACAAATCGTTATTGGATATTTTAAAACGACGACACATTACTATAAATTGCATGCTTGGCTTGTGTTCGATGAGGGAAAGCTTATTGCACGTCGTCTCAATAGTTTCAAACTTTACGTGGGTACCTATGTATAATTTATACGCGAGATAAGATTTTCATAATAACAGAACGGCTCGTGTGGCATTTATGACTTTGATATAAAATATGTTATTAATGTATTCGTCAAACGAAAAGTTGTATACCGTATTTACAGTCGACGTCACATCTAGATCGGCACGGCGGCGACGCTTATCAATATAACTACTTTGGCAGGTGAGTGTAACCCATACTAACACAACTCGAATTTGTAATCGTTTTGTAATTTACCTGTGGTTCCTAGCGTTTCATAAGGGAATAAAAATATGAACATACTCGTAGATAAATTTTTTACGAAATTATAAAAATTTTAGGTGATTTATTTTATATGATTTTTAATGGCCACCGAACGCGATTTCTTGAAATACTATTGTAAAATTAATAATTTTATTTGGCTTTTCGAGAATTTAATGACGTGTTCTTGTAATATTAGTTACAAGATGTAATTTTTTTGAAAAAATATTATTATATTATTATGTGTTGCAATAATCCGGGTTAGACGTATTAATAATGTTGATTATAGAGAACGGAATTAATTCAAAGAAAAAAAGTCATTAGTAGTCATGGCTCTGTTGTTGAAATGAAAAAGGGTGAAGTTAAATTAGAATTTAAAGTAATTAGCAGATAAAACTTAAATGGATTTGTTAATAAAAAAAAAAAAATAAATATTTTTTGTCCAAATTTATTTCCGGTAGCTTCTCGAAGACAATATACATTTGTTTTAAATGTCTTAGATTATTGTTTTGTATGTATAATCCTTTGGATCTTACGATTTGATATTATAGAAAAATTAAATGCATTGGCTGTACCAATAATGTATTATACGCTCGTACTCAACGCCATTGTGTTCTCCGTTCCCATAAGAAAATTTGCCGAGTCTGACATCAACGACGAGTGAGTAATCCAGTGGCGCAAATAGGAAAAATATTTATGGAGGGGCGCTCAAGCTCCAAAAAAAATGTTTAAAATTATATATTTATTATTTTTTGAGGGAGCTTTAAATGATTTTGAGGGGGCTAAGCACCCCCTCCCCCCCAAGCCGTCCACCAATTTGCGCCAGTGCAGTAATTTGTAATTCGTTACAAGTTAAATTTAAATTATAATATATTTTACACAACGTTGAGTAAAATAAAAATTATTGTATAATAGTTATACATTTTATTTATTGTTTTTTAATTTTTAATTTTTCGGGAACAATTAATTTTTTTGTTTGGCTTAACTGATAAATTAATTTTAACCGTTTAATATAGTATAGATTTAATATTATATCGAAGAATAATTGATCAATATTTAATAATTATATACCTACTGTCCATAATCGGACAAAGTATAGTCGAAAACACATTGAAAAAATAAACAACCTCTCATTTCTATAAAGATTTTGCATTAATCCATCTTAGGTAAAGGTTCGAGGACTGATAGTCTTAGTTTTAATCTCCATAAATAGTTCCGAATTACATAAAGATATTACCTGTTTGACGTATGTAGACACAGCGAGTCGAAGAGCACTTTAGTCAAATAATGAGGCGAGGTAATATTATTTAATTTTCAAACCGAATCTTTTGTAGAATATTTTACAATAGGTATTTTGGAATCCTAATCCATATACTTGTACAAATAATTGCATATTATGTTCGTGTACATAAGTCATAAGTACTTTATAGGATCATTTGATTTTTATGAAAGGCATTGTGTAGGCTAACAAATCGTAAGGCTGAGTCAATCAATTTAAAGCTAAAAAATGACGAGCCATATTATAGCAAGGACACAGTATAGGTACGTACACTACGTAGGTAGGTAAGTTATGTAATTTTTACCTAATAATTATTCCATTTTAGAAATCTTATAAACGAGTAGAAGCAGTAGACTATGGTGACTCTGTTATTTTTCTGTCTTTCCGATTATTTCGTTCTACGTTGAATAACAGTTTGTTTTCACGGTCACCATAAAATTATGATTGACGTGCGGGCCAGGAAATTATGTAAGTAATGTGATGATTGATGATTTGAAAGACACACCATCCTACTGACAACTCTTAATTTTTCACAGTCATCAATTTGGAATTTGAATTTTGAAATGACTCCTATCAAATTAGAAATTATTATTTATTTAGTTGTATAATTGTTTTTCAGTGATAAATTTGGTATCATAATAATACCTTTCCTTCTACAAATTATTCTCTCAAGTCAACTTACTTCAATGCTATAAATTTCCTAATTTTATTTTTGTTCTTATTTTTTATTTGTTTCCTATTTATATTGATATTTCCATGGATATTTGATCGAAAAAAAATTATTCCAATAGAAGTTTATATTCCTAAAAAATATTTCTTCCAATTATTACTCTCATTTTACCTATACATTTGTTCCAATTAAGTTAAATGAACTTTGTACCATAATATATACTTGCATTTGTTCCACTCTCAACAAAATTTATGTTGTACAAACAATTTGGAAGAAAAAATAAATATACAAACTCTCTTAAAATGGTCTTGGAATCAGATTACAAAAGTGCGGAAAAAAATATTGAATTAGGGGGGGGAAATAAAAACCACTATGTATGTGTATGAGAGTGAGTGGGAGAGAAAGGGGAGGGGATCTAATCATTATTGTATAGTTTAAGCCCTTATTTTAATATATTATAAACAGTAAAGGAGCTTACAGTATACCATTATGCACAATTATTCAACAATGAAGCCCAATCCATTTTCATTAATAGTGAAATTATTTAAATTCTAATTTTAATGATTGATTACATATACTGATATACATATTAAGTGGCAAATTTCTAAATACATAGATTTTTTTATACCATTTAAGAAATTTCCTATTTTTTTTCTAAATGAGAACCAACCTTATAATTTTATATTTTTGTAATAAGTACCAGTTATAAAGACTATTATATAGACTAATATATATTACATAAATATACAGAAAGTATTCGTAGGTTAGGTTATGAATTATAATTTAGATACGTCAATATTTTCAACAAAAAAAATCTGGTTTACAAATTATTGTAGGGGTGTATCACATTTGTTAAAAAAAAAAAAATTGGTATCGCTATTTGAAATTTCTTAGATGGTATGAAAAAATAATATAAAATATGATGATTAATTCAACTTAAGAACTCCAAAAATCAGAATTTTAAAAGACTTTATTACTGTAGGAAAAAATTTCGTTGTGCGTAATTGGGTAGGAATCACCCTGTATTACACAATATACCTATATTATGTACATTGTACACAAATAAAGGTATGATGTATAGTTTATATTATATTATGTTTCCTTACTATTACTAGTTTGGTTTTATATTTAACAGATGCTAATAAAATGTAAATAACTTTTTTCGAAAGAAAAATGTGTTTTATATTTCAACACAAAACAATATTTATATTAAATTAGGATAAATTATACTGTTATACTATTTGTGTGTAAATAATTTAATGTTATTCGCGTGATCCTTACGGCTTTTTCCACCTCTGATATTACATTTAGAAACACAATAAATATTATTTTTGAGGTTTCAACTGACGAAAAATAAATTAATAATATATAACCTAATGTATGTAGAGACAATAAAGGTAATATAATTTTATTGTCTTAAACTGTTTTACTATTAATTGCCATATTATATTATACCTTAAATACAATATTCCATGGGTACTAAGTCTATTAGTATTTATTCATATTTTTCTTAATGTAATTATTAATTTTACTGTAGGTACCTTTCTCCGATATCAAATTGCTTTTTTTTTTTTATTTAATTACATTTTCTTAAAAAACAGTTTTATGGTCTCTTAATGTATATATTTGAGTATTTGACCATGACATAACGTTTAATATTATGAGGTTGAAATTATATGTCTTCTATACAAATGGGTTTAATTAATTTAAAAGCGTGTTCATAATGTTATGAATTCAAAACAAATTGTATTGTACTTTTAGCTTTTTACTATGTAATACCTACCTAGTCTTCGATAATTGATAAGAAATAAAATCGTTTCCAATCTAAGAATACCTACCTAATAATATATTTACGAAATAAATTATATATTTTTATTTTTCAGATATATTCGTCAGTTCACATCTTACATTGTTATTATATAGTATGTATATATATATATAATTTGTTAGCCAATTTTATTGCTGGTTTACCTATATAAAACAAATATTACTACCTTTTTAAAAAAATTCTTTAAATCAGCACTTATATAATAGTATATATCATAATAAAACATGTTTGTCTTATAAAGTCTTTTATAAATGTATTGTTTTATTGAAATTTAAAAATAAAATCGTAAATGGTTTATAGTTGCCAGTGTATTATTACCTATATCACGTGTTGTTTAGACATGCAGTGTTTCTCTATGACCTGAGGATCACGTCCTCATTCGTGGTCACTACCCCGGCTCATTCGTGGCTACAGTAGATTTTAATTGAATCACCGACACAGTATTAATATAAATTGTCTGCAATATTTTTTCAGGAATAAAGCTAGTTGCAGAGATTTTGAAAAAAAAAATATATAGGTACTATAGTATACAGGTCAATACATTATAATGGAGACAGTTATTACGTACAACTGAAACTTCCCCTAACGGACACCTCCAAATAGCTGACATATTTTTCTGAAAAAACTAAAACCTTTTTACAAGTTAAACCCTCTCAGTACCGGACACCTCCGAATAGCGGACGAAATTCCAGAGAGTATCCGGTATTTAAAGGCTTCACTGCTCCAAATGACATTGTTTATAATCATACAGGTACGTAAACTTTGTAATATTACGGTTGAGGGTAGGTTTTTTATTGTATTGGCAACATTGAAACATACTACTTACTTGTATTATAATATAACAACTTATAGTTTTTCCGAACTTTTTGAAACAATTTTAATTTAATACTAAAAAAATGCTATCACTTAACACAAAGTTAACGGAATTTGTAGTTGAATGTGTATGTTCAATAAAAACTTGTATTTACATATTTTTTTCATTAGGTTCCTCTTTGATAAAAAAAAGTAAAATTCAACTTTTTTAAATATATTATACTTGTAGTATAACCCAACTTCGTCTGGGTTAAAAAAAACTAATTTATACTATTACTATTATATAATCTTTGACCAGCGGTGACCAAAAAAAGTCAATTTCCATCGTGAATTTCAAAATCCTTGTGTGAGTACCACTTTTTAATTATATTTTTTAACTTATTTGAATGACGACATACGGTTTTAATTTCATCTTCGAAAGCAGAATATTTTTTTGAGTATTTCGAATTTAAGACTAGACATTTATATGAGTTATAAGTATTTAAAGTATAATAGAGGAGTCGGATGGAGTGGTACATGGTTACCCCAAAAAATGTTGATCCACTACTCCGCTCATCTAAACTTTAAAATATGCTTAAGCCTAACTCATATAATACTCGTCCTAAATTCAATTTTTATGTATCGAAATATTTAGAAAAATATTCTGCTTTGGAGTATGAAATAAAAACTGTATGTTGTCCTTAAAAAACATAAGGATAAAACATATTAAAAATGTTATTTTCAATGTTGCTTTTCAACGACTAGAAACCATGTGGACATTTTTTTTTTCAAAAACATTTATTTTTTTGAAATAATGAGTACCTAGTTCGTGATAAAATAATGGTATGTGAAGATATTGCTGGTGTTTTGACGAATTATAACCATACACACTTCGATACAAATTATGTATTCATTGTTACAGTGAGAAATTTCCTATTTCATATAATATATGAACGCCAATATTAAGAAAGATCATTAGTTAAGGCTGAAACTATAATAATATATTTAATATAATCCTAGAGCTGCAGTGCGTATTGCGTGTTTATTTAATATTTTAGCTTGCCATTAAAATACGCAATTTCACTTAAAAATTATACTCCATTATATTATGGTATTGTACTTATATATTTTGTCTGGAGAAATAATAATTAATCGTCTCAGACAAAACGACGTTTGGGTAGGTATATTACGTTTCTGATTTAATATTTCTTATTTTAACAACGTGAAATTGTATTGCATATTTTATTATTTCGTGTCGGACGCAGGTATACGACTGCATGCTGTGTTTTATATACTTACATTGTCTGCTCGCTATATTAATAATTGTTGACTCCGGACAGGACCGTTTCGAGCTTAACATATTTTATTATAAATATTACAGTTTTGATTATATGCGTGCGTTGAAACAATATCCACGGCTCTATTTCTATAGACACAATGGGCGCTTCTTCGGTATATATTGTATTGCAATAATTCGGCTATATTTATGCATCGCAGTAGGTAGGTGGGTAGGTAGGTATTTACATTATCAGTTATATTTGTTATAAAAGTTTTTTAATATATTATGTAAGCAGCTATACGCGGAACGGAATACGATATAATAAAACGGTCCTACTGCCTGCAAAACGTTCCCAAAAGTGTTTGTTTTATCGATTTGTTTTCTAAAAACGCTACGTATATACTCCCGAATCGTATTCAATGACAAGCGTTTTTCGAGTTCTAAACTAGAGATACGATAGTGTACTCGATGAAAAGTCTGGAAAAGGGGAAGAGCTGACTTCTAAATTGTTTTTTTGCACCCATACCGAAGCCGTTATAGCTTCACTCGACAATGACTCCGTCGTCTACACAGTATACGTCATACTATTATTATTATTTTTTTAATATTACATAGGTACATATTGTATATAAGTAATAAGTACAATATTAGTAATAATTATGTTTATGATTATGTCATAGAAGTGACACGGATACCGCAATAAAAGCAGGGTTCTGTCTTCAGGACATAATATTAATATATTATAACAACAATATTGTCAATTGCACATCCGTGGTGTTATGTACAGTAACATATAACATGTTCTTAAAGAAAAAACAATTTGAATTCGAAATTATTGTATTTTGTATGACGTTCAAAGATGTAGGTATATAGAAAACAGATTAAAAGTAAATTTAGCTACCTATTATGTTTTTATTAATGAAATATATAGTAAAATATTATGTTGATGGATTTTTTTTTTGTGAAAAGAGTTGTTTTAATTATAAGGGAACATTGTATAAGCCCCTAAAAAGTAAAAATTGAATGATTACTGTAATGATACAGCCGATCACACATCATACAAGTAAAATCACCCGTATGTACCGCATAGAGAATGAAAATAACAGAGTCTGAAGGTATTTGAAAAATATCACAATTTTAATTTTGATAATACATACGGCTTTATATCTACTTCGTGACACCAAACATTTCTCTTAGCTTCTTGTTAAAAAAAAAATGAATTTTTATCACCAATTTACCGTAGTATTTTTTTCCTATCTAAGTTCAAGTATATATTCAAAAATAAAATATCCGGGGAGGGGATAACCCCAACACCACCAGCCATAATAGTATGCACCACTGATGCAACAGTCACGGATTTTTAAATATAATTGTAAGGATAAAATATTATTATCGCGGTATATTTTAGGGTGGTAAAGCCTATACTCTTTAAAACGTTTAGGGCCACTTAGTCTATATAGTCAATACCACCTCCCTTATTTCCACCCAAGTACATAATTTGACCCGGTAAATGATTTTTTATTTTTATGCATTATAATAGGTAAACACAATACACAGTAGGTACTATTTTTTTGGGGGTGAACCCCCGGACAGCGTGAACATTACTCAATCCCTTAATTAGGATATTGAAATTTAATAATATATCATTACTACGGCGTATAACATAATATAATACACTTACAATCTCATTTTCCAGCGATCTGAAGTATAGTTTCGATGGTAGGTGGGCGTACCTGTATATAAGTGACGGTGAAGAAGACCAACACAGAGGATATCGGTGATCGCGTGTTTTCCCCGCAGACGTTTCATTCGCGAATGTTGGTGTGTGGCAGATCGTGGAGGGGAGGATGGGGAGGGACAGCGAAATCGTTGTTCGGATATTCCTCTGCCGTAGGTATATAATCCACGGTTGTCCGGCGAAACTTTTAAGTACATAGGTATATAACAGTCTGGCAAACTGGATTTTGTGGTTACTGGCGAGCTGATGAGCTTTTGCGTGCATGTGCGTTGCGTGCGCGGGTTAGTTAATTTAAATTTAATCTTTGGAATAGGATAACACTTGTTCGGCCAATTAAAGATGATAACGGTTTAACTTTTAATACTCGCGGTACTTTGCGGAGAGTTTTCGCGAGTAACAACCGTAGGGCCCGTATATTATGCATATATATATATTATGATTATAAACATTTGAAAATCAACAATACGTTAGCATTTAAATTGTTTTTATAGCTAAACAATAATAGATAACTAAGGTATGCATTAGTTTTTGATAAAAATATTTTTAAAAAGGTTGGCTAAATATAATATAACGTTACCTAATCATATTATATGCCTCTCTATTAAACAAAAAAAAACTGCAGTTTTTATTTTTCAACGAATATTATTGGTCTAACAAAAAATCAATTAAAAATTGTACCAACGACAGTTGTGAGTTTAAAGTGTATAGTTGGTTCGTGTGCGGCTATGAGGCAATGCTTCCCAACAATATAAGAAAAAAACTTTATTCTAATGAAATATATTTTACATTAAGAAAATTGGGAGATTTCTAAATTGAACACGCGAAGTCAATTCAAGATACTTTTATGGGAATTGGTTAGGTACAGTAATTGTTTGACGAAATATATTCATTGACCTATCTTTCACTCTAGCAGCATAGTAAAAACTACCAATTTTGCATTTATCATTACGATCGATGTATAGTGTGAAGTGGTAAATATTATAAAAATAGATTTAAATTGAGCGCGAAGTGTATATACGAGATCAATAAAGCAAATTTTTTAAATCTAGTTTTAGTTATTTTTTAAAATATAATAAATGACATTTAAAATATTGTTCAGAATGTTTAATAGAATTTTTTTGAAATTGCGTAGTTAAATTTAAAAAATGTGGCCTTTTCCATATCATAGTTTGGTTGATCAATTATTTACCATGATGTTTAGTTAAAATCTTATACTTTATTACATTTATCACTGCATTTTTTATATCATACTTACTGATTTGACGCATTAGTGGCTAGTTTTTAGTTTTTACTATGTCACACAAATAATAATAATCTCACAAATTTGAAATACAACAAATATTGGTAGGTACCCAATCTTCTAAATCTAACTAAAGTGAAACTAAGTCTCAAAAATTATCGGATCAAGTCACGACAATCCGTTACATAAGATTATGTTGGCTAATCGAATTGTAATTAAGGACTAATATTATCTATACGGTTTATTTTGTTTTCAATGTGACTCGATAGGTAGTTAAAGCAGTGGCGTATTTATGATGGGGGGCAGGGGATCAATCCCCCCCATAGGCTGTATATAATATGCAAAAGTTTTCAGAGTCCTAGCTTGAGGCCTATAACTTTAAAGGATAAAATCATATCCCACTCCCCTAGACAAAAACCTAATTACGCCACTGAGTTAACGGTTAGGTTTAAATACTGATATGAATGATGTAAATATTTATAAGCTGGGTCCCTAACAAATTGTAAATGTAATTATTAATACATGCTTCATTTACATGCTTTTTTCGTGCTCTATAATATTTTCAAGAGCTGATATTTTAGTTTTATATTAATTTTATATTAATAAATCATTTTAATAATAATCAAGATATTCGTCAAATATTAATTATTTACTTTTTGTGGTTTAATTTTTTGTTTACTTTGATATATTTATGTTGTTTTCCTATTTATTGTAATTTCTATTCTGAAGTACTTTTTATTTTTTAAATAATGTATTAAATTATTTTTTTCATCCTTTTTTTACTTTTTTATTCCATTTATGTGATTAATTAATTAATAATTATAAAATACATACGAACATTTTTTGGAATAATACCTATGACTTGCATGTAAGAAAATAAAAAAACAATAATTGCAATGGAAATATTATCAAAGAAATAGTACCTAAGCAATGTTTTAAAAAAAAAACTTAGTAATAGAAGCAACTAATTAAAAAAATGTAGAAGTTGCATTTTTAATTATTGTCAATATACTTTGTTATAATACTAACTCTTTAATGTGATCACATTTATCTTGGAAATATTTTAAAAATGAGTCAATATTTATTTTTTATACTGCCTATTTTTATGTATTCATAGGCTAAGTATAATAGGTAGTATAAAATAAAAAATATGGTTTTCAAAAAACGTTCCAATTGAACTAAAAGTGTACTCATTTCTTCTTTGAATCATTACCATGAAAGTTCTTATTTTCTCTCAAATTCTAAAATAACAAGACGGAATATGATAGATATAAATTATTAACGTTATTAATAGTGTTCATAAACTCATAATATGTAAATAACAGACGTGAACAATTCTTAACTAAGTAGATATAATAATCTGACATCATTTTCGTCGTGTACTTCTTAATGTATAAGAAGTATTAATTTTCGTTTTGGTACCTACTAAATGTAACAAATGTACAGTGCACACCGATAAATAATGTTGTCCAGTGAAATTGAACAGACGATAGGTAGATATTTCCATTAGGTAGTGATAGAATAATTTTTCATTTAATACTCAAGGTTATTGAATTGAACGTTAGTAATGAGTACTATCAATTTTAAAAATTTGACCCATTAATATATTTATACGAAACAATAAATAATAGGTCCTAAGAATTTTTTCAAGTTTATTATGGCAGTGTTATTTTTAAATTTTGTTTTTAAAATACATCATGGTAGTAGAACCTATTGTTGTACAAACATATATTGTATACTAAACGTAATACTAACCTACAATTCACATTTTTGTGACTTACGTCTTATAATAAAAGTATAGTTATTTAAATATACCAAATAATTTAATAATTTAAAATTGTATTGAGAAGTCGAAGAAGAATTATTAAAAAAATATACTTTTAAAGACAGCTGCAGAAATTACCCTTTCTCGCCCGATTCTACTGTTCAAACTTAATTATTATAAAAAATAGTCATTTTAAGTACCTATTTGGTTTCAAAAAAATAACTTAACCTCAAATCTGAAACTTCAAGTTATTCATTAAATACACGCATAGATGAAATGTATCCTAACTATAGAGACGGGAGGAAATTATGAAACATATACACACAATTATAGACCTCAAAAAAAAACATTTTTAAATTCTTAAACATAACTAAAATTGTTTCAATATCTGTTTATGACTTTTTACAACTAGAATTGATATTATACACCATTAAATAGGAAAATAATATGGTAGGTATTACAATTTTTAAAATAATAAATTGAGTGAGAAACTCAAATTTACTTTTTATGTGAGTTCAATCATTTTAGTTAGTCATACTCGCAAATAAATATAGTTTTGATAGATTTTAAACTGTTTTCGTCTAACACAAAATCACCAATTTTATGAAATTAAAATTTTCAGCTTGATATAATGTCATCTAGTATTTACATTATTTGTTTAAATAGGTAAAATTATATGCATATAAGCATGCTTGTTTCATTTAGGTGGTATATTGTGACTCCTCCACCTTACCCCCTGACACCGTCTGACCATCATCTTGTCAATAAATTGAAGGAGTTTATGGGTGGACAAAGTATGGGTGGACAGTTTAAATGACGAGGAGGTCCAGGATGCGGTCGAAAAGTGGCCTCGGGAGGTGGAGCGGAAGGTGTACGACGAGGGTATACAAAAACTCCTCCCTAGGCTTCCAAAATGTATTGACCTCAATTATGTAGAGAAATAATGACATATTTTGACACTTGTCTAGTAAATTTCATTTTAAATATATTCATTTTTCAATTTCTAACACAATATGTTGTAATCTTACTTTCTGGACGAACTCGTATTTACCACAAAACATGCGATCTTTAGGTCCATAGAAAATATTCAACAACATGCATCTATAGACTTCAAAAATTCAAAACAAAAAATTTAAAATTAGTATCAATATGAGATGGTTAGTGAACGTTTCTAAGCAAATTTGTAAAACCGTGCTACAAGAAAAACATTCCGATGCATATAAATTCCATAGTTCTAAATCCTATTTATGATCAAATTAATTGATTTTTACGGCGTAACTAATAACGTTTCTGGTTAAAAACTGAGTAAAATAAAAATAAAATCCTTTATGTTTTTAGAATTAAAACGATTGTTTTCCACTTGAAAATCTAAATTTGATATGGTTTTAACAAACAAGGAAAAATGATAAAAAAATATTATAATTAGAAAATAAATATATTATAGTTTGTTGTTAAAAGTTTCCATGAAACAAAAACAACTAATGTTTTTCAAGTTCGTTTTAAGAAAATAACCTTGTATTTAAATTTTTTTTGTTTTATAATTTATTTTAAGTTAGTTGGGAAAAAATACTTTGAAAACTCGGATTAAACAATACTTATAGATATATTTGTGATTAAATATTTATAACGCTTTTTTTATTTGTAAACGATACATCATAATCTAACTTTTTTAATTTCGGCTTATTGAAAAAAAAACATTGTATGGAGGAAGAAAGTTCTCACCAAAAAAAATAAATAAACTTCCTAGGACGACAGGATTATATGAACTCTAGCCAATGATATCAAAATGTATTTTGATTTTTATTATTACATTAATTGGTATAAACTCTTTTTTTTCGAGTTACAAATATACAAAATTACCTAATAAAATTTAACTTTACCGAATTCGTATCTAAGTATAACAATATTTTTAAAACAACAATCATAAAGATTTTTAATTAAAATCTTCAAAAAACTATAATTTTTTAATTACTTTATCTTAATATCTAAACCATTGATGTGTGTAAATAGATATAGGGACGTAAACAGCCGAGATACAGCAAGATTGGGTTAGGATATTAATTCATAGCATTCAAAAAACAATTAAGGGTGGATTTTACCAACTACATTACGCTTGCTAATATTTCTTTAAATTTGTTCCACAGTTGTCGGTAGTTTTACCTTGCGCTCAGAAAAACTTTTGACACAATTTAAAAAGGGCCTCATTAAAGTACCATCTAGATAAGACTCCCAGTAAAGAAATGTGTCATTTTTGGTGCATTACCTACGTCTGAAGGAAAAACTATTTACAAAACAAGATAACCAAAAAAACATTGTAAGTATTTACTTAACACTAATACGTTTATCGATGAACTGAGAACCTAGAATTTATTGAATATGTGTACAGACTTATTATAGTGTTTCGTGATATAAAATCTAAAACCAATATACCACTATAATGCAATTTATATAATATTATGACCAACCACCTGAATTAAAATGTAAACTTTTGTGAAAAACTATCAGTCATCTAGATATTTTATTAGGCGATGTACATATTTTGGACAAAGTAATGGTGTTGAAAATTATAATGTTAATGCATAATATTATATTACAACAAACAAAGATAAACTTTATCATTATTATTTATTTCTCTATAAATTAAGTGAACTATAAAATATATAAAAATAAAAAAAATATATACACTTTTTCTAAAATAAGTTTTATTATATCATTTTCTAGCGAGTCTAATCGACATAATATATTATCACATACAATTAAAGTTACAAACAATAAAAATAAAAATATCTCTAAAAATCAATAATAAAGTATTTAATATTGATAAATATTAACTAAAAATATTGTTCATGATAAAAAGGTTAGATTGGCGTTCAATGAGGACCGTTAACTATGTGTCGATCGACAGTCCAATATGTGAGTTTTATATTCATGGCTGCATATAATTTAAATAACGTTTAGATCATTAAATCATAATAACCATAAAATTATATAATTATTATATTATGTTTGCTCAACGACACAGTGCTCGCAGCACAAAAATAGTGCATTTTCACTACGCTCTGATTTAATATAACTACCCATATAAATTATGAGTATTTAGTATTTAGATAATATGTAAATTATGTATGTGGTGTATTGGTATGCAATCACAGATTTTTATATTTTGTAATAACTTGCTTAAAAAAGAACTAAATGCTGATAATAAGAATTATGTATTATTATTATACACTACATTGTATACAGACCTAATTTTTCCGATTTCCAGACAATCAAATTTGGTTGCTTCACAGTATACAATACACACGTTTAGTTTTATTGATTAAAATAGATTTGTTTCATAATGTATATGATATTTAGTATTATAATTTAAAATTGATGGAAAAATTGAAATTTTTTATTTAATTTTGAATACTGTCATTGTTTGAAATTAATGAAAACAGTTTTAGTCGAATTAGTGAATTCGTCATCTCAAAATACATGTCTAACACAAAAAAATAATTACATATTTAAAAACTGTTTTCACACGCTTTGAGAACAATGGTTTTGTAATGAATCGGCGTAAAACTACAAATTAAATTTGAAAATATTTATTGATATTAATATATTGATATTAGGATACTAGTTCGATATAAAATATCGTTAAAAACAAAAAATCAAGACTATTTAATTTTTTTTGTGCAACAAAAACTTTTAGCCTAGGTTAACGACCATGAGTGTTTACACAAGCAATATGAAAAAAAACAAAGAAAAATGCGAAACAGCCAAAGTGCTTGTATAAATATTATAGGTACCTGTACCTACGACACGCTCGTTCCGGTCCAACGTCGTCGAATTAGTTCCGTTTCGCGGAGGAAAATAATTAATTACCTAACGCCGAAATCGGGATGATAACATTTATACACATTTTACGTCGTATTTGCAGTCTTAAAAAATAAAAGCAAACGAGGAGTGATGTAACAATTTTATTTCGTTCCTCAAGACGTATATAATACTTTTATAATAATATTATAATATTATACAAACAGGATGTCGCTTCGCGTCTGTTCGCGTCAATAACTTCTCTGTCCTGATTGATATTTTTGAAATATGAATAATAATGATGTCGGAAAATGATTACCACACAGCAGTATTATTATAGAAGTAACCACAATATAATTATTGTTCCTAGTATTATACGTCCTTCGGGCCCTAAGTAGAATTAAAACGAAAACAAAAAATTCAAACCGTTATGTTTTCGTCGTGTCTGTTATAAAATCTGAGATCCACGCAGCTAATGTAATAGAGTTGACTTTAGTTAGTAATTTCAGAAGTTGAATCCGTTAATTCCATTAAGTTTACTCAAATAGTTAGCGTAATAATAATAAATTATAGTCATGTAGACACCTTATAATGGTAGCTGAAGACTATGGCGGTCGTACCATTGTGGATTGGGTGACCGAATTTTTTTCTCGCCGTGTGCCAGCGAGCACGCCTCGTCGCACAGTAAAAATGTGGTAAATTTTAAATCGTTTCGACAGGACCCACCCGGACGGACCTCGCAGACGTTTGTACAGTATGCACTTTAATCGGAAAATTTACCAAACCTGTTGCACAACCGTTCGTTAGCGCACGGCCACCACCTGACCGTATCCTTGCGACACGACCCGACTCGTACCTCGGTCGTCCTTTTGCTCCCTTTTCGTCGTCCGTCTGATTGGTTTTTGGGTGGATCGCTGCTGCTGTTGCTGAGGCTGCTGCTGCTGTCGCTTCTTCTTCTTACTCTGCTTTCGAAGTTCTTGGCCGTTGTTCTTGTGACCGCCGCCGTGATTTGACTTGTTCTTAGCGGGTTTCTTCTTTCCGTGGTCCACGTGTTCCTCGTCGAAGAACTGCTGCTTCTTGGAGTACTCATTTTTCTTGTGTATCTTGTGCTTGACCGGCCCTTCCCCACTGGCCACGACGTGGTGCTTGTTTTTTCGTCCGACCTCTTCCCGGCGTGGTTTTTTGGCGGACGCTCCCTCACGCACGTCACCCGTATTCGAAGACCCTACCGGCTCCGCGTCACCTCCTCCGCCGCCACCGTCATTAATGTAATCGTCGTCGCGTGCCGGCAACTTCCTGTCACTCTTGGGCTTGTTCCTATTCATTCTCTTATTCTGTTGGTGACCTCTCGGCGGCCGATCGTCGTGCGATTGCCTATTGTTACCGCCTCCGCCGTCGTCGATAAACTCTACGTCGTCTCCCGGCGGAAGTCTCTCGGTCTCCGGCACCCTGGAAACTTTTCCGCTCTTCCGCGGCGGGTTCCTCATGTACTCGTACGTGTTCGGAGACTCGTACAGAGCGTGACTCCCTTCGTCCCGGACCGGGCGAATCACGCCCCTGACGGCCGACTCCGGCATGGTCCTGTGCCCGTAACTTCCGTACGTGGTGGCGGCCGCTGTCGGCGATCTCCCGCCGTAATGTCCGGTCGGCCCGACGCCGCCGTAACTTCTGGATTGACCGCCACTGCCGCCGTAATATCCGGTTTGTTGACCGCCACTGCCGCCGTAATATCCGGGTTGATGACCGCCGCTGCCCCGCCGTAGTATCCGGCTTTTCCACCGGCGCCCCCGCCGTAGTATCCGGATTGACCACCTGCACCGACGCCTGCACCGTCATAATACGTCCCGGACCGACCGCCGACGTCTCCTTCGTCGTAATATCCGTTCGGATCGGCGACGCTGGGTATGGCCGTGGTAAGGTAAACGATCGGTGCCACGGTCCTGGAGTCCAGCCTGTCCGACAGGTACAACAGAGTTATGCCGCAGCACACTAGCAACGACGACCGCTTCATAATGGTTAAACAGTGGCGACGGCGGGTGCGATACGACTGTACGAAAACAATGACATCCGACTGCGGATATAGAAACCGCGAGACTACGCGTGTAGAACAGTTACGCTTTCGCGTGGCGACGCCGTCAGTGGCGGCGGTAATGTAACTGCACGTTCTCTTCTATATCCCTCGCCACTCGCCAGCCATTGCGATATTGTTCCATTGTATAGGTACCTAACAAATATATATGATGCATGTGTAGAAATATCATGATGTTTGCCATAACTATACAGGGTGAACACCACCGCAAGCACGCTCAAGAGCGTTTTTTTTTTTTAAATTTTTTATTGAATTTATTAGAATTCTGATTTTTGGAATTTTTAAATATAGGTTCCTAGTCGAATACGATTTTTTAAGATTTTTCTGTAATACTCAACAAATCCTCCTGTTACGATATAAACTTCAGTTCTTCAAATGAGAAGCCCCTCTTCTTTTTTGCACTAGTAGCTTGTTACTGATTAAAATGTTTTTACCAAGATTAGTTCCTAGTAGCTAAACATATTGTCTTACAAAAATATAAATATGTGTTAATTATAATCGGACTATTTTACAAAATATGTTACTAAACCGTGGACCCATTTATATTGTCCTTAGAACTCAAAGTTAAATAACTCAAAAACTACCCGTTTGAAATTTGACTTTAGTACATCAACATATTTCCTTAACAATTATCCAATAAATTATCAACAGTACAAAAGGCGGGTTCTCGTTTGAAAATCAGAGGTTTGTATCTTCACAGGACCCTTCTTCAGCAGTACCAAAAAATCTCAAAAATTTGAAAACATTTCCTCAAAGTAAATAAAAAAATTCCAAAAACCAGATATCGGATGTTCGTATTAAATATGGGGTTAGCATATTGTAGGTGAACTACCCGGTATACACAGTTTAACAAAAACTAATGACGGTTAGATATTATAACTAACCAACTGCTTGATAACTTTTGTGTAAATAAATATTATTATTATTATTATTATTATTAATACGCATAAGTCATTTTTTAGTATATTTTTTGGAACATGATTTGATACACATAGGTAGTTCATGTAATTCGTCAGTAAATTCTGCTGTACCCTGTACATGCAGTGTATTATGATATTAAACGCTATATAGACAGTTTGTGGTTTTTCACGGTGCGCTTATTTTGCACGGCTGTCAGCATATCCGGCCGTATTATATTATTATTATTGATATAGATAATGAGATTGCCAATCGCCGATAATATGGCGATATATTTAAAAACGCGATATTACCACAGACTATATACGAACTATATGACTATTTTCATATAGTCTGTGATATTACGGTCGTGGGTTTCGAAAGGACAAGCCGTGGATTGTGCTGCGGCCGGTATTCGCCTGTAACAATAATATTATGCTCCATATAGGAGTAGGAATTCTATTGTTACTATATAGGTAGGTACCTAAATTTATTGTATAAATTGAATTTTTTTTTTCTCAATTACCTATACCTATGTGTTTTTGTGAGTTATTTTTATTTATTTATTAATATTTTTAAGGACAATGTTCAATTTACAATATAGAATAACGATAACAATAATAGTATAATAGTATTTGACAATTAACACATTTTAAAATAATAAAATACAAGTAATACAATTATTTATACAATGAATAAAATAATAATAAAAATTAATGATAACATAGCTGGTATATAACATAAAAAGTGGGATACAGAGTGGATAGTTAAGTGATACAAAATAATGTTCTATATAGATACATATAGTGTAAATGAAGGGTGTGGGGAAAAAACAGAAAATTCGCTTTTTATCATTCCGAAGAAAACGTGTTTTTAATTCCTATAACTATGCGAGTATTCCCTGTATGCCAAAACTTCCGGCGGTCATATAGCTCTCGACTAATCTGCTTTTTTCCCAGATTTGACCTCTTGAAAGATAGAATACCTCAATACAAATAATTTGATAGCGAAATCGGCATTTTGGAAAAAAAGTGACTTCTCTGGTTTTTTCCCTGTACCCTTCATATGATTATCATAAATGTTGTGTCTTGTAATGAAATATGAAATTTTAAACGGGAGCTATAACATTATTGTAAAAAAAAAAACAACTCCGAATCACCATAAATCTATTTTTGGTAAATTCACTTCAATTATACCTATTTATCCAATCATGGCATGGTAAATAAATTTACATGATCAAATCTCAAAACAATTTATTCTAGCCGTTAATCTGTAATAGTACTGCAATAATTACCTAATAGTCTATGGGATATTTGCTATTATTGAAATTCATATTATAATATAATTTATTTATATGAATAAATAATTATAATAATGTACTAATTATCAAACAATTGTGTGACTTAAAAACTCCGAAAAAAACATTACAAACTCAGTTTGTGTAGATTTATACCAACATGAAAATGCATATTCAATAAAAAAAAAAAATAGTCAATAATACATTTATATTCATACAAGTTTACGGACCACATGATTATGCGATCATTATAAGTGATACTCTTCTGATTTTAAAATCACTTCAATTGTTAAAAATAATAGTAATATAACCTGATAATGTAAAATTGTAATACAATAATATCAATTTGAATTGCTGAAACTATATAATGTTTCTCTTTTTCATACTCCTTTAAAAATGTATACAAATACAATTTTAACAACGCATCTATAATTGTTACAGGCAAAACCACCCACAATGTCAGTTTTCGGCGGTGATAGTGGTCGTACACAGCTCCAAATTTGATGCAGGAGGGGGGTGGCATTAAGGACATATTCCCCAGCCTCCCTCAGATTTTAAGGAGCCCAATAGACCCAAAGTATAAAAAATGTTAATGTGATTCCTGCATCTATAAGTATAGATACTTCTATTATAATATGTTATAATAGTTTTTAAAAATAAAAAGGTTATTTTAGGAAATTTATAGTATACAATATTATTATAATATTATCGCAATGACGTTAAGTGAATAACACACATTTTAAGGACTCAAAGTTAAAAATAAAATTTCTGAGAACTATACTCGTACAGTCGTACAATGCATAAGATCGTTTACATTTTGTAATTTGTATTGGTTACGAGCATTGAAACTTATGTGGGTATTGAACAGTTTGTCATTTGATGATATTGTAGAAGAGCAAACATCAAGGAAAGTTCCTAATTTGAAAATGTTGATATAATATATATTTATATTCGTTTTTAATCAAATATCGGTTTTCAGCTTTAGATTATTTTATATAAATATACGTATAACCAGGGCTTGAACCGATATTTGATACCTACCGATTTTGAATACCTACCGGTTAAAACCTTTAAGACCCGCAATCGCTATTATAAAATCGAAAACAAAATCGAAAAAATCCAGTACCCGATGTAATCAAATCCGAGATCGAAATAGGAAAAATTCAAAACAGGTATTCAAAACTAAAACCGAAATCAAAAAATAAATAAATTCCGATAACCGAAACCGAAATCAAAATATATTTTCGGTTTCAAGCCCTGGTAATTATAATAATATAATAATATTATGAAAGACTTGAAACCGATATTGGATACCGATTTTGACTACCGATTGAAACCAAAATCGATAACGAGACTGCGAAAATAAAGAATAAAAACAAAATCAAAAAAAAAAACAATGCACGTACTTAAAATCGAAAAACATATAAAAACCGATATCGGAAACCGAAATCAAAATCGGAAAAAATAAATACCGGTAACCGAAATCGAAATCGGAAAAAATATTTACGGTTTCAAGCCTTGCGCGTATAACTACATTTATAGGTGAGACACTAATACATGAATTTACAACATGAAACATAAATAATATTTATTTATAATAAAAACTAAAAATATATTTTGCACACGGTGAGTATGCAATTTTTATTATGGACCACCAGGGGGCCCCAAAATCTTCTTTGACCTTGGCCTCTTAAAGTTTAAATTCTGTCCTATGACCCATACGTGGAAATGAAGTCTTGAGAGGACTTAGTCGTCCAATATAACTCAAAGAAGAGAGATTAGCTAGGTAGGTACATATTTCAATATGAATAGTTGTTCAAACCTCAAAACGTTATCGACATAATTATAATTTCATTATTTTGTATCGATCAAATTTAAAAAAGGACCATTTTAGATTAAAAAAAAAAAACTAAAAAGGTGCAATCTGATGACGTTGGGAAAAAAATCAAATCGTCAGTGGCTTTTACAATTGAATTAATTGTGATCGACGTTGATCGTAACAAAATTAATGGTGTCGGTATCACGAGCTTGGTAAAATTAAAAGATGCGAACCAATGGCGTTAATCGTGAGATTTTAAATCCCGATTTTATTGTATATTAGACAGTTTATTAAAAGTAAAAATATTAATGACGGGCCCACCGCCAATAACGGTTTCGTGAACAAAAATATTGTAAAATTCAAAAGTGTCTAAATAAATTAATAATATCGACTCTTAATAGGTATTTGTATAATGTATATGTATATATTAAATTTTAAAGGTAATTAAACGGCGAACGGTTTATTTGTTCAACGTTACTTATTCGACCATTTTGTAAATCTTATCATTGCTTTGGCATCATGAGAATTCGAATATTAATAGAAAATCGTAATTTATTGCACAGTTAAAATTAATACTCGGATGAAATAAATACCAAATAAATCTTCACCGGTACCTATCACAGACGGCCAAAAAGAGAAACAACTTTGATAAAATAATGAATTTTTTCATTTAAAACCCTAATGTCGTAAGTTGTTTTATTTATTTTTCAAAAAAACAGGGGCTCGAGAAAATATATTATACCATATCATAATATCAAATGAATTTAATGTAATACTAAACTAATAATTGTTTTAAGAAATTAATTATTTTTGGACTTTGAACGTATAATAACCTTAATTATACTAAGCAATAAAATATGCCATTGGACAGAAAACTGTTTACGGATTAGTAATAAAAATAGTTTTAAAAACATATAAAAAAACTATTTATATTTTATATAATAATATAAAGTATTTGAAATAAAGTTTGTGTTTGCGTATTGATCAAAAACCTTTCAAAAAGTTTGAATTTTAACTAGTTCTGCCAAATCTCAAATATATTACACTGAAATACATATTATTGTATTCATCAATCAATAATTAACTCCATTCAGTATTTTTTTTTTTTTTTTTAGTAGCGTAGCATGATTTGAAAACTTCTATCACGAGGCAGAATTGAGTGGTATATTGTTATATGTGTACAATAGGTATTACAATGCAAATAGACAAGTCCCACTGATGCAAGAATTATAAGGTTTCAACAATAATAATAATAATTATTATTAGTCATAGAGAAGATAATAGAAAATAATAGTACAATGGTTTTATGATGGATTTTTTTCCATCACCTACAAAACAGATCAAACTATTCCCAAAGTTTATATTTAAAGTTTTATAAACGTCATAGCATCGAGTTAGGTACCAAGACATAATAATATTATGTATATTATAATTAGGTTATCGTAGAAGTTGTTTACTGAGGTTCTAGAATATATTTTTTTTACATCTCTCGATGTGTATTATACATAAATGTTTTACTAGGTAGCCTAATTTTATACAAAGGTTGAGAATTTGTTTTTCCTTCCATATTATTCTTTTAAAGTGGAGTATGTCAAGACGAAAACGAATATTATGTTTAAATTGGCACGAACCAGACTTGTCCAGAACTTACTCTGCACGGATTCTGCAGAATTATTTTTCAATGTTAATCGTGTAAAGAACATAATAGTATTATATCTTATTAGTTCGTTTTGTATTTGAGAATATCTTATGCATTTTATTAAAAACATATTTCACAATGTTTAAGCACATATTATAAATATTATATAAATCCGAATGATATGGACAGATTTTTTGAATGATTTATTATTAATAGTATCGATATTTTAAACTTTTAATTCGTTTTGGTTAAATATTGACAAAAACAATTATTTACGATTAATTTGTATAACAACATAATATTTATAAATATGCAAGTACTATTTTGTAAGTAGTTGTTTCTATTACATAAAATCCATTGTTAGTTAAAAGAATTAAATAATATACTATAGTATATTATAAGTATGAGTACTTATATAATAATGGGATAACAAGAGATTATTAAAAAAAAAAAAACCCATAATAGTGTATTATTAGAATCCGACCAAACTTAAATTGCAGTGACTATCGATTTTTTTATCATCAACATCGCTATTCTACGCATTCAATTTTTATTATTATCATTACTTTTATTATTTCTGAACACTACCAAGCTAGAATTTTATAGAATACTTTTTTCTACACATGCTTCACGTATATTACAGTAAGTTGTATATTATATTATAGGTTTGTTAAATCACTTTTACGTAATTTTCGAACTCTCGAGGTAGGAATTAAACAAAAAAAAAAATAATAATAATAGTAAAATTACATTTGAATGGGTGCACCCCATTAAGTTACAGATTTTGTAAAAGAAAATAAAACTGACCAATAATTAAATTGAATAATTTATTAAAATATTACAAGTAACAGAGAAATAACTTTAGTTGTATGTGCTGCAATGTAAACTATAGATAATATTTCTATATAGTATAACATTATTAAATTTCATACCTCAATAGTTTTATAGTTATGGTTCTATAGTTTATAATATTCATTATTTAGGTTCATATATATTATTATTTTTTAAAAGAAATATTTTATTTTTGTTCTACTTGTCACTGAATGATGCCACTTTTTGCACATTTCAAACTCTCAATGTGATCTGCGATCACATGGTACAATTGGGCAAAAAAAATTGATTAGTATCTTTAGAAGAAAAAAATTACCATTCTTTTTCTGTACAATTAGTGACAAACTTAAATTTAGACCTATTTTCTATACAACATAAATTTTCGATAGTTGTTTACATACAATTATTTAAATGTCCAAATAAAATATGCCTCAACTACAATGCTGCAACTAAAACAGATGGTCGCAATATATCACTTGTTCTTAAACACTTTCGGTTTGTTTGATAATTAACGCACAATTTTTTTTTGTCAACGCAACTATACTACGGCGAATTATAATAAGTTAATGGGCTCTATAATTATAATTTATTTTTATAACATTTTACTAAGCTTAATTTATTATAATAGTGAAAATATTAAACTATTGTCTTTAGATGCACCATTTGTCGGATAAACTTTACCTGAATAGGTTGCTTCAATTTTCAATAGGTATAACTCTTATACCGAACCAACTAGGATTAATATATTATGATCACAACTTAATCAAAATTGTTTTCATAGAGTAGTTTGTGTTAAACAACATTATGTCAAACGTGTTCAACCGGAATTCAAAGCTAATCTGAGATTAAATGTTTCGACCAGAACAGTCAATATTAATAATAATATCGATCCTAGTTTTAGTTACTAAAAATATGTGATCGATTCAATAGTGTACATATTTTATATTACTCATTTAAAGCATAGGTATTATATTTATGCGTCATATTATAATATATTTTAAAAAAATATGGTAATGACTGTGAATCTAGTTATTCCAAACAATAAAAAATATGTTCTGATTTTAATTTGATTAATATTTGGAAAATAAATTGTTTGGATTAATATTTTATTTTAGTTTAGGTTCCTGTTTTTTGATTTTTAACGTTCAGAGCTGATTACATAAAATGTTAACTACAATGTATTGTTTTTTTTTTTTTAACATAAAACAAAATGCAACAAAATTATTTACTATTAAAAATATCGAATGTCTTGTCTATAAGTTTTTAAATATAATATGATAAAGTATCATTAAAAATGAGTACATGTAAGGTAGAATAAAAATATCCAGGTTAACCAATTATAAGTATATTTTATAATAAAATTATAAATTTAAGATAATTTTTAATTGCATATCTGCATTTAACTGCGTGTCTTACATTTTGCTCATTTGCATGGTACCCAAATTATTTATATAATATATTACGTACACAGAAAAATCGTGTCGTATAATGTATTTTATAAAAATAAACATTAAATTATTATTTTTTAATATAGCAACATTAGATTTGAAAATATAATTGTGAATAAAAGTAAATAAATAAATATCCTTATCAATATATTAAAATATATAACTATACACGAGTTTCGTAATAAGTAGTCCATTGCCGCTATGGTTAAAATAGAAATTATAAACAATTTATTTGTACTAAAAAATGTATAAATATAATTGTCTGTTTATTTTGTATTGTAGGTGTTATTTCATTACATTTTCTCTCTTATGTATAAATAAAATAATAAAACAATTATTAATCGATCTAGCCTTCTTACACGAATAATGTACACACATGTATGATTTTTTTCCGTGTCAGATAGCTTTCCAATGGGCAAATATGATAATAATAATAATAATAATCATATAATATTATCCTTGAAAAGTGTATTTTATGTGCACCAATGCTAAAACTGTTACAAATTAACGATACTAAATAATAAAAAAAAAACTAAAGGTAAAGCTCGAAAAACATATGATAAAAATTATACGAGTAGGCCGCAGCAGTGAAAATCATTATAATATTATTATCCATCGCTGTTAATGTGAATGCCGAATGATTATAATTTTGCAAATATGTTATAATATACTTTTTACAGTCTCTAAAAAGATGTTAAACCCGAAGGGAGGAGTAAAGGGCCGAAGTGTGTAGCGTGGGTACGGGGTTTGAAAATAAAAACACTGTCGGCGTAGAAGAGATGTGATGTCATTGGTCCTGACGTCACGGAGGGGAGGCAGATTTCGATATAAAGGGAGAGTATCACCCCTCGAGTCTGTCCGACGAGAACTAACTGGCCACTTTGAAAAGTTGTTGTTAACCGACGACTCTATCCTAAACACATACCACAGCAACACGGTGGTAGTTTTTACACCGCTCCAGCTCCGAGATTATACTACACAGGTAATACACTTATACTATTATACAGTACTATTATTATTATATTTTATTTTTCGATATAATATCAGTATGATAATATATTTATCGATTTAGATTTAATATTTAATTCATTTAGTAGTATTCTAAATATGACGTACGAATTTAATACTTATTGAATGAAAATAAAAATAATTTATCCATCTATATTATTATGATATTTTGTCTTATTTTTTACGGTACCTACGTAAATTAATAATTTTAAAATTCCTATCGATAAAATTCACTAAAAGTTTCGTATACATTATCAATTTTTTTTTTTAATATTTAAAAAAATTTTAAATGTCTTATTCAATGTATAATTTAAACATTTAAGTCATTGCTAAGAAAACAATATTTTATTTTTAAATAAATTAACTAGTCGCAGTAATGTTACAAAAATAAAATACTTGTACTTGATATATTATTACATTTTAAATAATAACATAGTGTCACGTAATTTTTTAAAAGTAAAATTAATGCATTTTAAATATTATATTATATAGGTAGGTGCTCCATAGACAATGTTTGTTTTAAATTTTACTGTACACGTATCGTGTAGTTGTGCTATAGGCATTTTAAGTGTAAATTTTAGCAATCTTTTAGTTCTTTGAGAAGGTTAAGCTTATAAACTTTTATTTCATTTTGTTATCTTACGTACCTACCTAGTTATACAAAACAAATCATACTTTCGACAAAATTTAAAATCACTATTTTTATCAACCAACTTTGTCCTAATACTTGTGTATTGTAGAAGCGCACCATTAAAACTTTCTATAGAGGCTTAAAATAAAGTTAAGCACAATAACTTTCAAGATTTTAAGTGATAATATTATGTACTTCGCAGTCACGCAATACCTGCATAAGATAATGGAAATATTGTTTTGACTGTCATGTCCACTTATGAAAGATGTATAATATAAATAAATAAATGAAATAAATCGTCAATATAGGTACAATAAATTAATGATTTTTATTCCACTCTGTTTTTAAAGTGTTGCCATTTCCGTAGAGTGTGCGTACCATCTATACTCGGAGCGTTTTACGAGTGTAAAAAAAATAAATATATTTTGGGAAAATAATATATTTATTTTTATTTTGGTTTGTTTGATCATTTTTTTTTTTCAAACAAACACGTCATGCTAGCATGTACCTACGTGAATATGCATTTGTTTGATGATTCGTATAGGTTATGGATACATGATATACATATCATTTATTTACCGAACGAATACGGTTCGACACCAAGTCCGTTCCACACTTCCCTCGTGTTCCCTCTGTGTAGAGCCCCCGAGGCTGAGTTTTATTAATGAGTCCATTTTTAAAAGTGAAGTGTCTTTAATGACCTCATGAGTGGTGACGGAGTTAAGGATCACCTACACTCTAGAGGGAGGTTTGCTAACGACAACACTATCCGATTTCGCTGAATCACCGTCAGAATATACGTTTGTATGTGGTTTTGTATGTGATTTACAATAATGTGACGACTCACTCTCATTTTATCCTTTATAACTACTACGCGTGTACACCAATTTTGATTTTTTGAATTTTTTTTTAAGTCTACTAAACGACCATAATATTTTCATGAACTCTATTATGCCATTTACCGAGTGACCAGCCGTCCAGCTGTTGCCGTGCATTTTTTTCTCAAATGAGAACCACCCTTTTTACTGCTGCACATCGTTAAGCAAAAGATTTTTTCAAAAACCATTAGGCACCTATGCGCGTCTGAATCAAAATTGGAGCGAGCGGTTTTAAACTTCATGTAAGTATACCGAGGATAAAATTCCACGATAGTGAGGTTTAAAATACACCTACACACTCACACTCCCTACACGCTCCCCCTTATGCAATAATGAGATGTATTTGAAACTTCCAAAAATCAGAATTTGAATGCTCAATTTAATGACGAGATCTGGGCGAGCGCGTGATTGCCCTGAATCACCCTGTATATAGAGTAATATCCACTGCGGGGTGTGGATAACGGCGGCGGAAATAATATTATTTAATCAAGACGTATAAATCGTGTGCATACTTTGTATTCCTCCGGTCCGGGCGCACTGCAGTGCCTAGGTGTAGCTGGTATTATAAATAATATTATTGTTGTTGTAATAATTATCATATCTCTCTGGGGCCGCGGTGTGGTTAAGTGCAGCCGATAAATCCAACGTTTATTTCACTCTTCGGCTATGTGCACGACGATCAATTAAAATAATATCCCGGGCTAATACCAACGCCGCCGCCGCCGTCCCACAGCCGATAATGGACCGTCGTCGTGTTGTTATCGCAGGTGGTTTTATCTTTTATATAGGTACACGAAGTGTATATATTACTACGCGTGTTGTGTGTGGGTGTGGGTGGGTGGCTGGGTGTCGGGTATACCACATCCCGTGATATATTAAAATTATGTTAATAGGCGACGCGTGTATACCTACCTATTATAATATTATTATTATTATTACTATTGCATAATATTACAAATGATTTTTATAATTCTCAGCGCCTCATACGGCCGTCGGATTTTAAAATAAATAAATATTAGATGCGCGCTGTTGAATTAAAATAATGGGTTATTCGCATACCATCTATATTTAAACAATAATTTAAGGGACCTATTGTAACACGCGGGTCACACAAGTACTCAACCTTCAGAAAGTTTGTAGATCTCGCCTCTCTTTTTCACGAGTACGGCATATTCGGTTAGAATGTGTACCATAATATATAGAAGTACTACCCTGGTAGTTGACGTCACAGAAGTTTCTTCTTTTTCACGAGGCGTTGGTGTGTAGCTTAACCGATTCGGGGTTTGCTGACGGTTGTTTCCTAGAAATACCTACCCGGTGCAGATAAGTTTAATTTTAATTGATTAAATTTTTTTTTACAATTTAACAATATTAATACTTACAGCAAAAATTAAATATTTGGAAAAGTCCACGTCATGACGTTAACAATTTCTTATTATTTCATAGTGTGCAGTGTGAGTGTGTATTTGTGTGGAATCTACCATAACGTTCACCGAAAAGTATATACGAACATTTTCCGAAATATATCATCAGATTATTAAAATGAATATAGATATTAATTATACACAGAACGTCTGAACTCATGCCTATTACGGTTCGGTACATAATATATTGTACGCTCTACAATGTATACTATTTAAACTCAATGCTATATTGTAATTTATTATTATATTCGACGAGATTAAAATATACCTATGTTGCCGACGGCCGTCTGAAACACTTGAACGAAACGGCGTCCAAAACGAAAGGTTATATTTTAATCTGCATAATAATAATAATAATTATAATATGGTCCGCGTGCTTTTTTTCCTATTATTAATTATTCGCAACGCATACCGCGGTAATCGGCCGCCTCCACCTCCATCAAAAACGGCAAACGAGAGTTTTTACCGATTTTTCCGATTTCCGATTCGAACGCCGAATGTTTTCACGTGAAAAACGTTTCGTGTAGGTGCACGGCGCGCGGAGTGACTCCGTGGGACGGAATCAAAAGCCCCGTTTATTTTTTTTTTTATTTATTTATTTATACGGACAAAAGTCCAATTCACAATATATTTGTATGGATAACAATAATATAATATAATTTAAAATAATAAAATATAACATAATAAAAGATGAAACGATTAATATATAGAATAATAGTAATAATAATTAATAATAATAATAATAATAATAATAATAATAATAATATCAATTTTAATTTGTTTTATTTCGAATCGTTTCTCTGGAGAACAGATCCTATATTGTAACCTTGTACAGATTGACATTAACAAATATTTATTTTTATTATCGACCATTGTTTGTTGGTATTGTGACATTTTATACTTAATGAAACTCATAAATACTTTGTACAAAGAGTATTCGACATTCGTATGATTTTTTACAGATTTCTACTTGCACATAAATAATATCGCCACTATAAAAAAAAATCGGGTAAGTGTGTTGTCGCTATGCTGTACAGTAGGTTACAAGTGGGTCATTGTATAATGGATTGTATTAAACTTGAATTCAATGATATAATATCATTGTATAAGAAAAACGATTCTGAGCGGACACGGTTTGTCAGTCTGGATATTTTATATTGTCATTAATTATTATATCATGTGAGTTGAATTGATATTATAATATTATGATTTTTTATTCGTTTCTATGGGAATAAACAAAGATTTAGAAATTAAAATCCCATTTTTAGAGGTTTTTCGTAATTTTCGGTGGTTTTTCCCACGGCAATAAATAACTATTGAGAAAATCGAAAAATGACCTCTCTAAAGTACCATCTTGATCCAATTTTCTAATAGATATTAAGGTACTATATGTTGAAATCGAAGCACTACTTCTGGTAGACATTTTGTATACAGGATATAAAAAAAAAAACACCATTGTAAAACCACTAGCTTCCTCGCTCTGCTCAGAATCTAAAAATAATAAAATGTAACAATAAAAACATATTTTATTTCAATTTTTAATATAATATATATACAACTAATTATTGGTTCTATTATAGTATTAATGAAAAACGAACAAATATGATATAAATCCAAAAACAGTTTCAAAATGAATATTTTTATACCTTATCATAATGATATAATCTTCAGTAAAAATATAATCTAAGCGATTCATTAATTCTTTATAAATACGGCTCGTCAGCTAAACGTAACGTGTTTCAATATATATATATTATCACATAAATTCTTAAAAAGAAGGATAAAAATAAATAAATCCTTAAAATGCAACAGGTTAAAATTGTTTTTTTACAAATACTGGGATAAAAACCCCTCCTATTAGCGAATTCATTAAACTTGATTGAAACAAATCATAAAACTATAATACCTTGGGATGCACGAAGACGACTCGCTTGGGTAAGACACGTCAAAACAAAAACAAAAGCACTACATCATAGACCATAAAACTATATCAACAACTAAAAACTTTAACAACAAAAATGAAATAAATAATTGCTTATAGATTAGTTATCCTAATATTAGCTAACTACATATTAATATGGTATACAATAATAATTCTGAGTGCTTCAAAAACCCCCAGGATAAAAATAATACAATCCTTTCGGCTTTCGTTCAATATCCAAGAACAATAACCAATGACCCATGGCATGTTGGTAATCTGACCCTCTACAAAGATCTGAATATATAATGAGCATCCCCGAACAAGTATCTAAACATCACAAACGATACCATAAAAACCTAAATCTACATTTAAATCCTTTGATTTCCAATCTATTCTCTCTTGATCTAATAAATACCACCACGATCGTCTTAAAAGAAAATTGTCCTATAGCAGTGGCGGCTTGAACTTTGTTTTCCTAAACTCACATTAATATTTTCACACCTACTCACCCTAAACATTTTTCCACTGCTCTCAAAATAGTGAATTCGTAGGTGGTAAGTGGTTAAATAATAGTTAAATAATGTTTAAATAATCTTTTCCAAGCATAAGGCACCCACCCATTAATATTTTTGTAAATGGCGTGATTCAAATATAACTCTTTCGAGGCGTCACTATTTCAGAGACCATATAGCTTTTTTATACTAAGAATAAAAAACTGATAATTTGGAATTATTCAAATGACTATATTCGTTATTCCATAATATCTTCCAAACCTATTATCGTGGACCTATAATTATCCTCTGTACATAATGTAAAATAACTCCAAAACTACTCATTCGAATTATGATATAGGTAGGTAGGTACATCAACATTTAGTACAAATTCAACTGATTAATAATTTGGAAAAGAAAAAGGATGATTGTTAATGGAAAAAAAATTGATATCGCTATAAGACATTATTTTAATGGTATACATACAATTAATATAAGTATTTGAAAATATAATCTTAAGTACCTATACGAACTGAAAATTTTGAAATCTAGAATTTGAATAAAGTCACTATTAAAGGAATAAATGGGGCCGAGAATGCTTGGTGAATCAGTAATCACACAATGTATCCATTATAGTACTACACAATATACATATTATTATAATTTCTCAGTAATAGCAATTGATATATTCTCTACTCGTGTTACTTGGTTTTACTAAAATTACTATACGTTAATCAAATTTAACTGTAATCTATTAAATAGATAGTAAATATTTCTAATTATAATAAAAGAAATCGGTAGTGATCGTGCAGAAATGTAACAATCCAAAAATATATTTAGATTTCTAAATCAACAATGTTCATCTGAAATTATTAAATTACTTGGAAAATTGAAAAGTAAAATTTTTTCAATATACCTATAAACTTTTAAGTAGATTAAAAATATATATATTATATTTATTTTATTTTTCATGCACACATTGTTTTATGTTTATATGTTATTGTTTAATTTTGATGTCTACAAAGTAATTATGTTTATTTAAAAATGTAAAATTGTCTTCTGACCAGTGACCACGGACGACAAAGATACGATGATTTACATGATTTATATTATTATATAACAATAGTTTAATAGTTTGAGTTTGATTTATTTTCGTTTAGGTTGATTTAACATTATGTATTTTTCAGTCCAGTGCGTATAAATCATTAATTCCATGTAGGCATGATATATATTTTTGGCAGTAAAATTAAAATAATATTCCGGTATCGATGATTCTTTTTTTGAAAAATTCTACCCGAGATGTATTTGTAGGTAGATACGTCCTGTAAATATATTTTGCTTCCCCTACTATAGCCTATTCAAATATTAAAACGAATAATTGATAAAATAATAAAAAAAAAATACGTTAGAATGTTAAATATATAATATATATAGGTATAATTATACCTATACCTATATTATAATATTTGGATTTATGTTAAGACTTAATAGTTAATAGCTAATTTCACGTTTAACATGAATACCAGAATACCTATTGGGCTTATTTATTTTCAATTCATGTTTCTACAATTGACTAGATTTTCAATGAAACACGATATTATTATATTTTAGATCAATAAAATACCATTTTATTATTTTGTTCTGTTATTTGTAATCGTATTATAATGATGCATATTGATACCAAATCATAATATTATAGTCTCTTTTAACTAAAATATTTTTTAAGTGGGTTTTTCACTGACATTTTTTGAGGGGTTTTATATAGGCAATAAATGTTGAAAACTATAACATATTCATAATACATAAATTCAAAACATTTTGCTGTTGGTTACATGTTATTGTAGTTATGACGTTGGTTGTTGCGTAAATACGAAATTATCGAAAATGTGTAATAAACATGATGACGCAGATCGCCTACTGCTTTGGCTTCTATACAGTTCTACATAATGCGATATCGGAGGGAAAACATTTATTATAAAATGGAAAGGGAGCAATATTTTGGAGAAAACATCCATTTTGAATACCTATATTAAAAAAGTGTTAAATTTACATTTTAAAAATTTAAAAAAAAATAATAATAATGTTTTTTCTTTATTTTAAAGGCTGTGACTTTTCTTTTGTAGCTATGTGTTTGAAACAAAAATTAATAAATCATAATTCAAAAATATTGTGTTATTCAAACAGTTTAAATCATTTTTAACAACTGCATGTAAACTTGTGAATGCCTGATTGAATAAGTACCTACTGTACTCCGTATGCGCGATGATGTTCACTAAAAATTCTGGTGGCGTATTAGATGGTCCTCAAGATAAATATTATTTTTCTGTACTTACATTGAAATTGTTATTTGTATTTATTAAATAGTTCGTGCGTCGCATAAAAACCTACGATCACAAAATATAACGATATCAGTACGAATGGTTGAAGAAATTCGTTTATAATTCTGTTTTTCACAACATTGTACGCCTACACGTTTTGTGTCACGTCGAAGTGCTGGTGTACACGACAGTAGGTCGAGAACAGCTCTCGAATCCCTCAAATCCCGAGATGCACGTAATAATAATAATATATTAGCCTGACAAGTCCACACGAGCTCCTACATAATAATATAACGTAATCCGAAAGATGATAAATTAACAACACGTAAGTATACCCATTGCAGATTGATCGATTGCAGATCGAACGGAAGAAAAAGTGTGAGCGATAAACGGCTGTTTTTTTATTTTCTGTAAATGGCGCTTACCACTGCGATGTGGTAATGGTATTACATTGTACATTCGATGGAAAAACTCGAATTCCTGTCTTAAATAACAGCAGCTCCGCATTATTGTGACGATATCACATAAAAATAATAATAATATGATGATGATGATGATGTGTGCTTGCGCGTATGACGTACTAGTCTTCTGTGACGTGCACGATGCGCTCTAATGGACACGATTCGTTTGGATATATTTATTATTATTGCGAAGAAAAGAGTCGTCATTGCGGTTGGAAGGGAGGGCTGCTGCTGGGGGGGGGGGGGGGCGAATTATAATAATCCGTTGCTCTCGCAGTTGGATTCCGAAGTGTTGTCGCGCGAGCGAGTGGGCTAAAGTGGTTGTCACGCCGCCGAGACCTAATGAGCCGCATTTAATGAATATTAATTCGAAACCGTTGTACGAAATTAATGAATATCCGTGTGCATTTCACTAGAGTTTTTCCTCGCCAAAGGTGTGGGTAAATTATATGCTCACGCGCACGCCATTATCGTACCTATTGAATCGTAGCGGTTGTTAGTTGCGAAAATCCCGCGATATTATTATTTTTTTAATTCTCGCGCCAAAAACAATATAATAGTGTACAGAAATAAATAAATAACAACCGATAGTTACACCACCAGACTCTGAACCGGACCATTATAAATAAACATTGTGGTGTGCTTTCGCCTGCGATACCCGCGGAATAATCGGACTGAATAATTTGTATCTATTTATTTATTTATTTAGTAATATAATTCGGCGGGGTTCACGACAATATATTTTAAAACGACGATAACAAATTTAAGGAATATTAATGCGGAAAAAAACCATGTAATTTTCATTAAAAAAAAAAAAAAAAAGTGATAATCTTACAATTTACAAAGTTATGACAAGCCATAATAATTATAATAAAAGTAAAAACATTTTTCTCATTCAGTCTAGACATGATGAATGGTAGTAAAATACATAAATATTATGATATATTCTATAACTTGCAATATACTTTAGTTAAATAACGTTTATTTTATAATTATATTACCACCTTATTAATATAAAATAACATACCTATTTATAAAACGAAGAAAACTAATTTTCTCCTGGTAAATATTATTATTACAATAAAAATCATTTCAACATTAATTGTAAATATCAAAATATTATGTAAAATTAAGTTCTTGAATTTAATTAAATAATTTTGACAACAAATACATTAAGGAGTACCTTTTTGTCTTTAAATTTCAAAACAAATTTTAGTCTTGAATACTGATTTTAAAAATTAACAGAATTTATAAAATGCATTTATCTATTAGCAAAAACAGACCATCTCACGACTTATGGGGGGCGTGCCTGATCGCATCATCTTTATAAAGTTATAACTATCCTTTTTTCCTTCCTGGTAAAACCACTCTTTTTAAATTTTTATCCTTGCTAGATATTAAGTCCTAATTTAACCAGTTTTATATTATTTTGGTTTTTCCATGTCATGTCGTGATTGCTTTACTGTAATATATTACATATTATGTTAATATAAATTTGCCTTCAATAAAACAAAAAAATATTAGAAAAATTAATATCACGATGTATTGTACAAAATCCGATAAAACATTTGCTCATTTAATGGCAAGCATTTATAGCTTTTAGTTTAAGGAATAAAATATGTTTGAACAGTTTTTATCAGTAAATCTAATAAAAAATTATAAGAATGCACGTTTGGCTCTTATCTAAGTTAAGCCGCATGAGATGTTTAGTAAAAACAGAGCTTTGTTCATCCAAGTTTTAAAATTCAGAATAGACTATTATAATAAACATAATTATTTTAGCCCCCCAAAAAAAATAAATATTATTTTATTTTTAAACAATGCATTATAAAGTAAAGTTATTAATTATTATTTATGAAAAATTAGCCCATCATCATAGTATAAATTATAAATTCAAATCGAACATGTGTCTTCACCAATTAACTATATATGTTACGGGCAATGTGGAATACCTGGCAAAGTGTACATTGCACGGTCAATGTACTCCTGCCAGGGCAATGTGAACCATGATTTATTTTATTAACCAACTAAATAATATTATTTTTTGTTTTCATTATAAATTATAATTTTATCATTACCTATTTATAATAATTTAAAGTATTGTTTTTTTTTTATAATTTTAAAATTATTTCCTATTTATAATATTTTTTAAAAATCAATGATTATTATTAATTTTGTTATCATATTAAGAATATTTTAAAATAATAATAATAATAATTATAATTGTTATATAATATTGATGGAATGGAAAAAAATATTAATTAATATTATCATTAATCATAATGTCATTTTTATAATAAATTAAATACAATGCGATTTTACAATAAACTATGAAATTTTTTAAACACTGAGTATTTACTTATTTTTGTTATTTATTGTACTGCCGATTTAAAAATATCATAGTTTTCCCATATGGACATGGGCATATGGCCATATCGGAATGATAAAAGTAATAGTTGTCTTGATAAAATCAGTTAAATTTGTTAATTTTTTTTGTTATTCCATCAAAATATTCTTAACATTATTATGATATATGAATAAAATTAATAAACATTATTTTAAAAAAAAAATACTATAATAAATTATCATAAGTAGGTATAATAATAAAATTATAATTTATAATTAAAATTAATTTTAATATTAGTTGGTTAATAAAAACCAATCGTGGTTCACATTGCCCGGGCAGGAACACATTGACCGGGCAATGTACACTTTGCCAGTAACATATCTATTAACTGTTGTGTGTAAACAAAGAAAAACAACTTGTTAAGAAATGAAATCTATTTTATAAAGTTAAAAAAAATATACATATAACTAATGTCCTTCTGATCCAAGTTAATAAAGGACCATAAAAAAAAAAAAACAACTAATGACTTATTTCAATAGACAATAAGTAGGTATTCAATGAACATTCATCTGACAATATAAATATATCATTACGTTTTACGTTAAATCCTTCTTAACCCTCCCTTAAAATACCTAGTTTAATCATGAACCGGGAGAAATTTAAAAGAGTACAATATATTGTATCTCTATATTTGAAACAGACCCAAAGTATTCAGCTTTTAAATTCTTTTCAGTATTTATAAATGTAAAAACAATACTTCACGTTGGTTTTAACTTTTAATTCTTAATTAATTAGCGTATGCTCATTTGAATAATACATTTTTTTTTTAAACACGTAATGAAAAAAGACATGAAAATATTGTTTCACGAATGTTTGGTGTTAATTATTAAATTGATAATTCGATAAAGAAAAAAATACCTAATAATATAATATTAAGTAAGACTGATACTGATAACTATCGCGTTACACGTTCGCTCAGCATGACATAACATGGGAAATTACACAGTTCTGGGTAGAACATTTTTTTCGCACATCAACACAATATAATACTAATACATATATAACAACGTATTTAAAAATATATAGTTTTGAATAATAGCAGCTAATGTTTACAAAAAAAAACTTATCATGTACCTACATACATATATTTCTACAACGCTCTCGTACACCGGTGCAAATCGTTATAAGTCATCTACACACATATAAATTATAAATGTAAAATATTATTATAAGTTATAACAATACACTTTTTACTTTCTGTGTGTGTGTATTTCATTGGTGGATATCAGCGAAAAGGGTTTACTGGGGCTTATCTCCCTAAAATAGTTCCCTCCCCTACCCCCTACCCCACACCAAATTTCCACGTTTTGTTACGAGTATATCATTAACTATTAATGCCGTTCTCTTATTTTTTGTCCATTTTGAACAAATCAATTTCGTTGGGTTAGGATAACACAATTATTATTCTAACTCTTATGTTTTTAAAAATATGTTTATTAAATTTAACTATGTATACTTAATTTAACGGATAACTTTTGGTTAATAACGATCCATATTATCAAGCGAGATACAAAGTGTTATATTAAATGGTTTGATTTAAAAAATGTATGGTATGAAAATGCGCAATTTCACAAGACCAGAAAAATGTTCACCAATAAAATTTTTGAATGGAAACATTCTAACTATATGTAATAATATGTAAATAATTATACCTATTTAATTTTAAAAATGAAGTTCTGTCTGTAGCAGTTTTGCACATTTTTAAAAGTTAGTGTTCAAGACTCAAGTTATCTTTATAGTTTGTGATTTTTGCATGAAAACAGTTTTTATTTGTGCACTGGGTTATAAGTTGTATTTCACGTTTAGCCTTTGAGCCTTTACTACTAATTTAAAAAAAAAATCAGGTTTTTGAATCCGGAAAAGTGTGAAAAGGAAATGGTTTCACTCTTACTCCTCGTCTAACCTAACCATATGACCATTAACCACACCCTGGAGTATCATCAGTGTACGGCTACTCCCCTCAAGCATCCAAGTTATAAAATACCTATTCAACCTCAAACATGCTCATTACACAATATAATATGTATATAATATGTACAATTTAAATAAAAACAAAATTTTCCTCAAGAAAAAAGTTCGTTAGTGTATAAAAAAAAAAAATTGTAGGCAAGACTCAAGCAGTCAATTCTAGCAGTTATTTGTATACAATTATAATACCTATGTATAGTTACATACTTACATGAATTACTTATGGATTGTTGACTATATATAACCACTACCGACTTATACGCTATAATATTTCTGGTATGTAGACGTGGTGTGGTGATCGTCCTCAGTCAAAAAATGTGTTCTGAGTGCAAGCATCGGCCAGTGTCACCACCTACAAATTCTAATGCCAGTAGTCCAGAAAAAAACACTAAAATAATAAATAATAAAACCTATACATATTGAATACTCTTTATTTCATAATTACAGTATTATTGTTATTGTATGATATGCAATTCGTATATTGCCATTGTGTATTATAATAAAACATTATATTCCGATGAAATAACTAAATTTGCATATTAAATATTATATTTTCAAGCTTTTTTTTAAAAAAAAACATTATTTTATAAAACGTCTTGAAAAAAAAGACCAAGAAGGATCCGACCCCTATATTCCCTATATATACGCCTCTACCAACCTCGTACTGGAAATAATAACGTAGAATAAATTCAATAACGTTCAACAAATGTTAAAAAGTTTATCATATTTTTAACCTTTTTACTGTTGTAGAAATATTATATTGGATTTAAATGTCGTATACAATATTATGTACTTGTATATACCTATTATTGTTTGTTGCACAATGCGTAATAATAATTAATAATTATCGCCATTAGATAAATCGAAATATTAAAAAAAAAATAATAATAAACTGTGTAAAAGTTGTGTTCCGATCAAGGCCGGATTAAGGATCAATTGGGCCCCGGGACACCATACACTTAGTGGGCCCTCTTTCAACTTTAACTTCGAAAATAATTATATTATTACATATTAACGACTTTATATTATTGTATAATTTTTTACTATGCAAAAAATATACAGAGTGTTTGTCACAGTACGAGGGGTTTTTTTTTTAACAATTTTATTATGGATCGATGATATGGAATTTCGTTAAAACAAAAAAAGACGTGTTTCTTTATTTTTAACAGCCATTTTTTTTATAACATCCTAACCACTATATTTTTTCATGGATTCTGGTAAAGGTTTTTGTCTAAACATTTTGACAGTCAAATGATCAATTTTAGTTTGCTAGGTAATTACTTATTAACTATGGTCCTCGAAAGTTTAGTATAATATGCGTTAATACTTTTAACTGAAATACCTAATTTACAAGAGCTAAATATTTTTTTTTTTTATAACTAGGTACCTATATATTTAAATAGTTAAATCAGTAATAGAAAATGCTCAAAAAAAAAAAATACAATCAAAACTGTGTTTGCCAACACAGTTCATTATTTATAGTAATTGTTCGTGATATAAAATTGAGAACAATTTTATTTTATAATTATTATTTATTAAGTAATAATAATTTACCTACTACCTATACTTTTTTTTTTTTTTTTTTTTTTTTTCCTGTTTTAACCGACGACGCCGCGAGATCTGCTTTCGCATTGCTTCCGCGGCACCTCCATCGTTTATTGACGGTATCAAATATTAATACATACGTGGGAGGCAGACGGAACAGCTCCCCGACTTACCCCGTTCAAGCATTTTGAAAGTTTTGCATTAACAATTAAATTTTACATTAACAATGGTCAATCTGAATTTTATGCATTACGAGTTTTACTGGACTTCTTCCTGGCCTTCTCGGGCCGACCTACTACCTATACCTACCTACTTAAATATATATATTTTTTTTAAACTGTATTGGATGCATTAAAAAAATATATTTTGGGGATAAAGATGGGCCCCGGGACCGTGCCACCCTTGCCTCCCCTCCCTTAATTCGGGCTTGGTTCCGATTGATATTTCGTTTGTTTTAAAAACTGCAAAATAACCACTCGAAAAATTCGACTTAGTTTGCGGTGTCTGTGTTCCATATCATCGAATCGTAGTAACGTAATATAAATATTGTGCGTGATAACAACCTTAGCGAACGACTTTAAATGGCTATAAAGTATAAACTGCTCTGTATTAAAGGTGATCCGCATAATCGGCAATTATCGACAAACTCGGCGGAGGTCTTCTCAGCGATAAAATCTGCAATAATTTCAATAATGTTATTACTATTGTTTGCTTGCGATACACAATATGCTGTTCGTATAACACGTGTACCTCCTATTGCCACTTTTTTTTTTGTTCTTTCGTATATAAACCGTTTAACATGTAAATCCAAACGTTGAAGTTCGCGAAAGTTAAAGTTTGGTTACAACCTACCTACCTATATATAAATCCACCCGCGCTAGTTTAATAGCTGTTGTACAACACACGCGAGTCGTATATTTTATCGTACCTATTTTATAGTCCGGTTCGTGTAACGGGGAAGAATCTGCGGGGACGTATGCAGAAGTGTAACATGTACTATACTACACAGGGTGATTCACCCCCAAGCATGCCCTGCAGTTCGTTCATATTATTTCGTCTTTGTTTAAGCATCGTATTATTCCGTTCGAATTCTGATTTTTGTAAAACATTCCAAGTATGATTACAATAATATAATAAAGACGATGTTATTTTCAAGTGCTTAGATTTGTTATGCATCCACGTCTGTAGAAACGTAACGTTTACACAGAGTGATCCACCGATCAACCCCATTAATGCTCACCCAAATCTGCAGGTCTATCGTTTATGCATATTATTGTCTCGTTCAAACTCTGATTTTTGTAAATGTTATGTATGAGTGTTAATACGGTATTATTTTTAAATGCTTGAGGATTTTGCAGGCCATTTACAATGAGTCCCCAATTCTGTTGAAACTTCTTGTTTCAAATGATAACCATTTTTGTTTTTACATGCAGATTATTTCGTTGAAAATATTGATGTAGGTATTTAAATTAACAATTTTACTATTACCTTACTTACTGAGTACCTACTTAATTCAACTTTGTGAACTAAGATCATAATACCTATACAGTGGTATATCAAACAGATCTAATATTTAGTACTACTAGAAGTGATTATTATACTTTTACAATAGCACATATTAAAAAAATATTAATAGCTTAACATTGATGACGGTATTTTTTTAATTATTTAGATGCAACAAAAAACAATTGCTCGATGACAATAAATTTACAGTAAAAAAAGGTAGGTAGCTCTCAATTTCTCATTTGAAAAAAGGGAAATTTCTATAACACTCGTTAAATGTCGTAAAAAATACGGTTATTTGAAATATAGCCTCAAAGCTTAAGTATACTTAAAAATTCCAAAATTCCAAAAATCCGAATTTAAATAAATGCGTCATTTGAAGGGTAAAATGGGTGGCGAACACGCTTGGTGAATCACCCAGTATAAATAAGCACGCGGGACTTTTAAAGCCGTTGTTCTCTGAGGGAAAAAAACAACTGAATTTGCGTGTGGGTTTGAGTTGTTTAAATCGAAAATCCGAAAACCCGATACACATGTGATTTACCTTAATGGTCTCGGAATTGTATTGGAATATATCGTATATAGCATATTATTCTTGTCAGTGTAACACAAGAATCTGTCGCCTTGTATCCAACGTTTTATAAATGGGATTTACTAGCCGTAGCCGTGGTCGAGAACACGAGAATGTTAAAAACCAATATTTTCCAATATAGGAATCAGATTACTATTATATAGGGACCGTTTTCCCAGTGGGATAAAAATGATCAGCTGCAAAACGGACACTATACTATACTATATAATATTATATGTTCCGAGGGAAAATTCATTATGACTCTCTTCCACGAATATAAACTCTTTTTCTCAACCCTCAGTTTTATTTTATAAATCAAAAATAGTGCTTGGCTCCCTTGTTTACGGGAATTAAAAACGCGTGCTAGACGTACATAGAAACAATATAATGATTTTACTAACTTAAACCTACGCACCTAAATATACTTATATATTTTATATATTAAAATTATTAAGAATAGCTACCTACTTGTTTATTGTCGCTCCTCCAACAAGATGATATCGTCCTTACATTTGTTTTATACGCCATAACAAAACTTTCAAACAAAATAGAATAATAATATACCAAAGTGCTGTTGCTTACAATTAACTGTAGCACGGTTAATCATTAATATTCCATATAAATTACTCTAAATAAACACAAAAAAATAAGACGATTTCGATGCTTTGATCGTCGGTCTTGACCATTTTTTTCAAACGTTTCATATTATTGTGTTCTAACAATATATGACGCATTCGTTGTAAGAATTTAATACATATTATTAATATTACATAAAATAACTTATTCATATATTTATTTTTAACTATAATGTTTGATTCATACATAATATATTCAATAAAATACAGTCAAGATTTTTTTTTTAACTGAGTAAGTATTTCTACCACAAGTTAGAGGGTATCCACACCGGTGGGCCTCCCTCCTCACGCCATTCATGTTTTGTACCATCAAGTTTTTTTTTTGCTACCTATCAAATTTACTTATTGTTGTATATAAATATTAGAGATTGTAAATACTCTATTTTTATCTAGGTAATAAAAAAAAAAAAAGAAAAAAAGTATTTCTATTTTTTCCTATAAATATATCATATATCACTTGGTAAATTTGACTTTATGTAAATATTGAGATACAGAGAAAATGTTTAATAGAATCGTTCGTTATTATGTAATAAGACCAAGATGGTAAAAATAATAAAATATGTTATAACTACCACAACTATGAATTCCAAGTTCCAACGGACATTTTTCGTCTCATAACGGGAGGGGGGTAACAAATATAAGTATTTATGTAAGTAGGTATGTCGAATGTTCCATTATTATTTATTTAGATACTAAAATAAAGTACCTAAAATCGAAAACAAAACAGAACAAATGAGTTGGAAAAATTGGAAATCATTTTATAAAGTAGGTGTACAGCTATTACCTAATAAGTAACTTATACCGATGCTGTTATAATTTTGAAAACTATTAAGTTTCGATTGATTATTTATAAAAAAAATATCATTGATTAAAATAGAATATTTATACGTTTATAATTTATAATGCACCATTAAATTAATATACTTTTCATTTTTCAAGGAAAGAACGGTGCAAAAAAATATTTCGTACACTGCAGGTTATTATCACTTTTACGAACAATAAAACAATACTATTCATTAATCATTATATTATTATTATATGATGAATTATTTTCTGGCGACGTGACTTAATATATTTTTATTTAAAGTAAGAGTCGAGCGATAAAAACCAATTTGCATAAACACCTTAAGAATAATACTGACTTGAGTACTGAGTAAAATTTAAAATATTGCTCCCCTGACAATTCGTTTGCTAACAAGGTATACATACGTATTAAGGATAAAGTTGACATACTTTACTGACTGTAATGCGCTTATTATATGCTTTTTAAGTCTGACGATCAACCGTTTATTGGTACTTCTTTGATATTCTTCAATGTGCAGTTATCAAGAGCAGGGTTATCGTATTTCCTAGAGCTTATACGACGTTTCTAAAGTGAAAATAATTATTTATTCATTTATTTGGTTTGATTGAAAAATATTTAATTTCCAATACAGTTTAGCATTTAAAAATATTTTTAAATACGATTCGATATGTTGCAACAGTTGGAAAAATAATAATAATTAAGTGTTACATTTAAAATAATACTTTAGTTTAAATAAAAATAGGAAATATTTTTAGAAACAATGAAAACATAATACCCGGAATAATTATGTTATTTAATGTTGTTTTTTTATTTTAATCAAGTATTTCAAACAGGCAAAAACAAATAATGCTGAACTGATAATATAATACTATTTTAAATTATAAGTACCCTGGTTCACTGCGCCACTGATTTGAGCAACAAAATATTATTAAAATTGATTCCTACGACAAAATTTTAAAACACATTATAATTCTCTGATCTTATTTGTTAGGTACCTATCAAGTTGAATAATAAAAATATACTTACATCAAATACTTGTCATTTCTTTTAACTATGTGTCTCTTTTTAAGCATATTTTCATCAAAATTACCGAGAACATAAAACATAATATTAAACAATTCAAAGAAATATTTTGGATAACGCAGTATCATAAAGATGAAACGCTGACATCAAACTTATTGGATAAGTTGACATGTAATTCTGCCGACAGATTACAGCTCGTCTGTCAGACTATGTCAAAGCATATCCCAGTGCGTAATTTCAAGCAATTTCGGCCCCGACAGCCGGAGACATTGTTTCACAATAATCTCTCGAAGAATGCGGTAACCCAATATTTATGAGCACACGGCGATCCTTTCCCAACAGCTTTTGAGCAGTCATATTTTATTTACTGGATAAAGCGCAATATATTATTTCGTAAAGGCGTTGATTAAAAAAAATAAATAACAAAGCACAAATAAAGGTCCAATATTATTCTTTTAAGTTCACAGCTACCTATCTTCCCACTACAGCTATCGGTCATTAATTATAGATTCTACAGACAGTAAAGACATTTGATATATGCCGATAAGATTTTCTCGAAAATTACCTTTTTTTTTTTTTTGTCTTCTCACGATCTATTACTTATTCTATTTTTCTGTACACAAAATGATGTACTTTATCTCGAAAGAAAATTAACAACATAAATCTGTCCGGACGTTTATTACATTTTCACTCAGATGTTAAACTAGTACAATCGCCATGGACGATTCCTTGGAACTATGGAAGTATCCACGAATTATTTTAATTATAAACTTCTATCGCACATCAATAGTACATCGCCGAATAGATAGAGATACTTGTAGAATTATTTACGTCAACCTTCGTACATACGATTTAAAATAGTTAAATCGTTAAGGGTCCCGGTGCCAGTTTTTCAAATTGTCCACATTTCTATAAAATTTGAAAATTAAATTTTATATTTTAATTACCCCCTCAATTATAAGATTTTTCCACTAATCTACTACCCGATACCTATTTAGGGGGGAGGGGTTGGTAGGGAGTATTATATCGAAAAAAATGACTTCGTGGGAATAACTCTCAAGAATTGTCGGATTTTGATGACTATTTTTTTATCTGAAAGAAGAAGACTTCCTAAAACCCGCATCGATCTCTGATTTTGTATTTCATTTCAAATAATTGTATAAAAAAATGTGTAAAAAAATACTTTTCATGTTGTATTTTTTTAGACATACCTATTATTAAGTTTGAGAATAAAATATTGAAAAACAGAGATCGATGCGGGCTGTAGAATATTTCCCTCTAGCAATTAAAAAAAAATCATGGAATTTCGTTGATTTTATTATCGTTAGTCCCACAGAGTGTATTTTTGAGGAAAAAATGGCGTCGGCACCTGCAGGTGCCTTAAAGTAATTGGAATGTATAACATGAGGTTTATGCTTTAAATTCTATTATCTAAAGGTGGTATGAAACTTTAAAAATATCTCATTCGATAGGTAGGTAGGTAGTGCCTACAATAAATGTAAAGTTGAACGTATTGAGAATATATTCAAATAATTTAGTTGATTTTATTTCTATATACCTAAAAATATTTGGCCAATTCGATGACGGTTTACAACCATATGTTTATAGTAATTTTTTACTACCTACACGACCCAGACGGTATTTCGTATGCGTTTTCAGTTTTTATTTCAATCCAGCAATAATATTTAAACTTGACAAACGCGATTGTAAAACAAAGATAGTTTTTTATATGAAATATCAATCATAATTCTTCCAGTTCCACTCAATTCTATAGCGTCTACGGCACTTTGTATTTTATCAACTTTTTCGGATCGTCAAAAATAGCAATTTAAAAAAAGTTTAAACCGATATATTATTATTATTTTATGTTTATTTTTTGTACAATAAAACCATATGAGATATAATAGATTTATTCTGTAAGAAGATATTTTTGTAAAATCATTTATTTAATTGATCAATAAATTACTGCAGTAACAATCTACTATGCATAGTTTTTACCAATTAAAAAATCTAATTAATATTAAAATCATCAGGGTAGAAAAACAAAATATTATTTTTCTAGTTTACAACCGATTATTTTTTAATTTTTAGCTATCTTACTTAATACATACTTCATAATAATTACAATACTCTGTCCAGCGAGAGAACACTCCATGGCTCGGCAGGAATACGATTGAGAACGGTCATTATTGGCGATACCTTTTTTAGACCCTTTTGACTATTACGATTGAGAACGCTCAGTTTTTATTTTTCCGCGCAACGTTGCCAAACTTTGCCATATAAAAATCTACTATGGCTATAGCCTATATAAATATATATGACTCTTAGCACTGCTCACACACTGTCTATGTGGCAGGAATAAACGTCTTTAAAACTCAATATTATTCAACAGGGTACTGTTCAAAAGGCATCAAAAGCAGATGAAGAAAAAATTTCAAAAACAATACAGTCTTATATTAACTACTGCCAAAAAAAATCTTCTGAAGGATAAATAAAATATTTAACACATCTGGGAAATTTATATATATTAATATATATAAATTATTTTTAAATGTTTGTATTATTGGTAGGTACCAATAATACAGATTTTTTTAAAAATTATGACATTTTTAAAATTTATAATTTTTAATTATTTTATTCAATGTTTTATTTCATTTTTATTTTGACTCGAATAAAGTTCGGCAACGTTGCACTTAATTTCGTTCTCAATAGTACTGTATTATTGGGTCAGCGGTTATTTCATTGTTCCATTTCGAGTGATCTCAATCGTACGCTAAAAAAGGTCGAACGTTCTCAATCGTATTACAGCCGAAAAAACATCCAAACCTCGACTGAAATCATCACGCATACCACAAGAAATGTGGTATACCTCGAGACAGGTACCACTTTTGGCAGGGTGTCACGTGTTGCTGCTCAAAGAACCAATTTTCGTCGAGCCATGGGCTGTAATACGATTGAGAACGTTCGACCTTTTTTAGCGACGAAAATTGGTTCTTTGAGCAGCAACACGTGACACCCTGCCAAAAGCGGTACCTGTCTCGAGGTATACCACATTTCTTGTGGTATGCGTGATGATTTCAGTCGAGGTTTGGATGTTTTTTCATTATGGAGAACTCCTTTGGGTTTATTTTGATTTTTTTGTATTGTCTTATCGTCCGTTTTGACAGGTAGGGTAATCTCTTGTCGTTACGCAGTTGCTTATTTCGCTCGTTTTCGGGCACTTTGAGTATAATTCTTAGAAATTCGTTTTGTAGATCTTGCTATTTTTAATTTTTTGTTGGTGAAGTAACAGCCCATACTAGGCATGCATAAACTAGTAGTACCTTAGATATAGATAGGTCTTATTATTGACGTATATACGTATAAGATTATAAATTGGATACCAAAAAACTAAACCAAAAACCCATAACATATTACAACTTCAGCAATAACTAATACGGCTTTTAATGTTCACAGACTTAAATTGTATATAAATTGATAAAATTATATGCATTTTTATTTTATTACCTATTTTGCAAAGTAAATGATTATTTTTTCACTTTTAACAACATATTCCACAACAATAGTATACCTAACACATTTTAGACTACCACTACCTACGTTTGATTTATTTAAACCCTTAACAAGAAAAAATACATTTATGAACCCATGACCCCGCCTGTATTTGTAAAAGTTATTAAGTAGATTTATATTTGACTATTCTCATAAGAAAGGGTTGACTTTTCACTAGGGATTTGTACCGTATATGCGATAAAGTCATTGTGTTAAAATAACAACAAAGACAATCCCGTTATTTATCCTTAAGTAAATATAAGAAAAACACATTATTAGAGTATAATGTAAAATTGTATATTCTTTGCATAAATATCCCCCGAAAAAATGTATTTAAAAATTAAATAAGTTACTTTAACGCATCCAGAAAAATTTTTTTTCAAAATAATTACTTACTTCAAGGTGATAAATAATATATGTTCAGTTTTAAAACGTAATACCATTCTCTATAACAAGTATTAATTAAGAAAAATATCAACATTTTAAATTATAAAAAAAAAAGTTCTAGCAATCAATTGTAGGTAGGTACATATTATTATGTTGATTAATTTGATTTAATTTTAGTAAAAATTAACAAATAATGTAATTTATCATAATAAACAGTAGTTGTAATATGACTTAAGATTAAAGTACGAGTATTATGAATAACTAACAAACAGTTATAATATGTATTGTTATTTTAAATTTAAAAGTAGTTTGAAATGTATAGACAATAATTCTATCAAAAAATATCGAATAGTCGAACATAATATGCATATATATTATATAAGATAAAAATCAATCATATACTGACTAGATAGAGAAAACCAAAGAATGTGTTCAATGGTTTAGTTAAATTATTTTCAAAATCCTCAAAATATAATTCTGCAGAAATAACGGTTTTCATCATCTAAAAAACATCTAGATATATAATTTATAAATAATTTACTAATTGCCTTTTTTTATATTAAATGCATTTAGTTGGAATTCACAACTATATAGGTTCTGTATTCATTTTAGGTGAAAGTTAATACTAACTTCCTGGTAGTATCTAACTATTTTACTTCAACACTGACCACTCATATTCGGAAATCGAAATACTCTATAAATGTTTACGAGTTATGATGTACTATTATTTATTACATAGGTACTATGGACGATTTTGGGTACAAAATAAATAAATAATGAAAGAATTTACTACGCACCTGACGGTAATGGTTTTACAATGATGAGTGTTTTTTTTCATAGTTCCAATCATAATCTAAAATTCCGGTTTGAAACATATACGTAATTGGTATAAAAACTTATCCTCGCTATTTAACTTACTCCTCTACCTGCAGCCAAACGTCTAGTAATCCAGTTGGCTCTATACAGTCCAAAACTTTTGGTCCCCTAGGGTTTTTGTGTCCCCTCCCACCGGCACCGGGATATTCTCTCCACGGTCATATATACATTATAATATTAATATGTATTTATAAACCAGACATAAATTAAAAGTGAATATATTTTTCCTACACGAAAAAAAAAATAGCAAAAACAATGATATTTGTAACACTATATAGTTCTGAAACTAAAACAAATATTAACTTTCTTAATCTAATATTTAAGTTTTATTACTCATATTTGAGTTACTCTTTGTAACAAATATTTTTGTATAACAAACAAAAACTGTTTTCTTTTGTGATGATTTTCGTATAATGAATCAAAATATCAATAAAGTAATTTACTTGATACAGTTTGGTTTTTTTATTATTATTTTGTAAATCAAAGTACCTATCAGCTAGACTCTTAATAAGAAGTATAATATTGTATTTTTTTACTTCAAAGGAAATTAATGGATTTTTAATTCCCTAAATAATATCAAGTATCATGTATACATTACACACTTTTTAATTGAAACTGAGTATTATTTTAAATATAGCTATACAAATATACAGTGTAATATACTATAATTATTACGTATTTTTGTGATGTTAAAATAATGAATAAATGCTTAAAGTAATTATTTTAACACGTAAAAACTAAATAGTCATACATTTATATCAATTAATATTTATATTTCAAACATGTACATACAATTTTCGTTTGTATAAGTTGGAAATAACAGTAATTATATTGTTAATAATTTACTATGTAAAAGCTTAAATCGGTTTTATATATTATTATTATATATTTTATCTAAAATTTGTAATCAAAATACACATAATACTTAGTATATTTTAATTTTTATACCACTACCCATTTTAATTAAAATATCATAATCGTTCCAACTTAACAAACGTTTTTGTTTTTTAGTTTATTACAGTAAACGTATATTATTCTAGCTATTTTGGTACAATTTTTTTCATTATTCATATTATCTACATTATCCGAATATTTCAAACCAATATAGGTAAGGTGGTAAGTATTAAAGTGCTTGATATTCATTCATAAGCATCTATTTTTTATAATTGTGTACGGTTTATAGGATATTATATACAGCTGTTTGTTTTTTGTGTATTTTTATATTTGTTATAATATATTTTCTCCAATTTTTTTTTCTTTTACGTACAAATAATCAATTACCATGATTAAAAAGTAACTCATTAATATTACAATTTCTTTCAGTATTCACTTTTCAAGTAACTCATATTCAATATTCTAAGACACAATTTACTAAAGCCATAAAAAAAATATTTAATTTAGCTAATGAGTATGATCTGTTAATTACAATTTACAATTCCGGTGTTAAAAATAACGTTTTTATTCTTACTTAAATATTTAAATGGATTGTATGCTTATTGAATATTATTGATAGGTAACTTAATAAAAATGAATAAATAAATATTTAAAAATATAATGTAAATATTAAATATACGAATGACATAATTTTATTTACTCGTACGATAGTAATTGTACGACTTATATTATAAATTTCCCATCAATATTTGTTTGGTATACAAAATTTCATAAGAAATAAGTACAAAAACAAATATTCTTTAAAAGGTTACCCACTCTGAAATAATAATTACCTAATATATATATATATATATCAAACATTTGCTATAGGAATATTTTTCGTCTGTCTCTTTAAATGTTTCGTAAAAAAGTGATTTTGTGTGAGATTTAAAATGAGAGTTTTATGCTGTTGCAAGAAGCAGGGAACGTAACGAGGAGGCGTTTTTCACAGGCCATCAGTAAGGCTATAAATTATTTCAGTGTAAACGTTTTTCGTCAGATTAACATTTCAATTTCTCGTTTATGTGTTGTCTGATAAAAATTGTGGTGGAAAATAAAAACATAAAATTATTTTTACTATAAAACTCTCCTCTTTTAATACTTCGTTGGCAGTCGTATGGGGTGTTGAAGCGATTGAACGTTGATTAAAACAGTTTTCCCGGTTCGGTTTGGTAACAAATAAATTGATAAATAACAGAAGGCACTGCTACACTAATAATGCTTCGTGTTTATTATTATGATTATAAACAATATTCAAGTGTCGGCTGAATTATCTTTTTTCAACGTAACTGTTGAATTTTCATCTATTATTATCCAAAATTGTCATTACATAAAATATAGATTGATAAATTGTTGTTACATATAGGCACCTGAATAGTACTAAACTAAGTAGGTGTGATAGGAGACTAAACATTTATTTTAAAATAATCAATAAATAACTCAATATAATATAATAAAAATTAGATCTAATAAAAGTGTATAATAAATTAAAGTGTTATAAAAGTTTTTTAATACTACTCAATTTAATTTTGTTAAAAAGTTTGATTTTCAGTATAAAGTAATTTATAATAACAATTTGTACAAACGGCAATCTGACTGCAGTCCATTTTTAAGAAAGGAAAACTTTACTATATACAACTAATACCAAATAATCATCTACAGTGATTTTATTATTATCTACTTACTTATTTAACTCTTCTTACATAACGAAGAAAAAACTTTGGATCAAAATTCCATTATAAATTATTGATTTCGTCTTAAATTTGTCCTCTTTGAAATCAGTTTTTCACTCCAATTTCCATACTCATCATTGCCATCTATTAATAGGTATGATAATAATTTGATAGTGTATGGACATAGGTACTACAACTAAACTGTATGGATATTTGATTGGACCAATATCATGACGTCTCTTTCTATATACCTGTATCATTAATTAAGATAAAACTGAAATCTGAAAAAATAAGTACGTATGTAACTAATTTGTAACTTCATTATAAATATACCTTTAAAATATATTAGATTTCGATTGATCATTAATTAGGTAATTATCTGAATATCTGATTTACATGAAAACCAAATTCTACTTGTCTGGATTGAAAAATAATTTATAATATCTTTAAACAATTAATATTTCATGGGTATAATAGGTAGGTAGTAAAAAGTATTCTTAACTATATATGTACAAATAAAAAATTATATCCAATGTAATAATGATTATTTGTATAAAAAAAAAGTTATTCTTATGAGCTAAGATTAAATTTGTGTTTGAGTTATACAAATAAATATTGAATTATTGCAGATGCATCTTATATTATAATCTTGATTTAAAACAACGATAATTTAAATTTTAAATTTACGTAATTGTGTAGCCGCATTTGTCGAGACTTGTTAATGGTTGAATAACGTCCATCAAAAATGAACAATAAAAAAAATAAATATGACTTGCGATTTCCATCGAATTGTGTTTATCTTGGATTTGCACGTTTGGTTCGGTGATTGTTTCGCTTCAATGCTGGTATGGACCAATCAACCACAATGACGCATTGAACATAAATCCTTTTCAAATTTTATAACTTTTGCCTTGGGTGAGATACAACTTTACAAAATCACTGATTTTGGTTTTGAGATAATTCTAATAAATAATCAGAACAAAAAGTTTTAATACCGTATAATAAAATTGTAGGTAGGTCGGTACTATAAATGTTAATAGTGATTCAAAATGCAAACAATATAATATAACTTTTTTAGATCAATTTTCCCCCTCACTCAAAAAAAAATCGAATAATTTTGAAATCAATTCTATTATTCATTAAATGAATCAAATACATTTATTTGACAAAATATATTGCAGTCCGTCGAAAATTTCTAAATATTTAAATCCCCTACCTCTTATTTCATCTAGAATAATATTATAGAAGATTATATAATATACTCCTTTAGTTGTACAAAATATAATATAAACCAGGTAAAAATAACTATTTTTTTTTATGATATAGGTACAGATTTAACAGAGTAAAAGTATTGATAATATATTATATTCAATGTGCAATATTGAATGTACTTTAATATTAGCTTAAGGCATAATTTATGAAATGAAGTGAACATACATTTCAAAATATTAATCATCAAATTTTCATTTAATCTTTCATTGCGGATCACTGATTCCATTATCCATAATCCCATATGAAGACAGTCACATAGATAAATACATTTAATGACAACCTACTTATAAGCATTCTTCTTCAGTTTTCATTTTACAGTCTATTCTATACATAGAAACTACCTATAAAATATTTAGTGTTTCTGCATTTTCAGTCATTTGTTGTTGAACAAATAATATTTTAAACAGAAATTACATTTAAATTTTAATGAAAAATAAACGTAATAAATACTGATAATACTCTTATGACATATTAACCTAATATTATACTAATATAAAAGTGTAATATTAGTATCATGTAATAGTGACTGTTAAAATATAGTCTAATGTACGGTTTATGCTGGTAAAATTGTATACATATAAATATATATGATAATATTATATTTTATATATTATATTATTTATGTTACAAAACTAAAATCTTGAAATATTATGAATACAATATGACGTATTAATATAATATAAAGGTCACTGTGATTGTAATAAATGCATATTTCCTTTCTATATATGTACCTGAAATGTGCCTTAACAACTTTTACCAGTTATATACCCTCATCACCTGACCAATTATTTCGGTTGACACTGTCTTAACTGTGTATATTATTTACACGTTCTTACTAAACTATAAAAAATGAACCGACGGACCTAATTGGCGCTTTGGTGACAACCACAGAATTCAGAGATACGCTGAAAACAAAAAAGAGTATATTACAATATATTTTTAAAGTTAACAACTACTGCAGATAGTTAGGTACTTATCCACAGTTTATTATGTAAAATAAAATCTATCGCGGTAAACATAATAATAAATTATAGTAATGCGTATGTTTATTTATATATTATGAATATGAGTGTAGTAAATAGTTAATAGTAATTAATTATAAAGTATTTCGATTACTATATTATAGTATCTATACTGACTTAAAACTGATACTATCGTTCAATTCTCATTAGGTATTAAATGTTTAAATAATATTAATAAAACACAATGGTAAATTGCTAGTGGTTTTACTTGTTCCGTTTTACATATTATATCGCATGTACATTATACGTAGTTTATCAAAGCTGTTTGAGTGTTAGACAAGAAAAATATCATAGAAAAATCAGTTTAAAACATACACAAATGTCATATTTGCACTCTTCCCGAGAGCAAATCGTCTCGATCTAACAGAAACTTACACCGTAGGTTTGTATTTTATGGTATATTTTCAAATTTATCATTTCAATTGTCGTGTAGTTTTCCACTGTGGCATTCTTTTTCTTGTTTATTACTCATGTCGAGCAACAAAAAATAATATGACTTCTCGGCAGTGGCTTTATGTACATGTATATTATTTTTATACGACAACTCATCATTTATCCGTCTGGCATCGGGAAAAAACATGTTTTCGCTACAAATGCCTCTCGGGAAAAACATATTCGCCAACCACACATATAATAATATTATGTGCCATTACTTACTTTTTTTTCACGACTTCTCGTCGTCCCCCGAAAGATGTTCAACAACACCAACATCAATGTGTCAACAAGTGAGGACATCACAGCATTAGCATCACACCACGATGATAATTAATTTCTACCGTGGTAGATAGTCGTAACAAAGTTAATTTATTCTGTCCGCCTATTTAAACACCCCCGAGGGACAATTTTCCATATAAGCATTATTTCCGGACCGATAACAATAAAGGACTAATGAAACTTCATTGTCTTCTCCCATTCAACGGGTTCTGTTTGTCGGCTGATAATAATTTCCAATATAAACATTACAGATCCAATGCCCTTATAAACATAAAAAATAAACATTATTACGTTTTCTTCGTAATAATGAAAAATGTGATTTTTTTTACTCATAAACATTTTAACTTATCAACACGGTTTATTTTGACTACGAAGCAAGACGTTTTAGTTAAATGATTATAATATAATATTATGTTTCTGTAATGAAAGAACTTAAAAAATTAGAAGTTGAAGTAATTTATACAAATAATTTAAATTATAATACAATAAAAATAAAAATAAAAACCAAATAATGAAATATTTTCTTCTTGGAATTAATTCAATTTGAAATAGCAATTATTATAATTCAATAACGAATAAATTAATTGATTAGTTCTTAATTGATATTGTATATTTTTATTATATAAACGAGTATGATTATAATTTAAACTTAAGTAACCCAAATCCCAAATTATACGAAATCGAGTAAATTATCTTTTAAACTTATGTGTAATAAAATGATCAAGATAACCCTCTTTTTAACAGTAATTTTTATATACTTTTTTCCTTGCTGAAAACATTTTCTTTTAAGCTATACCCTACACATATAAAAGTTATTTTTTATTCAACGACTAAAATACGTAGAAAATGGGTTATGGGAGGAATAATAATGGAAACACTTTGGTAAAAAATAAAAATAACGAATTCTAAAACTGTGGTATGAATACATTTTTAAAGTTTTTTTTTTCTTATTTGTACATTTTATTTAAAAAACCAACGAAAAAACTATACAAAATATGAGATTTATAAAATATATTCGCCTTCATTTAATAATTTAATAATAAATTTAAAACTTCAATAGTGAATAACACTTTATGTTCTTCCGATTAACCACAAATAAAATATACACTTTTTATAGTGTAAGAAAATATATTAATGTGTGCATATATTTTGTACATAATTTTTAGTATATACTGTCCACAGTGGATAACTTTTTTTTACATATTTGTAAAATAGATCTAATTCAATAGAAAAACTGTTGTATAGATAATTTAAAAAAAGTATGTTTAAACAAAAAATAAAACTTTTTAAAAAACTTGTATTAGTTTTATTAAAATAAAATTCCGAAAGTAGAAAAAAAATCAATATTGAATAAATTTATAGATATTTTCCTGTCTATATTTCAGATTATAACTCAGTTTTTTGAACGTTAGTATAGATAAGTAATCTCTTGTGTCTCGTCCTCGTACACAATGTTGGTATATGTAAGAAAACTAATATATAACCAAGATGTTTTCATATATTTCATGGCTGAAAAACTAAACATTATTACCTATATCAATTATAAAACATCCGAAGAAGACAAAAAAATTGGATGTATTCTTTTTTTGTTATTATTTAAACGTTAGGTACTGACAACTTTTGTATTGATATAAACGGCTAATTAGCAATTTAGTTTTAAACCCAACATAAAACAATTCAAAATTAATTAATTACATAATTTACAAAACAATAATATATGACTTAATGCCAAGTCTGATATCACAATGAAAACTACAGTGAAGCCGGACTGTATAGAAGCAGAAATAATTTAGATTTTAAAATTAAATACGACTTAATTTTTTAGGTCAAAATGCATCATAGTTGTTGCATGTGGATTTTAGTCATCGCAACAGCGGTATGGACGGACGCAATCACAGGACATGAGGACAAAGTCGGAATTAAAAGTCAACAGGTGCAGCAACAGCAACAATCTGACATTATGCAGACAATGGTGGACGGTGGTGGACATCAGTCGATCCAGATGACATCTCCGGCGGAAAGTTATTTCAACGACCCGTTGGGCTATTTGGCCAAACGCGCGCACAAGCAGTACGGTTTTGGACTCGGAAAACGTCTTTACCGGCAGTACGAGTTCGGATTGGGAAAACGGTCAGCGTCAAAGCAGTACGGATTCGGTCTGGGTAAACGGGCTGCGCTCAAGCAATACGAGTTCGGCTTAGGAAAACGAGCATCGCCGACCTTCTATAGTTTTGGTCTGGGACGGCGGGCTTCGCCACAGTACAGTTTTGGACTCGGAAAAAGAGTAAGATCTTAAGATCACTGTAAATACTGTAAATTTTATACGAAATACAATATTTATTGTATTGATTCGTTAATTTGAATAGAAATAAAATAAGAGCGATGACCAATGGGCAATGACCGTTCTGTAACACAAAATTAATTATTAATACATTTTCAAAAACTGAACTGTTAGTTTATTTGAGTCATTTTATTTCTTCTCATGTCACTTAGTAAGAATTAGATAGGAATGGATTTTTTAAGCCCTTAAAGTATACCTAAGTTATGTGAGAGATATCCGAAGAGATAATATGATAACCCTGAATAAAATGTATTTTAAACTGTAATTGGAGAAATATAGATTTTATAAATCATAAATAATTATTTTTTTTTAACGAATGATCTTGGATATCAAAATAAAAATTAAGCAGCCGTCAATAATAATTGTATTCGTGTGACACATATCTAGAGTCCTGATTCTAACGAAATGTATCATATATTCATATTATGTAGAAAACATTAAAAAAAAAATGTATTTGTAATCAAAATGAGTCAAAAAACAATTAGGTACGTTTACATTTTTTAGCACATGGTTGAAGGGTGAAGTATTGTGATAAATTATCCATTATCAAATGAGTACGTTTAATGAAGGTATGGAAACTAGTTCGATAATTATTGTGAAGATCTCGGACACCAATGCAAATAATATGTGTACACTACATGATACTATAGTTCATAATAACAATTGATTGTTATTGCTCATTATGCATTGTACATTATAAGTTATAACAGATATTATTGGTAGGTATTAAAAACATGGACGAAAAGATTCCTAAATTTTATTTTTATATTTTTATCAACATTTTTTACATACTATAACATTTAAAAAAATATCGTAGGCCGGTAGGGCCCTTGCATATTTTTAAGTGTAGTGAAACTTCACAATATTATTATTAATTATATTACAATATATCGTGTGTTGATTCTTATTAAGTGCTTATTTAGACTAATATATTTTACTTCATCGAGTATGCTCTATGCATGGATTCAGACATCCAGTATAATATAATATATAATGCTTTGAAACCAATTTAAGTCAGGCAAACAAAAAAAAATTGGTTTGCTTTAATCAAAATTAATTAAAACATTAAACCAAAATATATTTTTTAAGTAAAATAAAATGTAATGTTTGAGTTATTTTTATTTTTACAATTATATTTTAAACACTTTTCGTTGAATTAATTAGTTTTGTGGATCTTAAAAGTGACAGGGAGAGAAAATTGAATCGTTTTTTGATTAAAATTTCAATTAAATATTTTGCGGTAGTAATTTAATTGTACCTTAATCGTTCGACCATTAATTTTCAGCTATGGAAATAAAATGAACAAATATAATATTATTTAATCATACAACTTCTGAAAATATAATGATAGTTAATATAAATAACAATTATGGTTTAATTTATTAAAATATACGTTTTATAGTAAACTTATTAGGAAGCACAAATATTAAATCATTAAACATTTAAAACTACATACACTGTATATACAAATTTCATTTAATATTAGACATTAATCACACCATGTATTAAAGGCCGTACTTATTTTAAAACATAGTTTAACCAAATCTAATATATAATAGGTAATAAGTAATAATTATTTACCTTGATGGAGTTAAGTTTTAGCATGAATACAACGATTTACGGTATTTTATAACAGGACATAGAACGTTCATAGTACCTACTTATATGAATGTTTTTATCATCATAGAGTGACGCTGTGCCACACTAGTGCCACTAATATATTATTATTATGTAGTATTGTAGTTGATAGGTTTATTAAAGGTATACAAATCATAACCACGTTCTAATAATTACTTCAGTATTCCGTTTTCACCTATACTATTACGCTAACAAAATTAGTCAAACGTGGCATTAAAAACTAAACTAACTTACCTACATACTAACTATTTTTTTGGTCTTAACGTAATAATATCTGTTATAAATCGTAACCACTTCATTAATATTTTTCACTACATTTACTTGCCAAAAAAGTTTGAGAAGCACTTTTGAATACAAACGAAATGTAGGCACCTAACTATAATATACATAATATTATATAGGTATAGGTATACCCTAGTTTATGAATAAATATAGGTAGGTAAGCCGTACGCAAAATATACGACATATACGCCACTGAACAGTGAATAAAATGTATATTATTATAAACACAAAGCTACAGTTTAGTATTAAGACACTATTATATAAAGAGCAATATAACGACAATAATATATTGTGTTAAATAATGAATACAAGCCCGGATTAAGGGGGGAGACAGAGATACTATCGATCTAATGGTGCGAGTATGCGATAAGGTTTTTGAAAATAGATTTGGATTTGTCGGAGTTTAAACTTAAAATCAACTTTCTCACATACTTGATTTTTTTTTGTCTTAAGTTTACACCGAGACAAATTGAGTTTCCAATTTTTTCAATTCACTTTAGTGTGACTTATATAAAGGTAAAATAAAAAATGTGGAAGACTTAGTGAAAAATTAAAATCTGTATCTCTATCATGTCGTTTAACACGTCAAGGAAATCATCGATTCCAATCCCCGTAATAACAACTAACAGAACTGTGTTTTCACTTTTTTTTTTCGTCCATACGCTGTCAGTGGACTTAATCCGGGCTTGGTCGAATTTGAACAATTGTTAACATTATTATTATATTTATGTATAACAATATAACTACCATGACCGTGTGTGATGTTATATGGTCAACAGGTGTCGCACCCGTCATTCTTAAACGTGGACGACCGCGATTCGGACTACACGTACAACGACTTGTCGGAGGAGAAGAAGAGGACGGCGGACGATATGGGTCACGGCCAGCGGTTCGCTTTCGGGCTGGGCAAACGAGGTGCGGGGGCGGAATGGGACGACGGCGACGGTGAAGGCGACGACTCGGCGCCCATTTGGCACCCGGCCGTCAGGCGAGCTCGTCTCCAGTACGGTTTCGGGCTGGGCAAACGGGCTGACCGCGACTATGACGCCACCATCGGTACCGAGTACGCGGATACGCTGCAGTTGGCTGATGACGTCGCTGACATCAACAACTAAAAGAAATAAAAAATTTTCAAACAAAAAACACACACACACACACACACACACACACACACACACACACACACACACACACACACACACACACACACACACACACACACACACACACACACATACACACACAACATACACACACACACAAACACACATGCATTGAAGCATACATATACATACATACAACATACAAGCATACACAGTGGTAAACTTATTGTAGGTGGAGATTAGTGGTGGTGTGGGGAGTTATCCCTCAAATACAATTTTATAATTTTAACGTCTGACGAATATAGTTATTTTATAGAGTATATATGAGAATTATCTGCTATTCACTCAAAATAAAGTTTTTATCTTTGACCCCGACTCCTCGACCCATCTCGTCCTGGAAATAAAAAATAATTTATTTTATCAAAAGTACCTATACCTCTACCCAATAACAATTCGACAATTCAACACATTTTTGATTTTTTGTTGTTATTGGAGTTTTCTTATATAATATTTGATCATTATCGACTTTCTTTAAAATAATGTGTTGTGAGTATCATAACGTAGCCAATCGGTAGTACCTATTAATAATAAAGGGCATACAAACATTTAAAATATAGTGGTTGGCGTATTTGTTTGCCTTTTTAAACAAAAAGATTGTTTAAAAAATAAATTAAGCTCCCCGAGCATTTGACTAAATCTCCACCTATGAAACGTATACGGTAATGCATATTGTTTGATAAAAATCAGTATCTACAAGCAGCTCGCAGAAACATATTATTAAAAAAATAAAGAAATAAATTACAATAATAAAGAAAACAGACCGAAAATTTATTTTTTTGTTTTTCTTACAGTGCCAAATTATAATAATAATAATAATAATAATAATAATATAACATAATATTATATTGAATGGGTATAATATACACACACGTAAAACTTCCGTTTGCTTATTATTATTAATACGATTATTTAATATATAGTCTAAGATTATGTCTGTATGCAATTTGTATTGTTATAATATTATGTGGATTTTACGGATGGACTTTACCTAACGGGTTAAAATTACTTTTATCATTGATTATAGAAAGTTATTCTCAGTCCGATAATTAATTCTTATATCAAAAAAAAATGTACATTTCTAAAATACCTACAACGATATTACTGCGAGCTTCCCTGTAACAGTTGTTTTGAACGCCTCAAACGTAGGTACAGTAGCAGGTATTATAATTTATTGTTTTAATGATCCTATCCTAGACGGGGTATCATTCAATTTTAATACTAACTGTTATTTGAACGAAATAAACATAATATTATATAGGTACTCCTAACATTCATGTTATTTTCTCGATACAATTTTTGAGAATCCCAACCGATGTCTTGTCTCCGACAATGAATGAAAATCAAATAAGAAAACTTTAAACAAAGTGCGTATTATTTGTGGGTTTATTTTGATTAACAAAAGATTAAATGTGAAATTATAATTAAAATAAATCTCATATCCTTGCAGTAATATGGTTTGTAAATTATGATACTCTTTATACTAATACGTCTTTGTTGCATTTATTTATACTTGACATAATATTGACGTTGTAAAATACACAAAATTTAGGTATGTAAAACTAATCATATGAATGTCTTAACGTTAAATCTACAACTAAACAGTATAATATTATATAATCATATTATTCGTACATATAAAATATAAAACATAGTATTATAAAGCTAATCATATAATCGCTTTAATATAACAGTTTACAAATATATAATATTCTATTAATTTATATATTATTATTATTATTTTGAACTATGGTAACAATTTATCTACTTATATCAATATGCTTAGACTATATTCAACTAAAATATTTATTTAATATTTTATGAATACACTTTTATAGATGCAATACCTACATATATTGTAATAACCATAATACTAAACTAGAATATTGTATAATAATTCTAATAAAAATAAATCCCTCCCGGAAAATTACTTTTAATAGTATGATATTATGTTTCTCGATAACATTACACTATCGACAAAGTTGAAATTGTTATTTTTTGGTCTCTTACACTCTTAGTTGTGGTAATTATACTGTATAAGCAAAAAACTTTATTTATTATTTCATTGCACTGTATCTGATTTTAATATCCCAAAATACTAATAAATTTCACATTACAACTGTGTAGTTTCTTGTATTAAATCCAAAAGAACAATATTATATTATTTACTATTAACTTCAGTCCCATGATTATTATTATTATTACGATCATCATAAAAATTTGGTACCTACTAATATCATTTTCATGTAAAAATTGGTCTTTCTCTTTCCAAATTTTAGTATGGTCTTATACTTTTATACAACCATAAAATATTATTTCAAACATTTACAATGTATGAATGGGAAATGTAAAAGCTGGTGACTGGTGGCTGACGGTTGATCACTAGTACTGCATCGTTAGTTGCTGCTGGTGCATATTAATAGTTATAGTTTATTGTTTTAATTTAAAAATTAAAACAACGGTAAAAGATTGCATTTGTAAAACGATTTAAGTTGAAACTTGCCAGTTTATTATACTATAATGTAGCTGCTATATGAGTATGTATAGTATAAATATATTATAAGAGTACCACCTCTTAATAAAATGAATCAAGTGGGGCTAATTATAAAATATAGGAACGAAATATTTTATTAAAAAAAAAAAATTAAAAGATACTTACAACTACATTCAAACTATACCTACATATAATATTATCAGTTACTTTGAAGTTTGAGTCGTACCTAATTTGTATACAAATTAATTTTAAAACTATATTTTCATAGAACAAAAAAGTTTAATCTATTACTTAGTTACACCGGTGTATAGATTAGATAGGTACATTATTATTTGAAGTTGAAATTAAAAAGTAAAACCAAATAACTAGGTATAAGCGAAATTAAAGGAAAACAAACCCGATCACATATACTTTGTTGTTGTGTGAAGTTTCAAAATCATTATGAAAACATAAACGTTTATTATGCTAATGACTATTTTTAGTATTTTATACTAAAACAAATGCATTCAAAATCGAACAAATATAATTTCAACAGAAATAATAATCAAACTAATATTTTATGTACTCGCCTAGTTTTTAGTAAAATAATGATTCTCATTAAAATATTGATATTTACTATTTAGGTACCTACTCCTTTCAAATAATATTCAACTTATTTTATAACAACATCTAGATGTTTTAAAAAAACTATCGATCTAAATAATACTTTACATATAGGTACCTGTTGGCTGAGTAGAAATCTTCAATTTCATAAAAACGACCACAACTGTGAAGCCTTGCGCAAAGTCTCCATTTACAGAAGATACAAAAGTGTCTTTATCTACTTAAATGTGTACGACGCTTTTCCTTTTAAACCATTGTCGTTTTGAGTACGTATTCTGCGTAAAACATAGCTCTATAAAAAGTATATATAAAAAAAATATTTAATAAACACAAACCCATATGAATGTATGGTATGTATTCAAAAAAAAATACATGTTGACAAATACAATGAAGTATCTTTTTTTTACACTGGGTTGATTTTCTAGACTATTCCTAACAGATACACGACATAATATAATAGATGATATTATAGTTTGATGAATATAATAATGGTTGTAGACATATTTTTATTTGACATCTTGGTATCAACGACAAGGTTATTAGACATGTAAACTATATTATAGCAATAGTAGACCTAGTGTACGCATATTATACACGATACGACGTGTCCTACTTAATAATATTGAACTTGAATTATTTTTTGAAAACATGAATTTCTTTTCGTATTTGTACATAACCATTTAAGGGGACGCTACCCATACGTTTGTTATCTCCGTCTTACACACGCACGGCATAGCAAATTTCCGTTCACTAGTTTCAATAGTGTGTTGATAGTTTTAATATTACAGTGAATTGGCTCATACTTTTAGGTAAGAATGTTATATGTGCTTAAGCATTGGCGATTTTTCAATGTTTTCATATCCGAGTAAGATAATATAATGTGTATGTGAAATATCAAAAATTAAAAATGCTCATATCTCGCTTGAAAATTAAAATATCGACTAAAAGCCAACTCTTAAACACAGATAACGTTGTTAGCTAAAAATGCTATGATAGGTCAATTAACTCTAATGTCAAAAATAACAGCGTACTATTGAAACTAGTAAACGAAAATTTGCTATGTCGTAGGTAAGTGTGTAAGACGGAGACAACAAATGCATGTGGGTAGAGTCCTCTTAAAAGATTAATCACAAGTACCAGATTCTTAATTCAGGCCAATGAGACGTGGTGTATCTTGGAAATTATAAAAACGATATTGTGTTGGGTCATTATTATCAGCAATGGAAAACGTTTGAATGAAAAGGCGGAAAAATAATTCAACTTTTCCCTTAATCTCAATACAAATAGTTTCGAGAAACTGTAGACATCTTATAATAAATTAAAACAAATTATACATTAGGTTAAGATTTAACAAACGCTTATTTAAAAAATATTTTATTTCCATTCGGTTTAAATGCTGTTCATTGCACCGAATTAATTGAAGGATAAACCGCAAATATTGTTATAATGATGGCGCAGTATTGTAGTGAGGTGCAATTATGTGTATGTTTTGAAATAAAATTCCGTAATATTGAAGTCGTTATTCTATGATCACTTACAGCAAAAATTAATTGACCTCATAACTCATAATGCCTCACAGGTACCAGTGTCGATTATGTATAAAATTTAACAAAATTGCTGTAAAATATTTTTGTCTCACAGAAATATGAATAATAACAGTATTTATGAAATTCTATGTATTTAATGGTTGTGCCTGAATAGAGCCTATCTAGAACGATAATCATAATATTTGTATTATCTATCTACTGAAATTCATTAAAAAAAAAAAAACCGGTCAAGTGCTAATCGGACTCGCGCACGAAGGGCTCCGTGTACCATTTTCTATAATTCGGCAAAAAAATCATGTCTGTTGTATCACGGGAGCTTCACTTAAATATTTATTTTATTCTGTTTTGGTATTTGTTGTTAAAGCGGCACCAGAAATATATCATCTGTGAAATTTTATTCTCGCTTTTCGGATGGTTTTGATAAAATCTATTGCTCAATTCGAAATTGTATCCATAAAAGGCCATGATGGTAACTAAAGAGTGCAGAGTTACGTGCCAGCATTCAAGTCAATATTACTTAACACATTGTGTATTTCAATATGACCTGTTGTGGTAACAACACGAGGAAGTTTTGACTTTAAACCAATATGGTCAAAATTTTTTTTTTTGTAGAATAACAGAATAATGTTAATAGTTAAATACATAAATTACCTTCGTAAATTAGCTTCGTGTAGTCAAATAAAATGGTTTAGAATCTAATACTAATATAAAACAATATTTATGCAATCCAGATCAGTGTTATGATCTCAAAAGAAACAGGATTATTAAAAATAATGTCATTAAAATAGCAGGCTTAAAGCTGATGGACGCAAACGCTGTGCGTATATTATTACAATAATAATGGCGGGTTTCCACCATACACGTACGCGTTCACGTGCATACAAATCATTTGCTGTGATTGGTTGGTTATGTTAAGTTACCACACGATTAACCACGATACCGTGTTGTTGGACATAGCTGAACATTTTTCGTGTGCACGGCAAACGTGTATAGTGGAAACCCGCCTTAATGTAATAATAATAAATGATGGAATCGCGCAAATGACGTACACCGCGGTAATGGTTACGAAAAATATACCACGAACACGGTAGGTATATAGGTACCCGTAGTCCGCAGCCAGCCCCGTCGCCTCAGCGGTCCATTTCGGGCCCGACATGTGTTATAATACACGTTGGCAATACTGCTTTACTATATATTCTGACGGATTTTTAGTATTTCATTGTAAAGCGGCAATACATAATCTGTGAACATTTCAACTGTTTAACTTTCACAGTTCATGAGATACAGCCTGCTGTGACAGACGGACAGCCGCGAGCCGGTGCCTTAGTAATAGGGTCCATTGTAATGACTAATAAAATGACTTATGACTTAAGAGATACCGGAAAAATAACAACACGACAGTACTGTAGCAAAATTGCCTATTCAAGACGCCGAATGATCATAATATTGTTATTTGTTTTATTGAAATTTATTATTATAATATAGTCATTGGTAACACTGGTAAGTAGTGGCCCACGGCCACGAACATATTATAACAGTAGTGGCCCACGACCACCGTGTTCGGCCTTTTCTGGTAAGCTGTTACCGTTGGCACGAGTGCAGGAAGTTATTTTAATACAAATGCAAGACAAAGATTTTAGATTCTGAGTGAAACGATGAATGTATTGATTTTACAATGATGTGTGTTTATTTATTTTTTTATTTATTTTTTTTGTGTCTGTGTACACGATAAGTAGTCGAAATAATGCTTCGATTTTCGACTTCAGTATCTTGCTCGATTGGAAAGTGAATATCGTTGGTGCATTGGGGAGGTAAAAATTTAAAATTCCAGTACTTTTCAAAGCGCCAAGAAAAACAAAAGAAAAATTAAGGAAAAACGGGAATTTTTACATAAAATCGATTTTTCAGAAAATTGAATTTGGTTTTTGGTGTAACTTTAAAACGAATGACCGTAGATACATGAAATTTTCACTAGTTGTTTATATTTGCATTTTATATACACGATAACATTTTCAAAATATTTTGATTTATTTTGAACTGTTAAGGGACATTTTCATTTTTCATTTTTTTTTTGTTTTCTTTCAAGAAATATCAATAAAATTTTATTTGTTGGTTAAAAAAACTTGAAAATTTAATAGAAGGCTCCTAGTATATTGTTTCAAAGGCAGATGAAAAATATTAAAAATCATTAGTCACAGTTTTTTTTTATAAGCATTTAAAGTTCAAAAATTGACAAAATATGGAAAAATCACGAAAATTAGCAAATTATTTTGAGTTAAGAATTCGTAAAAATTTTTCTTTTGAAATCTAAGATTTGAAAATGTGATACAAGATTACTCATAATTTTGTCTACCTTTATCAATAAAAAAATCTCTACCGAACAGTCAAATTAAATTTTTATGAGCGTTTGAAATTCAAATTTTTACAACATTGGATATTCACTCGATTTCTCATGTAGCGATTTCCTTATTTTGTTGTTATTGATAAACGAATAACTATAGATACATGAATATTTCACTGAATGTTTATATTAGCATTTCCTATACACCATACAATTTTGAAAATATTTTGACTCTTTTTGAGCTATTTACGGACATTTTCAGTTTTCAATTTTTTTTAGTTTTTTTTTTCTATAAATATCAATCAAGTTTTATTTGTTGAGCCAAAAAGTGTAAAAATTTAATACAAGCCTCCTGATATATTGTTACAATAACAATTGAAAAATATTAAAAATACATAGGCACAGTTTTTTTTATAAGCATTTAAAGATCAAATTTTGACAAAATTTATCAAAATCTCGAAAATTATCAATCATTGTAATTAATAAATTATAAAATGTTCAGTTTTTATAGCTAAGGATTGCAAATTCAACACAAAGGTTCTCGTAAATAGTTCATACTGTAACCAAAAAATCTAAAAAATATATGAACACAGTTATTTTTTACAGACATTTTAAATTCAAATTTGGACGAAATTACATATTAAAAAACCTAGAATAACTATTTTAGTTATTTTGTTGTGATTGAATAATATTATTCGTGGATACTTGAAACTTCTAAAGTGTACTATTATATATCTATGATAGTATCACGGTTTTTGTTGATGTATAACGCGTTATAAGTATCTAATGGATATTGTGATATGATTAATTTGGAATTTATAACCTAACCTATTATAGGTCAATTTTTTGTTTAATACCATAGATATGTATATAATATGTCTTATACAAATATCCACAATTTTATATTCGAAGCTAAGAGAATAAGTGATGGATATTTTAGGTTTATAGTGATGTAGATACCTATTGAGTATTGATGTGTGCTTTTACATTGTGTAGGTATTGGACATTGGTTCTATTTTTCAGTAGTAAAATGTACCTATACGTAAAAGAAAACGTGTCATTCATAATCTCTATTATACTCCATAGATCAGACATTCCTCTACTTGGTAAATTATCATTTTGTTTTCTACACATAAAAATCGTATTTATTGTAGTTTCAGTCGTCTTCGATAGTTTCCATTGGAACAAAAGTAAATACAAATATTATATTTTATATGATTGATATAAGGTTATAAATTATATTGAATGTAATTGAATAAATTATAGTGCCTATATTACTTGCCATGCACAGCCGTTGCCTATTAAAAAAGCCAACTCTACCAAATGCAATTTATTAATGTTTCATAACGTTGCGGGGACGTTTTTCATGATCAACAGGTTGTTTTGTAACGCGAGCACGATAATATCACCTGTTTGTTTTTTAATACCTACTTTTAGAAATTAATTTTAAAAATCTTTTATATCATTGAGTATTATATTAAATATTTTAAATCGATTGTAATAGTAATAATACTGTAAGCTGCAGTAACCAATAGCAACCATTTATAGACCATACATTTCAATCGTACATTTCATAATTCTTTCTTGACATGTTCAATAAAAAAAAAATAGTAAGGGCCATTTATTGATTTAACAACTAACTTATATTTTAAGTTGGACCAATTCACACACATTGAGCATAATCTTATCAAAATCGGTTGAGTAGTTTTGGAGTGCATTGCACGTACGCGTACCTACCTAAACTTGTTGTATGCGTGATTTTTATATACGTATTTAGACAGTGGCGATAAACTTTCAAAAAAGCGGTCAGGCGAAATTAGAATTCAACAGCCATAATGAGTATGTCCATTGTCCAGTAGCGCGTGTCAAATGTGTTTAGGGGGAAGCAAATTGTTAAATGACAATCTTACAAGACAATGATAACTAGTGACGGACAATAATCGACTCGACAATAACTTTTGAACAATATGGTCTATGCCTGTCATGGACCTTTTGGTCCAGTAAAAATGCTTCGATTTTCTGATAGGAAACACAATCTAGTTGGTACTTTAGAAGGTCAGATTTATATTTAAAAAAAAAAGTTTCTCTTAGTTCTTACCTATCTAGTATCTATATAATGACATCAAAAAGAGGCAACATTTTATAATGAGTGGAAAATGCTTATATAAAAATTTGAAGTATCCATGGCAGTCGGCAGTGGTGGTCAAATGATTTTGTCTAGGGAACCAAATAACTAGGTAGTAGTTATTCCTGATTGTAATATATCATTTTGTCCAAATTTTAACTTAGACATACTATAAAAAAATAATATTTTGTTTATATATTTTTTAGATTTTTCGGTTAAAGAATGAACTACTTACGTGGAACCTTGTTTTTAATTTTCAATCCAAACTATACAAACTTAACATTTCATAAATTTAAAACTACCATAATAATTTGTACATTTTGGCTACATTTAAACTTTATATTATTATAAAAAAAAAATCGTCCGAAAGTATTTTTAATATTTTTCAACTGCTATTGTAAAAATATATGAGTATAGTCTTGTATTAAATTCATTTCTCCGCTCAGCATCTTAAACCATCATTGTAATATCAATACATTTATTTTTAGACTTAGAGTGGACACGTAGATAGGGAACTTAGTAAAATATTTATGCTAACTGCTAAGATCTCTTGGTTTGTCCTTAACTCAGAGCCATGCCAAGGTAGGTGGCAAATGGGTCAAGTGCCCTAGGGTGGCAAAAGTTGTAACATTTTAAAGGGCGGAAAATGTTTTAATACTCATGTTTAATAGGGGTGCCCAAAACTATTGGCCTGAGTCACCAATGAAAGTTAGCACGGCACTGCCGTCACTCACTAATTACTTATTACGCATTACTAAGATATTGAAATGTAAAGTCACAGGCTTATCTCCACCATTATATTTAAGTCAGTGAAGTTTACGGATTAAAATATAAATAAATAAAAACAATTGTAGGTTAAAAAACGTAACAAATTTTACAATATATATTTGACAGAATTAATTATTACAATTGTCATCATAGATAATCAATTATTACATAGATGAAAATATATTTATAAGAAATTAAAATTTTAATTCTTTATTAATACAAAAATGTGCAGGAAACAACAATAACTTTTTAAAAATTTACATTATATTACACAAATATTTTACTACAAATACTAAACATGAGTAATTAATTTAGAAAATATTTTTGATATAACTGTTAAATATAATAATACAATTATTTATTTTGTTAGTTTGATGTCATACAAAAATACAATCTATTCAACTTTTCAAGCAGATCATTTCAAATAATAAGTATAATATTATGTTTTAATTAATATAGTTGGAGATTGAATAATTTAAATTATTTGTCATTATTACATACAATGAACAATTTGTATACTGTGATATTAATATTGTTTAAAATAAATATTTCATTACTCTAAGTACAATATTTATAAAATTATTAAGTAAATGTAAACCATACAAAACAACTCAAATAAATATTAAAATTAAATTAAAATATATATTTTAAAATCAAAACAAATTAATGACACAGAAGAATAAATTAGCCATAGAAACAACATATTTTGTTGACAAATAGTAATTGAAATATGAAACTTCTTAAATGTAAATACAAGAAATAAATTACATTTACACCTCAAACTTATTGCAATAGTCAAATAGTTATATAAGATATTACTCCAGTGTGTTTGTATTTGTAAGGATAAAATATTGAAACTCCATAAATTAGGAGTATTTTAACGAAAAATTGAAATTGTAATTATTAAATTATTGTCTTCTTCTAACTGCTTTAGCTTTACGTCTTTCACCGGCAGGAGCTGTTCCCATGGAGAATAACGGTTGACTTGATCCTGGCATAACTTTAATTAGAAAATAAAACTATTAGTTGAATAGTGTATTACATTTTTATAGCTGTCCATACAAACTTACCAGTTGCAGTCATTGGAGGTGATCCAAAACCAAATGATCCTATAAGAACAAAATTAGTTTAAATATTAAAATAATGCAACATATAGCAATGAGTACAGTTGGAAATTTTGGTACGATAATAATAAATAAGTAAGAATAACTTACAAAAATGTGTTATAAATAAATTTAAGAATAAGTATAATTAGTTAAATAATGCACCTTTAAAACATATATAATATCCTAGCTGTCCCGGCAATGCTCTGCTATTACTAGATTTTATTATTATTATTTATTATTTATTTATCTGAAATAAAATATATCTTAAAACATTGAGTGCTTTGTCCTACTATAAAAGGCTACCTATGAGATGATAAACTTGTCGTCCTACCTTAAAGGTGGGCATTCAATTTCTCTCTCTAATTTTTTTTCGCCCCAAAGTCATCTGAAGAAGGCTATTATATCTACGTTGTAATTCAAAAGTGTTTTTATTGGTTCTGGTGGCTATTCAATATTAGGAAGAATAACTTTTCTAGATGCGCAGCACATACAGTTCGCTTCATTAGTCCATTTTTTAGCAAAATATTTAGGACCAAACTTATTCATTGCTCCGATTTGGGAGCTGTTCTAATGAGCATAATCAATTTGTGCTGAATGTCGATCTACTACTATGAGCTAAAATTCTATTGCCGCGTTCTGTTTGCTAGACTGTTGTCTTTCTCTCTGTGCCATATGCCGCTGCAAACGTTTGGCGCTAGATTCTCTGATCTGCGATTGCGACGAGAACTGTCTCTGACTTGCAAGACAATCTGAATTTTCAGAAGAAAAGTCTATTTTTGCTAATCTCAATTGGGAACTATAATTAGATAGTTGTGACCTTTTTTCTAGGCATATTGTTTGGAAGTTTTCTTTTTCAAATCAGAGAAAATAAGAATAAACAGTGTACATAGAGCATAATAAATGTATGAACTTGGATGTAAACAATTACTGGATGATAAGACTTCAGTGTCAACAGATTGAAAGTACTGAGCTACACAAACTTATAGCGGGAAACAGGTGAAAAAATTAAAGTTTTACTAAATCTAATATCTAAGTGTTGGCGTATATATGATTTATGAGTATGAGCCGCGCGGATACGTAGAATTACCACTGCGCCAACAGCCATACCGCTTTAATAATAATAGTTATTAAAACCAATAGCAACCATTTACAAACAAACAATTCCATCGTAAATTTCAAAATCCCTTTTTGAGCACCTCCCAGGTCCTCTAATTTAGTCTATGACAATCATAAATAATGTGGCTTTCTATTGGTAAAATAATTTTCAAGTAGATCCACAGATTACCTCCTATAACTTCTAAAACTTAACCTCTTTATAATAATGTAAGTATAGATATACAATTATTGATTTAAACTACCTGAACATTAACTTCAAATAAAAAAGTATAAAAAAAGGTAATGTGAAATACTGGGTTTTACGATATTGTATCACACACTATGTTTTAAAAGCATATGATATATTATTTTATTATCTACTAATCTATTTTGCTGTTTTTGGATTTTTACCTATAGTGATTTTATATTGTTTAAATTGTACATGATAAGACCAGATTTTAAAATTAACCACACTGACAAATTATTGACGAAATGCTGATCTGAAGAACTTAGATAGGTGATTAAATATAATATACAAAATATATAATATGAACTTGAGATCAAAATATATTATTTTTCCCATAATTCTTTTATTTGCACAGGAGACTGAAATTACTAAGTTTACCCTGATGTTCACAAAATAGGCACCTGTTCTGTAGACACAATAATATTATAACCGGTGTCAGTCATTGTATGATTGTGATTTTATTTAGTTGCTTGTTGTCAAAAGTCTAATTTTTCAAAAATGCCGAAAACACCATGAAGCAAATTAAAAATTTAATTGTACAGTAGATAGGTACTATCATTAAATAAAATAAATATAATATTTATAACTGATGATACAACTCTTTTTTGTCAAGTGTGTAACAAAACACATTTTGAACCAGGGGTCTGATATGAAGAAATTAAAATTATAACTTTATGATATGAAAAGTTGGGCATAGAATTGTAAAGAAATAAAAATATACTATGAATATTATTATTTGTCACATACATGTGAAGTACCTACTCGATTTTACAAGGACAAGTAGATCTCAACTTAACCTTTATCGAAGGAAAGCCGAAAAGTGGCATCCCTGGAAGGCTAGGTATATCATATTATACACAATATACACGGTGTTTCAAAAGTCTTCATCCAATTACGAACTGATATATTTCGGCAACGGTTAATCGCAGGTTAATGACCAATGTATTAATGGAAAGATTAGACAACTAAGTTTATTTTAAGTTATCTAGTTGATAAATTTGGCACCGTAATGGTTAGTGAACTATAGGAATCGTTAATTTGTTTCGTTATGGCGACTCCGCAACAGAAAGCATTTTGCGTCTTACGTTTCAGTAAGTGCGAGTCGGCGATAACCGTTCAACGTGATTTTCGAAGAACTTATGGAACTGAAGCTCCTACTGCTCAAAGCATTCGACGTTGGCACCAATCTTTCCAAGAAAGTGGTTGTCTGTGTGCACAGAAACGCTCAGGTCGACCTCGTACCTCTGACGAAAACATCGAGCGAGTTCGACAAAGTTTCGTTCGAAGTCCACAGAAGTCTACACGTCGTGCAGGCCTAGAGCTAGATCTCCCACATTCGACCGTTTGGCATGTTCTACGACGTCGTTTGACATTGAAGGCATACCGAATACAACTGTTACAAGCCCTCCTACCGGATGACAAACAAAAAAAGGATTGATTTTTGCAATTTCATATCCGAAAAACAAGAAGAAAATGAGTCATTTGTCTCACGCATTGTTTTTTCGGACGAAGCCACATTTCATCTAAGTGGAAAAGTCAACCGCCATAATGTCAGGATTTGGGCTTTGGAGCAACCATACGCAACTGTTGAGCATCAAAGAGATTCACCAAAAATCAATGTTTATTCTGTGCAATTTCCAGGAAAAAAGTTTATGGTCCATTTTTTTTTTGAAGAAAACACAGTAACGGGTAACACATATCTAAACATGTTGTTTCCATAGTTATAAGCGGATAGTGATGAGTTTGTTTTTCAACAAGATGGAGCACCGCCGCACTGGAAGTTAGAAGTTCGCCGGTATTTGAACGGTGAACTCCCTCAGCGGTGGATTGGGCGTAAAGGAAACGACGATTTGGCGATTCATCCCTGGCCACCACGTTCCCCTGACCTCACAGTGTGTGATTTTTTTTTATGGGGCTACATAAAAGATAAAGTGTATGTACCACCATTACCTACAAACTTGGAAGAGCTTAAAATCAGAATCAAAGATGCTGTTAATGCCGTGACACCAGATTTGATCAGCAACGTTTGGGAAGAATTTGATTACCGTATAGATGTGTGTCGGGCGGCCGGTGGGGGTCATATTGAACATTTGTAACCAAAGTAAATAAAACTTGACTATTTTAAGAATATATTTTACTTTATTTAACCCTTATATTTTCATTTTTAATATAAATATAATATTCTGAAATCGGATGAAGACTTTTGATACACCTTGTATATAAACATTAAAAACATTTTAACAGTGAAAATAATATAAAGAATTAGGTACCTATATTAATATAATAATAGTAAATATTAAATACCTTGATTTGGTTGTGTTCCTCCAAACTGTGGTGTTGACAATGGTGATGGGACTTGGCCAAATTGGAATGGCGAAGCAGTTGTAGAAGCAGCATTAAAACTAAAAGCCCCATCTGGTTTAGTAGGTTGTGAATTACTGCCAAAGGCAAATGTAGATGAACTAGTAGGCGCAGGGTTTGTACTACCAAATTGAAAACTTTGATTTGTTCCAAATGTATTAGATGGAGGTGATGCTACACTTCCAAATGTAGGTGCAGCCGTAGGGGAAGTTATGTTGCCAAATGGAGATGGCTGCGGTGTTTGAACAGTACCAAATGTGGTGGTTTGTTGAGGTGCTGAATTGCCAAAACCACTAAATCCTGATGTTGGAAATGTGCTGGTAGCTTGGCCAAATTTTACTGGACCATTATCAGTCTTATTGGCACTAAATTGAAATGCATTACTCGTTTGAACTGAACTTCCAAATTTGAACGGTTCTGCTGTTTTTTCAGTATTATTTGTAAATTGTAATGGTTGATTTGAAGAAGGAAAAGTAGTTCCAAAAGAAGCAGGTTTATCGTTCCCTCCGAATTTAAAGGGAGCACTTGTATTTTGAGTTCCAAAACTTGGAGTTGAGAACTGGGTTTTGGGTTCGTCTGTTTTTTGTGTATTAAACTGAAATGCTGGTTTATCTCTAAAATCTTGTGGAGCTGTGGCTCCAAAAGCTGGTGTAGTTTTGTTAGAAGCGAATGGAAATGAGCCACTTGGCGTCTCAGAAGGTTTATCACCAAGTTTTGATCCTGTATTGCTAAATTGAAACATGGGATTTGTTGTATTATTAGCAAAAACCATACCAGAAGTTGTTGGTTTGTTTTCAGCTGTTTGACTACCAAAAACTAATTTTGGACCCTGGTTGATAGCCGATTGACTGACAGAAGTATTAAATTGAGACTTTGATTGATCTGTTGTAGATGCTCCAAATACCGGAGTTGGCAAAGCACCAAATTGTAATTTAGGTGTTGATTTTTCAGTGGTATCATCATACTTAGGAGGATTACCAGGTGGCAAGGTTATATTATCTGTTTTACCAAAACTAAAAAGATTTTTATTTTGTAAATTCGACCCGAAAACCGCATTTGTAGATTCTGTTACAGGTGTACTATCACACTTCAAAGGGCCAAATTGAAATTTCACAGAATCTGTTGGTTTAGAATTTTCTACAGATTTTTGATTATTACCAAATGCAAATAATGGTTGAGTAGATGTTGGATTTTCTGACCCTTTTGTTGCTTCAAACGGCATTTTAGGTATTGATTGTTTATCATTTACTTTGGCCACTCCAAATTGCATTACAGGTGTTGTTTGTTTATCATTGACTTTAGTTGCACCAAATTGCATTACAGGTGTTGATTGTTTATCATCAATTTTGGGCACTCCAAATTGCATTACAGGTGTTAATTGTTTTTCGTCAGATTTATTTATTCCAAATTGCATCACAGGTGTTGATTGTTTATCATCAATTTTAGGCACTCCAAATTGCATAACAGGTGTTGATTGTTTTTCATCAGATGTAAGTACTCCAAACTGCATTACAGGTGTTGATTGTTTTTCATCTGCTTTGGGTGCTCCAAATGTAAATGACGGTTGTACTTGTTTAGAAAAGTTATCAATTTTAGTTCCAAATACTAATGATTTTTCTGCTTCTTTCTTTGAATTATCTATTGACTTTTCAGAATCAATTTGTACATGCAAATTGCTATTATTTATTTTAGAACAATTACTAACATCAGTAGATGAATTCGTAACGGATTCAATTGTTTTAGATGCCGGAACAGTAAACTGATATGATGGTTTAGGTTTATCATTATCATTATTAAAACTATTTTGTCCTCCAATTTGAAAATTATCATTAATATTTTTATTCTTTTCTAAAGACTGGAATTCTTTTTGTTCATTAGGATTATTTACACTATTATTTTGCGTCTTAATTGCTAATGTATTATTTGTAGATTCTGATGTTTGATCAACAATTACTTTCCCATCTACTTCATTAGTCTTTTTATGATTTTCCTCAACAGACGTTACTGCAGAAGCTATTGGACTACCGAAATTAAATTGTAAAGGAGTATTGTTTTTATTTCCTTCAATAATTTTTGGTGTACTTTCTGATGGTTGAAGACCAAATGCTAGTGGCACTGTAGACTGTACTAAAGGTGTTGTGTTTAATGTAGCACTAGGTGAAGTAGTTGATAATGTATTAGTAGCCGCTGGTTGTACTACATTAAATGTGGATATTATAGGTGATGGAACACAAGCAGCTGAATCAACAGACTGGTTGCCATTTTTCACATTGGACTTATCAATATTATGCTGTTCAATTGAAATAACTGTGAACAAAAAAATAATGTATTTAGTATCATCCTTTTTTTTGTTATTAAATTATTAAATCTTTCAAGTTACAAGAAATATTTTAGTAAATAAGCGGTTATTTTAAAAATTGCATCTAAAGTTTACAAAATAAAAACATATAGGAAGTTCAAAAATTAAAAAAAAAAATTATTTAAATAATAAACTTCTAAACAATGATTATTACTCATTTTAGGCATCAGAAAAATTGCAACTTTTAACATCAATAGTTTATAATATTTAAGATTCTGAACAAACTAGAAATAAATTGGTCCTATTAATATTTTTTTTTTTTTTTAAGCGGGTACATATTCTAATGAATTCAATTTAACGACAAATGAAGACTTGGATTATCATTTTAATTTTTTATTAATAAAAATTGTTTTATTTTAATTTAAAAATATAATATAATCCTAGACTTGAAATCATTAGTGATTATTTTATTATAATAAACTTATATAGTTTTCAAAATATGATTCAAAATTATTAAAAACCATAATTATGATTAAACAGACTCAAGATTATAGAGTATAGATAGTAAAATATATTACCTTGCTCTTGAGCTTTTTTCCTTTTTTCTTCAAGCTTTTCAATGCTTGTATATGGTATAGGATCCGCATCGTCAAATACTTCATAAAGTATAGTTTTCATACATACTTTCTTAACAACCTGGGTTTTACCGCTTCTGTTAAATATGCGACTTGCTGCAACTGTTACGAAATCATCAGACATGTCAGTTTCTGTGGTTTTGTCACTTTTATTGGAATTATTCCGGTTTTGAAGTAAAACAGTAGAACCACAGCATGTACAACTTTTACAATGCTTACGATCTGGTGATTCTTCTTCATAATCTATTAGGTACATAGTTATATATTAATTACATAAAAGGTGGTTAAGCTTAATTAAAACTAAGATATATAACTGTATTTATTATGAATAACTAAATATAGTAAGAAAAGTTGACTATGTTCACTTAGTACAATCAGTAGCAAATCATAAAAAGCTAAAAACTTGTCAATTTATTTAATATAGGTACATAGATTTCCTAATGGATTAAAGCAAATTATTATATTATACTTAGTATCTTTAGAAAGTTTACCATTAACTTAGTTCAAAAAAAAATTAATGAGTTTACAATAATAAAGAACTTGTGTTTTTCTAATATTTCTTCTATACGATTTATGAGATTTGGGTACAAAACTAACAATATTTTGAAGTTGATATATGTAGAATGTCATACCAACATGTGTTGTTTATATCTTACAAATGAACTGCACGCCAAATTTGATTTCAGCCTAATCAATTTTATGTTGTTAGCTTTAAAATTAAAGTGAATTGACTTATCTCAAACATGAAGGTAAGAACATTATCTTTGTTTATACATCAGTTTTTCACAATATTTAAATTTTTAAGCACATTTAAAAATGCTTATAACTAGGGCTTGGATTTATATGTATTAAAAATATGTAAATATACATGTAAAAAAAAATTACTTAAAGTAAATTAAGGTAAATTAAAGTTAATTTACTCTAACGCAGTGCTCTATGTAAACATGCCGTGCACGGATATGAATCAGAACACCTTGTATTTCATCACATCGAACAGACTTAAAACAACAGCATGTCAGAATAGGAATTGTTTATATTGTTGTGATTATGGCATAATATTGAAGCTAAAAACACTAAATTGGTTCTACTTAGCACTTATTTTCTATGTGAGGTTAGGTGCTATGTTTGTAAGACAGAGACAACACAGGTGGATAATGTGTCCTCATAATATTAGAGTACAGGGGCATAATTAGTTGGGGGGGATTAGGGGATAAATCCCCCAAAACCTTTTTTTTACTGCTAACATTTTGATCAAAGTATTGATAATGAGTAATGACTATTCATGTTTGCTAAAAACTTATATTCCCCCCCCCCCAAACCAAATTCCTAATTACGCCACTGTTAGAGTATTTACTAGTGTTAACACTTTTCAAGGGGCCAGTTGTGCCATCTAAGGTTTAAATATCAGTTATCAGCTGATTAAGCGTAATCGAAGTTTAACCATAGACGGTACAACTGGCTCTAATACAGAGAAACTTCCAAATTACTAAGTCTGATGGAACATAAAATAAATTTGTGTTATAGAGAATTTCGTTAAATAGAATTGAATAAATTTAGCTCTAATTTGGTTTGGTTCTCAAAAATATTTCGTTAAACAGAACATTTTTTAAATGGAAGTTTCGTTGTATAATAATTATTATTATTTTTAAATATTTAACATAATTTAAATTACCAGATGGATAAGGTCGTTTTTGACCAGGCGTTAATAAAAACTTGCTAGAACTATAGGAGCTCAATATTTCATTATTCCGAGTCCTGGGTTTCTTCTGTGGATGACAAATGTTTACTCCAAAATCTCCTTGTCGTTTAGTTCTAGTAAAACAAATAAGAAGTTAGACATAAAAATAAAAATATAAGTAATGATAATAGTTGAATAAAAAAATTATTTTATTACTATTTTATTTACACTAGACAGACATTACACAAATTACTGACGTATTAAATATTTTACCGATCTGTAAGTAGTTACAGATGCAAAATCCTATCTGCAGTTTACAGGTGTGGTAGCCACTAGCCGATAATTTACAGAGCTGGTAACTTTACCGAGCGTTCAAGCAACACCTAATTTTATTTACAGAGCCGTCATCGCACTTACAGATCTGTAAGTCGTTAAGAACGTTTATGCAACCCGGCCATAGTCTGTTGACTGTTGTTTGCTGTCTATTTACAAGTAACAGCGACGGCTGGGCTGCTCTCCAACAAGTTGTGGATATAAAGCGGATAAATAAAACATGGATATGCAAATCTTGCAATGAGGATTCATCGAGTAATTCGATTTGTTGCAATAGATGCCTAGAGTGGTTTCATTTTAAGTGTGTCAATGTTAAAACAACATTAAAAAAAAAAATATGGTTTTGCAGTATCTGTAAAGAAACTTACGATTGATAATATATTGATATATTATCTAGAACTAATATTATGACTGTATTTAAAAATACTTACATTATACTCTGTGATTAATAGAATTTTATACATTTTGCTTTTAAACATTAATAATAAATAATAATATAAGAACGACTGATTTACATTATTTGTAATATACATAATAATATTATACATATATTTTTGGTATTTCGTAATGATATTATCAATATTTGGACCAATCACAGCATAGGACGCGAAAATAGGTAAATACGCGTCGGACGCGGAAATAGCCACTTCCAATTTATTTACCTATCTAATTGATTTTGTAAAAACAACAGTCAATATTTATATCAGTTTACATCAATTATTATTAAAAAAAGTACCTACTTACTATTTTAGATTCTGAGCAGAGCGAGGAAGCTAGTGGTTTTACAATGGTGTTTTTTTTTTTATATCCTAAATACAAAATTTCTACCAGAAGGAATCCTTCGATTTCCACATATAGTATCTTATCATTTAGCAAATTGGATCAAGATGGTACTTTAGAGAGGTCATTTTTCGATTTTATCAATAGTTAATTAATGCCAAGGTAGAAACCACCGAAAAATTATAAAAAACAGCTAAAAATTGGATTTTAATTTCTAATGATTTGTTTATTACCATAGAAACATAAAAAATAATAATATAATATTAATTCAACTTACATGATATAATAATTAATGAGAATATTAAATATCTAGTCTGACAAATAGTTTCCGCTCAGAATCGTTTTTCTTATACAATGATAGAATATCATTGAATTCAAGTTAATACAATCCATTAGGTATACATTGACGCACTTGTAATCTACTGTACAGCAGAGCAGCATCCACTTTCCTGCTTTTTTTTTTTATTATTATTATTATTATTTATACCAAGCTAGTATTATCATCAGCATTATTATGACACCACATATTATTTATATGCAATATTTAAAATTAGTTTTTTCCTCTAGGTACTGTACAATATTATCAAGTACTTAAAACGAGTATTATAATAATTTAAAACCAATTTAATTAGAAGGGAAGTTAGGTTTTTATTTTCAAAACTATAGGTACCTACATTATTTTTTCTTATGGAGTACAATATCAACAACTGAAAAATGTATTTCCAACAGCACAAACATTATTCTTAACATAACAAACAGTGCCTTTATAAAGCCTGAGCATACCATTTAAATTGTCGAGTAAAAATATTATTTAACAAAATTACTTAGGTAGGTTATATTTAATTTATTGGTTATAAAGTAGGTATTACCTAACAAAGAAAATTATATTTTACATTTTTATTAACTTCAATACTCATATTAATATTATTTACTTAACAATTAAGTTAGACCATATATAAGTATCCTATAGGTCAGGTAAGTACTACTTTAAAAATCAAACTGTTAAATATCTAATATTATCCTAAGTACTTATGAAAATGTTTAGTAAACCAGATTATCAAAAACAAACCAGTACTTAAGTACTCAAGTAAGTAATTAAATTGCAAATTTATGAATACTACAAATCAACTAATTTTGAATGATTAACGGAAGATAAAATAAAATGTTTAGATAATCATCTTGTATTCCATTAATACACTTATGTAGGTACTCCGTATTGATTTATCGACACCAAGCCACTAAGGTTTCTAATAAAATTATGTTGCTGTTTTTATAAACAGTTTCTATATAAATTAATAGTAGGTGTTTGTACCCGCCTAAGCCTTAGAATATTATTTACAACCCAGAGGTACATTACTGATAAGGAGGATTAAATATTATGTACAAGCGATTAGTCACAAAACATCTATTGATTGCACGAGTACCACTGATGAAATTTGATACTATTGTCACAAGCAATATTGCATAATGTGTCGGACTCGGTTTGAACAAAATCACCGTTCGCTGAAATTGTGCGGCCAGAAGGGCAGACATAATACAATAAAAATAATATAATATAATCAGTCATCGTCAAGTGAGGGTGCTGCCAGCCCACCTCGAAGGTAAGTAAAGTTACTATATAAAAAAAAAAAAGCTTTATCATTTCTTTTGTTCCCATAGGGCATTGGTGTTGAAGAGGGAGGTGGGGTGTCAATGGTGGTGGGGGCGTACAGCGTTTGATCGATTAAGTATTACTAGGGCACTATAGATACAGGTATGCTACGCCGCCATTTTGCGACTAATAATCTTATGTGAATATGAATTTCTCCCCCTTTATTTTATCATTTTATCATTGATAAAAGAGTCGCAAAATGGTGGCATAGCATACCCATGGTATGTAGAGCCTTAGTATTACGAGGGAATTCGAATTCGAGAGATGAAGAGATCAATCCACAGGAAAAAGATCGACGGACAACGGTCCGCTGAATCTCACGACCAGGAAACGACGACACTGTAACAGGGGCGCACCCAGGATTTTTTTTGGGGAGGGCTAAATTCACATAATTTTAATATTAATAAATAATAGGTAGTATTTTTTTTGAAATATGTACAAAAATCTTTAAGCTTTTTTACAATCTTTTACTAACAAATTATTTTTATTTTTGTCCCGGTTTTAAGTGTCGCAGGGGCGACAGTCCAGGGGCGGAGTGGGAACCAAATCCAGGCCGGGAGTTTAAAATTTATCCAGGCCACCCACCAAATTTCTCGCCATTAGCATAAAAGACTCAAGATAATCATTGGTCATTGAATTTCTCAGCCTGTTTTTTAATTAATGCTTCAATGTTTAAAATGGGTGTTTTATTATAAAAATAACCGACCTATGTCAATATTAGGTATATTGCTTTGATTTTATTTGATGTCTATATTTATGTACCAAATATTTTGTAATTTTATATCCAAAACTTTCTCATAAGAGTATACGGTTGTACGAGGCTATCACAATGTACTATTATTGCATTAATAATATTTGCAGTACAATAATTTAATAGAAACAAATTTACGACGCATTTAGCATTAACTAATATTTTGTAAATTAAATTAAATTAAAAAAAAATCTAACAAAATGGCCAGGCCACCAGGCCATCTGGAAAATTCCCATTTCCAGACCGGCCACTCCGCCCCTGCCGTAGTCTATAATAATAGACAACAGAGGTCTCTCCCGGGGCCCGGAATGACAGGAATAAATTTAATAAAATTATAAAATCAATGATATAATATAATATTATGTTACACCTAATGTTTCAATTTCGATAGTTGATAATTTTTTTTTATAACAATTTAAAGTAAAATGTAAATTTGTCAATAAACCTAATAAAATTATCAAAATGTTTAGCCATTTGGGGGGGGGGGGCTAAAGCTCGTTAGCCACCCCCTTGGGTGCGCCCTTGCACTGTAATAATTTACCGGTGCGCGCGCACCAGAGTTACCGGGGGACAGGCGTCAGCGGTTCTTTCAACAAACAGATGTCGAGAGGAACATTTCAAAGTTTAGCTGGGGTGGGGGGGGCGACCGGAATGACCGATCGTCTGGACTCAGGATAAACCGGAAGTCGAGCCCGAGGCGCGGTGGAAGTCGGAAAAACGGAAACGGCGGGCACACGTGTGTGCGCGGTGAGCCGACCGGAGCACGAGGTGGTGGCGGAAGCGGCGGTCGTCACCGCTTCCCGTAGACGGCCCAGGCGTCGGGAAAGCCAAACGCGCACATCGCAGACATATTTTCCCCGCCGTCCGTGTGAAACACGTCTCGCGACCGTCCGCTGTCCAGACCCAACATGGCGCGTCCGGACAGGGGAAAAAAAAAAAAAAACGTAATCACTTACTGTTGAGCGGTCATGTTCACTCTTCGTGCGTTCGGTTCTGGTTGCGAGTTGCAATGGACAGCCGCCGAACAGTGCTAACGACGGAGAGGTAACTCGGTGTACGCGGGAAACGTAAATTTTGCAAACGAATCACCGGCGAAATGAACGGTTCGGCAATTGGAAAATAACAAGTAGCTGCTAGTTGCTACACAACTCTAGGCAACCGCGGAATGAAACGAAAATCATCCGGTAGTCGGTACTCCGCACGGCTATAGATATGAATGGTTGCGCGACGGCATATAGCGTGTTGCAACTTGCAGAAGAAAACGGCGTTATATGTTCTTATCAAAAACCTCTAGATTACTAGCGCTTTTAGCGGAATTTGTGGTGTACCATTAAGTTGTCATATTATTTTTCAAATCCCGGGTTTTTTTCAAATAAATTGATGTATAGTAATAATCACATAACTGGTAATTGGTATTGTTTACCGCAAATAAATGAGTATTTATCACGGCTATAGGTATTTATGATTTAGTGGACTATTTATAATCATTAATAGTCATTACTTACTATTTAATAGTAATAGAGTAGTACATATTTTAATTGTGTATTTCTTATTTTAATAAAACATACATTTTTTTTTCAAACATAAATATGCCAAACTATTGTTGTGTACGAGAAATTCATACCATATCCAAAACAATTTTTAAAGTACCTCAAAATGAGGATATGAAGAAAAAGTGGGAAGAAGCGTTGGGGTTTACGATTAAAAAAAGTTACCATATTTGTGCTACCCATTTTGAAGACTCTGATATCATCAGTAAATGGGAGTCTGGTCAAGAGTCTAATAAGTATACGGTAAACTAATTTTCAACATTAACGTTTTCAATTTTCATCAGTCGTTAAAATTATAATATTTTTGTAATATTAATAATATTTAGATATGTTTGAAAAGACTTCATTTAAAAAAAGGAGCCATTCCTATTCCCTGTAAAAAAAAGATTTATGCACAATCTTTAGAAAGTATAAAAGTTTGTTAAGTTTTAAATATAGTAATATAATTACAAAGATAATACTGCATTAATATAAAATACTATTACTTAATTTATCATAGGTCTGTGAATTAAATAAGGCATGCACATCTAGCTTGGATAGCACATTAGATCTTTCTCATACAACGGATACATTAGACTCATTTAATTTAAGTTCTCAAAGTATTGATCTAGTAAAACATGATCACTTGTACTGTACTCAGGCATCATCACCTAAGAAGAGAAAGGTAAATTATCAAACTACATCTTGTAATAAACAAAGCATACCTACTTTTTATATATTTTTTAAACTCTTTTTAAAACAATTTTTCTTGTTGGGCAGTAAATTATTTTTTTTTACAAAAATTAAATTGTAGGTACAAATTAGAAAGTTTTATTATTTTTATAGATTGATGTAACAATGGTAAATTCTGTTTTTCAACTTATTTACCAAAATATTGAAACCGTACATTTACCAAATAACTGGTACTGCAATGGGAGAATAGAATACATAGAGTATGTTCCAGTTATCTCCTTTCATAAATTAAGCGCTTTTAAACCAAACTATAAAAGGCATATTGAAAAACAACTTGTTTTAACCGAAGGTATAAAATATTTTATAAATAGTAATTGTTCAATTTGATATATAATAATTAATAAATGTATATTTTATATATAAATAAGCTTAAGAAGAAATTAGTTAAGGATGGGTATTTTATGGACTTATAGGGATGATGAAATGATCACTTCTTTTAGACGATAACAATTTAATTTTACTTAATTAGGTTGTAAGGTAATTCTACAAATAAATGATCAAGAAGTTACACCATCAGACATTGGACTACCAGATATAATTATAAGAAATATTGAAGATTTAAAATTATATTTGTACACTCTGGATGAAATTAAGTTTTGTCTAGGAGCTGTTTCTTCCATAAATTATCCTGATATTAGAGCATCATTTGGAACTCAGTATATAGAGTCTAATGGTTATTGGCGACATAATAAATGTTTTATAGTTCTGAATGATGACAATAGGTAAAGTATAATATACCTACCTAAATAAATAATATTTTAACATGTAGGTATTTATTTATAAAAAAGTGCATACAATTTAATCATAAAATTAATCTTATAGGTACAATAGTTTATATTATTAAATATTATCATTAAATTTAATATTTTAGCAACTGCAATGTTTGTTCTTGGTGTAAACGTTTGGTATACTCGATACAAAAAAAACAAACAAATTTACTTAATAAAAAACCAATTTTGCTTTAACATTAAATAAATATTTTTTACACATTATAAAGGTAATGGTAGTACATTGGTAATTTGTATGAGCCCTAACGTATTTCACTCTATGAACTATACTTTAACATACCTATTGTACCTAGTACCAAAGATTATACATACCTAGTATAAATAACAAAAATAATTAATGCTAGTACATATACCCATTTGTACCTGTTGGTTATGAAAGTGATGCATTTTGACTTTTGAGTTACCTAGTTTACATTAACGTTCATCACCCGACACCCGAGTGTAAGCATATTATTATAGTCATATATTATGTAATATAGTTTTATCTATTATATATAGTTAATAGTTATACTATAGCTGACCCGGCAAACGTTTTTTTGCCATATAAATTATAATATGGTATTAATATACTATTATACTATTAGTATAATTATACTCCTAGCTGATCCAGCGTACTTCGTTGCTCATACAAAATGACAACTCTTTAAAAAATTGTGGTTGTTAAAATCTTTTTGGATGTAACTCGCAGAAGTAATTGCAATCCAGAGACCCTGGTAGGCAATCCTACTACGTCGGATCGCGGACAAAGTGCGAGACACGATTAAAGATATACAAGATTGAAGATATATAAAGATTAATCATGGTGCGACAACATATCAAATAGCTGACACCATGGATGAGCGGCTATAAGTAAAGCGACAATCCGATTTAATGCACGCTTGGTAAACCAACAGTATAGCGTATGCAGGATTTTAGTTCGGTTAGGGTTTTATCTGAGTAAATAACTTACATTATTTTTTACTCACAGTGGAGCAGGAACTATTTTTCATGAGGGGTTGGGGCAAAACATAAAACATCCAAAAAATATAATATATTTATTAATTTATTTGTGGATTTATAACAGAAAACCTTTCTTAATATTTTATTCTTTTAATGTTGATATAGGTAGTTTATTATAATAAAATAATTATATAAATGTATTGATATAATTATAGTATAATATAAATAGTAAATACATTATATTTATACATTTATATATTGAAACGAAACATAAAACATATTTACTTTATACCTGAATTTATATTAAAATGTAACAATATATAAATAAATATTAATTAATTAAATATAAAAAAAGGTGATCTGCTGTACGCTGTATAGGTTACAAGTGTGAAGTGGGTCACTGTATAATGGATGGTATTAAGTTTGAATTCAATGATATAATATCATCATTGTATAAGAAAAATGATTCTGATCGGAGACGGTATGTCAGTCTAGGTATAAGACATAGGTATTATAAACTTATCTATCGTATTAAAAAAAATTTACCTAAAATAGGTAGGTACCTATAATAAATTCCAAATTAATCATATCACAATATCCATTAGGTACTTAAAATGCGTTATACGTCAACAACAAACTCTGATACCATCATAGTCCATACTCAATAGATAGCTCAAGTACCCACGAATAATATTACACAATCACAACAAAATAACTAAAATAGTTATTCTAGGTTTTTTATTATGTATTTTCGTCCAGATTTGAACTTAAAATGACTATAAAAATAAACTGTGCTTCTGTATTTTTTAGACTTTTTGGCAACAGAATTAAATACTTACGTGGAATCTTGTTTTAAATTTTCAATCCTTAGATATAAAAGTTGGACATTTTATAAATTTTTAACTACAAAATAATTATTCAATTTTAAATTTGATACATTTTGTCAAAATTTGATCTTTAAATGCTTATAAGAAAAAAACTGTGCCTATGTATTTTTAATATTTTTCAACTGCTATTGTAACAATATATCAGGAGCCTTATATTACATTTTTACACTTTTCGGCCCAACAGATAAAACTTTATTGATACCTATCTATAAAAAAAAAAAAAAACTAAAAAAATTGAAAGCTGTAAATGTCCGTAAACAGCTCAAAAAGAGTCAAAATATTTTCAAAATTGTATGGTGTACAGGAAATGCTGATATAAACATTCAGTGAAATTTGCATGTATCTACAGTTATTCGTTTTTGAATTACAACAAAATAAGGAAATCGCTACAAGAGAAATCGAGTGAATGTCCAATGTTGTAAAAATTTGAATTTCAAACGCTCATAAAAATTTAATTTGACTTTCTTATAGACATTTTTTTTTTTTTGATAAAGGTAGATAATTTTATAAGGAATCTTGTATTACATTTTCAAATCGTAGATTTAAAAAGAAAAATTTTTACGAATTCTTAACTCAAAATAATTTGCTAATTTTCGTGATGTTTCCATATTTTGTCAATTTTTGAACTTTAAATGCTTATAAAAAAAAACTGTGACTAAGGATTTTTAATATTTTTCAAATGCCATTGTAACAATCTAGTAGGACCCTTGTATTAAATTTTCAAGCTTTTTTAACCAACAAATAAAATTGTATTGATATTTTTAGAAAAATAACTATAAAAAAAATGGAAAATGAAAATGTCCCTAAACAGTTCAAAATAAATCAAAATATTTTGAAAATGTTATCGTGTATAGAACATGCAAATATAAACAACCAGTGAAAATTTCACTTATCTACGGTCGTTTGTTTTAAAGTTACACCAAAAACCAAAATCGATTTTCTCGAAAACAGATTTTGCGTAAAAATTCCCGTTTTTCCTTAATTTTTCTTTTGTTTTTCACGGCGCTTTTGAAAACTACTAGGCAATTTTTACTTTTGACCCCCCAAAGTACCAACTAGATTCACTTTCCTATCAGAAAAGCTACTTTAACCATTAGATAACCACATGGTTCAACCAATCACAGTTCTAGAATATATCACGTTTCACGTTTCACGGGGAGCTGTGAAGGCGCCTTAAATGTAATAATAAATGAGCGCAATCGCGCAAATGACGTACACGGCGGTAATGGTTACGAAAGATATACCACGAACACGGTAGGTATATAAGGTACCCGTAGCCCGCAGCCAGCCCCGTCGCCTCAACGGTCCATTTCGGGGCCGACATGTGTTATAATACACGTTGGTAATACTGCTTTACTATATATTCTGACGGATTTTTAGTATTTCATTGTAAAGCGGCAATACATAATCTGTGAACATTTCAACTGTTTAACTTTCACAGTTCATGAGATACAGCCTGCTGTGACAGACGGACAGCCGGTGCCTTAGTATTTAGTAATAGGGTCCCGTTTTAACTTACGGAACCCTAAAAAGGATCACAATTCATTATAATGACTTATGACTTATGAGATACCGGAAAAATAACAACACGACAGTACTGTAGCAAAATTGCCTATTCAAGACGCCGAATGATCATATTGTTATTTGTTTTATTGAAATTTATTATTATAATATAGTCATTGGTAACACTGGTAAGTAGTGGCCCACGGCCACGAACATATTATAACAGTGGTGGCCCACGACCACCGTGTTCGGCCTTTTCTGGTAAGCTGTTACCGTTGGCACGAGTGCAGGAAGTTATTTAAATACAAATGCAAGACAAAGATTTTAGATTCTGAGCGGAGCGATGAATGTATTGGTTTTACAATGATGTATGTTTTTATATTTTTATTTATATTTTTATTTATATTTTTATATTTTTGTGTCTGTCATCACGTTTTAAGACAGTAAAAGTGCTTCGATTTTCTTCAATAGTACCTTTTCTGATAGGAAAGTGAATCTAGTTGGTACTTTGGGGGGTCAAAAGTAAACATTTCCCAGTAGTTTTCACAAGCGCCGGGAAAAACAACATAAAAATTAAGGAAAAACGGGAATTTTTACGCAAAATTGGTTTTCCAAAAAATCGATTTTGGTTATTGGTGTAACTCTAAAACAAATGAACGTATATACATGAAATTTTCACTGGTTGTTAATATTTGCATTTTCTATACACCATAACATTTTCAAAATATTTTGATTTATTTTGAACTGTTTAGGGACATTTTCATTTTCCATTTTTTTTTAGTTTTTTTTCTAAAAATATCAATAAAATTTTATTTGTTGGTTGCGAAAGCTTGAAAATTTAATAGAAGGCTCCTAATATGTTGTTTCAAAGGCAGATGAAAAATATTAAAAATCCTTAGTCACAATTTTTTTTTAAAAGCATTTAAAGTTCAAAAATTGACAAAATATGGAAAAATCACGAAAATTAGCAAATTATTTTGAGTTTAGAATTCGTAAAAATTTTTCTTTTTAAATCTAAGATTTGAAAATGAAACACATGATTCCTTATAAGATTATCTACCTTTATCAATAAAAAAATCTCTACCGCACAGTCAAATTAAATTTTTATGAGCGTTTGAAATTCAAATTTTTACAACATTGGATTTTCACTCGATTTCTCATGTAGCGATTTCCTTATTTTGTTGTAATTCAAAAACGAATAACTGTAGATACATGAAAATTTCACTGAATGTTTATATTAGCATTTCCTATACACCATACAATTTTGAAAATATTTTGACTCTTTTTGAGCTGTTTACGGACATTTTCAGTTTTCAATTTTTTTAGTTTTTTTTTTTATAATTGTCAATAAAATTTTATTTGGTGGGCCAAAAAGTCTGAAAATTTAATACAAGCTTTCTTATATATTGTTACAATATCAGTTGAAAAATTTTAAAAATACATAGGCACGATTTTTTTTTATAAGCATTTAAAGTTGGAATTTTGACAAAATTTATCAAAATCTCGAAAATTATCAATCGTTGGAATTAAAAAATTATAAAATGTTCAGTTTTTATAGCTAAGGATTGAAAATTTAAAAAAATGATTCTCATAAATAGTTCATACTGTAGCCAAAAAATCTAAAAAATATATAAACACACTTATTTTTTACAGACATTTTAATTTCAAATTTAGACAAAATTTCATATTTAAACCAAGAATTACGATTTTAGTTATTTTGTTGTGATTGTATAATATTATTCGTGGGTACTTGAAATTTCTAAAGTAATCTACTATGTATATCTATGATAGTATCAGGGTTTGTTGTTGGTGTATAACGCGTTATAAGTACCTAATGGATATTGTGATATGATTAATTTGGAATTCATTATAGGTCAATTTTTTTTAATACCATAGATATGTGTATAATATGTCTTATACCTAGAAGGACATACCGTCTCCGCTCAGAATCGTTTTTCTTATACAATGATATTATATCATTGAATTCAAATTTAATACCATCCATTATACAATGACCCACTTGTAACCTACTGTACAGCAGAGCGACACCCACTTGCCCACCTTTTTTTCATTTCATTTTTAATAATAATTAACCTGTCGTTTTTATTTTTGATAAACTGTTCTTTCAAAATGCAAAAAAAACTATCTTAATTCCTCTAAATCACAACTAAACAATATAATTATCTGATAAATAATAATAATAAAACTTAGTCTTTAAAAATATGAATACACATAGGTATGTTACAATGTATACAATTATTAGTAATTTCATAGCCAGCAATATTTATATAAAAAAATCCGGAAGTGATACGGAAACTACAAGCGGATTTAATGGCCATACCAGAATAGGACAGATATAATGGATTCAATAGTTAAGTTATTCTGAATTAAAAATAACTGAACGGATTCCGTGACTATTTGTCGAATTATAAATTATAATGGACCAACAAATAATATACAGGATAAACGGAAGTAAAACTTATAGATAAAATAACTAAGTATTTGATCTATAAACCTATACAGTTTTAAATTTGTTATTAAAATATCCCCAATTTTATATTCGAAGCTAAGAGAATAAGTAATGGATATTTTAGGTTTATAGTGATGTAGATACCTATTGAGTATTGATGTGTGCTTTTACATTGTGTAGGTATTGGACATTGGTTCTATTTTTCAGTAGTAAAATGTACCTATACGTAAAAGAAAAAGTGTCATTCATAATCTCTATTATACTCCATAGATCAGACATTCCTTTACTTGGTATACTTTATGCTGGACAATTTTTCGAAAGTATCATTTTGTTTTCTACACATAAAAATCGTATTTATTGTAGTTTCAGTCGTTTTCGATAGTTTCCATTGCAACGAAAGTAAATACAAATATTATATTTTATATGATTGATAATAAGGTTATAAATTATATTGAATGTAATTGAATAAATTATAGTGCCTATATTACTTTCCGTGCACAGCCGTTGCCTATTAAAAAAGCCAACTCTACCAAATGCAATTTATTAATGTTTCATAACGTTGCGGGGACGTTTTTCATGATCAACAGGTTGTTTTGTAACGCGAGCACGATAATAATATCACCTGTTTGTTTTTTAATACCTACTTTTAGAAATTAATTTTAAAAATCTTTTATATCATTGAGTATTATATTAAATATTTTAAATCGATTGTAATAGTAATAATACTGTAAGCTGCAGTAACCAATAGCAACCATTTATAGACCATACATTTCAATCGTACTTTTCATAATTCTTTCTTGACATGTTCGATAAGAAAAAATAGTAAGGGCCATTTATTGATTTAACAACTAACTTATATATTTTAAGTTGGACCAATTCACACACATTGAGCATAATCTTATCAAAATCGGTTGAGTAGTTTTGGAGTGCATTTCACGTACGACGTACCTACCTGAACTTGTTGTATGCGTGATTTTTATATACGTATTTAGACAGTGGCGATAAACTTTCAAAAAAGCGGTCAGGGGAAATTAGAATTCAACAGCCATAATGAGTATGTCCGTCCATTGTCCAGTAGCGCGTGTCAAATGTGTTGAGGGGGAAGCAAATTGTTAAATGACAATCTTACAAGACAATGATAACTAGTGACGGACAATAATCGACTCGACAATAACTTTTGAACAATATGGTCTATGCCTGTCATGGACCTTTTGGTCCAGTAAAAATGCTTCGATTTTCTGATAGGAAACACAATCTAGTTGGTACTTTAGAAGGTCAGATTTATATTTAAAAAAAAAGTTTCTCTTAGTTCTTACCTATCTATATAATGACATCAAAAAGAGGCAACATTTTATAATGAGTGGAAAATGCTTAAATGAAAATTTGAAGTATCCATGGCAGTCGGCAGTGGTGGTCAAATGATTTTGTCTAGGGAATCAAATAACTAGGTAGTAGTTATTCCTGATTGTAATATATCATTTTGTCCAAATTTTAACTTAGACATACTATAAAAAAATAATATTTTATTTATATATTTTTTAGATTTTTCGGTTAAAGAATAAACTACTTACGTGGAACCTTGTTTTTAATTTTCAATCCAAACTATACAAACTTAACATTTCATAAATTTAAAACTACCATAATTATTTGTACATTTTGGCTACATTTAAACTTTAAATTATTATAAAAAAAAATCGTCCGAAAGTATTTTTAATATTTTTCAACTGCTATTGTAACAATATATCAGTATAGCCTTGTATTACATTTTCAAGCATTTTTGCCAAACGAATAAAATTGTATTGAAATGTATAGAAAAAGAACTAGTAATAAATTGATAATTTAAAATGTCCGTTAATTACCCAAAACAAGTCAAAATACTTTGATAATTTTATCAAGTATAGAAAATTATAAATTAAACAAATGGTGTAAATGTCAAGTGTCTACGATTATTCGCTTTTGAATTGCAAATTTGCAACAAAATAAGAAAATCACTTAGTGAGAAATCGAGTGAATAACTAAATTTGTAAAAATGTGAACTCCAAACGCTCGTAAAAATGTTAAAGGTCAAAGGTAGACATTTGTCTTTTGATAAGGTTAGCCAAACATATGAGGAATCTTGTATTAAATTTTCAAATTTTAAATATAAAAAGAACATTTTTTATGAATTCCAAACTCAGAAAGATTTGGACATTTTCGTATTTTTTATATATTTTGTCAACATTCGAATTCAGACGCTCCAAGCTCATAAAAAATTATTGTGGATTTACGCTGAACTTTTTTTAATTTCCAATAACCACAACTTACAAGGAACCTTGTATTACCTAGTTACGATTTACGAATTACGATTGTTAGCCGATCGAAAATTTTTTTCGACATTAATTTTTAAAAAAAAAACTAATAATAATTGAACATTTCATAATATGCCTGTACCTCCCGAATGCACCAACTATATTCACTTTCCACCGGAAGAGATACTGAAAAACAAAGCACTATTTCAACACAGACACAAAAAAAAACTTATACACACATCATTGTAAAACCAATACATTCATCGCTCCGCTCAAAATCTAAATTGCAAACTTTGTTAATAATGTAAAATAATGATTGGTAAAAAATAAATGAAATTATTATTTCAGAGAATAGTTCTAGACTTGCAATTTTACTTACAAAAAAATAACAACCTTGGAAACGACTGGGAATTTTTAATTTTTAACCCCCGAATGCACCAACTATAGATTCACTTTCCCATCGTGAAAGATAGTGAAGTTGAAAATCAGAGCATTATTTTGACTACTTATTTAACATACACACACAAAATTAAAACAAAAAAATTATTTTAAAATCAATACATTCATTGCTCCGCTCAGAATCTTAAACCATCATTGTAATATCAATACATTTATTTTTAGACTTAGAGTGGACAAGTAGATAGGGAACTTAGTAAACTATTTATGCAAACTGTTAAGATCTCTTGGTTTGTCCTTAACTCAGAGCCATGCCAAGGGAGGTGGCAAATGGGTCAAGTGCCCTAGGGTGGCAAAAGTTGTAACATTTTAAAGGGCAGAAAATGTTTAAATACTCATGTTTAATAGGGGTGCCAAAACTATTGCCTGAGTCACCAATAAAAGTTAGCACGGCACATGCCGTCACTCACTAATTACTTATTACGCATTACTAAGATATTGAAATGTAAAGTCATAGGCTTATCTCCACCATTATATTTAAGTCAGTGAATTTCACGGATTAAAATATAAATAAATAAAAACAATTGTAGGTTAAAAAACGTAACAAATTTTACAATATATATTTGACAGAATTAATTATTACAATTGTCATCATAGATAATCAATTATTACATAGATGAAAATATATTTATAAGAAATTAAAATTTTAATTCATTATTAATACAAAAATGTGCAGGAAACAACAATAACTTTTTAAAAATTTACATTATATTACACAAATATTTTACTACAAATACTAAACATGAGTAATTAATTTAGAAAATATTTTTGATATAACTGTTAAATATAATAATACAATTATTTATTTTGTTAGTTTGATGTCATACAAAAATACAATCTATTCAACTTTTCAAGCAGATCATTTCAAATAATAAGTATAAAATGTTTTAATTAATATAGTTGGAGATTGAATAATTCAAATTATTTGTCATTATTACATACAATGAACAATTTGTATACTGTGATATTAATATTGTTCAAAATAAATATTTCATAACTCTAAGTACAATATTTATAAAATTATTAAGTCAATGTAAACCATACAAAACAACTCAAATAAATATTAAAATTAAATTAAAATATATATTTTAAAATCAAAACAAATTAATGACACAGAAGAAGAAATTAGCCATAGAAACAACATATTTTGTTGACAAATAGTAATTGAAATATGAAACTTTTTAAATGTAAATACAAGAAATAAATTACATTTACACCTCAAACTTATTGCAATAGTCAAATAGTTATATAAGATATTACTCCAGTGTGTTTGTATTTGTAAGGATAAAATATTGAAACTCCATAAATTAGGAGTATTTTAACGAAAAATTGAAATTGTAATTATTAAATTATTGTCTTCTTCTAACTGCTTTAGCTTTACGTCTTTCACCGGCAGGAGCTGTTCCCATGGAGAATAACGGTTGACTTGATCCCGGCATAACTTTAATTAGAAAATAAAACTATTAGTTGAATAATGTATTAAATTTTTATAGCTGTCCATACAAACTTACCAGTTGCGGTCATTGGAGGTGATCCAAAACCAAATGATCCTATAAGAACAAAATTAGTTTAAATATTAAAATAATGCAACATATAGCAATGAGTACAGTTGGAAATTTTGGTACGATAATAATAAATAAGTAAGAATAACTTACCAAAATGTGTTATAAATAAATTTAAGAATAAATATAATTAGTTAAATAATGCATCTTTAAAACATATATAATATCCTAGCTGTCCCGACAATGCTCTGCTATTACTAGATTTTATTATTATTATTTATTATTTATTTATCTGAAATAAAATATATCTTAAAATATTGAGGGCTTTGTCCTACTATAAAAGTCTACCTATGAGATGATAAACTTGTCGTCCTACCTTAAAGGTGGGCATTCAATTTCTCTCTCTAATTTTTTTCGCCCCAAACGAAGTCATCTGAAGAAGGCTATTGTATCTACGTTGTAATTCTAAAGGCTTTTTATTTAGGACCAAACTTATTCATTGCTCCGATTTGGGAGCTGTTCTAATGAGCATAATCAATTTGTGCTGAATGTCGATCTACTACTATGAGCTAAAATTCTATTGCCGTGTTCTATTTGTTAGACTGTTGTCTTTCTCTCTGTGCCATATGCCGCTGCAAACGTTTGGAGCTAGATTCTCTGGTCTGCGATTGCGACAAGAACTGTCTCTGACTTGTGAGACAATTTGATTTTTTAGAAGAAGAGTCTATTTTTGCTAATCTCAATTGGGAACTATAATTAGATAGTTGTGACCTTTTTCCTAGGCATATTGTTTGGAAGTTTTCTTTTTCAAATCAGAGAAAATAAGAATAAACAGTGTACATAGAGCATAATAAATGTATGAACTTGGATGTAAACAATTACTGGATGATAAGACTTCAGTGTCAACAGATTGAAAGTACTGAGCTACACAAACTTATAGCGGGAAACAGGTGAAAAAATTAAAGTTTTACTAAATCTAATATCTAAGTGTTGGCGTATATATGATTTATGAGTATGAGCAGCGCAAATACGTAGAATTACCACTGCGCCAACAGCCATATCGCTTTAATAATAATAGTTATTAAAACCAATAGCAACTATTTACAAACAAACAATGCCATCGTAAATCTCAAAATCCCTTTTTGAGCACCTCCCAAGGTTCTCTAATTTACGCTTTTTAAATTAGTCTATAACAATCATAAATAATGTGGCTTTCTATTGGTAAAATAATTTTCAAGTAGATCCACAGATTACCTCCTATAACCTCTAAAACTTAACCTCTTTATAATAATGTAAGTATAGATATACAATTATTGATTTAAACTACCTAAACTTTAACTTCAAATAAAAAAGTATAAATAAAGGTAATGTGAAATACTGGGTTTTACGATATTGTATCACACACTATGTTTTAAAAGCATACGATATATTATTTTATTATCTACTAATCTATTTTGCTGTTTTTGGATTTTTACCTATAGTGATTTTATATTGTTTAAATTGTACATGATAAGACCAGATTTTAAAATTAACCACACTGACTAATTATTGACGAAATGCTGATCTGAAGAACTTAGATAGGTGATTAAATATAATATACAAAATATATAATATGAACTTGAGATCAAAATAAATTATTTTTCCCATTATTCTTTTATTTGCACAGCAGTCTGAAATTACTAAGTTTACCCTGATGTTCACATAATAGGCACCTGTTCTGTAGACACAATAATATTATAACCGGTGTCTGTCATTGTATGATTGTGATTTTATTTAGTTGCTTGTTGTCATAAGTCTAATTTTTCAAAAATGCCGAGAACACCATGAAGCAAATTAATAATTTAATTGTACAGTAGATAGGTACTATCATTAAATAAAATAAATATAATGTTTATAACTGATGATACAACTCTTTTTTGTCAAGTGTGTAACAAAACACATTCTGAACCAGGGGTCTGATATGAAGAAATTAAAATTATAACTTTATGATATGAAAAGTTGGGCATAGAATTGTAAAGAAATAAAAATATTCTATGAATATTATTATTTGTCACATACATGTGAAGTACCTACTCGATTTTACAAGGACAAGTAGCTCTTAACTTAACCTTTATCGAAGGAAAGCCGAAAAAGTGGCATCCGTATATCATATATACATATATTAAAAACATTTTAACAGTGAAAATAATATAAAGGATTAGGTACCTATATTAATGTAATAATAGTAAATATTAAATACCTTGATTTGGTTGTGTTCCTCCAAACTGTGGTGTTGACAATGGTGATGGGACTTGGCCAAATTGGAATGGCGAAGCAGTTGTAGAAGCAGCATTAAAACTAAAAGCCCCATCTGGTTTAGTAGGTTGTGAATTACTGCCAAAGGCAAATGTAGATGAACTAGTAGGCGCAGGGTTTGTACTACCAAATTGAAAACTTTGATTTGTTCCAAATGTATTAGATGGAGGTGATGCTACACTTCCAAATGTAGGTGCAGCCGTAGGGGAAGTTATGTTGCCAAATGGAGATGGCTGCGGTGTTTGAACAGTACCAAATGTGGTGGTTTGTTGAGGTGCTGAATTGCCAAAACCACTAAATCCTGATGTTGGAAATGTGCTGGTAGCTTGGCCAAATTTTACTGGACCATTATCAGTCTTATTGGCACTAAATTGAAATGCATTACTCGTTTGAACTGAACTTCCAAATTTGAACGGTTCTGCTGTTTTTTCAGTATTATTTGTAAATTGTAATGGTTGATTAGAAGAAGGAAAAGTAGTTCCAAAAGAAGCAGGTTTATCGTTTCCTCCGAATTTGAAGGGAGCACTTGTATTTTGAGTTCCAAAACTTGGAGTTGAGAACTGGGTTTTTGGTTCTTCTGTTTTTTGTGTATTAAACTGAAATGCTGGTTTATCTCTAAAATCTTGTGGAGCTGTGGCTCCAAAAGCTGGTGTAGTTTTGTTAGAAGCGAATGGAAATGAGCCACTTGGCGTCTCAGAAGGTTTATCACCAAGTTTTGATCCTGTATTGCTAAATTGAAACATGGGATTTGTTGTATTATTAGCAAAAACCATACCAGAAGTTGTTGGTTTGTTTTCGGCTGTTTGACTACCAAAAACTAATTTTGGACCCTGGTTGATAGCCGATTGACTGACAGACGTATTAAATTGAGACTTTGATTGATCTGTTGTAGATGCTCCAAATACCGGAGTTGGCAAAGCACCAAATTGTAATTTAGGTGTTGATTTTTCAGTGGTATCATCATACTTAGGAGGATTACCAGTAGGCAAGGTTATATTATCTGTTTTACCAAAACTAAAAAGATTTTTATTTTGTAAATTCGACCCGAAAACCGCATTTGTAGATTCTGTTACAGGTGTACTATCACACTTCAAAGGGCCAAATTGAAATTTCACAGAATCTGTTGGTTTTGAATTTTCTACAGATTTTTGATTATTACCAAATGCAAATAATGGTTGAGTAGATGTTGAATTTTCTGACCCTTTTGTTGCTTCAAACGGCATTTTAGGTGTTGATTGTTTATCATTTACTTTGGCCACTCCAAATTGCATTACAGGTGTTGTTTGTTTATCATTGACTTTAGTTGCACCAAATTGCATTACAGGTGTTGATTGTTTATCATCAATTTTGGGCGCTCCAAATTGCATTACAGGTGTTAATTGTTTTTCGTCAGATTTATTTATTCCAAATTGCATCACAGGTGTTGATTGTTTATCATCAATTTTAGGCACTCCAAATTGCATAACAGGTGTTGATTGTTTTTCATCAGATTTAAGTACTCCAAACTGCATTACAGGTGTTGATTGTTTTTCATCTGCTTTGGGTGCTCCAAATGTAAATGACGGTTGTACTTGTTTAGAAAAGTTATCAATTTTAGTTCCAAATACTAATGATTTTTCTGCTTCTTTCTTTGAATTATCTATTGACTTTTCAGAATCAATTTGTACATGCAAATTGCTATTATTTATTTTAGAACAATTACTAACATCAGTAGATGAATTCGTAACGGATTCAATTGTTTTAGATGCCGGAACAGTAAACTGATATGATGGTTTAGGTTTATCATTATCATTATTAAAACTATTTTGTCCTCCAATTTGAAAATTATCATTAATATTTTTATTCTTTTCTAAAGACTGGAATTCTTTTTGTTCATTAGGATTATTTACACTATTATTTTGTGTCTTAATTGCTAATGTATTATTTGTAGATTCTGATGTTTGATCAACAATTACTTTCCCATCTACTTCATTAGTCTTTTTATGATTTTCCTCAACAGATATTACTGCAGAAGCTATTGGACTACCGAAATTAAATTGTAAAGGAGTATTGTTTTTATTTCCTTCAATAATTTTTGGTGTACTTTCTGATGGTTGAAGACCAAATGCTAGTGGCACTGTAGACTGTACTAAAGGTGTTGTGTTTAATGTAGCACTAGGTGAAGTAGTTGATAATGTATTAGTAGCCGCTGGTTGTACTACATTAAATGTGGATATTATAGGTGATGGAACACAAGCAGCTGAATCAACAGACTGGTTGCCATTTTTCACATTGGACTTATCAATATTATGCTGTTCAATTGAAATAACTGTGAACAAAAAAATAATGTATTTAGTATCATCCTTTTTTTTGTTATTAAATTATTAAATCTTTCAAGTTACAAGAAATATTTTAGTAAATAAGCGGTTATTTTAAAAATTGCATCTAAAGTTTACAAAATAAAAACATATAGGAAGTTTAAAAATTAAAAAAAAAGTATTTAAATAATAAACTACTAAACAATGATTATTACTCATTTTAGGCATCAGAAAAATTGCAACTTTTAACATCAACAGTTTATAATATTTAAGATTCTGAACAAACTAGAAATAAATTGGTCCTATTAATATTTTTTTTTAAGTGAGTACATATTCTAATGAATTCAATTTAACCACAAATGAAGACTTGGATTATTATTTTAATTTTTTATTAATAAAAATTGTTTTAATTGTTTTATTTTAATTTAAAAGTATAATATAATCCTAGACTTGAAATTATTAGTGATTATTTTATTATAATAAACTTATATAGTTTTCAAAATATGATTTAAAATTATTAAAAACCATAATTATGATTAAACAGACTCGAGATTATAGAGTATAGATAGTAAAATATATTACCTTGCTCTTGAGCTTTTTTCCTTTTTTCTTCAAGCTTTTCAATACTTGTATATGGTATAAGATCCGCATCGTCAAATACTTCATCAAGTATAGTTTTCATACATACTTTCTTAACAACCTGGGTTTTACCGCTTCTGTTAAATATGCGACTTGCTGCAACTGTTACTAGATCATCAGACATGTCAGTTTCTGTGGTTTTGTCACTTTTATTGGAATTATTCCGGTCATTTTGAAGTAAAACAGTAGAACCACAGCATGTACAGCTTTTACAATGCTTACGATCTGGTGATTCTTCTTCATGATCTATTACATAGTTATATATTAATTACATAAAAGGTGGTTAAGCTTAATTAAAACTAACATATATAACTGTATTTATTATGAATAACTAAATATTTATATAGTAAGAAAAGTTGACTATGTTCACTTAGTACAATCAGTAGCAAATCATAAAAAGCTAAAAAATTGTCAATTTATTTAATATAGGTACATAGATTTGCTAATGGATTAAAGCAAATTATTATATTATACTATAGTACCTTTAGACAATTTACCATAAACTAAGTTCAAAAAAAAAATGAATGAGGTTACAATAATAAAGAACTTGTATTTTTATAATATTTCTTCCATACAATTTATGAGATTTGGGTACAAAACTAACAATATTTTGAAGTTGAAATATATAGAATGTCATACCAACATGTGTTGTCTCCATCTTACAAATGAACTGCACGCCAAATTTGAGTTTAGCCTAATCAATTTTATGTTGTTAGCTTTAAAATTAAAGTGAACTGAATTATCTCAAACACGAAGGTAAGAACATTATCTTTGTTTATACATCAGATTTTCACAATATTAAAATTTTTAAGCACATTTAAAAATGCTTATAACTAGGGCTTGGATTTATATGTATTAAAAATATGTAAATATACATGTAAAAAAAAATTACTTAACATATAATAAAAAAATTAAAATATGGAAGTACACAAGAATACAAAAAGTGCAATTTATGTATAATTAAATCTTATTCTGAATCTTTATTGCAATGAGACACAATATACATGGAAACTTGATAACCTACCTAACCCATATTGATCATAAATAAGATTTAATGACTGGTATTAATGTATTATTTAATATAAGTAGGTACTTTTTGAAACAGGAAATTGTCCTAAAATTACAAAAGTTTATACAGTTGACAAAATACATTTTTATATTATCAAAATTGTGAATATGTATAAAAAATGGAATTATTGAGAATTATGTAAAAATATTTAGTATCAAGTATGGATTATTTTATTACAACTTACAAATCATTTGAAACAAATTTATCACTTGCCTAAATTAAATGTTATTACCACTGTAAAAATATGTAATTACAATTTACATATTATAAATCCAAGCCATACATATAACTCTATTAAAAATTAAAATATAAAACTATTTTATTAAAATAAAACTGACGCAGATATTGTTATTACTTTTAAGTTTAATAACAGGTTAATTTACTCTAACGCAGTGCTCTATGTAAACATGCCGTGCACGGATATGAATCAGAACACCTTGTATTTCATCACATCGAACAGACTTAAAACAGCATGTCAGAATAGGAATTGTTTATATTGTGATTATGGCATAATATTGAAGCTAAAAACACTAAATTGGTTCTACTTAGCAATTATTTTTTATGTTAGGTTAGGTGCTATGTTTGTAAGACAGACACAACACAGGTGGGTAATGTGTCCTCATAATATTAGAGTACAGGGGCATAATTAGTTGGGGGGGGGGATTAGGGGATAGATCTCCCCAAAACTTTTTTTTACTGCTAACATTTTGATCAAAGTATTGATAATGAGTAATGACTATTCATGTTTGCTAAAAACTTATATTCCCCCCCCCCCAAACCAAATTCCTAATTACACCACTGTTAGAGTATTTACTAGTGTTAACACTTTTCAAAAATAGACTATGGGCCAGTTGTACCGTCTAAGGTTTAAATATCAGTTATCAGCTGATTAAGCGTAATCGAAGTTTAACCATAGACAGTACAACTGGCTCTAATATTGAGAAACTTCCAAATTACTAAGTCTGATAGAACATAAAATAAATTTGTGTTATAGAGAATTTTGTTGAATAGAATTGAATAAATTTAGCTCTAATTTGGTTTGGTTCTCAAAAATATTTTGTTTAACAGAACATTTTTTAAACGGAAGTTTTGTTGTATATATTATAATAATTATTATTATTTTTAAATATTTAACATAATTCAAATTACCAGATGGATAAGATCGTTTTTGACCAGGCGTTAATAAAAACTTGCTAGAACTATAGGAGCTCAATATTTCATTATTCCGAGTCCTGGGTTTCTTCTGTGGATGACAAATGTTTACTCCAAAATCTCCTTGTCGTTTAGTTCTAGTAAAACAAATAAGAAGTTAGACATAAAAATAAAAATATAAGTAATGATAATAGTTGAATAAAAAAATTATTTTATTACTATTTTATTTACACTAGACAGACATTACACCAATTACTGACATATTAATAAATAAAATAACTATATAATATTGAAAATAATATTAATCATACCCTTTTTTTTTTATTAAATATCCAAAATATTTCACCAACTTAACAATGAATATATTATGTACAAAGACTTGTGTAATGTTTGTTTGTTTATATACAATTTAATTATTTTGGACATCAACTTACTATAATTTTACTTATTTTAAACATATTATTATCTGACATTACTAACTTTTTGTTTTCTACATTGACACTTGAAGAATTTGTTACTGTTGGGGTAGGTTGATTAAATCTATGATTATGTCCATTCATCACTATTACGCGATCAGGCACAGCATTAGATTCACTTATGGTTCTTCGACGTCGATTAACAAATGCATCAACACCGCTCTTTAAAATTGAATTATATATATTATGTAGTTATTAAAAACAATTGACAAATGTGCACTTTACTTGACCCATCATGATTATCAATTTTTTTTTTTAAACAGTTGATATAAAAATAATATTTTTTTAAGCTATCATTTTAGAAGTTACTTTAACGAACCCCTACAAGTGAAGTCCCAAAATTGAAATTTCAAGCGTTTATCACTAAACACAGTCAGTGTTGAGTAATAATGTAACGCAAATTACAAATCACTATAACAAGATTACTTTTGCAGTAATTTAATTATATTTTATTTAAATTAATGTGATTGTAACGAAATTACTTTAAAAGTAATTTAAAGTTACTTTAAAAGTAATTTCTAGAGATACGTGTTATTTTCCATGTTATTAAAATAAGTTATGTATAGCATAAAACAATAACTAGGGGCTAGGATATTCAAGAAAAATTAAAAATTAATACAATTATATTTACGATTCCGAAAGTTTTAGCTAATAATCAATAAAATTACGTATTAAGGATCCCAGGAATTAATACTCATACAATTTATATAATAATTAATAGTATACCTACTACTCATTAGTCGTTATGGACAGATTTTGTAATTATTTTTTTAAAAACCAACATTATTTGGAACACCATACTTTTTGAATATAAAAGTAACGTAACATGATAAAAACAATGTAAGGTAACACGAATGTAATTTAAAAAAAATATACAACGTAATTAACCCTACACTGCCAACCGTTAAGGCGGGTCAGTGTACATATGTGAAAGTGGGCATTCTTAATCTGAATGGAGTATAAATGCATAATGCTTTATATTACAATTGATAATGTAAGTTCAATAATGTTTTGGTTCACATTAAGTAGAGTGTACTAGAGCTCTGCACGGGCCGGGACCGGGTGGCGGGTAGTCAAGGGTAACCGGGCCCGGGTACTCACGTATGAGTTGTCATTTAAAAAAAAATCTGTTTTTATTACACAATACATATTATTATCATATTTTAGGAGAAAATAAGGTTATAGGTTGGGCCAGGCTGGGCATATTTTTAATTAAGATAACCGGGCCGGACTTAGCATTCACTAATTTTATTAATATTACCTTATATATTACCTCTTGCCGAGTTCTTTTTCTCCCTCCAAAATTATCTAACGTTTCCATCAATTTCCGCTTCTTATCATATACGTCTCTTGATGTATTATTGCCATTCATTGTATTGCTACCATTCAAACTATTTCTAGAAAAAATAAAATCAAATTAACATTTATAAAAACAATAATAGAAATTAGGTACTTCCATAAAAAAGAAAATAGTAAGTATAAATACTAATTAATGAAATAATAAAAGTAATAAAATTAACCTAAGCACTTATTTTAATTATATATGGATAATACAAAATAAAATTATAAATTATGTTATTTTGTTGCAAGCTGATATTTATATGATGACATTATTCATAATTATTTTTATTGATTACCTGATACAAAATATTCTATAGAATGGATTAAAATCAACAATAAGTAAGTACTAAGTAGTATGAAAAATAAATTATAATAATATAATTATGGCTTTACAGTTTATAGTGTCTACCAAAATTATCGTTCTTCTCACATTAAAATGTATAATGTTCGGTAGTTCTCATTACTTACTCTAGAGTATAGGATGTTGATAAATTTGATACGTCAGTGTTTGGAGTGGTTGATCTCATTTCCCGAGCTTTTTGAGCTATACGAAAACTAAATCCCGGACTAGTTACTGTTTCTTTACAATTGGATCTAAAAGTAAATTAATGTTGATTATCATTAAAAATAATTATTTACAAAAAACGTATAAAGCACAAAAGCAAAAGAAAAAACATCATCTTTGTTTCATTTACAAATTGTATTTATACACACAGGAGAACACATAGACAAGTATACTAAATTAACACACATAATAAATAAACTAAATTGATCCCACTTACATAGGTAATATTATTTGGTACCTATTTGCTTGTTATTGCCCCACGGAGCCTTATGAAATTGATCACCCTGATACCAGGCAACATTATGTCAGACGTCAGTTGTATTTAATCTAAAAATTTTCGAAATTTATGATAGGTAGATATTTCTTCCCGTATTTCTCTGTATCTCAATATCTTATTTGTTAAGGCGCATTCACAGCTACGTCGTGTGTCGTGTTGTGTGAGGGCTTGGTTATTATATGGTTACGGCTGGTAACTAATATGGTTTAAGAGTTGAGCAGTAGTCAATTCTTGGTATACTCGGTCGCACCTTGGTTATTCCACTATACCAAAAGAGTAACATCCAATCGGCAATCACAAAACAATTTGATCGACACGACACACGACGCAGCTGTGAATCCGGCTTTAATCTAATTAATGTAATCCATTTATGGTAAAAGGGGAAATACCTCTTATAATAATTGGAATTGAATTTTATTATATTGTAAGTTATAACCATGTTATTTTGTTTGTAGGCTTGTCGTTATTTGTACCTATGTATAATTTCAAGTGCATACCAATCTTACAAACGTAACATAGGTACCTACTTATTTAAAATTATTGTTAAAAATTAATTTTAATGGGTAATTTTCAAATTTTTACAACAAAAACCTATCATTAAACCAAATAAAATGTGTGACCTTCAAGGATCTAGTGTGTTATTAATATAAAACAGAACATTTTACACGATTAACAATAAGTAACGTACAAATTTAGTATTAATAATATATTTTTTATCGTATTCCTCCAAAATCTACATGTTAACCTGCTTGTAGGTTGATTCGGAAAATTAACTTTTTTTTGTTGATAACATACCTTAATGAAGTTCTACCTCCATTTGATTTGGGTGACTTGTTGTTAAAAACATTAAGAGCCCTGGCATGTGGGCTGTTTAGGTTTAATGTTTTACCATTTAAGCTGTTGGGCCCCTTGTTCTTATCAGCATCCGGTTTAGAATTTAAAAACTTCAAAAACGAAAACATAATAAGTAACGATAATATTAAACCGCGCAATAAAATCTAAAAATTAACTAGGTAAACCAACAAGATTAACAAAATTAAAAGCCAAAAGGTGAATTTGATTGAGAATTTTATAACGTTTAAGTATTTAAGTAGACGGAACACCGAAATAACGTGTTAATAAAATAATAATAATAATTTATCCTAAGTAGTTTTGACAGTAAACACTGAAACGTGTAATAATGTGTAACTGTAGTTGTACTATGAATGTGTGAGACGTCAAGACGTGAGAGTGTGTATGTTGTGTGTGTGTGTGTGACACGGTTAGTCGTTTTGTACCATGATAACAAAATATATAATTCAATTATTATTGTACTGTTATCAGTTTAATGAAAAACCGTTGAAAAAGCAATCTGATATGTCCATATTGTTATACCATGGTTCATGGTGAAAACAAACGTCCGGGACGCACGGACTGTCTGCACTGCATACGAGTATTTTCATTGGTTCAACATTTGGCGCGATAAAATATTTAAATTATATCTTTAATCTTAGATCATATTATTTTTATACGGTTGTAGTACATAGAATAATATAATAGGTATAATCCTATAATATGATCTCGATAAGTCTAATAATATTATCTTACTATCTTAGCATAAGTAAGTGTCGCCGTAAATCAACCACAGAGTAATATTACTCTATTAAGTCAACATACAATGAACCATGCTATCAGCATGTAGGTACTTAAATCAATAAATCTGATTATTGTAAATACCTTGTACCTAACCTACATCAATAACAAAAAGAATTATTATTTACAAAAAAATGGTTCATAGTACATGCACAGTGAAATGTGCATTGTGTGATTACTAATTATCGAATGTTCCATAAATTAATTTCAAGATGAATCTTTCTAAGTATATATTATAAACTCTGATGTTATAAATTTCTCTTCTAAAAATGACTCCATATCTATTGTTAGGTCAAATTTAAATAATATTATGTACAATATCAGAAAGTGGGACAAATTTTTCATTATTATTTCAATTTTATAAAAATCATGTATTATTACCGTTATTATTTTTTAATGACCGGCCAGATCTACTTTCCTGTACCTATTCATTTCTGTGTTCCAATCTATCCTTCAAGACATCATACACCCTTTCATATCCCTACTCACGTCAACTCATATGGACACAACTCACAACCATCCTTTACACCTTTACAACTGTTAAAATTGTCAAATTCAATATTGTAGGTACAGTTATCGACCACCTTATAGTTTATATACTTTCACATATTATATTTTATAAATTGCCAATTGGCGTCAATAAAATAAAATAAAATGTAATAGTTATATTGGTTTAGTCCCTTATTTATCCCATTATCTCCATCATTATAATGTTATCTAGTTGCTTTTAGTGGAGTGTAGAAAGTAGGTAGGTACACTGTATGGTGTATACACATTACAGTATTACACATTGTTTAAATGGATGTCCTTCACACATCAATACATTTTGCACCAGACACAGTGCTTGCATAGTTGCATACATAATTTTAATATAACAGATAACCATTTGAATCAAAAGGTATCATATAATATATATTATAGAAGAATACTTACAGATTTTACACCTTTTTTGTCAACTGATGCTGGAGCTATTCCTGCCCAACTGCTGAACTGCCTAAGTATATTATTATTATCAGTTATAATATCCGTCATACAAAATAGAAACAATAAATAATATACATAAATAAATAATTCCATCGTGATTAAATTTTACATTCTATAATAATTAATAATTATTCTTTCAAATTTCCAATCACGGTGTAGAGAAGATAGGTAATCTTTTATATTATTATGACATATTGAGTATTGACATTGTGGTTACAACTTCCAATACCTACACATTAGACCCAATAAAAATGTGTAGGTTCCACATAATTTTTAGAACAAATATATTTTATCAGCACAATTAATGTTCAATGGATTTTAACAAATTATAGCGGAACAGGAATAGTTCCGTCAATAAGGAATGGGTATAAAAAAAAATGCAATTTTCTAACAAACCATATTTTGTTCCAACGAATATTTTGTTTCTACTTCAGTTCCAAAATTATTGGAGTGCTCACGGACAGTATCTGACAATGGCCAACAGGCCATGCAATAATGAGTAATGATACTGGAGGAACTGTTCTTGCCTCTTGGACGATTTGGACACAGCGATCCAACGATTCTAGTTTATGTTGGTTTTGCCCACGGTTGTCTACTCTGTAGGTTAAACTGGTAAATAACAGACGCAGGGGCGTACTCAAGGGGGGGGGGGGGTCGTGGGGTTTGAACCCCTCCCATGACCTTACTAACCGATGCACTTTTGTGCGTTCTTGTTTATACATAATATAATTCACAGGAGCAATTTTCTAAAAAAAAATTTTTAAGAAGGGAAAAAATAAACAAATATATTTATTTTCAATTTTATATCAACATGCATTATACAACGATTACAAGCATTATCCGTGCTCAAACAACGCTAAATAAATAAATATTTGACGTGGACGGAACGTTCATGCATTCACACTATTCTAACGGACAAGAACGAACAGGCACCGACACGTCAAACAAAAGTTTTCGATAAACGTTGACGTTCCGTGCCTTTGACGGTACGTGACGGTGCCGGTCAATGTAAACACTGTCGTATTTATAGATGACAACATATTTTGACGTGACGTTGCCGGTCTGTGACGTGACGTTGACGTTCCGTATAGTGTGAATCGACCTTTATGATAACTAGATAAAATTTAAATCAAACATACAAGGTGTATTGATAAGTTGTCGTCACTCTGGACCCCTATACGTATACACTCTTGATTGAAAATATTACCACAGTTCTATAGTCACCAGAGCTCGCTTCTTGTCCTACGAAGGCCTGTATATTCATTCTGTTAAATGCAAAATGTCTTAAAACTTCAGAATTAAAATGCTAATATTTTTTAAAATTGAAGTCAGTATTTACAAAAACATTGAATCATAAAAAGTTTTTTTTTTTTTTGAGTTGTTATAATAAATTTGGAGCCTGTAATTATACATTACATTTGCATTTTATTCATTGGCAATATTTTTATCGAGTAGACATCAATTAGAAAAAAATATTATGTATAATTTAGTCACTTCTTTGGATATTTGCATCCTTCTTAAAATTTTTAAATTAAATTAAAACTATTATGATTCTACTCCTAATTCTAATAGTAGTCTGGTAGAGTCTGGTAGAGTCTTATTTTCTAGTGCTCATAAAAAACTAAAAACATGTTTAAAATATTTTGCATATTTTATTTTATGATTAGGTATATTATTTATATTATAATATTATTCAATAATAGTTATCTTATAAACTTCAAACTAATTTTGAAAAATTGTTTAGTTTTTTTTGGTGTTTTCTTGTTTTTAGCACCTTGCTCGTTTTTTTCTTTTGTAAGTGAATATCATTCTTGTTTTGACATAATGCGTTATGATATATTTGGTTAATATTTGACTGTGTATTGAGCAACCAACCTTTGTCAAAAAATTTGTTTATATATTTCTTCAATAAATATAAATTATGTTAGAAAAATAAACAGTGAAAAATGTATATGTAGTTTTCAAATTGAAATGCAACATTAAAAACATGATCTTTTACCGGGACAGCTAGTTATATTTAGATATTTTACACTATAATCTAGTACAGTATTTCTCAATTTTTTTTGTCGTGAGGCTCCCTAAATTTAATGTAAAACTGTCAAGGCCCCCTTAATCAACATTATTAATTGTTTTTTCTAAATTAGGTATATACTAAAATTACTTATACTATTTCACACAGATTAATTATTAAAATGTATAGTAATTTAATATACTTTTGAAAAATATTAATGATAGTATTAAAATTTAAGTATTTATTCTTTTTCCATAAACGCTTAAAGTCAAAAAATAAAAATAAAAATAAAATAATAACATTTTTTACTAGTGTGCCTGGAAGTTCTAAGTACATTGAACCCTACAATAATCTTAAAAGAAAACATGAACACGTTAATAAATCGGAATCGGAATATTGTTCTTTAAATAAACATTTTTCATTTTTGAAATTTATTTTCTGTAGAGTAAATTACCATGTTTATATTTAATATTTTTAAAAAGGAGGTGACAAAGTCCCCGTGATAAAAAACAAAATGTTCAACCCCCCCCCCCCATTGAAAATTCCTGAGTACTCCCCTGAACAGACGAGTACTGAGAATAATAAAATAATTAATAATCAAAATGATTTCGTCATGAGCAGTGAACTCGTCCAGCCGGCAGCCCCTCAGGCCTTGTGACTATACCCTGTCCCACGAGAGAACGCCACTGGCTCGGCGCTTGAGCTTCCAAATTTTAATTATAATAATTATTATATTAACTATTATGATCTCGTAAAATTGAAAAAGGGGATTCGTATTTGAAAGACAGAAGTTTGTTTTGTCACAGGATCATCCTTAAGAGGTTCAATAAACCTCAGGAATTCTAAACTATGGGCTATTTAAAAATTCCAAGATATACAGAATTTTAATATATACATAATTTATGCATAAAAATAGGGCGAGAATGCTTAAAACTCACCCTGTATAAATAAAAATGAAAACATAATAAATGAAGTATATTCTATACGCCAGTGAGCACTGAGTTTTCCAAATTATACGGGGTGCTTATATAGGTATATTGTTTCATTTATTTTCACATACCGTGAATAGTCGACCCTCATATGTATAGATACGCCCATAACTATACAATACCTCAATACGTAGGCAGCTATAAATTAAAATATTATTATAAAATTTAGTTTTTATTTTAAATTAATTTATGTAGATTAATTTACAACCATCTTAATTCTTAGAAGCACCTGAAATTTTTATTTGAAAATAAACACCTATTACCATTAAAAAACGTTAAATTATAAAAAAAAATATAGAAACTGTTGTTCGCACACAAGGTTGATTATCAGAATAACTGAGGGTCGTACTGAGTACCTATTCAACAAAAAAAAAAACTTCTTCTTTGTTCGAATGATGCCACAGCTCAAATCCTTGATACGAGTGGCAGTTTAAAAAAAAAAACCATTGACTACAATACTTTTATAATGTAATATACCTACTATTTTTAAGATTCTGCCGAACAAAGTGAGGTTTTTGAAATTCTATACAGAACTTTTTCTGAAAAATACGATAAAACCAGCAAACCCATCGCTTAAGTGAACAATCGTAGAGTTCGAGTCGTTCGAGAAGGACTTTTTCCATTACTACAACAGTACAACTGCGTTTAGCTATCGTAGAGACTTTTAATTTTAATTAAATGAGAATGTATTAGGTGCATGCACTATAACAATATTACATTCACAAATACTAAATAAGTAGGTATACCTCCTAATTATTTTTATTTAAAAATTTTTTAAAAATATCATCTTTATACAAATTGTTTTTTTGAGTAGGTTATATCTAAATACTAATAACTATTTAACTAGGTAGGTACCTATACTATTAATAAGTTGTCAGCAGTGTGCACTATTTTCTCTCTCTCTCTCTCGGATCTGAGAGCAACAGTTTTGATTTTATCAGAACCTGCAGTCAGGTTACCATTAATATTATAGCGCATTGACATAATGACATAATATTATAATATTAAATATTAATTTTATGCACCAAACTATGAAAGTTAAGAACAGACAGGTATTTGTATCTATGTTTGTAATGTTTTATGTTGGCTTTTTTTTTTGTTCCTATCAGTTCCTGTATCGCACCAAAAAAGCAGCAATTTGGTTTGCTTTGACATTAACATACCAATATTGACTAATCAATAATTCACATGAAAACGTATTATTAATCTGATCAATAAATAATAAAAACAAAAAATAAGATATTTGTTTTGTTTTCATTTTATTTTTTTTGACAATAGTACAAATTTTGATAATAATATAATTTATACACCACGATTCTTAAGAATATCAAACCAATTAAAAAAAAAAAATCATTTTATTTAAAAGTACAATTTGTTTATGATTTATAACAGTATAAGTACTTTGAAATATAATATAGTTTTTAAGTTATAATATATTTTAATATCGTTGATTAGGTTTCATTAAATTCACATTCAATTTATATAATAAATATAAATTGTAAATCATATTTTATATACGTAACAATTAATCACAACTTCACGTGTCAGACATATATAGGTAGGTAGGTACTAAATCACTTCTATGTAGGCAAATAGGTATTCAATCTGGTCATTTAAGTTATATATTATGGTAGGTAGTTATATGGTAAAATACAAAAAGAAAAATTCGATAAAATTTCTGTTTTTAATTGTATGTAATGTAATAGTGTATAATGTAATATTTTATTAAATACTGGGCAGTTACATTAATATATTACATTTCGGCTGAATCTGAAAATGTAAAAATTCAAAATTGTTCAGGGCAGTTGTTAGGAGTTATAAGGGCATCTAAGATAATGATAAACGTTTTTAAATTTATATTCCATTATTTAAAATAACCTTGGTACACATTGCCCTTCTCTTATTAAAGCTGCTTTGTACAAGAGTTAAATTATAAAAAAAAGTTTCTTTGTCACCTTGGACAATCCCTTGTAGCTAATATAATAAGTACTTGTCGACCCATTTTTTGGTCCCTGCTTTTAGGAACATATTTATGTACAGGCCTAAAACATAAAGAAATTACCCCATATTGGTTTTACCCCCAAAGCTGACACTTTTTATACATGAGATCATTCCTTCAAGTGTGTTTATGTTATTCCTACTATAAAATTCATCGGTAACGAGGTTAGGCGGCAACCAATAATAGAAAACACTACCATGGAAAACTTCAACCCGAATATCTTATTATACGTTTATTTACAGATGGTAATTTATATTATGAATAGGTACCTATTACCTACACTAAAAAATATGTTTCATTAAAAATCTGAAAACTTGATCGTAAAAATTGACTTTTGTCGATCTTTATATTTATATATTATATATACAATATACAGGGTGATCCACCAGGCACGCTTATTCCTATTTTTCCTTAAACAATGAATTAATCAAAATATTCCGATTTTTGGGTGTTTTTAAGTACCTATGTTTAAGGACAATATTTTAAACTATTTAGATTTGTTATAAGTATCATTCAGGAGTGCTCTGCTACGTACCTAAAATTTTCAAAACGTCATTGCAGACCTAACCCATTATTGCAAGGATCTACGGTAGGTAATTATAGTAACTAGCTATAGTAGTTAATAGGTACACAAAGTTAAAAATAACTCAAAAAATATGTGTTAAATTTTCGATTTTGATACATCTACAATTTCAAATATGTTATCTGCTTGGATATATGCCTGAATGTATAGGAAAAATAGTAATTTTTCATTTTTCATTTGAAATAAATAAGTTGTTTTCCCCACAGCGGATATTCGTTAAATAATACCTACGAAAATATATTTGGTCTATATAGTATAAATAAATACCTATATAATTCTTTATCAAAAAAAAAAACATGGGGGTGAGCATGCTTGGCGAATCACCTTACATATTATGAATATGTGTACCTATAAATGTTTGTAAGGTGTTACATTTATTTCCAAAATCTTTTAAATCGTTCATTAAAACCAGAAATATTTAGGACTTTTCATTAGGTAGAGTTCAGTACAATGAATAGAAAATTATAAGCTTCACAAAAATATACACAAATTAATCATCAAATGGTTTTGTTTGCAAACATTATTCGTTTTTTTACAGGTAAAATGTTCTTATAAAATGCAGCATTGAAAATATTAAGGCCGTGTTAACCTATACCGATTGTTATTATCTCCCTGTACATTTTTCCCGAAAACTACTGAATATTTTGCAATTTTGTCAAAATCAAAATATCAGATATATTTTTTTAATTTAAATTTATAATCAATAGACTTGGTTTTTGAAAGAAACATGTTTTACTTCCTTCATCCCGTTTAAAAGCTAGTATACTTATAAACTAATATAATGTACAATTGTACAATATACTTATGCCGTTTGGCTATTTGACATTTCGTTACTTACATTGGCGTTAGAAACATTATAAGTTATAACCAATTACTTATGAAATAAAAACAATTAATATTGTAATACTATTTATTTTTTCCCTGCTGTCAGCGATGCCACTATTAAATAATACTATATAGTACACCTATATGATGGTTATTATTTATTTGGTAATTTAATAACAAATTTCCGCTACGTTAAATGTACACGTCACTAAATAATTCTGTATTATAATATGTATGATAATGTTAACATTGGTAAATCACGTTCATCGTGTCTGAATGTAAATTAATATTGAAGTGGATGTATTCTTAGCATAAAATGAAAAAATCTAATTTTTTAGTCAAGATATTCAAGTTACTGTATAAAAAAAAATTAATCAAAAAAAAAAAAAACTAAATCTCGTCCATTGTCTGACCGTACAAATTGGTAATAAATTACGTTAAATTATTAGTACTTGAACATACACCTAACATAATATTATATTAATTGGTATTATATCAACTTTGGCCTTTATGTATAATGATAATGATGATATCGAACACGTTCTCAAAGTATATTTTAGCTGAAATCGCGCCACGACTCTTCGAAGTCGAGCTTTTTGAATCGTCTTCCCTCCATTGACCTCTATGCCCCACTCGATGGTTATTGTTCGTATATATATTATTATTATTATTATTATTATTTTTATTATCTTTATTACTATATTAATGTATTATATTATTACTATTACTATCGTTATTATAATATGGATATGGGCCGACGAAAAGCGATACAAACAAATAGGTCGCACGCGTTTATATTATATAATAATCAGTGGCGTATTTAGGAGTTGACACACTTTTGGCATTAGCACTTTCTGATGATGATGATACTATCGCGCAATGCAACGATATTTTAGATGATACAATTTTATTTTTTTATTTTTTTTTTCAATCGTTTAAATATTATGGAATATGGTAGGTATTTATAAAGATGATTGTTCCTCACACCGCGGCAAATACCGAGAAAATAAAAATAAAATTATTAAAAAGAGACACGGGGACAAATTCGTCAGCTTCGTATTATAATATGTATGCGCCTCCGTACGTCTTACGCCACTGGTTTTCACGTCGTATATAGGTACATAAAATTTTCACCTACGAACATTATATAATAATATATAAACGTTAAAATATGTTATACGCGCGTGTGCCTATACGTAGGTATATATTAAATATTTTTTATAAAATAACACACTTGTGCCGGGATAACCATGTGGATCCCGCGAACAGTCTTAAAATCATTGTATTATTATATATTTTTTTTTTTAGTTTTTTTTTTTTTTTTTACTATAAGTTTTCGTACCTATTTTTTTATCTCGCGGCCCTGCGCACTCGCTCCCGCGCACCTCTCTCTGCTGCACACCCCACAGCCACCGCGGAATGCACTTTAGCGGTGACACGTCCTCCGCCGACAGTTTTTCAACACACGACGTATACAGTTCGAGGTTACCCCGTCGTAATAACGAGGATAAGTATTATAGGTGTATAGTTTATACGCGCAAGGTAACCCGTAACGTAACCTATAACAATATATGGCAAAATACGATTAAGCACGCTTTTATTTTCAAGCCATACTTTGTAAGTGTTATATTATGTGTACGATTGAACACGCATGATTTTTTTATCTACCTATATAATATATTAAAAACGTTGCCGAAATTATTGAAACGAAAATCGTGGGCGATGGCTCGAACACTCGACGGAAACATGCAGATATTCTTTGAATTTTTAAATTCTTTGATTTAAATCTAGATGGCAATCGACGCGCTTAGGCTTAACCACCGCGGCCAACTCCTCCGGCTAACTTTGGAGGCGAGTGAACAATCGTTATTACCTTTTCCATTCGTCAATAATATTACTGTAGCACTTTTAAAATATTGAATTTCAATTTGCTGAAAATTTGCTCAAAAATTCAGAAATAATAATTTAGAACTATTCTGTCTTGCGACATATTATATTATGGTTCGATATTTTATTATGTTGTGCATCGGTCATTTTTAAAAAATTTAATAATATGGCAACGGAGTTAAATCACGAAATCGTACTCAATCATGTTTGGTTTTCCCCAATTTCGGCAGCTATATATAGTCCGTCGATGTAGGTGCAATAAACAAATCAACTAGTGCTCAATCGTACGATATGCCTAGCACGTTTGCGGCGGCGATGGGTCGAGGGGGGCCGCGTGACGAGAAAAAAAAACCCGAAAACGAAAGTGTATATAATAGTATATAAAAGTTATATAATATTATATATAAACATAATATGCGGTGATCGCGGCGCTATATGTATATACGGCCGCCGACCGGTCATGGCGGCGGTCATCATCACGCGCGGAAGTGCGGTGGCTGCCTGCGGGTGTTCCACTTGCACTTGAGTATCCGCACGTAGGTCATGCGGAACGTGGCGTTGCACAGGGCGTAGCACACCGGGTTGATGGTGCTGTTGATGTAGCACAGGTAATAGAAAAAGTCCCACATGCCCTGCGTCACCCACTCCTTGTTGCTGTCGGCCTGGTTTCCGCCGGCGTCGTCGCCCCCGGTGGCCGCCGTGAACGGTTTCAGCAGCACTAGTATGTTGTACGGCGTCCACGTGATGATGAACGTCAGCAGTATGGCCGACAGCGTTTTGGCCGCCTTCCGCTCGCTCTTCTTCTCTTGGAACTTCTTCTTCTTCTTCTCCTTGGCCTGGAACGCGGCCCCCTGCGCCCGGGTCAGCTGCTTGGGCTGCACGATCTTCGCCGCGCTCAGCGGCAGCCGCATGTCCTGCGACGACGGCCGGCGCGACATTGGGCCGCCGCCCGCACCGTGCCGCCGCGACTCCTCGTAACACCCGTGATACTGCCTCACCGTCGGCGCGTCTTGGAGGTCGGTGTCGCCCGGCAACTTTATCACGATCGTGTACACCTGCACATATTATTATCGAACGTGGCACGAAAAAACCACGCGTTCGTATGATTAATATTATTATTATTATTGTGGTTGTTGCTATTTTAGTAGTAAGTAGGTAGTTGTTATTAAAGTGCCGATGCGTCCACTGACATTATTAAGACAATGATTTTTCTACAAAAAAATGACATTATAATAATACATACGGTTTGAGGGGGGAGGGGGAGAGATGATTTTGGAATAAATTTGAATAAAAAAAGTACTGAAAATAATAGATCATTATTGTTGTTTTTAGTATATTCTCCAATTAAAGCGTTATACGAACCTTTCTCATATAATATTATATAAATATGTGTTTCGACGTTTTAAATGAGATTTACATAGGTATAATATTTTACAACGATACATGTATATATATATATATATGTGTGTGTGTGTGTGGCTTGGTGTGGCGCGAATCCGTACACTCAACTGCAGAAACGCTCTGAGTGTAAGTATCGGCCGGTGTTGCTAGCTCCCGGATGGGTGACCACCAGGGATTTTTAGCAACAAATCCTTGCCACACATACAAACGGCCAACCAACCGTTCTTCCCCCCTACAATCGACCTACAAACAAAAAACAGCTAATGCCCATAGTTGCCGGGCTTAAGCTCAAAAATAAAAAAAAACAAAAAAGATACACGTATATGAACAATTGAATAGTATTGATATCTAAGAGATCGAGTGTAACAGAAAAAAATTAAACTCCGTTTATTATATTATGTAACTTATTAAGTAGGTATACACCTACGATAACAAAAATAATTTTAAAAGGAGGAAAACATTTCTATAGATGTATTATTGTTGTTCAACGTTCGTCCTACTCGAAAATGCCTTGTAGTGCAATTATAATTCATATCTAAAAATATTAGGTATTTGGTATACCCTACACCTTAATTGGCCATGTTTGTTTATACATTTACTTATCAGATTAAATTATGAATTGCGAATACGGGAGCTATAAAGTATTACGAAATAAATAACAATTGAATAATCTAATAGAAAACTAATGACGTTATGTTATGTAATATGACCTTATAAAAATTACGCACAATATCGACGTAAACGCAATGCAAATATTTTAGAACTTTAATTTTTCATAAACTTAAAAAGACATCAGGTCCTGGGTGACATCACGTAGGTGGGTAGGTTATTATAGATTTTGTTATTCGACATGAAATTGGATGAAAATGGCTTTTGTATACACTTTGAATTAATGCTAATAGATAAAACAAAACCAACACATAATATATTATTGTTATTGACTTATATTGTTTAATTGTTAATGACATTTTATATTATATTATGTACACCCGAGCATTTTTATTTTTTTTTAAATTTTTATTGGACGTTTTATTCGTCATTTTAAAGTCATAAATAATCATATTTTTGGCTTTTTAAAATCCGCTCATAAAATAATATCAGTAAATATGTTATACTTATATGATTAGAATACGGATTTTGATGGCTTTTGCTTGTTTTTTTATACCTGTTCAAAACTAATATTATTAAACGAATTGTGATTCGTACAACGTAGAATAAATATTCAACACTTCAGTTTACTTACTAATTATTAAAAAAAAAAAAAGTACTAATAGTATTTTTATTTCTAAATAAGTAAATTGATAAAAATATTGAAATAAAATCGAAATCGAAAATAAATAAATAATATTTTGTTTGTATAGTACTTACATCGGAATTATATCGTTTTTATTTCAAATATATATCATTATAAATTGAAATATTGAAATAAATATCTAGTCACTACATATTATATTATAAAAAAAAAATTAGGTAAGTACAACAGTTTTGTGAAACCAACAGTCTCATTGGTATAACTACAAAAATAATAAATAATAAAAAATATCAAAAACCTAATTTTAATATTTTATAGTTATAGTAACCTATTTTCAGGGTTTCTTTGTTTTATTTAAATTGCTTTTTCAATAGGTTTTTAGTGCCTCAAAAAATATCAAAATCCGCAATCACTTATGACGAATTAGTGGCGTACTTACCGAATCATTGGACAAGGACCGGTTGGTCAGCCGGTTGTTATTGTTGACCACGTGATAGGATTTCATCGGCGTGGGCGTCGTGGGCTGCTGCTGATGTATGACGTTCAGAGACGTCGACCTGGACACGGTCGTACCGTAGCTAATGCCACCAGGCACGTCACTTGGCGTCTGGTCATCTTCCTCGTCGTACTCGTCGTCGCGGCCTGAGTGCCACCAGTCCACGCACCAATCGCGCAGCCACGACCACGTCAGCAGGCGTCTCGCTTTCTAAAACAATACCCGATCGCCGTTATGGTTGGTTATGTGGTTAAGGCGTATGCGGGGTAGGGTAGGGCTGGTAGGGGGTAAGTATTAAGAGTGGGTGGAGAATAATCTGACGGTCAAAGCTGTTGTCAAAAAATGCACCGTGAAAAAGACAAAAAAAATTTAGTAAATCTGAATAATATAATAGGTATGTATTAATACATAATATTATATAACTTATAAATCCTAAAGAAGTTATGTCAAAATACGTATTATTCGGTCACAGGCCAGAAATAATAACTCTTATCTACTGAAAATAATATATATTATATGTAGGTTGTAAAGGTATATTATATTACGGGTGGAATAATTGAAAATACTATGGAGGAAACAGAGGCAAAAATAATGGAGGGCCGAATCATCCTCGAAGAGGCTATTAAAAAATACGTGTAGGACTTAAAATATATTTTTATTATTCTAAACCGAGCGTCGGTGCACGCAAACATCACTATATTGGCAACTGGCAAAACCAGCTCGCGTGGTTTCAACAGCGGTGACGCGAACTTCAGTGTTCGCTAAACAAACCATTTTTTTTTCCTAAGACCACTCACATAGTTTCCATGCACTTATTTATTCCTTTCAGTTTTCTATCTTCGATAGAATTACTCTCTGCCATAAAATATTTACTTAATATCTTATAGAATATATATAGAATCAAAATTGAAATTCAAATACAGTAATATAAAATCACACTATACTGCATATGATAACTTAAAGAAAATAGCCTCACAAATCCACTCATAAAACCTCTTCCTCTGCCACGGCTGCTTAAGTAAGTCGCGTTATATCTGTTATCGGCCGTCGAATATTATATATTTTTTTTTTCGAAGAATATATTATGTTATAAATTTTCATATTACGAGTTGACTACTGTTCACGAAGAACGTATTATAAATAAAATACAAATTTATTTATGTTTTCTGACATTACAGGGATCCTTTTGCCGAGAAAACGATTATTATCACGGTCCCTGTGGGAATTCGTTAGGTTTCCGTTCCCGGACTAAGCCACCGGGTCGGTCCAGGAGGAATGCACGCGGTCAATACGCGCGCTCTAGGGTCGGACTATATGCTCCGTATATAGACTCGCCGTCTCGGGAGTTGCTCGCATTCGACGACTTACAAAAACGAATTATTTCGGGCTGCTCCCGGGAACGACTAATCGGAAGTATAAACTTCCTTTTAACGGAGAGACATAATATAGATGCTCTGTAACTATAATTTGATGATATACCTACGTATTTTTATGGCCATTGTGCTTTCTTGGTTATTTCTTGATGTAATTTTTTTTTCATCTAATGATATTATAATAATTTAACGTTATACGTCATTTCTATTTTATATATCTGTCTCGACATTTTCCCAATATTAATAATAATAATAATAATAACAATAATTTAATTTTTAAGACGTTTTATGTGAAATCGTTTTAAAAATATTATAAAATGTACTGAAAGAAAATATTGATTTATCATTAGCTTTTTAACTTTTCGTTAAGTACCTATTAAAATAAATAAAATACCCACGCGTAAACGAGTGCACCTAATATAATATAAAATATTATACTGTTATTTTTAACACAGAGGTATTGGCTTATTTTTTATTGATATTAAATTCGTTAGTTTATAAATACCAATGAACACTGAGAGTACGCCTTGCGCAACGAACTGGTCTCATACATTTCTCGTCGATCCAACGAATTTACTTGATTCGACTCGGACCGTATGCGACCCCACGATTCCTCGTGTTGGTGATCGCTAAAAATTCCGGAAACACAGAGTATTAAATTATCATTAGTAATTACTCAGGAAAACGATTTTCGGTGTTGTTTTCTACGTTCTTACTTGTGTGGTTTGTTCATGGCTTGCAGATTCGGCAAGTCTTTTTGTCTCTTTTTTGTCTCTCTGTATATTCGGAAATACAGAAAACACATGACCGTTACCGGCACGTAAAAGGCGGCAATGGCCGTACCGAAAGTAATGTACTGATTGGTCAGTATGAACTGTATGTAACACTGAATTTCGGGCACGGTCCGACGACCTTCTATGATCGGCCACAGATATATCCAAGGTGGCCATAAGCCCAGTGAAATGATCCACGCGGCCGCTGAAAATAAAAATCATATATTGAGTATAATTGCTGTTATTGTACGAGTCGAGTGCACTTCAAAAGTCGCAGATAATATACGATGCAAAAATATTACATCATTATCGAGGTGCATTTTGACGAAGTTCTGTATATTAAACAGTTTTACGATACTAACGGAAAACCAATTTAACAGTTCATTAAAATCGTAGGTATAGCGCAAGTATAAATTAAATCTCAACAACGCGTCTTCACTTGATTAAAGATTGGTCCACTTAATGAACATTTTTTTTTTTTTATATTTATATATTATTCACATAAATATAAAATAAATTATAGGTACCTAAATTGAGTGATAATAATTATTTCTTTGATTATTCTTAACTCATTTATCGACCCAATATATATACTAGAATATTACAAGTTGTAATTTACAACACTGCGCAACAGCCATTAGAGTAGGTATTAGACAAATAAAAAAAAATTAAGAAAATGGAGAGACATTTATACAATAATACATTATTTTTCATTTAATAAATGAATATTTTTCTCGTCGAATATAATAATTTAAAATGCGAATATGCTGATGTTTGCATCGACAATCGATTCGCTGCTATTGAATTAAACAAACTTTATAGAAACTGCTGCAACAACTAAATCACAATTATTTGGTCATACTACAATCTGTATCAGCATTTAGGATGTTAGTATGTCATTTTTATACTTCTCAATCTCCGTAGTATTTAACTGCAATTATACGAAACAGGCCGCGTGTATTTCAGAAATTTAGAATTTGGGACATACAAATATGGACATTTCATATTAGTAATGTAGAAAAGCATAGCAGATAAAAAGACACCTAGACAATACTATACAAATAGCCAATAGGTACTACCTAGGTAGAAACTTTTTGATAACTACATTATACTTTATTATTTTCATGACTTGGCTACCTTAATCCAACATACATACCAATAATTATCATATTTTAACGTGTTGTTCATCAACAATAAATTAGTAAATATTTCATAAAATATAAACAAATATATTTATTAATATTTTTACTCTGCTATTATTCAGAATATTCTTTTGAAAAGTTTACAAATTAAATAATAAAATTTTAAAATATGTTTGTGCTTATTTCTACGAATTTATTGCAAACGATTATAATACTGGTTGCATTTAGTATAAATGAATATTTGAACTTTTTCAGTGCTTTATAAAATTTTTATTATACTCCGAACCGTGATAATAATATATGGCTGTTCGCGACTGCCTATCAAACGCTGTACATTAATCAATATTTAATAACGACATCTTCATCACGGTCCGTAATCCGACTGGCTGCATTATAATATATATTATGTACTACCCTGTGTAGGATATTGTCATACATAGCAGTCTACCCTTTACTCGGCACGACTGTCAAATCATCTGATATAGTCGTTCGTATAAGTACCTATGTGTATAATACGCGAATTCGACAACACTTGTTGGCAAGGATTAGTGACAACGCCCGTAGTAGTAACCCACACAATATTATTTACAATTTACATTGTTCGAGCGGGACCCATATTATATTATTACTAGATTCTGGCGTTTGTCATCCCGCCTGCGGCGGAAAGACTGTGTTGGCGGTAGTGCATCTTTGTCGGCGATGCTGGGTTTTTTGATCCGGCCTGCGGCGGGAATAGGGGGGTCGTCGGGTATTGTGTTTTGTCGTGTTGGCACCACTGGTTAAGCGGTAATTTTTGAACTCGGAAGAGTGTCTAGTCGTAAGTCACTCGATTCAAGTCGATCGTACCACACAACCAGCCAGGTAGGCAATCCGACTACGTCGGATCGCAGACCATGCCCCGGGCGTGTATGTCCGGTTTTCGTATGTGTGTTGAAATCGGAAATGTTGAAATCGAAAATTCGGGTTCTCTGAGTTTGAGTGTCTAGCTATCAGTCATCTCGGGTGAAAGTCGATTCCCCAGTGGGGGTGTAAGTCGCTCGTATGCAAGTAGCTAGTAAGGTAGGCAATCCGACTACGTCGGATGGCATACCATGCCCCGGGCGTGTATGTCCGGTTCTCGTATGTGTGTTGAAATCGGAAATTCGGGTTCTCTGAGTTTGAGTGTCTAGCTATCAGTCATCTCGGGTAAAAGTCGATTCCCGAGTGTCGGTTGCAGTGGGGGTGTAAGTCGCTCGTATGCAAGTAGCTATTTAGGTAGGCAATCCGACTACGTCGGATCGTAGACCATGCACCGGGCGTGTATGTCCGGTTCTCGTATGTGTGTTGAAATCGGAAATTCGGGTTCTCTGAGTTTGAGTGTCTAGCTATCAGTCATCTCGGGTAAAAGTCGATTCCCGAGTGTCGGTTGCAGTGGGGGTGTAAGTCGCTCGTATGCAAGTAGCTATTTAGGTAGGCAATCCGACTACGTCGGATCGTAGACCATGCACCGGGCGTGTATGTCCGGTTCTGGAGTGTGTGTGTGTGTTGAAATCGGAAATTCGGATTCTGAGTTTGAGTGTCTAGCTATCAGTCATCTCGGGTGAAAGTCGATTCCCGAGTGTCGGATGCAGTGGGGGTGTAAGTCGCTCGTATGCAAGTAGCTAGTAAGGTAGGCAATCCGACTACGTCGGATCGCAGACCATGCACCGGGCGTGTATGTCCGATTCTCGTATGTGTGTTGAAATCGGAAATTCGGGTTCTGAGTTTGAGTGTCTAGCTATCGCCTATCAGTCATCTCGGGTGAAAGTCGATTCCCGAACGGACAATCCGCCTACAGCGAAAAGTGCTCGAAACGGCCGTTCAAATCTGATATACCTACCATGTATATTTATTTAATTATGAGAATTAAATCAAATTAACAAATAGATAATTATATTAGTGAATAACAAATTGTATTGAAATGTAATACTATCATATTAAACGTAGGTATGTATAAATGAATACACTATACAATTTTTTGGCACTTATCTTCGTAAGTACCTACTATCATAATATTTTGCTGTTATATTGAATGTCTGTATATAATATATGATGTACCTACCTACCAATTTATTAAATGTCATATGATGTTTTAAATTATTTAGTAATTATAATTGCATAATTATAATGGTGCATCATTGTGTTATGACTTATGTATTATGTGTATGAAAGTGTGTATGAAAAAATCGAACTTTTTGTCGCATATTTTCATTTCCGTATAAAGTAATAACAACACTGTCCGCTCCCCGATCTCCTCCGCGGAACTCGACTCGAGCGAAGTACTGACGACGGCGGCTTATAAATTTAGCGGGGAATGCCAATAACATCCAAACAGGCAGGGTAATACCACTAAAACGGGCCAAGAAACGAATTTTAGAAAAAAACAGCAAAAAATGACGCGACGCATGTATTTATTGCTGTATATAGCGATACTTACACGGTACCTACTCCCTTTTCCGCGACGCCGCTCTTTCCCGGGACTCGTCTGTGAAAAAGTTGGGCCGCGCACCGGCTATAAATTTAGCGGGGAACGCGAATAAGATTCAAACGGGGAGGGTAATACGACCAAAAGGAGCTAAAACTCAAATTTTTGAAAAAAAAAGAAATCGAACTCTTCGTCGCATAATATATTCACGCCCATGTATAGTAATAAAGACACTGTCCGCTCTGCTAAATCATTTGACGGGGAACGCGAGTAAGTCTTCAACGGGGAGGTCCGAAGTCAGTAGAGGCGTTAAAACTCGAATTTTGAAAAAAATCGGAACATTTACGTTAAAAATGATAAGACGGAAGTGATAGCGAACGACGAAAAAAAAATTAATTTATCACGGCCGCCGCAAATTATCGTATATTCCCGGGGGCCGGGGGGTTTGAACCCACGACCCTCGAGTCACCTGTTCTAACGCCTAACCTACCTAACTACCTACTGAGATGAAAACCTGAGTCAAATCTATGACTCTTAACTCTTAAGCCGCGTTGCCGTCCCCGCGAAAGGCGAACGCCGTTTAGAAGAGGTTCAAAGGGAGTTTGAGCGGACGACCGTCGCGAGATTCGCGAAGAAAATCGAACCTCGAGACGCATGTATTTATGCCTGTATATAGCGATACCATACACGGTACCTACTCTCGTTTAAGCGACGCCGCTCCTTGCCGGGACTCGTTTTTGAAAAAGTAGGGCCTCGCGCCGGTTATAAATTTAGCGGGGAACGCGAATAAGATCCAAACGGGGAGGGCGATACGACCGAAAGGGGATAAAACTCGAATTTTTTAAAAAAATACGGCAAAAAACACGCGCGACGGCGGCGCTCGTATCGCACGCGATATCTGCCGCCGCGGGCCGGCCGGGAATTAAGTAGGACAGCGCGCCGTCTATAAATTTACCGAGGAACGCGAATAAGGTCCAAACGGGACCTCCCGAGGCACCCGAGGGGGGTAAACCTCAAAAATGTTGAAAAAAAATTGTGAAAAATGGTCAAAACCGTGAAAAGTGATAAGGAGGAAAGATAACGCAGTGACGGCTCCCCAAAAAACGCCTCGACGCATGTATATTTTATGCCTGTATATAGCGATACCTACACGGTACCTACTCTCGTTTCCGCGACGCCTCTCCTCCCCGGGACTCGTCTGTGGAAAAGTAGGGCCGCACGCCGGCTATAAATTTAGCGGGGAACTCGAATAAGTCGTCGACGGGGAGGGTGATACGACCGAAAGGGGCTGAAACTCGAATTTTCGAAAAAAACGGCAAATGGAGCAGTCATATAGTCGTACTATTTTTTAATATAGTTTATTAATATCGTATTAAACAGTATTTATAATCTGTAGCAATATTTAACCCAATCGGAATCACCTAAAAACTGTAATATATCAAGTAGGTACTACATTAGTACATTACAATTATATTGTAGGTTGGTCACGGTAAAATCAAGTATTAATTAAATGTTAATTATTATTTTTTTGCAAAATAAATATATATAAATACCGATATATATAATATTTTAATAACGCGAATTTTGAAAAAAATCTGAACACATGATTAATGTGACCAAAAAAAAACGCGAAAAAAAAAATTCCATTTATCACGGGCGCCGCAAAGTATCTATTGTCCTGGCGGCGGTTTCGAAACCACGACCCTCGAGTCACCTATCCTAACGCCTAACCAACCTAGCCACCTACTCAGATGAAATTTCGAGGCAAATGTATGACTGTTAAGCCGCGTCGCCGTGCTCGCGGCGATAAAATAAAATTCTTATCACTTTCCTTATCAATAAAAACAATATTTAAGAAAATCCCAATAAATCCTATCAAAAACTCAAAACCCCGAGTTTCCCCTTGGCGAGGTGGGTGTTAGTATTCTCCCGGACCAAAATCCATCAAAAAAGCAAAATCCAAAAAGGGGGGGAGGAGGTGCCCCCGTTCCCTAAAGCGGAAAACGGTAGTATTCATAAAAAGAATGGGTTCCCCCTTGGTCCGAGGTCTTTAACTTGAATTCCGGCCGAGTTATACTCAACTCAAAATGTGGGGGGGGGTGGGGGGGGGCTTTGGTTCCCTAATGTTAAAAATTCATCTGGGGCCTAAAAAATTGAGATGCCCATTGGTACGGGGTCTCTAAGTCGAATACCGGCTAAGTTATACTTCGTCAAAAATAATTACTCGTTTAATGGGTCCCCCCACTCCGCCCGACGGTCGCGGGGTAATCGATTTATAAGACGTTATTATCACGTCAAAAAATTGAAAAACACGGGTTTTTTTTTTAATAATAATAATAATGTTCGAAAAAGATTCGTCGATAAGGAAAAGGGAGATAAGCCAGCGGAATTTATAGCGAACGCGCGGGAAGTATTGTGATTGGTCGTCATGGAAGAAACGCGGAGTGCCGTGAGCGCTCCCCGCGGATCTTATACGCGTTATTAGCGTTTTATTATATAAGACTAGATTCCGGTGTTTGTCATCCCGCCTACGGCGGAAAGACTGTGTCGGCGGTGGTGCATCTTTGTCGGCGATGCTGGGTTTTTTGATCCAGCCTGCGGCGGGAAGGGGGGGTCGTCGGATATTGTGTTTTTTCGTGTTGGCAGCACTGGTTAAGCGGTAATTTTTGAACTCGGAAGAGTGTCTAGTCGTAAGTCACGCGATTGAAGTCGATCGTAAGACACAGCCAGCCAGGTAGGCAATCCGACTACGTCGGATCGCAGACCATACCCCGGGCGTGTATGTCCGGTTCTCGAGTGTGTGTGTTGAAATCGGAAATTCGGATTCTGAGTTTGAGTGTCTAGCTATCAGTCATCTCGGGTGAAAGACGATTCCCGAACGGACAATCCGCCTGCGGCTGATCGGATGCAGTGGGGGTGTAAATCGCTCGTATGCAAGTAGCTAGTCAGGTAGGCAATCCGACTACGTCGGATCGCAGACCATGCACCGGGCGTGTATGTCCGGTTCTGGAGTGTGTGTGTTGAAATCGGAAATTCGGATTCTGAGTTTGAGTGTCTAGTTATCAGTCATCTCGGGTGAAATCCGATTCCCGAACGGACAATCCGCCTACAGCGAAAAGTGCTCGAAACGGCCGTTCAAATCTGATATACCTACCATGTACATTACATTACATTACATTACCATGTACCATGTATATTTATTTAATTATGAGAATTAAATCAAATTAACAAATAGATAATTATATTGGTGAATAACAAAATTTATTGAAATGTAATACTATCCTATTAAACGTAGGTATGTATAAATGAATACACTATACAATTTTTTGGCACTTATCTTCGTAAGTACCTACTATCATAATATTTTGCTGTTATATTGTATGACTGTATATAATATATTATGTACCTACCTACCAATTAATTTAATGTCATATGATATTTATGATGTTTTAAATTATTTAGTAATTATAATTGCATAATTATTATGGTGCATCACTGTGTTATGACTTATGTATTATGTGTATATAAGTGTGTATGAAAAAATCGAACTTTTTGTCGCATATTTTCATTTCCGTATACGGGACTCGTCTGTGAAAAAGTAGGGCTGCGCACCGGCTATAAATTTAGCGGGGAACGCGAATAAGATTCAAACGGGGAGGGTAATACGACCAAAAGGAGCTAAAACTCGAATTTTTGAAAAGAAATCAAACTCTTCGTCGCATATTATGTTCACGCCCATGTATAGTAATAAAGACACTGTCCGCCCTGCTAAATCATTTGACGGGGAACGCGAATAAGTCTTCAACGGGGAGGTCTGAAGTCAGTAGAGGCCTTAAAACTCGAATTTTGAAAAAAATCGGAACAAAAAAATGATAAGACGGAAGTGATAGCGAAATGACGAAAAAAAAACGCGAAAAAAAAATCAATTTATCACGGCCGCCGCAAATTATCGATATTCCCGGCGGCCGGGATTGAACCCACGATCCTCGAGTCACCTGTCCTAACGCCTAACATACCTAAGCCACCTACTGAGATGAAAATCTGAGTTAAATCTATGACTCTTAAGCCACGTCGCCGTCCCCGCGAATGGCGAACGTGGGTTGCGCGTCCGTCAAAGGGCGTTTGAGCGGAGGACCGTGTCCGCCGCCTTCGGACGTTCAAAACGCGAAATTTGCGAAAAAAATCGAACCTCGAGGCGCATGTATATATGCCTGTATTTAGCGATACCTACACGGTACCTACTCTCGTTTCCGACACACTACTCCACCCCGGGACTCGTCTGTGGCTTAAATATAGCAGGGAACGCGAATAAGTAGTCGACGGGGAGGGTGATACGACCGATAGGGGCTAAAACTCTAATTTACTACTATTGAAATGCCAGAGTTTAATCAGTTCTATTAGATCTATTAGTTTATTAATACCGTATTAAACAGTATTTAACCTTAAAACTTTAATAAATCAAGTAGGTACTACATGTAGGTACTACATGTAGGTTAGTTATATTAATATATTGTATTTATAAAAGAAACATATAGGTAAACATATACGGTAAAATCAAGTATTATTATTATTATTTATAAAATAGTATAGTATCATTATACAATTTAGTTACAATTTAAAATATCTACTTTAATATATATTAATATTTTTTTGCCAAAAAAAAAAAAAATGTGACGGAAAAAAAAACTGGAAAAAAAGAAGTTCAAATTTATCACGGCCGCCTCAAATTTTCGAAAATCCCGGGCGGCGGTTTCGAACCCATGACCCTCGAGTCACCTATCCTAACGCCTAACCAACCTAGCCACCTACTCAGATGAAATTCCGAAGCAAATGTATGACTCTTAAGCCGCGTCGCCGTGCTCGCGGCGATAAAATAAAATTCTTATCACTTTCCTTATCAATAAAAACAATATTTAAGAAAATCCCAATAAATCCTATCAAAAAGTCAAAACCCCGAGTTTCCCCTTGGCGAGGTGGGTGTTAGTACTCTCCCGGACCAAAATCCATCAAAAAAGCAAAATCCAAAAAGGGGGGGAGGAGGTGCCCCCGTTCCCTAAAGCGGAAAACGGTAGTATTCATAAAAAGAATGGGTTCCTCCTTGGTCCGAGGTCTTTAACTTGAATTCCGGCCGAGTTATACTCAACTCAAAATGGGGGGGGTGGGGGCTTTGGTTCCCTAATGTTGAAAATTCATCTGGGGCCTAAAAAATTGAGATGCCCATTGGTACGGGGTCTCTAAGTCGAATACCGGCTAAGTACTCGTTTAATGGGTCCCCCTACTCCGCCCGACGGTCGCGGGGTAATCGATTTATAAGACGTTATTATCACGTCAAAAAATTGAAAAACACGGGTTTTTTTTTAATAATAATAATAATAATAATGTTCGAAAATATTCGTCGATAAGGAAATGGGAGATAAGCGAGCGGAATTTATAGCGAACGCGCGGGAAGTATTGTGATTGGTGGTCATGGAAGAAACGCGGAGTGCCGTGAGCGCTCCCCGCGGATCTTATACGCGTTATTAGCGTTTTATTATATAAGATTATCGTATTAAATTACATACGAGTTTTCATTGTTTCCTGGTTTTACACGTTTGGCGGTGTATCTGTCTGTGTATGTACATAATATTACTATACAATGCATTAATCTTAATGCAGTCTTCAACGATAAAATATATAAATATTAATATTTATTAATTAGCTAATTAATTAAATAGCTATTAAATAGCTAATTAATTAATTAGCTATTAATTAAATATTAATATTTATTATAAATAATAATTATTACATATTACACTTGTCATAAAGTTATTATATTAAACGTCTCTGTATGAAAAGTTTTAAAATTCGTAACGCGTAGTATATGTCGGGTGGAAATTTATAGCTTTAAACTAAAAACTCAAGGTGGACGAAAACATAGATAAAACTACAAATAATATATATTAATTATTGATACGCAATAGATATCTGCTCTATTTAGTAGGTGTCGAGTGATATACATTGAGTAGGTCACTGTAATAATGGATGTGTTAAATGTGAATTCAATGATAAATCCTAAGTCAGAATATTATATTACTGAGAATATTTCATTATTTATTTATATTGTTATAAATAATTTATTTTTCCATTTGTATTATGGTGCAGGGCTTAACTAATTTTTGCCAGAAACAAATTTCATATATATTATATCAAACTAATATTATAAGTTTAAAGTTCCTACGAAATACGAATAATATTTAATGTTTTTATGAATTACAACAGAATACTGAAAATCATTATTTTTGTTTAATTGTTTAAATATAGCATTTTATTGAAATTTGAATTTGAAATGTCGTTAATAAGTTGTGAATTTGTGAGATGAACCTTGTATTTAATTCTCAAGCTATTTTAATCAAAAACAAAAAAGTTATCACTTATCTGCATGTATAGACCAAAACTAAACTAAAAAAGTAGTCAAATTAAATTTTCTATAAATAACTCAAAAGAGCCATATTACTAATTATATATTATATATTATTGTTAATATTTGATGAACAATTCAAGTCTACAATTATACATTTTTCAGTTACAGCCCAAAACAAAATAGATATTGTTGAAAACTGGTTTAGCCTAAATATTTCCAATTTTTTTTTTGTTGCGATAATTTTGAAAAATAAAAGGAATTCTTTACTTTTGAAATCCCAAAGTGACAGTCCTAGCCAAGGAATTACTTAATGCTGGGACTGGGATCCGTCTTCATTTAGATAATGCACAGCAGACCTAATCAACCGACAAACAGTGACCAGTGTTGCAGATAAACGGCAGCTTACCCACATGCAAAGATTTCATGCGAGTTTCCGGTTTCTCAAACTTTTTTGGTACCACGGAGACGCCGGTCTGTTTCCGCTGCTATCTAGCTTTTATTTTAGGTTTCTCGAATAGCTGTCTGCATCAGCAATGGCGCCTTGGTGATCAGGGATCAGTGATCGAGACTGGACTTCTCGGGCTTATACTTTTATATGATTTTCCACTGCTAGATCCACGTGCCAGCTTTGTCATTTAACACACAATAAGTGTTCCAAAGTGGTTTCGTTTACTGTTTAAATCTACAAATTTAGCTTGGCTTATTTTCATTTATATTTGCCACATAATTATATGTGTAGCAAACGAAACTTTCCAATGAATTCTCAAACATTGAAGTTAAAGTTATTTGTTTTTATTCTACTAATATCATTAGAATTTTAATATTTTATTTATGAATAAAATCAACCAAATACCACTCATGAGTACACTCACTTACTCATTCATCGCTACATATCAAAATCTATAAAATATACAAACTTGAAACTTGGAATGGTGGTTCCTCTACTGATCTAGATGTGCAATAAGGAAGAATTTTCCGATATTCGCATTTTATAGAGGCGGTCAAACAGAAATCTTGAGATTCACGGTGGAAATTTAATTTTTCTTTTATAAATGTTTATTGTATTTCATTTTCCTGTGCAAACTTAAAAATAATTCATTTTTCTTATACCGCTATCGTGTCTTTTAAAATATTATTTTGATCCACATTTAAATCTATAAACTTATGAATGGCTTTATTTGTTTAATCTTTCAAGGTGTTGACTATGAAAGTCAAAAATATCATAATGACATGGTACCTATACATGGACGATAAGTGATAATAATATTAAGTGATAACTATTTTAGTATATACATTATACTTGTTAGAGCTTAGTTCTGTCATATACGATATACCCCATGCAATTGTCTATTTATAATTATTTTAAAAAAAATATTTTTTTTAATATTATCTATTCCTTGAAACTTTATTGTACGTAAAAGGTACAAGATGTATTTAAATGCATCGAATGTCATCTATATTTTTTTTCAAGCGTACACTTTAACATACCTATTAATATATTTTAATATTTTATTTACAATCAGGTGCTTAGAAACTCTGAAATATCTTGAATAATGAAATAACTGCTAATCAATATGCATTCCAAAGTGGTTTTATATTATAAAATGTGATTTGTGTCACAAAACTTTCTAATTAGGTGGTCAGTATTTTATAAATAACATTGTATATAAAAAAAAAAAGTTCTATCGAAGTATCTTGACTTTTGAAAGGGGCTGTTGGAAAAATGTAACTACAATAAAACTGTTTAAATAATAGAAATAATTTATAAGCTTTTCATTTCGTAATACGCTATTCTAATTCTAAAGACTATAATTTATAATATAGAGGACCAATGTTGATATTTGTATTACTTTTGGACGAAGTCGGTGTTTATAATAACAAAATATAACTATTAAGAAGTGTATTCATTGTCAAAAGTCAAACCTTTATTACTTCTAATTACTAACTATTTCAAAAATAAAATATTTTCATCTTCAACAATTTCTAGATAATTTTATGAATTTTCACAATGTTGTCAATATCTCGAAGTATAAGGGAAATATAGAATTATGTCGTTTCATCCGACACGTGAGTTGTTGACGTACGATTATAGTCCAAATGGTTTACCACTGGACCGCATGCACCAAATAATAAAGACTTACTTAAAGTTACTATATTTGACTTCTCCTGATTTGTGCCCACATGTTATTTTTTTTGAGTACCCGTGTCAAAACATTTTGGATTTGCTCCTGCTATAGAGAAAAGGTACTAGAGTTTTGGTATGTACTATAAGTCTTAATAGTAAGTTTTAAATGGGAACTGCTACGTAGCCTTTAGATGCGTCACGAAATATATAGAAAGACTCGATATTCGGATACCCAGTATATTATAATCCGGTTACATGACATATTTTATTTGCCGTTAATCAAATCTATACTGAGAGGAATCTTTAACCAAAATAATATGGGATAGCAATGTTTCTCATCATTAGTATTTACACCGTAATTATAATGTTATCTATTGCGCTTTGTTTTATTTTTTATCTGTTAATAATCTCTGTTGTTTTATTATAAAAATAATATAAAAAAACATTTTCTTATATTATTATCTATTTTATTCAAAATGTATTTATTCTTCTCTCTATTTATGATAATATTGTATTCAAATTATATATGTATGACTTAATATGTTAATTATTGATTAAATATTGTAATTAAGTAATCCAGTGAGTTGCATATTCTTTATTCCAAACAAAGACCATCATTTTGCAAATGTATAAGGTAGGTACCTATATATTGAAATATACAATAGTTTTTAGCAAATTGGATTTTGTACTACGAGTGCAGTGTATACTATATTTTATTGAAGTTTGAACTAATATTTGTTGTTGTACTTTGAAAATTTAAAAACTTTTTGTGCAATAACTTACACAAGCCATAACTAATAATGTCAAGAGTATCTGCACCTAGACAGAACTACATCATGTTAGAACCAGGAATGGATGGAGGTATGGGTAGAAAACCAGCTAACCCTATTGGCTATTTTAGCTCATTTAATATTCACATAACAAATACCACATGTCCACATACTACTAGGTATTAGAGATGTTGAATCTAATAAGTGAAATTGTTGTGTAGCGGTGTAGGTATGCCCTTCGCACTATATAGCCATATAGGTATGCACGTGCGGCGTATCTACTATATCAAATTATTATATTTAGACACATAGACATAGGAATATTTTAATTAGTTTTATATTTCATACAACTTTATTTTAGAGAACATAATATTATAATATCAGTGGCGTACGCAGAATCCGTTTATGGTGGACGAGTTGGGTTACCAAAAGGCAAAAATATGTTCAAACAAATTGTTTATACAATTCTTATTATATTAAAAACGAAATGTAAAATAATAATATGTTAGTTGGTTAGCCGCTGTATAACATAACTAGGTACTATATGTAATATAATCATTAATTTAACGATTTTCAGTGTTTTACGACTCAAACCCTGGATTAATAATATAACACGGCCGTCTACAAGTTATCGTGTACCTATCGTGTAGCACAAATTTTTTGTTAAAAACGATGATTTTATACGTGTACACTTACATATGAACAGCAACGCTTTGCCTTTGGTCCGCTTGGCCCTGTACGTCAGCGGCCTGGTGACGGACAGGTATCTGTCGAAGCTGATCAGCAGCAGGTTGAGCACGGAAGCGTTGCTGGCCAGGTAGTCGAGCGCCAGCCAGCCGTCGCACACGTGTCGACCGAACGGCCAGTAGCCGAGTATGGTGTACACGGTGAACAGCGGCATGGATATGAGCCCGATGAAGAAGTCGGCCATCGCCAAGCTGAACAGGAAGTAGTTGCTGATGTTCTGCAGCTGCTTGTCGATCTTGAACGACACCATGACCATTATGTTGCCGGACACGGTGACGAAGCTGAGCATGCCGGACACGAGCGCGATGAACACCGTCTGGGACAGCGTGAACCTGGGCTGCAGCGGTCCACCGTCGGGCAGCCCGGCGGCGGCGGTGGTGCCGTTCGAGACCACGGCCGCGGCCGCCGACGCCACCGTCGTCCACGCATGGGTGCCCGCCGCTTCGAGTGACGACGATGACGTCGACGCGGTGTACAGTGCAGACAACGCCGCCCGAGCCGCGAGCGCATTCATTACGCGGCCATTCTCGTCTCCATGGTGTCTCCACAGCGGGCTAGGCACTAGCTGCAGTGGCCGCTGCCGTCCATACCACCGCCGCTGCCGTCGCCACCACTTCCGCCGCCACTGTCGACGCTACAGCCGCCGCCACCGCCACCGCCGTCGCAGCAGTTGTAGTCGTATTCACCTGCACGGACACCGCCGTCAACTGCACCGCCTCCGACGCCGCCGCCGACTCCACCGCCTCGTCCTCCGCCACCGCTACGTGTTTTCGTTTCTGCCACCGAAAACAGAATAAAACAGTATAATTAATATTATTGCTTACCGACGGGCGTCGATGGTCTTTTCGATTTGTATATTATATTTTTGGGCTAGGTTTGACGGCAGGTTTAGTAGGGACCTTTGACCGATACGATTTTGTACCTCCAAAATAGCTTTTCAAGTATTTACCGTTAGTACATATGTATATGCATGCATAATATTTATATAATACTATAATATAACGCAAAAGTCAACAAGTTCAAATATATGATTTTTATTTCGAATTTTAACAATCAAATATTTAATATTTTTGCATGTGGGTAATAGCTGGTATGCATGTATTTTGTAATTGGTTTTTACTTAACTCTTTGAAGATCATTGATAGGTCTATGTTATCAAAAGTTTTTCTAATAGAGCAATGACATTATATAGGTATATGCGTTTTATCCGCCAATGTTATTTTTGTATTTTATAGCCTTATAGGGTTTTACATTATAAGCCTACGTATATTGTAAAGTCTATTACAAATACACTTATTCGGGACGTATTTATGAGTCATCGATAAAAATATGGCGATAAAAGTGAGACGTAAATATACTTACGTACGTCATTGCTTCTAAAAGAATACATTTTTTTTTCAATTTTCCATTCCTTATTGGATCCCTGACTACTGAGTAACGCCTGTGTGGTGTGTATTCTTGATTCACTCACCAAAGAGTTAAAATAGGTACATATACCTAAAATATGTACCGATTATGCTCCATTAAGTCAGATTTTAAATAATAAATTCAAAGGACCATAAGGAAATGTACCCCTTAATCCTTATTGTTAGGGTTGAATGTAAAATACGTTCTCATATTATTCAGTGGAACGAATGAGTGAATAACATTAAATTCCGTGAGAACTCAAATAATCAACTGACAGCTATGCATAATACGAAATAACGAATACTACAAAACAGATTTAAACATTATATTAAAATTATTTTGGAATATATAACTGCTTTTTTGACGGAAAATCCCCGAATACCGATATGTTATAAAAAATATTTCCGTATTCTTTAAAAATAATTGTTGTTATTGCTGCACAACACATAGTTCGTATATTATAGACTATAGTTATAGTACTGTATAGTATCACGTTATCATATTTTTTCTATGTACGGCAATGTAATGTATACTATATAATTTAAATCCAGCACATTCTCTATCTCCGGTTAAGTACAAGCCAAAAACCCGACAGTAAAATTAACACATTTACTATCAAAAATAATTATCACAGAGTCGTGTCAAGGCGGAGTCAAATGGGGCAAGTGCCCTATAAGTTGGTAAAAGTTGTAACATATTAAAGGGTGGCAAACGTTTAAGTATGTGCAAAATATTATTGCCCTGGGGATTAAAGGATCTCAGCACTATGTAATTATGACTTTATAAGTGCAGTTTTTTTTAATTGTTTTGTGATCATTCAGATGTAGGAAGGTAGGTGTACCATATCCTTTCCCAAGTCAATATTATAATGGTATACGAATTAGTTTAATCTTAATTAGTTTTGTACAACGAAATTTAACGGGTTTCTTTTTCGTGTAGGTTTAACTAATTTTGAGGGCCATCATCTCATATTCTCGTTATTATAATAATTTAACAGTTGCCTACCAATATCAGACTTTATGCAACTTAAAAATCACACAAAAAGAAATTATTGTGTCAACAAAATTGTATTTTTTTTAACTTGACTTAACTATTCTTTTTTTTTAATACCAAATGTTGGTATTTTGAAATAGGGATCATAGTCGGCTTTGTGCCAAACGTTTAGAAGTAAAATAACTATGTATACTAATACATCATATAAGTACTTTAAATATAGGTACGAAGTAAAATCCATGACGTACATCGGATAGCCATTCAGGAAGTTATTCTCTCTTGCTATCTCTCATTCAGACTCACCACATCCCACCATCACTCATACATAAGCTGAGTATAAATCACAAAAATTAAAATGATCGATGATAATAAATCCAAAAAAAAATAAATAGCTCCCCGTCGGTCCAATAACGAATTACAGTCGTAAATATTATACATACACCTTAATATTATATTATTTAACCCGCCATAAATTATAATTAAACCATATTATTTTTAATAAATGTATTATTATGCCGTTTTGAATGATATATTGTATAATATACAAATTATGTGCGCCAGCAACTGAAGGATAGGAAAGGTAGAGTGTTATTATATGTCACGTACGTTGTTAAAACGCCCTCTGCACAGCGACGATCAATTTACCCTCGTGAAAACGTTATAAAAATAACAATCATATTATATACCATAGTAGCAATAATATACAAATTTACAGGCCAATTTATTAATTTAAACATAAGACTCAATTACACAGAGGTTTTTTATTGTTTTTAGTTTTAAAAATGTACGATATTATATACCTATAGTTGAAATATGTACAAGATTGCTATAACAATTATAACCCATGAAAAAAATTTAATTTTTTGGAAAATGGCGGTTAAAATGTATATTCAAGAAAAATATTATATACTTATATGAAACAATTATGTAGGTAATCAATAATCATTATATAGCTATAATCTATATTTATCGATGTATTATAGTTATACGTTGAAGGTATATAAATAAATAATATTATTATACATTCCTTTAACAAGAGTTCAAGATTACCAAAAGGCAAAAACAGATTAGAGACTTGTATAGAACCACGTTACCTATGCATAAAGCTTCACTATTATTTTTCAAGGTAGGTAGACATTTTTTTTCTAGACCACTAATTTCTTATACGCACGCTACGACTACCCAGATAGAGTTAATCGTTTAATGTCGGCGGTATAATAAGAAACATAATAAACTAAAGAAACTCTGGAGTTTTGAGAGATTTCCAGTCATTTACGTTTCAAGCGATATTTTATCACTAAGTGGTCTACGTCTACCTACCTGGCTAAGTACAGTGTATTTGTGTAGGTATGCATAGTAGGTATATACATTATAGGTACAGGTTAAGTAAGTACTATTGAAAATATTCTACTTTAAGGTATAATAAGATGACAGGCATTAAACGTAAATGTCAAAATGTTTATACGTGGCAGACACATGTACATATGTACAGCCTGGTATAACTATGACAATTATATATATTATATTTATATACAATATACATAACGAAAATTGTTTGTATCATGTAATATTTTATGAGATTTTTTTTAACTTATAATAATATAGCTTAATAATATGTATATGCTATATACAAAGTGTAACAGGAAGACCTGACACATGAAATAACTTTTTTTCTAACTTCTAATCAATATTTACTTTTTTTTTTATATATTTAATTTATAGTCACTTGCGATTAATGTATAATATAAAAATATGTAATATATTCTTTTTAATAAATACTGAAAATAAAAATTTTCATTTTTTATTTAAATTTGTTTGAAAAAATTCAAAATAGCCAATTTGTAAATCTGATTTTAAGAACAATTTTACGGTAAAAACATCTATCTAAGTCAAGTAGTTTATTCCTTAGATTCTAAGGCTTAGAACGTAATAACGTTTCCAAAATATAAAATTTACAATTTTTGTCATACGTTTAAATAGCATATTTTTTTCAGGTCTTCCTGTTACACCCCGTATATAACAAATAGCTAGGTACCTAGTACAGAGTACTGCCTACTATAATACTGCAACGTGTACCATCGCAATAGAAAACATAGGTACGGATTACGATTTACGAAATGTATTCCTATAGGTAGTAGGTACCCAATATTATTAATAATATCTCGTTCTCGTTGTTCATACGATGACATACGTGACGTCGTGACATACCGTACCGAAGACACGATCGTATTTAACGTAAGTCATGGTATACACCTAACCACCTCGTTCAACGTTTAAGCCGGGTCCACACTACACCGTGTCACCGTGTTACCAGTACTTACCACAGTTACCAAACGATACCACATAGTTGAAAATATTCAACTTTTGACCGTGTGGTTACATTTATGTGCGGAAAAGTTATAATTAATCACTATAATCACTAGTATCTGATATCTAATTTATTGTATAATTATTATTAAGATATACAAATGTATACAATTATTAAAATGCCGAAACATACCCAATAATATAATATGACCTGCATGTGTAACATTATAATATTCATTTAATAGCTTGCAGCGAGGTGCCGAGGTTAAACGATCTGAATATATTTTGTATTTATAAATACATTTTATTTGAAAGAACCATCGATCATGTTTACAAATATAAATATATTCCGGTGATGTCTAATCGATTGAAAAACGAGAGAAAAATGAAAATATACTGATTTATAGTATAATATTATGTACGGGGGACGAGGTGGCCGAGCGGTCTAAAGCGTCGGCTGCGGCGCTGCCGGTCGCCGTTTCGATTCTCGACCACCGGGTGGCATTTTTCTCCGGGCAAGTCACGGTGTCCGGAGAACAAGTGCCGCCATCCCACACTCCGAAGCATGGCAGAAACCTACGGGTGCCCCATTCGAAATTCTGCCAAGAAATACACCCACGTGTAACCCACCTACCGTTCCAAAACCTACAGTACCCCCCTTCCAATGACCTAAGTTGCCGCGGGATAATTAATAAAAAAAAAAAAAAAAAATATTATGTACCTACAACTTTATACTTTAGCCATAAAAATAGCACAATTTAAAAATTTAAAACTATATTGTTATTTTGTGTATTTCACAATAGGTACTCTAATATCGGCTTACATGAATAATTACTAAACATTTAATATATCAATAGTGAGGTAATGGTTCCTTAAAAATGATCAAGTGGCCCAAGTTCATTACATTTTAGGGAACCATTTAATTAATACATTTTTTATGCGATTCGCCATAAGAACATTTACAGAGATCAAATAACAAAATGTGTTTAAAAAACTATAAAAAAAATACTGTCGTTGATAGGATTAATAATGTTCGTATACTTATATGTTCTAAACTTATATTTAATTAAAATAATTCAATTATAGTTTTATCAAAGAACACGTCTTATAACTTCAAAAACAATATATCTTATTGAACATTTTTTTTTACATATCTTTTGAGTCGTTTAAGAACAACACTTTTGGATAAAATTTTTTTTACAATTATTTATCCTTGTAATTTTTTATGTTTTTAGTTTTTGATTGAAAACACATACATTTTTTATTTAAATTCCCAAGCAGAATATTTTTCAAAGTATTTTTAATTTCGATACCAAAATAATTTTGGATAATTATTTTATTAGTTATACCTAAACTTATAACTTATATAAGTACTTATTTAAAGTTTTGATCAACCATTTACTACTCTACTCCGTTCATCTAAACTTTAAATACTTACCTATAATCGGTTAAACCTAATTAATTGTCTGAAATTTAATTTATACATCGAATTACTTCGAAAAATATTTTACTTAATATTAGTTAATAATATGAAATTAAAAATGGATGTTGTCATTCAAGAAAATAAAAACTTATAGGATTTTAACGAGATAAGATAGTAAATATTTTATTTTGGAATGACTTAAAAATAATGTAGTAAGTTGAAATTTGAAATTGTCCGTAAACAGCTCAAAACAACTTAAAATATTTTAAAAAATTAAACATGTATAGAGACTTAATATAAACATTCAGTGAAAATTTCATGTATATTGGTTATTTGTTTTATAGTTACACCAAAACCAAAATTGATTTTATCCAAAACCGATTTTGCATAAAAATTCCCGTTTTTCCTTATTTTTTTGTTTTGTGTTCCCGGTGCTTTTGACCTCCCAATACACCAACTAGATTCATTTTCCCATCGAACAAGATACTGCAGAAATTTAAAATCAAAACATTATTTACACTACTTATCGTGTACACATACACAAATAATAAAAATAAAAAAAACACATACACATCATTTAAAATCAATACAATCGTAATCTAAAAATATATTAATAATAATGAATGCTCTTCAATAAAAGAATTACAAATTATATTTTTTGAAGAATGTTAAGAATAATTTTATGTTTCAATCACGGGTATGGCAACGGAGTAATAATATACATTTATGTTTCAATTTATTAAATTAAAGTGTAATGTTATGGAAATGGAGGAAGGAAGAGAAAACTTATATTGCTGTGTAAATGAGCTGTAGGTAGATTACTAAGGAAATGAAAACAAGACGGAACCATTAAAAGAATACCACTAACTCCATTTTAAGTGTAATAATTTCTCTATCTGGAAAATATGAAATTAAATCGGTATTTATACGTTCATTGATGGATTTATGTAAAAATTAAAAAGAGAAGGTATATGCATTTTTTATTCGTAAAATATAGTGTTATAAAGTTTAAATTATTAACTAATTTACACATACATTCTATTATAATATTATATGTTTATTATATAAATATATAAAATATATTATTGCTGTATTACTTGACTTCACCTGGGTTAAAATGTATATCTTATTATCGTTTTCAGTTTTGCTTCAGTTTAAAATACCTATAATTCAAACACAATTTTCCATTTCTTAATTCTGCAGGTCTTGATGTTAACACAAAAAACTGGAGACAGATTCAGCAAATTTTTAAAAGCCGACTTAAAGTCAATATAGACCAAATATGGTTAAGATTGGTATTTAATTTTGTGTGTTTACACCAAATATATGCCCAGAATTAAGAAAGAAAATCATGATTGAAAATCATAAAATAATTAATCTTTGAAATTTTATTCATAAGTAGGTAGGTATTTGACTTCAAGATTTTTGAAGAATGTATATGCCAATATTTCTATTGATTATAATAATAATATTATTATCTGTAAGTTTTAACCAATGGCAAACATTAATAAACAAAAAAAATATTCGATTTTCGAGAGCCAAAACTAAAATCATGCGTGAGCCACTCCTCTATAGCTTCCTATAAGTGTAGGAGGTGAAAAAATAAACCATAAACACCCTCAGAGTCTCGATGAATCTATTGATATAAATTTATTAAATGTGGCACAGTCTTTTTTGAGTCTATAGAGGACAAACAAAGAAAATATTTATATATATATATATATAGATGAACCATTGAGAGCTTACCATATAAAATCAATGTTGTATTATTTAGGTTTTTTGAAATTTAAATAAACCTATATAATAAAGCATACAATTATTTTTATATGCATGGAAAAAGAACCTTTGACAACTTTTTACCACGTATTTATACCAAACTATCAGAGGTTAGTAGATATATACTATAGTGACACAATACATACAAATTTAAAACCAAAAATGTTATTTACCTAGCTACCTATCAAATAAAAATCAGTCTAAAATTGACTAATTAAAAATAAACTGTTTAAAACTTGCTATAAGCCTATACCTATGAGTTAGGTATTTAAGTTATAACTCATAGTAATATTAGTATTAGTCCAATTAGCACGATGACAAATCAAATATTGGACCACATAAAATAATATATTATAAATCATTTATTATTTCTTTAGAAAACTTTACGTAGGTATACTATCAGTGCCGTAGCCAGAATTTTTTTTTTTTGGGGGGGGGCACTTCATTTTTTTCTCTAGCTTTTGAAATTCTAGAATATCTAATTATGACCCCTTTATTCATAAAGTGTATCTACTCTTTTTATGACTATATATTTATGTTAACAACTATATGGTACCTACATTTAATATAACAATGTATTAATATTATTGTGGGGCACTGAGTGGCCGAGAGGACTAAGGCGTCGGTTGCGACGCACACTGACACCCGTTCGATACCTCGGCCATGGGTGGAATTTTATTCGGGCAAGTCACGGCGTCCGGAGAACAAGTGGCGCCATCCCCCTACCCGAGAATGGCAGATACTTACGGGCGTCCAAATCAAAAATTCTGCCAAAACAAATACACACGTGTCTCCCCCCACCAATAACAACCTACAAACAAAAACAAAAAATTAGCTTATGACATAAGTTACCGGGCTCAAGCTCAATAAAAAAAAAAAAAAAAATATTATTGTAAACCATTGGTTAATGTATTCATTAATATATTATTATCATTATATCAAAATATTTCATTTTTTGTTCGAATTTTATTAAAATTTACTAACAAAAATACAAGACTATTTTAGGGCTGTTGAAAGCTGATCGTTTTTTGTGCATTTAGACCAATAAGCGGAAAATAATATACTTCCAGAAGTTTAATTTAATTCGAAAAAATATAGGAATTTCTCTACTTTTTGTCTGTGTTTTGTAGAAAGAGAATTTTTTTTAGTAATACTAAAGTAAAAATGAATTTTGAAAAAAAAATAAATTTAATTTGATACTATTTTAATTAAACAATAATAAAAATCAAAAATCTATTTCCTACATAACCTAGAAAAGAGATTAAGGAATTCAAATGTTTTCAAAATTAAAATAGGGATTTTGGTTCTGAAGAATTTTTCTTCCGGTTTTTAGGAGTTTCGTGGCACATGGGAGTTGAACATTTTTATTGCAAAATATAGTGACGTGACTGCGCGAATGTACGTTACTGACTACTGAGGTCCAATAATCTTAGCCGTCATTTATCTTTAATTATATAAACCTTTCGGGGAACTCACACACATTAATGATCAGTCACTACACACACAGCACTAAAGATGGATGTACAATATTTCCTAAATCCTACCCCTTCAGAATGGTTCACTTTTGACAGTCTTAACTTTAAATTTTTATGAACCATATAATATAATATAAAACAAATCAAAAAAAATGTCGGGGGGGGAGGGCACGTGCCCCCAGTACCCAATATCTGGCTACGGCACAGAGTAATATAGATATTAAACCTTATAAATCTATTAAACTCAATGAATATTTTATTTTTACATGAGAGGAAGTGAGAAGTATACCTACCTACTTAAAGTGTAAAAAATATTTTTAAAAAAATTGATAACTAGATTTTTGACTACCTATCAGGTATTAAATTAAAAATAGCAAATATTACTATAGGTACTTGATCCTGTACCTATTTATAAAAAAAGGTAGCAAGTAAATGTGTAAAAACATTTATCAGTAAGAATGTTGTTACAAAATGTAAAGTAAGAATTTAATTTAAAAGCAGCTTTATTTTTTTTTTTAATAATAATTTTCTCAATGCAATGTTACTTTGTACGAGTAATATAGTTACCCCGTGAGGGTTGTCTCGGAAATACGCTTCAGCCGTTTACTTTTCCATTATGCGTATATTTTACTCCGGCGGCATCTCTTTATATCAATTTATATTCACGAAAAAAAAAACAAGCAACCAAATTCAAAATATCTGATAAGATACGCATTCAGAAAACGAATAATTTATTTTAATATAAAAATAATACGTTTTAATTCAAATTATTTTTAAATAGAATATTTACCACCTTCAAGCTTTTTTTGCGATAATTTTGGTACACGTTACCATTGAATTATTTCTAGGCTAAAATTAAGATTTATAAAAATATATATACACCGTAACTTGTATACTTAAATTCAAATTAAATTGAATGAAAACACTTAGTAGAAACGTAGCAGATGAGATTATGAGAAGTAAAATACACGAATAGAGCATATTATATTAAAATATTCATTATTGTACAGTCTAAATCTAAAAGTAACAGTTTTAAACTTTACCACATAATCATAAAATCAATTAAAAATATTTGAGATTCATCGCATGCGTCGGTAAAATGTTACATTAATAATTTATATATATAAACATAACGCGGTGACTGATCAGTGATCACTGTTTGAATATAATATATTATATTTATGTAATTACGTATGCGTAGTAAATACTAAATAGTATATTATCTTACAGAGCCGAACGAAATTCATTGATTACTTCTTACTATTATTACAATATATAGGTACTACCATCATCGTTAATTTAACATTTATGAATTATGATGGTAGGTACCCAGAGATTGCTGATGCGCATGCACTGATCACTTTGTGCTTTCATAATACCTCTATGTTTGAATGTTTCTATTGTACTATTTTGTTATAGAAATCCGTATAAAAATAAGTAATAACGTGTCAATATTATTATATTCTTCGACTCAACCTACAAATTACAACGGAACTATTTTATAATAATGTACAAACCCTGCAGCGGATCGTTGTTTTTGACAACATATTTTGATTTATAATCAAATGAATATTGAAAACTAACCAATTCGAAAACTTTTGCATTATTTCATATTGATGGTAATAATTAATCTCTTATGGTAAACCTATGAATTTAATATAATATTATTATATCATCCATAAATTACAATTGAATAATGTAAAAATTAAATGAATTCTCGAGAAAGAAACAGAAATGTCTAAGATAACAACTTATACACAAATAATAGACGTTATTTATTATTTGTCAACTAATCCTTCAAAATATAACTTAAATAATTTAATATAAAATAGGTTTTCCTGTTCATAGTGAAGTTCACTAATTTGATTTTCATACCCTGTATCCAATTAATGTTTTAATAATACTCAGTTGAAGTATACATTTTGAGAATATAATGTTATTAGTTGTAAAAAGTGTCATAAAAAAAAGCATATACTTCAAAATAAACCAACTGTTGAGCCAATTAGCTTAACAAACACGTTTTATTGGTTTTAACGAGCGAACTAGCAATATTTCGTCATTATTCAAAAGTTTATTAATTTAATATATAAATGAAAAGTTTTTTTTGTGCTGAACTGCCGATATTCAATATTTCATAATTTGTAAAAACCGTAGAGAATATATTTTACCTAGGTTATCGAAGTAATGAATAGTAGAATACGGGGAAAACCGAAAAATGTATCATCATGAAATGTACTTAAAAGTTGAAATTATACAGAATTTTAATTTTAAACACGATAGGTCAAAGTTCCAATAATAATACCTACTTTTTTTATAGGTACACATGCAGGGTGATTTTTTTGACTTAACTCATCCCCGTCTTATGCTTACATTATACTTATTTTATATTTGTTACATTTTAAGATTTTAGTTTATATGATATGTCCATCAGTATAAAATGACCACCGGCACGTGTCATGACTATTTCACCGAGGTTGAACTCAGATTTTAATCATTTATCAAGGTACCTACAATATAATAACACATTTGTGATACCAGAAATAATTCTAAAAAAGTACAAAATGTCAGTAATGATGGTCATAGAAGAGTATTAATGCAGTCGCAGGTATGTAATGTACATCCCTACAAGACGTAACCTGTAAATAATAACATTACATTATATTATGCTTATGTGTATGAGTTGGACATTGTTCAACTTTTTGGTTACCAACATTTTGATACCTGACCTACGTGGCAACCTGAGCTTTAGATGACGTACGCTGAACACAAGACAAAACGGTGAAGTGGAAACCAGGCATTACCTCGACGCTTTGCCCTTTGCTCGTAATCCTCGGGAAACGAGTGAAGCGTTTCGTCGGACCGGAAATTAGGCTCACATAATATAAACGTAGGTACTTACATAACTTGTTTCACCGGAATTTGTTGTACTACACACCATTATTAGCATTTATACGCACTCAGGGAACGATAATGTGAAAACGGCTTGAACAAGAACCAAACGGCTCGGCGAACGTGGAGGAAAAAATATTGGCGATGACCGCGGAAAATATTACAGTTGCCCGTTCACAGAATACCATATAGGTATTCGATGTGACCATGGTCACCGAATGTATACTGAGGTCGCAGACTTTATTGAACCGCAATAATGTAGCCCTCCTGATTGGCCGAAACATTCGTTTGATACCCGATCATTTCTTGTTTAATTTTGTAGAAAGCTGTGTACCTATTTATATTATATACCAATGATACTGTGAAGTTGGATTGTATTTTCACCGTGTGGTTATAATGGTTACGAATGGTTACCGTATTATGTGATATACAGATATACCATAGGAGGACTTAAGGCGGGTTTCCACTATACACGTATGCATACAAATAATTTGCTATGATTGGTTGGTTAGGATCACTTACCACACGATTAACCACGATACCGTGTTGTTGGACATCGCTGAACATTTTTCGTGTACACGGCAAACGTGTATAGTGGAAATCGGCCATTATTTATTTTTTATCGCACACGTGTAACGGGATACGGTCGTATGGAAAACCTTAACCTCCGTACTGGATCTGCAAACGGTATCGTCTGCATCGTGTCAATGTAGTCGAAGTATGTACTTAATTTCTAGAGTGAGTGTTATACCAATATTTTATAACCAATGTGTTTGCTGTACGCCAAAATAAACGGAGCGATGATACAGTGTTAAGGCACCTTTGCAGAATACGAGCAAAAGGCGGCGCTTCAAGTGGATAAGTCCCAGTATAGTCTCACATAAGTCACACATATGATTTATGAAGACATGAACTATTAGGTAAGTATGTAAATAATATTTATTATTTACTGGTTTTTATTCTCTACATTCGTAGTCTGTAATGTTGCGGTATTATAGTGGTAATGTGGTATTAATTAATATCTTATTGAACCATGGCGAACTCGTTAAAAACTATAATGTCGGAACGTGGGAATGAATTAGCTGTGGTTTATTTACATAAATATCGTTTCATAAGAAAACGCAAAGACAGAGATTGTAAAAATGGTTATGTTCTACCAAAAGTTGTTCTATGGCAAAGTTAATTTCTTTAATGGTTTTTCAAAAACCACGTGTGAGGGCATAGGCGCATAGCCCAGCATTAATGTACGTAAATAAGTTAAAAACAATTTTTAATAATTTAAAACATACCGACTCGGTCTCAATTTTTATTGTTGATTTTCGGGCTTATTTCCTATTAACCCTTGCCAGTTGGCACCCGGCAATTAAAATACATTATAAATTACCCAAACACACCTAATAGTTAAATTACCACTTTCTGAAATCATGACACAGCTGATAATGATTTTATTTCTTATTTCAATTGATCACAAACAATTTAAAAATGTTAAAACCTAAGCATATGCTATTTTATTTCAGGAAGCCTTAACAGTACCTATCTGTCCCTTTAAAAACTACTAATAATAATATACTATATCCATAATTTCTCTTAGTGGTTTGTCAAAAAAAACTCCAAACCCTATTATAGTTCTTTCTCCAATAGTCTGGTGAAAAAATAAAGATCATTCAATATATATGAAAAATAAAACAAAATAAAATTATGATAACTTTTTGAATTTGAGAGGTCAGTAGTATAAATCGAAATCTAAAATAGTTTTCCACGATGCGTATACAGCTGGTCTGAAAATATAATCGTAACAAACCCGAAACAATTTTGGAAACACTAGTTTTCGTGATATACTTACCAAAATTGATATTATGTGTATATATATGTTACATACAAATATAAAATATCGCTATTTTTTTTTCTGGATTAATAAAAACTTGTAAAAAAAACAGAACTGTCCACATTATTATTGTATAAAGTAAATCAAAAAACTATTAATTGAACCTATAGACTTGGGAGATGGTAAACTGCTGCAAAATTAACCTTTTTCTAAAAGTTTATATGTAAACTGCGGCAAAAAAAAATGTTACATTATACAAACTGCGACAAAACCGATAAGATACATTATACAAACTGCGGCAATTTGTTTTATATACCTTCTATATGTACTACCTTTATACATATCGATGCGATAACCTATATATTATACGTTTATCGTTTAATTAGGTATAATACGTATTATGACAGCTATAATGCGTATTTTATCCGTGGCTTAACTTCATAATCGATAACGTTTGTAGTTTGTACCCTATCTTGTAACATGAACATTACCTATAATATTATACTCAATAGAACTTCTAGACACTCATAGAGTATTAGGCGAAAAATAAAGGAAAAACCAATATTTTAAAATTGAAAAATATTATTATTATTAAAAATTGTTGGGCTAAACATTGTTGTAAATTCAAACACGTTGAATAAATATTAAACTTTTAACTCTACTAACATTTAGCACTTGTAAGTAGATACTAACTAGTATTATCAAAAGTGAAAGAACCGATATTACCGATATGCTTCGTTAAAACTTAAAAACACATTTGGCTTTACCTTACCAATATCTGCGCAAGACGCAACATCACATAATTAATTAAATGATATACGTACATATAGGTACACATAGGTACTAGGTAGGTATATATGATCTAGGTACTATAATATAGTATAGGTATACCGTGTGTTCAATTTTAAAGGTAACAGGAAATATTTCGACCGTTTGGCCTTGAATTTGATTCGGGGTTTTTATACTGCATATAGGACTTATAAATACATATTTTTTTAATAAATTCAAATTTTTATTTTTTTTTTATCAGCGCATGGGCAGTAAAATAAAAATTTCTTAAATAGCAACCACTATTTTGGAGACCGGATTTCGATTTCTTTATTTTTTTCTGAACAACTTTGATCTTTACAGTTTGTTGATATCTTCAAAATTGCCATGTTTATGACTGTCGGAAGTTTTAAAATAGTTAATTCGTAAATAATTGTGTGGTGGATGATATCTCTCGGGATATCGTTCAGCATAAAGTGCCGCTGCGTTACGCGAATTTTGATGACATTCTCCAAAAATTAATAGGTACCATATCGGTTTTTTCGGAATAGTTTGCCATTGTACAGAAAATAATGTGTCACGCGCGACTTACGAAAAACGTTTGACTATTCACAATCAATTTTAGAATGCTATCAAAATATCTTATTCACACAGGTTAATAGTATAACTTTCATTATAATACTATTAAAAACAAATTAAGATAATAGTAGTAGATAATTTAGTAGTTTTAATAAAAATAAATTGTTAACCTATAAATACCTATAAATTAAGATAGACCGTTGAAAAATGCAATATTTACAAATTAACTATTTTAAAACTTCCGACCGTCATAAACATGGCAATTTTGAAGATATCAACAAACTGTAAAGATCAAAGTTGTTCAGAAAAAATAAAGAAATCGAAATCCGGTCTCCAAAATAGTGGTTGCTATTTAAGAAATTTTTATTTTATTGCGCATGCGCTGATAAAAAAAAATTAAAAATTTGAATTCATTAAAAAAATATGTATTTATAAGTCCTAAATGCAGTATAAAAACCCCGATTCAAATTCAATGTCACACGATCGAAATATTTCCTGTTACCTTTAAAATTGAACACACGGTATAGAAGGTATATAAAAAAAATTGCCGCAGTTTGTTTAATGTATCTTATCAGTTTTGTCACAGTTTGTATAATGTAAAATTTTTTTTTGCCGCAGTTTACATATCAACTTTTAGAAAAAGGTTAATTTTGCCGCAGTTTACATACAGCCATAGACTTTACTATAGCTGACTAGATATTTTTATAAACAATATCACCACTATTCTGTGACGAATTATTAGGAAAATAACCTCAACAGAATAGTGAACAGCTTAGTGAATGTTTGTATAAACAGGTAGTCCAACGAGGATTTACTATTCATTGAAAGTGGTGACGTAATGGAGCTCACAATCGTTGCTACCGACACTTTAAATTGGTAAATCTTTGCGTAGCATCTCTTAAAAGTAATATAAGATACTCTCTTTAAAAAGAAAATACTTAATTTTAAAATAGCTACTCTTATTGTGTGTTTGACGTTTTTAATTCCTTATACATACAAATACAATTTTAAATGTATTAAAATATTTCTGGATGTATATTATATATTTTAATTTAAATTTGAAAATATGTTAACATTGTAAACTTATAATACATAAATATAATGTTATATAATATAGTGTGTCAATATAATGGCAAATAAAGATACATAGGAATTAATGTAACAAAATATTTCTAATTCTGGACGTTAATTTTGACTGTAAGCCTGTAGATTTAATTGTTATTGTTTTGCAAAATCATAATATATTATACCCCTTAGCCCTTTTGCTGAAACTGTACTTTCGACTAATTCAGAAGAGATATTCTCAACACGATTTGAGTTAATGCCACAATAGCTCTTAATCTATGTATTCGCAGAGAATATCGCGAAGTTAGTTTCAGTATAAACTGAACATGTATACGAATCATAATATATTTGAAAAATATATAATGTTTAAGGACATATGATGATATATTATGATTAATACTTAATTACTATTTATCAGTATTGATGTCAATTAAACAATAAATAAATATGGAATGTTCATTAATTTTTTCATTAATTTCTTTAACACCATAATGGGCAAGGATGGTAAAGATAATATAAATATTTATTGAGAACGGAGAAATGCAATAAGTAATAGTAATGAGTATTTAGTATTTGCAATATTACATTTTGGTAAATTTTAAATTATTTATAATGGCCATTAAAATATACATTATTATAATGCGTGTTATTGTTATATGATATACATAATTCCATAGCTGAATTTATACACAGTAGTACAGCAGTAGGTACATAAATTAAAATATAATATGCATAATATAAAGCTGGCATGTGAAAAAATATATATTTAAATTTCTTCCGAACGACTATCACAAGTTATTATAAATACTGATGGAAATCAATAAAATGGCTTTAATATTATAGAATCATTGAATAAATTATATTTCAATAGCTATACTACTTTTTTGATTGTTTATAAAAAAAAAAAAATTAGGTATACATAATATTATACGTATGAGCACAACAGATCACAGATGTATGATTCAGATCCTCGTTAGTTGATGCATTGGTCAAAGAAACAGTTATTACTTATTAGGTATAAAAATTAGGTGAATAATTTAAAATTGCATAATAATATGGGAAAATACCTACTAGTTAATCTTAGAGACATTATACTAAGTGTTTCACCAAGCTTGCACTTTTCTTCTTCAATAATGAAATTATTCAAAAATGGATTTTTGGAATAATTAAATATACCTTTTTAAATACGATGTTTTGAAATTCTTGATATTTTTTGTATTATTTAAAGAGTACCCCATAGAAAAACATCAACTTCTGTAATGAGAAAACCGTTTTTCTACGGTGAATATTTTTAATCGGATAATTTTTCTGAAAATATTGAAGAATTAGAATAAAAATTCAAACAAGTAATTTTATGTACTATGGATAATAGGTCCATTATAATGAATTTGTAAGATATGGGGGCTATGTCGATTTGAAAATTGTAGGGATTCATATTAATAATTTTTTAAAATGGTAAATCCTGTAAGTATGTGTGTATTAAATACCAATTCCATTATTACATATATTTTATTTTAATCATTTTCAAGGACCGTTATTATTTCCTTATAGTATAAACATTATAATAACTGAAGAACCACACGTTAAAATTTTGAATTAGGTCGTACTTATCTATAGATGAAATTTTCCAAAAAATTATAAACTTAATAATTTACATTAAAACTCAAGGGTTCTCATTTTAAAAACAGAATTAGTTTGTATCAACACGGGACACTTCTTAAGTAGAAGGACAATACAGCTCAAAAATATGGTATTTTAGTTTATTTAAAAATTCCAAAATTCATTACCCTTATAAAGGGAAAAAGGAGGGTGACTATACTTGGTGCATCACCTTGTATAGTCGTTTTTGTCAGATTGATCATTTTAAAACTACATACGATATATACCTATTACCTAGTTGACAAATGTAGTCACTCTTGTACAGTTATATGTAAGTAATGTCCATGTAAGCCATGTCTCGTTATCTAACATGCTTATATTATTTTATAATAATTCACTTAGGTACCTACCTACTTTAATAAAATAATATAATTGTATTATAAGATATGTGATGTATTGCGTATAACAAATGTAACTCAATTTCTGAAAACCAGTCAAAAGGTTCAATTAACGTCTATTCATTCATTTTTTTGGTTGAAAAATGAATGTCTATAATACTATTAACGTAACTATATGTACCATATACAGTATACACTCGTCTACTGACTAGGTTGAATTATAACTGTGGTCTGTGTGTAATTTTTTGCTTATTCTATAATTTATCATTTATCCTATAAATTATTATATTACCAATAGTTAATAACCATACAGTATAATATGGCCATAGAATAATATTTTTTTTTTTTTTTTTTTTTACTTTATTTGAAATATACAATCTGTACCTGTGAGGCACAATAAGTACATGCGATGAGAGATACATACATATACAGTTAACATTAGTACAAATACTAACCTAAACATATATATTTACATGAATACACGGGTTGTGAGAAGCCATCCATCAATGACACTCAACTATGGGTATTTCTACTATTTTTTTTTTTTTTTTTTTTGTTTATCTTTGTTTGAATTGTTTAAGTTTGGATGGGGGGGATAAGGAGGTCACGACACCAATTGCGTTTTAGACGCCTGGGAGGATTGCCAGGTATGGTCGGAACTGCGAGATCACGGATTAGTGGATTACTGTTGGCGGACAGACGGTTATGAAAACGCTTGTAATGCGCTTTAGCTTCTTCCTGGACAGTTTTTAATTTTAAGTCGGAGTGGATAGTGCTGTTCGATATATAAGGTGGAGCATTGAGTATTTTCCTGAGGGTTAAGTTTTGGAAGGTTTGGATCTTATTAAGGTTAGATTTTTTGGCATTACCCCAAAGCTGGATGCCATATGTCCATACAGGCTTTATTAGGGATTTATAAATAAGTAGTTTTGTATTAAGGTTAGTGTGTGTGTTATTATTAATGAATGTTCTGAGCAAACGAAAACGAGCATTAAGATTTAGACGCTTAGATTTAATATGAGGAGCCCAAGTTAACCTACGATCTAGGATTAGACCGAGGTATTTAACCGTTTGAGAACTGGGAATTTGGGAGTCAAAGATGGAGACAGCAGGGCAAGGTAGAAGTCTAAGAGTGAAAGTAGTATGGACAGATTTAGCTTGATTTATTTTTAACCTCCAATTAGTGTACCAGTCTTGCATGAGAGATAGGTGATTTTGTAGATGGCTAGAAGCTGTGATAGGATCAGGACTTGTGGAGATGATTACCTTATCATCAGCATAGTCAGCGACTTGAGTGTTGGGTGTGATAGGGTGGTCTGAGGCATATATATTATAGAGCAGAGGGGAAAGAATGCCCCCTTGGGGGACACCCGCAGAGATTTTGGCTATAGATGAGAGAGTATCACCAATACGAGTGCTGAAGTATCTATCAGAGAGATAAGACTTGATGATCAGAAAGAAGACCGGATGTAAAAATGTCTTCAGTTTGTATAATAGCCCATCATGCCAAACCCTGTCAAAAGCCTGAGATATATCTAGAAAGGCACATGTGCAGTATAATTTTTTTTCCAGTGCGAATGAGATTGAGTCTACCAATCTGTGGGCTTGATGGATTGTTGAGTGAGCATTGCGGAAACCAAACTGGGAGTCAGGAAGAATGGAATTTGACGTGACGCTTGGTAGAATACGCTTTAATAATAGTCTTTCTAGGATTTTAGAAAAGAAAGGCAGTAAACTTATTGGGCGAAAAGAGGAAGTGGAGTCAGGAGGTTTATTGGGCTTGGGGACCAGGATAATGATTGAGAATTTCCAAATCAATGGAAAGTAGGAAAGTCTAAGAACAGCGTTGAAAATGTGTGTGAGGTGAACAATTGCTTTTTTGGGAAGGCATCTGGCAACATCAGCTGTGATAAGATCGAACCCAGGAGATTTGTTGGGGGGGTATTTATCAATCGTATATTTTACTTCATTTGGGGTAAAATGTTTGACAGGGGAATACACTGGGAGTGGGGCATTAAGAAATTCTTCAACAGTGTTTATATTTTGAGGAGAGTAAATATCGGAGTGCGGGACAAAAATATCAGACAGATGTTGTTTAAAAGCTTCGGCTTTATCCAAATCAGTGATTGCCATGCTACCATCCGGTTTTTTGATTGGAGTATTTGGGGCTATAGTTTTGCAAACACGCTTTGTTGCTCTCCATAGGCTACCGTCTATAGGGGAGAGGTTTTTTAAGTAACTGGCAAAAGAGTTAGATTTGTGTTTAGCTAGTAATTTTTTGAGACTATTAGACAGTTTGTTATAAATTTGCTTATGTGAGGGAAGCCGAGAGTGCTGATAAAGCGCTCTAGCCCTGCGTTTTTTAACTATAATCTCACGGATGTTGTCCGGGGTGAAAAACGAATTTGAGGGGGAGGTGGTTGGTTTTGATGAGGACCAAGCCGACGATTGGATGATGTTTGTAAGATTGATAGCAGCTGAATCAAGGTCGTCTTTAGATTTAAGTTTGACATTAAGTTTAATACGATGATCTACAAGATCGTGAAATTGGAGTTTATTTGTGGTGCAATTGAATAACTTTGGAGGAACAGGACGTAGAGGTGGAGAGACATTTAAAGTTAAAATTACTGAGGAATGGTCGGAATTTAGGTCTAGGATGTTAGCAGTGTTACTATGTATATTATTTGGAATTTTTGCCACAAAAATATCCAAAATATCAGGATTTTTACGAACCGAGGTCGGCCAATATGTTGGACCAGGGGGGGCAAGAACTTTAAAATTTTTTTGTGATACAAAGTTGTGAAGGACTGAACCACGGGGGTTGTTGGCGCGACAGCCCCAGGAGTGGTGCTTTGCATTGAAGTCACCTCCAATTAAAAAGTTGTTACCAACTGTGTTAAAGTAATTAGCGTAATGATTAACTGTGAGCTTGTGTTTAGGAGGGGAGTAGATAGAAGCAATGGTAATAGGAATGTTATTTAGTTTTACAATAATTGCACATGATTGAAGATGATCAAAACAGAAATTTGGAAGGGGTTCGAAAAGGACAGTGGATTTAATTAGTATGGCAACGCCACCATGTGCTGTTCCGTCAGGATGGTTGGTTATTAATAGCTTGTATCCGGGGATATGAATGGTAGAATATTTAGTGAAATGCGTCTCAGTGATTAGGGCAATGTCAATGCGTCTGTTATATAGAACATTTTGCAGTTCGTTTTCATGATTTTTTAAACCGTTAGCATTAAATAGTAGTATTAATAGAGATTTATTTGTAATTGAGTTGTAAGGCATTATGCTTTGATAAGTAACTTTTCTATTACTTTGGTAAGTAGTGACAAGAGAGATAGAATAATATGAAATAACATTTATTTTATTTGGGTGTGTTTTAAAATCCACTGTCTAGTGAGTAATAATAAGGATTATCCTAATAGGTACGTTTTGAAAAGTACTACTTGACCATAAATAATATGTATAGATAGAGCGTTATTTAACAAGTACCTATTGTTTGTGGTTTTAGCTAAAGTTTTATCTTAACATTATACACCATACTATATTTCAATTTATTGTATATAATTTATATACATAAATGTATATATTATAATGGAAATAATAATGAAGAGATACAATTAATATAATGAAATATCAACGACAATAAGCCTCGTTAAAACTCTTTTAATCGATATTTCGCATATATAGTTACATCACGTTTGATGACAGTGTTTGATTGACAGGCATTGACACATAATAGGTATTATATTATACATGCCTATCATAATATTACCTTAGGTGCGAATCGTTTGTAAATATTAAGGGTGCTTAAACACTGAGCAAAATACATAGCGCACGGGAAAATTCAAATTTTAAAAGCTTATTAATTAAAAACTATATAGTCTATACACGGATCAACCAACAAACATAAAGATAAAAATGATCTGAAATATTAGAGTGGAAAGTAATAAGTAACTTAAATTTTTCCAAAAAATACTTTTAAAAATAGTTAGTGTTCAAGCTGTTAAAAAAAGAATTATCCTGTGTACAATATATATATATATAATATATATACACCTATTGCATCCACTTGGTGAAATCACTCGTTTCGTGAAGTGAACATCCACTTCATGAAATGTATTCATTTCGAGAAAATTACATTTTATTACATAATATGGATGGTTTTTTGATCTTTTCGTGAAGTAGACAAAACTAATTTTATCCACATTGTGTAATAAATAATTTTTATATTTTTGAATTATAATATATTACAATATTATTTCTTTAATACAATTACATTACAAACTAATATTTTTGTGATTAAAACAAGGTCATCGTGTAATAAATTATTAGACTTGATATAAATAAGTATAAAAAATTAAAATTGTAAAAATATTGGTAGGTAGTAGAATAAAAACATACCATATATTTACACATAATACCTATACTTTTTGGTGGTTAAAAATATAACGTTTATACAGTTTTTATCAGAAATTCAAAAAATATTATAGGCTTGCCCCTATGGCCCTATATTAGGTAATTTGAATAGTTCTCGAATTTATCATCACAAAATGTGTATTCCTATAGAAAGTAAAAGAGCAATAGAGGTTACCTTAATATTCATTTGCTTAGTATTTTTTGTACGTTTAAAGCACCAAGTATACTACAAAGTGATAATATCCTAGAGTCTATGAACTGTGAATTAGATGAATTTAAATAACTGTGACCAGTGTTAATACGAAGCATGTGGTATTAGGTTCACATTAAAGCACTTATCAAAGGAATCTTAACATGACAGAAAGCCTCGAAGGTACACTTGGGGCCCAACCCTGAACAAAACAAGAAAATTCTGAACTAAAAACAAAATTTTTATTATGATATGTGGTGTACCTACAACTTGTATAGATTATACATATTATAATGCAAGAGTGATGGTAATTAGTGCACTAGTGGTGTTAATAATAACAAATTCAAATAAAATTCAAATTTATAATAATTATAATATAAATAGAAAATTGGGTTAAAATTAGTGGGAAAAACGGGAAGTCTTGCAACATAGGCGCAATTTCAACTTTTGACTTGGGGGGGGGGGGGGCTGAATATATTAAAGGCAAGCAGACCATTTCAATATAAAATATTGCAATTGTATGTCCTAGGTTTTTTGGGGGGCTATGGCTAAGTTTTGGGGGGATCAGCACCCCCTCCCCCCCAATTTGCGCCTATGGACTTCCAACAAACTGTTTGAAATTTGGTGTATGATTCGTGCACACTATATTCGTGCATTTAATATTTTATATGCAGGCTCTCAAATTTTGATTTACGAAGTTCACTACTTACTGGATATTTTTCAGCAAATGAATGATTTATGTGAAGTCTCATAATGAAGTTTAATATTGAAAAACTGGTGGAAAATCAAACAAGCTGGAAATGCCCCAGAGCCTACCTATAATAATTGTATTATCGGTTTTTACTTTTTATATGCAGCCCGGATAAAATTTGTCCATGGACTGCATTTTGGTTACCGTTGATGTAGATGATATTTTATATTTATATATTTGTATGTAGTTATATCTATTATAATATACACATATGATAAGAAAAAGCCACGCCGTTCCACAATCGCCGTGATTTAGATTAAACACCCGAGAACAATAATCAATAAGGTAAAGGTACCTACAGTATGACATAATATTACCTATATTATACATGCAAGGCAATATTATCGTTGTTCAAGTACCTAGTCCAAGTGGTACAACAGGTGTGGCATCTGAGACAGACAATGATCTATAGGTAGTATTTATAATTTATATAATATGATAGATACTTCGATATTTGACACCTGCAAGGTAAACACTATACGCGTAGAGATCCTTGGAATTTACGTGCCCGATTTTGAATAGTAAATAATATCACGTGACTTTAAAATATCCACCCCCCCCCCCCATCTCTACTGACCACTGTACAATGAGTTATTATGAATTATGATTGGTAGTAGTTGGAATAGCCAACCAGGCGATGCGATTTATGATTCCCGGGATAGCTCTATACGTAATATGTATTATGTTTATAGTCTTATACTCGCGTATAGATTACGATAAACGGCGGCTGTGCGAGTATACCAGGTGGCAGGTGAAGACTATAAATCGTCACACATAGTCAGAACTATTACAGTGCACTCTACTTAATACTCGTACAAATACTCAGGTGTAAATCGGATTGGATTTATGGCGCGAAATTACAACAGCTATAATATAAAGTATATTATAAACATAACAATAATATACATAAATATAAATACATAGGTAACGACTTAATGAAATACGGAGGTGGCTGCAGATAATAATAATAATATGTGCGTACAAAATATACATCGTTATATCATCCCCGTTATCAGATCGGGTTGAACGGTGCGTTTGATAAAAATTTAAAACCAAAAATACGTGTAACTGCAGACGCAAACAGTGTCCGTGGGACATTCGGCATGCAAGGTAGGGCGCGCGTGTCGCACACGCGTTATTATCTACAAGGCATAGGCGCAAAGCGATACACTATACAATATAATACAAGGTAAAAAGGCAGTGTGAATATTATACGATATGAACTGCGATAAGACTTATAATATCAGGTAGGCAATTTGAGGGGGGCTTGGGTGTGCTTAGCACCCAGAATTTTGAATTTAGCACCCCCAAATTTGTTCATGTTAATTTACATTTTAAGCTGATTTCTATAACCATAAAATAACAGAAGAGCTTTAGCACCCCCAGATTTTTCATTGAAATCGCGCCCCTGCAGGTAGGTACCTTATTAGTACCTATACGAGGTGTAAATCGTGTGCGAATCGCAGATTTCAAACGTCGGAGGTACCTCATAGATTCCGAGACCTGCGGCTGGAACGAGCTGCGGACCGATCGTTGAAGGCTGCAGGAGAAAACTAAAAGAAATTAATAACGAATATCGGCCGGTCATGTGCACGCGGCGTTTCGAAAACCGTTGTCGTCCGGCCACGGACGTGCTGCGGGTGCGACAAATAACCGCCTAGAGTGCCGGGTAAAGTCACTTCGTTTAAAAATATATTGCAAGCGTGACAATACCAATGCGTTACCTATGTATCGAAATCAAACGTAGGTACCTAAATATAGCTACACCTACGTAACATTACACTACAATTTACTAATATTATCCACACAAATGTAATATAAATATAAATGTAAAAACACACACACATACACACACACACACACCACATATACATAACATATATATATATGTTATATATATATTATGCACACGTGTATAATAATAATGCACACACATACTAATGGCGAGGAGTACCTGTGCAGTTGTATATTGTGTACTTTGGTAAAAGGGCACATCGGTCATACGCACGTGAACACACACTGACTTATATTGTTATTACTATTATTATTATTATTATTATTATTATTTTTATTATTATTGTTGTTGTTGTTGTATTATACTGGTGGCGTGCGCTCGAAAAGTCGTCGTGCTCATGCGGCGGCCGCTGGTCCGGGACTGTGGAAGCTGTGCGAGCAGTCCCGCCGGCAGGTCAGGGGGCTCATTGATTTTCGGCACCCGTTGTCGTCTCCCCAGCCCGCACTGCCGCGGCCACGCGCGCCCGTCACCACGCGCGGGTCACATTGCACCGAAGCAGAACGCTTCACGCCCAACCAATCGCCGAGTGCATCGATTCCGAAAAATACGCCCCGGTGGCGGCGTCCGTCCCCGGGTTGGGGTGATGTGGGAGGGATGCTGTGCGTGTGTGCGTGTGTGTGTGTGTGTGTGTGTGTGTGTGTGTGTGTGCGTGTGCGTGTGTGTATGAGTGTTCAGGGTGCGTGTGTGTATGAGTATTCGGGGGGTGTGTGGACCACCCTCGCTCCCTGATCGCGGTGGCAGCGAGAAGAGAGCGTTGTTGTAGTAATATAAAATAATTATCGTTCCGGAAGGGGACTGAAGCAGGCAGATATCACCAAGTCGACCGGGAAATGAAAACAATATGGCACGTTGGCTGCTGAAAACAATATTGTTTCGTCGGCCGTTTATTTATAGCCGACTAATGTTCGCGGTCGACGAAGACCGCATAATATTATTTTTAATACCTTACATCATTATAAAGTATCTAGGCATATTATATATCATATATTATTATATATATTATATGTATAACGCAATTTTATTACTGTCGTTATTAACGGTTACCTACTTATTGGTATAGTTGACAAGAAAATAATAAATCATCTAGTCCTTAAAACGTGTTATTGAAATACGACGAGGCGCCAATCGTAAATTATTATGACGTTCGGTATAGATCGGATAGTGAAATTATTACCACATTACGCGTTTACGCGTAAATTCACCATGTTAAGGACACGTTTTCACCGTATATATATGACCGTCTTCGATCAACTATTTAGGTTGCCAATATGACACTTTTGGAAAGTTATTAAATAAAAAATACATCAACTAGGTATATAATATTATAGTAGTAGTATATAGTTACAAAATATTTATAATACCTGATATCATTTTCAAACACGCATACAATGCAAGCTACACACCGGAGTAGTGAAATTGCCTATATTAAACGCCGTCTTTCGTTTCGCTATTGAATATTATCTACAGACTGTCAACGGGCACAAAATAGATACGGGTGTTGGGATGTGTGAACAGTTTGAAACCAATCAATGTCCTCGAATTTTTGACAATGCGTGTTCTGTGTTCTGATTTACATTTACTATGAAAATTTAATTTAATAAACCCATGTACAGTACTACAGTGTAGGTGGAATACATGCGTCAGATAAGGTTATTTAATATTACCAATCAAAGTAATCAAACACATTTCAATACATCGAGAATAATTCTAAAAAATATTTACAGCAATGTATATCGTTTAAAACTACTAGAGTAAGGAATAAATAATGTTACCAAGTAGAGAAGAATATTTTATAGTTTATTTCATATAAAGGTATGTTATAATATAGTATATTATAATATATTTATTTTTGAATCAAGTAACAACAACCATTTGAAAATTAATCAGATCATTAAGAGTATTTGTTGGTTTATAATTTATAAGAAATAGAATATAGATAGGTATGGTTTTTCATCAATACTTTAATATTCAATACAAATAGGATATACATACTACATCCGTACATAATAGTTCATCAGGTTTGGGTAGGTAAATTACACACTTATATAAATATTTTACTACTATTTTAAAAACATATAGGTACCTAAATATAAGTATATTTGATTATAGTTTTAAGTTTTTATTATATTTTTCGACCAAATGTATTGTTTAAAACAATAGAAGTACCTATACTACTTTGGATAATTCATACCTATATTTCTATTATTCAACGGTGATAAACGTTGATATTATTAAATCGTTTCATGTATCTAAGAAATTATTCTAAACTAAATTCTAATATTATTTGTGTATACGTTTTGATTATTATTACTTTAATTATTATTTAAGAATTGAGAGGTTTATCCTCATATCCTAAAACCATAACTTGTTGAATTTTATTCTTAATCCATTTCAATGTTGTTTTATCGTTGTATTCGATACATTTTTCATCACCACGGAAAAAATAACTCGAGTGATGTTCATCCTATGCGAAAAAAAATGAGTGTTTTAAACTTTAAAATCATCATTTTTAATAACATATCATATACGCTTCTCCACTCACTTGCCGAACTTTGAAACTTAATTTATTTTCTTCAACTGTTGGTACATCGATTATGTTATCAACATAAATACTCCATTCGATTTCCCATGGTCCTTTAGTGCGGTATTTTTCAGCTAAAATTACTCGTCTAAAATAATGTTTAAATTAGTAACAAAAATGTAAACATTCAATTGAACATAGGTACCTCAATGTAATAAGTAAGACTTTTTTCCCCTCTGGTAGTAAGCTCACGTGCGCCCAATAACCATCATTTGATAGAGAACGACTCAACATTTTAAACAAATGTAGACCAACAGCTTCATACGTAGAATAGCTTTTCATTCCCTAAAAACATTTATTTTTTATTTTTTTAAATACCCATTTAAATAGTATTATATACAACAAACCATTGGATTGACATATCTTGGAATTCGTGTTCGCATCACTACCTCTTCGCCTGACTCAATAATTCTAAAATCACACAATATATTTTGTGAATAAATTCTCAAATAATGTAGTTTATAATACCTTTTAACTCCATCATAAGCCATTGACACCTTATCGGAAACGTTAGATTTTGACAGGACTGCCAGTAAGTTCCGACCGGGACCTCTAAAGAACGACTCTGCAGCACTCTCGTCCTCTCCACCTTTTGATATTTCATGTTAAATGAATTATCATGATGTAATCAATGTAAATAGGACGAATAATACTCACCAATATGAGGTCTTTGTATTGCACCAGACATAGATAACAAAACTGACATTTCTGTACCTTTGTGAACAGAAATCATTCGTTCCGGAAATATTTCCTCAAAATTCCATTTTTCTACACTTTCAATGGCTCTAAATGAACCTTGTACTTCTTCGATAAAAGGCCCTAAGTATTCCTGTAATAGTAAAAATATAATATTACAATAGTTATTGGCGTGAAGTGTTGAAGAATGAATAATTGTCTGCTTACTTCAAAGTTTAGTTTTTCGTCAATCTCATCCATTTCGTAAATGTTTTCCAATACATCCAAATTAAAAATAGAAACATGGCATTGTTTTAATAACTGCCGTGCGTAATTTTTTAAACCGTAACTAACCATTGACTTAAATGATTCTTTATAAAGTCCTTTTCGTGTTAAGCTATTCACACTAAAATATTTAAATGGATTATTAATATAATTTACAATGAACAATTACCAAATCATACTTGAGATTTACGGCTTTTACGTCACTTAAACGGTTCGAATGGCCATCGAGTATATACAAAAGAGCATCTGTTGCAAAACTATTGGAGCTCTTCAAGGGGCTGAGTTCTGGTACTTTAGCCGAAAAACTTAATTGTACATTAAATGGAGAACAATGGAAATACTCAACAAATACCTTACCAGGGTTTCTCCCCTAAAATATATTCGTTAATTATATTATAAAAAAAAAAAAAGGCGGGTAATTTCTAATTATGTAATATTCTGACTACCTGTATCAATTAAGAATTTACTGGACGATAGTATGGTATTTTATGTATTATATAGAATAACCATGGTTTTGCATAATTTTAAAAATGAATATAAATTTAATAAAGTCTGATAGGTACAATGTATTGACACGGCCACACAAGGGTATTATTACTTCGAATTTATGTGGCGAACTCGCAAACTGGCAACAAAATCCCATTAATACGAGAAAACGAATATAATTCAACAGTACATAAATATTTAATCAATTTACATAAAAAATGTATAATAGACCATGCTAATTATAAACTGGGTAAGAACTGTATTATATACCTAACCATAAGTCATAAGAATAATATTAATTGAATGCCTATATTATTTCATTACGTAATATTTTACGTCATAATATTTGACAGTATTTTTCCCTTGAAACAAAATTGATTTTATTTCATGTTTTATGGAAAGAATTTTTTAAAGTAAAAATTTGCAAAACCATAGGTATTCTGGTTGATTCTCAATCGACACAGGTAAACGAATGATAAGTAAGTACCTAAAATAATCTTTATAAATGAAATGCCGTTATCCTTACCGGTGGTATATTAGGTGCATGAAGTGAACTTACGTCTTGTCTAAATCTCGCATCTAATGGGCATTCAAAAACTGCAAGAAGTGGTGATAAAGTTTTATGCATACTAACCACAAATGTTCTATCGAGTTGTACGGTAAAGTCTTGAAGACTTATATCAAAATATCTAAAATTATTTTAGAAATATAATTAATATCTTACTTTCGTAATTTATTAGAAATGGTAAAAATTTAACACACTTGTAAACGTCGTAATGATTAGAAATTGGTGTTTTAGAATACGATATTTCCAAAAATGGTTTACAATATCGAGGAAATGTCTTACACACGGATGTTTGATACAATGCAGTTTTAAATGTACTGTCCGATAACTGATTGTCCAACTATAGTATTATAATAACATACACATCAAATTTTTAATTATATTATTTTATATATTAAGGGGTCTCACTACCAAGTCTTTTTTTTGTTAAAAACTACTGTTTCTAATTCCAACGATACGTGTCGACAATTATCACGATTTTCATTCTGAAAAGATATTCTGATTGTCCGTAATATACAGGGTGATTTTTTTATCGAAGAACACTCATTATTTCAAAAAGTATTAATGTTTAAGAAAATATTTTTTTACATACTTTCAAGTTGTTAAAAAACAATATTTTTTATTAAAAAATTATATTTTTAAATATTTTTTATCCTTTTAATTTTTTAAGTTTTTTACTTTTTTGAATGACAACATCTAATTTTAATTTGATATTCAAAAACAGAATATTTTTCTGAGTATTTCGATACATAAAAATTGAATTTAGGGCAATTAGTTTATGAGTTATAAGTATTTAAAGTTTAGATGAGCGGAGTAGAGTGGTACGGGGTTACCCCGCGAAATGTTTGTCCTCTACTCCGCTCATCTAAACTTTAAATACTTATAACTCATAAACTACTTGCCCTAAATTCAATTTTTATGTATTAAAATAATCAGAAAAATATTCTGTTTTTGAATATCAAATTAAAATTAGATGTTGTCATTCAAAAAAGTAAAAAACTTAAAAAATTAAAAGGATAAAAAATATTTAAAAATATAATTTTTTAATAAAAATATTGTTTTTTAACAACTTGAAACTATGTAAAAAAAATATTTTCTTAAACATTAATACTTTTTGAAATAATGAGTGTTCTTCGATAAAAAAATCACCCTGTATACAAGGGAACGATCGAGCCACATTTTTAATTTTTGTAATTTAAATTGCAATAAAAATTGTAAAAAAATCAAAAAAAATACAGAATTTCCAACTTAAATATTTAATTAACTAAATACAATTTTAAAAATGTGCCTCGATCGATCCCTCGTACACGTTGTGGAAAATAAGAATATTTTGTCAGAATGAAAATCGAGGTAATCGTTGCGACGTAGGTACTGTTGGAATTAGAATCGTATGTTTAAGTGAAAAATAAGCATTTTTTCATGATCACAATATTATTATATATTGACATGTGTGTGCGAGTGCGTGCGAGAGCTACATTGACCCGCATGGACGCCACACACTAATAATCATTTACGACTAACACATAGATCTCGGGTGGCGACGACGAGATTAGAAATTGCCTAAATGATTCTCCTTAAATCAATGCCATTGCGAGGCCTCTTAAGGATGTTGAAAGCAAACCATTTTTAAGGGGTTGGATTTAGGCAGTATTATATATCTATTGTGAGTTATGTGGGAATGTGTGTATGAGTTGCCCTAGGTAACGCTTTATTTAAATTATGATATACTACGCCTAAGATTCATAGAAATTAGTAATGTACATACGCGCAGTCACACGTCACTAAATTTTGAGATCAAAAAAGTTTCAATATTACCGTACCAAAAAGCGGTAGAAAAATTCACCAAGTACCAAAAGTCTGATTTTAATTTTGAAACATATTTGAATGCCTTATTATATTTTCTAGGTAATGTAGGAAATATATTTTCGATTGTTTGTATTGTTACACACTTTTCTTAAGTTCGCTTTCACGTCTGTTTGTCTGTTTGTCTGTAATCAAATTTTGGGCGCTCGATTTGAGGCACTTTTTGATGATGAAAAATTCTGAAAATTGGTATAGACCTTGGTCTTGGATGACAATACAATAATCCGTTGTCATTTTGAGACCCGGACCTCCAGGTCGGCGATGACGGGTGTGCAAAGTCATCTCCGAGGAAAAAATAAAAACACACTTTTCAAAAAAAACAATACAAAAAAATAATGAAAAATTTACTGATGAAAAATTTAAAAGTGTGTGGTGCTCTTACACTTGAATTATACTCCCAGTCACTATCTTATAAACAGGATTGAACATATAGAAGTGTATGTGAGACTTAGCTCGGCTTTTAATGTTTTGTATGATGCTTCACACACTTTTAAATTTTTCATTATTTTTTTGTATTGTTTTTTTAGAAAAGTGTGTTTTTAAAAATTTTTTTTTAATTAGTATAGACATATAGCTCAAAATTAATTTTCTTTTTTTTCCAAAACTCCCCTTTACCATAGTGTAACTAAAAAAAAATCGAAAATCTATTGCCTACATAACCTAGAAAAGAGAATAAGGAATTCAAATATGTTTTCAAAATTAAAATCGCGCTATTGGTTCTAGGTGAATTTTTCTTCTGCTTACTGGTCTAAATGCACGAAAAAACGACGAAAAAACGATCTGCTCTCAACAGCCCATTAAGTATTTCAAATGCAATATTTTTTTTTTTATCTTTTTTTTCAATATTAATTATTAATAGTTATGTAATCATTATAAACCTATTACACAGTATATTTTACTATTATATAAGTATTATGGAAACTTTTAATTTGAATATAGATAAATTCTAACTGTACTTGTATTCTATGAATTTTGAAGCACACGGTAGTACTTTTTGAAGTAAATTTACATCGAATCCGTGCAGCAGGATTATACGAACGACGAAGATGTCCAAAAAATGGTCTTATCATTTGCATTTTGTCGAAATCCACCTTTGTAAAACATTTATTTAAAATATGTGTTGGAGTTTGAAAGACGTTAAATATTTTCTTACATGGACATAATCTTTTAAATGTGCTTTTTTATCATCGTTTTTCCACATATCTTCCAACCAACATGCAAGTTCAACTGTAAAAGGTTTCCAGACATTTCTTACTCTCACCATCCATTCAGAAGTAGAATCTGTTAAACTTAAATAGGCAATTTCCTCCGTGTGAACACCACGAGAAGTACTCTAAAATAAAAAACTGAAATTAAAAAACCACTAATTAAAAATTTTAAGCCTATCATACCAGAGATAATCCCAGTCCGTCCATGGCTACAATTAAGTCAATACTAGATTGATTATTTTCAATATTTTTACGTGCCACTGCTGCTGCTTTTTCGTCTTGGGTAAAAAGCAATACTCTTTGACCTGCGGCATCCATATAACTTACCCAGTAAACCACAACCTTAGATTTTTTGGTTCTAGGTACCTAAATCAAATTATTAAAACATATAAAACAAAAATATTCACAATATTTATTTAAAATGTTTTACTCTAATAGGTGGTCCCGCATCAGAATCTGAATCACTCGTATCAGTTGAATCGGGCGATTCAAGATGTTGATTTGTAATTAATTTAATAAAATTTAAGTTGATATTTGCAATTTCGGCTGGTTTGATTTGACAGAAACTTATCCTTTTCTGTCCAAATCCATCTTTTTCAAACTCTGCTACATAACTTTTGTTTTTTTTGCTATATGCATTCCAGTAAAGCACACGTTCTTCAGTAGGATCATCCCAAGTATATAATAGAGATTGATGAGGACTTAGTAATGTTACCTAAACATTAATTAGAAATTTGTTGATTATTTATATATTATTATAACTCAAATAAAAGGATATACACATACTTGTCCTAAATTTTTTTGATGAATTTTTAGAAAAATTTCATCACACATATTATCAACTCTTACTGGTGCATCATTTTGACAGAACTTGTGAAAACTTATTAAAAACGGATTTTCGCCTCCACCTGTTATTTTAACTACAAGAGCTCGCTAAAGAAAAAACGAATTATTATCTCAATTTGTATAACTTTCTTATTATTAATTTTACTCCTTTATCCATTCTAAGAACCGTCTGCTCTTCTTTTATAATTGAAAAATGTTGTGATCCGGATTTTCCATCTCGAAGTTTAACAAACATTCTCATTGAATCAGTCTCAGGCCAAAATGGTAATGTCTTCAATAATATTAACATAATATCATTATTAAGATTATTTATGGGTTTAATTTGGTAATACCTGTCCTTGTAAAATGTCTGTCCATAAATCTGCATCTTGATTATCCTCCATGAATCGTAAACTTCTGTTGAAATTATTTACCACAGAGAAATTTGGTAAAAATGTGACGATTGTTGTTAAATGAGGGCATAAGTGAGATAAAACTGGCTTCATTAAAATTCTGTACTTTTTCTGGCGTTCTTTATCTTTACAAATTACAAGTCCAGGACAGTAAACTGTATCCATTGAAAATGCTGAAGACCAATTTGAATGGTACGCCCTAAGTTTAATACATCTCTTTTTTAAGCGTTTATATGAAAACAATAATGGTTCTTCAGTGTGTGATTCATACACAATATCTGATCGTGATCCCTAAAATATAAAATAGTATTGATCCACATGACATTTTTAAGCTTTGGTATAGATAAATTTAAATATTACCCTTAATTGTAATGGTAATCCTGTCTTATTTACAATCCAATATGGTGAATGTATGAAAATACGACAAGAATCTTCATTTGTAATTTTTATTGCAATTTTCAAATGTTTGTTACCACCGTCAGTATCATGTTCAGTACTCATGTTTACAGTTTTTTCGTTTATATCTTTTCGCAAGTTAAAGCTTCCAGACCACGATATACCAAGATATGATGGCACAATTAAATCAGTTTTCAAAACCCTATGTGTAATATTTAACATGTAAACATCAATTTTTTCGGAAGCTTCAATATGGTGCCTGAAATTTGGAAAACTGAATTCTATAGCGAACGGGAGAAAATTATGTATGACTACTGGAGGAACTGCTCTTAGAGTATAATTTGGCACTGTTCTTGAAGCACGGTTAAAAACTGGTTCTCCTTCTTCACAAACAACCTAAATAAAATATGTAACTAGTATAATATAATAAGGTTAACCAGATAATAATTAGATAGGTATGTTCGTATCTCACCCGAATAGAAAAATTTGGTTGTTCGTCAACTTTAGATGTAGCACATACTAATTCTTTTGCACAACTGGTATCAACGGACAAATCTGGCCACCAAACACCACTATCGCTCACAAGATAATTCCTAAAATAATTGTTTTACAAAATGTTACTTAATAAATACAGGCTTCTTGGTTATAAATATTAAAATATATAATATTATATAGGTATACTATAACTTACTGCAAATTAGCAGGAGATAGGAAAAGTTTCGAATGATATGCTAAAGCTATTGGCACATTAAAAATTGATCCAGCTTCAAGAATTGCCAACGTACATGTTGATTCAAAAGGATTGTCAGACTCCTCTACAACTCCAGTATCCATTTCAAAAGTATCTATTGCTTCAGTACGGTTATAATGGATCATCAAAGGGTATGATGTGTCATTTTTCAACTGAAACATAAATCAGTCGCTATAAAATTATAAAATAAAATAATTAATATAGTTGTATACCATTAAAGGCGATCTTATTGTTATTATGTGGCTCAGCTTTTTTGACACTACAGATACCATAATCCAATACCGTGTGTCATTTTTGACTGGAGAAAGAGCATGTAATTTATTGCTTGTTCGTTTTGGACAAACCACAATTAAATCATCAAAACCTGTACATTTTTATTTGATTAGAACATATATATATAAAACAATTAATTAACTTTTACCTTCAACTTTTATATTGAGTTGATAGTCAGTAATTTTCTTGTACATCATTTCACTAGAATTGTCATCAATATTTTCATGATTATTTTTTTTTGTTAAATTATTTACAAAAGTACAATCGTTAGACATGCTAGAACATAAAAAGTATAATGTTACTTGTTAAAATTTAAAGTTCATAAATTAAAATAATCTGATAATGTTACCTTTGTAAAGTACCTATAGTACAGACTTATATTTATTAAATATACAATTATATTAATTGCAAATATGCATACAAATATTTATATACATATATATATAGGTATGCAAATATGTATTTAAAAAAATAATTTCAGTCATAGGTACTTATACATTATTTTTTACTAACCTTTGTCTGGATATTGAAGATGTTCTAGATCCATCAATTGCTTCTAATATTTGTTCTAATCCTTTCTGAAATTAAAAAACATAAATCACATATTTTTTTATTAATTATTAACTCAATAATTAAACAAACTAAAATGTGTTTTTAATTGTTTGATAAACAAGCTAATAATATTAAGGAAAAAAATCTACAATCATATTAATTGTTGTTGTATTTCAATAAGTTGATTTCATTTTATTGTATACCTACTACTTATAATAAATCATATAAATTTAACATTACACTATAAAAATATAAATACAATAAATGCGATAAAATAATACAAGTTTTAATTGAATAATTCAAATAAATATTATTACTTTTATCTAATTGCCATACTAATAAATATTAAAATAATAAAATATATTCTATGCAATCTATTTTAGGTATCTAGGATCTAGATAACAATGATAATGATTAACTATTAAGGTTGTTTTATTAATTTTAAGTATACAGAGTGCAGTAAATAATGAATCTGCATACAGGTATGCATATGCCAGTCGAGTTTAATAAACTTTAAGTCAATTATATGATTATATTTATATCAATTAAAATAATATATTAACATGTATTGATGGATATCAAACAATTTGACAATTAACTTCAAATTATGGTTAAAACTATTTTTTTAGTTATCAATAGGTTAGTTTTAAAAAAATATGACAATAACAGTTAATGTAACAATAAAAACTAAACAAAAGTCTTATAATCAAATTTTAATAATGATGAAATTTAAGAGGACATTATACCCCAAATGTGTTGTCTCAATTTTACTAACACAGAACATAGAACATTTTACTTTCAGAATAATCTAGTTTAATTTGTTATTTTTAATATTAAAGTGAATTGACTTATTATCAAATGTATAGGTAAAAATATTATCTATGACCAAGTGCAGGCTTGTTTTATCTCATAACTTGCTTTAAAATTAAAATATTAAAAAATCCTACTTGTGGCCCTAGATAATATTCTTACCTACCTTTAAATTTTATAAGATTCACTTAAATATTAAAAAAAATATAATAAAATAGATTATTCTGGATGTAATATTTAATTTTTTGAGCGTTATTAAAACGTGAACAACACAGAACGTTAAATTAAACATGCTCTGAGAATCACAAGAGTTAGGGGTAGTATCAGAAAGTGTATTCAATTGCAATTGCTTTAACTGCTTAACAAAAAGAAACTTTAATGTCATATTGTGATTTATTTAAAAATGGTTAATGAACAAAGAAGAAAAATATCTTTTTATGCAGTTGTTTGTAGGTCACAAAATGTATTTCCACAATTAATACCCCTTTAAAGGCACCTAAATGATTTACTACTAAATAACCCGTTCGTTCAACTTGGCAAAAATAGTGATCCAATAGGCAAAAACTATATTATATTGAAAAGTTTTTTTAAAAATTATATCAGTTGTCAAATTCCAAGATAAACTAGACATGTTATAGTATGATATGAATTCACAAGAACTCAAATTAGTAGCTATCAAAATGAAGCTTCCAAAGCCGGTATTATACTGGTTCGTGATCGGTTGACTGACAAATGCTTTCCTTTGATGTTTACAGACTTATAACAAAATATGTCGAACCAGTGTAATATTGACTTAAGAATGATTTTGGTTTTTGTTTCGATACATTTGCGGAACTATATCGTATATATATATACGATACATTTGCTGAACTATATTGTATATATATATACGATACATTTGCTGAACTATATCGTATATATATATATACTATTAAAGATGTGTACATAATAATATTAATAGTCAATGTTTAATAATTGAGATATTTTGTACATTAGCATATTGTAATGATACCTACCTACTGATGAAATTACCTTGGTATAATTTTATTAATTTACAAATAAATGTATACTTGAAGTATAGATTTTAATACATTTTAACTAAATGAGCCATTACATAGTAAATTTGTTTTCCTCCATTATCAGATTATCTTAAACATTCTATATTTTCAAAGTTGCAATTCACCGGTTTAACTGAGAAAATATAATAGTGTAATAGGTAATAAGATAATATTATAGAATGTTTTTTAATCATTATTATACTTATTTTTATTATTTATAAAAAAATAAAATAAAATTTAAATTATAATGAAAAAATATGAACTCTTATGTAATGTAGGTACTAATTATACAAATTGTAAATAATCAAAATTAATTATAATAGTATGGTAGATAGCTTACTATGTAAATAATAATTTAAATAATAATTGCAGGTATAACATTTAACATTTAAATCTTTTTCTTTTTAAATTATCATATAAATATAGTGAAATGTATATTATTATTTACCTCAGTTTTTTGATATAACATAACAATAGATCTCACTGCAAGATCATTAACAAGAACAAAACTTTCAGTTGAATCACAATCATCAGTTTTTGGATTACACAACGATTTTATGAGTGTATCAATAACGGATATATTAGCTGGAGTAAATGATACTTCTAGCCTCTCTGTTTCAAAAATGATATACGTTGATGTTTCTAGTCCTTCAGAATCATTTTCCAAACCAGAATCACTAGAGTAACCTTAAAAATGCCAATGTCAAAATTAACTCAGTTACTTAAGTTGTTTATAATAAATTATTTCTCTTAAAAATTACTTATTTTTTTCTTTATCCTTTCTTGACTAATATTTCTGGATTCCTGTTCAGCTCCACTTTCATCACTTGAATCTGAATTTGTTAAGTCTTCATCACTACATTCACTGTACAAAATGTATTCAAAATAAATTGCATGTTTTTTAAAATATTGTTCATACCATTTAACATACTCAGATATTAAATGTGTAATAGCTTTAGCTAATTTATCCATAATTCCTGTTTCCTGATCTGAATCTGAATCATCAGAGTACCATTTTTCAAGTGAAGTTTCTATATATTATAAAATATTTTATTTATATTTTATTAATAATTAAATATTATTTTAGGTTCTTATAAGTTATATTTATATATATACTAAATAACAATTAGTACTACAATAATTACCCCTTGACTTCACTGTTTTTCTAATGAATTTCATTTCAGCTTCACTTTCATCATCTGAACTTTCACTCTCACCTTCCACAATAGATTGGTGAGCTGATTGTACCAATACATCACCCAAATCCATGTTTTTTACATTGAACTTACCCAAGAAACCCTATGAATCAAAAAACATATTTATCATATTTACCATATTTAATACAAATTTTGTTTATTATTGCTGGTTACATACTTTCAGTTTTACATTCCAAGGCTCAATAAACGGTTCCCAAACACTCAAATTACAATTAAAGTATGAAGCTTTTAAATTTAGACCCCCTAGAATTAAAATATATAGATAATAAAATATAATTAGATACAGGCATACAGCTCACAAACTTTGACATACATACCTTTTAACTTAAACTGATCTGACCAATCTTTTACTTGAATTTTTAATGATGATTTTAACATGATCATAGGAATGTCCTCTAAATCTAGTTCTTCTAGTTCTAGAGACACGTTAATGTCTTGTACATACAGTTCAAGATTTTCTGATTTCACATCCATAGTATCCGAAAACTTTGATTGGAAAAATGAAAAAAATGTTCTTTTAGGTACCAATTTGTTAGGTACAGTACTAGGTACTATGGGTTTTGGAGTCCATAAATCATCATTTTTAAACTCCCGATAAGACGATCCATCAAAATCAGGATCTTCATCGTAATTAAATTCCATTAAGTCAATGGCCTTTAAAATAAAATCACATTTATATTAATTATTATTTTTAAACAGTTTTGAAACATTAAAAAAATATATACATACATTGAGAATAATGTGAACTGTACTAGTTGATAAATGTACATTTAGGGGACTAGAACGAATTAAAATTTCTATTGCATCATGGTCTCCTGATTTTAAAGTTCTTGAAAACTCTATGTCACATGGATGCAAAACCTAAAAAAATATAAACAACACATATTAAATATATTTATGATATTTTTACTATCATAATATACAATGTTCATACCATCTTCTCAGCTCTTCTTTTTTTTGACACTGCTAAAATATGAAAATTTGATAATGAACAAACAAGTCTCTCTTCATGGCCAGGATGACGACCATAATCTAAAAGAAACTCTGTTCGACATAAAAGTACTTGATCTCGAATGTCTAATTCTTCTACTCCGGGAGGTAATATTGCTATTTCAGGACGACCAAACCGAACAGATATAGTTAAAGCTAAATAATAATAAAATAGTTGATTAGTTGATTATTCAGCAAAACTCAAATTTATATTAGTATAATTTATTTATTTATTTTACCTGACTGCTTTTCAATATTCATTGGTTTTCTCTCCACTGATCGCTTTTCATCTGGGTATTTTCTATGATTATCTACATTAGCCATTGGAGATGCTAAGGTTCCATCAGTATTTTTTCTTTTTATTGGTAAAGAGTCCAATACAAATTGTGTTAATTCCACAACAAAAGGAATAGAGAAATTCAATCTGGTTTTATCCAAATGAATATGAATTGTTCTATCACCTGAATATGTCTTTTCAAAAGATAAATCAAATAATGGTGGAGTTGATACAGATATATGTACTTCGTTAGATGAATCTGATGGACCAACAGGTTCAAAAATCCTAAAAAAAAGGGCTTAATTTGTATTGAAAAGTTTTAAATATTATTATAACATTAAATTATTAAATATGACTAACATTTTTTCAGATGTATTATGTCTCCTGGTGTCTTCTAACATACATCTTTGTACTGTAGTACTTAAAACTACTCTATCGTCTGAAAACATATCTATCTTAATATTTATCTCGTCCAAATCAAATCTGCACAATGAATGATTTATATCTCTAATTGGAGAACTTAATATCTGAAAAGGTTTTAGTTTTAAAATAGTAAAATATTTTATGAATCTATTATTAAAATAAATATATGTATATATATTTACTTCATCTGAATTTGCAAAAAGAGCAATTTGGATACCATCTATAGAAAATTTGAAATCAATTTCATGAATTGAGGTTTCATGATTGAAAAACACTTGTATTTTTTTTAAATCTTGATCTTCCAAGATCCCAGAAACATGTGGCATCATCATATACAACATTTCTTCGATACAATGACCATACTCAAAATTGTCTGCCCAAACTAGTAAGAATGTTGCAAAATCTTTCTGCCCCAGATTAATTTGAATATTGTCAATTCCTCCATTCATCCGATATAAAAGTTTGTTTGTAGTATTTCTTTTAATGTTCAAACGAATTCCAAAAGATTCTACCATTGGTTCCTATAAAAAATATAAAATTAATTATTTTATTCTATAATAATATCTAGTATTTAATTAGCTATTGAGGTACTTGAATAACGAGTGTTCCATCTAATGTCATAATAGCTCTAGATACATTAATTGCATCCCAATTAGCTAAAATATTATCAACAATATCTAAATTGTCATAATCTTTTTTCAATTGCTCTTTAAAAAAGTTTTCCACCGTAAGATCTCCTAAGCTGCATAAAATAACATTAGGAGAGGTAGAATTCTGTGGAAATAGTACTACAGGAAAATGTAAACATATCGACAAATGCATTTTACTCTTCCATCCATTTCGAAAATCTGGAGTAAGCGGAAATAAAACATTACGAAAACGTCGACTAAAATCAACAAGTTCTTCAGAAATGATTGGATCCATGAAATACTAAATGAAAAAGAATAATTTAAATAATAAGGTTAAAATTGATACAATAGTTATTATTTTCAATTTTATATTAAATACATACTTGAAAATCTAATAAAATACTGCATAAAACTGTTATATGTACTTGTCCTATGTACAACTTAATACTCCCATCTGATTTTACATCATCTGTCTGGGCTTCAATGTTTGTTTTGTAAAGTCTGGGATTATGGCGTACATATTTGAATTCCAAAAGCTTATCTGCGTCTGTATATAGTAGCTATAAAATATTTTTATTCATATAGGTATTTAAATGTTTTTAAATATTTTTTAAAATTATATTTTACCTTGGGATACAAAGTCATTCGAGACAAATCATCAATGCTCATATTCATCACATAAAATCTAAACACCATCCGATCATTTGCTTTAAACGTGCAATCACTTTCTAAGCCACCAATCTAATTTTAAAATGTACATTAATGAATATTATATAGCTATTTAGGAACTCGGCTTAAGAAAACTTTACCTTAACGTCCAAAAATTCAAATTCAGTATCACAAATCAACATTTGAAATTTTGTAATTCTAGCAGAATAACTAAACTTTGTTGCTCCTTGTGGCACAGGTGGATCATTGTTAGAAAAACAATTGTTTACACAATTTTGAATATTTTCAATTGTTAAAGATGAAAAAATACGTCTATTACCAATTCTAAAGAAAGTATATTTTATAAATATGGTGAAAAAAAATGGTTCTTCTGAGATTGAAAAACTCACTTTTCTGTAATATATTGCATAAATTTGTAAAATTTTATGAATGAAGTTCTATGAAACACACATGATAAGTGATTTAAATCTAATACAAGAGACTTTTCTACACTGTGAAAATGACTTCTAAAATCAGGACAATCAGCTTTTACCTAAAAATAAATGTACTCAATTATACTATTACAGAATTATATACCAACAAGTCGAAACTTTCATACTTTTCTGTAAAGCAAATTAGTAGATTCTTGTACTAAAGAATTGGTTGTTATTGAAAATAATACAACGGTATGACCACTTTTGCAAATATGTTGTAAATCAGATAGATAAATTGATCCAATTGACATTTGTACAGCTGGCCCATATTCCATAATTGCCAAATCACAACAAAAACGTTTAAATGTCAAATTCAAAAAAGAATTTTCTACTATTTCATTCGAACAATAGAAATCAATAGAAATCTAAAAAAAAACATATTAATAAACAAGGATACATTTTAAATTAAAAAAAATTTACTTCTCCAATAACACATCTAAAAAGAGATGTTATAGTATTATTTGGAGACACATTATCATCAAAACCTGGTAAATCGACTGTACGAGCCCAGAGTTCAGCAAATTCCTCATCACTAATTTCTGACGACACGATACTTCTATAAAAATAATAGCAAGATTTAGTTCCTCATATGTAATAAAACAATTCTGATATCAAGTTCACTTGGTTACTACATTTTTTTCTACATCCAATTTTATTGTATTTTATACTTACATATATTTTACATGATTGTATCATATTAAATAAAATCACTTATAGGTATTAAAATAAAATAAACCAAGTTGAGAGGCCGTCGTTTGTGTTGTTTCCATTTTGCATGGTAATCATATTACCAAATTTGTAGAGGAGAACATACTCTATTAGAGTGAAGACATTTTTTTTTCATATTTTTATTTGATATTGAGTTATTAGTAAGTACATGAATCATTTCAATAATATATAATATACAATAATTTAAATTCATTTTAAACTAGTTTTAAAAAATCATAAGATGAAAAACTCTAGGTTCAAACATAAGCATACAATGGTGGGGGGAGGGGTAAGAAGGGTTACAATTTTGTTTAGTCCCCCTCATACATTTATTTTAGTAATATTTTTAGAATATATATTGTGAAACATTATAGGCTGAATCAAAAATAAATTCAGCACACTACGACTATGCTTTCATGGCAATAATGACACATACTGGAAAGAATATTTCTTCATTTTCATGTTTAAACATTGAAACATTTAAACTCCCGTAAAGTGAGGATCTTCCACAAGAATATACAAAAAAAGGGAGTCCTTTATCCAACTTAATTTTTGGAGCTAGAGGCCGTGTTCAATGGCTTAAACCTTAATACTAATAATTAATAGATTAATAGGGAGCCATTGATTTAGAGTATTTTGCCTATCAGTATACAACAGTAAAAGCATTTTGCAAATTTACATATTTAAAGACAATTATTAAATAACCGGTCAATATAATAAATTATTGAAACTAAATAACATATAACATATTAAAATGTTTACATATTTTATAATATATATTACATGTGCCTATAGTCTATACACTGGCTATACCTGTAGCCACTTGCTTATATGTACTTATAGGCCATATAAATGAGCTATATGACCTATATTATTTTGTAAAATATTAAGAAAAAAAATCTTGACTTAATCTACTGTATAGTAAAATTATGTTTTATCTAAACAATGTTTAATTAGCCTAATATTTGTATAACATACCTTTTGTCTACAGCTTTAAATGCTTTTTTTACTTCGGCTCTTTCTTCAGTTGATCTGGTACTAATGCCCTTAAATTTTTGATACAACGCCAATGTCGATTTCAATTCTTGTAATTCTTCCATATTTTGATGCAAATTTATCTTTTTAATCAGATTGATTTTAAATTAAAAAAATAACATTATTTATAGTTATATTGCAAAATTAATCAAATATTTAGATCACTAACCATATCTAATGCATACACTTCATTATCATCACTATAATGTTTTTTCAATGTTGCTGAAGAAACATGGTTAATAGGTATTGGTGTATTTTCGATGAAGTCTAAAATGGAGTAAATCTTTTGATCAGATAAGTTGAACCTAACACTTTGTACAGCTATATTAATTTTTCTTTTTGCTAATTGTTTGTATTCTGGTCTTATGCTATTCGATACAACAATTTGTGTAACAGTCTTTCCCAAAAGGTGCAATGATGAATCCATTTCATTCCTTAAATTTCTCCAATCGTTTCCTAAGAACCACAACATGCATATAAGTTAACTCATATTGATAGCTTTTAATAACCTAACAGATATTTAAAAAATAAAAAATAAGTTGCAAAATTGTATACTAGGAATTCTAAAAGGGTTGTAGCAATAACTAAAAATATTAACCTGAATTACAAAATATTAATTGAAATCCATCAATATCAATATGGTATCGATCATATAATTTTTCCTCCATTTCCATTTGTGTGACATCATCTAAACAAATGGTTTCTGGTTGTAAGTCACTTTTGATTTTGAGCCCACCAAAATCGATCACCATTATATTTTCACCCCTATCATAAGAATATATTATAATTTATAATAAGTACAATTAATTTCAAATTAAACTATTACATACCTTTGAATAGAGCCAAATTCTGGTATTACAATATATGGTAATTGAAGATCAATGTTTAAAAGAATTTTTCTAAACTTGGTTTCTGGTCTGTCTGAATTGAATAGTTTTACAAATGTTTTAGAAATTGTCTTAGAAAACTTTTCAATAGTAGATTCAATGTTTATTTTTTGATTGTAATAAAAGAAACTAAGTAGTGCAGATATGGCAAACTATATAAGAAAAAAAAACAGACAACTGTTATAAGAATAATAAGTTATCGATTTAAAACCTACTTCATGATAGACAACTTCCACAGATTCTGATGTAATATTCAATCCATAATCTGCTTCTGAATTGAGTGGATTTTTTTCAAAGTCAATACTCAAAAAATATTTTGATGAATTTCCTAGTGATATTACATGTCATATAATAATTCAATTTTAATTTTAACTACAAAATATTTACCTCTCATCGCACAAGTATCAATTATCGGAACCAGACTATACTCAACAGAAGCTTCAACATTTAAGCTTTCAACTCTCGTAGATATTTTGTATGCTTTAGCGGATGGTCTAGTTTCAAGACTGCTCATTAAATGGCCAATTGTGATTACCATTAATTCATTTGAACCACTTATTAAACTAACTAGGCAGTTAGCTATTGTTAAATTTATCTTATGTTCTAAACAAATTATTTTATTTTATTGTATACCTAACTAATAAATAATAATTGTAGTGTTCCAACATACCAATGTATTGTTTAGGCTTATCCTGTATAAGTGTATCTGATCCCCCGGTTTTACACAGTAGATCATTAAGCCGATCTTTTTCTGATTGACTAAGTAAATTCCAAAATGTCTTAGATTTATCGGATGTTAAACATAGGCGATACCTGGGCTTAGAATTTATTGGATCCCACCATTTTGACTGAGATTCTTGAATTGTTACACTTTCCGGATTCTCTTCACAAAGCTATTTAAATTACATTTAATACAACTTCTTGAAAATAAAATTTAATATCAAACCTCAATTTTAGCATGTTCTCTTGCTAAAACTAAATTAAAAATATCCAATTCATCTTCGCGCATTTGTAAATCTATTTTTAATTCAGTATCATTTGGATTTACAAGAACTTTTTTGTACACATTTATGTAACTCTTATAATTTTTCCTGAAACACACATAAATATGTTACTTATAATAAAATTATACAAGTACAATTTTGTTTTAATTATTTATTTATCCAAACAATTGTTTACCTATGCATTTTAATTTTGTTCCACAGTAATGTAACTCTCTGTCGTAAAACACATTTATAAGCGTATATCCACCAACTTTTACTATCTTTTAGTACAGTAATTGTAGGTCGAATATCTCGAAATAATCTAATATAGACACACAAACCAATTAAATTAAGTCAAGTTATAATATTTTTAGTTCTCACTTTATAGTCCACTAAAAGTTATATCATATTTTTAAATGCATACTGTAAATATATTTGATTAGCTTTATAGATTGTAAATACATTATATTTTATTCTATAATATATATAGTTATATATTCTGTTTATCATCATATTTAATTATTTCCTATTACGTTTTTACTGTTTTTTTTTTAAATTTAATACACCATTCTTGTTGTGGAATTTTAAAACTATAACCTTGAGCCCAGAATATACTCAAAATAACTGGTTGGCTGAATTAAAAATGAATTCATTTAATTAAAAAATTAACACTTATTAATTAAAAAATACAAGGGGGTTACAAGGCTTGGTATGATGAAAGGGCAAACAGGAAAGAAATGTAATTAATAAAAGGACAAACAGTAATGGTTAAAAAATATGTGAATGGATACCTGGTGTAGTTGTTAAGAAGGCAGAAACTCCAAGTTCATATATAATAAAACAAGAAAATGGGAGAATCGTTAGAAGGAATTTATATAATTTAAGACCTAGTAGAAATAAATTTGTACAAAAAAGCTGTAATATGGCATATGATTTATCTAACTATATTACAGACATAACTGGTGGAACACAAAATTCAGATAATGAGAGGAATCAGGAAGAAAGAGAGGAAGTTAATCAAAATATAGAAATAAGGGAGGAAATTAATCAAAAAGAAAATATTAAAGGCCAAATTCAATCAACAAGAAGTGGTAGATCTGTAAAACCACCCAAACGATAGCCCTTAAGGAATATGATGTCCTAATTAGTAAATAAATATTTAATTGGACCCTTTGTCAACATTGTTGTTATAAATTTATTATTTATTCATAGTTTATTATAGTTACTTAATAGTTTTATATTCATTGGCTTAACATTATTGTCATCAATTAATTATTTATTAATAATGTATTATTGTTTCTTAATAGTTATATGGTTATTTGATTTTATAAAGTGTTGTTTTATTTTCAAATCTTTAATTTGTTTATTTAATGTTAATAACAATAATGGATAAAGAGAGACATTATGTTGTATATTATTATTATTATTATTATCATCATATATTGCTGTTAATAAAGTTTAGTTGTTAACCAGCACTTGTCGTTTGCACAATATACAAATTTTATATACATGGTGTAACTGAAAGACCTGACAAATAAAAAATAAAACATTTAGACTAGTTAAACGTCTGAAAAAAAATATGAAAATTATATGAATAATTTAAGATTTACTTTGTATAAAAAATTATTAAAAAGAATATTTTGAAAAAAGTTATTACATTTCGATTTAATTGACTCAAAAAAAAAAAAAAAAATTATATTTAAAAAATGTCTTAATTTAAATAAATGTTTTACTATCAAAATTTTTCTAAATGTTAGATAAGTATTTCAATACAAAAAATTAAATTTTAGATGAGTAGTCTATGAGTTATAACTTATAAGTGTTTAAAGTATAGATGAACGGAATGGAGTGGTGCGCGGTTACTCTGGAAAATGTTGATCCACTATTCCGCTCATCAAAACTTTAAGTACCTTTAACTATTCATTTTATAGGTAAATCATAAACTATTCATCCTAAATTTGATTATTATGTATACAAGGTGATTCATTAAGCGTAAAACACTCAATATCTCAAAAAGTATTAATGTTTTTGAAAATATATTTTACATAATTTCAAGTTGTTAAGAAAACAACGTTTTCATTAAAAAATTATATTTTTAAATATTTTTTATCTTTATAATTTTTTAAGTTATTTACTTTTTTGAATGACAGCATAGAGTTTTAATTTCATATTCCAAAGCAGAATATTTTTCTATGTATTTTGATACATAAAAATTGAACTTAGGACGAGTAGTTTATAAGTTATAAGTATTTTAAGTTTAGACAAGCGGAATAGTGGATAAACATTTTGCGGGTTTAACCCCATACCACTCCACTCCACCAATCTAAACTTTTTTTTTTTTTTTAATAGAAATTTACAATCTATACCTTAGGCACAATAGGTAAATGTGATACAGAATATACATATAAGGTATCAAAACAAATTAATATTAATAATAATAACAGTTTTCTAAACTTAAAATACTTATAACTCATAAACTACTCGTCCTAAGTTCGATTTTTATGTATCAAAATACTTAGAAAAATATTCTGCTTTGGAATATGAAATTAAAACTCTATGCTGTCATTCAAAAAAGTAAAAAAATTAAAAAATTATAAGGATAAAAAATATTTAAAAATATAATTTTTTAATGAAAACGTTGTTTTTTTAACAACTTGAAACTATGTAAAAAAGTATTTTCAAAAACATTTATACTTTTTGAGATAATGAGTGTTTAACGTTTAATGAATCACCTTGTATATCCGAAATACATGAAAAATATTCTGCTATGAAATACGAAATTAAAACTAGATGCTGTCATTAAAAAAAGTTAAGAAATTAAATAATTTTGAGGATAAAAATAATAAAAACTACCTATATACATATTTTTTAAATTTTGTTTTTAACGTTTAAACACCATGTAAGATTTGTTTTCAAAAACATTTATAATTTTTGAAGTAATGAGTGAACACTCATCAATGATGAAAGAATCATCTGTATTCTGTATGTAAAAAATAATTAAATATTGATTAGAACAAAAGTTATTTAATTTGTCAGGTCATTCATATTATACCTTGTACAATATGTACATATTACAAGGTTTATAATAAAATATATGTAAATATATGTATAAATAAATAATAATAATAATATATACATTAATATTTTTGTTCTATATAACTTCTTATACTTTATATAAGTATATTTATCTGATAAATTAGACTTCCACCTGTTTCTTTAAATAATAAATAAATATTATTATTATTATATTAATGTATTTTTACTTAATGAATTATGATTAGTATTTTGTATAAGATTTTTGAAATAAATAAGTAATACCTACTGTAATACATTTGATAACTATTTTATATTATATATATATATATATATATATATATATATATATAATATATTTATATATTATTATAAATGTATTAACCTATTAATCTCTGCTAATTTCATAAACTCTGCAGTTTCCATCAGTGCTACAAATTGTTTTCTAGACATTTGTAAAGCTGCGTCCTGGAGAACAAAGTCAACAAGTAATTTAGGAACTCTGACTTCATTTGACTTGTTGACAATAATTTTGATTTTTAAAACGACTGGTTTCAATACTAATTAAACAAAAAAAAATATTGAATAAGTTAAATAGCCTATATAAATAATATACCCATCAATTCGAAATACTCACTAAATTCCAAGGGTTCTTCATTAATGTTGAAATTATTAAGACCTGATCGCATCTTATCCTGCCAATCTGATACCATAGTTTTATTAGTATACAACAAAGTTGAACACATTGTGTTACAATAAAATGAAGCAGAATCAATTTTGACGATTTCATACACCGAAGTCTGCCCATTTTGTTGTGACAAAATTGGCTTCCACTTGCTGAAATTAAAAAATAGTTAAATCATAAAAGTTCATAATATGTTTTCATTAAATAAAATAATATACGACCTGTTGGTTGTTTCCAGTGAAATTGTTTGTATACATAGACCTAAAGCTCTCGGGGAATCTGTATTAGTCATTGAATCTTCAAATCGAATATGAACACCTCTAATATATATTTGCAAATTATTCATAACGGTTGTTATAAGAGTTTCGAGAAACCCGCCATTTTCCATAGAACCTAATTATATGTATGAATAAAATTAATTTTTCGTAACTATAAAATATTATGTACCTACCTATAGGTAAATGCTATATAAGTCTAAAGACCTATTACTATTAGGAACTAATTAATATATGCACACTAACCATTTCCGAATATTGATAAATTGTCGATACTTTCTAAAATTCTTTTCTTCGCAGCTCTCGCCAAACGTTTTTCCAATTCTGTATCCCATTCTCTATCGATAACTTGCCCCGCGACTATGAATATTTCCTAAAATTTAATAATTTAAAATTTAGTTTATTGATAATAATTCGAAGTGAAATTGTAATTATATTTTAATACTTCGATTTTTATGACTACTGGTTGGCTTGAAAGTCCATTCCACGGTATGTTCACATTGAATTTTCCTATTGATCCAGCTTTCACTTCTATAGGCAGTCCAAGTTCGTACTAAAATCGAAAATATCATAATATTTTTTATTTGAACATCAACAAATGCAAATGCCTTACCAAAGCTTCGGTTTTTAACTTCAAATTTGACAGAAAGACATTCCCTCCGAATATGCCAACATTTAAGTTTTCTAAGTCCAAATCTTCGATATACTTGCCCAAGTATCTGTTCAGTAACGATGCAACAATACCCTCAAACATGATGGTTTAAGGATATTTGCATAAAGGCGATGTTATTTTACTCTTTCGCGTACATATTATACTCAAAAATGATTGTAAGTGAAAGAGTTCCGTATGGAACTTAGGACTACCGACTAAGGCATGTGGTGAACCCTAGCGAGGAGCTTTGAAAGTTCGGACATTATTGATCCGTTTAACACGTGGGAACGGGCGCGTTGACGTCATTCGGAAATAATAATATATAGCTAATACGGAGAATTCAAAAATACATAAAATAATAAATCTGCTAAAAATACTTCAAATTCGTACAAACTTTATTATAAATACAATTCTAGTTAATATTTATGTATTTAATAAATAGGTACCTAGGTACCTACCTTAATAAATTACAAAAACTTGTATGCAGGTTTATTCAACAAGTTACAATTATTGAAATATTTAGAAAATAAGATTGAATTAAATACGATTATATTTATTAAATAATATTCACCATTACTCATTTGGTAAAAATATTTATTTTAGACCAAACTTTTTTGTTTTACAGATTGAAAATGTAAAAAAAATAATGATTACCTACATTTTAATTGAGTCTTATGGTAAATACCTACTATAATTAGAATAAAAATATATTTTGTAAAATAAGAGGAACAAATTATATTTAATTTAACAAAAATATTATGTACCATTTGGCATATAATAACATTCCAATTGTTTCTGAATAAGTCTGATAAAAGAAGTTATAAGTTGTGTTTATTAGTTTTTTTATGTTGAAATAAAATAGACAATAAATAAACCAATCGGAACTCGGAAGTTATGGGTAGGTAGGTACCTCGTACCTATATAGGTCTATATTTGTTTTGTATCCATACATTTTTTGAAACATAAATAAAAAGGCAGTGATATTATTTACGAGTATTGAGGACCACTTAAAAACTTCCTACGACCTTGTTGCATATTGTTCGAGGAACATCAATATTAATTCATATTAAAATAATATGGCTATGTCATCAACAATTACGGGTTAAAATACCAACATTATTACTAAATACTAGGGAATATGATTTAAGTTTCCCTACAATATATGTATAGTTATTAATTGTTAATTGTTTTAGTCTGTGTTGTATTTCAAAATAAGTATGTGTTTTCTAGGTAGTTTCCTGTAGTTAAGGTTAACAACGAATAAACAATTACCTATTCAAACAATTGTTCCGGGCCTTGACAAAGGTTTAATAACTATAATAATTTACCATACATAATGTACCTATGGTCTGTGTTGTATTTTTTACATAAAACGGAAAAAATTGTATATAAAAGCAAGAGAACAACAAATCTGTACTTAGTGTTAATTTTAGAGGTTCTAACTTCTAGACTCTATTTAGTTGTCACTATTGTCAATACGACTTTATGAGATATTAATTCAACGGTTAAAATGCAAAAGGTGGTTTTTATATGTATTTTTGCGATCATCTGCCAAACAGTATTTGTAAGCGTGTTACACTTTTTTATTCGTAAATAAAACAAAATATAAAATAAAACTGAAAATTAATGCTTAACAAAATACTTACTACCAACAAATATCTCATAAGTTACATGATTTTATATAGACTGCTGGGTACGATAGAACATGGATTTTACGCCAAAAACGAATGACAAATGATGACGAATGCCGAACTCTCCTCCCAAGCCCGGAAAAGGTATGTTATATAAACTTATAAATATTGAAAAAGAGTAAAACCTTCCTTTTTTCATTTTTGTAAAATGTATGATCTAAACACCAGATAGATACTGATCTGTGAACTTTTTAATTTAATTTAATTTTGAGTAATTTTGTTCATAAAAATTGTGTAAAAGTGGAGCTGTAATATTGTAGTAAAACGAATAAACTCTAGGACGCAAACACCCACACCCACTCATTTTATTGCAAAATGGTCAATTTTAAAACCTAACCTTTAATGTATCCACCGTGATATTTTTTTAACAATATATTAGCATAATTAAATAAAACTACCTATATAATTATTATATTCCATCTCACCACCCATAATATGCAGATCGTAGGTTCACAGGTGCAATTAATGTAGACCCCCCTCCCAGTTTTTTAATCATATTTTAGTTTAAAATATGAATGATCAGGGTTTGTGTTGCTGATACAGTTCTAATCCTCCCCACTCAGAAAAATGTCCCCAGTTGCGCCATTGTGTCCTACATAATATGTAGAGCCATATTATAATGTGGGAATGAAAATAATACGCATGACTGCAGGAGGTATCTAATATCTATATTAATTAACTTTTACAGGATAATAATTTAAAAATCTCAGATAGTTAGGTCAAACGCGAGGTAGGTATCCGAGCAAAAAAATGATTACTAGTAGTATACAATTATTTAATACAATAATTATAATTATTAAAAAATATAAAAATTTGTCATTAGTTGTAAACAAAATCTTTAAACCTACGTCATTTTGTATTTTTTGGTAGGTAACCTACCTATACGTGATTTGATATATTAATTATATTGTGATTAAAACATTCTCTTATTTCTAAATCAAATACAATTATTACACGAGCAGGCCACTTGTTCAAAGGCAAAAATTAATGTATCATATACCCAGGGCCGCATTTAAGATTTAGCCGCCCCGTGCAATCAAATTCTGCCGCCCCCTCTCGTTTCAGTTTACATAAATACTAATAATTTTCGTTAAACAAATAACAAATTACGTTTACAAAAAGCTTACAGTTATAGATAAATAAATTAGGAATTAAGAATTGAAAAACTGAAAAAATAAAACCTATAATATATTTTTATTTTATTTTTTTAATCAGTATTTGTAGTATATAGTAATTAGTAAAGTTAGGTCACTAAATAATTTAATAAATACGTTTAATTAATGGTCAAGTTCTGTGGACAATTTTTTATTAACATTTTTTTCTGCATTTTAATGTTGCAAATTCTTCGATTACACTATTGTAATCAATTTTCGATGTTAAATCCGCTTTTATGGTCATCATTGCCAAACTGTTGAGTCTATTTTCTTTAGAACATGATCTTAAATACGATTTTACTCTCTTCAGAGCTGAGAATGACCTTTCCGTTGAACAGTTGCTAATAGGTGTACAATGTACATAGCAACATTCTCAAGGAAATATCAATATAAGGATAAATATTTACAACATTTTTTTGCCTTATAAATGCACACATATCTTGTATGGTATTTGGAGCATCACTGCCATTACTTTTTAAATGGCCTTTAAAATGTAGGCATTCATTTATAAAAGATGGTTCCAAATCATTGAGATATTCTTTTTGTAGTCTAGGAGCGTACATATAAACATCAGCAACTGACAAAATAGTCAGTTTAAAAAATATAGTTTTCGAGAAGGTGGTCATACGATTCTTTCCTTTTTTCTAGTTCATTAATTAATTTATCCAACATTACAAAGTAGGTATCACTTTTGAATATTTCTATCGAAATTACGTCCATATTTTCAGACAGTCCTTCATCAAAAAATTTTTTTCTCTTTTTTTGACGTTTTAAATTGTTTTTAAAGTCTTTAATACCTGTTTTTTCAATTGCTAAAGATTTAAAATGTTCGTAAGCATCATCAGAGCGAAAATCTGTCACATAAACTATTAATGAATATTATACAACTCAACTACAATACCCAAATCAATATTCACAGATTGTAATTTTTTACTGACTACATTAAATCTTTGTAAAATATGCCCCCAAAAGATTGATAAGAAAACTGTTTCTAGAGAACACAGTCCACGACCGCCCCCTTAAATCTGCCGCCCGGTGCAATCGCACCCATTGCACCCCCCTAAATGCGGCCCTGCATATACCTAGTGTAGTAATATATACTTTTGGATGAAAAAAATTACGTTCCGCATATTTCCCGTGTATAAAATACCAAACATTTTTTATAAATACCCGCTCTTTGTTTGAACGCTTGTAAATTGCACCCACATTAAACAGGTAATAAAAATACTATAGCAAATTTCACCCGTGATTTTTTGGTCTCTAAAATAGGTATAGTGAATTGAGCCCATAGTATCCAAGTGACTTTGAATTCATCGTTACCTATTATGTGTATTTTAAAAATTCTGTTGTTCATTTATTGATGGATAAGCCGAACGTTTATCGCTATAATCGTTATGATATTAGCGATATCAATGCCTTTGAGCATATATACAACGACTTTAAGTACATATAGGTAATATTGTAGTAATCCGTTAGCGTGCAACAGTGAAACATGGATATTATATTATATACCTTATACTGGATTTAGCCAGAAAGAAAATGATGTTATAATCTACCAAACTTATAAATTTTCATAATTAAAACGTGAGTTGTCTTCAGGTGGAACAAAGCTGAGCATTATCTAAGACCGTGATACAAAGTGTATTGAGTCGCTAAATGACTATCATAAAAATAATATTTCTGTTGGACGCAATTTACTACACAGAAATTTGTACCTGAAAAATACCGGGCGCAATTTACTACACATAAATTAATACCTTAAAAATAACAATTTACGTTTGCCCCTTTGTTTTTCTTTCGAATAAACAATAAACAGCGGTTACAAAATACTCTTATAATTTATAATATGAACGTAATTTAAAAAAAAATCAGGAATTACAGATATTATGGGGTATATTTCAAATATTTGCAATACCCCAAATTGAAATAACTTCTCTCTAGTAGTCTAGTAAGATAATTTAAACTTTAAAGTATCCTACAGAGCGATTAAATCATATTTTACAAATTAAAAGGTAATTAATAAATAATAAAATATTTTTTTTTATAAAATTCGTATAGTTTTTTTTTCTACCGTTTACCACTAGGCACGTCATGTAACATCGATAAATTCCGATAACCGATGATAAGTATTAAGTGGCAATATAATAATATTATGGCAGGTTACTACCCTGTCTACACTAATGTGTAGTTCTGAAATAGGAACTATAATAATATTATATTAATAAGTATAGTAATATAGCTTGTAGTAATAAGTACCTACCTGCATGTTTATTGTATCAAATACAAATTAAGATTTATTTTATGAAAACGACCAAAACGATAATTATTTTTATGAAATTATGGAGACGTGTGAATATACGAATATTCCATAGCGATATATAGCCTATATAACCCTTAATCCTAGGGGCTAGGACCTATCTACTTTAATAATTGGTTCACATAAAAATACACCTACTATCTATATTCTATACCTATAACCTATAGGTAATACATTTATATTATATATTTGATATATTCGTATATATAGCTGTAGCGGGCAATAAACATCATTAAACGAGTATTCGTGTGTAGAAAGTTAGATTAAATTGGACAGCATGATACTACAAGCATGTAGCGTACACAGGATTTTAGTTCGGTTAGGGGTTCACCTGAGTAAATAATTTATATTATTTTTTTCTAAACAGATTTTATATAACAAATTATAGTTAGTCTCATATTTAGTCTACAGCTTTAACAGTATATAACCTGGTCGTCTATAGGTAGCTAGCGCCTCTTCGGCCGTAATAAACGTAGTAATAATCGATGGACGATACACCATCGATTATGGCAGACGTATAGCAATGTTCCAAAGCAGCCAAAAAAAAACCGTAACCATGATTATCGACGTCGTTGTCATATTCAACAATTTATTTTATATCTATTAAAAATGACCAACAAATGATCTGTGTGTAACAAAATGGTGGTAAATAAGATTTTTTGAAGAAAAAAGAAATTTTTTTTGGGGGGGGGACCCCACCCCTACGTACGCCGCTGAGTACAGGCTACATTAGTTACGTAAAATATTTCACTAATCTATATAGGTGGTATATAGGTACCTACTTATACTATTTTGATGATGTTTCAAAAAAATTAAAAAATTAAATATTATAATAGGTAGTTAATATCAAAGTAGGTACTTATTGAAATTATATTTTGAATAAATGGTAAAAAAATGGTGAAAATACCTATAACTACCCAACTCATATAAAAGTTGTAACTTATAATATTATCTATTATAGGTATATAATATAATAATATATAGCTATTTAAAAATATGTATTTTTATTTATATTATCTATATCTAAACAGAAATTACCTTCATGTTGTGAAATGCCAAATATATTACCCAATTCGAACAGTACTTGGGAAAAATGTTTTGAGACATTCAAACAATTCAAGGATAAACCTGAAACAAAAGAATATAAGGAAATGGCACATGGAAAAGGTAACTAGAATTTGGGATTTGGTATTAACTTCACTCATGGCTCAAGTAGTGCAATACGGCAATGTAGTGATAAACTATTCTTTTAAGTTGAATTGTAATTATGTTTAACACTATAAATTATTATATATACAACCAGAATTATGGTAACTAATGTCTAAATCCTAATATTGTACCTAGTACAACTGTATAAATGTATGTTTATATCATAAGCATTTTTATACCAGATCAATTCTATAATGTAATAAATAGGATACTTGTCATGCTTTTGGTGTTCACATTCATTATTAAGTTGGTGAAAAAGTAAGCTATTCGCTCATGGCAATCTGTACTGAATATCATATGTGTTATATTAAATATTTATCACGCGTATATGTCTTCTTCTAATATATCTAACAAATAATAATAAAAATAATCATGTTAATTTATATATTTTAGAGCCACCATGTCTTTTTCAATGTATTTTCATGCAATCTGGATTAACTGTGAGTATAAATAAATACAATATATTGTACTACAATTATTGAAAAAATTTAATTTCAGACTAGTGATGGAAAACTCAATGAAGATGCTGTCACAAAAAAAATGAGCGAAGGAATGAACAATGATGAAAAATGGAAGTCTACATGGCAGAAATCTCTCAATAAATGCTTTGATGATGGTGAATTTATATTAATGGTAATTGGTTGGGTATAATTATTAATCCAAATGTAAATGTTTTGATTTTAGTCAAACAAGAAGATAAAAAACAAATTGTAATCATGAGTACTCCAGCAGGAAGATTGATGAAATGTTTCTTAAGGGATATGTACATGGTAAAATGATTATGCTTTAATATAAGTACTCATTTTAGAATGATGAAATAATGTTATTTTTAAAACTATAGTACAATAGTGCGATATTTTTTAATTTTAAAATGTTATCTATTATAACAACTAAGTAAATTTAAATTTTCAGTTTAAAAATTGTATGTAATATTGAACAAACGTCTATAACATATGCTGTTAAAATTGTTATTATTACTACAGCTTAACAGTTTGTATAAAAATCAAAATTTTAACTCAATATTAGTTAGTGTGCTATAACCACATAAATGGGTTAAAACTTCAAAAATATTTGAACATTAAAATACATTAATGTTTCTTATTTTATAAGATATATCATTGTAAATTACCAATGAAGCTTCACTAGTATATTTAACAGAAAAAGCATTAACAATTAATTAAGATTACATACAATTCTTAAAATATGTCCCAGATAAAATTATTGAATAAGTTACAGCAATAATTTCAGAGGTATATTAAATCTAAAAAAAAATTAAATATTCAATTAGAAAAAATGATATAATATAAATAGATTATAAATTGAATTATAAACTGATCTACCTTCTACTATTTGTGAAAAGTGAACACCATAGATAATAGATACAATATAAAATGTATGCATTTACTTATTAATTTGATTATTATTTCAGAGCTGCCCCAAAAATGTATGGGTTGAGAGTAAGTAGACTGTTAAGGAAATTGTTTGCATTAATTTAACTATTTTATTATTTTAACAGGCTCAGAATGCTTGAACCTAAAGGATTTGGTGCAAAAATGTCCAGAAATGCCCCCGCCAGTTTTCAAATCACCACCTAAATTAATTTAACTTGGAAAATTACTCATCTATAGTAGTTAAGACATTTTTAGAGATTAAAAAAAATACTATATGTTGAATGTAATGGATAAACAATTTCAACATTGAAAAATGAATTATAAACACTTTAGAAATTAAAAAACGGTTTTTTATTTTATTATTTTTAATTCTGTTGAATAACTTGAACTAATGTGACAGAAATTGAAACAAATCTTTATTTAGAATGACGTATCGAACATCTATGATAGGTATATGAAACAAATATTAGACACATAAGAGGTGCATACTTTTTTGATAGACAAGATATTACTTTCAAAAATAAATACAAAAACTATATTTAAGAATTTATTGAATTGTTCAGACTCATAATAACATCCCGTATCCAAATGTTCTTTTAATTGGTGTGAAGTAGTATCGTTCCCAATTTTGACGAGTAATAGCTTCATCACTGAAATATTAAATGTTTAATATAAGAATAAATGGTTTTTACAAAAATAAATAATTAAAATATATATAACCTTTTGGGCACTCCTACAAGAGCAACTCTAACTTTAGTGTGGTCTTCTTGTTGATTAATAGTAACAGTAACAGTAGAGTATAGCCAATCAGGCCACTGTTTAGTTCTCCAATTTTGAACAATTTTTTTGCCAGGGCACTAGAGTAAATAAATGAAGATAATATTATGCATTAATATAAACTTTGGTAAAAATTAAATTTACTTACAAGTTCTATGAATTCACCAGTAATATTTCCATCAAACAATTGAAATTTCCCACCTTTAATTGCTTGAAATGTAACAGATTGTTGAGTAAAAGCTGATACGAGCTAAAAATTAAAATTAAATAATTTACAATTTGTCCAACTATTTGTTATATTTATAACACTGTATACCTCTGGTGTAGTGAGCGCATTGTAAAAATCTTCACCAGAACACTGGAATACTACATCCATTACAACAGTAGTAGTATCTATTTTAGATTTTGATTTATCATCTTTTGCACCCTATAATAGTAACAGTTATTTATTAACATAATTAGTTATATCAATTTGTATAACTTTGACAGGCCTTACATTTTCTGAATTGTGAACATTTTTCAATGAATCTTTTGACAATAATTTTGGTTTAGAAGAATTGTCAACATCTCTTTTGGGCAAAATCATGCCTTTTGAAAATTCTAAAATATGATAATTTGTGATTACTCATTACTAATTTAAGGGATATATTACTCATTTATAAATAATTAAAAAAATTAAACAATATCATATTATATTGTATCCTAGTTTTTTTTTTTTAAAGAAAACAATAATTTTAAGTAACATGTTAAATTCATAATTATAATAGGTATATTAAACTTTAAATGTAAAATAATGCAAAACAATAAACATATAGTGTATAAACAATTGGTGTAATATACAGTATAATTTAATAATATTTAAATATGTATGCAGGACTATCACCAAAAAAAAAATGTACTATACTATTACCAGTGGCCTATATAGAAATATTTTTTGGGGAGGGCTATAGTAGATAGAAACTAGCAAGTGACCTATAACTTATAGGCTACTGTCTAGTATACTCTGGCCCACAAAAGTCCATACTTAAGCCGAGCATCGATATAGTAATACGCGACGCCTGTTTTCTCCCACCATGATGCCATTCCCGCTATTCGGCAACATGCTGATGTGCAGCGACAGACGCGTTTGGACATATGAACTCTCGTGGGCCGGAGTATATATATTTAACAGTTTCTATAAATATATTCGTATTTGTTATTTTTCAACAGGCTATGAAATATTATAACTTATAATATTACCTTATAAAATATATTGTTGTTCTATTTAAAAAGACTGTAATTTTGGGGTGGGGGGCTGCAACCCACTATGCCCCCCGCCTGTATACGCCACTGACTATTACACTAATAAATATATAAAACAGGAAAATTATAGTCTCAAGCATTTAGGATAGCTAAGATTTGAAGGTTAGAAGAAAATATATTTAGTTGTATAATTAGATCTCATATGGAGTTTAACGATTAGTAATTTAAATAATTGTACCATTAAGTAGGCAACCAAAAATCTTTTATAACAAAAAATGTTATCCATCAACTACCATAAAATAAGTCTATAAAAAATAAATATATTTGATTTATATATCATTTTTTTTTTATCGGTAACTATTAAAACAAGTTATTGAGATAGACAAGGATTAAATTGTCTATACTTGTTTTAGAATATAAAGTACAAAATAGTAAAAACCATCATAAAATTAGTACATTCAATTATCGGACTGTTTTTGAGAAAAATAGTGTGGTTCATATTATATAAAAACATGAAAATTGACTGGGATTTGAGTATTCTGTTAAAATAACCATCCAATTATTATATATGATACATATATTACCTACCGAGTTAGAGAAAAATTATTTGAGGACTACTCTGAATATAAAAGCATATTACAAAAAAAACTGAAAATCAAAATGTATAGAACGGGATACACTTTTCAATAATGTAAAGCCCAAATTAATACTCCAAAATTATAAGTTTAATATAATAAAATTGTAGGACACCCACATCTCAAACTTTTTTTAAACCTTCATTCGTATAATACAAAAATAAATTAGTGAGTAACATAATATATAAGGTTTTGGAAATATTTATTATTTAGTTAAATATTTGTACCTTCTTTTAGATCCTTTATATATTTTTCTAGCTGATCTCTGATTTTACTACGCCCTTGGTGGTAAAGAAAATCTTTAACTATAGTTGCTTCATTAGAAGGTTCTTTCAATGAAATATTTATCTGTTAACAAAGTAATTATTTGTAATAAAGCTGATACAATAACACACTATTAAAATTACCAATAAGGCAATAATAAATACAAAAACTGCAACCAAATTAGCATTATTACCTCAATTTCAGCTACACTATTTTCTTCACTTAAATTTGGTATGTTTATTGTGCCCTCTATCTCTTTGGCCGTACCACTTAATTGCCCTTTCCAACTTAATGTCAAATCCCACTCATAAAAGAATATGAGTTTGCCCTTTCTATTATTTGCAACAGCTTCTCCATCACAACTTTCAATCTTTGAAATCTCACATTTAGCTACATCATTTTCTAATATCATACCAACTAATAAGGCATTAAGTTTGCTTTTGACCATGGCATGCATTTTTTCTGTCCTAAAAAAACAAATAAAAATAAATAAATCTACATTTGTGATAATTGCTTAGTGTATTAAACTTTAAAGTTAAAGTAATACCTACATATAACATCAAAACAATAATGTCAATTGAAAAAAAAATCATTAAAATAAGAGATAATATTTAAAATTTTAGGACCTTTTCCGTTATTCACTACCACTAATTTTAGTAGCAGTGCATACCGCTTGTATCGGCAATCGTCGCTCGCTCCTCGGCGCCGTCGCTCCGCTCCGCAATCAAAAATATCCCCCCACTTGTTATGCAACTTACCTCAAGTTGGTCATTAGGGGTAATCATCGTATATCCACTCTAATACCTATTCTATACGTGTATACGTATACACTATTAAATTGAATAGTCGTCGTTAAATGAAGGTAGTTATTAAGGGTGGATTACGGTGGTTAAAATGTGACCAACTTGTGGTGGTGTTGCATAGCAAGTCGGGGGATATTTTCGATTTGCGGAGCGGAGCGACGGCGCCGAGGAGCGCAGCGACGAGTGCCGATACACGCGTTATCACTGCAACTTTGAACTTCCATAACTTTACTAATACCATTGAGAGTTCTTGGAGTAAAATAAAATCTTGAAATAAAAAACAGTGTGGTAGCTACTTTGAAAAACCGAAAAAAATGGTGGTAGTGAATAAACGGACCAATGCTGAATAGCTACTAAAATTAGTGGTAGTGAATTAACGGAAAAGGTCCAAATTTTAATTTACATAACCTATTTTTGGGCAAAATAGAGACTTGACATTTTTGAATATTTTCTAATGTGCCTACAGAAAAACTAATAAAAACAAAAATTACCAATCTAAAATTTAATATAAACTGTTAAACAAATTATAATTTATAATTATAATTTTACCAAGTCACTGAATTTATATATATTTTTAAATCTTACTCATTTGTTTCATGACTTCAAGTATTAACCTAACTTAATTTAAAAATTAACTATCTTATTAGGTACATTTTCAAGTTTTTTAAATTTACCGATACAAAGGTGGCAAGGTATGTATTAAGAATTATAACATAGATTGAACTTTATATCATTATTGAGTCGTTAAAAACAAATATAAAGCTAAGAATTAGATATTTATACAGAATGCATGAAAATAATTTAACAAATTACCAATGCCAGTTGTTAACGTTAGTGGCGTCTGGGCGTTCCTCAACAATCCATCGCGGATCTCCTTCACCCCATTTAGCCATCTAAAAAATTATAAAAATACTATAATATATTAATGATGTAGGTACTAAAAGAATATTAGGTAGAATATTAAGTTTAATGAAATTGTTAACTTAGATATCATATCTACATCACATTAGACAATTTATAAATTAATAAAATTATGCTAAAATTCTTACTATGAATTGATAAATTAATTAAAAATACTGAAAATTCTCAATCAACCGGAATATTAATTAATATAATATTTGAAGAAATTTTGTTAGAAGTTCCGCACTACCGCTAACAGAAAATTGGAAACGATGGAGAAACCCGTGGTACAGCCTGCTGCGGTAGAACAGCGCTTATATTTTGATATTTCAATGAAAGAATTAAATCAAGTTAAAACATGGAAAATTCTAGAATCTTTTAACAGTGTGACCAAGTTGATAAGAAACTAAAATACAAGAACTGACTATCATAGATGCTATTATCACAGAATTTAGTCTGTTCTGTGCTATTATCACGAATTAATGAGTATATATATGTTTTTATTTCTTGGATATCACATAATTCACGAGAAGTTTGCGATCTGAAGAATTCAATGTATAAACACGAGGGATAATCGATAAACACGTATTGTCCGACAAATGACGAGTCATTATATGCTACATATACGGCCTATATGCCTAAACTCTAAAGCAGTTAAGCTGTTAAGCTAGAGACTAGAGACCCTTGGTAAATTCCTTTCTACCTGTAGCCATAGGCGCAAATAGGTGGGTGGCTGGATTTCTTATCCTCCCAGAATTTCTAAAGCCCCCCAAAAACTAATGATTCATCTACTTAAATTTAAAATTATCGTAAGAGTATCAAGACCTGAGCTACAGCCCCCCAAATTTAAAACACTATTTACGCCTGTAGCCTATTGCGTTATGGCATATAGCATATTATGCATATTTTAAACATATATAAGAAGAGATACAGCGAAGATTCCACATTCTACCTTTACCGAAAAAAACGTTACCGGAATCACATTCATTTTTTATGAGCGTTTGAAGTTCAAATATTGACGACAATGGATATTTACCCGTAAATTAACGATTCCCTACTCATCGAACGATTTTCTTATTTTGTTGTAATTCAAAAACGAATAACCGTAGATAGGTACTTGACATTTTCACCAAATGTTTATTTATAATTTTTTTTATACATGTCAGTCTATATTTTAAACTCGATTTTGAGATATTTATATCTAGACATTTTCAATTCGTTTTAGTTTTTTTTTTCTATAAGTTTCAGTAGACAACCAATAAAAACTTGTATAGGTTGCTCTAAAGGCATATAATACTGCAAGGCTGGGCAAGTTAACGATTTTTTTTAACTCGTTAAGTTAAGTTAATATAAGAAAAAGTAAGTTGAGTTAAGTTAAAAGTTAACTAATGTTTTTTTTATACCTTCGTTAAGTTAAAAATTAATGAAAAAAAAAAATTAACTAAGCTAAAATTAACTTAATTAAAATTTTAATTATTTTTGAATCTGTAAGAAAAATAGGTTACCTACAAAATTATTAACAAATTTGGAATTTATATCAAGCTCAGATTTCTGTGCCCATGTGGCCAACCATGTAGTATGCTTGACAATATTTACTAAGGATTTAGGGTGGGCAGTTGATGATTCATTATATTTGAATAAATAAAATAATATTTTTATTTATATTGATTGTTGTTTTTTAAAGAATAATTATTTAAGGTCAATTTTCTTTAATTTGTTAATAAAACCTTAGTAAATACTAAATACTATTCTAAATTATAATTAGATTCTAATAGGTACTTGATGGACAAAAAAAAAATAGAGAGTTATTTTAATAATTTCAAGTAGGTAATAAAGTATTTCTCGGGATCAGCCTGGATGTGTGGCGTATGCGTTAAAATGTCACTGCAGGGTAATGAGTTATGGCTTACAAGATAACTAATCAAGTAGGTACAAGAACTTCGAGACCCTTATACAATTATATAAGTACCTACATATAAATATAAATTTATATTAATATAATTTAAATATAATATAATAATATAATTTTATGACAATGATAAACATAATATATGGTTAGGTATATATTTTATATCCAATATTGCTCGTTTATGTATAATAATAATTAATAATTCATAATAATATGTATAATGTATATAATATTATAGTATATACTGTATGTATATTGTATATACATAAATAGACAATAATCACAAATTTATAACTATTAATTATTATTACATGCGGGTGGGCATTACTAGTATTACCCTGGATACAGGCTATCTACAAAATTGAAAATACATATATTAGGAAATACTATGTCTATTGTGTATACATCAAACTCAATCGGTAATAATTATTATATACGTCATTTTCCCATTTATTTTATATGATATCTAATAATATTCTCAAGCCAACAAAATTATAAGTTAATGGTCAAATTTAAAATGTAACTTAATTTTAAGAAATCTGTATAAAATTAACTTGAAGATACACGTATTAACACGTTAAATATGTTAAAAATTTAACTTATTAAGTTGAAATTAAGTTTCCAAAAAAAAGTAACGAGTTACTTAACTTAACGTTTTAACTTAATTTTAATTTTTAACTCGTTAATGCCCAGCCTTGTATAAAAGTTCTAGGTGGACTGGCCCAGTGGTCGAATGTCCTATATAGATGACAACGGACCGCAGTCTCTGGGTAGATTTTGGGCTGGTTCCTTATTGTAAGTGGTGTGGTTAGGTATATCGTATAGGACATAAATATAGAAATGCGACACAAACATAATATGATTAGGTATATATTTATTTAGCTGTCCCGCTCGACGTTGTCCAGGCCAATGGCCTAATAAATGTTGTTGTACAGAATGTATATACCATATTATTTCTTCTAATTATAATATTAATATTTATAGTATATTATGTAACCAGTTTAAATCATTTAGATAAACCAAAAAAATTTCTTTTTTCGTAAGTTGAAAAAAAATTATGCGTGAGCGCGGTACCCTTCAGCTAGGTATCTATAGATTATAGAAGTTGAAAAATCAATCTATAAAAACCCTCCAAGTCTCAAGTAATCTATATGTTTGATATCACTTTTATCGAAAACCGTCCAGTCATGTCTTGAGGCTATATTATATAACTTCGAATGAGTCAACATCCAATTTTAGTTGTATAACCCGACACTTCGCCCGTTAAATTAATTTCAATCGCTCCCAGAAAATATTTTTAAAAGGTGAAGACACCCATTAAAAAAAATAATCTTACAATCATAGGCGCAATTTGGGTGGAGGGGGGGTGCTAATCTCCCCCTCTCCCAAAAAAACCTAGGACATACAATTTTAATTTTCTATATTGCAATGGTCTGCTTGCCTTTAATATATTCAGCCCCCCAAGCCAAAAGTTGAAATTGCGCCTATGCTTATAAGTTATAATACAAATCACTGGTATGCATAATACATTTTTTTGTCACATAATAAGACATATTAAACTATGTTTTATCATTTATGTGACTACAAATTGACTATGCATACGGGTATAATATTATAAATTTATAAAATAATCTGAATTTATAGTTAAATAAATAAGTGTTTTTAGATGGATGGATGGCTATTAATTAACATATTAGGTATTGTTCAACTTATAATATTAATTAGGTACTTTTTAAGAAATATAATACATTTTTATCAATTTATAGATTCAGTAATCGGTATATTTCTTTTCAAACCTAATAAGCGAAAATTGTTACATGTTTCTATTGATAATTTCAAGATGATCACCACTTCTCACACAAGCAGAGGTCAAACTGTCAAAGTTACACCAGTGACCAATTAATATTTTTGGAGTGCTACATTTGAAATGATGAAAGTTTTTACTCTTTTCAGACCATATGCGATAAAAGAGTGAATATAGTTTGACAGAGAAAGATAAACACAAATCACAATTAATAAAAGTGTGTAGGTATATCAATGTAAAATCCAAGATAAAATATAATTTGTCTGGTATTAGTGTATTAATATTGTATTGTATTTAAACACAATCCTAATATTTTCTATGTAGTACAAGGTACAAATCGTACAGCCGTTCGTACATCACCATTAGATTGTTTTTCAGTGTGATTTTAGTAAAATTATTGTGATTTTAATTTTAAAAATGCCGGAAGTCAATAACGAAAGAGTCAAATTACGAACATTTGTTGAAGAATTATAGAAAAAAAATATATGATCGTAGTATGTAGCACACGTATTTCGACTATTGAATGTGAATTACGAGTTTTATTACTAATTAATAATCAATAAAATGTATTGATTATTATTTTAGTATGCATTAATATGCATGCGAAAAATAAATAAAAATAATTTTTAATCTCAATTACAATATTATATTAAGACAATCTAGCCAATCACTGATGTATTTCAATAAATAAATAATTTATTTTGTAACTATATTTTGTGTCTCAAAATTAAAATGCCTATTTTTGCATATTTTGGTACAACAAAATACATATTTTACAATTTTTTATTGCATACAAATCCTGTACCTGCTTATAACTGACCTATCTGAAATTTGGCAATGTAGGGGCGAAGAACTATCGCCTATCATGATATATATATCCTATAGGTCATAGGGACTTGACAGTTTGACAGACGAGAGTAGGTACCTACCTTCATTCAGGTATGTACTTTGAATTAATCTAGGAACAAAAAACACTAAAGCTTTACCAAACTGTTAGATACAGCTGTCAAAAAAATAATTAATAATATTAAAAAAATATAAATTTGAATGATAATTTTACTATAATATTGATAAATAGGTACATATTAATATATTATTCTATATGATTTTACTATATAAAAATGTATTTATTTATTTATTCATAAACTGGTACCCTTTAGTAATAAGTAATAACAGTACGGTAAGTAGAATCTCAATTTGGCAAATATGACTGTGAAATTAAATAATATAGTGTTTTAAATGAGTTAATATTTTTAAAATTAATCGTATTTCTGTTAATGAATCCTAACATCTTAAATGATACGACTAATAATATACCAGTGTTAAATTATTTTTAAGACATTCCCATTTTGACGACTGTCTAGTTTGCCGACGTCTCGGTTCATCGAAAAATAATACCGGTTTTATATAATAAAGTTTCAATTTTCCCGATTCGCCGACAGATGACAATAATTTTATAGTAAACGGACATGAGTATAATATGACAGCGATACTATTATAGTATGTTGTCACTTGTCGACAGGGGCGTATATAGGATTTTCTTGAGGAGGGGGATATCAAAATTTGTTTAGTGTTGTTGCAACTTTTTGTTAGTTACTCCATGTAAGGTACCTATATAATAACAATAAATGTTGTGTAATGTCACTCACATGTTGTCAGTCACAGCCCACAGGATAACAAAATTATAAATAACAACAGTACTGCAGTTTGTATTTAATACATGAAAAAAAGGGTAAGGGAGGGGATCTATCCCCCATACCCCTCCCATAAATACATCACTGCTTGTCGATAAGTTCAATGATTAGATTTTTTCCACACATTTAATCCATGGGAGTATTAAAGATTGGTAAATTTAGTTCATTCCAGCCATTTTTACTGTGAAGTTCGTAATTTAATAGAAAATGGAAAAGTGCTTTTTAAAATTAAATTGGATCCAATATGGTTTAAAATAAAATCTGAAAAAGATCACCATTTACTGTTAGTGAATAACTTTATTCATCGAGTGGACAAAATACGGGACACAAAATATGTGACGTCGTGTGAGGTCGTCCTATTTTTAAGAATAATACTGATGTAGTATTATCGAAAAACCACAATCACCCCACACACGGAGTTGAATTAGGTAATTGTGGTATAAAATAATGCAAGGCTGGGCAAGTTAACAATTTTTTTTAACTCTTTAAGTTAAGTTATTTTAAAATAATATAGTTAAGTTAAGTTAAAAATTAATTTTTTTTTCGTTAACTCGCTAAGTTAAAAGTTAACTTTGAAGAAAAATTAACTTAACTTAGTGTAAACTGTAAAGTTAAAATTTGCTAATGTTCAAAAATAAAGAATTCCTGACACATAATATGGTTTATTAGATAGTTTTTCGTTACGTTCAAGAAAATTACTGGGGAAATTTAAAATGATAAGTACATCAAAGTAAAAACACATTCTAAAATTTGCATTATTCTTCGGACGAAAATTAACTTAATTTAGGTATTTTTGAAATAAAATTAACTTGAAGTTAACACGTTAATTACTTAATCTTGAAAAAAGTAACTTATTAAGTTAAAAGTTAATTTGAAAAATAAAGTAACGAGTTAGTTACCTTAATTAAAATTAACTTAACGTTTTAAATTAATTTTAACTTTAAACTCGTTAATGCCCCCAGCCTTTATATATGTATATATATTTTTTTTATAGTTACTTTTAATAATAATTATTACATACTGACAATTTTATTTAGTATATTATGTCTACAAATTGGGAATATGTAAATAAATAGTTGGCTAACTGTTGTGTCGGTGAATTGGGTTTCGACGATGTGGGAAGACACGGTTTTAAGTTATATATATATTTAATTATATATAAATATTTGCTTTGGGAAATTTTTTTTGCCTAGGGTTTTTTTATCCAAGGGCTTTTATAATCTTACTCCGGAGATTTTTTTTCCGATTACCCTTTGCACCACGTTCAGAAATATACCAAGAGCTATAAATAATAATTATTATAATATCTGGACTGATCTACTGAGGTACCTACACTGTACACTGTCACCGAGATACACCAATAAAACGCCGTATTTAAAGATTGTTCATTTTTTCCAGGGCGAAGTCGGGTTATATACAGCTAGACGCTAGTATAGTAATATAGAAGTCTAGCGACTAGCATGTAGAATAGTTTAGAATTTTAGATCATATACTATGACTATGGTTGAACCAATATCCCGATAACTTGAAGCACATATATTAGAGACTACGATGCTTGATGTGCGCATGCGCGAATAGATATCCTATACCTATACTTTATTCATGTGAATTGATATAATACTTAAAATAATATACTATAGATATAAATCAATCAGCCAATCAGTGACCAAGAGCTAAATAGCAAATACTATTATGTTATAATATTATAATATGCTTAGATCTTGTATATCATGTCATTGATTATACGTCGTCGCCCATTATAGTTACTTATAACGCTCCATAACGACCCCATCATTTTTCGTCTATTTTTCGCCCTCCGGCAACCATTAATTATTATTATAATAGCTTCAAAACCCATGGCAACCATTTGTAAACAAAAATGTCCATCGCCCAACGGAAATCTCAAAATCCCTGTTTGAGCACCTCCCGGGGCTGGTCCTCTCCCTTTTTAAATTAGCCTATCTTCTGCCCAGAGGTCTAATCTTTTATATATAAATATATATAAATAGCTGATCCCGTGCACTTCGTTGCCCATTAAAAATTAAAACTCTTTAATATGAAATATGAATAACATGTTTTACAGGTTAACATGGCAACCATTTCTATACAAAAAATTCCATCGGAAATCTCAAAATAATATATAAATGGTTGCCATGGTACTATGGACACACAGCCAGACAACATACATACATTATTACATTATTCATTTTTGTTTATTATATAGAGGATTATATTGATATGATTGAAGATTATAATATTATGTGACGGTTGCCTTACGCATGCGCACATCAAGCATCTAAGGCAGTAAAATTTGTCCAATAGTAAATGATATTAATATTATATATTATTATATAAATAATTAAACTATTATAGTTGATAATGTTGATATATTGTTTTATACGGCTCAAGTGGGGGGACTGGGGGACCCGCCATGGTTGCGCCTCTGTCATGGGCGTTTGTTGTTTAGCAAAGTATCATATTTAACGATTCGTATAATCTATAATATAATATACCTATTAAATATTATATTCCCTTCCAAACGCATAAACATGCCACTAAAATATACTTCTTTACCGAACGTCAATTTACACGTCGAATAAAAATAGTTCAGTATTTTTTTGTAATTTTTTTTATTTTGTCATAATGTTTATTATTTATAACGTCGTTCGACATTACTTATCGACACTACGCATTACCGTTCCTTAGCTTTCTTTCCCCAGGAGGCCTCAGCACCACAGACTTTTCAGTATGCCTGTTGTGAATTTGTGATAGGAATGCGATAGTATATTTTCGGTATTGCCGCATTCGAGCCGGGACCAGGATAAGAGTTTACCTACCGTCATCACGGGTGATTTTTAAACGATATCTATAGGTGACAGAGGAGGTGGAGACTGTAACCGCCCGTTGCAGGAGGATTGATAATATTGTGGCATGCGGCTCTGCAAGCGATTCAGGAATGAAGGGTACTGCAGAGTGGTTTAATTGATTAAAAACTGTCCAACAGTTTGAAATACAATTTACTTTAATTAAAATAAAACACTAGCTCGAAATGTAAAGGTACAAATCGTGTGGCGCACTGGCCCGTCCAACAAACGATGTTACACGGGGATGAGTGTTGTGCAAATGGTTTATTAGACATGGTGAAGGTTATATATTTTATATAATATACCTTTTTGGCCTTTGGTTATTTCTGGCACAGGACGTTGGGTACATGACATTATGCCCTATCTTACCGATTTCACTTATTATTTATTTGATTAAAGTATAGGAATGATATAGGTATATATGATTTGGACGAGATTACATATTACTAAATAACCAAGAATAACGATTTTAGGTATTTTGTTGTAAATTTATAATATTAATTCAACTTACCTTCTACCTTATTAAATATTAATAATAATTAATAAGTAGGTATAGGTACCTAATAACAATATATAAATATAATACAAAATATCCACACTCTAACCGTCTCCACTCTCCACCCAGAATCGTTAGGTATTCGTATACAATAATATTATATCATTGAATTCAAATTTAATACTATCCATTATACAGTGACCCACTGGCCACTTGTAACCTACTGTACAGCAGGGTGACATCCACTTACCCACCTTTCTTTTTTTATACTTTAAATACACATGTACTTCGTGCATGTACTTTAATATTTTGTATTCATTATAGATTTTATTTTAAGTTCATAATATGTATCTACTCAATATTGATGTTCTCACTTCTAAATTTCATCTTGACATTGAGATGTTGACTTCATTTTTTGTCCATCGTTCGTCAAAATATATTTCTCTCGTTCATGTATTTTTTTAATTTTAGAAGCAATTGAGTATAGAACAATGTCACAATGGGTCTAAATGTAGTACCTATATGTTTGACAATATTATCGAATTAAATTAAGTAAAGAGTATTTATCCCAAAATTCAAATCTAATCTACCTTCTTATTCAAATATACTCGTCTATCAAAAATGACTCAGCAAAATAATTTTATTATGGTAAATTTGTAACTTGTAGAGTTGTACTTATTAAATGTTATCCTAGTTTACTATAATTCAAGTGTTATCAATTATCATATAGGTACTTAATCGTCTTAATCTAATACATTCACAAATATAACCAAACAAGTTAAATACGAAGTAAAAGTATAGGGTAAACCGGTAAAGTTCTGTCACAGAATATTTATTTATTATAATATTTAATATTTATTCTGTGGTTCTGTTTTTATTACTTAGATCAAATTTAAATACCGCGGGTTTTTAACATCAGTGGCTCACGAAAAGTAACTATAGAGTCCTTGACATCTGATCTTCAAAAAGTTACCATGAAATTATAGATGCCTGATGACGCAACCGTTGGCAATACTGTACCGGTAACGGCGTCATCTCCTTCATCCGACCGAAAACGTACACCGCACTCACCCCCTACCGACACATACGGCACCACACCATCAATGTGTTTATGCTTTACCGTGCTATTGTGGTCGGCCATTTTATTCGACAATCGACCCTCTGCCCGTCCGTACTCTCTTGGACTCTCGTCGTCTCACAAGTCATAGTTTCATCTTTCGTTTTCATTTCGCACTGCTCGTCCGAGTCGGTCGCTGAAGCTTCAACAAACTCATCTCCGCAAGTCTGTTAGCCAGCCCCGCAGAGTCGTTCGATTGTTTCAATTCAACGCGGTACTGTGTAGCGAACGCATCATGGCGCAAATCAAAGACGAGAAGATCAGCGACACGTCGTTAAACGGCCCCAACGCACACCACGGTCCCGGTCCCAATCACAAGCCGAAAGAAGAGTTCCACGGTGGCGGCGGCGGCGGTGGCGGTGGCCGCGGCGGAAGAGGAAACCGCTTCCAACCGTACGGCGGACCCAACAGAGACCGCAAAGGTGGCCCTCCGAGGGACAACAATATGGTAATTATCAATGTTGTTTTGGGTTCTCGTGGATTTTTTTTTCGGGTACTCCGCTCACTGTAAACAAACGTACAACGGATTCCAAGTGTGCGGTTGTACCTGTAATGATGGCCGATGGGTCTATCCTGAGTGCTAAAATGCATGTGTACCTAGTTAGTAATGACTATTGATTCCGGTTTATATTACGGTGGTGATTTGGTATGGTTTTGAAATCGACGAATCGTTAACTCTTTTCTGTCGTCTGTACCCTCGGGCCGCTGCTGGAAACAAGTATTTTGTCGTTTGCTAAAGACACATCTATGTATTACTTTAATTTAATGACCCCACGCACTGTGGCGGTGTCGTTCAATTCTATTCTGTCGTTGAGCGGTGAAAATATGTCCTGCATCAATTCACCGCCACTGCTGCAGTGTGTGGGGACCTTTAAGAGTATTTTTTTTATACCTCCACATGTTTTTGTATAAGGATATTTCTGAATTCGGAGGTTACCCGATTTTGTTTGTACAATTATTTTTTAAACCAGTGTTTCCCAAACTTCCAATAGGTTACTGCAAATAGGAAAAATAATAAATTTGGTTAGGTTAGGTTGTTGCTTTATTTTATTACTCATAAGTTATAACCGAGGATTGGTGCTTTATGCGCTAAAAAGTGCTCAAATATGCGCAACATTAAAAAACATAATATGCAGTAAAAATTTGCAATTTATTGAAGAAAATTATTGTATATAATATTCAAAATGGCTCTTTTTTATGAAAAAAATTACTTTTGATACAATATTATCGATAGCACTAAACTGTCCATGTACCTCTTCAGAAGTCTTACGGAGACCATGTGCCATGAGACCATAAATTATGTTTTATTGGTTAGTTAAATTACGTAGGTAGTCAGAAATATATTAATTATTCTTAAATATTAAAATTAATATAGTTTTTTGAAACTGAGCAACAACTTGAAATTGAATTTACCTACCTGAAAATTAAAATATTACCCCTCCCTTTCGCCACACTATGATACCTAGTTATTGGGTTTATTGTGCCAATTCAAATTATTGAAATATAAAGGGTAAAGAAAATAAATTGTCCTACTAGGAAACACAATGAATTGTTTTATATGTGTGTCGACATTATGGATACATGTTATAATTTCATAACTATTATTAACTTACAATTTTTCCTGAATTAACCTACTCTTTAACATGATGATTATTTATAAATATATACTACCAAGATCTTTGAGTCTATGTGATAAATCTAAAAATCTGAGTTATTATATTATATTAAAACTATTTTTTTATGTACCTATACAATTAAGAATTATTTTTCCTGCCCCACGCTTAAATGTCATATGTTGTTATTTTTGTTCCAATTTCATTTTAAATGTAATACCTGGGTAAAGTAAAACCATGCTAGGAAGCCCATAGTATTGTTTCTAAATTGCGTTGACATCATGCATAAATTATACGTTAATGTTAGGTAATATCATATAAACATTTATTTTGGGTAAAATATACAAATGCCCTATGGTAACCCATCTGAAATATGAATAGTGAATACCTATGGGTATTACTTAATAATTATAAGCCCTTTCGCCACGCTGTAATACCTAAATATTGGGTTTTCTTGTGCCAATTCATAAATTGAAAATCAAAGGGTAAAGAAATTAAATTGTCCTACTAGGAAACACAATGAATTATTTCATATGTGTGTCGACATTATGGATATATGTTTTGATTTTATTTTTATTATTAACCTGCAATTATAAGAGAGAAAATTATCCACACTTATTCTTTTAACTTAAACATGATGATTATTTATAAATATATACTACCAAGATCTTTGAGTCTATGTGATAATTCTAAAAATCTGAGTTATAATATATTTAACTACCATTGTCTTATTTTTTAACTTGAAATTATCATCTTTGCTACTTTATGGGCACCCCCTTTTTCTTTTTTTCGGAGGAACACCAGTGATGCCCTCGATTCCACTTGCTCTCTGCTCTGCGTTCAGACATAAAAATCGAAAATAATATTACACTAATTTACCTTAAATTAAATAGGTATTGATACATATTAATATAATAATATATATCTACTAACCATGCTTTTTTCTCTAAATTAATCATTTATAATACTTTAAATTTTTAATTGAATTAATTTTAACTTAGTAATTTTATCTACCCATGTCGAAGCCATAAATATTAAAGAAATAAATACCTACCTACTTACACTGGTAAATATTACGTACAGTATTTATGTATATTGTTAATTCTATGTTTATCTTATTTTAATATATAAGACGTCTGTTTATTTTATTCTTCATGATGAGAAATATTTCTAATCATTCTGATTATGTTTGATGACAGTTTATTTCATCACCACCCACCTCTGAAAGAATCGAAAAACATTTGGTATTCATTTTGTATGATGACTACATAGTTCATTTGAAACAAGATGAAATTTAGCTATATTGCAATTGTCTTTCGCTCCTATCTGAAAAATGGATACTAATGTGTGGGTACAACAATTTAAATATTATAAGCCCTTTCGCCACGCTATAATACCTAAATATTGGGTTTTATTGTGCCAATTCATAAATTGAAAATCAAAGGGTAAAGAAATTAAATTGTCCTACTAGGAAACACAATGAATTATTTCATATGTGTGTCGACATTATGGGTACATATCTAAACAATTTGTAATCTAACTATATTATTATGGTGCACATGTTTTTTTCCCCTTAAGATGATGTCTTTCCACCGCAATAGTTGTCTTATTGATATCTTATCAATGATCATATTTTTAAATTATATATTAGCTTTTTTAATATATGCCTACGTTTTATGTATTTTTTATTCTTCATGATGAGATATATTTCTAATCATTCTGATTATGTTTGATGACAGTTTATTTCATCACCACCCACCTCTGAAAGAATTGAAAAACATTTGGTATTCATTTTATATGATGACTACATAGTTCATTTGAATCAAGATGAAATTTAGCTATATTGCAATTGTCTTTCGCTCCTATCTGAAAAATGGATACTAATGTGTGGGTACAACAATTTAAATATTATAAGCCCTTTCGCCACGCTATAATACCTAAATATTGGGTTTTATTGTGCCAATTCATAAATTGAAAATCAAAGGGTAAAGAAATTAAATTGTCCTACTAGGAAACACAATGAATTATTTCATATGTGTGTCGACATTATGGGTACATATCGAAACAAACTGTAATCAAATTATATTATCATTTTCACATGGTTTTTTTGTTTTAAGGAGATGTCTTTCCACCGCAATAGTTGTCTTATTTATATCTTATCAATGATTATATTATTAAATTATATAGTAGCTTTTTTTTAATATATACCTACGTTTTATGTATATTTTGTTCTTCATGATGAGATATATTTCTAATCATTCTGATTATGTTTGATGACAGTTTATTTCATCACCACCCACCTCTGAAAGAATTGAAAAACATTTGGTATTCATTTTGTATGATGACTACATAGTTCATTTGAAACAAGATGAAATTTAGCTATATTGCAATTGTCTTTCGCTCCTATCTGAAAAATGGATACCTATGGGTATAACTTAATAATTATAGGCCCTTTCGCCACGCTATAATACCTAAATATTGGGTTTTATTGTGCCAATTCATAAATTGAAAACCAAAGGGTAAAGAAAATAAATTATCGTACTAGGAAACACAATGAATTATTTCATATGTGTGTCGACATTATGGGTACATATCTAAACAATTTGTAATCTAACTATATTATTATGGTTCACATGTTTTTTTCCCCTTAAGATGATGTCTTTCCACCACTGCAGTTGTCTTATTGATATCTTATCAATGATCATATTTTTAAATTATATAGTAGCTTTTTTTTAATATATACCTACGTTTTATGTATATTTTGTTCTTCATGATGAGATATATTTCTAATCATTCTGATTATGTTTGATGACAGTTTATTTCATCACCACCCACCTCTGAAAGAATTGAAAAACATTTGGTATTCATTTTGTATGATGACTACATAGTTCATTTGAAACAAGATGAAATTTAGCTATATTGCAATTGTCTTTCGCTCCTATCTGAAAAATGGATACCTATGGGTATAACTTAATAATTATAGGCCCTTTCGCCACGCTATAATTCCTAAATATTGGGTTTTATTGTGCCAATTCATAAATTGATAACCAAAGGGTAAAGAAAATAAATTATCCTACTAGGAAACACAATGAATTATTTCATATGTGTGTCGACATTACGGGTACATATCTAAAAAATTTGTAATCTAACTATATTATCATGGTTCACATGTTTTTTTCCCCTTAAGACGATGTCTTTCCACCACTGCAGTTGTCTTATTGATATCTTATCAATGATCATATTTTTAGATTAGGTATATATTAGCTTTTTTTAATATATACCTACGTTTTATGTATTTTTTATTCTTCATGATGAGATATATTTCTAATCATTCTGATTATGTTTGATGACAGTTTATTTCATCACCACCCACCTCTGAAAGAATCGAAAAACATTTGGTATTCACTTTATATGATGACTACATAGTTCATTTGAATCAATATGAAATTTAGCTATATTGCAATTGTCTTTCGCTCCTATCTGAAATATGAATACCTATGGGTATAACTTAATAATTATAGGCCCTTTCGCCACGCTATAATACCTAAATATTGGGTTTTATTGTGCCAATTCATAAATTGAAAATCAAAGGGTAAAGAAATTAAATTGTCCTACTAGGAAACACAATGAATTATTTCATATGTGTGTCGACATTATGGGTACATATCTAAACAATTTGTAATCTAACTATATTATTATGGTTCACATGTTTTTTTCCCCTTAAGATGATGTCTTTCCACCACTGCAGTTGTCTTATTGATATCTTATCAATGATCATATTTTTAAATTATATATTAGCTTTTTTAATATATGCCTACGTTTTATGTATTTTTTATTCTTCATGATGAGATATATTTCTAATCATTCTGATTATGTTTGATGACAGTTTATTTCATCACCACCCACCTCTGAAAGAATTGAAAAACATTTGGTATTCATTTTATATGATGACTACATAGTTCATTTGAATCAAGATGAAATTTAGTTATATTGCAATTGTCTTTCGCTCCTATCTGAAAAAATGGATACTAATGTGTGGGTACAACAATTTAAATATTATAAGCCCTTTCGCCACGCTATAATACCTAAATATTGGGTTTTATTGTGCCAATTCATAAATTGAAAACCAAAGGGTAAAGAAAATAAATTATCCTACTAGGAAACACAATGAATTATTTCATATGTGTGTCGACATTACGGGTACATATCTAAACAATTTGTAATCTAACTATATTATCATGGTTCACATGTTTTTTTCCCCTTAAGACGATGTCTTTCCACCACTGCAGTTGTCTTATTGATATCTTATCAATGATCATATTTTTAGATTATATATTACCTTTTTTTAATATATACCTACGTTTTATGTATTTTTATTTTTCATGATGAGATATATTTCTAATCATTCTGATTATGTTTGATGACAGTTTATTTCATCACCACCCACCTCTGAAAGAATTGAAAAACATTTGGTATTCATTTTGTATGATGACTACATAGTTCATTTGAAACAAGATGAAATTTAGCTATATTGCAATTGTCTTTCGCTCCTATCTGAAAAATGGATACCTATGGGTATAACTTAATAATTATAGGCCCTTTCGCCACGCTATAATACCTAAATATTGGGTTTTATTGTGCCAATTCATAAATTGAAAACCAAAGGGTAAAGAAAATAAATTATCCTACTAGGAAACACAATGAATTATTTCATATGTGTGTCGACATTACGGGTACATATCTAATCAATTTGTAATCTAACTATATTATCATGGTTCACATGTTTTTTTCCCCTTAAGACGATGTCTTTCCACCACTGCAGTTGTCTTATTGATATCTTATCAATGATCATATTTTTAGATTAGGTATATATTAGCTTTTTTTAATATATACCTACGTTTTATGTATTTTTTATTCTTCATGATGAGATATATTTCTAATCATTCTGATTATGTTTGATGACAGTTTATTTCATCACCACCCACCTCTGAAAGAATCGAAAAACATTTGGTATTCATTTTGTATGATGACTACATAGTTCATTTGAAACAAGATGAAATTTATACTCCGGCCCACGAGAGAGTATTACCGTCGCCCGACGAAAACTCGTCCGATTCCGCGCATTCCCCACTACTCGGCATGTGCCGACAACTGTTCGGTACCGGTCGGCAGCGCTCAACGCTATACGGTGTATAGCGGTCGCGGAAATAGTGGGGGAAATGGGGCCTCGGAACGGTCTCCGCCGTCAGTCTGCATGCGCAAAACGGTAATACTCTCTCGTGGGCCAGAGTATAGCTATATTGCAATTGTCTTTCCCTTTTATCTGAGATATAGGTATCTATGGGTATACTTTATAGGTCCTTAGAACATAGAATTGTTTGATATGATGTGTACTCTATAAAGTTTTAAAAGAGAATAACTCAAATGTTATGTTATTTTGATATGATGATTATTAATAAATATATACTACCAAGATCTTTGAGTCTGTGTGATAATCAAATAAATCTGAGTTCTTGACAACTAAAATTTTTTCTTATGATAATTTACATTCAACTTTTTTAGACAAATAACTTCTTGCAATTTATTCTCATAATGCACCTATTACAAGTTATACTATAGATATACTTACTAGGTCCGTTGAACAAAGAATTGTTTGATACTATGTGTGCTTCATAAAGTTGTATTAAAGGAAAAACTATCAAATGTTATATTCTTGTACATGATGATTATTTATAAATATATACTACCAAGATCTTTGAGTCTATGTGATAATTATAAACATCTGAGTTAATATTTAATCAGTAAGAGTAAAACAAAATAATTTAAAACTATTTCTGATACCATGCTTCACTTTTATGCAATGTTATAGTTGTGTTAATTTAATACATATAATAACTAAAATTTAAATTTAAATTTCAGCCAAGAGGAGAGTTTCGCAATGATAATAATCATGGTGATAACCATCAAGATAATGATATCATGAATCGAGGCAATCGCAATCATTCTGAAAGTGGAAGAGGAGGACGACGTGGCGGTGGTGTCGGTGGAGGAGTTTTCAGAGGCGGTCCACCTAATCGAGGAGATGATCGTTTAACTAGAGCTGATGTTGGTTACCAATAATTTATTAAAATATTTAAAAGATGTAATAAAATGTTTATTTTTTACTTTCAGGCCTTATGGAATGAACGTTTAATGCAAATAATGGGTCCAACTCATGAACTTCCGCCAACTGATACTACAGAAAGAAAGTTCCTTAGCCAATGTCGTCTTTACATAGGAAACTTGGTGGATTGTACTGAAGAAGAATTGATAGAAATGTTTAAACCTTATGGGGAAGTTTCTGAAAATTTTTTGAACAAAGAAAAAATGTTTGCCTTTATCAGACTGGTAAACTAATAATTTAAATCTAAATTGAATTATAATTAATTTCAAGTAGGAAGTCTCGTTGTTTCTCCTTACACTTGAGACCCATAACAAATCATTGTACTTACCCGATTCTTTTTATAGTTAATTTATAGTTTATATTAAAACAAATTTACATATTATTGAATTTGTAGATGAGATGTACTTAAATTGCCCGAGTATACATTTTTCATATTTTATCTTTAAATGAGTTATAAGTAGAGGTTGCGATTACACGTGTAATGAACTACACAGATACCCGTGTTTTTACCTATGACAGGGTTAAAGCCTATGTTATAAAAATACCCGTTACCTTAAATACTCATATATTTAAATAAAATCGTATTTCACTATTTTGTAGTGCTGACTTAAGATTGCTCCACTTTCTGAACTCAATATGGCAGTATTCATATCATAATAAATTGTGTTCACTACCTCTTAGTATATGTTCGAAATTCGTAATCACAATCATCAATAATATTAATAAGTTACAATAATTAAATAAATGTGTGTATGCACCTAAGTATAATTGATAATGAAAAGTAGGTATAAAAAATACACGGATATTAAATAAACGGGCTTTAATACATTTTTTTCCCGCGTATTCTAATACCCGGTCACAACCGCAACCCCTAGTTATAAGTAGGTGTACACTCAAATAGTTTATTTTTTCAAATTCACAGAACTAGTTTTTAAATAAAGATATGAAAACCACTGTTTTTGATCATAGTTAAAATTCTTCACTAAAAATTTGGTTATTAATTGTACATATTTCACTCTAATATAACCTATAAATAAATAATTGTAGTATGAATCTGGCATGTAGATTTAATATGTTATACGTATGTTCAATAGAGATGCAAGTATGATAAACTATTAAATAAAAAAAACTTATTGAACTTTAATAGGATTATCGTACTAATGCGGAAAAAGCCAAAAGAGAATTAGATGGTCAGACACGCAAAGGACGTATGTTAAAAATAAGATTTGCTCCAATTGCTGCTGCCATCAAAGTAAAAAACCTTACTCCATTTGTATCCAATGAACTTCTAGAATATGCTTTTTCAATATTTGGTGATGTATGTTGTTTATATAATATACCTAAACAATTTTTTGTATTGAAATAATTTTTAATATTTAAGATTGAACGTTGTCAAGTGATGGTAGATGAAAGAGGTAATTCAACTGGTGAAGGAATCATTGAATTCTCACGCAAAAATGCAGCAAGTAATGCTTTGAAGCGTTGTTCAGAAGGTTGTTTCTTTTTGACCAGGTAATTACACATTTTATATTATTAATTTTAATGAATAACTTGGACTTAAATCTATTTTTGATCAATTTTTTTTTTAGTTCACTTCGCCCCTGTGTAGTTGAAACATATGAGTTTGTAGATAGTTCAGATGGTCTCCCAGATAAGTTATTGCCCAAAAAAACTATGGATTTCCAGAAACAAAGAGATGCTGGTCCAAGATTTGCCAATCCAAATTCTTTTGAACATGAATTTGGTACTCGTTGGAAACAGTTAGCTGAATTATATAAATCTAAAGAAGAGGCATTAAAACGTGAAATGAAATTAGAAGAAGAAAAATTAGAGGCCCAAATGGAATATGCTCGTTATGAACACGAGACTGAAATGCTCCGAGAACGTAAATATTACCATATTTCATCAATAAATTTAACACGTTGATTGTCATGCGTCCGCAGACTACTAGCATACAACAGTTTTTTTACGAACGCCGGCGGTCGCACCTTTGTATTATTTATACGCCATATGACCGCGGGCTGCCATAAACACACTTATTTGTAAAGGGGAATATTTTTCGTGGCGTAAAAGTTATGAAGATAATGTTTAAATGATGGCGTAGAGGAGAAAATTTCGCGTAAAATGATATATTATTCGCTGCAAACTGATTATTTTATATACATTTATTATTATACATAAAAATCATAAAATATCACTATAATAAGCATATAAAAAAAATTCAATCACTTCTTTTATTCAAATAATATGTTTCCAATTTCAATTCTTAAATATAAACATAATACAAATTATAAATTTAATACAAAACATAATTATCTAGACGTATTTATAAATAATATATGTAAAAAATAATTAAAATCCTCAGTCTGTGTGATGCAGATTGAAACAACTTATACATGTATAAGATTAGAAATCACTAAATGAACTTCCACTATCATCAGTGTCTAATAATTGACTTACCGTATGATCATTTACTTTGAGTCACTTTGACGCCATAATTAAAAATAAAAAATAACAATAAATTATCACACAAAATTTTATTATGTACGACTGCCGGCGGTCATATGGCAACTGACTAATTATATTATAATGACAACGCCATGCGACCGCCGGCTACCATACATTTTAAATATCATATTCTTACGCAGAAAGACATAACAAAGATAATAATATGTTAATTATTTTTTTCCGATTATTTGTTCTATAAATATGCCAATGTACATTTATGGAATAACATCGAAAATAGAACGTGGCTTTGTAGGAAAGATAGCGATGTGACCGCCGGCTGCCAACGTGTTAATACTTATTTATATTAACATTTAACACGTTCACTGCGTACTGACGCCAATTGGCGTCATAAGTATCGTTCAGCAACGCGTTTGACGCCATATGGCGTCTAATATACATTTAAAATAAATGGTTTAAAATTCCCTACGCGTGGCTGAATGTTATTTTATTATTATTTAGCGTGGATTAAACGCATGTTTTTAAATATGTATACATACGTCGTTATGAGCAGTTTCTTTATATTTTTTTTTAAATTTCTTTTGTTTTTACTTTTATCATACGCACTGGGTGAAAACTGCAAAAAGACATACGCAGTCAACGTGTTAAACCTTAATAATTTAACTATTGAATATTTGTTTATTTAGAATTGCGTCAACGAGAAATGGATAGAGAAAGACAAAAAATGGAATGGGAAATGAAGGAACGTCAAGCAGAGGATCAAAGACTTAGGGAAGGAGATATTTTCAGGAGACAAAGTGAAGATTTAAGCATGAGAATGCATCATCAAGATGAAGAGATGAGGAGGCGTCAACAAGACAATTCATCATTCATGCAGGTAGAAAATTATGGGATATAAATCAATATTTTGTTCTTTTTATCGAATTAAGTAACTATATTCTATTTCATTGGTGGTTTTTGTAGTATTTTTTTGGTGAGGCAACTTATGTATCAATCCCCTCCCCCTTTCATAACACAAATTAGACTTCATAATAATTTAATAAAAACCACGGCAGCACCCTTAAACAAATTTAAACAAACACAACTACATAATTGACGATTAAATAAGACTGAAACATATAATATATTACAACGGTATTTTTATACCAGACTATTGTCGTATTAATGCTGTAATCAAGTATACTTACTCCGTCAATAATACCCCTTGATAATTTGTAATAATTCAATAAAGAATTTTAGGATTCACTCATACACGGAACCTGTGCCATAATTAATATGCATATTCAGATAAAATTATGTTGTTAGGCTCTTAAACTGCTAGATTTCATAAATCGTGTCTTCAGATTTTCACCTGATCACTCCACTAAAAACTCTTTTCTGTCTCTTAGTCTGTCCCATTCTTGAACCATGCTCTCCGACCCGTCTACCGCTTCTGTACGTGGGTTGATTGAATGGGTTCAAAGAAAATTCCTCTGTCACGCTGCTTATTAATTAAACAAATCCTGTCCACCTCAAGATTACACGCTAATCCAAAGTTTTTTTTTCGTTATACAGTCTCGCTGATTTTCCTTGCTCAGTTAATATATCATTTCTATCTAATCTTTCCTCTTAAATTGACAGTCCAGAATCACTATCCCGTGCCCTTGTCCAAGGTGTCGTCACTCTGGACCCCTATACGTATACACTCTTCATTGAAAATATTACCACAGTTCTATAGTCACCAGCGTGCTTCCTGTCCTATCAAGTCCTGTGTTTTCATATTGTTAAATGCAGAATTTCTTAATAATTAAGAATTAAAATGCTATTTTTTTCAAATTGAAGTTAATATTTACAAAAACATTGTATCATAATAAGTTTTTTTTTAACCAAGTTGGTATAGTTGGCCTGTAATAATTATACATTACATTTGCATTTCAATCATTTGCAATATTTTTTATCGAGTAGACATCAACTATAAAATATGATGTGTAATTTGGTCACTTCTTTGGATATTTGCATTCTTCTTAAAATCTTTAAATTAAGTTAAAATTATAATGATTCTACTCCAAATTTTAATAGTAGTCTGGTAGAGTGGAGTATTATTTTCTAGTGCTGATAAAAAAACTCTTTTAAAAATATTTAAAATATTTTGCATATTTTATTATATGATTAGGTATATTATTTATATTATAATATTATTCATTAATAGTTATCTTATAAACTTCAAACTAATTTTTAAAAAATGTTTAGTTTTTTTGGTGTTTTCTTGTTTTTAGCATCTTCCTCATTTCTTTCTTTTGCTAGTGAATACTAATAGGTATCATTCTTGTTTTGGCTTAATGAGTTATGATATATCTGATTAATATTTGACTGTATATTGAGCAACCAACCTTTGTCAAAAATGTTGTTTATATATTTCTTCATTAACTAAATTATGTTAGAAAAATAAATAGTGAAAAATGTATATGAAGTTTTTAAATTGCAACATTACAAATACAACATGCAACATGCAACATTACAAACATGATCTTTTATCGGTTTATATATTTAGATATTTTACCGTATAATTTAGTATAGTACTTATCAAATTTTTTTTGTTATGAGGCTCCCTAAATTTAATGTAAAACTGTCAAGGCCCCTGTCATTAATTGTTTTTTTTTAATTAGTTATATACTAAAATTACATGTACTATTTCACACAGATAAATTATTAAAATGTATTGGTAGTAAATTAATGTTTTAATATACTTTTGAAAAATGTTAATAATAGTATTAAAATTTAAGTATTTAAACTTTTTCCATAAACGCTTAAGGGGATTGGAAGCGGCGATTTTCTGTCTTTATCTAACACACGTGGAACATAGGATTATAGACGTGTTCTATGTCCAACGTACCGATTAATCTAATGAAGCGATAAGAATTCTGAAAACAGATTTGAATTTGTCGTCAAGTCTACTTGAGATCGACTTTCCCACATTTTGATATTGTCCCACCAAAATCATAAAAATGATATATTATAAAAAGTACTTAAAAAATTTACAAATTTCAACTTTTGGAGAAGTTTAAATCAAAAAATCAAAAATGTGGGAAAGTCGATCTCAAGTAGACTTGACGACAAATTCAAATCTGTTTTCAGAATTCTTATCGCTTCATTAGATTAATCGGTACGTTGGACATAGAACACGTCTATAATCCTATGTTCCACGTGTGTTAGATAAAGACAGAAAATCGCCGCTTCCAATCCCCTTAAAGTCTAAAGAAAATAATCACTGATCTTGGATGACCATATAAATCTATCAACCATTTAGCATAGATATGTTTCTATCCTCAGGATCTCTGTTAATATATAATAATATATAGGTATTTTATAATATACTATAAATACTATGAATATAATATAAAATCAATGGCGATAGGTACAACTGAGTAATAAATGCTGTGTAATAAATGTTTTAAATTAATTATATTGAGATATACTAATTAATAATTAATAATTATTATTTGTTAATTATAACACTTTGAAAGCATTATGTATGATAATTTAGTGAATTAACTCTTACATTTTTCATATATATTTTTTTGTAAAAGGAAATTAAAAAATGACAATATTTAATAATAATAATTGTATTTGATAAAAAGAAAGTATTTAAATACATGCATACAAATCATTTAGAGCAAGAAGTCATTATACAATGAAAAATTTTGAATTTTATTCCTTAAATCATAATATATTTCAAATTTTCTATGGCTTTGGTGTACACAAGTGTTCGTTTATCGGCCTCTTTAGGATATATAGCGCTCTTGGTGGTGACGACTATCTGTAGTAAAATTTTCAAACAAGAGACGACACCTTGCCAGTGTCCTATTTAATGTCCCCTCCTGCTTTACACTATCATCTGTTCCATTTCACATACCATTCTCTTCCTCAAACTACAATCTTAACTCACCAATAATCAGTCTTTTGTGTATTGCCAATACTAACCCTTCGTCCCCCCTCTAAAAATTGAGCCTCGTTTCCATAAATCAAATAATTATTGTTTGTATTCATGTTATTAAAGAGTTTGTCCTGTATTCTAAAATAAAATCATACCGGTAAAATTTATTTTTATGTTATCGGTTCATAAAAAAACAGATAAAATTATTATTAATTTATCACCTAAGCCCTAATTTAAGTATACATAATTTTCTAATTGATGTTTTATTTTTATTTTAGGACCATAGAGGAGGACCGGGTAAACCCCAATTTGATGGACCTCCTATTCCTGTTGAAGGTATGTCTGTTCGTGAACTGGAAGCTATAACTGGTAACTAATCATTAATATATGTATATTAATGCTTGTATAGTGTGACAAAGCATCCTGAATTAGGTGACAGAACACCTCTAAGTTTTAGGTTAGGTCCCCTTTAAATGTTATTTCTAGTTTCTACAATTTACATATTTTCATTAAATGTCTTTCTCTTGTCTTGATTTAATATTTTAATAGAAAATCATTGTGCATAGAATATAGATTAATAATAATATTATTTATTTATTCAACTATATTAATATATTATACAATAGAAAATTCTTGGATTATACTCTATAAGCAAAAGCTTGTTAACCAAAAACAATTTTTATTTAATTTTACCTATAACTGTATAACTGACACTCCTATACTAAATATAATATAATAAATTCATTCATCATTATCGTAAATTCTATGAGTTTTATTTAAAGGTTCTAATAAATTTTGATATGCTAAATCCCATTTTTTTGGAGGGGGGGGGGGTTTCCGGCCTTTAAGACCATCCCGTAAAACAAATTTCCCTTCACCTTATTCTGTTTTCAGCTATTTTTCTCCAGTTTGTTCTTGGGTCTACTTCTTTTACTTCTCTCTTCACACAGTCTTCCCATCTGAGGCGTGGTCTGCCTAGTGGTCTTATTCCTTTCGGATCCTCTTTAATTACTGTGTTGATCATAGCGTCTTTTTTTCTCCACGCGTGACCTCCCCACATCAGTCTTCTTTTTGCAACTTCCCTTGAAATACTTGGTCTTTAGAACAAGTTATATACTTCCTCATTGGTTCGAATTCTCCATTCTTTGATTCCTGTGTCGAGACAAGGTCCATAGATTCGTTTTAAAACTTTTCTTTCAAAGGTGTCTAATCTTATTTCCTCTACCTTTCTTGAAGCCCATGTTTCTGACCCATGTAGGATGACAGGACGTATTAATGTCATATATATTTTTAAATTTAGAGATATTGATCTAGATTTTAGCAGGGTTCCCAAACCAAAATAGCAGTTGTTGGCCAGTTGTATCCTTTTTTAAATCTCTACTTTTAACTCATTGTCCTGAGTTAAGAGGACACCTAAGTATTTAAATTGCGGAACCCTGTGGAATATATGTCCATCTGCATTCATACTTTCTCCGTGTCTATACGTCCTGTCTCTTCTGTTGAGTTTCATATATTCTGTCTTACTATCATTTATTCTGAGGCCGACCTTACCCACAGCTTCCATTTGCTTCTCACAATGTATTTTAACTATTTCAATATTGTCTCCTATGATGGCAATATCGTCGGCATATGCTAGCAGGCCTATCTTTGACAATCCTAAGGTTATACCTTCTGATATATTCATATCTCTGACCACCTTTTCCAGAACTAGGTTAATAAGGATTGGGGATAATGCATCCCCTTGCCTTAACTCTTTGAGGGGCCGTGGTTAGTATGCTAACCACTTTTTTTTTTACCGTTCAGGTGCGGTGGTTACTATTTTAACCACTTAAAATTATTTTTAATATTTTTTTGATGATGGTCAGCATACCAACTACCTTATTATCATCTTATACATGCATCAAAGAATATCACTGCCGCTGGTCTGATATCATTTCTCGCGTTTTTCATCATTTATTATCATTATCAATATTTTGATATATACGTACTAAATGTTATGGTAAAGAGACATATTGCCCACATGGGTCTTTTTTCCAAAGGAAATTTCGCCCCTCCAAGAGTTAAACCAGAAGTTACTTTGAACGATTTAGATGTAGAGTTCGCTATTTTTATTTTTGTTTCAGAATTTTCCATAGTCGCCTTAATCAGGTTAATTAATTTTCTTGGCATATTGAACTCCTAATATATTAAATAGTGTTGGTCTATGTATGGAGTCGTATGCTTTCTCAAAGTCTATAAACAAGGTATAGACCTTATCAAACTCCCACATTTTTTGTAATATCTGCCTTATAATAAATATTTGATCTGTAGTGGATCTATTTGGTCTAAAACCCCCTTGGTAGTCTCCCAGTATTCCTTCGGAGATTGGTTTAATTCTATCTAGGATGCAGTAAGATAAAACTTTGTATGTTGTATTGAGTATAGCAATGCCCCTATAATTGTTGCTCTCGAGTGGATCGTTTTTTTTATATATCGGACACACTAATGCGATTTTCCAATCTTCCGGGATTTTTTCTTCTTTCCATACTAATTCTACTATGTTATGTATATTGGATATGGTTTCTTTGTCTAAACTTTTTAGAATCTGTCTGTATTCCATTTTCACCTGGAGTCTTATGATTTTTCAGCCTCTTAATTTGTTCTGCTATCTCAATTCTGTCTGAATCCCATACTATTATATAATATAATAATAAAAATTGAACCAAAGAAAAATATACTATTTTTAGACATGGTATGACAAAGATATTTTGTAGATCTTTAAAAATGTAAAAGAAAACATTTCCGTTACTGCATTATTACTGTATCAAAGTGAAGTTTCCATTTTAAATGCTCCTAAAAATTACACCTAGATATCTAAATATCTTGCTATAAAGCTATAGTTCTTATTACATAATTTATATCTGTTAATTTTTTCCTTTACAATCGTTACAATAAAATTTCATTATGATATGGTTCGGCGTGTTAATATTAGATAAAGCAAATTGAATAAAAGTAGATTTATTTTTATTCAATGTTTACTGAATACATGTCTGGCTTTTACTTTATGGTCACTTTATGCAAGTATTAATATTTATTCATAAGATTAATGGATTTCTATTTTTCATACTCGTTGACATGCCATTTTTCTCAATTCATGTGTTATAGTTATTTTTCTATAATTAATTAATTTTTTTGTTTTATTTTACAGCACAAGGAGGAATGGTAATGTACCTTTTTTTTAATACAATTTTAAGTTTTAAATTTTTCTATTTTTTAAAGTTACTACTAGTATTCCTAGTAACACACTATATAAAAAATAGTCTTTATTATTTTAAATTTCAAGTTAACATTTATTAACAAAAATAATTAGTTTTAAGATAAAATAGTAAATTATAGTGAATCAATGATTTTAAAATACTAATTACTTATGTAACTAATGTAAATCTCTTAATAATTATTATATACATAATAATTATTTCTCACTTATTCCCTAACAGGGTGGGGAAAGCCAAGTGGCAAATCAGGTCAGTCTTTTGAAGCATGAATTAATATTTTAATAATTACTTATCACTTCTTAGAAGTATGATTGCTTTAGATATTATAAATACATAATATATCTTGATTATGACTCAGATTCCATGTTAATTAAGAATGAATAGTTGTGTTTGAATTGTTTTGGTGTTAGAAATTTTCAGGAGTTATGGACATCTATTATTTATTTATACATATAATGCAGCTGAAAATAATAATGTATTAGTATTTTTTAAACTAAAAAATTGCAAGTGATTCAAAAATTTTTGTCTCTAGTATCAAGTAGAGAAATATTTGACATTTCCATAAATTCTTTGTTATTCAAAAACATAATATAATTATTAAAAGGAATTATATGAGTGTAAAGTTTTACTTGTCATATTTTAATAACAAATTGGTGTAGTATGTAATAATATACTTGTAACGACCACTTTTATCACTGATTACAAGAATTTGACAATTTATGTTTTATTAATCTATTTACAAGATGACAAGACTGATTTTACTGAAGAAAATATTCTTGTATTTTTAATTAGTATTGATAGGTTATTATTATCTTGTATTTAATTCCCTAGGCATATATTGCCTATTAATATTAACCGAATCTATTACCTATTTGAAAACAAACATAAATTCATATACATACTCATTAACTGAGTTAAAACGATATAATATTTAATAAAAAAGCAAAAAATAATTATTTTATTTTTATAATTATTAATTTGGAAATTTTTACAAATTACAGATTAGCAAAATATACACGGTTTGTCGGATATATTATTTTTTATTAATTTGCTAAGACTTCTGACATACTTAAATAATATTCGGGAGTAAAAACAAATTTAATCAAATAAACGGGTACAGCATATGTACTTATTTTAGTTGCAAATTTATTGAAACAAAAAGTTTTTTGTAAGAGTATCAAAAACAAAACTTTCTAGGTAAAATAAAATTAGCTGTTAATTACTGAACATTTTTGAAATCATAAAAATATGCATATACGTATTTGAATATCAAAGACCATTATTTTTATGTAGGTGCTGCATTAAAAATAATATTTCATTTTAGAATATTCTCACATGCATATATTGTCTTCATTTTAGCAAATCTACAACAGAGTTATGACGTAAATTAAAAATTAGAATATACAAACACATATAAGGTTCTTACTTTTAAGTTTGATTGGTTGATTGACTAGTATTGCAGCTAATAATACAAAATTAGTTTTTTTCAATGCAAATTAGTTACGGTTGTAGGTTTGTTAGGTGGAGATAGGTATTACCTCTTAAATCCGATATTTAACTCATCATTTATGATTGTATCATTAAAAATACATATCCCCAATTTTAATTTTTAAATCAATATATTAAACAAATTGAACTATTTTATTAATGAATTTAAAGGTTAAAAAATATATTAAAATGGGTATTACATCATCGTTTTATATCATATTTTTTTCTTAAATTACTGTTGCTAATAATTCTACCTTGAAAATTTGATTTTTGAACAATTAGTTTTGAAATAAATGTTTGTATTTTTAGTTTTTAGGAAAATGAAACATGCATTCTATTAATAAAACATTTACAAACCTCAAATTAATTTAAATTTAAGAAAGCATACTAGCTGGTAAAACAGGCTTGGACGACGAATGTTGTATCTTAAAAATAAAAATGTATGCAATTCAGTTAAGGGGGCTGCAGCAGGTTTTGTCCAAAGTCAAAACTAATGTAGATTTATTTGACCAATCTAAACATTAGTTTTGTTTGTTATAATGTTTTTCAATATATTTAAATTCCGTATCTAAAAATAAATTTAAGGGGGCTGGAGGGGGCTCCAGTCAATGAAAAAAAGTGACTTTTAAATCCCAATAAGCTAGACAAAACTGGAAGAATTTGGTTTGACAGATCTTAATTTTGAAAACTGATGAAAATGATTGATCAACAAGTGAACTAGGGAATGATCGAGGCGATTTTTAATATTCCAATTGTTGTTAGTGTCATAATAAATAATATAAATACGAAAATATCATATTTTTTCGATATTTTTATTCTTGGATATCACAGCTGAAAAAAAAATATTCAAAATCGCCCCGATCATTCCCTAGTAAACTTGTTGATCAATCATAATCCGTTTTCAAAATTGAAGTCCATCTAACCAAATTCTTCCAGTTTTGTCTAGGTTATTAGTCTAAAATTCATTTTTTTTTAATCTGCTGCAGCGCCCTTAAAGGTTAAACATCAGATATTTTATAATGTTGAAAACAAAATTTTTCTGTATAAGCATTTTATTTTATTCATTATTTATTATAATACATATTGTTGTTTAATATATTTAAGCATAATCTTGAAAGTACAGCTGGTTTGTACTATTGATTTCGCTTAATAAGAACATATAATTAATAGACTTCGTAAAAATTGTTAATATTTATAGGAGAAAATTCATAACTATTTTCATTTAGGTTTGAGTCTATTTATTGAAAAATTGAAAAATAATTCTATTTAAAACAAAAAAGGACATACATTTAAGAAGTGGTAGTTTATATTTTTAAAGGTAAATTACCTGTTTTTCTTAGGTTTTTTTTTTATTTTATTAAATAAATTTAAAAACAATCTTATTTACAAAAAAAATATCTACTTATTTGATATTTTTTTTATATATTGGGAGTTTTTTGAAAGATAAAAAGAACTTATGATATCTTTGTCTTAACTAAGCTAAGATGCATTGTAACTCTCCATTATTGATTAATCTACAACATTCAATTTCAAATTAAAATGAAATAATTTTGTATTTTAAATCTTCAGTACCTATTTCTAAAGTATTTTAGTACTTTAATTTGTCAATGCGTATCTCTTTGGTATTCCAAATCTATACAAAAGTTTATAAGAACTTACTTCTTTGAATATTTTATTTATTTTATTATTAGGTAATTTATTGTTTACATGACTAATTCCCTATGAATGCGTTGATTGATTTGATAACCGATAGGAATCGACGCCGTTCGTGGAAACTTTTGTACGTGACAATCAAGGAGTATTGCCGCCACCAGGCCTTTTCGACGCTGGCCCTAGAGGAGACAGGGGCGGAAGGTGGGGTCAAGACAGACGTAACGGCCAGGATCGTAGAAGATTTTAATCTTTCAAAAAGATCCTAAGAATAAACAGATTATAGAACAAAAAAATTGAAGATGGATAGTTAAATCTCTTCATTTAAAACTGAAATGATTACCAACTCATCATTGAAATATCACATAACCGCTTATGATTCTCGACATAGGATGATAAAACTAATTTTGGTACCTATTTTATGAATTATTTAGGTATAATCTCGTTTTTAGTCAACTTATTTTTTACATCAATGCAAATCATACAATTTCTTATTTTCTGCTACAGTTTTTAACCTAAAAACGGACCAATTTTGATCCTGATTCATATTGCATTTTTTTTTTTAATTTCTTGATTTTTTTTTTATACTTTTGCTGATTAGCTGAATAACTTATTAAACAGCAGTATTTCGATTATCTACTATAACAATGCTAGTAATTTCTATGTAATTTAATGTTTTTAAGTGATTTTATATTATTATTTTTAACATTACATTAGTCAATGGTCTCAAAAACTATTTTATATTTTACCTACTGGTAAAGCTATTTTCTTGAGTTTGGAAATTATTATTTATAACATAATAAATATTATTAATTGTTCTTAGTATAAAGTACTAACATTATAGTTCGCAATAGGCAATCTTAATGTCGCCTCAAAAATCATAACTTATGGATAACCATATAAATGATTTACATGTTGACATTAATGTAGTGGTGTGATAATTGAGAATCCAATATTCTTTAAATTTATTTGTAGTAATTAATTTAACGCGTTTTTGGAATAGAGTGTACACAAATACTTATTTGCTTTTATGAGGTTTTACATATTCTCTTAAAATGTTTAACTGTATGATTATAATAACATTTTGGCATAGACTAATGGTCTACATTATTTAATAGTTCTTAATTAGGTAGATTTTATTGTTGTATTTTTGAATAAAATACTTTTAAATAGTTGTAATACAAACTAATTGATTATCGGTTATAAGGAAACGTTGACATTAATAAATATCGCTATTTTTAAGGAAGACTACAATGGGTAGAAATATGTCGTATCGCGAGTGAAACTTTGTAATTTTTGTATTAAAATACATTTATTGAATTAAACAACGATAAAATATGAAGATTGATCTATGCAACAGAAAAATTAAATAAACTAAATATACTTTACTGTAAGTTTAATAGTTATAATAAACTATTCGTTAAATTAATTTTTTTTCGTGTGTGGATATCTGTGTGTGTGATTGTGTGTAGATCAATTTCAATATAATTATAAGTAAATTTAGGTGCACGTAATAGTTTATTTATTAAATATAATTATACATATATTTTCCTTAAATATACTTCTTACTAGAATTATGACTTGGTGTTTGATATATTAATCTAAGAAAAATAATGTTCAAATAAGAAGTGACCTCCTTTGTTCAAACTGGAGTCAACTGACTTATTTAAGTAAAAAAAAACTAATGTTAAACTCTTAAAATTAAAATATAAATATAAATTCTTATCTTAATGAAATGGACCTTATTTTTTTCTACCAACTTCAGCATTTTTCTCAGGTTTAAACTGATTAACGACCATTTTTTTTTTTCAATTTTGTAACAATTTAATGTAATGCATTTAAATAAAATTGTTATGAAATTACTTAATAAATAATATGAGTATGAAATGTAATATACATACTCTTCAGACTTAACACATTAAAAATGTCGATAGTGAAAACATTTTTAGAATCATATTTATATTATGTTTATAGAGAATAGTAAATATTGTATTTGGTTCAGTGATAAAGTCTGATTTTCTACATCAATATATTTTACACGTTTAAACAAAAGATTAGTATTTTTATATAACATAACTGTGACGGCTCGTGGGTAAAATATTTAATGGTGCACATAATGATGTTAAAAGTAGATTGTATGCAATTATTGCAAAAGTTAAAAAAAAAAAGATATTAGTTAACTCCAAAATCAAAATATTTTAATGGAAAAAAAGAAATAGAAAATGGAGTTAAGAAAATAATGCCAATACGGTTTGTGGTGGATAGCAACTAGGTCCCTTTTACTTGTTAACCCCCCACCACTCAATGGCCAAACGTAATTTACACGGACCGACTGTGTTCTGACTGACTTGTGTACTTTGATGTGTATTTATTTCATATCTCTACTACATTTTAGGAGTTTAATAATTGTCATGTTCAAGTGAATATTAAATGTTTTTTAGGATTGAATTATGTATTATAGAATAAATAGAGTTTAACAGCTGATATTGAATGAAAATTAAAATATGTTTTTACTATTATATCTATATTTACAATCTATGTGGTGTGTGTACACCTGCACACCTAGGCATAAGCCGCCACTGCAACATAATAATACCAAGGATTTTTAATAATCTTTTAGAACTAATTCTCGTACCTATATTTCAATTGGAAGTTTGCAAAAATGAATACGATTTAAATATAATTGTAATCATGATTATAACTGATATCAAACAAACTGGCGGTTTGTTCCGATAAACAGTCCGTGTATGATTTATTGAAATTGCCAAAAGTGCAGGTTTTAACAATATTATAATTCTACAAAATTATAACAAGTAACGACAACGGCAATGTAGTGGCAACCTTATATATTACTTTGTAATTTTTCGCTTCCATGTATTTTGGTTTCATTCACACAAATAATATTGTTTCCTGTTGTAGAACACTGTGGTAGGCAGAGCCACCAACTGCTAGTTTATTTGACATCAACATTAGTGATTGCCATCTCTATTTATGAATTTTTGGATGCATTATATCAAATATATTGTGATATTAAAATTATAATTTTCCAACTTAAAATATACAAAATTAAATCTGTGGCTCCCACGAGATTACTCATTTGAGTTCTGGCTACTTGACGTAAATAGACTGTTTATTCTAATTAACTGCTTACCATATTCTTTTATCTATTGATTCAATAATTTAGTTTTCAAAACTTGTATTTATAAATAAATATGTAATGAAAATGTATACCTTAATAAACCATAAAATACAAATTGATTAGGAAATAAAATAAGTTAAATATTCTATTAAAAGTTCATCCAATGTCACACATAACCATAATTTCAAATGTTCAAATTAGGGACTTTTTATTATTTTTTTTTTAAGAATTTCTGTTACCTATTGGATAACATTATATAATGCAAAAGTTTATATACTCTTGTCATGTTTATTTATTTTAAATATAATATATTATATATTATAATTAATATTATTTTAACATGTAGTTATTAACAAAAAGAGTAATTATATAATTTTAAATGAATAATTATGAATAACCAAAATTATAAATTAAAATCACGATGTGATGTGGGTTAAGTAATTACAATCGCATTACTTTTGCTACCTCGATAATTAATAATTAAACAATTATAGTATCCAATGCTTAATGGTATAAATTGTATAACTAATATCCCAATTTAAAGATCTTCTTAACACAGTGATTAAAACCATAGACAATAGATACAAATATTTATTTATATTTTTAATTTATGAAATTCATGAAGATCTGTAAAACAGATCCCTTAGGATTGCATATGGCCACACAATGGGATGATTCTTTAACCTATCCATTCACAACAGCAATGTGTAAATAATAATATAAAATTATGTATAGCAGATTGTGAAAATAAAAATACAAAGTTATGAAAATTGAATTATATATTCTATAAATAGCATATTGGAAATTTAATTATATTTTAGAGGAAGGGCGCTAAAATCTTCCTACATATAATAAGATGATTATAAACTATTAATTTTTTTTTGGTTGGACTAAGTTAGCCCATCACTAATTGTCTGCCTATGATTAATAGTTACATATAGATAAATATATTCATATACCAAATTTGAATTTTCATAAAAATTGATTTAATCAGACTAAAACATGTTCTAATAAAATAGTACAACCAATGCAATACAATACAATCTAAATTATGATCAACTATAGCAGATGTATTCAAACTGCATCTTGACTCCTAGGGCCGTCACAAGTATTTGTCATGAGAGCTGTAACACAGAATAGAGAGAAAAAAAAAAACGATGTTGAAGCTTAATATATTGTTTTATTGTAAACATAAAACATTTAATTTCAGTTCTCTAAGCATAATTATTACCTATTCAATTTTTTGCTTTGATGTATTTATAATATGTATTATTTTAAATAGTCAAACATACAAACATTTTTTTCTGTGTCCTTAATAATGTGAGTGCCACCAAAATGTTGTGAAGAGACGAAGGAACCTTGGAATGAAAAAGTTTGAATACCTCTGATCATATTATTTATATTTTCTTGTAGTTAAAAAATAATAGTGGTGTCATTTGAGATGTAGAAAGGTAGGTATTTAATGGGCTACTTTTGGGCCTTCTTAGAGCAGATTATAGGTAATATATTTAGGTATCCCTGTACGTATGTATTAATTATTTAGTCATTGTTATCAATGCCTATGATAGTAAGTATAAAAATATGTAAGAAGGCTATTTATATTGAGATATAAATACAGTTGTAATGTCATTATAACCAGCGGTTTTTTTCAGTTTTATTATGGATCAGCAAAATATTTTGCCCTCCTCCCCCTCTTAAAAACTGAAATGACGCCACTGTCCTCCCCCTATAAAAAAAATCTAAAAGTTAGTTTTAATAAATTTAAAATTGTAGGTTATTGCCAGTAACCAGACATGCCTATGATAATAATATATAAAAAGAGTTATTCTTTTGTTAATGTTCAATAATTTCATGCTAATCTTAAATCTTTTATTCCTTTAAAATTATTTAAATTTCCACAATAAAATCCAAATTTATCTTGCATCTAGTTTTTATTATTTGCATCTCCTACATATAGAATTTGGAACATACATAAACAGAGGCCATTCGAATTGACCATCGAGAGCAACAGCGTTTGGTATTTATATAGCACTCTTAAAAATGACGAAGAATTAAAATTCTTCGTTAATTTGATCTGAAGGTATGTCTATGAAAATTTTTGTGATACATACGTTTATAATTTTAACGAAGGTGAGCAATTATTACCTGACAATCTTCATATTATTTCACTGACATTATATTATCAAATCAGAATATGAGACAGTTCTATCTAAACTGAATTGATTTTATTAACATTAAGGTATTGTTATATTGTGTATATCACTGATTTGCAAGGCTGGGCATTAACGAGTTAATAAGTTAAAGTTAAGTTAAAAAGTTAAGTTACTTTTAACTAAGTTAATTAACGAGTTACTTTTTTTTTTAGAAGTAACTTCTAACTTAACGATTTACATTTTTCCCCATGTTATTCAGTAACTTAACGAGTTAATTAATTGTATTGGCACGTTAAGTTAATTTTTTCCCAAACCACATATTATTTAAAATTAATTCAATTTTGTAAAATTAATTACATTAAAAAAAAACCCGAAATATTAAATATATTTTATTAAATAATAATTTATAATCATAGTAAGTTTTTATATTGCATATTCACAGAAAATATTTTATAACTATATTATAGAGGGAAATATCATAGGGGTAACCGCGTCAAAGAAAAATATAACAATTTACTCAGTACCTATCCCATACACGACATATCACCTAACCTATACCTAATCATTATTAATATCATTACTTATTATTATATTTTTATTCATTCATAGAATTACGCCAATTACGGTGATAACTTGGCCCGTCGATGTAAATAATACCCGTAGTAGCGTGGTATTTACTATTTACCTAATTAAAGTATAATACACAAAATTAATATAAGTACCTACAGTAACTAATTTTATTACAAACATTTATTCAAAATATTGTAAGACATTTTTTGATTTATTGAATTATAATGTTATTTGTTAGCTTTAAAAAAGGTAGGTAGGTATAATTGTTAATTTTATTTAAAAAAAAAAAGTAACTTATTTTTAACTAAGTTAAGTTACTTTTATTTTCTAATTAACTTGTAACTTTTACAAGTTAAAAAAAAATGAAGTTAACTTTTAACTTTAAACTTAACTTACATTTTTCTATATTAACTTAACTTAACGAGTTAAAAAAAATAGTTAACTTGCCCAGCCTTGCTGATTTGTATGTTGTAATGTTATTAAATAATAATACATTGAAGATTGCCTGGTTTTATACTTAATATTATTTTAATATTCTATGTATTTTCATAATTTTTCAGCATTTTCAATATGTCAACGTTGTGGTTAATAACTTGATGTAGGGAGTTCAATTGAATAATTGAATCAAAAGAAAACCATATGAATGAAATATTATAAAAAATAACTTTTGTGTGGTATTGTATTGATGAAGTTAGCCTTTGAGTGTATTTAATAGTATAAGTCGTACGAGCCACATGTGAGAAGAAAATTTTGTTAATGAAAATATATACTGCTACTATATTTTGTTTTGATGATTTTAAATTTGTTAAGTTTAAATTGCTGAACTTTCTTGTGGATTTTGTCTTTTTTTCAACTTTTATAAATGTATTGAAAGCAACAGTATTATTTTTAGGCTAATAAATCATTATAATAATTCCATTGACATGAATTTATTAACTTCTAAAAGGTTTTTAATATAATTTAAAAATAAATAAGCTTCAGTTTAAAAAATTTAAAATCAACCTGAAATTGTTAAATAATGCTATTTTTGAATTCTTAATATGATTACTAATCAACTCACATTTTTAGTATAATTCTGTTTGTATTATCTAAAATAGCCTTTTAGATTATCTTTTTTATTTTAATCCTGATTTAAATTATTATTGTTAATTATATTATATTTTACTTAAACCATTCAGTTAAGCATATCTAGATTTACAGAAAAGTAATTAAAAAAAAATATTTATATGCTTACAAATCAAAATTAATTTTAAATTAAACATTTTTATTTTTCGCATAGTTAGGATAACCAATTATCAGAAGTTAAAGAGAGAAGTAAAAATGTATTATCCCTGTAACATTTCAAGTTAGTTATATATTTTTGTAATATTTATTATGGGGTCCTAACTGTATTGGAATATATTATATTATTTTTAATGTTTATAAACCATAAACGATAGGATCTAAACTATTTAACTCCTGTTATTATAATTATTATATATTTATACTTAATATAAGGAGAATATGCAAATAAATAATCGTTACATCGTTACATGTATATTAATAATAATATGATATTCGAAAATCTCTTTGAGGAACCCTGCAGCTCTTTGTAAGTCAGTAACCAAATTTCACTTGATTTCAACAAATTTCACTCAACCCGATTTAGACTTGTAGAGCGTCGAAAACTCGTGTGGAAAAAAATCGTTCGTGATTTTTATGTATTTTGGGCAAGCAAAAAAGGCGTACCCCGAGACAATATTCAAAAATCATTATACAAACATAGTAACATTTGCTGATGAAATATATTAATAATTTTGGTCTCACTTAAAAAAACCCGTCGTGAATCGAATGAAATAATAATATAAAAACAAGTGTTTAAAATATCGAGACAAGTACCAGTAATGTTCTCCGCTCGTTGTTGGATGCATTAAATATTATTTATTTATAATTAACATATTGTTACAAATTAAATCATACCGTAACGTTTTTTATATGTAAATTATTTTAAACTGTGAGTTATATAATATATTATTGAATATTTGAATCTACAATAGTTTATTAATTATTATGTATATAACGTACGGACTGCAAATGTATGTAAATGCATACTTAATTATACTTAAATTCGGATTATATGGATCTATGTTTCATAATTATACGTATTCAAATTTTAACATTTATTTTGACATATATTTGCTATTTAAGGAAAAAAACACTGACTACCCATACATATTTCTGCATATTTCTTTAAAAATATTAAAAAGTTATAATACAAGGTCATGAACCACGATATTCTGTAATAACCTCTGAAGTTTTCAATTAGAAAACCTACTCATTTATAAATATTTTCTCCAAAATAGTCAATTAATCGTACATAATGGCAACTATTCATTTTTTAAAGAATAAATAAATGTTAATTTTTCAAATGCATAAATATTATATTCAGTGTAACTAACATACAATTTTACAGTTTTCGACAAAACACATTTATCATAGCTATCCGAACGGGTTAAGATCTTAGTTATATATAGCAACTGTGGGTGGGCCAAATTTGTAAGATTGCTTCCGTCGAACTACCCGTTTTTATGACAATCTAATATATGATTATTTTTCAGCTGCACGCCGTAATTTGGGCGTGAAAAAAAATCGTTCTCAGTATTTAAATAATCGTCTAATCTTGGTTAAAATATCGACGTGTGCACACCTACATCACGCGCCGTATTATTATTTTATTACATAGTTGTTTTTATCAAATCCAATGGATCAGAAAAATAAATAAATGTATAGCCAGCGACGTTGTTTCACTTGTTGTAAAATGACGTTGGATCTGTTGTGGTAAGTCTAAAGAAAAAAATTATTCGTTGCAGAGTGATTGAGTGATGATCATCCACTTATTAGCGTCGAGCTCGGTGTCTGCTAAGAAGGTGCGAGCAGAACTATATTATGTAATATTATATGTACATATAATGTATATTATATAATACATTATTACCAGTCTTGTAAAGTATTCGAATTTAATATTTTAACATTTTTTTTTCGAGTACATGTGATGAAGGAGTATTAAAATATGAATATAATCTGAATGATTGCATTTTTTATTCGTATACGAAAAATACATGGTATCTTGTCACAAATATTATAATTACTATGCGATAAAAAAAAAGTTACTATAATAATCCATCCCTCGACATTTTGTTTTTAATATTTTACAATCTAAAACCAGAAACCTCGTAATTTAAACCACTTCGTCTTCAAAAATTTGTAAACATAAATATTATGTGTAGTTTATTGAATACCTGAGTGCTCTTTTATAACATGGAATAAGTGTAATGAATATATTTTGTGTGAAATGAATATTAAACACATTAAAATAGTTACACGTAGCCATAAGGGAGAGGGTTTGGAAAATGTAAATCGATGGTTTGAACATGAAATGTAAAAATATTTGAATACATTTTTAAGTATTCGAATGAATGTTGTACGTTACACACTTTGATGATAAAGTTAAGTGCTTTTTACAAGATTATATTACCCATATTATACAATGCTATTTTCTAGGCGTAGGTACGTGCAGCTAAATATTATGTGGCTTGGACTCAAAGCTCGTGTGATGTAATTTTATTATACTATTGTAAGTACACGATGTTTGCGTGATGCTTGAAAATGTGTTCGCGTACACTACTACATTTTGGCAAGCCCGGGAAAAGCCCTTCACCCATTTCTAGATTGGATAACGAAATAAGTTAATTGCGAACTTCGGTCAATATCAAATATCGTCTTAATTCATGTATATTTACATCTTATTACTAAATAGCTGGTTTCTTGGTAAATTTATGTGTATTTGAGGATATTACTATAAAGAAACCTATTTTTATTGTTACTTTAAGTTTTTAAACATCCACAGGTTATTGATATTTTAACATTTAATACCTAAGAGTTGGTAAGTAATTAACTAGGCGCTGATTTGAAATTATATTTTCATATTGAAATCATCAGAAATATATCTCGTTAAATAAGTAAGTTTAGGTACATTCGTTTAAATAAAGTAAACATTTTAAAAACAAAATTATTACTTAGAAATGGAGAGAAAATGATTGTTTTAAGTTGAAAGAATCACCTGTTTACGTATTATTACGTAAAGAATTGTTTTATTTTTTACCCACTATATCTATATAATATTATTATATTATATCTAACCTACAACACGATGTCAATAAAATTGTTTTCATGTAATTCATTCAATAGAGTTATGACCAGGCTCTTACGTTTCAAAGTGGTGTAATCTCGTGTAGTTCACCGGTCGGTTGTTTTTTTGTTTTCTAAATTATTGTTTTTTTTTTAGCTAGCCCATGTAGGATTTGGTGTAATATAATAATTATATAATACGATTTTGATTTAAATACTTGACGTTCCGATTAAGAATAATGGATATTATAATACGACCTTGACGTTGTTTAACCGATCTGTATAAACTATAGAGACTATTTCGTATAGGTATCCGATTTTTATATACCTACCATGCACATTATTTAAAACAATATTACTTCCAATATTATACATACAATATATTATATTTAAGGGCGTAGCCGAATATAGAAATTATATAACGTTTTTAGTTACTTATATTTTTTTATTTATTATTAATAGGTAGGTAATCTGTAAATATAATATTGCCCTAAAAATAATATTATAGCTGTATCTAAATATTATTTATATTAATGAAGATATTATTTCCGGGGGACATTATTTATCCTCTTCAAATGGCAACTACGCCATTGTCAACATTTGTTTTGTATGTATAGCCTAATATAACATAGTTCCTTAAGTAGTTAAGCGTATGTCATAGTTGCAATTTTTGTAACTTAACGAGAATTGTACATTTTTGTTACGATTTATCACCGTGAAAACAAAACTTCTTCCGCCTCAGGATGACTTGGTAGTTCTTTTACTAGATAATCTCGATATCAAATAAGATAAATAGTTTCTAGAAATGTCTCGGGAATTACAGAGATCATGCTGAGATTTTCCGATTTTTATTGTGTAAGTACGTATTATTATCCCCACGAATGACGGCTGTGCTGGTATTATCTGAGGGCACGCCAGTCGTAGTCACACGTATGATATGTGCCTAAGTATACATACCTATATTATTATATTCATCAAAACTAGCACTGCAACGACGACGTTGTAGGAAACCTTAACTTACCATTTATAATGTTACTATAGTTATTAACTTGTAATAAAAACTTATTACTTATACATTTTTTTTTATCAGCTTGTTTCGAATTTCGGTATGGAAATTAATTTTGCTTGAGCAATAATAATGTTAATGGTTTCACTGTGTGATCCACAGTGTGCGTTTCGCGCATTTGCGATTTAAATTTTATCGGACTTTTCGTGGATTAAGGTTTTGACTTGGCCGTGGTTTTGACCTACAAATTAAGTCACGCGACACGATTTACTGCCGTTTCACATAATATATTACGTATATTAAAAAAAAACCACCCTCTCCCGAATCAGGAAGATGGCACGGTAATGTTGTAGGTCGTCTTGTGTGTAATGTACTTGTCTTGAATTTAAAATAGGCTTTCGTATCGAATAAATATGTTTGCTATTAAAATAGATCGTGGCGTATTTAAGGAGCGAGGGGGGCAATGAATGGATCCTTCCATCCCGTTGGGCCTTAGGTTGTTCAATATTATAAAATTGAATAAAGTAAAAAATGAGTACCTATTATTAATATTACGAAAGTTCAGGAAGTAGATGAATACGGAAGGTTTCTAATACGCCACTGTATCCCAATTTCGAAATATTTTACACCTGGTACCCACGAAGACGCGCCCTTCGTGTGTCTATATATTTTGACTAGATGTCAATATGAAATGTATTAACACATGCATTGGTTTGTTTTACGTTTAATTTCCAGGTTCGACTCTGTGCGGCGTTTGGTTAACCGCGTTATTTCCACGAAGAAATCAACTGGAATAACGCATTATTATTGAGGAATTATAGAAGAAGTCTGTGCCTACCACGTGCATGTGTGTACGCGTATTACGGTGTCCACACGCGCACAGTTCTGCGTAACGTTACTGTAACGGTGAGGTATTGATTTTTGAAATATTACACTTAAGCCTCTCCACCTTAGCCATATCACTGCAGTATGCTATCCAATGCACCATTACAAGGTATTCACTTAATTAAACTAAAAGGATTACTAAACCTCGAAACCATCCTATCGCCCTTCCATGTAAATAAATACCACCGCAGACTACTGTTGTAGGATGAATGTGTCTGCAGCACGAAACCCCATTGTTGGCAACGGTTTATCAACTTTTTTTTTTATGTTTTTTATAATATACTTTTTAACCACCCCTTCATTTCACAAAGGTCGACCCATAAATGGGTGTGCCAAATTTTACGCTTTTAAAAATAAATTTGGCAGTATTAACCTTTTGAGACATTTATGATTTGATTTATAATAATCATTTTTTTTTTTTTTTTTTTTTTTTAATTCTACAGCTATCTAAATTGATGGGATTACGAGTAAGTCATACATTGTTTGGGCTAAGACCAACAATGGTCCGTTCGCAGAGGATGCTGATTAGCGAAAAAAAGAAGAAAAGAAAAAATGTTTTACGACAACGTATATATCAATTGAAGACTTTCAATAAAGTAAACATTTCTTAACATAATCAATCTTGTTTAATATTTTATTTCCCATGGTGTTCCATTAAACAATCCATCATATTATGTCTGCATTCAACACTTATACCTCGATGGACCTCGCCGTGGTTCCGTAGTTTTTCTAGAATGGGTACGTTGCGGAATAAGTTAATTTATAATAAAACAAATATATTCAAAGTTTATTAAACATCTAGAGTAACTTGATGTTATTCTTCAACACACTACGAGTTAAACAATTTCGACGGATAGACTTGTGTAAATTTAACGAACTGTGTGATTCCTACATTTGGAATATGAAAGAGAACGAAGAGAGAAACGACAGCAGGTTCACAGCTTATGATAACTATCATAAATAATCTATGTACTTCTTAATCAACTATGGACTCCGGGGATCAATGATTGATCAAAATGTTTAGCTAACTACTGGAAAACCAGTCTCATACGTTTAAAATATCTCCCGCTTGGTTATGGGTCATCTTGTGTAGGAAGTGAAAACTGTTTAGAATTATACCCCTACAAATCCTTAATTACTAACAACTTGCAACCGATGTTAAACTAGACTCATTTGTTAAAACACCTCTAACAGAAGTATAGAACAACACAACCACTAGTGAAGGAAATGGGTCACTATATTTATTCATCAAGCGTAACTCGAGCGTGCTCGCAACCACATCAAGCTCTTGAAACTGGAAGGAAACACGAGTTGCTTCTGATAACTGATGATCAACAATTTAATTGCTCCTGTTATTCGTATTCATAATAAAACGAAATAATATTTAAATCTTATAAGTAACTGAAGATATTATAAATGTATACGAGTACGTACATTTTAATTAATCAATTTACATTTTTTTTAATTAAGAAAAATATACAATCTACCTATATAAAAGCTATAAAAGCCAAATACGCCAAATATAAACACAACCAGTTTTTTTTGTCTAAATGGTTGCCATTGGTTGAAGATTATAACAGTAATAGTAAAAATGAGTATTATTTTTTTTTTTGTATATAAATGGTTGCTATTGGTTACTTGGGCAGATCAGGTACAAGCATGCATCAAATCGTCGCGTTATGGCCTCGATTGAAGAAACTAAATATTTTAAAACCAAATGTATGTGTGTAGCTTATATACTCAAAACCTACTCAATTTAATTTAAAGAAAATGTTTTCGAGATGGTTTTTAGAGACGTCAGAAAAGGTTAGAGAGTAAGTAGTTTCAACTACGTTAAAAAGTATAACAAGTGCTAAATTCAATCCGTGACTTGTGGTTGCCCGTCTAGGTCGAATTATTACACAAAGCTAGGTACAATGACGCCAATTTGTCCGTGGACTTGAGGCATACTCAAGCCAGATACACCTATATTGCCTATTTACTATATTGGACTCATAAAAAAAAAACAACTGGATACTGCGAAGCCGGGATATCCAGGTAGGTATATGTACGATAAAGTATTTGCATTTCAACTGATTATTGTATATAAAATAATTATGCTGCCCAGATATATTAACAATTAAGAATTATGGTGACATTTCATATTTTTATATTTAATTAAGACCTATTATCTTGTTTCGGTTGTTATTTTTTAAATGGTTTGGCTTTTAAATTATTTCGGAATACGAGTTACGACTCGTGTATATAATAATCTATATTCTATAGACTAGTACTTTAATGACATCGCTATATAAGATTTAAAAAAAATATAATTACGGAATCTCACAACACCATGCCATTATTATACATTAATATATATTTCTGTACGTCCGTACTTAAATATGAAAAGTTACTCTTACTACAAATTAAATTAAAAGTATGATTGTTCTAATGTTATATTTATTGAGAAAAGGTTGTTCCCATAATATTGTTAAATATTAATTAGACTAATATAATACTAATACTATGTCTATGTTGTATTGGTTAAGAGTATGTAATTTTGAAAAGTATTACACAAGCACTTTTAATAGTAATAAAAAGTGTTAAGATAATAATTTTGTTAAATCTTTAGCGGACTTAATATTTAATAATATTATTTATACACACTGCTTGGGGACAGGACTGATTTCCCTTATGAAAACTATGATTACAAATTTAATATTTAATATTATTATTAAATATTAATATTGAAAACCATAAAATATTCTAAATAGAAGTAGAATGGTTATAAGTTAGGCACTGGAAAACAATAAACACTAAACCTATGATAGTTTATATTCTATTATGTTTTGATTTGTAAATATAAGTGTGTTTATTTTAAAATACAATTCATAAAGGCTCGTATTCTTCGAATAATTTACAAGACCATCAGTTATGAAAATCTGACCAATATATTTTCTGTTTAATTCTTTTACATACACTTTTATTGTAAGTTATATGTCCATAGATACCATAGTTAATCTATATTATAGGTACATGTAATCTAGATAATATGCAGACTGCAGAGTATAACAGAAAGAACTGACAAAAGTTATAACATATTTAATTTATATATTTGTCAGTTCTTTATTTTAGACATGGTCCTATACCATATGATTTCGGTTAACGAACCTAAAACCTCTGCTAACCCCTTCCTTTTTATCTTTAAATTTATTCATATATGGTTATTTGGAATTTTCAAGTAGGTATACATAAATACCATAATTTGATATACTTTAATTTTTATTCAATTTTATGATAGTATTGTTTTTTGTCTATTCAACCTTCTGTTTTTCAAATGAAAACTTACTTTTATAAACTGGTTTTACTGTAAATTATTCATCAGATATTATTTTTGAAAATGTTTACGCGTCTAAATAAAAATTTAAAAAGTAATTTCAGAGGTCTTAAACCTAGAGTAATTTCAGAGTTTATAAATCTAAAGTACTATGTCTATACAAATACCTTATACTTTTTAATAGTGGCTTTCCGTAGAATATAAAATAAATCTAATATTTAATCAATTTCTTATTGTACTAAGAAATGTTCGCAAGTTATAAAATTGGGATAAATTAATATTAATTAGTAAATAATTACTATAATTTTCAAAATATCATAGCCATATCTTCTATACCTACCTCTTATCGTAAACTGTTATCTTTAATGCTTAAAGTTTATTGACTTAGGATTTAGAAACGACTTATTTCAATTTCGATTTATAATAATAATTTTCAAAAAATAATTTCTTTGACAATTAACAATAAAATAGGTAGGTTCTCATTAAAAACAAAAAAATTAGTATTGCCACGGGATACTCTTTGAGTTGCATAAAAAATTCGAAGTATTTGGAAATAGGGTCTTTAAGTATACTTGAAAATTCTAAAAATTCTTAAAATCAGAATTGGAATAAATTATGTTTGTAACAATAATGGTGGTGGTGGGTGGGAGGAGTAAGTATGTGAATGTATCATGAAAACGATAAAGTTTGGCTGTCAAATTGTCAAATTACCTCTTATAGGCAATCAATTAAATAATGTATTAGGTACTTATAGGTAATACAATAGGTACCGGTCCCTAACAACAATATCGCTATAATTAATAAATTGAGTCTAATTGGGTCTTTATTAGGTAAATAATAATTAATGTCCACGTCGAACACATTCCCTTTAACTTAATACTACCTATATAATATGAAAATGAAAATTTATGGTAGCGGATTCGAGATAACAGACAATAAGAGGTGGTAGGTTAGTAATAGTAAGGTTGAAAGCATGAAATAGATATTTACTAGTTATTTTATGTAAAATTCTAATGATTTTCTATAAATACAAGCTAAACACTAAAACACGCACAACTATTTATAATTTTATTCCGATTTTCATCCTATTGTTAGAGGTAGGTACGGTTTTTTTACTCACTATACTAATATAGTTATATTTTAAAAGTTTTTAATTTAGTTGGTGTTTTGTTGAACTTTACTATACTATACTCAACTTTGTTGATACTACACAAATATAACAATATATGCACCCTAAAAAATATTTGTATTTTTTTTCGGCAATAATCGTAAAAAGAATTGTTAAAGTATGCAAAAATATCAATAATAAATATAAAAAACACGAAACAAAAATATTTCAATCATAATATGCGTGTACGTAGGTAATGAATTCATATTGTGCATACAATTAAAAATGTCTAAATATTATTTTAACTATTCCGCCCTTCAGTTTTTACCCCCTAATATGTATATGTAAAATTTATTTTGGTAGGTACCTGCGACAAGCTAACGATCAGTATGACATGAACTTTCGTTTCCTTCAAAACACGCTACATTTTCCTCGCTGACCTTGTTCAAAGCAGTGATGTATTACGTGATAAAATATTAAGTTTAATTTTGGAAAAATTTACATAAACATAAAATAAATATGAAAAAGTAGGTAATTAAGTTACCACTTAGCAGCTACCAACCACTGTGCAAATATAAAAAAAAAAAAATATTAATGACGTACCTACCTATCAATATTTCTCTTTTTTTTAAATATAATTGAATAGTAAGTATAGGTAGCTTAATATATAAACCTAATATAAAATAATAAATAAAAATTTAACAACGAAGATGTCTTTCGAATATTTAATTTATAATCTAAGTTTTAAATTTATATTTTCGTTTAGTGAGGTTATTCTAGTAATCTTTCGGTAGGTGTTAAAATTGCCAAAACATTGCAAAAATCGATTAAATTAACCACTTTGCCATACTTAGTTTATTAAAATTATAGGATATATAAATTTAAGTACAAAAGGTGACATAATACGTCATTTATTACAATGCAACATGGCGTAAATTATAATTTTTCTAAAAATTTCATAGTAATAGCTAAAAAATAGATTCTTTGTGTGTTTAAACCACGGATTAAGATTTAATGGACTGAGAACAAGTAGCTTATCACTTATCAGTTATCAGTGGCCATGAATGTTAAGTGTGGGGGGTCGCAATATTGGGGACCCAGAGTTTATAACGCCATCTGTATAAAACACGGACTAAGATACAAAATGTGAAGTCAAATAAAACCACCGGTACTTCTGAAGACATTAGGTAGGTACCCACTACCCAGTATTCTTATCTATGGTGGAACCTTTTGATGGGCGAATCGGTTTTCGCCCAAAATCGACCTTTTGGTTTTTGCCCAAATGACCTTTTTTACCCAAACAAAAAAAGAGTGATTTGGTTTTCGCCCAAAGAAATATTATTTATAGTAAACGAAAAAACATTTTGGTTAACACTGTATTTTTTTTTTTATTGAAAATGTGTCTAAATGACTATACGTATACCTACATAACATTTAATAAACATAAGTTTATAGGTGTAAAACATCTTAAAAAATAGCATAATAATAAAAATAAAATTTTAAAGATTTGAAATGGTATATATATAGTACCTATGTTTTATACTAATCTATATCTGCCATAACTTCGATGAATAATTGAATTTTTAATATTATACTATTTTTTTTCATATGTTTTACACTTATACATATATATCATTTAAAATCTGTTTTCTGTGTTTTTACATATATTATTTACATTGACTATTTTTTTGGTTTTTTTTATAGTAATTTTTACACTATGTTTTAACATGTACGGCCCTTTTGATGGCCGTCCCCTAACCCCCGCCGACCATTTCGTTTCCAGTCTATTATATCTTAGTCCATGGTTTAAGCTTTAAAGGTTAGATCTTCGATGATCCACGGTGTGTCGCAAGGACGGCTCCGAAGACATAGTTAGGGGGAGGCTAAGTCATAATTTTCAGACAAATTCGATGGTTTTTTTTTGGAATTTTGTTTTAAACAATATACAATTGTTTAGAAATACAGCTTGAGGAGCCCTCTCCCTGGAGCCGGACACTGTGTCTGGGTCTCTGGAAATCACGAATAGACTTATTCTGGTACACCTAAAGTTTCTAGTATACCCAGATGGGTAAACCGTAATATGTTGATTTATAATTCAACTCTTCTCCTGACACCTTTACGGAAGTATTTATTTGTAAAACAGAAAAAAAAACTTTATGTTTACAAAAGAGAATACCAAAGTTGTTTATTTTAATCATTACAAAGGAAGGAAGTAGTTAACTCTCTACTGTACATTAGGTATCTGGATTAGTCGCTGAAATGGATGTGTTATGATTTATGAAATCATCGTATAGGTAAGAAAAATGATTCTTGGCTGGCACCTATAATACTGAGTATATTTTATGATATCATTGCTATTAAAGTAATTTATTTTACTATAACTTAGTAATAATAAAGTAGGTTGAATTAATTTTTCTGAAAACATTGCATTTGAAAATGTTATAGTGTGTATAAAATATAATACCTAATATACTTTAAAAGTTGCAAGTACCTACGAGTAATATTTTTAAATTACAAAAAAATAACTCGTTATTCTTTGTTTGAATGTCGTCCAATTTGAACTTAAAATGTCTATTAAAAATACGGTATTTATATTTTTTTGGTTACAGTATAAACTACTCATGAGAATGCTTGTTTTTAATTTATAATCATTAGCTATAAAAATAGAACATTTTTTAAATTTTAAACAGCATAATAATTTGTAAGTTATTGAGATTTTGTTAAAATTTGAACTTAAAATACTTATAAAAAAACCGTGCCTATGGATTTTTAATATTTATCAACTTCTATTATAGCAACTTATGAGGAATCTTTTAATTAATTTTCAAGCATTTCGAACCAACGAAAAATGTTATTGACATTTATAAAAAAAAAAAAAATATATAAAATATCTTTAAATAGCTCAAAAATAATCGAAACTAAAATTGTATCATCTATAGAAAATGATAAAATAAACATTTGGTGAAAATTCCAAGTACATACAGTTAATAGATTTTTAAATACAATAAAATAAAAATATCGTTCTATGAGAATTTGTTAGTTTACGGGTGAATACACTCTTAACTTCAAACGCTCATAAAAAATTCATCTGTCTTTCCGGTGACGAGTTTTATCAACATTCTTACTTAAGACGTTCCGAAAAAAAATAAAGTCGTTTTACACTCAACTTTATTTTTTAATTTCCACCATCAAACATTTATGAGGAACTTTGCATTAAATTACAATTTTTTTTGACCAAGCGAAACACTTTTCAAAAATAATAATGTAATCGAATAATATTATATTAGATTATTAGATTATCAAACGTGTCCTGACTGATCAACGTAGAGCCCTGAACAATGATAAGCTTGCAATTTCCAAAATTCTTATTTTGAAGTAGTGCTCGGCACAAGTATATTTTCGAGGTTCAAGATGATCGATGAACATTTTTAAACACCATAACAACGAATATTAAATAACGAATTGAGCGAAGTTTGAATCATATGAGTTGGCATTATAAAGAAGTCCACGGGATCTGCTATAGGTAGGTATTATAACAAGATTATCTCAAAATAGGTAACCATGCAGCACTAACCGCTTTGCTGTAGGTACAGTAGCTGTCGAGTTATCATTGAGTAAGTAACTGTAATGTTTGTGTCATATTTGAATTATGTAAATCATAAATCATTGCACACGAAAACGATTCTGAGTGAAGATGGGTTAGGGTAACCTAATCTGACAGACCGTCAGTCTAAATTACGCCAAGTTTACTTCATGATTTGATTTTCGATACTGCTATTAACGTAATTTATTTTAAATATGAATACTACGGTAGATTGGTTGAATTAATTTTTAATAAATCCAGAAAACATTGCATTTATCATATTATTAACACCTATTATGATAGTTATGGCAGTAGTTATTATAATAGTATACATTTTTATAATTTAATGGTTATTAACTTTTGAATTATATTTTCCATTAAACAGCGTAAATAGGTTCGTTGTATATTTAGGCAACAATAATTTAAATGTTTTGAAAATGTTATTATGTATACATAAAATAAAATAATATACGTAAAAGCAAAGTCCCCGCAAAGCATGATTAATATTTTGAATTACAACAAAATAATTAAAATTGTAATTTTTGGTGTAAATATTTAATTTCACCCAAATTTGAATTTAAAATGTCCACAAAAAAAAAATTGTATTTAAATAGTAATTACATTTTTTGTTTCAGTATGAACACTTATGAGGTAACTTGTCAAACCAAGTCAAAGCTAGGTATTGAATATTTTATCAATTTTTAAGTTATTAACAATTCGATATTTTTTACATTTTCAGTTTTTAACAATATAATAAGAAAACTAGAAAATGTTCGTGGCGTTGACGAATTTTGTCAAAATTTGAACTTCAAATGGTTATGAAAAAAAACCTTGCCCATATATCTTTAATATTTTTAAATAGATTTTATAACAACTTATAAGGAACATGTTTTAAATTTTTAACCTTTTTGACCAAGTCAACATTTTTTTATTGATATTTATTGAAAATATCTTGTGTATTTTGCCCAGCTCAAAAATTGTCAAAATATTATAAGACTATACAATGTAAGTATAGAAATTGTTATATAAACGTTTGGTGAAAATTGCAGTTATCACTTATCTACGGATATTCGTTTTTGAATAACAATAAAATAAAAAAATCGATATTGTCAAAATTACGTTTTTCCCCAATTTTTTTCTCAACTATTAAGAAAAGTATTTGAACTTTAAAATTTTACTTCCAAAAGAACCAATTAGATTCACTATCCTACCAGAAAAGATATTTAAGTTGATTAAAAAACACTTTTTACAAGAAATCGTTTATAACTTTCCGAAAAAAAAACTCATGGTAAAATCAATGCATTCATCGTTTCGTTCGGAATTTAATAAAGTTATAGCTGTGTTTTACTGTTTTAGTGACTTATTTATAACGATAATTAAACATATTATTTAGAATTTAGGATGGTATTAACTCATAGTACATCACATTATATCTATAGTCAGCGAACTAGTGAAGGATAAATAATATTTCCCTATTTGTTTTGCATATTTTATTATCATAATTAAACTTTAATAATAATGTTTTAAAACATACAAAGTATTGACTAAAAAAATATTTCCAATCTTTACTTATTATTTAACATAAAATGGTTTTTGACTAATTTAAGCATATAGCCTATATCTAGTACATACTTTATACTATTTTCATGAACGGAAATACTGCTGTAGCCAGAAAATATTTAAGTAAACATCTGTACATAACGTATATAAAAAAATTAAACTTGGTAGTAACTCAGTTTCATCTTAGATAAAATAGTAAAAACATTTATATTTTTATAATATTTGGGACCTCTAAGTAGTTGACATTATGCTTGATTTTATTTTTGAACCGTTTGCATAGGCATATGACATATTGTTATTAGTTGTATCAATCAATACTAGTAACAGTGGTAACTCATTTTTAAATAAAATTACCACCATCGTAATTAAAATTATTCACTTTCATATTCTAGTATTTATTTTCATAAACAAAAGGAGCAGGTATACCCTACATTAAACTGTGATAATTTAAACAGCCAACTGACTTTATTTTTTGAAGTTTGTACTAATTGTATTTTAATTTAAATTTGTAATTATAGAATCTTGATTGCACAATTTAACTATTTTATTTATTTCAATATAAAATTATAATATATATGTAATATGTACTACATAATATTGAAAGCATAGTTATACATTTATATTAACAATCACACACAGACATCTACACATAGATCAATATTCATTAAATTCATTATTTAATTAAGTGTTTGAGATTGTATAATTTATTAATACCTATGTCGTTGAAAATTAATTGCTTGGTTACATGTTTTTTCTAAATAACGTTTTTTAAGGTAGGGGGATTTCTGGATTACATTTCTAGTTGCCGACGAAACTATAGTTCAGAATTATTTGGATAAAATGATCACCTTTCTGGCAATTTACAAGTTTGCAATCACACCACTGACTTACATAATTACATATTTACATCACAATATAATATTAAGAATAGACACATGTACTGCAGCAGTAAAAAGAGACTAAACATTACGAATGACACTGTAAGAACATTTCAACATTTGCTAACCAATGAACTATTATTTTTTGGCCCATGATATAAATAATATAGGTATAATGTTTATTATATTATTGAGAACACCTTCACCCTAGACATTGGTTTAGGTATTCCACCGATATTGTAAATAGTCTATCTATGACTTACCGTATAATCTTTGTTGTATCATTGAGAAACGCTTTAAAAATATCGTATGATAATTAATGAGTTTTTAGTTTTATACCAGCTACTATCAAGAAAACGAACCCACGACAGCAGTGTAGCTAAATAGCCTATTCATGACGCCGTGTTATCATCACTTTTTAATTGATTATCGTAAAATGCATAAAATAAATTTTCATGAGATACCAAAAAATGGACTCATCTGCAAACTTGTTTTACTTTCTGATTTACGTTGATGTAGAATGACGTTTCCGGTTAGGCATACAATATATATTGTGATTGTGAATATATAAATATATTACACATATTACTTAATAATTTATACCGTACTTCTGTTGTAAGACGTACCTATGTTTTTTTTCATCATCAGATAAGTTTTTTTTATGAATGAGTTGGAACTAAATAAATTAAAATAAATTTAGCTACCTATTGTTTTATAGTTTTTTTATATATATTTGTCACCACTGTGGCACTGTGGTATTCCGTATTTATCCATGAAACTCGTTTGGTCATCTTGGATCGTAAAATGGACACGAACTCGGAAGTCAGAACATTATATTGTACCTATACAGTGTGATTCACCGAGCATGATCACCCTTTTTGTCTTCAATATAGAGAAGTTATTCAAAATCTGATTTTTGGAATTTTTAGATATAGGTACCTACCTAAAGACCATATTTTCAAATTCATGAGATTTTTTGTACTACTTAAGGAGTGTCTTCAGAATATTATCAATAGACTTACTTATTATACACGATTGTTGGGTGTACTAATATTGATGATTTATTTTATTATTTTTTGCATCAGCATCATCAGGGCCTGTTTATATTTTAAGAAAGTCAACCTAAGACAAGTAACATATCACCTGGCTCCACTAAATCGTATATTATGATCATATTAATCATATTATTATTATTATTATTATTATAAGTTATCTATTATAGCCATTTATAGGTAACCAGCTGTACTCCGTGACGAACACGGTATCGGACATTTGGACTACCATGTTAGTTCTCTGGTCAGTTCCAGTTTCTTGAAAATGTATGATATATATATATTGTATAGTAAAACTTTTCTATAAATAGAAAGTCAACCCAGAAAAACGCAATCGGCCTTTAGTGATACACTCCTCGCAGGTTATTCCCAACGACAATTATTTGATTAATAATAATTAAATAAATGTTCAATGATTGTTCATTCAATCCGGTATTATAATTAGCGCTTGAAGTATGAAATATTTCATTATATGGTGAAATACTGAAATATTTCACGAAACGTGAACAATTCAAATTTTTTTTGATGCAAATATTAATGACGGTTATTTTATTATATATAAAGAATTAATTATATAGTATGAGTACTAGGTATAACCATTGATATTAATGGAATATGAGTGCTGTGGTTGACATATTGATTACTATATACGATACGTATAATATTTATAATATTGTATATTCGAATCATTTAAACATTCAATATAAAAATGTTGTATAATACCTAAGGTTATGTATATTTATTTTTATTTTAGATTCTGAGTGATACAATGAATGTATTGATTTTACAATGATGTGTGTTTTTTTTTAATTTTTAATTTTTTAATTTTGTGTCTGTGTACACGATAAGTAGTCGAAATAATGCTTCGATTTTCAACTTCAGTATCTTGTTCCATTGGAAAGTGAATATCGTTGGTGCATTGGGGTGGTCAAAATTTAAAATTCCCAGTCATTTTCAAAAGCGGCAAGAAAAACAAAAGATTTTTCACAAAATTGAATTTGGTTTTTGGTTTTTAAAGTTCAAAAATTTACAAAATATGGAAAAATCACGAAAATAAGCAAATTATTTTGAGTAAAGAACTCATAAAATTTTTCTTTTTAAATCTAAGATTTTAAAATTTAATCCAAGATTTCTTATAAGATTTTTTACCTTTGTCAAAAAAAAAAAATGTCTAAGAAAGTCAAATTAAATTTTTATGATAGTTTGAAATTCAAATTTTTACAACATTGGATATTCACTCGATTTCTTATGTAGCGATTTCCTTTTTTGGTTTTAATTAATAATATAGTAATAATAGTAATATTTTGACTCTATTTTAGCTGTTTACGGACATTTACAGTTTTCAATTTTTTTAGTTTTTTTTCTATAAATATCAATTTTTTTTAATAAGCATTTAAAGATCGAATTTTGACAAAATTTATCAAATTTAAAATTGAATAATTATTTTGTTGTTAAAAATTTATAAAATGTTCAACTTTTATATCTAAGGATTGAAAATTTAAAACAAGATTCCACGTAAGTAGTTAATTCTGTTACCAAAAAATCTAAAAAATACAGAAGGACAGTTTATTTTTATTGTCATTTTAAGTTCAAATTTGGACGAAATTACATAAAAATAATCTAGAATAACTATTTTAGTTATTTTGTTGTGATTGTATAATATTATTCGTGGGTACTTAGTAACTTTAGTAACTTCTAAAGTACACTATTATATATCTGCGGACTACGATACTATCAGGGTTTGTTGTTGATGTATAACGCGTTTTAAGTACCCAATGGATATTGTGATATTATTATTTTGGAATTTATTATAGGTCCATTTTTTTCAATACCGTAGATAAGTTATATAATATGTCTTATACCTAGAATGACATACCGTCTCCGCTCAGAATCGTTACTTTTATACAATGATAGTATATCATTGAATTCAAATTTAATACCATCCATTATACAGTGACCCACTTGTAACCTACTGTACAGCAGAGCACCTTTTTTTTATTTAGCTTCCAATCTTATATAATAAAACGCTAATAACGCGTATAAGATCCGCGGGGAGCGCTCACGGCACTCCGCGTTTCTTCCATGACGACCAATCACAATACTTCCCGCGCGTTCGCTATAAATTCCGCTCGCTTATCTCCTCCCTTTTCCTTATCAACGAATATTTTCGAACATTATTATTATTATTAAAAAAAAACCCGTGTTTTTCAATTTTTTGACGTGATAATAACGTCTTATAAATCGATTACCCCGCGACCGTCGGGCGGAGTGGGGGGACCCATTAAACGAGTAATTATTTTTGACGAAGTATAACTTAGCCGGTATTCGACTTAGAGACCCCGTACCAATGGGCATCTCAATTTTTTAGGCCCCAGATGAATTTTCAACATTAGGGAACCAAAGCCCCCACCCCCCCCACATTTTGAGTTGAGTATAACTCGGCCGGAATTCAAGTTAAAGACCTCGGACCAAGGGGGAACCCATTCTTTTTATGAATACTACCGTTTTCCGCTTTAGGGAACGGGGGCACCTCCTCCCCCCCTTTTTGGATTTTGCTTTTTTGATGGATTTTGGTCCGGGAGAGTACTAACACCCACCTCGCCAAGGGGAAACTCGGGGTTTTGAGTTTTTGATAGGATTTATTGGGATTTTCTTAAATATTGTTTTTATTGATAAGGAAAGTGATAAGAATTTTATTTAAGCTCGGGTATTATACGTCCGAGGGCGGCGGAGCCGGTCGTCCGCTCGCCGACGCTGTCGGATCGCCCGCTCAAACGCCCTTTGACGGCCTTCCAAACGGCGTTCGCCTTTCGCGAGCAAGGCGACGCGTCTTAAGAGTCATACATTTGCCTCGAAATTTCATCTGAGTAGGTGGCTAGGTTGGTTAGGCGTTAGGATAGGTGACTCGAGGGTCGTGGGTTTGAAACCGCCGTCCGGGATTTTCGGTTATTTGCGGCGGCCGTACTAAATCGAATTTCTTATTTTTGCGTTTTTTTTTTTTCGTCACATTTATCATTTTTAACGAAAGTGTTAATTTTTTTTTTAAATTTGCATTATATTATTATATATATTATTATTATTCGTTTGACGATATTTATTGGGCAAAAAAATTATTATAATTAACATTTACCGACGCACCTACATGTTTCTTTTAATAATACATTATAATATAACTAACCTACGTGTAGTACCTACTTGATATATTACAGTTTTTACGTGATTCCGATTTGGTTAAATACTGCTACAGATTATAAAAACTATATTAAAAAATAGTACGACTATATTTGCCGTTTTTTTCGAAAATTCGAGTCCCGGGGTGGAGTAGTGTGTCAGAAACGAGAGTAGGTACCGTGTAGGTATCGCTATATACAGGCATATATACATGCGCCTCGAGGTTCGATTTTTTTCGCAAATCTCGCGTCTAGAACGTCCGAAGGTGGCGGACATGGTGGTCCGCTCAAACGCCCTTAAGAGTCATAGATTTGGCTCCTAATTTCATCTAGGTAGGTGGCTAGGTAGGTTAGGCGTTAAAACGGGTGATTCGACGGTCGTGGTTTCGAACGCTGGCGGGGCCGTGTTAAATCGAATTTCTTTTTTTTGCGTTTTTTTTTTCGTCACATTTATCATTTTTAACGAAAGTGTTAATTTTTTTTTTTAATTTGCATTATTAAATTATATATATATTATTATTATTCGTTTGACGATATTTATTGGGCAAAAAAATTATTATAATTAACATTTACCGACGCACCTACATGTTTCTTTTAATAATACATTATAATATAACTAACCTACGTGTAGTACCTACTTGATATATTACAGTTTTTACGTGATTCCGATTTGGTTAAATACTGCTACAGATTATAAATACTATATTAAAAAATAGTACGACTGTAATATGACTGCTTCATTTGCCGTTTTTTTTCGAAAATTCGAGTCCCGGGGTGGAGTAGTGTGTCGGAAACGAGAGTATGTGTAGTGTATTCATTTATAGATACCTACGTTTAATAGGATAGTAGTACATTTCAATAAAATTTGTTATTCACCAATATAATTATCTATTTGTTAATTTGACTTAATTCTCATAATTAAATAAATATACATGGAAGGTATATTTTAGAAAATATCCAATCAGAAAATTAGATTTTGTCGACTTATTTGTTATAACCGCGAAAACATAACAATGATTACATTGATTACAGTGAAGCCTAACATAAAACACCTGATAACTGTTCTCTATAATTATCAAAAAATACAATTTTATTACCTCCTGTATACTTTTTCATATTTGAACGGCCGTTTCGAGCACTTTTCGCTGTAGGCGGATTGTCCGTTCGGGAATCGGATTTCACCCGAGATGACTGATAGCTAGATACTCAAACTCAGAATCCGAATTTCCGATTTCAACACACATACGAGAACCGGACATACACGCCCGGTGCATGGTCTGCGATCCGACGTAGTCGGATTGCCTACCTGACTAGCTACTTGCATACGAGCGACTTACACCCCCAGTGCCCCCACTGCATCCGACACTCGGGAATCGACTTTTACCCGAGATGACTGATAGCTAGACACTCAAACCCAGAATCCGAATTTCCGATTTCAACACACACACACCAGAACCGGACATACCCGCCCGGTGCATGGTCTGCGATCCGACGTAGTCGGATTGCCTACCTGGCTGGCTGTGTCGTACGATCGACTTGAATCGCGTGACTTACGACTAGACACTCTTCCGAGTTCAAAAATTACCGCTTAACCAGTGCTGCCAACACGACAAAACACAATAACCGACGACCCCCCATTCCCGCCGCAGGCTGGATCAAAAAACCCAGCATCGCCGACAAAGATGCACCACCGCCCACACAGTCTTTCCGCCGTAGGCGGGATGACAAACACCGGAATCTAGTAGGTATATATAATACTTAAATTATCATTGTTCGTTTTTTAGGTATTATAGTGAAAAACATAAATGAACAAAAGGTTAAGTATATTAACCATAAAATTATGAAGATAATTTATGACAATTATATGTAAATATAAAACTTGTTTTTAAAAAATCTAAATTTATTAATATACTTTCTGAAATATTTTACAATTTTAAATTTCATAAAATTTTCAAATTATAAATATAATAGTCTATAATATCCCCCTTATACATACGCTTTTATATTTATACAATGTGCCTGGTTTCAAAAATCGTAAATCGATACGCAACATCTTTTAAACTTGTTATAATTTTCTAATAAACTTAGGTACCTACTCGTGTTTATCAATATTATTTGTTTTATTTCTATAAATACTTATTTTCTGATACAAACTAAATAAGTAATTTTAAATGTGTTGTGAGTTTTCAACCCTCGCAGTTATTATACCATGTAGGTGGGTACCAGCTATTATTAAACGTTAATAGAAAATGTCCCCTTTGTACAATATATGAAACAGGTAGGTATTACAGTCTATTTTTAAATTTTTTATTTGTCTAACGATACTAATACTAGATAACTAGAACTAATAAAGTTACCGTTTCAAGAATAGTGATTGTGCGCCATAACGTCTTGTAGACGTTTGGGACCAACCAACCAGATTCCCATCGGCCTATTATTATTATTGTTAATATGTCTCGTGAATTTCTACAAGATTTTATTCATAGAAATGTTAGAGTATTTTTTATTATATAGTTTTTCTTTTGTACCAATGCCTATATAGAAACCTACATCGTTTATAATAATATAATATAGACTCAGTATCGTCAAATATGTATTTCATTAATAACTTTTCCTTATTAATAATTTTTGAAATATGATAACTGCTTATTATTAAAATTAAAGAGCCTAAATAATATATTAATTGATGTGGCATTTTTTGGTTTAAGTATAGGTACTGATATTGTAATAACTTTCCAAGTTTTGTTTTTGAGTTTCTTGGAATTCTAAGATATATGAGCTAGCTTATACCTCGTGTAAATATTTTAAAAGTTAAATTATTAATTTTCATCAAGTATTCAAATAGTAGTAACGTTAGTCTTGAAGTTTAGGCAGGATATGGCGATATAGTAAAAAATGGGTAACCTATATTATATTGTAGATGGGTACAAGAATAAATAATTACATAATAAGAATGTACAAGAATAAACAATTTATTTGGATCTTTGTGCTCTCCAAACTATTATAGTAGCTGGTTATAGGTTAATACATTCTTAATTTATAATTTGTATTAAATCTGTAGTTTGATAATATTCTTTTCTCGATCGTTTGAGAGACTATCGATTGATTTTAACCCTCAGACCAAGTAAAACATTTCCTAATCGTGCTATACAATCTTTGAAACCGGTCAGTGCCGACAATCAGTAATCACTATAACATTTTAATAATAATTAATGCCTCATATACCTTCGTCATACATATATATCCATTTAAATATTGTAGTTAAAATTATTAAGTTATAATTTGATGTTGTGAATTTATAGGAGTAGTAGTATACCTACCTATATGAATGTACAAGCAGATATTAATTCAATTTGTAACTTAAAAATACACGTTTTATGGTTTCTCATAATTTATTCAGAAATACCGAGGTCGTGTCCACCGTGTATATTATTATTGTACTGCAGTGATCAATGTAGTGACCATTGTCTTTTCTGGATATTTTACACAATAAATAATACGCGATATGTGTCGACGGGCGTGTTTGGATATTTAATTCCAAATATAAATAAAAGATTACCGTTAAAACATTAGGTAGGTACCTACCTATATGTTATTTAGTGTGAAGTCTCCACAGTCTATTCATACCCCGCCACCGGTAGCATTTATGTGGGTGCTCATACCTAATTCTTACCATCTAGCCTTAGCTCAAGGTTCGTATTACGCGATAATTGTGTAATCACTGTATAATATATGTACCACATATACCAGTACAGAAATACGATAGTCTACGACAGCTTGTACTATACGTCACGACGTGCAAATTTATATTTAATTATTGTTCCGAAACTATACTAAACAACTAAATAACGATCGCAACAATAATACTTTATTAATGATAAACGACGTACAAATGTATTTCTATTTTTTTCTTATAATCTAATGTGTTTATAAAACTCATACTGCGTAACATAAAATATTTTAAACAAATCGATATATTATTCTTGTTTGGTTTTGAGACCACATTTTACTATTTTATTTTTCACTTTTTTCCTCGTTAGTTTTATGTATTTAACACAACAAGTAACGACCTATATACAACCTACATTATGTCGGTAATATTATAGTTTATGCCCACGAAAAATATGTCGTCACATACTCACATTGTTTACTTTTTTTTTCATTTTCTATGGATATAGTTAGGACTTAGGAGGGTCAACAAAGTTTATTACAATTTATATTCCGTAATAAATTATAGAAACAACTTCACCGAAAACCTTTAGAGTCAAACTATTAAATTTCTATACTCCGCAATAAGCGTTTATTTGAATCGTAAATTATTAAATCAGGCTGAGTGTCAAATTGTTTTAATGACTCCAACCGAAACGCAACGATTACGTGAAATTCGAATCAATTGAGTTAATATAACTTTTGATGTCCATTTTAGTATATAATAAATACAAGTTATAAGCAACTATAACTTATAACGTTATACAATTCATGTTTTTAATGTTTATACGTATATAGTAAATAAAAACGAACGATTCTATTATAATTACTTCACTAGTGAATATTTTCTCGAGAAACTAAACTAATTACAAACAAATCCAATAAATATAGAGAAGTTTAACTGTTTAAGCGTATAATGATGCAGTATATTGATGGATGTGTTTTAGACTATTTGATTTTGGTTTCAGTATACATTTATACGAGTTAGTAGATATAGGTAATATAATATAAGATATACGAGTGCTACATATATATACCGATAAAAACGAAAAAATACTATACCAACTTTTTTTTGTCTCGAGTCACGTGAGTGCGATAGCGATGATATTTTACAAAAAAGTACCTACATAATAGTGCCTATAGGTACTCGAGAACAATATAATATAATACGATGTTTTTTTGGCACAATACATTTGAAGTACAAAATATTATATTACCGTCACTATAGCGTATATAGTACGACGTTCGTTTAAATCTATGTACAAAATCCTTATAAGCTATATAATTTATTATTACCTACCTACCTACAGAATTCCGGGCTGTGCGAATAATAATAATATACTGTTGGTGCATTTATATATTATTTTATATTACGATTTCGAGAACAGAATCCCCGAGCTGTACGATTCCTACACCGTAATAGTATACCGTGGTAGCTGGTATACTAGCTAATAATTTATTCCGTTGTAATAGTAATACATTGTTGTATTTTATTAATTGCCAGGTGCTGCGAGTCGTATTGCTATTAGGTGTGCTCAAATATTTAACGTCTGGAAATGTCCAGTTAATTATTATAATTTATAAATGTTAAACGCAAACTGTAAAATATTGTATACAATGTTTATTTATACGAAGTTTGCGACGACGTATGAACTCACACGTGTATATATATATATATTATGCAGGACGCAGGTACAGTAATAATAAAAGTTCACAAATGTACATAAAACTAGTTTATATTAATTAAAAGCGTACTGTATATGTACTCCACTGTTGCCGAAATGGCCGTCGTATAACTCTCGAGAAAAACCGAGCGTACAACACGGAAACTTATTTAATACAAATAATATGTATTTTTACATGTGTTGGATCTAGATAGGTATACTACCTATTGTTATACTGTGCACTTTGTTCGCACTTGTACGAAACTAATTTTCACATTTGCGCGTTATTCGAAATGCGAAGTCGAAAGTATAAGAACACTTGGTCTTAACTTAACTGCGGACCAAAAATGAAAACTATAATATTATATTCCTCATCAAACCGTTGCGCTTGGTACACAATATAATAAAAATACTTAAACAAGAAGTAAATTATAAAATGTCTTTATATACGCACATATAGTTTTGTACAATGACTGGTCTAAAATATTTAAACAAATTGAATTTCTAGTTCGCCTAAAATACGTTTATATTTTTTAGGATAATATTACACCGTGACATCTGATTCGATCACAAGTGTAAAATTGTTTTCATCAAACACCATTATAAGTTGGTATTTAAATTTTGCGTTCGTTAATAATCGATGCATTGAATATGTTGAATACCTCGAGAAAAACCGAGCATACAACACGGAAACTTTTTAATACAAATAATATGTATTTTTACATGTGTTGGATCTAGATAGGTATACTACCTATTGTTATACTGTGCACTTTGTTCGCACTTGTACGAAACTAATTTTCACATTTGCGCGTTATTCGAAATGCGAAGTCGAAAGTATAAGAACACTTGGTCTTAACTTAACTGCGGACCAAAAATGAAAACTATAATATTATATTCCTCATCAAACCGTTGCGCTTGGTACACAATATAATAAAAATACTTAAACACGACAGAACAAGAAGTAAATGATTAAATGTCTTTATATACAAGCATATAGTTTTGTACAATGACTGGTCTAAAATATTTAAACAAATTGAATTTCTAGTTCGCCTAAAATACGTTTATATTTTTTAGGATAATATTACACCGTGACATCTGATTCGATCACAAGTGTAAAATTGTTTTCATCAAACACCATTATAAGTTGGTATTTAAATTTTGCGTTCGTTAATAATCGATGCATTGAATATGTTGATGAATACCTCGAGAAAAACCGAGCATACAACACGGAAACTTATTTAATACAAATAATATGTATTTTTACATGTATTGGATCTAGATAGGTACTATTCTTATCCTGTGAATTTTGTTCGCACTTGCACAAAACTAATTTACACATTTACACGTTATTCGAAATGCACACTCGATCACTGCAGATTGTGTACCGACTATACTTACTATCTTAACTTAACTGTAGACCAAAAATGAAAATTATAATACTCCTCATCAAACCGTTGCGCTTAGTACAACATTTAATAATAATTAAAAAACACGTTAGAACAAGACGTAAATCGTAAATGATTAAATGTCTTTATATACAAGCATATAGTTTTGTACAATGACTGGTCTAAAATATTTAAACAAATTGAATTTCTAGTTCGCCTAAAATACGTTTATATTTTTTAGGATAATATTACACTGTGAAATCTGATTCGATCACAAGTGTAAAATTGTTTTCATCAAACACCATTATAAGTTGGTATTTAAATTTTGCGTTCGTTAATAATCGATGCATTAAATATGTTGATTGAAAGCGGTTAATTTTTCAATCAATTAGGTGCTTATTTTTATCACGCATTAACTTCACTGTATAATGATACACCATACACGTATAATAAGCAACATGTGTAAAAAATCAAACAAAAACATTTTAACTTGGTACTTTTTTTTCTGAAATCACAATTAGCTTAAATGCTTTACTACACAGCGTGTACATATTATCATAATTCATAATATACAATAAAATCATACATTATACGACGTGTAAAGCTTTGTTGAAATTACAAAATCAACAACTAATAATAATATAATAAATAATAAACATTTTCTAACTTTTTTCCACGCACCTATACATGCGGTACATCGGTATCAGAAATTAATATATTATTATGAGTTTGATTAATTCGATAAATAAAATTATTATCACAGAATTTGAACTATATCAAAGCTATATTGTTTATTTTATTATTTTATGAAAAATGTCTAAACATAATATTATTTTTTAACATCAGTAGAGGTATTTGGTAATAATATCTTTAACGTTGATAATTTCGTAAATCACATTTGAAATATTATTATTATTAATGTTTTCTATATTTGTTTCTCAATTTTCAGTTAAAAAGAAAAACAATAATAATAAATTATCTAGTATAGTATATTTTACAATTTATTAATGATTTAAAAAAATTGAAATAATTGAAATCATTAGGTAGGTATACAATAGGTGTGTCAACACTCAAAATACTACAACAAATAAATGAAAATAGATTAATTATGAGAAAAATAAAAACGCAATTTGAATAATAATAAGAACTGCGTAAACGTATTTAATACATTGTATACTTACTAGGTATATGTACTTATTATACTATAGTAAGTTACTGAGTTATACTCACCTACACTATAACATTAAAAACATACCTAAAAACCCTCTGAGGGTGTCTATTATAAATTGAAATGTTTACACAATAAATACAAATATCGTTTGGGTGTGACATACTTTTTTTTCACTCTGGGACATTTTTTGTAACAAACAGGTAAGTGAACAGCGACAATAAATAATAACTTTGGTAGAAGAGGGCACAAAGAAAAAAAAAAATATCAAACAATACTAAAATATGATAATAATTTATTCTGTAACTATAATAATATATTTTTGTTTCGTGAGCCAGCCCTTTTGTCCACTTTGTATAGTGACATGCAACCCGTTATTGAGTAATAATTGGAATGGGCTGAACCTAAATCAATTGGCCCTGCTGCAGTTGTTTAGTACTACCTCGGCAAAGATGGTGTGTTGTACGAAATCGGTAAGTGTCGGTCGTCAAACGTTATAATTATTATAAATCTGTTTATAGAAAACAGTACCACCTATTTGATTTGTTATTGTTTTCGTGTACGTCTATGTAATATATTATCATTATTATGTAATAACAATGTTATCACAGTGTGTTTCGTACACGATATATCAGGTATACGATGAGATCTATCACACGGTTCGCTGTAAACGCGTTTTAACAACAACGAAATCGTAAAATAAATAAAAATTGAACGTTAAATTCCGCCGACGCCGCCTTGGCTGCCGTCGTCGTTTATTATATTATTATTATAGTTTTAGACCACGGTCGTGGTACACACACGGGTTGTGTGTCAAAACATTATTTACGAGCATTATTATTATTATTATTATTACTATTACTGCAGGCCGCCACCTGCGCCGCCGTCGCCGGTGGTATACACAGCACTTTTGTATTGTTTCGGACCACTTGTTCCCGTCAATATATTATTTTGTTCGACGGCAAATAGCGACAATTTTCCTACTCGATTGTCTCGACTTAATTGGTTTGTTAATGAAACCGCGTGTCATTCAAAAACTGTATACAATTTAAATGAAACACGAAACAAAAAAAAACGGTTTAAAACGAACGTAATTTGTATTACGAAACGGCAAACGTAAACGTAAAAAAATATTATACAATTATGGTTATAACGCATAGAAAAAAAAAATAGAAATTTAAATAGTGCCGTCCTATATAATGTCATTTTATTATTTATATTATACTAATATCTGCTATTATAGTATAAAAACGTTAGGGAGAATAATAATAAGGGGCTTAACCTCCCGAGCTCATTATTGTATAATTGCGACCATATGGCCATTGGTCGTACGGTTGGACATCAGCCAATGTATAATATAATAGGTGATAATTTATAAGTTATAACATTAGATAATAGTATTGAAAAAGTACAAGCCGTTAACGAGTAATAAATTGGTTATTTATTATTCAATGCAGTGTTGATATATTTATTCGTATAAAACAATAGAAAAAATTTGATTTTGTGGGGGTAAAATGCGAGTGGATAGGTTGGTAGTTGATGAATATAAAAATTTAAATATTTTTCTTTAATCGCTATATATATGTAATAGTTTAATTGACTGTTTTTTAAAACATTAGATTTCACTATTTTTATTTGTTTTATTTTTTGAAATGATTGCCTCAAAGTATAATTTTTTCGATCACTATTCACTACTGCAATTCCAACCACTAGATTTTGACCTGATCCCGAGGGCCCCTTTCAAGTGGTACTTGACAGTTTATTTAGAGGTTAGATAAAGGACCTCGTATTACCCGCTCCTCTGAAAAAATGTATCACTGACAACTATTTGGATGCAAACATTTCTCAAAAACTCACAAGTCCTCGACATTTGGTACGTAGGTATATCTTTAGGTTTCTTAATCATAAAATAATTCCATGCATTTTATAGAAATGAGTTCATTTTTTAAGTTTTTTCTATGGCTAACTTGCTAGAAACGGCACCGCTTCGTTAAGTTATTTTTCCAGTCATTTATATGTTATAATAGTAAAAAATAACCAGATTGTATCAACCTAAGTCAAAAACAATTAGTACAACAATCAACAGTTATAGCCCATAAACTATATATAGTTATATATTATGAACTTTTCAACCTTATGATTAAAATTTAAAATAACGTAAGTTACTAGTTATAAAATAGATATTTTTACTTTCGAGTGATAGTTTAACCGTAAGAGCAAGCAGCACTAAGCTTGCTACTGTGTTGACCATATAAATTATATTTTACCGAACATAATAAACAAAAATTAAATTATATTTTATTATATATATACATATTAACGATTTAAAATAATCTCGACTTTTACATTAATTGGATAAAAAATGCCAATATCTCTTGCTTGACGAATGATGACAATGGACGGTGATTGTAGGTTGTAGAAATGTAGACAGTAAACAAAGTAATCCTCCCTCCGCCATTAAATACGTCCCTCATTGATAAGTCTTTGTGGTTATAAGTTTATATAGTTAATGTAAATATTATAATATTACTTTAATATATTGATATGCGTATCGAATTTGGTTGTTATTAAATAATAAAAAAAATATATTTTAAATTTTCATCAAGTTTATTGATAAAATAAACTTTTTAAAGTACCTACTACAAAAATATAAATTTCAATTCTTCATACAGTAAATAGTAAATACAATATACTATATTATATAGTCTTTATATGTTTTTATATGTAACTCATCCACGTAAAAAAGTGTTTTTCGACATGAAAGAAAAGCTCTTAAAACAAGTATACCTTCGCTCACGAATTTAAAAGTTAATCAAAAGCACTTTAAGAATTACATTTTTTTTTCATGTGTTAGAGTTAGCTGATTGGTTTTTATTTTTTATACTCTGTGAAATACAAAAAAATCTATCTCGTAATAATTCACCTCATTACTATATTGTTTTAGAGTAGAAACTGTAGTACATAATATATATAAATAAAATGTATGTTTGTAACTATAACATAATAACAGCACGTGGTCCAGTTGATAGCTTTTCAAAGTTTAATCTGTTTTTCTCACATACTTTTTTTCTTCATATTATATGAGTATACGACATACCTGCTACAATACAAAGTACACCACAAATCGCAATAGTATTTATCTACACTAGCCAATAGGCCACATAGTAATTCTGCATACCTGAAAATCTGTACGAAGCCATTAAAAATCGAAAACTATAGAATAATGTAAATAATTTAATGCAATTTATTAACCTTGCAGTTAATGCTCGTCAAAAGAAAAACATTTAAGAAAATAACAATAATAATCAGCTAGGACCCTAGTCTTCTGCAACTTGTTGGATTTCTATATTTTTTTGGAATACTCTTTACCTATACATAAAATACATATTATTATATATTGGTGAGTTATTACGCCGAGCACTCGAGTCAAATGAGTAATTCAATTTTTACGACTTCTATATATAGATCTACGCCCACTGATATTTTACTAATTTATAATATTTTAAAGGTAATTATTTGTTTCGTAATATATTAATATCTTCCTATACAATAGTTTTCATAGAATTATACCTACACGTCTTAAAGAAAAACAAAAAGACAATTAAAAACGCCTCAGAAACGAGATTGCAAATATACTTGGTTTATACCTAAATTACGCATTTTCAAAGTTAATCTATTTTTGCATTTTTTTTTTGAATATTGAATTAATATGTCCAATGCTAACGAGTACCCACACACATTTTGCAGTATTGTGCAACATGATGACTCCCGAGTTTAAAATTTAAATTGTTGTATATTATATTTTGTCGTGCATACATTATGAAATACTACTTATACATTTATATTATAAAATTAATAAAACAGCTGTTATTGTTTCCCGACAAAAACGCGTGTCGCCGAGTCAAACTCGAAAGTGTAATAATAATAATAATACATAAGCGAATAATAATTCCCCAAAGTCTAAAACAATATTTTTATCTGGCGGCGGCGGCGGCGGCGGTGTCCGTTTTGACAAGCTTGCGCCGCTGCACGCCGCCCCGCTCGATCTATACGCGCGGCGGCCACCGCCGACACCGCCGCCGCCGCCGCCGTAATCGATACTCGCGGAAACGCCGCCGCCGCCGCCGTCACCACAGCCGAGGTTCAAGTATAATATTTCGCGCGTAGAATTGAGTATACCGTGTTCGCGGTCATGTTATCATATACAGCGGTGCGGCGACCACTTATGTTTGTGTTTATCGTGTATCGACGCGGTTTCCTATATTATATAGGTATATAAATGTTGGTATAGGTATAAAAGCAGCCATCATGCTGTACAGCCCTGTGTGTGTGTGTGTGTGTGTGTGTGTGTGTGTGTGTGTGTGTGTGATTCAAAGAGATATACAGACGGTAAACAAGAAAAACAAAATAAGAATATTATGAAACGAACGTTTTTCGAGTGAGCCCTCGAGAACTCGCGTTATTATTATATTAAGTTTTTGCAATCGCAATCGAAACTATATAACACATCATCGGAGCACAAGTACCTACACCTACCTACCTATATATATATGTTCCGCGTGTTATTATGACGTGTGGGCAATGCGCATATATGTATAATACGGATAATTGAGTTATAGTAAGAACGATCTCACGCAGGCCATATGTATATAGTATATAGCATGTACAAGTGTGCCACGTATATTACGATATTATTATTATTATAAATTTATAATACGCAAAGCACACACTGCATACAGTAAATATAATATAGGTAGTCATATAGATACATAAACACTCGCGCGCAGCAAGTACCTGCGTATAATATTATTGGTTGTGAACGGTTATGCGTCCAAAACACATAATAACAATACTAATATAATATAATATATGTAGACTGCAGATCCAATAATATTATAAAGCCTCCCACGAAAACACAAGTAGGTAGGTAACTACAGAATAACTTAATATGCAGTATAGGTACTCGTCGTGTGTTATCACTTATCGCCGTGTGTGCCGAGTATGTACAATATATTATATACAGAGTGTTTCATAAGTCATCCATCGATTGCGAACCGATATATAGTTCGGCAACGGTTACTCTCAAGTATGTTAGCTACCCGTGCATTAGTGCTTGACCGATTAATAAAACTTACCTATATTAAGAATGTATTTTACTGTGTTTCACCCTTACATCTTCAATTTTAGAATAAATATAAATTTTTGAAATCGGATGAAGGCTTTTGATGCACTCTGTACGCTGTGTGTTAATAATAATATTATTCTGACGTGCATAATACAGTCTAATATAATATATTATTATAATGATTGTGCGGTGTGCGAGAGGACGATAAACACAGAGACGATCTAAACGCGCATAAGTTATAATATTATCATACATGATTACCCATATGTGTGTGGGTGGGTATTGTAGGTTTATGTATAGTACACCTACAATACAAGTGTGTGTGTGTGTGTGTGTGTGTGTGTGTGTGTGTGTGTGTGTGTGTGTGTGTGTGTCGTGTACAAGCGCCGCCGAAGGATTACAATATATATTATTACATATTATTGTTATTGTATTATCTTACGCGCACGTCACACGCGAAACTGCATACATAGGTGTACAATAATATATTGTGTGGCACTCGCGTGTATTGTATATTATAACAATATTATAATAATAATATATACGTTATGACGTCGGGGCCGAACTGCGCGTCTCGTTCACCTATACATATAAATACGTATAAGCTATATACAGAGGCCGTGCACGGTGAAGTCAATATATCGACTGTAATATAGGTAGTACAACATAATATTATGTTGTTGTTGTAGTCAGACGTAAAGCCCCTGGCGGAAACAACTTGGCCCCCAAAGACTTTCAAGTCTCCATCTCCCCCACTCGCTTTAAATAATATTGAAAAAATCATTTTAACAATATGCACGTGGTCCATAGAAAAATACTTGAAATATTTCTCAGTCAGAGAAATGGACAATGGTACATATTATTATTTTGATCAGAAATAAAAATTCTTAATTTTCGACAAACTGCCGAGTGCAACCATCTCTATTTTTGTAAACATTGTTTATTCTGTACAAAATAAGTATGAATAAAACTGTCAATATCGTAGCGAAGTAGAATTACACAATACATAGTATAGATGAAAATATATATAGGTACTCTTATACCTGTTCAACAAAAAAAGATAAGTATTTTTGTAATATTATCCGTTATTAAATCATTGTAACAATGTTTTTTTCGAGCTAATGCCTGCGGAACATTTTTTTTTATCGAATTTAGTAATTTGAAAATGTTGGCCTCCCAGCACCACCACTAACAATATTGTACCCGCGATTTCCGTGGATGGCCATAAAGTATAAACCGCTATAATAATATACAAAACATAATAATAATAATAATAATACGAACATTTAAGTGCTTAACCGACGGTTTAGGGGCGGTGGCGTTATAATCTCTTGCGCCGAGGCCGTTATTATTTAATATTATAATAACGAATAGAGAATAGCGAACGTCGGTGGGGTTTTTTTGTCGGTTTTCCCTTAATAAACTTAATGCGGCGGGGGTGTAAAATCGGTTATTGCGTCGGCCGAGGCGTTACGCGTGCTGGAAAAACCAAACGTGGGGGGTCGCGCGGACGGGGAGGATTTATAATATAAGCAAACGACGTGCCGAGTATACATAATAGCATAATACGTAATATGTGTATACGCCATTATACTGTGCAATAGTGATTTATTATCTCAGCGTAATGTTCCACTACCACCTCCTCTTCTGTCAACGATATGGATAGAGACGGCGGCGACGGTGTCGCGTTCGTTAATGCGTGAGCTATATTATATATTATGATGATCATAGAATTCCGGTCACGGGAATAATATAATAACAATACAGCGACGCCATCATAACGCTAAAAATATTATCTACCCACACACACACACACGCTTTAGGTGCAGATCGTCTATAAATATTAAGGGGACAGCTTAAGCACTGATCGACATTTGCAGGGCACAGATCCATCCAACCATCATTATACATTGATGAGAGTATATTATACTCTATATCAAAACTTTTACAAAAGTATTCTGCTTCAGAAATTAAAAATTAACAGTTGAAATACAATACAAAATATCATAATAATGCAAGTAAGTTAAATTATTTAAACATCTTGGAAAAAGTATATTATAAGGTACCTCCTTCTTCAATGTTAAACAATTTATTTTGATTGGCTAATGTAGTAATGTAATATATTATATCCCTATCGAAAACTTAACCGTTAAAAAAAGGTCAAGTTAAAGAGCGCTGAACAAAAAAAGTCAGCCTATCAAAGTAGTATATGATATCAACATTGTGGCAAAGTCTTATCTTTCTTTAGTCCACGATAACCTCACTTCGCTCCTACTTTCATAGGCAACAATACTATTTTATTTTTATTGCTTAACACTTGGCAACTTTCTGAATACAGTCTCTTGTACGTTGTCAACACCTGGCACTGATTCCCAAGCGTACGATCTTTCGTTTTTCGGAGTCAACATTTTTTTAATGAGGCATAAAACAGACTCTGCTACATTGTAGATATTCCTACTTTGATAGCCTGCGTACTGTCTTAAATATTTTTATTTTCTTCCATAACCCACTCGTCGTGGAGTTGCTAGTAATCTAGGAATTCTACAATTTGAGCATGGTATTATACACTCACGACCCACACGCATCACTGCACGCGCTCGCGTTTAGTGTCGACCAAGGCTGGGTGGGTATAATCTCTAGTTTGGCGGCAGCGTCGAACCAGGATTACATACATATTATTATTATATGGCTAGGTCTAGCGCCCCTAGTGGCGGTCAAATGATTTTATCATTAGGGAGTGGATGAGGAATTTTCTCATTCCCAACGCATGACATTTTCATGTGATGAGTATTCAAATTTCAAATCATTTAATCATCATCTGACAAGCTACAACTACTGTAATAGCCACAGCAAGATAGTTTATGATTATTTTAGACATGATATTGTAAAATATTTAAGTATGCTTATTGCTTGTATTAAATAGTTGTACTCGATTACGCAGTATGAGTAACTAAGTAATTCTTAAAAACATTTCCAATTGATATGCGATGTTGTTAATTTCTATTCATAACCAGTATAGGTACCTAACGAAGTAATGTCTTATGCGCTGTACAAAAACTGAAAAAAAAAAACACTAAAACCAAATTATTTCAAACTATTAACACAACTACAAAACTGAACACTGTATATCAAATTTAACGATAAAAAATTATAATTGATAATATTGTTATAATCGTACAAACGGTTATCAAACGGCTGTTCGACTGTATTGTTTATGATAATCGCGGCCGTAGGCAATGCCGAGAACGCTTATAACGGCTGCTGCTGCTGACATGATTGGAATTGCAGTAAATAATATATCCCGTTATGAGATTATCGATGAAAATGTATTTAATGACGTGCATAAGATATTAATCACTTAACGTGAAAAGGTCACGGGGCGGGTGGGGGGTCGATAAACCACTACAACACACATTCCTCTCTCGACCGTTCGCTTCTAAGCGCCCCCTCATCGTGGCCCGAGGGTTTTGTGAACTTTCGTAAAAATGCGTTCTCGCGAACGCGTACACACCCGGCGGCGGTGGCCATATAGAAGGCATTTGAGGTAGTGTGTATGGGTGAGGGGGTGGAGGAGAAAGACCCAACGCTCGGAAGAGCGGGGCCGGCGCTCGGCGACGTCGAAATTTGGGGAGTGTTCCGGCAGCACGGCAAAGCGTTAGGGGGGTTAATCGATGTCGGAGGGCACACCGCCATGGAAATCCCTACGCGACGGCGCTTTCGCGGAACGAGCGCGCCGTTATGCACGCCGCCGTATTCGACCCGCGAGGGCCGCGGCAGGCTGTCGCGTGACCCGTACGGACGCGCGGACCGGCCGACAGAGCGCGACGCCGCCGCCGGAGCGGCGCTATCGATTTTTCGCGTTCGCCGCCGCCACCGACACACACACACACACACACACACACACACACACACACACACACACTGCAAGAGTACATTCGCTAGCGACCCCCGGGGAAAACCCCGTCGACGGCGGCGGCCAGCCCCGGGCAGTGAATTAAAATTCGTACCGCCGCCGCATAGCAGTCGGTGCGTTGCGTTCCGGGTCGTCTTCGGGGTGGCAGCGGCCCGCGGGGGAGGCCGCGCTCGCTTGCCGAAATTTATTGCGTTTTTCGCGTATACGATATTATCGTCGTCGTCGTCGTCGTCGTCATTACGTTATGTACGTGGTTAATATGCAAATCCAGCTCGCTATTCGGCGTGTATAATATGATTACAATAATAATAATTACTAATATAAGTATAATAGCGCGGTAATGGTAATAACGACAATAACGGTATTGTCGTGTGTACAATAATAATAATAATACTATATCGTATTTGTATATGTATATACGACGATTAGCGTCGGTCGTCTGTGGCCCGAGGGCGGTACGGACGTGCATTGTGCGTGTGTATGTGTGGATAAGACCGAGTGGTGGCGCATTAAACGGGACCGAACGAAGTGGCTGGGAATTTAGGGGTAGTATATGATGGGCAGGGTATAGGGGAAGTTTTCTGCCGGGACCGATCGGACGAGCTGCGCGTACCACCCGTCGACGTATTATATTATATAGTGTTCTGTACAGGGCGCGGGGGGCAGAAACGGTCCCCGGGACGATGGGGATAATAAAATGTTTTATTGCTGCCCCCGCCGCTACCCACCCCCACGTCGGTGATAAAGGGTGGTGGAAGAAATATATGCGCTGGTGTACTAGATTTGCCTATCCGAAACGCCTTCCCATCGTATCCAGACGTACCTAATACCTAATCCATATTATATATTATATTATGTATATAATAATATACGTCACAAACACATAATTTATATTATCGTGTACATATATTATTATTATAGCTATACGTCAAATTGTAAATGCAATGTTATTATTGTTGTAATAATAATAATTTAACGATAGTATAATAGTAATTATTATTATTACTATTATGTTGCGAAACGTTTTGAACGAAATATTGTCATCGAATTGCGTGTGGGCCAATGCTGTTACGGATTTCGCATTGTATACACTGTTCTCGTTGTTCACATTCCTTTGTGTGTGTGTGTGTGTGTGTGTGTGTGTGTGTGTGTACTTGCTTGTGTTTACTGAAAGGCTTATAGTGCGTCGGGTTCATCCCGTTGGCGCACACAATTGTTATGGAAATTCGACAACACACACGCTCGACGTGAGTCCTGTTTGTCTATACATTATTATTACTATTAATATTGGAATACTCTAAATAGACAAATGATTGCAGAAACGATTTAAACGGTTTTGCAATAATAATTATTACATGCCGGTTATTTATTTGAACTCGTCCAAATATATATTATACTACCGCCGCCTGCTGCACACCGCAAGCGTTTCGTCCTTTGTGCCGATGACAATCTATATCGACACGAATAGGTATACTAATTAAATTAAACGAAATATATGGCAACGCGTATAATATATAATATACCTACATATTATATTATACTTAACCTATTATATTGATTCATTGTACTATATTTGTAATTTATACGCCCCTCCCCTCCTTACACACACACACACACACACACACACACACACACACACACACACACATACACACACACAAACCCACACCTATATGTCAATGAGTTGATATGTGTACATGTTTTAATAGTTGTGTTTTTCGCTTACCTACACTTTTGCAGTACGACATTAAGTCTGTCATATGGATTATTGTTTTACTTTAATTTAATTACATCCATATAGGCGTGGTAGACCTTCGTGGCCAGCGAGGCAAAACTTAAATTTATAATCATAGGTATCCTTCCAGTCTTTAAACCTTGGTCTTAGATTGGTTTCTTAGACAATAATAGTTTTATTAACTTACGTTTTTTTCTCTGTTCAAAAAATCATGAACCACACTCCGCTGCAGCATTAATATTCTAAATTTAAGTCACAAAAAATTGTCATATTATCAAAATATAATGATATTATTATGATCTATATACACAAATGCGATTGTTACATTACAATGGTATGTTAAAAAAAAACACAATAACTATGAATGAAATGTAGCAATATTAGATTCTTAGTAAAGCCTTACAATTAAGTTTCTTTTTGTGTCTGTCAACACGTTTTGGAGCAGAAACAATTATTCAATCATCCACTTTGAGGATGGACTTGGGGTAGAAAATGTCATCTAGTTGGTACTTTAGGACTTTAGAAGTTAAAAGTAAAAATTTCGAGTACTCTTCAACTATTTAAAAGTGTATTTTTTTTCGATTAATGAATAAAATAATTGTTTCTACGCCAAAAAATTGAAAATGTAATACAAGGTACAAGTGGAGTAAATTGGGCTAAATTGTTAGGGTTGCAATACATTTCTAGGTTGACAAGACTTTTGGGGGGGCTTAGCCCCCCACACTCCCCCCTAAAATGTTTTATTTTATTCTATATTAAACATTACAAGTAGGTAAACTCAACAAAACTATTTTAATCTTAAAGGCCTAAATACATATTGTCATATTGTATCTATTGGTAATTTTTATATATTATGAATATGCGCTATAAATAGGGTATAGGTATATAATTACTTACCGACTACCGTCAATAAAATATGTATAATTTTCTTAAAGAATATATGAATACATAAAATACAACAATTCTTTTATTTTATAAAATTTATAATTTAAATAATATCCGCTATTTAGATTTGTATAATATGTACTATTTATATTTATATTTGTATTTGTATGTTTATTTATTACTTTTATATTACACAAACTAACCAAAACATTTACTATTGTTTATTTAACGTAGGTAACTAGTTACAGAATTTTCACTTTGAGTTAAGGTAGAAGTATTTAACAAAATATTCTTAAATATTTAATGATATTAAATTAATATAAATATAATTTCAACAAATTGTATATGATTACTAAATATATGATATGAAATTAATTATTCACTTTATTTAGGTACCATTTTTGATCTTTTTCCTGGGAATGGAGGTTTTCTTTAATAAGCTAACTTTTTCTCAGCATTTGTATTATTATTTTTCTAATAAGCAGGTACATTAATTAGTAACAAAATAATACAAAAAATGTATACAAAAGTAAATTTAATTTGCTCAATAATATAATATTCCTTAATAATTAATTTAAAAATTAACTTACAGATCAAATATAAATTGTTTCATTTGTGAAAATTTTAGTTTCAATATAATATAAATCAGTATTATATTTTAAGGGCTACTTTAAACTTAATACATACTAAATATATGTGTGTACTAAACAATTAAATGAATTTAAAGAAAAAATAGACACTTGTTTTCGACTTTTTCGATATTTTTACAATAAATTTATCCATTTTGGCAAGTTTTCGAAACACTTATAATTTTGAATCGTTCGCGGATAGGAAATAAATACAAGTGTCAAAAATAAATGCATGTATAAAATAAACAAATAATAATTTTAAACTATGAAAAACGTTTTCAGCACCATTGAGTCGGCCGATCAGAATAAAATATAAATATACATATTTATATAATAATAGAAAATGGTTAATATCAAAACTAAATAAATGTGGAAAGGATATAATATTATAATAATTTCAGTCCTTCAAAACAAAGTTGAACATTGATTCTCAAAATATAAATTAGTTAATTTCTTATTATATTGAAATTGAAATTTTTAAAAATGAAATCGTGATTTTTTGGAGTCGCAAAAAGATACTCTTGCGAGCCTATGATATTTTCAGGGGTCGCAAGTGCGACCTGATATTTAACGCGTACAACCCCCAGTTTATGTCACTGCAAGGTACCTCATAATTTGGCCTTATAGTAATTAATAACCATTTAAACCCCAGTCAGATTTTACTTTTAGAGTTTGAAGTTTAGAATTTTAATTTTTAGAACACGAACGTTTACAAATAATTTTTTTGTTAAAATCGTATTAAATTTTAAATTACCACAACTGTATAAGGATTGAAAATCTAATGCAAGATTCGTAAGTTGTTCTTGTAGTAATTTAAAGATATCAAAACTTCTTTAATATAAGTGGGCATTTTTATCAAACATTTTGATGAATCAATTCAACCCTTTTGAGAACGATTGAATTTTTTTGGTTCACAGTTTTTAATCTCGAGCACATAGATACATGGACGTACCGTCATACTACTATACATTTTTTCATAGACAATTAATTATTTATAAACGTTAATTAATTGGACTTGTTTAATATAGAAATGAACATTTATTTTTGTATTAAAGATTCAGTCAAATTCAGAATTTTAATAAAATCGTATTTTATATACAACGCACTATATAGGTAATTAAATTATTCATGATTAAGTATGCAAATATAATTAATTGATATAAATTTTTACTGTTTTTTCATCAAATGGATAGGTATACTTACTTCTTTAATTTTTTTTAAGTAGGTACTTATTAATACTTATAGAACAATGTTTACTTGTAAAATAGATTTAATATTATTTTTGAATACAATTATAGGTAGGTAACTATACCTAGTAGTTACTAGTTACTATATAGTTAAATTGTTTATAAGGATGTTGGTTATTTAATTTAATAATATAGTAACTTAATAACTATAACTATCCCATGAATTTACCATTAATCTTATTTCAATAATTATTTATTTGGTGAAATTGTGTAACTATTTTTATAACGGATCAGTAAATTATTTTTCTGATTAAAAAATGCATTTGTTATTTTTCTCGATAGATTTAAAATTATGTGACCAGCACAATTAAATTAGTAGAAAATATATGCATTAGTCTAAGAATACAATTATGTCGTGACCTGCTTATCTAAAAAAAAATATAGATCATTATAACATAGAACTACAATATTTCATGACAAAGTACCTTCAGAGGCCTCTTCAAGCTTATTTTTCATGTTGTTATTTATTTTACCTATTAAGCTTATTTTACAGTTTCTGTAACAGATGACCTAAATAAAAAAATATGTTTAAAATAAAATTTACATTATTTTCCAAAAATTCACTAATATGTATAATATAATAATATATTGTATGCATGTATTATCATAAAATTAAAAAATAAGAAATTATATTGACATTTTACATAATTTCATATTTTTTGAAATCCAATTTACTTTTAAACTAAACCTCATAAACTCATAATATTATGAATAATTTAAAATATACTTCTATTAGGTAAATATTTCTGAGATTTAAAATCATATCATATGGGTACATCTAAATATTTTTTGTCTGGGATGACTTTTTTTTTATAATATCGTGGCATATACGTCATACGGTAAAATTTAATTTCGGTAAATAATGTTAATTTTTACTTTGAACTATCATATTCTTGTTTAAATTCTACGTACTTCATTCCTTTGACCCCAAATCCCATGACACCTTCTCGTTCTGGGAGGTTTAGTTACACTGTTGTGTATAAGCTTTCGTACGAGTGTATTTGTTTTTATACTTTTTAAATTATAAGTATATACGCCTAGGGTGTAACAAAAATATTAATAATAATAGAAGTGGAACAATTGAGTAGGTACAAAGCCATGCTTTGTATACATATTATATACCTATACATTTGTAAGTTTGTAACATATTACTATGGGTACCTACCTGGCTAACTATACATATCATAAGCATATTGTACAAACATGTAAAGATAACAATAAACCTAAATAAATATGATATGTGACGCATAAGGTTATACTGCACGTTTGATACGAGAGGTACTCATAAGATAAAATAGATTATAAGATTATATTTTTTAATTTTTGTTTTAGAACTGTTGTTATAGGTACCTACATAATATATAATTCATATAATATAATATTATGGAATTATGGAACCAAAATTCCGGACAACCATAATTTCGGGATAGAACGATTAAGCTATGTTACTACACAAACACAATATAATATAACTACCGACAAAAACCACGTAACTCAAATTGATAAATTGGGGTGTTTAGTTTAGGTTAACAGCTTATTATTATACATATTATAAAATGTTTACACTGAACTCTTTGTGGTAACAATCACGTGCCAACTTTTAACACTCCTCGGGACTAGGATGACTAATGGAGACGCGTAAAAACGTTTCATTACAGTATGGTTCCATCTCGTCCAGCTAAATAAATTTCAATTAATATATAATTTTATTATTTTTCGCTTCGTTGTTTTCACAAATAAGAATGAATTTATTTAAATTAAAATCAAAAATTATATAATATATTTATTACTTAAACTAAAATAAAAATGTTGACAAGATTTGAATACGAATTCAATAAGCATAACATTCAAATATAATATTATAATATGCTATTATGAGACAATAGTGCCATTATATAGTATAGGTATTATCCATCAAACATTACATCAGTGTAAATTCATAAATAATTTAATAATTACAATAACACCAAAATGCAGACACTGTCTTTTGTAGAGACTAGAGAGAGATTCACTAATTTAAATCAGACTGCTGTATATAGGTATTTCATTATCCCGACAACATTTAAATTAATAAACCTTCCTAAAATATCCTGGTATTATTATTATAATTATTATTATTATAATACAATACTAAATCAATGATACTTAATACTATTATGTTTCTTCTAAAATCTGTATGTGAATGCAGAAACTGAATCAAAGATGTATACATGTTTTGTTGATTTTTGATTTATAATATACATGGTAAATAAACGTGAATAAATAAATTATATAAGCCAACGAGTAACGACTAAGGTGAAAATTCAACAAAATAATGATGTATAATATATAATATTATTTATGATGAATAAACTATTTTTTTTTTTTAAACATAAAAAATCACACACAAATAGTGAAACCTTTGTATAATTTATGCTCAAAGAAAATCTCTTTTGTGCGCTTTCGTGGAAAAATTTCACTCTAAATATTCATTCATCTATATATAGTCTATAGGTACATTTAACATTCATATGAAAAAACCAGATTCTATACGATGTGAAAGAAAAATCGTTTTCATGAAATATTTATAAAAAAAAAAGAATCATTTACTCGGAGTTATGATTTAAAACGATATAAATAACCACGTTAAAAAATACCGTTTTCTTATAAATGGAACACAATATATCAAAAAAAACCTTTTTCGACATTTGAACGGTATTATATTATGTTATTTGACACGGTGTTTTCTTGTTTCTGCATGCAATTAACAGCATTCTATTATTTACTATGTATTCATGATTTATTATATATACGAGATGGCTGCATTTTCTAGCAAAGCCTTTTCATTTTTTTTTAATAGCCAAAATGGTAGTATTGTATTCATTCTTCGGTAGACTGAACGCGCGAGATTAAAATATAATTATGTATTTCGATTTCGAGTCATATGCCTGCAGACAACGGTATTTGAATGAAATACCTACCTCGATTTTAGTGAACACATTTTATGTGACATCACGAGCAATTTGCAAACCTCTATTAAATTACGAGCAGTGTAACCGACATGTAGGTGTAACTTTACAACTTTAACAACAAACTCGTAAACTACAAAATTTCAAATTTCCCAACTACCATTAGTGGCGCACACTGGAGCGTTCGGGGGTAGCAGGTGCTACCCCCGATTTTTTTGGTAGGTGGGTGGGTGGACCCTCTGGCTCCAAAATATTTACATCAAAAAATTCTTCTACGTATACAATTATAGGCTATAGTCATTAGCCAATAAAGAGGCAACCAAAATATTTATTTTTGAGTGTGCGCCACTACAGCACCATCTGCACATATGATTATAGGAAATGGAACCTATCATTTTCATATTATCAGCGTGTTTTTGTCTTATCTTTAACCACATGTTTTTGTTATCAATATGTTTGGATTGATTGAGATTTCCGAAGCGAATATGATTCGTACGCTAATTCTCGATTCAACTTACTAAAATTCAGAAATTAACTTTTACTGGCGAATTGAATTTAAATTTAAAATTTGAATTGTAATACAAATGCAATTATATAGTGTAACCCAACAACACTTTTAAATTGTGAAATCATTTATTTTTGAATAATCAACATATTTTTCTAGGTACTTGTATATTTCTGTATATTTTTGTCTTTTTTCAAAAGTAAATTTTTACACTGTAACCGGTATTATAGGTAAGCATGTTACAATGTTGTGAGAAGTCGCATAGGAGTAAAAAGACTTCAAACAAAACGTAAAAATTCAAAACAACTGCACAGTGTCACGACTCGCACGTCACCACGTCAGTGCCTACATTATGTAGTTTACTCGGCTTAGTGGCGTGTTTGCGTTTTTAATGTGCGCTGCAGTGTATGCCTTACCTATTATTATAAACATATAAATACACTTAAAATAAACGCTTTATTTAAACATCAATATATAAGATTAATCTCCCGCTAGTGGTTCTAAGCACGAACGCCACGTCGCATTATATTACATAATATTTCTTATATATCGGCTAATATAGTAATGTTTCAGACGATAACATTATAATATTATATTTTTCCGATGATAAACGCGCGTTTTAAAAAAGGACAGGTTAGGTATTTTTATAGGTAATTGCGAGAAAAAAAACACGCTAAATTTAATAACGTAATCGGTGCAGCAATTCGACGTTTTAACAATGCAAATATATAATAATAATATAATATTTAAATGTGTGCTTTCGTGCTGACGGAAAAAAGAAAACGCGAAAATCGAAATAATTATTACACGCACTCCTACGCCCCCCCCCCCCGATTTACCAACCTACCTGTCACCTATTATTATTATCATTACTGTTACCATCGTATAATTTATATCGAATAACAGCAGTAATTATGAGTGAAGAATTTTCATTAGAATACCACCTACCTACCCTGCCGATTGAATGCTCAATGTATACATATCTATAATATACAATATAATATTGAAACGGGGGCAAAAGTTTGAGTTCACCCTCGCGATACACATCGTCATTGTGAATTTAGACACAACCGCACCGATGATTGGTGTCATTCGTTTGAAAAGCAATCGCCTACACAATTACACGCATATACAACAGTATAAGACAAGCTAATTTATCGGCACTTGGCCTGTTGTTATACCTACCGTTTATTCGTTTTAATATTTTATTGTTTTTTTTTTTTTCAAAAATCGCTCGCTCGTTCATTATTACACGACTATTATTGTGTTTACTCGTTATTTTATTATTTCTTAGAATATTTTAATAACATGCTAGCCTGCTTCTAGTTTAGAGGTTTTCGTTTTGTGCAAACAACTGCTATTACTGCTCATTATAAAAAAAAAACCCCAAACGGAAAACCGTCTCCGAGTCGACCCACCCCGCGGTAATGCGTCCTGCAAAATTGCCGGTCGATTAAAATATAGTTTTCCGTGTTTCTTGTTTTTATATTTTACATATTATTATTTCGTTACGATTTCCATTAGTCATATTATATATTAATCGAATTTTAATGGCACACGATAATACTATACCTATGCGGCGGAACGTCTAATCCTAATTTGTTTTCACCACGATTGGTTATCATATCGTAATAAACATCGAAGCTCTATTATAGCAGGCGCGGATCCAGAACAGATTTATGGGGGGGGCCATCAAATATTATTAATAAAGTTTATCAGGGTTTAATATGTTAATATTGTTCGAAATCAGGATAATGATGATTAGGTTACCTTTAAAAAGACCAAAAAATAATTAAACAAAAATTTTTTTTTTGAAATATTTAGGTTACTCAATCTTACTTTATATTGGTTATAAAATATTTAATTACATTACTTTTTCTACATTTAAGCTAAATTTTACTATAGTTAATAATTTACGATAAATTCTAATCAAATGTACAACTTAAAATCAGCTTAATTTTCTTATGACTTATGGTTTTCAAATTGCAAATGGAATTTTTCTTTTGCTTTTGGAGAAACGTTCAATTAATTTTTCAACATCGATGTCTATGTCCCTGTGGATGTTCAATAATGCAAGTCCAGTCAAGCGTGTTTCACACATTGTTGATCTTAACGTTCGTTCTGTATTGTTTTACTAATGTATGTTGCCTTCAAAGAAGAATTTTTCAGATGATTTTCAAGCGTAGAATCTCCGGCTTTGACTCGAAATTTTAAAAGCTCTCTAAAATTACCTTCGTTTATTGAACTTCCACCATCTTCAATGGTAGACGGTAAATCTAGTTGGCCATCATCTCTATGCCCTCGAAAGGGGATGTTTTGTCTTCCCAAAAATATTATTCTTTCTATGATTGGAATAAGTCTTTCTTGATTTTCTTTTATTTCTTGCATTCGTTTCGTATTTAATAAATTGTGTATTTGAAGTTTGGGATTATTGTAATTTTGTAAAAAAAGTTCAGCCATTTGGACAGACTCATTGTGATATCTAGTGATTTCATGTCCATGTAAATCCCCTGTATTTCCTTGTAATTTTGCAAACTTTGTCAATGGTTGAGTAACTATTTTTTTTAATTCTACATTACGTTGAAAACCCCCTTGTTTTTGTACATTAAACAAAGGACAATATTTGCAATATAAACCTTGTTTTGATGGTGAAAATACTAACCATTTAAAATTATTTAAATGTTGTTGCCCAATAAATCGACGTATTATTTTACCATTTTTATTATGCTCAGAGAAAGGAAATACGTAGTTTGTCGGTGGTACCCAATGATTTATTAAAAGTTCACGCTTCGTATAATCGTCAATATTTTTTTCAATATAAATCGTTTTATCGCAGTGCGTTGAACGCTGTCCGCATCCCGTAGAAAAATGATAATGTTATATAATATTCAATATTGTAGCAATAGAATTAATGGTAAATGTAATATCTGCGATTATGACGATAACGTGAACGGTCACGGCATCTTTAGCCTACGCCACGCCGGTCGCCGACGCAATTAGAAATTACAGAAAATTCTATAAATAGAATTGTCCGAAAACCAATATCAATTTTACGAAACATTATAATCTAATATAGAAATATTTAATAAGAATAATTCGATCTATTCTATTATCAATGTTATTATTTTTTTCACCGGCCTCATCTTTTTTTTTTAGATTTGGGGGGGGCCATTGCTCCCATGGCCCCCCCCTTGTATCCGCGCCTGTATTATAGTCACATAATGCTTCGTAATTTGTATTTTTTGCGATTTATAAAACACATATATATATATCACAATATTTAGTAATTCGCCACACTAGCTACTACTAATTTAACCCTCTCCGCGAGGGTGTTGTTTAAATAAATAAATAAAAACGAATGCGTATAGGTATGATATGCTACGACGAGTAAAATAATTCAAGCCGTTAATTATATAATAATACCGTGATACAAAATTAATTGCATATCGCAGATTACGTTCATAATATATGCGTTTTAATTAGACAATTAAAATCCAGCCGTTGCAAAATCGTCATAAATATTATTACGAATATAAGCAGAGTGCAAACCCGCGTGTTGTAACTCGTCACTGCGTTGGAATGCCCGTAGCAGAGTAATAATATTAAAATTATTATTTTCTGGGGAATTGAAAATTCCGACTTTTCTCGACGCATAATATATTAAATATTTTAAACGATTCAATATGTCTTATTATTTTTACCATCGACTCCGTAGCGCCGGGTGGCTACGAGTTCGCTTGTATCTATATAGTAAAAAAATAGCTTGGAATAATATCTTTCGAAAAATTAATACTATTTGCTATACAGTCGACGAGTGAACAATTTATAATATTCTATCGTTTTTAATCATTGCAGGACTCCTGCTATGGTATACTATTCAGTCATAATATTATAATAATGTTCAATGGTGTCTATCGAGACATGAATTATTATTTATTAATGTAATATAGTGACAATTAAATTGTATTTATAGTGAAAAATAGCTTAAAATAATATCGTTCGGAAAATTAATACTATTTACTATATCATAGTAGACTAGTGAAAAATGTATAATATTCTATCGTTTTTAATCATTGCAAAACTCCTGCTAAGGTATATACTATTCAGTTATAATATTATAATGTTCAATGTTGTCTATCCAAACATGAATTATTTGTATTTATTAATAGTGACACTATGCCTTTATTCGAGAGAAGGACAGTAGAATATATGTAATATTCTACTTAAAAACTATCTATTTACCTAACCGTAGGTATAATAGATGATATGTAGGTCACCCATGCGTTTGTCAGACGCGTACGACATAAGCAAATTTAAATTCACCTGCAGTTTCAATAGTGTGATGTTATTTTTGATATTATAGAGTGATCGACATACTATCAAACTTTTAAGTAAGAACTTTATCTGTGCTTAATCATTGGCTTTTGTTCTATATTTTTATTATAAAGCATTTTTAAGTTGTGATATTTCATTATAGAAAAAAATATCTCAAATATCTAAATTATCTTTTCTACAAATATCTAAAATATCGCTGACTCTTAATCACAGATAATGTTCTCAGGTACCTACTCTGAAGTTTGATAATAGATCAATCCACTATAATATCAAAACTAACAGTGCACTATTGAAAGTAGTGAACGAAAATGTACCATATGTCGCACGTGTGTATAAAAAGGAGACAACTGCAAATGAATGGTTAGCGTCTTCTTAAATCATTACAATATATAATACTTTATATTGTTCATCGGTAGGTTCATAGGTAGCTAATTTCAGATTCAGTAAATCGTTTAGTTTATATAACGTCTTTAAACTTTTAAGTCTGATACTTAAGCGATGGCCAAGTTACAAATATTGTTGTACATTTATTTCAAAATATTTTAGCGTACAATTGCACAATGTGTGTATGGGTTCAATACAATCGACTTTTCAGTACCTACATAGAAATATATAGAATCAAATCGTTGAATAAGTCGTACACATTCTGTATTATTCATGATCGCGCAAAATGTTATAATTGGGGGAGTAATAAATATAAGACTAATACTACTAATAAATTATAATTTACATAAATATTATATGAATAAGTACGGGATACGATTATAATATTTTGACAAACGATTTATATAAACAATTCACTATCTAACACTCGTTATCTAACACACACACACACACACACACACACACAGTTATTTTATTAAATAAAATATACAACACTATAGAAGTTACCAACAGGCTATAAAGTGTCAGTTCAGTTCACAAAATATCGATAGTTTAATGGAATAGGTAACGTCTAGTTTCTTGTATTTTACTTTTTTTGATCACTCAAAGCAATTTGGGAAATATACTGTTTCAATTTCTGAAAATAATATAACATATTTATTATAATAAATGAGTGTGTGTGTGTGTCAGTGAGAGGGTGGGTAACGCACTGAGTGCTGAGTGTGTGGGTATGAGTATGGCGTATCTGTGTACTATTATTTATTATACTAGCATTTTATATATATTTTTTATGTGCACTCGGTGGTATTTCGGTTGACATTTCCTGAAAAATATCATTTTTGATACGCAAAACTTTTCACATATTGTTTCTCTCGAAAAACAATATTAATCGAAAAAATCAATCTACTCGAATGTATATTTTGTATTTTTTGCCGCTGGTAGGTATGTAATAATTTATCGTAAGTTGTTAGATTTGAAACAGTCGTAAGTTCAAATCTTTATCCCTTACTTTTAAAAGTTGTACGTTAACTGCAGAGAAGTTTCTAACAATTCAATTATTTTTCAAAGTTACATACTTATATTTAGTTATATACCTACCTACATACATTTGTTTCATACAACATGATAGAACTGCACTTATAGTAAATCTTAAATTATATTGTTTTCATGCAACGGTGACCAGCTAATGGTGTGTATTCACTAGTTGGTAATAATTATTGTGGTAAACGAGTTTAATCAGATAATCTAAAGATAGGTACCTACTCATTATATTTCATACCATAATACCTACACACATTAATAATATTATGTGTAAATGTGTAATATTATTCAATTTTATAAGTATGAGTGCTAGGCGCTAGTATTAAGGTATAATAACTAACTCATATACTTACTTGTTTATAGTAATGACTAATGACTGTAATGAGTAACGCATATTAATACAATTTACTATCAAAAAGGGGGGAGGTGTAGGTAACCGCTCTGCTGTACAGTGTGGGTGTCGAGTGTATCATTGGATAAGTCACAGTAATGCACGTTATAATTGAATTCAATGATGATTCATTGAATGTAAAAATGATTCTGAGCGAAGACGACGATCTGTCCCCCTATGTTATTAAGTATAATAATATTATATTCTATGATATATTTATATTGCTATGATAATAATTTATTATTGCGGTAAGCGTCATGCGATATAAATAACTGGCTATTAAAATGAATCTTAAATTGTTGAAATTGTCATTGTGTGTATCAAATACTATATAATAAAAGAAAAAGTTTCAAGTTAAAGAACATTTTTGAGTTACTATAAAATAACTAAGGTCGTTGTTCCTAATTAAATTATTTAATTTGGTCCAAAAAAATGTATTTTTTTAGATTTTTTTGGTTTTATATTGAAATACTTCTGAGGGATCTTGTATACATTTTCAAATCTTAAGTATGAATATTAAAAACTAAACGAATTTTAACTACGAAACGTTGTACACATTTTCGTAATATTGATAAATGTTATCAACATTTTAAATGTATATAAAACAAATATTAAGACAATATATTTTCGTTAATGTAGACATAAATAACTATTAGGTACTTAGGAACCGCTCATTTAGTATAGTAATACATTTTTATCAAAATTTGAAGAAAAAAAACTAAAAAAACAATTCATTTATTTAAAATATCTATACATTTCTCAAAAAGAATTGATATAATATAAAAATTTGGTGTAAATTTTCAAGTACCTTCGGTTACACGTTTTTGGGTTACGCCAAACAAATTAAACCGATGTTGTCTAAAACTGGGTTTTCCTTAATTTTTTTTTTTTTGTTTTTCCCAATTATTAGTACTGGGAATTTTTAATTTCAGATAAACAAAAGTACCAACTAGAGTCCAATTTTGTATCAGAAATCACCCTCAAAGTGGAAAAGCAAAGTATTATTTTACTACAAATCGTGTAAACATATACAAATCAAAACGCTCATCATTGTAAAATAAATATGTTCACCTCTTCCATCAGAATCGAAAATGTTCAACTGATAATATTTTAATCTTCGTGTTTTATTACAACCATGTAGACACAATCAATAGGCATACCTAATTTAGGTTACACCTAAGTACTTAGGGTAGGTACCCAATATTTAAACTAACAACTAATTTTACCAAATTTCGTGTATACCTATATATATATATCTGTTTTTAAAGCGAATCCAATTAACCTAATAGTACATCGCGTTATACATGAAATATTATTATATAATGTCTGTGTTTATTGTATAATGTATATATTGTATATGTATGCTATGATATTATATACTCGCCGTGTCTCTGTCAGCTTAAAAGCAATTTGATAATGATTACATTTTAACTTAAAACTGCCAGACGTGTGTGCATATATTCGCTATAATGAGGATGTGCACTGAATACAATGGAATTAATTAACCGCCCTATTTTCAACAAGCTATATCCAACGGTACTATTTACAATTATTAAACCATCTAATATTTTAAACGCATTGCACATTTCACATTTGTATTCATAACTACGTGAATTACGTCACCGTATTATGCATAATACGTACAACAGTGGTGTTAAAACTTGTATGCGGATAGACTGCAATTTGTTATTATAATAAATTACAATGAGATGCTAGAACCTTTAGGGGTCGTAATAAAAACCATAACTGTAAAAACGATCGTCTGACTAATATTCGAAAAGACGCTATAAATATTATATATATTTTTTTTTCAAACGGACTGGTTTTATCCGCTAGTAAAATGTAGTTTATTTGTTTTGAAAAACAATGGCAAACTTTTTATATTTTTCTGCAGAGCGTATACAATATGACTTTTTATATGAAAAATGAATTTATTCTGTTTATGTTTTTTGGGTTCATACCGTATAAAACATTTCGTGGGATCTGACTTTAAATTATCGCAATGAACTTTGAATATATATACCTAGGTGATTCGGTTCATGAAATGTTTGAGTGGAAAAAAAAATTACATTTTTTTATGTACGCACTTCGTACACTGCAGCTATAACATTTCGGAAATGTGTAATACTATAATAGACATAATCAAATACATTAAAAAAAATTATAGACTCAATTTCGAGGAAGGATTAACCTCATCGCCCACTCACTAAAATACGTCACTTCTCCCCACCATAATATGTTCATTGTACATTTAATATTTTGTACATTGCACTCGGGGACTCTAAAAAAATAGAAAAAGTTCTATTTTCCATATTTATTTATATTTATTTTTTTTTTTATATATAACACGGTACTGCGTAGGTATACCAGGTATATACTATATAGCATGTATATTATTAATATGTCGCTACATAGTTTACAGTGCCTTCTTAGTTTCTCCTTAAACTAGAAATTGCTTTACTAAAAGACTTCTAAGATCATTGAGTCTACTATACCAAAGTGTAATTACATTGTACATTTTTAAATAAGACCGATTGTGTTTCGAAGTTACCTACTAAATTGCATCGGTGTAATATAGTGAATAAATTATAAATTATAGGACTTAAATGTGAGTAGTTTTATTTGTAGCTGTGAAATTGAAAAAAACGATAACGATGTGACATCAAACAATTTTACGATATCAGACCACCTAAAATAATAAATATGATTTTATAGTGATAAAAAAATCTTTTATTGTTACCAATGTAGGTATTTCCTATTATACCGTAGGTATATCTTTGATGTAATAAAGTATATAGATATCAAACAGATAAAATATTCGCATAATACTATAATTTATTTATTATATTTAAGAAAACAAATGAAAAACATAAAAGGTCATAAAAAATATTTATGTATTGATATAAAACCAAGAAAATTGTGTTGGTTGTTCACACGTTATAGATTTGTTTTTTAATAATTTTAATAATGTAGTAAACATTACTATATACTTACTGTATACGCTTTCAATACGAACATAATATAATATTTATGTGTGTGGCTTGGCTTCTACCAGTCACGCTATGTGACTGAGAGTGTGTAACGTGTGCTGCTACTAGTTGCCGGATGGGTGACCACCCGGGTTCGTATAGTAGCAAAAACCTTACCACACATGCACGTGTTGCTTTCCAACCGTAACGACCGTAACGAACTTATCGTACCAACCCTACCCAACCATAGTCCCTAAAAATAGCTGATTGCCAGGCTCAAGTTAAAAAAAAAATATATATATTTGGGCGTGGAGTTGGCCAAGTCCCTAGGTCGTAAACTCTTTGGATCGGTAAAGTCATAAATAAATATGATTTCTTCGTGACGGAAAACCAAATAATAGGAAATGTACCTATAATAAACATTCAGGGATGAATTGATCGCGTCACGTCATGGGTTGAGGTGGGTTGGAGCTATTAAAACTGTACAGTGCCTCGACAAATTATTATTATTTTTATTATTGTTCTTTATCGTTATCATCGTTATCATATAAATTAAAACGCACAATAATGTTTTACGACTGTGGGCATGGCAATAAATTCGCAATAACAATAAGGTAGACAATCCAAGCTCGCCGTTTTCACTTTCAAATCTAATTCTATTGGCTTATTATGCTAACGACGAATGATCTCCTCCCATTCTATTATCTAAATATATTATAATGTGCAGATCGAGATTGTGGTGACAATCGCAATTTTCAGTTGCTCATTATTTTATGGATCCCAATATGTACAGAAGTCACTCCTGGAATCGTTGTTTTAATATAATATATTATTGTAGAACTTGGTTGAATAAACCCAAAAACTTCTACGTAGGCAATTGTAGTTAGTTTATGTTAATAAAATAACCTTGAAACATAAATTTTAAAATTTAGAAAATATGCCCATTATTTTGTAATATTTTATATAAATTAGTTAAATATAATATTTCGCTTTTATTTTCATTATCGTTTGATATTTTTTAGGTACGGCCAAACTGGTCTGAGAACTACATAATATTGTCAATTATGAAAGCATCCCCGTTAGTAATTCGTTTTCCTCGGTTCAAAAAACACTCTAAATATGCATTTCTTAGTTACACTCAAATTAAGAGCACGACGTAGCAGTGGCGTAGCCAGAATTTTAAAATGGGGGGGGGGGGCAAACCCAAAATACTAAAAAATCAACAATTAACAATTAGAGTTTACATTTTTATTTTATTATAATTAAATTTAAATTTAACTTAATTTTGACCAATGAGATTTTGAAGAAAAAACTTTGATTACTTCTTCTTCTGTGATGTTTTTGGATTTGTTTATCTTTGCCATAGCTAACCCATTAATAAGTCTCTTTTCGTTCATTGTTGATCGTAAATAATCCTTCAATAATTTAAGAGTTGAAAATGTGCGTTCCGGTGTCACTGATGAAACCGGTGAAGTTGCAAATAATTGTAGTAGTAATTTTACATTTAGGTAATACATTTGTACAATTTGCTCCTAGAGGAAATATTGTGGTATTGCAGTTGGGTGGCCCACACCAGTCACCACAATAATAATATTAACAACTGATTTAAACTGATAAGAAAAAAAAATATTATCAAACAAATTGATGAGTATTAAGAGCAAAAGGTAATTCAACGAATTTTTATACGTATTTATTTCATAAGTACAATATAATAAATTATTTGCGAAAACATTGATACGGCCGATGGGGGGGAGCATGCCCCCCCCTTGGATACGACACTGCGACGTAGGTACTATATTTTTTATAGAAGTAAAATATTTATAAATTCTCATTATCGATTTTATTAAACTTTTGTTCCAATTTGTTATCGATTTAAAAAGTATTCACCGCTTATAATTTATAAAGTAACTAATAAAATATGAGTTTTAAATTTTTAAACCTTCATTATAGCTGGTAGGTACCTACTCCATTATACATGTATAATACCTACCTACCTATAATATTGCTGTAACGGTGAAAATTAGGGCATGGACCAATTGCGCCTAAAACAAAATTTTTATACTAGGGTCAGTGTACCAATTGCGCCTCTTATATTTTAGGGTCAGTGTACCAATTGCGCCTCTTATATTTTAGGTCAGTGTACCAATTGCGCTCTTTATATTTTACGGTCAATATACCAATTGCGCTTGTATTTAAATTATATTATTCTAAATTGTAATGCCATGTTCAAATTATTATTTAAAAAATTATTATTATTCTTAAAACATGCAAAATACAAACATCATGATTACCTTAAACTCAAAATCTTATTATTATTATTATATCTTTATGATTTAACCACCTATTCTATTATTATTAATATTACCTATTTTATTTTAGTTTTCATTAACTAAACTGTATAGGCTCGTTTCACCGAAACAAAAAAAAATCGGTTATCAACAAACTAATAAGTTTTCCTTAGGTAATGTATTAAGCGCAATTGGTCTATCGGCCCTAAAATGTTTAGAGATGATGTGAAGAAAAAAATTGTTTATTTTACTCGCAAAAAATCGGTTAGTATAATAATGTATTATATGATTATAATTAATAACTAACTAATAACTTTTCCTTAGGTAGTGTAAAATGTTTTGAGCGCAATTGGTCTATTGACCCTAAAATGTATAAAGCGCAATTGGTCTATCGACCCTACAATTTTTAGAGCGCAATTGGTATATGAAATGGTCATTTTAAGCGCAATTGGTAAACTCCCGAAAATTAATCTATTAGGAAATTCGTAATTGAGGAAGAAAAATTAGTGAAATTAAATATCGTAGCTTATAACGAGATTGATGGATTAAATATTTACCGTCTATATTATATGAAGCAAATATATATTACATGACCACTGCGAGCTTTCCGAGACTAAATATTATATGATAAAAAAAAAAAAAAAAAAAAAACCGTAACGTCGCCATATCGGTCTCGTGTAAACTAAAAATACATTTTAAAAACGGGTCGACGATTTCATATATTTCATATTTGTTAATATTTTTAAACGGAAATAATAAATATATAATATCAATATAAAACGGAAATTTGATTTTTAGCATGTTGCGCTTTTTCAGCAGCCGAACCAAAAGACCTACACACACCATTGGCCGTTCGTATTCGGCGCACGGATATAAATTATAATCATAAAATATGATATATATTTGTATACGTCGTTTGCATTTAAATAGCACATTTAAAATACCCATATAAATTGAAAAATCATAACATATAAATAGAATACAGCGATGGTTTATCATAAATATAAATTGGTCGAGTTTTTTACGACGCGGAAAACTTATTGTATACCTACGTTTTTTAAAATTACGATGATACAATAATATAATATATATTATGACGAAAAGCTTCGATTGCGAATCGATGTTTCGAAAATATATATCTCACTCGCGCCCATATATTGTCTACTTGTAGGTATATAGTTCATCTCGAATATACATATACGTATAGGCGATTCCGATTAATTATATAAAATAGGTATCTACCATGAAATACTGGTGCGTCGCACACGTCGTTTGTTCGTGATTTAGTGTAAATACGTAACGTAGTGGTTCAAGGTTGTTTTTCAAAATACAGGATACACGGAGTAAATTGAATCAATCGGAGCAATATAATATATATTATATATCGACACACATACACAGCCAGAGACACACACACACACACACACACACACACACACACACACACACACACACACACACACACACACGTCGTTTTTGAACTGTTAACGGAAATGAAACAATACGCGCCATATTATACTTTCCATGATAAATAAGTCTCTAAATTAATTTAATAAATTATATAGTATAGAACGTGGTAGGTAGGTAGGTACCGTAATTTTGTGTTTTAATTTTTAATCAATATAATTTATGAAGTACTTACGACAGACTGCTTAGTAAGAGATGAACGGGTAATAGGGACGTGTACCTATAGTTGTATTTATTTTTTATTTTTATTTACTCTTCGAGAAGATAATGGGCCCCATACTGAACATGTTCGTGGGGGGGGGGGGTTCCCACGAGTTCGCAATTCGAAATATAAATTCATTAAATAGTTCATAATATAAATTGCATAATTAAAATTTGTGATATACATTTCTCACATAAGTAAATATATATTTTCTTCTCTTTGTTTATGTAATATAATATTATAATATAGTATTAATAGTGTTATGTAAACAATTGTGTAGTTAAATAATACAATATAATATGGTATACAGTATAAAACTAAAATTAACAATAATTACTAAAGTCGTTCAACTAATATGATAAATAATTCAGTAATCCCATACGTTTGTTATGAGTCTGTCTGTATTTTGTTCTTGTAATAGCCAAAGTGTAATTTTTTTTTAAGAATCTTAAAAGAGTTGCTGTGCATAATTTCTAATGGTTGTATAATATTGAACATTTTTGGACCAATATAGCAGTATATATAAGTATGTGGATTGTGTTAATTTTTTGTGCAGAGTTAGTATACTTTGATATTAGTTATTTGTCTAGTGACTACAATAGTATGTCTGTGTTCAGTTTTAAGAGTAAGGTTATTTTTAATTATGTAAAGTAGGTACCGACGCTTTATAAAATATTTTTTTGATTGGTAGTACATTCGTGTCATTGTATAAATATTTTGTGTGGTATCTTGAGTCTTTTTTTAGGACAATTTTTAGTATTTTATTTCAATGGACCTATAGTTGTGTCATACGTACCTCCCCATATGGAAATACCATAATCAATTATGGGTTCTATTAATGCTTAAGCATTTGATACACTGCTCTAATATTGTCTTAAGTTCTAAGACATCTGTTATATTTTTAAATGCATACATAAGTTTTCTTAATTTATCTGTTACACATTCATATAATATGTATTATATTCACTTGGTTATTTTATTATTTTTATTTTTTTCATTATAATGATTATTATTCTTTATAGTTTCTACAGAAGAAAACGGAATGCTTCTACAGTTTCTTCGTGTAAAATTATACGAATACTGTAAATTTAAATGCGAAGACCTGCACACGCCACACACTACTTATTGGAGTTCAAGACGAATTTGGTTTTCAGATTTATATATTATAATTTATAAGACGATAATTCTAAAGCGGATAATATTTCTTAGGTACCTACCTACATTATAAATTTCTTTGTGCCATTCTGCCGGATGTGACGAATGTATAAAGTCGGTATACATAGTCACACCGTTGAAAAATAAAAAATATAATACAATAATAATTGTATATTATTATATTATTACAATTTATATAATATATTTTATTGTCTATTTGGACGGGATGAATAAAACAGTTTGCTGGTTTGCTTTAACCATACCGTTATTGCATTGTATGTTAACTTTTTCGGTTTAGTACCTACGCGTAGCGATAACAAAAGATAAAAAAAAAACCCCTCAAAAAACCGAAACAATAACATTTGTGTCAACACAAAATTTACGCACATTATTATATTATGTGCGAGCACATTTCTGGCGTAATGGAAACCATACATTAAATAAATAAAAAAAAAATTGTATAAACCATAACACACACACACACACACACACACACACACACACACACGAATTGTGTCTTATCGTACTTCCGATCCATCTTAAACGGGAACTTGCAGTCCATAATATACGCTCGCCATATATCATATTTGTTTACGAGCGTACTGAATAATGCAAAATTTAATAAAATGTCAAGCTCTAATATTATTACAGCACAGTTTTTGAGTTTAAAAATATAATTTTTTTTTTTCTATAACGTTGCAGTGCGCATTTTTACCGCCGCAGTACGATGATATCCGTTTGCCAGAAAATTCTGCAGTTTACCGACCATATAATAATATTATATACGAAATCAACGGCGGAATAATAATTAAGTGGGATAAAAGAAAATATTATATTATATCATACGATACGTTTAAGACAATATAAATTATAATAATATTACAATAGGTACCTACTATATTCTTTGATCTCTCGCGATATTATTATTATTGTTATCGCGAAGTCTTACGGTACGAATAATATTTTTGGTCTGTACAAAATATTTCCGACTTGTCGAGCTCTTATTACTTTTAAAAATTATTAAATCTAGGTCAAGCCCCGCACACGGTAATTTGCCGAACAATGCACGTACGGTCTAAATGAAATATTACATATTATATGTAAAATGTTTTCGGCATACCAGCTATGTATACATACGTCGTATAAGCTCAAGTCGTTTAATGCAATATACGTCGTCGAACTATATACTATATGTGTTATTATAATTTAAAATTGGATATCTCAATTTATCTGCTCGGTTTATTTTATATTTTTTTTAAGTATTATATTTCTTATATTATTTCTCGATTTTGTACGCTCCCGCGAATAATAAATTCGTATTTCTTATACAAAAAATACGTCGAGCCGCTACTGTGAATATAATTATCACAAATATACGAGATCGGGTAAAATCGCAGCCCAATAATCAATAGGTACCTACTTATTCAGTCTCTGATATCTGAATAATTACCTGATTTTTCTCAAACAAAAAAATATCATAGGAAAACGTATGAATTGGATGGAAATAAATTCATTCCGATTCAATCAGCGAAAAACGTTTGAACTGCCAAATTTCTATCGTGTTTAATCGACGAAATATTATAACCTATTTAGTCTAAAACTGGAACAAAGACGAGGTTATATTAAATATTATTAATTACCTATCCGGTCGGGAGGTTATAGTGCATATTGTTTATAACATAATGTAACGTTATGTCACTATACAACCAGGGTTCGGGACTTACAGTAATTGTATTGGACGTAAAGTTAAACTCAGTATTATACCTATAGAAGAATATGTTTTAATGTTGGCACGATGAAATGGCACAGCCTGGGGGAGCTCAGGGGGAAACGGGTTATTATAAGGATGTGACCCTCCCTTTGATATAATATGCAGTACTTGAAATTCTCAGGAAGAATAGAAATAGTTGATTTGACTTTACAGTTTACATTTGATAACATAAATGTACTTCAATATTAAAACTAACGACGAAACTAAACGTGCAGTGCTGCCGAATGTAAGTTTTTCACTTCATGGCGCTTGTAAGACAATGATTTAAGACATTGTTGAAAAAGAGGATAGATTCAAAATTCTAAGTATTTTTTTTTAAACCCTTAAAGTTAAACTTAGTAGAGTAATACCTCCATAAGAATATGAGAAAATGTTTAATGTTGACAGAACCAGGAGGATCAGGGGGAAACGAGTTATTATAAGGATGTGACCCTCCCCTTGATATCATATGCAGAACTTGAAATTCTCAGGAAGAATAGAAATAGTTGATTTGACTTTACAGTTTACATTTGATAACATAAATGTACTTTAATATTAAAACTAACGACGAAACTAAACGTGCAGTGCTGCCGAATGTAAGTTTTCCACTTCATGGCGCTTGTAAGACAATGATTTAAGACATTGTTGAAAAAGAGGATAGATTCAAAATTCTAAGTATTTTTTTTTTAAACCCTTAAAGTTATACTTAGTAGAGTAATACCTACATAAGAATATGAGAAAATGTTTAAATGTTGACAGAACCAGGGGGATCAGGGGGAAACGAGTTATTATAAGGATGTGACCCTCCCCTTGATATCATATGCAGTACTTGAAATTCTCAGGAAGAATAGAAATAATTGATTTGACTTTACAGTTTACATTTGATAACATAAATGTACTTTAATATTAAAACTAACGACGAAACTAATCGTGCAGTACTGTCGAATGTATTTTTTCCACGTCATGGCGCTTGTAAGTCAATGATATAAGACATTGTTGGAAAAGAGGATAAATTTAAAATTATAAGTATTTTCTTTTTAAATACTTATTATTTAAAAACTGTAATATCTATATTACAAATTCACTTCCTACACGCCAGTTCTTAATCTTGCAGATTGAGGCGTATTAATTTAATATTATATTAAACTAACTATATAAGGTATATATTTTAATGATCCGGGGGTACCATAATTATACTTTATAGTGTATTATATATAATTTATAATGTCAACAATAGTTTGATGGTAGGTACCTATATTATTTTTGAATATTTTAAAACGGTCATCTAACTCGATAGTTTCCCCCCACAAATACAGTTATTATATTATTATAGCATATTATTACTATCGACTATTTTCGACTATTGCCACCATAGGAAATAATTTTAAATTTTAAATTATAAATACAAAATGGTTTGTAAAAGAAATGTGTGTTAACAAATTTGGCTATAGCGTATAATCATTTATAATTCGTTTTTTCATTTAAAACAATGTTTGGAACGTTTCTGCAACTATGTTGTATAAAGCATAAATAATGATTGTTCATTTTAGAGGGAATGCCTTCATTCTCCAAAAACTTATTTTTTCCGGTAGGCGGAGGGGGGGGGGGGGGTAATTTTTATTGAGCGAATCGCACAACTCCTTTTTGTGTACATTTCTGTACATCGATATTCAACTATACATAATTGTATGTATATGAATACTAAATATAAATGTATAACGCTATATTAATAAATATTTTAATTTAAAATATAATTTTGGTATGAAATTAAAAACTAAGTTTTTAGAAGGGAATATTTTTTTTTGTTTTAATGGAATTTACTGAAAACGTGTTTACCGTAAAGGCTATTTATACAATAAGTGGGTATGATAATATATTGATATATACATAATATATTTTAGACTGTTGAGTATCGAAATCCTAAAAGTGTAAAATAAACATAAATCCTATAAGTATTATAAATATTATAATTTTGTAAAAATACCTTTTGTGTATTAATATATTACAACATTATTGCCTATATAATTTGATCATTATTATTGTATAATCATTAATAATCATTAATCTAACCATCATTATATCCTAAAAGGCTAAAAGTAGTAAAACCTCATTAGAATAATACTATTACTATACAATAAGAGTAGGTAGGTACGTATATAATATGAATTTACAGCCCCCATAATAACATACTTATCAAGTCATAAATTATTTATGATATAATAAATTATGTATCAGTGCTTCCTATACACGATATATAAATATTAATTTGTCATGTATATCATCTATATATTACAAAGCCATCATCTAAAAGTCATAAAGCCATTTGGTATGAAAATATTATAATATTTTCCCGTTAAACGACGTTATTTATTTTATCTCAGCGTAGAAAACAAAAATATTTTTAATTTCGGTTATTTTATATTATAATAGATAAAAATCAAAATGATTCCAATTAATATAATAATTATAATCGAAAATATCAAAAATTAGATAGCCTCAGAAATTGATATTTATATTTTTACCAGCTTTTAAAATTAAGGTAAAATTATCCAAACAAATTATTAGTCATAAATTATGATGTATTATTTAGGTAATTATTTATTCATTTATATTATAGATGATATGTTTATAGTATATTATTAATATACATAACATTCTAATATAACAATGATAATAATAACTACTATCGATAGTAAATAAAAAACTTAGCATTATTTTAGTATTTTATAACTTTCTTGTTTGTTGTATTGTTCTTTGTATGGCCCAAAACCGTGATCAAATAAACAGAATTAATTATTTCATTAATGTAATATAATGCTTTAAACTTTAAAGCAGGTATATTGAGTAGGTATAAACAATGTCATTGTCTAAAGTTTAGTTAAAATACATCATTGGAAACTTTGAACTGTCATTTTATGATACAAATATTGGGTGTTCTTAATATTATTTTGGTTTTCTTGTTTAATTTGAATACCTAAACTCTCATTAACAACGGAGTCCTATTTTTCTTAAAACTTTGAACACTTATTTAAAAAAAAAAAAAATGATAAAATGTAACCAAAGAAACTTGAAATTATTTTAATCATTTATCACCATTAAAACTTTTGTTAAACTAAATAATATTATGCATTGTGATATAATTGATGAATTCAAGGGGCTTAAAATAACTATTATGCTCATCCCATTTTTATTGTTATTATTACAATGTAGTTTATTTATCAAATATAGCAGATTGCCCCATCTGAAAACTATTTAATATGAATAGAAATAAGTTATTTATTTTAGTGAAAATTTTAATCTACATTTTTATCATTATGCTTTTCATAAAAATTATACATTTAACTTCATATATTTAATTTGTTCGATTAAACAATATTACATTTGTGAGTACCTGCGAGTTGCGACACTAAGAACCAATTTTATAATTAATTTTTAATTGACTTGAATTTGCTTTTTAAATAAAATAATTTTGAAGTATGGACAGTAAAAGTAATTGTAATTGTTTTATGTTTTTTTTTATTACTTTTTCGTCAAAAGTAAAATGTCATTTAAGTAATGATAAAAAAGAAAATAACTAAAAAAAAATGATATTTGATAAAAAGAAAAAATAATTACGTATTTATTTGTTCATTTTAAATATCGTATTGAAGATTTTTTTTGTTTATGTTTAACGATTTTAGTCTTTGCTAAGAAAAATATTTCTTTCAATATATACAGCGTATGCTGTTGAATATAAAGTTATTTTTCAGATATTTTATGTAAATTTATTGTGAATACAGTTTTGAAAATTAATAACCTTGTTGAAGGTTTAATTTATTTCGTTTCGATGTACTGAATAAAGATGATCTTAAAAATTTGACTCGAAACTCCTTTTATGATAATATGTTTTGATGACCATCTTACCATATTATAATATATAATAATAAACTGTTACCATTTTATAAGTTTCTTTATTTTTTAATGACAATATACATTTTTAATATCATATTACAAAGAAGATTTTTTTTTTTTAAATTTCAATGTATAACTAGTCATTATAGTACCACACTATACCACCACCGTGAAAATGTTGGTCCAATAGGTATCTAAACTTCAATACGTATAACTTATAAATTATAACTAATCAATTAGACATTGATTCAAATTTGAATTTCTCTTTTCAGAAGAGTGTTATTTTTTGGAATACGAATTTAAAACATTTTAAAAACTTGAAAGACACAATACGAGGATAGAGGATAAAATCATTTTTTTTTTTTTCATTCTCGTTTTAATGAAATGAGAAAATACTTTGGACAACATAAGTCTATCGAAAAAATGACCGTGTGGTGATAAAAAAATAAAAATCTGGCCTTTGCACGTACGCGTCATCATCGCCGCGGTATACCTACTTGGGCCAGAGGACGCACTGTCAATGGATAAATCTATAACAGCTATATACCATATATTATATATCTATATATAGCTGGAGAGGAGACCGTCGTCGCTATATATATACTCGCAGTAAACACCACAAGACCCCACACGGCACACATAATATATAATGTCGTAAGGTTTTGCGACCCTTTCTCTCGATCCGTTCTCGCCGCCGCCGCCGCCGCCGCCGACCCAACACGCGCACAAGTGCACAACCTTACTCGCACCTATATATTATATATATATGTATATATTGTTAACCCATCGTCGTCGTCTGTGCACACACAGTCTGCCCGAACAATAATCAGACTACATACAATACATACACATGTGTATATTATATTTATATAGCTGGTATTGTATACGCGTAAAACTACTATACAAGTAAGTTTTCTTCGTTATTTCTACCTCGTCGTGTGCCGTACGACTTTGCCGACACTTGCCCCCTTTTTTTTTTACAGGCTCGCGTAATAAAAATATGACGTCTCGTATGTCCGCGCATGCGCAGGAGCCGAACCTATCTTCGCTTCGGTATAATGCCTACGATCCACCCATACATATTATACCACCTGCCTACCTACACACCGTACATTTCCGTCGTGTACATCGCGTAAGAATAATAATAATAATATGGGTATTATATTATTATATAGAGATGCCCTGGATGTGTGTACGACGAGCGGCAATAAACCCTCGAGACTTGCGCCCGAACTGCAAAGCTGATAAGATGAAAACGTGCACGGTGTGTGTGTGTGTAATCGCATTCTTTATGGCGACGGGAAGCTGCGAGGAGAAAAAAAATCGTATACGCTGCACAACGTCGTCGTCGTCGTCGTATCGTATTGTATATAATATAATACAAGCGTGTGTGTGTCGTTATATACGTGGGGACACGCGGCATTATTATTATTATTATTATATTCCTACAGGAAATGATTCGTTATAATATTACGTATATATATAGGTACCTACCATCCCCGCAGTGAGAGCTATACGGCTTCACGCTTCTCCGACTGTGTGTCATCTCGTTTTTTATTTTTTTTATTGTTATACATACCTATACGTATACCGTAATGTATTATTTCGTTTGTTGACTTTATTTTTTATTTTTCCAAACCGCACCGGTTAGTCATCGTCCGTATAGACTGCGGTAATTATTCAAGGTCAGTCCAACCTCGGCGAGATTAGACCACAGAATACAATATAAACGTTTCGTCATCGGTCGCTATGTGCACAGCTCTATCGCCACCGTATAGACTTTTGACAATTATTATTATTACTATTACAGAATTGGTACGGAGTGTATTATATTATATTATTATTATGTTGACACGCGAGTACCCATATTGCACAGGATGATGATTCACCAAGAATGCACAATCCTATTTATTTTTTTTTTGTTTAATAATGACCATCAAATGAGAAACCCCTGTTTTTAATGTAAATTATTTAGTGGATCATTTTTTTTCAAATTTCGATGTATCAAAATCAATATTCGAATACGTAGTATTCACAATAATTAATCCTTAAAATTAGTTTAACCTAAAGAAATATAAAATAGCTAATATTGTAATATATTGGATATTTGGATGAAATATTTATTAAAGACAGGTACTATTGGGCCATTTTTAAAAATTAATAATTTGGTGAATTAATATTAATCACCAACTTTTTAAAATCTCCATATGATACCTATTATTCTTAGTACACAAAGTTAAATAACTCAAAAACTACTCGTACCAATTTTGTTACCGATCCATCAACATTTTCAGAGAAATTGTCCACTAACTAATTTGTAGTCGAAAAGGGGGTTCTCATTTGAAAAATGTAAGTCTGTATTTCTACACGACACTCCTTAAATGGCAAGTAAATCTCAAAAATTGTATAAAAAAAATAAATAAAAAATATTCCAAAAATCAGATTTCGGATACGGAGTAACCGAATTACTGAAAAAAAACAATGGGGTGAGCATGCTTGATGAATCACCCAGAAAATATATAACAGAGAGTTTCGGAAATTTAATTAAATAAGAAAATAGGTGTTTGGTGATGGGGGGGGGGGGGGGGTTGATGACGAGACAAATCAATTTTTCATTAAAACACTATCATCAATAAAGTAATTACAGAACCCTTAAAAATCTCTCATACCTACGCAAAAAAAAAAAATTGATTTACATTTCCACTCGTCTCAAAGGTCTCGTCGTGTAAATTAGAACAGAAACCTCGAAAACGCCCTGTACATATATTATATATTATATGTATTGGATGTCCATAATAATCATAATATGATATATTGATATACGTATAAATGTTTTTTTGTCATCTAAAAACAATGTTTATAATATGCATTGTTTTTGTTTTATTATTTTTTTTCATGGACTTAACGATGGAACGTGTTTTGGATTTTAAATCGAACACCCATTTTCTATCGGACCGAATATTATAACAACATAAAAACAGTGTGTCCTCCTCAACATCGCAGTCATAGGTATATAGGCTACTTGCTTCAGCGGTGGTGCGTAGACAAGGGGGTGACGAGGGGGTATATTATTTTTTGTTTTTTAATTTGTTAATTTAATTATTATTTAATTTAATGCATATACATTTAATGATGCATCATTTTGTAACACAGAAGTCTTGACTTTATGCGGAGTAGTGGCGTGGATAATCTTCCACATTGTGTTTGATATGAATTTTGAATTTTGAATTCAAATTATATTCATTGTTCCTTATTGTTAAATATTTTACTAGGTAAAAAGTTTTTAGAGGGTGGGGGATCTTTCAATTTTCCCCTCCCATTTATCTATGTCGTTTTCTTTTTTTGATCCCCTCCCCTTTGAGCAATTATGTCTACGCCATCACTGACCTTCGGCTATAGGTACCTACTAATATTATGTAAACGTATTATTGTTATTGCTTATTAGGCATACGTTACCAGTACATCGACTTCACTATGATGATCAAATAAAAATAATAATACATTAATATGTAAATCGAATTCAATTAAACTTTCGTACAGGTAGATATATATATATATGTATAAAAAAAAAATAGAACTATGAGGCATTATGCACGCGACATTTGTTTGTATTTATATTATGACAATATATTTTATTGGTTTTGACAAATAATCGGATTGTTTCACATCCTGTTTAATTATATAAGTGCATGCACAGTCTGACATGGCGTTATATACATTTGGCAGTACCCACGTTTAGAATACATTTCACGACAAAAAGATTTCCATCTCAAAATGACAGTAATATTTTAACAACAATTGACAGATGACAAGCAAAAATAACTCATTATTAACGTACCTATACCTATATATTACCGTGCTAAACAAATTACCGAGTTTGTCTTAAAAATAATGTTACGTTCGTTATTAACATCTCAATTATTTGTTTTCATCGTGTAAAACATACTGCCTATTTTTAAGTTTTTGGTTAAACGAGATTGAAAAACAAACAACTATCGTTTACAAAATAAAAATAAGAAAATATAAAAAAACATCACAAAGTGTAAATAACATAAATATAAAAATGAATGATGCACAAAGTATCAAATTGTTTTGTGGGTTCACACATTAAGTTCATAAATCAAATTATTCTGAGAACGTTTTTATTTTTTAATTAAATCTAGGGTAATTAATGTTGTAAACATCTCAATAAATTGTATAGTATGATATTGACCTTTATAGTTTCTAAATTAAATTCTTTAAAATATGTCATAATTATTTTTAAAAATTTAAAAATTATTATAATATTTTATATTGCAAGTTATTAATTGTGAACAATTTGGATCTTCGAAACTGACGTCCTTGAAATACTTGAATATTTTTTTAATTTTCTGTGAATTCTACGCATTCAGCAAGCTCTTTACATAAAGCATACATTGTTGTTATTTTTATATTTTTCAAGGAAATCCGTCTAAATCACGTTCCCACTTGAAAAGACCCAATTAATGCCAAATGTCATTAATAATAAAATTACTAGTACCTACATATTTTTGGACAAAAATGTTCTTATAATAGTATAAGAATAATAATATTTATGAAAAACACAACTGTTTAATTAGATACGCGTACCTGCATAGTTATTATTTTTTTTCTACTCTAGGAACTTGCCCATTATAAGTAGATACCTCCTCTATTACCTTTTAAATAATAATTGAATAAATACCTAGGTAATTGTAAGAGTTGTTATAATCGTCATACGAGTACCTAACTTTTTTATAGTACATACGCACACAAACGTTCTGTATATAAATATTAGTATTATTATGACTACAGCAAATGTTTGATGAGCATACAATATATTGGCCGAGTACCTAAATGGGATTCACAGAAAATGTGTCTACTGTCAATCAATTAAAACGCGCACCTATTCTAATTTGGTTGAATAGAAAATTTCGACGACACATTTTTTAGTAGGTACCCCCATCTATTAATATTTATGAAATATAAAATATAAAATTAACCGTTGTTTACCATTCCCGTGTCTTTGGCCGAGTGCCCACTCTAAATTTACTCGTTACGAAAAAAACTAACAATAATAATAATAAAAAAAGAATGGTAAGAGTATAACATTTTAATGATACGATTATAGTCCAGTATTTTTCGTTAGTGTACTAATAATTGAAACCCTAAACCTCCCCTCTGAGCACAAAAAATTGTAATATATTTTACGGGTTGCATAGAACCTAAGATAATATTTACTGTGTATAATATTTAAATTTCGTTGCCAGAAACTTGTAATCGTTTTAAAAATATGCACATTGTTACGGTTCTAAAACTAAAACTACAACTCAATTATACACTGCAGTTTAAACAAATACTCCGTCTATACTTTTTAAGTAAATTTTTTATTTTTTGATTTAATTAATCCAGCTGCTATAACTTACGAAAACAATTTAATTAAGAGGACTACGCCACACACGCGCGTGTCGTCTTACAGAAGTTTAACTTAGTAAATTTGTGTTCAGCACTTCCAGTTTTGTGTTGTTAGCTTCAACAATTTAGTGAATATTTGACCTATTATCAAACTTAAAAGTAGGTAAAAATATATCTGTGCTTTCTTCCGTTGTTGTATTTTTTTTATGAAATTTCACTTGCAAGCGAGTTATCATCAGTACTTATGTAAAATATTAAAATTTAAAAATGCTCATAATCGCAATTGATATTACAAAGAACCGACGAGAGAACACTGGTATAATATGTTATGCTTATCTTAAAGTTTCGTAACAGGCCAACTTACTCTAAAATTAAATCTAATATTTTTAAACGGTTTTTCGAGATTTAGACGTTTTAGGATTTTCGGCAAAAATATAACCTTTCCTAAGAAAAGTCTATATAGGTTGGGTTTGGATATCGTATTGCCATGGAAGATTTTGAGGTTTTAACCGTCCCGAAAATTAATTTCAAAAAAACCACCTCACCAACAACTCATCTGTTCCATTGAGTATCTCTAAATAGTAAACTGTCATTTTTATATTTCCAAAACGGTCTAGTTAACTGATTGTCATGTAGTGTACCGTAAATATAACTTATAACCAGGATTCAGAACTTACAGAAATAGTAAATTATCTGTATTATTAATTGTGGTAGAACATGGCAGGGTAATAATAAGCAAGTTCGTTTTAAAGTACCTAAATATATGTATATCAAATATTAAATTTTAATTATCTTGCATATTTTTGCATACTTTGAAGGTTTTGGCATATTTTTAGGATTTGGTTACTTACCTATATCCACGATTTTTTTATCACATTGCCTTGTATGATGGATAAATATTCAAAATTAAATAATTTAAATTTCTATTGACTAATTAAAAATATTAAATAGTTCTTTCAGGCCTCAAGACTCAAGTATAAAGTTTGATAGTTTGATCACGCAATCAAAATAAGTAGTTTGTTCAAACTCTTTGCATTAATTATTATTTATTTTACGACTTTGTTCAGATTGTTTCTAACACTATGAGATAACCTGCTGGCTCTATAAGAAGAATAAATTCTTTTCTTTTAACAATATTGCATATCCATATAATACAATTTTTTCACTTGGGCTATAAATTATGACCTACGATGTTTTATTTGTTATTCTTATGAAACGTTTAAAAATTAATTAAAAACGTATTATTTACAAAAAAGTAGTTGTGCATATATTTTTGGGGTCATATTTTGGTCTTTATTTTAACCTTTTTTTAGCGTTACAATTTACAAGTTCCGAACCTTTGTGCTAACGACAATACTGATACGTCGAGTTATATTATATAATATAAACAGTAAAATGGATCTAGTCCACACAAAATAAGTATAAAACAGGTGGTGAAATTATAATAACATAATAATAATAATCATTAATCATCATCAACAACGACGACGTATTTAAACGAAACTAACATTATAATTTTGGTCAACGATTATAGTATGGAAATCTTAAAGATATAAAATTATTATTTATAAAAGGGTAGTAAACCTATTACCTACCATTACACACATACATTATTCCTAAATATTTTTCGCTGTTAGAGTATAGATTAGTAATTTTTAGTCGTTAGATTAAATTCCCACCACCACCACCACCACCACCGTCGCGTATTTGTTATTATATTGTTCAACACCATTGTATAATGTGTAGAACTAATATTTCACACATTCTATTGTTATACATATTTTAATGAATACTAACATTATAATTTTGGTCAACGATAGTACATGGAAATCTGGTAATTATAATATATTATTAAAAATCGTAAACCTATTACCATATCGTGGGCTCATAAACAAAATGTGCTAAATCGATTTTTTCGAAACTCCACTTTTTGATATAAATGGGTTTATTGGTCAATGGTCTATAATCCAAGCTCACATCCAACTTTGTAGGTTCATTATTTACGAAGTTATCCAGAACTAAAAGGTGCTAAATCGATCAAATTTACACTTTTGTTATGACGGTACAATATTATTAATTTTTGTACATTCATCAGCAAAACAATGATTTCTATAAAAAAAATTGGAAATTATAAATTAAGGAGGCATGGACGTACTCAGGACATTTTTTAGGGATGATTGGGGGGGAGGGGCGTTATGAAAATTAAAACCATATATAATTTTTAATGTTTAATTATTTATAAGATTACATAATCTGAGAAAATTTCGAGGGGGAGTGTGGTTGAACCCTTAACCCTTGACCCCCTTCCCAAATTACTGCCTTGAAATATGGATCTATAAATGAAAAGCCAATGTCACATTATTTATTATTTTGGGGTTGGTAATTTCTTAGTAAAAACATACATTTACTTCAGAACGAAACAGTTCTAATTAAGTGAAAAAAATTATATTAACAACAAAAAGGTCCTATCTGAAGAACTTTTTGGTTCTTAACGGAAATTTTTAATAATTTTTTTTTTTTTTTTACCTTACGTTTTGATTTAAAAAAAAAAAACAAATGACCATTGTTAACGCAGAACGACTTTGGGAATTTTTAGATGTGCCAATCATTAAAAATCGTTCATTACGAAAATAGATAATACGCAGTTTCAAGTAGAAAACAGTTTAAAATGGCTCTCCAGAACAATTTGATATTTTGAGATAGCACCTTTTGGTTCTGGTATATACATTATGCCCGTGTAAATATTTTTCGCAGTTAGAGTATACTATAATAGATTAGTAATGTTTAGTTGTCGGATGAAATTCGCACCACCACCGCCGGCACGTATTTGTTGTTATATTGTTCTACGCACTCATATATAGTTATTAGTTATACATGCACCTGCATAATAATATTATTATATATACTATATAGGTACGCCTCTCATCTCTACTCAGCGAATATTAATGTATAATGATAATAATATTGTGTTTAGAATACGAGAAACGACAATAGTTAAACGTGCGAATTAATCGAGTCTGCAAATTATTATATCGTTGTTTACGCTTTGCACGACCAAATCATATATACACAATATTATATTATATTATATTATATACTGTAAATATACAATGCCCGTTAGGCGGCGGGTTGGTAGGTATATAGCGTAATAACAATAATAATAATATGTCAAACGAGACGAGAAGAGAATAGGAATGATAAACCGTCGCCGTCGTCGTCTTTATATTATCATTATATTATTATTGTCACAAGAGACAACGCCGTTATTGTTTGTTCCCGAGTGCCGCCTGCCTGCATGGTAACTGTATATTAATATTTAGTACCACCACCTACCTAGGTATGTGTATTTGGATGGTTTATAAAAAAATTACTGTTCGTAAAAAGGTCCATTGATCAAATTCGTCGTCATCTAAACGGTCTAATACTTTTTTGTCGTTGGTTTCGATCTAGGTTCGAAATTCCGCATCTCACGTTCGGATGGAACGGGGAAATCCCCTCATCGTGTGGATACTATAGATTAGATAGTCGAATCTATCGTCTGGTACCGATTTAAAAGTGTCGGTGGGAAGGTTTGAGGTCGAAAATAGGTTTTCTGGTGGGTAAGAGATTTACTAGCAGCTAAATATGGTGTAGCATTAATGTATGTCGCAAAATAATATATATTTTATAGTGACGTAGGACGAAGCTTATACGAGCCGATGCGTTGTAGTGGGTTGACGACGAACGTCAATGTTTCGTCTTAGCAGTTTAAATAAAAGGTATGACAATTGCTAAAATCGGTATGGAACGATTTCTATAGTACGCACAAGTGTCTAAAGAAATTAAATAGCGTAATGTCGATAGCGATATTGTGAAAAAAAATCAGAGAACGTAAACCAAAAATAATTTTATTTCGCGACTTTATACGGTGCAATAGAAAAAAAACATGACGATTTTTTATCCGAAACTAAATATTATTATTATCACTATGTATATTATATCGACGAAAACTAAAAAGTGTTTTTGACGAATTACTTTTCGTGGGGTTTTGATTTATTGAGAGGAGACGCGTCGCACCGTACTATAGTCTTTTAACGAAATGTTTTTGATTAATTCTGTCCTAGATTCGACGAGCGCACAATAATAATAATAATAATATTATAGGTAATATATTATACGACAGCAGGCAGAGTTGCTGTGTAGCAGTCGTCAGCTGGCACATCGCATCGGCGTGGCCCAGTGTTGGCGGTTTTCGTGAGCAATATTTTGAAAAAGCAAATGCGCATTGTAAATAGAAACAAATAATTATTACTATAGTACACGTTCGGAGCGGGAACACAAATTCTTCGGGAAAAAAAATGTAGTTTTTGTGTATTAACGATATTTTATGGGTCGGAGATTGGGACTTTTACACGATAATAATATTATAATATTGTGCACTCACTTGGCCACATGTGCAGTTCGGTCTGCGTTTGCTGTAACGTTTACATATTTTGTATTTTTTCACAACGAGTCGTTAAAAAGTCGTGTGTGTGTGTGTGTGTGTGTGTGTGTGTGTGTGTGTGTGTGTGTGTGTGTGTGTGTGTGTTTTTATTGCGTTTCTGCCTTGATGTTGTGTAAGAATTACACCCATCTCTGCCGCACATTATTAATACTTAAACGTGGACGAACGATTAAGGTGTAGGTCTAGAGTCTGCCCCGGTGCAGCAGTGTATGTGGACGAGACAACATTTCGTGTAAAAAAAGATGATGATAATAAACAGAGTATTACCCATCATCGTCATCACCAGGGCTAGGATTTGTATGCAACAGCATTTTTTTTTTGTGACTTCTAATTATTGATTTTGTCAGTAATGTCCACGAATCACCTCATGATGAGATAAATGGTGGTGTTTTTATTTTGCATGTTTTTGCATATTTTGGATAAAATGCATATTAATGCATAATATATCGAATAAAATGAATATTATTGCATATTTCGATTATAAAAATGCGAAAAATGCATGTTTTACAGTATATTTTGTAATTAATATTTATAATTTAATATTAATATTTCGTATTTAATTCTAGCTCTGCTGATCAAAGTATAAAACTTGGTTTTTTTTGTCAAACACTAATTTTATTTTAGATTCTGAGCGGAGCGATGAATGTATTGGTTTTACAATGATGTATGTTTTTATATTTTTATTTATATTTTTATATATATTTTTATTTATATTTTTGTGTCTGTCATCACGTTTTAGGACAGTAAAAGTGCTTGGATTTTCTTCATCAGTAGCTTTTCTGATAGGAAAGTGAATCTAGTTGGTACTTTGGGGGGTCAAAAGTATAAATTTCGCAGTAGTTTTCACAAGCGCCGGGAAAAACAACACAAAAATTAAGGAAAAACGGGAATTTTTACGCAAAATTGGTTTTCCAAAAAATCGATTTTGGTTATTGGTGTAACTCTAAAACAAATGAACGTATATACATGAAAATTTCACTGGTTGTTAATATTTGCATTTTCTATACACGATAACATTTTCAAAATATTTTGATTTATTTTGAACTGTTTAGGGACATTTTCATTTTCCATTTTTTTTTAGTTTTTTTTCTTAAAATATCAATAAAATTTTATTTGTTGGTTGCGAAAGCTTGAAAATTTAATAGAAGGCTCCTAATATGTTTTTTCAAAGGCAGATGAAAAATATTAAAAATCCTTAGTCACAATTTTTTTTTATAAGCATTTAAAGTTCAAAAATTGACAAAATATGGAAAAATCACGAAAATTAGCAAATTATTTTGAGTTAAGAATTCGTAAAAATTTTTCTTTTTAAATCTAAGATTTGAAAATGAAACACAAGATTCCTTATAAGATTATCTACCTTTATCAATAAAAAAATCTCTACCGGACAGTTAAATTAAATTTTTATGAGCGTTTGAAATTCAAATTTTTACAACATTGGATTTTCACTCGATTTCTCATGTAGCGATTTCCTTATTTTGTTGTAATTCAAAAACGAATAACTGTAGATACATGAAAATTTCACTGAATGTTTATATTAGCATTTCCTATACACCATACAATTTTGAAAATATTTTGACTCTTTTTGAGCTGTTTATGGACATTTACAGCTTTCAATTTTTTTTAGTTTTTTTTTCTATAAATATCAATAAAGTTTTATCTGTTGGGCCAAAAAGTGTAAAAATTTAATACAAGGCTCCTGATATATTGTTACAATATCAGTTGAAAAATATTAAAAATACATAGGCACGATTTTTTTTTATAAGCATTTAAAGTTGGAATTTTGACAAAATTTATCAAAATCTCGAAAATTATCAATCGTTGGAATTAAAAAATTATAAAATGTTCAGTTTTTATAACTAAGAGTTGAAAATTTAAAACAAAGATTCTCTTAAATAATTCATACTGTAACCAAAAAATCTAAAAAATATATAAACACACTTATTTTTTACAGACATTTTAATTTCAAATTTAGACAAAATTTCATATTTAAACCAAGAATTACGATTTTAGTTATTTTGTTGTGATTGAATAATACTATTCGTGGGTACTTGAAACTTCTAAAGTGTACTATTATATATCTATGACAGTATCACGGTTTTTGTTGATGTATAACGCGTTATAAGTATCTAATGGATATTGTGATATGATTAATTTGGAATTTATTATAGGTACCTATTATAGGTCAATTTTTTGTTTAATACCATAGATATGTATATAATATGCCTTATACATAGACTGACCATCATACGATACATACCATCACCGCTCAGAATCGTTTTTCTTATACAATGATATTATATCATTGAATTCAAATTTAATACCATCCATTATACAGTGACCCACTTGTAACCTACTGTACAGCAGAGCGACACCCACTTGCCCACCTTTTTATAAATACAATCCTATGGTACAATAGGTATGCGATTAAAGATTAAATAGTTTGACGGAAAAAGATAAACACAATTAATAAAAGTTTGTCGGTCAATATAAAATCTAAGATAAGATATAATTTGTCCGGTATTATAGTGTATTACACACAATCCCACGTAGTAGTGCAGTACAGACCGTTCAGCTGTCCGCGCATCACCGTTTATTAGTATTGTGTAAAATTATTGTGATTTTTATTTACAGCCAACCCGTATTTCAATAAATAAATATTTTTTTTGTAACTATATTTTTGTGTTTATCTTATAAAAATTAAAATGCATATTTTTGCATATTTTGGTAAATAAAATGCATATTTTACAATTTTTCATTGCATACAAATCCTAGCCCTGGTCATCACCATCGTCATCGTCGTCGTCATCATTTAGTACCTCACCGATGGCGGCGATAGATAACATTTATCCGCGTGCGAAACGTATATTATTATATTATTTTTTCCGTTAATAAATAACGATATCAGACGGCTATTATGACAGCTTTCGTCTCGTCGAGGCGATGACTATAAATAAACGCCACGCCCGCGCTCGAGCTGAATATTATTTCCCAGGAGTGTTTTCTCGTTTCACGTTCCTCCAACACCGCGAAGACGTCCAAACACTGCACGGTCCGACGCAAGGGATAGACATCCGGACGCAAATCGTATATTATCCTTCGCCTACCTATTAATCTCCGACCCTTGAATAAAAAACGACCACCTCCCCGTGTACATGCTATACTATCCCCGATGACCTCCCTTTCCTGCTGCAGCTACACACCCCAGCACTATCCCCGACGAAACTATATAAGCTGCCGGCGGATGTATAAAATATTAGGCGCCCGATATAAATAAACAATTGAATGAGTTATTGCACACAAACGGGTGTAATCTGCAGCTCCACGGCCCATATTTCGCCCACCACCGCCAGCGCCGCTCTTGAGATATTAACTATTTTTGAAAATAAAATATAATCATAATAATATCGTTATTACCGACCGTACCCATCATATACACGTTGATATTTTGTTTTACGTTTTAATAGAAAAAAAAAACGTTCGTCGTCGCAGTCGGCGGCAAATCGCATTTGCGCCGGTAATAATATTATTTTATCACCACCGGGTATTTAATCCACTCAATAATGCCGATCGCAGTGTGCATATTGTATAATATAATCACGTTGTAATAATAATTTGTAAAAAAAAAAAAATATAATATTAATGAAATGCAAATACGCGAACGCGCGGTATTCGACGTTATTTCTCCGTGAAAGGATGATATAATATGTATGACCGACGGATGTGCTGAATTTCAAAACGTATTTCACTTGTCTGAATCGGTAAGGTCCATTTCGGAATTTGGTTCTGTGGTCTGGAACCCGTCTCGCGCACTGATAAAACTGAAAAGCTCGAAAAATTATACAAATACTTACAGTGTTCATATTTATACACTCGTTTGGGGTGTAAAATTGGCTCTATATAGGTATGCCCCCCCCCACCTCGGATATTGCAAACCGGATTTGTCGGGTGGTTCACAATATTATTAGTCGCCGGAAGCATTTCGACGTGTTGTTGTTCGTGTACAAATTAATAAACGGCGTGATTGACTGCCCCGATTTCTCATCTCCAATTCATTATAGAGTCCCAGCTTTTGATTCTATAGAAGTAAATAAATAAATCCAGCTTTCGTGTTCTCTTCAGCTGCACTAATATAGGAATTATGTAAACAACAGTCAATCGCGTCGCTCGCCCAAGTCGCAGTGTAATGAATTTACTGATTTCGATTCAGTCATCAAACTGAAAAAAAAAAAAAAACGTTTGCAGTGTTTGATTAATATTCTACTAATTGCGTACTCTATTATATTGTTGTTTTAATTGTATGCTAATGTCATGAAACTCGCTGTGTCTTCTTTACCCCTCGAGGGTAAATGTTAATCAAATGCACAAGTCGGGTCGAGTGATATTATGAAATATAAAACATTAAAAGTTATTTCGTAGCGATCCCTCGGTCGGACCGATGCCGCAATATCGACCTATCTGCTGCAGATTGCAGGGTGCGCGCGCCGCTCGTTGCAGTTCGATGCAAATAATTGCATTTACGACGACGACGATATTATTATTATATCGCAGGGTATTTTATAATCGATTCAGTGCCATAATACAATAATACCGATCGCGGTGCAGTATATATAGTGTAACAGCGTCGTAATCGGAAAAAACGAATAAATCTCAAATGTTCTCATAATATTATTATTATTAGGTAGGTAGGTATTTGAACGCCTAGGATGAATTAATATGCGTTTCTCGCGAGTACACGTCGAACGTATTTCATACTGCAGTGTGCACAATGTACGTATAATATCGGTGGCAGGCGTATTATTCGCTGTGTATCGTGTGCAGTGTTATACATTGTAATGTTCAACAAATAGCACAATAATGTGTATATGGGTATTATGCCGGTGGTCGAGTCGATAAACAGTGTTTGCCGGCAGCATTCCCATACGTGGCTGCAGTATCACATGCGCATTACTATGTTATGCGCATGCGTACAATACGTAGGGACATAATATAGCTGTACGTGTGGTGTACAATATATAATAATTGTGCATAAATTGCAGTGTGTCGGTTGTAGAATTTCGTTGATTCCGCGTGAGATTTCGGTAAATACCTGTGTAATTATTACATTTTCGTACAAATAATATAACGACTGCAATAATAATGGATTCGTGTTAAGCCGTCAGGCGCCACCCTGCAGGGGCATCAATTTTTAAGCGCCCTCCTCTTAAGACTCACCTAGGGATGATTGTTTGTGTGTGTGTGGGGAGGGGGTTAATTCTAGGGGTTAATCCTCTCCTGTTAGATTCCGATCGTATTCGAAAGAATGTATTGATTTTACAATGATGTGTGTGTGTGTTTTTTTCCGTACATGTCAGCAACGTTTTGGGTAGTAAAAATGCTCCGGTTTTTGAGATCAGCACATTTTCCAATAGAAAAAAGTGAATCTAGTTGGTACTTTTGAGAGTCAAAATAGAAAATTACTAGTAGTTTTTAGAAAGCGTCAAAAAAAAAGTGGAAAAAATGGAAGTTTTTGAAAATTGATTTCATTGGTATGACTCTAAAACTAATAACCGTAGGTAGCCTTTTGAAATGTTCACCAGACATTTATACGTTAGCACTTTCAATGGATGTTAACATTTTCGAAATATGTTATTATATGCCACAACGTCTCCGCTCAGAATCTTTTTTCGTATAGAATGATTCATCGTTGAATTCAAATATAACACATAAATTACAAATACGTGCTAGAAAACTACTGTGCAGCAGAGCGGTACCCACTTATCCACCTTTTTTTTTCCTTTTGCGGAACAACGAGAACAACAGAACATATAGTTTCACAATATCGACTGATTATTATTTGTTTACCATTTATTTTTAGCATTCCCTTGTATAATATGACATATATTTATTGCACATTAAGGACAGACCTGGGTATTACAAATGTTTAAATATGTTTCGGATAGAAAAATATTGACCAATCCCATAATTATACTACCCATTAAAATATAATACCAACCAAAACCCAATTTTCTGTACCACGTATACACATATATATACATCTACACCAGACTATACCGAGAACGCCTGCTGTTATAGAAATTCTCCAGTAATGGGGCGTGGTAAAACTAATTCGTTCATTAGACATACGATATAGTAATTATTAGTAAGTGAAAAAAATAATACTCAAAACATTGTTTATTTTTTTGCCAGGCTGCCGGAGACATCGTCCTTCATTTTACTTGACAAGTCGTTTGATTACAGAAACATTTATAATGATATATTGATAATCTAGAACAACCAAAAATGAAAAATACATGGGTACAATATAGTGTTTGAAGTATGAGAAATATTTCATGAAACAAAAATGTGAAACATTGAAATTTATTTTTAGCACAAATAAAAACACAATTTATTTATTTTTTTAACACAATGTTCAGTGTTCTAAATTCTAATGTCAGAATTCAGTAAGTATACAATTATACATGTATAATATTGTATACCTACTTGTATCATTTAAACATTAAAATATTTAAGAATTTTGAATACCAATTTAAATGTATAATACCAAAGGTTAGGTATCTGGTATACATACAGGTACCATATAGTGATGAAGGTAATTTATGACAATTATATGTAAATATAAAACTTATTTAAAAATAAAACAAAATATATTAAAATACTGAAATATTTCATTTTTTTAAATTTCATGAAATTTTCAAGCACTAGTACAATATAATATTTTCGTTTTGATTTAAGAAGGTACTAAATGTGTAATCGGACAATACCTAATTTTTACCACAGTGCGATTCGATAAAATTTTGATTTAGTGCGATTCGGTAACAGAATTATAAAAATACTCACTGATATAATTAACTATACCATCGTTTCCCAAACTGTTCCTCCGCGAACCCCTTAGAGTATAGTAAAAATTATTGCGGACCCCGTAATAGAAATAACCTAACCCAACGATAATAAATAATAACAATAATTTGTGAACCCCCTTCGGGCATACTCATGAGGACCCCTGAGGGTCCGCGGACCACAGTTTGGGAAACGCTGATCTACGAGATATCTTATCGTACATACTTACAATGATTACTTCTATGGCTATCGATTTTGTACATTTAGATGTTAAATGATTAGTGATAAAATTACACATTTAAAAAAAAATTTGTGATATCGGTAAGAACTCGGGTTATTAATTAATTGATGACAGTTGTCAGATATTTCTGTTACGCTGTGCAGTCTGTATTATACCTGTACTGTTGGTTTGTTCATTTGTTACCAGCGATTCGAATCATTATCGATATATAGAGAGTGGATGGTGGCGGATAATTGAAGTTTTCAATTGAAATCGCATTAAAGCCATTTTTCTTTCGTGCGTAGGTACCGATAGGTAATAGGTATATATATATATAGGTACTAATAGCTAATGTGTACCATTGTACCTACTACAGTAATTGTGTCTTCGAACCGAAAACTGTCATATCAATACGTCGTTGTGAATTATGGGCAGGGACGTGCAGTGGAAATTCGAGATGGAGGCCCTTAAGCACGTGTGGTATATACAGCAATACCGCAATTAGTATAAAACAGTTCTAATAAATTTAACATTTTACTTCGAAACGAAATTGGGACTTTGGTGAGAAATGAAAACAAGACCAATATATTTTATCGGTCGATTCAAATTTCACAACCCTTGTAAGAATCGTTTTTTAAACGCTGCAGACGGCCTGCACTGCAATATCTTGTCACTACGATACATTATTTTTCGTTATCCATGTCGGACTAGAAAAGGGTCAATTTTTATATTTTTTTTTTTTTTAACTCAACCACGAATAGTCATAAATTATAATATAGTAAAGTCAACTGATTGATTATTTTTATTTTAATTGGTACTCTATAATTTTATTTTTTAATTTTTTTTTATTACAGTTATAAAACGTTACAGGTTTACTGCTTGTAATATAACCGACTATTAATTTTTGAACACACGTTTTTTAATACTTAAACTAACTGGAAGAGAATTAATAATTTTGACGTTTTTGATGAATTATTAACTTTAATTTCAATACTAATCGATAATTTAATTAGTTCTCTGTGTTTGTTATATTATATAGGTAATATTATAATATTATATTGTTATTGAATATAGTGCGTAGTAAAATAAATAGTGATGTTCTTTTAAGTCCATTTACATTTCATCAGTTACCCAGGTAATTCAAACTTGGCTATAAAATATGTTTATTAAGTTTTTAGTTATTAATTATTATACTAATTAGTGAAATAAACATGTATTTTAGAATATTGAATATAGATTTGCCAACTGAAAGAATGATGTAGGTATTATTAATTGGTATCACCTTGACATTGTGAAATATTATCAAGTAGTACTATTAGGTAAAGTAGTTAATAAGGACCTAGCCCTAATTGATGTTATCCTAAAGAGGGCACAACAGCCTAATTTTTGTATACATCTTACACACGTCCCCAATACAGTTAAAACCTCTTTATACATTTATAAAGGATAGGTAGTATTATCTAATGAGTATTGTCTGCAGAAGCTTTGTTTAATATTTTTATTTTTGAGAAACTAATATGTATTGGACAATAACTATGAGTAAATGAAAAAAATTAAAAATTAAATACCAGGTAATTATTTTCGTAAAAATCAAAATATTGGTAAAAGCTTCTGACAAAACACACACACTATTATTCTTTATAATTACCATTGATATAATAGGTTATGATACTTTACTTTCAATTATGTACCTAATCATAATGAGTGAGTAGAGATGTTTTTAGTGTTTTTACTTTATTTTACGAGTGTGTAAGACGAAGAAAAATGTTTACTGGGGCACTGGGCCATCTTGGCTCCTTGATTGTTTACAGTTAGTATTAATGTTATTTTGTTTTCATATAATTTGCTAAATAATATTCAACAGATTTTTGGTTCTTTTTTATCAGAAATATTATACCCTAGATTAAGAGTTGGCTTAAATTCTAATTGAATATTATAATGCGTTGTACCAGCAACGTTGTAATAGCAACTTATTTGCTATTCACATATAGCTATAGGTACCAAAGTTGTACTTACGAAATCCTCACTTAAAAGGATTTAATTCTCGTTATGGTCGGAAAAATAGACTAAGTAGTTAAAAACCAGTTATATAAATACTAAACCAAATTGAAAATCCTTTCTGTTTAGTTCACAAAACCCGTTACTTTCAGATTTTAAAATGTTTTTGGTCATTTACTGGTACTATCTATATATATACTCGTCTATATAATTTTAAGTATTATATTATATTATATCTCCTGATGCACACTATAAGAAATGAAAAACGAAAAAAGGCCACCAATAGAGTCGAAGTAAAATACAACAGTATTAAATCAAAACTTAAAATGTAAAGTATTATTTTGATGTTAATTAAAACTATATTTTTGTATTTGAAAGTAAAATTATTTTCCTCGTTTGAAAAAAGGAAAAAACTTTGTTTTACGCTTGTGTAAATAACATGTATCTCCTGCACAACTCAAGGATCAGTAACACTTATCCATTATATTACGTCGGATATTTTGAAAGTTCCGATTTTTATAGAGAAGTTAAAATAAAAAGATTCCATTTTAAAGTACTGGAATAAACAATAGGGAACATATATCAGAGAACCTTTTTAAAAATTCACAAAAGCTCTTGAAAGTCTGAATAAAAAAATAAAAACTCATTTTAAAATATCAAATTATTAAGCTGTTTAAAAACGATGAGTTTGTTATTTAAAAAAAAAAACTGAAATGTATCAGATGTAAAAACACTTGTCGCGAATGAAATTAAAATATATATTTTTAGAAATCTTTCAAATATGCGTTAAATTGTTTGTATAATTAGCCAAAGCGTATATACCACGATATGGTGTTAGTGAGTCTCGCAAGAAAATATTTCTCATTACAGGGTCTATTAAATTTAAATAATTTAATTAATTTCTCTGCTGTTTAAAAATTCGAACAATTTTTCCGTACGTGCCGAGGAAATTACATGAAAATAAATAGTGCATATAAATATATATTATACATCAATCACTCACGCGACAACGTTTTGATTGTCAAAGAAATTATAGCTCAAGATTTTTCGAAAAGTTAACGTTTATGAATAATGGATATGAGTGCGTGGTGCGTGTGTTGATAAAATAAAGTTTCGGTGTTAATGAACTATTTTACCACCGTAGAAACAATTTATTTTACGAATGTAGAGTAAACGGAAAACCTTAACCGCATTCACATACAAATCGTACAGAGTTCTAAAAAAACTAACGTACCTATACTCCCGTAATTATAGTGAATATTATTCATATTATTGAGCTTGCCTATAGCTGTAGATATATATAGACTTACAGTGGGAGATGCTATCGAGGTTAATTATTATAACTCAAAATAATTAAATTTGATCGTATTGATGGAGCTTGTATAATTTATCAATATAAACTTTATATAGGAAACAATTAATAATTATTTCTAAATTAATAATTACTACCTATACAATGATCAATAAATGCATTATTAAGTTCAAAGTTATACTAAAATATTATAATTTATAGTCTTAACGTGAAATATTTCAGATTCTACTTTCTGTTTGAAAATATTTTTAATTTATTTTGACAACTGTAATAATAATGATACTGCGCTGTGAATGTTTATCTATTTCGAAATGGACTTTTTGTTTATCTCGTAAAACTGTTTTTTAAAGAACAAAATATATAATACCAGTAACTATATAATATATTATATTATATACAATATACCTACCTACCTCTAAACCGGGTATAATACATTGATCTAATCATATAATGTCTGATTTTCAAAAAGTAATACTCGTTCGTTATTATTTGACACAGTTATCCGTTTGATGCAGCTAGTTACCAGTTACTCTCAAATGAACCATGAAAATTTATCGAGCTCGTTATTATTGGGGGATACCAATCTGTGCTATAAATTTAAGAGTGTTCTCTCTCTCCCCTTTGATTTCCGGGAAAACATCGTAGGGAAACGACACGACCAGGTCTCGCTGCAGCGAGAGAAGATCAATAGGTTCCTTTGGTGTTGCTGAAAACTTTGTTCGGTGTGACTTTGAGAAAAAAAAAAGGTAGGGACTTTTTATGAGATTTAACACGGTTTTGAAGTTGTGGTCTTACCCTCAAATAGTCCGACGACGTGATATACGCATATATTTATGCAGTGCACAACCCTGTGGGCTACGACTTTGTACCTTATTCCTTAGAAAAACAACTGAGAACACACAGCATATTATATTATTCAACACTAAATAGCATACACATTACTTATACGTGAATAGTAATAGTACATCTCTGAAAGTTATTTTTTCAACCATGACGGTTTCAGAATTCTATATATCTATATAATGTTTCGAATAGTCGCGACTATGATGTATTTAATCAAATAACCGTAAAATAATAATCAACAAGTCTATTTGTCGTACAATGGATTATATAATAGGTACTTAGAAAAAGTGAATAAAAAAATGGCAATAAAAAGATTGACGTGTTTTGTTTTGGGAGGGAGGGAGGGGATAGAACTGGTGATACTTCAGAACCTGTCGAGTAGGCTAACTACTAACTACTAACATATTACTATAGTGAAAATTAAACCTTAAAATTAATGCCATCGAATCTATTTAAAAATAAAAAAACATATTATTTTGTACAGTTACATTTTACTCGACTATCTAAATTGATATACGATTTATAATAATTAAATTGTATCACTCATTACGTCTTATTATAACATGTGATGTATTATGCACCTATAGCTTGTAGATCAGCGCCATATCTATGGTGGTCTTTAGTAAAATAGATAATGAATGTGTATAAGTGTTATAATAATTATATAATGCAAAAATATATAATATAATTAATACATTTTAAATGTTTTAAATTAAAGAGTTCTAAGAAAAACTATAAATTCCAACAGAGAGAAGATTTATAACTTTGGTGCAAAATATTCGCCAGTATTACACCCACCCACAATCAGTTTAAAAACAAGTTGCCAAAAATATGATGTTATCAGCTATTCTCTCAAAAGTTTAAATTCCTCAACATCCATTAAAAGACCATCTAAAAACTATAAAAAAAAAACTCTTATTACTACATAACTTTATAAATTGAAAATGTTTAGGTACTTATTAATTTACAATGCATTTGTGCAGCAGTAAAAAATTAATATTCATGTTATGTTATTCTGTTATTATAGCAGCGGTCGGTTATCAATTATCATTCGCTATTGTCTGAAAGAAAAATCATAAAATACATTCATTTCCGTAATAAGTACTTACCTATAAAATATTTCATTTGTATGCGTATACACATTTCTTTATAAAATATAATATCGTACGGTAAAATGGTTTATCTGTGTACGTTTTATTATATGGTATCCGACACTTTGTATAGGTATTGTTTTTACTATAAACTATAATATTATTATTAACTAGGTATATCTAAATACTATTCCCCGTTACACCTTTATAGTAGTACAAACTACTATATTAACTATTATTCATGTTTTTGCTACGAAAAAAATGGTCGTACGTATATAAAAATAGAAAATACACTTTTATATTATTGTAGTATTATAAAGTTATCCAGTCTGAGAGGAGCGAAGAAAATAGTTTTATAAGACGTTATTGTTGTTGTTTCTGTGTATGATACATCGGACTAAACTCAAACCCCAAACTACGGCTTAAACCGAACTTTATATGGTATGTTTTGTATGGATAAGAACACGCCGCCGTTAGAATAGCTGGCAAGTCAATGTTTGCTTAACTAAGATTCAATATTATGTGTGTTGGACTAAAACAGAAAACCCAATTTTCATCTCGACGCTTGTCCAAACAGTTGTTAAAGGTAGATATATATATTGATAATAATAAATTGTTTAAAGGTTAAAGAGCCGTCAATCGCCAAGCATATATTGCAGCTGGTTATTGGAAACTCGTTTGTACGACGTTTGGGATTTTATAACTATATATAGGTACTTATATTATGCGATAAGTAAGAGACGAATGGTAGTTATATATATTTAATGTGCAATTCACCCTGAATTGTATCAGAGTAAATCAGCAATATTGTCTTTATTAATTTTTATTTTTTTTTAAATAATATACTAATTCCTAGAGATGTGAGTGCTGTAAATTTACCAGGTAAATTTTTACCAAAGTGTACAGTAAATTTTACCAATTTTTTTTCTGACGCCCCTACTATTTATATTAGAACATTAAATATCAGTAGGTAATTAGGAAATATTTTATAATATAGGCAGATTGCAGATACAAAGAAGGCAGATAATGTGAGATTGATAATATACTATTATTGATACAAAAGTTAAGTCTAAATATAAATGTTTTGGCTTAAAAAGAAATAAAGGTTATGTGAATTTTGATAGTTTAGTTTAATTCAAATTATTTATTAATTGTAATATATGAATAATCAAATATTCATGTTTCATAAAATGTACTAATTTCTAATGTCTAATAGACTATAGTTAATACAGAACAATAGATATTTTAGATTAAATTTTTTGTTAATTATTACTATAAAGAACCTGATTTAACAAGTAGGTATACAACATTAGTACCTAATGCAAATCGCATTTACTAATGTCTAATAGTAAAAAATAACAATGGCTCTAAGATATAACTATTTTACCACTTTTACCACATTATTGGTAAATTTACAGATTTTTGTTTTATGTAAATTCTCCATCTTTAACAATACCATTCATTCGTTTTTTTAGATATTTTTATTTAATTTTTAATCTTTGAACAGTGAAATATAGAGTGGATATTTAAATAAAATTCACAACACAAAATATATTTATTTGGAATTTTCAAGCAATGATATTATTGGAGTGATGTTTATATTAGGTACCTGGTTACCTACCATAATCATTTAAAGCCTACAAAGCGTGCTGTGTTGTGGTGTGGTTAAAAACTGGTTTGGCATAAATATTTTTTGTTTTACCCGATAATTTTGGAAAAAAATTGAGAATTTTTTTTACTTTTATCAACCACTAATCCACTCTCAAAGTTGAAGGTTGGATATCCAAAACGTGACGATATAGACACAAACATTTTTCTTTTTAAAACACTCATTGTATAATTAATATACATTCATACTTCACTCAAAATCTAAAATTAGATTTAATGCAAAAAGAAATTTAAGTGAAAAAAAGACAAATTTACAAAAATATATATCATTTAATAAACTAGTTTTTATAATATTGTATACAATATATTCAATCATTATTATCAGTTTTTAAGAACTTTATAATTTCGTGATAATGTGTGCAAAATTATTTTTATGGTTAACATATTATTTTATTTAACTTAGAAATATACATTGTTATTTTCAATAATGTCCTTTTTTTTACATAGAACATGTATACTTGAAGTTTGGTATTTCTTGTTTTAATTAAAATAATGGAATAGTCGATTTAACTATAATACAATAAATGCTATTTTATTTTTAGATTCTGAGTGAAACGATGAATGTATTGATTTTACTATGATGTGTGTTTTTTTTATTTTTTTTTTATTTTTTTTTTTATTTTTTTTTTTATTTATTTTATTTTTTATTTTTATATTTATTTTTTTGTGTCTGTGTACACGATAAGTAGTCGAAATAATGCTTCGATTTTCGACTTCAGTATCTTGTTCGATTGGAAAGTGAATATCGTTGGTGCATTGGGGAGGTCAAAATTTAAATTTCCCAGTAGTTTTCAAGAGCGCCGGGAAAAACAAAAGAAAAATTAAGGAAAAACGGGAATTTTTACGCAAAATCGATTTTTCAGAAAATTGAATTTGGTTTTTGGTGTAACTTTAAAACAAATGACCGTAGGTACATGCAATTTTCACTGGTTGTTTATATTTGCATCTTCTATACACGATAACATTTTCAAAATATTTTGATTTATTTTGAACAGTTTAGGGACATTTTCATTTTTAGTTTTTTTTTAGTTTTTTTTCTAGAAATATCAATAAAATTTTATTTGTTGGTTGCGAAAGCTTGAAAATTTAATAGAAGGCTCCTAATATATTGTTTCAAGGGCAGATGAAAAATATTAAAAATCCTTAGTCACAATTTTTTTTTATAAGCATTTAAAGTTCAAAAATTGACAAAATATGGAAAAATCACGAAAATTAGCAAATTATTTTGAGTTAAGAATTCGTAAAAATTTTTCTTTTTAAATCTAAGATTTGAAAATCTAATACAAGATTACTCATAAGATTGTCTACCTTTATCAATAAAAAAATCTCTACCGGAAAGTCAAATTAAATTTTTATGAGCGTTTGAAATTCAAATTTTTACAACATTGGATATTCACTCGATTTCTCATGTGGCAATTTCCTTTTTTTGTTGTAATTAAAAAACGAATTACTGTAGATACATGAAAATTTCACTGAATGTTTATATTAGCATTTCCTATACACCATACAATTTTGAAAATATTTTGACTCTTTTTGAGCCGTTTACGGACATTTTCAGTTTTCAATTTTTTTAGTTTTTTTTTTCTATAAATATTAATTAAGTTTTATCTGTTGGGCCAAAAAGTGTAAAAATTTAATACAAGGCTCCTGATATATTGTTACAATATCAGTTGAAAAATATTAAAAATACATAGGCACAATTTTTTTTTATAAGCATTTTAACATCGAATTTTGACAGAATTTTTCAAAATCTCGAAAATTATTAATCATCGTAATTAATAAATTATAAAATGTTCAGTTTTTATAGCTAAGGATTGAAAATTTAAAACAAGATTCCACGTAAGTAGTTAATTCTCTTACCGAAAAATCTAAAAAATATACTATCACAGTTTATTTTTATAGTCATTTTATGTTCAAATTTTGACGAAATTACATATTAAAAAACCTAGTTATTTTGTTGTGATTATATAATATTATTCGTGGGTACCTACTTGAAACTTCTAAAGTGTACTATTATATATATATGATAGTATCAGGGTTTGTTGTTGGTGTATAACGTGTTATTAGTACCTAATGGATATTGTGATAATGTGATATGATTAATTTGGAATTTATTATAGGTCAATTTTTTTTAATACCATAGATATGTATATAATTTGTCTTAACCTAGACTGACATACCGTCTTCGCTCAGAATCGTTTTTCTTATACAATGATATTGTATCATTGAATTCAAATTTAATAGCATCAATTATACAGTGACCCACTTGTAACCTACTGTACAGCAGAGCGACATCCACTTACCCACCTTTTTTATAAATAATTCTGGTTAATTTGTTATGTGGCTCTTGCAGATACAAATTGTTTTATACAAAGCTTAAAAAAGGAAAAAATATGTGTATATATACCTATATATTATACTCTTCACAAACATTAAAAGTTAAAAGTTAAAACCAAGTGAAGTAGGAGAGTAATATGATGGGATTTCATCCCTCCAATTTTTTTTCCATTGAAATATTTCACCACCCTACTTAATTTCTTTCGAGAATTATGGCGTACACTTCAAAAATAAATCATATAATATGATATACGTATATATATATATATATATATATTCTAACCACGTTTAGCCTGTATACATGTATACTTCCGTAAATATTAATTACTATTTTTTTTTACAGACGTTATATTATATATATATATATATTTTGAAAAATAAAATATTAAAATCTGAGACATTTCACATTTCTTTATGCGTCTCGGGTTAATTTTTTTATATTTGAAAAAGTTTTATAATCTGCGTAATATATTCTACGTCGGTATATTTCGTCCACTGAAATCATTGGTAAAACTGGTTAAAAACACAATACGCTTTGAATCGTTGTACTCCACGTGATGTAATGTGTTTTTCTGCCGATATTTTGAACTTTATAATAAACGTTGAACGCCCACACGCTCGGGGTAAATTAAAATTAATCTCACTCCGAATTAATCGTATAATACGATAATATCAGATTATCAGCAAGAGATTTAGCAGATATACAGACAATCATAATACCTTAATCGGGCTATATAATATTATGTACATATAAATGTGTGTAATATCACTAATAAAGTACCTAAATATATAATTCTACTTTTGAAAATAATATGCATAAAATGAGTTTACAATTTTTTTTTATCGACATTTTTTTATTTGCAACCGTGGTTTTTCACGATTTTCACTGAGATATTGGTCGGGACTCGCGGGGTCTGTGAGGCCACTGATGCCCCTGCTTGTTCTCTACCGCTCATCAAGTCAGTCGCAATATTCGTAAATATGCGAACCCGCGTTACACTGCACAGTAAAATGTGTATCGACGGCCAAATATTAGCGAACATTGTGCAACTTGACATTTAAAAACGATAAAATGTAAACATTGTCAAATTACGACTCGTATTATATAATATTGTAATTTTAGCTTTTTAGGTGTCCGAATGAACGCTCGTGAATAGCTGTGTTGTACTACACTTGTTATGCCTTATACACATTATACGGGGGTGTACATGCATAATACATACAGTTGGTTCGGCGGGGTGAGGCCACATAAACGTTTTGGATTATTTTAGGGGGGAGGAGGAGGAGGAGGGTGGTAGCGATGGGCCGAAGTAGGGCTGGTGGGAAGGGGAGGACGCCCGGGCCGTGCGACGTTTCTTTTCACTTGGCCTATTTGCAAACCACCGCCGCCGCCACTGTCTATGCATCGTAACGGCCGCCGGATTGTTGTATATAATATATTTTACTGTACATAATATAATAGAGGTGACGGCGGCAGTGGCAGACACAGAGCAGCAGCAGCAGCTTCCGCCTCTCCGCTGTGTACACGCACCGCTGCCTTGTTCTTAAAACTCTCCTCGCGCGAGCATCCATTCGGCATGATGTTGTAGTGTACAAGTATATATACATATACCGAAGCAAAGACCACCGCGTACGAGAAACCGAGAAATAGAGAGTATACCCGGAGGGGAGGGCTCGGAAAGCGGGTGCTAGAGGGTTTGAAGAGGGGTGGCCGGGGGCAGAGGGTTGAGTGAGTGAGACCTGAGGGAGAGGAATACGCGCGCGCGTGGTAAAGCTTCACCGCCGCGTCCATCGCGGGGGGGGGAGGGGTAGGTGGCGGCGAATGGGTCGCGACGACGACGGTCGCGCAGTGGGGCGCGGCACGGGTCGAGAAGGGTTCGTAAAAACGGGGACGACGGCGAAACGAGATCGATACTGCCCCAGTCCCGGGGACGCGGTCCAAAAGCTCCGCCGCCGCACGATCGCACACGCACACACACTCACACTCACACTAGCAACTCCATATAGAGCTCTGCCCGGTTCGCCGACGCTTTTTGGCCTCGTTACGTGCCGCGAATGAGAGGCGTTTCACATATATACATATTATATATGTATTATATTATGTACACGCACAGCGTATATAGCGCTTTCCCCCCCCCCACCCAACCCTCGCCGTAATACTCTCTACCCACCACCCCGTTCGCGTTCAGAACCCATATACACTATTATATAGTCGTCCCCCGACCACCCACCCACCCACCCTCTTACCGCCTCTCGTAGCCCACGTATATATTATATATACACATACCCACACACACACTCACACACACACCCCAGCTACGAGCTACCTACCCATTATACACGACACCATCCCCGTGTCATCGACACGCAAGCGGCAAGTTACCCGCGCGGTATATATATGTGTCGCGTGTGTGTATGCGGCAGACAGAGCGGAGTGTAGCGAGAGGCTCATAACGCTCACCCCCCTACCGATGCACCCCTCGCTCACTCCACACACACACACACATACGTGAGCCTATGTGTATAATGTGTGTGTGTGTGTGTGTATTGTACATATATATATATCATTCCAATCAAAAACACGCCAATGGCTTCGGTGGTGGACGACGAAGACGATTCTCTACTTCTCTCTTTCTACTATATACCATCTCCCTCTCTTTCTCTCTATATATATATATCTTTCCCTCTCTCTCCATCTCTTTTTCTCAATATACCTATATATATATGTATCTTTTGCACGTGTTCATATAGCTCCTACACTATACAGAGGGGGGCGTGGTCTGCCTAATTTTATTTTTTTCCCGGGATAATTTTTATTGGCCTTCTGTCAATACGTCGTACATATATGTATCGTATATTATGTACCACTCGCGAGTATATACGTATCGTGGTGTCCGCGTGGCGTTTTCGAAAAGTATGCACCACCACTTCTGGCCGTCAAGTGGTGTTTGCCATCCCTCTAATCACACCGCAGTCGCCGTAATAATATTATTATTTCACCATTACAATATATAATATGACGTATATAAACCTATGTAATATGCTCACACACGCACACTACGAGCGATGTATATACAGAGTGTGTGAAACCCGTATAATATATATATTTATTATTTTACAAAGACATATTATTATTATTTCTGATTTCATATTCGTAGTGATATATATCATATTATTATGATGATTGACGGTTCGCGTCAACCCTTAGTTTTTACACACCCTGCTCGTCGTTGCAGCTGAGCGATGCGCTTTCGATCGGCATTCGTCAATATCAATGTCGGTGGAGAGGTTTTTAGGATCTATAAATATTTTACCAATTGTGCTTGCGCTGTTATTTCACTCCTCCGTATCCATCATCGCGCTCACTCCCCTGTACACCAACGTCCGCCGTCCTGACAAATTAAAGTTTCCGTTTTATACGATATTGTTATCCATATAGCTGTCGAGTTTTATTGCTCGTATAAGTCATAAGCTGTTGCTTTAGAAATATATATATATTATTAGGTACATATTTTGCTGATATGAAATATAAACTATTTTCGTTTCGAACCGATTTTATTCATAATTTAATAGTAATACAAACGTCACACACACACACATAATATACCGTTAGTCATACGCCCTACCTCTTAGATAAAACATATTTTGTTTCGTAATGTTTTGACTAAAAAATATGTCTTTTAAACCTCGGAACATATAAATTGCGTGTATTAGTATTCTAAATTAATTCAAAGCGAAAACTCTTACAATAATTTATTAAAGCTACCCATACAATAAATTGTAAAAATAACAATCTTAAATGAGTGTATACATCACATTTTGTTTATTACTTATACATATTATAGTCATATATTTTTTTTAATATGACTTAATACTATTATTATTATTATAACTAACAGAGTAGTTTTAAATCAAAGTAAATATATTTTATCAAAATCTATTAAATAATAAATATCCGTACAAGAAGTCAAGACTATAGAAAAAACATTAACTTGTATATTATTTGTTATAGGTGTAGCTATTAAATTGAATTAATTAATGTTACATTAATTTTTATTTACGAATTGTACCTATTATTTTATGCTTGTATATTATAAAAATTGATCTATGAATGTTTATTGTTTCACATAATGCATCGATCTAAAATAATTAAATCATAAGAAAAATATTAAATAGTTGCAACGGGGTTAGGGATTAGGGAATATCTGTAAGACATAGGTAGGTAATTCGGAAATATATATTTACTATTTAGTAAAATCTAATTTTATTGTAAGTTCTTGACTATTTGTATGGATATTTAATGGATTCGATAAAATATGTTTACTATAATTTAAAACTACTCTGTTAATTATACTAAAAATAGTATTAAGAACTATTTAAGAAATATTAAAAAAAATATGTGCATATAATAATATATAAGTAGTAAACAAAATACATATTATTATGTATGCAGTGATATTTACAATAGTAAAATATAATAACTCAAATTTTATTTAATAGAGTGCTGAAGTTTTGTATAAATATAATCAGGTCATATGCTATTATATTCGAGCAACATATGTAATATATAACTTACAACATTTCCAAATTCATAACATGTTTAATGTTCATTGGACATGTTTTAGTACCTATTCATAAGCTTTGAAATTTCGTTTAAAGTTACTATCGAAAGAATAAACGAGTCTTAGTCACGATATAGGCTTGCAGGTTTACTATAATATACGCTACGATTGCTACAATAGCAATGTATACCAACAAATTAAATAACACCTGTAGTTGAGAAAAAATGTAGGTTGGTAGGTAATTGTGTTTTTTTTTTTTTTTTTCAAGCACAATACTCTTTAATATAAATGTAATATTAAAAATACTATTTTCATTATTCGTCCAAAAAGGGAGATTTTTGAAAAGATTTATTACGAAATTAAAAATACATTAACAATGCGTCAATAGTTTAATACATTTATTATTTATAAACTGTTACAAAACAATATTTTTCAAAAGAAAGTTTATTTTCAAAAAATGCAAACAAAAGTACAAACACGTACGCGGTCACACCGATAAGTTTTAAATAGATTGAGCGAGGGAATTTTACTAATGTTCACGATATTTCAGTGTAGAGTTCCCCTGCTAACCAAGTGAAAATATGCTCAGTCGTCCATTGTTTACACCGGAATTTTAATACATTTTTTTAGGTGAAAACGAGTGTTTTGATTGTTGCAAAAGTTAGAAGTACCATATGTTTTTGCGTTTTGTCAAGCCTGTTATTCGGTTTTTTTTTTACGAGTATTACCAAAATTATTACATTTTTCAACAAAATAACTGTAGTAAGAACATTTTTACGAAACAAAATAAATTTTAAATTATTTCAAACGTTTATACGCGCGTTTATTTCAATATCATAGACATCATGGCTATACTTAACAACTTGGCACAAATAATATCTTGATTTACCGTCTACATTTTTAGCTACATATTACTTCTTGATGGAATTTTCACATTTTAAATGATCTTATTTACCTACTTCATATCATAATATTTTACGCCGACATTTTAAAAATATGAGTTTATTATGATTTATGAACATTATTTTATCATACCCATAATGTTTATTAAATAAATTCTACCTATAGACTATAATATTATGTTGGTTAAATATATTTTTTTTTTTATCTAACATAACCTTTGGAAACAGTGTCCATCGGGATCTAAATTTACATAATATGGTTGAGTATATTGCCGAAAATGATGGATTTGATGGTATAGTGGAAATGGAGTCCTGATTGAATGGTTCGGACAATGTTTCCGGAAGCTTAGAATTTTTTCTTTACTGGGTATTTGTGCGGAATTCAGTTAAGATATGTTTGATGTTGATATTATTATGAACTCTGCAGGAAGTGCATATATTATTATGGGCGTCTTCTTTTGTCCTTCTGCAGTTGTTATGTGTGGCCAATTCCAAGTCTAGTCATGATAACTTAATGTTATATTATATTATCTACTGATTGGTCTATTTCAAACACTTAAACATTGAACTTATATTTATTGAATACATTTTCAGAGTATTACAATCATCATTCATCACTTATAAACTCATTTTACATTTAAATAAGTACATTATTATACCTATTTATAGGTTTGTCGGAAGTGTAATAAAAATCAATTTTTTTTTTGTTGCGAATCACATTATTATATTATTTACTTCTCATTTTAATAGTTTTAAATTTTTATTAATCTTATCAAGATGGAATAAAATACAGGTGTTTCTAATTTCTAAACCTAACATTGATTTTTATTCTCTAAAAACATACATGCTGCAGTACCTACCTATGTTGTAGATATAGAGTATAATAAATAATAATTTACGATGTAAATTCATGTCATAAACGTTAGTGTCTTTTTATGTAAAAACATTTAGAAGACCCTAAACATACAACAATTAGTTTCAACAAGTATTTATGTTTATCATAGTTTATTGCTTTACTATTAAAACGGATTGTTATTAGTTTATTACATTGGAAATTTTTGTATTTTGACTAAACACATTTTGGCATCGTTCCCATTAGGTACTACTGAATTACAACTGGAAAGAAAAATAATATACATGCATTTATTATCAAACCCAGAATTATAATCACAGCCATTAGATGTTGAACAAAACTGAACATCTGTTTTATTCAGATGATCTTTGTTTTGGATATAAAAACTCCAGCAGGTGTTGAAGTGTCTAGATGTATAGTTTTGAAGTTATCTAGGAATATTTTATAAAACACTTATCTATGTTGTATGTATAACAAATTAATTAGCATAAATAACTGACAACATTTTCTTCTTAAACTACAATAACAGTTTTGAAATGTCTGATTGAAACACATGTTAATTATATAAAACATTCTAAACTATGAATAGACAATAGAACAGAAATTATAACATACCTATAACAAAAATCGTTATTGGAGAACGTACGTTTGAAAATACAATGTGCAGATAACAATTTCAATTTTAAACGTAAAATACGTTAAATAATGAAAAATGTTGGTAAGTAGATGCAATAGGACGAAATCCGACGATTAATACAAAATGGAAACACAATCGAAACACAACCTCAAGAACTTAAAGAATATGTGTGATTCTTTATAGTTAATCTAAAAAACAACAGCGAATCAGAAGCCAAATATGTGATGGACGAGTGGACGACCGATAGGTATGGATAGATGTAGTATTCGAGATCAACACTCACTTCACCATCAATACACTCGCATCTAACCTAATCTATAACTTAATAAAAAAAAAACCGAACCTAACTTAGTCTTAAAGAATAGATATCAAGTTCGTAGAAAAAACATACTATACCAACGACGGTGAAGATAATAACTACTTAGGCAATTTCATCCAACATCCTCAGACGTCCAACCAGATCCCTTTGAAAGCTAATTTTGACTTGCACAATTGACGCCAATAGCACTCTAAAGATTAGCAGCCATCGCATGAAACCTAACCCTAACAAACCAAGAGGTTAGGTAATAACCTCATGTCTTCGTTGACACAACCAGGGCTAACCAACCTCAAGACGAAACAATCAACGGACCATTGCCATTCAAACCCCGTCATCATTGAAGACACGAATTAATAGATTTCCAACGGCTTGCCAAGTGTCCATCCTAAGCCCTAATAATCGTGAAGACGCTCCGTCTCTTTTTGTACGGTTATTTATTTCACAACTTATTTTAACAAATAAAACCAAAAGCGATTTTTTTTTTGCGAAAACAGTGTTGCGTATATGTTTCCGTTTTCCGGTGTATTTGTTAGATTTTCTCAACTATTGAGAAAAGTTCATCTAATATTCTCTAAAAAAAAATCAATAAATCAATGTGATTGTAGAAACAATCATTCTCGTTCCGCTCAGAATCTTAAAGACACTTCCATTGATTAAATTCAATATGAATTTTTTTTCAAATATTAACATTCATTATCCTCATAATTATCATTATTATTTTTGTCACATATTTACACTAGATATAATGTGTATATTTAAAACTAAAAAACAAATCACTTTTACCGTCATTGTAATATGACCTCCTACTGCAAAAAAAGTTGAATGAACTTAATTTATTTTCTGTATATTTTATAATAATTTCATAATTGTTTAGATTTTTAATGAAACGAAAGAGTTATAATCAAACTTTAAAGACTGATAAGAATAGGGCCATAAAAGGTGGGAGTTTGGAGAAGAGCTTACCGACTCCATAACGATAGGTAAAAACTTTATCGACTTTAACGACCGGAAATTTAAGTCTTTAAAAACAAATTATAAACTTAAAATACTTCTTATATGCTTATATTATGGAATTATAATATGCTCAAATTGAATTTAAAATATTTTATAATTAAGAAAATAGATATGTACCTACATTTTAACATAACATAAAATATTTTAGTGCGTTATATGGAATTAAATCAATTCTCTGCCATTCTGATAATCTTATTATTAATTTTTGTTATCCTCAGGTATTACTTTTGCGTGCTTGATGATAAGTCTTTGTCGTTTCATATTTAATCGTATTGAAATTGAACAGTCATCTTGGCGTGTCAGTTATAAGTTATAACTATTTAAGTTATTTTTTTTGAGTATGAATGGTTTTTATTAGGTAAATAAATAAATAAATTGTATCATGTATTAAAACTTAAAAGTATATCCATTGTAATTATTGGTTATTATAATATTATGTAACTATTTTGAGGGTTTTGTTTGTTCGTTTACATAGGTATTTAAAGTTGATTTATATTGATCGATATATGTATAAAGAATACTAGGTAGCAATAACATTTCGAATAGAACTAAATCATAAGGTATAGTATAAAATTGTTATCAAATTTTAGAATTATATCATGAAGTATGACATAATTTTTTTACTATGTACGAGTTCTAAAATATAAATTTTATCAAAGTATATTTTAACAATTATTCAGAGTGACCTTGTAACTATAGAGAATTAAGACTAAAATGATTAATTATATTAGATTATTAGGTAGAACTATAATGGAAATTTGGAAACAGTAGGTAGGTACAGCTAGTACCAGTAAAAATAAAATTATTCAAAATTATCTAGGTACTTATGCATGTATTATGTATCGATCCTTTATTGTGTGGGAATCAATACCATTAATTATAAATTATTTACAAAAATAAATTGCAAAATATCAAATTTGTTTTAAATTGTATTCTCGTTATTAGTGTAGAATGTTGATAGTTAAAACTAAAAAAAAACGGTATCAAAGAAATATTTACACTATACCTATAGCCTATTATCATCATACATGATTACATATTATATCTATTAAAGTACCTACAAACTATAATACCTGTACATTATATAGACATAGGTCTAATGGACACAAACGTTAATAAATAAGTTACTGTTTCGTGTTTGAAACATTTTCTAAGTCCGTCTAGTGAATAATAATAATATAAAATATAAATGTATACGGAAGTGGACTTGTAGGACATTACCTACCTACATCAAATGAAAACCAAAATAATTATATTATCGGGTGCAAATACGAGAATATTATGGTATATGTAGAGCAAGGCCACGAGCGATTCAAATAGACAATTTACACGCAATCGATCCATAAGGTTAACCATTTGTATCATACCGTACCAACAACTACCACCCCTTATCCTAGAAAAGAGACTAGAAAATTATTTGAATTTATAATTACTTCTATATACGACTATATGCGATACGCAAGTGGATGCTCAAAAACAAAGTTAATTGACTACTGATTTTGTTTCTACTCATTGTTCTTGTGCTTGAAAATGTATGAAATAATGGTGAAACAGTGATAGGTATTATATTACACTCATAGATAGCTACGCCGTCGGTTTATTATAAATATTCTAAGTAGCGATTTCAATATTGATTAGCATCACATTAGAATTTCGTGAATAATTACTAAGCTAAATTACGGAGAAAATATTAATTTGAGTTACGAATATTGAAATAAAATAGAATCGGGTGTCATCTGCAGATACAATAGTTGATGAACAGTTCGCCCCCCCCCCCCCGGCCATTTTAGTTAATATGAATTGTATTATCAATTGTAAAAAAAAAATTGTAAGTTCATGCTGTATTATTAGAGATTTTTTACTTTGCTCCCCACCCCTCCTCACGGTTTATATTTCTGCAGGCGCCTCTGCAGTCCACAATATTGAAGAACAGTCATCACGCCTAGAGCTCACGTGGCAAGTGAAAAAGTGGAAAATATGTGTTTAGTTGGCAAGTTCGAATAACTGAGAATATTAAAGTAATTTCGTAGTTAAACATTTGATTCCATAATTCAAATGCAAAGTAAAAATATAATACCATTCACTATGCGTCTACGTAATAATTATATAATGCGAAGAAGAGGGATAAGAGGTTAAAAAGACATCACCAACAAAAGAAATCAATATAATATAATATATAGTGCACACTAAGTGTTTGAAATATTACCGAGTAGAGATTTCCGGTAGACACTTCCTGCTGCTGTTTCAAAGGGTTCTCGGACATTAATAGCGGCTTGTATTGTTATTTAAAAACAACATACACTACACTCGATACTAAAATGTAATATATCTATATATTGTAGCGATGTACAAAGAGTAAGAGACCCCTCTGAAAGTAAAATGTATTCTTTGAATGATTACTTATTATTATATTTATGTAGAGTTCATGGAAGGGACTATACGGTCGTTGTCATTAGTTCTAACGGTGCAATGTACGTTATAAATGTCCATTCTCCAGACACTGCTCAACAACTGAAATATTATAGCGACACTGGTTTATAAATAGTAATGACACTGAGTCACTGACACAGCAACAAATGTACCTACTATATAGTGTTGCTCTTAGCGAAACTAACAAGACACTTCACTGCCACTCACGACAAACATGTGTTAGGGTACTAAGTATACAAGAAATAATATTTTAGTTTTATAATTATAAATATCAAGTGACAAGTTTCAGAATTAATTTACTTTTTTTCCATGGGCACCACGGGCGGTTTAACTGTCAACGCTACTCAAAAAAATATATTTACTGAATTAATAAAAAAATAAAAATCGGCTTTGACTTTCTTTTGTTTACGCGTTACATATTGTTGCCTACTGCCAACAATAATGATACGGACGGTTCCAGATCTTTGATCAATCTGTACGTGCACAAATTCAAATTTTTTCTCGAGTGAACTGAACAAATTTATTCTAAACAGGGTGCGAACCCCAACCCCAACCCCAAACCACTGAGTGACCACCACTCTTTACAAACCCCTTTAAACGCCTTTGATATTTTGTTGAAATTTTACAAATTACAAGATTTTTAAGGCACATATTTTTATTGATAAACAGTCATTATTACTCAGGTATGTCCCGTGAGAGGACGTACAGGAGTTGTCATCCCCACGACCACATAATATAGTACCTACAGCAAAACAAACGATAAGGAAATAGAACTAGCTAAAATCAAAAAAAAAATGACCGGTTAAGTTACCTACGCTTTAAGACAATATATTATATTAAGAGGATATAATATCGGTGCACTATATTTTGTTTTCTCTTTCTGACCCACTTGCAACATGACGTGCAATTTCCCTTAAACCGAACAAATCGGTTTTGTTAGCTTTGATATGAGATTGAATTTATCTATTATCAAACTTTAGGTCAAGAACATTATCTATGTTTGTATAGAGCTTACACGCTGGCTATTTTACTGCAGATGTATCAATTCACACAGATAGGTATTTTAAGAGCATTTGTAATGTTTTACAAACTCATAACATGAATGTAAACATATTAAAAAAAGCAACGTACACAGATAATGTTCTTGATTTTAAGTTCAACAATAGGTAAATTCATAGTATATAGTAATTAAACTAACAACGCTTCCAAAAACTGGAACTTTAGGCCAAGACCCATATTGCATAATAATGAAACAAAGCGGTTAGTGTATCGATTAAGAGTCGAATACTTTATATTCTAATAGAAAAAAAAAACATTATATATACATTATATATATTTTTTTTTCAAACAATAGTTAATTATCTTTTGTACATTTATATAGTTAAGCATCATTAGTAATTTGAGATTCATCGTCTAGAGTCTAGATACCAAGTAATATACTATTGTAATTTGTTTCATATAATATACGGCTATAATTATTTTAAAGCGTTAAAGAAGTAAAACAATCATAAGTGATGCTGTGCAAACTATCCAGTGTTTATATAGTACGTGTTTCAAATTACTTAAGTGCTAAAAAAAATAGAATATTAAGATCAGATTTTCAAAAGTGCATAAAAAATGACTTGAGTACCTATCATCGGAATTTTCTATACAAGATCTATTTATTTATACATAACATTAAATATGAAAACCTATAGTAAAAAAACACATTGATTTGTCTCTCATTCGAAAACCATACGTGCAACTATTTCTAGAGTGAATTTATTTTGTAACTATATGCTGCTTTTTTTCGAAACCAGTTATAGTTAGTGAACATTTATTGACGTTTTGTATTTATATTTTTGATGTGATAAATATATGGTACCAACCACTAATATTAATACCTAAACAATAATATAATATAGTATAGTAAATAATAACTCTAAAATAATTAATAAATAGGTATATAGGTATCTTGTATACAATATATCATTATATTGTTTGGATAAAATGCTAACAACAACAAAAAACTAGTAATTGTTGGTATTGTAGGCAACAGGCAGTATGTAAGATTTCTAGAGTTTCTATTCTATACCATATTATTATGTCACGACGATCGATTTATTTTTCGATTTTGTGATGTTGTCTTGTATTTTCACATTTCTAATTACCTAATAAGTACTATATATCATCATGTGTATTTTAATAATTCAATAGGGTTAGCAAATTTTGACATCAACGGTGATATAATGATCGAGCACGTTAACATGTGATAAAAGTAAACTTACTTAAACATTTACCACAGTACATAATAGAATGTACCCCCTACGTTCTACCCACTTGGACCAGATTCTACAGTGTATATAATATAATATCTATGATAATACCATCTATCATATTTCATTGATATTATACAGATAAGGTGGATGCTAGTATTAGCGTGTACGCATTAGGCACACACGATAATATGACATGACAGTGTAAGCTTTATTCGATTTTTACAATATGGTTGGTCGCCAGCTGAATGAGGAAATATTTGAAGCGTTTATAGGAATTAGGGGTAACTATATGCATAGACAGAGTCCCAGTACTTGGCCAGTAATTATATAGATTTTTGTTAATCTACATCCGATTTTCCATTAACATTATTTAATTCGTCTAATAAGCACGATTTCTTTTGTATTTACACAAATACAATATAACAAACTAATTCCGGGTTGCATGAACAATCACAAAACATTTAACGAATCAATGGTGAGCTAATGGTCTCTTAAACATGATTAAGTAGCCCACGATGGGTTCATTAAATTTTAGTGAACCGTTAAACTAATCGATTTTTCATGCGATCAGGCCTAAGTGTTTAGTTATAGAAAAAAAATAATAGGTGCAGTGTCGGACTGGCTCGAAAAGGCCCAGTCCGCGATTTGGAAAAAAGGGCACCCAACAGGCAAATGGCAAATGTTTTAATTAGCCCAAAAAAAAACTCGCTTCGCTCGCAATACAATTTTCATGTACTTACATAGTCACATAGAACATTTTTTTTCAATACAATTGCCAACTTCCATATTTATCATACAGCCATATAGCCATATAGGTACAAATAACTAAATACGTAGGTACCTAACTGAAATTCAATCTTTTGATATATTAACTGGTTTTACTATATTTTCAATATAGAAATTATATTGAGCATATTCTAAAATGCTAAGACATTTTCTGCAGGTCCTAAGTAAATTGACGACAAGAGACCCATCAGACTGTTTTTATTATCAGACTGGGGAAATCCCTCCTATCCAACCCACAAATTACGCCACTGGGGCGTAGCCCCTATACTGGCTACATCACGTTCTGTGACATCAAATAAAGAAAAACACCGGTTCAAATTGTGCACGAGTACAATAATTATCCAAAATATATTAATTCAGTTAAAATCAGTTATAATGCGAAATAATACCAAGTCATACGCATACGTCCGTATAAAAATAGTATTATAATATTGTTTAAGAAGATGTCAGAGCACTATTTGTTTTCTCTGTCTGGCCCACGCACAACACAGACAAAACGCATTACTCAGAATCTTTTTTTCTATGTTTTTAAGTAATCTTAGAGTAAAATCACCTATTACAAAAAAGATAGAGAATAATATTTTCGAGGGAATGACTTATCGATTTGTCTAAATATTGTTTCAAAACAATTTAAACATAATTTAAATTTGCAAAATTTTTTTGTTTATTTTGAAAGTAGAATACAAAGTCAAATAACAATAAAATACAAAATCGATATGTCATTCCCTCAAAAATATTATTCTCTATCTTTTTTGTAATGGAAGATTTTACTCTAAGATAACGTAAAATCATAGAAAAAATGATTCTGCGTTAATGCTTTTTGTATATGTTGCTCGTGGGCCAGAGAGAGAAAACAAATAGTGCACTGACATCCTCTTAATAGTCACAACAATTTTACACTATTTAAAATCAATGATACATATTGTATATAGACACTAGATAGCTATTAAATTCTTAGAATGATAATGATAATGTCATTATTTAATTTTTTTTTTCCTTTCATATTTCATTATTTTAATATTTTTTGAGAACGTCTCAAGATTGTAAACAAAAATACGTTTCTTGATTTGAAAAAAAAAATGTTTATTTCGTATTTCTATTTACTCTAAATGAATAATAATAATATTAATAGGTACAAAATCAGGGGCCCCCAATTACCATAATTAAGCCAGGGCCCCGTCCGCAATTGCGGACTAGCGGCCCGGGCCAGTCCGACCCTGAATAGGTGTCTTATTTATTGTTTGGTATTTTCGTTAAAAAAAATAATTTAACCTTACCCCAAATCGTTTGACTTATATCTTTTGAATATTTATTTCCATGAATTCGATTCAATTTTCCTAGTCACTATAACTCTTTATACAATTTTTTTTTTCAATATTACTGTATAAAAAATCTGCAATCGTTATTACAAGCTATATTAAGTATTATTACTTGGTTACTACTTACTACACATATAGCCCTTGTTATAGAGAGTACATTATTCCTATAATTATACTAATTATTAAAGTGAAGTATCATTGAAATATATTAAGTACCTTTATTGACATGTTATAAATGTACAATTTTGTTCATATACAAGTACCTGCCAATAAAAAAAAGGTGCTCTGCTGTACAGTAGGTTACAAGTGGGTCACTGTATAATGGATGGTATTAAATTTGAATTCAATGACATAATATCATTGTATAAGACAAACGATTCTGAGCGGAGACGGTATGTCAGTCAGGTATAAGACATATTATAAACTTATCTATGGTATTAAAAAAAATCGACCTATAATAGATACCTATAATAAATTCCAAAATAATAATATCACAATATCCGTTGGGTACTTAAAACGCATTATACATCAACAACAAACCCTGAGAGTATCGTAGATATATAATAGTGTACTTTAGAAGTTACTAAAGTTACTAAGTACCCACGAATAATATTATACAATCACAACACAATAACTAAAATAGTTATTCTAGATTTTTTTTTTAATGTAATTTCGTCCAAATTTGAACTTAAAATAACTATAAAAATGAAATTGGCTTACGTATTTTTTAGATTTTTTGGTAACAGAATTAACTACTTAAGTGGAATCTTGTTTCCAACAGATAAAACTTTATTGATATTTATAGAAAAAAAAACTAAAAAAATTGAATGTCCCTAAACAGCTCAAAAAGAGTCAACATATTACTAATATTACTATATTATTAATTACAACAAAATAAGGAAATCGCTACATGAGAAATCGAGTGAATTCCATATTTTGTCAATTTTTGAACTTTAAATGCTTATAAAAAAAAACTGTGACTAAGGATTTTTAATATTTTTCATCCGCCTTTGAAACAATAAACTAGAAGCCTTCTATTAAATTTTCAAGCTTTTTTAACCAACAAATAAAATTGTATTGATAATTTTAGTAAAAGAACTAAAAAAAAAAATAGAAAATGAAAATGTTCCTAAACAGTTAAAGTACAAAATAAAGCAAAACATTTTGAAAATGTTGTAGTGTATAGAAAATGCAAATATAAACAACCAGCGCTACTGTCATTTGTTTTAAAGTTACACCAAAAATCAAATTCAATTTTGTGAAAAATCGATTTATCGTAAAAATTCCCGTTTTTCCTTAATTTTTCTTTTGTTTTTCTTGGCGCTTTTGAAAATTACTGCAGGCCTCCTCAATGCATCAACGATATTCACTTTCCAATCGAACAAGATACTGAAGTTGAAAATAGGAAGCATTATTTCGATTACTTATCGTGTACACAGACACAAAAAAAAAATAATAAAAAAAACACACACCATTGTAAAATCAATACATTCATCGTTCCACTCAGAATCCAAAAAAAGTATAAGTATTTTATTTTAAATGTATATAGGTACCTACATAAAATCTTTCGTTAATGAAAGAAATATTTGAAGTTGAATTTTCAACTTTAATATTTTTTCTGGTAGAAAAGTGAATCTTGTTGGTACCTTTGAAAGGTCAAAATTCCCAGATTTCTTTATAATTGTATAAAAACGAAAAAATTTTTAAAAAAATGAGACTCTTACACAAAACCAATTTTTTACAAAATAATTTTGTCTTAATCCAAAAATGAATCATCGCGTAGATACTTGAAAATTCAAAAATGTTAAGATTGGCATTCTTTTTTTAATACATGGCATAATTTTAAGAAATTTTTTTTCACTTTATGAGCTATTTATAGACATGAAAATTTCGATATTTTTTTTAGTTTTTCTATAAAATAATATATCTATACATTTTTTTTCTTTTGTTAAATTTTTAGCAGGGCTTTGCACCCGAATGATTTACTTGGGCTTAGAGATTTGGGATCTGCAGGTTTTCGCGGGTGTTCAAACACCAGAATAAAAAAATTAAACGTTTGGGTGTTAATAACCGTTATTATTCGGGTTAATATTTGGTTAATACGGGTATTTAATAAATCAGAAAAAAAAACATTTTTTTGTTATTTTTATGATATTTTTTTTTAATTTTTAATTGTTTAGCAAAATGACCAAATATTGTTTTTATTAAACAAATAATTAACTACAAAATCTAAAACTAACCACATAAAATATATTATACAAAATTATATATAACATGAAGATTAAATTTATGCTGCTGCATATTTATATTTACCTATACCACGCGAACCTATTCAGATTGTTCATCGGTAAGTCGGTGTTGAGTATTGACTTATAAGTTATAGCAACATTAATATAATACAATATAAATATAGATGCTATTACAATAATTAAATAATAATAATATGATAAATGCAATGTTTCCGGCAAAAATTAATATTCAACTTACCGTACCCATTACTAATTACATAAGAGTACAATTTAAATTTATCATAAAATATTAAAATATACTTAGTAGATAAATGTACGATGTAGGTACTATACTTAGTGAATTACTTACTATGCTGAGTAATGACGGTCTGTCAGGTTAGATTGAGCTAACCTAACATGATCTTCACTCATAATCGTTTTTCGTATTCGATGGTTCATCAATGAATTCAAATTTAACTCATACATTACACTATTATAGTGACTGACTCAATGACGATGTACACTCGATTTTGAGGCATTTCTGCAGGCAGAACGGTTACCTAATTTCCGCTTTGTCCCTTAATGTTTACATTATAACAATGTAATAATATTTATTATGAATTTTAAAACTAACTACAGAAGCGTAGTTTAATTTCAAAGCTTTATTGTTTTATATAGAGATACTGCTGGTATATAAGTCTATAACGAGTAAGTGCCTACCTACCATTATAATTTATAGTGGTAGACTGGTAGAAGTGTATAATTTGAATATTATTAAAAAGCCAACATTTTATAATTAAATATACATTTTACAAGGACTATTAAAAGCATTTTATTTTATAAAAAAATATGCATTGGGTACCTACCTAAAATGTGGTGCTTGTTATGAAATTTGAAATATATATTTATAGGTAGCTAATAAATTAGTTCGTGGACAATTCATTTGAATACTGAATTCAACCTAAATTATTAAATAAAATATTCAATTTATGCGTTCTTCGAAATAAAAAAAGGCTCTTCAGAATACATTTTTTTTTACTATCAGTCTCAATCTCGGTATTTTTTCAATAACTATTCAAATGTCATAATTAAAAGACAAGTTTCAGCTTCTCTTTTGGTATTTTTCATTTTCAGAATATATTATAAAAAAGGTTACCTAATTATTGATTTATTATATATTCTGAGGCCACTGACTAGTTTCTTAGGATTTTGAATTTTAATACAGACGATTGTAATGACATTTTTACAAATATTTAAATCTGAAACATATTTACACTAAATCGACACTATATCTACCTTACAAGTGGTTCCATGTTAGTACCATCGCTTATTGTTACGTAATTGTTCTACTAGATTATAAAGAAAAACGGTATCGCATGAAAATAACCACTTATACTTTACTGCAGTCATAACTCATAGTTAAGAAACCAAATTTATACTCAATAAAGGAGACAATATTTGCTGTTACGTAATGGATTTTTTTTTATATCGTTAATAAAAAAAAAACAAAAAAAAAGGGAAGTCACTCTGCAGTACAGATGATGTCGAGTGTACCTCGTCATTGAGTAGGTCACTGTAATAGTGTAATGGATGTGTCAAGTCTAAGTTCACTGATAAACGATAGACCATTCGATACGAAAAATGATCCTGATGCGGAGACTGTCTGTCTGCAGTCTATATTTCTAAGGATATTTAATTATATATTTATATATTATATTGCTATTAGTAATTTATTTTTCTATCAATAATACGGTTGAGCTAATTTTCAACAAAAATCAAACGAATGTTGGTAAAGTGCTATAAAGTTATCGTTTTAATATTATTTCATATTTTCATATAATATTACTTTAACCGTTATACCTTAACTAAGTACCGATATCCCGTAGAACGACTTGAATAGATTCGTACGGTATAAAATATAGCTTACAATTGATCGAAATATTTTGAAAATTTCAATCAGTATAATACCAATGTAAAAATAATGTACGTATAGATGAATAGTTTCAAACCGTTCAAATAATATTTTTTGAGGTACGACAAATCAACTAAAATCTTAATTTTCGTTTAAATATTTGATTTTGAAACATCTACAAAAGAAGAGTTTTGCATAATATGTATTTTTAGATTTTTAGAATAAAATTATCAAGTATTAGAGAAATAATAATAAACTTACATAACATATTTAATCCTCAACTATTAAAATTGAATAAGGCATATATTTTTAACTAAAAATATTCGAAAAATTTAAAATCTTATAAGCCACTTATAATAAATTAATTTACTTTTATAAATATTTTGAAAATGAGATTGTGTACAGAAAATAACAAATAATAAATAATAATTTAAGTAATAGTGGAATATTCCAAGTTTCTATGATTAATATTTTTTGAATTACAATTAAATAACAAATACCTAAATATTGAAAAGAAATCGTAATTTTATAGGGAATATCCAATATCGACCTAAATAATTAAACGTCAATCGCTATAAAAATATATTTTTGCGATCAATTTTTTTTTAATTTCCAAACAAAAATGTATGTATGAATAATTATTTTGTTTGTAGTACATTTCAAACCTTAGAACTTAGGTGTTAAAATACAAATTTTATGATTTTTATTGCAAAATAACTTACATACTTTCGTTTTTTTCGTAATTTTGTAATCAATTGATTTTTAAGTAGTTATAAAACAATTGTGAAATGTATTTTTAGATTTTTTATTTGGGGTGTTAAAAACTTATTAATGAACCCTAAATTGAATTTTCAAGCTTTTTTACTCAAAAACAAAAATGTTCTCTTACACAAACGAAAAAAAAATAAACAATTTCATACGTATAAAAATAGTACAAAAAAGTATTTAAAACAATTATACCATTGAGTATACAAATATATACAAGAAAATACTCTATATATATTTTGTGGAAAATTCGGGTCAACAGTTATCCATTTTTGAATAATTAAAAAAAACAAAATCGAATTTTGTTTTTCCTGATTATTTTGAAAAGTATTGAGTTTTTACTTTTGACTCCTCTATAGATAGACCAACTATATATAGAATTTTTCAATAGAAAGTAGAAACCACCCTCAAAGTTAAAAATCGAAGCAACATCACTGCTTCTAAAGATGACGTCAGACACACAAAAAAACACATCAATGTAAGTACAAAAAGTTAGTCAAAGTATATAATGTATATAATGTATTAATGTATAGATAGAAGTTAATCTAAAGCCGTGAGTAAAGTTCATAAATTAATGTCCAAACTATTTTCAGACGTCTAATGGAAAATTCATAGAAGATAAGCCTAAAACACAGTTTATTTAAGGGGAATATTACAATTAATTATCGCACGCTTAAAAACATTAGTTGAATTTAAGTAATTAATTATTAGGCTTATAACTATACTACTATTTGAGTAATATAGATACCTCTACTACCTACCTATTAACATTAAGACGTATTTATAATTTTACATTAATTTTCGTTACTATACATTGTTGCTTAATTTTAAAATGTTTTAAAGTAGGTAGGTTTAACAGCCATAGGGTCTCATAAAATTAATAGGCGATAGGTGCAATATAACAATGCGCATTATAAACCAATGTTTTATTCTGATATTGATTGAAAAATTAATAACAAGGCGATCATAATAGAAACTAGTAATATAAAATATTTCCGTGCACAGAGATTATATTTTTATTTTTTTATTTGATATCATTTTTTCTAGTATAAAAGGAATGTTCAATAATATATTATATGACCCTATCTTTGGATTGGAAGAGAAAACTACCAATAATTACTGTAAAATTGAAAAATTTACAGCATATTATCTTTATTTTTTTTATATTAGGTATTGAAAATTAAACTGTATGATAATAATTGGGCAATAAATCACTGCCTTGCACTGCAGCACAGTAACTATGTGTCTATCCTATGGTTAATCGTATTCCGATATTAGAGTGTAATATGTGTATGGTCTACAGGTATGAGGTAGGTATAATAAACATTTTACATCGTTAAAACTGTTTGTACATTTTTAAATAAATATGATATTTTTCAGGTTAACCATATGGTATACTTCCAATTGCACAGATGGCCGTTTTCGAAAAGCAATTTATCAATTTTAAACAATTGTCTTATGATCGTACTTGTTAAATATGAAAACGATTCACTATATTATATAAAATAATGCACAGTTGAATTGTACCTAGATTCAATTTTAATGAAAAAATCACTTTTGTAATAATACCTAATCAAAAATCATTGTGAGAGGTGAACTTATTTTTTTCCATCTATAAAGTATTTTCAAACTTAATTATACAAATTTGTAATAAATATTAATTCTATCTCATTTTATCGTGATTATTTGCACTTCAATCATTTCCAATGCGAATACAGGCGGCCGATGCAATATGCATACTAATTGCGATACCTTTATAACAAAATTACGAAAAATTGTATAATTAAAATGTATCTATACCTCACAGTATAAGTAGTATAACTATTAATTCCTCCTTCAACAAAGTGTTACCAGTTAGATAAATAATAAACATTTTTAATGGTATTATTATTTAAAAAAAATATTATATAATATTTTATGCTCATTGTATTTATTGTGTATGATTAAAAACCCAGCTTAATACGAAATGCAGACAATAATTTAATTAAAATATCAGTATTACCTAGATATTTATAAAAATAGTTCAATTCAATTTTTCTAACACTGAATCGAATGAAACTATATTTTATTTTTACACTAAACTTTAAATTTAAATTAAATAACAATATATAGATATAAATATATAAAATAAGTACACATATATACTAACACTACCTGTACTAATTATTGTATTAAAATTAAAAATGTATAACTAATTTCTATTTTCATATATACGATATACCTATGCCACTTAGGTATTTAAAAACTGTAATAGTTTCAATCATGAAATTGTTATAATTTTTAGTTTTGAAACAATAAAAATTTATTTTAAACCATCAATATGTTTTTACGGTTAAATTTTGCTTAGTCTTCAGTTTATTCTGGCCACATTTTGACGTTCTCTCTTTCACCTGACAGCTGAAAGTGTGACTACCTATCTATGTAGTAAATGCCCATAGTTGAATTATGTATCATCATATTTTGCTTGGTTCTCTATTGTAATCATTAAAAAATAACTCGATTGCAAATTTTATTTTACCTTATATAAATTATTTAAGCCCAAACAAATTGTTATTTTGTGTATAATAATTATTTCATTTAAAACGTTCCGTTGTCCCTAAACTGAAGACGAGCATGGCAGGTCAACTTTCTAAGTTTAATATCGTCTAGGGCAACAGGTATAATATCTATATGTATCTATAGAAGGTACACGTTTACTCTCTTTTTCGATTTTTACCAAACACTTTCTCTTTGATCATTTACACCTATGCATAATAATAATAACAATGTTAAACGATACATTTTATGATAACGCGTTTATATCGACATATTGTAGTGCAGTACAGCTTGCAGTGGTGGTGTATGGAAGGGGGGAGGTAAAAGTATAAATTGAAAAAAGTTTTTACAGTTTTAAATATTACATTTATTCGGGGAAAAAAGTCAAGGTGAGGGGTGGATTAAAAACTCAAAACCCCTCTGGTTATTCCACTGACAGCGTGACACATTACCTACAAATACCAAAACAAAATGTCTGACCGTCAATATAATGAAAACGCAGTTTCGGGAAAAAAAATAATGAAACAAACAAAATTGCTTTGTGTACCGTATTAAATATTCAGTAAAACAAGTAAAGTTTGGGCTCAGGTATAACTCGGGGAGAAAACTAATTTTAATTTTTGCTCATTAATTGCGTGTTATTATACTTAATCATTTTCTTATACGTTCAAATAGTTTTTCCATAAAAGAAAAGTAGTTTGAAAGTGGCACGTATACTTATAAAAGGGGAGTTGCGAGATAAACCTCTAACGTTTTTGGAGATGTTCCAAATTTTTTCTGAAATACCTTTTTTCGTTGATCAGAGTCAAATTTACTCAATTATTCCTAGATTTATAACTCCACCCCATCACTGAGAAAAATAATTTTAAGACAGGTCTAAATATGACACTGACACATTAGGTACCCATGTGCGTTTTAAAAAATCTCAATATTAGAATGATATATGGATGTCCTTTGATACCGGGAAATCTGTTTGCATCTATAGTGATTTTATGACACGGACACCGAGTTGCAGGGTAACTCGGTACAGTCTAAAATATAAAGTTCGAAGGACTTGTGGGGCAAGTGTAGTAGGTTATGTATACTATATAATTAAGAGACCCTGGACGAATTTTGTAACTACAAAATTACAAAACTGCCAACATGGTGTGCAGGCAACTCTGCGGACAGTCGTGTAGGCACGATTCGGTAACCCGTATCAATTATCGTACTCGCTAAAATGTCGGTGGACAAAGTGTTGGCGAGCGAGGGAAGATTTTCGAAATCATTAGCGTGCGGCGGCGGCGGCGGCCGTAGCTCTGGTAAAACCCGGCGTCGCCCCGCGTGTAATCGCGCCGCTTGGCGCATTGCAGGTGCCGGTGGGCCAATGGCTGGCTGCCAAGGTCCGTTTGCCCGCAAAAATCCGATACACGGTGGCGCGCAACGCGTCAACCCGAAAATATTCCGGCCGGGCGGAAAGGTTACCTAAGCACCGCCGCCGGACAGTATAATAATAATAATAATATTATAATACGATATCGCGATGACGAAATAAAATACGATATTTTAATTGATATCATATAATACCTACCAATATAGCTACACACGATATCGTAGATTATCGAGCCGGGGCCCGATGAAAACGAAAAAAAATTGTTGGACGATCGATTGCGCGGCAATCATTTTTATACTCGGCCGAAAAAGGCGAAATAACAATAATATAAGAGCCGTAAATTAATTCGTAGTAATACCGTGGTGGTAGTAGTAGTTGTAGTAGTGTATGTCGGAAGGTAGGTAGTATAGTAATACAATATATATATATATACATTATATTGTGTGTGTGTGTGTGTTATGTTGTGGTAGTATTAGTAGTAGTAGTATTAGTAGTAATAGTAGTAGTAGTTCGGACGTGTGTGCGAGTGTTATTTCGTATTTCTCCTGCGCAGAGCCCGAACACATCCGGGGCGTACGAGAGCGCGCGCGCCACCGGTGACGTCACGGCCGCCGTCGGTATCGCCCCGGTCGCGTTCCCTCCTACCGCACACCCACCGCGGCGACCGACACCAGTTTTACACTGAACGCGGTTACTGGTACTACACAGTCTACCTTTCGCGCACGATCCCACTACGACACCAGTGCGACTACAGACTACACATACAACGCTGCCTTGTTGTAGGTACTACAGTGGTTATATTTTCTCTCTCTCTCTCACACACACACACACACACGCGCGCGCGCCGGGTCGCAACGCATCGTTTTCAGTTGTTTTCCGTCACCAAACGGCACACATACCGTCGTACGTTTTTTTTTCGAAATAAAAATATTCTGTCCGTCGCGTCCGACAGACACATCCGACGGCACTCCACGTTTCGTTGAACACGACACGAGGAACAGAGGCAGCGAGCAGCCAGCCAGCGAGCTACCGAGTGAGAGGTAAAACCGAGCGGAGTTGAGCGGCGAGTATCCCGGCCGGCAGACCTGAGCATTTCATTGGAAACGCGGTTATCGCGGTATCCGTCGGAAGCGCGCGCGTTACTACAGAGTAACCACCGTCGCTTGTCCGGGTGACATACGCACCGCACACGCACTCACGCACACATATACACTCGCCGCGTCAGGAGCAACGCGTCGTACACACGCCAAACGTGTCCGTTATTGAATTTCTCGTCGACGTAACACCGACATCATAACTAAAATGGTGAGTGACATCAATTCGTTATTATTACAACTATATAATTATTACTGTCATTAGTATATTAGTCGTTACGATAAGACTTGGGCCGGTCGGTGTCCGTTAAAAATATATAATAATAATATTAGTTACCCGAAGGTGGCGGCGGCCGCGACCGTTGTTGCCCAGGCCGTTTATTTTTAGACTGACCGTTATGATTTTTTTTTTCGGTTTTCTCGTAATCGGTTTGTGCCGTTGGTGGCCGTCGAGACGGTCCCAACGCCGCCTTAGTCGTCGCCAAGGTGTCCAACATGGCGCCGCCGCCGTAGCGCGTGCCTCATTTGTGGCGTCGGCGGCGGCGACCGTTTCGAAAACATTAATTTTACAAATCGTATTTTTCTCAGATTCCCCGTTGGGCCCCTCCCCCCCAAAACGACGAGACTTTACGTTCGTCGGCCGGTGGCCTTGACCTTTGCGAGCCGCGAAGATTTCGTTCTCTCGCGTAGGTAGGTACGTATTTATCGCTGTCGGGTTTTTTTCGTTCGTTTTAATTTAACACCGATGACGATGGCAACGGTGATGACGACGGCGACGTGGTTTTCTGTACAGTGTGCCGCGCGGCGCTAGTCAAAAAATTCTCGTCGTCCTATGTGGTTTTATTAATTTTTCGACTCCATAGACGTCGAAAACGTGCGCAAACGCCGTCGTGCATTTTTATTGTTTGTCGCCCGACGACGCGGTGTGTATTTTTATTAATATAATTATTATTATTATTAATTCGCCGACCGGTGACCACCGCGATAGCAGGCCGTTTCGGCGTTATATCGTGTGGGGGGGCCCTCTGTCCGATGCGGCGGCGGCGGCGGACATTCCCAGAATGTGCCGGGTCGGGTCGTCGATAACTCGACGGCGGCGGCGTCGTCGTCGTACACAATAAAAATAATAATGGTCTGCCTATATAATATTATTATTATTATGGTCGTCGTCGTTTACGAGTCAAAGAAAAAAAAATAATAATAATAAACCGGCAATAAGGTAGTAGTGTACTTGGCGGTGGTTCGAGTTTTTTTTTTTTGCTTTCCTCGTCCGTCGCCCGCACCCACACGGTCATCGCATTGCGCGAGTGCTCGCGATTCGTGTTTGTGTGTAGTACAACAACTGTGCAGTGCAGTCCCCCGTCAAAGGCGGCCCCCGAACGCTATCTAGCGCCGAACTTCTGCACGTCGACGGCCCTCCTCCTCCTCCTCCTCCTGTCCCCTGACCGCCGCCGTCGAGCCTTCCCCTTTTTACCTCTCGATAAATCCACCACCTTACCGCGGGACCAGGATTTCATGCGCGTCCCTAGGGCGTTTCTTGTGCCCCCCTTCCCCCACCCCGTTTAATTGTTTTCGTCTCTCCAACGAATTCCCCCAGCGACGATGATAACATGTCTCATAGCGAGCTTTTTGACAAACCCTTGTTTGGTTTTGTCCAAAATGAGTGGACGAATCTTTATCTCTGCTCATCCGATTTTTCAACGGTCGAGAGAAACCGTAGAAGAGGGCTTTTATTTTTAATGAACAATCGATTTTAATTGTCTAACGATCAGCCGACAATTAAGTCCACTACTAACTTTTTGAGTGCACCCTTTTAACCGAAATATTTTTATTGTGGTCAATTTCATATTTTATAAGTCTTATATAAATAATGTTTTAGTTTTACCTACCTATCCAATTAAAATGTATGGTTGATTGGGTGTTTGATTCATTAATATTTGGGTTGATTATTTTTAGTTAAGACTTATAAAAACAAACGCCCGGCTATAATTAAAACACAAACCTCCTGATAACAAATTTTTATCGTAGGGTGATATTTTACCTGTTAAAGGTTATGACCTTGGCCTTTTCACCTCTGATTGAATTTTTTTCAATTTCTTGTTGTGTTTTCGATTCTGTTGACTTGTTACTGTTTTGGATCTTGAGGTTCAACATAATAGGTTCATAGGTGCCTACTTGCTTTTGAAATGTTAACCTACATAGGTTTTCAATCTACCATGTCAAGTAATCATTCGTAGGATTTTATTTTCATTTCTTGAGTATTTAAATAAATTATCATCGATAATAGATAAGTGCTTGCATGATAACTGTAAAATATGTTACGGTGTTTCGTTGTGCACCTACCTAATGTATAAAATCTGTAATTAAAACTCTAAAGTAGTACCTACTTAAAATTATTATTTATTAGGTATTATTAACCTCTATCTTAATACCCTCGCAAATTAAAACAAAAAGATTATCAAGTTTTTATGATAACTTTATTTATTGCCTACAGTTAAATGTTATATCAATAAATATAAACATCATTGACCTAGCTATGAATTAAATAAATGCCAATTAACATTGTACCCACTTGTTTGTTGTTTTTTTTTTTTTTGAAAAGTTTTATTGTTATAGTGCCAGAAACGTTTCAGGAATGTTATTTAGATCTTTTCGCGCATTTATAATATTAATATACGTTGTTAGTGGCATTAGGTAAGTTGATCTAAATGTATATCGATGTTATTAATGCAAATCAAGCTATTGTCTAATGGCACACTAATCTGTTACTTATATAAGTACGGCCTGGTTTATAAAGACCTACCTACCTATGATAACTATATTGATAATATGATTCTTATGCATTCTTTTTCATAATTACTCGTACAAAATAATTGAATTAGGTATTACCTACCTATTATTATTTACTGTTATTTGTTATGTACCTATTTAGGTATAACGTGTAATTTAGTTCTGGGTAGTTGAGAAGGTACATTAAATATATCTCCTTAAATTATCTCCTGGGATAAAAATGTTTTTAGTGTTCCCTCTTCATTAAATTTACTAGGTATACCTATTTTTACATACCTAATATAATTAAATAAAAATTATATAGGTACCTACCTAATATAATTAAATAAAAATTATATAGGTACCTATGAATAATAGCAATAAATTGTTACTTCGTTTTATGATTAGGAATGCCTACTTATATAATAATAGGTATTTTACCACCATAAAATACATTCAATGTTTCAAGTTTTATTTAATGAATACATAATTATTCAATAATAATTCATATTAAGACATTTAACTTTTATAAAGAAAGACATTTAATGGTCCAAGTTACATTTAATTGATGTTGTATCTTATTCTAACTATGTAATTTTATTTTATAACTTACAGAAATCATTAATTTTGAATTATTTTGTGATAGGATCTTATTTTAGTCTGATTTAAGTTGTAGGTACATTGTAAGCAAATTATCACAATAATTATGTTGTATTAGGTACCTACTTAAAAAAAAAAAGCAACTCAAAAATAGTGAGGAGGGTTACTAGTAATTAGATTTTTAATAATGTTAATAAGATTACTAATTCTAAAATGTATGTTATTCAATAATCTAGGCTGATCAACTAACAGAAGAACAGATTGCCGAATTCAAAGAGGCGTTTTCGCTATTCGACAAGGACGGAGATGGTACCATCACCACCAAAGAACTTGGAACCGTCATGAGGTCTTTAGGCCAAAATCCGACTGAAGCTGAACTCCAAGATATGATTAACGAGGTCGATGCTGATGGTAATGATACATTATATTGTAATATAGTTTAATTTTATTTTTTTAACCAAAAAAATTGTTTACATTTTCATAGGCAACGGCACGATAGATTTCCCAGAGTTCTTGACTATGATGGCCCGCAAAATGAAGGATACCGATAGTGAGGAAGAAATCAGAGAGGCTTTCCGTGTATTTGATAAGGATGGAAACGGCTTTATTAGTGCAGCTGAGCTGCGTCATGTAATGACTAACCTTGGAGAAAAGCTCACCGATGAGGAGGTTGATGAAATGATCAGGGAAGCTGACATTGATGGTGATGGTCAAGTCAACTATGAAGGTATTAAGTGTGGAGTTAGATAACCACAAATTATGAAATTATAAAAATGTTATCACAAAATATGTTATTATAAATGCCTATAGAATCTGTGCTTGTGGCATTATAATAGGGGAAGTGACTGCAGGGTTGGCAGAGAAGTGTATAACACATATTTTGACCTCTTGTTGAATAAAGTATAGTAAATCCGTTAACATTATTAGTATCGATAGATTCTATTGATTCATACTATGTTCTGGCACACAAATGAAGGAAATTCGTTTTTACTTAAGTGAATGTTTCAGTGCCGTACTGCTGTTTTTCCCACTCAGACAGTGGGTAAAATGCAACAAATGTTCAATCATCAACATGGATTTGGGGGTGCGCAAGTTCGAAATCTTTTTTTATTGAAGCGCGGGTTCCTCCTTTTTGTAGGTTGGGTATATAATATGTAAACAATAGTTGGTACAATTTCAATAAAAAAAAATAAAAAATAATTATTTACCTATTTTGACAGAAGACAAAATCCTGCTCTAAATGATTAATTTTTTATTTTTTATTTTATTTAAAATACCCATTACAATTTTGAATATTGACTTATACTAAAGTAATAGTTTTTTTTTTGAAAATGTATTGGTAATATATAAAATATATAGGCATTTATACATTTCAAAATCTGATAGATCATTAAAACATTTAAAAGCTTTCTTGAGATTAAACATTATATTTAACCTAAAAATTTAATATGATGTATCATGTCAATAACATGCACCTACTTAATAAAAATCATGAAAATATTTTCCCAATGTACCTATAATATGAACATTTTAATTTACTTGGTGGTTAAACTATAAAAAGGTTGTACAATACATTGTCCATTTAATTAAAAACAATTAATTTATCTACATTTTAAATGTTGAAATAATTCCTATATTATAATTGTACAACTTAATGTATATATATATATTTTCAATTACTTTTTTACTTTTTCTGAGGGGTAGTAATGATTCGATATTTCAAATATTTGTTTTGAAGAAATGTGTAAGCTACATAATTTGTCAGGTATATAAAATACTTTTGTTCCACTTGCCTGAGTTGCAATTACTTTTATTTAAAGTAATAAACTAATGGGTGGTATCTGCATCAAAATTTCTTATAGTAATTAAAAATAGATGACCATAATAAAAATTGAAAGTTTGTTTGATGATATTAATGTGAATGAAACGTACTTTGTTATAATATTTTGTTAAATAGCTTGTCCCTTAAATTATTCTGAGTTAATCATACATACACATTTTGTTATCAACTGTATTGAGTCAATATCAATTGGATTTAAAATAATTGCTTTTAAACATATTTTGTTGAAAATTGTTGTTTAACTTCTTAAAAAAAATCTGAATTAGTTTGTACAAATCTGTATTTTAGTCATTCCTAATCTGTGTTGATGGTATCAACAATTTTTAATTATTGTACTAAAATTAATATGGTACTTAGTGAACAAAATTATATCAGGCTTCTTCTTATTATTGTGTTTTAAATTGGTCAGAATGTTCACATAGCTGACATCTACTCAATTAAATATTTATATAACATTAAATTAGTAAATTAATTTCAATTAATATGGTGTAAACACCCACTATAGAAGACAACATGTTTAAAAGATTAGTAATTTACAGACAGTATTTATTAATAATAATTAATATGCTTTCATAATAGTACCTATTAAATTAAATTTGTTTTAATATAATTTTATTATTAATAATTAAAACAGTAATTTAGTTTATTCACATTGAATTGTTTTCAATCGCTTATAAATATTTAAACCCAATTTTTGTTTGGTAATTAATGAGTTAAACGTTATAACATTTAGTATTAAAGCATACAATGAAACATTTTAGTCAAGTGAAATATTATCTTTATTAGTTTCAGTTTAGAAATGTTTGACATATGTAGCCATTAGCACTTACTAATTGACGACACAGATAGTTAGGTGTTTTAGTTTTTTTTCTTTTTTAACTTTGCAGATTTCCATACTTTAGCTCGGACCATTTTTGTACGTACTGTGACTGTGGTCAGTGCTCATATCTATATTTGTGTTATGATTTTTTTTTTTTTTTTTAATTACATCATAATTACACGTGATATCTTAAATCGTTGAATTGTGACGTACCATCATTAATATTGTGTTATCAGTATTTGATTGACATCATCAACCTAGAAAACCCCACCTATTATACAAAATGTATGATCAACATTTTTTATTGTTTACGTGATGATTCCATTTCTAGATATATTATGCATGTAGAAATAATTGATTGAAGTGAGAATTTAGATGTAGTCTTGTGTTAACGCATGAGTGTCACTTCTACTTAAATACATATTCCTATTTATCTTTTTTTTACTTTCCTTTGTTCCTTGGTTGTGTTTCTTTGTTTTTAGCATACATTTTATCGGTAAAAAACCGAATGAAAAAGTACCTTCTGAAAAAAACATCACAAAAGAAATCAAAAGGCAAAAAGAACACTTAGAACCATCCATGCACCCCATTCCTGTACTTTGGCCATTCAATTTTTTACAAAACTTTCTTTGTTTCTAATTTTTTTAGGTAGAATTTGTAAATGATTGTAACCAACTATTATATTATTATTATTGATACTTAAAGTGTTTGTATTAAACTTATGCAATTGTTTGTATTTTGTTTCAGAGTTCGTGACCATGATGACTTCTAAGTGAAATGTGTTTCATTATTAATTATTATTATGTAATTTTTTATCATAATTTTTTTTTTTCAAAAAAAAAAGGAAGAAATTAACCTGCATTTTTTTTTTTTTTTGTTCGAGTAAGCTTTAAAAAGATAATGTTATTATCGAAAAAGTAAACAAAGATTAATTATCTTTTTACCACATGTGGAACTCTGTGAACTTTTTTTTGTGTTGAGATATTCGTTATACTATCATCTATATGGTTAATTTTTTTTCAATTTCACCAAAATCAGTTCTTTTGTTTGGCAGTAAATCTGCCGTGTAAATTTTGTAAAAAAAAAAAACAAAAAAAAACTATCCGACGGCAACGTGTTTTTTCTTTTTTAAATATTACAATTTTTCTTTTCAGTTTTTGCTAGCAATGTTTTCATCTTAACATATTATATTATTATACATACAATTATGGTAATATGATATAAAAATAATAATAATAATCTTAAGTATGAAAAATTATATTATAAATAATTTGTTGTTTTACACTTTAAAACATAATTTTAAAATCTTGTAATTTTTACGATTAATTATAATCTCCAGTGTTTTAGTAATTTATTATTATTATTATTATTATTATTATTATTATATAAATATTAATTATTAAATATTAGGGACGTTTTCACATTCCTCACTCACCGATAAAGTTTAAAATTTTTTTTTTTAAAACGAGCTATAATAAATCAATCAACGATATTAAAAACATTTTACATACTATTTTGGCATGATAATATTTATTAGCCTATTACAAATTATTGTAATTTTTTTTTATGATTATTATAATTTTTAAAAAGTATACAAAAAGACACACATTAAACGTTTTATTTCTTCACTTGTAAAAAGAGAATTGAAATTTTTTTTATTTAATCCTCAATTATTTTAAATTTTTATGGTAACATAATATTATAATATGCACGTCTGCCACACACGCATACACACCCACATCCATTTGGTTAAATGTAATATGCAAAGAATACACTGTATTGATGTATATATACTATAATATATATGAATACACATAATATATTTTATTGTTACTATACCATTTCTTGAGACAATACTGTATACATAATGTATACTGTTTTGTTTCACCTTACCTTTGTGTAATAGTCAAAAGTCAATGGTATATCATAATATTTTGTGGTGTCGGACGTGAATAACTATTTAATTTTTTTTATACATAAATACCTAATGTATTCGAAATAAATTATTTATTAATATATGTTTCTGCGGTGCATGGTGTATGTCGACAATTATTTGTTTCGTTTTAATTAAAACGTCTTCGTCTATAATGGAGAAACATGTTCAGATGAGAAAGAATGCCAGTACAGAATTGCCATGTGTACCGGATGATTGCTGCCATTTACCGACTTGAGCTTTTTCCGTTATCTCTTCACCATCCTGCGCCTGCAGTATTATAATAATTGTTAGTTTGACGCGCATTAGTGTACTGAATTTGAATTTTTTTCTTCGTATATATTATATAATATATATATTTTTTATTTATTTATTTACTAGGTTATTTTATATTTTAATCTGTTTTACTAGACTTTTGTTTGATAACTGCAGTTGTCCTACTTTTTGTCTAATAAACACATTTTATCATTGTTTACTTGTTCTTGGAATGGTATAATAGCTGATTAAACACCTTAGTTGTAGTAAATAAAAAAGTAATAAATCTAACTGGAGTTTTAAGGAAAATTTAAAACAACAAGCAGTAAGCCGACTGGAAGTATATTGGCTATTATAATCGATTATTGACATTAATATTATTATACCTACTAACAGTACAAAATTCTTTTATCGGAACCACTGTTATCTATTCTGTTATTGTTAAGGAGATAATCTTTTTTTGAAAATATTGACTTAGGGTATTTAAATCAAAATTTAAACGAGTAGATTATGAGTAATTTAACTGTATTTAACTACTAATGGATAATATATTAGGTTTGGTAGATGTACGGACTATTATGATTTTAAAATTATATAAATTAATATTAATTTATCAATATTTTATAGTTTGTTAAATTTGTCCGAGTATCTATAATAAATACTAGATTCAATGTTATGTCTATTTTAAATTTTTATTAAACTAATGATAAATCAAAACGATCCTTTAATGGTATAAAAACTTTTAATTATTTGAAATGGTGCTTATAATAGTATACTTAAAAATTCCAAAAATGAGAATTTGAATAAATTATTAAGAAAAAAAGGGGATGAGCATACTTTGGTGAATAAAATTGTGTATTGTCTTCTATATTTTAATACACTCGCCTACTTTTTTTTCGTTATTAATATTTTATTTAAATTTTGTATTTATAGAAATAGAATTGGATTCTAGGACGCCCTCCTATAGAAAATCCCAATTAAAAACCTCAACAATTTATTGATAATGAATAACGAATAATAAACTAGATAGGTGCCAATAGCCAATAAAAAAACATGAACTACCCACCTACTAATACTATTACTATTTGGTGGCTTACGCAGGGGTAGGATTCTAACCATCCTTGAAATGTCTTCCTTTTGTAAAAAATTCTAATTCACAACCATTTCAATTTTCAATAGGTACCTACACAAAGTCGATCAATTGTTGATTATTTTTTAATGGACATAATATAAATCATTTCAAAGATGTCAATCATAGTTTCAGATTTAGAACATCGCTAAATGTCTGCCATAATATTGTCGTATGGTGTATCATCATGTATCATGTTCATCGATTATTACCACTTGAAGAGGCTCTACAGATGGCCAGGTTAAGCATTCAATTGTTCTAAATGTAGACTAAATTTGAAACCAACTATAATTTGTTGTAACCATCAATTATGTAAATTATATACTCAGGTAAAACCCTAACCTAACTAAAATCCTGCATACGCTACTGCAGTAGTAGGTACTTCTGCTAGTTCATAATTAAAACATATTATTTATGAATATCAGCTTAGTAGGTAATTAACAAATGTATAGATAATATTTGAAGTGCCTAATCTTAAGATATTCAACAACGACTGAGATATGACCTATATATTATATCTGACAAAAGTCATTACCTATAGTTTATGATTTTAAATCATAGTATACAGGCACTTAATAATTAAATATAAAACTTGGTTGGGTATAAAATATATAATAAGTTCATACTTCATAGCAGTGGCGTATATTGGGGGGAGGCCCCCTAGGTCAAGGCCCATAGTGAAATTGCAGGTTCAATTAAAGCATTTCATGTATATCTACATTCTACTCTGTTTGCAGTTTTTCACCATGATATATTTATCATGATTAAAATCTTGTTGAGGAATCCACAAGGAAATGATTGTCAGGACTTGCTTTGATGATTTTGATGTTAAATTCACAGTTAGATAACATTAAAATATATATATATGAAATTGTCAATATTTTTTTTAAAAGAATTAAAAAATTAATTTTACATAATTATAAAATTAAATTGCTCAATTTTTATTTTTATTGTAAATGTCATAATTATAACCACCCAGCTCCCTAAAATATGTATAGTAATATGGCCATGTTAGTCGTGCTATGCTTGAATAGACAGTGATAAATTGACAAAATTGGCCCATAAATAAAATAATTTGTATACATATACGCCACTGGTTCATAGTAATATATGTTAATTAAATATAATATACAATATGTCGTGCATTTATAATTATACTATTGTAGAGCTACATCTGCTAAATTGTATTATAATATATTAAGTGTATTTCTTATGAAGGTAATCATTAAATCATATTTGTTTTCGGTGTTTAGTCCTAATGCTTCGCCCATATAGAGTTGGATATTATATTTGTTGAGGTTGTACATAAATACATATAATATAGATAAATAAATAGGTAGGCTAATTACTGTGTAGCTGTATAAACTTTGAACCTAATATTATAATTCATTTCTTACAATAATACCTACAATATTGCAATGTAATTGAACTTATAGGGTAGGTACCTAATCATAAATGAAACGGAACAGACAGGACCTATAATACGTATGTATAGTGGGTACCTACGTAAAAAAATATATATGTCAAATAACAAGTTCTAGAATAAATTGTCCTGATAAAAGAAAATAAATAAGTTCCCAGGTACGTTTGAAGGTGGATTAGCAGAATTCGAAATGGTGTTACAATATTGAAACTTAGAAGCAACATTGCTTCTCGAACTTGTAAGCAACTTCTATTTATAATATTATAATTATATATTGAATCTGGAATCATTATACTAATCTAAATCTATAATATTTAATAGAAGTATGATCTCCTCCATTACCAAATTTAAGGCACGACTGAATAGATTATAATGTAGATATAATGTAGCCATGTAGGTTAGGTACCTATAATAATAATAATAATAATAATAATAATAATAATTTTTTTAACTAAAAAGCCCCTCTAGAACCACCACTGGTTAGACTGTAAATGAATTGGTTTCATATTAATAATTTTATAAAAATATTTTATACCTAAATGATAGGTAATAGGTAGGTACCTAGTACCTACCATTTACTTACTCAATACTCAGTTAAGGGGCCTTACTACCAAGTCTTTTTTTTTGTCAAAATCTACTGTTTCTAATTCCAACGATAACGATTTTCATTCTGAAAAAATATTCTGATTGTCCGTAATATATACAAGGGATCGATGGAGCCACATTTTTAATTTTTGTAATTTAAATTGCAATAAAATTTAAAAATTGTAAAAAATTACACAATTTCCAATTTAAATATTTAATTAACTAAATACAATTTAAAAAATGTGCCTCGAATCTCGATCGATCCATCGTAGGTACATGCTGTGGAAAATAAGAATATTTTGTCGGAATGAAAATCGAGGTAATCGTTGAGACGTAATGTTGGAATGAGAATCGTACATATACATATCGAAACATATGTTTGAGTGAAAAATAAACATTTTTTCATGATCACAATATTATATATTGACATGCGTGTGCGAGTGCCCTCCGCACCGCTACAATTGAGTGGCTGAATTGACCCGCATGGACGCCACACACACTAATAATCATTTACGACTAACAAACAGATCTCGGGTGGCGAGGACGAGATTAGAAATTGCCTAAATGATTCTCCTTAAATCAATGCCATTGCGAGGCCCCTTAAGGGTAGAGCACATAAAATTACCCACTTCTCGTGTCCATATCTATCGGTGGAAGTGAGATGTGCATGCTAAATACTTTCAACCCCCACCGCCTTGGGAGACTGGAGACAGGATATCCGTATTTAATTTCACTCACACTAATAATCATTTACGACTAACAAATAATAGATCTCGGGTGGCGAGGACGAGATTAGAAATTGCCTAAATGATTCTCCTTAAATCAATGCCATTGCGAGGCCCCTTAAGGGTAGAGCACATAAAATTACCTACTTCTCGTGTCCATATCTATCGATGGAAGTGAGATGTGCATGCTAAATACTTTCAACCCCCACCGCCTTGGGAGACTGGAGACAGGATATCCGTATTTAATTTCACTCACACTAATAATCATTTACGACTAACACATAGATCTCGGGTGGCGACGACGAGATTAGAAATTGCCTAAATGATTCTCCTTAAATCAATGCCATTGCGAGGCCCCTCAATAGTTGTACATAACTATACTATACTCTGTTCAAAATAAGACGATGACCCGGCGGCGACCAGTTTTTGTCGGGCGGCGGTCAGACATATGGCCAGATGCCGTCCCCACTACAGCGACGCGTCGGGCGCAGCCACGGAACAAAGCCACGCCCATGCGCACAATTCGCTACCCTCGAAAAATATTCATTAATCCCTAATACGTTAAGAACTTCTAATTAATAATACGTTCAAATTATATTTTCTTAAATAACGTTATTGCAATTCAATAAGTAGGTAAGTACATATAGCTTTTAACATTATTATTTATTAATTTTTCAATAATATAACAATAGAAAATAAAACAAAATCAACTTGAATGTCAAAAAATAAAAAGTGGGTAAGTGGATGTCGCTCTGCCGTACAGTAGGTTACAAGTGGGTCAATTTATAATGGAGTATATTAAACTTGAATTCAATGATATAATATAATTGTATATTTGTATAAGAAAAACGATTCCGAGCGGAGACGGTTTGTCAGTCTGGATATTTTATAATATCTTTATATTGTTATTACTTATTAGTTATTATTATAATACGGTAAGTTGAATTAATATTATAAAATTACAAAAAAATAACTAAAACCGTTATTCTTGGTTATTTAATGTGTATAATTTCCTCCAATTTTTAATAGAAAATAACTAAAAAAAAAAAACCGTGATTTATATTTTTGAGATTTTTTGGTTACAGAAGAACCTACTTACGCGGAACCTTGTTGTAAGTTTTCAATCCTTAGCTCTAAAAGTTGAACATTTTATAAATTTTCAACTACAAAATCGTTCATACATTTTTTTGGCAATATTATGCAATTTCGTTGCCGCCGCGGCGCCGCTCGTGTCATTTGTGTCAGTCGTCAATGACAATACTTTCAACTTTGGTTTTTATTTTTACACAATCAGATAAGTTCTTCTAATTTAAATTCTTGAGATTTAAATATTTTCATCCGTAAAGAAATAACTTATAATAAGTAATAACAATATAAATGCTTTTTTAGGACTTTGGTCTTTGGAAATGGTCTGCCAATGCATGACTTCAGTAAATGAAGATAGAAAAAGCCACCTAAAGAATACTGATAATATCCTTACCTTTAAAACATTTGATAATGAATACTGTAATAATACAACTAAAAACACAAAATTAATTCCGCTGAAGTCCAAATATGTTCTATGTTGAACATGCATTATATAATATTATACAATATATGCGAGCTTCATGTCATAATAAGTATAATGTTTTGAGTCTCTACAAATTTTTTTGTACCACTGCCGATTGATATGTGCAGTGATGTTCGAGTTCTTTATATTAATATACATAATTGTAAAAATATTTAAGCATACATCTATATTATAATATAAATATATTCCACGGCTGAAATTAAATCAATGAGTATTTTGTTACAACATAGAAACCGGAAATAAACAATGTATATAATATACTCAAGCGGATATTTCGTTAAAAAATCCAGACGAGCAATACATTTTTGGCTTGGTTTGGTATTTCATCTCCTACCGTAATGTCTGGATGTGACGCGATGACTGGAGTCTGCGATGCCTCGACGAATTATGCAGCTCCGAATAGGTTGTTACCAGTCTGTAAGGAAAACGTGTGGAAGATAAACCAACAGATGAAAATACTGGAGATAACTGGAGATTTGGAACTGTGTCCGTGTTTGCGGACGAGCGATTTCCGAAAGATGACCAAAATGATGTGCCGCACGAATATTTTGTGGACGATCACGATTTCGAAGTAGAAATGACCGAACAGGTTGATTCCATGGACCCAGTGCCGTAAAAACCGGGTGTGCAAAGTGTGCACCGCACACAGGCCTCGGGCCTCATAATATATCGAAGGGTCTCAAAAGATCTAAAGACTAATATTAAATTAATATATACAATTATTAAAATATATAAATTATTTATTATTGATTTGGAAACGAAACCAATGTTATTTCATTTTTAATATAGCATGGAGTCGTAATCACTGTTCTTAGATTTTGAGAGGAACGAACAAATGTATTGATTTTACAAGATGTGTATAATTTTTTTCATTTCTGTCGGTCATCAACAATGGATAGTAAAAATATTCCGAATTTCGAGATCAGCATTTTTTCTGTTAGAAAAGTGAATCTAGTTGGTACTTTTTGGAGATTGAAACCGAAATTTTTAGTTTTAGATATTAAAAAGCGTCAATAAAAAAAAAAATTGTCATTTTTAAATAAAACCAAAAATTTTATTTTTTGTTATAACTCGAAAACTAATAACAGTAGACCATTGAGGTTTTCACCAAATATTTATATTAATATTTTCAATAAATTACATTTTGGAAAATTTTTACTTTTTTGAGTTAGTTATAGCCTTGAGAAATTGTTTTAAAATTATAGATTATTTTAAATTAAACATTTATTTAAGCCCGAATTTTTGTCTGCTGATTTTCAAAATTGCAAAAAAAGTTTTTGAGGGGTGTATTGAAAAAAATAATAAGGGGCCTCAATATTTTGGTTTTGCACACAGGCCTCAAGTAGCCTAGTTACGGCATTGCATGGACCTCCTTGTGGCGATGTTTAATGGTTTGAAATTAGACGAGAAACGAGAAATAAAGGAATCTAAGAAAGAACACTTTGTGAGTATTAATACTTCCAAACAGCCATAATATTATACCACCGAAGCTGTACAAGCATACTATATACTTACCTATTTTTGTATAAACTCTACACAAATCGGTATTCCACGGTTATATTTCAAATATCATGAACACTCTAGCCTTTTGAACACAAATTTACATATCATTGTAAATTGAACTGTGATTATAAAATAATATACTTTCTATTATTGAAATATACCGGTCGCTAATTGTGGTGAATTTTAATTACAATTAATATTGATAATTTTTGTTGTTATCAGGAGACCTTCCAGGCACATAGACCATACGGCCATACGGTCGCACGGCCGTACGCGAAAAGGATGAAGGTATTAAGATTTAATTTTTGATTGTGTCCATATTTGTATTATTGTTATTGATTTGTTAGAGCATTTTCAAAATATTTATTTAACTGTTGTATGTTACCTATATTTGTATATTATTGTTATTAATTTGTTAGAGCATTTTCAAAATATTTATTTAACTCTGTTATATGTTACCTATATTTGTTTAATTTCGATTTATGATAAATTGTTCATTTGCTTTGTATTCATTGCAGGGGCGTATTTATGGGGGTGGCTGGGTGGGCTGCAGCCCCCCTGAAATTTCAAGAAAATCCAAAAAATATGAATGTCAATAAAACTTTATTTGTTGGGTAAAAAAGCTTGAAAATTTAATACAAGGCTCCTGCTATATTGTTACAATAGCAGTTGAAAAATATTAAAAATCCTTAGTCATAGTTTTTTTATAAGCATTTAAAGTTCGAATCTTGACAAAATACGGAAAAATCACAAAACTTATAATTTTGCTGAATGTTTTCATTTTTTATACACCAAAAAAATTTGAAAATATTTTGCCTCTTTTTGAGCTATTTACGGACATTGACAGTTTTCATTTTTCTTAGTTTTTTTTCTATAAATATCAATAAAAATTTTTTTGTTGGGTAAAAAAGCATGAAAATTTAACGCAAGGCTCCTGATATATTGTAACAATATTAGTTGAAAAGTATTAAAAATACATAGGCACATTTTTTTCTTATAATCATTTAAAGTTCGAATTTTGACAAAATTTATCAAATTTAAAATGTAATAAATATTTTGTAATTAAAAATTTATAAAGTGTTCAACTTTCATAGTTAAGGATTAAAAATTTAAAACAATGGTCCACGTAAATAGGTAAATATATAAATTACTTTATTTACAATAATATAAGGCCTTTTGCATCATTTCAATAGTTTCCGAACTCGTTTTTCCGAGTTGAAAGCAAAATTTGATGCAAATTCGTTGATCTTGTTTTTCAGTCATTTTTGACAATATCAAAATCCGACGAACGTGAAAAAGGCACTGTAAACAAAGACACGCTGCGCATGAACTATACGTTCGGCAGATGTCAGTAAGTAACCGATAGATTCGTGAGGCTTTACTGTTGACGTTTCTGTCCAGCAGAGGTCGCTCGAACACTATGGCGCGAAGATATAAACGTAGGCCCGATACTTTCCGGACTAACCTCGTACTTAGTAATATCATAGGCTGACTGGACCGTTTTCGCTTAGAATCGTTTTTCTTATACAATGATATTATATCATAGAATTCAAATTTTACACCATCCATTACAGTGACCCACTTGTAACCTACTGTACAGCAGAGCGACATCCACTTACCCACTTTTTTGTTTTATTGGGTGACTATGTTGATAATTTTGTTCAGCCCCTCCCGAAATAAAATTCTGGATACGCGCCTGATTCATTGTATTGTAATTTCATAAAAACAAAATACGATGTTATACGATAATATTATCTAGTGATAATATTAATTGTGTGAATCTATAGATCTATAGAATCTATAGAATATATGCAGGTATGAAGGGAATTAGTAAACCAATTTTAATTTTCATGTTACGACGTCCAATATGGTATTTTCATAATTTACATTCAAGATTACTTTTTGAGTTATAGTAGAAAAACCAAAAAAATGGTAATTACTAATTAATATATTTATTATAAATATTGTTTATTCAGCTTATAAGTCAAGTTGAATCAATCGCACTATCATTTTAATATCTAAAACGTATAGCCAGGTACAACACATTTTCACTTAATTTTAGAAAATTAAATTAATTAATTTTTTTTAACTAGATAGGTAGTAGATACACTTTCATGTTATTTATCTCCATCTAAATAGTTATTCTACAAACTATCTCTTATATCCATAGATATTTTTGAACGTATCATAATACACAAGTTTTTTGCTTAATCGATTATTTTCGAAATAAAACTGGGAATTTTAAATTTTAACCTTTCAGAGTACTACTACTACCTAGATTAAGTTTGCCATCAGAAACCACCCTCAAAGTCTAAATCCATGTTTATAGTTACACAAAAAAAATATAAATACATTATTGTAAAATCAATTTATTGATTCATTGCTCTGTATAAAAACTAAAATTCATAATCATATAATAGGTGATATTATACAGTAGGTATACACAAAGTGAAAAACGTCAGTAAAATTTGGTTGGTGAAATTACTTTGATGCACATTGTGTGTATGTTTATGTCAGACAAGGCCGCTGCCCTGTTGGCAATACAGGAAATAGTACATGAGCTAAGCATAGATGTAACTAGGGAGTGGGGGGGGGCTTTGGGGGACTAAGCCCTCCCAACTTTGATTATAGCCACCCCCCTGTCATAATTATTATAGTCATACTAACTTTTAACTTAATTTGTAAATTTAAATTTGATACATCGTTTAATTTTTTTTATTAACATCTTTGACCAACTATATTATTGTATATAATGGTCCTGCGTAAAATCATGTATAATTTTTTCTACATAAATTCTACATAATTTTAATCATTTAATTAATTACCTCAGTAACACTTTTTTATAATTTGTTTTATACACACAAAAAAATATGTTAAACACACTATAATAATTAAACAATATTATAATTTTAATAATTTATTAAGCATGATTTAGGGGGGGGGGGGCACCCCACCTTTTTTTGTTTGGAAAATGCTAGGGCTGGAGCCCCCCCCCCACCAACTTTAAGGTCTAGTTACGCCTAGGAAGGCAAGTATATCCTGTTGAGTACCGCATTCAGATTCAACGTGCCAAAACGGCAAAACCACTAGGTACATTGCTTGGTTCCCTCGGATTCACAGAATGTAAAAATTGCTGAAAAAATAAAATAGTTTTTTGAACTTTTACATATGATTGTAACAAGCACTATAGTGAATCCGTAAACCGTACTTTAGTCTATAAAAAATATTGTAAAATGTGTGCACTTGGGTCTTGAACGATGCAATCATATACCTACGTATTATTACGAACGGTAAAATCTAAAGTTGAATTGTGTAATAGTGTAAGCAAATGCATTTACACATGACACAGTACAATATTAAAGTTTTTATAAGGTATAACTGTTATGAAGTCAGTAAGTCACAACAACATAATAAAACAATATTCTCAATTGATAATATTAGGTACCAAATAGGTACTAAAACATGTTAAATGCTCACCATACATATTAAAAAAATTATAGGAGTATTATAGCCACTGTTATTTCTGATTTCTAATTTTAGAAAATGTAAGAAAATTAAAAAAAAAAATTCATTTCACTTTAATTAATGATACAACAACTACGTTTCTTGATTACCTTGTAGCTTATTGTTTTTAAAAATATATTATTATTATATGTTATTGAAATTTACAATTAATCGATAAGCATCCAGGCCCAGGCAAGTAAGATTTTATTATTTTAATTACAATCCAAAGTTAAATAGGTAGTAGGTACAAGCACTACAAGGTAGCTATACATCAAACTATCAAAGATAATAACAGGTATAAATACAATGAAAAAAATAAAATAAAATATTGTACAACTTTAAAAATATAATAACTATTCAAACATTCGCTTTATATTAATACAGGACTTTCGGGTTGAATCGTCATTAAAAACACTTTTCTGTCCGCTTGGGCGCCCCATTTTAGAATATGGGACCCTCATACTCATAGGCGCAAATAGGGGGGGGCTTTAGGGGCTAAGCCCCCCAAACACTTCAATAGCCCTCCCAAACATTTTCTGATTTTTTTTAAGCCTTTTTAGTATTATTATAGTTTATAATGCAAAATTCGTGTTAGTATTTTTAAGATTATGTAATTCGTAAATGAACAAATTTTATTTGTCATGGTATTATTTTTAATTTTTATTATTATTGTAGACTTGTAGCCATAAACCATAATACCTACCAAGAACTAAGAATAATAAGCATTCTTATTACGGAGTCTATTGTTAAAGGGAGTCTAAAGTACGTTGTAACTTGTATTTGAGCAATATTTATAAATTATGAATTCTATTTGACAAATACTTTTTTTAAACTACTTTGTTTTTGTTTGTATATTTGTGTACAGCCGTACAGGATACTTTTGATATCAATTCTTCAAACTTAAAATGTGAAATTAATGTAATGAAAAACACGATGAAAGAAGTCAATTTTGAAAATATCAAAAAACATCTAAATGAAGAAGTATTTCCTAATTTATTTAAAATTATGCAAGTGGCAATAACATTACCAGTGAGCTCGGAAACTTGTGAAAGGTCCTTTTCAACTATGAGAAGGATCAACACATATGTCAGAGCTAACATGACTCAGGGCTGATTTACTAATTTAGCAATATTGAATATCGAAAAATATATTATAGTAGATACTGAAATAATATTAAACACATTTGCTAAATCCAACCGATGAATACAGCTCTAAAAATGTATTGAGCACATTTTTTTAAATAAAAATTTGTTCTATAATTATATTAGTTTGTTGTTACTTGTTGCTCTAAAGCCACACATACAGTATTAATAATTCCTATTGTTTTCCTAAAAGTTATGTGGTGTATAATGTATAATTATAAATATAATTTTGACAACTATTATAAGTAGATGAAATAGCACATTTGAAAAAAATACTTAGTAAGTTTTATTTTCAGTAAATATTGTAATTAAGTAAGCAGTATAAGATATACCTATGTTGTACTAAAAAAAATTTTAGGTGTTAAATACTTGTATAAATGCTTCATTCAGTACCTAGGGCTTCAGCCCCCCCCCAAATCTCAAACGCTATTTGCGCCTATGCTCATACTGCAGATAATTCAAGGCAAATTGAGCGTGTTCAGCGCCGGTTCCTACGCTATGCTATTCATATACTTAAGAGGACGCTACACCCCGCATGTGTTGTCTCCGTCTTACACACGTACGACATAGACAAAACGCGTTTAGGCAGTCTGAGTATAACTCGCTCAATTTTGGTTCTAGAGTAAAAATACCTATTATGAAATTGAATTGTGATAATATTTCTAAGGGCAAGACGCTGCGGTTTTTTTAAAAAATTTAATTTTTTTAAAAGTCAAAGGTATTTTAAAAATGGTGAAATTTTTTCTATTTCTAAACGATATAATGAACGTTATATTGGGTATAATGGAAAAACCGCAGCGTCTTGCCCTTAGAAATATTATCACAATTCAATTTCATAATAGGCATTTTTACTCTAGAACCAAAATTGAGCGAGTTATACTCAGACTGCCTAAACGCGTTTTGTCTATGTCGTACGTGTGTAAGACGGAGACAACACATGCGGGTGTAGCGTCCTCTTAAGAAACCTTGTGCAGTTGTGCAACTATACACCAATTGCTATTCATCTAGGTATTGCCTCCTTTCCATTCAGTTATTAAATTAATTATACATTTTAGTTACCTACTAGTCCATACTCAAATAAAATTATAGTTATAATTATTTCTACGATGTTCATACTAAAAATAAATAAATAGGGTTATAAAAATATAGGTATGCCTATTTTTTATGAATATAATTAAAATTATTTATTTGTTTATATAATTAGCTAGGTACCTACCTACCTACCTACCTAAAATAACATATATATTTTTTTTAAACTTAGGGTGAGGGAAGAATGGAGAGTTGCAAATAATAATAACAATAATAAACACTTTTAACAGTTTAACGAGATTTGCGTTTGGTACACAATAAGTAATATTTTAAAATAAATTTCTTGGTTTCTTTTTTTTAGTTATTGTGTTCCGTTGAATCAGGTCGACCTATAATAATATATTATACTCTAATGAAATTAGTAAATCATTAAACAATATGCATAATGTTGTAGTTAATTAAAAAGATACCTGATTACTTATAAATCAATTACCCACTTATAAATTATCCTTCAGAGTTCAGAAGTAATTTTTTCTAATCTGGTTTTAAGTTTTAATAAATTTTCATAAGATGAACCACCAAACTTTGTGATGTTATTTACCATTTGCCATTATGCTTTCTACATCTTTCAAAATTAAAAATTATTTTTTTTTTATCCATATTATCTACTTATCAAATGTATCCACTATTGTTTTTCATTAGTTTTCATATCATTTTCATCAATAACTTTTTTATTATATTCCATTACTCTATTAGGTTCAATGCCTATAGGTAACCAGAAAATCTAAAAAAAATATATTAACACAGTTATTTTTTACAGACATTTTAAATTGTCTGTAATTCAAATTCACAATTCAAATTCGGACAAAATTTAACAAAATCTCGAAAATTATCTATCATTGCAATTAAAAAATTATAAAATCTTTAATTTTTATAACTATAGATTGAAAAGTTAAAATACGATTCAATGCAAATCATCGGTTATATTTGAATTACTTAATTCACAAAAATATCATCCAATATACTTAGTATTATCATAGACTGACTGGACTTAGCTCAGAATCGTTTTTCTTATTCAATGGTATATTATATCATTGAATTCAAATTTAACCTAACCAAACCCAACCATCCATTACAGTGACCCACTTGTAACCTACTGTACAGCAGAGCGACACCCATTTGACTACCTTTATAAAAATTCAGTCCAGCAAAATGTTGACTAAATTAAGTTGAATAAGTATCATAACTTAATGTTACTGTTAAACTTAATGTTAAACAAAGTTTAGGGTATACCTAAGCATTTCTATAGCATTTCATATACCTACCTACATAATATGATAGTTTACGAATAATATAATATTTTTTATGACCTGCATGCTCATACAGTACTAAGTTACTTACAGTTCCTTTTCTAAGTTTTTTTTAAACATTTAAAAATTTTTTTGTGATGGCGTAGTATTTTTAAAGATATTTTCAGTACGTAATATGTATTTAATAATGAAAAATATTAATTTAATTATTATATACGTTAAGGTAATTAATAATGAAATAAAATATTAATGATGTCATCAAGGATATAATATAATATATAATATCAAAATATGATACCTAATTTTTTTTAAGTTATCACAAACTCATTTTATACATATCTATTTTTAGCAACTCTAACTCTGTAAGGTATTTGTAGAAACCTTATGTCACTTAATATCTAATGTGTAATAATAATTAAATTGGTATGGTGTATTTTCTTCTTAGTTCATGTAATCATGTACATACAGTGCATTGTGTAATTTATTGATTGTTCCATAAATTAATTTCAAAATAAATCTTTTTATTAATTCAGATGAAATGCCTTCCTCTTTTAAAAATACTATTGTACAAAAATGGCTCAGTAACTATTGTTTGGTCAAATTTAAGTAATATACACAATATTGAAAAGTGGGTAGAAGGATTTTCTACAAAAACGAATGACTAGGTGGAATTGTACGAAAAACGTTCCTAAATAGGAACATATATATTTAATGCAAGTAGTAGGTAGCTACCTAGTTAATATGATGTAATTAAATTATTATATTTATGAATAAGAAATGTACCCACTAATAACTACATTTAATATTTCATGTTTTATAGAAATATAATTTAATTATAGAATAATATAAATAATATTATAAACTATAATAGTAGGAGTTACATGATCAAAAAATATATAATATAATATGTTAAAAATATATGTAATAATTTATTTAAAATAATAATTTTGAATTTGACCGTCTTCCCTATTGGTTTTATTTGAATTGTTGAGTGTCAAACATGCTAGGGTAGTTAATTCAAAACTTAAACGAGTAGATTATGATTAATTTAACTGTATTTAACTAATGGATAATATAGAAGGTTTGGTAGATGTACAGACTATTATGATTTTAAAATTATATAATAGTCCAGACAAATTAAAAAAAATAGCGGAAAAAAACAGTAAAGCTGAATTTTGGTATACACCTTTATTGAAGGGTACTAAGTAACATACTAAAAGTCCCTTAAGATTTTATGACAGCTACCTCCGCTAGAAATAACCAATGTTTTATTAAATTTGAATTAATTACTTATATATTTTACATTTAACACATTAGACTATTTACCTTAGATTCCACCTTAAATCACACATTTATAGCAATTATATTTTTATTTTCTACTTAGCGCTTTTTTACACGGAGTTGACAGAGTTTTTTTGTTGGTATAGGATATACAATAAATATATACTACCTATGTATAACCAATATAACCACAAATCAGTCAAAATTGATATAAGTGCATTTAACTTAATAAGATAATAGTTATAAAGCAGTTGGTCAGGCCAAACAAAATGTGTGAAAAGATGTGGCTGAGTGTGAGGTGTCGGAAACATGAGGGCCATCACGGACCATATTTTGCGGGCGTATTCAACACATTCCGTGTGCCAGTATCTTCGGTTATGCTGGTTATGCAAGAATTCGTCAATGTCCCACTCACACCCTCCCTCGTAGGCGTATACCAGACAGTCAAACTCGTTCCTGTACGCTGCGTAGCTGCACGTCTCCTCATCCCATGGGCATCCGTTCTCCCGTGCGTATTTCAGGCACTCCAGGTGACCGTTCATCGCGGCGTGGCTGCACGTATACTTGTCCCAAGAGCACCCGTTTTCCCGTGCGTATTTCAGGCACTCCAAGTGACCGTGCTCCGCGGCCATTTTACACGTCTCCTCATCCCAGTGGCATCCGTTCTCCCGTGCGTATTTCAGGCACTCCAGGTGACCGTTCATTACGGCGTTGCTGCACGTATCTTTATCCCGGGGGCACCCGTTCTCAAAGGCGTAAGTCAGGCACTCCAGGTGACCGTTGAACGCGGCGGAGCTGCACGTCTCCTCGTCCCAGTGGCAACCGTTTTCCCGTGCGTATTTCAGGCACTCCAGGTGACCGTTCTTTGCGGCGTGGCTGCACGTATTTTTGTCCCGGGGGCACCCGTTTTCAAAGGCGTAAGTCAGGCACTCCAGGTGACCGTTGAACGCGGCGGAGCTGCACGTCTCTTCGTCCCAGTGGCACCCGTTCTGAAAGGCATAAGCTAGGCACTCCAGGTGACCTTCTTTCGCGGCGTCACGGCACGTATACTTGTCCCAAGAGCACCCGTTTTCCCGTGCGTATTTCAGGCACTCCAAGTGACCGTGCTTCGCGGCGTATTTGCACGTCTCCTCATCCCAGTGGCATCCGTTCTCCCGTGCGTATTTCAGGCACTCCAGGTGACCGTTCATTGCGGCGTGGCTGCACGTATATTCGTGCCAAGGGCACCCGTTCTCAAAGGCGTAAGCTAGGCACTCCAGGTGACCGTTCATCGCGGCGTGGTGGCACGTATCCTCGTCCCAGGGGCATCCGTTTTCCCGTGCGTATTTCAGGCACTCCAGGTGACCGTTAGACGCTGCGTTTCTGCACGTAAACTTGTTCCAGTGGCATCCGTTTTCCCGTGCGTACTTCAGGCACTCCAGGTGACCGTACAATGCGGCGTTGCTGCACGTATATTCTTGCCAGGAGCACCCGTTCTCAAAGGCGTAAGCTAGGCACTCCAGGTGACCGTTCCTTGCGGCGTTGGAGCACGTATGTGTGTCCCAGGGGCACCCATTCGTAAAGGCGTAAACCAGGCACTCCAGGTGACCGTTCAACGCTGCGTTGCTGCACGTATATTTGTCCCAGCGGCACCCGTTCTCAAAAGCGTACCTTAGACATTCCAGATTGCCCGATCCCGCCGCCAGATTACACGCATTACCTACGTAACCGGTCCATCCACGCACGGTGTCCCAAGGGACGCCAATCTCGTGTGCTAATTTCAGGCAATCGATGTGCCCGTTGAACGCTGCCTTCTCGCATATGAGTTTAAACATATCGTCTTCGATGGCGAACTGAGACCGCCTGAACATTGTCTGCCTATCGTTGTGCTCGTCTTGGCTTTTGTCGATTTTTAATAATTCTAACAGCGACTCACAACAATTTTTCATATCGATGTCTGGTGTGTCCATCAAGTCATACGTGTCACGGTCGATGTTGTTGCACGCGTAGTACGCCATTTTCGCCAGACTGGGTAGTTTGTACATTTTTTCGGTTTCCGACGACGTCCGTTCCAAACGTGCAGTAGAGTTCTCTCTACGCGTAAGTTAACGAAAACTCGAAATTATCACTCAGTACATTTAATAATAAGTACCGATAAAAGGATGACCCGCCCGAGTTCACTATGACAATATTAACAACTCGCGAGGAAAACCAAAAACAATATTCAATGATAACATTTTGTTGACAACAGACGCATATGATCGCACACACGATTTGGGAAAAATCATTAAAGTGTTATGAATCTAAGATGGCGCACGAATGACGAGTAACGACACCGAAAATCCGCGGTACGGAGTAGCTGGTAATGTAAAAGCAACTCAAGGTATATCGTATATGGACAATCAGATTAAATCAATAAATTAAATCCTTCCTCCCTTCCTAAAAAATGACGTGGAAAACAGCTGTCTACAAGCCACCCTTGGAACGGAGAACGCCGGCTATAGTGGAAACCGTGGCGTAAAAATTGAAGCACCACTCAGTTTCCCCAGCCCGTCGGCCCGATCCCTTCGATTCACTACAGCGCGACCAATCACGTACCTTCGCTGCGGCGGCGGTGGTCGGCTTTAAATCGTCGAGGCCCTGCGTTATCACCAGCTCTTTTTGCCTTATCATTTCGCCGATTTTCGGAAATTTAGCTTTTTTTACACGATTTCGATCATTTTCGAGCTTTTTCGCCCCATTTTATACTCGATCCGCGTAGATCACGATCTCCCGAAGCCGCCGGTGTGCGGTTCATATTCGTGCGCCGTCCGCTTCGGTCGCAATGTCGATCGAAAAATACGCTCCCAGCCGGACTTTATGGCCGATTTTTTTCGTTTTCTCTCACCGCTTCGTCTTTTCGCACTCCGTTCGTGCCCGAATCGTGTAGTTAACGTCTTTTTAAAGCCGTTTATATGCGCTTTTCCCTCGAAATCGGTTCGTTCGCCTCGCAATCGAGGTTTAGAAATTACGACCGACCGACCGACCGTACGCGTATATACGCGTATAAGAATACGATTTTTGCCTATGATTTAATAACTTTTAACGGAAAACGCTTTTCACACGAAATATATGCGATTACATCGATAATCATCAAATATGTGGTCAACATTTAGACAATTTCTAATCTCGTCATAGCCGCCCGGGATCTATGGGTTAGTTGTAAATGGTTATTACTTATTAGTGTGAGTGAAATCAAAAACATATATAATCACAAAAAATCATTTTTTAGAATTTATTCTATCCTGTGATCCTTATTAGTACAAGCACAGAATAAATAAATATAATATATTATTAAATATTAAGGTATAAGATCAGAATTGATAAATAAGTGGATTATAATAAATAATTTACTCATTTACCAAAACATATTTTTTTTCTGTATATGGTCATACTGATTTTCCTCCAAAAAAATGGCGAATTCATTTATCAGATTTCCCTAGTATGCTTCTTGTATGATTCCTTATCAGTGTCCATTCTGATTTCTCTATTCTGTGGTGAAATCAAATGCGGATATTCTGTCTCGTACGCGCATGTACATGTCAATAATTCATTAACATTATAAATTTCACAACACGAATTTTACAAAAACCTACATTCGTTTTGACAAAATAAAAGTGAGTTAAAGTTGTCCGATTTTGATTCTGAAAAAATATTTGAATTCCCCAGAAAAATGTCTGTAGATCGTACGAAACATTTTCCATTTTAGATTCTGAGTGGAACGATGAATGTATTGATTTTACAATGATGTGTTTTTTTTTATTTTTTTTTTGTGTCTGTACACGATAAGTAGTAGAAATAATGTTTCGATTTTCAACTTCAGTATCTTGTTCGATTGGAAAGTGAATATCGTTGGTGCATTGGGGAGGTCAAAATTTAAAATTCCCAGTTATTTTCAAAGCGCCAAGAAAAACAAAAGAAAAAACGGAAAAGCGGAAATTTTTAAGCAAAATTGATTTTTCATATAATTGAATATGGTTTTGGGTGGAACTTTAAAACAAATGACCGTAGATTTATGAAATTATCACTGGTTGTTTATATTTGCATTTATTTATTATTTATTTATTTTGAACTGTTTAGGGACATTTTCAGTTTCCAATTTTATTAGTTTTTTTTTTTTTACGAATATCAATAAAAATGTATTTGTTGAGTAAAAATACTTGAAAATTTTATACAAGGATCCTATTATATTGTTTCAAAGGTAGATGAAAAATATTAAAAATCCTTAGACACAGTTTTTTTTTATAAGCATTTAAAGTTCAAAAATTGACAAAATATATGGAAAAATCACGAAAATTAGCAAATTATTTTAGTTAAGAATTCGTAAAAATTTTTCTTTTTAAATACTAAATAAATGTATTACTATTAAGAGTTGATACGGTGGTTAGGTTGGGTTAGTTAAATTATGTAATAATATCCTAGCTTGAGTCGACGAAGGATATCACAGAAACGTTTATCGACAATGTTTGAATACTTCAACGCAGAGTGTATTACAATAGATAATTATTAATCGATTGGTTGATATGTCTATACAATAGGAAGGTTTAATCATGAGCATAAAATCAAAATAATAAATAGATAATTGATAAATAACAATAATTAATTGATATACACTACCAGCTATTGCTTTTATTATCTACTTTCTAAAGGAACGCACCTAAACTGTTTGACATATGGTTAAATATTAAATATTAAATATATAATTTACTATGTAGTAGGTACCTACTTAATATATTACAGTTTTTAGGTGTGTCAAATTTGGTAGGTAATCATAAATTTAGTGTAGCAGTAGCAGACAAATACTGCTACAGATTCTAAATAATATAATATTAATAAACAAAATAGGACTTTATGTATTTAATTAAAGTCTGGCAATTAAATTGTATAATTATATAACATATATGGGTAGGTTTAATTTTAATCATGAGTATTATATGAAATAAACTATTTAATAAATAATAAATTAATACTTGATTTTATTATTTATTTTTATGCAACGCACCTATATATTATTTAACATGGGCTGGATTATATGGGATGGTTCTTTTATACTTGAATAGACAACAGTAATATAAGTAGGTAATCTACATGTATACTATGTAGTACCTACTTAATATATTACAGTTTTTAGGTGAGTTCATTGGTTGAGGTAATGTAATTTGGTAATCATAAATTTTATGTAGGATACAAATACTGCTGCAGATACTATATAGTATATAATACAATATTAATAAACTAATAGATCTAATAGAACTAATTAAATTGTATAATGATATGAGTATATGACTATACTTTTTGATATTACTTATATAGGTAGGTTTGATCGTTTGACATGGGTTCGATTATGTGGTTAAATAATATTAAATATATAATATTATACTATTTAGTAGCCAGTAGGTAGGTACTTAATATATTACAGTTTTTAGGTGAGTAAAATTATGTATATTAATAAACAAAATATAACTTTATGTATTTAATTACATTTTGGCAGTTAAGTTGTATGATGATATGACTATTCCATACTAATCAATGAAACTATTTAATAAATAATAATAATTAATAATTAATTAATACTTGATTTTATTATCTACACATTTATTAAGCAACGCATCTATATTATTTAACAAAGGATGGTTATTTTATACTTGAATAGACACAGTACAGTATAACTTACCTACATAGTACATGTACACTATATGTAGTACCCACTGGCCACTTAATACATTACAGTTTTTATTTGACTTGATTGGTTGAGGGAATCAAAGTTGGTAATTATAAATTTTATGGAGGATACAAATACTGCTGCAGATACCATATAATACAATACTAATTAACTACCTAATAGATCTTCGTATATTTCAGTAAAGTCTGGTAGTTTTTTCAAATTTTTTCAAATTGTATAATAATATGCCTTTACTGTTTGATGTTACTTATTTAGGTATCTAGCCACCTAGGTTTAGTTATGAGTATTTAATAAATATAGTATTAAAATAAATAATTGATAAATAACAATAATTAATTAATAATTAAATAATTAATCGATATACACGGCTATTTTTTTATTGCTAAACGCTTAATACTTGATTTTATTATATTCATTTATTACCCATATTGTTTAACATGGGCTCGATTTGGTGGTTCTTTAGCAATAAGTATATTGTTGAATGTACAATGTACATTCATATATTTAAGTACCTATCCAAAGACAAGTTTCTTATAATAAAGACACACAATTTTATTTCAATGATTTTTTTTTTTTTAATGTGATACTTTGAATATAAGGAAGAAATATTACTAATATCAATTCTTGTAATTTAAGTATAAGTTATTACTTATTACTCATTATTTATCTTACAAATATGCATATAAACATGTTCAATATATTAGGTATGTTTCAGGGGCTAAAATACTGTGTCCCCTGAAAATTAAAGTGTGTCCTTTGAATGACAAATGTGTGTCCCAAGTTTTATAATGTGTTTTTAGTTTTGTAGAAATAACAAACATTAATCATTTAATATTTTAATTTACTATACTTAATACTTACATATTCTGTTAACTTAAGTTAATTACCTAATTATTTTATTTCTATACTAAGGAAAAGTTTATTATATAAAAAAAAAAGAAGAAATGATAATGGGTCAATTCAAAGTAACTAATTAGGTACCTGCTACCTGCTTTAGTATAAAACAACTAAATAGGCAGGTACATAAAATATTTAAATTATTCTATGTTATGTCTATTGAAATGCAATATTGTGTACTGTAATACGTAAGTAGTAGGTACTAAAAAGTTTACAAGTAAGAGCATCATTGTCAGAGAATATTGTCATATTATATAATTAGATGTAGGTTCTAAATCTATAGCATATTATAAATATTAAAAATTAAAGTATGTACCTATTGTTAAAATTTAAAAATATTAAAAAATTTAAAGTATTTATTAAACTGATTATTATTATCAATCGGATTTTAAAGATAGATAGTTAATAATCTAAGACAGTGGATAGTCATTTTGTCTTATCTATACTTCTATACTATTATATAAAATGGTAAGGGTTTTCTTTGACCGCGCTAACCGAGAAAACTACTGAACCGATTTGGCTGAAATTTTTTACTGTTATACTTGACAGTCTGTTGGAGGTCATAGTACCACTTTTGTTTAGAAAAATCCACCAGAAAAGTGGGAAATATGGATGTCAAAAATACAATAGTGGCGCAATCTGTCCATAAAAAAATAAACTAATTAATAAAAAATTAAAATAAAGTTTATTGTTGCAGATCAGGCCTATGCAACTCCCCAACCAATTTACACAAATCAGTAGTGCTCTTATTAGTCTTATTGTCGGGTCCCGCTCTGGTGGCGCGCTCTAGAAGTAATTTGTAGTTCAATCATTCAAAGGTAAACCATATATATAAACATTTTTACTGTTATAATAGTAATTATTATTTCAAATTATAAAACATTAAAACCTAAAAATTAATATTATACTAAATACTTATAAAGGCTATAAAAGTATAAAACATTAGAATCTAAAAATTAAAAAATATTATGAAATGATTAAAAATACCAAATATCAACATTTAAAATATCCAGAATCCAGATCTTACAGGTAAATTAATATAAGTATTATTATTATTATGTTTTACAAAATTATGATAATTGTTTTTTTTTTTTTTTTTAAGTTTTCTTTAGATTTATCTTGATTTGACTGTCTCGTGTACTGTCGCATTACTTACGTGGTATTGTATCAAATAAGAAATAATGTAATCTTTATGTTCTGCACATGGGAAAGTGAATGATTCTAATTTAGTGATTAATCCATCTACGATATAATCAAATACAGTTAAACTTTCACAATACATAAAGGTTTTTAAGTCTAAAATCATCGAAATAATAATAATATACTTGGCCGGTAGATGGCGTCACCAGTGCGGGACCCGTCAATAAGAGCTTCATAACCGGGGATTAGTTGCCAGACCTAATTATCTAAGACCGTGTTGCAGATTAAAATAATAATAGTGTATTTTAATATATTGGTTGCTATGTTATCTATACTACTATATAAAATTGTAAGGGGTTTTCTGCGACCACGCTAAAGGTAGCCACACACGGTCCGGTCAGCCTGTCAGTTATGCCTGCCGGAGACCGGTCGGCCGTTGCGTTTGTGGGTTCCGGTCGCCTGAACAGTTATATCTGTACAGGCCGCCGGAGAAAATATGAAAACTCGTTCGTCCATCCGGCCGACTGCGGGACTGCGCAGGCGTTCGAAACGTGTATGGGTTCCGGCCGTCCGGCCGTCCGGCCAAATACAATATAAAACTTGCCGCGGCCGGACAGATTCGCCGGAACGTATGGGGGCGCTGACGTCAGTCCGGCCGACCGGTCTCCGGCGGCCTGTGCAGGCATAACTGACAGGCTGACCGGACCGTGTGTGGCTACCGGGAAAACTACAGAAACGATTTGCTGATTCCTTTTTGTTGTATTCGTAATTGTCAGGACAAGGTTCTTAAGAAAGAATATTTTAGGGAAATTCACCAGAAAAGTAGGAAGTAGGGATGTCAAAAATACAACAGCGGCGCCATCTGTCCAGAAAAAAATTAACTAAATAATAAAAAATGTAGTTAATTGTTGCAGATTAAAATAATAATAGTGTATTATATATCGGTTGCTATTGGTTAATCGGGCATGTTTGTTGATTTGTATTATTATTTTTCGTAGATATATAATGTTATATAATGTTTGTGTGTAGATTAGACCTCTGGGAAGAAGATAGATTAATTTAACAAGGGTTAAATTTGGTTTTTTTTTATTCATCGGATTTTAGTACGGTTAGGTTAGGTTAGGATTTTGTATTGATTAATTAAATCAATTCACCGTAGGTGGAATGAAGTAACTTTGATACTCTAGAGCTAATTCATACACTTACGTACAAACAGCACGGGATCAGCGATCTACCGCAGGTAGATTGCCTACCTGATAATATACAGCTGAGAATCAGAATTTTTAGCATATGGCAGATACCTACGAGTGCCCAATTTGAAAATTCTGCCAAAAAACCCAACACACAAGTGTGCCCCCCCCCCCAACCGACAATACAACGTTAAAAAAAAATTATTATATTATAACAGTTTATTTAACAAACCCAATATTAAATTCTAAACATACTTAATCAAATTTGTTTTACAAAAGTCACCTCACTAACTCACTTACAGGGTAAGTGGTATATAAAAGTGGGGGAATTGTGTGTGTTACAACCCCCACAGGTTTTTTTTTGCTATAGAAAACTGTCAAAGCCTAAAAGTTAAATTAATAAATGTGTGGTGTCCCCTGAAATCAGATGTATTAATACTAGGTAAGTAGTCTTGTACTCGTGACTTGTCAAACTATACTTGTGCCTGAAAAAGGGGCAACTTTGTCACCCTGGATATGCATATGGGTCATAGCAATATTTCGATACATAAAGTTATATTAGTCTATATTAAAATATATTATCTAAAATAATCTGATACAAATAGATGATAGTATGATACATCAGGGATTTGCTCAGAAATTTTGGATGGGGGGAGGGGATGTTTGTTTGAAAATTGTTTTCAAACAGAATTTTTGTTAAATTTAGTGTTATTATGAATTGTAACAAGACAGAATGGTATTGCAATAATATATCAATATGAAACAGTTCACGCCATCTACTGGAGACCACAGACGCCACGCAAAGTCTATACAATCTCAGGAAGACGAACCGAACCAGCTTGCACCAACGCAACACAGAGCGCGCGCAGGAGCATCCTCTTTTGGTACTGACACTAAACTTCAACTTTAAAGTTTCAATCTATGAAATCAAGATAACCAATACATAAATAAGCTGTGCCACTTAGTCCCTCAAAGAACGCGCATAGCCGCCCAGTCGGAAAACACAGAATTTGGGAAAAACTCTAACAAACCAACACCCAGAAATCGTCATACAGAACAGTAGATGTAAGCACGAAGGTGCACAAATACCGGTCAGCTTCGACGGTAAGGGTGGTTCACCCTACACCATGTTGTGTAAAATATTCGTGGTTAGCGCAGTTGCCAAGCGATGTTTACCAAACAATTATTGTGGTTCAGAACGGTACTAAAGGGCACCATCTCGGTATACGTGGTATCAAGTATCAACCAACAACAATTCTGTAGTAAACATAGCTCTGTAACTGCGGTAACCGTGAATATTTCACACCATGCGGTGGAGTGTGAACCAGACAAAACGAGGAGAGGTGTATACCTATATTGACCAGATACGTTCGCTCTGAACGGGGTCTCACATTGAGGAAATTCTGGAGCGGCAAACGTTGCAAACGTTTGATAACGGAGAAATTCGGAACGTCCGGTTGCTAAACGGTTGCTGTAAACGTTTGCAAACATTGTAAACGCCCTAATCCAGCGTTTGGTCTGTTTCGTTCTAGTAACCATAACCGTGGTTGCCTTTGTTTATACTTTTGCCGATCGTTATCACTATTACTATCACGACTTATCACGATTTACTTTTTATGTCATACACCACGACCGCGGTTTAACAAGATACCAAGAGCTCACGAATTTCTACCTCTTCAACGTTTCAAACGTCGGTGTTTGTTCTGCAAAACGTTTGCCGCTCCAGAATTTCCTCATACGTTTCCCCATCGGTACTTAATATGGGTCAAGCCGGGTTCACACTAAAATAATCACGGTTACCACAGTTACCAAGCTATGTTTACCACAGAATTTTTGCGGTTTGGTACGGTTGACGCTACGAATACCAAGATGGTACCTAGTACTATAGAACAATATAGAAGTGAAACTCGATCAGCTGATTGGGGTCTTGGTTACCTAAATCTGAAGTCTGAACCTACGAAAAACATGAAAACGGTTCCACGGTCGGCTTGTTTACCATTCTCTCTTTCACGTATGCCACGCCCCCCTGGAGACCGTGTTCAAGGCCCCAATCGCCTGATTCGGCCAACGCACGGAGTTTCGTACCCCTGCTAGTACCGTTCCGAACCATAATAATTGTTTTGGTAAACATCGCTTGGTAACTGTGGTAACCATGATTATTTTACACGACACGGTGTAGTGTGGACCTAGCTTTAGGTTAGAATTGGTAAGAAAGTGGTTGTTTGTGTGCACATTGAATTGATGGATTACAAACAAAAAAGGATTAATTTTTGCAATTTCATATCCGGTAATGGTTTGTAACAGTTGTATTCAGTATCAGTACAGGCGCGGTTCTAGGACTAAATTTTCGTATGGGCAACATTAGATTTAAAATTAGGTTTTAACTGCAAATAATATTTCTCATTTCCTCCCCCTTCCCTACAAAATTTTTTTAATAAAATTATAGTATTATTATTATAGTGTATAGCTTAAAATATTCATATTAATTATAATAGATAGGTAATAAAGGTTTTAAATATAAAAAAAATAGAGTAATCCATAGTTTTGAAATAATTATGTATAGTTATGTTTATTTAAATTTAACTGTCAAAAAAGTTCAGACTGTTCAAACTAATTTTAAGAAAAATAGTAAGCTAAATTTGAAATTGTATTCTTCTGTTTTTCATGCTTGCAAACACTTCAAGGACAGCAGTTGGATCTTTTAATAATTTATCTGAGTTTTCAAAATCAATTGATAAAAGTGTAAGGCTACTTAATCGTGAACTCTTCATAGTCGATCTTAAATATGTCTCAACACGGCGCATGGTGGAAAAACTGCGTTCTGCACTAGCTGAAGACACAGGAATGGCCATGACCAATTCAATTATATTTTTTTTACATGGTCAAAAGTCTCACCGTAGTTGCTTATTTGTTGATGTAGGTCAGATAATGTTAAATTATCCAAAAATAAAGATTTTCCAATCAGACACTGGTTCTTCAATACTTCTATAAAGTCATTAGTTGTATATGGTTGATACATATTACCTAATTTAACAAACAAATCTGAATTTAGAAATTCACTTGATTTGGGGTAACTTGCATGGATATAATTCAATATTTCATTGTTTTGGGTAAATCTATAAATCATTTCATTATTCATATTATCTAAAATCTGGAAAAAGACTAAAGGTATAGTAGGTTACGTTAGAAAAAGTTTAAATTGTTTTTTGAATAAATTGATTGGATTTTTTCGGTTCAGTTAAGGCCGTAACTGTAAACAAATTTCGGTGGAAGAGAGGGTCCAAAATTTTTTTAACATACATTCTGGACACTCATAATTTTCACGTTTAAAACATACAAACTCTTTATTCTCGTTATGTCTGTTTTAACGAATTTATAAAATTATTCTTAATACAATACTTAATAAAAAATATTCACTGCTAAACTTTTTCTTATTTAAAATAAAATTTGGAGGGTCCGACTTCCTGAACCCCTCTCAGCTACGGCCTTGGTTCCGGTTCATTATATTATAATTTTGAATATAGTTTTTAGCAACCATAATTTCAGATTAAACTGAATTCAAATCAATTTTTAGTAAATCCTAAATTAACCAGAAATTCTGGGGGGCTAATATTCATACTGGGAGGGCTAAACCTCCAGGCTCCCACTCGTAGATACGCCTATGAGTATATCTACATTTCTAAAGGTCGATTTTGAAAATTACATCATTCTATAACTACACAACCTTATTTAACACTTGCAGTAGTAGTAAACTGTCTAAGTAGAGTAAAGTTAGGTTAGATTATGCAATAGATAAAGTAATCACCCCTTTCTCAGATTATTTTCACATGAAGTCTCATTTCTATTATTTATAACAACATAAATTTGTAGGAACGCTTAAACAGTTAAACAAAATTTACTTATATATTACATGACATAACGGTAGAAGTATGAGTATAAGTATGATAAAATTATGGAAAAAACAAAAAAATAAATTTCACATTGGATACAGAACCCGGATGTTGGACACTGTCTTGCTCCGCATCTATCTCAGTGCAGGATTTAACCTATTAAAAATATACAATTTGAACTTGAATGATAAATCATCGATAGTATAATATGATATTATATTTGTTAATATCTGTTAGGTTTAGATATTAATGTATTATTATAAGATCATTTTTTATTTTTTTATATCTTTTAGGTCACAAAACAAAAAATTGAATTTTCAACGATTATGTTGTACTATAGGTAGTTAATAGATATAACACTTAAAAGTATTTCAATTTTAGGTGAGCGAAACTGTAGATGCTAACAGGGGTCCCCGCAAAAAAAATGTTGGTACATTATTCTGGTTTTCTAAACTTTAAATACTTACCTGTCTATAAATAACTATAACAGCTGGTTAGAAATTCGATTTTTATGAACTGAATTTCTCAGAAAAACATTCTACTAGAAAATGTATGCTGTCATTCAACAAAGGTAAAGTAACATAATATTTTTCCAAAATCTTCTTTTGTAATTACTTATTCATATTATGAAAAATATATTTCTTATTTTTATTTTTTATACTGTAGAAAACTAGGTGTTAATCTATAAAAGAATCTCATTGAACATAATATCAATATTAAATGTCATATAATAACTAAATAAATCTGATTTCTTAACTGTTCAAAGTAGAATCACGTTTTCTTTCATATAAAATGTATATATTTATTGGTGTCATTGTGGAAATTAATTAGACCCCAATTTATTATTTTGGATTATTATTTTTACTAACGTTAATAACCGCGCTCTATATCTATGAGCTATTATAAACACGTTCTATATTATGGCGGATATGTTTAAAACTGTTGAATTGTGTCTTATAGAAGTAAAATATATTTCTGTGATTAAAGCTATAGTCGAGGGCATAAATCGCAGGAAATATTTCTTGACGACTGGCTGGTTCTTGAGTGGTCAAAATCCCATGTTTGGTAGGTAGAAGGTTTGGGAATTAGTCTTCAAGTATATATGTCTCGGAAGTAATACTTGGATATTATATTTTCTCCGAGTAATTCAGCTGAATGGGTTATTAACAATTTAACGCTACGAGTTCGCAAACTTTACTCGTGGATTTGAACGTGTACGCGAGAATTACTGTCATCGGGCGGGACGAGCAATTATTCCCAATCATTGGGTAAGTATTAGGTAGCCATTACTGGGGGTTGAGCTCGTCAAGCAAGGCTAGGTTGAGGCGAATAAGGTTTGAGAACTTCCTATGAGAGTCCCATGGTAGTACGATGTCATGGGCAAAGTCAGCACAGTACGGCAGTACCTAACCCTCGACGATACGATGTCACAAGGTAAACAGACATTCAGTGTAAAGTGTGAAGTCAAGACTCTAATATTCAGAAATACGTACCCACTACCATAGAAAATACCATTTAGCCACGAGTCATGACGTATACTAAACTAAAATAAACGATAATACCTATGCCAAATCGGAATATAATATATATATATGATTTTCAACACAGAGAAGACTGGAGTGTGACTTGACGTGTTGGTAATTTTTTTTGTATGTTTTACACATTTTGATTACTAAATTGTCTATGTATTGAAAAAGATTAATTTCTTGGGTTTATCGTAACATTTATGGGTATAGAAGAGCGTTATATTCGTCGAAGCATTATCGTCGCGCTGTTAATTTACGCTACACACGTCATTCGAATTTGATAACTTTTCTGCTTCCCCTGCAGTACCTATATTATTATACGCACAACGCACGCTTTTAATTTATACCGTATCATATTACGACTATGAAATATCTATTTTCCGAAACTTCCACTAGTATTTAAACTTTTGGAATGTCACGAGCCGAGGGTAGTGCTGCACAGGGGGTTTTAAACGTCCCCATATAAATAGGCGCTGCACGGCACGTGTTTACCGATCACTGTACTCAGTGCTGCTGCGGTTATAGGATTTGTGCGATAGTGGTAAAATACCTAATTCAATTATTTCTTTAAACCAAAATTCAATTAGTGTGAAGATGCCGCCAAAAACGGTAAGTAATAAAATTGACTGTTAACATAATATTATGTGAGCCTATAGATATTACAAGATAATAAATAATAATATTCCCGTATTTGGAATCAACTTTCAAGTTGAACTTAACTCCACAAATATTTTTTAGGATTTTCTGAAGTTTAAATGACGACATTTTATATTCTGAAACCATAAATTAACGATTGATGATAGATTTTAACTTTTCAGTTATAATTCTTAAATATTACACTGCTAGATGCCCACTCAGCTTATCATTTTCTTTATTTAATGAAAATATTATGTTCGTGATATTTTGACTAATTTTAGGCTATTTATAATTTTTTTTTGTTATCGTTTATAAAACTATTTGTCTTCAGTCAAAAAGTTTACCAATTTAATACAATAGGTATTAAAAAGGTTCTTCATAAGTTTTTACCAAGGATGCAGGATTTTTTGTTATAGACATTTGAAGTTCAAATTTACACGAAATTAAATGTTTAAACACTTTAAACGAAGAATAAAATAATTTTAGTTATTTTGTTGCAATTCAAAAATATTATTCGTATACTTTTATGTGTATTATATTTTATATTCTACACAATGGCCTTTTTAAAATATTTATATTCATTTTAAGCTATTGCCTATTTATACCACAAACAGGCAACAGACTTCACACCGTTCATCGGTAAGTCGGTATTCACTCAAAAACTAAAAACAAACATAATACTATAATATGATATAAATATGTACCTATTGACTATTATTATAATAATTAAATATTAATGAAATAAATTCAATGTTTTTTATAAAAATAATTCAACCCTATCTAATAGACAGTACTTTCACTTTTTACTAATAGGAAAATAAATAATTAATATAATAGTAGGTAATACAGCGATATTATGGTATCATAAAATATACTTAGTAATATAGCCTATAGGTCATCTTCCCTCAGAATATATATTTGTATGCAACGGTTTATAATTTAATTGAAATTTAACACATCCATTACAGTGGTCAGAGGCTTACTCAATAATGAGGTATACCCGACACCTGTTCAGGCGCGGATCCAGAGCAAATTTCTGGGGCGGGGTGGGCTTAAATGTTGTTACAACACAAATACGATGCACTTACATTGATTATGAATACAGTATGTATAGTATTTATCATGACAAAGTATTTTAAATATTTTGTCATGGTATTTATAATCAATGGTATTGAGACATCAGGTAGTAGATCTGTGGAGGGGGAGCTAGCCCCCTGGATTCCTCCCCACAAGTTTACATGACTGTTCAATAGTAAACGTTTTGAAAATAATATTATGTTCTACACAACAATGTACCTATATTGCCTATACATTTCGCCGTGATATAATATAATCGAAAACAATATTATACTAATTATAATTTGGCAAAATACAAAACCCTGCAACAACCAAAGGTAAGATTATTGTCTAGACAACCTCATGGGCTTTTTATTATATTTTAATTTTAAAGCGAGCTATGAGTATTTTAAAATCGTAAATTATTTGTACATTTTAAAGTACTCATAACTCGCTTAAAAATTAAAATAAAATAAAAAGCTGATGAGGTTGTCTGGATAATAATCTTAACTTTAGATTTTATAAGAGGTCAATTTACTCTAATTTTTAAATTAACTACACGTGTTTAGCTGAGCGTAAAATTTGCTGTTATGCACTTTGTAAGACGGAGACAACACATGTTGGTATCATGTCCTCTTAACTGGTACACTTTGTAAATTATTATTATTTTACTCACCGGTAAACCGCTCGGTCGGAACCGTGTGCGATATGTACTAGTTTCCTGTATTTGGTATTATTGTTTATAAATAACAGGTGTTAATTATTATTTTTACCCTGACCGAATTTTATGCCAGTCAGTTTTCTCGGCACCAACACAATTTGTCATTAAAATTAAATTAACCTATTTTACCCAAAATTGAGGTTTTTTATTTCATTACTGATCACCCATATTACTGATCCAAATGTATCCCGTTCTTATTAAAATTATATTTAAAAAAAATCCACTGCATTCCGGCTTTCGGTCAGCGATCGTAATACATGTCTGAGGTGGCCACACGACTCTCGAAACATGAGACATATGATGTTCGAGCAGTCACAACCGTCAATCTCAAAATCCTTAGCAGCCATTAATGAACAAATAAAACGCTCTTTGCTATTATATTCTGCAACCATTTATAAACAAATACAATTTCAAATTCCACCGTCAATCTCAAAATCCTTTTTTGAGAACCTCTTAAAAATACGAATTCTGGAAAATCCTTTCTTAGTGGGTGGTGTCTACGTCTACCTACTGTACAAATTTCATACGCATAGCTTCAGCGATTCCGGATAGGCGATTATGAGTCACTCAGGACAAATCATCTTACAATATATATAGATAATACTATATGGCTATAATATGAACTGCGGCACCCGAGATTGTAATGACATGTCATCTCAGAATTTTTGCTACCCTTATGAACATAACTAGGTATTACTTAAATTACAGTGTGTGCAATCTTATGTACCTAACTAATCATGTGTATTGTTTCAACAGATATGCTCATTTGAATGGCTGCTCGTGGAGAGGGTCACTTCACTTTGTATTGAAGGGGCAAAGTTTTTGACCGGCCCGAATGGGTAAAAAAAGGGAAGGTACTTGAACGGGTGCTCGTGGGCATGAATGTTGATACGTGCAGCCATGATGCTCTGAATGGGCACCTCATAGATTTTACAATGATGTTTTTTTTCTGGTCTGTCATCACGTGTTAGGAAAGTAAAAATACTTAATTTTCTTCAGTAGTATCTTTTCTGATAGGAAAGTGAATCTATAGTTGGTACTTTAGGTGGTCAAAAGTACAAAATTCCTAGTAGCTTAGGAAAGCACAGGGATAAGAAAAATTAAGGAAAAACGGTAACTTTTACTCAAAATCGGTTTCCAATAAAATCGATTTTGGGTTTTAGTGTAACTCTAAAATAAATGACCAATGATACACCCAATTTTCACCGCTTGTTTATACTACCATTTTCTATACAGGATTACATTTTCAAAAAATATTGAACTGTTTAGTGTTTTGTTGGGTAAACAAACTTGAAAATTTAATAATATTATGTAATAGTAATTTTGTTTTTTTTTCTTATATTTTAGTTATGTTAAACTCTCATTTTAATTTGATTGTTTTGTTTTTAAATTCATTACTCAAAATTTATAATGTATGCTCTTTAAATAATAAGAACCGTGCTCCCAGCACAAGCTTCGCTTATAGGGGGGTACTGCAATATCTAACTCTAATTTTTGTAAATATTTTATGTTATATCTATTGTTGCAATAAAGATTATTATTATTATTATTAAAATACAATGAATACAATTGATATAATATTGATACAATTGTTACAATGACAATTGAAAAATATTAAAAATCCAGTCACAATTATTTTTTTAAGTATTTATAAACTAAACTTTATTTACCAAACTATTTTGAGTTAGAAATTCATAGTAAATTTTCTTTTTAAATCTAAGATTTTAAAATGTAATACAAGATTAGGTACTTATAACTTATAAGGTTATATACCTACTCTTATAAAAAAAAAATGTCTAAGAAAGTCAAATTCAATATTATGATTGTTTGAAGTTCAAATGTTTACAACATTGGAGTTGTAATTCAAAAACTAATAATCGTCAAAAACACTTGAGATTTATATCATATGTTTACTTTATCAATTTCTATACTTGATAAAATTTTCAAAATATTTTGAGCTGTTTACCAATAATTTAAAATTTCAATTTTTTTTAGGTTTTTTATCTATAAATTTCAATAAGATTTTATTTCATGGGTCAAAAACCCATTAATACAAGGCTTCTGATATTCTTATAATAGACAATAGTCTATATTTAAAAAATATTAAAAATAAATAGGCTTTATTACCACGATAATAAAGATATAAATTGCATAGTAGATAGCCGTAGAGATGTTAAAATATGGTATTTTATTTTTGTTTTGTATAATACAGTATTATACCGTATAGAACCTTGCAGTACCTACTTTGTATTATAGGAAATTTAACAAAGGTTATAACCCCATGGTTAATTATAAAATATGAATTATTCTAAAATGGATTAATAATTTGAAAAAGTGGCTAGGTCAGAAAACATTTAAAAAACACATAATACAAGAATAATTTTAGACTTAATTCACCAAATCAATATTTAGTCATGCTACCATGATGTAGGTACCATATGTCCATATACCTAGTGACTAGAAATAACTTAAATTTAAAATATTTTAATTATAATTCACATTTCATGGAAAATTATATTCTTAGAATATCAAATTAACTTCAAAATAAATAAGGATTTGAGTAACCTTATTATCTGCCAACTAGTATATAAATATAGGTATCTACTAACTTTTTGGTCCCAAATTTTTTTTTTTTTTGTATGTACTAAGTACTTATATTTAATGTAAGAGATTTAGTAAACTAAATTATTTAATCTTTAAAAAGTTTAAGTAAAAATAGGTATTAGGGTATATGTTTTTTATGTTTAATTTTTAAATATAAGTAAATAGAAAACTATACTTAGTACTTAATATTTATTTAGTTATATACTATCACATTGTACCTAAATTTACAATATTATAATAGTACAATAGATGCAAGTTATTTTTAACAGCTGAATGCTAAATAACATGATTATAATTATATTTTATATTTTTAATTTTTATAATAATACTGTATTTTATTGGAGACCATTCTATACATAGGAACTGCTAAAAAATTAATATTTGAGTTACTAAAATTGTATAAATATTAAATGGCAATAAGCCGATAATTTTATTGTAGTATGCTTTTATTACTTCATTATTTGCATATCAAAATGGTACTTAATTATCATTAAACATATGGTAATAACTAAAAATAACACCTTATTTTTTTTGTACCATGTGTATTCCTCATATAATAGTTTTATACCATTGTATAATACAAACTCACAACTCACGTAAACCGCTATCTGGGGTAGAGATCATACGACAAGATAGCCGGTGGAGATTTTGTAAATGTAAGTTTCAATTTTTAAATAATAAATACTCAATTTGCATAAATCAATATTTTGTATAACAATTCTTAATTATTTAGGGTGATGGAACTGGGGTTATGACTATATACGGAGCAGATACATTTTAAACTCAACCTGGACTTTTATCAATGGTAAATGTATAAATTATTTTTTATATTCTCCACAATAGGCAAACAGTGGTATAGATACCAACAGGTGTCAGTGTTTTATTCCTTGTGCAAACTGCAACTTTTTGGATGGAAAACATGTGGTATTTGGCCATGTCATTGATGGGTTGTTGGTAATGAAAACAATTGAAAATGTTCCTACTGGTCCCAACAACAAACCAAAAATACCTATTGTTATACATAACACAATGTGGGCAGTTATAAAAGTTATGAATTGTACTTTTTTTTATATATATTATATATTTCATGTTCATTTGTATGAATTATATTAAAAACAAATATTTCAAACTTATACTGTGAGAAATTCAGTAAATATTTTTGTTAAGTTTAACAAAACTCATAAAGTTATAACCCAAGTATTAACCTTCGAGCGGGCGCGCATTTTGCAATTACACACGCGGGCGCGCAACGGTATGTCGGTATTAACACCGCACAATTTAGAGCCTCATTTGAATTTATGTTTATGTGAATCTTCGCTAAAATTATAACAACTGCCTTATCTTATGACTAGATAAGAAATTAGAGATTACCTAATGGATAGGTTCGCTGCATGAAACTTATAACGAATGGGCGCGATTATTTTAAAATGTGCGGTGTAAAAACCGTCCGCGCGCCCGCTCGAAGGTTAAAGAGTCTGTGAGATAAGATAATTAATTTTTTTAAATAGGTACAATGGTTATCAATTGTATTGTAATGAGAATGAGAAACTTAAATACACAAAGTAAGAAAAACAATAGATTCATAGGATTATAGGTTCTAGATATTTATAGCAAAACAATTACAATAATTAATTATTAAAATATTATTGTTTTTATTAATAACTGTTCAAAGTTAGGTTATTATTTTTTGTTTTTATACTCTAAATCTCAAATATTATCAATTTTTCTCGATACTTCTTTATATCTTCACGAGTCCCATACGTTCCTTCAAACTTCATCCACTTAAATAACATACTTTTCCTCTTTTTTCGTACTAATTGTTGTAATGTTGCTCTTTCTAATGTTTGTCTAAAATCATAAAAATTAATTTTATATTATTATGAAACAAGCTATGATGAACATTTGAGGAATAATATCTTGGTTAGAATTAAAGTATTCTTACCTTGCCAAATCTATTCTATTAGATTTTGTCATCATATCTACATATAAACACCATATATCAATACGTGAAGGATGGCAAGTTAAGATATTTTCAAAAAGTGTTTGTGCTTCTTCTGGCGATCCATCACTATTTTCCATCAAAGCAAATTCACTTATCATAGTGATATCTTTTAAATAGAAAAAGTTATAATAAAAATGAATTAATATATTATTATAGTATTGCACAAAAATATCAATAGTGTAGCCCGTGTAGGCAATTTTCGTCCATTTTTAATATTTGCATTTTATTTATAAATAAAATGTGGATTTAAAGGCAAGTGTCTTTTTTTTTTTTTTGAGAACAATAGAAAAATAAATCGTTTTAAATTTAAATTTTATGTACCTATCGAAATACTAAAAGTATTTTGCATTGGAATATGAAATTAAAATATTATGTTGTCATTCAAAAAGTAAAAAATATGTTTTGTAACGACTTAAACCATGTAAACATTTAATTATTATCTCATTTTTATTTGAGAACAGAACTTCCTTACGGCGTGGTGAAGGAGGCAATCAAGAGGCCTCTGGGTTTCTTAAGTGGTGGTGGATGGTTAAAATGACCAATAATTGATAATTTAGTATTAACTATAGTATTTTGTAATAACTATAGCAGGTAGTAGTCATAATTAAGAGGACGTGCTACACGCAATGTTGTCTTAGTTTAAGAAATGCGTAAAATAGCAAATTTTATGCTCATCAGAACACGTGCAGCTTCATTAGTTTAAAAATTAGAGTGAATTGACCTCTTATAAAATCTAAAGGTTAGATTATTATCTAGACAACCTCATGAGCTTTTTATAATATTTTAATTTTAAAACATTCGGTGCGCCTGTCGGATATAGCCGACATCAAGTCCGTTGAATTAAATGTGCTATAAAATAGAGAGCACTAGAGTAATGTTTTTTTTACACACGCCTCTGCATAGAAATTTCTTGTTATTTCAGTCCAATCCATATTTTATAAATAACTTATTTTGTTGATTTTTCCGACACTTATTAAAATGTCCGAATTGGTGGCAAGCTCCTAGCGAGCATTGATATATTTTGTGACGCATGTAACGTGTCCCAACTAATTATTTGACGCAGTGAATGTGTTAATGAGAGTTATGAGTATTTAAAGATGTACAAACAATTTACAACTTTTAAATACTTAACTCATTTTTAAATTAAAACATAATAAAAAGCCCACGAGGTTGCCTAGATAATAATCTTACCTTTAGATTTTATAAGTCAAATCACTCAAAAAACTTTTAAAACTTTTTTTATAATGAGCTACACGTGTTCTGCTGAGGGTAAAATTTTCTATTTTACGCTTGTAAGACGGAGACAACACATGTGGGTACCACATCCTCATAATATGATAATAAATGTCTTTATCGGGCTATTGGTGCTGCGGGGTGGGTGAAATACTAGACTAATCTTTGACAAAACTTTAAGTTCACCACTGTTCATTACCCACTAAATCACATTTTGTAAGTGTTTTTTTTAAATTTATTATATGATTTTATGATTTAAGAATTTGATTATATTGCTATGTAACATGTTCACTGTGTATCATATTTTTGTATACTTGTCGTGAAAAAAATGGAATGGAAAAATTTTCCTAAAAATTGAAAAATTAAAATATCAGTGTACGATTCGCACCTGATTATGGAAGATGCTGACAAAAAATCAAAAGTTTAATCGTATTGCTGACCAAATTATAGTCCTTTTAATAACAAGGTACATGACGCTAATTGGTGTTTTACGCAGCGAACGTGTTAATATATAAGTTAACATACGTGATTTGGCCGGAAGATTTGATAATGCTTTTTGGAAAATAAATCTTGCTTTGTCAGATTTATTTAGTTTGAAGTACACAGTAGCACATTGTAGATAAGCATCAATAGAATTACTAAACTTTCCATTTATTTCTGTAATTAATTCATCTAGTTCCTAAAATGAAACAAAATCATTCAAAATAAAGTTTACTATAGAACTAAGTGCTTGTTTGTTATTGCCTTGCCCCTGAGCTGTATAAAATTTATCACCCTACCACCAGACTTTACCTAATCTAAAATTTCGATATTTCTCTGTATTTCTATATCTTACTTTTAACTTAGTATGTGAGATATTTATAGAAAAGGACAAATACTACTTGTATTATTTGAAATTCTATTTTAATGACTTTAGTATGTAGCAGACTTGTAGTTATATTGTAGGTATGAATAACTATATAAGTCGGTACATATCTTATAACCGTTATTAGCTTATTATAGAATATTGTAAAAAATTAATTTCAAAGAGTTATTTAAGTTATTTCCTGCAATATTTAATATTTTAATTTTTATAACAAAAATATATTGTTAAAACAAAACAAAATTTCAGACATTCAAGAATCTTTATAAAACTGTTTAATTTGCTTATATGTAATTATGAGACATTAAACAATTTTTAACTGTGCAACTATTAATTGTAAACAATTTATTATTATTATTATTATTAATATTAATTTACTTTTAGTTCTGTTGCGGTATATAAAACATATAATAGTACAATAGACTGACCGTGTGTCAGAGTATTTTTTTTACAAGGCACAGTGGTTAGGCAATAATAAGAAGTATCAAAAGAATTGTTATTAATAATTATTATCAAACTGTACTTTTAATCTACTAGATTTTGCAAACATCTCCAATACTTTTATATAAATCTGATATTCATCACATGAACGTAATGCGTCATCCATTGTTTGTTTAAATGTTTCCTAAAATATAATAAATGATATTATTTTATTTGTTTTTAACTATTAATATGATAATATATAAAGAAAAAATATTAATGAATTATTATAAACTTTATTTGAAAGCGCCGATATAACATATCAACATTTCAAATATCTAGGAATGAAGATATGTGTACCCAATTTTCTCTCAAATATGTAGGCAGTTATAATTATTAGAACGCTGAATATTTAATAACCAATTCAGTTGAAAGTAATTCAATTTTAAGGGGATTCGATTTTCTGTTTTTGTCTAACACACGGGCGACATAGTATTTTAGACGTGTTTTTTTTTAAAAAACATACCAATTGATCTAATGAAGCGATAAGAATTCTGAAAACAGATTTGAATTTGTCGTCAAGTCTACTTGAAATCGACTTTCCCACATTTTTTAAAATGTCATATTCAAAAAGAGTATTTATAAATTCTGGTATTTCAATTATTGGAGAAGTTAAAATCAAAAATGTGGGAAAGTCGATTTCAAGTAAACTTGACGACAAATTCAAATCTGTTTTAAGAAATCTTATCACTTCAATAGATCAATTGGAATGTTTGGCAAAAAACACGTCTAAAATACTATGTCGCCCGTGTGTTAGACAAAAACAGAAAATCACGGTATCAAATATCAAATACGGTATTAAATAAATCTAATTTTTAATCTTTTTACCTTGGTGCCATGTAATTCTTCTAAAGCTAAAAGTGCAGTCCAAATATTTAGTTTTTCTTGCTTTTCTCTAGCATGAATTGTAGACAATGCTCTTTTTGCTGTTGCCCTTGCTTTTTCTAGATCTTTAGCCTATAAATGAAAATAATAATATGTTTAATCACAACACACATTTTCACAATTATTTTAATTAAACAGGGACTATCGTAAGAAAAATTATAATGAGGTTTTATATTAATTTTACAAGTGTTAATCATGAGTTATAGACTACAATACTACATTCAATAAGTGATATTTAATGTTTAAACATTGTAAAATAACATTTACAATGGTTAAAAGTCAAAATTGTAGCTCTGTGGTATAAATTATAAGTTTTAGTAATTTTAAAATGAAATTAATTATTACTTGTACATGGCAATCCATGTATTTAATCCAAATAAACGAGCTGTTGGGATTATATGACAATAATTGGTCAAAGTGATCAGGATTTTGTGGATCTGCTTGAATTTGAATTAATTCTTCTTCGAGTATTATACTTCTTACTGATTGTAGTTTTGCTTCTTCACGCACTTGAGTCCTAGTTAACATACGCATTTTTTTCACATTCGGTACATTGTCCTCGTCCTAAAATTGAATATATATATTGTAAGAATGTTACAGAGTGAATAAAACCCACCAAAAACATATATGTAAGATGAGAACCAAGTTAAATACTATAATATTCGACTTCAACGACAAAAGTGAGATCTAAATGGGTACCAAGTTAGGATAATATATTGAAGCCTCAGTCTCACTCGGCTAGTTTTCATACACAAATTATTATTAAGTACCTACTAAAACAGTAATGGAAGAGTGAAGTTGATTTTACGAAGAATAAAATCAGAACTCAAAGCTTTAGAACTTGCGAATGCTATAATATAATTTGTAGCCAAGTCAGACCTTAGACTTCAATATATTATCCCAACTTGGCACTCATTTAGATCTCTTCTTTTATCGTTGAAGTCAACAACCAAGGCATGTATTATAGTATTGAACTTGGCTCTCATTTTACATATGTTGTTGGTGGGATATCATTACTTTTGGTATGTAAATTATTAAAACCTAACCTAGCCAGGCATGACGTATTCTATAAATAAAGTTCATTAGTTATTACCAAGGCTCGTAAGTTCATGCATCTGCATGTTTTTTTTGCCACACAGGAAAACATGCTAACTGAGATACAAATCCGTTTCATAACAACAGTAATAATAATATGAAGTTTGATAGTGCATGTTTTTGCATGTTTTGGGTGTAAAGTCATATTTGGCATATAGTTGATTTTTTACAGTTGTTAGTGCATATTATTTCATAAAAATATATTTTAGACAAATATTTGAAAAGTTTCCTCTGATTTTTGATATCTTGTTCCAATCGTCCAATATCGCGTGGTAAATTATAACGGTTTTTTAAATTTTTTATTGAGTAATTATTTAGCTAATTAATAAAAATATCGAAAATCAGGCTTCTTACGATTGTAAAAAAAGGTTCTACTTTATAATTTTTATAATCGTTATTTTTACTGTAAACCACTTCAATAAGCCGTATTACTTGAATTACGAAACCATGGTTTTATGCCATATTTTGTCTACTAATGCGCCCTCTTGTTGGAAAACATAAAAAAAAACACTTATAAAATATATATTACTAAATTATCTCAAAATGAAAAACCTAATATTTCATTCCAAATGTTTTCATTGTTGGTGCTGAATAAGAGGGTAAACAAATTAGACAAAATTGACTACCTAATTAAAATTTATAAAGATGACAAAGCTATTTGAACTTCACAAGTATTAATTTTATTTTTTATTTTATTAATTTTGACTGTTAAATATATAAAAATTAAAAGGAATAAAATACTTTTAAAATGTATGAATTTATTCTTATTATTTTAAAATTTGGTCATGTTTTTTTTACATAATGCATATTTTGAGTGCATAATTTAAAAATGTTAATGCATATAAACGCATATTTTTGAACTTTTAAGTGCATATTTTAATGCATATTTTGACAATTTTTAGTGCATGAATGCATGCTTATTTATGCATTTTTTAGTGCATGAAGTTACGAGCCCTGGTTATTACTATATACTATAATTCAGTTACTAACAATATTTTATGTTGTACCTATACAGAGTATAAAATATAAAATTATTTTATCTCTTTTTGAGTATATTTTTAAATATCATAATTTTATTTACTATAATTTCTACTGGTGGGTGGGCAATTCATAATCGTAAGATAAATTATTTAATTATTTTAATTGTAATTTTTTTTTAAATAAATATTAATAACATACACAGGAAAAAAAGTATGTTGCTGCGCGCGGGTCGCCAATATCGACACATACTAGACTGGACGTATTTTTGGAGTGGTAATACGGGAAAGGTTGGCGGAGCTATTTAAGTCAACATTATATTAAAATTAGATTAGATTTAGAGGCACTTAATTAATTGAAAAATTAAATATAATAGGTAGATCAAATAATTGAAAAATTATAATTAATATAATAATAATTTTAATAAATTTTCCTTTGTACTAACCTAACTACCTATCTGTATGCCAAATTTGAACTTTCTAGCCTTCTAGGTCATCTGAATTTTGATCTATAGGTATGTCAACCAGTGAGTCAGTCAGTGAGTGATAAAAATGACGATTTTGGGACGTTAATATCTAAATAAGGGTTTTAGGTGAGTTTATGAAATTTGGAGAACATATTATGTATTTCGTAAGTCTGAATATATGAGCCAAATTTTAAGTGTCATCACTGGTTTTATCATGCTTATTCATGTATTTTATTTAACTCAGCTAATACTCTTATTGTACTCATGAGGTACAGATTGTGTATATAATAAAAAAGGAAAAAAAAAATTGACAAGTTTATGAGGAATATATTTCGAGTTATAAGTGGTTCAAAAGTGGCTCCAAATGGTTCGTGTAATATTACCCACGGTGCTGTTCGCCATTTCTGTTAGCAAGAACTTGGCTTGACACGCTACCAGTGGCGTCCGCAGGGAGGGGGGGGCTAAAGGGCTAAAGCCCCCCCCCCATTACCCGTATTATTATTACTTTTTCAAAAAAATATTAATCAAGTTAAACTGTCAACTATAGTAAGCAAGACGTAAATTTCAAATATGTCTTACCAGAATGAATTCATTTTTGAAAAAACATATTTGTATTTGTAACATACCAATTTTCATAAATTATCTGTAATTTTTCGGTAAAAGTATGAACTATTTGTATGAAAGACCTTCTATTAAGAGGACGCTACACCCGCATGTGTTGTCTCCGTCTTACACACGTACGACATAGACAAAACGCGTTTAGGCAGTCTGAGTATAACTCGCTCAATTTTGGTTCTAGAGTAAAAATACCTATTATGAAATTGAATTGTGATAATATTTATAAGGGCAAGACGCTGCGGTTTTTTTAAAAAATTTAATTTTTTAAAGTCAAAGGTATTTTAAAAATGGTGAAATTTTTTCTATTTCTAAACGATATAATGAACGTTATATTGGGTATAATGGAAAAACCGCAGCGTCTTGCCCTTAGAAATATTATCACAATTCAATTTCATAATAGGCATTTTTACTCTAGAACCAAAATTGAGCGAGTTATACTCAGACTGCCTAAACGCGTTTTACGTGTGTAAGACGGAGACAACACATGCGGGTGTAGCGTCCTCTTAAATTGTCTAGCCTATACACATTTAATATTTTATAAGTTTTGAACTAAAAATTAACTGTGGTTTTGACAATTTGAACTTTAAATGCTTATAAAAATTAAGCATGATGCCTATGTATCGTTAATATTTTAGCTATAATAAAAAAACATACGTATTACATTTTTAAGCTTTTTGACCGAATAAATAATTTTTTATTGACATTTATAGAAAAAAAAAAATTTAATTATTCTAAAACAATCCAAGTGAAGACGGTATAAGGTATAACCAAACATTTAAATAAATTTTCATTTTTTTTTCTCAAATTATTTTTAAAAGCACTGAGCATTTTTAATTTCAACCTCCTAATAGTACCGACTAGATCCAATTTGCTTCCAAAAACATACACCGGGCATCATCGAAGCTTATGATCAGAACATTTTTTATACCAGAAAAGTTGAAAAGTTACAAACATTTTAAAATACCTCAAATAAACGTCTGAAATTATTAGACTGGACAAAATGAAAAGAAAATTGTAACTAATTTTCAAGCCTCCCCCATCGAAAAATCCTGCGGACGCCACTGCACGCTACCACGTGGTCGATGAAATGGTGTTTATGAAAAATTTAGGACTCCCGATCCTTACGAAAAGTACTTAAGTCTGTTAATGATTATTTCTAATTTCTATTGATGAATTAATAGATTCTAATTAATTGTTGTGTCTTACTTCCGATCCACTGTCATGTCTATAGAAGTGATTAGGAAAGTCCTCCGGATCGAATTGATGGTCCGAGGAAGTCCCTGCTTGACGGCTCATGATAAATTATAAAAATATTATAATTCGTCACGAGGAGGCGAAGCGAAATGACAAGAAAATGACAAAATAAAAATAGTTTATGAAACTTGCCACGAGGAGCCGGAGCCAGACGACGAGCAAAATGCAAATGACTGTAAATGTGAATAATGAATATGTTTAATAAGTATCATGGTTATTGACGGTAACCACAATTTAACCACGATTGGCGATTCGCGATTCGCGGGCTGGATGGCGGTTAGAACTCGTTACGGCGTTGTTCCATTAACTGCCGAGCGCTGCTAGTCAGACGTTGTCGGATTGTCGTTATTTCATAATATTATTATTTATTATTATTATGTGGAACAAGTCGAAACATTGCGAGAAATTGTCGACGCACATCGTTCTCCAATAAATAATATTTCTATTGGCACCTATTATTAGTCCATTTGAATTATTGTTCTGTAAACAATGCAATATTATCGTACAATCATATTTACTTCGTGTTTATATATAATTAATAATTATTAATGTATATATTTATACACATTATTATATAATATTATATCTGTGGCAGGGACTAAAATTGTGTGTAGTACGACACACTTTGTGTAGTACGAATTACGAAATACTAAGTCTGGAATACGAAATTAAAAAGTGTGTAATGGCCTGTAATAACTACTATAGCTTTTTTTTACACTTTTTTCTTCGTTAATTGAAAAATTATTTGATGTTTAGTTGGGGAATAGATAGATGAGAATTTTAAATATTAATAATAATTATTACGTATTATTAGGAGTCGATTTTACAAGTTTTACTTATAGATACAATATTTAAAATATTACCAAATAAAAATATTTCGAATAATCGATACAAATTACAAATAATTATCAAACAATAATTACTGAATGTATTTACCTATATTTTTTTTTAAAAGAACCATTATCATATTTACCTATGTTGTTTCAAATCAAAAACAAAATAATGTTATTGTTAATGTTTGAACACTATATTTATTATACAACCTTTTTTTTAATGATATAGCTATTCCTAAACCTTGTGTTTATTTATAATTAAATATTAACAATGTGGTAATTACATTAATTAGCTTTTAAAAAACATTTAATCAATCAATTTCATGTGATTATGTGAGCACCTAATATTGAAGTCTGGGATGTTTTTTCCTAGAATCGGGGATTTTTATTTCGCAATTCACTGTTTATAATAGGTATTGTATAATATTGTATTATTATAGTTCTGTGCATTTATTGCAATATTATATACCGAATTAATTATCGTACCAATATACGGACATAAATCGTTAACTTTCGATGTAGTCTGTACTCTGTAGATAAAGATAAATAGAAATTGATTACTCTATGTTTATTGTTTATGTGTATAGATTCAATACACTTTTTTGGGTGGGGTGGCAAAGCCCTTCGCGGTAACTAAAATTTTAATATAAAATGTGTAGTACGAAAAAAATTATATTTTAGTCTCTGATCTGTGGTATTTCGTTATTGAACGACGGCGGCGGCTACGAGTACAGTAAGTTCATAATATTAAACCCGTCGGTGGTCGCGATGTGACCTTGTGCGGCGTTCGCCTTGTTAGTATCTTGAGAGCCACTTATTTATATTTTATTACTTGATGGTTAATTCGTCTGATACTATTTATACCTTCAATCGACTAATGCTTAAATAATAAATATACTCTTGCTAATAAAATAATTTTATAAATAATTCTTGATTAGATATTATCGACATGCAATGTTGTTAATATCCATAAATAATTGAGTGTTGCACTCACTCGATAGATCAACCAATTACCAAATACTTGTTCGTATTTCGTAAACTCAGACCTATTTTTAAGGAGCACACATCATTCATATGCGTACCATAGATATTATAATATCACAGATTTATGATACAGTTTTATATAATCTGTGATAATATCTTATAATATCATGCCTTGGTCTTATAATATCTATGATGCGTACTGTATAATAATCAGCAAAATACTCCAGACCAAGGGCCAAGATGAATGATAAATGATCATATTATTATATAATTTTGTATAAAATAATTATATACTTATTTTTAGGGGTTAACAAATAACAATCATTCATAATAAATTGTAAGAACATTTTTTGTAAAAGATTAAACAATCTTATAACAACAAAAAATATGTTGTAACTATGAATATAAAAAGGTGGGTAAGTGGATGTCGCTCTGCTGTACAGTAGGTTACAAGTGGGTCACTGTATAATGGATGGTATTAAATTTGAATTCAATGATACAATATCATTGTATAAGAAACACGATTCTGAGCGAAGACGGTATGTCAGTCTAGGTTTAAGACATTATATATATATATATATATGGTATTAAATTATATGGAATTTATGAATAAATTCCTTAAAATATGCACAGTCTTATCATGAGCATACTTCTTATTCCTTATACTATGATAGATTGTATGGATAGGCCACAATATTTTGATTTTTCAGTTTCATATATCCCCGAATAATATTTTTAAATTGCAACAAAAACAAAGATCGTTAATATTAATTTTAATATGTAATTTCGTCCAAATTTGAATTTAAAATGTCTGTAAAAAATAACTGTGTTCATATATTTTTTAGATTTTTTGGTTACAGTATGAACTATTTATGAGAACCTTTGTTTTAAATTTGCAATCCTTAGCTATAAAAACTGAACATTTTATAATTTATTAATTACAATGATTGATAATTTTCGAGATTTTGATAAATTTTGTCAAAATTCGATGTTTAAATGCTTATAAAAAAAAATTGTGCATATGTATTTTTAAAATTTTTCAATTGCTATTGTAACAATCTATCAGGACCCTTGTATTAAATTTTTACACTTTTTGGCCCAACAGATAAAACTTTATTGATATTTATAGAAAAAAAAACTAAAAAAAGGTGGGTAAGTGGATGTCGCTCTGCTGTACAGTAGGTTACAAGTGGGTCACTGTATAATGGATGCTTTTAAATTTGAATTCAATGATACAATATCATTGGATAAGAAAAACGATTCTGAGCGAAGACGGTATGTTAGTCTAGGTTTAAGACAAATTATATACATATCTATGGTATTAAAAAAAAAATTGACCTAAAATAAATTCCAAATTAATCATATCACAATATCCATTAGGTACTTATAACACGTTATACACCAACAACAAACCCTGATACTATCATATATATATAATAGTACACTTTAGAAGTTTCAAGTAGGCACCCACGAATAATATTATATAATCACAACAAAATAACTAGGTTTTTTAATATGTAATTTCGTCCAAATTTGAACATAAAATGACTACCTATAAAAATAAACTGTGATTGTATATTTTTTAGATTTTTCGGTAAGAGAATTAACTACTTACGTGGAATCTTGTTTTAAATTTTCAATCCTTAGCTATAAAAACTGAACATTTTATAATTTATTAATTACGATGATTAATAATTTTCGAGATTTTGAAAAATTCTATCAAAATTCGATGTTAAAATGCTTATAAAAAAAAATTGTGCCTATGTATTTTTAATATTTTTCAACTGATATTGTAACAATATATCAGGAGCCTTGTATTAAATTTTTACACTTTTTGGCCCAACAGATAAAACTTAATTGATATTTATAGAAAAAAAAAACTAAAAAAATTGAAAACTGAAAATGTCCGTAAACGGCTCAAAAAGTGTCAAAATGTTTTCAAAATTGTAGGGTGTATAGGAAATGCTAATATAAACATTCAGTGAAATTTTCATGTATCTACAGTAATTCGTTTTTTAATTACAACAAAAAAAGGAAATTGCCACATGAGAAATCGAGTGAATATCCAATGTTGTAAAAATTTGAATTTCAAACGCTCATAAAAATTTAATTTGACTTTCCGGTAGAAATTTTTTATTGATAAAGGTAGACAATCTTATGAGTAATCTTGTATTAGATTTTCAAATCTTAGATTTAAAAAGAAAAATTTTTACGAATTCTTAACTCAAAATAATTTGCTAATTTTCGTGATTTTTCCATATTTTGTCAATTTTTGAACTTTAAATGCTTATAAAAAAAAATTGTGACTAAGGATTTTTAATATTTTTCATCTGCCTTTGAAACAACATATTAGGAGCCTTCTATTAAATTTTCAAGCTTTCGCAACCAACAAATAAAATTTTATTGATATTTTTAAAAAAAAAACTAAAAAAAAATGGAAAATGAAAATGTCCCTAAACAGTTCAAAATAAATCAAAATATTTTGAAAATGTTATCGTGTATAGAAAATGCAAATATGAACAACCAGTGAAAATTTCATGTATCTACGGTCATTTGTTTTAAAGTTACACCAAAAACCAGAATCGATTTTTTGGAAAACCGATTTTGCGTAAAAATTCCCGTTTTTCCTTAATTTTTATGTTGTTTTTCCCGGCGCTCTTGAAAACTACTGGGAAATTTAAATTTTGACCTCCCCAATGCACCAACGATATTCACTTTCCAATCGAACAAGATACTGAAGTCGAAAATCGAAGCATTATTTCGACTACTTATCGTGTACACAGACACAAAAAAAATAAATATAAAAATAAAAAAAAAATAAAAAAAAAGGTGGGCAAGTGGGTGTCGCTCTGCTGTACAGTAGGTTACAAGTGGGTCACTGTATAATGGATGCTATTAAATTTGAATTCAATGATAAAATATCATTGTATAAGAAAAACGATTCTGAGCGAAGACGGTATGTCAGTCTAGGTTTAAGACAAATTATATACATATCTATGGTATTAAACAAAAAATTGACCTATAATAGGTACTTATAATAAATTCCAAATTAATCATATCACAATATCCATTAGATACTTATAACGCGTTATACATCAACAAAAACCGTGATACTATCATAGATATAATATAATAGTACACTTTAGAAGTTTCAAGTACCCACGAATAATATTATTCAATCACAACAAAATAACTAAAATCGTAATTCTTGGTTTAAATATCAAATTTTGTCTAAATTTGAAATTAAAATGTCTGTAAAAAATAAGTGTGTTTATATATTTTTTAGATTTTTTGGTTACAGTATGAATTATTTAAGAGAATCTTTGTTTTAAATTTTCAACTCTTAGTTATAAAAACTCAACATTTTATAATTTTTTAATTCCAACGATTGATAATTTTCGAGATTTTGATAAATTTTGTCAAAATTCGATGTTTAAATGCTTATAAAAAAAAATTGTGCCTATGTATTTTTAACATTTTTTAACTGTTATTGTAACAATATATCAGGAGCCTTGTATTAAATTTTTACACTTTTTGGCCCAACAGATAAAACTTTATTGATATTTATAGAAAAAAAAACTAAAAAAAATTGAAAGCTGTAAATGTCCATAAACAGCTCAAAAAGAGTCAAAATATTTTCAAAATTCTATGGTGTATAGGAAATGCTAATATAAACATTCAGTGAAATTTTCATGTGTCTACAGTTATTCGTTTTTGAATTACAACAAAATAAGGAAATCGCTACATGAGAAATCGAGTGAACATCCAATGTTGTAAAAATTTGAATTTCAAACGCTCATAAAAATTTAATTTGACATTCCGGTAGAGATTTTTTTATTGATAAAGGTAGACAAACTTATGAGTAATCTTGTATTACATTTTCAAATCTTAGGTTTAAAAAGAAAAATTTTTACGAATTCTTAACTCAAAATAATTCGCTAATTTTCGTGATTTTTCCATATTTTTACAATTTTTGAACTTTAAATGCTTATAAAAAAAATTGTGACTAACGATTTTTAATATTTTTCATCTGCCTTTGAAACAATATATTAGGAGCCTTCTATTAAATTTTCAAGCTTTCGCAACCAACAAATAAAATTTTATTGATATTTTTAGAAAAAAAACTAAAAAAAAATGGAAAATGAAAATGTCCCTAAACAGTTCAAAATAAATCAAAATATTTTGAAAATGTTATCGTGTATAGAAAATGCAAATATAAACAACCAGTGAAAATTTCATGTATATACGTTCATTTGTTTTAGAGTTACACCAATAACCAAAATCGATTTTTTGGAAAACCAATTTTGCGTAAAAATCCCCGTTTTTCCTTAATTTTTATGTTGTTTTTCCCGGCGCTTGTGAAAACTACTGGGAAATGGTTACTTTTGACCCCCCAAAGTACCAACTAGATTCACTTTCCTATCAGAAAAGGTACTATTGAAGAAAATCTAACCACTTTTACTGTCCCAAAACGTGATGACAGACACAAAAAAAAATATAAAAATATAAAAATATAAAAACACACATCATTGTAAAACCAATACATTCATCGCTCCGCTCAGAATCTAAAAAAAACACACATCATTGTAAAATCAATACATTCATCGTTTCACTCAGAATCTAAAATTGAAAACTGAAAATGTCTGTAAACAGCTCAAAAAAAGTCAAAATATTTTAAAAACTGTACAGTGTATAGAAAATTCTAATCTGAACATTCACTGAAATTTTCATGTATCTATATTTATTCGTTTTTGAATTACAACAAAATAAGAAAATCGCTACATGAGAAATCAAGTGAATATCCAATTTTGTAAAAATTTGAATTTCATACGCTCATAAATATTTAATTTGACTTTCCGGTAGAGATTTTTTTATTGATAAAGGTAGACAATCTTATGAGTAATCTTGTATTAGATTTTCAAATCTTAGATTTAAAAAGAAAATTTTTACGAATTCTTAACTCAAAATAATTTGCTAATTTTCGTGATTTTTCCTCCATATTTTGTCAATTTTTGAACTTTAAATGCTTATAAAAAAAAACTGTGACTAACGATTTTTAATATTTTTCATCTGCCTTTGAAACAATATACTAGGTGCCTCCTATTAAAATTTCAAGATTTTTTAACCAACAAATAAAATTTTATTGATATTTCTAGAAAAAAACTAAAAAAAAATGAAAAATGAAAATGTCCCTAAACAGTTCAAAATAAATCAAAATATTTTGAAAATGTTATCGTGTATAGAAAATGCAAATATAAACAACCAGTCAAAATTTCATGTTCCTACGGTCATTTGTTTTAAAGTTACACCAAAAACCAAAATCGATTTTCTCGAAAACAGATTTTGCGTAAAAATTCCCGTTTTTCCTTCATTTTTCTTTTGTTTTTCTTGGCGCTTTTGAAAAGTACTGGGAATTTTAAATTTTGACCTCCCCAATGCACCAACGATATTCACTTTCCAATCGAACAAGATACTGAAGTCGAAAATCGAAGCATTATTTCGACTACTTATCGTGTACACAGACACAAAAAAAATAAAAATAAAAATAAAAAAAAAACACACATCATTGTAAAATCAATACATTCATCGTTTCACTCAGAATCTAAAAGTAACTATCCTATGCTGCAAAAATATATCACTGTTAATCACTGAAAATATAAAGAAAACTGGTGTTTAGCTTGGAGGGATCATACTAATAGAAGGCCATCAGACCGACAACTTTAGCGAAGTATCAGTGAGAATTTTTAAGGTAAATGTATTAGGTCGTATGAAAGCATACAATATAATTTCATTGATAGAATTTTGCTGTAGAAGATTAAAGGAATACTATAAAAAATTTTTTTTGAATTTTCAAATGAATGAAATTCTACTGCTCGACTGTTTTTTAAAAATTTAATTAAAACAACTAATTATATCACCAAATGATAGATTACTGTAGACAATGAAGAATTTTAAATAAAAAAAATTATGTATCGTGTTGAACCAAATATTAGTGTTTGTTCATGTAAAGCAGGTATTCATGGACAATTTTTTAAGCACCAATGCATAATTTATAAATATTTTAATAAAATTGGAGTTAACTTTCTTCCAGTAACCATAGAAGACAAGTACTTAAGAGCAAAACTGTCATTAGGTGAAAAAGTACCAAATAATACAATTTACGAGAGCTTATTACTAGTAGGAGAAGTGGGAGGGGGGGTATACGGTAGGATGAAATCTCTCCACTTTTTGTAATTTACATTCTCCATCCCTTCACTTTTTTGATTTTTCGTCGAAAATAATTTATCCGCCTTATAATTATATACAAATATTATCAATGTGTATAGTGGTGATTTTCATAAAAATTTTTATTTTTAGGTTTGTTTTTTTTAATTAGTTTTACAATAAAAGTAGGTACAACATTTATTTACATAGGTGTTAAATAACCAAGAAGAACGTTTTTAGTTATTTGGTTGTCATTTTATAATTTTAATTCAACTTACCAGCTACCGCTGTAGTGCCTGTAGTACCTAAGTAACAATTCTATGGTAACAAAAATATACATACCTAATATAAAATATCCACACTGACAAACTGTCTCCGCTCAGCATCGTTTTTCATGTACCCATAATGATATTATATTATTCAATTATTGAATTAAAATTTGATACCATCGAACCATCTATTATACAGTACCCCACTTGTAACCTACTGTACAGCAGAGCGACATCCACTTGCTCCCTTATTTTAATATTAAAATCTTGTTTTTATGGTTTCTTGGTACTTACCTATTGTTTTTAATACAATATAGGTACTCTCCTTAGTATTATAATGAAAATCAAACATTGTGATTTATAGTGGTTTATACCTGTTCACTTTGTTAGTTAAAAACGAAAACATTAAAATTTATATAATTAGTACTTTTAATTAAATTTTTAACACACCATTATAATAAAATATCTTGATAAGCCTATCTTGGTGGGTTTCTAGAATTTTATCTAGTGGAGCTGAAAAATAAATAACTATCATAATATTTTAGTTTAAGAGTGTAATTTCCAGCATAATTAGCATAAAAACGAATGGTCCATATTATTATTTATTATTTTCGACATAATACAAAACGTGCTATTTTTCACCGCGGGTTTTTGTGCTCTGGCTGTGGAGGTAGGTTTTTGTTATTCCAGACATTTCTAATCATTTAAACTTTAAAGTTTATCAAAAGTACGGAAGTAGAAAGACTATAAACCGGCAGTGTGCTTTCAGTATCTACATTATTTCCCCGTCTCAATTACTAGAAATAACTTTTAAATCGTAGGTACCTACAACCTACAGTCTACACTATAAAATAGGTATGGCAGGTACTATAGGTAGTAGCACAGACTATATAGTGATAGTCTGTGGTAGTAGGTAGGTACTACATTGTATAGTATGTATTATATATATATTATATATATATACTCGCTAAGCTATTATAATACAATTGTAACTATTACAATAACATAATAATGTTATTATTTTAATAAACATTGTCTTAAGCGAAACGATGCCAAGCATTTCCAATATTTTGTATGGGAAAACATCTTGGATGATAGCAAAAATAGTGGTAAATGTAGTAAAATAGCCATCCACCTGCAAGCAATGTCTGCACAAGCCTAGATATCTGGGTAGGTAGGTACTATACATTGTATAGTATTTTATATATATATTCGCTAAGCTATTATAATAAAATGAACTACGGTAACATATTGTTTTAAAAAACATTATTTTATTTGGATGTTGTGATAATAATATTATATTATGTTGTATTATGTCAGTACAGCCACTGGAGCTGTAAGTCATTATATATTGCGACATTGTGTGTAGCCGAGTGCGCTCAACAATAATAATAATATATTGTATTAGGCGAGTATTGAGATGGCTACAAAAGGTTGTTTTGTATGTCATTTTATAAGTGCGTATGGGTGACGGAGCGGCGTCGGTTCGAACCCGGGCCGCGGGTGGCATTTTTCTTCGGGCAAGCACGGTGTCCGGAAAGAAGTGCCTCCACTAAAAAATCTGCCAAACCAAAAATACACGAGTTTACAAACCTACAATTTCCTCACCTACAAACAAAAACAAACAGCTAATGGCCATAGTTGTCGGGCTTCATGATCAATAAAAAAAAAACAAAAATATAATTGCTTATACTGTTGTGTGTTTACGGTAGAAAACATGAATATTATACCACTAGGTATATAAAATTCTCGAAATTCCGCGAAAGTAGTAAATAATATATTCCGTAAAATCAAAAACCTTTTTATTCGCTGGAAGACTGTAATTACTAGAGCTCTTTAAGAGTGTCTTTTAAGTGTCTATTAGAGCCTTACTATTACTACTGATTTGCAGTGATTTGAACTAATGTGTATGTACGACAAATTATGCAACGAATAATCTTCCAAAAATGTAATCGGTTTTAATTTCATTATTTATTCGCAGCCGTGTCATAAAATTGTATTTAACTGACATTGCAACATGCTTCAAAAACAATTAAAGCAAGGTCCAGTGGCGGATCTAGGATTTTATCCCCCCATGATATGGGGGGGAGGGAATATAAAATATTTTTTGTACATAATATGTATAGGTATATAAGCTATTTATTCTATACTAAATTCAATGTTATGTCTATTTAAATTTTTATTAAACTAATGATAAATCAAAACGATCCTTAAATATTAAAAAAATATTAATAATTTGAAATGGTCCTTATAAATAGGCATACTTAAAAATTCCAAAAATGAGAATTTGAATAAATTATTAGGAAAAATGGGGATGAGCATGCTTTGGTGAATCATCATGTACTATCTTCTATACACTTCTAATACACTTACCTACTTTCTTTTTCATTATTAATATTTTATTTAAACTTAAGATTTATAGAAATAGAATTAGATTTTAGGTCCCCACCCGTAGAAAATTCCTGATCATACCACTGTACCATCGAAATTTGTTTTCTACATTTAATATAGGAGGTACCTATTATCTATACCTAGCATATAATAACAAAAGTGGTTTTTATTTCCATAACTATTTTTATTTAATTGTTAGGTAGGTAATAAGTAGTTTAAAATGATAATCACCTGAAAGAAAAATGCTTAGAATTATTTCTGCTGTTTATGGGCCAAAAAGTTGCTGGTTTTCGATATTACCTAAGTTATATCAAACGATCGGTAGACACGCAAAACTGTACGGTCCATTGGCGTTGTACATTGCTAAAAACAAAATAGGTTTTAAAATTTCTACGTTTTTAGTCAAGCCAGACAATATGTATAACTGGTATATGCGTATTACTTTGACCTATATAAGTACACTTTTTTCTTATTGTGCGATGATGTTCTTCGGTCTTTGGACACCATAATTAGTGCCGGATCTATGTCACAAGGAGCTCTGGGCTGATAAAAAAAATTAGAGCCCTTAATTTTGTGCGCTATTTTTCTACAATAAAATGACATTTTTTTTTACACATTTCAAAAGAATATTCGTTTATTAAACATGAAATCAGTATAATATTTTGTCTGTTTTTTCCTGTCTTGGATTTATTGCCGAGCGTGTGTCGCCGGCGGATAGAAAATCGCTCACACCGCGTCTGTCAGCTTTGCGACCACCGTAGGTACCTATGAATCGCTACAATAATGACCTGTTGCTATTCTCGAAGTTGATACTTCACCATAGTATAATATAGCGATTAAACTTTTTACGACTCGTTTACGGTCGTTTCGATTTCTTCGATTGCGTCCATTGATGTCTGACTCTGAATTGCAAATGAACCTAATTCGAATATCGTCAAACGCACTGAGTCAAAGTCAATGAAAAATTATAATATCTCACAGTACAACGTCTTTTATTACCCATATACGGTATAAATTAAAGTTGTTTTAATTGTATTATAATTTTACCTTATTTGATTGTAATAATGATTTAATAATTGTATGTTGAGATTAAGAATCTTGTTATACATGTACCCTTTGTTGGTGTTAATTGAATAAATAAATAAATAAATAATAATAATAATAATATTATATTATAATCTTTTCGAAGAGGGGATTCGTGTTTTGATTCGCATTATACTGAACTCACTTTATTTTTTTATTTTACTAAAGCCCACTTTGAGCCATTTTTTTGTTACTATTAATATGCATTGTTTTTTTTTGTTTCTTTTGTTTCTAAATTTTTAACAATGATATTTTTTCACATTATTTATCTGAAATATAACATTTTCTGTTTGTGCTAATGTGAGCACATTTGGAAATCCTAAAAATTTTGTTTGACGTGCCACGATTGTTATTACAACAATTACTTTTTGTTTACACAAAAAAAAATTGTTTCTTATTACAAACGAATATATTTTAGTTTATTTCTACAGAATAATGGGCCTAAATAATCATACTTAGTCCATGAAGAATTAACCAACAATGATTTTGTTACTTACCAAATCTCAATAAAATATATTGAGGTTTTTGGTCTTGTGAAAATATAAGTTTATACGCATATCGCATATGTATACATTTATATATATATTAAAAAAGGCTTATGCTAATAATAATTCCTGAGCAGAGGTAGCTACTTCAATTTGAGTAAATAAATAAAAATATAAGTTCCAAATATATGTAATATATTTATATATTGCATATTACACAGAGTATTAATAACAAGTGGATCCGATAGGAAGACGTTAAAGCAGTAGATCCAAGTATCAACTGGAGGGGGGTAGCTGAAGACAGAGAGATATGGAAGACAATTTGTTGTACGGAATAGTCTTAAAGGCCAGACCCCCTCTCAAAACAATAATAATAGTAACAATAATAACATTAAGTAACAACAAAAGTATAGTATTGAATAGTCAAATAACATATTATAAATAAAAATAGTATGCTTGTGTACCTACATGCAGCAAAGCCAAACCTGTAAGCCTGTTTTGATCTATTCCCGAGAGAATCGATCTTAACCAATTCTTGCTACATATTATATAATATTGCTATATAATAACGTAAAATTTTAAATATTTATTACAAATAGTGTTTAAAAAATACCTTTGTCCACCATGCGCAATATTTATATTAAGTTAATATGATTTTTACTTTCTCTTATTTCAAGCCAAAATCAGCATGTACCTGAAAGAACATGAACACACATTTTGTGAATTATGCTTAATTATATCGGTTATTATAAAGCTGTATTATTGATTAAACAATACAAAAAGCATATTATTATACATTATATAAATCATTTAAGTTGAGCATTAAGTTTACCTTTGTAAAGCGGAAAGGACCTTCATGTTGTGTTTTTTTTTTTATACTTTATGTATTATTATATTTACTTATTGTGTTTGAAATAGGTACAGATTGTAAGTTCTTTTAATAAAAAAAAAAGGGGAAAAAAGGTAAGTATTAGTAATGCAATTTTTTAATTAGATTCTAATTGGTTTTTTTTCGTTTTTGGAAATAAATGTCGAGGCGCTCTTTTAACAAACGTCGTCCCGGTCGAGTACTTTCCGCCCCCCCCCCCCCCACTATATCATGCTACAAAACCTAAATGACAGAGGAATGGCCAAATGGGAAACTTGCCAACGGACGCAAAAGATGTCGGGAAATATATATAGTGTTTCGCTGACCATTATAACACGCGTAGTAGCTTCTCATATATATATATATATATTTGTAAACAACCCTCTGCAGACGAGTATATAAGGCTGGAAAAACGCAACACCATTGGAAAACCGTACAAAAAGTGTACATTATACTCATCGTATTAGATTCTGAATGAAGCGAGGAATGTATTATTGGTTGTACAACTGCGGAGTTTATTTATTTTTTTTTGCAGACACTTTTTCGTGCTGAAATTGCAGTTTTTCGGAAGGCTATAATTTGTCGGACAGCGTATAACCCTCGGTATACATATATAATACGCATATATATTATTTTATAATGGAAAATGGTTTTCTAGAAAACCCGTATATTATGAGCGTAGCGGAGAACTGCTACGTTCGCTACAGAGCACTGCACAATTCAATATTGACGTTTTTATTTGAAACATAATATTATGTACTTACATAGTAAAGAAAATATTATAATTATAAATATATATACATATAGTGAAATTGATATGGAAAAGTTTGAGACTGGAATATAATACAACAGCTAGACAGCTAGTATATTATATTACTACTATACATCTAGTTGATTCCGTGCACTTTGTTTCCCGTAAAAATGCCATCTCTTATATATTATTGTATACGATTCAAACTTTGTTCAATTCGTTATTTAATATTCGGTGTAATGACGTTCAAAATCTAGAAAAGAAAGAAAACAGAAAAGATTTTATTTTGATTTAAATTTATTTTTTAACACATATTTCACATATTTTTATCATACTTATTGCACTCGACATTAGTATCAATTACATTTTTATTGATTTATCCCATAAAATGCCTATGAAAAAAATATAACAATCCTGAATTGCCTGGAGATAAATAAAACCGGGTTGGACAATCATCCATTTGTGGCGGATAATAATTTCCGAAGTAAGATGGCTGAAGTAATAGCTAATAAGTAACTTATTTTTTTTACGTATAAACCAATTGTTAACAGAAATAAACGAATACGCGGTTGTGATTTTAATATTTTTAATAGATAAACCTAAAATAACTAATTTAATCTATTGTCTAAAGCTTCCTTAAATCAGTCAGAATCCATCGGTTATTTTTTGATTCCATAAGCGCAGGTAAAAAGTATATAGTGACCAAATATCAAATACAGGTTTGAGACTAATATATGCAATCACAATAACATTTAACAATTTTATTTTATGTAACCAGTGACAACCATTTATGTAAAAAAAAAATGCTGTTCTCGAATCTCGAAATCCTCGAGGGAGCATCTTTTTAAAATGTAAATTTAAAAAAAATCCATTATTAATGCATTACTACATGGTGGTACGAAGGTACCTACTGTCAAAGTGTCAAGTTGTTAGCTGTCATAGTTTAGGCTCTTCGTTGGTCAGTCAGTACTTAATAGTCACCCAGGACACGTTCGATTATAATATTAACTTAGATATACCATGTACATTCTGTTTATCACAATTTTATTTCAGAGCTGTATTTAAAGGAAAAAATATTAATTATTATTGAAAGCGCCATCGCTTTCATCAAGTTCGCTGCAGTATATTGAATAATATTTAATAAGTCACTTATACTATTACGCGATATTGTTATTTTATATGAACCTACACTCGTCTCGGTAAGTCGATTTTCGTGTTTTATATTTTTGCCAATAATATACAAAAATATATAGTTTTTAATTGTTTCGAATAATATCATGCGATTAACGTTTTTTTTTAGTTTTCAACAATACCTATATTAGCTTATACAATTATAATATTATCTATTTACATAGGTAATATTTTATGTAAATTATGATTAAATTAAATGAGATGCCGTTAATATTATACTATACAGGTATGACTGCAGTATGAATACTTTGATTACCCAACAACAATATTATAGTGTTCTATAGTTTCTCTTTCACTTTGATTCAAATTACGACAATCGATAGGAAACAATTAGGTAGCACCTTTATAGAAAAAGACTGCCCAAATTCAACAGTTTTGATATGTAGCTAGTACTTTCTACTTTCGAATAGTAAAAAAATTGCTCTTTATATAATGCAAGAACACCACATCCAAATATGCAATATTAATTGTCATTTAGCCACTAAATAGATGTTTCATTATTGATTATTGAACTAGGAATATAATATTTAGTTGATTTTCAAAGCAATAGAGCCACATTTAACTCATGGCAGTCTACGTATTTTAATTTATCCAATTAATCACTGAAGTCAAACTTCAAGACTACCTCATTTCGATTTTTTGGCACTAACTAGTTATCGTGTGATAATTTTGAGTGCAAAACAACGATATTTAGAGTTGTGGTGCCATAGCACTTTATAATTTGTGATAATATTATAACATTACTGCAGTTGCAAATACGAAATACGACTCTTTTGTATTTTTAAATAAAAATGTTTTCCAACCACGTCTCAAAATATGGCACTCTTGCATTTAGTTAAAAAATTGTAAAAGGCGATAATAATCTAACGTTTTGGATTTACTAGAATTTCCTAATATTTGTAAAAGTCTTATTGTAAAGTATTATGTTTAGAAGTATTTAAGTTTCAGTTCCAAACGCATAAGTAAAGAGCTCTTTGAAATATCGTGGCAGTGTATTGTTATAGAGTTGCGAATTACGTTTTCAAATAAAAAAGATATAATATTATTTATAGCGAAAACATTCGATATCACCGTGATAATATCATGTAATCAATGATAATAATTCCTAAATTCGTATAATATAGTCTAGATTTTTATTTAATTAAAAATAAACAATCTCAGCCTAGATTTCATGCCTCAATGCTTAAAGGCATAATCTTATAGGATTGTCGATAAAATGAAATGATATTGTTTTTATTCTAAACCTACATTTTATGTCATGAAAATTGCAGTCAAATTTAGGTTTAATTTTATATAGCACGTCATTTTAGGTAGTCCCATACATTTTGTACAAATAAATCAATGTTATGTCGTTAGACTCATTCAAAATACATTCAAATTGACAAACACCTAAATTTAATAAATCAAAATTCATTAAAATATTTTAAGTTGTATATAATATTATATTGTAATGGTCAAAATAAAAGCCAAATAAAATCATGCGTAGTTTACCGATGAATAACGTTTCCGTGTTTTGCACGTTCTGTTATTGGTCTCACAGAGAGCACCACTCATTCATTTTGAGGACGAATAGAATAAATTATCTATCGTAAATATTATAATAATATGTATACTCTTACAAAAAAAAAAAATGTTAAGGTTTAGATAACCAAAATATGTTTTCAAGCAGTATATAATTATTTTGTACCCGTTCATTAAATTAAAATCACAAATTACATCGCAATACAATTTTATGGAAATATTCTGTTTATATCATAGTACAACAATTAATCGATGTATTACGTAAAATTCACATACATATAACTAGTATACTTTATACCTATAGTTGTTCATTTATCAACAAAATAGTTTTATTAAAATTATCATTAATCATAGAACCGTGACATACCTACCAATAATATTGTTCAATGTACAAGTAACTACGCATTAGTGGATAATGTATCTCCATCGGAAATTTATATAATATGCTATATTGGGATTAACCATTACCAATCGGTGGCATGGAATTGGTAATTAGTTGAATTTGATGGCCATCCAAATTTGGTAATAGAAGAAAAAACAAAGTCATTGTATAGATAAAAGGGTAATGAGAAGGTTGAAAATTATATAACTGTTTGAAAAAATGTCAAATAACATTTATCAGTTACTCACAAATTAAAGACGTAGGTATCACTACTTATTTCTAGTGCTAACTCAACCGGACAATGTGTATTACTATTAATACACATTACACACAAATAATAATGTCAATAACTGAGAGTACTTAAGAAATACTTAACAAATTAATCATGGTTAACTATATAAAGGAATAATATTCCAAAGGTAGGTATAATTATAATTTATAATTATGCAATACAATTGGAGAATTAAGCAGCTAAAGAATAAAGGTATTCCACATTAACAGCAGTAGGTACTTACATTTGATTAAACAAATAATCAGAATTAATCCGACATTGTTTCAATTTTTTTGTAACTTACTCTTTTAATAGTTAGTGGAATAATTAATTTATATAATATACCTACCAAGAAGTACATCGCTACATGTTCTATTCAATTTAAAATAAATTTAAATTAAGCTCGTTTATTTCAAAATAAAATATGTTGGATAACTATCGAATTATGAGGTATAGTTAGAATATTTTTTATGTACGAGAAGTCAATTGAGCACAATATAGGTTTAAATGGTTTTATAAATTACTCATTTTTAGTTATTACTTATCAGTTATCAACTTATCAGTAATCAGTAGGTATTTAAAATTTAAATTTCAAAATATAATAATATGTACAATATTTTTGTAAGACGGCGCATTAGATATGCAATTCTTATACATAATATTATTTAATATTATGTCGTAACGAAAATATGTCTATAAACAGCTATGACTGCAGACTGATGCAACTTATAAATACAGGTAAAGGATCAAATTATTATTACTAATTAGTAATTTGTGGTGGAAGTGAAATCCCAATATTGGATTTAATCGAATCCGGATTTGAACCAAATTCTTATCCAGGTATGCCGAATATTATTCGGATCATCTGGATTTATGAACTTGGTTTTTTGACTTGACCTAGAGCAAGACAACACTAGTAGTCAAAATGCGTCGAAAATAGTATGTATTTAAAAAATATCGTAGCAATTAGATTTATTGAATTTTAAAAATGGGTCATTGAACGGACAAATTGAATGGAATAATCCGAATTATTCGGATTATCTTTGAAATCCGGATTTCATAAATCCAAATATACTCATCACTATTACTAATACATTTTCTAAACATACATTATGCACGAAAACTGATGCATTATGGCTATAGTTCAAATAATATAATATTTACTGAACAAAAAATACTTTCATCCGATGTAATGTTTCAATTTATTTTGTTGAAAAATTATAAATATCATTTGATTTTAAAGTATCACCAGTATATTGGGTACCTACCTATGTATATACAAATTATAAGTTAAATTTTGAATTGTGATTCTTCTTAAATTAGCCATTTGTTTTATCGGTGTAAACTACAGCTAAATGGTTTTGTATCATACGTACATAATATATTATAGCAAGAAAACCCAACAAATTTAAATTGAAAATTTTAAATGTTATGAATTCATCTTAACTTGAGTTGATGATAGAATCTTCTAATTGTAGTCGGTCAAAGTATGAGTTGCACACTCATACTTTGACTGCAATGTTCATATCTTCATTACGAACTTTAATTTTGATTATTTCCGTTCTTATTCTTACCACAGTTATTTACCTACTTTAATTAGTTTTCAAACGAATTTTTGAAAATGTATTTCAGATTCTCATACTCATTCTAGTGCATATTATCATAAACATATAGATTCGGTACATGAGATTGGCCAAACTTCAAAGTTGACGTACGTCCCTGCTGGTAGGAAAAGTATGGTTAACAAATATTTCCTAAACTTACGGTTCACAGAGAGTAAGGGCCGGCGATAATTAATATGGTAATCAAGTTCCACGGTGTTCCTTTTATGCTCAGTCATTTTTTGTTAAATAGAGACTTCGTATAACGCTAAAAAAATAATTTATATGCAGTAATTTTATTTAAATATTAGCACATGAATTATTAAAAATTTTATTTTATCGAATTCAACACATATAGTCACTTCATTATCTAGACGATCATAGTTATTTATTCTAACTTCTATATGTGACTTTAAAAATTAAATAAATTGCATATTATACAGCAGCTATGCATAATAATACAGTAAACATTTTCAAAAGAAGTTATATAATAGGTACTTGCGTGAATATATTATATTAGCCTTCGGTAACAGACTGAAACAATATGTTTTTTTTTCCATTTACATATAATATGCAGCTTAAATCTTAAATACTATTTTGTGTTTTAAGGATAAATCACAATTTGCAGGCACTCATCAAAATTATTCGTGAACCGAAATCATAGTTAATTATTTTAAGTTTTTTAATCAAAAAAATGTCCTCATGCATTTTCCAATTTATTTGATGTCAAATCGAGAGGAACTCGGCATAATATATTATTACAACGAGTGTAACTCTTTGATAATAATAGCAATTTGGAAACTATAATAGAATTCAATTATATGCTCGTATATTTCTATAGGAATCGATGAGAATAATACTTAATTATTATAAACGCGCATCACTGTATACTCAATACTGTATAGTTATAACATTTTGTAAATCGGTTTAATCTAAAAGCGCTTAGTCCTTAAAACCATTTCGAAAACTAACCATTTAACATTGTTTTACAAACTTTTGATCGATATATCGATAATTCCAAAAGAAATAAGCTTAATAAACCTAAAACAACTTCCGAAACTTGTAACTTGTAACGAGCCACAGAAGTAATTAGGTTCTATGAGGTTAATTTTACATTATAGTTACCTGCTCGATAAAGAATATCATTATATAACGTATAAACTTAAAAAAAAATTTTCTTTCCAACTTTTTATAATATTGTTGTTAAACATGACTTTCGAGGAACCGAGCTGAAAGTAATTTATACTGCATTAGACATTAGTATAAAAGTTTTAAAATACATGTGACAGATGAGAAGTAGCAGAAGGAGTTTTCATATACACATAATTTAATAATGAAAAAACATTTGATCTGAAATACCATATTGAGCTACCATTCGTTTTATTGTTTCGTTTTTCCGGATTAAAAAAATAAATTGCACAACACTTGTGCATAATATAATATGCTTACCTATGATAAATCAATTAAAATGGTCAACAATGTATACCCCCAGCTATATTTACATTATCATTTTTCAATAAGACTAATTTGATTTATGGAGGTTTCTAAAAATATGGACTACCAATATTTATCGTTTGTAGTTTGTAATTTTGTATGAATTAAACATAGGCACATCGAAACAAATGAAAACTTAAAACCCAATGGTAGACAATATTAGAATAATTGCGTACAAATTAAACATGTTTTACAGTGTGTATCTGGACTCTAGAGGATTTGACAATATTTTACAGCGAAATTACTGAATTTTAATACTTCATAGGCACCAGATACACCCTGTATATAATGTATAACAAATTAATACATGTATATTGTAAAATGTAAAATATACGTACACAAAATGTATATTTATACATATTGCACAGCCATCTAAATATTATTATAATACCAATGTACCATATAATAGACACTAAGCTAGTATGAGAGAAAATTAATTTGAAAACACTGTGGCTCTTAAAAGGGAACATTGTATGTACGAAAAAATGAATGTAATACTCATAGATTTTGAATAATGAGATTCATTCACAGCCTCCGGATGCACGTCGGATTAAGCCACGCATATAAAACAATAATAATATTACGTTGTCTTAAATATATAAATATGTAAATGAACAAGTATTTCAATCTGTGCCCCCCCCCCACTGAAGAAAATCAATAAACAGCGAAGTAGGGAACCCATCTAACATTCTGCTATAGTATAGTTGAATTGAATACATGCGGTTGTCCGACATTTTTTTTTAAAATAATTTTAGTGGAGTAGTGATGGACACAATTGTAAGGTACGAATAAATGCTTCGCTATACCACTGTTTACTTTATTTTTAAATTACAAACAAAAACCATTCTACTACCTATTCTATACCTATACTTAATACTTATTATGTACAAATCAACCTGTTAGAAAACTATTTCGTTTCATAATATGAAGTCGAAATCATGGGTTAATGAGGTTGAAAAAAAACCTGTAAACAATTATTATGGAAAAAAGTAGTAAAAAAATTATAAGTAAGTAATTAAAAATATTATCAAGTAGACACAGCTGCAGATATCAAAAATTTAACAAAATAGCTTAGAATTTTTTTTTTAGAATATCCAAAAAACTATAATTTTAAAGCAACCATACCTACTTGAAATCAGATAGGTACCTATTATTAAAATATGTGAAACCGTTATAATTAAAATTTAACAATTTGTATAATTATTGCATTTACCAACTACACCCACATTTATAATAAGTTCCAGCATATAATATTATTGTCTCATTTTTTCTGATAATATTATGATTAGGGAGTAACCAGGAAATGTAAAACAAAATGCATACCCGTAGAACCGATGTAGTTATCTGGAAATATATTTTTCAAGTCCTCCATCGACTATACAACCATATAAGTACTGGACAATTGAGACACTTATAAGAACAAGGGCCCAATTCGAACTTTCAATTTTTTTCAGGAGACAAAAAAAACTTATTCAGTTAAAAATTATTAGTATGATCACAAATTTTGAATTGTCTTCATATTTAATACCTTCAAGTCTATAATTTTTTTCAGTTAGAAGTTATTTTGAATATTTCAGTAAGTCAAAGTATTTGTTTGAAAATTTTAAATTTGGGCCTTTGTTGAAAAATGACTAATTGGGCCCTTGTTCTTATAAGTGTCTCAATTGATAAAATATAGACGTTCAACAAATAAAATCCAACATGGATAAATCCATCGGCCAGTGCGGTAATTACTGCAGACTGTTCGAGTATTATACATTATATTATTATAATATTCATCAACGCATCGTGTGGGAAAAAAATTATTCAGAAAACTCGATGGCCCTATAAGAGTAAAACGATAAAAAAAAAATAAAATAAATGTCAACACAACCAAATACACAAAAAATCATGTATATCGCCGTAATAATTACGAGAATACTTTTGTAGTTCTTAAGGGGGGAGGGGGGGTTGAACCCTTCTGCTCTACATAGGTAGCCTATAGGTATACGAGCCGGAGGCGTTGTGGAGGTATAAGTAGGAAACCGTGTAAACATAACGACAGTGTATGGTATGGTGTACTTGGTTACACCGACGGCGAACATAATACAATATAATTGCTTAATAATATAATAATGTCGGTAAAAACGTGTCGGTGACAAGTGGCCTGCAAAATTAAAATATATACATATTCTATAATTATATACGTACCCACGCACGTACGTATACCTGTATGTAGATAAATATCATAAATTATCGTTTATTATAATGCAGGGTTGGTGCAATTTTTACAATACCGTCGTAGAAAACCGACACGAACGACGTTCGATCCTATCGGTGGATAAAAATTTAAAAAATATAATTCGTGCAAATGATACCCAAACGGATTTTAAAAACGATATAATAATCGTATTATTATACGACTGCTTATCGTGTCGCATCTACAGCAAAAGTCAACATCGAAATAAAAACCAAAAACAATTACAGGATCTATAGGCATATTTGTCTTGCGGACTGTGTTCGACTTAACCGACCGACTTAATTTCGGCCTAAACGCAGAGATCTCAACCGTCGATAAATATAAATTAAACGTCTTGACCTTTATAATATTATCAACACTTCAGGTCACTTTGCTGTGCCGGCCACGAGCTCGGCCGATTCAAACGAGCTTTTGAACTGCCGTGCGTACTGCGACTGCGGCGGGACGGCTTTTATCTCAAAAAAAAAAGGTACCTCCTATAATTATTATTGTTAAACCGAGTTGAACGGCTTTGAATCGTATTGGCAAAGTGGTTATCTCTGTTCAAACGTGGGGTAGTAAATTTTCAAAATAATTACAAATTTTCCTCCCGAGGCAGTATATTATATAGACTCTATATTATATTATAGAGTATACCACCTACTGTTATAACATTATTTGCACCCATGCTTAATATATAATATCGTGTGTGTCGTTTATACTGCAAATAGGTACTATACCGATCTCCAGCCATTTGCATTTGTCTGTATGACTGAACGTCGGCTTTTACTCCGCAGGGAAATTCATCGAACTAAAAAATATATATATTGTAAATACGAAACAATCGATAACAACACACGAAATCGTAATAGTCTTCAATTTTTATAGATTTAAACAACACTCGAATAAAAATGTTTCCTATATTATTCTTAAACGTGTGTGTGTGTGTGTGTTATACTTTATTTGAAATCCAATGTTATTAACTTAAAAAAATATAAATATGACGATTAGAGGATATAATATTATTTCATATTTGGGTATTTATAAGTTTATGACCTCGACTGGAGCAATTAAATCGGGTTCAGTAATTGATTATATTGTTATAAAATAGGGGTAGGTAGTCAATGTTTTTAGTGGATAAAATTACAACCGCGGTTTCGTCGTGCCCTGTGGGTTACGTTGAAAAGTTTACAATGATATCACTATCGAAGTTTACTAACATCTGCACCCTAATCCAACCCTATAACTATTCCAGGGCTTCTAAAATAACATCTGTGTTCAGTTTCTAATCTACTCGCATATAGAGCCGTTTAATTTTTTTAAAACTACTGTCCAGCTTTTTTACAACATAGTAAAAAAAAAAAAAAAAAAAATGTAAAAGGATTAACCGAAAACAAAGCACGCACATATTATCATGAATATTCATGATGTACATGTCATAAAACCAGTAGCTTCATCTCTCATCTCTGAACATACAGTAAACCTCAAGGGATTAAAATCACGTTTTAATTCCGATGTATTAAAAATACACCTACGACTCTAATCAATGACAATATTCTTTAAAAGTTTTGTCTGTACATCACGTCACGCGATCCTCTTGTTTACCCCGTCCACTAAACGTTAACAAAACGCATAAACAGATTAAAATCATTTCAAAAATAAACATAGACGCAGGATTCTTATTTGTTATAGGATTATAGTTTATGAATATTATCGATTAGTATTTGGCAGATTTTTCAAGTGAGCGCACCCGAAGGTATCTGCCATGTCCAGACACCGTGACTGCCCGAAGAGAAGTGCCACCCGAGACTGAGGTGCGAACCGGCCACCACTATTGTTTATATTATTAATTATTTTAATAAATAATGATATATTGTGTAAACATAACAATTATGCAACTTCCGTTATGTGCAGTTTAAAAGTACTCATATAAAATGTCCACAAATTCAATTTTATTTTTAGATTTCCATTACGTGATGACGTACAGGAGTGGACTGGGTATTTTCCTGGGGTGGAAAATGAATTAGGGGCTCGTTTTTATTTTATTTTTCAATCCAACTAAAATTAAGAAAGAATTATACATTACAATGAGCGTTAAATAAGAGCCCTACATCGGCAACCGGGATCATAAATATGGATGGAGGAGCCCGGGGTGCTACTTGGTTTATGGCACCCTGGGACAGTCCGCCCCTGAGGACATATATGTATATATACCTAGGCAATTGCACATTTTGAATTATGGTGATCGCACATATCACAGTAATTAACATACATGTATACATAGATTTATAGTATAGTTCCGGTTTGGAATTCGTGGAGTGAGGCCATTTAGCGAAAGCAGAGCACGTACGTCACCGTTGTGGGCGGATACGCCGCCCATTAGAGGTATAGAGTGTGTGCGACGAGTGGAAAATAGAGACTACACATACGATAATAATTTCTTCCACTATATAATATATATGGCTAGAATAAATTTTAATATTTTAAGCGAAAGAGCTTTAGGACGTGCAGTATACGATTGTTGTCGAACACTGGTTGTCGGGTGCCGGCGGGCTATACACTGTCGCTGGCGAATATAATAATATAATCATTGTAATGTTATACGAATATACAGGGTGATTCACCGAGCATGTTTTATCTTATTTCAATTGCGTATTGTATTAGAATTATTATTTTTGAAAACTTTAGTAAACCTACTCTTTTAGAGATGAGACTGTATTTTTAAACCCTTAGATTTTATATTATGCCACTTTGCAAGTGATGTCCAGCGGAGATAGAAACTTATTTTTTTCAAATCATTACCACCCTTATTACAGCATACGTTTTTAATCATAAAGATAATAATATAATTTAGAGCATTTTTATATGCCTACATATTATGTATAAATTCAAATTCAAATGAAGAATTATTACCGTGTTACTAAACTGGGATTTCATAAGGTCTTCAAGTAAGACGAGTGCTCGGTAAAGTTTCCAGAAATCATAATATTTTACCTAAACGCATAATCAAAGGATATTACGTCATGTGGGTGAACGCGTTTTCACCTTGTACATCATTGTGGGTGAACCGTATGTATAACAAAACAAAATGATGAGGCATACTTATTTGTAATCGACTAGGTTTACGCGGCTCTTTACCTCAGGGTTATCCTCCACGCCCGTCGTCGTTCAATATAATATATTGCGTACGACTTAGGTACGTATATTATAATAATGATGATGATGATGGTGATGATAATGATGATGATAACAATACCACCATACCTGAACACTATTAAATGTTTCCAAAATTCCACCTTCAAATACACAAAATAAAACTCGACCCACGCTCTGGTCTGATTTTTTTTTTTTTATATTGTATTAATGTTTTACCGATGCCGTCCCAGGGGGGAGGGGGGTCGGATTCAATATAGTCGCATTACGCCAGTGTCTCGTACACAATTGTATAAAACACTCTGTGGCTTGTCTGTTATATTAAGAGAAGTCGACGCAGTAGTCCAGCTAAAAGTTTTGAGTATATCTATCGATTAAAAATCGAGCCGACTTGAACATTTCTTGATTTTCCAATTAAATATAGCGTAGGTACATCTAAGAGTAGGCGTTTTAAAAATGAAATAGTTTTTGTGAAAAAGCATTTCTTTATATACATTGTATATTAATACACTGTAGTAATTAACAATACTTAAATTAAAGTTCTTAGTAATTTTTATGTATGCGAATAACAATGAAATAAAGGCTAAATATAAGATCGTTATTCTTTGCTTGAATGTATAATTTCATTCAACTCTGAAATTCTAATATCAATAAAAAAAACTGTGCTTATATATTATTTAGATTTTTTGCTTTCAGCATGAATCAGGTACATATTAGAAACATTGTATTCAATTTTCAAGTAAAAATTGAGCATTATAAATTTAAAACTACCAAATAATTTGCTAATTTTCGTGATTTTTGAACTTTAAATTGTTCTAAAAAAAAAAAATTGATTGTGCTTTCGTATCTATATAGTATTTTAAAAAAGCTATAATAATATGTTTTTAAGAACCTTTTATTACATTTCTAACCTTTTTACCTAGTGAACATTTTTTGTCGACATTTAAAGAAAAAAAAGTTAGAAAACTTAATATTTTAGTACAACTATGCAATAAATTAAAATTCCATTATACTGTACACTCCAAAAATAATATGTTTAGAACTTATGTTTAGAAACCTAAAACTAAAAATAATAATCTACCTTTCGGTATGTGGTTTTCTTGGGAAAAAAAACAAACGTAGTCTTGTGACGGTATCTGTTTTTGGTTGACAAATATTAATATACGTTTGTAGTTTTGTTCAGTAAAAAAAATAATTGTAACTAATCACTTTACACATTTTCAATAAGAACTATTCTAGTTGAGTTTTGACCGTCTGAAATAGTGGATCTTGTTGAACACGAGTCTGACACTTACTTATTTTAAAAAAAAACTTAATTTGTTATAGAAATAATAATAATAATAATAATGTTTTATTTAATAAAAGAGACGCATAAAGGCGGCAATACGGCGCACTGCTTATGCAATTTTAATACACGCACGTCAAGAAAATGATTAAATTATTATTTAAAATGTCTATGACTCGGGAAAGATTATGAGAAACCCTTTAGCTATTTTTTCAAGTTGTTATTATATATTGTTGTGTTAAAACTAGTTCTCCATTATAAAAGCTTTTATTTTTCGTAAGTTCATTAATGTTTACGAACTGTAAACAGTACGTTGTGCCCATAATGTAATAGGTGTATTATACACTATATACCTACATCAAATACATATTTTATATGTGAAAGACATTTTTAAATTCCATGATACTATTGTGACGATGACAAAAAACAAATACCTATTGCAGTTTTGTTAATGAATTTGTATAATTCATAAATTTATTTTTAATTCAAACTTTACCCTTTTCATCGAATGCCACTGGTCCACACAACCACACGTAAACTTCAGGGCTGTCATGTCTGGTAATGTTGATTAGTAATTACATCAAACAAGGTAGTCTATGAATAAATGTATAGTATATTTTTCATTACAATTAAATTAAATATTAATGCTTCTCTCTGGTATATTTGCAAAGTATTGCAACATTCCAAGCAGACCGTAACTACAACCGTTATTTGGCTAATCAAAAAATGTTTTACCTATCAAGCTAATGGAAATTGTAATAGGTATTGTTAACTTATATAATATTCACAGAATAATGTCACCTACAGAATACTGCAGTTTAAACATATAAACTGGATATATCATAAAAAATAATCCACAAACTTAAGTACCTAAATCATATATAAGTACAAAAACAATTACATAATATTATTAGAATTTATTATTATAAATATTATAATTATTTATTCACTCTCGCAGGTAATCTGAAGTTTTGAAATACCGGTATTATAATGTTGAATACATTAACTATACGAAGAAGTATAAATGTGTTTTTTAGTTGTTTCTATTTGTCATATTATATTGTGATAAATAAATAAATTATAAAAATATTTGGTCAAAAATATCTATAATTTTAAAATAAAATACAAGACAACGACTGGCGAAATTCTGTTTGCTTATCCCTTAAAAATCCATCTATATTATAATTTGTAACAAAAATTCCGTTTCGTAGAAAAATATGAGCCAACATAATACATTTTGATACCCATAATATGAGACCTTTAACTCATAATTTTTATATATAAAGTACTTTGAAGAGCGAAGTCACGAAAATTGTTGTCCGACAGAGGTTCGTCTATACTTTAAATGTTCATAACTAAAAACATTTCAGTTCTATATTCAACGTTATTATATAATATGAATATACATTTTTTTTGAAAAGTTGTGACCATTAAGCTATACGATTTAATTTCGGTATTTTCAAAACAATGATTTTTATCAAAAGTTCAAAGTATTTACCAATTAGTCGGCAGTCGGTATCATTAAATAAACATTACAATTTATGTGTCCATCTTATTTTTCAAAAAAATAATTTTTCCGTTAACAATGAATTTCTTCGAATTCCGATTTATGAAATTTTTAAATATACTTTAAGACCATAATTTAAAATTCTTGTTATTTTTTTTCCTCCGAAGTATCCTGGGGTAATTCAAATTTTTATTTATCAAATAAGAACCCCCTTGTTTGCAGTAAATATTTGTGAAAATGTTGACATATTTTAATCAAAATATTCAAACGAATAGTTTAACCATTTTTAAGGGCTATTATCCTTAATTATTCCCTGATATAAAAATTTAATTAACTGAAAAACTAACAGTTTGAATTTTGAATTAGATACCTACATCAAAATGTTCGACAAAATTATCCGCTTGATTGTTGACCGGAAAAAGGGGGGGGGGGTTTGTCATTTGAAAAACAGAAGATTGTATTACTGCACGACACTCCTTCAGACGCTTCATTGGTGAAGACTATTTCAAGAATTTGAAATTATATTGTCTTTGAGTATATTTCAAAATTCTAAAAATCAGAACTATTTGAACAAATTCATTATTGAACAAAAAAAAAAAAACTAGGCGAGAGTGTTTGGCGAATCACTCTGTATATTAATTGACTACAAAATATAATTTAATTCTATTATATACTAGGTTCAGATAAATTATAATTTTATTACATTCGTAAATCACAATATTGTTGTATTATCGTTTGTTTTTCATTACACCGCTAATTCCTTTGATGTTGTTGAGATCCGATGATCGCACTCAACGCACTTGTTTGTGTTGTGCGTTTAATGGTTTCGAAGCATTAGTGTAGACATTTTGAAAAAACAACCGAGTCATTAGCCGATATAAGGCATTATTATAACCCTCACATTATTGTTGTGCAAACATTATTTTTCCATCAAGCTCACGGGGTAATACACGAGCTGCAGACGCAGACCATTTTGTTGGGATAGGCTAATTTATCCAAATAACGGTAATACTGTTGCCTACCTATACCTATTATTAGTCTATTACCGTAGGTAATAATATTACCTATCTGCTATTCATATATATTCGTGTAATTAATTTCAATGTTACTTTCAACCTAAGCAGCAATTTCGTGTATATACGCGAATATATTACATTAGGGAAACAAAATTTAAATTCGGTTGACTTCGGTTTGTTTTGACTGCATCGTGTTCGTATACATATTATGTTATGCATAATACAATATTGTAATATTATATCGATTCTATCGCGAGTTACTTTGTAGCGTAAATTGCACAAACAGAAAAAAAACTCAATGCGTAAATAGAAATGCATAATTTCGATGATTTAAAAAGTATCAAAGGATCGCTGCTGAAGCAATAGATGTGTATTCATTATGGAAACACATTTTTTTTTTCAACTTGTGAGCATTTGTCACGGACGGCTTTTTTATTCGAGTTGTAATAACGTATATTATATAGTCGTGTATAAATTTGTAATAGGCACTTGGAGTAGTAGACAGATTAACAATTTATATTTAATGACCCGATATGAACGCAATAATAATTATGCGTTTGTACTTCACGACGAAGGTACAGTATATAATATATTAATCGCGTACATTTCTTTAAAATATTTTTTTGTCTGGTTGTACAGAGTAATTATGTTTATAATACCATTGGCTAATATAACGATCAAACAATTATTGTTTTTACTTTGCATGAATAGGCATATAGTCCGCTCCCAACTTGTGATTAAAAACTGATATTATATGCTACTAAGCATCAATGAATAATACAGAATTATAACTTTCTATTTAATCAACAGTAATTATTCGTGTAGTTAGATTTAGGTAGATATAATATTAATACGTTCCTATGTCTAAAAATTTTTTTTTTCAAAAAAATAAATTAAAAAATCCAAAATATTTAGTTTCTTAGATACATAGGACGAGTATTGATTTGAAATGTTCTGAATGAATGTTGTGAATGTGTTTTTTTTTTTTTTTTAATAATGTATTTGATATATCCATATATCTATGTATAGCTTTAATTTTTTAGAGTAAAAAAATTCACCTCTAAATTAAATTATTAGAAAGTGAACATATTATGGTAGGTACTTTAAAGAGGACATTTTTAGGACAATATTTTACTTGTTGAACTTAAATCGATTTTTCTGGTATTGAGGTCAAAAATATTTTTGAACATTTATAAACGAAAATAGATTCATTTATTTTTCAGTTTTTATACTAAAAGTTTTTAAGACCTAAACCAGCGTATAGGTACATAATACAGTCTATAGCTTATAATATGTGATTAACTATAATTTGTTTACAAAATATGATTTTGCTTCATGCTTACTCACTTGTATTATGTATTTAGTAATTATGATTTATGACGAAATTATTATTAATTAATTGTCTCAATCATTAATCATATAAGTTAACTACAGTTATTAAATCAATCCAAACTTGTATTGGGTACCCGTTAGTGAATTACTACTATGATAAAAAATAATATTATAATACAGTAAACTGATAACTCACTAAGTAAAAATAAAATTTTTTTTATATAATGCGTACTTATGTTGGTTTTATCATCGGGGTCAATTGCTTTCAAATTTAAAATTTTTACACCACTGCAAGCGTGGACAAGAATGAGTGAAACGAGGTGGAGCACTCAGCTACATCTGCAGTATCTATATCTGCAGTAACACCTCCTTGTTTTTTTTTACTTTTTCATTTTGTTTAATATAAATTATTATGCTTTGCAATAATAATGTTTATTTAATTATGTACAACGAAAATGTATACATAACCACAAGTTGTAATCTCAAGAGGGGAGCATACTTTATATTTAAGAGTTTTTTCAATCTTATAACCGAAATAATTTGCATATCTTCGAAAACAGACGCAATTGTGTTTGTTCGAGTTAGCGCATCATTCCACAAGTCTCTGTAAAACTTGACGTGTGTGATTATTAATTATTGTTGGACAAGGACGAACGTGCTCGTAATACGTTCGGGACTGTCGTGGTTTTAAACGAAAGTAATGATGGTTCAAGTTTAATCGTGATCTAGATAACCCGATGATTTGTCGACCTGCGACATTAGACCCAATTTAGCAAACGAACATTGGTACAACAATACATTTTAAAATAAAACAACTAAAAGCACTTTGTGTCGCTGACTATAAATTATCTGGTCCTATACTATTGTTTATATGCTCGCCATGATATTATGGTTACGGTGACAATACTAAAAGTTCGGTTACTTTCGTCATCGATCACCTGCTGACTGCTCTGAGGCCAATGATCTTAGATTTTCTAACCCACCATTATAATATTATCTCCTTTGATGTTCTGAAAGTTCCTACTATTGTTAGGCAAAACCCATAATTTATGCATACGATTTAAACGAACATTATCGTATAAATGGTATTCTTTTAATTTTTTTTTTTTTAAATTGATGTCTTATACTTTAACACGTGATTACGTGAGCTTAACTTAGTAATAAAACAATATGGCCTCCTAACGTCCTGGGACACTCGAAGTATATAATGTCGTTACGTTTTTGAAACATTACTTTTTAATAAATCCAATTTTGCGTAATGTCATAAGTACCTACACAATTCTCAATTTAGTTAAGTCGTCGTTCATGTATTTTTACCGTCTCTTCTGGAATTTCTGAAGTCAGATAGTATTTATAGTAGTAATAGTAATACGTTTTTATATTTATTTATTTTTTAATACTACCTACCTAAACCTTATTTAATCTAAAATATGTTACACTATACATTATAATATTATAACAACATCAATAACACAATAGTGGCAGACTGTACAAAAATAAAAACAAAATTCAGAATACATTTTTAATACTATGTAACATTATTTAATTTATAAAATACGTTTTTAAATAACTCTATGCGCGTGGACAATATAATGACGAAACATATTAAAATCAAATTGTTTATTTTTTTCACATGGACAGTTTTTTTATTTCAATTGTACCAGTAAAATACATAATATGGCATGTTTGTAACTTATAGTGTCTAATACCATTTTAAGTCACCTCCTACGTTACTTTTACTACCTGGGTATTAATGGTTAAGATAGGTCCAATCGTTCAAAAGACCAAACGTACAATCTCAACTACACTTAAATAGCTCTATATAACATTAACTATAACTATATAACTTAAATTATATTATTCATATTGGCACATTGTAATACGAGTTTCAAACTCTGAGTTTGTATTATTATTACTTACCTACTTAGGCCCCCACATAATTATAGTTACTATTTTATTGTTTATATTATAAATATAAAATATTAATATTCGTGGTCATAATACACATATTATGTATATTGTGTTTTTTTATATCTTTTGCGTTAATAATAGCAGATGAAATATGGTTTTATAAAAAAAAAGTTAAATAATAATTGTAAGTGGTTTTTGGTATACAACTATAACAAAATAAGCATTGTTACTTACGATTATACGAACACCAATAAAAATATATGTGTAACAACTGTTGCCATAGAAATAAGTGATAACTGTGCTAAATACATTCTCGATTTTAATCTGTAAAAAGCCGCAAATACTTACAAAGTTCAAACTTTTATTGTTTTTTTTTTATTTTGACCCACACAAAGTTTCAGTGAAATAAAAATAATATTATTATGTAGCTATAAATATTATAAAATACACTTATACAGAGTGTAACAGAAAGAACAGACTTTTAACTTTTATTCTAATCAATATTTAAATTTTTTTTTTACATATAAATTATAGCCACTTGCGCTACACGTGAAACAAAAAAAAATTATTTTTCTTAATACTGAAAATAAAAAAATTAAATTTGACTTAAATGTTTTGAATAAATTCAAAATAGTTAATTTGTGAATCTGATTATAAGAACGATTTGAATGGTAAAAACATTTACTTAAGTTGAGTAGTTTATTTTTTTAGAGTTTTTTAAAATATCAATATTATTTTGATTAAATTAATTTGGAACGCAATAAATATTTTAAATATTTTAAAAATATTATTTTTGGAAATTTGTTAACATGGGTGTATTCTTAAAACTATTTACTAATCATATGATTAAAAAAAATTTTTATCATACGTTTAAGTAGCATCAATTTTTTTTTTTTTTGGTCAGTTCTTTCTGTTACACATTGTATATTATTATAGATATAGATATGTATTAATAATAATGTTATATAGAAACGCCTTCTTAATTCTCAACAAATATTGAAGAATATAAAGGTAATCTATAACGTTTGTTATTTCATAATAAATTTAATTATATATATTTTACACTAATTGTATAAACGTCTGTAATCGTATTAAACATTAATGAGACGATTAACTTTCAATGAAGAAAACCTATTAAACTAAACATTGTTTTTTTTTTCACTGCTGACAAAACAAATGTGTTCGATGGATAAATCTGTTAAGAAACAACGTTGATTGCTCTGAAACTTCAATTAATTTACACACGTATATCGACTATACATTTTAAAAACCTGTCAGAACAGAGATAACGGAACATGAAGACGTTAATCAATAATCAAAGAACCATTTAAAGTTTCTAAATAAAGATATAAGAAAAATATAAGTTTGGAGAGAAGTTGTTGCTCGTTATATAATGGTTTTGTAAACTTATTAATATGTGTAAAAGTGTGGCACAACTGCAAACATGTTTCATGCAATTAAATTATTAAGTTTGGTTTTTATTACATTTCCTTTATTCTTTTCTCATAACATGTACTGCGTTATATATTTGAAATAAAACAATGCTTTAAGAAATTTAACTATTGAAATTTTATATTCAAACATTATAATATATACCATTAATAAATAATTTATTTTTTCAACGAGAGTGGAAAAGTTTTCACACTTTCAACAGTTCATAAACAAATTTGCATCAATCAAATTCTATAATCTAATGAAATTATTTACACGAGGATAAAAAATATAAATAATTAATATAAAAATAAACTATTACTTTTTTGGTTAATAAATTGATTTACTTTTTATAGCTCGCCGTTGAACTTTATATGTTTAAGACGCTTGTCGTATGAGTGATCCTAAATTATATTTATTAAATTATTCAGAGCAAATATTATAGACTTATTGCTATATTGTGTATATATTATAAATATGAAATCTTAAATAAAATTATTTTTCTTGTTTTCTTACTATACTATTGCATGCCTATGTCAGAAAATTTAGTTGATGTAGTATTATACAAAAAAGTAATATTGTGCAATTCAATAAATCCTTTTTCCTATCAAGAACTAAAAATGAAAAGTATATTTCTTAGTTTATAAAATACATTAAAATTGATTTAGTGACCTACAGATTTATAAACCTAGGTAGTAATATCATTATATGGACGTTTTTTTCAAATAATAAATTATGGTGAATAATATATTCGTATAACTCATTATTCCCAAATCCCAATTGTAGTCACATAAAAGTTATACGTACTCATTGTATATTGATAACTAATATTATAATATTATTATTTGGAAAACATATCGATTTCGAAATTAATTTCATACAACCATCTTATTTTTAGTAGGTAATGCAAAGAATTGTTTCAGTATTCTAAAATATATGTAATTTTTGTATTCCCATAAGACTGAACTCACATTCTGCAAATCTGTATCATTATGTATTTTTAATTTAATTGAATAACATAATTCTTATTTGAAAAATATCAACTAACAAAACTACACGAATTACCTATATATATTTTTAATTAACCTCATGAAGTCTTGATTTTCTAAATTTAAATCTAAAATGAGCTGCTACCGATTATCACATGGAGACAATATCAATGTTTATAAGTTTATACACCCAAATTGTTGCCTGTATAGATTACTAATCACGTTTTAGTCATATTATTACTAATAGGTATTTACATACATCAATGTGTGTGTGTCGTATAGGTCGTCAAGGCGTCTTGATTATTATTTAATACCTAAATAATACAATCTATGCAATAATACAATTTATAGACTTTTTTAGACAATGTAATTAAATCGTCGAGATACCAAAAAACAATTGGTTGCAAACAGAAAAATATGTATTTTGTAAGCCGTTAAACAATTTAGATTTATTTTCACTAATAATACCCATCGATATCACTGACGCAAATGAAGGGCATTCGCAACCCTTGTCTAAATATGCTTACGAATTTGTCGGGGTGCAATATTGATATTGTTAATTGTTAAAGTATAATCCGGAAAAAAATAATATAACTGTGAAATTTTAAACCACTAAACGTCAATATTATACTTAACATAATTATAACTATAGGTATTTGAACAGGTATTCGTGCATAGTAAAATATATTAATATATACTATACTATGTATATCATGGATTGATATGGACATTATTTATTCATTTTATGGACAGCTAAATATGGATTTGCACTTAGGGTCACTAACCATCACATAATATTGTATTGATGTACAATGAATGTATAGAATGCATTATCGATGCCTCAATATAAATATAAATTTGACTTTCGATTTTTGTTTCCAGAAAGTTTACTTAGCGTTTTCTTTTATACATTAAATTAACTCGCAACGTCTTCTGTTGAAGATGCTCACATGGTGTTTTATTAAATATTAGAGAACTAGATATTGAGTCCAAATTTTATAAACAAAGTAACAATATTATTGAAGCCAAAACATCCAATTTTCATTCCATCAGTAAGATCGATCTAGTTATGAGATAATACTTTTTAAAACATATTTGAATTCGTTATTATGTCTACTTGAGATTGGTCAGTCCACTTTTTCCAATTTCACCCCCCCCCCCAACCTCTAAAAATTTAGCTTGAATATTTAGAAATTTCGGAACTTTCAAACGTTGATTAATCTGGACTTATTTGGATTTATTTAAAGTAGAAATCTTAAAATGTAGACCGACCTAACGAATTCAGATCAGTTTTCAGAAATATTATCGCATTTTTAGATCGATTGGTAGGATATAACAAAAAAAAAACGAGAGCGGTAAATTGTAGTGACGGTCCGCGATTGATTATAATTTATAATTTATAAATATCTTGCGTATACTTATAATATAATAAAATGATTGATAATATATCACTACACTACGTGTATTATTTTTTTATTTATATATAGTTTAACAACTGTTGTAAAAACATGTGTGTAAAAGACAAGGAGGTAAATTATAAGCTTGTTAATTAATCTTATAACAATATAAAAAAAAAACTAATAATATAATGATGTTATTAATTCTAAAGCCTTAAATCTAAATATGTTACGAAAAAGTACAAAAAAATCTAATTTGGTTGTTATCTTATTGGCCAGAACAAGAGCTCTTGAAAAGAACGTACTATTCCCACTGTTGGTAATATACTTAGGAATTACGAAAAGATCCAAGTTCCTTGTGTTTATATTTGGGACGCAAAAACCAATTTCGGATAGTAGGTCAGGACAGTCGATGAGGTTGTTTAAAATATCATAAACTAACATAATGTCTGATATTTGACGTCTGATATTAAGCGAGTCTAGGCTCAAAAAGTTTTCCACAATATTAACGGTGCCTCTAGTGATATGTATATTAGTAATATAAGAAATTCTTTTTAAAAATTTAAATTGGACATTATCAAGTTCGTTTATATATTATTTAGAATTATCAGAAAACCAAATAAGTGATCCAAATTCGAGGTTAGATCTCTAACTAATGACGTGTATAGGGTTTTTGAATTCTTTTGTATTTCTATTTCTAAAACCAAGCATTTTAAACGATTTATTTATAATATGTTGTAGCGGATCACATATGTGTGAGGCCGTTACATGGTATTTAGTTAAGTATAAATAATAAGCAAATATAGATGTAGATAATAATAAGGAAGAACCGAAGAAGGCTTACACAGTATAGTCATCCGGGTACACATATATGTACACATTGTAATATAATATAAAAGAGACACATAATGTTAAGTTGGTTAATTCTGGGACCAGTACAGCTGCCCGCTAACCAACGAACTCCTGGAGGACGATGCTGTAAGTAAGTCTTTCGATATTTAAGTAGTTTATAAGTATCCGTATTTAATAATTATTGTATGGTGTGTAATAATAAATATATTCACTTAAGCTTGATATTTGACTAAACTTTCCTGAAGCTCCCGAGTTACGGTAAAAATATAATTCATAGGGCTCTGAAAACCCTCACTGAATTATTTAAATATAACAGGTTCCCTAACCCCGTTACAATGTATTTATAATTGTTATAATTAATAAAATATATAAGTAGTAATAACTAACGATTATATAATATATTATATTCAATGAGTATTGAATTGTACGTAATATATTTTTGTCACGCCTGCGCCGAAAATTTGGTTGTCACGCCTGTACCGAAAATTTGGTTTTCGACCGCGGTTGAAGCGTTAGAGGTCGCGTTTAGGTTGCTTCCTTTTTCCGACCAGCGGGCTGTTAAGTGGGAATCCCCATAGTGCCGGGCGAAAAAGTGGAAATCCTCAAAAACTCTGGGCGCGTAGGTATACACACGTGCACAACCAGACAATGAAATCTATACCACGGTCCTTACAAAACATAAACTTTTGGTTACATCTTATATACATACTATAATCTCCTTGCATGACGCGTAAACATTCTAATTTTGTAAAATTGTTTTCGTAGAATAATGTGATTGTTGCATATGTCCCTATATAGGTAGTGCTTTACCTTTGCCGTGATTACATTTTTTTGTGCGTCGCGTTTGGTGTAGACCATAGGTAATAGAAAACAGGTACAACGAGAGGATTTTAAACAGCTTAATCGATCGGGATATTATGCATTTATAATTATTATAATTTATAAATTATAACAATTTGGTGACTTAAATATCGATCTCAATGATAAAAAATCGGAAACTTTTAAAACTGTCCTTATGGACTCGTTCAATTTAAATACGATAAACGATCCAACAGAATCTACAACGAGGGATGACACCACTATCGATGCAGTATTTTCAAGATATTTGGAAAAAATCGCATCACAAACATACGTCATATCATATTTCAGTTATCACAGGTCTGTAATTTCGTTTATTGAATATGATCAATATAATAGTAATTAAATAGTAATAATTTTCATTTTCATTTATTTTTCACATTTACTTAAATTCATTTACTTATGGATATTTACTTTTGTTTTGAATGGTTCCACTAAAATGTATTTGTAATGTATAATATTTGTTGAAAAAGAAACTTCGTTTCTACAGGGTGTCCCATGACAGCACTCAATTTTTTTTTGTTATTTACACGACATACATTATGACATATTACTATTATATACATACTTACGAGTTACGATATAGCTAACAGCTAAGTGAAGTAACAATTTACAAGGTTTGAAAAGTTAAAATATTTTAACATTAATGTCCACATGTGCCTGAACATGGATTTACACAAATATGACAATTTGATGTGTAGGTATCTGCATACGAGTGAGTACCTACATTTAATGGCCTAACACGCATGACCAAAATGTTTACTATTAGGGTCTTGTTTACGATAACGTTTTTCGCGAAAAATATGGATAATCATTAGTCTGTAATAAAAATATAATAGTATATATCACTTATAAATTTTAAGTCATAACTCTTGTAACTGGACTTAGCTAAACGAATTATTGTTTTCGGCTTTTCAGCTTGAACTCGTGGTGTCATAAGAGCACACATACTTTAGACGTCGTTAACTTGATAGTTGTCGATATATTATGCATGCAGAAGTTTTTGACACGAGTTCACTAACCATTTATTATATTGTTTGAACACAACCAAGGATATTTTACCATGAAATTATATATTATTTGTAATTGCATAGTCAGAGCAGTTCTTGTTTGGGAGGCAACTATCCGTGGTGAAAAAAAGTTAAAAAAAAAACTACAAACCAACAGCATTGTCTGTCATATATTTGTTGGTACACACTTGTTGGTATATTTTGATAACGATACCAGTCTTATCTAGCTAGGTAAGTACTTGATTTCATTGATGTGTAAAATCTGCGAATTCATTAATAGCATTCCATAAAAATTTAACATCTATATACAATAGGAACATTGAAATTAATTATGTAACTACATATAATATGAAATAAGTACTAAGTTTGGCTCATAAATTGTTGATTTCATCGTTCTAACGTTAAAGGACTGGACAGATAGTAACTAGGTGCTGATTAAAGAAATAGAGAACTAGAAAATACCACGAGAACCAAACGGGAACTGCAGATGGCTAGAACCCTAAAATTAATTCTACAAAGCAAGGCACATGACCGTACACTTATCGCCCATTTTTAAGACTTGATGATGAGCTTGAGATGGACACTAATATTAATTAAACTTTTGGAGAATTGACTGACTAAAAAAAACCTGTTGATTGGTTATACATCATAAATCATAATATATAGATAATATATATATAGATAATTAATCATACTATTAGCTACATATACTCAAACATCTTGAGGTATTTCGTTTGTTTTGCGCAATCAGCATTACTATGATGACTGACGAGTATATAGCGTGGTAGTAAATAGCTTAGTAGGTATGAATAATAGTAACCATATAAATAGCTTCTTATATGATATAATATAGATAAAATTAAAAAAAAAATTAACTCAGGTATAGAATTTGTTTTTGATTTTTAGTTACTAATTAGTAATTACTATAATTGGATTGTTAATTGTTATACAAAGTTAAACGTTCGGTTTTTACGATATTAAAGTTTTTAAGCTATCAATGAATATTTTTAAAAATGTCATATTTAACGTAGGTACTCATCTCATACCCCGTTTAAAAATTAGAATATGGTAGAAAGCATAGATGAGTTTCTCACATTTAACTTTGATAGTTGTGGTTAATTCGCTGTTATAAAGGAAACTACACAAAATTGAAAATTTGTTCTGCTGAACGCAAATTCGCTATGTTGTACTTTTGTAAAACTGAGACGACACTTGCGAACGTCAATGATTCAGTCTGCGTATTAAATCCAATTATTTTTCTTCTCGCATTCAAATGCACCTTTGTATTCCATTGTTTCATAATTTCTTGTATTGAAACGTTTTTGAAATGTTCGACAAAACGAAATCGTTAGACGTCAACTATAACAATATATAATATATATAGGTATTATTAATCATTACCTACTGTTTAGGTACTACGACATATGTTTTGGAAAAACTTTAAAATAATGTTTAGGATTTGTTCGTAGTGTTCTTCGTTAAATAGTTTAGAATCTGTTATAACTTTCAAACTCCGTTATTAATACGACCTACCCACGCGGTTAACGACAGGGACACTGCTGAGTCGTTCGATCGATTACGAATGAATGTAATCTTCTGGATTTTGTGTAGGTACACTCTTAAGTAATAACAACTAAGTTTGAGGTGCATTAATTCAAATATTAGAGGGCCATACCAGAAATCCATACCTTAACGGATTCACACGAACAGTGTATTAATAGGTGCATTATTGTTTAGAATATGCAAAGTATAATATTTACCAACGGATAATGTCTGTATAATAATCAGCCTTCATCAGTAGACACTAATGGGCGCATGTAAACTCCACCGATTGCGACCTTTTTAGACCTTTTTTCATGTAAACTCCACCGGTACGTTTTTTTTACCTGAAAAAAAAAATGTAAACTCCACCGGTACATTTTTTTTACCTGAAAAAAAAATGTAAACTCCACCGATACGTATTTTTGACCTGAAAACACGTATAATTATTAATAATAATTAACAATCATTTTTAAAAAAAAATCATATAAAAATCAAATAGCAAAAATAGAAAATTGAAAAATATATAATTATTAATTAACAATAATTTTAAAAAAAAAATCATATAAAAATCAAATAGAAAAAAATAGAAAAATCTATAATTATTAACATTACGTTATAGGTAATACGTTCCTACATAATTTATGTACAGATTTATTATTTATATATATTATATTTAGATACTTATATCTTTTTTTACACAATATTAAAATAAATGATATAATAATAATTAATAGTGATCACTAGTTCGTAGTTAAAAAAATGTTAATTAAAATAAATGAATAAAAAAATAATTACTTAAAGAAAATTTAGGTTTTAAAAAAATTTGTTTGGTTTTAAAATTTGGTTTGATAATGTTTAGATGCAGCTTTGAGGGTGTCTAAAATATAATCTGCAAATTGTGTTAATTTGGAGCTTTCGGGCTTTATAGACATTAATTCTATTGCAAAAAAATTAGAAACATCTTCAGAGTCTAAACGATTTTTACGATATTTTAATTTTTAAGTGAGTTATGGGTATGTAAAGTATTCATATTAAGTATTCATATTAAGTATTCAACGAAAATTTGCTATGTCGTAGGTGTGTAAGACGGAGACAACACATCCGGGTGAGACGTCCTCTTAAGATGAAGTTTAAGATAAGTCAGTCGAAAGTTGATGTGTATACACTATACATATAGTTTTAATCTGTGGATTTTACCATCGGTGGAGTTTACGTGTTTTCAGGTCAAAAATACGTATCGGTGGAGTTTACATTTTTTTTTCAGGTAAAAAAAATGTATCGGTGGAATTTACATGTTATAAATCCAACCCTAAAATCGACTACCTGTAAATCGGTGGAGTTTACAATCGCCCACACTAATATACCTTTTTGAGCCCCTTAAGACAACAAAAGTTCTTTCTACCGATGTACAAGTAAAATAAAAGTATAGGTGCACACTGCAGACATCTCGTCGGTCGCTGTACAGTACATTATTCCAATATGTATATTATCAATTACAAGTTATCAAAATTGTTAACCCTCCATTGATTCGTACAAAATATTTAACTGTCCATGCTAAGTATAATATACCTAAAATTATAAATATTGTTAATTATTAATGATTTTATTGGATTTTATAATGTTTAGTCTTTATATTATTTTGTTAATAGAACATGGTTTCCATTAAAGTCCATAACTTTTATAGGTACCTACTTATTTAGTTTAGTAGTATATGTATATAAGACTACGAAAAGAATAAAGTTGAAACATTATGTTTTTTTTTTTAAATTATACGAAGTATAATATTATATGCACTTATTAAAATAAAAATAAAAATAAAAATAAAAATAATAATAATAATAATCATCGAAATATATTTGCATCTAAACGACACCCTCTTTCCTTCTGGAATAAAAAAATTACCGTCGAACGTGGACGACTTGTGAATGATATTATCATTTAAAATAAACTGTTTCATTCGTCCGATGCTTATATCAAAATTATAGTGATTCAAAATATGACGTTTGCATTATACATAAATCTTTGGAGTTGAAAACAATAAAAATCCCCCCTGTACATATTATCTCTATTTTAAAACATTTATAAAAGGATTGAATGGAAGGCATTTTTTAACTCGAAAACCGTTTTACCTTTTAAGGATTTAATTGTGTACATTTGCTATGGATATTGACGTATTATAGTGCACGTGAGAAATGAGGAATATACGTTCGTTTTATGTTTTGAAAAGAGTAAAAAAAATTGTACGAGATCTACCACGAGCTTCGAATGATTGAATAGAGTGCATTAGCAACGCGTTGGTAATACCTGTAAACCTGTTAAAAGTGAAATGTTTAAAAGTTTGGATTTGGGAAAACGCATTATACAGTTTTCTAGGAAAAGTATGAGGGTGAAAATGTTTCTTAAAAACGTTCTGTGCAGTCATCTATATATGTACGACCGTTTATAACAAATTATAAGCCTACAAGTAAATAAAATGTATATTGTAGTTTTATAATATTGGAGGAGTAAATTTTTCTTTTGTTCAAAAGTTAATATATGGTCCTATTGCCTATACCGTTTTAATAAGATTTTAAAATACACAATTGACAAATTACAGTATTTGTGACGAGACACAAACTGTGGAATTATTGTAATTTACCAGGTGTAGAAATATAGCGATCATAATTCCGGTGTCCACGTAACTTTTGTATTTTATAATTTTTATTTTTCAAGTGATAAATAATTTCTTAAAAATTGCTCACCCAGCTCACGATTCGGTCGTATTACTCAAATGCTCAGGCTTGAATCACTGCAGGAACAAAGGCGCACGGATTCGGTGTCCGTTGGTTTAGCAGATTTATATGTAGTTTGATCGAGGATCGAGTTAATGTCCCGAGACTACTAAAATGTCTGAACAAAAAAAACTGCAACACCTATAGTCTCAAAACTCTTTTTACTTCTCGCTTTTTTAATTTCTTAAGAAAATTAGATCTTATAATATTGTAAGTACCTTTAGTATATTTTATTCATATGTACAAAAAAAATATTATAGTTACTCGTTTGCGTTGCCAATTTCATATTGCTCTAGTCCACCTGCCTAGCTATATCATTTATTATAGTCTGTACATTCAATTTCATTATCAACCCATCCCCATCTTACCATTCAAAAGTCTTGTATACATGTATATGGAATGCCACTAATAGCGTAAATGTATTAAATTAATCAAACCGAAAAAAATTAATAAATTCTAACCATAATATACGGACGCACGTAGGTATATTTTATAAGTTCATTATAAAGGGGACGCTACACGAACATTCGCTGTCTCTCCGCCGCGCATATAATACATTTATAAAAAATAAAGTCGCTTCGTATTTCTATCGTGGAGGGCTATATAGACCGAAATAAGAGTACAATTACTTATCGTCAAGTTTAAACGAGAGAATTTATTCTACGATCGTACTAGGTACAATAATTTATATAATATTTTAATTTCAGAAGTATTACACATAAACCAATGATATTATATTATACCAAATAATAATTTTCGTGCCCTAAAGTTATACATTATTACTATTATCGTCGTTACTGATAACGTATATTTTTGATTTTATCCCAAAATTATGTTGATGGAGACACTCACTGAACAAAGTTTTATTTTTTATAACCCATTGAAAAGACGGATGAGATAAATCTAGTGGTTATATTTAACGATGATCTTTAATGATAGTGTTCAAGTGAGTAAAATAGTCAGTTTGTTAAAATCTGAAGTCATTTTAACATTTTTCCAAGTTTGTTTTGATTGTAATTATACTAATAATACTATACTTAAAGTTGATATCGTACCGGTCGTAATGTAATAAAATAGAATCATTACAATTATTATAATGTTTCCGTATACTCTATGAGGCACATTTTCTTTGTGATAAACTGATGATAATTTGTAGAAGATCTGGTAAAATGTGCACAATATTGTATATTAGTTGTGTATACATAGAATATGTTTATAATAGTCATTTATAATTGCTCGCAATGTATGTTTATAATAAATAAAGTCAAAATAAATACTACCTATCGATTCATTTGATTTAACAATAACTAAAATAAACCTTTATTTTATTTGTGTACTAATTATTAAAAAAAAAAATTTGACTAAAAAAACTTTTTGAAAAATACGAAATAGTTTCAAAATAAAAGTTTAAGTTAAAATAACAAGAATCACAAAAAAATTATGCACACATTATATGTACACACGAATATAATTGACGACGAATAAAAATAAAAATATTACAGTACACAATTATTTTAAGTTTTATGAAAAATAAAATCAATAGAAAACTGAAATTAAATTTATAAATTAATAATTCAAGGAAATAATAACACGTTAACAGCCAGTTTAAATCACAAATTATTGTTATAAAAAAAAACTTCGATTAGTATGCGAAAAACAATACGGTTAGCGTGTTAAAACTAAAATACATTTAAATCGTATCTTTTTTTCTGTTCGCTGCAAAATCTACCAGACGGGAAATATTATTATCATTGTTAGTGCTGTACAACACCGAAAATTATAATTTTAGTAATTATGTTTATCGTAAGGTTAGTAGAAAAATAAAATATACGAGTTTACAGAGAGACAGAGGAAAACTTAATTTTATTTTATTTTTCAACTATTAAAAACACGCGCTTATCTATAACCAAACACGGTATAAATAATAATAATAATATATATATATATATATTCGCTTTAAAGCATATCGTATACGAATTAGGTGTATCTATTTTTGTTATGGGGTATTTTTTTTTTTTTTTTTTGCTCGCAGATGCGACATAACTGTTGCGAATTTTGGACAAACCCCCAAAGGGAGGTGGGACTTGTTGCGCACGCTGAAACGAGAGGAGAAAACACAGAATATTACCCTCTCGGACTGATCCACCCTGAACGGATGCGTAGTGTTCGTAACAACGTAGCACGACGTACCTATATATATAAACGGAAAAGTAGATTTCACTCTGTACAGTATCTCCGTTTGTACCAAACTGGTCGCGCTCTGGGGCACAGGTAAGTGGTGTTCAATATTTTTTTTCTCTCGTCCTTTTCCCCTTTCGTCAATATCATAAGTATTTTTTTTAAAACGAAGTTTTATTTTCTTCTTCAAACGCGGACGGATATTTTTAATTTGAAAAATGTACGACGAATCGCTCAATGCAAATTATAAATGTATAGGTTATGTATTGATTCCGTTTTCAATTAAACGTAATTGTAGAGTCTGATATGTCATGTGTCTAAAATTACGGAGACGTGCGATATTTTTAAAATAATATAATGAATTAATAAAGTTACCAATCGGTATTTACGTAACACAGTGAGACATAGAAAACTATTGCAATGTTTTTTTCTAAAATACGTTTTACTAAAAAAAAAAGAACAAAAAACTAAAATAGTTTAGACATTTTTTTTCGGTCAACTAATAATTTTATTAATAATGAAACATTTTAATAAATATTTACTTTAAATTTAATTCTAGTTTTCTGATAGTAGGTACCTACGATATGATACAAAATACATTTTTAAAATTAATTAATGTATGTGGTTTTCACTGTTTTTCAGAAGCTTTTAATAATATTTTAAAATGTTTAGTGTTTATGAAGTTTTGATTCATGCGTTTGAATTTTTGTTAGGCAAAACGTCAAAAAAGAATTTTTTGATAATTAATATTAATTTATTAAAATTGTATTTCACTAAAATACTAATAATTGTATATTATATTAATGTATATAATGTCAATACGCATACTATTTATATCCTGCTTTGAGATAGAGTTATGTTTTAAAATTATATTTGGCGAACTAAAATTACAGTATTCAGATTAATATTGAAGAAACTAGAAAGCACATAAACACAGAATTATATTTATTTTTCATACAACGTACAGTATGTCAGTATGTTAATATTTACTGTGATAATTATCTCTGGTAAGGGTTTGATACAAATTAAAATAATTTGAGTGCTAAAAATTACTGCAACAAAACATCTAACAAAGACCGAGAGAAGTTTCATTTTTTTCCATAAAAACATTGTTTAACTCGTTCTGTAATTCTGTTTTGTTCATCTCATTATATTATATAGTATTAATTCTTAAATTAATTCAACATTCCATTGTTTTGATTGTAGACTGTAAAACAAGTGTTTTCGCTGCCAATTGTTATCATTGAATGTACTCGAATAGACGTATAGTGTAATGTGAATACCTAAATAACATTTGATGTTTATTATTACAATAAATAAATAGCACAAATAATTTTTTATGCTGAAAGTCTGAAACAAAGACCAAAAATGCCAACGTTCTTTTAGTTTCTGAGTTCTAGAATAATAATAAATTGTAATCGAGTAAAATTGGTATATTTCATAGAAAATTATTCATCCGATTTTTAATATCTTGACTATACCTTATAAAAATTATGGCATTCATTTTTTAAGACTTTTTTTTCAATTAATCTTTGTTTTGCTTCGACAACTATATTGCGCAATAGCATTACACACATTCACTTTATTATAATTATTACCATTATCAATTATGTATTAATGGCATATCGCACTGATGAGTGAAAAATAACAAACTTCATTTTCTATACAAAATTACATAAATAAAGCTAGATAATATACATTGACTATTTTATGCATATATAATAATATCTAAAAATAAGACATCGTAATAATAATAATAATGCTAGTTTATATAACGACAACCGAAATATTTATAATAATAATATTGTAATTTATTTAGACTATGCCAAGGTACCTATAATACCAATGCGTGTAGGTATATATATGTAACCAGTATATGGATATATTATGTATATAGTTTTTTTTTAAAAATTAATGTATGTATTATTTTAATTATCGGGTTTGATCCCAGACTTTCTAATTTGTGTACTTTTTGGGTTCCAATATTCGAATTCCGAGCATTCGATATGTAGTAAGACCTTATTGGGGTGATGCCAAAAGTATGAAATTCTTACGATTCATCATTAGGTCAGTTGATTGATTGTTCCAGAGTTTTTGGTATAAGTATTTTGTTAAATTTGTTTTGTTACGTCAGCACCAGCAATTAACATTTTGAGTTCACACAGACTTCTGTTGTACGACTTCATGAATATCCTCCTCTGTGGTGTTAATCACAACATAATACTTCGGTCCAGGGCATGGTTTTTTGAAACATCTGAATACCGATTTTAACATGGGCAACACCGAATATACTTTTAATATTATAACGCTAAGGTACAATAATTAAATTCTATGCAAAGACTTTACATGTTTGGTGAAGATGTTCAGGTGTTAGGCGTTTGCCTAATTTGTCGGCCGATTTATTACGCTTAAGTACTATATAACAATGTATAATATTATACAATTTATATTATGTAGGCTAAATTAATATTTTTCTTAAAAAAAGGAAAAAAACCATTATATGTTTTAGAATTAGTTGAAAATTTGAAAATGTGTAACGAAAAAAAGTTATCATACAATATTATAATGCTTCAATAATACCAAACATAAATTAGTGCTACAGTATAATATTTATTGTTATATTATCTTATTAATGTGGTCGGAATTTCATCCAATCAATTGCCTTGGCTCATAGTATAATAATTTATACTTTGATGTGGGCAATAACTAACAACTATACTATTAATTTAAAGATAAATCTAAATTTCATATTCAGTATCAGAGTAAATCTATAAATCTACCTATAATAATATGTTTGATTTTATCGAAACGTATGTAGGTACTGATGTACTGTTTAATTGTTTGTAAAAATTTAGGAAATATGTAATTTATATTAATTTACTTTGAAAACTTTGTTAACTTTCCAATATCTTTTTTTATTTTTTTTTATCACCTAAAATGTATATTATTTAAAATCGTACCTTGGAAAATTTTTTTCACAAAGAAACCTTAAACTGAACAGTGAATACACATAATGTATATTATTTTATCCATATTATATTACATTATTCTTTAGACCTATAATCATTGGTAAACTTAAATACCCATACTAAATGCAATTAAAATTGATTATTAAATATTTAAATTTTGAATCCGTTGATCTGTATCAACTCAGCTTTTCAACAATTCGTCCATCTGGTGAAAATAACAGTAATATTATTTCGTGTACGTCGGAATACGATTTTAAACAAATATTTACCAATAGTGTTTGAAGTGGACAACACGCCATATTATTTTTGAAGATTAACTTTGGAACTAATTAACTGTTTTAAAATAAATCAACGAAAATTGTTTATTTTTTTTCTCCAGTGTTGAAATTATTTTTTTACATACATTTTGCTATAATGGATATAATGCGAAACTATTGAAAAATATTATTTGAATTAAAACAAAACAACATTGTTTAAATTGTTAAAAAATAAAGTTCAGGGAAAATGTATTTGTTTTTTCTTAATAGTAACAATGACTTTTTTTATGATGATAACAAAAGAGTTCTACTTCTATACTAAAAATACCAAAATTAATATTAAATGAGGTTAGGTAAGATCTTAAAAACTATCAAAAAATCATATCACATTTTTTTATGAACAACTGGATTTTTATTATTTTTTGATGAATCAGTGGTTTTTTTTATAGTTGATACCCTAAAGTCGTTATAGTTAAAAATAATACTTTGTAATTACTTAAAAGGAATAAAAAAAATAAAGCTTTTTGTTCAATTGCTTTCATTTTCTTTTTAAGATTCATTATTTTACTAAATGGGTAACATTGTTTATATCATAGTGAGTTAAATTAAAGTAATATGTATTTATTTATTCTTTAAAGATTTTTGTGTGATGGTTTTGGTATATAATTAATACAACTTTTAAAAGATCCAAATTGTTTACGTAAAAATTCATAATAATTAAATGTTTACACTTTATAGAAATTATTATATTCATTAGAAATTTCATAATAATTTAATTTATATAGTTTTAAACTGGGAATTATTTCAGTAGAACTTGTACATTTCTTTAAAACACAATGTATACTTTAGATTACGGGAAAATTTGTTTTATGATTCAAAATATGGAAATTAAAAATTCTATTTTATATTATATAGTTTTACATGATAGTGGTGTTATTGTTCTTTCCACCGTGTATTGCAAAATTTTGAACAAATTTAAAATTTGAATTATCAATGTTTGTAATTTTGTATTGATTTACAATGTTTTTCTTTTAATTTTTAAAAATGGGGTTTTTAATGAAATTTACTGTTAGAAAGTTGCTGTCGTTGTGGAGCGTTTGATTTTATGCACCGGAAGGGCATTTATTGTGTGTACAAAAATCTTGTTTTTATTTGTATTTGTTTTTTATTTGGCAACGGACTCTGCTTGAGTTATCTCAGAATTTGATTTACTACGTCCACATAAGCTTAAAAATATTGTTTTATCGTAGGAGTTTAGATGAACGGGTGATCCTAATTTTAGAATTATTCCCTAAAGGGTCAGAGTTATCAGAGACGCCTACGTATATTAACTCTTTTGGAATCCATGTTAGACTTAATGTTCATACTTCTTAATAAGTTCGAGGAATTCAGTTTTTGTAACATTCGTTATTTGGAAATAACTAACGATTACTAATAAATGAAAAGTGGAATTCAAGTTAAACTATTCGTTCTCTCATTTTTCGTTGATTGTACATTTTTCAAAAAGGTGTCTTAAAATATTGCCATATTAGCTTAGTTTTGTAGTGATGGTTGACACAATAGAATAATATATTCTCGCACCATAATGTATACGAATATTATCGTAATTTTCCGAGTGTTGTTATCAAATCCAAATTGATATCAGCAGTTATTATATTGAGGATTTTACTTACCTACTTCAAAAAATGCATTTATACATTTTAAAATAAGTTTTTTGTACGCCTTCCAGAAAATGGCTATGAATGTATTCATAAGTTTATACTCGTTCCAAGAACTTACATGTGTGCTGACTGCTGATCGTATAATATTAAGTAAGTTTTCGGAGAGATAATGGAAACGCATTATTTGCAGTAGTAAACCAGTGGCCTGGGATAGAGGGAAAGTCTGTTTAATGTTAAAATATATCAAGAAAGACAATTAGGTAAATTTTTTTGACACAAGTTTCACAATAATATTAAGGTACAGTTATAATACTTCGAGGATGATTTTGATACGAAGAACAGCCGCGAGGTGTATTGCTTATAACATAATAAAATTAGAGAGAAATATTCTGTGGCTAGGAGTTTAAAATATAAAGTCTGTGGATATAAAGAACCCGATTGTTATTTAAATCAATGTAAATAATATAATTGAACATGTCTAATTTATATCGAGTAAAAACTACAGGTAAATACATTATATTGGTTTTCGTACATTTTTCAACAACTAAAAATAAAAACTACCGACATCTAACCGTTTCATTGAATTGATAATGAATTTGTGTAATTTCCATAGTTTGGTGTTATTGTTTGGCTATAGTTCAATTAACATATTATTATCTACTGTGTTAATAATTAATTATAAAATGGCGTATTTAAAATTTTATTTTGTGTGAAACAAATATCTGATTTACGTACCTATATATAATAAACAAATATTACGTACCAACTATTATATTATTTATATTATAATCTAAAACAGAGGTTATACCTTTTTACATTATTTGGTATACCAAAGCCATATGATTACATAATTTACATTATGATGTTAATTGATTTTTAATTAGATCTCTATTATACATTTTCTGGGCGAGTACTGAATAGTTTATAAAATGATTTTCTATCAAAAATACAATTCACTGCTTATAATGTTTAATTTTCACAAGGTAGGTAATTGCGATCGATTAAATAAATATCCAATTTAAAAACATTTTTCATAATATAATAAATTTCAAAATTGATATTTAGGTTTAAGTCTCAAAAGTATAACTTTTGTATAGTTTCTTTAACCAAATCATTCATGACGTATAATAAATAAAAATACCTTACGTGACATAATATTATACTTATATTGTACAAATATCTTTACAGATTGTATATTTTCAAATATTAATGTAAAAAAATATATATAAGTTGATGTATCTATATATGAGTCCATTTTCTACAACTAAATTGTATGGTTATTAGTAGTTATTACCTAGAAAATGTCAACATTCTACTTAACTTATACTTGAATAACAATTTTGAGAATAATTATAGAAATTTCCGGTGCATTTAAAATATAAATAGTAACTCACTATAATATACTATCAATACTTATGTCTAAAAAAGAACGGTGAAGTATATTATATTTTATTTTGATACTTAAATATTTTATAGTAACATCGTTTTTCTCAAGTAAAACCTTAATCTATGTGCAAAATAGATAATACTCACAGTATTTGTGAGAGTAATGAGAGGGGTATTAAAAAACTATATAGGTATATTATATACTGAAATATTTTTTTTATAGTTTTCATTTGTGTATATCTAAACGTAAAGTAAAAAAAATCCATGGGGGGGGGGGGGGGGGTTATCTACACCACTATGAGGCTCTAAATTTACTTTAATAATCTTGGCGTAAGATAGTGTTATTATTTATTAATTATTACATTTAATTCGAAATGAAAGAGATATAATCACATTTGTAATATGATTCTGTCTGGAAGGTTCAATTTAATAAGCGTTTGTCGTATATTATTTTTTACTTAAATGACCATAAAAAAATGCTAGTCAGGATTTTAGAAATGTCATAAACACATTGTTATATAATGGTGCGATGGATACTGTTGTACATGGTAAATGATACTAAGAGTTGAACAATTATTTAAAAACATAAACAAATTATTTCACCTCACTACAGTTAAAATATTATATTCAAATCAAAATTTAAATGATATTTTGTGCATTGTACATTTCACCGTGTTTTTGCTATTTTCCCGTAGCTCATACTATACATATTAATTTAGTAGTTATGTTGTTTCCAATAAATTCAAAAGTTATTTGTACTTAAAAATTTAAATTATGGCAGACTTAGTTTTATTTTAATTGAACACTAAAATTTATTTTTAATCACCTATACTTAATACACGAGTAACGAGTGTATAATTTTTACTATGATTTATGATTAACGACTAAGGGTGGTTTCAAAGTAAATTATTAAGGTCATTAAAATGTATATAATATGATAATTTTAAACAACTAATCAACTAGTTTTTATATCTTATGTGTAGTAAAAATAAAATATCTCAGACGTTTTATACGAGGGTAAATTTGGTATTATAATAATATGCATGCCTTTACCTAGCTGCAGCTTATTAGAGGTCCAACAAAATATTCAAACGTTTAGCCCGGAAATATCATTCCACAAATACCCAACAGATGTTTGTTTTTAATAAACTGTTTTGGTGGGTATTCATTATTTACTCGAACACTTGGTGAGATTTTTCATTCTATTTTCTGGATTACGTGATGTGATCATTTTTTGAATTTTAGATCCATCTTGTGTCATAATAATAAATGCATTTGATGATGAAAAAAATTCACGAAAACTGCGGTTTTCTTCTATTATTAAATATGATGCAATCAACAATGTAAATAGTTTAACTATTGTTTTTGTGTTTATATTTTTTATGTGTATTTTGAGCTCATCCAATTCTTTCAATTGTCCATTCATATAAATGTTTTCATTAATTATTTTTCGTAAAATTATGCAAATCAAATAAGCCACAAAAATCGTTGGTAATAAATATTATAACGTTGAAGTACTTGAGATGTATAAAGAGATATATTGAGATGTATTCATTGAAATTAACATTGTACATTATTATTCCCATTACATGTACAAATCAGTAATTTTCAATAATCCATCTTCCGAATCTGATTCACAAGGTAGGAACTTACTGAAGTTATTTTAAAACTATGGGAATATACACGTTATTCCATTTTCAAACTTTTTAAGTCGATTGTTGCTTGCTGTTGTTTAAACCTTTTTCGCCTAACGGAACTTAAAAGTCCAAAATAATTTGGTATAAAATGATATACAACAGTTATGGTCAAACCTAACCTGCCGGGACTTCATAGTCCCATACAGTATCAGGAAAACAAATACAATGGAGTATGGAAGTAAACTATATTATAACTCTATTATTACCGTTGTTGATTTTTTTTTTTTTTGCTGAATATAACGAAAAATAAAAATAAATGTGTATTATTTGAATCATTAAAAATAATGTGTTTAATTTCATTTCTTTTATATGCATAAAACAATAATGAAGTATCGTTATTTTGATCCTTAAATTTCTTAGGTAGTTCATATGTAGAAAAAAAATTAACCTAACTTCCTGAGTCCTGACGGGGATTTTGAGTCCAGACCATGGATGGGGACTACAAAAGTATATTTTTTTTTCAAATTCGTTCTAAAATAACTAATTTAAAAAATAATAAGAAAAAAACATACATTTACAAAGTTTTTCAAGCTATACGCAGGAAAGGGTTAAGGTTTAACTCATGATTACACCGAAACAGCTGCTGCAGTGGCGGCCATAACTGTTTTATATCAAGACACATATTATTTTCATTACGACTACAATTTCCTCACCAGCACAAAACTCTATGCTTAAGATCGGTTCTGAGCGAAGTAATAAATCTATTGCCTATGATGTGTGTTTTTTGATTATTATTAATTCATTTACTTTTCTGAGCGGTTTTTTTTTTGTGTCTATCATCACTTTTTGGAGCAGTAAAATGGTTAAACCTTCAACTCTGGTAGCCAATTGGATCTAATTATTACTCTGAGGGTCAACCATTTCCCGTAATTTTTTTTAATAAGTGGAAAAAGCCAACAAAAAATAATTACTTACATGTAAAACGGGAGCGTATTTTATGCAACACCTATTTTTTACAACATTTTTTTGGAATTCTAAAAAATTGTTTATTGTATAAACTTAAATTATTTCATCAAAGTGTTTATAATGTAAATGTAATTTGTATAGTGCACATTATGTATATGTATTATGTACCTATACATTTAAACAAATAAACTATACTCAATATTGTAAACAACGGTGTTATATGCATACAAACTTTATTATCATTAGTGATCTGTAAAATAGCAATTTCATGTTAAATTTGCATAAATATATTTATATATCGTTATTCATGAATATTACAAAGTTATAAAAGATATTTCAGATTAAGACTTGGAGTATTTATGGTGCAGCTATTGATAATATCACTTGATCCGGAAATAAACTTTTAATTTCAAAATGTGCGTTTATTATAATTTATAGTTATTATAATATTTATAACTAATTCGATTGTACTCATCAAATTACCATGTAAATTACACAATTGATAAATTCTCTCCTACAAGACGTATATTTCAAGCAAATTTTTTTAGCATTTTCTTCTAATACGATAAGTCAACTAGGGGTTCTAAACTACGACACACGGGCCACTTCTGATCCGCGAGTACGTTTTGACTGGTCCACTAACTGAAAAGAATAATCCAAAAATACACAATTATCATACTATAGGAATTATATTTTTATGTACCTATTGAACTTTAATAAGTCGGTACAACAGACAATATACCCCTACGTTTAATATAACAACAATTTAATACGTATTTAAAGTACACGGGAAAAATACTCTATATTTAAATGTTTCTTGTTGTATCTGGAAACAATTAAAGTTATAAAATATATTAGTTGCTCATTATAAACCTAACTTTTATTCCACGCCCAAAATGTAATTTGCTACAATAAATAAACCGGAAACCCGCGGACGATAGATTCGTAGATTTCTCGCAGAGACGTTTGCTGAATATTAGAGTGACGTGAATATCGAAAGCACAGGCATTTACGACTACCTATTCTATTATTAATTTCCTCTAACAGGCAGCATTTATCGATCGTGCAGGGCAGCTATATCCAAAATCGATGTATAATATTTTCTAATATAATGTATTTTGCACTTGATTTGAGTTTAACGTTTAAACCGCATTTTATTTTTGAGAGTACCTGGGTACATTGATTACGCTTGCATATTATAATATAAGCTAAGCACGTGAATATGTAATATTATTGTGTTCGTACAATATAATAAATCGGTAATACCTTAGCACTATACCGAATCGGGCTCCGCGGACGTTTGTCCGCATTATTTCCGCGTGCTAGTAATACAGGTGGTCGTATGGTATTAAATCAATTTCGGAGGGAATATTATTGTGTATTGTTAAACGCCATACGCTGATTAATCGCGAAGACCGCCTACGGTAAACGTTCTGTAAATGCATCGGAATTGTATCGCACAGATATGTACACCGATACGTGTTACATTAACATAAGATAAATGAACGAGTCGGTATATGGTAGGTATATATAGGTAGGTACACCGCCGTACACGCGATTTCAGTTACCGAATTTGGACGTTTTAAGTGCAGGATATTACAATGATTATACCTACCCGAATGTGTTATTGACGACAATATAAACTATATAGAAGGGATTCCATCTACAAACGATTATTCGCACGCCACTCGTCGAATACGCAACGCGCCTGGCAGGCGAAATTTTATTTTTGTAATTCAAATAGGAATAATAGTTGAGAATTAAATTGTTTGCCCAAATATTTAGATTATAATTTTCTAGAGCTGATAATATGATTTCCAAAATATTTTGGTTTTTTTTCCGAGCAGTTTTCCTTGAGTAGTTAAATATATTGAAAATACACAGCCTCACAACTTTTTGAGTAACCAAAACATTTGGTGGTAATTGTCAAAATCACAAAAATTTGAAATGTATTATTAATAAAATTACCGATAAACTTTTCGAACAGTTACTACTCTCAGTGTTGAAGATCGAATCACTTGTACAGCTCCTAAAAAAAAATTCCATTGGACACAAAATATAAAAAAAAACACAACAACTTAAAACCTACAATTGGTACATTCCTCGTTTCACTTATAGAATCTAAATATATTGAAACTTTTAATCAAAATTCTCCCACGATTATTTATGACCCAGAAAAGAGCCTGATGAATTATTGAATTTGTTTTCAAAACTACAAACCTTTCACTCTAAATATTCGGATTTTTTACATAAAAAATTAACATTATTTTACATATTCTGTCGATACAGTTCTATATAAACACAGACCACAGTTGGACAGATATTTAGTCGGCAGTTGCACATATAATAATGTTTGACCTAATTCAAAGTGTGCAGTACGAATAAAATATATATTTTAGCTCAGGTTCCGAGCACCATATTATGATACCCAGTGTCGCCAAAGTCCAAAATTTTACCTATGTCATTAGACAGTAATAGACACCCCCACATAAAATTTTTACACACGCCTATTTCTTATAATTTACCTTACCATACACCAATAAGTATAGTTTTTATGTTGTCTATTAAACAAATTTTCATAAAATAACTATTGAACGACAAAGGTGATCCCCTACCTACTAAAATCACCTATGACAATTGTCACAGGTAAACATATATTTTAGTGCCACTGAATTGATACGTACGGCTATAATACCAATAATAATTGTAATCGTGCGGCGCATGTTATTGTTATTATTATTATGATTATTGTGTTGTTATAGTAGTGAATATGTAATATAGGCTTGTGAGGAGTAGCACAATCACTTAGTTCAGACGTATATAAATTTATGGTTTGTATATGATATGATATATTAATATTATTATTAACATGTTTCTTGGTTGCGACTGTTGTGGGACAGAATAGTATTTACGACTTTTTGGGGCATCGCTTAGTAGGTAATGTAACAAACGTTTAATCGAAACGGATAATAATATAATAGATTTATTACAGTTATTGTAAAATTTGAGTAACAATTTTGTATGTTGGTCCGACACTATTCATTATCTGTTCTATTACTTATTAGTACATGTGAATTTTGAAAATCTTTAATTGCAGTTCAGTGTTCACTATAATAACCATACGTAGGTTAGGTTAGGTACCTATATCAATAAATATATGATGTACTTAAAATTTGAATACGAACAGAATTTTTCTATTACATATTTTGTTAATCAATTAAATTTATTGGTAACATTTTTAAATACACTCAATATAGGTATGCTTTACATTAGTAAATTAATTTATTAAGAAACAAATTATTTCTTAAACCTAGTAATAATAATTAAATTTAAATTCAACATATTATTATTATTATTTTTTGATGTAATAGTATTACCTAAGTATAAGATGGAACCAAAATTGATGACAATTTGTGAATAATAAAAGTTAGGTCTAGTTCTGAACTTCACAGGACCAGTATTATTGGAACTTACATTTTTTTTTTTTTATAAAATATATTTGAGAAAACTTTTTGACTCATAAATAAATTACGTTTCTTCAAAATGTTAAGACATAATTCACGGATTTCTCAACTCTAATTTATTTTTCATCTGGTGGACATGTTTATTATTCTACTTTTACAAATTGGGTTTTCACTCCATCTAAAATTGGTAATCACAGTTATATTTGAAATCCCAAAGAATGAAGAAAACTGTTTTTTTTTTTTTTTTTAAGGATGTGTCACATAACTGAGATTTAAACATAATTATTTATTTTGTCTAACTTCGGTAACTATAACGGTACATGATTTTATAAATTATGAACGATGAAAGTTCTACTAAGGACACTAAAGACAATATTATATTATGGACTATCATGGATGTTGAATTTGAGGTACCATCGTCCATTAGATGGTTATTTCTTAATCGTGGGGTTTGAAATCGATTGGTTTGCGATGGTGTTTATTTGTTTCTCTTAAATTTTGTTGGCAAATACATTTTCGTCTGGTAGTATGCTCCTTTCCTTTGTAACATTCTTTCGTGGACTCAAACACAGACGGTACCTACCACCTATACTTTCGAGTCGAGAACATTTCACTCTATGGTATTGCCGGAAAAACTGCCAATTAACGGTAACACGCGGGAGAACTGAATTTAAAAAAAAAATATATCGATTTTTAAATTAGTCTACAGACTTGATTTTTTATTTTCATAAGATTACTTGCTTTCATATTTTATAGGCTTTTAATTTTTCACTATGATTTCCTAATGCAATTTTTGACCTCTAAATAAATTTAAAATGATTTTTATTTGATGAATATAAACAAATTTAAATATGCGTGTATCAAATTTTTAAAAGTTTAAAAGAACCTATTTTTTAGGTATACTTGAGTAAAATTAATTTTATTTTAAGCAATTAACTTATTTAGATTTTTTCTCAAAATATACGTGTCTGTATAGCGTATATATATATGTATATACCAAACATCAAATAATACTTTACACTATTTTAATTAAATTTGAACATAAATTATTGCAGTCAACGAGAAAACTTCATATTTTCATTCGTCAGTCTTGTGGTTTTCGCAATTATAGTGGTTTTTGATTTATGTCAAAAAAAAATGGTGGGAAATTTTCGAATTAAATAATATAATGTATACATTATGTGCGTTTTAAAATGTAGATTATTATATTTTCGAGGTATATAAAAATATATAGGTACTGTATTATATACCAACATAATAAATTTAAACTATCTGCTAGTTTATAAAAAATACTTAAAATAAAAAATATATTTTTACGTTTACGTTAAAATAGGAAAGAAATTCAATAACAATACTACTATATACTATATTATACTACCTTGAGCTAATGTCCGTATTTCTCTAAAGTTCATTTTGTGGTTTTCTATAAATTAAAAAAATAAATACTAGATTACAATAGTCATCAAAGTATTCACGAATAGTAGGATTTAAAATTGTTTAGACATTCTGATAAAATTAGGTACCATTTTTATACCAAAATTTAAATATCGAAGAATAATAAAAAAAAACTACAAACAACGATTTTTTTGACCTTTATGATGGCAAACGAGATGTCTCGTCTTTAGTTATTTCGTTTAAAAACATGTAATGTGTGCGTATCATGAAATCTAATAAAAATGTGTGTGTATCTACTGCAAACCCAATAAATATCTATGCGAATCGGCTAGATAATTTGAACAAATTACTGCAATCATGTTGTACGCGCATCCGTATGGTGTATAATATAATGTATACTATAATATTATGTATGTTTTAAAATTTAGATTATTATAGTTTCGAAGTGTATACAAATAAATATAGGCACTGTTGTACATAGTAAATTTAAACTTTATGCTCGTTTATAAAAATTAATTAATTATATATTTACGAATAGTTTACGTTTAAAACATAAAGACATGCATTATACTAGAATAATACTTGATGAGACATAGAAACAAACAATAATAATAATCTGTATGTAAATTGAGGTACTTCAACATTTTCAAATTAAAAAACAAAAATAAGACAGAAATTCAATAACAATATTACTATTTATTTTATTTTTATTTATTCTTCAAGAAGATAATGGGCCCATTGAACATGTTACTATTATACCTCGAAGATTATTTTTATCTTGAGCTTATATCCGTATACCTCTAACGTTCTTTTGTAAATTTCTATAAATTAAAAAATTAAACACTTGAGTATAAGACGTTATCAAAGTATTGACGAATAGTAGCATTTAAAATTGTTTAGACATTCCTTCTAAACGAGATGTCTCGTTTTTAGTTATTTCGTTTAAAAACATGTAATATGTGCGTACCGTCATAAAATTTAATAAAAATGTGTGTGTGTATCCACTGCGAATCGGCTAGATAATTTGAACAAATTACTGCAATCATGTTGTACGCACATCCATGGCGCGTGTAATATAGTATGTATATTATTTTTGTTGTTCAGTGGAAGTCCCTCTCATATTATTTAATAGCCGAAATTTTCTATTGGCCGTCGCGTTATATATATTGACCTCCGCCGTAAATATAGCTAATAAATTTTGACACGCGAATTACGACTTACGGAAGATTCGGTAAGCCGCAGAATATCACTTAACGTGAATCATATTAAATTGCAGATTCCTTAGTTCCGCTAAAATAACATATAAAATATACTCGGAATTACTTAATAAAAACAACAATTTATATGTTTTTATCGTACACAAAACAAAACATCTTAATAAAAAATATTTTTATAAGTTGATTCGATATAGTCCAGGTACCTGCATTATATTTTAAAAATATGATACCTACCGTTCACTTTTTTTGTATTTATACATACTTATAACTTGACAATAATTATACTGATTTTATGACAGTCTAAACTCGTACAAATAATATTACAAAGTCTGTCAAGGAAAAGTAACATTCATATCAAAATAATTATCTTCTTTAATGTAGACATAATAACAATGTTTATTAACATTCCGTTTTTTTTCGATATAATATACATATATATTATTATGATTGACAATTTATTAATAAAAACTGATTAGCAGGTTCACACTTAAATGCTAAAGATATGTAGGACCTACCTACCTACTGAATATCACTAAGAACGTTTTGATTTAGTTTGTATAACTAGTCGGTGTTATTATATCGTATCCTTAAAAAATATAATAACATTTATAAACATGTATTTTTTGTCAGTCCATCAAATTAGTGTAATATTACAGAAAGAACAATAACATAAAATAATAGAATATTAAATTTCATTACACGATTTCAATGTAATATTAGGGGAGAAGCATATTATTAAATTATAATTTATAACACTATTCCTTGAACAAAAAAAAAAAAATGTCTCAACTGTGAACCATCATGATAAATATATATATTTAAAAAAAACAATTGATAAAAAAAAGTCTTTGTTAATGATATCTGGAGCTATTGTCATGTTTGTTTGTACAAAAGTTTCAAAAGTTTAAAACGAATTGGCCATCGATACTTGCTATATACACACCACCGTAGGTACCTACTATACACTTATAATAATGTTTGAACTTAATGATGCAATTGTTTTGCTGCTACAGATCGATATAATAATAATAAAAAAAGAAACTTAAAGAGATTTAAAAACGATGATATTATTGCTTAGCTATACTGTTATATATTTACATTGTTACCAATAGTATTTGTGGTTATGATATCGTCCACGACTTATATTTAGTAGCTATTTCTTTATTTATTTCTTTCTTTATTTTTCTTTTTATTAAAAACATATATAGTAGATAATACATTATACATTTTAATTTTTAATTATCTTCTATAAGACATGCATGCGAAATACCTATTAAAAAGTGAAGTGTTAAACAGATTTATACTCTCAAAATCTCAACAGGTGTTCATTAATTACTTAGACACTTAGTTAAGACTTGCGGCGAGTATATGGGACTGCTGTAATAGGCCAGCATGACTTCTTAATGTTATATAAGATGTTCGAAGCAATTTAAAATATGTATTTGATATAATATAAACACCTGATGTAACTATTATATTATAAACCTGCAGAAACAAATACTTAAATATAATTTTTTTTTTGTAAGCTAATTGCAAGTATAAAATAATAAATTTTTGTTGTACAACATAACTCGGCTCATCCTAACTTATATTCAGAATTCGTGTAAAATAACAATTAGGCCGTGTTTGTCTTCATAAATATCTGTTGAGACGCAAATTTAAACCGACCAATTCCGATAAGCTGAAGGTTTTTTTTAAGCTTTTAAAACGATTGAATAATATTCCGTAGGTCGTAACTACGTAGTCGCGTACCCTTTTGATATTAATGTGTTGCTTTAAATTCTTAATTAAAAGTGAAGCGATAGAAGACCAGTTTTTTTTTTATTAATTGAAGTACAATTTTATTTTTTCGATGGTAGTATGGTAAAAAATATTGTGTTGAAATATAAACGCAATGTATCAACAAAGTGACTGTGATAAACATGGTTGTTATGATTCTAAAATGGGAAGTTCTATAAATCTTAACTATAAATATACAGTAAAAAGAGTATTTTATCTCAACTACGCTGCAATTTGTTTAGAAAATAATAACTTTGAGAAGTACGTAATTACAAAGTAAACGTATGCTACTTGTTCAACTAGATCTTATCAATTTTAAAGTATCATATTAAAATATTATAACATAACTCAGTTTTTAAAATTATGTTTCAATTAATAATATTTCACGTGACATCATTTCGAGTAGAATAATTACTGAAACACAACACCGACATAACATAAAATTGTAATGAAACACCGAATTACCGGAACGTATAATTAAAATATAATTAGCGTGTCAAAATATAAAAATATTTGCTAAATAATGTAAAAAAAAAAATGTTGAATGATAACAAAATGAAAATACAAATAGGATCATTAATAGGTAAAATGAAATAAAATAAAAACGTTAAACAAGAATGAATAAATCAGAAAACATTGATTTGTTATAAATCTTCGGTAGCGTTTTTCGTGTGGGGAGGAGAACTTATAGTGGGCAATGGCCACAGTTACATTTTCAAAGGCTTATTACTTATTGGGCCTACTACGATTGCATATCCTTATAAAAAAGGTTGAGTAAATAATATATATTATGTCATGCTTTAATACACATCCTACACATAAAAAAAATAACTCAGTAGTTTTTAGTTTGGTTGACTTTTGTCGTAGGTATTATATTTCTCAGTGGCGTAGCCAGAGGGGCCGAGTGGGCGAAACACTCCGCCAAATCCAAAGAAACTTATAATATTTTATAGTATAGGCCAAAATATGGGCGATAATACCGAGTTCTACTTAGTTAGGACATTATAGGATTGTCATGGGGTAGGCCGAGGGTGGTATATTTAAAAAAACAAAAACCGCGGGAGTAACAAACATATTTTATATTATTTGTAAAAGTGCTGGTCAAAATGTTTCTCTCGTCTAGTAAAACTTGAAACGACGCTACTGTCATAAATATTTCACATATTATATTATTCCAATATTAAACACAAACAAAAACATTATAATAATATTGTCTTTGATAATAGGAACCGTTCCCTTGGAAAACAAAACAATTTTTCTGAAATGTCCTGCGGAAAATCGTGGTCTGTACTTGTCGTCAGTCGAGATATCCGTCTCAGATTTTGGATACTTCGATCAATATAGTCGTTAAATATATACTTGCTTTATTTATCCGGACACAAGGCCGTATAACCCGATTTTATTGTTCGAGCTACCGATTTATTGCCTTCATATGTCAAGTCGAAAAGAGAGATTTTCCCGGCGTCTGCAGGTCGTCGCCGGAAGAGTGTTTCCGTAAGCTTTTAATTGCTTTTTTATTCCATATAATACGGTATCATGTGCGTCGTTCATGTATTTTTGCCTCCGACTGGATTATAATATTATATAGTTATTGAAAGTCATGTACGACATTTTATATATTGTTTGCAGCACATGGCGTGCTTTATATACGTCTCGTAAACGCGTACTACACAGACGTGTAGTCTGGTGCTGGTGTCAGCGGAAGTCCTCTTGAATTCGATAATGTTCCGTATAATATTTTTAATTTTTCAATCGTTCCGAAGAACATTTTTCGCTATTACGTTGCTTTTTTTTTTTAATCCACTATTGTTGCTCATATGCGAGACGAGAGCTTCAACTATAGACGAACGCAAATAACCGCGTGATAGGTATATGCAGGGGCTGATTTTTAAATTTATCGTAAGCCAATATAATATTATTATCTTCTTATCCGCGGCCGTTATACGATTTTATTTTTTAATTTTTTTTCAACGTTGCAGAAGTGCGTCATACTGTTTTGCATTTTTTTCATAATTATTTAAATAGTTTTACACACTTTTACCCTTGTATAAAAGTCGAAACAAAAGATAAAATTGTTTGTCGTCTGTTTCGCCTGCACGACGACAACGAAACATCAGCGAGAACCATATTATCCTACCTACGCAACTCATAATATAATATTCATAATCATGATAATAATAATATAATAATCATAGTTAACACTATATAATTGTGGTGACACCGATGATATCAGCTGCTCTAAGATCCGCAGGTATTATATATTTTTATCAATATAAATACCGATTTCCGATCCTGCGCCGGATGTAATCGATGAGGTTAGATGGAAAGAATAATATGTGTTTTGGAGTATAAAAAATAACAATTTGTATACGTATATAATAACGATCCAACGGGGTCGAGTGGAATGCATCGAAATAAAGTTAACGCTCATGACTATATACAATACATAAGGCGTACGTCGTCGTCTTTATTTGGTTTTCACTGCATTCGATTATATTCTACTCCAAACGCCATTATTTGCTGTACAAAAACAAACACAATATATGGTATTATGTTGTGCAGCACTGCACCGACGCGGAAACGTATGTGATGTCTGACGGAATCTATCGTTCGATACCTTATACCCTCGACGAGAAATCGCAAGTCAGCACTGTGCTGAATAATAATTATTTAAATTTATTTAATATTATATTGTATTTGGTATTGTTTGCGAAATGTTACGTTTTCGTCGGTGGCAAATGTGCAACCTATTTAGCTCATGATCGAATGCCCCTAAAAGTCACTGTAACTGTCCACCGGTGATTATTAATTAACTGCTGCACATAATTTATATACCTAACATTTTTGTTCGTACGTTGCATCCCCAAAAAGGGTACAATCTAGTGGCACCCGGTATATTTGAAAGTCTTCTTATTTTTAGTATACACTGTGCTTGCTTATTAAAAACAATAAGTAAATTACCTACCTAGGTATATTATAATCGTATAATTCGTTATTAATTGTATTATTATTATTTAAAACAGTTAGTATTGTATGCGTCATAAATGCAATATGAAAATGTTTATATGCCACACCAATCGTCGGCCATTCCACCCATCGGGGCTATTCGATATGGAATCGAATCGTTATGGAATAGGTGGATATGTATTTCGTCCGGGACTGTAACGATTTGTGAAAAAAATTCACTGGAATTCAAAAAATGTCTGGTATGCAACTATACATAGTCTGTCTCACGAGCTGCTGTCGCAGTATACCTATCTTGTACACCTATGTCGTATAAATGTATAATTAGTGCGAGTAACGGTTCTCGCCGAAACATAATTACCGTACCCTCGTCGACATCACACAATCCCGTCTGAACACTTTGTGGATCTCGACAAACTGTTCCTGTAACATAAATAGGATGAACGATATAAGTTGCCGCACGAGACGTGGAGCGTTAATAGTTTCCATGCGCAAAAGCTACACGAAAATAATATACTCCCACCTGTAAGCAATTATAATATTTCATTATCTGTGTGACGTTAATCGACAAGGCGCTTATCATTTTGTCTCGACAGTAAAAGTTTTTTTTTTTTTTTTACACAAAATGTATGACTAAAAGTGATTTTCCGTTTTCACTAATCGCGTAGGTAGGCTGCAGTAGGTAATCCATTTTTATAAAATATGTAGGTTAGTATTCAGTATGGTATTTATTGACTTACTTATTAATAATGTACCGAGTTCAAAAAAAGGGACTGTCCATACCAAGTCCAGGACGTAAATAGTCTGATATAGTTGTACATGGTTAAGATTATAATGTTATGCGCGCCTTTACAGAAAGTAATGCATTTGGTCTTATCTCCTTAAAGGAACTTGCATAACTTATACATAACCTGTTATTTTTCGTGCGGGAACTTACCAAACCCCTAAAGGACACCCCGGGTAGTATAGTACATACTTGTGCATAATTTATTTATTTATTTATTATAAAATAATACGAAACATACATAATATAATGATAAGGCGGAACGGAAAGTAATTTTTTAGTCACGTGAGCCTTATCCATACGTTTGTGTGTGTTCGTACATATCTTCGTACACATCTTCGTACACTCTGTCTACTATAAAACCTGCCCTAAAAAAAAAAAAAAAAAAATCATCCTTATTTCGTTATCTAACCGAAACGGAGAAGTATTTCGAAGATAATGTCTGTTTCTGTAAGCTTATGGAGTGTTACGCATAAATCGCACGTAATATACGAACTGCGTGTAACGAGCACTACGCATATGATTTAAAAAAAAATAATAACATCTTATCAATGAAATTTTGTTCTAATATGAAATGCATTTAAACCGAAAAAGAGGAAAGAATTAAATGTGCACGTATGAAACGATTATGCAACTGTAATAATAGGTAAGTACGTGTATGTAATCGAAAACTCAAATTTGAATTTCCAATTGCATAGGTATAGGCGCAACAAAAAACTTGTTACTCAAAACACACGGATTTTTTAATTATTTTTAATTTTTCGGGATGCTACAAAACTTTTAGAAATAACCAACTTATAAATTCGTATAAAAGTTGATGAATTTGAAAAAATACGTATGACGTATAGTATTATGATTATTGATTTTAAAATTGTTTTAAATATTTGATTTGATGTATCAACGGATGTTCGCCTTAAGTCATCTTAAACTTTTATCTACCTATATTCGCTGTTTGCCAAACATAAATTTTTATCTAACCCACATTATACAGGAATTAAGTGCCTACTTTTTTATTAAGACGAAACTTTCTTTTTTATTCGGCACTCCGGAAATCTTTCTTTTAAAATAATAATTTTAAAGATTAGAGAGGATCCTTCTGAGGTAGGTACTCCAACCAAGTAGGTACTTCATTGAATACAATTTTTTTATTATATTACACCGATGTATTACTATATACTTAAGGGTTGTTACAATTATTTATTTATTTACATTTCTAATGAGGTTTCAAAGTTGTTCTCATTTTTCCGTTCAAAGGATAACGACTTAAATTTAAGATTGTTCTGATCAGTATACTAACCCCTATCATAAATTTCAGTCAAAAATAGTCGGCATGCTGTGGATCTTTTTTCAGCTTTGTTCTTAAAATATTCATATAGCAAATAAAGTAGAATTTAAAAAAATGTTTTTGATTGCTGGGTTCCCTAAGATACGACTCTAAGCGAGATTTACTAATGTAGAGTTTTAGACTTTTGAGCTGAAATGCAATCAAAAAATATCGATAGGTAGTCATTAACCAAATATATAATATATTAATGTACCTACTTTGTACAATGTAAATGTATGATATACCTAATGAGTTTTCTACTTTTTTTGACACATAATTTTGTCAATCGATAGACGAAATATATTTCAGTGAAATACCTATACATTAAATTTCATATATTTCAAACATCTATTTGATTTAAAAATTTAGGTAGGTACTATACGAAGAGACGTTTTCTCTCGAGTTTCCATTAAATGTATATTAGGTTTTACCTAGGTACTGTAAAAGATTTAATTCGAGTGAAAACGAAATATTATATTATTAATATGGTTTTGAAAACGAAGGACACTGCAGGATGTCGATGAGTATGTACCGGACAGGTATTTACGTTCGGCTCAGCTACGATTATTTTGTCTCTTCCATTTCAATCACTATAGGTAGGTATTTACTGCACGTCGTCTCGAACACAGAAATCCAACTCTCGTGTTACCTATACCATAATATCTCAATCCAGCACGTTCAGGACTCGGCTAATACTACGGTAAACTTTTAAGAAGAAAATAACATATCGTATCGAAATCTTCTATGGATTGCGTTACGTACGGTTCAAATTTAGTGTTTTCGCGGAGCTCATATTATATACTGTTTTTCCACAAATAGATTATTTTATCGATCGAATTTTTAGTTAAAACCGTTATTACAGGTAGGTAGGTACTTATGTTCTTTCGAAAAATAATGCTTCCAATCCTGTAACCACGGCAAAATAAAAAAAAAACAATAAAACCAAAATTAAATGATACGGAATATAGTTCTGCAGGAATCGGTGTTGTTCGGCAACTTTCCAATCAAAACGATTATTATAGATATTATTGACAAAGCGAACAAAATTACCGTATTATTAAACAGTAGGCGGGTATTCCAAATCCGCGGATTTTATTTAGTCAGCCAGATATAAGCTATCGCGAGTAACTGAAAAAAAAATTTGCATAGAACAAAAAAACGAATTCCATGTTTTTCTAAATCGTTTTTTAATTTCTACATCGCAGGGTTATCCGTTAGATATTACGCTTGTTAAATATTCTATATAAATCGCAACCGCGGTGTGTTATTTCAAAACGATCGGTAAACAATTATTTATAGGTTTTGTATGTACACACGTTTTTCATTTTAGAGCCCTACTGAAGCGAGATGTACATACGTATATTTATTTCACAATAATGAGTGAAATTCGCATTGTTTTTCCGTCGTCAATTTTTTGGACGGTGCACATCGGGCTCGTGTATTGATTTCTGAGAAAAATCACTAATCTTTACCGATACGATAGGTTTCTGGGCGGTTTTGTGAGTCTTATTGTACCTACTAATAAGAGAAATAATTTCATTTCGACTTACTTTCCGCAGAATCCATTGAACTGCTCAATATATCCATGGTTTAAGTTTGTTGTTAATAATAAGTTGAATAGTAATTTAACTCTAAAGCTCATTATATTATTATGTACGTCATAATATAAATGGATTTGATTAAACTGAATGGACCTAGTTTAGAATTCGCTAATAGCATAATTGAATGCTACGTTCACTGTTCAGTGTTCTGCAGTCATAATAATTATTATTCTATTCAATTATAAATTATAATATCATTACTACCACGAGAAACCTGCGAAATTTAATATTAATGTGCACTTTGTGTTAAAAGTAGGTACATTTAAAATAATTTGTATTAATATTATTTAACAATAGTACATATAAGTACCAAAATATAAATATATCGTAATATTATTTTATTAATTTAAAAAAAAAATTCAAAAATGAAAAGCCATATAGTGCTAAAAATGAGTTAGAAAAATATCGTTAATAACTAACTGACATAATATTATTATGATAACTAAATATGTATAAACTATATCGTAGAAATAATTTATACACAGTCACGTAGTATGAGCTGCATGACTGTATTGTTTTAGAAAAAAATTGTTTTAAAATATTATATTTCACATAAAATCAAACAAATTTGGTCCGACCTTACATCGTTTATTTTACCAGTAATTTTTAAACCGAGATCAAACAAAATATCAATGAACTATGTGTGTTTGTAATATGTTTAACTAATGTTGAAACAACTAACACTTGATTGCTTTTGAACCAAGATCGATGATTAGTGAATCCGTTCCTAATTACACATTTAACCTAAGCTAAACACTTGTATTATATTTGATTTAATGAAGATCGTATATTGTGTGAGAGACCCAATCAATTCGAATACAGGTGTGGCAATGCGGTAAACGTGTCAATTATTGGTAATCATGCATTTACCACAACAATAGCGATTGTTAAATCATATTATCGATTAATTGAAAGGCTTCCAGCAAAAATCAGACATGTCAACTTTTTTGGAAAATTCCGTATTTTCACACGGAATTAAATAAATGTATGATATTATGTTCTCTAGAGTTTGTGCAACAATCAGAGATTAATTAGCGTTATATTTAATATTTTAGTTTTCATAAAAAATGGACTTCCAATCGGTTTGGTTTTTTTTTTTGTGCAAGAATCAGATAAATCTAGACTTAACCGATTTTGCTGCAAATAATGTTCCACGTTTTAACATGAAAATAAGTTATGCATAAGTATAATATTCTACGATGACTTGGTTTATCTCAAATTAGTTTTGTTTTATTCAAAATAATATAGTAAACTTACCACTGAAAAAAAAGATACTTGTGGGGAAATAACCTGATGTGTCGGGTCGAGTTCAGTACATTTTTATGTAGGTATGTACTATGTAGGAACACAGACGAATCAACAGTATCCATGTCCGGTATATTTCATAGAATTCAAAATTGTAAATGTGTGTAATTTCCAAGAATTGTTCAAACCATTAAATTTTTTTTAATCTTCCTTCAAAGTTTCAAAAAGCGGACTTGTTTGGTTTTTGCAGCAAACCGAACACTTGTGGGTGTACAGTGAAATGTATTTGAACCGTATACGCTATATTAGAAAAGTTTAACAGAAACAAATGTGTACATTTTTAATGAAATAAATAATATTATTGTTATATAAAATATAAAATAGATTTTCAATGAAAATTGAGAAAAAGTATAATAGCTGGTAATGAACACAATATTCCATAGTATGCGTACACTACTTAAAAGTCAAGTAAGCAATAAAACATTAATAATTATATTTTATATCGAAGGGAATACAATTAGTTACAACTTGCTTGAATCTACGATAAAATAAATCTACTTTGTCATGATTAAATCAATGTAATCAAATAATAATAGTAATCAATTAGGTAATAACACGAATATTTTTAATATTTATGTTATTTATCTACCGTAAAAATCAATAGTTCTTTTCGTACCTCTTCAAAAATAATAAAATAAAATAACTTTTGAATTGATCTATTTAATTTAATATGAACTACTTATAAAAAACATCGTATCAATATAGGTATGTACTTCATACATATTACACACGTATATTAAATGTGCGGTAACATTTATGCTTGTAGACTAGTGTTGTAACTACAAAAGACTAGAAAGCAATAATATTTATATTATATAATATAATATGTGTGTAGGTAGTAAGATATTATAATCTATTAATATTTAATCTGTACTTTTAATACTAAAAATTTTTCTTCTACCCAAATGTTTTGAACGCGGTTAAATTTCGTGTATCAATATAAATTATTTAATTAACTAAATAAATTATTATATCATAATCAAATCGGAATTTTTATTGATGATACTCTTAAATTAAAATAGATTATTAACATCACGATGACGCATAATATTACATTCAAAATATTTAAATCGCTGTCTTTAATGTGTAAATATTAATTAAAAACAATATAGTTATATCTACGTGAATGACACTCGTAAGTCATAATAAGTGAAACGCAAAACTCGTACACGTTTTGTAAATGTAAATAATTATTATATAATTAGACAAAAAAAAGTTAAAACAAAATTGTTTAAAAAAACTCTACTTGAATTTAATAATTTTTTTTTTTATAATATTTTAGACTTGAAGTACATTTGTCATTTATAATATCATATTATAGACAGTTCTATAGACAGTTCTATAGACAATTAAATATAATATACTTAATTATTCTCTTCTTAAATACTTAAAAGTGGGACAAAACCTTGAATTAATTTGTTGAAATCTGTTCAAATTACCATATTACACATATTTTTAACAAATATCCAATCCAGTAAAATGTAATTCGAGATTCATTATTCATTATTATAGTTGACGAATAAAATTATGGTCCATTGTAATTTTTTTTTTACAAAAATCAGCGATAATGGCCCCCTTTATAAAGTTTGTTTTTCTGTTTAAACATAAAAACATATAATTGAATTTGTATAGTTGGGCACTTATCGTTTTATACGTCATATTTAATTAAACTATAACAGAATTTGTCTTTTATACAATTATCGCTTTTCTTAGTTTTGAATTCTATACGTTTTATATTAAATTCAAACGAAGTAAAAATGCAAAATATGTCATTTCTATTCAACATTGCTCATATACATATTATATTGATGTAATTTAATTTCAAAAATATTAACGTTATAAGAAAAATTACTATTATACTATCTTTATATACCGCTAAATCAAAAAAAAATATATGCCATCAATTGTTTTTATAAATCATATAATCTGTTAGCACTTATAATAATACCTACATCAGTTTTCCAGCACGAATCATCACTTTTATTTATCGTTATATCGTGTCTTACCGGGCACAATCAATAATCCTTTACCATAATCTCTATATGCACGTGATCATTCACGTCTTTTCACATAGTATTATATCTTCATCATTGATAACATAAAAAAAATAATATATACTACAAATACTGAAATATTAACACGGAAATAATAAAAAAAATTCCCGGAAACAAAATCCTGATAAAAAAAAAATCACCTAACGATGATTAAACTTTCGGCACTTTTAACGGTATATAGCTATGGTACTCGACTGGTAAACACAACTCCTCGACGACAGAGCAATCGTGTAATAGTGTTTTATTAGGATATATTATTTTTGGCGTACGCAATTAATTTTATTTCTAATACCTATTTTTAAACTATATAATATTGATAGTAGTACCGACCTGTGGATTTTTTTTAGGGACATTTTTTTACCGAGATTTCGAGTTTTCCGACTTCCGTAAATCGGATACCTAATTTAATACTAAACATAATAGTACCTATGTACAACAGCTGGTGGGTTTTACCGATGTAATATATAAGGGTGTCTATATAGGTAGACACTCCAGGCGCGTATTCCTCGGGACATAAAACGAACGACGCACCTATCGGTTGTATTCTATTTTATTACCTACCTGTTAGGTATATACATATAGTGAACGAGGATACACTTACTGAGCTGTCTTTGGTCGTTTGACATTTAATACCTGGGCAGGGTACTCGATCTTCAGCCGGCCACTCGTCGAAGTGATTTTCCGGCGTGAGAGATAGAGTATCATCATCATCATCGAGGGCGCTCGACCTGCAGCACTCCACGGAAAATAATTATCGTAGCTAAATAAATTACAGATATTTTGAAATAACGACGTCGTCGACTCGCCTTTGTACCTACTTGGCAACCATGACAAAAAAGAAATTGAAGGAATGAAAAAAAAAATCATTTTTGCCTGCAATAAAATTACGTTTTACGAGACGTTATTAAATAGAAGATCGAGATCGCTTTGACCCGAGATGCGCATATTTTATTATGCCGTCGTACCACAACTATAGTGCCTATGCGCAGAGAGGTTTCCCAGCAGATATTTATTATATTAGATTATAATATTTTTCATAAATATATTATTATATTCTTTTTGAGATTATTAAATTATTTTATTTTTATTCGTGTGTTAGTGTTGGCTTTTTTGCCGACATCATATTATACACGACGTTATCTTAGACCATATAAATAATAACATAAAGACATCACGAGACGGGTGGTGTATATGTGTTATACAACCTACTAGCAATATGCCGTTAATGGTTATCCGAACTTTTGGGGTGGAAAAAAATGTAAAGAGAATTACAATTTTCGAGTCATCAATATCCTGTAGGTGCACTCGATTAACTGTCGATCGCTCATATATATAACTACAAGTCAAATGAGTGCCTATAGGTACATTTTTTAAAAATTTTTTTTGAACTCTCAGTATCTCCTCCAACATTCAAATGTCGGGGAAAAAATCCGATTAAGCTGTTCTTCTCCTGCTCGTGTTTAGCGTTTACAATATAATAATAATACATAAGAACGGGGCTTAACCTTTTCACCGTTATTATATATCATGTTATCTGTGATGGACTTAAATGCTTATGATAATAATATATGCGTCATATGTCGCCAAAATTTCGTTTGAGGTTGACCCTTTTGCTAAACAGAGATTTTTTTTCAACCTCGAATTAATTTACATTTCATACATATTACGTCCTAGTCTCCTGTTAAAATTCAGATTTCGTACTTTTCGTGATTAAAATATTTTAAATGTTATCCGCCGTAGGTAGTTAGTATTTGATACGTAAGCAAAATATCATTTTACAATACGAAAAAACAAACCAAAATATAGCGAGGCACCCACTAATTAAATATAATTTTACAGCAGCGTAGGTATACAATTACTATAATACAATATAAGGCGAACAAATCGCTTCAAATTATAACGATTTCGGAGACTTATACTCAGGGGTGTGATGCAATTATGAACCGCAGCTATGTCAATCAAATGTTGGCACATCGGGATGCCATTAAAGTTTCTGTGTGGTTTAACCTGCATGTACTGTAAAGGCGTGGAATTCTTACCTACGTTTTAAAATGAACGTTCAATTAATTCGATTGGAAAGCTCTAAATACAAATTATAAACTCTTTCGTTTAAACAGTGTTGGTGATCGGCACGCTGATGATTGTCATTTGTGAATTCGTTAAAGAGGTGCGAATCTCTGTGAAGTACAAGTCCTGCAAAAGGTCGAATAAAATAAATAAATAGCATGTCTTTACACTCGATGTTATTTAATGTCAGTATATTATTGTATACGTCGTGAGTAGTTATACTATAATAGTACCCGCTAATTAAATATAATTTTACAGAGTAGGTATATGACGTGTATCGTGGATACGATTACTATAATATATAAGGAGAAACAAATCGTTTCAAATTATAAACATTTTGGAGACTTATACTTAGGCGTGTGATGCAATTATGAACCGCAGCTATGTCAATCAAATGTTGGCACACATCGGAATGTCATTAAACTTTCCTTGCGGTTTAACCTACATATTATACTGTATAAAGGCGTAGAATTCTTACCTACGTTTTAAAATTCAATTAATTCGATTGAAAAGCTCTAAATACAAATTATAAACTCCGCGTGTATATAGTTCTCGTTTAAACGGTGTTGATGATCGGCACGCTAATGATTGTCATTTGTGAATTCGTTAAAGAGGTGCAAATGTCTGTGAAATACAAGTCCTGCAAAGGGTCGAATAAAAGAAATAATGTATGTCTTTACATTCGATGTTATTTAATGTCAGTATATTATTGTATGCGTCGTGAGTACTTATTATTATTTTTTTTTCCAACAAGCTTCGCTCTATCAAGACACACAAAACATCTGACATGACGTCCTTATTATCGTTCATATTTTTTTTTTAAAGTTTTTGTATGCAAATCATTATATGGTACCCAATAGTAAGGCGTACATTTTTTATACGCCTGTCACCTACTTATACTTATTATTATTTATTTCAGAACGTGTGTAAAATAATATATAATAGGTATACATATGTGTGTGTGTCTGTTATTCAACGATTATTTGACGTATTATTTCTATCTGAATATAAACTGGTACCTATTTGTAATTTTGTTACAAAAATAAAATATGAAAATAAGCTCTTAGCCCATTTTACGTATATGGATAAACTTATAACAGACATAATATGCATATTTCACAATTCACATATTTTAATATGCATTTGTAAACGTACACAGGTATATATTTTTTTTTGTACAAAATCCAATTCTCAATATAAACATTGAATATTCAATATGTTGCCAGAAGAAAACATAATTTAAAATAAAATTGTACCATACAACTGAAATTGTGAACTTGAATGATTTATGGATATAATATGTAGGTAGATACACGTGTTTTTTAGTACCAATACAAATATAATATAATATACGAATACCTATATATTTCAATATTTGATGTTCGTACAATATTTCTTATAATTATTATTATTGTTTTTAAACATTATAAATACGAAAATACGTGTATACACAATTGCTTTTTCATCTTATAACACTATATAGCACCTATAGGCTATAAATAGTAATAATCTAAAGAGTTATGAAAATTATTTCAACTTTACCACTCTTATATTTGTTTTAATCGTGACACATAAATAAAGTTTACGGAGTTATGAGTGGTTTTTTTTTTATAAACACTTTTTCTGAGTATTTTATGCCGTGTAAGGCTCATTGCGTCGTATTTTAAAAATATATTTTTAATAATAATAATAATAATAAAATAACTTATAGTAAAACACATATATGACTTCATGAATAATACAAATATGTATGACGTTCACCTGTCTCGGTTTACTTTATAAATGGGACCTATTATATGTTTTTTACGCGTCGTATTTCAAAATATAAAGAAAAAACAATTGAAACAACTATTGTGAGGGCGAGTCGTTGTTAAGCATTTTAAATTTACACGTTGATAAAAATTTACATTATAGGCCCCAATCAACTAAATTATTATATACCTTATACGGCTTGAATAAATTTAGACACTCAAATGGTGTTGGTTGCCGATAATCAACGAATGACGATTATTTTCTTTCTGACGTGTCATTCACAATCAAGCTGACTGTTTTCATAACAATAATATTCAGTCTGCCACTGCAATCATAGGGATATTATCTGAATAAGTATATCTTCTGGTTTCTAATTTTGACTTGTTGTCATCATGAGACAAAAAAAAAAAATCGACATCGGAAATCTTATAGGTTTACTCGTTTGCTGATCTGTTTGAACTCGGTTATTACTAATAATAGTAGTAAAATAAAATATAAAAACACTTTTTTGATGTATTATAACCTTTTGCTACTGTACCTACCTACTACTGTTACGGTAGAAAAGTCGTAAGTAACTTGTCAGTGTAAACGCGAGGAAGTTTATAACGCCAAGTAAAAGATAACGAGCTCACGCACAGACAAAAATAATATACCTACCCAACGTGGATCGTAAATTTAGGATACTAATGGCTATTCGCTTTTCGTATACGCATTGACGTGTCATCAGATAAGTGGCGATAACTATGTGTGTGAGGGAACAAATTACTTAATTAACTGTGAAGGTCGGTTCGAAAAACCCTGCGTGCAGTGGCGCGCACATAAAATAACTTTAGCTGAAAGTTGATAAAATAATATATACCTACCCAAATCAAACTCATAATAATTTTCGGTTTTTTTTTTTTTGTAATTTACTTTTATTTTCCAGTTTTATTTTATGAAATGAAGTTACATGATATGATCATTGCCATCTAGATTCTAGTAATTTCTAGATGATGCTTATATGGATCTAACTTATGGAAAAACGCTCTCAGCGGTTTCGATCGATATTTCACCCGAAACTTTGACAGAAAAAATTAAATTTGATCTCAAACAAAAAATTGAACAAAAAAAATGGAAAATATACAAATAAATATTTTTCAATTATTGATTTCAAATTTTATTTTCAAAATTTCCCTCAATATGCGTTTTCAAGTTAAATGATTAATAAGAGGTTGCTCTCCGTTATAATGTAAAGCACGTTCAGAAGATAATATCCAACGTCTGAACTTTTCGTTTATTTAATAACAAATATACAACAGTTATGACTTATAATTGAACACACACACAATAATTATTTATAAGCTACGAAATAAAAAAAAACGATTAGAGGTGTTCATAATAATGAATAATAATAAAAATTATTATTATTATTATTATACCCTCACTCATTTGACTACGATCAACGTCAACTAGGTATACGTATGTGAAATTCGTCTGTATAGTTAAAACGGTATATTTCATATTATTATTATGTGTTTCGTAGACGTATAGTCTGGCCACAATAATTAAAAAATAATATATTTATATATCCTTTAAGACCTGAGGTTAAACCTTAAAAACACGGGTTTCAAAAGATTAATTTTTTACCAACCACGTAGGTACCCATTCGCATCCATGTTACTGTCGTCGTCGTCGTCGTCGTCATCTGATGAATTTAAAGTACCTATATGCGTATTGTGCAAACAAAAAGTTTTATTCGTCGTCAAAAATTACAGTCACGGCCTGGCACGACTTCGACGACACCATAATCCTAAAATCCCAATACATACATTTATACCCTTACAATATATGTGCGATTACGATATATATATATATATATTAAACTATGTACCTACCTTTCACGTACTTACGGTATAATAATAATAATAATAATATAATAATGTAATGTATATATTATATTATGCATTCAAAAAATATTTGAACTTTCGTTTTCGCGATAAATAGGTGTTCGACATTTTGAATTGCATACAAAAGCAACAATTACACGATTCGGCATGATATACATAATATTGTACAATGAATACAAATATTATTAATAAAGCCAATAATAACCATTACGTCACGCTGAAACTTTTTATGTTATTGTGTTTTTACATAACAAAGACATTTTTCAATTAAACGAGAATATTATAAATTTTCGAAAATCCTTTAAACTCTGTAGCCTACATATATATACTGCCATAATATTTACTACGAACTCTTCCACTCGTACTCGAAGATGGCATATTATATAACAATTATTATGTAATAATTCGTTGGGAGTATTTGGTTAAATACTATTTTAATAAATCACGAGACTATAGCAAATATTATGAACGAGAAACCAATAAATTACTATTCAGTATAGGCGTATTCCTCATAGCTTATGTACTGCTGTTTTTAAGTATATAATAAGCACATCTCCACACGAACATATTATATTATAATTAAGTTTAAGGTATTATTATAATGTTATCAAACGAATATGATTAAAACTGTTTTACATATTATAACATATTATTATACGGGCACGTATATATGTTATTATTATACTTGTGGTGTATGTATAATAGTATTAGTCGAACTTTCGGGAGAACAAAATCTGTAAGAATCCATAATATTACGCGGATGGTATAATATCATACCGAATCAACTTCTACGTTGCATTCAATTTTAATTCATTAACTATACTTTAATAATGTACATCTGCAATCAGCTTAAACATTCATAATGTCCTGAGGCCATGAAAAATTCAACACATTTAAAATTTGTCATAGTGAATCCGAGCTTATAGTATTTTGAAAATAAAATAAAACGTCGGCTGAAATTGACGTTTAAATAGTACCTAGGTATCAATACAACAAAATCTATATAATTATAATATTATGTATACTCAGTTAATGACTGTACCCAGTGGCGGACTTAACGGTCGTTTAGTCGGCAAATGCCAACGGGGCCCCCTCCTAAATTGTGCACCGAGGCCCACCTAAATTATAAAGTTGATTTTTTTTTAATTTTAACCAAAAAAATGTATATTTCAAACTGGAATATAATTTACCATTGTTTAATGATAAAATAGTTTAATGTATAGGAATACTTTAAAAGTATAAAATATTGTAATTAAATTAAGTATACAATATTATAAATAGAGGCAACGAGCAATTGCCGCCACACCACCAATTCACTCTCCAACCTAGCCGACCGGTCCGTCTACCATCACTATTGTTTTTGTGAATTATTATATAAAATGGTAATTTTATCATCGACCAATGTACATAGCGGCTCCTAAAATTTGTGTGTAGTACAAAAAGTGAAATGTGTAGTACGAAATTTAAAAGTGTATAACTCAAATTAAAGTATTAAACCTTTATAATATTATGAATAATTTTATGGCTTCACTTTTTTTTTATATATTTGCATGGTTTTTCGTCAAGCTACATTTTAATTATAATCTACATTCTATACACAGGAATTTTATATACCTACTTTTAATTTTGTTTTATTTGTAAAAATAAATAAAAACTTAACATTTTTTTTTTAACTAGAAGAGTTGTTACTATATTATTGATTATTGGTTGATATTATTTCTTGCGAACGAAGAGATCGGTTTTGTGAAATGGGGATAAGTATTTTACTGATAAATTGTGTAAGAGGCCCCTCTTATTGATTTGCCGACTTTCTTTGAACCCTTAAATCCGCCACTGACTGTTCCTAGTTAATGTTGATTTCTGTAAATAAACTCTTAGATCGGACTTTAAATAAAAACCACACGAATACTAAGATTAGATTGACTTTAAGTGCTGTGTTTGTTTTCAAAATTGTTAATTTCAGGACGACAATTCCAGTATACAATACCGATAACTAATAAGTACTTATGCTACTCTATTCAACTTTCATTCGGACATTAATCTCGCAAAATTTGTATTTAGTATTCTGTTGATTGAGGTTTCTATTTTCCTTGTGATGTCTGGTGGTGAGGTCCGTACGAGGTTACAGGTGTTTTTAATTTCGTTCAGTTTTGAGGAACCTTGTGTTCAAGTCCGTAGCCAAATGATGTTCGAAATCCAAGTATATATTATACTGCTAATCAATACACGATACTAATGTTTTTAATTCGAAAATAGGTTAGATTACGATTTTAAACCGAGTTCATGTCTTCAGATATGTATTTTGGATAGGTAATGTTTGTATAGCAATCTCCTTGCTGTCAAAACTGTAATGATTATAATTTATAACATTGCAGTTTTGAAAAATGTTAAATATCTTAATAATGCAAAATATATTTAAAGTAAGGTACCTAGTACAAAAATATTGTAGTGGAATGTTTTGATTTTAAATCGAGTTCTTTATAAGTTTATAATACCCAACTATATAGACAAGTAAATTGTTGTGATACAACAAAACGTTGTTATTATTGAGTTAAGCTGTATTCTGTAATAAAAAAAAAAATATATAAACTATGAAAAAAAATCTTGTTCTTGTTGACATGAACCTACTCCAAGTTTTAAAAACTTTAGTGTTTTAAAAATGTATTATATTGTACGTGTTTTAACAATACTATTAAAATTAGTGTTCACACTTTGGACTTTTAAGCGGTATATTATACTATACGATTATATAAATTCCAATAAGTTTAATAATATGGTATAATACAGGGTTTATCTTATGACTTCACACTTTACAGTGATATTTTCACCTCGATAACAATACAAATATGAAATCGATATGTAATTATATATAATTAAAACTTACCGAAACTTGAGTTCGTTATGCGTATAACAACTACACGATTCCACCATTGATATTAGATATCACTAATATTGTAGAAACATCGAAAGATGAACACAGAATTGTCTCCATTAAATGTTTGTTGTCCGTAGCACTGAAAGGTCGTATTCGTATGAACAATTCGCTATAATTTATCGACCAACAAACGATATATTTTCCATTAAAATTTTCTTAAACAATACATAACGGAAATAACTTCTTTATTGACTATTGTTTTCCACTAAGATAGTTTGACTATAAATATAATAATTTAATAACTACAAAATATTGTGAAAAAAAAAAATGACACCAGACTCTATCTATGCGATTGGTTTTTATATTTTTATATAACCTGCACATTAGATTATTTATACACTATATAGGCTATATAGATAACTTAGTTAACAATTTAGCAAATTCTATGAACCTCTCAAGCTATTGACAATAATCTTAAACAATTTATTTATCTTTTCCCTTTTGATACATTATACTCCAAACTGATTAAACCTTTGAATTTATTTATGTTTGTACCGTATAGAGACCAAATGTATTGGAACGCAGTGCTTCTAATGGCCTGGTCTTTGGCCACGGTCTCAGCCATTTTGGATTCCACCAGGAGTCAACGTTACTGGGATGACACGAAACCCGACGAAGCCGGTCGCTATCCAAACGATAACATGCTGAAAACATATATGGCCAGAGGAGGAGGAAATAAACATTTCGTTACTTCCGTATTTCCGGGTGCCTATATAATAATTTATAATAATAATAATAATAATTCATTTAATAGTAAACTTTTTATAATTTGATCACGAGTACAAATAAACACTATCGACCATCTTGGTATTAAGTAGGCCTTCTTCAAAACATCTTCGTAGATATAAAAAGTGATGGTCTGTTTCGAGACAAGTGAACTGAAATGAGGTACCAATACCCAGTTTCTGTATCCTGTTTACCTCTATCATACGGATTCAAAATAATGAACATCACACGACATTCTATATAAAAAAAAAAGACATAAAATTGGTTTTATAGTACCTATGACGAAATACCGTCTCGACGACAATTTATAAATGAAATAGTTTATAATTATAATACATATAAATATTGTTTAACACATATTATAATTGTTTTGTTAAAACTTTAAGGTTAATTCAAAACATTATTTTGGGCAGTTTGACAGTTAAGGTTAACATCCGTTGATCAGATGAAGGTTTAAATAATATTTAAGAAGTTTATCACAATAAAAAAATATATATTAATCTTTTAAAGAACTCTTATAAATCTACTGTATTTAAATATGTTATATGAAAGTCGACTAGTGCTGACATATTTATAAAGAATATTATAATGATTAGCTTATCTTTTTGAAAAGATAATAATTGATTTAAAATGTTTAAATACATTTTATTCAAATGCTATCTTGAAGGAACGCTTTTACTGCATTTTTACTTAAAAGGTATTACGTTTCTTCTTTCTAAATTTCCTTCTCTCGATTAAATGTCTGTGTTTTTGCTCAAATTTAATAAAGTAAAACTATTTTATCTCCAAAAGCTAGTAAAGAATAATTTATTCAGCGATTCTCTGAGAAAGTGTCTAAATCAATTTTAAACGTTGATAGGTATACAGGCTTGTAAAAAATACTTTTGAAAAAGTAATAAGATACTAATACTAGTATTCGAATAAAAAAGTATTAAAAATACTTTTAAAATACTATTATGAAAATGTATTTTATGAATACTCACAAAGTATTTGAATACAAATGCCAGTATTGTTTTTAATTTTATGCTAATTAATAATATAATATATGTACATTGTACATCAGTATAGGTACCTATTATATTACTACTTACCATAGATTTTAACAATATTACTATAACATGTCTGACTATTTAGAGATAAATATATGTTCACATATTTCATTCTACATTCAGATATATTTCAAATAATATTGATTAAATTTTAATGAAAAAAATAAAATAAAAAGTGGTATTAACTATTAATATGGAACTATTTTAAAATTATTAGATTTTCAGTTTTCTTAAAAAAATTCCAATACAGAAACGATACAAAGTTAATAAACGGACTTTATGGTATTTTAGTACAAGTATTTAAATTTTGTTAAAAATACTTTTAAAAAGTATTCAAAATACTTACAAAATACATTAAAAAAAATTGTATTTAGAATACCATATAAATACTTCAAAAAGTATTCAAATACTTGTATTCGAATACTTCACAAGACTGTAGGTACACTTGAATATATAAAAACAATTTTTGTGACATATAGATTAATGCATTGTTTTAATATTAATTATCCGACAATAATAATTCCCATTGATGATAATAATTTAAAAGTGATGGATACAATTTAACCACTAAACTTCGAAACTGTTCGAATATTAATATTAAATGTCACTACATCGCAAGTATGTATTTTGCACAATTCCTAAATGTAAACGATGCTTACAGTTCCGTTAAAATATTTTTATCAATATATTATTATCTTACAGAAATGGATGCCAGAGGATTTCACGAATACGTTTTCGATGGACTACAGCCGGATTTTCAGTGGCCGTCAATTAAGTTTAAAAGGAACTATTATCCGCAAGGAATTACGTCTCGAGGGTTCAGCGATGATATTTTTCACCAAAGCTTTGGAATGTTCGAGCCTTTAAAAAGGTACGTATTTGAAAATAGCATGGAATATATTAGGTACCTACCAACAAAATAAACAAATAACCTCAGTAAACTCGAGTTTCGAACTAATAATTTTAAACGTGATAAAATATACGAATATGTCATAAAATATAATATTATACATATGTGTAAAACAACTTGGTGTGCTTCACTCTAAGCAGATGATAATATTATAGGTAGCACAAAAAAGGTTATTAATAATCATATTGATGGGTTTCAATAACAATCAACAGAAACGGGTGAACGATTATTCTATAAACACCTATAATTATCGTACAATACATATATAGGGTGTCCATTAGAGGGGAGTCAGGACAAAAATAGGATTTTTGCCTTTTTTTTTGAGGGGGAGGAGTCAAAATATAATAAATATTTTTGACCAAAAAAATATCGAAAAATATCGAGGGGATGAAGTGAAACCCTTTTACACGTCAAATACTTGACCAATAATAAATCTTTACATTTAAACACTATAATATATATATAAGCAATACGCCAACACGTGAAGTATTGTGAAAATATATCAAGTCAGACTTATTCATATTATAATAAATATAACTTTAAGTCTACCTAATCATGATATAAAATATCTTATAACGACTTATAAGTTAAAGTTATTTCACTTACTTATCAGTTATATATTACATAAAACGCGCAAAGAACATGATGTCAAGCTCGATAATGCTTTGAAAAAATGTGCCCATTTTCACCCTCAGATTATGCCTACGCTGAAGTCCACTTAAACGAAACTTTCTGTACTTATATTGTGTCGTACGAAAATCATTAGTGCTGCAAAAATATACAAATTGATCGTTATTATCATGAAAAAGTTCAAGATGTTAATAAATATACAAATGGTGTTTTTCTTTGGATTTTCGTGTATAATTTATGGAATTTCAAATAAAACATTCCCACAATGAAGTGGATATCCGAGTCGAGTAAAAAAATTAATTCTGAAGAGGTGATAATGATATGCTATATTATAATATTTTACATTTTTACTATAATATTTAATAAATTCGTATACGTTCTTTTATTTCAGAAATTAAAAAGTAAAATTTCATTTTTATACCTACCTACCGTGCGGTATATAAGTGGTAGGCACATTTTATATTTTTAATCGATGAAAAAAAAAATATAAAACCCTACAAAGTCGATATTTACATATTTACATACAACACTCGTACCTATACTATACGCTTAGACGTATGCATTTTTTTTTTTGTTTTATTCGCTGTTACAATAAAGTCGTGTAAAATATTGTCGACTTTCTCATAGTTTCGTCGGAAACAGCAAAGTCAATCATATTATTATAATATTTCATTGCCCGATTAGAGTAGACAAAAAAGATAGTGCACAGTAAGCTTATCACCGTGTGGTATGCATATCAAATATAGGATATAGCTAGTATATAATATTATTGTAATATTTAGTGGTCAGTATGTACATATAATATTAATGTTATAAATTTAAGTCAATATAATATAGGTATTTGTGTTGAGTGTAATCGATCTATGAGAATGATATTAAGAATTAATAATATTAAGATTAAGAATCATACCTATTATGCCTGACTAATAATTATTATAATCAACACTATTTATCTGGTAAATAAATTTACATCATTGTTTTGTTTGTTACGAAATAGTGTTTAAAATTAGACGAATTCTGAGTATATTTTATATTTTTAACACGCATTTCTATTATTAAGTTATTTTATTGCGTACTTATTATTATAACTAGGTAGATACCGAACGCTTTCATTATTTTTTATCTGTACTTCCTGAAAAACAACCTGTAGAATATTTTATGTAACGAAATACTGTGGATGTATTATTATCACAGCGTACGTCCAAATTGTACAAAATTAAGGCAACCATAACCCATACTAATCGTAATCATTTCATATTTAACGTCGGCTGACGAAGCTTTCTGTTGAAAAACTATTCGGAAATAAGGTTGCGTAATAATTAGCAAATTATGGAATATAAGTAGTTATGTTTATATAAATATATATTTTACCCCAAGTTAGAGGGTATCCACACCGGGCCTCCCTCCTCACGCAATTTCATGTTATATTACCTTATTATATTAGCTAGTATCAAATTTACTTATTATATATTGTATATGAATATTACAGATTGTAAATACCTCCTCTATTTTATCTAATAAAAAAGTATATAATAATAATGTATATAATATATCAAAAGTACGATACAACTATTATAGACAATCTTTTGACTCGGATTAATTTTGAGCACATTCGTATAGAATCGGAAGAAACTAAAATATAATTTTATTTTGCAAGGCGACAGTGGTCCAGTTGGGTACATATATCCTGCAAGGATTCGTGTGTATTTCACATCACGTATAGTGTATAAATGTATAATATTATTATGCATTGTACAGCAATACATCGTCGATCATCATTAGTCATAGTAAACAATAATAAGTAAAATTAAAACTCGTGTTCGCTTTGTGGACCTTGCACCAAGATAAAATATCCGGTCTAAGCGCGATGAGTAATATTAGCAATTCCGTCTATAAACCGTGAAAATAACGTGCATTTTATAATCCAGTTATATCCACACAAATATAATATTTATGTACTGGGCAGCAATATTTCATAATAATTTGGAATAAACTCGAGCAAAAATCGTAATAGATATAAATCAAACTTAAATTATTAAACAATAATATATAATTCACAATAGAGGTGCTAAATTAGATTGAACAGCTGTTATAATTAAGTATTTAAACGTGATTTATCATGATTATTATATTGTGGTTTACACAAAAATACGCGTGTGTGTAATATATTATTATTACTATTATTCCCTTCTATATTATATCAATATGATAAAACGACAAGTTCGTAAATATTTTTGTACCGGAGAATATTATTTTGATTAAATATATTTTATCATAACGAATTGCTATTGCTGCAGGGAAATAATATTTGATTTAACTTCTGCACGAACCGATAAAAAGAAACTTGAATTACACTTCTCGATTTATTTTCCACCCGAAATAGTTTTACAAACGACCGACTTCTCATGGTACGTACAAAAAATACGAACATCTCTTACAATATTATGACAATCGTACTATAATATAATATATATATCATTATTATAATATTAAATGCCAAACGGTTACATAATAATCCATACAAAAAATAAAAATCACCAACGTAGACTTTTAATAATTAGTTCACAGACGCTTAGTCATTATACTGACAAGTTAACATTGTTGACGTGTTGACAGTGCGGACATTATTATAATATTATAACAATAAAGTGGGAATTAATTGTTATGCATTATTATGCGGAAAAACGTTTATAACCCTATGATGGGATGTGACAAATAAATACAGAAATAATACAAATTACAGGTAGACTTATTGTAAGTAGGTAGTTTCATTCTTATAACTTTAAATCTCCATGTACAGTCGAGTTTTTATGAGTCAAAGCATTTTGTTTATTATTTTTTTCATTGACCATTTCGGTTTATTTAGGTAGGTAAAAGTACTAAACGAAATTAATGCTATACATATGATTTTTTCCATTTGTAATTTTTACACACCCATTATGATTCATTAATTTAATCATTCAGTTTGCTCATCGGTCATCTCATTATATTATGCAAATGATTGGTTACTTCATAGTTCAAAATGGTTATACCCACAGAATAATTATTTGAAAAGTAAACAATAATTGCGCAAATTTAATCACATTATCAATCTGATCATCTAATTGGTTTGTATTATAAAAACACTTTTCACATTATTTATTTTTTATTTGTCATGCAGTACCTATATATTTTTTTTTTAATGAAACTTTTTTCAACCATTGAGATAACAATTTTAAAATAAATTTGCATTATTGGAATCTAAATTAATTTTTTTGATTTATTTGACCAATTTATTGTCATTATAATGATAAATTAAACAACTATAATATTATATTATTAGATTTTATTAGTGTTGTATTTTAATTTATCGGTGTACATTTTTGAATGATAAATGATTTTTATTACTGTATTAGAGTTCATTAATATTTTGAAAAAGTTTGAACCTTTAGTGGCCACCAGACTTTTACAGCAATATTACAACAGGTACCCATTTATAATAATTAATATTCAACAAAAAGTAGTTTTTACTAAAAGAAAATGTTAATGATTTAGTGAATAAATGTTACATTTGTTACATATTATTATTATATACATTACAAACAGATAATTTAATTTATATAAATATGCCATCGAGACGACACAATATATTTAGCATACAAAACATATTTGAGGTATTACTTGAATAACTATAATATAATAATTATTACAATGATATGTGTTCAAACGATCATAGAAATGGAGGAGCACTTTGGAGAGATTCTCTTTTTGTGTATTTTTAGATTCTGAGCGGAGCGAGGAAGCTAGTAGTTTTACAATAGTGTTTTTTTTTTTTATATCCTGTACACAAAATTTCTACCAGAAGGAGTGCTTCGATTTCAACATATAGTACATTATATTTTAGAAAATTGGATCAAGATGGTACTTTAAAGAGGTCATTTTTCGATTTTCTCAATAGTTATTTAATGCCACTGGAAAAACACCACCGACAAATGAATAAAAACCATTAAAGATGGAAATTTAATTTCTAAAGCTTTGTGTATCACCATAGAAACGGATGAAAAATAATAATATTATAATATTAATTCAACTTACAGGATATAGTAAATAACAACAAAAGCGGGTAAGTGGCTGTCGCTCTGCTGTACAGTAGGTTACAAGTGGGTCATGTATAATGGATATTGGATTGTATTAAACTTGAATCTATTCTATCATTGTATAAGAAAAACGATTCTGAGCTGAGGCGGTTTATCAGTCTGGATATTTTATATTGTCATTAATAATTATTTTACCATGTAAGTTGAATTAATATTATAAAATTATTAATTTTTTTTTTATTCGTTTCTATGGTGATACACAAAGCGTTAGTAATTAAAATCCAATTTTTAGTGGTTTTTCGTAATTTTTCGGTGGTTTTTACCGTGGCATTAAATAACTATTGATAAAATCCAAAAATGACCTCTTTAAAGTACCATCTTTAACCAATTTTCTAAAAGATAAGGTGCTATATGTTGAAATCGAAGAGCTCCTTCTGGTAGAAATTTTGTATACAGGATATAAAAATTAAAAGAGAAATTAAACATCATTGTAAAACCAGTAGCATCCTAGCTCCGCTCAGAATCTAATATAAAATATATCCAAACTGACAAATCGTCTCCGCTCATCAGAACCGTTTTTCTCATACGATGATATCATGTCATTGAATTCAAGTTTAATACATTAATCCGTTATACATTGACCCACTATTGTAACGTACTGTACAGCGGAGCGACATCTACTTACCCACTTTTTTTATTTTATATCGATAAAGTCGTGATAACAAAAAAAAAAAAATGAAACTAGATCCGTTTGAATGTACCTATACAATATACCTACATGCATCTCGTAGTACACAATTAAGATGACTAAAACAAATGAAATCATGTCCCAGATAAAAACAATCGACTGTTTGATAAATATATATTATATAGGCAATTATGGTATGTAGGTTGCTATATTGTTTCTTACATGACCTACGTACATTGCACACTCATGCGATGCGTGCGCATATTGTGTTCAGCCCCGTTTTCGAGAATGATTAAACTTAAATTGCGTTTACGTCTTACGGCGATAACCGTAATAATAATATAATCGAAAATAAAAAAAAAAAACAAAAACAATTTTCCGTTTCATGTTCAAATCGTGAGATACGTTGACCTATTATGTGGTATTATGAAATCAAAAGAGTATACCTAGGTAATAATAATATATATAACGCTTCATGTATATAATATTATGTGTATTAGGTACAGTGTTTATAGGTACTCATATTATCATAACTATGTTTTCACTTACTATGTATTTATTCCATTTGAAAGTCATGGTGTTACAATAATAAATACATTTTTCCGAAACATATTACGCATTCGTTACGATGGGTAATTTATCTTTGAAAAGTGAAAACAAAATACGAAGCCTTCTCCGCGTTTGCTTTTTAAAAATATTTCGTCAATGTGTTAAACCTCTGAGCAGTGATAGGACTGTAGACTGTACCTAGTTGGCAGTTTGGCGTAATATTAAAATATTTACCTAATATCACTGTTCGTGTATGCATACATCGTATTATTGTCTGTTTACGTTGTTCGATTCGATTAGGTTTTATTTCCGGTTTAAAATCCCGTATATTATTTTTTTTAATTTATAATAATATTATATTATAATAATATGTCGCTATACACGTCAAACGAATACGAAAAAACCAATTAATGCGCGACTGACGATGCAGATCATATTATTATTATTAACCATACGATCAATAATCGTATTATATTTTATAATATGGCGATTGTCATGGTTAAAATATTATCATTGTTGGGAGAAAAAACTCAAAAAAAGTAATGACGAATCCGGTGTTGAATTCGGATTATATGCGAATCGCGTTGACAAGCTCGCGTCAACGGTCATAATTTATTATATTATTGTTTCTCTCGAGGATTGAACGATGGTATAATATTATACGGTTTACATTTTAATGTGCTAGGTACATTATATGACACTCTTAATTATACGCAGCTAGGTACCTTTAGTATAATAATAATCCTCAGATGACAACCGAGGCTGGCAAGTTGACTAATAGGTAAATTTAAATCGTCAAGTTATGAGTTAATATGAAAATGTAAGTTAAATAGGGTTGAGGTTGAAGATCAGTTACAATTTTTTTTAAACTGAATATTTAAAATTCAAGCCAAGGCACAATGTTATGTAAATCCGATAAAATTATATACACAAAAACAATAATATTATATATTAAATATAACAGACAGGAAAAAAAAAGAGACGCCATCCGATGATGCACCCAACTATAATTATATTAGTTGTCAGTTATTTAAATTCATTTTTAAAAAGTTAATTTTTTAGGGGACACCGACTGCACATTTATTAGGTCGTTTAAACTTCGAACTGAGTTATCTGGTAATGGTGTTGATGTGTGGTTTGAAATAACTATTTTTGGATGAGACATTAATTTTCTATGGACATTTATTTTAAGTAGTATTTTTGTAGATTATTATGATCTCTAATGAAACCTAGAAATCGGGAATTTAACGCTTAGACGGTATAATATAATTTGGTATTTAGAATACACATAACATTACCTGTAAATAATATAAACATTTTTTTTTAAATAAATAAACATAAATATTAATTTGTACAAAACAACATATATTTTAAATCTATCGGGTTCGTATAATTTTTAGAAAAAAATTAACTCAACGTGACTTTAAAATAATTAACTGATTAGTAACTGAGCGTATCTCCTATACATTTTAACTCCTTAAGTTAAAAGAAAGAAACTTTTAAAAACAGTTTTCTCGTTTTGTAACTTGGTTAAAAGTAACTTAAATTTTAAACTTAACTTTAACTTTTACCTCGTTGATGGCTAGTCTTGGAGGACACTCCCTATCTATTAACTATATAGACTGTATATACTGGCGAATGACGATACAGTTGTATGAAAGGTTTATACAGAGGGCAAAACAAAAAAATATACAATTATATAAATATATAAAATATAATATAACAATACCTATAGGCTATATATAAGTACCTACCTAATATTTATCATCTTATGTAAAAACCATAACACGCTACTTGATATTTTTCGTCTACAAGAAAAATCGATGAATCATAAATTTGTTTTTGTTAAGAAGTAACCATTAGAACGGAAACCTTACGATAAATATCACATAATAGCTTAGATCATAATATACAATGGATAGAGCTACTGCCTAAATATTTGAAGCCAAATATAACTTAACTAAGGGGAATCGATGCAAATGATCATGCTCACAATATTGATATCACGCATTAACGATCACCATCGGGACAACCGTTATCACGCGCAATTTATATCACCGCTAGCTTAGTGATAAATATGATAATTAATATGCGACGAGTACACATGCACAGTTATAGAAATCAGTCCTCTTGAGACTAGTCTCCATGGTCTCTTCAACACGTAGTACGCGTTTATAATGCAATAGGTCTATCCATAGTATATGATCTAAGGCTTAAGCATAATAGTTTACCCAGTGGCGCAAAAAGGGAAGATGTTTAGCCCTCCTAGATGTTTTGGGGGATCAAGCTCCAAAAAAAAAAAAATGTTTTTAAATTATAATATTTATTATATTACTAGCTGATCCCGTGCACTTGGTTGCCCATTAAAATTGACAACTATATATGAATAATATGTTTTACATATCACCAAGGCAATCATTTGTATACAAAACATTCCATCAGAAATTTCAAAATAATATATAAATAGTTGCCATGGTAATGTGGACAGTGTCCATTGGAGGACACACATACATTCATTTTTTTATATATATAGATTTATTTTTGAGGGGGCTTTGAGTGATTTTGAGGGGGCTAAGCATCTCACCTCCCAAACCCCCCCCCTATTTGCGCCACCGAGTATAACTTCTATACGGCGATGATGATAATATAATACGGTCGTGCGACGACGGTCTGTCCCGCAGGTCGGTGTCCAGAACTTCGCCATCCGTGGCCAACATGTTGCGGCGCCTGTACCCGAACACCGGCGGCATCAGACTGCGCCAACCCGACGAGCACGCCCCGAGATCGACAGCGGCCAAGCGCCGGCCCGAGATGGACGCCAACGGGTTCCACGGCGACTCGTTCACCGGCGGTTTCGACCGGTTCGACACGATGAAGCGCAGGCCCGAAATGGACGAGACCGGTTTCGAGGGCGACTCGTTCACCGGTTTCGGCGGGTTCGAGACCATGAAGAGGGACGGCGGCGGCAAGAACCCGGCCGGCCCCGCGTCGCCCGCCCACGCCGGTCGGCTGTTCGGCGCGCGACAGGAGTAGCGGCGGCGGCGGCATTACACCGCACCGTCACCACCCCACCGTCACCCCCCAAGCAGGAGTACACTCTTCGCCATTGCAGTCGCCATCGCCTCCGCCGTCGTCGTCGTCGTTGTCGACGTTTTTTAATATATTATTAATAATATAATACAAATACGAAAATATAATATACGTATTTATAGCCAGTAGCAATCGGATTCATATAATATTATCATTATTATTATTATATAATATTATTATAATATAGAGAGACTTAAATATTACCGTAGGCGGAAATCGTGTGTGCGCACGACTATTGCAGCTATAATACGAGAGAGGCTAACGTTTTAAAATACCCAACACAGACTATTTTCTCGAAACGAAAAACAATGTAGCAAATAATATTTTTATCTGTCGATAAATACTCGGTTTAGTAACCTAAGTCTCTGTCTGTACGGACAATATTCCTAAAAGAAAACATTTTTAAATTTCAATCTTCGGGGGTTTTGCTACAGCTTTGGGGATATCTAAATCCACGCTCCCAGCACGATTTCCGCCAATGCTTATTACTTTCATTCATATTATTATTGCAATTGATTGAAACGATGGACGATCGGTGTGATACACGTGCGATGTTATACCTATATTATAATATTATACACATAGTCACATAGATGTGTATGATGTGTCGATAACTACAATATTATAAACTAATTTTTGTTCTAAATTATATAATCTGAAATAAATGAGATATGTAAACATTTGTTGGTTTCTATGGTAACACGGTGTGACAAGAAAAACACAATTGTTCAAGATGTGTTATTGATAAGTGCTGCTGTTGTGTCAGAGCTTCGGAAGAAAATAATGTCGATAATAAACAAACGATGCTTTTTTGGGAACCATTTAACTGTAAATCCTATTTGAATTTTTTTTCCAAGCAAAACCTCCAGAGTCACCCAATCGTAGCACAAACATTGGAAAATGCCGTTCTTTGTTATTCAAACAACATTAAAATCGTTTGTAATAATAATTAAGTTTAACAGCTGCATAAGTAAACAAGATAAATCCCACAAATAAATTATATATTTTCTATAAACGCCAAAAAGAAGATATATGCATAATATTTGCATATTAGCATTCAATAAACATCATTATTTTTTCACGAGTCGAATCAAAATTTCATCGTGTCGTATTTTTTTTTTTTTTGTTTCATAAGTCTTTAATCTGAGTACCTAGTTTATTGTTAACTTACAGTGATGGTTTTGCAGTTTAGTTTTAAGTTTACAATTATCCAAATGAAAATCTACACGAAAAATCACAGTAATAGACGATTTTATGAAAGAAAAAATGTCAAGATGAAAATAAATAACGATCGGTTATTCAAAATTATAATTTAAAATGTGTTAATAGAATAGAAATAATAGAATAACACGACTATATTATAGTATGTATATGCTATATGAGTAACAATTATTATAATACATCATAATATGACATGTTGACTAGGAATTCCTGATTTATCCTTATTGAGTATTTTAATATATTTTTTAATCAATTATATCATATTATCATTATTATTATTGTCAATAATTTACGATATTTTCCAAACACCAATACGTTACGTAAGCACGCATATGTTTCAAACTTGAATAAACTATCGATACATAATATAAAACTTATACTACGAAGTTTGATATGTTTTTTTGTTTTTCAACTCTACACACGTGTTCTCTGAGGAGAAAATTGTTTTGGCGTATAGTTTCGACACGAAAAATAATATTATGTATACGTACCAAGAATTTCCGATATCTATTATACGAATACACCTACCTATCTATAAATAATACAACAATAAATAATAACACGGTTCTATACCCCAACAATATGGTCGGTAGGTGAAAGCATTTTTGCACATCAAAGCGAGCCGTTTTGGAAACACGACGCGTACCGCGGTATACTTAGGTAACTGATCTTATATCACACACACAGCTGATGTAAAGGGGTCTTAATGTGTATATACCTACTACGTGTCTCTGACAACTGGAGATTCATTATACGCAGACACGGAAAGTTTCACACGGTCAGCCGGTGAGGGTGGGCACAATACAGTGAGCGGGAATGAAAACGTCCGAAGCGTCGACGGTCATCTCTCGAAGGTCGAACACTAACACTTAGGTACCTGTAAGTAAATCGGTTTTTTTTTCAGGCTAGAAAAATGACGATAATAATATGACCATCCTTGTCGTGTGCAAGTGGCTATGGGTTACACGCTGCTACGGCGATTGCACTGCAGCACAGCTGTACAAAAGGCATAAAATATTATTTATCATTTCATTCACGAGGTGGTTCGTACCTATATATTATGATATTACGTTATCTATTTATATTCGAAAAGCTGTTTGGCTGTCATTGCGCCTATACATAGGCACGATAATCTTTACCCCGATCGGTACTGCCACTGTTATATAATAATAATATATGATAATACCATATTTATGTACTAGCTTCAATAATAATATCGTCCGGTAAGTATACGTACCTACTGTTTATTTTTTCAACCCCAAGGTTGGATAAATACATACTCTCTCCACTCTTCATCCCTCTTACCGACTAGAGTTCCTTCAACTCGGCGTATAGCTTGATAACGCAGCGTTGGAAATCTTTTGATTAATAAACGATGTTCAGGTGTGTTTTGCCATAAATTGTTCGTTCTATTATTCTATAAAATGTATAGTACATTATATTTCCATGCATCAGTAAGTGCCCAATCACGTCCCCCATTGTCTTACTTCAATTATTATTCTGAGTAACTCTATGTAATCATATTTTATTTCTTTGAGAGTACTTTAGTTCGTTAATCGTTGTATCCGACTCACACGTAACATCCTTCAGCTTTCTTCAGCGTCATATCTCTAAACCTCGAAGAAGATAAATATAATGCGATACTGAGGCCAGTGGGTCAAGAAATTATGACGATGCGACAGAATAAATACACAAATCGTTATACCAGAAACTGTCCTCGTTAAATTATTAAGTATAATATTATCACAACAAAAATCCTTCTTAAACTACGTATAAAAATGACTAAGTAAAAAAAAATATAAGATCTTTAAGCACTATGAAATATAAAGATGTGATACCATGATTAAATGCTAAGTATATTGAATTTGAGTAAACTTATTTTGTTTCAATAATTTTAGGAAGGAATTATTTCTTAAAAGAAACAAAGTGTGATGAACAAAATAATTAAACGACAAAGGACTATTAAAATATAACTTATTATTATTTTAAAAATATTATTATTAATATTTATATACTCTTCTAAATAATTTCTCGCCAAGTAAATAAATTATTGAAACAAAATAAGTTTACTTAGATTCAATATACTTAGCATGTTCGGTGGGGCACATTATCTTCTTGAAGAATAAAAAAAAAAAAATGAAAAACCTAACCAGTCGGGGGACTGCCGGTAGAAGAGTACATATATGTATAAATGATAGTCATAAATCATACTTTTATCAACTAGAAACACTGAAAATTTTCTGGATTTCTTGATGATTTTAAAATAAGTTCTATATAGTCTTCTAAAGTGTATAGAGTATAGACGATCCACTCTGTTCAGTTGTTTTTTTATCAATGCAAAGTCACGATCACACGGCAAAAACGAGTGTCCTCTTTGTGGAAAAAACACCTGAACTTTTTTGATTTTTTTAATTTCAACTAGAGCCATAATCATTCTGAGTAATGCGTGGTTTTTGTTCTGCCCAGCACAATTGTCACAAAACAAATGCAATTCCTCAAAATCATCATCAACAAAACTATTAATATAGTGAACCAAAAAAGAGCATACATCATTTGGTGTTTTTCTTGCTGTTGCCTCATAATAAACATTACAAAATAAATTATTCGTGTTTAAATTATGAATACCAAAAGTATTGACAGATAATTTCAACCAGTACAATATTATTTTATTCACTGATAATCATTTTATTTTATATGTAGGTATAGCAACGTTTTCACCATTATAATCTTTATTTACCTACTGATAAACAATTGTACAAAATTAAATTTATAAATAGAAAAATATTACATGTCATACAATAAAGTGATTTCACGAAGATTAGGTTTGATAATATTACTAAAGTATAATTTTGATGCAAAAAGGTTACGTCATGTCCAGGACATGTGTCTTTTTTGCAATTAACGAAATTTTAAATTATTTTTAACGGGGATCTATTTAATAGGACATGTGCCTTGTCTGCACAAAACCATGTATTTATCAATATTAAATTCGAGGTATGCAATAAAGTGATTTTTGTAAAATATTGGACATGTGCCCTTTCTGCATTTAGCAATTCATATACTCGCGGTGGCGGTGGCGGTGTCGCGAGATCATACTTTTTCCTCACTCGCAAATGCTTTCTTATACGGGGTGCCCAACGTGCCTAAAGAAGTTTTCACTTCAAAAATATAACAATATAAATATAACGCGCGGTTGCTATACGTGACCAAACAAATACATATATATATACTCACGGTGGCGGTGGCTGTGTCGCGAGATCATACTTTTTTCCTCACTCGCAAATATATATATGTAAAATAAATATAACAATATAAATATAAATATAAAGCACGGTTGCTATACGTGACCAAACAAATACATATATATACTCGCGGTGGCGGTGGCGGTGTCGCGAGTTAATACTTTTTTCCTCACTCGCAAATGCTTTCTTATACGGGGTGCCCAACGTGCCTAAAGAAGTTTTCACTTCAAAAATATTATATTCATGATATTACATCTTTATAGGCTTATAGCGCTTAAAGATCATATATTTTTTTTACTTACCTAGTCATTTTTACACGTAGTTTACGAAGGATTTTTGTTGTGATACCACTAATTTTTATCGTTAATAAATATTGAGTATTATATAAATATATAATATTAAATACAATAATCTATAAGAACTTTAATATTGTTGGTAACATTGGCATCGCTGATGAGACGACGGCTACCGTGGTACTGAATTTAATATAATTTGTCTTATAACAAATTCACCTGCATTTTACACAGTTTAAATAGGCAACTCCTGCTTCGATATACTCTATACATCACACACCGTCGTACAGTTATTATTTTTTTTTTTTAATTACGATCGTGTAGCTGGATATCAATAATAATAGTGTTCTTTAGAAAAATTAACGCTCTATTTTGTATTAAGTAAATCTTGTATTGTACTTTATTGTTATTATTCGAATTTAAGTTTAATGTCTAATTTGAGAATCTCTCGCCTTCAACCCAAGCTTTTGCTTATAGGAGGTGAGCAAACTGTAAGCCACTGTATTAATTATATAATTGAAAATGGGAATTGTTTGCAAATAAAATAAAATAGTTATTATATTATTATTGTTAACGCGCTCGAAATTCTAATGCTGTGGGCCGACGAGAACGATAAACATACTAGCTGGCTAGTAACACACGTCGTCGTCTGGGAGATTTTCTCGGAGATCGGTCTATGTGTTGAAAAATTCTTATTTTGCTCATTTACAACTCTCGATTGAATCCAAACGTACCCTCACAAATATTATATTCTCTCAAAAATTCAATTATGGCAACAGAAAACTACGACATCGACCGCGCCGCGGTAAACATAATATTGATGGAAATACTGGAGGATATTTTTGCCGACAAGATGGAAGGAGGAGGAGCTATTGCTGATAAAACTGAAGAAGGTCTCGTTGGTCTAGTCGCGCCAATCCTATCTGCCATTGAAACGTTCACCACTACTGATGAAGTTCAGACCCTGGAGTCTGAGCCCGGAGGCTCGACTCTCGGAGGCGCAGTGTGTGAGGCGTCGGCAGAAGACGGCGAGGAGACCGTCTCCTCGCACGGTGATGGTGTGCCGGGCAGCGACGCGCTGTCGTCTGCCGCAGAGTCGGAGCTCGCTCCGATCCCAACGACAGCGCCGCTCGGCATCGAAGACACCGTACGGGAGGACGGAGATTCCAAAGTTTTGGAAGCGGAGGACCGCCGTTCCATTTTGGATCCAGAAACGCTGGAAGAAAAGATCGAGCAGCCCGTCAGGGGAGAAGAGGTATTGAATATCTTTGGCGAGCTTGTCGGTTGGTTGGACCCGGCGGCCGAAGCACCCACAGTCTGCTGCGATGCGCCTCCAAAGAGGTGGAAGAGCTTGAGACGGTTTTTCCGCGGACTGTGTTGCTTCTGCCGATGACGAGACGTTTGAAGCTCCCCCCCCGGGCGAAGACGACAGTCAGGAAGATGGCGACGGAATGGAGGGGAGGATGCGGGAAAGAGCACGGACGGTGCGCGGCGGTAAGTCGCCCGCGCACGTTCTCCGACCTGCACCAGTGGCGAGACGAGTTAGCTGGCGTGGCGAGCTCGGTCGTCGATGACACGCGAGACCCTATGGCGGAAACTTAACAGTTTCATGGTCTGGCGGCGCGGGGCGGCCGAAGGGACGACGCCAGGGCGAAAATTACCGAGAGTCGAGGATCACGCTGTGGTCCGCTGGCTCTCGCCTTTTCGCACCACGGTAATCCCAAGTCTGCCGCTTCGTTCGTCCCCACCGGTTCCGCAACACAGAATCTCACTTCGCTCGCTCCGCGTCTTGGTCTTCGCCGTCAACCGTGGTCGCTCCCGTGGCCGTCTCGGTCTGGCCTCGCCGGCTGGGCAAGGTCGTCAAGCGTCCGAGCAAACTCGCCAGCAACACTCGTCAACCCGCGGGACAGGTCAGAGAACGTATAGAGGTGACCAGTGGCCAGCAAGCTGCATTTCTGCACCAATCGCCATCTCGCATCCTCCCCCCACTGTTTATTATGTCTATCCAGTCTGTCGTATTTTTTTTTTCTTTAAATTTAAGTCATTTCAAAATTCAAAATTGTTAAGTTGTTTACACATTTAAATTTCTGTTTTTTTTCTTCTTATATGCGGCCTTTTTGTTTAATAAACATATTTTGTGAACACAAAAAAAATGTTGTTTCTTTTTTTTTCGTTTTGTTTAGTGTATAATCAATTTTTACAGATTTAACGACTAAAAAATCGTTAAAATATATATTTCAAATAAAAAAACTCGTTGGTCGATTTATACAGAGTATAATGGCCGTAGACCTGCATTATAAACGCTGCACGGATATCGGGATATTATAATATGTTTCAAGAAATATTCAAGCCATCAAGCACTAAAGGCGACGGATGACTGCGGAATAAATCATAAAATAACGCATTAAACCGGCGGAGATGACATAGACGGTTATATAAACCATACAAGAATTGTAAATAATAATATGTATTGTGTAGAACGCTTGAACGTTAATATAGTCAAATTGACTCAATAAGTTGATACAAAATAATATTTAAAAAAATTCAAAATTGTATTTTACATAGGTAAAATAATAATTTGATACTGCATGTTGAAAAATAACATTGTTTTAAAACATTTCGGTTTAGGTTTGAACCATTAAACACCCATGTATGTGTTAATATATATATATATATTTAATTTATATTTTCTACATAATTATTGACTTGAGTTGTAATATCCTAATCCGAACCAAACTTGATACCTATCTTTTGTACTATAGGAAATCACTTTTTGACGGTATATAAGTTTTGACAGTTGTACAGTGTACACTAATATATTAACATAGGCATAACATTAGATTTTGCACTGAAATAGGCACATCATTATACATACTACAAAGGTAGCAAATATACATTTTAAAGTTAGATCCGAATATAGAATATAAATCAATATTAGTTATTGCTCATATCAATATTGATTATAACACGTCCTTGAATTTTAAAATAACTTTTAGTTAAACATACAATGCCAAAAACAGTGTTTAAACTTTAATATTATGTTACATTTTATAGAAAAAATAAAAACGTATAAACCATATTAAGTAGGTATTATGAACGTTAAATATTAAATACATACTCAATCATATAAATTAAATATGATAAAAAAATTAAATTAAATTAAAATAATTATCAAGATATCACTTCGAGTACGTATTTTAAATTTTTGTCTCGATAATATTTAAATAATATGTTGTTTACACTATAACCCATAATATACCCCGATAAAAAAATACTATGTACAATTACAATTTACATGTTAGCATTTATATTTTATTTATTCAATACGAGATTACATATATACCTGCTATACCAAATTCTAAAAAAAGACATTCATTAAAAAAATGTGATTTCAGATAATTATTATAAAAGTCGATTTTATCAACTGTGCATCAATTAAACATGTTTTAAAGCAATTAATTATATTATAATATACGTCTATACATTTTAAATAATAAAATCGTTTATGGTGAAATTAATTATTTTTTTACAATAATCTGATTAAGATATTTTACGTTATCAAAAGGAAAAGAGAATATTTTCATTAAAAACGAGATTAAATAATGTTACATATTATACTGAAATACCTATGCCGTTACACATACTACGCTGTAAATTTTAATTTGTATAATATTGTTGTAAACAATTTTATTTACGCATTCCTAATATCAAATATTACACTTCAATAGCAATACAACAATTCAAAGTTAATAATTAAATAACTGATAAAACCTTTTACGTTGGAAAAAAAATTTAAAAAAAATATATTTAATTATACAGCAAACTGATGATCAAACAATGATTTATGCACACTAAAAACTGTTGGATTTTAACTTTCGGAGTTCAGTCGACTTGAGAGAATGGCGAAGTGTTCAAAACCATTGGGCTTATTACATTCCATTACAGTTTTTTTTTCTACCCCAAAACACACAATTTGAACAATGCCATTCTTTAAGTACCTATATACATTATACACCTACTCTAAGTTCAATTTTCTAATTTACAAAGATGAAAGGTGCTATATGAAACTCATTGGGAGTTTCTCTGATCTCCAGTTTCGATAGGATAATAACCCTACAGACCGAATTAAATATATAACAAGTGGCCACTGCTGAGAGATCACAAATTACAATAGGTACCTATAGGTGACGTGTCGATATAATTAAATACATTTATTAAAAAGTTTAAATTAGCTGTCGTGCCCACATCACGTAGACATATACTTATTATGAAATCGATTAAATCAAACAACGAGTTTATTAGCCCAAAGAAGTGGCTGATATGTCTCTTTCTATTTTCAAAAAATACATTACCCATTGGCTTCACCATGAATACGATGCTACAATATTGAAGTTTCAGGATTAATTTGTTTTTTTTTTTTTTTACACTACCATTGTCTGCCTTTTTTTTAATTTTTTTTTCTTTGCACATAAAACTTTTTTTTATATTATCTGTTCAAACATATATTACTGTTCTTGTGTTATTTTTTTGTTTTTTACCATGTATTTGAGTAGCTATTTAAGGAGAAAATGATAAATGTAAATTTGTTGTATATAAGATATCTCCTAGGCCTCCACACGAGTTTTACTCAGTGAGGCCTAGTAATCTTTACCGATATTAAAAAAAATAAAAATAAAATAAAATAAAATAGTTCGACAGACGAGTAAATTACCTAACTCTTTTTTTTATAAGAAAAAATACACATTTTTTTGTTAAATTTTACCATTTCAGACTACAGTAACATGTGTAAGAAAATTAGGTGGGTGTTTGTGTGAGGGAATGAGTGTTTAACCAGGATGAATAAAAACAGCGCCTTGCTGCCTTATCATAATATTTCAAAAACGATTGCACTCGTGGCATGTTGCTACAGAGGTGTGGTTCGGGGTGGGGAAATCTGCATGGAGTGCGTAGACGTTTTAACTATAAAAATGTAATTAAAGGTTAATAAGTAGTGTTTGAAAATTTCATGAAACTTAAGATTGTGAAATATTTCAGTATTTTAATAGATTTTGTTTTTTTTTTTTAAATAAGTTTTTATTTACATATAATTGTCAAAAAACTCTTCGTAATTGTATGATATATTTATACTTAACCTTTTGTTCATTTATGTTTTTCACTCTAATTCCTAAGTCCTAACTGTTGAGCTATAATAATTTAAGTATTGGAAACTAAATAAAAATAAAATATACCTATCCTCTGGTATTATATACATTTAAAATGGTATTCAACATTTTTATATTGGCAAAAAAAAACATACAAAAATGTTTAAACGATACAAATTCACAATATTAAACATTATAGTATAGTAATATGTCAACCACACCCCATGTTAAAATACCTTTGAAGTACCTACATTACTTTATTTTAATATTATATAACATAATATATATTTTTATCTCACCCACTTTCCTACATTAATGTACATTGTACATAATATTACAACTGTACATATTACTAAATGAAAAATATTTTTACTAAAACAAATTAGGTACTAACCTAACCTATAGATACTTTAAATGTCATACCACCAGTATACCAAGATACCATCGGAATAGCGTGCACATAAGATTTTTAAAAACTCACATTACCAAGACTATTTTCTGAGCTTTTACTTAAAATGGACAATATCTAGAACAAGCAGATAAAGTTGTAATACTTACCGGAAACGTTAGGATCAGCTTATAAGTGCAGTTTATCCTGATATTTATATGATAAAAGAACAACAATGGAATGGTTCGGTTAGCGTGCAATTTTAGCTCCTACAAAGAACCGAGAATCTGTGATTAATGATTAATTTTCTTGACTCATTTGAAGGAGTTGTAGCATATTATATAGAATATCAGTTGATAAAATAATACAAACAACAGTTAATTGCCCAGTAGAATTTCTCAATTCACTTAACCCACGTGGATTTCCAGCACATATACCTACTTCGAATAAAAGTAGAAACACTTAAATTCTACTTATTGTATTTTTCTTTTATACTTGACAGCCGCGGGTACCTGTAATATTATATTAAACACGAGTTTACTTATTTATTCATTTGTATTAGTCATTATTTCTGTTATGAATTTTTATTAAATTAATGTGGTTTTTTTAAGCTAGAGCAAGCACTACAGCAAGTGTGCTCACTATAACAACTATTCCAAGTTCACAAAGAACTTGTTAATACAAACAAATCAATTTCCTACGTAGTAAAAATATAATAATTATAAAATGATCTTTAGACTCTAAATAAAATGAGGGTAAAATAAACGCCTCGTGGCTATCGACCCTGCAGGTGGTGACGATGGAGCTAGATCGACATTTGAGTATCAGTGTGTCGTTGTGGCAATATAATTATAACGATTCAGTGAACAAAACACACATAAAAGTGAGAATAATACTGTATCTAGAGGTATGCGATAATATATATTATGATAGCACATAGACCATGAAAAACACTAGTAGCTCTCATAGTCGTCTCATCTCATGGGATGAGTACGTTCGCAATATTATGGCTACAGCATATAGCAGTATATACTGTGCATTTTAATATAATAATGTTTATGCAATCAAGGATGCAGAACCTGCTTATAGTACATATAGTGACAAATGTCATCGACAAAATAGATACTTACTGACACCTGTTATGTAAGCATATGTAATTAAAATTTCTATAATATTCTACTGTAAAATATCCTGCACGAGACAGTGGGGCCTATAGGTATATTAGGCAGGTATGTCGGGATGTATAATAATACAAATAAAAAACAAGACATTTAATATCTTATATTATAATGTAAGTATTAAGCATTCGACAGGTTTAGTTGGAGTTTTAATCAACTTCTGTAGTTCCAACGTTGTACACATGTTTTTTTTAAATATAATATAATAATAATAATAATAGTACATATTAAATATTATTATAATAATAACAGACAATAGTGTAATATTGATATTAACAGTGAAAACTGTAAACCGTGTAATATACCTATATACTAGTACGCTAACACACTATACGCAACTGTACCTGATAAGAAGAGTCAATCGATCGATCAGGTCCATAGGTCGAGACGTCTGAAAAGTCGGCCGATTCGACGGACCCGTTTCGAAAACGGCAGCACCAGTGTGGCGATAACAACGAGACGGAATAGTATTACAATAAATACCTATAATATATTATAATAATAATAATAATAATATTAGTACAATTATACACTCGAACGCCGGACGTCGCGAAGCCAGGAACAATAATAATTATCATTACAATAATCATAATATAATGATGTGATGGTATAACAATAAGACGAGTTATATTTTTTGCTATTAGTGCGTAGCGACAGTGCGGTTTAGTGCAAGTACGGTTAGGTCTAACGAACGTTTTTCCTGTCGTTTCGGTCGTATATAGGGACAGCTCATTTCCGGTCCGCAAAACCGTATACGATCGTATAAAATATTATAATATTACGTGTATCAACTTTATTGTTATCACTTCCACAGTTCCACCGCCGCGCGAGTGCTCCCATCGTTGTTCGTCGTGACGTCTGCTGGCGCACAGCTGACATGTGACCGATCGTCTGAAATAATAATTAATTAAAAAATTAAAAATACCGAAAAAATCACAAATCCGCGAGTACTTAGACACGGACGTATAGTGTGCGTGTGTGCGTGTGTGCAGGACACCTCGCAGAGTGCTGCGACACGCGACGACGTAATAGTAATAATTATTATTATTATAATTATTATACTCTCGCCGAAGCCGTCGATTCCACGACGCAATGCACGACAGACTGGGCTTAATAGTCGCCGTCGTATCGTGTGAGTACCTTACAATGGCCACTATACCTACCCATAGAGGAGTGTATTACTCATGTATAATAATGTACCCAATATAGGTATATGGGGCGTGGATACGCAAAACAGATTTTTTTTTTTCGAGGGCTCTCGACTATGATAATATTATCGCTTTCGAGCACACAAAATTCGTTTGTATTACATCAGAAAACATATGTTAAAAACGCATTTAATCCACACCCTATTATATAGTTGTCAACGATGACCGTAACAAATCTCGGGTGATGATCGGATTATACCTGTATATATTATATTGAACACACCGTATAATATACGACCCCTATAGGAGAAAGAATTTGAACTTTAAACAATTGGTATTTGTGCACGATGGTCATTCCCCTACGACGATCTAGTCAAAAAACTGCGTATTATAGTGATGTTAGTTACTTCGTTCACATTAGGTGGCTAAAAAGGTGTTTTTTCGGTTCGAGACAACTCCCGCTATAGGTACTACATATATAGATATCAATACAAGTGACTTGTTTCTGGGGGCCAAAGGAGTCATGGCGCAACCCCCACCCTCGCCAATCTTTTTGTGTTTTAATGAATTTTAGTCACTTTTTATTTTATTTTATTTTAATACCATACAGATCAGGGCCCAAAAACAAATTGAGACATATTATATCTATAGGTTAGGTACATATTTTAATATTACAGTAACGTAGTAATACACAGAATAAAATATATATAATATGATTAAAAGGAAAAAACAAATGGTGGTAAGACCCAGTTTATGGAGTTGTATAAAGATAATTAAAGGTGGAGTCTTCATTTGTATAATTATTATAATTTATAATATATTATTAATATAAATTTTGATGTGTTAAACACGTGGAGCCACAGATATTATATTATATTTGTGTTCAGATTCCAGACTGTGCATGAATGGACTATGGAGTTGTAGGGATATATAGGCGATTTGTGGCAAATGGCCATAGAAATTGATTGAATTGTATTATGAGGTTTTTGTATCACCCCACACCCTTTTAGAAATCCGGGCCACGCCACTGATAAATACGACGTAATTTAATAATATAATAGAATTAGAGCTGATGTATAATAGCATATATAGTATATTGGGATTCGTGATAGGTGTAACATGGACGTAATACCTAAGTAATATAATATCAATAGTCTTAAACCATAGATTCATCAGGTTTATCTACTTTTAAATTCCTTCGACAAATATGCAAAGGTCAATAAAATAACATTGTTATACTGTACTATTATGCTCTAATGGCTAATAAGAGGAGGGAAATATTAAAAATGATTAATTAGTAGAAATAAGTAATAGCTATAATAGATATTTGTAATTTTACTTTTGCATATTATAATATAAAATTCAATTATTTTTAATTTCTTATTAATTTCAATATAATAATATAATAAATTTAAAATGGTGTAGTTGTATTATAATGGTATTCATATAGAGTTACTAATTGTCTCTATGAATGCATGTGATTTCCCTAAATTCAAAACTTTCTTCTAGGGAGAGGCAACCTTAGGGAAATGAAAATGCCTCCCCTTGTCCCCCAACCATACGTCTATCTCATCGGCAATGTTGTCCTTTAAAACAAACCGTAGAGGTTAAACTCGTCAACGTTTCCGTCGGATGTGATATTATTTTATATCTACACTATGACATTTAACATAACAAATAGAAAATTGTACGTTCTGAACAATTCCTTTAACTCTGAGTTATGTTTAGTTTTAGAATGAATTTATCTATTACCAAATTTAGAAGTAAAGTAGTTAAAAATATTATCTATAAGTGATAATGACCATAGTATTTATTTTATATATTAATTTAAAGCGAGTTACGAGCGTTTTTAAATAGTAAATTGTTTGTACATACGAATTATTCATAATGTTCTATTTTGCTGTGTTATGCGTTTGAGAGACAAAGACAACGCATGAGGGTAAAGACGTCCTTTTGAGAGGACTCTACACCCGCATGTGTCGTCTCCTGCAAATGTCGTGCAAAAACTGTTTTTAGTGGGATAGAACCTCTCAAGCTGTAGCGATACTTATAAGACTCCAAATCGATGTACAATATAATTGAGAACAGTGCCAGTGAAATATCGTTTTCTTTTTTTGATTTCACTTATACATAAAAAGTTCTTATTGCTTCAAAATCCATATTTTTTTATGTTTTTCGGACTTGAATAACTTTTTTTGCAGTTCCGATATCGAAAAAATATAAACGAAATTTCACTGCCAAAGTAGGTACTCCTTTTTATGTGGTGAAAATTTCGTTTCTAAGTTATGAATGTAGCTTTTGCGGTTCTTTTCCGCGCAAAACAGTAAAGTTTTTGATATGTTTTACATTGGAAAGATAAAGACGACACGTACGGGTGTAACGTCCCCTTAAAACCAACATTATCACACGATAAACGGAATTTTATTATATAATTTTAAAGGTTATATTATGTTTGAAAATACAAAAAAGTGTTCACTACCGCAAAGCTAAAATAAATAAAATTGGAAAACTCTAAACCTATTCAATTCGACAACATCGTAGTTAATTATTATTCGATAAAATGTAATAATAATTTGAAACATAATACTATTGTGCTTTTAAAACTTCCTTCAAATATAGGTAGGTACACACCTACTACAATAATCTTATTAGATATTATAATGTTATATTTCGGCAAATCGCATACCTCATTATGGCTTATGCATAACAGCTGTAGGTCATCATCATTTAAATTTATTCGTTTAAATCACAGTGCCACAATACCAATAATCAATGTAATTAGGTACATACAGTTAATACTGAATATTATAATTTCATCAGTGCAGGCACCTCTCCTATGATATTATAATCAGGTACTCAAATTCAAATCAATTAGTCCATAAGAGGAGGGCAAAACTTCCAAATACGCGGAAGCGTTGTTGGTACATGAAACATAATTATTTCCGAACGATTAGTATAAGCTCGATTGCCTACTTATAAGTTGACTACTTATCAGTGGACACCGACGTGATTACGCCAATCATTATCGACGAGATTACGAGATAACAGGCCCACTAGAAAATACGAATATGGTTTTAAACGACAAACCATAACATATTACACTCAACGTGTCACCGATGATTTTCAAAAATATATCCGTCATTGTTCGGAACGGCGAAAGTGAAAGTCTACAATTAATATATTATATTTTTTTTTCATTTAAAGTGTACCGAAATAAAATTCATTAAACATTTAAAGCACCACTTGTACAATGGTAGTTTATTTATTTTTAAAACGGTGTAGTTTCACAACACTATACAATAGTATATACCTGCTCAGCTACGGTATCATTAAAACAATATAATATGTAGGACGTACACGTTTGTTTTATATATATACCTACGCGTTTTTCAAATACCTAAGGAATTTTGTCAACAATAACAACTGTTTGGATAGTCTACTGTACTTATTTGATAATAATAATATTATGTTCGTTTCCGTCACCATAATATTATTATCTATTTTACACTCACAAATATACGCCTTAAGATATTGTCCAGAAACATTTGCCATACCTACTACAACGATATTTTAATTAAATCATAATATACAGTCGTCTGCGCCTAATATGTAATTTCTATGTTAAAATGTACAACAAAAATGTGCTTTAAAGGTAAAACGAAGTAAAACACTAAACATACTTCCCCTAATAATATGGCTTTTAAACATGAAACAAATAATCCGTACAATTCTGCTTACCTATCAGTCGCAGTCATTAGAATTTTTCACTTTCAATCATTAAATAACGTAAAACTGTACAAACATTCAGTGGCCTGTTTGCATTATATTACTATTTACTATAGGTAGTTAGTATAGTTACTATACCTACTTATACAGTTTTGCATTATTTCTCTTGCATATAAATACATAACTGGTGTAAATAATATTAAAAAGCGAGTAAGTGGTTGTTGCCCTGCTGTTCAGTAGCCATGCTGTTTACAAGTGGGCAACAAAACAATATTTTGAAAATTATTGGGTATAGAAAATGATAGAATAAAATATATATGGTGCAAGTTATTTATTCGTTTTTAAATTACAACAAAATAAAAAAATCGCTAAATGAGAAATCGAATGAATATTTAATGTTGTAAAAATTTGAGCTTTAAACGTTCATAAAAATTAAATTTGACCTTCCGGTAAATATTTTTTTTTGTTAAAGGTGGAAAAACGTGAATCTTGTATTAAATTTTCAAATCTTAGTTTTTAATTTTTTATGAATTTCTACCTCAAAATAATTTGCATATTCCCGTGCATTTACGTACCCATTTTGTCAAAATTCGAATTTAAATGCCTACTAAAAAAAATTGTGACTATGTAGTTTTAATATTTTTCAAATGAAATTGTAACAATATATTAGAAGACTTGTATTAAATTGTCAAACTTTTTACCGAACGCATAACATTTTATCGACATTTATAGAAAAGAAAACTACCAAAATTGGAAACTGAAAATGTCCGTAAACAGCTCAAAACTTGTCAAAATATTTTATAGTGTATAGAAAATGCTAACATACATATAAACATTTAGTGAAAATTTCATGTATCTAAGGTCGTTTGTTTTAGAGTTACACCAAAAACCAAAATCGATGTCGTCAAAAATTCCTGTTTTTCCTTAATTTTTTTGTTTTTTTTCCGGCTTTTTTTGAAAACTACTGGGAATTTTTGACCTTCCAAATGCACCAACTTCATTTACTTGACCATTAAACAAGATACTCATCATTGTAAAATCAATACATTCATCGCTCCCCTCAGAATATAAAATAAATTAAATTTACTTTTTATTGAATAACATAGAGACATTAAGATAAATCCTATTTTTTTATTTCGGGAGTTCAAAAGTACTAAAAATTATGTATTTTTATGAACATATTATATTGTGTACGAGTAACAATACCTACATGTTTAAGTATTTAACATGGTGGGTCAGCTAATATAACTCTAGCAGAATATTAGAATCTTTTTACATTGTCCAAAATTTTTTTTATGTTTTACAAGATGTGTATAAATTACCTGTTTTTGACTACCAAGTAACCATATATTATTATTTTAAGAAATTTGTTGATAAAATGATAAATACATTTATTATATAAATTTATCCATTGGTTAGGTAATAGTAACACAAACATAATACCTAATATCTAATATGATTATGCAAAAATATTATTGGTATTATGTTTTATAATACGTTATATAATTTCTTTAAATTATCATAAAACAGACCTCTCTTAATTTAATTATATCACGTCTGACTAGTCTTTTTAAGCAGTTATTTGTCATTTAAAGATACATGTGTGTGAGTGACAACAAATATATTTTACTGTAGAATATCACAAAAAAAAGATTTAGTATGAGGCAAAATAAATGTAAGGCCTGGATGTATTTTAATAAGTTGTTATTTGAATTGTTTTGAATTATTTAAAGTACCTATTGATTTTATTTAAAATAGTTATTGGACCTAATTGACTAAATGGTGTTTTAAGTTAGGGTCACAGTGTTTTTGTCGATTTTCTTACGTCTACATAATGTAATACTTACAGAAGAAATAATTAAAAAATAAACCAAATTAATATTAATTAAATATCATATATAATGCTCGCCCAAACGATGAATGAAGATATTTCATAACATTACCGGAAATAATTTTGATTATGTGAGTTTTTTGTATTTAAAACATTCCTAATTCAATTGAAATAAGCAATAAGAAAATAATAACTCATTCAAAACAATAAATCGTATACAAACACACTATATTTCTCACTTACGCAATCACAATGTTATATAATATGACCACTTGTTGTATACGTCTTATAAAATAATATTGGAATTTGGTTTCGACAATTAAACAGATTAATATTCAGATATGTTCCATTTCCATATATATTATGCATTAAGTGAACTAGTACAATAAGCACATAGGCATAATAATAATACAATCGTAATTATTGCCGATCAAGCAAGTTCTGTTGTTTAGAAAAAATACACGATCTTAAAGTTATCACAAAATGTTTCAGCATAATATGACAATTTATTGTACTAATGTGAATTTATTTTTGAACTTTTGAACAGAGTCTTGCAAAGTTGTAATTTATACAAATTACATTATTATTTAGTTTTATTAAGGAACCGACGAACGCGTTTTTGAAACGTGTAATATAATGACATTTTTACATCTGATATTAAAGTCTGTAGGTGTACTATATATATTATTATATAGTTTGGCGTCTTGTGGATTAAAACTTTATACCCGCGTACGTAGTATATATGTATAATATAATATATATTATATACAAACCGTCGGGGGTTAAATGTAAATACAATATAGTGTCTTAAGCTGTTCCTGGCGTTTTATATTCAGCCACTCACATTCACGGAGTCGAAGTAAATTAATTCGTTTTTAAATTCAACCGACATCACTAAACAGTTAAAATTCATAGGTTGTATAAATTCGAGTTTTCTCAATTGAGTAAGAAATCGAATTCAAACGTATATCATCAATTCGAACCGAAACGTCTTGAATTCAGTGAAATGAGTATTATTTGTCTTTCAAAAGTCTTATATTGTAATCATTAAGATAAAATAAATATACTGAACTTATTACTGCGGTGTTATTATTCATACAACGATGTTATAATATTATTTGCATTTAAAAGAGTTGCTTCGAAAACTCAGTCCAATTTAATCAAGTTAATTTTCTCGTATCGGAAGTTTTACTGGAACACTGCAAACAATAGATGTAATAATATACATTAACGTTTTTACATGCACTTGAAATTATTTTTTTATAACAACAAAAATAAACATTAAGTAACCATAATTAAATTTATTATACCATATTACACTGAATACGGCACTGAATCTAAATTAGTAGTAATAACACATAATATGTATAGTTATAATGTTCTATGTTCACATTTAATTACCACTTTAATAACGTAATCAATAACGGTACCTACACCGACCTAACATTTTATTATGATAATAATGTTGTAAAATATGCTATTAGAACGATATTCTTCCCCCCAATCTTCCATCAAAAATATACGTAGGTACTTATATTAATATAAAAGTTAAAACTGCAAAGTTATAAAATAAATAACTATACCTATACGGCTAGTAGGTAGTAGGTACATTGTTTTTTATCAGACTGAATTCATGTTAATTTCTATGAAAGTCATCATATTATATCATATAATAATATAAATTATAAACCATGAATAAATATTATAACTTATTATTATTTATGGTTTATATGCATATTACATACTATCATATCATTGTAATTTTATAACAGATATAACTAAACATATTTTCTAATTATGCCAATTACATACATAATTTATTTTTATTTTAATTGAAGTATAGAGAGAGCGTTACTTTGTTTGAATTTAAGTTATTTATTTAAGATACAGTAGGTAGTGTAGTTTTTTTCTTAAAATCTGTTTTTTATACCTATATAGTAGGGCAGGACTCGTAAGTCGTAGGAGTTTCTGAAAATGACATGACCGTAATATTATTATTCGATTTCACACGTAGACATAATAGTTGTAGACTTAACTTCAAATTACATAACAGCATAAGAAAAAAAAACAATCTATCATAAGTATAATAAATAATAATTGTCGTAGATAATTTTTCAAACATTAAAAAAATTAAATTAAATTAAAAATTATTATACGACGTCATAATATATAGAATTATGAATCTTCTATATTATGAAAAAATAAAATTGACAAAATCCTTTCAAAAAAAAAAAAATACCTACGTGTTTAAAGTTTTGCCATCTTCAATTATATTGGATTATCATAAAGAAAATAAAATAATGTATCAGTGTTGACGCCTTATTGTTACTAAGTATTTCGTTAAAGTACCTACCTATACTGCACCGCATATATAAGTAGGTAATAATTAAGAATTAATGTACAGTATTAAGTCACGCACGTTTTATTAGATTGAGTAAGTTATACACAATCTAATTAATAATAATTAGCCTATTTTATAAATGTAATTAGTATTTTCTATATGCCATATGCATTTATTTTAAGAGATGTATATAGAAGCAAGTTTACAATAATATAATAATATGTATGTATAGGTTAACTAAATTACATATTAAATTATTAAATTAAATATCAGTACATTATTGTAATCTCGAAACATCAAAGCATAAAAATGACGTACGTATTCTCAATAATTACACTCGACATTTCGCATCCAACACAGGTTATCTGGTTCAAACCAGCTTTTGCAATCGTGACCTGTTTCCGGAGGGCGTTCAGCTCGGCTACAGATGGAGGGCGACGACTCACGTGGGTACCGTGTTCCCTTCGGAGCACTTGACCAACTATTCGGTGGAAGCGTACTTTTTAGTTCAAAACGATCAAAATTTCACCAACTTTCAAGTACGTATATGTGGGGTGATGTGAATTGTTCTTTAAAATTATAACAATCGATTTCCTGACATTAGATCAAAGAATTTAAAACGAGCGAAAACCAACAAGACTACCCGTGGATCACGCTTCCGTTCCGATGTGTTTACAGAGACGGCGAAGTGCAAAAGTTCGAGAGCGAAAGCGGCGACGTGACGGGATCGTTGAACATAAAAAGAGCATTGGCCACTATGTTTCAGCTGAAATTGGATTCCCTGAGGCGACCGTCGTTCGTCGCACAAGAGGTAGGTACATAATATTGAGTATTGATGGACGAGACCTTTTGCGGCAGCGTTCCAATATCAAACGAAGTTATTGTGCCGAATCCTTGATAAATTATTGATTTTTGATTTAAAAAATCTAAATTCCTTTTTTTCTTTTTAAAATTTTAAAATTTTTTATTCATCCCAGAGTCCCAACCCTTGATGTACCTATATAAAATATAGGTACTACACAGGTAATTTAAAACTAAAATTACAGGCTGGAGTCTATGGAAAATGCAACGTTCAGTACCTTGTGACTAAAGAAAATAATAACACAAATGTAAAGAAAATAATCAACTTTTCGGCTTGTGACAGTAAACTTGGACAACAGTGGAGCAATACACCGGCGTTCACGTGCCCATCGAGTTATCAAGTAAAGTTTAAAGGAGCATTGAGTTTAAGATCAAGATAATATTTTCCAAGCCAAAATTCACTTAAATATAATATTTCTGTTATTTATAAATATTAAAATTTTAGGACGGGAGTATGAGTCATAGTGTTCGAAATTATAATCTGGACGAGATGAATGTGATTCGGTATTTGAATATTATCGGTACAGTAGAGTTCCAACCGTTCCAAGCGTTAGCAGAATCTCATCACATCTTTGTGAAGTAAGTCTAAAAATTTTACACACAAATAAGATTGACTATCACCAGATTCTTATAACAGCCAAACATTTGAACTTGACGACATTTTTCCGATCGGTGAACCTATCACGCTGGTAGCAAAGTTGGACGACTCGATTGAGTACGACTTTAATCACTATGAAGATCCTACAATGGGTTTCAAGCCGTCCAATAAGTCTCTTCTTTTGGAAGAAGTAATATTTATATCATAGATTATTTTATTACCTAACAACTATAGTGTCAATAAATTACGTATTATTATACAGCTATAATATATATTATTTTATAGATTCTTGATGCACTCGGTCAACTCACAGAAAGTTTGAGCTGGGAAATTGGAACAACTAACCTAGACAACCAGACTGAGTTCAGAGCTTTAGAACTCATGTGGTGGTTAGATAAATCTGATTGGACTTCATTATACGACACGATAAAAATCGGAACCAGTTACTCACAAGAAACCATACAGTTCGTACGATTTAAACTGGAAAATTATTATACCCGTGTGTCAATATTTTACTTGCTCTTTTTCTAGACACTTCTTTTGGGATTTGGTACCACAAGTTGGATCAGCTTCTTCAGTTGAATTTATTTGTGAACTAATAGAGACACAAAAAATAACGAGCTTTTTGGCCACTGGATTGTTAATAACGTTTCCGTACCACGTTAGGTATCCAAACGAAAAACTCTTAAAAGAATCCGAAATTTTATTGTATCTCGATGGAGATCTAGAAAACGAAGTGAGAAAAGTAGCAATTTTGAGCTTTGCTTCGTTGATACATAAAACGTGTGGTAAAGGAATGTGCTCAGACGATACGCAGAACAAGTACATCAAATTATTTTTAGACAAATTCATAGGTCAGTAACATGGTTGTATTTAAGAAAAATGTTTTTAATTTAATACATTACAAAATGCTATGGCTTTTAACAACAATAACAACAACGACTACAAATAATATTAATGTCACTCGATATTCTTCGAATTATTTTGTACAATCGTTTAATATTTTAGTATTTATTTTATTAACATCGGCGTATTCGACTTTTGGTACAAATATTATATAGGTTGACTCAACAATTTGTTGCTATAAGCCAATTTGTTGGTTAGGCACTCAATTGATCAATTCGTATTTTATTAATTTCACAAACATAATTATGTAGTTATGTATAATATTTTTACATATCTACTCATAATCAATATTAATTTTACAAATTATTGTTTACCAATTGCATAACCTGCAATAAGCTACCTATAAAGTAAAAACACTAAGATATTTAGTATTTATTTAAACCTGTATACAATTATGATTAATTAGTATTTTAGTTAAATTATTAACCGATAATTAATAGTCTGTTCGTAAATCTATCATTGCTACTTATCTAACTATTCATTATATTTAAATTTGTTTCACTGATGGGCAATGCACACCATCATATCTTATTAACAAAATTGTTTTGTTAATATTAAATAGTAATGAAAATAGTTTTTCATATTGCGCGAAATCTACAGTTTTGTTGGTTAAGCTTACGATTAATTGTAATTTGTATTGTTACAAGTCAATCGATAACTCAATTGAAATCATTTTATTTCCTTGTATACGTTTATTCTAAAAATATTATGTTTTAGAATCCACTTCACACAGTCGACAAATGCTGTTCATCGAAGCGTTCAGTAACATGAAAATCGACAATGTACTGGACTTTTTACAGCCGATTATTACAGATCATAATCGTTCTAGACACATCCGATTAATCGCTATTTGGGCCTCGAAATCAGCCACTACTGCCCACCCAGAAAAGGTATATTATTATTTCACTATCGTGTTGTATCATAATCTTTAATAGTTTAACTGATAATAAGCCAACCGACATAACAATTGTATTCGGTTGTCATACAAACGTTAACTCTACGCGTTAATCGTATTTAATTTTTTATAATATTATGTATTAAGAAATCAAATACTCATAATATGTACAATAAAATTGACTGATGGACGTGTTAAATTATAATAATAATAACGTTTCATATATTTATATAACAAATAGTTATAAAATACCTGTGGTTTATACACCTTTTCTCAGGTCGCTGAAGTGTTTTGGCCGATATTGACAAACCACTCTGAACCTATGGAAATCCGAACGTCAGCGCTAAACATGCTCATGATGTCCCAGCCGACTGTGTCTCGGTTTTTGACACTCTACTGGTTCATGCAAGCCGAACCCAGCCAACAGATTTATAACTTTTACTACACAACGATCAATTCGATGGCCAACTCCAAGTATCCTTGCTACGACAAATAGTAAGTTAATATCTACGTACAGGAAATATTAAAGTGCATCTATTATGTCGTTGGACGCAGTAGTTTTTTTGAGATTTTTTATTGTTGTGGCTTGTGAAACTAAGATCTTGGATTTTGATCGAACGAAAAACTATACCTGATTTATTATTTTAAATGAACTATTTTATTCAATAAATAAATACCATATATTTATTATAGCGTAAAGTAAAATCGACATTTTCAAATACTAATAATAGTATATTAATTATTATTATTAAAAAAAAATTTTTTTTAAACAACACGTCCGGGACAGCGTGTTGGACGGCGTTACGTATAGGCAATATAGGTACAGTACTGCGTTGAAGAACATTTTAAAATGTTCATGTTTGACTCAATATTGCACACATTTTGTGGCATGGTAAAAAATCGAAAATTAATACATTATTTATTTAAGCTTTATGTATTATTTTATTTTATCGGTATTTACATTTTTCTTTTCACAAAAATTAAAAAATCGCCACGTACAACGACATGAGAACCTGTAATATTATAAGCATATTATGTTTATCTACGATACGTACAGTTAAATTAAATTTTTTACCTCAGCAGCAAAATAGCCGCTCAAATTGTAAGGTTCGTGCAGCACAAATGGCATCACTGGTCCACCGGAAATTACCTGTTGGATTACGAGGACCCTATGAGAGGATACGGCGGAATCGTTCAGACCATCCTGATGGCCAACCAGCGCACCGGGTTCCCGTCCGTGCTCCGGTTGACGGCCGAACAACACTCGTTCGGCACGTCGTCTGAATTTCAGATTCACCTAAAATTTGAAGGACTGGCTGACAGCTTGAAGAAAGAACTGTTCAATACCATGGCGAAACCGTCCTATGAAACGACCGACGCGCTCAAGCACATACAGGACGTGCTCGAAAAGGCTAAGTTCACCATCCGGGAGGACGAAGACCTTCACTTCGAGACGATTATCAAAATCAACGAGCAGACCATCTACTGTCACCACTTGAATCAGACCACGTTCAAGAGCTTCGCCCTTGGTACGTGTTAGTGATACTGAGTGTTTCACCGTGTTCATCCATGTCAATAACTATTTTTCCAATCAATAGAATATTTGAACTTGGGGGAAAGGGATCAAACACTGATCTTATTGTTTCCGTGTTTTTTTAACAAATATGGTATAGTTAAAACTTTAAGATTTGAATTTTCAATTAAATACCCAAATGGCTAGGTCAAATTAAACATAGCTATATCTACGAATTGAGTAATAACTACAACCAATGCCAACAAACAGGTTTCATACCACAAAATATAAACCAATGAGTAGGTACTGCAAGCAATTTGGTAAAACTAAACTATAAGAATAATTATACATAATAATTCTCCTAATACCTATCATAGTATCATATTATAACCAGAAATTATTTCAGCAATATTACATGATGTATAGCAGAGTAGTAGGTATACAATTACAAAGAATTCATAAACGAAATTTAATTTTGCTTATTTTTGCATATCTGGGTTTCCTTTTATATTTGAAGGATTTTTAATACATTTTTAAAAATAAAATACAAATAATTGTATTACACAATATTATTATGTTTGTTATTTATGTGACATAATTCCAAATATGTACTTGGAAATAATATGTGCTTAGAAGGATAAATAATCGTCGTGTATGTATTTTAGAGACGTAGGTATACTCTTTAAAACTTTTGTATAGTACTAACCTAACTACTAAGTCCCCCCTCCGATGGCCACCAATGATAATGAAGCAATATTATAAAGCGTACGATTTTAAATATAAAAACATATAACGGGCATATTGTTTCAGTATTGAAGAGGCTGAGTTCGTTGTATTTCCAGTTCAGTTTGAACTACCAGCGTCTATCGTTCCCGTTACGTTTCCAGAGGACGCACTTCACCGATTTTGGAACACCAATCCTCTTACAGTTTAGAACGGCATCATTGCTGTCATTACGAGGAAGCATCAAGCAGACTGAGAGCGGCAAGTCAAGGGACGCTGAACTAGACTTCCGGTAAGCGCCAAGCTATATACATTCTGATTTCGTCATAAATAAAAATTTTGAAAAATGTGTTTGATTTGGAGCACTGATTTCCTTGATTTTTATGTCGTTTTAACGATATATTATGTTAAAGATACTCCATGGACACGGTGACCAGTCTGAAAACGTTCAACCCGCTGAGCAGCACTTGGAGGGGTGCCGATCGTTTCCGTTGTATCCATGCGAGAATACCGTTTTCCACCGAGATAATAACGCACTTTTTTAGATCTTACATAAAAGCATCAGCCTACAGGTACAAGAATTTCGTCGACGGGTCGAAGCTGGGAATCGTTTGGCATTCCGCGACCAAATTGGTTCCACCGGAAAACACTTTACCGGTCGCCAAGAAAGACGAATTGCTCACCGATGTAATTTTCCATTTTAACGTTATCTTCGTACTAAATATCTATCTACCCATAATCATATCATATCACATAGACACAGTACCTATTGATATTTTGGTTAGATATAACGATTTATTGTACTTGTCTTTAGGATTGGGCTTTCGAGTCGAGAGATTTAGGAGCGAAAATTGCCACTACAGTTTTCGACTGCCAAGATGAAGGAAAATTTTCCAATTCGTTGATAATCATCAAAGAAGCATTTCAGATCAGTAACAAAAACTATCAGTGAGTATATTTTTTCTCGGTTTAAAAATTAATAATATTCCTCCCGGGATGGGGACTTTAGTAGGTCCCGGTGGCACAAAAAAATATATAAATAAAATATGTTTTCAACCACTTTCAAAAGACTGTCCAAAAGTATAAATGACCTCCGTCTCACCGTCAAAACCAAAACTTACACACACATACCCCAACTCCTATTATGATATAATTTAGATATTTATTGATACTTAGTGTATATAATATTATGTACCAGTAATACCTGCAGAAGTGTACCATTGTTCATTATTAATATTGGATTATATCTATACAAGAAATATTAAATTCAAACATATTTTTGTTCTTTAGGGCCATACCCGGAGGTGTTGCTTTGCTGGGCATCTATTCTCTGGCCAATTATTTCACGTTCATTCCTCCAGAAGACAGTTGTGGTCTGGTATTGTCCCTGTCGCCGTTGCAGGTTTGTCTTCGAATACTTACATAATATAATTTGTTTTATTACCTATACACTATCATGTGTATACGCAGATAAATATATTATATTTAGCGCACGCTGGTTTGTTTTAAGTGTATGTACTAGTGTGTGTAACAGGAGGGAGGTAAAGGTTATGAGGTTATATCGTACCTAGGTATATAATATAATGAGCCACTTACACAACAAAAAAGTTAATTCGAAGTTCGAACGTTCCATGTATACTCCAATACTTGATATTAGATTCTCGTAAAAATGATTTCAAAAGACGCATATTATATTGCTTATTTTATATAGGTACCTAGTAGTAGGTACGGATTGATATTAAAGTATATAACCAGTCTATTCTCGAGGAACCTTATAATATTTATATTATATACAATATACATAGGTGCAGTTTGCCCTCGTCCCCTATGATATTTTATAGTGGAATCAAACATAGGTGGGTAGGTTTTAAGCTCTAATTTATAAAAGCTAAATAACTACGATGTAAATTAATCCATTAAGATATTAAGTACATTAACTATAGGTAGTGAATTATTTAACTACCTTAATTCCCATCTTTGCATATTGATAAAATAAATTAAAGTTTCTCATGGGTAGGTATAATAATATGGATAGCACTAACTGGATATATTTTCACTAATTTCCAATATATCACGCATTACCTAAACTGCAGGTGGTTCCCGTGTTCGTCCAAGAGGGTAACACGATGCACATTACGATGAACCACTACGACCAGACGCTCTGGGGCCTGACCGCGCATTACGCGCGCATCGCGGACGGCAACCAAGAGATATCGTTCAAGCTGAGCCACTCGAACCGCGAGCGGAACATCACCATCACCAACGGGTACTGGAGGCTGCTCCGGTTCGAGGGGTCGTTCATACTGCCGTCCCGGAAGTCCGGCGCCCTGCACCCGCCGCCGCCGTTGCACGGACAGGCCACCGTGTCTTGGGGTTACCACGATTCGGCTACCACCATGCTCGTGTCCATCAAGCCGGAGAACGCCCGCGAGGAATGGCCCGAACAGTGCGTCATTGATTCGCCCACGTGCCTGCAGACCGCCAGCGACATTTCCACCAGTCAAATCATATCGCTGCAATTCGTCAACGTGAGCATACCTATATATACTATAATGAACGATATTATTAGCCCGACGCGATACTATTGTAATAATATATTAATATTGATTAACACAGCCGGCTTTTCCGGGAGACTTGACGGCTCGCGATAATAGATCAATCAAATCGAGGTGCATATTGTGTACCTAGGTATAGGTATCCACGGTTACTGACGAGCGACCGTCAAATCTTCCTAGTTCCGGCTGTTACTCGAGAGGTGCCGTGTGTGTAATACAATATATTAATGTTACGTGTCCGTCGTATAGAACGATTCTATTACACCGCAGCAAATCCTATCGATATATCCGGATATCCCTCAACCCAACTGTTAGAATCGGTGCTCTCTATAACTTTTTTAATCGAGTCATCGAATTATAGCCTTGTATGTTTATGCTGTGATGAAATAATCGCCCGTTGCATTGACAAATACTTATTATGTTACCTATGATATAGGTAGTTATTAGTTAGGTACCTACCAATTACCTACACGCTACAAGTACCTACCTATATTATATTTCGTTACGGTAAAATATCAATAATGGTAATACGGTAAAACTATGGTGACTGGAAGTAGATGATGGTATGGGTACAGCCATACAGAAATTATCGTACAGGACCAAAAATCGACTGATTAAAAATATAATGACAAAAAATAATATCAAATCCAAAGTGGTTGCAAAAATTTACAGACAAAATGAGTGTCGTACCGTCGTGGTAAATATGAGATAGGTTCCTAACCATATTGTGTCTTTGTGTCTTTTGTGGTAAATAGGTACAATACTATAATAGTATACCTACTAAGTTTTTGCAACTGGATATGAGTTTTTAAACAGCTTAGTGAAATATAACATTATATTAACAGTCTTCTATAGTTAAGTAGATTTCTGTTAGAAGCAATAATTTACTATAGGTAGATGTAAATATACATATATATCTACCGTAGATTGGATATCTCTACCTAACAACCTATATATAGCATATACCCAGGTAGGAACTAGGGTCTAGGACTGGCTCAAAAAGGGTTATCGACTCTTTCAATATAGTTTCAATAATAAACTTAAACTCCAAAAACCACATACAATACCTATCACCTATAAATTATTATTAAAATATTATATTTTGTCTTTAACATTCCCGACAAATTTGGTTTTACATTCCGGAGTTTAAAAACAAATATACAAGTGATACCGTATACCTATATACGGGTCGATCCATTTAAAGTATGACACTTATTTATTATTACAGAAAACGCTAACGTTTTTAAAAATATTTCTTATACATAACATTACATAGACACAAAACCACAATTTAGGCTAAACAAGAATATTTTTTACCGTTGTTGTTTTGTTCAAGTTTTTTACTCTTCTGAATGACACGTGAGAAAACAAGTATTTAATTCCATAAATATTCCTAAGCGGAATATTATTCATATTTCAGAATATTTCGATCTATAAAATAATAAAAATCAAATTTTGGACAACTAGTTTATTAGTTATAACCGTTGATTATAAATACTAGTAAAATATACTTAATTCATGTGTGTCATGTCGTGCGAGGGCTTGGTTATTATATGGTTACGACTGGTAACCAATATGGTTTAAAAGTTGAACAGTCAATTCTTGGTATACTCGGTTGCACCTTGGTTATTACATGATACCAAAAAAGTAATATCCAATCACAATACGATTTGATCGACACGACACGACACACGAAGCTGGTTATAACTTATACCTAGGTATATTTTAAAGTTTAGGTGAGTGGAATTGTGGAGAGTGGACCAACATTAAGGGAGGTGCAGCATACAACTCCGGTCAGCTCATCTAAACTTTAATTAGGTGCTTATAAGCCATCAGTCCAAAATTATATTTTCACACACTAACATACTCCAAAAAATACTCTGTTTTAGAATAAGGCATTAAAATAGCATGGCCATTGAGGAAGGTAATGAACTTAAAATATAAAAACGATAAAAAAAACAATAAAGAACGTTGTTTTCTAACAAGTTAAAAACTTAAAATTATGTAAAATAGAGTACGTCTGTTTGTAAAAAGTTAGTAGTTTTTGAAATAATGAGTGTGTTACGTTAAATAAATCACCCAGTATATTAATTAAAAATCAAAACTTGTTTAAAATAGCAATAATCACACATTATTAAACTAATTCTAGCTGCCAAGTTGGATGATAATTACAATGCATTCATTGTTTTCTGATTTTGTAATGGACGAAGGTAATATGACCACCGTCAAATTTACATTTCCAACTAAACTTCCTTGGACTACCCGGGGTGAGTATTTAATTTTAGTAAGTAATGCCAATTTAGATGTACAAAAAGTAAACTTAAAACTTGTGGGTTTAGGTATCTGCGCAGTCAACTCTGTGACGGCGTTGAGTTTGGATAATTCAACAACACACAATTTCAAGTTAAATCAAGACTGCTACACAATAGCGTTAGCAGACTGTTCTCCATTGTCCCGTTTTATAGTAGGAATTAAAATGAACACTGTTAATTCAACTTTGGTGAGTATAGAATTATAAATTGTTCAAGATTATATAGGTATTGGTTATGAAATCTGGAATTTATGTTTTTGTAGAGTGTGCGAATATTGACACAAAACAGTGTAATGGACATGGTTCAAGAAAATTCCGACATAAAAGTATACATTAATGGAACTGAAATTGAAGTCACAGCAACTGGAATTCAATATCCACCGAAAAATAAAGATGATATTTTTATTTATAGGTACACTATTTTTGACTTTAAGACTTTAATAAATATTTATTATAAAATTAAAAAATTTTAGAGCGAAAAAATGGGATGAAGAAATGACTGATCTAGAAATTAATTCTGGAATAACGGTTCAACATTATGGCCATACGGTCATTATGTTGGTTGAGAGTAAATTGCGTGGATTTACATGTGGCTTATGTGGAAATTTCAACAGTGAAAACAGTGACGAATTAAATGAAACACCAAAATGTGTAGAATTGTAAAAAAATAGACTTATTAAAAAAATAATATTTAAAATATTGTATAACTTTCATATATAAATAAATGTACTACATACATAATAAATACGTACATATATAATTATTATGTAAATAAATTAAAATTTTATAAATTAAGAAAAAAATCAATGAGAATAATATCACGCAATTGTATAAAGACTATTTAACCGGTTCTGCTGTACATTTTCAACAAATTTTTCAGCCCTTGAACTCAACCTCTTAGGTGGTAATTTATAACGCATACATGCTCTAACATTTCTTTGGTACATGAAAATAGCAATCATAAAGTCCCACGCAGTAAATTCTGGCCATAAGACTGATGTAAAATAAATGTAGCTGTAAGAACACTGAAAAAATATAAAATAAATTAGTTGAAACAGCAGTTACTCTACTAAACTAATTTGCAAAACCTACTAATTTACCTGCCATAACATGAAATCACTCAGTCTAGTCTCACCAGATGTGCGTATTAATAAATCAGGTGGTGGGGACGGATAGGTGTACATACAATTGTCCAATATTTCTACTGATAAATCTGATTCCTCTAAATCATTATTTTTAATACCATTAGATATTTTACTAAATGCATTTATTAATTCATCATGTCCTGAAAAAAAAAAAAATGGTTACAATACTATTAATGTATACATAATACTGGTATTTATAATCAATGATACCTAATACCTATATATCATAGTAGATTTGTATAATACAAATAAGCAAAATTAAATTATTATAATATTTATTATAAAATTAATAACAAAATTAATAATAAAATCGAATTGGAAATATAAAAGAAGGGGTGCTAAAGTACTTATAAAAAATTAGCGTTCCACTCAAAGATTTAAATCAACCTAACCTATGGGGGGCTTTGCCCCCCACGTAGTATTAACAACACCAATTAAACAATCATTATAACTATACAGAATGTATACTACAACAATAAATAAATATTATTAAATTAGGTACAAACAAATCTTTTTATTTTATTTTTAAAATACAAAATTTAATTGTTTACATTTTTAATAAATTCCATAGTTCTACTATGAACAATACGGGGGCTCGGGCACCCATTAAAATTATTATGGGATGCCGGGCACCCATTAGAATATTGAAAATGTATAACGTGTATTTATATCCAAGTTCCAACAATTTTAGCAAACAACTATTGAAATAAAATTCTAGCTGTGATAAAAATTGTAATTTTGAAATTTTGAAAACAAAAATAAATTATATTGATAATAAAATGTACGATAGTACAGTTTTGGTAACCACTAACCTACATCGTTTTAGATATTCAATTACAACTAAGGTATCCATCAACAATCTATGGCTAATGAGACAAATTACAAAATTACTATTATTTTGACTGTTCTTCGGAATGATCTTTTTCGGCACTTCGAAGATTAAAAATTTTTTTAAGGTATCGTTAACGATATTGTTTATTGCATGTCCGTAATAATGAAGATGTATATATTGATAAAATAGCTAACTCATTTATAAACTTAACAATAATACATGAAAACACATTTATTTTTTGAACAGTCAAATTTAATTAATTTTATTTTTTGTTTTACTTATTATTATAATTATTTATAAATAAGTTATCAATTTGGTGAAATTTTAGGGGGTTTAATTGTAATTAAATTGTAAAAAAGTCAATTCCATTTTTTTTAAATTTTACTGGGACATTGTCTTGACCAGTGGCTAAGCCCCCTCCCCCAAAAATTGTGCATTTATGCCTATGATACCAAGGCACCCATTAAGTTTTATAAAACCTGGCGCCTATACTACATTATTAAATTAATATTATAAATTATACATGAATATATGTTTGAAAAATAAATTAAACCTATTGGCTATTATCAAACTTAAAGATAAAAACATAATCTGTGTACTTTCATTGGATTTTCCACTATTTAAATTTTAATATTTTACAGACTCAAATCTTGCTTTAAATTTAAAATATTGTAAAAAAAAAAACCAATCAGAGAACATAGATAATAATTTGCCTTTATATTTTACAACGCTTCAATTCACTCTTAAACAAAAAAAAACAACCCTAAATGAATTCATATTTGGTATGTTGTACGTAAGACAGGGATAACATAATAAATGTAGATCCTCCTATTCTTAATTTTATCCAGTTATAATTTAAGTATAACATTTAAGGGGCCTTGTAATGGCATTGATTTAAAGGAAATCATTTAGGCAATTTCTAATCTCGTCGTCGCTACCCGAGATATATGTGTTAGTCGTAAATGATTATTAGTGTGTGTGGCGTCCATGCGGGTCAATTGTAGCGGTGCGGAGGGCTCTCGCACACACATGTCATTACATAATAATATTGTGATCATGAAAAAATGGTTATTTTTCACTTAAACATAAGATTCTAATTCCAACAGTACGTCGCAACGATTACCTCGATTTTCATTCTGACAAAATACTCTTATTTTCCACAACATGTACTAGGGATCGACCAAGGCACATTTTTAAAATTTTATTTAGTTAATTAAATATTTAAGTTGGAAATTCTGTATTTTTATTGAATTTTTTACAATTTTTATTGCAATTTAAATTACAAAAATTAAAAATGTGGCTCGATCGTTCCCTTGTATATATTACGGACAATCAGAAATCAGAATATCTTTTCAGAATGAAAATTGTGATAATTGTCGACACGTATCGTCGGAATTAGAAACAGTAGTTTTGGACAAAAAAAAAGACTTGGTAGCAAGGCCCCATAAAAATTAAATATAATGGTACTCGTCCAAAATGCTATCTACCGTAAATATTTTATCTACCGTAATTTTATGATAGTTTATTATGATATCTACCGTATGACCGTATGCTGTATATTATGTATACTTTATCATTTTGCAATTAAGATTTAAGATTAAGCTTTTATTGAAACCCCAAATTATATTATATTTATAACTTAGTAAGTAAGGTAGATTAGTAGGTATATCTTTATATTATACCTGTTTAGTGTGTGTTTGTGAGTCGTGTTGATTATAACTATACGTGGTTTTATTGTAATATTTTGAAAACAATTTATAATCGATGTACAAAAAAGGGGTGCCAATCATTTTATTCCATATGCAAAGTAAAAGTAGATGGCATACTAAACCATCGAACGTGCGGTAGATAGCATATTGGACGAGCACCAATATAATTATTTTAACTAACCAGTATAAGAAAATGCAACATTTAAAAATGTCTTGTTGTTTTGTTTTGTTATAAACATTGACTCTGCTATTAACTTAACCAAATCCTCTGGTAGTTTTTTAATGTTACCAATAACATTAATACACACACCATGCTCATTCAATTTATCTCTAAAACAAAAATAATACATTAAATTATTAGTATAATTATTGTAAATTAAACTATTAAATTGATTAATATCTACAGTTTGAAAGTTATTATTAATAAATGGACGAACAGTATTTTTTAATCATTTAATCAATGAGTTTACAAAAACAATCCATTTTATGTTTTATTTAAAATAATATACTAGAAAGTACCCACATATTATTATATCATTAATGCAGATAGACATTGAACGTATTGATAAAGTACTTATCAAAGCTAGTTTTTTAAGCGTCTATCAACAAAGTTATCTATCTATCAGAGACCAAAGTAGCAAGTACCTATTAATGTGGATACCTATAGAACATATTATTAAAATGTGATGTTAATAAGTAGATTGTACATCAGTCCACAATTGTTGAACAAAAAAAATTGATAGTTAATTGGTAACACATAGTTACTTCTTATTATTTATTTGATACTTTAAATGCTTTTATGATTTATATTGCCTCAAAACTCTAACCCCTTCTAATAAAATTATTTAACTCAATAAATACAAAAGGGCTCACTACCATTTTTCCCATTAATAATGCTTTTATTCAGATTTTTTTTTTTTTTTGGGGGGGGGGATTTTAAGAACAGCAGTCTGTTATACTTTTGTATAATAATCAACTCCTTCAATCCCTTAAATTTAATTGACAACCATAAAGCTAATGAATTCATTGTCAGCAAGTGAGTCATCAAAATAATAATTAACAAATTAACATAAAAATGTTGAACCAATTAAATATTTAATTTTTATTAGTTGATAAATCTATATGTGTTCTTTGTAAAACAATTTGTATATGTATTATACATTGTATCTTTCAAAAAAAAAGTATGTCAAGCAAAAATCTCTAATGAAGGCAATTTTATAACTAGTACTGGATGGCTAAATAGGCATAAGTTTCAAAAAAATTTACCACAGACGAATTTTCTAACTTATTTGCATAATGCTCATCCACATGAAATAAATAAATAGATAATTCAATTAAAGTTATGTTTCTACCGCCAAATCATACTTCTTTACTTCAACCTATGGATCAAAATATTATAAAAATTTAAAACTTCAATTAGAAAAAAATTTAATAAAAACAAGTTTATATAAGTGAATACCATATATAGAAATATATAGAAGCAAATTGTAATACATATTTAATGACTGACAAAGACATTTTGACACATTAAAATTTAAATTAACACAGAAACTAAAAAGTAAATACAGACAACAAAATATCAGAAAGCATATCAGAAAACTATCAAGCTGTTAAACATTTTTGAGCTTCTTTTATCAAGACATACATAATATGTATTGTAAGAGTAGAAAAAATGGAAAAATGGAGTACCAGGCTCGCTGGCCTGGCAAACAACTCATATTAAGAGGACGTTACACCGACATTTATTATCTCCGTCTTACAAGTGTGTAACATATAAAACGCTCAGCAGATCATGTTATGCTTCAGTTAGTTTAAAAATGAGAATGAATTTTGACCTCTTATAAAATGTATAGGTAGATTATTATGTAGAGCATCTCATAGGCATTTTGTTATATTTTAATTTTAAAGAGTTTTGAGTAGTTTAAGATGTACAAATAGTTAAAATTGTTTAAATACTCATAACTTTCTTTAAGATCAAAATATAATAAATAGTCTAAGAGATTCACTAGATCTCACCTTTAAATTTTATAAGAGGTCAATTCACTCTAATTTGTGAACCATTGGAGTTAAACGTGATCTTCTGAGCATAAAATTTGCCATGTTATACACTTGTAAGACAGAGACTGCAAATGTCGGTATAGTCCTCTTAAAAAAATGGTAAAACACCAAATTTTTAAAACTAAACCAAACAAAAAGAATACTGTCTCATTCTTTACAATAATAATAAAATCAATAAAACATATTTGTACATTTCTTATGTAAAATATTTATGTAATAGGATAAACTGAAATTAGTTTACTACTATTTGCAAATAGTATTAGTAATAATACATAATTTTAAGAAATTAGTAAATTAAAATGTAATAATGTGATTTATATTAAAATGTTGGTTTTTTTATTGCATATTTTATTTAAAAATTTTTTTGTTTATTTGTTTATTGAAGAAACAATCAGAATTTAAACTCAGTAAGTATGCATGATTGAAATATTAAAATATACAAACATTTGATGGTAAGAACATTATCTGTGTTATGTTGGAAGTTTTTTATGGTCATTCAGTTTTTAAGTGAGTTATGCGAGTATAATAAATGTAAATTAAAAATGCTCATAACTCACTAAAAAACTGAACTATCGAAAAAAACTACCATCAAAACACAGATAATAATCTTACCATCAAGATTCATACAAGGTAGATTCACTCTAATGTGTAAGGGATAAGGCTTGAATTGCTGAGCGTAAATTTGGTATATTCCGCGGTTGTAAGACGGTTACAACACATACGGGTGGGGCATCATCTTAATTGCAAAAATACAACTAACGATAGTAAAATCACAGTGTAAATTAGGTCATTGGACCACTGTCCACCACATTTTTATCTCCACAGGACATTCCTCCTTAAATATATAAAAATTGTAAGTATTTAAAAATAAATTCTTCAAGAATATTTAAAATTTACAAAAATCAGAATTTAAATAAATGCATTATTAATGGTTAAAAATGGGCTAAGCAAGCTTAATGAATCATCCTGTATAATATACAATGGCATCCACAAAAATATTGAAATATTTGATTATTTATTAGTGCCATACTATAAAAGAGTGAACATTTTTATTACACTGTTTGAAAAGGATAATTTAAATATATAGAATACATTTAGATTTAAGTTTCTAAATAAAGTATTTATACTCCTTACCATGAAATAAACCCATGTCTCATTTACTTCAAAACTATATTATATTATCATTGATCATAAATACTAATAACCATTTAATAATAGTATTTATAATCAATGATTATATTAAACTGATTTAGCGGTCAGTGGATTAGCCTAGACAATTTTTGAATATGTCCTATTGCTCTACCTAAGAATTGGGCACATTGGTTTATTTCTAGACACCCTGAATTGTTTATAAAAATATTAATATCTTTGGCGAAATGTATAGAAATGTACAGACATAAATATGTATCAATGTTATCATGATTTTACATTTAAATTGATTATTATCAATTATGAAATAATATAACTTGAAATTATGATATTTCATTTTTAACAGTAACTAAAATATATTACTTTTCTTCCAAAAGTCTTTTAAATTTTTCTCTGGCAAGATCAAATAATGCATCGATTTCTTCTTGTGTTCGCTTGAAGTTATCTAAACTGAACGCATACACAGTAACTTCTTTTATACCTAAATGCAAGCACCACTGCAAGGTTTCAGCTAATTTGTCAAACCTAGAAAAACACATACATAATTAATAATTATAGACAATATTATACAGGCGTACTTGGTTAGATCTGACAGTTAATTATTTATTAGGAGTACTATATTACTTGGCCGTCTCAGCAACTCAATAGAATTCTAAATTTAAAAATATACATACATCATATTATAATGTACCTATGTCCTATATAATATATTTAATACCCACTATAATATTGTAGAAAAATAACTAGGTACATTATAAAAGATATAATACTCAAAATATTATATTATTAAACAGATAAGAACTATAAATCTCAATAAACCTATGAACCTGACAGCTGATGATATTAGCAATAATATTAGTTTTTAATAAATCTTTCAACCCATATCACTTTAAAAATAAGTTACAAATCATAAAAATTGAAACTCTAAGCTTTCTGAAATATAGCATTTAAAAACAATGACTACCTAAATAACCAAAATATGATTATTATATTATGCAAACTGTAAATATAAAATTTCAAATATATTTTTAAGTTACAACTTAAATTAGGCACACATAATAAGTCTCGAATTTGAATATTTCAACAAAAAATAACAATTTCAACAAAATCACTGTACTTCTAACTTCTAAGTTAATGATTAATAATATAGGTACAAACTAGAAAAAATAATTTACTCACAAAATATATTGAAAGTACATCAATGAATTTATTGATCAACTAGCGGCTAAAACCCGGCTCCGCCGGCTTGTTTTTATTTATAACCATACCCCCTCGATTATGAAATAAATACTCAATTTTATTTGTTCAATTATACCCCCCCCCCTCACAATCGCTATAGTTCAGGTTGATGGAATATTGGTTTTATGTGCCATATTATACTTCATAGGCGTGGACACCACCGAAAATTACTTAGGTTCGTTATATGACCCTTGCAAAGTAAGCTTATAAGCTGGTCCGGATTTAGTAAACAAGCACATTTATAAAATCTTAATGACTTAGTCTGTACACATAAAAATAAACCTCAGACCAAAAAATATAACTTAGCTATACAACGTAATATATCTAGTTGAAAAATACTATTTTCTACTCGCAAACACCTCGTAGGTATATATACTAGAATAGGTATGCTTATATATTAGAAAATTAGAAAATTAAATCAAAGAAATCTATGCAAATTTGATTATAATATTATATTAAAACTAATGACATAGAAAAATAATACGTAGGTATATTATGATGGAACATATAGCAGATCAGACGCTATCCAAAGGTTATTGAAAGTACTTTTAGACATTCCAACTCACCCTCGTACGTGTCCTTCTTGCTTGGCGACACACTTTTTCTTGGCATAACGTCTATTACCGTCCATTATAAATGCTACATGTTTCGGTATCTCTCCGTACGTTAGGACTTGGGCGCAACAGCGTTGCATCCATGTCATAGAGTTGTCGCGTATCCAAGACATGGCCGGGTGTGTGAGGAACAGAACATCTAAGCCATTGTACGGACGCTGCAAGTTTATAACCGTGCAATTGTTGACCTTTGATCGGTATTTTATCTAGGTATTTCTTTCAAAAAGTACATTATTGTGCACTAAATTTATTAACGATCAAATTTATTAATGCACGCCCAATTAATAATAGTGCCGAGCGCACGTATAAAACGAGGAAAACGAGTAGGTATTATGAATTATTATGAATGATATTTGTGAGGAAAAAAAAAACCTAAGACAAAGTACAGTAACCGGAATACGTTTAAAAACTAAAAAGCGCCTGTTGATTTAATATATATTTATATTATTTATACCGAACTACGCCGAAGTCAAGGTAGTCGTGGCCCGTAAATGTAACGTTATCACAATAATATTTAAAACACAAAAATACGAAATTGATAAAACGTTACGAGAAAAAACTTGGCACTTGAGATATAAAAACCAAACCTAGAAAAATATCTGATACGTGTTTCAAGTTGGATGGATAAGACCAAGGACGGCGATAATTAATGGTAAACTGGCGGCACTGTAAGTCGCGATGTCTTCATTAATGATTCATGAAGACGTTGTAACTTGTAAGCACGATATATATCTTAAATCGTGCTTGTAAGTAGACGACGTACCATCCATAAATTATTATAATTTATTATTATGAACTTTTCAACTTTCGCAGGTTGCGACCACGAACTATTAAATTATACTTAATTATATCATTCTTAATTCGTGGTTATATAATGTATGTACCTATAAAAATTAATAGTTATAACTTTAGTGGCGTAGACATGATTTCTGAAAGGGGAGGGATAAAAAAAAAAAAATTGATATTGCTAAATGGGAGGGGAAATTCCCCACCCTCTCAAAACTCTTTACTAAGGTAATGAAAAGCCAATGGAGGGATCTGACCCCCACGTCACCCCTTGTGTACTCCATTGTGTGTCTGTGTAACTTGTATAGTGTTTGTGTTGTACACATAACACATACTATAACCATATATAGGTGAGAAGGGTGAGACTACGAGTCAGCCCGGTCAATGCTGGATAACATACTAACACTTAAAATTTAAATAAAAAACTTGAATTAAAATTTTTTAATAAAATGTTCTAGTTTCACCTATGGACTATGGTTGTACAGTTGTAGGTTGTAGGTACATAGGTACTATCTATAGGTCTACACTCCTGCATATACAGATATACTCTATGGTATATATTATATAGAGCACAGTTTAAACAATAATATATTCAATGGTGTTTTTGAGGGTATACGGATTACTGGGATACCCATTTACCATTAGGTGAATTAGGGTATACCCTGTGAAAATTTTATAAATACGGACGTATATGCTGGTAGGTACTAGTTAGGTGTACATTAAAATTTAAAATAATAAAACAATACGCGTATTCTGTATTATTATTTATTGTCATATTATGGCATTTATTAATTATCTATAAGTTAGAACCGTGTATTAGATATTTAGGATTGGTTATTACCATCGTAAAAGAGTATAATACGCATTCGCATATTTATTCATCGTTCATGACCGTGAATATTAAAATTTTTTTAATAAACCTCTTGAGTTGCCGCCACAGAGTAGGTAATAATAGAATTTGCTAAGAGAATAATCAAGTTGAATGTTATAAAACTAAAAACGTTAAATCTGACCTGTGAAAAATAAAAATATAGGAACAAAACCAAGTAACAAAAAATGTGTTTTTGTAAAGTTTGGGAATTTTTAAATGGATCACATAAGACTAAAAGAGTCTCGCAAATAGCGAAGTGAGCTACTTTTTGAAAGGTAGAATCTAATTGGTTTTGCGCTTTTAAATTCATCGCATACCTATGCCATATTTGTATCATTGAATAAGTTCATAAATGAGCGTAGTATACCCAATAGATTTTTAACGAAAAAACCTCTGATAATATTATATTTTTTATGTATAAAGTATTAGGTAGGTATTGTACTGTGTACCTACTAACTATTAGTGTCTATTACATAAAATAGTCGTATATAGTCATATAGACTATAGGCCTTCAGCACTGTATAAAGAATACAATTTATTACCTAATCTATATAATAGATATCAAATATAGTTTTCTTTAAATTCAATGCCCCGGACGTCGTTGGTATAATACTATAATGGCGTTCTTAAGTTTATGGAAAATAAAAAAGTCATCTACATAAAATATGACGTATAAATTATAACATATTTAAAAAAAATAATAATAGATATTACCCAGTAACTTATTCGTAAATTCGTTGTCAATTTTTACACTTTAAACGCCGATTTCAACAAGTAGTTGATACGAGTAACTAGGAGTCCATGGCCATGACGTGTCAACGGTGGTGTTTATTTTTGGGAAAATGTTCGTCAGAAACAATTAATTCAGGAAAATACTTATGATGGAATACTTTTATGATGAATTAATTGATTTGTTTTTTTTTCAAAAGTCGCTTGTGTTTTATTAAAAAGAGACTTATTTTTGGAAAAGGAAGTTAGGTCCAAAATCACTTTCTTTAAACTTAGAAATATACTAAACATTGCAAAAAACATTACAAAATTTAAAGAAAAAAAAGAGTTGTTCTGAAAAATTAGAAAAATGTAAAAGGCCTTTTTTAATTGAAACCCCTCAATTTTTTTTCAAAAACAGAAACCAATTGTAAGCAATGTAATCAGGGACTGGAACCGAACCTCAAAGAACCGGTTCTGGAACCGGAACATTTAAAATATTAATAGAAGCGGAACCAAAACCGAAACCTTTATTTTAATAAATAATAAGTACCGGAACCTAACAGGAATTTTTAAATTAAATAGGTTCTTTTAGGTTCAGAATCGTTTTCGTATACAATTATAATATCATATCATTGAATTTAATACAATCCATTATACAGTGTAACTTGTAACCTATACTGTAGGTACAGAAGACCGAGTACCGACATCCACTTACCAGCTTTTTTTGAGTTTTTTATTTTCAAAATTGTAATACCTATGTTATATGCATTTTTCGAAAGTAATATAAAAATGAAGCTGCATATATTTAAGACTGCATATTTCGATAATTTTTGTGCAAAAATTAGTCCCGAACTCTACTCATATGTATTTTTTATAATATTATACCCTTACTTATTTTTTAGAAACCCCAAAAAAAATTTGAAAATACGCCACTGGTTAAATGTAATGTGTAGACTATGTAGTCACGACTGTGGAGTGTAGAGAGTAAAATCTAATAGTATAGTATGTAATATTTGAGATTGAGACATAATATAGGTAGGTATAAGGTATGATGAACATTTTTACAAAATATGTTGTCATAAATTATGGTTCTCTTTCAAACTTGATAATATTATTATTATGAAGACTAATGACATGAAGGAGAGTGTATAAAGTGTAAAAATACCACAAGTTACATTAAAATTAAAAAAACCTTCTCACCAAAAAAAAATCTCTTGGCTACGCACCTGAGTAATACAGCCTGCACTGGTAAATTGTAATCTATTTATTGTCTGGCGTCTGCCGTCTGTAGGTGATTGATAAAATAATTTATTAGATTAGACTAAAGTTAATCGTTAATTATACATATTATATATTATTATTTAATGATGGGTAATAATAGGTAAATACACACAATACAGTTCAGCGGGTTTATCATTATTCACTATAAATTATAATAAAGAGCTTAATGAGTAATCAGAAATATTAAAAGTTTTAACTTAAAATGTTTATTGTTTATTATTATATCGTGCATTGCACATTTGCGTATAGGTTCTTTATTTGACCAGGTGTATACCAGGTCTATATTATGCTCTGTTGAGTGGTGGATCCGGATTACGGTGTCATTTTGTGGTATTGACTATTGACACATCAAGATTTTCGAGAAAAAAAAATTCTATACGTATTATTATGGTGATACGTAATAGTTATAATACTTAGTAGTTTTAGTAGGTATGTAGATAGTATGTAGAGTGTAGACATGTAGTTATACCTATATAGGCTAAGACTGATAATAATTTACGAAAAATCGATTTTGGATTTTGGTATAACTCTAAAACAAATGAACGTATATACATGACATTTTCACTGGTCGTTTGTATTTGCATTTTATATACACGATAAAATTTTAAAAATATTTTGATTTCTTTTGAACTGTTTAGGAACATTTTCTGTTTCCAAATTTATATGTCTTTTTTTCTATGAATGTCAATAAAACTTTATTTGTTGGTTAAAAAAGCTTGAAAATTTAATAGAAGGCTCCTACTGTATTGTTATTTGTTACAATGACATTTGAAAAATATTAAAAATCCTTAGTTAGAGTTTTTATTTATAATCATTTAAAGTTCAAATCTTGACAAAATACGAGAAAATCATGAAAATTAGCATATTATTTTGAGTTGAGATTTCATATCAATTTTTCTTTTTAAATTTAAGATTTCAAAATGTAATACATGATTCCTCATAAGTTAAAAAAAAGTCTACAATCAACTCAAATAATTAAATTTTTATGAATGTTTGAAGTTAATATTTTGACAAGATTGGATATTCACTAATGTCGTGACATTGTTATTTTGTTGTAATTCAAAAACTAATAACTGTATTATTGTACCGAGATAATACATTACAAACGATTTTGTAAATTAACTGTCGTTGCAAGATTCAATGCCAATTGTAAAAATTATACCAAAAACTACAAATATTTAGTTACAACTAGAATAATATTATTTTTAATTTAATTTTAATCTTAATTATTAGGTACCTATTAATTATTACATTAAACTAGATTTAAACTGTTTTGAATGCATAAATATTGCATTACACATAAATATAATGATATAATGTAAGTTATAATGTGTATATTGTTTATTTGTTTACACACATTTAATTAGGTTAAATAACTTTTACTTTGAAATACAAATAAACTACGATACATACAGACATACATACATACATATATTATTGATATTATAATAATATTATGTTGGCTATAGTAAATAAATATACCTAAGTGTAATACCATGCTGGCTAAAAAGGAGACTATATTGTTTTGTATACGTAAATGTTTAATCGAATATAATTAATTTGTTTATTTATACCATAATAGTTGTAATTAGTTTAAAATACGTTTCCAAATAGTAAGTTTTATTGTTTTGATTTTTTTAAATTTAATATTTAATATTGAGTATTTAAACTTAAAGTAAAATTATAAATTAATTTAATTGTTTTTCCTCTGCTCAAAACAATCAACATTCAACACTGCAGCCAGTACGAAAGTTGTCGAAGTAATTTTCAAGAAATTCCAGCAACGTCGTTGATACCTAAAAAAAGAAAAGGTCTTACGGAAATCCTTATCTCTCTCCCTTCTCGCTGGTTATGATTAGAAATGCATGAGTGAGGATTTTAATTTTTTAATTTTTTAAAACGCATTGTTAGTAGTTCTCAGTAAGGGAATGAAATCTTAATTTTAACAATGCACTAATGATTTAAAAATATATATAAATGAAAATAGTCGATGACGAGGATAGTATTTTAAATGTTATAAATAGGGCTCGGAAGTTGTAGGACTGTATAGCAGTTGTATATTATTCTATATTATGCTCTTGATTTATAGAACATAAAGCAATTTCAATTTTGTTGTGCATATTTCTTGCATATTTTTCCTTTTTTAGCTCCTATAGCTTTCGAGCACTTATAGTTATAACTTATAAATAATAATATAAATATTTCTACAGGTAAGTCTGGTAAGTAGTATACAATAGTTTAAGTACAAATAAAGTGTCAATTTAATTTAATTAAAGTTACTTGAATGGTTTATATATTTATCGCTACTATTCTAACTTTGGTTTGTTGTTATTGTTACATTTTTCACCAATATCCATATGGGAGTACTGGTAAGTAAAGTTCCTAATAATGAACCCGTGTAACTTATAACTTTATGGGTGTTGGCAGAAAAAATTAACAGTAGGTACCTTAATTGAAATAAATTATATTGCAGAATAATAATTCACCAGTGCGTGCGTTTAATAATTTAAATAATTAAACTCTTATAATATTTCCTATTGATTTAAAATTATATCCACAAATTCGCCATATAAAAAAAAACTCAAGCAGACTTTTGCAAATTTTATCATCATTACATTATTATTTTTCTAACTATTGTCAACCGTGACGGTACTTTGTCAAAACACATAGGTATACCTATTAAACAATTCTTATATAGATACGTTAAAAACAAAAACGTATCCACAATTGATCATTAACAGTAAATTACTTTGTGGTAAAAGTGTGGATAAAATTGACACTTTATTTGTACATGTGGATTAGGCCTTAACGGGGACACCACAATAAAAAAAACGCGCCATGTATAATACCTCATGCATTTAAACGGACTTCATTATTCCAATGTTGTCGTTTATCTCTAAGGTGGTGTGGAATTTTATACACAAATAGTGGCGTATATAGGGGGTGGGCACAGTGGGCTGCAACCCCCCCCCCCGAAATTACAGTATTTTTAAATAGAACAACAATATATCTTATTAGGTACTATTAAAGTTATAATATTTCATAGCCTGTTGAAAAATAACAAATACGAATATATTCATAGAAACTGTTTAATATATAGCAGACGGTATAGGTAGCCTCTAAGTAATAGATCACTTGCAAGTTTCTGTCTACTATAGTCTATAGCCCACCCCAAAAATTATTAAATAATAAATTTAAATTATAAATTATTTTTAGCCACTGGGCTAACGATTTATACTGATCGTATAATCGTATATCAAGGTCCGATACAGGTCAGTACTCAGTACGTATTATAAAAAGCAAAACATAAATAACAAATCCGTAAATAAATAAAATAGACTTATTAAAAAAATAATATTTAAAATATTGTATAACTTTCATGTATAAACAAATGTACTACATACATAATAAATACGTACATATATAATTATTATGTAAATAAATTAAAATTTTATAAATTAAGAAAAAAATCAATGAGAATAATATCACGCAATTGTATAAAGACTATTTAACCGGTTCTGCTGTACATTTTCAACAAATTGTTCAGCTCTTGAACTCAATCTTTTAGTTGGTAATTTATAACGCATAAATGCTCTAACATTTCTTTGGTACATGAAAATAGCAATCATAAAGTCCCACGCAGTAAATTCTGGCCATAAGACTGGTGTAAAATAAATGTAGCTGTAAGAACACTGAAAAAATATAAAATAAATTAGTTGAAACATCAGTTTCTCTACTAAACAAATTAGCAAAACCTACTAATTTACCTGCCATAACATGAAATCACTCAGTCTAGTCTCACCAGATGTGCGTATTAATAAATCAGGTGGTGGGGACGGATAGGTGTACATACAATTATCCAATATTTCAACTGATAAATCTGATTCCTCCAAATCATTATTTTTAATACCATGAGATATTTGGTTGAATGCATTTGTTAATTCATCGTTTCCTGAAAATAATTTAAACAATAGGTAGGTATGTACCTATAGGTAACCTATACGGCTATACCTAAACCTATACCTATACCTAAACCTATACCTAACCACAGTGATGGGAAAGAACGCGTTCAATGTTCATATTGTGTGAACTTGACATGAACGAGTTCGATTTTCAAGAAATGAACTTGAACTTGAACCAAGTTCTTATTAATTATGATTTTGAACGTTTTGGGTTCGTTCATTGGCAATTTAATTCTCATAGAACAGGCGACTTGATAACGTTTTAAAATGTTTTGTAGCCGATCAGGTTCCTTCTCAAGAATCAAAATATTATAATATTATATAATATGTTTTTTATTTTGTTTATTTTTAGTTTGGATATTAATTTTTTCCCTGAAGTTACGACGCCGTTGGAAGCCGATAAGAATAATATGTCATTTTATGGTATTGCTGCATTGGTATATTATTATAATTCTGTTATAACTTGATAAAATAAAGTTTTATAAATAACATTCCCAAGACTAACAAGTTCATGCAAATTATTTTATGCTGTATACACTATACAGTGTTCCATAGAATAAAGGGCGATTGGAAAAATATAAAACTATTTTTATCACGCAATCAAAATTATTTTTACTTTATCTTACTAAACATGTGCAATGTACATTGTACACTATATTTTATTGTACCATTAATCATTATGAATAAATACTAAATAGTATTAATAGTATTATAAATATTTTTATATTTATTATTTATAACATTCTTTTAATTTTTTACATGTAGTTTGTAGTTATAATTCTATTGCACTATACAGACATAAATTGCAATTTTTATTTTTTAAACACATTATCTTTAGTAATTTTTTATAATTTTTGATCATTTTAACAATTATGAACTACTGCACTAGAATTTGAACTAGTTCATATTTAATGTCTTCAAACTTGAACTAATTCATTTTCAGAAATAACTTTCCCATCACTGCCTAACCACCTAATTCATAATACCTATAAAGGTATTATAAATTAGGTATAATATCTAATATATTATCCAATAGTGAATTAAGTATTTGATTTAGAATTCAAATGCAAAAATTTAAACTCACCAGTATAAGAAAATGCAACATTTAATGATATCTTATTGTTTTGTTTTGTTATGATCATTGATTTTGAGAATAATTTAACCAAATCATCTGGTAATTTTTTGATGTTACCAAAAAAATTAATACATACACCTAGCTCATTCAACGTATCTCTAAAACAAAATTATAATAAATGTATAACTATAATATTTAAGTGATAACTAATAACAGTATTCAAATCAATAAACATAAATTATTGTAATATATATAGGTAGGTATATAAGGTAACCTACAGTAGCGGATCTGAAGCTCATTTAAGGAGGGGGCGAATTGGTATCATAGAATTTCAATATATATACATATATAAGTCAATAAACAACTGTTATATATAAAAAAAAATTAAACAGTATAAAAATTCAACAGTCTTTTATTCAATATTAAATAAACAAATGTATTAATAATTTATTTGTGCAACAATTGTATGGTCCTTTTTTTATTAGCCGCAAATCTGTCAATGAACAATGACAATAAAGTATTTAGCACTCAATATTAAAATTGAGTTATTTACCACAGTAACAGTGAACAAAATATTTAATTTATTTTATAAAAATGAAGTGATAACAGATTTGATGGTAGGAAAAAAGTCTCGAGGAAAAAAAGTCCCGGGAAAAAAGTAACCGGAAAAAAAGTCTTGGGGGTAAAAAGTCTGTTTCTAAAGATAATATTATCATCTAATAATTATGTAATCATATAATAGGTAACTACTAAAAACGAAACAGAAAATTACATTACATTACATAATTATAAAAATCCTAGTTCTATAAATTGTTATCGCTGTAAATTTTAAAAATTATTTTTATAGTTTTATGAACTTTTTTTCCCCCAAACTTTTTTCCGTTCCCCAACACATTTATAAGGTGCTTAGCGGTGAAATGATTTTATCTGTCATTCTATCTATAATCTAAAACTATAACCATAGCAAGTTGTCTACAGCAATTTTGGTTATAACCAGGAAAATATTCTTTTATACGGTTATAAACTTATAACCAATTTCAAATTTGATTTGAACATAATCATGTTATTTAAATTCGATAATTTGTATTGATAATCAAATAACAATATAATTGATAAGATATTAAAAAAAAAACCTTTTTTGTATAATTTATTAAGTTTAAAGTTATAGTAAAGTTAACACTTATGAATTACATATTCATCATATCATACGGCTCTATAATTTAAGTAAAAAAAATAGCTAGGGGGGGAGTAATCGCCACGTCACCCTCTCAAATCCGCCACTAGTAACCTAGGTTTAAGGCATCCGCCATCCACATTTTTAATTATTTCATCCTAATATATTATAATATTATTATCATACCTACTGGCTATACTATAGTAAATTCAATTTTTTATGATTGAGCATTTATAGCCATAAAGAATAAATGTTGATTTAGATTTCTAAATAAAATATTTACTCTTTGTTGCCATAAAAAATGTTAATGTCACATGTAATCATGTCTAATGTATTGTTTACTTCTAGAATCATTTAAATTCAAAAACCATCCAAAACTATTAATTAGGTATAGGTATAAGTAGAACTAGGTAATATAATAACCAGAAATGGTGGTGGGCGAATTGAGCTTGAACATTTTTATTCTGGACAGGCATACTTTCCTACCCTCTGTGCCATATGTGGACACCCTACGGCCTACATTTATTTTACCTACCTATATTATACCGAATAATATTAGTGTCCAGCTAAATGTATAGAAATATACAGATACACGGTACCTTCCGAGATATAAAGGTTAAGTGATGCACCAATATGTTATTGTTTTCTGTCTTTACATTTAAGTTCTAGATTAGGTAGGTATAGGTAGTTAATAATAAAAGTTAGCATTTTATCAGTCACTTAACTATATTACCTTTCTTCTAAAAATGTTTTTACTTCCTCAAACAATGCATCGATTTCTTCTTGGGTTCGCTTAAAGTCATATAAACTGAATGCGTACACGGTAACTTCTTTTATATCAAAATGTAAGCACCATTGTAATGTTTCAACTAATTTGTCAAACCTATAAATAATACATACATCATACGGCAGATATATCATATAAATACAACCATTAATCATTATCTTATATTATATAGACAATCAGTTTTAATTACGATTTACGACTTGCATCAATCGCGATAGCTCCAAATTACGTAAATTTAAATACCTAATACAAATATATTTTTGTTTAATTATTTTTATTTATTTATAGGTTAAAAACAATTTTTAAGAGCATTTGTTTTAAATTTTGTAGTATCAGTATTCAGTAGGTCCTTGTAGTACTTTTTTTGTATAGGTTAATAAATTAATAAAATTAATATAAAATATATATCCATGCTATTTCAATGTTACGTTAAAGCGAATATAGGTACCTAATAGCCAATAGCTATTGGCAGAGAAATTAAATGACGACCTAATGGCGAATACCGATGCAAATCAGGAATATGATCACTTAAAAATATTTTAGAAAAAGTTCTAACTCACCCTTTTGCATAGCTTTCTTGCGCAGAAATACAATTATTGTTCTCACCATAACTTCCGTCCATAATCAACGCTACATGTTTTGGTATCTCTCCATAGGTTAGCACTTGGGTGAAAAAACGTTGAGTCCATGTCATGGATATGTCAGGTGTCCAAGACTTACCCGGATGTGTGAGACACAGAACATCTAAACCATTGTACCAATGTTACACATTAATTACACGTACATGAGCTAATCTTAGTTTATATCAACCTACCTTTCATATTCATAAATCTATATTGTTTTTAAAATTATATATTATTTTAATTGGATATTATATTATTATAATAATTATTAATTAATAATGTTTTGGTATTTATTGAAGGTGGTGTATTAGCGTACATTAAATTAAAAAAATTAAAGTAGTAACAACTAAGTAGGTACTTAAGTACTAAATTTTAAAGTACAACAGTTCAATCTATACAGACTAGGGTATATTGCATAAGCCATAAACATAACTGTCAAAACTCAAAATGCTTAAATAAAAAGACAAAAACAATAATAAATAATAAATAATAAATAATAAAAATGTTCTTACTTTTTATCAAATTATCCCAACTCCATTTATTTGTTGTAATAGTTGTCATCTTGTGGCCATAAAACGCTGTATCTATAGCTTGTAAATTTTAAACAAATTATTAACTACAAAAAAGCAGTACTATTAATATTTTGTTATTTTTGGTTGAAATTAATAAAATAATGTGTAGGTAGGTAAGTCTTTAAATGTATCTATAGATCTACATAAATATAATAGCGTACCCTAATATAATAAAATAATATGAATAATATTTTTAATGAAAATTCACAGAACTTTAAGTAAGTACTAATGTACTATACTACACTAGTCTTTTTACAGTGTAGTACCTATACAATAACTATTATATATAAGTATACTATTCCATTAATGTTTTAATATTCCTATACATTTTTATTCAACATCACGATCTTCATTCATCACGCGTAGGTAAATACTAAAATACATATACATAAATTATATATATACGATATTACAATATACATAAAGGTATAATGCATATTGCATATATTATATATATATATTTTATATTTTGATCTGCAAGCAAAAGTGACGCAAAACTCATAAATTAGATTAGAAAAAAATGTAAGTTCATAATATTTGAATTGTCTTTTAGCTTTTAAAAGTTGTGGTCATTTGAATTATTTTATTATTCAGCATAATATCTAACCAGATAGTTTTTTTTTTTTAACGGGAAACTCTAATACTTAATATAATGACATAAATATATAATGGTATAAAAACTAAATGAGTACTATTGCTTAATTTATAGTACCTATGTGTCATGAAAACAAAGTATTTTGATATGTTAGGTAATTATATACAGAGTGATTCACCACGCATGCTCACCCCCTGTTTTCTTCAATAGTGCAGCAATTCAAAATATAATTTTTGGAATTTTTAAACATAGGTATCTACTTAGATACAAAATTTAACCTAACATTTTTTATATAAGGATTTTCCTGTGGAGATACAAACTTTTGTTTTTCAAATGAGAATCCCTTTTTTACTTTAAATTATTTAGCAGATAATTTTTCTGGAAATGCTGACATACCAAAATGAAAATTCAAACGAGTAGTTTTTGAGTTATTTTAGTGAAAAAAAATTATAATATTACAATTTTTTTTTATAAATTATATTATATGTTATCATTATTAGTATTTAATATTTATTACTATCCAAATTTATGTCAGACTTGACTTCCATATAAACCCAATCATACCAGTAAATTTGTACAATATAATAATAATTAACATAAAACATTACCTCATAATATTATGCTGTATTTAATATACTTATACACCTAAATATAGTTATATATATCTTAATATATCATTAGAGAATAGAGATTATATTATGTGTTTTACTTTCACAATAGCTTATCACTTTATCTATTATAATTGTATTATAAAGGTATATCTATATAGTATTATTGTATATTAGGTACTATACGTAAAACGGGTGGGGTAGGTACCTACTTAAATATAACTGTAGTTGTTTCTGGTAATGTGGAAGTGTGGAACCAACCTTAAAGTAGGTACCTATTACCTATATAGTAGGTACCTATTATATCTAAATACCTAATACTATTAGGCTAATAGATAATAAAATAGTATAGATAGGTACGTAACTAAATACAATAATAGGTAGGTACCCTATAGTATGTGTGGTATAATATTTTCTGTGGTATGTATTTTTTGATATTGACATACAAACCTATGCGCGAGCACATAACATATGCATATGAGCATAGTACTGTTTATCAATTATCATAAATCTAAATAATCTAAAATACGGCTAACGTGCGTATATGTAATTAGGTTGTATGTATTACTCAGCACCTATATAAGCTTGAACTACTACTTTAGTATTAAAAATATATTTGAATTATTCAAATTCTAAACAATATCTACCACATTATAATTTATAAGTGATACAGCAAAATCGATAAAATTCACATATGGGTATAATATTATAAGACGTGCAGGTTAGCAGATAGGTATAGTATATGAAATTTGTATTTACTCAAGAACGGAAATCGAGGAGTGGCAAAGAGGTACTTAAGCATATAGCACCAACAACAATTTCCAAGTACCACTAATTTTTTCCCAAATTTTCACGTGTGACTAATATTATTATTTTTGAGCATAGGTATATTGTAAAACATCAGAACATTTGTGATTTTTATATTTATTTATAAACTATCTAAATAAATAAGATTTTATTTTGAAGGAAGTCATTCCGTTTCATTCCATAAATAAAAAGATTTTATTTAATTAAACAAGAATTCTGGGTATTCAATTAAAAATGAATAGTTGCAATAATGCAAATTTTTTATTTTTGCTATTATAGAAATATTATCATTATGACTCATGTCTGCTTATTATCAACCGACGTCCGACAATGGTTATATTTTATATATTATTGTATGTGAAGTACAGAAAATTACAAAGATTGGATAGGTAGGTACGTACCTAATGTACGTTTATGTATTTTATGCAGTATCATATTCTATAATATATGTACAGGATGATTCACCAAGAATGGTAACCCCGATTTTTCTTTAATAATGATTTTTTTTCTTTATTCATATTCTGATTTTTAAGTGAGTACTTAAACTTTTTTACAGGTTTTCAACACACGTGTTGGTTTACAGTTAATTTATTTTTCTATTTAAACTGAAAAAAATTATTTGCCATTTTCTTTAGGATTTTAAACGAGGCAGTATCCGCATCTTTCTTAAACTGTGCTATGAAGGAGCTATGGTGTCGACGAGTTGTTATATTTCCCCCTTGGCCATACCACAGAACAATATATATAAGTGACACACTGACACTGCAGGCACATCAGCTACGAACTACGATTGGGTTCTTGTTTAATTCTTGTTTTATCGTTAATAGTTTAATACTACAGAAATTATCCATAAAATAAAATATTAAATCAATTAACTACACTTTTTACCAATTAATAAACCATCTATTTATACAAAAATATAAGTACATTAACTTATAAATAGGTAATAGTTACATTATAACATAAAAATTTATGAAATAATTAATGTATGACATAGCTAAATATTATTATGGTATTGGAAAATAAAAAAGAATTATAAAATAATTATATTAAATCTAATCTTCTAGATCTTTTAGCAAACTTGTCAATTATATCTTAATTTTTAACCCATTTGTCTGCACCATACTGGTGTATAGATAAAAAATTCTTAATGCGGCGCATTGATGAAAATAACCTTTCACATGTTCCTGATGAAATTGGAATGGTTAATGCAAATTTCATTAATTTATAAAGATTCGGATATATTGGTACTTCTGGATTGTACACGCACATGATATCTTCCAGAAAATAATTATTACTAAGACAATTTTTGAACAAACTGGAAACTCGTTCTTATAAATGCAAAATTACACTTTAATGGGCCTCGCTATACTGCCGTCAATTTTAGCTGAAAAGACCTAAAGTATTGACAAAATCAAAGTCAGTTAACGTTGTCCGATTTTGATACTGAAAAAAAATTTTAACTCACCAGAAATCTGTCTATATAGATCCTAAGAAACACTTTGTAAAAACTAAATTTTATATTATTGTGAACCGTAATTGAAAACTTGAAAATGTCAACTTTTTCGAATCACAATTAAAATTAAAATCGGCATTAAAAACGGAAAATGTTTCGCGCGATCTACAGACATTTTTCTGCTGAATTCAAATATTTTTTCAGAATCAAAATCAGACAACGTTAACTAACTTTAATTGTATAAAAACAAAAGTATGTTTTTGTAAAATTCGTGTAGTGAAATTGACATGGTTATCGAGTTATTGATATGTGCATGCATAGAGGATTCCCTCATTTAATTTCACTCACATCAGTTTTGTTCTATGCTCACACTATAATATAATAATCATTATAATAATCATTTACAACTTTACTAACACAATATAGATCCCGGGCGGCTATGAAAAGATTAGAAATTGCCTAAATATTGCCCCTTAAATAATGTCCGTAGCGAGGTCCTTTAAAAAAACTGATTACATCACCAAAGAAGAGATTACTGCAGACGATGAAGAATTTTATGTCCCAAGCGACAATAATAAAAAAAACGATGGATTGTATTGAACCAAATATTGGTGTTTGTTCACGTGAAGCTGGATACAATAATATGTTTTCGTTACCGGTTCGTTGATTTCGCTTATTAATCGGTTAAGAATATAAGACCGAAGGCGCATAATATGTTTTTTCGTAAAAAGTAAATCGAAATCAAGTTAAAAAAGGTTAAAAGTAGTATACAATTATTTAAATTATAGTAATAATTAATAATCAATGATGTATTATGTAATAATAGCATCGGAAAGTTTTCGATATATGTATACGTTTCATTTAATTTCAAGTAATCTGATGCTAATTTTATTTTAAATATTTTTAAATATTTTAGAATAATTAAATATTTTTAAATATTTTAGAATAATTAAATTTTTTTACAAATAAATACATAAATTATGTGATATTGTAGACTTTCCGTGTATATTTTAATTATTTTACAAATAAATATACGTATTCTGTATTATTGAAGAATTTCCATTTTTATTTTAGTATTTTGCGATAGGATTAGCCATTAGGTCTCTGTACTGTACACTTTTGACATCAAACGACAACGATTCGATATCTTATCTAGTTATCTAAGTAGTAGGTAGTAATTTCAGTATACGAGTATATGCGTTCGCTTTTCGATGAGTATTCGTATGAGCGTTATTCGATCACGTTATTTTCGTATTGTGTCCGTGTGACCGTGTATGTAGTTTGTATAATATAATATTGTTAACTATTTAAATATGCCCAAAGTAGCTCGCACAAAACGGTCAAAAGTTAGCATTTATTTGGAAGAATTTCCGAATGAAACTTTTAGGAGTGATGGACAAGTGTTATACTGTCAGTCTTGTGATAAATCAGTATCTATCGACCAACGTGGTCAAGTTATTCAGCACATCAATACCAGTAAACATAGAGGCAATAAAGACAGAAAGCTTATATTTCAACAAAATTTTATTTCTACATCATCCGCATCTACCAATAGTAAGTCAGTTTTTAACGATGATTTGTGTCGTGCACTAATACGTTCAGACATTCCTCTTTTTAAATTGAAAAATGTTGCATTTAAAAATTTTATGGAAAAATATACTGGTCATAAAATTCCCGACGAGAGTACACTTAGGAAAAATTATGTTGGTGGGGTGTATGAAGAAACTATTTCGAAAATTCAAAATATCATTGGAGATGGCCCTATTTGGGTTGGAGTAGATGAAACAACAGACGCCGACGGTCGATATATCGCAAATGTTATTGTAGGAAAATTGAGCACTGAACCATCTAAACCATTTTTATTGTGCTGTGAAGAATTAGATAAATGTAACCACAAAACTGTATGTCAATTATTTAATAATGCAATGGGTGTTTTGTGGCCGAATGGTATAAAACACAATAATGTACTTTTACTTTTAACGGACGCCGCGCCGTATATGTGTAAGGCGGGAAAAGTGTTGGACACATTTTATCCAAGAATAATACATTTAACTTGTCTAGTACATGGTTTTCATCGTATAGCTGAAACAATTAGATTTCAATTTTCAGAAGTTGATTCGTTAATTTCCAACGTAAAAAAAATATTTTTAAAAGCGCCAAGTCGTATACAAACATTTAAAGATATGTACCCGGATTTAACTCTACCTCCCGAGCCTATTATAACTCGATGGGGTACGTGGTTATCAGCTGTATTATATTATTCAAATAACTTTGAAAAGATTAGAAACGTTGTCTTAAATTTAGATCCTGAAGCTGCAATAGCAATAAAAAAAACTGTTGAGCTCATAGACAGTAAAAATTTGCAAAACAATTTAGCATTTATTTCGACTAATTTTGGATTTTTGGTTGATACTATTTCAAAATTAGAAACTTCTAAAATGCCACTAACGGAGAGCTTAGAAATAGTTGATAATGCCATAAAGCAATTAGAACGGGTTCCTGGAGAAATTGGAGTTTTGACCAATTCAAAATTAAAAAATGTATTGGAAAAAAACACAGGTTTTAATACTGTAATGTCAATAAGAGACATACTATTAAACAAAACTCCAAATAACAATAATTCAGAAATTGAATACACTCCAAAAGAAATAATGTGTATGAAATATGCACCTGTCACGTCCGTTGATGTGGAGAGGTCATTCAGCCGTTACAAAGCAATGTTAAGACCGAACCGCCGCCACTTTACATTTGAAAATTTCAAGCTATATGTTGTTTCTAACTGTTTCCCACATGAAGACTATGATGAATCAGAATAGATTTTTAATTTTTTTATATTTTTAATTAATTATTTAATAATTCTATGTTATTTTCAATTTAAATATTTAAATATTATACATTTATAAATAAATATTTATTAAGTAATAAACAAATATATATTTAAATATTTTTAATTTTATACTAAATTAAAATCCGTTCCCTAATAATCATAATAGTCGTCGATCATAAAACGTTGACAACCGCGGTTGCGTTCGTCGTCGATTTATTCCTCCAAGGCGTGCGACGAACGCTTTTTCTTCCATTGACCGATATCGTAACTCACTGCCGGCCGCCGCCGAGTCGGCCCTCTCCAACCACACCGCGCCGACTAACCGGACGATTTTCGTTTCATTCCGCGGTTGCCTAGAGTTGTGTAGCAGCTACTTGTTATTTTCCAATTGCCGAACCGTTCATTTCGCCGGCGATTCTTTTGCAAAATTTACGTTTCCCGCGTACACCGAGTTACCTCTCCGTCGTTAGCACTGTTCGGCGGCTGTCCATTGCAACTCGCAACCAGAACCGAACACACACGAAGAGTGAACATGACCGCTCAACAGTAAGTGATTACGTTTTTTTTTTTTTTTCCCCTGTCCGGACGCGCCATGTTGGGTCTGGACAGCGGACGGTCGCGAGACGTGTTTCACACGGACGGCGGGGAAAAAATGTCTGCGATGTGCGCGTTTGGCTTTCCCGACGCCTGGGCCGTCTACGGGCAGCGGTGACGACCGCCGCTTCCGCCACCACCTCGTGCTCTCCGCGCACACACGTGTGCCCGCCGTTTCCGTTTTTCCGACTTCCACCGCGCCTCGGGCTCGACTTCCGGTTTATCCTGAGTCCAGACGATCGGTCGTTCCGGCCGCCCCCACCCCCACCCCAGCTAAACTTTGAAATGTTCCACTCGACATCCGTTTTCGAAAGAACCGCTGACGCCTGTCCCCCGATAACTCTGGTGCGCGCGCACCGGTAAATTATTGCAGTGCCGTCGTTTCCTGGTCGTGAGATTCAGCGGACCGTTGTCCGTTGGATCATTTTCCTGTGGATTGATCTCTTCGTCTCTCGAATTCGAATTCTCTCGTAATACTTTATCGATCAAACGCCGTACGCCCCCTTCCACTCCACCCCCACCACCATTGACACCCCACCCCCTCTTCAATACCAATACCCTATGGGAACAAAAGAAATGATAAAGCTTTTTTTTTTTTTTATATAGTACTTAACTTACCTTCGAGGTGGGCTGGCAGCACCCTCACTTGACGATGACTGATTATATTATATTATTTTTACTGTATTATGTCTGCCCTTTCGGCCGCACAATTTCAGCCAACGGTGATTTTGTTCAAACCGAGTCCGACACATTATGCAATATTGCTTGTGACAATAGTATCAAATTTCATCAGTGGTACTCGTGCAATCAATAGATGTTTTGTGACTAATCGCTTGTACATAATATTTAATCCTCCCTATCCGTAATGTACCTCTGGGTTTGTAAATAATATTCTAAGGCTTAGGCGGGTACAAACACCTACTATTAATTTATATAGAAACCGTTTATAAAAACAGCAACATAATTTTATTAGAAACCTTAGTGGCTTGGTGTCGATAAATCAATATGGAGTGCCTACATAAGTGTATTAATGGAATACAAGATGATTATCTAAACATTTTATTTTATCTAACGTTATTCATTCAAAATTGTTTGATTTGTAGCATTCATAAATTTGCAATTTAATTACTTACTTTGGTACTTAAGTACTGGTTTGTTTTTGATAATCTGGTTTACTAAACATTTTCATAAGTACTTAGGATAATATTAGATATTTAACAGTTTGATTTTTAAAGTAGTACTTACCTGACCTATAGTATACTTATATATGGTCTAACTTAATTGTTAAGTAAATAATATTAATATTAGTATTGAAGTTAACAAAAATGTAAAATATAATTTTCTTTGTTAGGTAATACCTACTTTAAAACCTATAAATTAAATATAACCTAAGTAATTTTGTTAAATAATATTTTTACTGGACAGTTTAAATGGCTCAGGCTTTATAAAGGCACTGTTTGTTATGTTAAGAATAATGTTTGTGCTGTTGGAAACACATTTTTCAGTTGTTGATATTGTACTCCATAAGAAAAAATAATGTAGGTATAATTTTGAAAATAGAAACCTAACTTCCCTACTAATTAAATTGTTTTAAAATTATTATAATACTCGTTTTAAGTACTTGATAATATTGTACCGTACCTAGAGGAAAAAACTAATTTTAAATATTGCATATAAATAATATGTGGTGTCATAATAATGCCGATGATAATACTAGCTTGGTATAAATAATACTAATAATAATAATAAAAAAAAGCAGGTAAGTGGATTCCGCTCTGCTGTACAGTATATTAAGTTCAATGTATACCTAATGGTTTGTATTAAACTTGAATTCAATGATATTCTATCATTGTATAAGAAAAACTATTTGTCAGACTAGATATTTAATATTCTCATTAATTATTATATCATGTAAGTTGAATTAATATTATTATTTTTTATTTGTTTCTATGGTAATAAACAAATCATTAGAAATTAAAATCCAATTTTTAGCTGTTTTTTATAATTTTTCGGTGGTTTCTACCTTGGCATTAAATAACTATTGATAAAATCGAAAAATGACCTCTCTAAAGTACCATCTTGATCCAATTTGCTAAAAGATAAGATACTATATTATGTGGAAATTGAAGGATTCCTTCTGGTAGAAATTTTGTATTGAGGATATAAAAAAAAAAAAAAACCACTGTAAACCACTAGCTTCCTCGCTCTGCTCAGAATCTAAAATAGTAAGTAGGTACTTTTTTGAATAATAATCGATGTAAACTGATATAAATATTGACTGTTGTTTTTTCAAAATCAATTAGATAGGTAAATAAATTGAAAATGTTCTGTATGTTAAGTGCAGGTATACATGTAGTTTTAAAACTTAATAATGTAACATTCAATTTTGAAACTGGTTTACAAATAAATGTCAAGTTTCAAATCAGTTAAAATAAATTATAATATAAATTATTTAATTTTGTTATACCTATATAAGATTTTGTTCAAATATCCCATAGGAAATCTATAATTCGCCCCTATTAACTCCCTATAATAATGTTAAAATTTAGGTATTCAAAGGAGACATGTAAACAACATCAATATTTTAAAAATATAGGTACCTATAGGCTATAATATGCTGTACCTTCATATAAAATTTAACACATGTACCATATTTTTTCTTTGAAGCTGATTTAGGAGAAAACAATTTTAGGTAATATCTGTCACTACACTTTTAAAAATAAATCTTTATTTATATTATAATTTAGAATATTGATTATATAACTATTTAATGACAATGCATATTATTATAAATAAAATAAGTTTTTGTGACTCATATCATACCTACATAAATATTTTACCTATAATATTTAAACAAGTCTCAGCTTCATATATCCGATTAACCAAGATAAAAAACTGTGTATTTTATTGTATGTGCATAAGAATGTAATAATAGATACATCTATAACAATAAAAGGGAATATATTTAATACATTATTTTGAATTTAACCAATTTAATGATAATTATTTATCTTTATTATTTCAGAACTTTAATTCCTCCTGTAATTTGGGCACAACGTAATGATGTTGTATATGTTACCATTTGTGTAGAAGATAGCAAAAATCCAGATATTAAAATTGAAACTGAACAGATAGTTTTCCACAGTGTTGCTGGCTTGGAACAGAAAGTATATGATATTACCATACCGTTATATGGAGCAGTAGAACCTGAAGTAAATTTAATTAGTTTATTTTGTATTGCCTATCTACTTATTTTACCTATCAATGTAATTTTTAATGTTTTTTTTTTTTTTTTTTTTTTTAATATTAAAGAATAGCAAAACAACAGTTGGTGGTAGATACATTGAACTGGTTTTGAAAAAGCCATCTACTGACACCAAGTATTGGCCACAATTAACCAAAGAGAAAAAGAAATACCACTGGTTAAAAGTTGATTTTAAGAAATGGAAAGATGAAAGTGATTCAGAAGACGAAGCTGCAGCAGCAGGTGGTGGTGGTGGAGGATTGGGTGGAGATGGTGGAAACATTGATGACGTATGTCAATAAGTTTAAAAAGTTAATATTATATTGTATTCAAAATATTAATTTATTTTTGTAAACTAGATGCTCAGTATGATGGGCGGAGGTGCTGGTGGCCCTAAGTTTGGAGGCTTAGGAGGAGGCCTGGGAGGAGACTACAATATACCTTCTGATGAAGATTCAGACGATGAAGAAATGCCTGAACTTGATGACATTGAAAGTGAAACTGCGGTAACTAATATAAATATTTTTTAATATCTAGCTGCACATTTTCAATGACATTTAATTGCTTATTAATAAATTAATTATTATACAGGGCAAAGGAAAAGAGAAGAGTGAAGAAACCCTGCCTAGCCTTGAAGAAGTAAAACCTAAAACAACTGCCTAATCTCTACTATTGTCATTATCTCATTCTTCCGAATTTTTGTTCACATAATAATACGGTTTAATTTAAATGATTTTGTATGTGTAATTTTTACATCAATCGAACATAATTTGTGCTCTAGTGTGTGCATTAACATTTCTCATTCAGTTTAAATGCCTATTATTGTTCACTCTGCCTGATTTATTTGTGATAATATGGTTGAAACTTGAATTTTCTTCATCCCATTCCTTTTTGCACCCTTAGAAATTAAACTCCTGAATTTTTGTCATACATTTTTCTTTATGTGTTGAATGATAATTCCTTAAATTTCTATTGGAAATTAATTTACAGAATGGCATTTTAGTAATGATGAAAACTTTTTATGTCATCTAACTTAATATTGTTTCATTGAACGTTGATAATGAAGTTTAGAATTAATGCATTTCTATGTAAAGTTGTCTTATGCAAAATTAAAATGTCTATATTAATAATATAATCATCTTTTTAAGCAACTATTTTTTTCAGGTCTTATGTTTTGTAAGACATACAAATGAAATAATTGAATGTGAAAATAATCATAACTCATCTTAAAATAATACTGTGGTTTTTAAAAGTAAAATATGGAGGAAACTAGTAACATCTGCTCAATTTTTAATGAACATAATAATATATAATTATATAGACTGAATGTAATTAAAAATATTTTTTAGTGTAAAGAAATATGCTTATTTAAAAAAAAAATTAATTTTCATATTGATACCTGGTTATAATTTTTAATCGCAAATACAAGGATACTAGTTACCTAACTTAAAAATTAATATTTACTGTTTTATTCTCCTTTAATAAATCATTTTTATACTTAATTTACATAATAGTTTCTATAATGTAGTCCTCTCCAACTTGTCCAAATGAATTTAGAAATATTCAGATTTAATTTTATTAATATATACTTAATGCTTTGAGTGTCGGTCATTGATAGCTATTCTAAAATACTGAATATTAACTAAAATTATAACTTCTAGTAGGTATTCAACTAAACAATAACCGAACATTTTTTTATGTTCCCATTTTACAAATACATTGACTATTCGACATCATCATTTTATAATAATTTTTAGAGCATTTTAAAATAGCATGCAAGATGTTTGGTACCTACTAATTCCAGATGCGGACAAGTCTGGTTCAATAAATATAATATGTATTCTAATAGAAAAAATAGAATTTTTTATGTGGACTTTATTTAAAAACATTCTACATTTAGTAGCATACTTAAGTATAACTATAATATAATTTCTTGATGAATCTTTAAATCTGATGTGAATAATGGTTAATAACCGTAATCGCTTTAAAAAATTGCTTATTTCTTATGTAATATATTACAGTTAAACATGTGTATTTTTCATCACAACAATAATATTTATAGTAAATTGTCGTAGACGAGAAAGATGCATACTGTTACATATTAGTATATTACAAAATGTTTGCAATGTTAACTATTCTAACTTGTGCGTATTAAATAAAACTCATTTTTAGCATTCGTAATTAAAAAATTTCACTTTGATACAGTATAAAGTACTAAATAATAAAGTAAGATTTGTGAAATACGAAATTCAATGTTAACGGACTGAATTGTTATAGCATAAGTCTTGCTAAAGAATTAGTTAAAAATATAATATTAAGTAAACTACGTTTTAATATGTGTTTATATTGGATGATGATACTATTTAATTATTAATATTACTATAGTTTTCAAAATATTTATTTTATATTATGTCATATTAAAATATGACTAAAAAGTATTTTATATTAATTATTTTGTCTAGTCATAAAAATAAATGCATTGTTTTTCAGTTTGTCAAATATAAACAAAACTTCATAAATATCGTTGACATATTTGTACATGTAAAGTTCATGTCAATAAAGCAAAATAATGTTTATCCCTACAAGTTACCTACAAATTTTATTTTTTTTTCAATAGGTAAGAATAATCAATTAAGTTTAAAAGTTGATAAAATATAGGTACCATTGTATCAATTCAAATATTTTAATTAATTGTAAATCTTGACGATTTTGAAAGTATCTACCTAGGCTTAATAATTATTATTGAATATAACATACAAAGCACATATTTGTTAATCTTAGTAATTATCAGTGGTAGTGTGGTACACATGGGAGGGTTCAAGGGTAGCTGCTACCCCTGATTTTTTGGTGAATGGATGTACCCCTGGCCAAAAATATTTTAAAAATAAACTATTGAATAATTATAGTCTATAGCCGTTAGCCAATATAGATTATAGAGGTAACTGATTCGATATGCTACCCCTATTTATTTCTGAGTGTGCGCACGCACTGGTACTTAAAGATATTTGGATTTCTCTTAGGTTTAAATTAGTGTTCAATTTCCATGTTTTTATAAATATGAAATATTTTCAAGTATAGTTTTAATTTTATATTCCCGCTTTATTGATCAAGTCATATTACGTTATACCTATAAATCATACAATACATGTCAATAATCCGGTCATCTTTCAAGAATAACTATGGTTACCCGTTACCTACCTATGAATTCTCTGTGGGATATCCAACTTGGACTACCCACATTAATAACATTTCTGATGCAATTGAATATGATCGGATATCTGTTTGTAATACTTGATATGATCGGTGGAAACGGTTACGATGACTCGCCGCCTTCCAAAGAGATATACATTAGATGAATGCAAGCAAGTTTGTTCATGCCAGTCGTACAGTTTTCATAATTCATATATAGGTACACCTTAACACATTGATCAGCAGGTAACTACTTGTTTAACAAGTTAAAAATCGTTATTAAATGATTTGAATTTTTTTAAATTATGTGTAGGTATAACCGTTGAAACTCTTGTTTTTACAGACTTTAGATAGGTTTATGCAGACATTTATGAATGTTCAATCCCCGTGATAATTATACGGACACCAATGCACGATACACCATTATTGGACTGATGAGTTAAAAGTCTGTAGCCATTATTCGTATTGGTACTTCACTCTGTGGCAGCTCTGATTTATTTATTTATAGGTAGAGGTGGTAGGTAATTATATTATAATACCTACTTTATACTATTTGTCAATGCAGTTCATATTATAGCACAATAAGTTTATAAAATCAAGATTTTAATAGTTTGTTACATTATATTTTGAATAACAAAGATTGTATAAATTCCAAGGCTAGGCAATTAGTAGGCATTATCGTGCTTAAAATTTTAAAATTTTTTTAATTTTTACAAGATATTTACAATCTATTCATACCTACATAGAATAATAAGCAAATTAGATAAGAGTATTAAAAACATGAGTAATATGACGGAAGAAGCCACCCAATGATGACACTACCTATTTTGTTTAGAGTTTAGGAGGATTTCAACTAGGATCCTAAAATTTAAAGTTAAATTAACAAGTTTATATTATTTTTTATTTTAACTTTTTAACTTATCAACAAATTATCAAAGATCAAACCCGCTACAGCGATGTAGCCAAATAGCCTTTACGAAACGCCGTGTCATCATAATTTTTTGACAAAATATTATAGATAACACAATAAAAGTATCATGACGTTAAACATATAGACTTTACACTTCCGAATTATTGTAGTGCGACCATAGTCGCAATTTCTACTTTTGACGTTGGGGGGCTGAATATATTAAAGGCAAGCAGACCATTGCAATATAGTATTTTAAAAATGTATGTCCTAGGTTTTTGGGGTTTTTCTTATTATTTATAATAACACGTGAATCTAAAGTGTTGCTCAATATTAATTATAACTTGCCAAATTTTATTTAGTAAGGAAACAGAGGATTGACATCTGGCAACGTTCCTTTAAACGTTTAGACTTTAAATTGGTTGATTTAGTTCCAATAATAATTGTAGATATAAGGTATAACTAGTCCTAAGGGGTCTGACTAGCTTTCGATTTCTACACGATTAAAATAAAACTTGTACCTATGTGGCTATGTACAACAAAATAGCAATATAATGTAATAAGTAGGTATTATAGATATAAATACCTACAACTTTAATCTACAAGTTCTGATAGGTATTATCTACAAGCAAACAGAAACACAGAAATCAGCTTTTTAAAACACTATCGCTATATTATGTGATAGGTATATAAATATAATTAATAGTTTTTATAATCTAATTTAAGAGGACGCTACACCCGCATGTGTTGTCTCCGTCTTACACACGTACGACATAGACAAAACGTGTTTAGGCAGTCTGAGTATAACTCGCTCAATTTTGGTTCTAGAGTAAAAATACCTATTATGAAATTGAATTGTGATAATATTTCTAAGGGCAAGACGCTGCGGTTTTTTTAAAAAATTTAATTTTTTAAAAGTCAAAGGTATTTTAAAAACGGTGAAATTTTTTCTATTTCTAAACGATATAATGAACGTTATATTGGGTATAATGGAAAAACCGCAGCGTCTTGCCCTTAGAAATATTATCACAATTCAATTTCATAATAGGCATTTTTACTCTAGAACCAAAATTGAGCAAGTTATACTCAGACTGCCTAAACGCGTTTTGTCTATGTCGTACGTGTGTAAGACGGAGACAACACATGCGGGTGTAGCGTCCTCTTAATATATGTGATGCTCATTCTCGAGTGGACCAAAATGGCAAAACAGCTCAACTTCAAACGAGCCATCAGGTGGCTCTAGGGTTGGAATACGTCCCGATTTGGCGGGACATTCCCGATTTTTAATGTACTTATCGAGCGTCCAGCTTCAATTTTTAGAGGGACCCGTATGTCACGATTTTCATGCATTTTTTCAAGTTTTGTCCCGTGTCCCGTCTTACAAGCCAGAGGGACAAGAAAGTCCCTGACATTTCAAAAAATATTGTGTCCCGAGAGTTAAAAAAAATAAATCCCAACCCTTGGTGGTTTTATTCATTTTACTGCTTTATGATTATGATGATGATAAAAAGTATCTCATCATCAGATCACATAATAATGAATACAATATGAAATTTCTTATATTATTCTGTGGTCAGATAGTTGTATGCAGCTGTCATGAACATAATATTATAAAGTATTAAAGTGAAATTAAAATTAAATCGAAAACATACTCTTATAAGTTGACTGTCACATTTACTTTGAAATTAATGTTATTCTGAAGTAAATTAAATATATTAAGTATTTTAGATTTTGAGAGTAGGTATAGAATCTAGTTATTTCACAATGATGTTTTTTTTCGTCCATTATCAACATTTGTGGTAGCTAAAATGCTTCGATTTTCGACATCACCCTCTTTTTTTTTAATAGGATAGTGAATCTAGTTGGTTAATTCGGGAGGTCAACATTGAAAATTCCTATTTCTTAATTGTTTTTAAAAGCGTTGGGAAAAAAAATGAAGAATAATGGGAACTTGTACTCAAACCCAATTTGTTGTAACTTAAAAACTCATAACTGTAGAAACTTAAAATTTTACAAACATGTTAACATATTTTTGAGCTATTTACAGGTATGAGAAATTTTAGATTTTTTTTTAAAATTATTGTTGATGAATAATTTTATGTTCGATCAAAAACTTTGAAATTTAATACAAAGTTCAATGTACGTAGATAATAATATAATAAAATTTGAGCATACATATGCATTTACAATACATTTTTATGTTTCTCTGAAGTTAGATTTAGGTAAGTATACAGAAGTCATCAAAATTCCGAAAATTGGCAAACTATTTTTCAGTTAGAAATTAATACATTTTACTTTTTATAGCTAACATAAGAAAATTTAATAGAAGATTCTCCACAAGTTTCAAAAATTTTCCCGGAAAGAAACATTTATATTTTATGTAATATGACAATATAATATGTATTACTTCGTATGGAATAATTTAATAAATTAATTATAATCTAACACATCCTTTACAATGACGCATACTTGACAACTACTGTACAGCAAAGTGATCTACTTGTCCAATTTTTTTTTATGTTTGAACTTGTAACCAAAACATTCATCAATAATTTCTTAACATCTGAATAGTACATGCATTTAGTTATGCTAATTATCAGAAAACAATTGTAAGGAAGAGCTTTTCATTCTTTACTCTATGATTGGGTGGTAATTTAAAATTTTAACCTTTTCCTTAAGCGTGAAAAAAATCTAGTTCCGCCTCTGCCTATTTGAAGAGTTTAGGCTTACTAAGAGTTGTTTAAGCTTACTAAGATAATGTCCATCTGATGTTGGATTGGTTGAATGAGTGGTGCTACATATATTTTCAACTGTGGATTTTAATTTAATATTAAAATTGCCAGTAACAGATAAGTAATTAACTTATCTAATGTCATGGAATAACATTGTACATCCAATAACTAAAAGCGCAATTTAATAATGTTACAGATATAGGTACAGTGTTTAAGTATAGCTGTAAAAATTGCATTTACATTTAAAAAAAAAAAAATGTATTTCCAATCATAGGGTACTATAAACGTTAAAGAAAATTATTACAAGAATAAAATATAAGGTTTTTATTTTTTTCTATGTATTAACAAAAAGGTAGGTATTTAAATATTCGTTAATTTAAGAATAAAACATATGTATTGAATTCATTCAGTTTTATTTAGTATAAAGATATTATAATGAAAAATAATTTTGCTTATGTTAGCAAAACAATTGATTTTATAATTGAAAAAAAAAAAATTAAACCATAGTAGCATCTCCTCCAGATACAACAACTGGTTTTTCTTCATAGATATTATCATAAAATTTCGGGAGTTGATCTCCAAGTGTCAGTTTTCTTTGAATTTGACCAGTATGGTTTATTACTCCCATACGCACAACACCTCCACTTGAACCATCACGCTTAATTGCCAATGAAATTGCTAAACAAAATATATATTTATAATAAAGTAATAGTATTGATCAAAAGTAAACTTACCGTTAAGTACAAGATTTTCACATTCTTGTTGGGTCATTCCATCTTTATATTGTGAATCCATAAAACCATACAAATAAGAACTACCAGAACCACCAATAGAAATGTTTTGTTGAACAATTGTACCACTTACATTGATCGAATATACCTATGATAAATAAGTGATGAGTTTATAATCAATTTAATTATCTGTTATTATTATGGTAAATAAAAATAGAAGACATTATGCAAGTTTTTATTTGTCTCAATATTTCTACTACCATAAATTCACTTTTATAAAAATTTTTTATCATATTCTTTGTTCAAAAACTTTTGAAGTTAGATATTTATAGGTTATACTGAACTAAATACTATAAATATTTAATTTATTTTTGAATGATTTAAATAGATGTGCAAATTGTGTGGTTAGCATAAGCGTGTGACCAGTGGTGTGGACATGATTTCTGAAAGGGGGATCAGTACATTGCCTACCAATGTGACTGAGTTGCACTATGTCCGCAAACCGATGAAACCGGATTGCCTACCAGGGTGGCTGAATTGAACCTATTGCAGCAAGTTATACCCAAAAGGAGTTTATCAATCATCATTTTAAGAGTTGCAAATTTTTACGGGCAACAAAGTGTGCGGGATCAGCTAGTTATTTATATTAAATAAGTAATAATAATTTAGTTAAAATAGATCTGAACCAGTTTTTTCATTAGATAATTGATACTTTATACAGCAAAAATAAGTACCTAGTCAAAATTACCTGCATATCATACGATTAATAATTTTGGCTGATTGTAAAAAAATGCAGAGGGTATACAGAAATACATAAAAAAAAACAATATTATATTTATTAATTACTTGTCCACCCAATCTGCTGTCCCATCCAGCTACAATGACCCCAGCAGTCAGTTGATGTCTGTTCTCATAAATCAGATTTTTAAACACATTGGCAGCCGCTCTGACAAGTGGCGGCTCGCCCATTTGAATGCTACGAAAAAAACATATTTATTTATTGGAAAGTTTATTCAACAATATATCATTAATTACCTTGTTAAATCCATGTAGTATGCAACAATGTCAGTGATGGCTTGTGTATCGGCCGCCGAACCTGACCGGCAACAGTAAATATTGTCACATACTTTTGTTAATTTATCAGTAACTCGGTTAGCAATATATGCTCTAGAAAGCAAAACATAAATGGGATATCAGTATATGAATATAATCTATTTCAAATGAATTACAAGTGTGTTTTAAATGTAAGTGTTTCAATTACCCAGTTGTAGTGCGAGAGTCAGCTCCGATTATAACACCACCGTCATAAATAGCAGCGATGATGGTAGTCTATAAAATATTAATTAAATTGATTTTATTATACATTCAATGATTATACATAAGTACAGACTTACAGTATACACAAATTAAATTACATCATTAAAAATGAGTGTTTATTTATTTATTTTGGAAAATTAGTAATTACTTACACCAGTGGTTACTTCATCCTTTGTGATATCATGAATGCCACCGTCTTGGAATCCACAATGACTGAGGAGAGACATAATTGACGATTTGCAAAAGTTTTCAAACTTATTAAACTTCGATAGATACTTCGTTTGGTAAGTTACTAACGTAAATATAGCAAAGTAACAAACAAGAAAAATTAAAATTAATAATATTAAATTTTGCTGATAATACTTAAATTGTTTGTACATAACCCTAAAAACGAAATCGCATAATCATTGCTAAGAAGAAAACCACTAACACGGTTATGGTGTTAACTGTTTGTTGATTTTATCACAATACATTTTCATACATTTTTTATCTACATTACGAATTACGATAATACGATTTACTCAAGATGCCAAGATGGAATAATATGGATAAGTTTAAAAGTTTAATCGTTAAATGTGGATTATTCGATCTTTTCAAGTAGGTTCACAAGTTTGACAAGTTCATGATAAAATAGATAGGTATGTTGTATGTAAGCAACAATACGAATTGTGTTCCGGTTAGCTCAGCCCACACCCTTCCCAGCCATAGTCGTTACTCGTTAATTACTGGTGTCGAAATTAATTTCATATAATCTGTGGTAGTAGTTCCGATTTCCCCTCATTTCATTGGCCGTTAATTACCCGGTCGACTTACTATAATATGCCTTCGGCCGACCGTCGTGCCGCTATGTTTAGTTCAAAATTCCAATGAAATTGGCGCAAAAAAAAAAAATAATAAGGTTATTGAAATTATTTTGGTAAATGTCCTGGTTATTACCACGGTTTAAGATTGTCACAATCTTAAACCGTGGTTATTACTTGGAAGTTGGAACTTATATGGCAACCCAAGGCCACCTAAGTCAGCTATTCTTATATCGAGTTTCACATATTGTCGTATTTTATACTTTATATTACCTACTTACCTATTATTTATTAACCTATTCGAAAAAATAATGTCTGTTGTGAGCTGTGTTATAGTTGTGTACAACTGTAATGCGAATTATTACGAACGACGACGACGCGCCACAATGAGAAAGCAAAAAAAATAAAAAAAAAAATAGATCTCCGGCACAATATAATATTATTTCAACATGTAAATCGTGCCGACAAGTGCTGGAGTGCAGACATTTATTGTCCAATTGTGCAATGTGCATAGAAAATACATAAGTACGTAGTTGCTTAGATCATAATATCATATTATATTTAAAATTTAGTTGATCGGAGTACAGAGGACTTGTGCCTTCCACGCCGCGTCCGTAGTCTGAATCGTATAGGTAATAGGTACCTAAACAATCGTTTGTTTGTATGACACGATTTAATTTATTAGTGGTTCGCGACTCGGTAGATAGTAGATACCTATCCGATTGCATTTGTTATTCGATAATTTATCGTTAGTAATATCCACTATAATAATAAGTTAAGGTACCTAATAGTTAGGTAATATAATAAAATATTAAATAATAGGTACAATAATTGAAAAATATAATATTAATAGATATAGGTACTATTATCTCATAATAGACATAATTATAATATGTCAATGTATACATTGTCTTTTATTTTCTACAATTTATAATAAACATTACATCGAACCCGAATTGTTGATCATTTGACGCTCTACCATCGTCCTATCCTGTCACCATCTTCTGTAAGTTGGGTGCACGCAACAGGTTGGAACATAGTACTAGTACATACTACTTTGAAGGGTTAGGGGGTTCCAGTCGGTTATGTTCTAAGGAGTAAGAATAAGGCAAATTAAGTGCCAAGTACAACTAGGCCATGTCGATGTGTGCGAGTGTAAATGAACATTAGTCAGTGGTGGATCCAGGGCTTAATTTTTTTTTGGGGGGGGGGGGCAAATGCCCCCTTTGCCTCCCCTCTGGATCTGCCACTGACATTAGTGAGTGTGCCCACACACCGCAGTGTATGTTAACGTGCATTTTCTCATTCTAAGAACCAGCGTTCTCGCACTCGCAGGCACTTGTCAGTATTTTGAATTAGGAAAAATTATACTGTTACTTTACGAGTAAAAACATACCTCGACTGTGATAAAATCGTGAGACTTAGGTTGGTGGGATTTTGATTCTGTAACGATCCAAACAATTATTAACACGTCCTCTAAAGAACTGTCGAAGAATTTTTTAGTAATATTAATTTCTTCAATAAATATGGGATATGGTTGAACATAAATGTTGTAAAAATTGAAATTTGTAAATATTATAATATTGTCAAAAGTTGAAACTTTAAAAAAAGCTCCGACCGTTCTCTCAAGGAGCTGTTAAGAAATGTTATTATTTTTACAGCATTAAAATCGAACCATATAAAGTCTCACAATCTTGTCACAGTGGAGGGTTTAAAAATATTTTTTTTTTTTTTTGATCGACTGAAACCACATGAGTAATAACATTCTAGTATTTTTCTTCGTTGGGAAAAACAAAAAAAAATCTCTAGATCCAGCTATAACGGTATGTTACAATTGCTTTCCAATAGAAAACATGGAGTGACTATTTGAAAACAATGGGATTGGTGGTGCTAATATTTTCCACCAATTTGGAGAGGAGTACAAGTGGGGGACACTCATTCTAGAGTTCGGGCCCCTTATATAACATTACAGAATAAAATATCAAGTTAATATACCAATGACGTGACCGAGTAATCGGTGGCGGAGCAGTTGGTGGTTTTATTGTCGGTACCCGAAGTCAGTTAAGGCGAACAACTAGAGAGCGCCACATTACTCATTTACTCCCCAGCGGCGACAATACTACATGCCATAGACGGTCTTGGAGAGACGAGGGCTAGAGTCGGTAACGTGTCTGGCATGAATTATGAAGATCTTCTTAGTTCATGCCTTCATGGTGTCTGGTAACGAGTTGGGTCTAGCCGGAGAGAGAGGGAGAGAGAGAGCGATGTATCACTTTGAGGTCATCACTTTATAGAGTTATGTATGACTTATATTAGGTATAACTCAATAATATATCAGAAATATAATGAAAACTTAATTTTATACATTTATATTTTGTACAAAAAACATTATTCAAATATTATAACATAGCATTATATTATGTACCTACTAATGGGGATTGTACCTATCGTCTACAGGAATTTTCTTTAATAGGTCTTACCTATTCTGTGGTCTGACTGTCAACAGACCGTCTTCCCTAGTTCCCTCAGAATCGTTCTTCATATCTATCATTGAATTAAAATTTAACACAAAATTACAATGACTTACTCAAAGACGGGGTACTGTACAGCAGAGCAATTACCTGCTTTCCCTCTTTTTTAAGTTATTTATTTTTATATTATATTATGTATACTATTTGGTATAATATACTTTCTGAATGGCTGAACCGTCTATACCTATATATTAATATTATTTGCAATCTCAGTTTGATGGGAAAATTATAGGTAAAATCATATTAATATTCATATAAATTGTATTGTTCAGAAATATCAAATATCTACCTACATTTTAGATTCTGAGCGGAGTGATAAATAATGTATTAATTTTACCACTGAGTGATTCTGTATTTCTGTGTTTGTTTTTTTCTTTTATTTCTAGGATATACAATATAAAGTAGAAAGAAATATGCGATTTTTGAACTTTGGGGGTGATTTACTGTAGCAAGTTGGATCTAGTGGTACTGAGCTTAGCATGTTTTAAGGAGTAATATTCAAGCAATTCACATGGCATGTACATAGTAAATTTGGGCAGTGTGTGTTTAAATCAAAAAAAGTAAAAAATTCAATCGGCCGGCTCCAATAATTTGGATTAGGCAGATCGAGGTGCGGGCCTTGAGTGCCGGACCCTCGGAGATGGTGACATGAGGAGGAGGAGGAACTTTTGGAGGTGATGATTTTATTTGGAAGCTCGCCGGTCAATCGTATGGTATGCTGAAATTGTAATTTTACGGACAATTATTAATAATTTTGACGATTTTTCGACATATTGTTATATGGTATATATATTATATAATAAGTCGTAACACTCTAAGTTCAAAAGTTCATAAATAGGTACTGTATGCTTATAACTTACGTTATAATATTTGTTGTCATTCTATATTTGGTAGTATAATAATTTTAAAATTTTGGAGTTTGGATACGGGTAAGGCTGATCTGGCGCGGCCGGCTTTTGCTGTGATGTATTTGTTATGGGGTCGTTTATTTTCACGCTTCTCTTAGAACTGCCACGTCGCTTCTTACTCCTTTCAGTTTACCGTCACTCCTTTAGTTCCTCTCCGACTTCTACTCTGTTATCAGCATCTCCGGTTCCAACATCTGCAGCAGGCTATCTAGTCCGGTTCGTCCGGTCGCTTGCCCCGACCGCAGCAGAATGTTTAAACGGTATTACAAATTAAAATCATCCAGAAAATCTCAAATTATAATAATCATATAAGATATATTTGGAGAAGTATGATACATATTGACCTACCGTTGTTTTTAATGGTATATATAGTCTCTCGGGGAGTAACAAATAAATTTTGAAAATTATAGTTGTTGTATAGATATTTAAGTATAATTGCTTGCATAATTACCCGAAATTAATTTGAAATAATAGTCTAAAAAGACCACACAACGTACATGTGAATTAAAAATGCCTACTGTATCAATGCGTATTTTTTACAAATAACTTGAAGTTGACTGCAAACTTTCCAAACAACATTAGACTATAGAGCGGCTTAATTTGTGGTGGAGGAAGGTAAAATGTACCCCGTTTAATTTTAAAGGAGTATTGAGTTGAAATTGGAATTGGGATTATCCGTTCCCCTGGTGCTCAATAAGGAAAAAAGTTTTAATCAATGATATTTTGCCATGTAATTTAATATTGTTCTTACCTATGCACATTTAGAATATAATTCTAGTGCTCACTGACTTAAGAATATTCTTTTTTTTTTTTAATAAATATGTTTTTTGGCTGAATACAAGATGTTTTGTTTTTGACAATTTTTTTGTAAGATTTTCTATGTCATGGTTACTAATTAACAAAAACATTTTTATGATTCATACATTTTCCTTGTAGAGGAAAAATATCCAGAACCGCTTTTTTTTTAATATATTATTACATTTTACAATTTTTAAAGACCTATTCTATAAATATTAAATATATATAATATGGGTGAAAAATCCAAAAACAACGATTGTCGATACCTCGTCAGTTTAATGAAACAAGTGCATAATAATCTATATCAGGGGTTCCCAACTTATTTTTACATGCGTACCCCATTAACATGCTAAATTGTACCCCTTGTATAACTTTTGAACTTTTTTTTTTTATAATTGAACTTAAAATATTGAAGCAAAAATAACAAAGTAATAATGAAGTACCTATATATTTTATGTTTAGTATTAAAAACCAAATCATTTTTATACAAAAATGAATTGTTATCTACTTATTTAGTGGGGGATCCTTGTCCAGAGCTTCATTGTTTTTTTTTAATCTTGATAAAATTATGCAATAATGAGTCCGTCTTGAGAAGTACTCGGTAATTGATTACTTTCTATTACATGTCTTAGTTTTAATTACCGTGTCAGTTTTTAACCATTGATCTATATCCATCGAAATATATTATTTAAACTAAGATAATAAGTTAGCAAGATTATAAAGATTCTATAGGTATTGTAACAAGCAAAAACCATATAGGACAAAGGAATATATAAGTATAAATACTTACTATTTGTTAAAGGGCGGTTTAAAATATTGCCCCGTCTAGTGAAACCCAAAATGACAACACTTGGCAACGACTTTTGTGAATGGTAATAACTAATAAGTAATAACCATTCTATTCTACTGTGTTTCAAATTCAAAATTGTTCACGGTATAACAATAAATCTGAAAAAGTGGATAAGTAGGCAATCTTGCTCTTCTGTAGGATAGATGTCGAGTGTACTTCGTCATTGAGTAGGCCACTGTAATAGATGTGTTAAATTGTAATTCAATGATAAATCATATAGTAGATATATGAAAAATGATTCTGATCGGAGTTGGCTGGGGTCAGCCAATATTTCTAAGCTTATTTTATATTTATATTGCTACTAGAGTAATATATTTTACTATATTAGTAATACGGTATATATAGACAATAGCTTAAAACTAATCTTAATATTTTTAACGTTTTATTGAGTATAGGAAATGATAATTTAATTAACAGTGGAATGTTTCAAGTTCCTACGATTAGTACACTTTGTATTACATTAGAAAAATTAAAAATTATTTGATGATTGGAAATCCAAGATTGTCAACATTTAAACTTTTAAGGCTTGTAAATAAATTCTGTAATTTTTTTTTAATTCCAGTATTAAATCTTAATGAGGAGCCTTGTATCAAATTTTCATGTTTTTTGACAAAGGGAAAATATTGTGTAGATTTATAGAACAAAATAAAAATTTCAAATGTTTATATATATCTCAAAAAGTGTCAAAATATTATGAAAACTATACAATGTATAGAAAATGCAAATATAAACATTTGTTGAGATTTTCACGTATCTTTAGTTATTAATTTTTAATTATAAGGTATAACTTATAACTTAAGAAGATAATAGATTTTTTCATAAAAGTCTCGTTTTGTCCTATTTCTTTTTTGTTTTTCCAAGTAAGATAATTACTTGGAACTTTTTATTTTTTACCCACCAAAGTACCAACTGGAATCACTTTTCTCTGAAGCATATTTTCTACTATATAAAGGTCTTCAGATACAAAAATTTAGAAATCTTCTGAATCTAAAAAATATCTCATTTTAAATATTCTTAATCAATTCAATATATTTATTAAATTATAATTTTATGACTAGATATTTGAAATTGATTTTGTTAAGGACGGTCATTGCAGGTATGCTGAAGTATACAATCGATTCTTTCGACATTTTTTTGTAGTTTTAGAATTAAAAACCAAAACTAAAGACATTTAATGTAACAAGTAAATTAATGTAAATGTCTTTTTTTCGAATTCCATCTACATATACCTAATACAATTTCAATGTATGAATTTATCATAAGTAAGCATATTTTTTCATGTTTATCCATCATCCACTTATTTAAATGATATTGTGTTTTAAGTTTTTTACATTCTTTCTGACCACTTACCTGCAATTTTATCACAGTTTTAAATTTTAATATATTAGGTAAAAACTAAAATCAATACATTTTTTCAAGCCTTCCTCCATCTCGACTTATATAAAACTACCTACCCATTTTTTATATATTATTTTATTTTTTTTATGCGTTTTCTCGAAATGGGTACTTATTGATTTTAATGACAAGATTTAGATTTTTTTTTTTGAAAATATTAATTGTTTGATTGTTGAAAATGCATATGTTCACTATTATAACACTTAGCTGTCAGGTGTAACTGGCTGAGGCATGAGGCTAAACAATATGTAGGGCTGTCCACCTTTTGGATAACCACACCGTATTCACTACCATACACAGTAGGTACCTTTACAATAATAGTATTTGTGAACTCAACTCGGGCAAAAACATCGTTGTAGTGTGGTAGCGGTGACGGCGCGGTGGTGGTGTTTATGCTATTCTGGTATTCTGCAGTATTTTGAACAGCAGATGTCCTTTGAACCCCGTGGGAAACTCTTTCCATAAACAAAAATTTCCACATGATTCGTTATTATATTATTGTACAAAATTATCAAAAATTATGAATATTATAAAATTAAACACAAAATATATTATACATATATATGAAGCATGCCTATTATTATCGGTTGGTTTAAAATATTAAATACCTACCAATAATATTAAATCATCCGAGTTTAAAAATATTTTTATATTACGCTGATAAATAAATAGTAGTTTTATAAAATTATAGAATTTTTTTTAATAATTCATCATTAGGTAAAATAATAAACCAATTTTTGTATAAAAGTATTTATCTCTATCTAATGTCAACAATGACATGACGTATAGTGTGTTTTCATAATTAACTAAACTAATCAAATATTTAACAAGTATATTTATTTGGTTTTGCTAAATAGTTTTTAGTTATCGTAATAACTGTAAATAATATTTATTTAATCCGATAAATGATTAAAATAAATTTATGTACTACTTATAATTTATATACAGTAATCTAGAAAAAAAATAGCAATTAACCATTTGAGTGATCATTATTCATTTATGATGTTAAACACACGTTTTAAATTAGGTACATAATATATTGAAGTACCTATTGGATATTATTTTATTTTACACACGATATAGGTACCTACATGTTTTCTAAATATATATCAAACATTTGTGTACCCAATGGCCAATACCCATTCAAGTTGTATGATACAACGGTGTTTAATATATTAGCTTACGTAAATTAATAGCTAAAAAAAAGGTTTATAATAAATTGGTAGGTAATTTGTTAGTGTATAGCAGTACATAAACTGTACACGGTATACCCGAATACCTTATAATTTATATTTATAATTTATAGTTTAGTTAGAATATATGATTGTCTTTTACTTAGAAGTTTTGATATTCTATACATGACTATTTCTTACAAAATACGTATATTACCTGTACTATTATAATGCAATAAATTTAATTGATTTTGTTGAAAAATTTTAACGATTTATAAAAAAATGTATAAAAAATATACATTTATAAGTATACCTATAGGTATTAATCTTCTTCCTTATTAAATATTAATTATGAAATATTCTGTACAATGTATAATGTACATTTACAGTGTACACATCATACATAATTATTTTATTATATTTATGAATATTGATTAGGTATACACATTATTTTCAAGACTATAATAATTTTTGGCGATCGCAAACGTAAAGTAAAATGTTTTTAAGTAGACATCATAATATTATAATACAATGCGAACATAATGTCAATAATGTGAAAAAACACTGACGTCGTGATAAATAAAATTCAAATTCAAATCTGCTAAAATTAACAAGTTTAGTCCGAATACTGTTTTCTACCCCCCGATGTCGTCTAAACTCCGCTCGCCCGATTGACGGTCGATACCGCCACCTTAGCTGGTATTTACATATATGTTCGTGACAATGGAACGGCCACTGGGCGATAATAATACACTATGGCTCTCTGGAAAGTAAAAAACAAATATTAACTTGTAATAATATATATAATATATCAAAAGCATATGTCTTAGAGTATAAAACACACACGTAAAAATAATAGTACATTATTGTCTGTACGAGACGTCGGATTTCGATATTTAAAATTAAAAACAATTTACTGATAAATTTATTTGCTCTTGCTTGATAAGTTATATTAAGTTTTTACAATTTAGGGTATATTTTCTTATGTCACTTAATCATAATTTATTTGTTGTGAGAATTGAGGGACTGAAAGTTTCACTATTATTTTTTACTTTTTTCTTCTTGGAAAATCAATAACAATGTAATTTTATCCTAATACACATTTACATAAACAAAAAAAAACTATTAATTTTTTTTCAATTTACATCAAAATAGGTAGGTACAACATAATATTTTTATTATTATTTTATATTGTATGTAGATATTATATACACGCAATCTTTGTAAAAAGTTATATAGTATCCATATATAGGTGATGATATTGATTTTTATTTTATTTGTTGTCCACCTTGTCCGAATTCTTGAAACTAAGGAAACTATGCATTTACCCTGCATCCCCAAATACCTCGATGGTCCATTGAAACAGTCACCAGGTTGATTTTAAACCTTTTGGTACACTTTAACAAAATTAGCGATTGGTTTTAGTTTGGAAAGGTATTTTATATGTAAAGAAAACATTTTATTAAAAACAAATGTAGGTATAGTACCAAAGTGAGAATTGAAATTAAAAATACATTTAATGAACTTCGTAAAAGCAAGTAAATGTATAATATAATAGAATTTTGTATAATATTTTAGCATACCATTTTAATTATACGTTTTACAATTATCTTTTTAAACCTAGTATGAATGATTATGTTATATTTTTTTAGAAATATTTCTTTCTTTTAACCGATATTCCTATTTTACAATTTAAAATAATTTTATAATTCATTTTTATACGAATATAATATTATGTGGCATGCTAGATAATTATTTTAATACAATAATCAACTTTAGTTTGTATCCTATTTTTAAACTAATACTTAACTTAATAAGTCAAATTGAAATATCCCTTTAAATTATTTGTTCGCCGAGTATTCGTGTGTTCGTATAATTAGGTATACACGATAAGATTATCGTTTTTTTTTTATCCTGGGGACTCGTAATTTTATAATGGGAATTGCAAGAAATATAAGTTTTTATGTAGGTACTCAACTGTAAAATGCCTAGGTATCCTATGGTTTAAGACAAGTATTGAAAAATGTTGAATAATAGTGTGTTTGTTTAGTTGTTCTTACAAAACAGAATATTGTTGTTTTAATTTTTAATCATATAAAATAATTAATACCTAAGTGGCTCGATATAATATGTTATTTATTAGCAATGAAATCTTATCGGAAAATGTATTGAAGTATTGAATGTGAATACCTACGTCATAATATTAGTATTTGGATCAACTAATATCGAAATAATGTTCAATATAAAATACACCCAACTAGTTTTGAAATATTCTGAAATTATTGGAATTTTAATATAATATCACACAATTAAATTATTATTTAAGATTTAATATAATATATTAAATATACAAAATAAATATTAAATTTTCAGAATGTGAAATATGTGCAGCATCAAGCCATCGCATGGTTTTTGGGTTTCTTTTTCAAAATAATTTGGTCAGAGTTTAATTGTTTCATCAGGAAAATATAATTTACCATTGTCTTCATACAAAATCAAAGAAATTTATTCTTTTTTAAAGTACAGTGTGCTATAACGGTATATTCATGTTTGGTAACGATATAGCAATAATTTAGTATAAAAATATTAATATTGCAGTCCTGGGTTTTTAATTTACCTCGTAAAGGAGAAAAATCTGCTTGAAAATATTGTACAATGATTTGTATTACTATATACCAATAACCCTGTTATAATACTTCTTTTACAGCTGTAAAAAAAATGTATTAATAAACGATTAATGTTCTTTTTTTGACAGACAAAAAAAAATTAGGAAAGAAACCCTTTCTTAAAATGAATAAAACCACGATACCATAAAAATCACATTATTGTAGAAATAAAAATAATTTAGTTAGTTAATTACAAGGCGAAATTGATTAAAAATGTACCAACAAACTTACTTTTTGTAAAATAAAGCATTTTACTTTTTATTGCACGTTAAAAAGTATAAATATATTTTTAATAGTAAATATTTCATAAGCAGGCAGTTTCTGCCTTCTGGTATCAGTAGTTGTTTCGAGGGTGGCGGTGGGACTACTGCCCCCCCCCCCTCTATCTTGTATTAATAATTATTAAAAATAATAATTTATGGTAATTATTGACAGAAGTCAGTAAATATTAAAGTATAAATATAACACAAGAATAAAACGTAAGTAGGTACGCTTGAGCAGTTTTCACTAAGAGGATGAAAACAATTTTGTTTGCATATTTTTTTGAGCCATAATAAAAGTGAATCATTTAAATGTACACACCTTTCTCCCTGAAAGTTTTGTCAAAACCGCTACTATGCACTGTATATAGTCGGCGACTTGGCGTGTCATTACTAATTTACGCGAAATTAGGTATATTCAGAACAAAATTGCTTACCTATTCATTATTCATAATTTGTTAGTACTTATAAGTTATAAGTGTACCTACGTAATATACTATAACCTATCTTATAATATGTGGGTATGTATCGTTAGAAACACACATATCTATTTACAATTTAAGCAAATTAATTATATTATTTCGTTACAGGCGCGTTAGTAGTTTTTCTTATTTATCTCTCGATAAATTGTATTTTATGGCAAATATCATATCTTGGCGCAGTTAATCGCTTGTGTGATTCGGTCGTGTGAGAAACGTTAACCCGTAGACAAGTAAAGCCAGTTATAGCGAGGATTACGGCAGATCAGATCGCTCGCGAAATAAATCCCCGTAATTGTTTCCGAAAAGAAAAACAAAATTAGTATATGAAAAGTTTTATCGGATTCCAAATAATACGCATTTCTTAACCGCGCGCATTCGTCGTCGTCGTCGTCGTCCTCGCGGTGTCCGGTGGCTAGGCGCTATTAAAATTTACGGTCACTTTATATCCGTGTTCGGGCACGCACCTATACACCCACACACCCACAGAGACTTTTGCGATTTACCGAGAAATAATTTCCACAAGCATCTAGTATTATCGTCGCCGACCCGCGTAACCATCTATACATGTGCATTTTTGTAAAAGCCCTGCTCGATATACCTATCTCGCATTGACTATCTTTTGCAACCTACGTTTCCGCACCGGCATCCTCGTCGTCATCTCACCGGAGTTCTCTCACCGCGATTCCCTATAATATCGCTGTGTTATCGTCCACCGCTATACCCAGGTAGAAATATATTAATAAATAGCGCGATATTCTCTTCCCAGTCGTATCCCGCCACCATCGTCTTTATACATTATCTGGCGCATATATATAATAATTAAAATTTGGATATTACAATATTTCTCGCAGAGTTATTATCGCGGAAAACACAATATTATATGGCCCTAGGTATACATCGCACGGGCACTTAGGTGTATATAATACATATATTATAATATAATAATAATATGCGAATATATAGTGTGTGTGCGTGCGTGCAGTGTATATACTCTGAAATATTACGCCGAATCCGTGGCCGTGGCGGTCCGGGCGAAAGGGTTGGCATACCGGCTAACATGGTAGTTTAATTACGCGGTCCCTTCCCACCCCCTTCCACGACGTCGTCGTCGTCCGGCCTCGCCGCCAACACCACCGCCGCAGCCGCGTGTTCCGTCAGCCCCCGCGCCCGCACAAACACACACACGCGCGCACACACACACACACACACACAAACACAAGCACAAGCACACGTAACGCGGCCGGTCGCGTTCCCGCGATAAGACAACGGCCGGCAGCACGGCGAGCGCGAGCGGACGCTGCGGCGCGGGGGTCATAATGGACGTCGCTGACGGTGGCCGGCGGCGGGTGGAATCCGCGTATATATATATATATATATATAGCGTCCTCGGCGGCGGAGGAGAAGCACAGCGGCAGTAGGAGGTGGAGGAGGCGGCGGCGGCGGTGGTGGCCGTAACCAACCCTCCCGCCAGCGCGCGGCGTTTCGAGTATGTAACTTGCATACTGAGTGTCCGGCCGCGTCGGACACGCGGCTCGGCGAGGCGATCGTCGGCGTGCGTGTGGCGGCGTGTGGGGGGGGGCGGCGTGAGGGTCCGAGGGTGGTGGCGGCGGCGGTCCCCGGCCAAACCTCTGCGGGCACGGCGGAGCGGAGCGGCGCGGTCTCTGCTCTGCATAAGATGAGCGCGCGGGCCTTGGTCAGCCCCGATCAATATGGGAGGAACGTTCCCTAACGTCGACGAACCGAACTACCCCCGTCCGCCACCGCCGACGCTTGTCCCTTTGCCACCGCCACCGCTTCACTTCTTCTTTCGCCCCACCGCCGTGCCCGGCAGCGGTCCGACGCTCTTGGGTCCACTTTACACTGCCCACGCCACGGACCCTGGCGGAAAGCGTTTGAGTGTGCGTGTATGAATACGCACACATGCTTTATATGCATACGTGTGCGTGTGCTTGTGTGTGCGTATATAATATATGTACATTGTACGCGTACGTGTGCGCGCGCGTGGTCCGATCCCTAACTTTTGTCTTTTGCATGCGTATAAGTATGTGTGCGTGTGTCCGAAGGGAGATTTTCCGTTGCTCGGTGCAAAAAAATATATACGTGGTAGGTACGCCCGGTGGCGGCCACTACGATATCGACCTCCATAATATATTATAACTTATACATATAATATATGTTCAGGTGTATCTTAACGAAGGTACGATGGTGGTTGACACGTCGAGACGATTTTTCTTTTACACTTTAGCCGATTGAGCAGAAAAGGAAAATGTATAAGACAAGAGACACGGAAACACACAGTTATTCTGTAATAATATAGTCGTATTAATATTGTGGGCAATATATTACCTACGTCATAATATTATACCATATTGGCGGTAGGATAATACGCACTAATAATGTTTACAAGTACTTAAAGTTTTTTAACGTCACGCGTGGTGCGTTGGTAACGGTGGATTATACGGTGGTAGGTACCTAAGTAAGTATATTATGTTATGCGATGCGATTATTGGTATCAGATATTATACTGTACGAAGAAAAATTGTGATAAAAAAATTAATCTATATTAAGTCGAAAAACTTTTTACTAGTGCGAGAAAACGAAAACAACAGATTAACCCATGACGAGAGCGTAGAAAAAAACAAATGAATTTCGTCGGAAAACAATTGAAAGAAATAAGCGTGCCGCGGTGTAAAACGCGGAAAACTTTGGGGGATAAGGGTTAGTCGTCGGGACCGTAAAGCTTCGAGGGTAGCTGTCATTAAGAAGGTAACTTTGTTATATTTTCCCTTTCCTTTTTCTTTTTTTTTTCTTTTTAACTGAAACAAATCGTCGGCGCGGTGGCGAACAGGTAGTCGCGAGGCACGCCGCGACGTCTTTCGTTTCGATTTTCCATTGACGACGACGACGACGGGTTTTAAACGGTTCAATCACTTCACCCCTACCGTATACCATCGACACCTGTACCGTTAACCCGTGTCGGGCTCTCATTTCAAACTCATAAATAAAAATATATATAAACGTTGGACATCGGTATCGGCGGCGGGTGGGAAATTAAAACCGGTGACGGTCGTCGACGTCCACGGCGGGCGGGGAGAGGATAGTAGTGGTCTCGTCCGGACGCGATCGGCACACCGGAAACCGGACACGGTGGCGGTCGGACACCTCTATTTTCCGGGGTAGCTTTTCACCCGTCGCCACCCTGCTCCACCCAACAGTCACACCCCGCCCCACACGGCCGACCCGCGTTCCGTCTTTAAAACTGTACCCGAAACTAAATCGCGCCTTTCTCCCTTTTCCCTTCATCCGCACAACCACCCCCGTCCGCCGTCCGCGTGGTACTCAAAGTTTTCAAAAACCGTCTAGACGGACTGAAATGCACGCCACGTCGCATTGTCTTATTGCCGGGGTCGTTTCATTCGTTTCCGGTCTGTTATTTTCCTTTCATCTCGCGCGGCACCACTTTATTATTTGGCCAAGCGCATTTTTCCACCTGAAGCGATCGCAACAAACGCCACCTCCGTATACGTTCACACGCATAGACACATACGCACCATGACGTACTTTGACGTATTGTGATGTGGTTTCACGTGGAGTATAATATACACTAGTGCGGTTGAGACAGCATCGCGGGTCTATCGACAGGAAGTTATGCGGTCGTGTCGAGAAGTGTATAAAAAAATTGAAAAGAAACCCTCGCTGGGGTTGTACCTGTACCGTGGCGGTGCGTTTATTATAATTGCGATGGCTGCAAGCGTACCTACCGATGGCACGTGGACAACCGAACGGAATAATATTATATATTATGATAAAAATATTACACGTTTGCGGCGCGTACGTTCCGGTGAGGTTTTCGCAGTGACAAAAGAATGGGTATTGATCGGATCTTGTAGGTGAATATCCGAGCGAGTCGCTCGAGGGGGAGGGTGCCGTTAAAGTCCACACGCTTAAGTTTGAATAATTAGCTCGGTGAGGGCAGTGGCGGCAGCGGCGCGTAGCGACGGCGGTGCGAGCCGCTACTCACGTATATATATCTACATATATATCACCCACACACACACACAGTGGGTGGACTCGGAGGCGCACACGCGGGACGATGGAGGATCGGGCGGTGGGCTAACGGCCAGTGTGGCGTGGAGAGGCGGCGGCAGTCCGAGGTCCGGCGGAACGTTCGTATATATTATTATGTATATATGCATATACGGACACACACACACGTGCGCATACTTATACATTCATATATATATACGTATGCAAACTCGTTGTGGGTGTGTGGGTGTGCGGGTGCGAGTGTGTGTGTGTGGACGAGCAAAAAGCCGGTGGCGGCGGTGGCCAGTCTCTCCGTCTCTCTCGCCATTTATCAATATGCTCACGTGGCCGTCCGGCAACGGCGGCGGTCCACCCCGTTTTCTTGACACCCCTTTATTGAAGAATCGATTAGGTTAGAGAGAAGGGAAGCTGCGCGCGGGTGGCGTTGGATGCTGAGGAGTGCACTGTATATATATATACATATATACATTATTCTCCTCTGGTCATGTACATATATATATTATATACATATTACATACATATACGTATATATACATATTATACGGAGGGGACGCGAAAGCCGGCGCGGTGGTGGAGGGTGTCACCCGGAGGCGGTGGTGGCGGACCAAAGTGATGGCAAAAGCACAAGCTCTCCGGAGGCGAAGGCGACCCGCGACGAGCGGGCGAGTGGGCCGGTCGCGCGCGGCGGGTCGCGGCGCGCGCGGTGTGTACGTTGTATTTGAATAATCGCGCGCGGACGGCCGGGGGCGCGCACACGCGTGTTCTCTCTCGGACATCGGCCGGTGTCGGCGGCGTGGCGCGCGGAGAGAAGTGCGTATAGAGGTATAGTGTCTGCGCGCGCGCGCGCTCGCGCGTGTGTGCGTCCGGAGGAGTGAAGGCGCGGTGGAAATAACGCCGTCCCTCCGGCCCACTCTTCCGGCCCGCTGCTTACTTCGCTTCCTCTCCTACGCTCCCCTCTGGCCGCCCATCTCCCTCCGCACATATGTATATATGTATATTCCTCTTCGGCCACTCGCTCGCGCCGGCCGGCCCGTCCGTCCGTTAACGGCGGTGTGTGGCCTGACTGTGTGCGGTGGCAGAGCGACGGAGGTGGCGCGAGTGGTAGTGTCGGCGTGGTTGGAGGTGGTGGTGGTGGTGGTGGTGGTCACTACGTCACGTAGTCCGAGAGAGCTTTTCTCCGAAAACCGAGTCGCAACCCTTTATGCCCCTCCGCCGCCGACGCCGCCGCAGCCACCGCCACCGCCGCCGATTAGAACGATTTCCATATATGTACGCGCTCGCACGGACGGTTTTTCTTTCGCAGCGCCGGTGCTCTGCCCGGTGACGGCGTGTCAGATACAATATATTTCTACACGGCGCACACGCAGATAAAAGGTGACTTTTTTTCTTCCGTCACCTGGAGACTTAAAGGTCGCGCGCACCCATCCGTCGCACCGCCTTTTATGTATTAGAATATATATATTGTATAGGTATCTATACATAAAATTTATATTTCACGTATGTGAGATAGTAACGTCCAGACGTTAAGTCGTGTTACTTTGGTGGGCGCTACGCCTAACGCGTAAATAAATCGTGTGCTCCTCGAACGGTCGGAGGCGGAGGACTTAGGACTTAAGCGGATACCTATAGGTATACTGCAATATGATATGCAGCACTGCGGCGAGAGTAAAACTTTTCGCAAACGTTCGACGACCGATTGATAAGTTTTGCGAGTTTTCTCTTTTACTCGTCGGTCATCGATTCGCAAACGAACATTTTTCCACCCTCTCGTCGAACGTGTCGAGAAGTCACATACTATATAGCGCACGAAACTCGCGTGAATTACCTTAAACTTTGTCGAGAACTTTATTACTTATACGCATATTATATATATATTATTATTCGCCGTCCCCCTATAATAGAGTTCGGTAAAAATGTCATCTTTGTTGTCGTAATATTTTGTATCACACGCAAGACACCGTAGTTTATAGGTTACTACGTTTACTTAACAACAGTTTACACTTAAACGTAGTTAATAACCAATATAATATTTATATATATAGTTATACTCCAATAATATTAGTAATTACTCGAGGGCCGGTGTACTCAAAGCGTGACGAATACTCTGTGTGTGCACAAAAACAAACTTATTCGCAAAATCAATAAACAACTGAGCTGTAAATGCACACGAAAAACTTTTTGTTTGAACACTTAGTAAGTTTATCAGATTGGAATTTACGTCAATTGACCCCAAAAAGAAAAACACAAACAATTATTATCTTATATAGCCATCTGTTCGACTAAATTTCGACATTTTCCGTATAGATTGGTTTCTTATTTATTTTAAATCTCGTAAACTTTTTGACTTTTCAAGGTAATAACCTTTTTAAAAAAATCACATTTTATTAAAATCCTCATTTAAACTGCTATGATTTTATTTCATCGAAGTGTACCAAAAATGGATATACAGTTTTATTAGAGTATCTCTACTATTATTTAATAATTTTAACATAATTTATCGTTCAAACAGTTTTAAGTAGTTGTAGTGTTTTCATTACTAAATGGTTTAATTTTGTATGTTATTCAATTTAATAATTTTTTTTTTTTTATAATTATATATCATATTATTAGAAGGTCGTTACACCCACACGTGTTCTATCCATCTTTTACAAACGTATAGCTAATTTGTGTTCATAAAAATCGATTTTGGCCGTTAATATTACTAATTAATTTAATAGCGAATTTACCTATAGGGAAATTTAAAAGTAAGAATACTATGTAGAACTTGTAAGTTTTCATTTATTTTTAAATTTTAAAACTCTAATATTTTACATACTTACATTCACTTTAATATTAAAATATCAATAAAAGCCTACAAATGCCTTAGATAATATTCTTGAGATTATGACCTTAAACATACTTTTAGCCATTAAGTTTTTATCTTTAATTGATAATTATAATTATTTTAATAGCTTTAATTTTGATTTTATATTAAATCTATCAAACAAAATTAAATTTTATCATATTTTATACATTATACATTTGAAGACGAAGACAACGCTTAAGGTCATACGTATTTATATCACCTGCATAAATATCTGTGAAAAAAAATAAATTTAGTTTTTTAAACTACCTACCAAGAACATAACCTTAAGAATTTTAATTGCGTTAAAATCATAAACAATTATTCTAGTAAATAATTATAATTCTATAGCATTATACTTAGTTTATCTGTAGTTTTTTTATAGATAATATTATTGAGTGTTGCATGTCTAAGCCATAGGTGCAAACTCCACATTTTTATTTTTTTTGAGAGGCAGAGGATAAGATATTTTGATGAAATCCGAAAATATGTATCTTAGGAAATCAGTATATTCTTACGTCATATATCTGATGAGTTATTTTGGCGATTCAACCATTTATAAATCCTTTTAACTTTATTAAATATTATTAATAAGAAATCCTATTATTATTTTAAATAAAAAAAATCTTAATTAGACTGACATGAATGTACGACGGCTTTGATTATGATAGCAAAGTAGGTCTTATATTTACTATTATTTTATAAGGATTAGTGTGGCCTATATTATTAGAATAAGTAAAATTAATAATTTATGCAAAAGCCTTGGAGTTGGTTTTGATTTATTTTTTTACGAACTACGATTGATCTTAGATTAAAGTATTTATCATATATTTCTTTTGAGTTATTTTACATTTTTTAAAATATTCAATAAATATCAGTTATCAGTTTTTGTAAAAATATGAAAGAATATTATTTAACAATAATAGTAGATACATTAGCACCTATAGCTTTTCCTATCGTTGAACATTTTAGAACTTTACCAAGATTACCATAAGGCATTTTTTTTAATAAGCAATTATTAAATTATTATTACTGTTATTTAGTAAGTGCATATAAATGATGACACGAAAAATAACATTTTTATTAGTCGATATTATTAGTACCTATATAACTATTATAAGGAACAATAATACATATTTATTATATATTATAGATTAAATACTTAAAAATTTAGGCAAATATGTGTATGACAAAAGTGTATGTACCTATTAATATTAATAAACTGTTATAATTATGTAAATTATATCTGTATCAAAATATCTAATCTATTAGGATTTAAGATTCAATTAAAGAGTGGTTCTAGTATGTTTAGATACAATAAATTACTTTTAGTTGTAAAATAACAATATATACTTACTTCAATGACTTATTCAACGTAAGTAATCTAATTTAAGTTAAGGTCTACATTTTTTGTTTACATAATATGTACATAATATACTAAGGTACCATACGGATACCAAGGATTATAGTAAGTATATAATATAACATTTTTAAACGATTAATGTTTGTAATAAAATGTATGTATAACTATACTGATAATAATTTTTTTATAGTGAACATTAGGTATAACATTATATTGAACATTTTTAATTTATTAACCTATTAAACAGTACTATAGTATAATTAATTTAAACTGTCGCGGTATTTGGTGGTATTCGTATAATTTAAAGTTTAAAGTTATTTTTTCAATAATATTTTTAAATAATTGTTTTTATTAATGATCCAACAAATAACATGTAATAGTATTATAAATACTAAAATACATATTGGTTACCTATATCATACAAAAAATACCCTTTTTTGTATTTTATACCAATGTATTTTATTTCGTATACTTTTTGTGGAAAAAATGCACCTAATAGAAAGGGTCATTATAGACAAGTGTTTTTGGATTTTTGAAGATATTAGCAAGTCAACTTAAACATTTAGAAAATGTAAAGTATTATTTAAAAGTTAATGTATATCTATTATACGTATGTTTTCAATTCAAAAATTATTGGGAATTATATTGTTTCATGTAATAATTTTTTATCGCTCTTCTTAACTAAAAACTGTTTTCTTAATTTCCCTCTTTTACAGCGTTTAATTCGAAGAACTATCGTGGAACTTTCGACGTTTATTTCTGTCACATCTTAATAATCGTGTATGTTAACTTTCTTTAGATTATTCAAATATTTGTTTGCATTTTTGCTACTTTTAAATTATGTATCTACTATATAGGTACACTGCAGTGTAAGTTGTTCTTGAGTCCAACATGTTTTTTATACTTAAGTGTCCATAAAATAACGATTTAAATTTATCAAAAATTAAATTGAAATTAAATTTAGATTTTAAATTACTTACCTACTAGTTAGGAATAGAACCAAATTCAAATACTTAAATTCACATTCCATATTAATTGTGATGTCATTAATCTGGTTCTTTAGTCAGTCGACTGATATTACTTTATATTCAATTATTTTGTTGTACGTATCTAAAATATTATGATACCTATTACCTACTTCATTTAATATTTACATTTTTAACTTAACAGACATTCTTATATTTCATAACCAAAAAAATTTAATACAACTACATTGATTAAAGAGTAAATATTCGTAGTAAACTTTGAAGGTAGGTTTGTATTTTATCAATAAGACAATGACACATTTTCATTAATTTAGTTATCACATGCAAGAAAACAAAAGTAAAAAAATCAGGCAATAGTGCAATGATAACAAAAATTGTTTTGTAGATTTTCTAGATAATACATTAATACATATATATATATATATAACATAAACCGATTTTTTTTTATAACTTTCTAATTTTGGCTACCTACTGAATGTCTTAATACATAATAATAAAAGATAATTTATCTCATCTTTATTCCTTTCAATTCTAGGTAAATATGCCTGTTGTATTTTATATGGTCATGGTGACATGGTGATAGTACTAAAATAATATGTTCAATGGTTTTTTTTTTAATCGATTTAAAGTGGTCGGACTTGGGAGAATAGAAGAATCAAATTAATAGACACTATTATCTCTTTTGAAGTCTCTAAAAGGCCCTTAAAGTACATATTAATACATTACAATAATAGTATTACTTTGTTATAGACATTATGTACAAATTAAAATTGTTTTCAAATCATTTATGTAATTATATTGTGAATATTGCTGGAAAAATTGTTTCGGTATAACACCTATATTTTTCTAGTCTATATTTATATAAAAATGAATAATAATAATTGTATTATTATTATATTATATTTTGCTATATTTAAAATACCTTGTTAATAAACCGGTATAACCTTAACACTGAAGTTTACCATGAGAATATAAGTTTCTTAAAAATAATATATGTAGTAATGATAGTAATTGATAATATAAAATGTAAATATAATATATAAATGATAATAGTTTTGTGTTGATTGTTAACTCTGAGATGAAAGAATGAATTTTTCATTCGTGCTTCTGACCGATATTCAGTGCTAAGTTCGCCTGACCATCGCAATCAACGCACATTTATTGTATAAAAATAAAATAAAATTTTCATGACCATTGTTTCGGAACAAATTTGACTTGCGACTAATTGTACCACGACTAATTAACGAGACACCATGGGTCGGTTCGTTTGTAATTCTAGAACTGTCGCTTTAATGTTGTGTAGGTACCTACTATATACTCTGGTATAATATGTGTGTACTCTCGAGCTTCTATCCACCCACAGTATTTGATTAATTTGTTTACAAAACACATTATTACCAAAACAAAATAAAAACTTTAATTAATTTATAATTGTATAAAATTATTCCGAACATATATTTTTCGTCAAATGTACCAAACTGCATAGTTGATTTCACAAACATTGGATGAATTGCAAAGGAGTAAAAAAAGTAAAAATGTAAATAAATAAACGTGTGTATATGTTTTTTTTTTTTAAACACATTTTAACATAAATTTAACATGCCCATTATAAAATATACATGTCTGACGTATGTATCTTAAAATGCCAATCCGTAGCATGGTTTTGTAGAGATTAAAGATTTCTGTGGACGCTAGTCAATATAAGGCTGAGTTAAAAAATATTGTGCAATGACACGCAAATTAAAATGAGTCTTATACAAAAACTGTTCACTGACCAGATAGATACACCATAATACCAATGTAAGTACATTTAGTGATTTATCATTAGTGACTGATTTTGTAATAAAATTTGAAGTTCAAAATTTGACGATTACAGACGCAATCGTTTAACCTACCTATAAAATTCGATTATTAGGGTTGAACATTTTAATCTTTTAGTTTTTTAGGTATGGTACCTATATGGCTATATGACTATAATATATATTTGAATAAGACATTCATTGCAAGCACCAAGTAAATTATCAGCATATTATTATATTAAAATATTAAAATTCATTATTAATATTATATGAATAAAAAATATTATATTCCAATATATTTGAATAGTAGACTGATTTGTAAAATACAGGGAAAATATAGAACGTAGGAGTGAGTATTTAAATTATTTTAAATTGTGTGTAATACTTAACTAGAAAGTACCTATAATACATAGTTATAATTGAAAACAAACATTATTTTCAGTAATAATTATTTAGTATTATATTCTATATATTATACGAGTAGGTAGTGAAGTAAAATATAACTTAAGTGTACATAACTACAGTCTGTAAATTAGGTAAAACGTAATTTTGTAATAATTGAGTTTACTTTTTACATACTATTTTGACATGTTGTCATTAAGACAATTAATACATTAAGCTTGGTAAAAGAATTGGATTTAATTAATTGCACGAATATATGCAATATAATACACTTAAATACTAAATTTCCTCAATTGTTTAAATTAAAAAGTTAAAAGTTTTAATATTTTTACTTCGTGAGTTAAATAAAAATCATATTAAAAAAATTTAGGTATATTATTTATATTATTAATTTAGGTAAAGTATTTTGTAGTTATTTATTTAAATTCTAAAAATATATAATTATACTTATTAATAATAACCTTTACAGGCTATTTTATTCTTATAATTCAGCGTAATAATACTTACCTATGATCTAACTTTATTTGGAAGTTTATCCTAATAAATTTGTTTAATTGAAAATTATTATTTCTATAGTAAATTATAGATTCAATAATCCACAAGGTTATAGCAATATTGTAAACGATAAACGTTATAAGCAAATATTTATTTTAATTTTCAGTAAATACCTATAGAATTTTATATTTTTACAATATTATATTAGAAGGTTGAATTGTTTTATGAAAAGTTTCCTACCTATCGATTACAAGTAGTCTAAATTATTTATGTAAATTACCTTATGCACAACAATAAGACGTAATAACACACACTTTATGGAGTTTAATTGGGAAAAGAAATATTAATGTATCTTAACTGCATCTCCATGACCCCATTTTATTATCCAATATTTGAGAATTTGAGATGGTTATTAATTTTATGAAGGGTGGTATTGAAATATTTTCCCCCTCTATTTTTGTATTTTAATAACGTCTGGTTTTTATGAATTTTTATCAATGTTTGTTGGTGTATATAGTATAAAGTTTAAAGTAAAACAAAAACAGTCGCAAGACGTTTTTTTTTGCGATTCGACTAAGATTTGTTTTCCTCTTTTTTTCGTGCATTTTCAACGATCCTTTTTGCGAGGGTATATTTTTTTCAATAAGGGCGTGTCGTTGTGTACATTTTAACACTATTTCAATATGCACAAGATGTGTGTGAATGGACAAAAGTACTGTAAACTGTGAAGTGTTAAAATAACCGTGAAAAAAAAATTCAAAATACCCCCTATAACTCTATGTCTAATATTATTATTAGATAATAACCAATTACGGGGTACGTAAGGGGTAGAAAAGTAGAAATGTAAATATGAAAAAAAAAACTTCTTCGATCTACTCGACATGTAACTCGTAACATCGCTTGACCTGGCGTACCACCCTGTTACCGGCTCTGAAACATTAATCCGACACGGTTATTCATTATTATTATAAATTCAGGCACCTGTCATTATTCACCGACACGTATTTAAACACACACGCGCCCGTAGTTTAGTACTTTGGCAATTATAGGATTGTTCCCGATTAATATAGCATAGACACCGAATAATAGTTATTGTGAGCGTCCTAAAAACATCGTGATAATCGTGATTAAATCGTAAGTTTTTTTTTTAAATATTAAAATAAATTATATAACATTATTATCTTTTTATTTGGTTACAATATTATAATGAATTAATTGGTGACCTACGGTAGGAAGTAAATCGTCGTTCAAGCTGAACAGAGAAAATAGGTCTTGGTTGCCAGAGATACGGGTCAACAGAATGGACTTAGAAGACCGGAGAATCCGTCGTAAAACACCAAAAATCAAATGTCACGAAAGAAAAAACAACCGTAAAGAAACGTATAATTGGAAGACCAAAGGAAAAATAAAGTAAGTCAAAAATAAAATTAATATAATTAGCACATTTATTTTATAAAAATCATTCACCAATGAATTTTACAATGAAAGCTACACAATGTAATTTCGAACTCTCAACTCATTAGAAAGTACATATTTTTTAATGATTTCTTATCTCAACTTCTTATACAACCAAATGATTTTTACGATATTTTATATTATATTTTAAGTATTTTCAATCAATCCATAATAAAGTATGTTCATTTCCAATAATTAATGTTGAACAATTTATATTGTACATACCTACAAAATTAGTTTTAAAAAATCGGGTAAATTTACTTTTTATAAAATAATAATTTATGTTTCCCCAAAAATAAATTATACTTATTGATATGTATTATTCGTGTTATATATGTATTATATGTATTCTATAATAATTGTATTAAATATATTTATACAAATTTAAGGCAGTTGCATATTATAATGAATAATTAATGTATTATTTTTTCGCTTATATATTACACATTTTATATCGATCTGGAATCAGGATTCTATTCAAATGTTTAAGGACGTTTCAATGCAAGAAAAGTATCAGTTAACATTTTCTAGCAAATTAATTATCAATTTTAAACAAAAGAATCAAGAACAATTTATTTCAATTTCTATATAAAAAAATAAAAGATGCTGATTTTATTAAATAAAAAGTTTAGTTTTTGCCAACTGAATATCTTATAAAGTTTGAATATCAACCATTTCAAATTACGCTTGAAAATAAGATAAAATTAATTTTTTTATTTAAATATTTAAATAATTTATATCCTGGATATCGTAAAAATTAAATAAAAAAACATTCTATGTAAATTATTTTACGTAACTCATAAACCACCCGTTTATATATTTTAATAATGACGCATCATTATAATAAATGAAACAAATAAAAACTGAATAAAAAAATTACTGTCGAAAAAGGGTTACGATTTTAAAACTAAAAGTTTGTGTTGTCTCTTGATTCTGTTCAAACAGTAAAAAACAGTCAAAAAGAATATTAATATCTGAAACACATAATTTTGTTAAACTAAATATTTGTATCCAAGTCTAAACAGTTTGTAAAGATATAACTTTTGCATTTCTAATGTATATAAGATATAATATACGACGTTAAAATGTTCGTAGGATACAAATAATTGTCTTAACTTTTTATATAGATTCGTAGGTATAAATGAATGAATAATAAAATCTCTACAAAATTTAGCAAGTTATGTATAGTAAGTATATGTTTTTATAGCTTATTTTAGTGTGGATATCTGACCATCTGTAGAAACACACTACAGTAATTGTACAATTATTTTACAAAAATGTATTTATTTTTAAAATGAGAATTTAATAGTTACGACATGACTTACGTAGGTGCTATATTTTGATGTTTTAACAATTAACAAAACGTTTTGTAAAATTTGTAAAATTGTTTATTATATTTTATGACACAGTTATGCCCATAAATATCACTTTAATTTATAAATTAAAATTGTTATATCAGTGGCTATATTATAAGAGAAGCTTTTATTAATATATTTATCCTTAATCGCAACATTGCATTAATCCAGTCAATTACGCGGCTCACGAAATGTTCATAATTTATACAAATGTAAATTCGTTAAGCACGTACATACAGTTATCATATATTTTATGTTCTTGTACTTTATCAGTAACGTTTTTATGTGTTAGAAAATGTGTACAAAATGAATTAATTTTAATTTTGTTATTTAAAAAAATATATATATGATATCGTTGTATTATATCACTTTTGTCATAATAATAATATAGTTACTATTCTTATTTATATTTCAATGATAGGTATTATATTTGTGTATTCAGAAATGTATTTTCCATTTTTTAATTTTCTGTTTGCACTATTAAGTTATTAGAATTTTTAAAAAAAATCTTAAATTAGTTCTAGGTTTGTAACAAGATTTGTTGATCCAGCCGGATGAATTTAAGTTCTTTAAAAAAAATAATCGAGCTTGTTAAATTGTATTTTAGCTATAAAACGATTTAAATATATTATATAGTTACTTTTGTATGTCTCTTATCATAAATTATTTAATTTTCTATATTATGATCTACTCTAATAAATTAAATCTAATTTTTAATTAATATTTATTATATTTCTAATGAAGTGCTATTTTTCATTGTTTATTTGTTTAATAGCTAAAATAATTTATTTACTTAACAATCATTTAATTTACTCGGGACAAAATTAATGTTATCATTTTTCATAAGTGCACTTGACAAATCAATTTTGTTTGTATTTAAATGTTTGGATAACTACATAATAATAATTTTACATAAGGTTCCAAATTTTTTGCATTAAGTTCTAAAATTATTGAAATTTTTAATAACTAATACAAAAATAAACTAGGGAAGTCGCTCTGTTGTATTGTTGTAGGTTTCAAGTATTCCTCGCCATTGAGTAGGTCACTGTAATGGATGTATTATATTAAAATTCAATGATAAATCATTTTCTTGTTCGAAAAACGATTCTAGGTGAAGGCTGTCTGTCAGCCTATATTTCTAAGGATATATATATATTTATATTGTAATTAGAAATTTATTTTCTATTAGTAATAGGTACGGTAGATTAAACTAATATTATATTATAGAGATTGATTCACTAAACCTGTTCGCCCCCTATTTCCATCAATAATACAGTTATTTAAAATCTGGCTAGAATTTTTTAATATACTTAGAAACTATAATATCAAATTCTAGAAATTTTTCGTTCAACATAAGTAGTGTGCCGTAGTGATACAAACTTTAATTTTGTAACTCATCACATCAGTATCAAATGAAAACACCCTGTTACTACTGTAAATTATTTAACGGACAATTTTTCTGAAAACGTTGACATATCAAAATCAAAATTTTAAAGAGCAGATTTTGAGTTATTTAACTTTGTTTAAGTACTAATAGGATAATAGTACAAAAAAATCCCAATAATTTGAAAATATGGTCTTAAGTGTATTTCAAAATTTCAAAAAAAATAATTTGAACAAATTCATTATTTATTGAAAAATAGGATGAGCATGCTTGTTGAATCGCTCTGTATAATAATAGCAACGTTATTAATATTATATAGCTAACTATTAAAATTAATTTACAAGTTAATACAAATGTATTGGTAGAACTGAGTGAATAGGTTCGGGATATAAAATATTAAAAATGAAAATTTTCATTATGTGTAGTAAATAATAATATACTTATTTAATTGAGAAAAATAAGTATCTACAAATATTAATTTTAACTACATTAAAGAAACCAAAATTGGTTTTTTTTTGGTTTAAACATCCTATTTTGTAGAATTTAAAATTGAAATGTGTCTATTTAAAAAGGAATTTTAACATAATATATATTTCCGAGGTTTTTAGATTAATTTAAGAACAACTTAAGAGGGACTTTGTATTACATTTTCAAGCTTTTTGACAAACATAAACATTTTAATCGACAATTAAAGGAAAAACAAAATTTTAATGTTAAAAGATAATTCAATTTTAACCAAAATATTTTTTTAATGTTACCTACCATTTTTACTAAAAGCCAATATGAATATTTGGTATAAATTTGAAGAGTGTACGATTATTTGTTTTTGAATTACAACAAAATAACTAAATACAACAAAGATTTTGACAAAAATTGATGTTATGTAAAATATATTCTTTACTAAAATCTCCATATTTTTCCGATTATTAAGAGAAGTATGGAGATTTTTACTTTTTGGAGCGAGAGCCCATCCCTTTTCCAAAGTACTAACTTCAATTTACAACGAGAAACAATCCTTGAAATTGAAAATGAATGCATTTTTTTTAATATAAAAAGTATTTGTAATGTATTTAGATTTTACTATTGTGTCTTCTCACACAATTTAAAAAAAATATATATCATTGTTTAACACTAAAACCAATATCATTCATCGTTCCGCTCGGGATTTAAAATAACGTTAATAGTTAATTTGTCTATATTTTATGAATTTACGTATATTAATATCTCTATGATATGTTATCAATTTTTCTGTATAAAATATTAAAATTAAAATAGTTATAAAATATTCTGTTTAATACTTTAATACTTACATTAATTGTATGTGTATTTATAATTTGATGTATAATATAATAAATGTCATCATTAAAATTTTGAATAACAAAAACAAAATTTAATTTAAATACACACTAATAAATTCAATATAATATAGGGTAGGCATATCAGTAGTGAATATAAATCATATAAATATTAATCGTTTATTAAAAATAATCGGTTAACCATCAGCATATTTAATTATAGTTAATATTAGAGTCTAGAGGACAGAGGTATATGCGGAATTATATACGAATAATTGATAATTGATTCAATTAATGTCAGTATATTCAACAATACAACTATATACATTATACTTTTGTATAATAACTATAAATAACACAACTCAACTAACTCAAGTGAAGAACTAAGATAATATTTTGCATACGCTGTCTTAATTATTAAGATATTGGAAATCGAATATGGCATATGACACGTGTCTATTTGTAGCAAGTTATTTCTTGTATTATATTATTACTTTGGAGGAATTTAATATATAGCATCAGATATTAATATAGTTGCCATTCGAGTGGTTTAGATAATATTTATTTTAGTGTTTGATGTCCCCATCGATAACTTAAATTACTTATTCAAGTTCATAGCTTATTTTTATATTAACCGCAGTCTACATGGGCTATAAAAATGAAAACGAAATGAATGTTTCGTACAATTATAATACTAGGTAGCTGATATAAAATTGTGGTAATATTAAATTCGTCTTGCGTATGATTCATAAATTGTTAATTGTTAAATACTTTCCTAGTTAATCATGATTACTAAATTATAGTATAATTTATATTTTTATAAAAAATATTTTTGAAAATATGAAAGGAAATGTGTTTGTTTATAAGATGTATGTATTTTTATTTTTTATTATTATTTCTAGGGAAAAAAAACAAATTATACATACCTAAACGGCCAAACAATTTATATACTACGTAACGTTTGACCTTTGTTTGGAAATAACTTAATTATTGACAATTTGGATGGCCATATGGCATATACATACTAAAGTGAAATTGTTGGTGTTTGCTCTAAGCAAATACATTTATGGCTTGTGTATAATTTACCTATAGAGTTAATTCAATTAATTTGGAAAAAAAATTAAATGTACTAAATTGAAAAATATTAAACTATTATTATCAAATATCGAAACACTGAGTTGGTGCAAAAAGGTAATGAAAAATAATTAATAACATAATGAATATAAAATAAAATATCGTAAAATATTACCCAATAAATAATAACGGGTAATATTCTTAAATAAATAAAATAATATATAACCTTATAGGATTCTTTTGATACATTGTATGAAACAAAGAAGAAAATAAATTCTTTGTAATGAGAAAAATAAATTGCTTATTAATTATAATAAATAACAACATTCAGTGATATTGTAATATCATTTTAGGAATTCTAGTGAATTATTAAATAAATGATGGAATAATTATATTGTTTTTATGGTTTATTATTAAAATTGTATATAGAACCAACTTACTATAGTAGTCATCTTTTCTTTGGTCAACTCTCTCACGATCACTGTTTATTCAAACAAAAATGTATACTCTAAAACATAGTTAAATATTCGAACCGTACTAATTGCATATTTTTTTTTTTTTTTGTCGATTTCCTCTCCCCACACCTGCTGAATGTTGTCGACGGTGAAATAATTGTATTCGTATTTTGCAGGTGCCCGGACAAAGGGACGACGAAAATCCAAAAACCTGCTCAGATCAACCCTCTAATGACGATACTGATGAGTTCCCGGCCTCAACTTGACCAACCAACCAGTAAAATCCGATAATATATTTTCTATTTCATTGAATGTATTGCTATTATTAATAATGTTTAATGTTCTGATTTGGGCATAGGCGACGCGACTTGCACCGAGAGAGTGCCTTTGACTTCATACAGGACCGTGGTGCTGGAACTTCCCGAAAACTTGCAGTACAAACCTGCTGTAAAGAAGTCAGCTCTTGCCTACAAATTAACAGCCCGCAAATGCGTCGTGCCCGATCCTAATAAATTGAAATTGAGCTTGAGATGGTAAATGTGCGTGTTGTAAAAATAATGATTATTTATAATAAGAATCAGCGATTAAGCCGTGTCCTTAATAAACGTGGTCGGGTTTTTTGTGTTTTTGTGTTTTTTATTTTTATTGAAAAGGGCTGAGTGACCAACGGCTTTTGTAAGTTTTATGCTTACTCGGCGCTCATTAGCTGACCCAGCAACATTGCAGCCAGGGTATACCTATCCCGAGCGGGTGATTTATGAATTCTATTCAAGGCGGTATTCAACGCGGGGTTAGAGAAAAGGAAAAAAGAACAAAGTTGTCGACCGTTTTTCAATTAATCTCCGTTGAGGTCATTTCATCGTATACTCGACATTATATAACACGCTTATGCTAATGCGTATACACATTATACACATATATTGTGTAGGTATACAATATATATGCAGATTATTATAACCGGTTAGGGTTTTTGAACGACCCACATATGCGACACTCGGCGAGTGTACCGGTTCAGATGTGAGGTTGGCAACCTTGGGTGTATCCAACTAAATGCTTGTTGTGTGAGGTCGTGTTATATTTGTTATAACAACCCCCACCCTTGAATCGCGGTAAGTATACAGTCTTTTCCTGTGTAAAGTGGTACGTGGTATTCAGCCGCACGTGGTGGCGTTCAAGTCTCCGAAGGCCACCGCCTCCGTAGCACTCGAAAAAAACAGGTTGTATATCGAAGGGTCGCCTAAAATTGTTGAACTAGGCCAAACACCGCAAGAGGTAAAAATCGTAACCAAAAACAATGATGTTAAATATGACTACGTTTATGGCTAGGCATCGACTTAATGTTTAAAAAGTTTATACTATGACCTCAGGTAGGATAATATGTTGCTCTATTAATTATATTTGTTAATTGTAATTAACGTGTTGAAACTAATAATTTATCGGCGTTAAAAATTAAATATGACTGGACTCAAACGGCTGCAAACAGCGCCCTCAAGTGACATAATAAAATAGTTATAGCCTCCTAACCTATGTAAAAACAAATCATTAAGTTAGTTTAAAGATTTTCGTAAACAATAGCTGGTACTGGCTGAAGGAACACTGGCGGTATTATATACCGTGTGGGAAAATTCGGCATGAACACACAGAATCGTGCACACACGCGTTAAATTATTATGATTATTTATAGTAGTTTTATATTGATAAATCGTTTTTTCATCTTTATACTTATTATTATTATAGTATATAATATACATTAAGTGTATATACATATGCTACATCCAGAATTCATCTGGCTGCAGATATTCTCTTGTACAACACAACACACAATAAAACATATTATAATGGTTATTATATATTTTTTGGCTTTCGTTTAATTTAAAAATCTCCCTCGCCCCCGTCATAACGTGTATAACAGGTAGGCGGATCCCCGGCATGGCCAATATTTTACGCCGACTGGTATAATACGCGTACAGAGAAGATGTACACCATTATATAATACGCGTTCTCGAGAGGCGCCAGTTTGGCGATGGTTTTGTCTGGAACTGTGCTCGGCGAGAGCGGTATATGATGGAATCTAGAGGCTTGGCCGTCCGACAACATTATATTGTACACATGTGCTGGTGCGTGTGTGTGTGCGAGTGTGTGAGCCGAAGATGACGAGGCGCAGAGGGTTGTTTTCTTGGACGGAGGTGAGGCGGAGGGGTATAAATCTGTGCGTTTGTGTGTGCGCGCGCCCTGTCGTTTCAAGGTCGGTAGGTTTCTCGTAGTCTTCATCATTATAGTGAATCGCCGTGAACGGTATAGTGGAGGGGATGAGAAATGTACGAAACACCCTTCACACGATGCGTGAGTGTTTATATACCTATACATATTTATATGCGTATATAATATAATAATATTATATCAGATGTTGCATGTATAGGTAGGCACTACAATATATAATATAGTAATACACAATATTTAATAATTATTATTGTTGTTTTTTTTTTTTTTTATTACCCTCCTGGAAAAAAAATTAACTGTCTGTTTGGATTCTCGGCTAATTACATAATAACAGTGATCTGATCGCAGGAAAGACTTAAGAGGTGGGACTGCGTAGTTTTGAAGAATTTGCTTTTTTCAAAAAACAAAAATATTTTTAAATTAGAACCAAAATGTGTTGTGCATTTGTGAGTGGAAGTAAAAACAAATCATATCGTTTTGAAGTATTCTTTAGAATAGTTAAATATTTCTACGTAGTCAGTAAGTAAATAAAATATATAACATGTTTATGGAGGTAAGTTGGGTGCATAGTTTATCAAGCTAAAATTAAATAATGTGGGATTAAAAAACCCCCGTAACTGCAGGTATTCAATTATTCAACAAAGTTGTCTCTATAATTGTTAATTGTCTTAACTCTTTTAAGTAATTAAAAAAATTAATACTTTTTATTTTTTGTACGGACGTGGTGAAACATTAAAATTAAAAGTAATAAAATTTAATTATTTAATAATTTTTCTTTTAAGATTGAACAGTTACCATTAATTTTTATGTCAAATTTAAAATATTAATAACTAAAACGGTGAAGTTTAAATTAATAAGGATTACAATATTGTAATATTGAGCATTTGTGATAAATGTTATGATAGACAATTAATATTATAAACTAAATACAATGTAATTAATTTTCCAAAAATATTTTATATTAATATAATCGTTTTTAAGCTAAAAAATTGTGAAAAAAACCAAATGTGCAGTTAGTATATTATATAGTATTAATATTTAGCACACAAGTATTCATACCAGTATTTTTTTATTTAAAATACAAAAACGTTGACTTAAATATGTTTTTAATAAATATTTATAATAATAAAATATGGTCAATTATCGATAGTACATACCTAATATTTATATATTGTTAATGGGAACCGCCAATGAATGCGTATATATATATATATATATATATGATGAAGGACAGGAAACCATCGATTCGTGTCTGATTTCGGGTAGAACACATGCTCTCACCAGAGGGATAATGTTTCATTGGAAGTTACAACGGAAACCATCAATTGCTGTTTCACGTTCAAAGCAAATTTCGTTCTGATTTATTTTGTCATGACAAATATTTACCAACTCGTTGAACCAACTCGGCCGATTGGCAACCGAGATTTTCTGACTTACACCTGACTTAAATCTGGGAACCACACGCGATGTCGCGAGTTTTTCATCTGTCGATTGTCGAAGGAACGTGTGAACGAATAAATTAATAAATACAAAGTAATAAAAAAACAAGGTTCGATTAATGCCCATATCGTGCCCGCCAGCACAGCAACTAATAAAAACACAAAATCCTATATGGGTAGGTACTACGGCAGTCGTTAATGCGAAACGAAATTTTGAGGGCGGCATGACAATACGAGTATTATATAATATAACATTAAGCTTACAACAATTATACTTGTTAGTTGTTCAGTATATAAACATAATACATAGACATTTTAATATGATAAATAAATTTCGAAATTGAATCGTGTTCACGTCAAAATATTATATCTGACCGGTTTTAAAAGTTCAATGGAAATCAACTGGAAAATAATAAATTGGACATTCGAAATTGGAATTGGAGTTATCGGCGTGCTTTTTGTTTTATGATTCGCAATTATCTCTATAATAAATAATAAAGAAATTAAGTTTTCTAAATATATTTCTCTGACGATTTGTGAATAATAGTATTTAGGTACTCGGCTAGTAAGTAATAAATATTAATGCCTACAAAATAAATCACTGTTTATACTTTTGAGTATAGTTATTGTAAAGTTTTCAAGCAACTAATTTCCATGAAAATTAATTCTTGAAAATATATTTTACCGTATTACCTTTAACAAATTAAATTTTGTTTCTAAAATCGATTTTCAATAAAATAAAATACGTACATTTATATTTTTATTTTTTATTAACAACAGTTTGTGTATTATATAGTTTTATTTTTTGATTCATATTTTAGATTTTAATATTCAAAACGATATAAAGTATTCGCTAATTGTTTGATAGCAATATTTTTATTATTAATAATATTATAATGTATTTAAATTTTAAAATTCAGTTAAAAAATGTCATTTAAAAATATATTATAATTATTAAATAATTTATATCCTGGGTGGCAACTATATTTTACATTTTACTGTTCAACACTTCATTTCCTGAGCACAATTTTTTTTTAAAACTTTATACCCAAACACCAAAGATAATTGTTTTTTTTTTTTAGTAGTAAAAAAGTTTGAAATTGGAATTACTTGTTTTTATTTGAATCAATATTATTCAATATTACGACAGGATGTAATAATTATTATTTCCTTTTCAAGCGTATGCATATTTTTGCTCGTTTGATGGTTCATTTAGAAAATACCGAATTTGTCTACCTATTGGTATGTTATTATATAAAAAGATAGGAAAAATAACGGTTGAAAAACTTTGCTATTGTGCAACTTTCACAACCTAATAAAAACTAAATAAGTGAAAAAAAAGTCTGTCGGTTTTTCTTTGATATAATGATGGGGTGTATTTAATTTTCTTCCATATGATTTTTCAACAACGATTTTTAAAAAAAAAACAACAATAGAATCGAATATCGCGTACATGAAATATAGTACAGCTCGTCAGCTCTCCGCTGGTATGTGGTAACCGGTAGGTACTATTAGTACTTACATGTATAAAATATATTAATATGTAATATATGTATAATATATATTAATTATAATATGACAAATTGTATATTTTATCTAATACGCATAATATTATATAGTTAAACTTATACTTTTCTACCGATGATTATTCTGTATCGTTTTTCAGACTTCCTGTTTATGTGCGCTACGCACACGCGTGCACAAAATCGAACAATTGTGAGACTAAAAAATCAAAAAAAAAAAAAATCATAACTTTTACCCACGATTTTATTGTTGTTTTACCGCAGTACGCGTATACACACGCAATAAAAATAATAATAACAATAATTTGTTTTCGGCAGAACCTAAAAAGAAAAATATTAAAAATCAACGACGATCGTTTCCAAGAAACCGCTCCTGCCGCAGTGGTGTCCAAAAGCGAACACGGTCAAAAGACGACTAGGGAACCTCCGGTCCACTCGTGTTGCCAGTTGGCTTATGGTTTTTACTCTTTTAACTCTATGGTTTTTAGGCGACGTGCTGTTAAAAAAATTATATCGTCGGTCGGGCCACTGCAGTGGCGGTGGTGGTTCAAGGGCGCGGCGGCTGCGTCGACCGCCCATAATAATATTTATACATATATAATATTATTATATATCATACATATAGGTGGTATTAATATACACACGAGAACCGCTAAAAGAGAGCTGCTAGGAGGAACGAAACAAAAAACAAAACTGAGAAAAAAACCTATTATAACCGCAACCAACCACCGGGAGAACGTGCGGCGGCGGCGCCGGCGAAGAGGCCGTTTAATCTTCTGAGGCAGTATTATTATTGTTATACGATGTTCTCGTTATGTATATGTTTATAGGTGAGAGGCGGCAATATCGCCTTGACTGTGCGTGTTATAATAATATACAATAATGTCGTTTAGTTTTCCAACGAATCCGCGAGTCTCTCGCCGGAAATTCTGTGCCCATGATTCATTGGCGAGGTTACACACAATATTGTTGTCAAGGTAGCAGCAGCCACCAGGTAAATCCACCTGTGGTTATTACGACCCGTAGCAATACAAATTATGATTAAAGTACATAATATATATATATATAGAGCTCATCGCAATGCATCGTAGTATTATAGGCGCAGGGTATAATATCATGACGACTAACGGACGACGAGCGTTTGGGTGTGGAGAGGAATAAATAAAAAGAGCAAAGAGTCGTTCATGAATGGGAGAATAGGCATTAGAATAATAATATATATGTGTAATATAATTCGGCGTGTGCGTATGATGTGTGTGTGAGAGGGGGAGGGAGCGTCATCATACCTATATAATATTATAATATATGTGCCGCGGTTTACAGCCTATACCGCCCCTCGCTCGGTATATACCATCACAATGACGCGGTTAACTGCGGCGGCGGCGGCGTTTGCGGACGAGGGAAGAAAAAAAAGGTCTTTTCGGGTCATGTAAATGACCCTCGTGCGGAGTGTTGGAAAAAATGAAAACATAATCGTACGAACAACGAGCTGAAGAAGAAGAGACGCTATATGTATGACGCAAGGACGCGGTCAGAGTATAATAGCCGCGGTGCGAGTGTTGTACTGTTGTGAGTGTAATATTATTATTATATATATTATATTATTATTATACGACTTTGTCAGTATATTATTATATTATTATTAACCTACACCGACTCTGCACCGGTGTGCGGGGCCCATGTTCATGCCATTGTGTCTCGTTTAGGCTCGTGCCCCTTTGCGCGTGCAGTATATATTATTATACATAATGCGTATAGGTACATAAAATATATCGTCGCGGAGAGGTACCTGTTCGCGATGCTAATTTTGTCGGTCGACGACAATGCCAGTTTTTCACCCAGACGCGTTATGTCGTGTGGGTCCGCTGCAGCGGTCCTCCTCGCCCGTGGCGAGACCCATAATAATATTATTACTACACACGCGCGGCCAACATATATATATATAGACATATAGTATAATATAATATACATAATATAGGTAGCAGTATACAATGAGAGTATAATATTATGTCCGTTGGTGGTCAACGGGGCCGTTTATGTGTTGTGAGTAATATATTATATAAACGGCGAAATATGACGTCGTGTTATTGTACGCGAGAGACCTGCTCGAGGTGCTCTGGACATTCGTGTCCTACAAATTGTGCCTACCGTAGCCGCAGCACTGTATGATGCCACCTGCGTATCATATTTGTAGGTATATTATTATATTGTTGTTCAGACGTTATATTGTTGTGCAGCATCCGGCAAGTCGTGTCACACTCCTCGGTTTCTTCGGACATCCTTGCCCGCAGATTGCTCGAATTGAGCGCGGAAACTAGGCGTACCTCTTCTGATTGTATCCTAATAAAAAATAGCAGTTAAGTGCGGGTGGTGTACGAAATGAGTTTCAGAACCTGTGTCCTAATCGATAAAACATCTTAAATATTCATACGCCCATTTTTTTATTTACACTTTTGCACCTCCCTTTTAATTTTTCCCAATTCAAGTATACTGGCTATACCTATCGAACATCGGGGAACCAAAGTTTGCGAACTTGACCTATTATTATATTTTAGACGACCCTCTGACTTTTTCATTTTCCCGAACCAACCACGTCGCTCGTTGCTCTTCCACACTGCCGTCTTCGAGAAAATCATTTTAGGTCCATAAAACCGCGGAAATCCTTATTGACGTGTGGGTCGGGTCGAGTAATGTTAATCGCGAGCAGAATTCGCCCGCAACGCGGACTGGCCTGGTTTTCAAATTGTAACAATACTATACGTTAGTACCTACTATACCTACCTTACATAATATGTGTTGTATACTGCACTGGCCATTGACTAGCACAACTTGTGTGCTACCTCGAGGCAATCACATAAATTATATTATAATATACAAATGTTATAGTATAATACACTCAAGCGAGATATTTCGTTTGTGATTTATATATTATAATATCCGGGCCGTTCGTTGTTTTCAGGTCGATCGTGCACTGTTTTCTATTTGAACAAGCATCATAGGTCTTGGAAGTGCGAAGAATGACAATTACTTCCCCCGCAATCCGGTTTTCAGTTACGATTTATATTTAGTTAAGCGACGGTAGACGTCTTGTTCGCGGATTTACCTTCCTCAATACTAAAAAAAAGCACTTGACTTTAAAGCCATTATCAGTGTTGAATATATGCACCACATGCAATCGACCAAGCTTAAACGTTGTACAAGAATAAAATTCTCGAAAAAATCAATTCCCAAGTCTATTGCCAATACGAGGACGAGTGAATAATATAGGTAGGTATTATTATATATAGGTTGACAAAAAAATAAATCAATGTTAAGTATTGTTTTTCGTTTTGACGTCGCATCACAATACGAAAGTTGTAGAGTAGATAGCAGAGGTAAATAATGGTATAGTATAGTTTGATATTTTTAATGTAATTCAAGTATCACACCATCACACACATCACATGGCGCGCCTAAAGTAATGTGCGGTAAAATAATTATTGTTGTTTGTTTGTTTGTTTTTCAACGTGAAATACAAAGTATATCATTCTCGCCGTATGAAAACGGTGCCTATATTTTGTTTAATATTTTAACACATTTTTGTAAATGCCACGGAATTTGAAAAGCTATTATAAAAATGTACGACACGTATTTACATTTTACTTTGATGTGGACATGTGTACGCATTACATTTTTTAAAGACTATCGAGTCTATGTGTTCGACGACGATTATGATGATGATGATGACGCTATAATGACGCCTATTTTAACGGATTTGCTAATAGATACGGGATTGTTTTTTTTTTCAATATGACAATTTATATTGTAAAATATTATGTATATATTATAATATTATACTCTCTAACGCCACCGGAAATTGTACAATAATAATATGATTCGAAGAGCTTGCACAGCTTCTACGTAATAAATACCTATATTATGTATTTCGTGCTCTAAACGAACCGAATTAATTTTGACGTTGGTTCGGTATTAGGAAGTAGAGTGACTACAAGCCACGACATATTATTTCCTAAACATATAAACATGATTGTTTTTGCTGTATACAGTAAAGTTATGCGCTGAACGATAATAATTTTTAATAGACAAATAATAGTAATAATAATAATAATTGTAAATCAATTCTGTCGGCGACCCGCGACGGCGGTTAAAACCACAGATTAGATTAAAACCTCGTGCAAAGCGCGTAAAATATCCAGGTAACGACGTCGTCCGTCGTAATCGATATTGTGGTAGGTTTACCTGCTGCTCTGCCGCTGGGTCCACTGGTATTTTCACTAAGTATTTTCTTATATATTATTATTATGTCCGTATATTATTATTATTATTATACACGTCGCCGTGTTTTAATCGTTTTCACAGCGCACACATTGTTATCGCTTAAAACCACCCGTATATACCTATGATACCTATATAATATTATATATTATTATAATACAACGCGTTATATATATATATTATATTACAACGCGTTATATATATATTATATTACAACGCGTTTATATATTATTATATAAATTATTTTCGGCGATAGAGACATGTTGCCATCGTCTGCCAGCGGCAGTGCGTGTTGTAGTCTCGTATTTATTTAAAAAAATGTTTTCACCCTATCGTACAACTCGTCGAAAATCCACCGTCGGTCCGGTCAAAAAATCATTGTATATTATTATTATTGTACGCGACTCTCACAGCATCATCCGCAAAACACACACGCACTGCACCCTCATCGACACGTATTTTCGTATTCACACGCGATATATTATCATCTACCGTAAAATATTATTATTATTATTATCTTAAGGATATTTCGTCGGTTTTCGAGTGTTCGCCGTGTACACAAAATATTCTCGACGCCACTTTGCACACGACCGCATATACGATATTCGGGGAGGAGGAGGTGGATAGAAACAAATCGACGGCGCAGACGATGATGGAAAAAAAAAATCATCGTATAATACGAGAAAAACAGAAAGAAAAAACCGGTTTCCTAATGGCTTTGTGCGCGGCTCTCGGGGGGTAGTTATTCGGTCGGGGCTGAACATTATTATAACGGTCCGATGGAGACGCTGCCGACCTTGTCTTCCGCACGCTGTGTTTTCGTATATTATTATTTTATCTCGGCCCGTCTCTCTCAGGCTCGTGTGCTGGCCCTGCACTATTGTCTGTCGTCCGCAGCACTGTTCAAAAACGGACCTTTGGAGATTACCACGTTTCGGGCACGTAAATTTAATTCTGTCCTCTCCCGCGCCGTAGGTGGTATGGAGAGAGGAGAATCTTTCGAGTATATATATATATATATTATGTGTGACACATATATAATGATAAATGTCAACGACGCGCATTGATGAATGGATTGCGTTCCGTTATATTATAGCAGCAAGACCCGGAAACGTCTTTGTAAATTATTATATATTTTTTTTTTTATTTTATTTTCGACGATGAAAACGTTTCGCGTCTATATTATTAGGTATATAGTATAGCATCTGATAGATTTTACAAAATTTTAATCCGATTGACCGACGCCGTGGTGGTGTTTACAGGGTCCCATCGTATTTCTATGCGCCATTATACGCCGACGCTATATACACACTATTATACCTACCTCTATATACATAGTGTGATATATGTTACACATTCATTGTTATACACACGGCCTGTCAACACACAATATATACCTACCTACACGCTACATATATATGTATATACAATAGGTACGTGTAATTTATATACACACACACTCAATAGACCACAGCAGGCAAACACGTACGAATTTGTTTTTCAAATACCGCATAATATGCGTGCTACATATAATGTATGGAACTATAACACTTGGTGGACGTATTGAAAATTCTTTCGAGTTTCAATCACGACGTTGACGAAGAAACACATTTTTCGACTGGACGAAATTAACCTCGAATGTATAATGTGTATTTTATATAATATGACTTAACTTGTTCGGTTTCCACGTGTGTGCAGTTAAACGTTTTCGAGTGCATTCGTGGTCCAGCAAATAACTCTCACATGTGTGAGCGTGTGTGGCAAATCCGGGGGATGACCGGCCACTTTAATATAATAGTAGAAGGGAGAGATTCTCCACATCACCGAGATCTAAGAATCTAAGTATATTATCGTGGTTAATATTCGACATCATAGAAAAAACCGAATATATTAAAAAATTGTTCAGCCCGAGTTATTTATATCACAAATATTTCTGTCTCCGCAAACATTATTATATTTGGTTAGGGTTCTTCAAAACCCATGTTAAAAAATGATTGGAATTGTATTCGATTCATATTATGCAATTCTCATAATTTTCAAAGTCCAATAATGTCGTTACTTATTTAATGTAGTGTACAATAAGAGCAATTATTGTGATTTACTTCTTTTGAAATTCTCCAAGTGTTTTTCCTGATTTAATTGAACATAAATTAAGTGTCAACGCCATAATTAAACTTAAATTATAAAATGATTTAATTTTTATAAATTAAATTCAAATTATTTTCCTCAGCAATAACACCGCCAATACCGAAACAATTTAAATTTTTGTATTCTATAATATTATTTAATTGAATTCTAATAAGTTATATAACGAACAAAAAATAAAAAATAAAAAAATACGGCTTATTAATAGGTTTATTATTGTAATCGTTTAGTTTTTTTTTTTTTTTTTAAGATTGTCTTTCACGATGTTACTAATTTATCTTTTCGATCTTTTTACCGGCCCGGCATTCACTATATACCTACCAACCACCTACCTGCAGGCTCCATCCATCGCTCACCCCTATTTCTGTGCGATTGTTTCGCATGGTTATTACGCTTATCTTTTATATACAATATTTTATATTATATAATAGTTATTAAAGAGATTTTTTACCTTGTTATTTCGTGCTGTGGCCTGCGTTGCAAAGACCCTCATAATCATTGTATAATACCATATAATAATATAATATATTTATATGTATGTCTACTTATATTTAGTTTGAAAAAAAACACGAATGCATTTTGGTTAATTAGTTGTTACAATACACACCGATGACTGATCGTATTATAAAGTGATGAGAATATATTATAATTAATATTGTCGATTTTTTTCAGAAAGAAAATAATGACTACAATTTTACAGCTGAATACAATATATAATATACACGTCATATTATATTACTCATTTTAGAATGAGTTAAATTTTTATTTAAAATCGTTAGTCGTTACGATTCAATAATTATTCGTATGAATATTATATTATAGTAAACCTTTTATTTAGAGCTATTGTTGATGTATTTTATAATAAATCGAAAATAACATTTTTAATAATAATAATAATAAATATAACATTGTTAACACGTTTTGAGATTTAGGTTGGAATAACATTCAAGTATTCTTGTAATTTATTTTTAACTGAAGTAATTTTTCTAAAAAGTAAATTTAGTAAATCCCAACTGATCTGACTACAAATCCCAATATTAAAATATTATATTGTATTACATTGTGGATCTTGTTTATTTTTGTAGTAGATTTTTACAGTTTTTTTTTGTCCACGTTGTTAAAGCTGTGTACTCATTTATCAGTTACTATCACTATACCTATACTCGTAAAAGTGTTTTAACAGCCTATATGTCGACATGAAGAGTATTCTGTATTCAAGAAAGGTTCCTTAGAGATTTATACGATATAAAATATAATATTCATAGTGAACCTTCCACATCATCACATCATTCACATTCTACCTGTTCTTGATTGTTTTAATTTAGAAACCTTATGACTTATGAGTTATGATCCTTGGAGATCACAGGTATATACATACTGTCAATGTTTTGGTTCATCATAAATAGTGTTACATAAGAATTTTAATGAAACTGGTGTCTACTGAAACTATTTATTTTTTTTTAACAAAAAGTTATTACAACAACTCTATACAGTTATACATGATAAATTATAGATAATTTAGAGTATTATAATATAATAAAGGTACATAATAGGCATATGCATATAATATATTATATTTAATGATATAATAATATAATCTATATAATCTACGTACGTTATGATGCGATACTTAAAGGACTGCAATATAAATATACATACACCATGGTATATATTGCTTATGCAATACAGTAAATAAGGAGGACAATTAGAGGGTTAATTAATCACTTATATAATTGTTATTGTTAGGTATTTTAATACAGTTGTAGTCTGAAACTCTGTAGCAGAGGAGACATAAGATGGTTTGGACCGCAGTTTCACCATGGTGAGCGGTATAGAGTCAAAAAGAGACTCCACATCTGTATGTTTTTTTATAAGGAATATGATGTATCGGATGGTTAATTTTTAACGCTTGAGAATAGATTTGTACTTTGGTAATCCCTTTTAGTTGGGGGTGGGATCGCCACCGCATAGGGTGCACTTAAAACCATTCATAACTCTAATAGATATGTCAAATATAAATGAGAAACAAGGGGTGCTTTTGTCTATATGGAAAGTAGGTTTATATAGATCCGAGAGGTATTCTTCCCCGATCCCCATGAACACACATCAGTAAATAACGATTATAATTGGTTACAAAATTAGAATAAAAAAATCACAAATTGCCTCTTTAGCGTTGTTTTATTTGCATTTAAATTTACACGTAGAGTACAAACTGCAGAAATGCAGCACAACCGACACGGCGAGTTTTCAACGTCCGTGGAATACCTGTATAAATATTATATGTATATAAGTGTGTACGGCGAGTGTCCGGATCTCTTTTATTTTCATAAAAACGGAAAAAATTATACAAATATTATATACCTATACATAATATATTTGTCTGTAGATATAATAATATTCTGTACATATCCCCGTGTATAGTATTTGCTCAACGACTTCACCTCAACGTGTCCGTGTAAACCCATATATATATATAATATATATAGGTACGAAAGAAAACGTGAACACACTAAAGCACCATTGCCCATATATTATTATTGTTGTATCGAATCGAAAAACGAATTGACAGCTTTACCAATAACAACCTTCCACCGCTACGCTTGCAGAGTGTAAACGGTAATCGGATAAAATAAATATGATATCAACGAGCCAGTATATGTATATATTATGCTTAGGACGTGAATAAAATTGTTTCGGCCACATATTACATTATACAATATTATATATTATATAATATGTTTTAAATTTAAAATGTTTAAACATACGTTTTATCGCGTAAATCGTTGTCGATTTCGACCCTTTAATATTGTATAGGTTGTCATGCTCCGATGCTCACATTTGGTATAGTCTTAAACCATTGGTATAGTTAGAGATCCGTCAGTGGTTTTATTTTTGACACTTTCAACTATTAAGTTGCAGCGTTTATATAGGTACTTACGTAGTCCCTTCAACGACTCGGCCCGAGAAAATATCGTGAAATTGTTACGGCTAAAGTTTTTCCATTCGTCCATATAATAATATATAATATTCACAGATTTCTATATTATATAGCATATACCTATAATAAGAACCCTACCCCCTCGCTCGTGAAATCTCCACGAGTGCGTATAATTTGCATATTATATCATGCCTACCTATACATAAGCGTCATTTACTGGCATAATATACGTAGGTAATAAAACACGAACGGAGGAATTTATATTTAAAATTATTATTCGTATATGTTTGACAACCTAGGAATTTATGACGGCACTTGCGGCTTCTTCATCAGCTGCTGATTACCTACTCGAGTGCTTGCAATTATTATTATCATCTGGTACAATGGTCGGCCGTGGTCCGTGGTATACCTAATAACATTGCAGATAACTGCGCCAAGACTCCTCGTCGCCAAAATATAATGTCGGCGTTGCTATTTCGCGTCACCCCAGCCCCACCCACCACCCATTCACCCACATCAAACCTCGGAACACGCGCTGTTATTTCCATTTATATATATATATATAGGGGAGCGAAGAGATCTGCTAGTAGAGATTCGTGAAAGGGTAAAATAAAAAAAACGAACCGGCAAAATGAACCGCCTGAGAAACGCGCTCGCGTTTAGGTCGTTGGAAATTACCTTTTGACTTTACTCTTGGGAAATTTAATTTCCTTCTATATATATATGTACAGCGTTCGGCCAATGTCCGAAATCGCGTATAATATATACACACGCACTCTTGTTTTAGTGTACTATACGCGTTGTGTTGCCGCGTATTTAGGCGATAAAAAATAAATAAATGAGCTGTACGTGCACATCAAATCGTCAATTGCGCACCCGTTTGTGTAGGCATAATATGTGTATTATATTATTATCACTGCAATGTGCACGATGTACTTTGCAATATTAAACAGATATCAAAAAATTACTCGTCCAGATATGATATTATAATTTCACAAGGCGTACACCGTGAATCTAGTTTTCAATAAATAATTTAATAATATACTAGTTACAGTCTTGAAACAGAACGTGTATTGTGTGTACCTACGACATATATTGAGATTTTTTTATCTTGTTATTTCGTGCTGTGGCCTGCGATGCAAAGACCCTTATAATCATTGTATAATGCTATATAATATAATATATTTATATGCATGTCCACTTATATTTAATTTGAAAAAAATACGAATGCATTTTGGTTAATCAGTTGTTATAATACACTGATAGTATACTGATGTGAATATATTATAATTAATACCGTTATACGTCGATTTTTTTCAGGAAGAAAATGATGGCTACAATTTTACAGCTGAATACATATAATATATACGTCATAATGTCATATATTACTCATATTAGGATGATGATTTTATTTAAAATCAATATTTTTATAATTCAATTATTAATTGGTATGAATATGCATGGATTATGGATATGGCTTTTTATCTCGGGTTATTGATGTATTTTATAATAAATCGAAATTAACATTTTTAATAATAATAATAATAAATATAACATTGTCAATACGTTTTGAAATTTAGGTTGGAATAACATTTAAGTATTCTTGTAATTTATTTTTGACTGCAGTAAATTTTCTAAAACAAATTTAGTAAATCCTGACTGATCTGGCTACAAATCCCAATATTAAAAATTAAAATATTATATTGTATTACATTATGAATGTAACACATTATAATATAATAAAAATTACTTGTCCAAATATGATATTATAATGTCCGTAGTGAATCTAGTTTTCAATAATTAATTTAATAATATATACTATATGGTTACAGCCGTTAGAGTTAAAACAGAACGTGTATTGTGTGTACCTACGATTGAAATATTGTACAGACTTAAAACATACTGAGAGATATACATGCGCATGCAATAATTGTGTTATAGTTATTTTACAAGAATTATTCAATGGTTTAATACGTGCTGTCAGTAAACAGTTTTTGGTATGTATACTGTATAGGTAATCAAATTTCAAACGGTCGAGACTAAAATAATGGTAAGTTACTGACATCAAACACGGTGTAACGCACTATATATAATATATTATATTATGATTTAATATTCGTGTCAGTTTCAAATGCAATAATTTTGGATAATTCGTTTAAAAAAAATCAATATTTTCTGTTATAAAAACGCACACTGCGTTGTATTATGGCCGCAACACTTTGGTAGTTTATTATTTTTATTATGTTTAGATTTATTACGTTGAAAGTTTTTTTGGAAATGTGTCCATTGGTCTAACTGTTTTTGTAACACACAATCAGATTTAACTATTACAATAGGTAAGTATTAATCATTCATTATTTTATAAATAATTTATATTTTCAACTATAGATGTGATAGTTTTATTACAATATACCTATCAAAATAATTTAAACAGTTTAACTAATATTGTTTTTCTTATTCGATTATAATTTATATAAATTATATTGCACTCGAATGACTACATAGTTAAATATTTGAAACCATATTTTCATAGACATAATTTTGCTTGGGAAAATACCCGCTATTTTGTTGAAATAAATTAAAATATATGTATTTATAAATATACTTTTTTGGACATTTTCGATTTTATATTATTACAGTCATGGTCCTAAATCATATTTCGTATTTTGTAATTAGTTGATAATATGATATAATAATTAATAATTTAATTAATAAATGTTCAATATAGGTAGATGCGATAGCTGGTAGAAACTATTAGGAAGTATAAGTACCTTATAGTGGTTTAGTACTTACAAATATAATTTAATAAACATGAAATTCGCAAGATTCCCGAGGATTACGCGCCGGACGTCTCATAATAAAGGTCGCGGAGCGTAGGATGCACATCAGTCATCTATATACCAGTATAATGGACAATATACATGCTCCTTGTAGTAATATCGAACATTTTAAACACCTCTGCGAGATATTATCTTCATTACTTTGAAGTTGAGTATTTACGTTTGATGAGTGCAAATTGTATAGGTTTGTAAATTCCAAGTGAACAATATTACCAATTTACAATAGTATTGCTTGACGTACAAAATATTAAGTATTATTGAGCATATTATTAACGTTGTGAAATTTTTAATAACTGTGGTCGCGAAAAAGTTATGATTATTGAGTATAATATGACAATTTCGGCTCGGCGAAAGACAAAGGTATTCGAAATATTGGTTATTATTTCAGTTTATAATTTTATCAGTTTCTATTAGTTTATAGATAACGTACGTTATATCACAAACAAATATAACAGATTTTTTTAACGAAATAAATAAACATAATATCGTTTCAAAATAAACGTACAATAAATTAAATAATAAATATCTATGTGTACGTAGTGTGTAGTACTATAGGTATTTTTCAACTTTCTCTAATTCGAATCATTTATTTTTCCCCTCGATAATTCGAACACTCAATAAATCAAAAACCCCTATAAATTGCATTTTCAGCTCGGTGCCCCGAATTTCGAACTATCGATTCAACTGTAGAATTCACCTACGATATGCATAGACGCATATAGTTCTTATATTGATTGTAATAAAATAATTTAACGTTTGTGTGGAACTGCACTCAATACCGAGTCCCTGCACATTATCTACTTTAAAATTATTGATCACGAGGATTATTTGTAAAAAATTATTCAAGCGAATAATTAATAATGTAACTTACATAACCAAACAATTAAAAAAAAAACGATTTTCATGTATTACAATTATTTTGAGACCAAATGTTTCAAATATGTTCAATTTGATATTTTCCAACTGGTCTGGTAATAGGTACTTTGATCACTCTGGTAGAAGTGAAGATAATATTAATCACATATTATGATACATAAACGTTAAATTTATACTTTTATTCGTAAATTAAGAAAGGGTTTTACCTTTAATGGACTAAACAATAGTTTCATATTGTAATATAAACACTTAAAGTTAAAACAGATCCGCTGGTTTTTTCCTCGGCGTATTCTGTTCCGCCGTGTTGGGATCGCTGTTCAATAATAATATTATTATGACATGATCCAATACAGCAATACCGTGGTTATATGAACTAAAACCACATGAAAGCTATACACGCAGTTATCCACATAATATGATAGCTTTTGTTGTTAAATATAAAAAATATTTTGTCATTTTGAGTACACACTTCAAGGTGCAGGTACAGTGATTGATCAATTTGTAATAGTAGACGGGATCGCAGTTGATTATTTTTGTATGTACTCATTGCTATATATAGTCATTTGACAGAAAGTGTATTATTTTCCATTGTATTATTATTATGTTTTTTTTTTTTTAATAATAAAAATATTCTTCAAGAAATCCATGGTTTAAAGCAACCGTATACCTGTAACGTATATTTTATTCACCAGGACCAAGCGTATAATAATAATAATAATATTAATGGGAGGGGACGCTTGTCCGAGACGCATAATATGTACCTATATAATATATAAGATGTTAGATAACATCGTAAATCCCTTTGTATTATTTTTTTTTTTTTTTTAATCGACAAAAATGATATAGTACATAATATACTGCACGGGGGAAGATCGTCGTGATTAATAGGTATAGACTGTGACGTATCACATTGCAAATGATAATATGTTATAGCATAAACACAATATAGTGAGAGGACACGTCTTATAATCTGCGACGCTCAATAATGCGTACGAGGGAGATTTCCAATTTCCAATATAGTGGTCAATAATCATTATTATCGAATCGATATGGGTTCCTACGAATAAATATAAAATAATATTATAAGCTTGGTATATATACTGCACGGGTGTATATATAAGCTGCGTCCAAGTTCTCTTAGTTCTTTAAATTGCTATTTTTAGATTATTACCTAACTATTAAGTTTAATTAAGTCAAAATTATTGTTTAATAAACTGTCAAATTTTTAATTCCTAACAAGTATATTATATTATATTATAATATATATTTTTATTTTTTTCTCTATTATTTGTATAATTTTAGTATAACTCACGCGTGTACTTTTAACTGTCTTTCAATTTGTATTACCAAAATTAAAAATGTGGCTCGATTGTTCCCTTGTATATATTACGGACAAATCCGAATATTTTTTCAGAATGAAAATAAAACGATAATTGTCCACACGTATCGTTGGAATTAAAAACATTAGTTTTTGACAAAAAAATACGTGGTAGTGAGTAGGTCCCTTAAGATGTTATTGTAAATTGGAATTTTATTCAGTTAACAAAATACTTAGTGTATTATTGTTATTATGTGTGGAACTAATTTTTTTAAGTTTGCGGGTATGACACCATGTCATATATCTTTCGAAACCCACCAAATGGCTCCATGAATTGTCGATTCTAGTGATAGAACAGTGGCGATAGAAAGCCGTTTAACTTTACACTGCACAAAAACGATGATGATAATAATAATAATAATAATATGATGCAATCGTCGTCATCCTCAACTTCATCGCCCGACTTATGTTTAAATGCTCAAACGGAATACCTAATATATATACTGCCTATATAAATACCTATAACTCGCGTACATTAAACACTGCGTATTAACAACTGATGTATACGTATTATAGGCAGGTTACCTATCCATTTTATTTCGACGTACCTTTTCAAAACGTCACGTGGGACCATATAATAAACGATTTCTAATGTACATTGTGTGTATGTACATGGTGCTCACGCGTGTACTTATATGTACATGTACATGAGGCTATATACATATATACACGCGAAAAAGCGGTGAATTTTCCGAATGGACTTTGATAAAATGCTGTTGACCACCCACACGCACTCGAAATGTTCCCCGGAGATTTCCCGCGCACCGCGGCACACCGTTCTTGCCACCTTTTTCACTTTTGCAGCAGTAATATTTTATTACCCGAGAACCGCCTGGCGGATTCTTGCCAAACGGCAAACGACCTTCTAATTAGACGAGGTTTTAAATGAACTCTCTTATACCACTTCGCAACACACACACACACACACACACATATATATATATATATACAGATTTAGATGTATATATAATATCTGTACGAGTAGTACTAAGTTACAGCTATATAGAGAGCGCAGCAATAGTAGAAAGGGTTACATATAATAAGATACTTTTAAATGCGTATAGTGTAATATATATAATATAATACCCACCGCCGCCCTTTTCGTTACATTATATTATCATACACATTTTGGACGATTCCGTGAGTGGCACAACAAAACCAAGGGATTTCGATTTTAGCGAGCTAGACATTTTTATACAAGTTTAAATGTATAATTAAAACATAAATTAACATTTTAGAAAAAAATAAAATAAAACCAAAATATGTACGGTTGAAAAATACCAACCATAATAATTATGTGTTACCTATTATGTCCTATATTATATTTTATATAAAACATGATCCTTTTAAGTGTCTAAAATCTTTTTTTTTTTACATAATTGTATATCATTGTGAAAAATAGTTGTATCTTTTACTTTTTTAAAGTTTCCATACTGTTTTGAACAACAACATATATTTTTAATTTTAATTTCCTAAGCAGAATTTTTTTGGAGTACTACGAGATACTTAAAAATCGAACTTTGAACGAGTAGTTAATTAGTTAGGTATAAGTATTTAAAGTTTTGATGGGCGGAGTAGAAAGGCCCACAAGGGTACCCCGAAAACATTTTGATCCTCTACTCCGCTCGCCTAACTTTAAATACTTATAAATACTTTAACTAATTAACCACTCCACACTCGTTAAAAATTACATTTTTATGTATCAAAGTTTAAGGAATAAAATTCTGTTTCAAAAAAAAAAATAAAAAATTCAATAAAAGTTGTGAAAAATATAACAAACAAAAAAGAAGTTTTGAAATGACATGACAATTAGGTACCTATGTAAAGAAATATTTTTTGAATAGTTAAAACTTTTCAAAATAATAAGCGAACACACTCAAAAGGATCATCTTGTATAGTGAAAACAAATATAATTAAGGTAGGTACCTATATGCTGTTACAAAGAATTTACTGTTATTCATTTAATATTGTTATAAATTATCATTTATAGTGCAAAAGTATAAATACTATAGGTAATTTATTTTTGTTAAAGAAATGTCTCATGTCCATATGCATAGTCAATTTATGTGTTGCATAAGGCATAATTTAACATTTTTTATGATACCAATAAAAATAATATGTATTATACCTTTTATATACAAGCCGAGTGATTAAATTGAACCTAAATCAATGTAACTTGTGTGAGTTTTACTAGTGTATTGTGTATATAGTTGTGTACATTTAGAAGTCGTATAACTTAGTGTTTGTGTATGTGTGTTCAAACTTTCAATTATATTGGTAGGTAGTTGATTTCCAACCTGATTATACCTATTTGTATAATAAGTAGTAGTCAATATTTAAACACTACTGGCCTCTATATTATAAGGTTATCAAAAAATAACTACCTACCTATAATAAGTATTGATTTTTTTATCATCGGTTTAAGAGCGAAGATAATTTATAGACATTTAAGTATAGTGACAGATATGATGTCAAACGATAAAAATAATGTATTAGTGTATTTCTGCATAAATAGGATTATGTAGGTAAGTAGGTAGTTAATGTTCAATAGTCATACGATATTACAATGTATAAGTATAATGTAAGTATAATATTATAAGCCACAAAGTTAAAATTAAATTTACGTAGGACAGTTTAATGGTACTACAATGAACACTATACGCTGTAAGTACTAAGTAAGACAGATAGACTTACATTTGAAGATAAATATATCATATTATACATTTGAAAAAACCTGTGTTCACTATATGGTGTAGGTATAGTATGTTTCGAGTATACCTCATCATTGAGTAAGCCACCGTAATGGATGTGTTAAATTTTAATTCACTAGTAACTAATTGCATACGAAAAATTATTCAAAGACTGTCTGTCAGCCTATATTACGATAGGTATATTATTTTATGATATATTAAATATTTATATTGCTATTAAAGTAATTTATTTTTTTTATATACGTTAAAAGTTTCGAGTACCCACAAATAATATTATTAAACTACTAAAAAATTATTGAAATCGTTAATCTTAAATACGATGTAAATAAAATATCTATAAATATCTATGTAAGTAAAATATCGTATGTATATCTAAAATCGTTTTAACTTAAAATTTCTTGAAAAAATTATGTTTATATTTATATTTTTAATTTTTTTACTACAGTATGACCTACTTACGAGGAACCTAGTATCAAATGTCCAAGCCTTAACTATTAAAAAGGAAAATTTCATGAATTTTTGTCTACAAAATAGTCTGTAAAATATGTTAGTGATTTTAATGAATTTCGTCAAAATCTGAACTTCTATCGCTTATAAAAAAAACTGTGACTATTTAATTTTTGATATTTTTAATTGCTTTTAAAAACAACTTATGAGGAATTTTGTACATTTTCAAGCGTTATGACTTGGAAAAAAAATGTCATCAACACAAATTGAAAAAAAACTAAAAAAATAGTCGAACATTGCATATACCTTCCTAAAATATAAATTAGGATCAATTATATAGTTACCTTCGGTATTAAAGACTGAAACATTTTTTTCAAGGAAAAAAGTGTCTTTAGTCACACACACAAAAAAGAACCACCCATATTCGTAATGGTAATAGATACATTCATCACTCTACTCAGAATTTAAAACTAAATAGTATATGTCTTTAGTCTTATATTTTTTATAGGTTTTAAATTAATGTATTATCAGAAAGAAAATATTGAAAAATTTAAACTATTAATATTTCACGAGATTATACGTTTTATTTTTTAACGTATACATAATATTATAGGACGGAAAATAATTACTATTAATATTAGTATAGTTTTGATCATGTCTGTATTATAATTTTTTGCTGCGGGAATCAAATATTCCCCTACACAGAATTTGATCACGCAACCGCTAAGCCATTATGTATTTTTTTATACTCGCACATAGGACGGGAGAGTTAATAATATTTACTGACTTGTAATGTTGTACTACAATATATGTACATAACAATTTATATGGTTTGTTCATAAAAAAAAAAATTGTGGTTTTTTTTTCTCACAATTCTGTATAATTGTCGCTTTTGAATGTGGTACCTAATAACGCGTTCCGTATTGTATAGGTCCAAATTAACATTTCCAGTCCCTAAATTAAAATATATATATATATATGTATTATAAAATCATTAGGGTCTTTTCTTCTTTTTTTTTCCTCCTGAGATGCGACCGACTTTATAATATATTGTTAAGTAATAATGTGCTATTATAGACAGACTACGGTGTGTTTTACTGCAGAGTGAAAAACAATTTTAATTGCTCAACAAAACGTACAGGAATAGTTGAGCTATAATTTTTTGATATATTTTATGATTTAGAAATACCGGTCGTATATCGTTATCTGTATTTTTAGCCAAGTGCAGAATTTTTTTTCGCTCTTGCAGTACGAGTAATATTATTATTATCATCAACTCACGATACTTTTTATATATAATATGCTCGTACGATCACCCCTGTTTCGAACAGGGCCGTTCCATAAGATTTACGACTAGTTCCCGTTCATGTATACGCATATACATAATATAATATATAGTAACGACTATAATAGATACGTGGCATTTACTATAATACACACATTATACGCTCTATATAGATATTATTGTAGGTATACCGTATATACGCATAGGAGAAGAGTTTGTTTTAATTTTTTTTAACTTTTGACCAACACCTATAAATATAGAAAAAATAGTTATATAATAAATAGACTATTAAGTACTGGGTGGGATTAATACACCACATACCTAACACTATTAAAATTTATATCGTGATACAAGAAACCATACGGTTGAATCTTAATGAATTTCGATATAGGTTTCTAAGGCAACTATTTGAGTTTCCGAGTGAATTCCAATGATAATAACCCCATGGTCCATCGTTCTCGGTAAGCTCAGTCTCGGAGACCATACCTGAGCATGGCGCTTGCCAGCGGGTAACCGCGATATTTTCGGTCGAACAGACTTGTAAGGTCGTCCACTTTTTTTTCATCTCCATTTGTGCAGTTCTTTTTTGATTTTTGATCGAACCGTTTGAGTGCTGTTGTCGTCTGCAGGGAGTGCGTATTATGGAATAATGGTGAGCAGCTGCTGCAGTGCGACGAAATCCAGGCAGAACGAGTGTTGTACGTGTATTTTACTAGTCTCATCACTTCCGGTCCGACGATACAAGCCGCCCGAGGATTACGCTCCCGACCCTGCGATAAGACTCATAGGTACTCGTGTAGTCGGATCTTTCACCATATCACTCGCAGGTTACTCGTGTATAGGAATGGTTAGTTCCGTAGACGTTTCATAGATCTATCTATATCTATCTATCCATATTATGGCCATTAACTAGAACAGTTTTGTATCAATATATTATATTGCCTGAAAAAAATTCGTATAAAATTTCAAAAAATCCGTTTAAAAACATGTAAAAACATCGCGTAACGCGATGGCCTGCACATGGACATTTTTTGTTTATAAATAGAAGCACCTTTATGACTGTGAATCGTCGATACATAGTTTGTTATTGTGCATCGACGTGTAATTTATGTGTATATATATATTCCTACAGTATTATATAGGTAAAGGCTTGTTAAAAGTGAAGGTCTTATTAATGAGGGCCAAGGGGTTCTGCATGCGGGAGCTGGGAGGCTTACTAAAATTATGAACTTGAAATCATATATTTTTTAGGTATGGAGTAGTGCTTCGAAGTATACAAACCCGCGTACATTTGCACATGTCTATTTATAGGTATATACGTATATCGTGTATATTATATAGTCGTTGCAGATCGGTGAAAAAAGGAATCACGTAATAATCGGGCATGAAAAAAATGATACCACAAAGTGTATAAGGAGCGTTAATTAAAAAAAAAAATAATAATAATACATAATATATAATAAAATAATAATAATAGCGTAGCAGCAGCTCCGCGACCGCTGCCGTCGCCGTCGCCACCTGTACAAACATCCGTTGAGAGTCAGCTGTCCCGACGACGGGAGCGAGTGAGATAGAGCGATCGGGTCGAGAGAGGCTGCGGAACGTATACATATATATATATATATATACTGTGTACCTATATAGGATTCAGTGGCGATGGCCAGGGGGTGGCGAGAGCGGTGTCTTCGCGAAGACCGTGAGAACGTGGGGCGTGCATTGTGTCAAAGGGGTGATCTCGGGCGCTATAGCCTTCCACGGTGGTGGCGGCGGCGGCATTGGCATCATTGGTCGCCTTCGACGAGAAGCAACAGCAGCAGCGCCACCACCACTGGCACTGGGGCAAACTGCAGAGCCGCGGAGACGACGATCGGGCCGTGGCGGCGTCTACCGCTCGGTGGGGACGATGAGATGAAAAAAAATAATAATAATATAAAAATCCGATACAATCGGTTCGAGAGAGAACACGTATAGAAGAAACGATCCGAAATCGCGTACCCGGAATAATGGAAGTAAACGGGTGCAACATCGCATCGGAGAGGGACGACCGACAGAAGTGTATATTATTTCGTTACACACACACAAACGAGCGTGCATATTATGCACGTGTGTGTGTGGATATTGTGTAGCGAAAAATAGCGCGCAGCTGCGGAACAGACACCGTGAGAGAGGGTTGAAAATGATAAAGTGGATTTTTTTGAATTTGGTAAATTGGAGAAAAAAAATGTGTATCGGCCCCGCCTTCGGTTTTTTGAAATCGCCGATTTTCGACCGCGGCTGTAGACCCGTGAAATTTCCAGTAAATATCGATAAATGCGTGTCTGGTGTGCGTGTGTGTCGTTTGACAGTTTAAGTTGTTGTCGAATCTTACGCGTTCATATGGATAGTTTCCCGCGGAAATGGTTCTGCTCAGATTCCGTGATCCGACTGTGAAAACACCAGCGGTTTAGTGCGGGTCGTTATGACCGGATAGATAACTACAGGACCAGATTTGTGAAAAAAACCATCGTAAACATTTTACTTTGAAGTCCGCGATGTGAAGATTTTTATTTGCGCCGATAAAACGTCCTCTGGGGGAAAAATCCCCAAAACGGTTATTATCTATTATGGTTGGATTTTGATCTCTTAAATTATTGCCGTCCATGCGCAGTATATATTATAATTATGTGTACGATAATAACATATAATTATGCGCGTATACGATAATAATAATATTATGTAGGTACTTAAAGTGCAGGATCCGTAGATCCAAATTAGACATAAATTTGATGGAATTAAATTGAAACACTATATATAATATATTGGTCCCGATGCGATAACGCTCTGAAACTATTTAGAAAAAACAAAAATTCCCTATGACTCTGGGGGTGTAATACGTGAGACTGCGATTTCGTATATACAGACGTTAAAAATTTGACACTGGTTTACATGCGAGACGCGACCCGTTTTCATTATTTGTTTTTCACAATTTCGCACTTAACTGCTGTGTAGCAGAGTAAGTGTTCCGTCCCTTTAAAAAAAAAAAAAAACCAAGAAAAAACGTTATTTCGATAACAACAACCGCACAATACTAATAATAATAAAAGATAAGTATACAACGGGCAAGGGTGTTTAGAGGAGCTTTAATTTTTAAAACATTTTCATTATACAATTTGAATCAGGCCAGTTTGTGTGGTGTGGTGGCGTTAAAATTATAAGTATCGCGAGAAAATCTCTAAAATCTACCTAAAGTCGTTTTCTCGTTTACGTCGCAAATCCGCACTTTAAGGGTACATAATGTATATTTAAATATACCAGTGGCGTAGCGTAAGTATTTTTATAGGTCGGGAGCACGTTGGAAAAAAAATGATGAGACATAATGACAATATTATTGATAGGTACCTAAAGACAATCACACCAGAAACAAACCAATCGTAAATTTCAAACCAAATCATTTGCCCATATTCTAAGCGGATATACGACGTTGTCTCATATTATTCTCTTCTATGACGCTTCGCCACCGATATATATATAAATATAATATTTTTGCATAAATTTAATGATTTAATATCAAATAATTTTTTACCGTACGAGTTGTACTGTTATAATATAAACAATCATTCGTAAATCATAACATAATAATATATTTTATAGAGATTATTATAATGTGGCGTATAAACGCACCTATAATATCCGCGTAAAAGCTAATCGGCTGCAGAATGTTAGTCGATATTTTCGATTTTATTCCGTAAAAACACGAGCACAAAAAAAAATATTTTAAATATCTTATTTCAAATTTGTTCGAAAAAACATTTTATTCAAATAAGATAAAACTAAATCATTTGCCCGTATTCTAAGTGCAGGGTAGACCTATCCTATGACGCTTCGCCACTTCTAAGTTCTAGATCATAGACATAATACAGACGTATGCGATTATCATAATTTATGTATTATTTGCATGCATCAGTAGCGGATATAGGAATTTTTCACGGGGGGGGGGGATATAAAGATTTTAAGACATATTTAGTATATACACATTTAATCATATTAATATATGGCATATAGGTACATGTTGTAATGTGTAAAAAAAAATTTGGTTTTTTTACTATAAAACAAAGTCCAATTTTCTTGATACATTTTACACTAATTGTCATTATTAATAAAAATTGAAATATATTTTATGGCTAGTAACTTACTAATAGCTTTTCTTCGTCATTTAAGCTACGATTAATAAATAAAGCAATATCATTAATTTGCGGAAGCAGCTGAATATTAGAATTTATAGTGCAATTGGTTTCAATCTTCAAAATAAAAATTATATTTAACATATTTTGATGTATATTATAACTTATAAGCGGTAAGCTGTACAAATGTACAATTACTATAGTTTTATCACTTAAAAAATAAAATAAATATAACACAATAAACTTACATCACAATCCTTATTTTTTTCATCCAGATTTTCATTATTAGTAACAGGGTAGGAAGTGACAAGAACTTTATTTGTCTTACCAGATTCACTATTTTGACTAGGTGAAGTAGATGCTTTTCTTTTAAAATAGTTTAAAATAGATTGTTTTTTACCTGTATTAATCGTGTCCATGATAACAATTTACTATAGATTTAAATATAGGTACGTTATATTATATTCAAGATTAACTAGTAATTTTCAGTATTTTCACTTTAACACTTTCAAAATTCAAACAGTAAAATTAATTCAGTTTTATATTGATAAGCGTTTCTCGTCTATTATCAGCTCTGAATTTATCTTAAGATAAGAAAATATCAGTATATCACTGAACAATAGTAACAATCTAAGACCGTGGTAACAATATTATATTCAACAACTAGATAGCCGCCTCTTTCTTATCATCGAAATCGGCAAAGTAGGAAATGTTTTAAAATCATTGATATCTATGTTTAAAATATATTTTGAATTATTTTCATTCATAGGTTAAGATTGACGGTCGATATTTTCGATTTTCTTTTCGTAAATTCACGAGCACACAAAAAAACACTATAAATTTGTTTAAAACTGTATTTAAACAAGATAAAACTAAATCATTTGCCCGTATTCTAAGTGGGTCCCATCACTCCTTTGACACTTCGCCACCCATAGATCATATAGTCTATGCGCGAATATAATAATTTATGTATCATCAGCATACATTATAATAATATAATATTAAACGTACTTATATCAACTTTTTTAGGACTACATCACTGGGGTGTGCAGTCATACAATCATTCGTAATGTATAATAATATTATGCTAATATAATATCAGCGTAAAAAGTAATCGACTGCAGATTTACAGTTGATATTTTCGATTTCCTTTTCGTAAATTCACGAGCACACAAAAAAACACTATAAATTTGTTTAAAACTGTATTTAAACAAGATAAAACTAAATCGTCTAAATCAATAATCATTTGCCCGTATTCTAAGTGGGTCCCATCACTCCTATGACACTTCGCCACCCATAGATCATATAGTCTATGCGCGAATATAATAATTTATGTATCATCAGCATACATTATAATAATATAATATTAAACGTACTTATATCAACTTTTTTAGGACTACATCACTGGGGTGTGCAGTCATACAATCATTCGTAATGTATAATAATATTATGCTAATATAATATCAGCGTAAAAGCTAATCGGCCGCAGATTTACCGTCGATATTTTCGGTTTTTTTTCAACCCCCCCCCCCCCCGTAAATCCGCGTTCCCATATTCGGACCGTTTCGATGTACTATCACTGGGGTGACCGCTCGCCTCCCCTCATCCCTACACTACACCCACAATCGGCCCGGTAAACATCACAGTGACCATAGTTGATACTTTAAGCCGACCCGGAATTACGTACCCACACACACACGTTTGCCGGTCCGTGTTTAATCGTCGGAAATTACTCGAATCGAACATAACTTTCGAAACCGACACGGCTCACACTGACAGCAGACGACCCAAAAGACGCAGAAACGTACAATAATAGAACACACCCGCCCCGTTATATTGTAAGTATTATTATATTATTAGTATTAGTGTTATACCGGGGTGAGCAAAAGTCACGCAACCGATTTGTAAAAAATGACGCAAAATATATAAAGGTTGCTTAACTTTATTACATAAACAAAAACAAATAAAAGCTCTTCTAGAAAGCATCTGGCAAACGGTCCGAAAGCGTTGTTTAGCGTGTATTGATGAAGACGGTGGTCATATTGAACATACAACATGTATAAATTAAAAATATAGTATAAATTAAGCTCTATATATTTGTTTTTGTTTATATAATAAAGTTAAACAACCTTTTATATTTTGCGTCCTTTTCTACAAATCGGTTGCGTGACTTTTGCTCACCCCGGTATATTGTAATCAGTGGTCGAAATGGCTCAAGATAAGTGGAGGGATGCCTTACAATTCAGATTTCCTGATATCATCATAACATTCTTCATACCTTGTATAGTATTTTTTTTTTATAGTTCACATTTTGTTTATGCATCAGAATACTAGAATCTTTTTCGATCATAAATAATCTTTAAAACTAAACAAATAAATAACATATTTTCAAATTTTTCAAAAAAAACTGATAAAATATTTTATTTATAATATTTTTCTGTGGACTTATTATCATCAATATTGTTATGGTTTTGTGATATTAAAATATTATGTTATTAGCTCTAAACACGACTAAGGTATATGTAAATTCTTAATCCGTGGCTCTAAATACGGGTATAGATAATATTATGATTGCGAAACGGCCTATACGAAAAATAAAAAGTTTTCTTATACATAGGTATAAATATAAAAATCATAATAATTATTTCATTTTAAAACACAAGTCTTAGGAGGAATGCGTTATTCTAGACAAAATAAGTAGAGGGATGAAAAATGTAAATACAAAAAAGTAGAGGGATGTCATCCCACCGTATCACCCCCCCCCCCACTTCGACCACTGATTGTAATCATTTAGATTATTATATTTTATATCGTTAAATCGTATTGTTTAAATATACCTAATACAGTGTAGGTAATGGGTTGGTTTCCGATCGCGCCGTCAACGCCGCCGAAACGTTATTTACATCTCGAATTGAGATCCGTTAAATATTATCTCTGTCTGAGGAGAAAAAAATTTATACGACCGTCAAATTATTAATGGTAACCGTTTTTATTTTTATTTTCCGATAACGTAGTCGCTTTTTGTTCTCCCCCTCCGTTCAAAACTAATCCATTTGACGTGCCCGTGTCATTTCGCACCGTTTCTACCATCGCATGCCATTGCCCATACAATATTTGCCTCGCCCGTATATACAATGTGTTTATTGCAAATAAATACAGGCGATTAGCTCAAGTCGGTATAAATAATGTCTTTTTTTGAACATTGGAAAATTAAAAATATAAGTAGGGGTACGCGTTTAAAGCGATCTGCACGATATATCTGTTGCGATGTGATCACAGAATGACTATAATTTTACGAGTTAAATTTTATGAGAAAATGTAATGGGACATTAGTTGTTACACAATATTTGAGTTTCTGGAACCTTTTTCGACCGGGTAATGAAAATTATTTAGATTTAAAATGTTCCGTTTATAGATAATACTTTTTTGATTTTTGGTATTTTTTTATAACCTTTGAAGTTTGAGGTGTGTGTGTGTGTGTGTGTGTGTGTGATAAAAAGTATGAAAAGTCTGGTCAAAATTTCGACTTTATATCATTTCTGTTTCAATTGCCGATAGTGCCAAGCGTTAAGAGGTTCAAATAAAATCGTCGGGTTTTATTACTCGTTCGTGTCTTTTTCAACTAGCACAGCGTATGATTTGTTTTACTTTTTATTATTTCTAAGACAAATGCTACTAGGTGAATTCAACACTAAAAACTACATTTTCTTATAAGTATATTATGTTATATAGTGCGGGAATGAATTGAATGCGAATATTATAAATAGGTATTATAATTTATTAATTAAAACTATAAAATAATAATTTTTTTTATTCAGCAACGACTACTATTTTTTTTTTTTATTGGTTATTAATATAACAAAATAATTATTTGTATTGCTTTATGGACAGATTTAAAACGAATTATATATCGTTTATTTTTCATTGTCGAGGTAGACGTTTTGACTGGCATAAAAAAAAAAAACAACCGCTCGATTTGAAAACCAACTATTTCCGCTTTCGTTGTTATCTCAATAATACAATATTAATATTGTTCATCTTACATAATTTCATATTTATTAATAGTATTATATTATGCATAAATGTCATAGAATAATACAAACATAAATCCATTAAAATATTTTGCTAGGTAATTAAAAAACTCACAATGTACTAGGTATTGTATCATGTATTATAATAATATGTTTATAACATTTATTACAGTCAATACCTCAAGCAATAGATGACTTATCTTATATAGGTCTCGTGTAGACGAATATGTCAATAGTTTGGAATGTTTGGATTCAAGGGCGTAAACGTGATCGGTGATGTGGTGGGTACATCCCTCCTTGGTTTTTTTTTTAACTACCCACCCATCTGATTATTATTGCAGTATTGTCGTATTGACAGTTAATACCAATGTACAAAATATATATATATATATATATACAGGGTGTCCCGCGAGGATTCACCCATCGCGATAATATCTCCTGAGATAATAAATATATCATAAATCTGTTATTTTTATTACACTCGAAGAGACAAGGACTACACAATATATTTTATTTTTTAATTTAATTACATTTTTTGATAAAAAAGTTATTTTTTTATTTTTGAAACAATTGAAGACGACCACTGTATAGTTTATTTTTGTGAAAATGTTGACTTCTACATTTTATTTTCATTAATCCCGTGATTTTTAATAATTTTTATAGTTTATAGGCAAACGGCAAATAAACGATTTTTGTCCAGACGACGAGTCCCCCTCTACTGTCAATGTGGATATCCTCACAGCACACGCTGTATACGACTGATTTAATATATTTTTTGATATATGAAAAAAAAATCATTTAATAAATATTAGTAAAACATGAGAAATATATATTTTACGATGACACTAAAACCAGAACGACGTCCAAGTAAAAGATAAAAACCAATGTTGCAAAGTAGCATACATGGAAAGCAACATTTTCAAGGCTATAAACTTTCCAAAATACTTCTAATAGACAAACTTTGCAACCCTGATACATTTCCTGACAATTATTATAAATTTTATACACACTTCCCGAGCCAACGGATACACCTGAGTGGATGTTTTCTCGCCTTAAAAGGTTGAAAACATAATAATATATGAAAATAACTACTGGCGATGAGTAAGTATTTATTGTTCAAATTGAATGGGTAAAAGTTTGCTGGATGATTTTAATTTTATACAGACTAGTGTTTATACATAATAATTTACTATTAATGAATAATATTATGATATTGTGTTTATAAAATAGGTATTTAAATCGCTATAAATTATGTTACTGCGTGCGGTTGTGATAGGTATGTTAAAGACTTTAATCTCAGCTAATCGACCATGAAGCCAGTACATAAATAATTGTATAAACAATATTAATAACTTCAAACAAAACATTAGATAATTTATTTTTGACTAAAAAATTTTATTTATTACCGTTGAGTTACGTATTATAATGGTTTTACTCCAATTTCTTCAGTTTTATTGCATTAAAAGTGGTGTTGTACTTACGTCAAATGATTGTACTATTAAGTATTGCCTATTAAATGCTTATTTTGCGTTTTACAATAGCTCGATTCTATTATAATATGTGTTGTGAATAATACCTACACCATTACAATGATATTCCCAGTGCTCGAATTGGCGGGGTGTGGAGGGGGGCGGAGCTCCCCTATTATTTTTATTTTTTGGACGGGGGGGGGGGACGGTAGGTACAAACTAATGTCCGAAATAATTTTTATTAAAATGTGAATTTCAATTGATGTCAATCATATAACGAGTTTTACTGTTTCATATCAAATTTATTTCCACAAGAGTTTAATAACTAAGTATAATATCACTCTGTGTTTTGCCTATATAGGTAGTCAATAGTTCACAGATCATAGATCATGTATACAAGTATATTATCTAAGGCATAGATATACTGGTGATATTGTTATATTCTGTGGTAATATATTAAATCGTGTTCCGAATGAAATGTCATCAGTTTCAGTTATGGTATCGTCGGTGTTTTTGAAGTTTTGAATTTTTTTGTACTTATTAAAATATGTAGTCTCTTTTTAATCAAAAACAATAATTATTAATTTTGTTATATCTATATTAAAGTATATTGAATAACCAGGTACCTAGATTATTTTTAATTTTTTTTTCTATTGTAACAATGTAGATTGTAGATATTGCTATCAAAATATATTATACCTATTTGGAATTCAAAATGTGTTGTTGTAAAGTGGTATTCAAAATAGGTGGGAGGATCGTGGGGGTGTGGGGGGGCCCCCACGGGTCTATTTTGAGTAATTTCACCCATGGAACTCAGTTTTTAAATCGTTGGATTGAGCTCCTCTACTTATTTTTTCAAATTCGAGCACTGGATATGCTCCATTGGTTCATTTCTGTAAAATAAGATTGATTAATAATTTCATAATCCTCTCCTTCTCCCGCGAGGAAACCGTGGTGTGTACCTACGTCCCTTTATTGGTTTAGGTTTATTTCTGAAGCAGTGTACATCTGCAGCACAACTATTATACATTTATAAAGGTAATTCGCTAAGACGTGTTCATCGTCCATTTTTAATCTCAATAATTATATCGATTGAAATATACCAGATTTAAATAATATAGTCTCTATATGACTTACCTACCTACCTATTTTAAGTAGCAACTAATACACTTGATGAACTGTTTGGTTATCAATTTTTACATTATTTTACATACTGCCCCGCGAGCAACGCCGTTTGCCTTTAGTACCTATAGGTTTTGTAAGGATACCTGCACATCCTATGGTAAAATATTTGCATATTGGTGTAAATCATGCGGCGCCGAAGAGATGTTAAATTTCAGAAATTTAATTCTGAAGAAATATCCTAGAGGAAATTTCCATAAATTTCTAAAATATATGTTTTTTAAAAATTTAATTTTAATTTAACTTATTAAACTTATTATTTTTTTTGTTGATTAGCTTTAAAAAATATAAACTATTCTTTAAATTTTGACAAATATTAATTTATTCCCTAATTCTATCTACTTTTTAAATGGTATCAGCACCTAAATATCACACACATTTAACATTTTCCCGCTAATATACGGTTAAGAGTCCGTGATTTGAGAAATCAAAATAACAGTGTTATGCTAATTTATTAAAACAAAATAGTTGTACGTAAGAAGTGTATATATTCATTTATTTTGTGAAGAAATTTCTTAAGTAGAAGTGTCTTCCTCACATCAATATGCGGCGGCCAATAATCGGACACCAGTTCATTGTATGAACATAAAGGCGGAGTTTGTCGTTTAAGCATAATTTAAGTCCTCCTACTGCAGATAAAAAATTTGGTTGGTCGCCGTTCTCGAATCACGTGTCTTACATATACGTAACAATTTTTTATTTTGTTATCATTTTGTTGTGAATGGTGTAAATAATGATCGATTAATGAATCTAATAAAATGTAGGTAACTAATCACATTTTATTCAGTTAATTTTTTTAACAAAGTTATGCGCAAACGGCCCGTAAAAAACGTCATTCGTAACAATTATTGAGATGCGCAACCGTCCTACGCCCCAAAAACGGGGACGGGGTCAAATTTTCACCCCAAATAACGTCACAGACATTAATTACTCATAAAAAATTTTCATATATTATTTTATTTATACCAAAGCGAATGACTTCTGTTCAGTTTATTAAGACTTTATTTGCATGCACATTACACTCACTGTACCTACAACCTACCCATATAAATGTACATATATACTTAAATACTTATAATACTATTTTACTAATACCATGTACCTAAGTACGAACGGTACTCTTACTATCGATAAAATAGTGTATAAAGGTACAATTTTATAAGTATAAGTATACTGTCATTATTTGTTTTGCTATCTATATTATCTAAGATGGGTATCTTAGTAAAGTTTTCATAAAAAAAAATGTCAACTAAAATATAATGTACGTAGAAAACATCTGCTCTGCCAATCATATGTTTTGAAAAAGATAAAAAATAAAAAAAAGGCTCGAATGAGGGCATATGCAGGTATATCTTGTTTTTCTCGTTCACCTATTATTGGCTTTCCAAAATAGTAACCCTTCCAATTTTTAACACCAAACATCAATTAAACAGCTACATCAAAATATAATATAATTTATTACACAACAGTAACTCTATTCTAGCCTAATCTAAGTTGAATCACCTTTCTTATTTTTTGGTGAAATTATACGGCTAAGGTAAAAACGAAGTGACTTTATAATGTTCTGATTTTCTTAGAAAACTGTAATAAAATAATGTTTAAAATGATAGACATTATTAGTAAAAACAAAAATTAATGTTATTTCGTAGACTTACCTGCAAGAATAGTAACTTTCGGTATATAACATTTGGGTGGTGGTACTGTGGTATGGCTGGTATAGAGAGCAATATGAACGTCCATTAATTATAATATAGTGTATCAGTGGCGTAGCCAGGGGGGGTTTTGGGTGTTTAAACACCCCCCATTGACATTTCCCCCTAATAAATTTTGTATTGTTTATAGGGTTTGGGACTCCTTGCATGTTTTATTGTAGTGATAGTAGGTTATTTTAGAGAAGTTATAAATTTGTGTTATGAAATTTTTTTGTCTTATCAAACGATGTTTGAATTTGCATATTTTTGCATATCGTAGGAAAAGTGTACATTTTAACGATTATATTTGTGTATATATTGAATTTTTTTAACTTAAATGTAGGTACTTACATACAATTGTCAAGAAAAATCATATTAGGATAACATTGAAAAATATCTTTAAAAATATTATGTTTGTTTAGGTACAATAGGAGCTAATTTTGAGATTTGGGGAAGCTGAAGTCTAAAATCATACTATTATAAAATTGAATAAGCTTAAAAAATTTTAGTAAATGTTTGGGAGGATATCATGGACCCTATTTTCGCATATGGTACGTTAGATTTTATAAGTCTCTTTGTGACAAGACTGTGTTAAAACTATAATTGACATCTAGATTCTAGATTGTACGAAGAAATGAAAATCAGTAGATACAATATGTTCGTTTATCACGGGGTTCGCATATCACGTTATTCGTTACCTATTACTTATTTATTAACCTAGTATTTTATTCCAGTATTTTTAAAAATCAAATTTTAATTCACAATAGTTTAAAAATGTCCAAAACATGCAATAGCTGTGTCCTCCGTCCATCATATTAATCAATATATAGGTACCAACTTATATTAAAATTTGTATACCAGTGATTAAATTATTTTTATCATGTTTATATACCTACTTATTTTTTAGTTTTTTATTACAAAAATTGTATTAGGTTTTATGAATTTTTCAAAAATAATATTAAGATGTAGCTGCATATATTTAAGCATATTTCGATAATTTTTAGTGCAACAAGTCAAGTCCCGAACCCTAAATTTATTTATATACGAAAACTGTAAAAACTTGGTTTTAATCTATACTTAAACACCCCCCATTTCATAATTCTGGCTACGCCACTGGTATAGTCATATTAAGGTATACAGGGCCACTGCAGATGATGATCTTCGGATGTTCTAAGGTAGATCGCAAACGGAAGAAGACTTTGACTACCCATTCGCCGTACAACCACCGTCGGAGGACGTTGTTCGTTTCCTAAACCAAATATCATCCATGCAAGTATACCTACTATATTATTATTATTATACAATATCCGACCAATACGTGTTTTGATACGTCCGTATATAATATTATGCTCCTGTGCATTATTATTATTTACGACTACCCCGCCACTATACATAGGCAGGTGGGTGGGTGGGTGGTACCTAAGAACTACACTTTACATTGTACTCTGTATATAGTATATGTGTGTGTGTGTGTGTGTGCAGGCGGTGGCATAATTTATGTAATGTGTGTGTGTGTGTGTGGCGCACATACAATGCATATAACCTTTTACGACGGTGGTCAACACAAACACTTGTAAATATTTAGACGTCATTTGCTCGGCGGGCCCTCCGCGGCGGTGACCGCTCGCGAGAACGGTCTCGAAAAATGTAAATTTCTGTCGACCAACACGCGCGCAACGTATATATATATTAATATACAAAACGCTTAGAATATTATATTATACATATTGTACGAGAGGCGTAGTACAGGAGGACGATGAGGTGGAAGAGTTTGAACAGGTCGTGGAGGTAAACGGCGGCGGCGGCGGGGTGGTGTGCTACCCGTATAATAATAATAATAAAGCGAATATAATATAATACACATGGCGAGAGCAATGCATATAATACTTACGCTCAGGTACAGAGTGGCAACGTCGAAAACAAAATTTGGGTATCCGTACTGCGGCGGCGGGGACTAAAATTGTGCGCAGTAGCAAATTTGCAGCACTTATTTTCGGGTTTTATAAATTTTCATTCGATTAACATTCACTATCGATTATTGGAAGTCACTAATCAGCATAGTACACTGTATTCGTTCAAAACCCTTAGGTGACCCGTAAGTTATTTCAAAATGTTTAGTCGCACGAAACCGCATTGTCTTAGATTGTATTTATTATAACCGATTTTTAACAATAGCAGCAAAAACAATTATGCGATGTGAAGTCATGTGCGAAATGTGCACTTCTATCACTTCGTTATTTTAAAATATTTTGGTTAGGTGCAAAATGTCTTAATTTTAGGCCCCGACTGGCGGATCATCGGTTGAATGATAATTATTGTATTTCATAACACTGCGATGATAACAATATCATTATTATTATATTCTATTAGTTACGAATATTATATAGGTTATAATAATAATATTATAATCGTGCGACGACGATTAAAAATTAATTTATAGTGCCGATACCACCGCTTTTATGGTGATATCATTATTTATTTATATACCAGACATTTTATACCACGATGATTTACCGATTTTTAATCGTCGCGTGCAGTCCACCACAGCCGATCGAAGGTTTTCCAATAATGTTCTAGTAGCCCGCGATGTGAATAAAATTGTTTTTTATAAGTTGAATAATTTATCTATATACATCGTGTTCTAGATACACACAATTTATCAAGTCGTACACACGCCCGCGATTAATAATATCTTAGAAATATATAATTTACATAATGATACGTTACACTGTATACATATTTTATAATAAGTTTCTTTTAATCTATTTATAACAAACCTTGAGTTTACGAATGTGTGTCAACAAAAACGATATAATAATAATAATAATACTAATCAGCCCTCTTAGTGTAATAATATAATAAGGACGATTGAAGTCTTTCCTCTATTCTCACTACCTTGAATTGTGTTTCTACTCGATTGTTTTGTAATTGTTTTTTAACAGTTTTTGATTTGTTAATATTACCGTCAATGCAGCAATTGTTTACCGTACTTACTTTTCTTTAAACGACCAATACTTTATCCGCATACTTTCAATAATAAATAAATAAATAACTTTAATCATTTTAAATATTCCATGTTAACACTATACTCTAAGTTCTAATGTATAACTATTAAATCTATGCATTGTTTTCATTTATTATTATTATGTACCTATTTTTTTTCTCCTATTACTATATTGTAACTAAAATTTTTTGTTTTTTCTTTCTCTCTCACATTAACCTATTCTATATGTTTTTAGTCTATTAAGAATTATGTTTAATAATTAAATATTTCTATATTAAGAACTCATCACCTTCAATACAAGCACAGCTTATAGAAGGTGAGCAGACGATATATATTATAATTATATTTTCAAATGTATTAATTGTTTGTTTGCAAATCAAATCAATAAATCAATAAATCAAAAAAAAAAAAAAATAAATAAATAATAATAATAATGATAACAAGGCTTGTCGAACGCCGCTCGATTTTTAACCGGTAATTTTCCGTTTATCCAAACTCGTAAATGTATAGCTGACAATCGGCGGCAATTTCGCCCTCGGTCGGTTTGAAATAAGTGTACCGTAATACGCCTAATAAAATACGGTTAGGGGAGGAACGGCAGCACCGAAGGGTTATATAAGAATCACTTCCCATCCCTTATTATTATATACCGGCTACTAGGACTACGACGTATTAAAAGGGTCTTTCTCGGGTTCAAAATCCACGACCCCATACCGTCGAGATAGACGGAGCGGGAAAACGTACGACGAGAGGGGGGGGGGTGACTCCTCGTGCTCTTATTCTCCTCGTAAAATCAACCTATTTAACCACATTATAAGTATATATTTTATAGATTATATAGGAAAACCAAAGTCGCAAAACGATATCGTGTTATTTCTAATCAATCTTTATTATTTTTTGTTTTTATTTACAAACTTATTGCTCGTTAAAACATTATATAATAATTTCGCTAATTATTAATAATATATAATATATAATTATAATTGTTATTGTTATACTTATAATTATATAAATTTGTTTGTTGATACCAAGTAGTAGTAGTAGTAGTAGTAGTAGTCTTCCACAATATCTACGAGGTACTTTTTTGTACTATCGATATTTGTTTTAAAATAAATCAAAAAAAAAAAAAAAAATTATAATAATAATAAACACTTGGCGTAATAATAACACATAATACTATGGACAATTAATTGATACAATATTTTTGATAGTAGTATAACAGAATTGTGTGTATATGTGAAAAAACTTAAAAAATTCGCACCGAGGACAAAGGGCGATAAAAAAATAATATAATTAACGCGTTCGTCTTACCGCTCTAAAAAAAAAAAAAAGGTATCTACTTAAACACAAAACAAGATTATGGGGAGGGCACAAAATAAAAAATATCAGTTTTTTTTCATACATCCAACGTAATATTATCATCGTAATATATTAAATAGTAGTTAATAGCAGGTACGAAACAAACGAATGTCATAAGTAATATAATAATAATAATTCTAGAGCGTCGTCGTGTGATATGTAACATGTGGGGGATATGTTTTAACTAATGCAATATTGGTACCCAAATCAAATGAAAATAAAATATTCAACAAATGACAAAAAAAAAAAAAAAAAACACGTATAAAATAATAATAATAATAATAATAATACATATATTAGGAATATTATAATATTTATTAGTGTATAAGAGATTGAGCCATCAACAAACGACGCAACAATAGGACGGGGTATTTTTTATTGGGGGGAGGGAAGGGCAGGATTACACGGTTTCGGTTATTTTTGGTGCGGGTTGCAAAATATATTAATGAAAAAAAAAAAAAAAAAAATTCTTAACAATATTGTAATGCCCCTGGATTTAGGATTATTATTATTGTTATGTACAACATAAATTATAATGACGTGTATTATGTCGGTCAAACTCGAAAAATTTGTTTTCACTATATAAAATAAATCACGGTGCCGGGGATAATGATGCCGGACCGCGGTCGTCAGGTTCGGATCGACGTTATCTCGACGCAATTCGCAAAATCGGACGAAAAAAATTGATGACCGAAAAATTTAGTAAATCGATATATACGAGTATAATATATATTATAATAGTATACAGTACCTACTCATATAATAATATATAGTCAAAGGTTCTCGCGGACACGGCGGCAACAATAAAACGATATTATTATTTCCGCACTTGCGCGCGTGTGTGTGTAGTGTTAATCGTTACGACCTGAAAAAAAAAATTCAAAAAAAAAATTATAATAAAAATACAATTTACATATGTTAGACGCGGCGTCGCCTACGCCCGCGAGACGACAGCGCGTGTAATGATTTTTCGTCTCGTAAAAAGCCGATCGTGTTGCGTTTATACGGGGAAAACGTTTGGAAAATTGAAAATTTCGACTTACGCGATGGTGCCCACAATAGTAAAATTAATATTACGTGTGTCCGGTGTGAGTGTTTTACGATAGTTGCAGTTCGTCGGCGTGCAGGTAGCGGTTGGACGACGACGACATGTCGGCCATCGCCTTCTTCTTCTTTTTCGTCTTCTCCACGGCGTCCTCGTGCGTCTTCTCGTGGTGCCGCTTGTGGTCGAGCCGCACGAACTTCTTCTCGCACTGCACGCACTGGTACGGTTTCTCGGCCGAGTGGCTGGACATGAAGTGCCGGTCCAGGTCGTTCTTGAAGTTGAAGCTCTTGGTGCACACCGTGCACGGGAACGCCTTGTTGCTGTCGTTGTGCCGGAGCTCGTGCACCTGCAGGATCTTCTGCTCGCCGAACCGCTTGCCGCACACGCCGCACCGGTACGGCTTCTCGCCGCTGTGGAACCTCTGGTCGTGCTGCGTCTTGTAACACTTGTCCGTGAAGTCCTTGTTGCAGATGTCGCACGTGACGCGCGTGGCTTTCCGGAACTTCTTGGCCAGCGACGAGTGCGACGACGACGACAGCTCGGCGCCGCTGAAGGTCGGCGGCGAACCGCCGTCCAGGTCCACGTCGCTGTCGCTGACCATCGCGTCGTCGTCGGTGACGGCCTGCTGCTGGTGCAGCGGCAGAGGCATCGACGGCGGCGGCGACGACGGCGATATGGGCGCCATCACCAACAGGCCTTGGTACTGGGGGCGGTGCTGCTGGTGGTGCTGGTGCAGTTGTTGCTGATGGTGCTGGTGGTGATCAATGCTCGAGTCCGGGCTGGCCAACGGAGTGTCGTCCACGTTGTTGTATTCGACCATTTCGACGGGTTCCTGCTTGATGTTGCGGTGCTGCAACACGTGCAACTGGCGCTGTTGGGTTTGCGGTTGTTGGTACGGCGACGACGGCGGCACCGTCGTAGACGAAGGCTGTTGATAATCGATCATGGTTCGCTGATGGTGTTGGTGCTGCTGCTGCTGCTGTTGGCTGTGGTGCGACGGCGGCAGAGGCGGCAATTGGTGCTGATGCCGAGTGCCGCGTATGACCCCGCAGCTGAGATGGTAGCTGCACTGATGCACCTGGCGATGGTACAGAGGGCCGGTACAGCCGTTACTGTCGAGCATAGTGGTGTACAAATCCGTGTTGGTAGGTTGTTGGATCATAGAACCCTGGGTGGTGTATGGCTGGATGGTATCCGTGATCGGGTGGTGCAGGTATGCCGAAAGCGCTTGTTGACCCTCCGTCGACTGCCGGTGGCCGTGGAACGACGTGGCCTGGTGGCGGGCCACCGTACGGACCGCCGTTGGGTCCGCCCGGTATTTGTTGCTGTTGCTGTTGCTGCTGGGGTAAGAAGAAATTTGCATCTCGTCCGTGAAACCGGCCGTACTGCTGTTGTTGCTGTTGCTGCTGCTGCTGCTGTTGCTGACCGGCCGACGGGCCGGTAGGAATTGGGTTCCCCCCAAACTGTCCGAGAGGCTTGCTGTCAGGTTTGGGGGAGTCAGCTCTAAAAAAGAATCGGTGTTGAACGATGACGTGGACGTGACGGGGCGGAAGTCGGCTGGCATCATCATGGACGACTGTTGCTTGTGCAACGACGAACCGTTCTGCTGCTGCTGCTTGAGCTTCTGTTGCGCAACGTATGCCGGGTCCCGGTACGGGTGATAGTGATGTTTCATGGGCAAAAGCGCGGGATCCGGTTTGCCGCTCTGCTTGACCGCGTTTTTGTGCAGCTGCGTGCCGTAGTGCCGTTTCAGGTGACCCGAACTGGTGAACCACTTGTCGCAAGCCGGACACTCGTAAGTCTTGGCGCGCCTCGCCTCGTTCGACTTCCACGACCCGTTGCCCTTGGTCACGGACCCGGACCCGCCGCCGCTTCCGCTCCCTCCTCCGCCGGGCTGTTGGTTCGAGTCGACCGCGTACCCGCCACCGTCGAAGTTGGCCTGGTACTGTTGCTGTTGCTGCATGTCGGACGGCGGCGACCCGCCCATCATCGTCGGCGGTGTGGTGGTCGTGGTCGACACGTTGTTGTAGTCGGGCGACAGGTGTTCGCCGGACAGCGTGTTCTGCTGCGGCTGAAAGTAGCCGGGCCACTCGACCGCCGGCGGAGGCGGTGGCGGCGGTTGCGGCGGCCTGTCGTAACCGGGAGGCACGACGACGCCGTGCTGCAAGAACCCTTTGGTCGTGTCCTGTTGCTGCTGCTGTTGCTGCTGCTGCTGCTGTTGTTGCTGTTGCTGCGACATGACCTGTTGCGAGTCCAGGTCCAGTATTTCGGTCTCGACTTTGGGCGACACCTGCTGTTCCTTGGCCGCGCACATGCCGCACAGCTTCTTGCCGAAGTGGTGGCCACTGCCGATCACCGACAGCTCGACGTAGCACCGGTCGCACCGTTCGGCGGGCATGGCGTGCGTGACGCCGGCCGCGTCGTAATAGAAGCCCCCCAACCGTTCGGGGAACATGGTGTTCTTGTACGACGGTATGGTGCTGACGGGTGGTATGGCGCCGGGGAGCTGGAACGAGTGCGGTCCCGTCGCCATCGAGTGGTACAACGGGAACTCGGACGCGTTGCTTATCTGCATCTCCATGACTACGTGCGCTGAAAACGAGAAAAAAAACACACGAAAACGCGTTAGTTATATGATTGTTTGCACACAGCAAATGTTATCGGACATGCGGTGGGTCGGTGGGTGGGTGGGTGACGGAGAGGCGTTATCACGGTGCGAGATTTTGTATACGCGATCGTAAGGGAAATATCTACACTTGGACGGTTTTAAGCAATGTGATAAACTCGCGATCGGCAAAGTATAAATACGGGCAAAGGCATATTACACCCCCGTCGGACACGTCCCTTTGAACGCGCGACGACATTATTATGATGCCGACTGAGCATAAAATATAAATAATAATACACATTTATATGTACATAAACGATATAATATTATATACACGGAGTCGCGACCCCTCGTCGGGCGCCGCCCACCCGCTGTGACAAGTGTACACGACCTGTGTAATTTACGTACGTACACAACACACGCACACACCCACACACACGAGGCCAATTAATCGGCCTCCCCACCCACCCCACGACACCCGCCGCGAGTGCGTATCACCTGTGCGTGTGTGTGTGTGTGTGTGGTGACATGTGTAACGTTCGCGACGACAATCGCGGTGCGAAACGACCGAAATACAAATTACAAAATATAATAAATATCGTAAATATCACGTCAGATCTCGAATTTTTTAATATCTATAGGTTAGAAAATTGGAAAACATAATATATTATTTAATTTTACAACGGACTGTCGTCGTCGTCGTCGTCGTCGACTACCCACCACCGCAGCAATAACACTTTTATATTTATGACGTGTGCACGACGACGTTTCGGTCGAGTTACGGACGTGTGTTTTGTACTTACGCCGTTTACGACGGAAATGCCACACTAAACGGCGGCGCGAGGTGTATGTCAAGGTCGTCGGGGTCGGGCGATAAAAACTTCGAAACACTCTCGCCGACGACGACGACGGTGCGCCCGCGATGTATTACACCCTCCCCCCCCCAAGTCGCTAATATTATTATTATTATTACGTGGACGTTTGTTGTGCCGCCGATAACGCCGCCGTAAACGAGTTAGACTTTTGATCGCTTTTTTTTTTGGCTTTTCTATTCGCGACGGCCTTTACGCGTAAAAATATCGATTTAAATCGCGTCATAATGACCACCGGCCGAGACGTCACGACGGAATATTTATAATATTATAATGACCCGACTCCATATCGTTGAATTACGATGCCCTACGCCATTTTGTCACTCGAGCAGACGTGTTTACAACGAGTTCTAATCGTTTCGTTCGGCAACGGGCTCGTTTGATATGATATGTGAAATGTTGTTATCATATTATTGCATAATATTATTATCATCACATTGCCCAAGTCGTAAATGGCTGCCACAAGAAGTCCGGTATCCAGTCATTATATTATTATACGTCTGGGCATAATATTATTAACGTCTTACACATCATCGTTATATCGTACACGATGGCCGCGGGGGGGGGGGTTTATATCTCGTACGCGTCGTGTAAAAAATAACGATTTTTAATTACGTTTTTATGGTATTTCTGGTGTGTGTGTGTGCACGCGGTTATTACGATAATTATATTATTATATTTTATGAAAAAAAAAAAAAAACATAAACCATACATCGGTGTGACTGCTGCGGTGCGCGACGAGGAATGACTCACGATAATCGACATACCTGTAATAACAGTCATCATAATAATAATATATAATATTATTATGAGTAACTTTTTTTGTTCCCTCTCTCTGTCTCTCTGTCTCTCTCTCTCTCTCTGGATATCGACGTTTTAAACAATAATTTTATATTACCTACGTTTTCCGAACCGATCGACATCGTCATCGAACCGAGCGAGCGCACAGGTATTACAAGAGTTGATATTTTTACAAAATCGACGTAAACAACGTCGTCGTCGTCGTAATAACAACGACAACAACAATACAAAACGGTCTGTACGTACCGGGTAGCAGGTAATCCATAGCCGAAAAACGGCGTGGAGAAGAGGATTTGAAAACCCGCGTGTCCGTCGTGGGTAGGTTGACAATAATATTTTTTTTAAAAAACCGGTAATAATATTCGAAAAAACGTAAATTTACAGAGCGGAAAATCGGTCAAGTGTGTGTACTCACCTAAACGATTGGCCACCCATTACGCCTGCGCGAAGAAATTCGAAAAACGAAAAAAAAAAACCGTTTGGACAAATTATTAAAATATCGTAATATCGATTTGACAAAATAATATTATCAATTATATTATCGTCGTCGGACGACTCGTTGCGATCGACTACAACAGCCGAGCCGTATTAACGTGTAATCCACACGCGGAAAAATAACAATATTATTATTATATTCGTGACCGCTAAAATGCCAACGAATAACGATACGATAATAATACGCTTGTTATCGATGTGTGTGTCGCTCGCCGATAGCGCTTTATTGCTTTATTATCGTCGTGTACGTGTAGGGAAATTTAATACGCGTCCGATGTATTTTCGTCCCGCGAAATATAATATAACGTCGTTATTATTATTAATTATACAAACTCGAATAAAATAATATCGTAAAACGTCACCGCGGTTTATACTACATTATTACAGGGGACGATTAATAGAGTAATAACAATTGTTGTTGTTGTTGTTGTTGTTCGCGAGTTACCTATCCTGCGAATAGAGGCAGTCGGCCTTTGGGCTAAACGGCTGGGTATGGGGAGGGGGGACACGGGGGCTTGGCCCCGACGAAACGATATTTTCGAGTCGGATTTCTTACAAACCGTTTTATTTCTAAACGCGTTTTTATACGAAATCAATAGTGATCACCTAGTGATATTTTACGTCAAACTTAAATCTCAGTACGCTATAATACTATCTACTAAGTGGGTGCTAATAAAACTATTTGGACGAGGCTAACCGACAGTAGGAGCAAATCGGAGAGGCTAGCCTCCTATAGTGATAACATTTTCAAAAAAAAAAAAAAATGGAAATACCATCTCTAAGTAGTTACTGTGTAACAATCATACTTAATGAGTATAAAATAATACATTAATGTCGGTTTGCATGAACACTAAACATTTGTTGAATAAATAGACAGAGAGCTAATGGTCCCTTAAACGTGACTTAGTAGCCGATTATTGGTCCGTTAAATTTTATTGAACCATTAAAAATTAATCAATTTTTCATGCAAACCGGCATAAATAATACTAATATTTTACCTATTATATATTTTGTGATATCTAAACAATAATTATAGCGGGGAAGACGTATCAATGCAGAGTTAAAAATGTTCGTATTGGAGATATTTGTTGCAGTGGAGTGAAGACAATATCCGATGTCCATAATATCATAATAATCTAAACAATATTTAAGCCCCCGAACCCAAATGTTGGCCAGGATCTTCGCCTAGGGCATCGACGATAGGAAGACAATTTGATATCTTTCTATCGTCGATGCCCCGGGCTTACATATAAAAAAGAAACAGTTACATACTATATTATATACCTATTACTATCAAATTAAATTATTATAAACGAATCGGCGGCGGCGGCGGTCTCGGAAGAAATTACTACGAAAGGAACAAAATAATAATATGTAGGCGAATCGGAGGAAAAAATATCAAAAATTACAACGCCGACGAGCTTTCGGACTTGAAAAACTATTAAAATAAATTGTACCTAACGGTAGGTACTTGAAATCAAAAATGACACCTCATAACTGATGATAATAAAAATACGTACGACTCGTAAGCGGAATAATATTATGAAATAACGTAAAAATGTTATACTCACGTTATGTTTAGCTTCTCCTTCGGCGTGCGAGCACATGAGAATCAGCTGAGCGTACTGTTTTGTTGTCGCTAGAGCAGTCCCGTAGCGGCGACGGCGGCGGTGTGGTGGTGGTGTAGGTTGTTGTAGTAGTATTACTGGTGGCGGTGTTGTTGTAGTAACGACACTCGTCGTAGCGGTGGCGGTGATGCCGCGCGCGAACGGTCATCATCGGCGTGACGCCGGCGTGTCGCCGGGTGGCCGCCGCCGGCCGGGTAAAACACGTTTGGCGGGCGAATACATCGAGTAAAAAATTGTCCACAAAAATAACAAATTCAAAGCGTCCACGGGTGTGGGTAGGTGTCGGAAGCGTTTTTTTTTTTTTTAAATAAATACCGTCACCAGTCGGCGGTAACGACTGTTGTAAAAAAAAAACTGATTTCGTCTCTCGTGTCTTCGGCGAACAGATTAACAAAAAAAAAAAAAAAAGAACCAAAATACGGAACACGACTCGAAACAAAAAAAAAATTTTTTTAAAAAAAAAACCGAAGAAATCGCGACGTGTATCTCGGCGGTGTGTGGCGCGCGTTCGTCGTCCGTGCGAGCCGGAGCGCGCGATATTGTGATGTGTACTCGACGACACGGGGCAGCCGGTGACGGAGGTACGAACGGGGCGAAATATCGCGTGTGTATGCCGACGGTCGTGCGCGCGTGTGTGTGTGTACACTACACGATGCGATGTCGCTCGGTGGCGGTGTTGGTGTGGTGGGGTGGCGGAGTCGGTTGTGTTGGTGGGGGGTGATGGTGGGGGTGGTGGTGTGAGAGCGCGCGGTGTGTGCGTGTGCGTGTGTATGTGTACGACGACTACGGCGGCGGCGGCGGCGACGACGACGACGACGATGACGACGACGACGACGACGACGGCAGCGACGACGACGACGATGGTGTCGGTGGTAAAAGTGGTAGCGGCGGGGGTGGTGGTGGTGGTGGCAGTGGCGGTGGTGGTGCGCTCACCGCCGATCGACAGGGTGCTGCGTGGTGTGCCTCGGGGGGAAACATGAAACGAGTGCCGACAGAGTGACCGAGAAGACTGAAATTTTCGAATGCCGCCTCCGCGTAGGTCCGCGGGCGCGAGCGTGGCGTGGAGCGGCGGCCGGCCGGCCGACGACGACCGACCGGTGGCCACGGTCAGGGCGGAACACGGTAGGGGGGTTTGATCGTGGCCGAGCGGCGGGGCGGCACGGCGGTGCGGGTGGGGGCGGCGAACGTCCGCCCGCCCGATGACCAACGCACCGCCGCCCCCTATAGGTACGCGCGGGGGAGGCTAGGGGCGGCGGCGGCACGACCCTCTGACGGCGGCCGGACGTACTACCCGCGCTCCGGCCGAGGCGAATTCCCGTGCACTCGGTCGCTCCGTCTCGCTCTCACGCACGTCGTTACGACGCGTAAATACACACACACACACAATACGTACGATATACGCATAATATATATATTAGAACGGAGGGGAGAAGTGTGTGAGTGTGTGTGTGCGCGCGCACGTACGTCGGGCCGTTGGTGTGCGTACGTGTGTGAGTGTATGTGTGTGTGCATATCTGAGAACCCCACACAAACACTCAGGCGCGGGTATATAGCGTCCGAAAATGCGAATAGCTTCCGAGAATAATATTCATCCCCCCAGCCCGCCGCCGTCACCGACCGCGCACACCCCCGTCCGCGCACCACCCGCTCAAAGCCTTTATGTATATAGTTCATATACTTTATATTATATATGTGGCCGAGTATGTATATGTATGTATATTATGTATATATATATATAAATGTATATATGTATAATATATCGTTTCTACGCGAGCTGACCGCCACCGCCTTCGCCGCCTTTGCATCCTCCGCCTCCACCGCCTTCGACGGCGACGGCGGCGACCGTGCGTGGTCTCTTGCGCGACAACGCCGCAATATACGCGCGCGCATAATATAATGTATTCCGTGTATTAATTCGGTTCAATCAATGGCCAGCCGCCGCCGTCGCCTCGGCAGCACAGGCGCGGGTGTGCGTGCGTGTGTGTGTGTGTGTGTCCGTCCGTCCGTCGCTTAATATAATAATATTACGCGGACGGCCACCCTTCCCCTCCCCCGACCTCCCTCTTGGCGGACGCCTCGCAACCCCTAAAGTCCGAGCGGCGCGGCGGAGGAGGCGGTATTTTTTTTTATTTTTTATATTTTTTTTTTTTAAATCTCTGTATCGATCGCGTATATTATAATGTAGTGTGTACGACGGCGGCGGCGGCGGCGGCGGCGGCGGCAGCGACGTATATGCAAAACGGACACGGACCGACCGGACTACCACCACGACGACGACGACGACGAAGGCGACACCCTCTGGTCGAGTCTTCGGAAACAAAATATTATAATAAATATTTCGATCGTTTCGTCGCGTGCGAAACGCGTATCGTAAATTCGTAACACTGTGTAGCTATTGTTTATCGTTATTTATTAGTGTATAATGGTATTTTGTGTGTAGCAATCGTCCGCGAAGACTGGCCGGGCGAAGAGTATAAAAGTTTTGCGGTTCGCACTCCAAGAAACTTCTCGCGAGTTCCATAATATCATACCTACACCTCGAGTGCGTTTCGAACCTCAGTTTTTGTCAAATAGGTTTAAATGTGTGTGTATATAAGTATTTAGTACATATATATATATATAACCGTCTGACTACGAATCCGGAAACGATCTTTTCGCCGGCATGCCACTCACGCTGTATATACGCGGGTGTTTCGACGATATATTATTATAATGGTCTTGGAATTCGAGTGACGAGAAGAAAAAATGCCCCACATCTCCTCATTGACCGTCGTTATATACCCAATAATATAATAGTATATATAATATAACTACGTCACGGACGGTCGAACACGTGTGTGTACTCAGCAAGTTATTATAACATAATATACGCACTTTGGGCGGATGGAGGCGTACCTATATATATATATGGTTGCGATACACCAGAGTGGTGGTTATACGTGGAATCGTCCCGTGGCGTGTGTCAGTGGACGTTTCGTCGGAGGTGTTTAAAAAAAAAAATTAACGAAAAATGCGAGTACACTATAACATATTGTGGACTTTGATCCGACCGAGCTCTTGAACATGACATATAATGATATTGTTTTATCGCGACAAGCGTTTTTATAATATAATTTCTAGTACGTGGTGGGTCAAAATAATAATTTTCAACTTGCAGGTATCCACTGCATGTCATTAATATTGTTTGAAGATCGTATTTGATCAATCCCCGACTTCGTTTTACTCGCACACGGACGATGAGTATATACACACTAAAAGTATATGCGGACTAAAAATTTGAAAAATATGATCGCATACTATATTATATTTTTATTTTAGGTTTTATTGTAACGATTGATTGAATTGGGATAGGGTTCGGCGTAGTCCGCGGAAAAGTTAGTAAACACGATTAACACTCGGTATGCTCTGCAGGGTCGGAATCTCGAAATAGTGGTTTATCGGTAACTGGTGTAAACCGGACAGGTAGATTATCCGTAAAAGTCTCAGTTTCCGGTAATTGGCATTTGGCGGCAATAATAGTCGCATCTCGTATTGTTTTTTGTAAGACATATTTGAAGAAGTTCGCAGTTTGTTAATATTTGCACAGGGATAGAGGTAACTTTTATTCTCATTATTGGTATTATAATAATATAATCAAGGCAGGGCGTTAACTCACTAAATTTCTTTTTTAATTAACCTTGAAATTAACGTGTTAATTTTTCATTTCAATAAGTAAGTATTAAGTTAATTTATTTTGTTTTTAATTTTATCGTATTTCACTATTTCAGTCTATTTCGTTTTCATGTCAAAAAATATTTACCTTGAATTGTTTAAAGTAAATAATGTATAATATCATTCGAATCTACCTAATATGGATATACTGTATAAAGTATTACCACTATAGTCTATAATTTATTTAGTTTTGGGTTGGTAAAAATTAAGTAGTCTAGTGTTGCATTAACAAATTAACTTTTTTTTAACTTAATAAAAAGTTGACAAAAAGTGTGTATTAACTTTTAACTTAACCGAGTTAACCTATAGTTAAATTAACTTTTAACTTTTTGTTATTGGTGCATATTAACTTAACCGAGTTAAAAAAAATCATTAACTTGCCCAGCCTTGAATATAATACATTTATACAATACATATCTCTCGATTTGAATAACATTATAACACAATTAATACACCTATATAATTATTATACGAGTCGCGATAAATACATTTAAACAAAATATTATTGTACACACATTTTCACGCTGCCTTTTTCCAGCTTGAGGCGTTTTTCTCGAGATGAGTGTCGTATATAGTATTAAAACAGTTAATATTTCCGCAAAATTTCAGATAATATATAGCTATAGTATACGTGTACAAAGCGGAAGCAGCGGTGCCGTCAAAACAAAAAGTTGTAAGGATGTTTACTTTGATAAAAATCAAAAGGGAAAAAAAAGAATATGATTGCGAAGTCGTTTTATAATATGTATACATATACTAATACACTTATTTACCCCTCACCGACCTACCATACCGCCGCCAATAATATAATCGTCTAAATTATGACGAAGACACACGACGGTGACTCGAGCTTAAATGTTTACGATTATTTTATTATTGTCATAATATTATTATTATTATTATATAATATATACATCACGAGACGTATTAGACATAAATCTCGTTTAACGCTTAAACGGCTTTCTTTATAATCTTTTGCCTTGCAGAGGTACCTGTAAACGCTTACACACGATTTAGGTATAATACGCATATTATATATTGTTATACATAATGCACATGAATAGGTACAGGTGGTAAAACACGTATCGACGACACGTTTAATTGCCCGAATAATCGTATAATAATAAACGTCATCATAATTATGATTTTCGTATTATTATACACCCGTAATAATTATTTTAAAATATTTTGCGATATCGTAATTGTGATATGTAGGTAACGTCTGAATTAGGAAAAAATTAAGAGGGGGGGGGGTGCAAAAAATGTGGATATATCTGAATGTCTAATTTGTCCAGGACGGTGGATATGATATAATTGTTGTAATTCGAAATAACAATTATCCCCGAGATTCTAATAGGTAGTCAATGATATAATAAATACATAAACATAAATAAAGATATAATGCTCACGTATATATATATATATATATGGATACTGCCAACAGGAACAACACTTCACACGAGACAGCCTTCTCCTGGACACTCGGCACTCAGGTCCAAGACATGGGTTACATAATAATAATAATAATAGTTGGAAGGGGTAATTTTTTTTTAAAAAGAAGAAGAACTCCGTCCTCCTCCTACAGTGAACGCGCCCCCTCGGTCCGAGCACCGAAATATTATAGTGCGATAAGTATACTTATTATTACTTAAGGACGACTCACCTATCGATAATAATTTGCACTATATACATATTATAATATTATATAAATTCTGCACGGTCATACGAATATGTGTTAAAGGGCCTGCGCGAGACCTGTTTTTATGCTCAAAAACATGCTCTCAAGCCTAGTAGATTGGTCCGATTTCCATATTTTTTTTTTTTGTTAGATAGAGGAAGACTTATTGCAGGGCGCATTGGACTTGGATTTTCAAAATTATTTTTCTGCATTACAAGTTTGAATTTAATCCGTTTTTACAACTTTTTAGTTTTAATATTATTTTTTGTTTTTAATCAAAAATCGAAGTCCAATGCGCCCTGTAAAAATATTTCTCTATCTAACAAAAAACAATTACTTAAATCGGACCAATCTTCGAGGTGTGAGAGTTTTTCCTATGTAAAGTATGTTTTGATCGATATAATATACACCCTATCGACCCCCCCCCCCCATAAACAAGTATCGGGTAGTAGATTAGTGGAAAAGTATATTATAATTGAGGTGGCAACTAAAATATAAAATTTGATTTTCAAATTTTATAGATTTGCGGAGAATTTTAAAAATTCCAACCAGGGCCCTCGAGCTGGTCACCGCGTTTGTCCTCCAACTAGGGTCCTCGTCGGATAAATACGTTTTAATTTCGGGGGGGGAGGAGGCGCGTAGAAAATTCCGTTCTATACTCTGCACTTTTGCAAGTATATGGACCGTCGAAATTTTAAGTAATGCCCATCGGCGTCGGTGGCAGAGCAGAGGAGCGCGTCGTATAACCTACCTATATATATCTATATATATATATACATATACGACGACGAGAACCGTTCGTAAATCGATAGCGGCCATACGCATAATATAATTCTGCGGCCGCCCTTCTCTTCCTCCTCCTCCTCCTCCTCTTAGCTATACGCCGACGATGGACGATGGACGGCGTCGGCGGCGGCACGAGTTTGATATTTTTTTTTCTCGCCCCTTCTCTCTCCGAGAGATAACAGCGCAATGCATATAACAATATTATTACAATATTATTACGACCGACAGCCGCGACGGATCAGCTATATAGACGTCCGAAATTGGAGGGAAAACTTTTTTTCCGGAAAAAAATACCATATAGATAAGATTATTGGTGATAACAATAATAATATGTTAACGACTGCATATTGTTTATTAAATTTATAGAACTCGGTAGGAAAAAACCAGCGCCCGAGAAATATTACCCGCCGACAAAAATTTAAAAATCGCAACAAAATATTATAATGAGATCTTTCCATTAAACGTTTATATAAGAACGTTATACGCCTTTAAGATTCATATTAATTGTGTTCTCATATTATATTTTTCAGTCTCGTCGTTGCCCAAGTCGGATGTTGTTTTCAAACCAGTGTCGAAATGTCCACATTTTTTTTTATCAATGGTTGAGTGATAAAAATGCAATTTATTGAAAGGTGCAGTATCGTATATCCGTTCAATAAATGCCGTGTAACTGTATACCATATACCTATACGATATGTAAATAGGTATATACCCAATACAATGTAACAATGCGATGACATTATATAGTACAATGCGAGTGCAATACAATTATTATACGGCACTGCTGGCATGGACTTATTTCCGTGTAATTTTTTTTGCCGCTGGCTATTTTTTTGGTTCATTTATTTTCCGTTAGATTTTTTTCTCGGGTTTTTTTTCAACTCTACCGCTTTTATATACATATACATTGTATATAATATAGATCGCCGTTGTCCGACGACTGCAGGCCGATCGACCGATATTTCTCAATATCCCGCCGTCGTCGTCGCAAAGGCTGACAAAGTTTGTGTTTAATATGACATTATTATACCGATACCGGTGTTGTAGTTGTATTAATATATTAAATTATAGGTGGCAGGTGCCACGTGTTGTGCGTTTTCGATCGGGGCCGGTAGTACATATTATATAAACGCTTGCCTGGACCGAGCAGGGGATGACCGTAATATATTAGAATATGATATTATACAACAATAATTACCCATTTATTAGCCCCGTAGGTTTTTTGATTTTTTCGAAATTTCTTTTTTTCACCACTGCTCACACCGGCGGCGGGCAAGCGAGTAAGACGAATTATAATGTTATTAAAAACTTGTAAGTATATATAATGGGTCTTATTTCTGTGGATTATTTTCTTGCTATATAATTTTACCGGGGTGTGTTCAATTTATTTCCGGATTTCTTTTTCGCGGTCATTTTCTGTCTATCATATTATTCTATGTATAAAAACGTCACGGGAACGCCGTTGTCCGGCAGCCGATGACTGCTGACGGATCGAGTGATATTTATTCTCAATATAACGTCTCAAAGGCCGACCAAGTTTATATTATGTATAACATTATTATACATCGATACGTGTACGTGTTGTGATATAATATGTAATATTATAGATAGCAGGTGCCGTGTTGTGAGTTTTCTTTCGGGGCTGGCCGGTCTTAAAACGCTCTAGTGGACCGAGGGGATGAACATATTAATATTATATAACAATCATTACTAATTTATGTGTTTTTAAATTTCGTAAATTTTTTTTCACCACTATTCTGGTGGCCCGTTGGACGAGTAATATTACATAATATACACATTAAAAACGTGTACGTATGGGTCTTATTTCTGTGGATTTTTTTTCCGTTGGAAATTTTACTGGGCTAGCTGTATTCAATTTTTTTTCAGGGTTTCTTTTTTGTGGTCATTTTTCCGTCTACCACATTCTATAGATAACTGATAAACGTCACCTGGACGCCGCCGTTGTTTGGCAGCTGACTGCAGACGGATCGAGCGACTTTTCTCAATACTCCATCGGCCCGTTGTCTCAAAGGACGACAAAGTTTGTGCTTAATATTATATGTATAGCATTATTATATATCGATAAGGGTACGTATTGTAATAATATAATTATTATAGATAGCAGGTGCCGTGTTGTGAGTTTTCTTTCGGGGCTGGTCGTTCTTAAAACGCTGGCGAGGGGATGAACATAATATTACATATTATTATACTACTAAATACTAATTAGCCATAGGTTTTCATTTTTTGGTAATATTTTTTTTCACCATTTTACTCACCACCGGTGTGCAAGCTAGTAGGACGAATTATAAAATTATGTACATATATACCAAAACGTGTACTTATAGGTCTTATTTCTGAGGGATTTTTATCTGAGTTTCTTTTTCTTGGTCATTTTTCCGTCTACCGCATTCTATGTATAAACGTATCCGGAACGCCGTTGACTGCAGACGGATCGAGCGATTTTTCTCAATATAAAGTCCGCCCGTCGTCTCTGCAAAGGCCGACAAAGCTTGTGCTTGTTATTGTTATACATCGATACGGGTGCAGTTGTAATATAATACTATAGATAGCAGGTGCCTTAGCATTTTGTGAGTTTATTTCGGGGTTGGTCGGTCTTAAAACGCTCGCGCGGACCTAGGGGATGAACATACTATTACATATATTATTATATTACTAATTAGCCATCGGTTTTTATTCTTACGTAATTTTTTTTTTTTACCCCTACACCAACCGGCGGGCAAGCGAGCGTTGCAGGACAAATAATATATTATATACATATTAAATACGTACACGCTCTATATTATGATAATATAATATTATATAATGTATATGAGCTATTCTCATGTATAATTTAATTTAGACTCGGGCGCACCACCTCCACCCGCTGCCCACCACCGCCTCCTTTCTCCTCCTTCGAAACCACCCGCCGCATATATACATACCATGTACATAATATTATGCACCCGAGCGGGGGAGATTCGGCCAAAACTCGGCGTTTCGCCAGTGTTCTTATTATGATAATAATAACGATGACGATGACGACGACGATGATGATGATAATAATAATAATAATATAATAACAGCGCGTCTTTGTTGGGACCGACTCGATATAATAATAATATAATAATAATGGTATTACGACGAGTGGCGTAGCCCGTAGGTATACATATTATTATTATAATATAATATCTGCAACAGTCGTGTAGGTATATAAATTTCCGTTTCCGAATCGACCCGAATCGTTGTCCGCGCGAAATCGTATACACACGACTACACGACGCATTCGACTCGAAATAACGTCGTAACAATATAATATAATATTATAATAATAATAAATTATCGTACGGACGCATTACCTATCTCTGGGTACAATAATAATAATAATACTCGAGGCGGTGGCTGGACGTCTGTTAAAAGTGAATTTTGGAAATACGGGACGGGAAAAAAACTCGTCCGTTATCAGTGGATGGTCGTCGATGAATCATATATCAATATATAGGTCAGGCGGAGGAGCTGGTATACACCACGTCGAACCTACACCTACCTATATACGATAATCGGGGCTGTGAATTTGATGCACTAAAAAACCTTAATAAATGTCAAAAAAATGCAATAAAACGTGCACTTAAAATGCAATATAAAATGCCAACAATTATTAGAGTATGAAATTAAAATGGTTTTAATTTAATGTTTATATTTATATTGATATTATATAGAGGATATTATTATACATTAGTACATTACATTTTACATGCATAAAAATGTGTTTATTTAATAAAAATAAATACAAATATTTATTGAATATGAAATTTGGATAACGCTATTCATCTGAAATATTTTTTTTTATTTTTTTTTATATATTTATTTTGTTAAAATAATAAAACAAACTTAATAATATATTTATTCGTGGGTACCTTATTCATCTTTAGTCTTCACTATTGCTTCGGACAAAAAAACAAAAAATGTTATTCAAACATGTAAGTTGACGGAATTTGATTAAAAATACCGGAAAATGAACTAAAAAAGAAAAATATGACGTAAAAATGCAAATTGCAATACAATGCAAAATAAAAGTTTCATAAATGGATTCGTATAGTTATACATAATTCAAATTATATTTACTTACAAATAGCTACGTTTCACAATCTCCAAAAAAAAAAAATGCACTTTCCTATGATTTCACAACGTTAATAATCATCGATCGATATCGTCGTGTTGAGTTAAAGTCGTAAAATATATAATATTATAATACATGGATCGTATTGTATGATATTAAAAATATTATTACACATATTGCGAGCCGGTACGTGAGTACCCTGGCCGTCTGCAGTTGCCTCGTTTTAACGACATTTTATAATAATAATATAATTAATACCAATAATAATATTTTAATCTCTCGGGCCGTCGAAAGTTTTTGAGCGAGCGTGCACGAATTCGTAAATTACTGTTTTCCGATCGAGGAGGGCAACTGTTATATTATATAATATTATTATACGGTCGGTCAATCGAGCGGAGGCGGACGTGGGGCTACTGAAAAATGTATCGCGACGTTTTTTTCGAAAATTTTGTCGAAATAAAAAAAAAAGGTCTACACAAAACGTATACACACATATTATACCTACGTATATATAATTATATATATTATGCGTACTGTATACCCATACCCCGGTTGATGGTCATCGCGAGCGTGTAAAATAATATGCGCTCGGCGTGAAGCCCTCGCTATACCGACTGATCTGGCGATTTTTAACCTTTTTTTGTGAGTTGTTTAAAAAATAAAACTGTTAATTGTTCGAAAGTGCATTATAATATACGCATTCCGTCGTATACGAATTGTGTGTGTAACGATGTCAACAATATTATTATTACTATATAATATAATACACGAAACACACGTGAAAGGTCTTTCTGCCGAGCTCATGCCAACTGCGGCAGTATTATTATATCATAATATAATGTGTACTATAATATTATGGACGTCATATTCAATTTCCGTGGGCGTTTTAATGACGATATCATCACCACCACTTCATAATCGGCCGATTACGTGTACAACAATATTATATATATATTGGTATATTGAACAGGTAAAACATGTGTAAGCAGTAATGATGCGTATACATCCGTTTTATAGTGTCATCATAATATTTTATGTGATAATTAATGTTTTAAATCATACCATATTGTGTGTGGTTTCTTATTGGGGACATCGTTTGAAAATTATTATGGTTCGCGGTTGACTATTGTGAATGTGAAGTACAAAATAAAACTTCTAATTACGATAATCTTATGAAAAAATAACGGTTTTTAATTATTAAATTCGAAAACTTTTACAATTAAAATAAGTTTGAACCTAATAACAAATACAATAACTTTATTAATTGGAAATATTTCAGTGGATTTTTTTCCTTTAAAATAAAATTTGACTATTATAATAATATCTCAACTTTTATAATTTGTGAATTTCTGCGAATAATAATGATATATTTTTATACAGCGTTCGAGATTCTTGTAGTTACATAATAAATTGCACTTTGAATAAATGCACAGTTTGAATATATATATAATAACAATGCATGCAGATCATTAAAAAGTATCTTCAAAATAACGTGAAATGAAAATGGTCGACGGGATCGTAAAAATACACACACATACACGATGAGGCACAGAAAACACTAAGGTAGTTAGATTTAATTATTAGGTTCTAAAATCAGTTATAGTTAGACAAGGCTTGTAGTATACATCATGATTTAACCAATGTATTTTAATTATAATATTTTAATGTATATAGTAAACCTTCCGTAGTCTCATGGGCAACAAAAAAAATTTCGTATTATGGATAAATTCGTTGAATAGGATTAATTAAATTTGATTCTAATTATTTGGTTTGGTTCTCAAAAATTGAACAGAAAATTTCGTTAAATTGAGTTCGTTATAATATGGTAGTTTCGCTGTATATTGTGATGTATGAATAGTTCTTATATTATTTAATGGTCGTCGTCGCCGCAGTGATTTCAACACCATTATAATATATCATATTTATTTTCACTACATTATTATTATATTTATATTTCATATTATTTCACGTTTTTTTTTCGTATTAGCCTCAACATCTGGTCCACTTGCTCACACTTGGTGTACCTACACTTAAATTTCAACAAATTATATAAATTTAGTCCACCATGCGTATCAGTAATTATTGCTTATTTCATCTGGTCCCAATCATACCTAAATATACAGAGCCATATGCTCACCCCCGTCCTTTAATGATGCATTTATTCAAATATTCTGATTATCCCGAATTTCCTCTTAAAGACCATATTATTTTCCAAACTTAGATTTTTACACCAGTTAAAGAGAATCCTGTGGGGATTTATCAAATAATTTTTTGAAAATGTTGATGTGTCTAAATCGAAATTCAAACAAGTCGTTTTTGCGACTTGTTAAACCTTATGGAAATCACAATAGCCATTTTACGTATAATATTTAATCAATAGTATACTTATTACTCTTATGCTCAGACAATTTTTACAAATTATGAAATTTTAATACAATTAGCCATTATTTAGGTATATTTTATATAATTTTATATATGAAAATCGCTCTTACACGAGTTTACGTGCAATGCTCTCCAAAACTACTCAACCGATTTTAATAAGATTATGTTCAATATGTGTGTGATTTGGTCCAATTTAAAATATAGGACAGTTGTTATCTCGTTAAGTTGCCATTAGTTTTTTTTTTTATTGAAAATTAAAGAAAGGATTTTGAAATTTACGATCGAAATTTTTGTTTATAAATGGTTGTTATTGGTATTACCTTTACAGTATTATTATAATTCATTGTTTAAAAATATTTAATGCAATAATTATTGATATAAAAATATTTTAAAATTAATTCCTGAAAGTATATAGATTTGGCATTATTAACGGGACGCGAAGTGCACTGAGTCAGCTAGTGTATTATAAATTTAGATTTATTTTAAAACCATCATAGCTCACATAATATTTTCTAAACATGTTATTATTATATCTTTATAGTATAGGTATATATAAAAAGTTTAATGACTAAAAACTACTTGTTCGAATTTCGATTAGAATACATTAACGTTTTCCAAATAAAAAAAAAAACAGTTGCTTGACAGATTACCTACATAAAAAATTCAAAAAATCGGATTTTGAACGAATGCATTTTTAACGCAAAAAATACCCTGTGCAGTGGCTATTTATTTATTAGTTCGTTAAGTCTTTCCTCCTTCTGATTTCTGCATTCTGTTTGAAAGTTATAATATTATTGTGCTTGACGTTTATTAAATTTATTTACACTCCACAATGTAATTGCCACATACAATATGGAATAGGTTCCTATTTATTCATTCATCCAGATGACCTAACGGGCCCTGCAGTTTATTTATTTCAATACGACATCACGTATCATAGGAATCTGTATAAAATCAAATCGATATATTATTATTTTTTTTTTTTATTACCTCGGTGTAAATATATAATATTTTAACGTATAATTTAGGTAACGTCTAAATAAATTCGAAATATCTTTAATAGTATTATCATTTATCACCGACTGCGTATATAATAATGTTGTATACGTTTTTTTCCCCCTGTCAAGCAAAACTCACCGTCCATGGTTTCCTAGAAATTCGAACCTACCGATATATTATTTGTAAAAGACATTTATATTATAATACAATAATATGGTGTACTCTGTAACTCCGGTATATGGTATCGTTTGTTCCTCGGACGACTGGATTTCGTACAGATTCGACGTATATTGTGGCGGGTCACAGTTGGAAGACCACCAGCTGTTAATTATTATTATTATTATTATATATAATGTACGAGATCGGGTCCGGAAGTCTATGTGCGCTCTGTCTCATTTTTCACCCGATCCGACACGGCCATGCTGGGCACTTATGGATTCAAACTATATAATAATATGTTTATGATATATTATAAAGTAATATAGTTCACACTTAACGCGCTCAGTACGGTATATAATATAATATAGTGTCGTCCTGCGGGGTGACTTCGAAGAATCGTGATTTTTATTATTTCTCTTGTTGAATTCGAGATGCGAAACGACTTGCGATTGAAGCTGTATAGACATTATTATTTAACGTCGTCGTATTGTGCAGTTATACGAGCACGCACTATTCAACAAAATTGTATAAGTATAATATCGCACAATGTCCGGAAACAGCCAAAGGCTAACTAAAAATACGCTTTTTCACATCCGGGATGCTTCTTGGGGATTATATACCTGTATTCGATTAAAATACGAATATTATATGTACGTGCACAAAACATGTTATATTAGGTTTATTATTCTTATTGTGTGTTTCTGATAGATTTGCTATTTTGTCGACAAGCCGTATCGATAAATCGTGTTCCGACAATAGACAATCACACTCCACAGCAAGGGTACAACGAAAGTTGGTATATTATGTTTTGATATTATACCTGTGCGTACCTAATAATATTTTTATTTTTAAGCTTGGCACGTAATTTGTATAGGTACCCACGAGGCTACGATTTATATCCTATTGGCCAATTATAATATTCTTAAACGCGCAGTGTGCACACATGGAAATAGTTTAAAAATATTAACACCGACTACCGAGCAAAATGTGTAAGGATGATTTGTATGTAGGGCGTAGGATCATCTAAACTTTACAAGGATGTCAGCGCACCATTTGTTTTTTCTGAGATTTGAGTAATCCGAAAGTCAACCCCTAAATCATCCATAACTATAGATAATATTATCTTTTTTGAGGACTTTACTCATCTGTTTTGTATTTTATTTATTATTTGAAACTACATTCGACTTAACATTTGAATGTATATTAATTTTGTTGAGACAATATTTAGTCAAAATTAAACACAAACAATCAAAAATATTATTCCGTTAAGTTATAAAATATGATTATACTCTAAGGTTACTCAAACGCCTAAAAAAGTTTTTTATGAATGCGTCTTGTCTATATATATGTTGCATATTGGTCAAAGGTAGAAAATAAATAATTCGCTGACATCCGCTTAAATGCTTATCAATTATAAAATTAATTAGTTCAATTTTCAATATTAAAGATACGTTTTTAGACAATTATTCTGCTGAAACTCGTGAAATCAAAAATATAGGTTAGGATTTAAGAATTAAGAGTTTATATTTTTATAAATAGTTAACAGATAAACCAACAAAATACATAAAATTAAGAAAAATAATAAGGGCAGTATGAAATATTAGAATTTTATAATATGCAACAGCTTATAGGCTAAAAAGTATACTTATATAACTTGCTTTTTTTTAAAAAAAGTTAATACTTTTTGAAATGTTTAATGTTTGTATAGTTTTATACACTATATTCAAATAACTATCCAGCTGTGTATTATATATGCTGTTATATAATAATAAGTATAAGTAATAATTATTATGTGTATCAAGAATTAAAAGTTTATACCATCAAAGTCCTGTGCAATATTTTAATTGCATTGTATAAAAATAGACATGAAACAATATAAAACATCCTTCTTGATTACTGTACTGCTTTATATAAATAAAATATTAATACAATTATTCCTACATTTTGTTGCAAAAAGTTCTAATCTTGTTGCAATAAATTAATTAAGAATTCTTAAAACTATTAAATAAGATTTGTATGATGTAAAACATTTCAAACTGTATTCAAACGGTACCACCAAAATGTGTATTTAAATCTAAAAGCCAAAATATATAAAACAAAATGTAATTTGCGCCTGCTAAATGCACAATAATGTTAACAATTTTACCATACATTTCGGTTTGGAGTTAATTGACTATTGAGAATAATATCTAACCACGCCATGATAGAAGGTGATTTGGTTCCTATTTAAGCAGAATGGATTTCGTTATTTCACATGACTCGAATCACTCGAGCCTATTGAAGTTAGGAAAAAGGGTCGTTTGAGCGAAAACCAATTGCTTAATTTTGGACGACAATAAAATAATAAATTAATCAGTAAAAAAAAATGTAGTGCAATTTTATATTTAAAATACAATACCAAAAACAGTTATTTATATTATATATATTTATTATAATTCGTCCAAAATTAACATAAATAAATAAAAAAAATTGTTTATGCGCCAAATATTTAATTACAATATCAAAAACAGTCATTCTTATTCATATTATTTATAATAAATTGCTTTCATACAAATTTAGTTGACTCCACATAGAAAAGATAAAATTTGGTAGTACTTATTCGTAATATTCAATTATAATCTATAATATACGATACAATTGATACCATCATCATAGTTGTATTATAAACGCATTATCATTGATTTTATAATTAACATTTAAACCTGAACTAAAACATAATTTTTAAGTAGAATCACCCAAAATATTTAATTGAATTTCAATTAGGTAATATTAAATTATTGATAATTAACATTTTTTAATTTTTCTGTAAATATTTTAATAAATATTTATTGTTTTTGATATTGTGTTTTAATTTTTTAATTCTTACTACTGACATTTTTATTGATTGGTTTATTATGTTTTTAATTTTTTTTTTTTACTTCATATTAAATTGTCCAAACGTCCAAACAGCTACGACAATGTGTCTTAGATTGGATAAAATAGATATATGTGAAATTATTAGTAGCAGGGACAAATATTTATTATTATTTGCACATTTTACACATGGGAAAGTTCATGAATCTATGAACATTGTTGGCGATGGAGTTGTGTAGACTGTAGTGTTGTGCTGTCAGAACTTGCACTGGAAAAGTATTAAATTAATTATACAACTTAATAATTGTATAAAACGTATTTGTTTCAGACACATGGGTATGTACTTTTAATATTTACTTTTACTTTATGTACATTAGAACATTTTAATAACTTTCTTGAACATAATTAAAAAAAATCATAATTGGTGAATGATTTAATGTAATTAATATATTAATAAGTTTCAAAAAAATGTATTAAGATGTAATTAATTATTTTAAAATTTCTCCATTTCGATAAGGTTAAAAACTATAAAAAGAGCGCGAATTAAAATTTGCGTAGTTACAAGATGGCAGCAGTGATTATAAAATAATGTTTTTTTATCTAGTTTTATGAGGTGCAAATCACATTTTATTTTTATTTACTTTTTGTTTGATGTTTTTGGCGCAAATCACATAGGTTCACGCCCCTTTTATGGGTGAAATTGAATAATACAATCAAATGCCAGACAATACCTATACAGATTATCTCGACGTAGGTTGTAAGTTAGTGATTTGTGTTATAATATAATATATTTTTTTATACATTTACTTATACTTGGATCTTTACTGTAGACTGTATAGTTATTAAGATTCAACTTCATTCTAAAATCATTACGACGGAGAAAATATAATCGTTTCGTGACGAATTTTCAGTTGATATATTATTTGTTATATTTATTGTTTCTATACAGTGTAAATTAATTACATTTTAATTTAATTAAAACATAATATTTAATAAATACATTCATTAACAAGACGGCTGTGGTGTATACACAGACATACAGTCTACATTCTACATCCTTATATAAACACACAAACGAGCGAATAACTTTGCAATTTATGGTTTTTAATCAATTTCATAATTTACAAAATTAAAATCAATTATCGCATTGTATGTACACTTAATGTTTTACAATATTATAGTATATTATTTTGTTTACCGTTTTTTTCTTGTTTAAAATCACAAACAAATAAACAAATAAAGCCTCCTAGAATTAATTTTTAATTAACGAACAATCTACGGTATTATTATACTGTACATTTACTCTACAGTAAATACACGTGCTGTGCACCAACGTGAAAATCGATTAATAATTGATGAGAAACGGTCCACACTCCACATCATCATCATAATAATAATAATAATTATAATAATAATGTATTGTAAATACGAAAAACGATTGTAATTAATTACTGTTTTCGACCGATTTACTTTAAAATTCATTATGTAGGTACACTCAATAAGTCGTAAAAAGTGTCCAAACAATGCCCAGTTAGTTTTAAACGTAGTGGTCTTGAATTTTCGTTTTCCACGAAATATATAATAGTGGATTTCACTAGAAAACAGAATTTAAAAAAAAAAAAAAAATGCCAACAACCGTTAACATGGAAATACCACCTACCTACCTACCTACCTTGTATCGTGTACTTTTGTATGCGTGTGTTAAATTGTCTGTAGTTCGTGGAATCAGTCGCCACTACACTGCACGCATTTGATTCAAACCGTAAATAATGATATACCTACCTGGGATTTAAGAAGCCAATGAAAAAAATTCACTGCACAATAGACGGTATATACCCATCACGGTAGTAGGTAGCAACTTGGACGATAATTTATTTATGCGACGGTATGACGATCACTCGCCGACCTGGCACGATATACTGTTTCGTATGAAATAATACGATATAATATTGTACGCGACCCCGTCGACGTTCTATCGAATTTATCAACACGTCGAGCGCCGTGAAATCCAAAATTGGGTCTCACCAAACTTTGTCCTGGCCGCCGTGGATTTTTTTCGTAGGTGTACTAAAATACAGTTTTGTCGATTCAAACAAAATATATCGATTAAAAAAAAACTAATAATTATCATTTTTTCCAAACTTTTAACACCTAGGCACTGAAAGTGGCAACACTGTAGATTTCAAATCGGCCGAAAAAGTACTGATTATTCCCAGAAAGGGCTGAAAATTGTTTCAGTGAGACCGCCATCGCCATGTCTCAAAAACCAACTTATGGTGTTATGTTGAGACTCGGGTCTAGTGACGGTTAGCTATGTTTTGTGAAGAACGCCGTGTTGACGTGTTAAATTTTCACTATTCTAGTCGCATCATTTACCTACTTGGAATTATGAAGCCAACGAAAAAAATTCACCGCACGATTGGACAATATTAAACCCATTACGGTAGGTAGAGCACATAATGACATGGACGATCATTTATTTATTCGACGGTATGACGATCACACACCGACCTCGCACGATATAGTGTTTCGTATGAAATAATACGATATAATATTGTACGCATCCCCGTCGATGTTCTATCGAGTTTATCAACACGTCAAACCCAAAATTGGGTCTCACCAAACTTGGTCCTCGTTTTCCCCGGGTTTTTTTCGTAGGTGTACTAAAATACAGTTTTGTCGATTTAAACAAATATTGATTAAAAAAAACTAATAATTATCATTTTTTCCAAACTTGTAACACCTAGGCACTGAAAGTGGCAACACTGTAGATTTCAAATCGGCCGAGAAAGTACTGATTATTCCCAGAAAGGGCTGAAAATTATTTCAGTAATTCAGTGAGACCGCCATGTCTCAAGAACAAACTTATGGTAATATGTTGAGACTCGGGTTTCATGACGGTTAGCTATGTTTTGTGAAAAACACCGTGTTGACTTGTTAAATTTACACGATTCTGGTCGCATCATTTACCTACGAGGAATTATAAAGCCAACGAAAAAAATTCGCCACACAATTGACAATATTACCCATCACGGTAGGTAGAGCACATAATAACTTGGACGATAATTTATTTATGCGACGGTATGACGATCACACACCGACCTCGCACTATATACTGTTTCGTATGAAATAATACGATATAATATTGTACGCGACCCCGTCGATGTTCTATCGAATTTATCAACACGTTGAGCTCGGCATGTGGACCGAGCACTATTTACTATTTCGTATAAAATAATACGTTATAGTAAACGCGATCCTGTCGATGTTCTATCGAATTTAGTAAAGAGGATGTCGGCGTACTATTTAAATTAGGTTTAAACCGTTTTGAGACAATATTTGGACAAATCGATATGTGTGGTTCCCTCAAAAATATTGTTTTCTATCTCTTTTGTAATGGGTGATTTGCTCTCAGATTACTTAAAAACACAAAAAAAACGATTCCACGCAAATGCGTCTTGTCTATGTGTTGTGCGTGGACCGGTAATCGGAAAAAAAATCCCCCAACGAACAACCCCGGAAAAAAAATCCCCGACCCTTGGAAAAAAAATCCCCAGCTACAATATTACTGACGATCACATGCAAATGGTTGAACAAATATATTTTGGACGTTAATAAAATTAGTATCTATAATTAATATTTAATGACAAATACGTATATTCTATTATATTATATTGTTAAAAAAATTATAAAAATATTTATAATGATCGATACGTCAATTAATAATACAGTTAAAAACATAGTATACAAAAATATTATACAAAATATAGGTACCTATATATTTTATGCAGGTATAATTCTGTAAAAATTGAATTCCCGAAATAAAATATTGCGTTTTCTGTGACATTTTGACGATAAGCGGTTTAGTATGTACCTTTGATAATATATAATATAAGGTAAAGTTAGTTATTTAATTTGAATTACACATAATATATTATCGTAATTTAAAACAAAATATTATTTAAAATATATAATTTTTTTAACAATATAATATACGTATTTGTAATTAAATATTAATTTAAGATACTAGTTAACGTTTAAAAAATATTTGTTCAACCATTTGCATGAGGTTGTGAGTAATATTGTAGTCTGGGGATTTTTTTTCCGGGATTCGCGTGGACCAGAGAGAGAGAGAGCAAATAAATGGTGCGCCGACATCCTCTTAAATTTTACCCGATTCTGGTCGTAATCATTTTACCGGATATACTGTATATAACACTCGTGTCACAAATAATATCGAGTAGGTACCTTCAATATAATAATAATAATAATATTATACACCTACTTTGTGTGTGCAGTTAACCACCGAACAGACACGTTCGCCGGATTAACTCCGAAAGCTACGGCCATTAATATTTATTATTTTCGTTTTCGACAGCAGGGTCGTCGTCGTCGAATTATTGACTTCGGCCGACACACGTTAAACGGAGATTATGGCCAGTACATTGTACACGCGTGGTATACACATATACAAAGGATCAGTCTTTGTGATGGTCGTTCTTAGAAATTCCCGGACACAATTGGTTTCAGAGTTGCGGACACTTGTCAACTGCGGTCACGGTTTATTGGATTCGAATAATTCCGTTTTGTATAGATATTGTAAGATAAACACACAATGTCCACACTAGATCAATTTATTGTGAAATTGTAAAGTGTCGACCGGTCGACTGCCGTGTGTATATCCGCACCAAAGTCGTATTGTGGAGCACGCACCTATATAATACATATATAATATGTAGACACCATGAGACGACTGCAGGTACGAAAAAAAGATTTACAGTATAGGATTTACTGGTAAATAATACAATTTCGATTCACATATTATTGCTATTATTATTATTATTATTAATACACGTGTTCTTTATTTCCTCAGTCTCTTTTTCGAATGTTCTTTTCCCCCTGTTCGTTTTCCCTTAAGATCACATTTTAAGTACAGAGGTATAATACATGTTGTGAGTTTTGTAATACATATATATATATATATATATATTATAATACAGAGTGTTTCAAAAGTCTTCATCCGATTACGAACTGATATATAGTTCGGCAACGGTTGATCGCAAGTTAGCAACCCATGTATATTGATGCTTGACTGATTAATAAAACTTACCTATTTTAAGAATATATTTTGCTTTATTTCACCCTTATATCTTGATTTTTAAAATAAATTTAAATTTTTGAAATCGGATGCAGACTTTTGATACACTCTGTATAATATATAATACATATTATATTATGTCTGTATGACTATGTATCTATATGTTACCGGCAATGTGGATAATCCGGTATTTTTCAAAAATACTACATTATTGGGATAAATTAAAACAGCATTTAATATAAAAAAAGAAAATGTTTACGTTTTTGATATATGATAATAAACATGTATTATATCCGTATAAACAAACGGACAAACAAACAAAAAAATAAATATTACTTATACTCCGCTCATTCATATGAGGGGAAGGGGGAATACAAATATATTTTCCATACGATTCCAGTCAAATTAAATGTTAAATAGACGATAACCGATGTTCCGTATCGTAATTGTTGGCGTGTATTAAATTTAATAAAACCAACTCCTATAATAAATAACAAACGAGCAATAGTATTTTCTTTCAAAGGATAAAATGCGAGTAAAAAAAAAAAGTCATAAATCCTGCGTGTACAGGGTGATCATATTGATCACAAGATGCACTACACACCGCAACACGAACTGAACTGGGCCGATCGTAGTGCGATTTTCCTGTACACAGCTATTAGTTTGTTACCACGGTATATGCTTGGTAACCCTATATTTACCGTATTATGTAACTATTTTCAGCAAATGGATTAGCCGCTGGAATTGCGAGAGTTCCTAATTTCTGCACTTCTTCAATCCGCAGGATCGGAGGTGAATAAGCAGATTGCTTTATCAGAATTCAAATATCCTGTACGGACAGTTGTGTACAGCCCAACACTCGAGTATGTATTGGTCGTAATGGTGAAGGGGGATACCCCCCCCCCCCCAGAGACATCGCTCCACTTTTCATAATTTACATTTTCTATCCCTCCACTTATTTTGAGCCACCCCGACCACTACGTATGCTCAAGTACTTACATGACATGCGTTAATATTGGCGAACGACATGTCACATGTCAAGTGTATCATATCATGTTGTATATACTTGTATACGTACTAATGACTATGTCGAACGTGTTCTGTTGCACGTTGCATGTTGTGTGCACGTTCGTGCACTAGTAGAGCGATAATCGATGTACAATATCGTCAGTAATTATTGTTTTATGTTGACGAGTATCGGGATTGTTGTCGATATTATCGAAAGTCATTGATAAAATAATATTATAATATAATGATATTGTAAAGTTTGATAAAAACAATGTCGAATGACGTACATAATAAAATATAATAATAGTATTATATTATTATATTTTTATGGAGCAAAAAACGAAAATGTCTCCATACACAACATCGTACGTGGAATTTTGAAAATGTGCAAACGTTTTATCTTAATCGTGATTCGCCTACAAATTGTACCAATATTACCCGCTATACGTGTACCCGTGAAAATCGCGAATAGTGGAATAATCAGCTATAAACGTCATATTATTTCGTTTAATCTCAAAACAAATTGTATTTTTAGATTCATGAAAACATTATTTTCCCGTGAATAATAGGTGTACGACACCGGTCTTTTATATTTTAGCCGTACAGCCCGAACAGACGAAAACATCGATTGTCGTGGAGCTACAGCTGCAGTGCCTTCCAGTCGAAGATCGGTGAAAATCTGAAATTCTCATTTCACCACCCACGACCGACAGTGTACATTCTCGTGCTATCGTCTTCGGCGGGGTCGAAGTGGGGGTACAGGGGGGTGAACCGTGGTATAATATAGTATAATATTGTAAAGGTGCCACTATATGATATTGGAATTATTATATTATCGGTCGGTCCGAATCGGCGGGTGGGCGGCGGGCGCGCGGAACTTATAAACACCGGCGCGGGAGAGCGGTCAACGGGCGCATGCGCGTACCGAAAATTACGTCGCCTTGCGGATCGCCGGATTTGTCATTATTTATGACCGCCCCCCCCCCCCTCGACAACCGACACACCGCCGCCGCCAGATAAACTTTTGTCGCAAACTTTTCCACTTCTTCGCCGCATACATATTATATGAAAATGAAATAATAGTATAGAGCTATCCACACCACCGTGTTCGCGTATTTATCGTTTCCTCCGCTCACACCTGTAAGCCGCCGCGATACCGGCCCGGTGTTATCACTATATTATTATATTATATAAATATTATTACATAATTCAGAGTACGATTACGATTAGAGTTTCCGGTAGTTTTCCGGAAGCGCTCACGGGCGGCCGACAGAGTTGGCATAATATACGAACGACGGCGACGGCGACTTGATAATAATATTATACGGTGTCCCGCAGAAAAGTAGAATTTACCGGAACTTTTTCAGGTACGAACTCCTTTGGCGACGATACGTTTTTGTTTCCAACGCTAGTTCCGCTTCGCAATAATATTGTTAAATTATATAACATAATACATTTGTATACATATTATTATATGCCTCCTATAATAATTTAATCTTTAATCTCCTTGTGATCCCAGATCCGTTATTGGACGATATGTAAAAAGAAAAACTACAAATTTGGATAGCACCCGCAGGTCCAGTGTACAATCAATTATTGGTTGAGTGTCATTTAGTAAAGTAATTTCAGGGGGGTCGATGGGTGGGCATTTGCCCCCCCCTTGTCATTAGAGGGCCGGGTATGGGCTAGTTTAGTGCTTTCATATAGTAGCTAATAGGTAATATATTTAGATATATCCCCCTACATATTATTATGCATTAATTCTTAGTCATCGTTATCTCTCAAAAAAAATGATTATGCCTATGTAACCAGTAATTAGTAAGTACAACATTATATGTAAGAAGGCTATATGTATAATTGTATTGAGATAAAAATGCAATTGGTATGTAATTGTTTTTTTTTAAGTTTTTTTTTCTGTTTTATTATGGACAGGTCAAAAATGTTGCCACCCCCTCTCAAAAACTGAAATGAAGCCACTATAGTCATATCTGTCACATTTTCACATGCGTCACGTCGAATAAACTAATTAAATAATGATCAGCGATTTATCTCATTTTAAGAATATATTCCATATTAAATATCAATATATTAAGTTGACTATTATATGCGTACCTATAGGTACCGACCATCTATAGGTCGTACTCGTACACAAGTACACAACTGTCACATTTCACAATTCCAAACGAGTCTAAAAAAATACAATAGCTGATGCTAAACAATTTTTATTACACGATTCCAGCTAGTGAACACCCCGGGATATCCTACAATAATAATTTCGATTTCATATATGGTTTTTTTTTTACTAAGAGCATCCTAAATTAATACAATTCACTTTGGAAACTATAAAAATATAAAATATAAGTTAAGAAGCTAGTCGCTAGATATTAAACCCGACTTAATATAATTTCTTACATAATTACATCATTTTTATATTTATTTATTTATTTATAAGTTATAACAACGATGATGAGCTGATATAACTTGATTTCATCTACATCGCCGTTATCACCAAACATACTAAATTGTCGTTTGAAAATACAATTAAAATTACTGTATAATATATATTCAGAATTAATATTATATAAGGTGACGTAATCAAATTTGTATAGTTATACTAATCGAAAAATACAAATAAAATAGATAATAACGAGACTAGTGCAGTAATGCGACAACTCAGAGGTTGATGGTTTGTAAATTGTAGTAAAATAATTCTCTATTCACTGTACAATTTTTGGACGACATACTCTCATTTGCTCTTAAATGAATTCAAGTTTCATTCGGTCGGTTGTTGTTGTTGTGTTTGCCAACAAATGTAGAAAATCTTAATCCACATAAATGTGTGTTATTAAAAACTGTTGGTTCACGTCATTTTGGTAAATATTTACATACATTTTTTCAACATAAATCCAAAATTAATAACGATAACGATTGCAAGCCAGTATTAAAGAATAAACGTTAAAACCCGCAGGTATTTTGTATCACACGCTGCAAGATTAGGTCATAATACTGTTGTAAACATTTTTTGTAATCTCCAACCTGCACTCTAGCAGTATAAATATGCGAGTGAATATAATATATATTATAAATTATTTTAATCGACGACTTTTACGATTTACATCTTACCCGAAAACTCGACTCTAAACATTATTATAAAGTCATGAGCACTTGCTGCTCGTAATTTGTGGAAAATGTTCAAATTTTACCACACATATATGCTCTATAATATAATATCATATCGATATCGCTGTAGTCGTTATAATATCAGATGTACCCGTTTTTACACGTTTCTCACGTTTTATGAAAACTTCCAAACCCAATGGCAAATGCGTATAATATGTTGCAACTTGCAGGTGTATGCTGTTCTATATTTATACATTTATAAGTTACTGTACTATACTACGATAATTTGTAACTATATTGGAAACTTTAAATGGAAATCAAATTTTCCAAAAACGTATACAAAGGTATAAGGTACATCGTAACACGATATCTTAATATATTATGCATTGATCGAACTATGTAATAATGGTTAATTATTTATGATTAAAGTTCATACTGAACGATAATAATTATTATGAGTAACAATATATATCTATATTAAAATAGATAAAGAATGTTGTTAGCCCGTCGTCTGTAACAATCCACCTACACATAATGAATTGATAAATCTTTATTATTAGCCCTGGATGTCTGAGCTGGATATTTTAAAATATACTATAAAAGTTTAAAAGTTTGGTTGGAATTCGTTTGAAAAACTTGCAAGTGTTGATAAACGGATGTCGCGGTTAAAAAATAAATTAAGTTTACGAATGTTTCGTTAGTGGATTTGCGTTCGAAATGCAACAGTTCAAAAAGCCTATCGTTTATTAATCATAAAAGTAAACAATTCAGATTCTGAGTAACATAATATAAGATTTGACATTTGATTTAACGCTCTCACGCCGCAAAATATATATAATAAATTAATAAATCTACATTAACCCTGGATTGCTGGATATCTGAGACTGGATTTTTTCAGATAATATAATTGTAAAGTTCGGTTGGAATTCGTTTGAAAAAACTTGTAAGTGTTGATGAACGGATGTCGTGGTTGAAAAAATAAGTAAAGTTTACGAATACTTCGTTAAGTAGTGGATTTGCGTTCGAAATGCAGCAGTTCAAAAAGCCTAACGGTTATTAATTATAAAAGTAAACAATTCAGATCTCGAGTAACATATAAGATTTGACATTTGATTTAACGCTCTCACGCCGTAAAATAAAATATATTATTAAGTTGTTATTATTGGTTATCGCGTATAAACGGAACGACACGATAATATAATAATAATATATTATATAAAACAGAATACATGCATCGTAAAATCGATATGATATAATAACATTATACATTACATTTACGATTACCCGCGTGACACACACATACGTTTATTTTAGATATACCTTTTGACGAAACTGCTTCGAGTGCACCATAATAATATATTATATATATGTTTCATGTGTGAGTGTGTGTCGTTTGTGTTTGTTTTGTAAAGACTCTGTAGACTTAAGTACGGCCGAATGGTTCTCTCTCTCTCTCTCTCACCCTCTCACTCATCCTCTCTCCCACCCTCTCTCTCGCCCTCTCTCGCTGCGTCTCCGCCATCATACGCACACAATCCACCTCGCAAACGTCTCATAAGTTGTACGTCGCGGGAACGACCTTGGGGAAAGTTTTTTTCGGTTCATTTTTTCCCGTGGAGTTATTTTGTTGACCGTAAGCATTTCCCCGTAGGCGAGCGGGTCTACGCGTACGCATTTCGATATGCTAAATACGGACCCGTCCGCAAAGGACCGCCACGGCCCTGCAAGGTATAATATAATAGGTATATCGACGTGCGGCGAATGATAAATTATAATATATTGTGCGGTTGTAAATTATTGCGAACGGCAATAAATCATTATAATTTACAAAAAATAACATACTGTTATAAATAGCTATAGCTAGGTAGATGTATCTACTTTAGCCGATACGTGTCGAGTATATTGCGCAGAAGATGTGACCCACTTGACTTGGACATTTTGGCGATATATTGTCACCGATGGAATCGACAAAAATCAACGGCCCAACATCGAAGACATTCCGATCAGGGCTCAGGCTGGAAGAAGGTACGTGCGACGTAAACCACCAAAGTGGCCACGGAAAGAAAAGCTATGCTAGCAGCATTGATTAACGGAGGAATGCGCATGCGAGAGCAAAAATAACTAAATCAAAACCTAATTTCATATCATATACGTTTTAAAAATGATTTATAATTTTAAAAAATCTACAGGGTAACAAAATAGTGTTTTTAAATTAATTACCAAATAATAGTAATCATCAACATTGTGTATATAATTGTTCACGATTCTTATATTCGTTTATTTTTATATTTGCGAACCGACTTGGCCACCTTCAGATTACAGTGATTACACCCATTATACTCATTATACCCACCGTCCTTATCTTATATTATAATAATACCATGTTACAACTTATAAATATTATATAATAGTATAATACGTTTCGGTGTGGCGGTGGCCATAGCAATCTTGGCACACAAAACTTTTAAAAACCATATAAAATTAATTATACCTAATATCACATTATACCTACCTATAAAAAAAAAATTATACAAAACAATAAACTTCTCTATAGTCACTGCAAACGTGCAGTTTATCTCGTTCTCGGGTATATTAGGTTTATGCCTCACGAGTATTGGACATGGATGATACGATAACCATGTGCCTATATATAAATAATATAAGTCAGAAGTCTAATCCCTTTAACCTACGCTCTATATTTGTATATTAGCCACGTGTCAAGCATATTTTGGTATATATATAATATTTTATCATAGCTCTATTTAGATTTTAGATATTTACGCGTCAACTTCGCCTATATACCCTTACATAAAATATACTCAATACTCATGTATAGTGGGGTGTATTATCTAGGGGTGAGAGTAATAATGCGGGGATTTATTCCCCTCCACCTTGTCACAGCGAGCTACTTTTTACCGTATAAAATACACTTTTGCAGTTTAACACGTTATTGATATTTTATTTACACAAAAATTACATATTTTAGTTTTCGTCTTCATTACTTTTAAATAGATTACCCCATTTACCAACCCTCTCCTCTGAAAAATCTTAAATACGCCACCGTTCAGTTCCATTAAATCTGCAGTTCTATAAGCAACGCGTATAAAATACTTCTTTGATATACGTATAGGTACGGTTAAAAGTATGTCGTCCAAAATCGAGTCATCGCAGTTATTATCGCTGCAACCACTGTGGCGTTTAAAGCTTATCGTATACCATACATGATTATTGAGGGTCTTATGGTTAATTGAAATAATTGGATTTGTATTGAAATCCGTGTACGGTGTGTAGTAACTAATAACTATAGGGCTCGGATTTTGTAGCAAAAGGAATCCAAAAAAAAGCATTTTAAGTAGCCAAAAATCAAAAAAAAAGCATTTATTAATTGAATTCTAAAAAAATATATTTAGAACACTATACGTCTATAATACCTCACTGATTGTCGATTGATATTAACCGGCCAACTAAAATATTAGAACGTACTATAAAAATACGCAGGTATAATTCAGATAATTTTCCCTTTCTTTGAGTCGTAAATACAACTATAGAACATTGTAGATAAAACTATTTCGGCACAATAACCATAGTTATTTTATCAGTCAAACATTAATTACTGGTTTTTTCACTGGTCATATTATTTCTGATTATAATAATAAAGTCTAAGTATAATAAACATAGAAGTAAGTTAAATTTTCAAGAAAAATATGTAAAAATCAAGAAAAAAAAATCAAATAGGGGAAAAAGCAATAAAAAGCAGATATTGTGGAAAAAATTAAAAAAAAAGGAAAACAAAGTTTACTTCATTAAAATTGGAACGATTCAAAACGTATTTATGTATAAGAATTATCTTTCTATGACACTCTTCTCAAAAGAAGCATTTGCTATAAAATCCGAGCCCTACTAATAACTAATTACTGGATGACTTTTACTGATTATTTTAACCATACAAGATACATCAGAACACTCGCCAGCTCGGTAGTTCTTGCGTGCTTGTACAAAAATGTCTTAAATATATTTCTAAGTGGTACTTTTGATTGTGAATCATATCGATATTTCAGAGTTTTTAAAGACGGTTCATATTTTTGTAATTTCATATAACAGTGCAGAATGTTGGTCCGAAAAATATGTCTATATGCATAAAATATTAAAATATATCAAACACTGAACCAACAGTTATTTTTATTCATATAAGGTTATTGATTCACATTATATGTGAGCGGAGTAAAAGTAAAACGCAACAATTTTAATTGCCATATACCCTGACCGCTATCCACTCCTCTTGCAGTTTAAAAAGCTTTCAAAAAAAAAAAAATGAAACTCAATCATACGTTTTCAGAAAAATATTTTGCGTCAGAGTGTACCTATATGAAATTAAAAATATTATGTGTCTTTTGGTCTATAAATAAAGATAAAATAAGCAGTATACACGCGGTAATTGGTATATGGTAGTAAAACTATAAGTGTTGGAATAACTTCAAAGTACACGATGTGGCACCACGACCACGTACTTATTTATTTTTCACAAAGGTAAGACAAAAATTGACGTCAGATAATGAGTGCAACGCGTTAAAATAATCCCACCGTGTATATAATATTTATGCATATAATAGTGTGTATATAACCAGCTGCCGCTCAGCAGCACAGCACACTTTGTAAATTAATCATTGTGCATAGTAAAAAATGTAAGTCTTTGTAGTTCGTGGTAATAACCTCGGCGGATAAATTAATACGCTTAAGAAAAACCGAGCGAACAGGGAAACGTTTTATTTTAAAAAATTTATATTTTCCAATAATATTACCGTATAATATCCGAATATCGTAATCATAATATAGGAGCAACTATAGACCAATTGATTGATTATAGATGTGCACAAATCGTAAAGGATTCCCAGACCAGCCAAGACCCTCCACTGCACTAAATATAATATTATATTGACAATAATTTTAAATGTATATTGATGTACGTTTTAATACGAATGAAACTCACAGCTTTATATTGCAACTTGACAAAATACGAGATCGTCACAACTATTTTAACAAGATTTTTCTGTCCATAAAATTATATTTATTTAAATCACTGCTAGATCGATTAATCAATCATTACAATTATTATTTTTATGCAGTCGTGGAGTTTTTTAATCGGGCTGATTTGAACTAGAAGTAGCACAGCTCGAAACTGGACGACGTATATAGGCTATAGACATAGTTAATAACTTAATTTAATTTAAAGTATTTTATGGTTTTTTTAAAAATACCCATAGGCTTATTATTTCTTTAATATAAATAAATAATAATTATTATAGAATATAGGTAACGGATATGATATTGATAGACGGTAGGAATATATAAATTGAAATATTTCATAAAAATAACCCTGTGTTCAGCAAAAGTTATATCGTCACAGTTCCTCGTGCACCCGCCGCCGCCTATACTTTCGCCAACGATCGTATTACGAATTTATTGATAATAATAATATTGTATCGTATTATGTGCTTTGAAGAAGATTTGCAGCAGTGCCATTTGCTGCAGCGACAGTTTTTTCCACGTTATAGCCATATTATAGTTATTATTATTATTATTATTATACGTCGTTGTCGAAATAATAAAATACATACCTCTATGTATAGATGTCTGTCGTTTGGGCCATGACGGAAATGTATCGAATACGAAAAATCTTGAAGCGCTTTCGCACCCTTTTAGTTCACAAAAAAAAAAACGGAAACAATAAACACGGACAAAGGTATAAGGTATTAGATTAATCACCGAGGTTCACTCGCTGTTACTAAAGTCCTAAAACGTGTGTGTGTGTGTGTGTGTGTGTGCGTGTGAGTTGAGGGGGGGATTAAATAACAAAGGAATGTAAAAGACGAAAAAAAATCGTGATACAATTAAACTTATTATACGTGAAATACTGAAGTCAAATTATTTACTTTTAGAGAAAGTGTCAAATCCGTACGAACCTATTTCATGGTTTTAAAATGTAAAAAAAAAGTAATAATAATAATCGAGATCAGACCTAAGTCCGGAACGAATGGTTGCGAGGTTGGTGGTGGGACGTGGATAACATTATCGACTCCGTTTGATTTTTTTTTTTTAGATGCATACCTAGTATTATTATATTAATGATATTACTCATTTAGTTACTCCTTGATATGTATTAACAGAAAATATGTACATGGGATATTCTGATGTGCATAGGCGGGTTGTAGGGTTGTAGGACACTTTTTACGGTCTCGTGGAAAAATTGAAAACCGTGGACAGTTTGTACAATTTCAAGTAGTAACAACAGACAAAAGAGAGGAACGTCTGTACTGTTTCAAGTAAGTGCAAAAGGTTTTCAGCTGTTACAGTCGAAAATTACTTCAAACGTATTCTTACTATAAATAATAATAACAAAATTTAAACACAATAATTGTAGGGTTCTGTTAAAATCATACAACATGTTTGATACTTCAGTAGATTGGTCCTATTTTGTATATTCTCAACAAGTAGACAACAAGTAGGAAAGAACATAACATCTATATAGTCGTCCATCACTTGTAGTAGGTCGTTGTAGATATATTGCTATACTATTTAGAGTATTTCATGGATGCATCAATCGGAAACTACGTCATACAGTGGCGTATTTATGCCCCCCCCCCCATTGGCGACGATGTAAAATATTTTTTCACAGATTTATAAAAAAATGATTATAAATGTAACACACGGTTTTGTGTTGGAAAATTATGACTCGAACCCATGAAAAATACCTAATTACAACACTGTCACCAACTTCATATTTATACAAAATAACAACTGCAGCTGATTACGTGTTAGAAGTATCATAATATGTTGGGCCATTAGGATTCAGTGATATCGAATTGAGTCCATGCTACTTTTAAGTGTTTGAATTGAGTCCGTATAGACAAAATGTCGTAACTACCTATAAGCCGGCGGTGACCTTGAATTATACTACACATAGTTATTACTATTACCTACGATTAGAAAAAAAACCAGTGCACCTGTGTACCTACCTACAATCGCGTATAATTAATATTATTTTTAATATTTTTAAATTAATTGCCTCTTTTACTTATTATTACAATTGAAAAAAAAACGGTGTAAACAATCAGACACATTTTTTGGGAGATTACTCGCAGCCAACCTCCACGTGGTGTGTCCCGGGTGGCTGGGTAACCCTAATAGGCTGAAGGCTAACTCGAACAACCTAACAATATTGGTCGGACTCAACTCCGATAACCCATCCTAGGGTTGAAATTATTAAATTTAGTGTAAAAATCTCTCCCGTTTGAATCAAAAATAATATAGCATTGTTAGACTTGAATATAATCATATTTCGTAGTTAGATACTGCTAGGTATAGTATAGTTAGATTTGTGTGGTTTAGTTAGTTATCGGCGAAATAATAATTTAAGTCTTAAATTAAAATATAGATGACGTATTGACGTTTAAGAAAAATATATAAATCTTTCGAAAAAAAATAAATACTAAAATAAATAATTAATAAATGTTATCATTGGATTGAAAAATAATAATAATTATTATTACATATAGGTAGCTCAAATTGTTCGAGTTTTAAACATGTCACTTTTCATCCAATATAATGTGAACACATCACATGTCCAATATTCGACTACGGCGCACTATATTATTATATTACGTAGTTGCAGCAATACTCTTTTTTTGATTCCATAAAATTGATATTTACGTATTGAACTTGAACGCTAACCGAATTAGTCTTTATATTTAATTATTCTACAGCTAACACTGTTTTGCTGAATGTTTTAAAGTGATTAAAAAAAAAATTATAATACAATAATAATATTTTCATTAAAAACATAATGTTATATTTATCGAGTTTGAACAACATAATGTAATGTGATTACACGTTATATTTCAGGTTTACACAAAATGCTAATAGTTTAATTCAGTCGACAATTTATAACGTTGAATAAAAATATAGAATATTCCACCACTCACGTCAAAATGTAATAAATATATATTGCAATCATATTTTTCTTACCGTTCGATTTTATGGAATGGTTTGCTTATTTTTTAGTATTTTTATAACTCGTTTAAATATTAAGAATATTTATTTAGGTATAGTAACTACGGTTGGATGTTGTATGCGTTTGATAATTTGTTATGGACCTACCTGTATAGATATTTTATCGAAGGAACTTTTTGATAGAGACTGCGATTATAATAAAATCGTACGACTATAATGGACAATTTGCAGATGTTTGCTGCTTGTGTATTTTTTAAATTTTAAAGTATTTTTTTTTGTTTGATTGTATTGTTCTTATCATAATTAATCATTTTTTAAAGTTTGCGATCTCGTATACTTTATAATATATTTTTGTGATCGATTCGTTTTGTGCAGAAACGCGTCTGTTACATCATACTTACATTGGAAAATAAGGAAGCATAATAGAAGTTAGAATTTCTTAGTTTTGTTTTTAAGAATATATATATATAAGTTATTTTTCATTACGAAAAAAGTAGGTTTTTAGTCTAACTCAGATTTTGATTAGCTGGTATTATAAAAAAAATCTTGTTGGTATAGGTACACACTGATATTACTTCGATAATAAAAATTATGAACAAAAAGTGTGTGGGAACTAAAATAAATTTGTTCTACGATTGTTTGTGATTCAGTTTATTAAAAAAAAAAATCACGTAGTTTCGTTTGGCATACTTTTTTTCTTAGTTTCGGAATAATTATTATAATTTGCGTAAAAACCAAATACATTTTTGTATAACATACAATAGTTCAAGTGTCGTTTGTATTTTTAATCTGAAATTCTGATACATAACAATTTTATTAAATATAAATGTCGACTTTTTGAGATGTGGTGGTTTATTATTTATACAAGAATTTTAAATTTTACTAGGAGTACGGAGTTGTAGCGGTGTAGTTAAAATACCTGTAGGCCGTAGGGGAACACACGGGGAGTAAAAAATATATAATTCTGTTTTTTCAAACACTGGTGTAGACTTATCACTTAGGGTTGTATACCTAACTTATACTATAATCCAGGCATTTTATTTTAAAAAATGGACCAGATAAATGTAATATTATGGTGTTGCAGATTAATCAAATACCAGTATAGGCTGCAGTAAGTACTCGGCTCTGTTCACCGTTTTCAGTGTATATACCTACTATGTAGTGAGGCATGGTATACATTTGTAAATTGTAACATATTATTATTGAAGGTGTATAATAAGTTATAACGAGACTAAATCGTATAAATCAAGAATATCAATAAACTACAAAGCGCACTCCGTTATACACACAACACAGAGATTCGACCATGGCATGCGGATTTACGACCCATACGAAAATACAATAACTTTATTGAACGTGATTTCGTATTGTACATACACCTATATACGTATATAATATAATATATAAGCAATATAATATGTATATATATTATAGTCACCGTTGAGACTCGGTCAAAAGAGCCGCAACGGCCAACGGTCAGACATCACGTTCACAAACAATAGCACGACGTCAACACCGACGCCGTACGGTTAGAGTAAAGACGTAGTCCCGTAATACAAAACACCCTTCAATTCGTTTTTAGAAAGTTTTTGGAGACTTCTTCACGCATGATCCGGTCAATTGCCCCTGTGACATATTTATTGGTACCTATACCGCCCGTACCACCCGGTACGACGATCGTCGAATTAGGTCCGAGGGCATGAGGACATAATATGGAATCGCATATCTTTGACGAAATTTCTTAAAATTACACTCGTAACATATGATATTATATTGTATAACGGTTTACAAAAACTTCCAAGTCTCGAGTAAAATATACGTATATTATCTCATAATGCATTTTATTGGCTATTGTTATCCCGATAACTACAGTGATAATATGGCCTGCAAAATAATATAAACAACCTGTTACCTATATGAGATTAAAATCCACATCACATTACAACGGTAAATAGTTTTTATTCGATATCTGTGATTATTATCGTCAACATTTGGACAACTGATTTGGAGGGGGGGGGCTAAATTTATACAATCAATACAGACCCGCATAATTTTTTTAATAGGTGGATTTAAAAACTTAGGGGTGCTTAAATAAAACTTGCAAACTTTACAAATTGCACCTATGATCGTCAATTGTGAAGAAACGGAACAATCTGACTCTTACGCGGTAGGAAATTGCGAGTACTTACCATCTACCTATAATATAGAAACAACATTTTTTTTTTCGTACTCACTAGACAATCCCAAAAAAGTCGTCATTATGTAGCAGCTCGATCACGCGAGGATGATACACAGGTAAATTAATTTATATATCTATACGTTTTGATAGCATAATCGTTAAAATAACGAATTTATAGAATCGTGGTGATTTATTTTGTCTGCCAAAACACGAATTTTCTATCGAGTTTTAATGCATTAACTGCATGCACTCTATAGTTGCCGCTTTTTTCTTCCTCGCGAGATAAATCATTATACCTAGTTAATGTTATCACATATAATAAAATGCTATTAATAGCGATTACTGCGATCACATAGCCGGTATCGATCAAAAATGTAATCAGTCTCATATATTATTATTATTATATATTTTTCACATTATCATTACCTAAGTCTGTAATGCTGTCCGATTGACAGACTAATATTACAAGGACCTGCACAATAATCGATCGTGTACAAGATATAATATAGGTAACTCACTTATTATTATATTATACAAACCGGCAAATATATATACGAATAAATGCGATTTATAAACGTCAATAGGTGCTTCCCTCTTGATACTGACGTTTATATTACATTCGAGTTTATCGTATAGCTTTCACATATTATTATTGTGTGTGCGGTCATGATTTATACCTCCCCTTCGCCTCGTCATAAGTCTATTACTTTGACAAAGGAAATAGGACGCTTTAATTAAATAATCTAAGGTCTTAATCGCCAATGTCGTATATGGTACGTAAGTCGTCCTTGTCAGTTCTTGAATCTAAGTCCTCGAATGTTGGCTTTCCACGCCTGAAGTTCGGTAATGGCGTCAATGCGATGATAAATCGAAGAGTTTCCTTAACATCACATTAATAAGTCACTCCTCATCGGCTAGTTATCGTACAATATTTGCATATACATTATCTTTATAGCCGATAGGCTTCAGAAATTTAAAAAAGCTTAAAGCACTGTCTTAATAGGATGTCAGAGCACTATTTGTTTTTTCTCTCTGGCCTAACATAGACAAAACGCATTAACGCAGAATCATTTTTTCTATGTTTTTATGTAGGTAATCTTATAGTAATATCACCCATTACAAAAAAGATAGAGAATAATATTTTTGAGGGAATGGCATATCGGTTTTATATTTTATTGTTATTTGACTTTGTATTCGACTTTCAAAATAAACAAAAAAATGTTTTAATTTAAATTATGTTTAAATTGTTTTAAGACAATATTTAGAAAAATTGATATGTCATTCCTTCAAAAATATTATTCTCTATATTATTTTATAATGGGTGATTTTACAATAAGATTACTTAAAAACATAGAAAAATGATTCTGCGTTTTGTCTATGTTGCGCTAGGACCAGAGAGAAAACAAATAGTGCGCTGACATCCTCTTAATTTATCACGATAAATTTTTGTATTACATTGCACTACGAGCCAACGTTTTGTTTATCTCCAAATCTTTGTTAAATGGTTTCTAAACGGTTATGGTATACCTAATATACTTAATTGTTTATGATATACATAACTTTATGATGTCTTATATTTATCTAGAATGAAGAAAAGTAAAATCCCATTTCATGAGCTTTTTATTAAAAATCGTGTTTTCTCGCTTTTTAATAATTATTATTAATCATTGTTTATGTTTACAATATTATTGTTTATTAACTATTCAAGTTTTGATTTAGGAACCTTAATTACAATAAGATAATAACTTGTTAAACATCAAAGCAGTTTGTTATTCCAAATATAGATGGGGTTTTGAGTACTTAGTTTGATTAAGTTTGGCTAAAATACATTTGTAATATAATTATAATTTGTGTTATAATTTAAGTTGTTTACTTTTGAACAAGTGCTTTATTTTATCTATTATACGCTTTTATACTATAAACGTAAGACGGTTAAATGTATTTAAAATCGATTAATTGTATGCATAATGCATATTATATAATGTATTAATATTAAATCTTATAAGTTATAGGTATACCAATGTACATAAGCTTATTTTAATTAATCTCATGCAGTTATGTATATGCGTCAAATATTATAATGGTATGGACCATGGTCGTCGTAAAATAAATCAATAACGGTTACCAAAAAAAAATAAACTTATTCATGATTAAAGATATACATAGTGCGGGTGCAATTTCTTTCTTTTTCATTTTATTCGAAAAATTTACCACGATTAACCAAAACTTACACCACTGGGGTGGTCAGTGGATTTCGACCAATCGCAGTTTACTAAAAAATCGAAAAGGATTTTTTTATACATTGCTTCGACTTAGTTTATAGTCTCTGATTTCGGAGACTAATTTCTGAACTCGAGCTCAAAATACAGTGAATTTCGAAACACCTGAGTACTACCTGCTTCAGTCGGTACCTATGTATGTAATTATGGATGCAAGGGAAATATGACCTATTATTTTCGTAAAAAGACAAATTGTGGTCATCAATTCCACCAAAATTGCAGTATTGTTTACACAGACGTTTAATAAAAGGATCGTTTAATTTTTGATTTTGCTGAAACTATTTCTCTACCTGTCGTATTGATATTATTAGTTGAAAATGTAATATCACTATCCAAAGTCCAAATCACTATATAGCCGCCTGTTATCGGAGACCACCCAGTCGCTACTAATGTGAAAATAACAATAACAGACGCATGTCATAAAATACGATCGTTTCAATATTTATCTAAGTATACTTCCATATTTTCGGTAAGTATACCTAACCCATATTGTGTGTACAAGGGCTTGTACTCACTTTATCGTTGTTGACAATCAATTTGTCCGTAAATTATCAATTGCCGGTTTTCAAATTAGGTAAGTTACACGATAACGTTTTCGATGAATGTATTGATTTTACAATGATGCGTATTTTTTTTTACGTGTCTGTATACACGGTATAATATTATTATAGTAAAATAATGCTCCTGATCTTCAATTTTGAGGGTGGTCGATGATATGAATATATTATTATTGGATCTAGATTATACATTTAAGAGGTCAAAATTGAAAATGTCCAGTAATTTTCAAAATAATCGTGAAAAACAACGGTTATTTTGAAAAGCACTGGACATTTTTAATTTTGACCTCCCAAAAATACTAAAAAGTTTCACGTTCCTACTAGAACAGCGATATTGAAGTTGAGAATCAAAGCATTTTTTTTCCTACAAATCGTGTACACATACACAATAAATGAAAAAAACATATTACATCATTGTATATACATAGCTACGCCCAGAATCTAATGGATGAACTGCAGTGTACCAACCCTTATTATAGCAGTGATTGTATTTTTAAAGTTTTAAACTGGTATGATGGAAAATTTAAAAAAGGACCAATTTAAGATTTCGAATCGTTTTGTTTATGATCGTTCTAATATTTAATTTGTTTTGATTTTTATAGCATTTACAGCTCGAAGTTTTTGAAGGAGTTTTATGGAATACAAATAATAATTGTTTGTAAAAATAGAAAACTGATCATTGTAAAATCAACAAAAAGTTCAAACTGGAAAAAATAAATACAGTTAACTGCAAGTTGCAATTAATTAGTACAAACAATATAGGTAGGCGTACCTACTACATAATATTAAGTATTCATTTTAGACTTAAGCACTGCAATACACTCTGCAAACGTGACATAATTATTTGTATATTTTATTAGATTTTAATATTAATATTTATTATATAAATAAAATGTTAAACAGTAATAACCAATAATATATGTATCTATAATAATTTTAATCCAATTCATCGAAATACGCTTTCGATCGATTATACGTTTATCCCTAAATCGATATAAACCTACAGTATGGTTGTTCGATATCAATGACTGATGATACTATGCTTCATAGTTTTCGGTGTAACTAGCTCAATATTAATTATTCTGATCACATGGTGGGCGTTTTGTATAGACTATTTAGGTACATCAGTGTTGTACCTACCTATAGCTATCAGTCATCACTCATTGTTATGATGGTTAAGCGCAATTAATAAAATGAATAAAATGTTCATAGTATAAAAATAAATTGTTTGAAAAAATGTGTTTTTCTTGGATATATAGAAACAACAACTAACAACAGAAAATCACGGTATCATATCCTCTTAACATGATCAATATTAATTTTTTTAGCACTATGTTTGTAGAATTGATGTATAATATAATACATTATTAAACATATTATTTTATATTTGATGTAAAATAATTAAAGATAATTATTCATTACCCTTAGGTATAGGACATAAATCTCAATAACTGAGATTCTAGGTACTATATCAATCGAATTTTGATGAAATAAATATTAATGCGTTTATAAACGCATTATTAAATGATTAATAGGGACGTGAACATGCTTGGAGAATCATCTAAGTGCAGTGTGTAAAAAAAGTCATATACATGTGTATGTGCTTTTTTATTTTTATTGAAATGGAAAATTTTTCAATTTGTGTCCGTGCAGACAACAAGCAATCGATGTGATATGTAACAGCACGACGTGGTAACGAAAAAAGAATAAGGATCTTCCAGATTCGCTAATTCGAGGGTACGTAGTATATATATATTCATCTCTTTATCGTATAGTATAGTATAATATAGTATATTATTACAAGTACACAATGAAATCCGAAAACGATAAATATAACATATTATTATTATTATTATATGTTATATAATAATACGCCTCTATATGACGTTTTCCGAAACGTGCGATTGACGTGTACACCATATACAATTGTATACATTGTGCGTAGGTTCATATAAATATATTGTCTGTTGTACGTGGTGGTATATATATAGAGCAGTGTTGGGTGTTTGAGTGGTAAGGGACAAAGTACGATTTGATGCAATGCGGCTTGTAGAACAACACGGTTTGGTTTTCCGGGAAAGCAAGAAAGAAAAAAAAATTGAAAATAATAGGTAGGTACTTAGAATGAAATGTAAAAAAAAATAAAAAATAATAAGAAATAACGACTATACAGACGGTATATTTCAGTCGGTTTACTCGTGAATAATTTATGTATAATGTCTTATAGAACAGTATCGATTAAACGCGGAGACCACCGGTTATATTATAATATTATATACCTACCTTATTATTAATATTGTACTCTGCAGCTATGGACAATTTATAATATATGCTGCAGAAATGTCTTTATTTACATTAATTTATGCGTATAATAATAGTATAATATATGTACACGGCGGGTAAACTATACAATATGAATATTATTTATATAATATTATAATATACAAGCTGAACCCTTCATTGCCCCTTAAATGTGCCAACTCTGTATGACTCGAACTTTATTCGATTCGTTATTTAATATTCGGTGTATGCCGTATGGTGTTTAAAATTAATCTTAACTTTTCCGTTGCCCGGAATAAAAATTTTGATTGCAGCAGTATATTATCAGGTAAGCAATCCACCTGCGGTAGATCGCTGACCCCTAGTTTGTACTTAAGTGTATGATTTAACTTTAAAGTATCAAAGTTACATCAAGTTTGTCGTATTCTACCTATGGTGGATTAATATAATCAATCAATACAAAATCCTAACTTAACCTGTTGCGTCACTGTTGTATTTATATCAATATTTAAAATCAATATTTCCTACTTTTCCGGTGGATTTTCCTAAAATTTTTTTTCATAATAACCTTCTCCGTGATAAACTCTTTCGTTTAAAAAAAATCAAGAAGATCTGGTAAGTAGTTCCATAGTTGACCCTGTACAAAGATATTCATTTCACATTTATATAGTTAGAATATATATATACATATATAATATATTGACAAAAAATAATAATACAAATCAACAAAGGCGCCCGTAACCAATAGCAAGCAATATACAATACACTATTATTATTTTAATCCTCAACTTAATTTTTTATTATTATAATTATTATTATTATTTGGTGTGCACTTATAAGAGGCCATAACTCCGGAACAACTTATTGCACAGCGTACAAACTTCACAGAAACCATCTACATATCAATTTTAATATGCCCTGAAATTTTTATCGAAATCGGTTTGGTGGATCTTGAGTTATAAAATGTATTCAAAATGTTCACTTATTTATATATATATATATATATATATATATATAGATAATATATTTAAAGATTAAACGGTTTTGCAGAAATTGGCTAAGTATTTTCGCGTATGTCGTCTCATTAAATTATTAAATATCGTTTTGATATTGTATACGCCCCGTTATGACGCGTGTGTGGTGTATAGACAAGCGAGTATATGAGGGGGTGGAGGTGCGTTCAGATTTTCAAAACAAAGACGCCTGATACATTTTGACACGTTTATCGACTTGCGCCTGTTTGCAGTGCTTGGATTGGGAAAATTTATAAGGAGATTGTTGAAAAAGTGTGTAGAAAAATGTGCTTATCCGAATATGTAATAATCGATTATTATTGATTATGATGTGATCAGAAGGTATGAATATATTTTAAGAAGGACAATGTACCCTCACGACCCCCCACCCCTGATACAAGCACTGCCACTGTTTAGAGAAACTCTGTAAAAGTTTTCCTCTCGATTCCACAACATATACTACATCAATTTCGTCGTCGTCACATATATTATCACAGTATACTTTTTTCGATTATACAGTGGCCAGGGAGCCAGGGAGCCCACCATATATAAATATTTCAGGGGGGGTGTGGTTGTAGCCCCCTATATAGCATCTGAAACCTAAAAATATAAAACCACTACATCAGAGCATGCTAAACTTATGAGAGAACCTAGTCAAACCAGCCGTGCAGTGTATAGTGTAAACACATTATCACCTCAAAGAAAAATCCTGGCTACGCGATTATATATTATATTCACTATTTAATTATAATATTATGTATAGGTACTAACTACTAATATTTATTCGCTAGTCGACGAAGACCATCGGTTATATCATAATATTATATACCTACCTTATTATTGATATTGTACTCCGCATCTATAGACAATAATATATATATGCTGCAGAAATGTGCGCTCTGTCTTTATTTACATTAATTTATGCGTATAATAATATTATATGTACATTGTACACGGTGGGTAAACTATATAATATGAATATATTTAACGGTTTTGCAGAAATTGGCTTAGTATTTTCGTGTATGACGCATGCTAAACTTACGAGAGAACCTATAGTCAAACCAACTCTGTGTATAGTGTAAACTGTAAACACATTATCCCCCCCTCCCGTAAAGAAAAATCCTGGCTAAGCGATTATATATTATTCAATATATATTTTAATATATTATGAATGGGTACTATACCTAACTACCAATGTTTATTCGCGAGTCGACTAAGACCATCGGTTATATTATAATATTTCACGTCTATACATTATTATTAATATTATACTTTGTAGCAATATAATATACTATGTCGCGTCGTCTTTATTAATTATTGACATTTTACATTTGAAAAAATATATATATTATATGCACCGGGAAAATATATGTAGACGAACCTACTATATTATTATACTTAACGGGTTTGCTGAAATTGACATAGTATTTTCGTGTATGTTGTCTCATTATGATATTATATTCGTATACGATAGTATTGCAGTATACACAAGCTCGTATATAGGGTGCGATAAGATTTTCAAAATAAATATACTTGACACTTTTTGACAAGTTCTTCTACGTTCACCTGTTTGGCGACCCAGTGCTATGGAAAAAAGTTTACTCGTGTCCGTCGAACTCCTCTAGGTACCTTAATATCCATATCGTCGTCACATCATGATGCCAAGTAATATATTATCATCATGGTTTACTTTTTACGACTATTAATTGTTATATATTTCTTTTAAGGGTTTCTTCCACTGAGGTAATGAGCCTGTTACTGTGGGGGAGGGTGCGGTTGGTTTGGCAAGAATTTTTCACCAGAAACACGGGTGGTCACCCATCCGGGAACTAGTGACACCAGCCGGTGCGTATACGCAGAACACATTTTGTGACTGAATGCGAACACCGCACCGCGCCACCCCACTATTCGAAAATTAAATGTTCACTATTTGATGTACTATTACAAGTACTAACCTACATACAATTATACTTATGACTCGCCAGTCGACATAGACTAATAGTCATGTACAGTGTAACTCCTATACTACGAAGTCTCGCGGTCAACAAAAACAATTCATATTATAGAGAAATTGGTTAAAAGAATTAAAATAATTTGATTATAATTTGGTTTGGTTCTAAGAAATATTTCGTAAACAGAAAATGTTTATGAATGAAATAGTTTGTTATAATATAGGAGTTTCACTGTACAGCCAGACAGCATTTTGTGATGATAATATTATAATACTATTATAATAAATTTATACTAATATTATTCGTGATTATAATGTTATAATAATATTTTTAAACAAAAATTTGCTGTCTGTTCAAAAAAATAAATGGATAATATTATTGTATAATACGTATTATACAATATACCTACTTTCTTTCTTTTTTTATTTTTTTGAACAGACCCTCGTGTTATTGGTCGTTACAAGCTCGTATATAGGGTGCTTTTGGATTTTCAAAATAAAAATAAGTATACGTGACACATTTGACACATTTATCTACGTACACCTGTTAGGCAACCCTCTGCTATAGAAAAAAGTTTGCTCAAGTCCGTCCAACACACTATCTTAATATCCACATTATCGCCATAGAACATTTATGCCAAGTATATTATTAAAGTATAATTTTTTACGACTATACAATATATTAAATATTTGGTAAACTATGTATATTCACTAGTCACGGCATACCTAGATTTTATCAGAGCGGGGTATTGCAGTGATCTCACGATGTATGTGTCCATTAAAAGCCTTTTGTCAGATAATCATCAAAATTTGATTTTCCGGAGAGGTGTAAAATTCTAGACACGCATACCGAGTAGGTCATTATGCCTTTATAATAATATGTAAATTGTACAATATAAGTAGGTAGGTACTTACCTATACTATCAGCAAGGTCATTTTTTGATTTCCCTCTTTGGGTGCATCTAACATAATATTAGTAGGTATCTCAATTCTCAATTATTATTAACTGTATCACTACAATTATTATACACATGGAATTCAAATCAATAATACAAATCACGTATTCACGGTCTTGTGAATTGGTTTTAGATTTAAAATACTTAGAAACAAAAATATCCGATATACTCGAACGAGTCGTACTTATCATAGACAGGACGTTTTTCGTCATTAGGTACCTTACGAAAATTATTGTTGTCTATTCACAATGAAATAATCAAAATATTTAGACCAATATTTTAAGAAATTTATACCACAAATTCATTCACACTTATAAGTTAATACTTAATAACAATACTGTATCATAGTAAAATATTTGCAATGTTTTTGGCTAAAATTAATCAAATACAACGTTAGAAAAATAAATTACTTATATAGTAAACGTAAATTATTAAGGGGCCTCGCTACGGTAATTATTTAAGGGGAAACATTTAGGCAATTTCTGATCTTGTCATAGCCGCCCGGGATCTGTGTTAGTTGTAAATGATTATTCGTGTGAGTGAAATTAAATGCGGGTATCCTGTCTCGTACTCGGATGCATATGTCAATAACTCATTAACATTATACACGCATTTTACAAAAACATACAAAAACATTTGTTTTGACAAAATTAAAGTTAGTTAAAGTTGTCTGATTTTGATTCTGGAAAAATATTTGAATTCACCAGAAAAATGTCTGTAGATCGTACGAAACATTTTCCATTTTTAATAATTTCAATTTTAATTATAATTCGAAAAAGTTCATATTTTCAAGTTTTCAATAATATAAGATTTAGTTTTTACAAAGTGCTTCTATAGACAATTTTCTGGTGAGTTCAAATTTGTTTTCAGAATCGAAATCGGACAACGTTAACTAACTTTAATTTTGTCAATACTTTAGGTCTTTATAGCTAAAATTGACGGCAGTACGCAGGCCCCTTAATTAAAAAATATCCTTAGAAATACCTACGGAGACTAAAACACCATTTCTGCTGAGAATCGTTTTTTTGTACAGAACCGCGATTTATTGTCGAATTTTTATTTTACACATCCATTACAGTGACCTACACAACGACAATGGGTAGGTGCACTCGAAACCTACACAGCCGGGCGATGAGTTTCCTGGTTTTTCCTTCTTTTGCGAAATTCGGTGTGCGAGAGACAGAGACAACTTCGATGACCTTATAGTGCTTGTGACAATGACGTCATTTCTAATGCGGAACACGAATTATAGTTATTGAACGAATTAATTAACTTTGATTTCCGAATAAAATACTTTACTGCTTTCTTACCATAACAATATTACAAATCAATATAAAAACAAACATAATATAATACCTGGGGTTAATATACTCTTACTACCCCTTGTTTTCGTTAACCCATAGTAAAATACTATAATTATAATAATTTATCGGTAGGTGCAATATTATAATATTTTTAAAACGTATTTATGTTACTCGAAACAGCTGATAATATACGCACTATGCATAATATACCTATAGGTTTAATTATTCAAAAGTCTTGGCGTTTTATGCGGACGGGTAATTATTATTTTCAAGAGTACATCGCGTGTCTGATGGTAAATTAATACTAATATACTCGTACATTTTTGTTTTCAGCTGCAGCCGTGGACGTGAATATTATCATTTTTACATCCAGTCCGCAATGAGTACAGTTCGAAAACACCGCGAAAACCCGTAATTTTCCATCTACACCCCTGCCTGACACCACTGCAAATGAAAGTCAAGAGTCCTTACGTTTATTTACTATAAATATAAAACCGACACTGCATACAGAGCCTACCTATACATATAAATATATTATTACGTTATGTATTATTGTGTGTATTGTTATGACGTTTTTTAGATGGTATTAATTATTGTACAGACGGATAAACGATCATTTTATTTATGTATAGGTAATTCATTAATTTGTATCTCAGCGGAGTATGCGGGATGTGACCATTGCTCTTAAATTAGCTACTTATATTATAAAATATGATATATAATATAATGTACCTATGTAATATATATTATTATAATAATCGAAGGTACCTCAAACTCGAAGACTGAAGGCTATATTTTCTAAAAAAAATATGTATGTCCCTTTATTATAACACAATAGCAAAGGACATCATCATAATACAGTGTGTTGTTTACGGGTGGTTTATAGGTATAATACAATTAAAAAAAAAAAACTACTCCCCCTATTCGCCCTTTTTAGTAACTACGAATTCCCTTCGGGGGAGATTGTATACGTATACTGTAATATAGGCTGAATGGGATTTATACTGGTATCCACATAGCTGCAGGGGTCGGGGGGTTGAAATGAAAACCGAACCATCATGTAATATTTTATAGTATATAGTTGGTATAGAAATCTCTTAAAACTTGCATGAGATTGGGTTGCAAGAGTCAAAAGTCGAAGACCTAACCACACCTAACCATATGCATTATACCAAGAAAATGGCAATGTGTGAATGTGTCTCGAAAAGGTGATCGTGGCCTTGAACACGGTGGCAGTAAAGTTTCAGTAACTAGGTTAAATACCGACGTATACCCTCGGGTCGGTGCAAGGGCTCGTTTTCATGTTTTTCGGTGGATCAGATGAATTCAGATCTCAGGTAAACGAGAACCCGATCAATTGATCGAATGTCTCTTCCAATTGTTCTCTGATCATACAGTATCACTGCACGCAGTAAACAACAAGTGGTTCTGAATTTGGTAACGGTGTGTTTTAATCTTTTTTTCTATGGGTGTTTTCACGACAACTATATTATAATGGTTGGTATGGGGGTGTTATGTGTACCTATATTTTTCATATTTATATTAGATACTTAAATATTTCAACGGTGTGATCGAATAATTTGTTTATATAAAAATAATGATACTATCATCTCAGTGAAGTTTGACGACTAATTAGTGGATAAAATAATATTTTTAAATGTTGATGTCCTTTTTGTAATTTGGGAGATATTGGATATATTCAGGTTAGTTTTTCCTAAGTTTTTCTTAGCATTTTTAGAAATCACCGATGAGATGAGTTTGGATGTTTTCGGTTACATTTTCAACCTTACGTCCGAACCTGAATATTATGTAGCACCATCATCCACATATAGAGCTTTATTTCAGTGTTCATAGTTATGCGAAAGTCAGATGTGTATACATTTAATAGTAATGGAGATATCTTTGAACCGCTTATGGTACACCTACATTTATTTGTCTAATAATATCCGATTTGGTTTTCATTTGGGTGAAACGGTGAGAACAGATAAAAGCGAAGTTGACGATTACTGTGGGTGTATCGAGGCATTTTTATTTGTAGAGCAGACCGTCATGCCAGACTCAATCGAACACTTGAGGTGTATCTAGTAAAGGAAATGTTCTTTTTTATCGAATCCATGATATCATAATATTGTATTTTACTCATATATTATACAACTATCTGATCCGGTGCACTTCGTTACCCTTTAAACGAATCAACTCTATATGACTCAAACTTTGTTCAATTCGTTGTTTAATATTCAGTGTATGGTTTTCAAAATTTATCTTAACTTTTCCGTTGCCCGGAATAGAAATTCTGATTCGCAGCAGTACCTATATATTATCCAGTAGGCAATCTACCTGCGGTAGATCGAGGACCCCTTGATGTTTGTACGTAACTTTATAATTTAACTCTAAAGTATCAAAGTTATACCAAGTATGTCACTGAACTCCTCCTAAACGGTTGGAGTAATTTTGAATGCCGAGTCTGTCGACCAATATTTCCTCCTCGTCCACGAAAACGTGGCATCGTGATTGTTTTATGTACCATGTACGTAACTTGTATGTGAGTATAATACGCTCAATATTTACGTAATTGTGGTACATAACACAGAGTACAAAAAAATTAAATGCGTTGAATGAATACACTTATTTCACGGTAGCCAATAATAGTTTATAACGGATTTAAAACCCATGACAACCATTTATAAACAAAAATGTGCACCGTAAATCTCTAAATCCCCGTTCGAACACATCCCCATGTTGGACCTAGGCTGATGATTTGTAGCCTATGTGTTATTCTGATGTATAAGCTATATTATTGTAAAGTTTCATTAAAATCCATTCAGTAGTTTTTACGTGAAAGAGTAACAAAGTCACAGACTTTCGCATTTATAATAGTAATAGGATATATACCTATAGTACCTACCAAGTACCGCAGAACATTTCACATTAGTACATATCATATATATATATTATTACTAAAGTCTACTATATAATAATATACTACTAGTAATAATATAATATATTATCTTGATAATACCTATATGATGTACGTGGGATGCCTTCTGAGCAGTATTTACCATCACGCTTTGTGCCGTTCAAACGTGTTTACCGTTTTAGAAAATACACTATCAGCAATGTCAATATTGCATAATAATCTATACTAATATATTAGTATAGGCATTCTAATGTGTATGCGGTCGAGGTAATCTCAACAACTACCAGTCGGATTCGAAAAATTCTTTTTGCATTTGCATTTGATAGCCTAATTTTTGAGGAAGGTTATAAGCTATTTTGCATCACGACCCTTAGGAGCCGAGCAAAAGGACAAATTGTCAGATGCCACTGGGGCCGTGTTATTGCGAAGTCGTTTTTTTCGTTTGGTTTATAAATGATTGCCATAATACCGTTGCAAGTTACATCTTACGAAATAAAATAGTAATAATAGACGCATAATTAGTAGACGTAAATCTCAACTCTCTCAAACAAACTACTGTAACACTGCAGTTTACAATCGGAATTTCGTGGATAGTTTTATTGTTATATAGCCATTTAAAGTTAGTCGTTATACCTATCGCGAGACCCACCCAAGGTGGTTTTACATAACAAATCGAGGGATGTTTTCTATGTTAATCGTCCGAGCGAGCGAGTGACCACACTGGCTCTATACGTATCATGTCCTTTAATAACATTTTGCAACATACTATTTTTACTTACAGCCGTTCAATCCTACCTGTTGTGCTGTTGCATATCGTCCGCGACTCGACGCAGTCGGATTGTCTACCTAGGTGACTCAGTTGAATGTTAATCGATATTTTACACTTGAGATGACCGACTTCTCGACTTCTCGACTTGACACTTTTTTGCATACGAAAAAACACCGGACAGGAGCATGCGGGTACCAGCCCTTTCGGGTATCCATTTAAACCGGTAAGAACTATAATAGCTAGACACAAGACTATCGACTTTACACTTTCTTTGAGTAGAAAAAAAAAAGGCTGATCAAAATATAATTCATACGACAAAGCCTCCGAGATCGGTACCCGCGGTCAGCGAGTTAACAGGGCCCACTCTTTGCCACGAGCAACTCCGCGGGCGGGACAGCTAGTATAATAATATATTACTACCTATATTAAATTGATTTAATGAAACCGAGTGGTCGACATCGGAAATCAGCGTGTTGGAGTGGAAAACTAAACAGCGGACTCGTGCTATAAAATTATTTTCACAGTATAGTTATTAAAATGATAATATGAAATATAAGCCACAATATGCAGGCGGCATTGTAATAATAAGTGATCTGTAACCTGCAAACCTCGCAACTACAAAAATTAAAATTTTTAAGTGCATTGATTATTATTTAATGGGAATAGTATAAAACTATCTTAAAAGTAATGATATTATAATATATGTCTTATGCAAATATTGTATACTTACGAATTTCTTATTTAATTCGTCCTCATGTTTTTTATTGTTGAATAACTATACATTTTTGTTTTTAAACGACGTATATTTATAGTTTTATAATTTCAAGCAGAATGAGCAAATAATAATTTGGATACTGCAGTACAGTTATCGTATACTGAGTAAAAAGTTATATATCAGTAAGCATTGAGCGTATAGATAACGTTTTGATAAGATGAAAGTGACAATCTAATCCACTTATCTCTTAAATTTAACACTTTTATTACAGTGACCTATTTAATGACAAGTTACACTACTTAACCTTGAAACTTAAACTACACACCGAAGCGAGTTCCCCTGTTTTTTTTTTTTTTGAAACTACACATTTATAAAGCCAGGCAGGAGAGGAGTTACTTACCTCCTACAACTCTGTCTCTCCAAATGAACGACTTTGCTAGTTATACAAATATCTTAAAATATAATCTACAAATATATTCAATATTCATAAACTCCGAAATCTAGTCTACTCAAGATTTGTCCTGCAGGTCGCATATCCACTGTGGGAGGTAGCTGGTCACCTGCAGACACACCCAGAAAAAATTACAATTACAAGTTTCACAAGTTATATCCAGAGATATCGTTAAATTGGAAAAATTTACCTACCTTGTTAATTATACGTTTTTAAGAATTTAATAAAAATTTAAATTCCGAATGTCACATATGCACACAGCACACTATTAGTACTTTACTCAGTGCTCGAAATGGAAAGCTTTACGAACCGGAAGGCTTATTATAAAATTAATATGCCTTGTGCGGATATGACTATAATAATATTAAATTTATGTTTATAATAAAAAATAAATACATATTTGAAGCTTAAAAAAAAAGTGGACAAGTGGGTACCACTCTGCTGTACAGTAGTTTTCGAGTAGGTATGTAATGGATGTGATATATTTGAATTCAACGATAAACCGTTGCATATGAAAAACGATTCTGAGACGTTATGTCGCATTCTAGAATACTTGTACAAAAAATCAAATTTAATATTTAAAAAAAATTAATGAAAATCTAAATTATTTCATGGCTGTAAATAGTGTAACATTCCAGTGGACTTTTTAATTTTGTTAAAGGCAGAACAATTTGTGGGGAATCATTTATTAAAACGTCTAATGTTAGCTATGAACCGAAAAACTTATGTGAACTTATATCTAACTGAAATTATTTTTGCTTATTTGTCAATTGTATCCTCTCAGAAGTACCAACTACATTTCTATCAGATAAGATGCTGCAGTCAAAGATCGGAGTATTTTCACTACCCCGAATGTTGATAACAGAAAAAACGCACATAATTGAAAGGCACTCCCCTCGGAATGTATAATGTGGAATTAAACAATTAAGATTTGGTAACAATTTGCTCAAACCTTCGTAATATTTGTCACTTGTTTTTCGAGCTTGTGACTTGCAGTCAATATCGCAGCGAGGTACGTACATGCATTTTCAGGGGCGGATTTAGGGGGGGTCCTTAGGGTGCCGAAGAACCCACCGTCCCGCGTATTATTAATTATTGAAAATTAGGTAGGTAGGTATAATTTTTGGTACGGCCTCCCGTGGGCCGTGACGGTGACGTAGCATTTTTGAGGGTAGTGCACAGATATCACCAAAGTATTCAGTTACAAAGTTCTAAGCAGGATCTAGTGCAATGGAAAATGTGAAAAACATACATAATGTGTTTGAAGACATTCTGAAAAATCCTAACTTAACATTCAGCACTTTATTTGAAAGTTATTAAAACCTATTAAAAGCATAAATAATTCTATGGCATTCGAAACGGAATAAAATAGAAAAAAATGTTCCTCAACTCCTCATACTGCTGTTATATCTCTCCCATATTGTGAAGAATTTTTTCAAAATATCAAAATCCTCTTGTAATTATTGGCTACGCTCCCGGTATCGACAGCAACTGCTGAGAGGTAATTCTCTAACTTCAGGAGATTAAAATATTACATGAGCACAACAATGACTGAGTCTAGGTTGAGTGGCTTAGCTCTATTAAATGTTTATACAAAAAAACATAAAGATAATGACTTAGTTGTAAATGAATTTGCTAGACAAAAAAGGAGAATGCATTTAGAGGACTGATCGATCTTAATTATAAATGTAAACAAATTTAAAAATTCACACATTGTATTATGTATCTACATATTTAAAAAAAAAATATTTTATATTTTGATACAATTATTGAATTATGTATCTTAATTAATAATTATATGTCAAACTCTTTATGTAATACCCAAAACAAATGCACATTGCAAGACTGATTTTTCTAGCGGTTTAAGCTTCAAATACTAACCTAACCTAACCTAACCTAATCTAAACTAAATTTTTTTCCATAATAACTAACAAGTATCTTAGGACCATTATACGCAAACTAGCACCTACCATTTAAAAATCCTAGATCCGCCCCTGTGCATTTTCGATCATATATTATAACGTTATTGTTGCGATAAAGAACGACACGCACTTGAAGATTATTGGATTTTTATTAAACTATTATTATTTGACAAAAGCAAAATTACAGTCTGCGCTGTACACGCGACCCGTCTCCTATTCGTCGTTTAATTTATTATATTATTATTAGCTGATCCAGTGCGCTTCGTTACCTGTTAAATGAACAAACTGTATATGATTCGAACTTGGTTCAATGCGTTATTTAATATTCTGTGTACGATGTTCTAGATTTATCTTAACTTTTCTGTTGCCCAAAATAAAAATTCTAATTCGCAGCAGTATATTGTCAGGTAGGCAATCTACCTGTCCGCTGTAGATCGCGGACCCCGTGCTGTTTGTGCGTAAGTGTAGGATTTAACTCTAAAGTATCAAAGTTATTCCAAGTTTGTCATTTTTACTTAATTCCACCTGCGGCGGATTAGTATAATCAATTAATACAAAATCCTAACCTAACCGTACTAAAATCCGTTGAATAAAAAAAACCAAATTTAACCATTTTTAAATTAACCTATCTTTTACCCAGAGGTCTAATCTACACACAAACATTCATTGACAAAAAATAATAATACAAATCAACAAACATGCCCGATTAACCAATAGCAAGTATAATATTATAATACACTATTATTATTTAATTATTAATATTATTTTTATTTTTTTCTGGACAACCCTTATCACTTAGGGGTATGAAAAATAGATAGTAGCCGATTCTCAGACTTACTGAATATGCATATAAAATTTCATAAAAATCGGTCAAGCCGTTTCGGAGGAGTATGGTAACTAACATTGTGACACGAGAATTTTATATATTAGATTAGATTTAATCGTCTATGCGTAGAGGTACAATTAGCCGTAAAAGTTTAATAGTATTAAAGGGCACTGTCATTTTTTTTTTTTTTTATCAAATGACGATAATAATTGACCGTCGGTGCGTAATATGTAAATATTTCCCCACGAACACTCGTCGAATGGATGCTCATGCGATGGGTATTGTAATATTACGCTGTAGCACAATAGGTATAATATATTAATATTATACTACCTGTTATAGTGTCGACGACAATCGACGACAAGTGGACTTACGTTTTTTTTTTTATCGACTATCGTGTTCTAGACTGCGGTCATAGTCTTCCGACTAGACGGCTATTATACACGGTGAGGGGTTTCATAATTTATTAGTAAACTATAGGTACGAAGAAAAACCGGACAATTTTTTTTTCTTGTCAGGTAAGCAGAAAAAAAATGCATATTTCTACGGAAATTTAAACCCAAGTACGTACAATATATCGTGTATAATGTAATGGGCACATGTAGAAACCGAGTTATGGGACTTGGCGTTTTCCAGTGTGTTGGCTTACGATATTATATTATAATATATTATATTGTTCGCACGCACGTAACATTGAATATCTCGATGTGGGTGAAAAGGCCGCGGTCCACCCTGTAATCATATATATATATATATATATATTATATCTTGTAGACAGTGTACGTATATAGGTGCTGGGTAGCCCGTGTTGATAATGCAATTTATAGTGTTTGCGCAATCACTTATTATACGTCATATATATGCGAATTTTCGGGGTGCATTATATATTATTATTATTATATGTTGTGTTCAATACCTGCTGCAGCAGTCGGTCTCTGCCGCCCGAGGCCGGAATAGCCTACGACGATGATAAATACGAAAACCCTAAGGTAAACAACACAATAATAATAATAACAGTAAAAATAATAATAATAAAAATAACTACCTGCCGAGCGCTATCGTTGTTCGCGAATCATTCGAATTCGGCCGGCGAGGCGGTATATAGATTCGTCTCCGGACGATCATTTTATCACTTTTTTTTTTGTTCTATGTTAATAAAAAAAAACTGGCATTTAAAGCCGTCGGACTTTTGGAATTCATTTTATACGTGTTGTAATATTAACAGTCTTGGAATATGTTAATCGTTGGATTTAAAGGTATTTATAAATAGATTCAATTAAAAACGTGTGCATACATTATATTCATAGGCTGCAGTCAGTCTCGCACGCCCGAGGCCGGAATAGCCTACGAGACGATGATAAAGACGAAAATGCTTATGTAAAAACACAATTATAATAATAATAATAAAAATAAAAATAATAAAAATAAATAAAAATAAAAATTATAATAATAAAAATAAATAAAAAAAAATAAAAATAATAATAATAAAAATAACAATAATAAGTACCTACCGAGCGCCATCGTCGTTCGCGAATCATTCGAATTCGGTCGGCGAGGTGGTATAGATGCGTCCTGGGTCGATCATCGTATCACTTTTTTGTTTGTTTTATATTAATAAAAAATTTCAACAAGTGCGAGTCGGACTCACGCGTACGAAGGGTTCCGTACCAGCTACAAACATGTTGGCAACACTGCTTATATTAAATATTCTATAATTTTCAGTATCTGTTGTTACGAGTAACCGGTAACCGGTAACCGAAATACATAATGTGTGAAGATTTCAACTTTTTAGCTTTCATGGTTCATGAGATACAGCCTGGTGACAGACGGACTGACAGTGGAGTCTTAGTAATAGGGAACCCTGAAAACGGGCATTTGAAGCCGTCGGACGTCGAAATGTATGGAATCCATTTTATACGTGTTCTATTATTATATGTTCATATTTAAAGGCATTTATAAAAAGATTCATTTAGATACGTGTACATACATTATATTCATGGGCACAAATAGGGGGGGGGGAGCCGTGTGGATTAGCCCCCCAAAAAACTAATGATTTCACTACTATAATTTAAAATCATCATAAGAGTATCAAGTATAGACCTGAGCTACAGCCCCCCCCCCCATAAAAAATTCTATTATATTATGTTATTATATTTGTCACACAAGATTTGTTCTCAAGAGGACGCTATACCCATGTACCCAGATAGCAAAAATGTAATGATAATAATACTAAATTATTATTAAATCGTTATATTTGAAATAATATCATTAAAATAATATAGTATTATTTTATTTACATGACATTATTAATAATTTAAAAAATCAATCAAACTATATTATTATTACTTCATTACGATAATATTATTACCTATATAATAATATAGTATTGTTTTATTTAGAATACATTTGTAATATTATTTTTAAAGTAATAACACAATAATATTTTATTGTTATTACTTCAATACGAGAATATTATTATTAGTAAAATAACATAATATCGTTTTATTTAGAATACATTTATAAGATTATTTTCAAAATTACTACTGAATCATACTATATTATTATTAATTCGGTACACAAATGTTGACTGCTATTATATAATTTATTGTCTCCGTCTTACACACGAACGACACCGACAATTTTCAGTTCACTAGTTTCAATAATAGTGTGCTGTTAGTTCTGATATTAAAGTGAATTTACCTATTGTAAACAACTTTCAAGTAAGAACCTACTTATTCGTGCCTAAGCGTCGGCGATTTTTTTAGTTAGGTATTTTAATTTTCAAGATAGATTTGGGCGTATGGCTATAGGTATGTGAGATATCACAAATTAAAAATGCTCATATCTTGATCATAATATTGGATATAAAATCCGATGCTTAAGCACAGATAATGTTCTTGCCCAAAAGTTTGATAAAAGGTCAATTCACTCTAATATCAAAAATAACATCACTCTTCTATTGAAACTGTTGAACGAAAATTTGGTATGTCGTACGTTTGTAAGACGGAGACAACAAACGCACGGATATCGTCCTTTTGAAGAAATCCATATCATTTTACGGATTTGACTTAGGTTCTGGCTAAGGGATTCCGAAAGGTGGCAGGCCGTTCCCAATTATCTCTTCATCTCTTATACCTATGTGTTCTGGTAAATTTCTACATAGAGTCGTCGTAAAAAATTGCAAAATACAACGAAAAATAATTAGAAATACCAGCCTTTAGGTTTTTTTTTTTATTTAAAATAATTATATTTTCTCTCACAAATATCAAATCTTCTAGGTAATTTGGAACCTCTGCTATCAGCCCAGGTTTAAAAGTATTGTTTTCCAATACCATATTATTACGTCACATAATTTATGTGTACTAGGGTTTCATGGTATACGTTGGCAATTTAAATTTAACCATTAGTTTGAATTTGAAATTTGAAATTTGCAATAAGTATTACTGAGTATTACGCAATAAGTATTACTCGTACGTATATTTCAACTAGCTGATCCCGTGCTGTTTGTACGGAAGTGTATGATTTAACTCTAAAGTATCAAATAGTTATACCAAGTTTGTCGTTTTTACTCAATTCCGCCTACTGTTGATGAAAATAATCAATTTATTTAATCCCGTTAAATATGATTTATATTTAAAAATAAAATAAAATAATTTTTTTTTTATCATTATTATTATTTATATAACCATCATGGCAACCATTTACAAACAACATTTTCCATCTGAAATCTCAAAATGTATAGTCGTATAGATAACTAATTATTGACTAACATTATCGGACTTTATTTATGGCTAAAACCTGCTCCGTGATATCCTCTTTCATTTAAAAAAAACTGCATGACAATTGGATAAGAAGTTTCGAAGGCAAACCGTAACAAAGATTTCTTCTTTTGCTTGATTTCAGTTTTATATATATAGATTATTATTTTTTATACTCAATAACAGGTGATGATAATCAATTGCAAAAACAGCAAAACAATAATGCTTTTGTACTATTTGTGATGTTGTCAACCGCCCGTATCCAAATAATATACAGTTTACACTCGAAAACCAGACGGGAACGACAGTCGTGTGTTTCGCGTGGAAATAATATAATTATGTTATAGGACGCCTTCGAAATTAAACGCTGTACCTAATATAAATCAGTGGCGTATTTACGGGGGGGGGGGGGTCCATGGGGTCCGGACCCCTCCCATTGACTCATGTCTCATACATGTTAAATGTTGTGCAGTTTTTACATGATTAAAAAACAAATTTTATCATACGATTTTACGGATTGTATAAAAAATTTTCGAAGCTATAGTTATATCAACATTTTCAATAAATATCGTGATTATTTTTATCAGTTGGGTACCGGAAATGGTTGAAAAATACCAAATTCATTCTTTAATTCAAATATTTTGTAGTTTTGTACATTGCCTGCAGTATCTACAACCACTCCAGAGAGATCTTTTTCAAACTTTTTAAGGTTGAAAAGTTATCTAAGATCAACTATGAGTGAAGTAGGTACCTAATGTAATTAAGGAAATATTTGTATAAAAGTTATAACATATAACTATACAACATATAACATATATCATATTCGATTCTGAGGGATCTATTGGTTCTACAATGGTGTTTATTTTTTTTTCCTGTATACAAAATTTCTTCCAGAAGGAGTGCTTCGATTTCAACATGTATAGACATATAGTAACTTATCTTTTAGAAAATTGGATCAAGATTACTATCTTAGAGAGGTCATTTTTTGATTTTCTCAATAGTTATTTAATGCCACTGTAAAAACCACCAAAAAATTACGAAAAACCTCTAAAAATGGGATTTTAATTTCTAACACTTTGTCTATCACCATAGAAAAAAAATAAAAAATAAAAGTATTTCATTATTAATTCAACTAACAGGCTATAATAAATAATAACAATATAAAATATCCAGACTGACAAACCGTCTTCGCTCAGAATCGTTTTTCTTATACAATGATATTATATTATATCATTGAGTTCAAGTTTAATACAATCCATTATACATTGACCCACTTGTAACCTACTGTACAGCAGCAGAGTGACATCCACTCACCCGCTTTTTTTAAAATTTTTTTTGTACATATTATTATTTAATAATTAAAAACTCGACAATTTTATATCGTCTTATAAATATGGTATATTTTATTTAATAAAGAGTAAATGGGTGGTGTGGGGGGCTTCGTCCCTCGTGGCTCTGTGTTCTGGAGTTCTGGGCCCTCCCCATGACAAATTCCTAAATACGCCACTGATATAAATAATACTATAAGTATCATAAAAACAAAACGTACGTTTATTATTGTGATAGGTATACGACGACACTGCGCTACAATGTGTACTTGACGTTTTTTCACGTATCAAATATTGGTCTAAGCTGTCTGCATATAGATGTAATGTATAATTAACTATTTCGATAAAATCAACCAAGTGTGTGTGTGTGTGTGTGTGTGTGTGTGTGTGTGTGTGTGTGTGCGTGTGCGTGTGCGCTACCCGACAGTGAGTATAATATAACAAAATTGCGGTTCGTGACAAGACAGTAGTAGAAACTTTTATTGTTTATTCAAACTGTCCGAAGAGAAAAAATGTATAAATTATAACTTTTCTGCTTCGATATCATTAGACATTATTTATTCGTATTTTCGTCCAGTCGGGATGTATAATACATGTAGTATCGTAGAAAACTACACTATATTATTAATATTATATTCGTCAAACTTATACATAAACTGCAGTTATTACGTACACGAATTACATGCAAATTACGTTCATAATATTTTAAACATACATACATAATATTATAAACGATTTTATAGTTTTCTTTTTTCTTGTATTTACTGTGCGCAGGCACTCGTATACGGGGGGGGGGGGGTTTGGGGGTTCGACCAAAATTAATAGTTTTGTCATTTATTTATATATATAGATTATGAATCCCCCCTCCAGAAACCTACTACCCCCCCTAACATTTTTTTGTACGTGCCTGACTATGCATAAAATTCGCTTTCTTAAGAAATCAATTGTACGGCAAATTTATAAGGCATTATGTAATTCACTCTTGTTATATTATGGTATAACATGCTGGGGAGGTGCCAGCAGAACAGTCATAAAATCGGTATAGGTATATTGCCCAGAAAATTATTATAAAAGTAGCCTACTCGTTACCGCCAACGTATACCCTTCAATAGATATTTTTAAAAATACTAACATACTATCAATCTATAAATTATACATTAAACAACCACTTAAAAAAAAAATTAAAATGCAGATACTTAATATTATACAGATATAATAGACAGTAGAACAGGTAATAACATAAAATTACCTTATATATCACTATCCAGTACAATAAGGGCTCCCGATTATATGGTCATAACTATATTCAACAATTTAGGAAATGATGTAAAGAGTCTAATAAAGTATGAATGTGAAAATCAGTCTAATAAAACCAATGTAAAAAATATAATTAACAAAAATCGTATAAAAAATATAATTACTAAAATAGTAAATGACCTAGATGAGAATGTGTGTAAAAATCAACTATTAAAAAGTATCTATGTGTAAATATAAATGATTATCTATTAGTATTGTTTAGTTATATAATTATAAGATAATGTTATTTAGAGAAGTAAAATAGACCATTCTCAATTGTATAAGACACATTTTATTTTATCATATTATATTATATTATATAAGTAATATGTGTAGGAACTCCGTATACCCAGTGGTCGAAGTGGGGGGGGGGGATACGGAGGGATGACATCCCTCTACTTATTTTGTCTAGAATAACGCATTCCTCCTAAGACTTGTGTTTTAAAATGAAATAATTATTATGATTTTTATATTTATACCTATGTATAAGAAAACTTTTTATTTATCGTATAGGCCGTTTCGCAATCATAATATTATCTATACCCGTATTTAGAGCCACGGATTAAGAATTTACATATACCTTAGTCGTGTTTAGAGCTAATAACATAATATTTTAATATCACAAAACCATAACAATATTGATGATAATAAGTCCACAGAAAAATATTATAAATAAAATATTTTATCAGTTTTTTTTTGAAAAATTTGAAAATATGTTATTTATTTGTTTAGTTTTAAAGATTATTTATGATCGAAAAAGATTGTAGTATTCTGATGCATAAACAAAATGTGAACTATAAAAAAAAAATACTATACAAGGTATGAAGAATGTTATGATGATATCAGGAAATCTGAATTGTAAGGCATCCCTCCACTTATCTTGAGCCATTTCGACCACTGCGTATACCAGAAATGAGCTTGCTCAGTTGGTATACGTATCAGCTCTTATCACTATTATTGTAGTAATTTAACTTTTGTAATTTGACTATTGTATTATTGTATTGAAATAATGATATTGATTTTGCTGAAATAAATAAAATAAAAATAAATGTGATAGACTTACAGTGCTTTTCGTCACGCTGTCAGGACGTAAATTTTAGTAATAAAAATTATACTTACATTGTGTTCCTTGCAGGACAACGTCCGAATTCTGTACTTAAGCATGACGTGTAAATTATTTAGGTATATATTAAATTGCGGACAACGCAACTGATCGTTATTTCGGGGGATATTTTCTCATATTTACGGGTACTCAGAATTCAGATCTAATTTATAATTTTTAATTTTTAATTTATTGCATATTGCGCATATTTTGAAAATCATTTAAAACAAATTGAATTCTTCATAATATCTCTGCACAGGATAACCGGACACATTTTTAATTATTCAATTTCGATTTTGCGTCGCAGAATTTGATTAGAACGAAACAGTTTAATGAATTCAATTGGCTTTATTTCGACTTCAAGATAGTATAATATTATCATTATATAAATTAATAAAAAATCGTTAAAACCCGTCTGGTGAATAATTTATAATATTATAGTATATTCGACAAAATGTGGACAAAACACGAATGTCTTGTGGATTTTATGACGATTTTCTACTTTCATAGTTTTCCAGCCACCAGAGTGTGCCTATTTATATTTCGATGGCTTAGTGCACACTTGTTATAAGTCACAAAATTGAAATTGTGCTGGAGAACTATTTTAAATTTAAATTTTTCGACACCTGTTCAACTTAAGCATTATTTAATCAATTCGTTTTTTCTAAATTTTAAATTTAACTTAACAATGTATGTGGTTGCCTTTTAATATAGAAGTCGAATTCGTGGAATATTTATTTATTTATTTTAATGACATTTAAAAAAAAAATATATGGACTTATCACTATGTGACAACATAAATAATGTCCCACTTGCCGCCCGTCTGTGAGGCGTTGACTATAATAAATTTAAACAATCGTTTTAACTATTAAATAATTTTTAAAAGTTACATAACTAATAATCTAAATTTTACTTTCTAAACGTGAATATAATTAAGAGTCCCGTCTATACCAGGCATATAATTATAAAAAAACTAAATGGTATGATATTATTATCTTATCACTGTGGCTTTAATAGCGTTATCCCGTTTTCGGTCGAATCTCGCAGTGTGTATACAATAAAATATATGTCATGGATTGCCGAAATTTAGCCTCTTAAATTATATAAATTTAGTTGCTATATTATGCACAGTCGTTTCCGGCCCCTTTAAATCGAACAAAGTCCTTTTGTGCTGTTTCCCATTTTGACTTGCAATATATATACATTATACCTAGTATATATACATATATATTGTATATTTTATGTATATACAGTATTATGTACATCCGGTAAAAACGATTTTAGTCGGTAGAGAGCTAATTCTATCAAAATTATTAAATAGCTATTTATGTTCCGTGGGAATTCGAAGTGTGTACGTACAACAAATTATAATATATTATAATTTATTAAATTAAATTTATTTAGATTACAGATGATTTGAAATCCTAAAACATTAAAAAGTTGGAAATTTTCTGTAATTACAATAGCCGTTGTACGACTCCTTACACAAAATCCCGAATATCTAAGTGCTTAAATCATTTACCACATGAAAGGTGTTTTGAATGTATTATATAAATTATAGTGGCGCAACACACGCGAATATCGACGAACTATCCATGAAGTAGAATTTGTGATAAAAAGAACTCTTCATATTGATAACTGAATGAATTTCAACATTATTTCATTCATAATTACTTCATACCATTAAATCAACAACTAAAATAACAAATTATTATACAATATGAGATGCCATATGGGTATACTAACTAGGTAGCCGGTAGGTACCTAATAGGTATTTAGGATTTAGCTGAACATCTAACATATAACTGTGGTCTGTAATACAAAATATGAATACGGGTATTATATAATTGTGCGAAAAATCCATGTAAATAATATTATATAATAACACACAAGTTAATTTTAATAATTACATATTATTAATATTTAACTATCGTGTAAAAACAATTGACAGTTAAAAAAAAATAATGTATTTAACATTATGGTAAATATACAAATTTGTGCGATGATATCATTATCAACGATAACAGTCAGCCAATAGAAAATGTTCCTTGACGAGTAAGGCACTCTACTATAAACTATACACTCCGAAGTAACAAAATAATTTAATATTAACATTTTTAAACTATTTTTTTAAATTATTTAAATTACCTATGTAATAATTGCCAAAGTTACCAGCTATGTATAACTGCTCCGTTTTTGATAGTTTTCATTAGGCACTTAAATGTTAAACAATTAGTTATTTTATAAGAAAAACTAATATTGGTAGATCTATTTTTATAGATTATTATAAAAGAAATCCACATAATGTAATCGATTTTGATAAAGACAATCGCATTGAGCGGGTGCGTCGAGTGAACGATTTTACGATGCTTTGATATTTTATTGTCTTCTATACACTTTAGTCTATATTTTATTATTTTAGGGACATTGACTATAATATTGTATATTACAACAGACTGTATAGACTGTAACAAATAAAAACATTTTTTTTTTTTTACAGTATTCATCTGTTCAAACGGGAGCCGAATTATTTATCGCATTGCTTAGCTCCCATGCAGCACACAAATAAAACTCTGTGCTTATTAATTATCACTCAATATGTGTTCGATACCTGGTTCATAACTATAGATGAAGTGACAATTTATAAACGGTATTATTATACCTAATATATTATATAATATGTAATATAATATCATACAATTGCTGTAAAGTTTAAACAATTTAGATGCCAGTGTAATAACATGACTACGTCTTGTAGACGGTATTCCATTACACTACCTAGTAAACTGTATTCGTCATTTGTCACTAGTGGATACTCCAATAATCAACAGTTGCCATATCGTGGAAACTGAAAAAGATTTTTTACTTGACGACTGAAGTACAGTGTTATTATATTTTGTAACTTGGGTCACATAACGTAATAACAATAATATTATGATCACACGGCGTTTAGGATAGGCATTTTCGCTACACCGCTGACGGGTTGGTCTGTTTTCCCGGAATTTTATTACTTTGATCGATCGCTAAAACTTAAAATACACCAAAGTACCATGATACAAGTGAACGAGTAAAACTTTTAGTGCAAGTAAAATGTAATAATTATTCAAATTAGTAATAATAAAATTATATGTAAGTAATAAATATAGTATTTTATAGTATGACAAATGATTAATACCTGGAAACATATGTTTGGAAAACATTTTTCTTCTAATTAAACGAAACAATGTTATAATATTCGTTTGAAACTATATGTTTTTTTAAATACATATTAAACGTGTTTTAAATTTTTTTAAATAATTTTCTTTTTTAAATTGTTATCAACGCCTTGTTTAAAAAATCTATCGATTAAAAATACAAAATGATAATAACATATTTGTTTATTAAATTTAAATTTGACTATTAATTAATTATTATTTTAAACGTCTATTAAAATGTTTTAAATGTACGGTAAAACGATTTAAACATATACGTTTAAAAAGTTTGCCAATCCTGTCTGAGAATAAAATGTAATAGGTAAGTGTATTATTTATTAAAAAAATAGGAAATTGGTATTATATAAATATCATACTTATATACCTATTACGTAAATTGTAGGTATATTATTATATAATATTTAAATCTATAAAATTGGAGGAAGTCCGTAGTAGAAAAGAACAGCTTGTTGAAAAATGTTTCGGTCATACTATTCTTATAGTATAGACAGTAGTCATATATTATAGACATAAAAATAAATAACAAACACAGTACTTTACAACTAACATAAATAAAATCGATTTATTAGTTTATAATTATTTTTTAAGTATAAATTTGATTAAGAAAATAAAGTCAATATATCGCATGAAATATTAAAATTGCATATCTAAAAAAAGTGTTAAAAAAAGTTAATACTTTCGAAATAGTGATGAGTGTTCACTGTTTAAGTTTAGTCCTGGCTGTATGAGTATACCTATGTTTACCGATCTGAACTCACTGCGATGGTCAGAACTTCGAGAATAAATCAAATCAAAAGTAACTTTTAGATTATTTTTTTTAAAGTGATCTTGACCGGATCTTTGTGAAATAATTCTAGACACGCCTATAAGCGATATACATATATATTATACGATATGATAGACGTCTTATAAATATTTAAAAACAAATTGTCGTCAAGAATTAAACATTCGGTGCGGTTTCGTGACGTTACTCGGCGGGAGGCGACTACACCCCCTACCCACTACCTATAACTACCCCCCCCCCCGAGAATAAAGAATCTGTATATGTTATGGTTGCCGTGTATATAGCGAAGCCACTCCCCTGCGCACGAGTCGGCCGCCGAGTGCGTTTATTAACTGAAATCGGGCCTATATATTATAATATAAGGGTGCTACGATATAAATAAAAACACACCCTTAGCGCCCCCACGAATTTCGCCAACGGGCACCGCCATAAGTGGTTACACGACCGCTGCTCCGGTTGTAGTTGCAGCGGTCAATAACGTTGCGAAACGGAACCTGGTCGACGGAACGGTTCGCTCCGGCGGTGACCAGTTCGGCGAACATGACGGCGGCGGCGAAGACGACGGACAGGCCGAGGACGACGAGCAGCCCGCTCACGTGACCTATGGTCACTCCGATGCTGTCGGCTTCCGTGAACGTCCAGTCGCGAAACTCCCGAGACAGCCATTTCTTTAGCAAGTAGTCGACCACTCCGTTGGTGAGCAGTTGCACCATTCTGCGCAAGGAATCGACACAAACGTTAAAACCCCATGGGTACATAATTATGTTAAAATATATATAATATACATATATATATACCGACAAGAATTTACGGTAACAGATCTAGGGGGGGGGAGGCAATCCTCGGCGATAATCATAGAGGGGAGCAAATTTCAAATTTTAATCTCGTGATTTTTTATTACATTTTAATTTCGACACATGGGTTTTTTTATCGGTAACCTTTAGGGGCGCTAATATCATGTCGTGCCCCGGGCTACATAATTTTTAGATCCGGCACTGCCATTTCATACTATTATTATTATTATCATACAATAATATGCACTCGGTGATATAAAGCTAAAAAAAACATTCTCGGGTGTGCGTCTTTTTCGTGTGTAGGTGACAATGGTAACAATTTTATATCAAAGTGGAAAAAAATTATGTCGCTTCACTCGAAATCGTTATTTTCACCATAAAAGAACTTGTTGCGAAAATTGTAAGTACAAGTAAAATATATAGTCAGTATACTTTTAGGAGGTCGTTTTCGGATAATTCTCGTAGTACTTTTAATTTTTTTTCAACGTCTACTCGATTTAAAAGACTCAAGCTTCACCGCTGTTGATACTACTATAGGTATTTCAAATAACAAAATGGGTATATTATGTGATAAACTAAAAACTTGGAATTTATAGAGTTTAACGTATCTCATAATAATTGTTTAAATAAATTATCAACTTCACTAAAAAATGATGGTCTGGACTCTGGATATCTCTAAAGATGGTAGACTTTGATGAACATGCGCCAAACAAGCATAACATTCCGTGGGAAACAAAAAAAATTAAATATAGAATTAAATAAATGTGATTCTAATTTGGTATTGTAATTATTTTGTCAAACAGAAAATATTGATAGTTAAATGAAAGTTATAATGCAAGGTAGGTATAATGCAAATAAATAAAAATGCAATTGGGTGAATAAGTAAATTACAGATATTTTTGGGTGCAGTTTAAATATAAAAATGCTTATTTTAAACAATTAGATATCTGTGTAATAAAAATGAAATATTAAAAAATACTGTCAAAATATTTTTGATGGCTGAAAATGAAAACACAAAACGGCGCAGCCATGGAAGTTCGTTTCTAAGTACATTATAATATAATTTAAATAGTTACCACTATTAAATAAAAATCCATATAAATAAGTCACCGTTGAACTTTGAAATATGGATAATAAACGCAAACGATCTTCTCTGGACGATGATAGCAACAATCGTATCAGAAAAATTGCCAAAAAATATACCATAACCATAAGTAAGTGTAGTATCGTATAAATACGTTTTCACTGTTCCGTAATTAAATATGTTATCGCACAGTTAATGTGAAACTCTCTAATATATTATAGTTTAATATAATATATTAATATTAATATTATAATATAATTAATTTCATATACCCAAAGTATATCTAGTAACTGGTAACTCTGCAAGTTGACCCCCCCCCCCTTGAATAATAACGAGATATACCGATATAATATTATACGGTCTCGATGATTGTAATTAGCTTATTTTTTTTTAAATAACAACAGTAAAGCCTGGAATGATTTATTGGGAGCGGGCCAATTGAGTATACAACGCGTGAAATTTTAGGAATTTCGATTGTACCTATCCACAAATAATTAATTATATATATATTGTACCTATGTGTCTATTGTACTTGTATAATATAAATAATATTAATAATGTTCTACGCAGCAGAAGACATATCCGACGTAAGTAGTACCGATGGACCAGAACCACAAGCTGTAAGCTGTGAAGTAAATATATCATACCCATATATAGAACATAATATTAAAGTCTAATAATTGGACAATCTCTGACTTGCTAAGTGTTAATTTACTGTTATAGAGGCACAATCAAAACGTCTTGCAGATTAACGGACATCCGGTCACTGTGGATATATATTTTGTAAACCACCTCGGTGAAGTAAGTACTCGTCTACACATTAGAGTCTAATAATAGGGCAATTATTTCTGCAGAAATGATTGATGTTAAGTATTTATTAATTTATTATTATAGCGTACGAGAATTCCGCCCGTCGTCACAGGAAGTGATGTATATCCGTCTAAGGAACAGAACGAATCTGACGTCGATATGTCTGAGGAAGAGAGCGAATTTGAAGTCTATCCGTCTGAAGAACAGAGTGAAGCTGACGTCGATTCGGCTGAGGAAGAGAGCGAATTTGAAGTCTGTCCCTCTGAAGAACAGAGCGAATCAGACGTCGATCTGTCTGACGAACACAGCGAATTTGAAGTCTGTCCGTCTGAAGAACAGAGTGAAGCTGACGTCGATCCGGCTGTGGAAGAGAGCGAATTTGAAGTCTGTCCGTCTGAAGAACAGAGCGAATCAGACGTCGATCTGTCTGAGGGACAGAGCGAATTTGAAGTCTGTCCGTCTGAAGAACAAAGCGAAACTGACGTCGATCCGGCTGAGGTACAGAGCGAATTTGAAGTCTGTCCGTCTGAAGAACAGAGCGAATCAGACGTCGATCTGTCTGAGGGACAGAGCGAATTTGAAGTCTGTCCGTCTGGAGAACAAAGCGAAACTGACGTCGATCCGGCTGAGGTACAGAGCGAATTTGAAGTCTGTCCGTCTGAAGAACAGAGCCAAGCTGACTTCGATACGTCTGACGAACACAGCGAATTGGACGTCGATACGTCTGACGAACAGAGCGAATCTGAAGTCGATACGTCTGACGAACACAGCGAATCGGACGTCGAGACGTCTGACAAACACAGCGAATCGGACGTCGAGACATCTGACGAACACAGCGAATCTGACGTCGATGCGTCTGACGAACAGAGCGAATCTGACGTAGATCCATCCGAGGAACAGAGAGAATTGCCCTCAGATGATCGAAATGACGACGCGGTACGGACGGAAAAACCGGTAACAGTGAAAATATTTTCTAGTCTCGGTGAAGTAAATACCGTAAAAAGATATCGGAACTGCAGCTATTGGGCATCACAGTCTGTAGAGATTCAACCACGAAGAGTGAAAACTCCTTACAGAAGTGCCCAATAGCAGTTCCGATATCCTTTTCATCAGTGCGTGGCAGTCCAATAGTTGAAGTCTAAAATTAGTTATTTATCACTATATAACACCTAGGACTGACTAATTGATGTGCTCTAAAAATAATTAAAATACAAATTTAAAACACCTACGCTTTTCTCGTGTAAGTTCGAGAAACGCTTCCACGGATACTTTTATTCAGTTATGAAAATCAGTGCCTGTCAAAACAACTTTACACGCTTTACAGTACATTATAATAATATTATAGTATACGAAAATTTATATTTTATTTTTAAATATCATGACCTATACAACACTGCACACAAATTATATATTATATTATGGGGTGAGAAAAATTAATTTTTGAAAGTCCAAGATAATTATTTTAAACGCACCGACTATATATTTTGTTTTCTATTGCTCTAAACTGAAATCAATTCGAACTTGTTTAAGGACCATGCACAAGGATCCGAAAAATCCAGCTCAGAGAAGGAGGACGAACAAGATGATGACTGTGTGGAGCTCTTACGTCTTACCCATAAAGTAAGTAAATACTTATATTATATATGACACTCATCGTTCATTATCATTACAAGTCTATAGTTTTGAGTTGTTTTATTCACACTGCCGTGTTAGGTTATTATAAATTTTGTTTCTAAGTACAATATAATATAATTTAAATAGTTACCACTATTAAATATAAATCAATATAAATAAATCACGGTTGAACTTTGAATTTAAAAGGTGGATAGTAAACGCAAAAGGACCGTGAACAAGAATCCGAAAAATGTAGCTCAGAAGAGGAGGCGGAAGAAGATGAAGAGTGTGAACTCTTTTGCCTCGCCCATAATGTAAGTACCTACTTATATTATATAAGACACTCGTCTTCGTTCATTATCATTACATTTTATAGTTTTGAGTTGTTTTATTCACACTGCCGTGCACAGTCTTAGTTTTACAATCATGGTCCAAGCCTCGGTTATGCTCCACCCACCGATTTTACCTGCCGAATTCCAAGGTTTAACTATTTTAATAATTTTAGTGAAGTAGAAAAATAGTTGTGATGTATTATGATTACACGGCGTTTAGGATAGGCTTTTTCACCACATTACTGACGCGTTAGTCTGTTTTCCCAGAATTTTATTACTTTAATTGATATAATTATAACATACTAAAAACACACCAAAGTACCATAATATAAGTGAACGAGTAACACTGTTCGTGCAAGTGAAATGTAATAATTATTCAAATTAGTACCTAATATAATAATATTTAAACAATAAATATAGTATTTTATAGTGTGACCAAATGATTAATACCTGAAAACGTGGTTTGAAAACATTTTCATTATCTAATTAAACGAAACAACGTTTTATTCGTTTGAAACTTTATGTTTTTTTTAAATATATTAAACGTGTTTTAATTTTTTTTCAAATAATTTTCTTTTTAAATTGTTATCAATGATTTCGTTAAAAATGTATTGCTTAAAAATACAAAAGAATAATGTATGATATTTTGTTTGTCAAATTTAAATTTAACTATTTACTAGTTTTTATTTTTAAACGTCGATTATACAATATATGTACACTTTACAGTACATTATAATGATATTATAGTATACGAAAATGTATATTTTATTTTTAAATATCATGGCCTATGTGACACGAATTATATATATTATGGAGTGAGAAAAGATATTCTTGAAAGTCGACGATTATTATTTTAAACACACCGACTATATTATTATATTTTGTTTTCTATTACTCTAAACAATAAATATCCGTCTGAACTTGTTTAAGGTCCGTGGAAAATTTGTGAAAAGATCGTCTGGATACTATCCCCTTCATCGCCCATCATGATAGCAGTATTACCCGCCGAAAATCCCGAAATTTAATAATTATCATGTTGCACGTTTGTCAATATGTTTGTTTGTTTGTTTTTTTTTTTTTGTAAATAATATGTAAACATGTTATATTCAGTGGTGCAGTCGCGAATAGGTTAGGCTTGGCTTTGGTTAATTTTGAAAATAAATCATTCATACTTCTATTTTTACTGTTTGGCGCCATATTAAGCCGTCGTCAGACAGACAGAATATTAATTCAACTTTAAATCGTTTTTTTTCTCAAATGCATATTTTTTTTTTACTCTTATACCTCCGAGAGAATTGGGGTATCAGAATAACTAATTATGATCAATTGTGAAACGATAAGAAATGGGAAAAATGTATATTTTGCAAACGTCACGAACTATAATCGTGGTTTATTTAGCAATCATCAGAATTATTAATAAAATACAAACATTGAATAACACTTAAACATTAGGCCAGTAGTAGGTACTAGATGCCGATAACACATTTATTTATTTGAAACATTAAGGGGAGAGCCCAATTGCATTTCACGAGTGCATTAAGTACATATAATTACATTTAACATTTTTTTAATAGAACAATAAAAAACCATTATTATAACAATACGATTTGTTAATAAATTTTATCAAATTAAATGTATTGAACGACAAGCATGTGTCAATAATCCTATGTATTGTACGATGCGCATAGCTAACGAACAACCATCAATTTCTTATTTAAACAAATCGTATTGTTATAATAACGGTTATCTATTGTTCTATTAAAAAAATTTTAAATGTAATTATATGTACTTAATGCACTCTTAAAATTTTTTTAATAGAACAATAGATAACCGTTATTATAACAATACGATTTGTTTAAATAAGAAATTGATGGTTGTTCGTTAGCTATATGCGCATCGTACAATCCATAGGATTATTGACACATCATGCTTGTCGTTTAATACATTTAATTTGATAAAATTTATTAAAAAATCGTATTTTTATAATAATGGTTATTTACTGTTCTATTAAAAAAATGTTAAATGTAATTATATGTACTTAATGCACTCGTGCAATGCAATTGCAGGGCTCTCCCCTTAATGTTTCAAATAAATAAATGTATATTATCGGCATCTAGTACCTACTATCTACTACTTGCCTAATGTTTACGTGTTATTCAATGTTTGTATTTTATTAATAATTCTGATGATTGCTAAATAAACCACGATTATAGTTCGTGAAGTTACGACGTTTGCAAAATTTACATTTTTCCCATTTCTTATCGTTTCACAATTGATCGTAGTTAGTTATTCTGAAAACCCAATTCTCTTGGAGGTATGAGAGTAAAAAAAGATATCTACGCATTTGAGAAGAAAAACAAAAAACGTTTTAATGTTGAATTAATATTCTGTCTGTCTGACGACGGCTTAATATGGCGCCAAACAGTAAAAATAGAAGTATGAGAATTTGAGAAAAAAACAAAAAAACCTCCACTACACACTGATGTATGATGTGCATTATAGCTCGATGACGCTTTTTTTTGTATAATACTAGATATAATAAACTTGTTAAATTTCTGGCAAATCACCACCAATGTCAAACAAATAATTATACCTATCCAATATAATTTATATTGTTACTTATGTTATATAAAACTATTTATTACATTGTATTACTGCTCACTATTGTTATAATGTACGAAATTATATTGAATTAGTAAAAAAAAAAAAACACGTGTACATTTTTTTGTAATTTTTTATGTCAAAATTATAATTTGAAGAACACAACCTGCAAAAGAACATTATACGGTGAAAATGCAATGAAAAAAATATTTATCTTCCTAACCATTCTGTTGTGAAATAGGTGTGGAGACGTTTGGCGTGTACTTTGTCATTGAGAGGACGCCACACGGCCATTTTGTTGTCTTACAAGTGGGTAAAATGGAAAATGTGCGCTCGGAAAATCAAGTACAGCTAAGTTAGTTTATAAACATTACAGTGAATCGACCTGTTATGAAACTCGATGTTAAGAACATTATCTGTGTTTGCGTGTGGGTTTTTTACAATAGTTAAATTTTTTTAGCAAGTCATTCGTATAATATTGTAAATTGAAAATGCTCACAACTCGTTTAAAAACTGAGTTATAGTAAAAAACACACACACGAACACGGATAATGTTCTCACCATCAAGTTTCACAATAGGTCGATTTACTATAATTTTTTTAACTAACGGAGTTAAACGTTATCTTCTGGGCGTAAATTTGCCATGTCTGCACGCACTTGCAGTAAGACCATAGGCGCAATTTCAACATAAAAACTGAGGGTGCTTAAGCTCTGCATTTCCTGGGTATTTAAATTAAATTATACCTATGAGGCACTTATGACTTTTTTGAGAAAAAATGGTTTTATGACAATTTAACATTGAATAGTTATAGTGCATTAGGTACATTTTATAAAAATTAATACAATAGTAAATTTTAATTTATTAAAAATTTAAAACAAATTATTTATATTTTATTCAAAAAATATGACAAATAAATATTAGTGTACAAGGGGTGTAACAGACAGACTTAACAAAAAAAAAAAAAATGAAGCTACTTGAAATGTGTGACAAAAATTGTTAAAATAATAAAAAAACATTATAAATATTGATTAGAACAAAAGTTATTCCAAAAGTCAGTTATATCTGTACCTACTATATTATATAATTCGGCATACACAATCACACAGGCTGTCGGAAACTTGGAACTCCAGTGAACACCAACTGACAAGTAATTTTATTCGTATATCGTAATTATGTTTTTGTCCGAATTAGATGTGGGCACGGGAATGTTTCTATTAGTAAATACTCTCGATACTATAAATTGTCGTAGAGCTGAGTCGCTGCTGAACGTGATAACACTGATAATAATATAACCGACCACAACGACCGGGCTTAGTAGAAACATTGGAAAATAATGATTTATATTCTAAATAGATTTTAATTCGTTAAAATTACAATTGTCGAGTTCATTGTTTCATTCATTATACTCAGATACCCTCATGTCTGATGATAAACTGTTTTTGGTTTTTTTTTTGTTGTAAAGAGAAGTTTTGATACATAAACACATATTTATTAGATGGTGCTAATTTTAAAATTGGGGGTGCTAATACCCCCTAAGCCCCCCCCCCTATTTGCGCCTATGAGTAAGACGGAGATAACAAATATCTGTGTAGCGTCCTGTTATCAGTATAGGTACCTACTTCACTGTGATATACGTGTAAAATTTGTGATTCAGTTTGGCGTGTACTTTGTCATTGAGAGGAAGCCACACGGCCATTTTGTTGTCTCCGTCTTACAAGTGCGTAACATGGAAAATGTGCGCTCGGAAAATCAAGTACAGCTAAGTTAGTTTATAAACATTACAGTGAATCGACCTGTTACGAAACTCGATGTTAAGAACATTGATAGTGTTTGCGTGTGGGTTTTTTACAATAGTTAATTTTTTTTAGCAAGTCATTCGTATAATTTAATGTTTTGTAAATTAAAAATGCTCACAACTCGTTTAAAAACTGAGTGATCGTGAAAAACCCACACACGAACACAGATAATGTTCTCACCATCGAGTTCCACAATAGGTCGATTTACTGTAATTTTTTTAAGTAACGGAGTTAAACGTTATCTTCTGGTCGTAAATTTGCCATGTCACGCACTTGAAGTAAGACGGAGACAACAAATATCTGTGTAGCGTCCTGTTATCAGTATAGGTACCTACTTCACTGTGATATACGTGTAAAATTTGTGATTCCGTGATTTATCAATCATTGCACAATGCATACGAAAAAAGATTCTAAGCGAAGGTCAGCCTATTTACCAGGACTCGAGGTCGGGCAAGTTAATGATTTTTTTTTAACTCAGTTAAGTTAACATGCTCACCAATAACAAAAAGTTAATCTAACCATAGGTGGTTGACTCGGTCGAGTCGAAAGTTATTACACACTTTTTGTTAACTTTTTATCGGCGGGCCTCACTACCACGTCTTTTTTTTTTTGTCAAAAACTACTGTTTCTAATTCCAACCACACGTGTTGACAACTATCACGATTTTTATTCTGAAAAAATACTCGGATTGTCCTTAATACAAGGGAACGATCGAGCCACATTTTTAAATTGCAATAAAAATTGTAAGAAATTCAGAATTTCCAACTTCAATATTTAATTAACTGTAAATACAATTTTTTTTTAAAAAAGAATATTTTGTCAGAATGCAAATCGAGGTAATCGTTTAAACGTATTGTTGGAATTTTGTTTGAGTGAAAAATAAAAATTGACATGTCCTTCCGAGAGCCCTCCGTACCAGTAAAATTGACCCTCGTGGACGCCACTAATAATCATTTACGGCAAACACATAGATCTCAGGTGGCGACGATGAGATTAGAAATTGCCTAAACGATTCTCCTGAAATCAAAGCGAGGCCCCTTAAGTTAAAAAAAAAAGTTAATTTGCTTACGCAAGCGTACTTAAATTTTTTTCCAACTTGAAGGCAATAGTGTTCATACTCATATTATACAGTATTTCCATAAAAGTTACATTCGAATGGTATTGTACATTTTTAACACTAAACAATTGGCGGTAAATATTTTTTGACGTGAAAACGGAATTGACCGAAATAGTGAAATATAATTGAATTAAAAACAATATAAATCGACTGAACTTGAAATGAAAAATTAATTCGTTGATTTCACGTTAGTTAAAAAAGAAATTTAGTACGTTAATGAAAAGCCAAAAATAACTAGTTGAGTTAAAATTAAATTAACATTGAATTATTATATTATTTGCGCTAAAGAAAAACCAGACGAGTAACTATATATTATATGCCGTGTACCACTACCCCCCCCTCAAAAACACCACTGTGTGTACCTAAACTGATGTTTAAATATCATATTTTACGGTGATTAATGATTACAAAAAATTTATAGATTTATTTAATCGACGACGGATTAACACACGATTATTTATAATACAATGATCACAGTTTATTCCAAAACAAATATTTACACATTTCTCGTTCGTTATTATTTCATTAGTGAATTATAGCTTTCGTTTTGACGTCGTGTCAATTACATTTAAACGGTACACCCACACATTGTTGTATACCATAATATTATAGCTGTTAAGTAGGTAAAATAGATACTATATTACGTATACAATTTTGGTCGGCGATTACCACTCTAACTTTACTATACTACTTTGAATTAGAATTCAAGAAGAAAATCTAAAAGGTAATGTTCGAATATAAATATTGTTATTAAATATACATATTTAATAGTTAATGAAATTAATAAATTTTATTACAATAATAATCGATATGGAATTTTATAAATTTTTTGATTTTTCACTCGAAATCGCCCCACACTTCCCTGCGCAGGGTTTTGGAGAGCGAAGAAGAACGAATAACACCGTGGCCCAAGAAGAATTTCGATTGAAATTTCTAAACGAACATTTTGCAGCATGGAGAGTATGTCGGCCTTTTGCCTTTGCAAATACGACTTAAAGTGCAGAGTTTTCGATATTATATAATATAATATATGGTCATCTGGCGTCACTGCAGCAGCTGCCTTAGACTCGCGTATTATCGTAATAATATATTGTAATGGTGTGACACCCTTTATATTACTTATTGTGTAATAATAATATTATAATATAGTATTGTACGAAAACAGGAACGACCGAATTCGATACTAAAAAAACCATTAATACAAGCGTGGGTCACCTCACGAAGTAATGCTGAATTTTTTCCGCTAACTTATTAAGGATTTTAGAAATTTGCAAGACATTTTAGTGACACACTCAACTGTGTAAAAAGTTACTTTAAAAACCACTGGTCGTAGACTAAAATATATTGAGATTACAAAAATTAAATATTAAGTTTATGGTATTATATACCTGAACGCATTGAATTGAATATCTGCACTGCTCAACAACTATTAATTTTATTACTTTTCGTATTACTTGACAATGTTTGGATCTAAACTTATGCGTGTGAGCAGCTTTTTTCTTCAATGAATTTTATTAAGTCAACTGTAAGGAATCGTCTTGGAACAGATTTAAGTGAAGCGTGTGTTCAACTAAAATCAACCAGTTACAGTCCAAGAATTGATTCATTATAGCCAATAAAATGCAGCAACAAATTGCTCATTAAAAATGCATGTACAAAAATAAAAATTGTATTTTTTAACGTTTCAATATTTTTTATTTTTTATAAATTAAATTTTTTTACATACTTACGTGTTACTTATACTTTTGGTATCTAATAGTATAATTTGTTTGATTATGTTTGATTTTAATAATTGTTTGATAATATAATATTTTACTTGTGTTTTTATCATTCAAACTATAGATGTAGGAATTTTTAAGTTTAAAGAAGGGTTATCAAACTAGTTGACACGCAAGGAAAACAAAATCCAACCAACATTTTTATTTGACACGCTGGTACAAAAAGGTTTGCCATCCCTGCACTATACCGTAAGAGCGGTATACTTTACTCCAGGGGTTAAACATTGCTCCAAAAAAAAATTGTTATTGATATCAATCGTAGCACATTACGATTTTGAGATAAGAGATTGAAGTTTTTTTTTCTATTATTCTTATTAACATTACTAATTTTTTCAAACATTTCGAACATCAAACAATTAGTTTGCCTCCAATAAGACGTATGTCATGAAAAAAATTGTTTTCAAAAACACACAACGGAAAAGTTATCCAAAATCTAGGGGATTGAAATTGTATTTAAAATGTATTGAAAAAGACTTTTAATCGACTAAAAAAAAAATTATACTATTCAATTATATTATGTATAAGTTCAAATAAGTTCAATCACAAGCACTAAACATTGCACCAATAGTTATTATTATATGCATTAAAGTAAGGTAATTTTAATATCATTGTGCAGTGTTACCTGCAATGTATTTTAACTTTGCTCCAAACTTTTGGGAATAAGTAAGTAAGTCACTAGTTCGGATTTTTTTGTATTGTTCTCACCTCTCAATATCTATACATATAAAACGACGCGAACAGGTAATTTTTATCTTTGTTATTGAAACTATAGTATAGGTTCAAACTAAAAAAAAGAAATATATTTGGAGCAAAGTGTCCAGCTCTTACGGTATTATACTCGAATAGAATATTGTTCAATCCGTTAAGCGAATTCATAGAATCGGATTATACCTTTGTAGACGGTTCTTATTATGTCTATCGTAAAATATAATATAGTTTAAGCGCGACGAGGCGATAACTCTGAAATTTAATTCTACTAAACCTCTTCGCACTTAAGAGGATTTATATAATATTATGTACAACTATCACCACCTACTCTTATTAAATTGTCGCTTGTCCCGTCGATTATTATTATTATATTTGTTGTTATCGATTGGTCGGCCGAATGGTGTGGCTGGCATATCTACGTCATAATATATAGCATTAAAAAATTTATATTTTTCTTTAGTCAGATCTCAAAATATAGAATATGCTTCATTGATATGTGGCACACCGATAATATCGGTCAAAATACCAGCCTTTCCTCAATTCAAAATAATTTTTTAAGATATCTGTCATATAAATGTAATGTGGAAAGATCATCCCCTCATTCGGGATATAATATAATCAGTAATTTTTTTAGAATTGATTCTTTAAAAAATAGATACCTTACATTAAATTTAAGATTCCTATTTAAATGATTGCATAATATGATCGAATGTCCAGAACTTCTTGGAGAATTAAACTTTAAGGTAAATACAATTAACTCTAGAATTAAACATACATTTTATCTGTCAAATTTTAAAACTAAATATATGTCACACGGTCCTGCTAACATTTTAATGTCTGCAGGTAACACTGCAATACATTTTGATTTATTTCCTTAAGTACTCACGATAAGCATTCTCTTGTATTTCATTATTATTGTTATTTTAATAATTACTTTCTAAACTACTTATAACTTATTGATTATTATTATTTTTATTTTGTTATTATTGTTACTGGAATTTATTCCGAATTGAAGAAATTATTATTATTATTAATATTATTATAGTATTACAGTAAAATTTCCGTTAACGGTCACCTCTGTGCTACGGTAAATTTTTTTGGACCCTCGTGGAGTGACTAGGATATAGTGTTATTCTACCTCTGTGGGAAGATCACCTCTGAATAGCGGTCGTCATTTACAGTCCCTTCCGTTATAATAATACGGAAGTCCTACCGTATTCTAATCGTCAATCGCACCGTGCAACTCTATCTGGCGGACGGGTGAGGGCCGCGGGCCGGAACCGATAGTCGAGCGACGGATCGCGCCAGTTTCCGCCCACCCGACTGAATCGGTGAAGCGGCTGCAAAGTCGCGATTTGGGGGGGGGCTTGGGTGTGTGCTTGGCGCCCCGAATTTCGGATTAAAATGTGTTCATGTAAATTTACATTTCAATCTGACCATAAAATAACACTTAAAAAAATAGAAGGGGTGTAGCGCCCCAAGCTGTAGCACCCCCTAAGCAGCGGCGACGAACGAAAGGCCCGGAGAACCCTCGCCGGGGATGAACCATATTATCGGTAAGTGGTACCCGTCCACGTGATATCGTTATACCGCAGCGTATTACATTTTTCGATCGGTCGTTTTTTTTTTGTTTTTTTCACCGTCCAGCGCGTGCTCGATCAGCGAAAAATTCGCGAATTTCCGTCTCCAGCATTATTATTGCGCAGAGAGGTACAATGTCGAGCTGCTCGAAAAGGAGAGAAAAAATGATATACGATATTTTTTACTCGAATTTTAAGCGACGGTGCACGCTAGTTTCCGCCCACCCGACTGAATTGGTGAAGCGGCTGCAAAGTCGCGATTTGGGGGGGGGGCTTGGGTGCAGTGCCGGAGCAATCGTCGGGGCGAGCGGGGCACGTGCCCCGGGCCCCGCGATTTTGGGGCCCCGATATTTATAGTGCTCCCACCTGAATGAAACCAAAAAAACATAAATTAAGTTAATTTTTGATAATGAGTCTTGGTAAACCCAACATATACTATTATACTAATATTAAATAATATATTACCCAAAATACCCATGTATCACATTAAATTTAAGTTGATTTCTACGTTCTACCGAATTATTTTTGTTGTTTATAATGATTGTTAAAACTAAAATGCTCGACCGTTGTATCGTCGTTATTGGCTTATCGCATTTGATGTAGCCAATAATATGTACATGGATAACATATAAAATATACTAATAGTTACCTACTTTCTGATTTAGAAATTTTAAATTGCTGCAAAGATTTGGAAATACCTTTGTCAGATAATGAGAAAAATAATTTAAATGGTTATGATTTATACGAAGAAATATTAATTTTCCACCATTTAATTGATAAAAATACTACACCACTTCTAGTACTTTCTTAAATAAAAAAAACGAACGCATTTCCCAACTTGAATATTGCCTTACAAATTATGTTAACAATTCCGCTTACATCAGCTGGAGCAGAGAGAACATTCTCAAAATTAAAACTTATAAACTTATTTACGAAGTACCATGTCACAACAAAGACTTACTGAACTTGCTACAATTTGTATAGAAAAAGAACTTTCAGAACAACTAAATTATGAAGATATAATAAATGATTTTGCATCTAAAAAAGCTAGAAAAATTAAAGAATTATAACTGACAACATTTTACTTTAACAATTATGTATTTAAAATATAAAGAAAAAAATAAAATATATTGTTAATTGTTCAGCACACTTACTTTTTTTAAACTTCGTTTATAAATATAAGTTATTACTTATCTACTAGTATTTTAAAATTACTTATTAGTTTATTTTCTATGCAAATAATAATATGATTATACATTTACCATTGATTGTTTTGATTTTCTTTACATACCTACTTAATGTAAAATAATTGTTGGTTTTAAAATCGATGGACAAAATTATCTTTTGAATTAAATCTATAATTAATTTGGAATGGGGATGTAATGTATAATATACGAATGAGGGCCCCACATTTTTTACTTGCCCCGGGCCCCGCAAAACCTAGCGCCGGCACTGCTTGGGTGTGTGCTTAGCGCCCCGAATTTCGGATTAAAATGTGTTCATGTAAATCTGACCGCATAAAATGACACTTAAAAAAATAGAAGGGGTGTAGCGCCCCAAGCTTTAGCACCCCCGTAGCAGCGGCGGCGGCGGCGAACGAAAGGCCGGAGAACCCTCGCCCGCGGATGAACCATATTATCGGTAAGTGGTACCCGTCCACGTGATATCGTTATACCGCAGTATTACGTTTTTCGATCGGTCGTTTTTTTTTTGTTTTTTTCACCGTCCAGCGCGTGCTCGATCAGCGAAAAATTCGCGAATTTCCGTCGCCGGCATTATTATTGCGCAGAGAGGTACAATGTCGAGCTGCTCGAAAAGGAGAGAAAAAATGATATACGATATTTTTTACTCGAATTTTAAACGACGGTGGCGTGTCGTAGCCGTTTTCCGACAACATGTCCCCGTGGGTCGAGTAGGTATATATAGGTTGACCGTGCATACCCATAGATATATATAGTATAATACCATTATTGCAGTGTACATCACACACGCTTATATATATATAATATATGATAAATATTGTTTTCTGTAGCACAGGGTAGTTCTAGGAATAAACCTAGTGGGGTTGTCTGCACATATATAACACGGCGTAGGTACCTTGTAAAATATTCATATTTTTGTTTGCGCGTTCTTCGTCTTCTGTTTCGTGATATTATTATACAGTTTTTCACGTGACCTCGCCATTAATTTATCATAAGATCGTCTTTTTAAATATTTCGCATGACGTTTGTTAAGACCATATTTTGATTTTCAGTCGCACGTGTGCAGTAGTAATTTTAGATTTTGAATTTTAATGCCATTAGCATAAATTGATTCAAAAGTAACGAGTCTTCACGAGAATTGTGCCATTTTTTGGTAATAGAATACAAAATAATGTAGTCCTCCTCTTTGCACATTGCACTAAAAAAAGTCATGGCATCCGATATATGAACGACACCGTTAATATTATTATTTATTTATTTTCATTTAGAAATAGAAATGTACATACATGTAATTTTATACAAATATTTATACATATTGTAATATGGCATTATACTTAAATGATTGTCTCCGTAAGCTAGGCTTGTTGTGGCTTGTTGTTATATCGCCTAGAAGTAAATTAAAGCTGTATGTACTAAATATATATGGAACAACTAAGGTTTTCTGAAAGTATTACGTACCTTTTGGTTTTGTACTTTTGTCCTACCATTATCATAATATTTTGACCACGACAGTTATTTATTTATTAAATATTAAGTACATTGCTACTTTTTTTAAAAGTAGTAATTTTAGATTTTAAATTTTAATGCTCGCGTTAGATCTCTTCGTCCAATATCGCACCGCTATTTCAAAACTAGCAGAGTATATGATATGATTATTGATGATTGTTCATTATTAGAGGTCGCGATATTATAATATAGATTGTACGAGTGTAGAGAAGAGTATCTAGTCTAATTAATATAATATATAACATAATATTATGTATGAAACAGACGAGAAAAGTCAGTTGACGAAATTAAAATCGATAAGATTAATAAAACGTTGTTGGGTAAAAATGCGTAATTATATATTATGCTTTCATCGAAAATGGGTTTTCCTGAGATTTGGATCCTCGCGTTCGAAAAAAAAAATAAATTGGAAAATTGGTTTAAAAAATTATGTTATTTCATAGGTTATGTTCCACATAGAAATATTGAGACATTTTTTTACAAAAAGTAGCAATGTACTTGATATTTAATAAATAAATAACTTTCGTGGTCAAAATATTATGATAATGGTAGGACAAAAGTACAAAACCAAGAGGTACGTAATACTTTCAAAAAACAAAGGTATTTTTGGTATAGCACATACAGCTTTAATTTATTTCTTGGCGATATAACGGTGTGGTCCATATATCGGCTGTCATGACTTTTTTTAGTGTAATGTAAAGAGGAAGGACTTCATTATTTTGTATTCTATTACCAAAAAATGCCACAATTCTCTTGAAGATTCGTTCATTTTGGATCAATTTATGCCAATGGTAAAAAGTAGGTAAGATAAGTACTTTAATGCACTTACAAACATAATATTATATTAGACTTCACAATGCATTTTTATATTTTATTATTTATATTTATATATACATTATATCCATATAGACTCAGAGTTGTACATATTTATTTTTCTTTATCTAATTATGATTTATTACCATTCGTTTGTTTATCATCTAATTGTGGTTGTATGATACGAAAAAAAAAAAATTAGACTTCACAATTATTTTTGCACAGGGTCTCTCAATTTTTTTTTGTCCTAGACCTTGACAATTTCTAAAGACTGCCCTCAATACGGGTATTTAGAGAGTCGTCACCGCTTATATTATGACATAATTTAAGATAACTTCGTAACAACATGAGTTGTATCCATCTTAATATAATATTCTACCAAAATGTACACGTCCATCAGTTATCATTTTGTGTTGTTACCTTAAATATTACAGTGATAATTAACCTATTATCAAACTTAAAAGAAAGAACATCCGTGTTCTTGTCTATTATCTGTGTTCTATCGTTGATGGTTTTTACGATATTTTATTTTTAAGTGAATTATAACCATTTTTAAATATCATATTAATATTGAAAATAAAAATATCCTAAGAAACCGCTAGTACCAACGATAGAACACGGACAACGTTCTTGCTGTGCATTGAAGTTTGATAACAGGTCGATTCGCTCTAATATTTGAGCCGACAACACGACATTGCTACACATTTCGGGACATTATAAACGTTCGGAAGGTGGAGACAACGACGTCGTCCTCTATATGCGTACGAGACACGATTGAGCATAAAACACCTTTTTTACGACACGATTGAATCTAATTGTCGGCGTATCAAAGGAAATCAGAATAAAAAAGAAAACCTACACGATTGAGCATGAAAAAGTCTGCAAAGTTGCCATTTTCCATTTTAAACTATGTTATACAAAAAGATTTATTTAAATAACTATTATAATAAAATTCAAAATATAATATACCTATCAAAACAATTACATAATAATAATGATAATAATAATAGTTATGAAAATAATAAAATCAAAATATGGTACTAATATTAAAAAAAATACTGCATGGTTTATAACTTTATAAGTCAAGAATACTATAGAGTATGGGTGATCAAACACTGATATTATTTAAATGATAATTTTGGAATTGTATCTTAATTTAAAATCTTATGTTTTCCTTAAATTTTAAATTTTTAAAACTTCGGAACTTCATTGCTCTGGAACTAATTTATTAACCGATAAAATTGTCGATAAAGATGGGCGATAATTATGAAATATATTATTGTAAATACCTCTTAACTTAACACCTTGTACTAATGACCTAGATGTCGATGTATTCAAGATCAATAAAAAAAAAAAAAAAAAAAAAAAAGATGGGCTCAGTTCACGACTCGCGTCTGGTATCATAACAATTATTGGTGCAATGATATGTGAAAATAATAAATTACAAAATTTCGGCCACGTAAATGTGGCAACATCGCATAAAATATTCTATACTCAATCGTGTTGCTAAAAAAGGTATATGCTCAATCGTTTTATGCTCAATCGTGCTTTACCATGTAGTGGCGTGGCCAACTAAAGATTGTCCATAAGTCACAAACATCCCAAGTACTAATGATGCATAATAATGTATATTAATATGATGTAGCTAATTATATTTCAGATCATTATTGACTATCTATTGATTATAATACGATATACCATCGTATCATATAACATTTTACTACTAGGGAACCCGCCGGCTACCACCCCCATTCCTCTATTTGAGAAAAATCTCATTGCCTCTGAAATGACCGTCCACGACGCCACTGCTTATACTTACATCTCGTTTATCAGTGGCGTGTACGGCGACCCTTTGGCCGTCAACACCGATGCGTAAGCGACCGCGTGACGACCGGCCACAGACATGACTCGGCACCCGTTCTGGTGACTCATGGCCCTGGCCATCACCATGGGCGTCTCCAGCACCAATATGGTCTGATGGGTGCACACCGACTTGGCCATCACCTCGATGTCGCCGAACTCGTACTGGGGGCACGGAGGCTCGTTCACCACTCCCAACCACCGATCCATTATGAACGCATCCGTCTCGTTGGCCTGCGGACGCGATGTTGTCATTTAATGTTTGACCATAATCGGTATGCTTGACCAATGGCGTGTAACGTATGGGGTCCTGCAAGTGTTGCACGGGCAACGTCTTAAATATGGGTGAGCGGGTGGGTGGGTAGTGATAGATGAAAAAAAATAGGTCATTTTATAGGTCGGTACGTAGGTCTCCTACAATTATTTGAGTCACACCAATTTTTTTTTACGATACACGCCACTGTACTTGACCGGCACGATAAAACAGTATGACACAATAATTATTGTATCAGGGGTGGCCACAACGAGGCTCGTGAGCCGCTTAAATCAGTTTTGCGCGGCTCTTGAATCAAGCTTAGACTAAAATTAGTAAATATAATTCCGTTAGAATCGTAAGATAGTGTTTTTATCGCCGTAGGTTTCAGTCGTTGTCCAATGATTGAAAGGGTGGCGGTGATTTTTAGTATGTGTAACCTAAATTCTGGAGCCCCTGTGGCCATGTTCCAGAAGAAAAATACTCACTAACAAAAGAGTGTGCTAAGAGACTTATTTAAATCTTTTGAACTACTTATATTGTAGTTATTTATTATTTATTTATTTATTATTATTTATCGACCCCTCAGGGGCATTAGTTTAGTACAGATTATAATAATAGAAATTACATAATATTACAAGGTAAGAAACTTTACATTGGTGCACGAATAAAGAATAAGATAAAGAAAATATTAACAAGTACAATTTTTTAGTTTTAGAATTAATGATGGCAAAGAATCGTTAAAAATATCAATATTTGACATATTATTAATAGATCGACAAGCACGATCAAGAGGGGCTGCGTAACCATAGTTAGTGGTGTGAAAATTCGTTTTAAAAGTTTGGGGGTTTCTGGAATAAAAAGAAGGAACGGCTAAAGATAATTTAGCAAGTAAATCAGGAGCATCAATATCATTGTTCAATAATTTGTAAATAAAGGTAACATCAAATTCAACACGTCTATCAGTTAGAGATTTAAAAGTATACGGGTTAATCTCGCAACGAAATGTGCTCATTTTTATAAATTTATTTTGTACTTTATTTATTCGATTAATATGTAATTGTTGATGTATGTGATATCATTGTACACAAAGGTTTCATAGTTAAATTCATTAAATCTAAATATAGTAGTGTAAAAAATTAATTGATATAAAATTAAAAATGTTTCTTAATTTTAAAACGTCGCTTTACAATGTGGCTCGTCTCGAATTAGCTTTATAAATCCAAAATGAAGGTTTGTGGCCACCCCTGATATATATCATATTATACTGCAGGTGGGAACGTTAATAAGTATTAGTACTGTGGAATTTTATAGAAGTGATAATCGATAAAACATATTGTATACAAACATGCACTTAAAAAATTTCAAATATGCAATCATTCAAAATTCACTATTATACATTTTATAATTTATATTTTTTTCTGCCGTTTTTCTAGTTAAATCATACTTAGTGGCGCAGGTTACTCGTAACAACAACATTTTAGTAAATATAACTATATATAGGTACTATTATTTTTAGTAAACTAGGACCAAATTTCTTTTGGCAAATTTCTTGTAATAAATATAAATTTACATCAATATTTATATGTGTACAATCTATCGAGTATAATTCACCAAGCAATACTCATGCACGCCCAAACTGTTTCCTTTAATAATATGTATTTATTCAAATTTTGATTGGTATTTTTAAATATTCTTCAGTACCATGTTTTTAATTATTTCGATTTTTAAGTACAAAATCGTCTCAATGATTGACGGTAAAAAAGGTCGGTTCTCATTTGAAAAAAATAAATGTTGGTATCACCCGGTTAGGACGACCACATTCCTTAAACAATACAACAATTAATCTAATAGCATTTGTCACATTCGAAAAACAGTCGTTCAGCATACTCATTTTTAGCTAATTTCATGTCTCCTCGATGAATACATTAATTTTTCGTGACTTGTCATCCAATATTATATATTTGGGGGGGTAAGCCGTTCACCACAGCTACCACCTACTTTTGTATTATACTTATAAACCATACTGTCATAAATGCACAAGAAAATTGAAAATATTATGTACATATATCGACCTTTAATGAAACTATACAGAACTGAAATAACTGAATTATTGAATAGAGTGCGGATACAGTACTCAGAAATATCGACTGTAAAAGTTGTATTCACATGCTATCACATGCTATTATTCAATGCAGTCATGTCATGTTAAATTATTCCCAACGAATCATACATCGGCATATTTATTACCCAACCCAACCTAATGGTTAATTCAGAATACTTTAAGATTTTAAAAATACTCGAAATTCGTATACCGCAACGGTATAATAGGTTAGGTTAGGTCAACTACAAGGCAGAAACATCCCTGGAATACATCTCTACCGTAATTTTTACATATTTATCTCACATATTGCACGCGGCGTTTATCTCGGATTGTAAAGGAAATTTATGCCAGGTTTTCCATTTGTATAAGCGGTACCACATCCCCCCCCCCCCCACATAGATAATATTGTGACGGCGACAAATTTTATCTAATTCTGGAATTGAAAAATAAAATAATTTTCAGTTTTATATTAGGTATACTGCAGGTCAATATTGTACGTTTTAAACATGATATTACACTAGGTGACCGCACGTCCTGTTTTTTACAGGATTGTCCTTTATTTCAGCGTTGTGTCCTGTTGTCCCGACAAACTTCAGGACGCTTTTTGTCCTGTTTTTTTGGAAAATTAATTTGAAAACGAAACTTACGAAAGTAATGAATGATGATTATAATCGTAATCTTGTGATTGTCTGAATTTATCAGTGTGGGCAGTATGTCCACGAGTTATCGGAGCTTATCGGATTGACTTTTATCGGACTATGCTTTCGATTCGATTCTGTTTAGTCTGCTTTAAAACCACGAAAAATCGATTTATATCACTGAAAATACGTTTTTTTAAATATTTATTGAGCCGTATCAAGCAGTAGTATCAAAGTATTCAATGGCTATTCCAGGAACTAACGCGTCGGTAGAAACTAGAAAGAGTATTTTCAATTACGATTGTTTTATGGACAGATGAGCAAAATCGATTTCTTGTGGACACAATTGGATCGCGGTAATAATCTTAAAACAACATTTTAAAAATGTTTCGTGTACAGAATTTCATACAATTTATTTAGAACACCCACGATTATTAAAAGTAATTACTTCTTCAGAAAAATATGAAAAATCAAATAGTGAAGACGTCTCTGAACAATCGTCATCAAAATGAAATGATAAGTTTTTTAAAAAAAAGTTAAGTACATGAATTTAATCTTATACAGTGTTATTAAAAATTATGTTTTTTTCACAATTAAAAATCACTAATATATATATTAAGTATTATTAAAAAAAATTTAATTATTATTAAATTTGTTTTGTATTTTTTTTTTAAATATGGTCACCCTATATTACACAGGCTATTGAGTTTAATATTATCTGATGACCATAAAGTGCTGGACCGAGTTCTGTTATAGGGTAGGTATATTTACACCAATCAGAAATTCGATATATACCGCAATGGTGCAAAGAAGAGAAGTTAAGGTGATCATGGTAATTTATTATTTATATTTTAAGTTATTAATTTTAGTGTGTTTGTCAAAATCTTTTTTTTACATTTTTACACATTCATCTCAACCGTTTTTATGCAGTTGTCACTGGTCATTGGTCAAGCACCGAGAGACCTAATTTTTAATCGTTCTGGGCGCAGACAGAAATTAATTATACACATCAGCTTTTATTATCGCTCGATTCTTCTTTTTCATTATGTATTTTTAACGCTTAAACTCTCCAAATATGTTTTTTTTTTAGTATTTTTAAATAAAGGTCAATTTGACCTCGATTTCGTCTCGAAAACAACGCGTTCACGTCACCATGTAGAATGTGTGTGATTTCAAATGAAGTAAAAGGTTGGTAATACAATTAAATATTATTGTCGTATCATATTGCGTATTATAGTACCCAAGCGATGTTCATAGCTCATAATTAAGGCTGTGGATTTGTAGGAAAGTGAATTTTTTTTGGTGATTGTGAAAATAGTAGCTTTGTAAGTACATAATTTGAATTATGTAACTACGAATCCATTTGTGAAACTTTTATTTTGCATTTTTTTTGTATTTTTAGGTCACATTTTCCTTTTTTAGTGAATTTTCAGGTATTTTCAATGAAATTCCATCGATTGACGTGTTTGAAAAACATTTTTTTTTTGCCCAATGCAATAGTAAAGTCTAAAGATGGTACCGCAAATAAATATATTAAATATTATACTAATGTATAATATCATAAATATAAAAACTAAATTAAAAACCATTTTAAGTGAATCTTATATGCAATAGTTTTTGGCATTTTATATTGTATTATTTGCATTTTAAGTGCATATTTTATTGCATTTTTTTGACATTTTTTAAGGTTTTTTAGTGCATTAAATTTACAGCCTTAAATAAAAATAAAGTAATATTATGACATCGTGTTTATGAGAACTATCACATCTCATACATTTTTTTAAATCTTAGAGTGTCTGATCATGAATATTCTTATATTTTCCTGATGATCACAAATATAATATTAAAATTAAATTGTTTCTTTATATTTATAAATACAAAACTAGTAAAAATGTCAATGCATTAAATAAGTTTACAACGTACTTCTCAAAGAATCCAGCAGTTTAGTATTCGTTCTATATATTGTTTCTAGCAGCCAAAATTCAAAATTCTACACACTCTGCTTGCGAGACTCAAATTAGGTCAGTCAATAAGTCCAACATAACCTACTCGGGTTAATGAGTTTTTTTTTTTAAAACGAACGCCACGGTTAATTATTATATGCGATTACAAAATAAGCTAGAAAAAGGACTCGGCGTGGGAAAAAAAGCAGAAATGGCCATCATAATTATACAGTTCTAATAAAAGAAACCAAATTTTCGAACGAAAAATAAGAAAACTTTGATTACGCGCAACACGACGTACCTATTGTTTTTATTTTTTATTCATTACTTACGCGAACAAAGTTACATTGTTTTTAGATTTGTATGATTTTCAAAGTTGGGCGGCGACTTCTTTCGCATGAGTGATAACAAAAAAATAACACTTTTCGGTTTTTTCCCACGTGAAACCTGCAGCACTATTGTGAGTCACTTTAGATCGGTATATTTCGTTACTCAAATGCATTTGAATTTTTTTTTTTATTTTTTTAAATTTATCTAGGACAACACAAACTCCTTGAAAAGCGTATGTGCAGGTACACTGAATGTTGTTATCCTAAACGACATTAGTACAACGTGTAGTCACTTTGAACAACAGGTATCCAAAGCTGTTGCGCCTCACGCACAGCACGTGCGTCCGCATCCTGGACACCGTGTCCAATGACGGTATGACCAGGTCGGACTTGTCAACGGTCAACCGGGAGAACAGCACGGCTGAGTATGAAGTGCTAATGCACAGCCCAAACAGTAACGTGACCCAGGATACGACTCGCACGGAACAGGAGTTGGTGTTGACGGTGTGAAGTCCTGCGAACAATAATAATCGTGGTCAAAACGGAGGCGTGTCCCGCTCGCAGGAAAAATTTGAAAGATTTGATAATATTTTAAATTCTTATCACATATAATATGGGGTTGTGTTTGATAAACGATAAACGTACGATTATTTTGTTTTTGATTTAAAAATATTTATTTTAATAAGCATATTTCGGATGTTAAATCAGCAGGCCCACCTGCTGGACATGCATCCGAGCGTGTAACCACTAACCGCTACGCACTAACCACTATGGCAGTAAAAACCGTAAAAACCGGGTGTGCAAAGCAGAGCCGTAGCAATGTTTATTAGCGCTCCTGGCCATTTATCATATTTCCGCCCTTATAAATTTTTTAACCCCCCCCCCCCTCACACACACATATAAAAGACTTATGCATTCGCTATTTTATTTTTAATAGTAAAAATTATAATATTAATAAAAAAAAACAATAGTAAACACTGCCAAACTTATTAAAACCTTATAAAATAATCAAAAAAAAATTATTTTTTACATTTCAAAATTTCACTTTTCGTGCTTTTTTGGTAGTATATAATTAAACTCCACTTTAGAAGGTTTATATTTTTTTTTATTAAGAGTATACTAGTACAGTAGTACATATAGGTACTACACATGCGTTTGTTGTCTCCGTATTACAAACCTACGACATAGCAAATTTTCGTTCACTAGTTTCAATAATGTGCTGTTAGTTTTTATATCAATGGTGATGGTCAATTATTAATATTAACTATGGATCTATTATTAAACTTTTAGTTTAAAACATTAGCTGTGCTTAAGCGTCGACTTTTATTCGATATTTAAATTTCCAAGCATTATATAAAGTATCACAAATTAAAAATGCTCCTATCTCGCTTGAAAATTAAAATATGGAATAAAATCAGACGCTTAAGCATATATAATGTTCTTAACCAAAATTTTAATAATATGTCAAAACACTCTAAATATAAAAACTCACAGCACACTATTGTAACTAGTGAACGAATATTTGCTATGTCGCTCGTATGTGAAACCTATAACAAAAGGATTGGTAACGTCCAGATATAATTTAAAAAAAATAAAATAAAATCTTTTAAAATATAATTTAAGAAATAAATTTATATTTTCAATAAGGAAATAAAATTTCTCAGACTCATTAAATTTATGTTTAATCATTAAACTGAATTGAAGATATTTTTTTATCGATATCACTATCAAGCTAGTTGTCCAAATTACTCTATAATAATAAAGATAAATATCTAACCTTAGATTATCAAAAATAGTCAGTAGGATTAAAACAAATAAAATAAAATAGATACTTGGTGTGAACTGTGAAGATAATTTTTAAGACATTATTAGACTAATATTAATTATTATTTCTTTTTCTTAACTCCAAATAAGATTTAGAGGATTTTAAAATAATTAATCAATTAATTGAATAAACGTATTATTTTTTTTAAATAGGTGAACGGTGAACAAACTATCTTAATGTATTACTTAAATTCAAATTTGATCGATAAAAACCAACGAATGTTAATAGTGACTTCTTGTATACCAGTATACCTACTAGATATTTACTATTTAGTATTTACATTCTTATAAACAATTATTTTGTATAAACCTAGGTTACAACTTAATACTTATATTAATATATTATGAACTACAATTAAGTAAATTCATTTAATTTTGTATAATTATAATTAATAATAATTAGGAATTCACCGTAGAACTGTTGTGGAAGAAAACTGACGTATATAAAATTACTAAATATTGAAACAGGAGTATCTACCTACCTATAAATATGACGACTGACGGGACTAAGGGAGTCTTTAAAATATAATAAATTTAGAATCCTAATTTTAACTACATGCAGCTAATATTTAATAATAATGATCGATTTTCAAAACTACCATGTTGATAATTGACTTGCGTGCCGAGATGGTTGTATAAGCAGCAGTTTAAACAACTATCAACACAAATAAAAACACACTATTATCGGCTACTAACTGTTCTTAAAATATCACTCGGGTACCCGGGCCTAATATTACGTAATATTATAATGAGTTATTATTCTTAAACACCTGTAAATAATAATTGTAATATATTTGTATAATATACAATACCTACACGGCTACACTATAAAATAGTAGGTAGGTATATAGTCACTAATCACTATAATGTACTTATAGTAATAAAACTATTTTGTGCATATTCTAGGGTAAAATGTAAATTATTAAGAATACCAATAAATAATAATAACATATGTATATATATATTGTATGGTATATTTTATTCTGGATTTTGCGCCCCTTTTTCGTTGCGCCCCTGGCCTGGGCCAGTCTCGCCAAGCCCTAGCTACAGCTCTGGTGCAAAGTGTACACCGCACACAGGCCTCGGGCCTCATAATATATCGAAGGGCCTCAAAAGATCTAAAGACTAATATTAAACTAATATAAAATTATTAAAATATATAAATTATTCATTAGGTATTGATTTGGAAACGAAACCAATGTTATTTCATTTTTTTTACATAGCATGGAGTAGTGATCACTGTTTTTAGATTTCGAGAGGAACGAACAAATGTATTGATTTTACAAGATGTGTATAATTTTTTTCATTTCTGTCGGTCATCAACATTGAGTAGTAAAAATATTCCGAATTTCGAGATCAGCATTTTTTCTGTTAGAAAAGTGAATCTAGTTGGTACTTTGGAGATCGAAACCGAAATTTTTAGTTTTGGATATTAAAAAGCGTCAATAAAAAAAAAAATTTCATTTTTACCTAAAACCAAAAATTTTATTTTTTGGTATAACTCGAAAACTAATAACCGTAGACCATTGAAGTTTTCACCAAATATTTATAGTAATATTTTCAATAAATTACATTTTAGAAAATTTTTACTTTTTTGAGTTAGTTATAGCCTTGAGAAATTGTTTTAAAATTATAGATTATTTTAAATTAAAATTTTTTTTTTGTTTAAGCCCGAATTTTTGTCTGCTGACTTTAAAAATTGCAAAAAAAGTTTTTGAGGTGTGTATTGAAAAAGATAATAAGGGGCCTCAATATTTTGGTTTTGCACACAGGCCTCAAGTAGCCTAGTTACGGCACTGCACTATGCACATGTAAATGCTCCGAAAACGGTATAAAATATGCCTAGTGGTGTAAGTATGTAACTGTATAGGACAAGCATTGTTCAATAATTTGTCTTAATACTTGCAAACGAAAAATGTTCCCTTATTTTATGTTAAACTGTCTGCAATAATCATATTTTGTTACTTTTGACTTGTATCTATAATATTATGCATAGTATAATATGATATGCGCAATGCACGAGGTGCGAAATATTTATTTTCGTAAACATTATTTTTCTGTAGGTGGAATATAGTCATCAGATATATTGACAATATAATATATTTTTTAGTAATTTATATGATATGTTTTCGAATATTGTTGAGCCACTTATGGGCAACAAAAAAACTCGTGGCTGAATTTTGATTTTAATTGATCAATAGTCTTGCAGAGATTGTAGGCTCAGAGGTAAAAATAAACCTATTTTGTGTATAATGGGTACTATAAGGCACAGTTGATAAGAATTAAAACCGTTGAATTGTGTCACTGCGCGCTGTCTATGTCTGTTCAGCCTTTATTGTTTTCGAGGCAAACTATATTATGCGATTTATCACACTGCAGACTCCAAAATCGCCATTTGAGGCCTACCGCTGTTTCGATCTAAGTTAATACGCTTGTTAATTTTCATAAACACAATATGTAACAATAACCACTGATGTACCTTGACTGCAAATCGATCCCCACACGACGAAGAAATAGGATATCAGGCTAGGAGATTCGATGGCCGGTGGTTGTTGCAATTGTACCTGCTGCACGGGCACGTCGTCCGCCGACGGCATTATGTGTCTGAAACACAATAACTACCTATTATATTATTCGTGCGAATACTTGCGGATATAAAGGATGTTTCCCATGCATATTCGACACTATACAAACTACAAGCCAAATCGAGAAGTTTTCACTGGGTCATATAGATCATTAGCTGCTTCGTATTACCTATCACCCCTTCTCCACCAACTGTCTTTTAAAAAACCCGCCCTTGTACAAAAAAAAAGATTTATTTCCATATTATTATATATGATAATTTTAATTATATATTTTCCGTCTCGTTCATTCCTATTGCATTGTTGAAAAAAGAGAGAGAGCCGCACTCGCAATTGTAAGATCTCGAGTTCTCCTAAATATACCTAAATATATTATAACAGTGGCGGCGCGAGGTAAAATTTATATGTGGGCGAAGTAGACTTAAAGAGGCCCTTTTTTTTTAAATTTTTTAATAAACATTTAAGTAACAATAGTTATTTAATAAATATTAAGATTTACAATTTTTTAAAACAATAAACTCTAATAAATTATTAACCTTTTATTTGCAAAGTAGTTAATATAATTTTATTTATACATAATTATAAAATTAAATACATATTTTTTTAAATTAATAATACTGTTAGAAGTTTCATTTTTTTTTATCTACAAGAAATGGACTTTTCGGACTTTTCTTTAAGTGCTATACAATTGTAACCAAAAACTAAATTTGTTTCCTGTTATAACAATTTAGAATATGTAATTTTTATTTTGCATTTTTTTGCATTTTTTGCATTTTTTGTGTTCAATGCAATTTATTGCATTTTTAAGGTCATTTTTACGTTCATTTTGTGTATTTTAACTAATTTTTGTTTGTTTTAAACTTTTTTAATGTGTTGTAAAGGTAATCCCAATTAGTACCTATAAGCAATTACCTACCTAGTACTCTAGTCCATTGATATTGAAAAATTAATATAAGAGTAAGTAAGATATAAGATTAAATATCGAACGAACTCAAAACTATATAGGTATACAATATAGTAGTTTTAATAGTAAATATACGACACGTACCTATGTGGTTCTACACCGATCTTAACTATACACAAATACACAATACTGAACAAAAAATATTACGACTAATAATGCCAAAAATTAAGTCAACAGTAAGAAGCCGTTTACGTAATTTTGTGTGTGAGTGAGGTCATTTTTGCATTTTTTTTAGTGCATTTTTGTGTATTTTTTAAGTCATAAAAATCCTAGCTCTAATCATAAAACAAAAAAAAAAAAAACAATGGAAAATGTAAACACAATTAAGAGGACGCCACACCCGCATGTGTTGTCTCCGTCTTACAAACGCGTAACATAGCAAATTACGTCCACGGAAAACAAACGAATCGGCATCAAAAAGTGGTTTTAGAGTAAAAATACCTATAATAAAACTTAAAGAGAACAATATTTCAGAGGGAACCTCATCGGGGTTTTGTATTAATCTAAATACACAGCTAGATATTGAAGGCACAAAAACTCATTTTTTTAAATAACCACAACTTTTTTAATAGTTAATATTTTTAAAAACGCCGATGAGGTTCCCTCCAAAATATTGTTCTCTTTAAGTTTTATTATAGGTATTTTTACTCTAAAACCACTTTTTGAGGCCGATTCGTTTGTTTTCCGTGGACGTAATTTGCTATGTTACGCGTTTGTAAGACGGAGACAACACATGCGGGTGTAGCGTCCTCTTAATAAAGTTTTATACTTACAACTTAGGTACGTGTGGTATGATTTTTGCTTCGTTAAATATTATTAAATTGAATATAATTTTCAGTAATCGATCGATACAGAAATGAGGATAAAACACAACCAATTGAACTAACAACAACTGTCAAAATGAAATTACGTTATCGAGTTTAGATAAAATCGGTTCGCCGAATCGGTCAGTCTGGCCCCGATAACGCGGTTTATATGTTAATTATAGAATAGTCGCGGTCGTTTGCCGATCGGCAACCGACAAAACGCATAGTGTGATCTGGTACTTTTAGTAATGACTAAATATGACGAAATATAACATTTATGTTTATGATTTTTTTTTTACAATAAAATAATTTCATGGATACAAAATTTTTTGTATAGATACTTCTCCCATATTTTTCTATGGTTAATTATAAGTCCCTTTGGAACGCGAGGCCCTTTGAGGTGCGAGGCCGTGGGCAATGGCCCACTTCGCCCACGCCTAGCGCCGCCACTGTATTATAATGTCGTATATGTCATTCTTTCCAATCGGATTCCGGTTCAAATATAATATATTTAAAATGTCTGCTCGGTTATCGCAGATACTCACAAACGGCAGGACAATAATAATAACAAAATATTTTGATAGACGATCTTTTGAAATGGGTAATAAAGAAAGAAATAAAAATTACGGTTTTTAAATTTTATTTTAGTGGCAAAGTTCGAAACGTCAACCTGGTTGGCGTAGACGGGAAGCTCAAACTCTAAGCGTGCGGGCAGGATCCTAAGACCATCTCCTAAAGTGTTCTAAAGTGGGTAAATAAAGGAAGAAATAAAAATTACTGTTTTTAAATTTTATTTTAGCGCCAAAGTTCGAAACGTCAAATGTAGGGTTGGCGCGGACGTGAAGCTCAACCTCTAAGCGTGCGGGCAGGATCCTAAGACCATCTCCTAAAGTGTTCTAAAGTGGGTAAAAAAGAAGAAATAAAAATTATGGTTTTTAAATTGTATTTTAGCGGCAAAGTTCGAAACGTCAAATGTAGGGTTGGCGCGGACGTGAAGCTCAACCTCTAAGCGTGCGGGAAGGATCCTAAGACCATCTCCTAAAGTGTTCTAAAGTGGGTAAATAAAAGAAGAAATAAAAATTATGGTTTTTAAATTGTATTTTAGCGGCAAAGTTCGAAACGTCAAATGTAGGGTTGGCGCGGACGTGAAGCTCAACCTCTGAGGGTGCGGCAGGATCCCAAGACCATACTTAAGTGTGTAAATAAAAGAAGAAATAAAAATTACGGTTTTTAAATTTTATTTTAGCGGCAAAGTTCGAAACGTCAACTGTGGGGTTGGCGCGGACGTGAAGCTCAACCTCTAAGCGTGAGGGCAGGATCCTAAGATCCTGGTACAAAGCTCGCGACCATCCTGGAGGGGTGAAAAACGGTCTGTCACACACACACAGACACACACACACATATATACTACGGTATTGATTTTACCCCTCTCTGATAATGTGCACGGAGACCCTTTTGTACGGGCGCATTATATATAGTACCAGCATTTGCAAAGGTTACATTTGCATATTATTGTACCGGCTTCAATAGATTCGTCTTACTATGTAGGTATTGTGTATACATATATGTTATATGATATTCGTTTCGGCCCAGTTTGAACCGAATGGCCGAATCGTTCGCGATTTACGTGTAATATATAATATAATGATTGCAAACGATTATTTACACATTTTTTATGTGGCACGAAATTGTCGATGTAAATTATTAGCTGACCACAACGACTACTCAATTTGTTAAGTATAATATTCCCTCACGAGAATATGCGACGTTCGCTTTTGTAACCTATAGGAGGTATACCCGTTGTGAAAACATACCGTCGATAGGAGAATTTGTTTTTTACTAAATTTAAAATTCTAAAACGTTTAATAATAATAATATATAATATTACGGCTACACGTGCAGTATGATGTCAAGCACAAATATTTTATGAAAACGTTTTTTTTTTTTTTAGTTAGTATTATTATATTATTACGTTCAATAGAACCACGCACGAATAAACTTATAAAAAATATATTATGCGTTTGAGGAGTAATTTATTTAAAACTTTGATATCCATACCTACACAAACCAAATAGCTATTATACAAACGGTGTGTTTACTCAAGTTATTTAAAGTTTTGATAAGATGAGTAAATATTTATTTGGCCGCAGATCCATTGAGGTCTTTACGGCACACTATATCTGCTGAAATGGACGACGACGAATGGCAACGAAAGATAGTTTTATTTTTATACTATTTAGTTAAAAGAAATGACTCTTAAAGCCGTTTGGTGTAAAAACGAATAGAACTAATTAATATATTGTACCCTTTCACACGATGTATTGTGATGTATTTTTTCCCGTATCATATTCCAATGAGTTCGATCTGTTTTAATTTGTTTTATTTTAATAAACAACACTGTGCAATGTCGTATCGTTGGAATTTCGCAAGCACAAAATTTCATCGAGACTGAATAAATATTAATTTAAATGTATCACTAAAATAATGCATAATATTATGTACAATAATTATTTTTGAAAAAAGGTGGGCAAGTGGGTATCGATCTGCTGTACAGTAGCTGCGGGTGTCGACTGTCGAATGGATCACTGTAATTGATGTGTCAAATTTGAATTCATTTCATACGCAAAACGATTCCGAGTGGTCTGTCAGCCTATATCAAGTACATTTCATAATATGTTTTTTGATATTGCTTTTAAAGTAACTTGCTTTTTACTGCAGCTATTATTTAGTATTAAGCACGGAAAGTTGATTACATTTTTTTACGAAAACATCTCTGCTTTCATTTTATTAATTAATATTTAATCATCAAAACAATGTATATTGCAATCATATTATATTATTGTTATTCACTTTTTAATCAACACTATACCTTACCGAAGTACAGTGTGAATAGGTTCATGGAGACGGTATAAATTATAAATAGGTAATAGCTTAAAATTAATCGTATTGTCTTGAAAATGTCATTGTGTATAGTAAAATATATACCTAAGTGATATATATTTATATAAATATATAATTTTTTTTTTTTTTATTTAATTTAAGGCTTCAAATACAAAAGTTTATTTTTAGTATATAATTGTATAAAATACAACTATAAAAGTCCCCACGAATAATGTTTTTAAATTGCAACGAAGTAACAAACATCTTTATTACTGTTCGTTTAAAAATATAATACGACCAAATTTGAACCTAAAATGTCTATAAAAAATACTGTTTATATATTTTTTGGTTACAATATTATAACTACCTGTTAGCTATGAGAATCATTGTTTTAAATGTTCAATCCTTAATTATAAAAATTGTCTGCAATTGTTCGTGTTATTGATTAGCTAGTTTTTATTGCAATTTGAACTCGTAATTATAAAAAAAATCCTGCTAAGGATATCTTTAATATTTTAAAAATAACTTAATATGCGGAACCACCTTACATCAAATTTTTCAACTTTTCGACCCAGCGACATATTTATTTTTATCCAGATTTATGGAAATAAAACATCGAAAATTTCTCATGCCTATAAATAGCTCAAAAGGGAGTCAAAATATTTTAAAACCTCTTTCTCGTATGGACAATTTTCTACGTTCATTTTTCATCCATTTACCTATTACAAAAAACAAAATAGGTTTTGCCCCCCCCCCCCCGCTGAATCAATACATTGATCGCTCGACTAGGAATCTAAAACGAAATGTTGTTTTTACGCGTATGCCGCGGTATAAAGATAATAATATTATTATCTATACTAGAGTAGGGTAGATACGTTTTTTCGCCGCCGGTGAAAGGAATAAAAACGACCAATAATCGATTCGCTCCGACGGTCATAACTTATGAATATTTATGACTCGTAACTGCAATATATATTATGGGCACCCACTACATAGATATACCGACCTTTTCTCTCTGTATAATTGTACACCGGCAGTAGCGGGTGAGCATAAGTTGCCGCCGCAGCTTAACTATTTAGCGGAGCACCGTATCAAACGAGATAATCCTCAAAATGTAACTATATAGGTTAGATTAGGTTAGGTAGGTTAGGTACTCGTGCGAAAAATGTTCGCCTTTTACACCGTTCGTCAATACAATATTATTGATATTATGACATGTTATCGTAGTCGACCACGCAGCAACAGACCTGATTTTCACGACCAACCACAGGCACACGACGATCACGAACATCGTCAACAGGAACGCGGCCCATACTTCCGGACTCCAAGTCTCCAAGTACGACAGCGAAGTGGCCCTGTTGACGGTATACTTTGCGTAGAGTTCGTACCTGTAAGCAGACGTTAAAGCAATAATGGCGTATTAGTTGTGTATTAAGGGGCCTCGCAATGGCATTGATTTGAGGAGAATCATTTAGGCAATTTCTAATCTCGTAAACCCGAGATCTATGGGTTAGTCGTAAATGATTATTAGTGTGTGTGGCGTCCATGTGGGTCAATTGTAGAGGTGCGGACATGTCCATCTAAATATTGTGATCGTGAAAAAATGCTTATTTTTACTTAAACATACGGTTCTAATTCCAACAGTACGTCTCAACGATTACCCCCGATTTTCATTCTGACAAAATATTCTTATTTTCCACAACATGTACGAGGGACCGATCGAGGCACATTTTTAAAATCGTATTTAGTTAATCAAATATTTAAATTGGAAATTCTGTATTTTTTTTTATTTTTTACAATTTTTATTGCAATTTAAATTACAAAAATTAAAAAAATGTGGCTCGATCGTTCTTTTGTATATATTACGGACAATCAGAATATCTTTTCAGAATGAAAATCGTGATAATTGTCGACACGTATCGTTGGAATTAGAAACAGTAGTTTTTGATAAAAAATAGACTTGGTAGTGAGGCCCCTTAAGAGGACGTCTCACCGGAAAGGGGTTGTCTCCGTCTTACACACATACGACATACCAAATGTTCGTTGGCTAGTTTCAATAGGAAATTGTCAGTTTTTATATTAGAGTGAATTGACCTATTACCAAACTTTTAGGTAACAACATTATCTGTGTTCTGTCGTTGGTTTTTTACGATATTTTAATTTTTAAGTGAGTTATGAACATTTTAGAATATGAATACTTTACATACCCATAACTCACTTAAACATTAAAATATCGTAAAAAACCAACGAGAGAACACAGATAATGTTGTTACCTAAAAATTTGATAATAGGTTGATTCACTCTAATATCAAAACTGACAATATCCTATTGAAACTAGCAAACGAAAATTTGCTATGTCGTACGTGTGTAAGACGGAGACAACACATCCGGGTGAGACGTCCTCTTAAGTGCATCACTCCGTGTGAAATCTGCACACGCGAAGACTATACGGTCTGCCGTGGGTACCATAATAGTGTTGTTGTAATATTAAGTTATGATTCTCAACAATATGTATAGGTATACGACATGCAGCAGTGTCGGATTAAATAATGGAGGGACCTTATAGTTGGTTAAAATGTTGAGGCCCCTTAGAAAATTACTATAGGCACTTACTTCCTACTTGATAATTAAAATTTAGCAGTTTTAATAATATATATAACCAACTGATTTTAACGAATAAAACAGTGTTTAGTATGTTATTCCACTAAAATTCTTATTGGTTTCCATAAAAAATGAATTTATTTTTTCTACTGATTAAAAAAATGATTCTTAAAAACTTTAAAAAAGAAATTGATTTAAAGTGAAAACTAAATTGTAATTCTTAGTTCAAGACAATTTGAACTTAAAATATTTACAGGGGTCGATGAAAGATCGTAACGCACGACGACAATGTTCGTCGGCACTATAGATAAATGATAATCTACAGACTACAATAAATATTATCAAGTATTTTAATCCGACAAAATGTACATATTATACAGTATGATTTTCATATTAACTTTTTTTGAAATGAATAATTTAAAAAAAAAAACAATTTTAAATGGTTATCTGTTTTTACTTTGGGGGGCCCTTCGAGGTGGGTGTCTAGTGTCTACTTCGCCTAATGGTAATCCGGCACTGGCGACATTTAATATCGTAAGTGGATTTCTCAAAGTTAACCTGACCTTGCCATATTCCTATAACATTACAGTCAAAATCAGATTGTGCTTTTAAATTTTCAATATTGCTGAAATCTTGAAATTTTGTAATATTCACATATTATATTATTTTGTCTACATAATACGCAAGTGACGTGATCAATGATCATAATATTATGTATTAACGGTACAAAAATAGTGACCATTATTTATAATGGTATGATAATAATCAGGGCTAGGAAATCCTATTTATGTGCAACAGCATGTTTTTTTTGCGACTTCTGATTAGTGATTTTGTCAGCAATGTCCACGAATCACCTCATGATGAAATAAATGGTGGTATTTTTATTTTGCATGTTTTGGATGAAACGCATATCATTGCATATATTGATTAAAATTAACATTATTGCATATTTCGATTATAAGAATGCGAAAAATGCATGTTTTATACTATATTTCATAAAACTTGATTTTCTATTGTCAAACATAAATTTTATTTTTATAAATACAATCCTATGGTACAATAGGTATGCAATAAAAGATTGAATAGTTTGACATTCATTTTCGAAAATTTAAAAAAAATATGTGGTCGTAACTCGTAGCATGTAGCACACGTAGGTAGTGAATGTGAATTATAAATTATTACTTTTCTTTTTTCTCAATTATATTATATTAAGACAAATAGCCAATCACTGATGCGTATTTCGACAAATGACTATTTTTTTTATAACTACATTTTTGTGTTTATCTTATAAAAATTTAAATGCATATTTTACCATTTTTTATTGCACACAAATCCTAGCACTGATAATAATATTATGCGTACAAAATACAAAACATTCCCAATAACGTAACCATCAAGGTGTGGTGTGGTACTGGTACACAATAATATGATACAATAATAATTATATTAAACCATTGCTAAGTTTTTATGCGATTTCCGCCGATTTTTATCACATTTATTGACTTGTGAGTTGCATAACGCACACCGACGTGATTGGTGTGTACTGTGTATGAGAGACTCGCTCACTTTTGAAAGGCGTTCGTAATATTGTACATTATGATATTATGGTTTCGAGATTTTACTTTAGACGGTATTTCTATAAAATATTTAATTCGTATTGCCTATATACTTATAGGAGTTATCTATAAGGTACTATGTGGGTAAAGCGTTGAAAATATGCACTTGCGCAGAAGAAACGAACGTTAATAGAAATATCGAATAATAATCTATAATATTATCTATTGTAATAATTTATGATATATTGTGCCTATTATATGAAATTATTGTGTTACGATGGCGATGTGTAGAACGTCGCGGAAATCGTGCGAGTGCTTGTACAAATCAAAATATGTTTTCCTATGAGAAAAGTCATCGCGATTTATATCAGTTTTTGAATTGACGACCTCTCGCGTTGCACTCGAGCAGCAAAGAAAATAATTAGGTACCTACTTACGAGACTGTTGATGGGGCTGCATACGAGTTGATTCCCTATTGTTGTATATTAATTATATCAATAGATTGCACGAGTAAAGAGTTTAGCTTTTAGCTTTCGTTCTAAGCTCAACAGTTGTTTCTATAGTGGGCACCCAAATATTTTTGTATTTATAAATGAGCTGTTTGAAGTACAATCGGAAACGTATATTAAATGCAGGAGTATAATGGAACTAAGAAATCTGAAAAAACAACAAGAAAAACAAATTTTTTTAAGAGAAGAGATGTCATGGTATACTGGTTATCTCATTACCAGATACCAATTTATGAAAATAATGTGTTACACATTTTTACCAAATTATTAAATTTTTTTTATATTTTTTTACCTAGTTACTATACAAATGTTTTTAATAACTATTTTTTACCTAATTACTACCAAATGTTTTTAATAATAATAAATATAATATAATTCAATAAATACCTAGGTAATTAATAAATACAAATTGAATGATTTTCAAAATATGAAAAAACTAAAAAAAACAACATTTTTGAGAAACTTGTCAGCCAACCTCCTCGTGGTGTTTCTTGGGTTATGCTAATAGGCTGAATATTTTACAAAATATTGAATAAAATATATAATTACCTGGGAATCAACTCGTACGTACGCTCTTAATGACCCGGGAATCAACTAATACGTCATGAGAAAGGTCTCGGGAATCAACTCACCTATTGCGGTTGATGGGTACCAGCCACCAGGCGAGGAGGCCCCCCGCTCCTTTGGATAATAATTTGTATAGCATTTCATCGGATTTATTTGCATTTTATACTGCAGCAGCCTTTTAGGTTGATAAGGAGGACTTGCCCCCCCCCCCCAAGAAAAATTTCCTCGGGCGTCCTTGCCACCGCAGGCACGCGACACACAGAATACCTACGCTTATAGGCCGTGCACGGCGTTTACAGTGACTTACCACGTTTTAAAAATCGGAATCGAGAAGTCGAAATCTTGTACGTCGGTAGTGGTGACCACGATCGGCACCAAGAGGATGTCACCGGTGTTTTCTTTCAACATCGATTTGCCAGCAGTGAAGTCTCCGCGCACGTAATTGCTCCTGCTCGGAAACAGACATAAAAATACAATAAGTTATTACTTCTTTATTAGATCATTAATGGATACATTTTTTAACTCGGTTTTTCGAATTAAAATATAATTTTTGCAAATATGAATTTTTAGTGCGTCATATATGCATGTTTTTGAACTTTTAAAAGCATATTCGAAAGCTTATTTTGCCAGTTTTTAGTGTACAAGTGCATACTCGTTTAGGCATTTTTCAGGGCACCAACTCACGAACCCTGGACTTAATCATATGTTAGTATATAGGTATATATGTATGACATTATACTATTATATTACACGCCAGCGTCATATTATTTGAGGGGGGGGAAATGAGTAGACCGTCTGCAGGGGAGGCACTCGCCCCTGAGAGTCGAGCCAGGTTTTGCAGTTATTATTATTGAATACAATACATTTTTAATAGGAAAATCGGTTTTATAATTATATACAAGTCGAAAATGGATATCACAGTAGAAAAATATTCAAAAAGTTGATAGGGAGCTTTCCGTGTTGTAATAAAAAATTTAACCACCCCCACCTGTCACCACCCTCACATCGGGTACGCCCTACGCGTTATTAATACAAACACTCGAAGTATGCACGAACAAGTCCTCAAATCGCGTACTTGTACAACACACGTACAACACGACATTACAATATATGCTAATATATTATATACGACACATTATATTAATATATCGTAATTTAAACGTCTCTTTGCGTTCTCAACTCTATTTAAAAAAAAAAAAAAAATTTATCGACCGTTTTGCGATTCATATTACAACATAGGTGTTCGTATTAAATTATATATTATTCGTATCGGTGATATTATATTATTATACTGCTGTTTTTGTTCACATATTTACTCTCACGGCGCCAATATAATAGTATATTATTATATACTTACACCTATACTGGCGAACATTGTAATATTCGCATTAATTACGCGGCTGTACACGAACCAGTTGTCAAAACAATAATAATAATAATAATGTCATCATCTCGCGGTCGTATGACGAACGGAGACGAACAGCGCTGTGCACACACACACACACACACACACACACACACACACACAATATTAGGTGTAGTACGCCTGTCGTCATTTGCTTGACATCGATTTATCGGTCTCGAAGAATAGTGGAAGAGAGGGGGGGAGGGGGTTAAAAAATGGTAAACACCTCGTTTCACAATTTAAAATTCGCAAACACACGCGTGTATAATTGCCCGACGTGTACGCGCGGGGAGAGGAGCTATATGCCTTCTCGATATATATATATATACAAGTATGTAGCTATATATATGATGTGTGCGTATATAATTAACACGTTTATGTATAAATATAATAATATAAGCCGGGTATACAATACAATAGCGCCGTTCTGGCGTTTTTTTTTGTTTCGGGTTTTACATATTTTTCAATGACACGTTTATTGTCGTGTCGTACGCGTCGAACAACGGCCGTGTGAGCACTGCAGGCGCCAAATATAAATTTCCAATTAACCGCCGTTGTTCCGCGCCGCCGACGGAGAAGCGCATCCGCCGCCCCGCGTGTCGCAGCCGACGGTGTTATTTTACCTCGGCTATTCCGTTCCGCGAGAGCGCCGCGCGACCGTCCGTCGTCGTCGTCGTAACAACACACAGCCACCGGTTGATCGGAAATCGCCAGCGACGCCGCCGCCAACATGGCCGGACATTGGATTTTCGTCCTCTTGTGCCTGTCGTTTGTCGGACAACTAGTGCTCGGCGTAAGTACACACACCTGCGACCGTCATGCCTGCAGTGGTCGACTTGGCAAAATTATCGAGTAGGGGGACTCTGTTGACTTTTGAAAAAAGGGTTCCCCCCCCCATCACTTGTTAAACGTTAACGAGCCCCCACACCCCCTATAGCCCATCTCTAAATCGTATAAAAAATATTTACGAAAGATCAACTTAAATTACTGTAAATATTATATCGTACATTTTTCTTATGACTTATAAAATATAATAAATATAGGTATGATGTATCATATTATTGACAACAAATATTAGTGAATGATAACGTTAAACAATGTTATGAACCATGATTAAAGATAGTTAATTAAATAATAATAATAATAACAATACATATTATATTAATAATTATTAAATCTGTGGTAAGAAAAATTATGATTTGATAAAAATGCAGAATGATGAAAAAATAAAAGTAGGGATACGCTAAAATTTCTGAAAAATCAATTGGGGTACAACGTCCCCCTGCGCCCCCCCCCAAGTCGAGCACTGCTGTTATGTAATATTATGTTACGCAGTTCATTATATTACTAGTGCAGTTCACTCTACATTATTATATTGTGCCTATAGGTACTTTATAATTTACACAAGCACAATAAACTTCAATCAATAATAACCTAATAATACAGTGTCCGGATTAGATAAGATTTTTTTTATCTAGACAAAAAAAAAGATAATAGATAAAAAGACGAAATTATCTAGATGGATATAAAAGATAACTTAACTGATATTTATCTAGATAAAGATAAATACTTTTTTATCTAGATAAAAAGAAAGATTCAATTATTTTTTAAATGGTTTTAAATTTCGGTATATTTTAGTTGGGGGGCCCTAGGAATAAATAATAATTACATTATTTATAAACCATAAACTTTGTTTGAGAATCTGTATAAATGTTAAAAAATGTTGTACAATTTCGCGATTTTTATCAATAAAAAATGTATCTAGACGAATTTATTTAGATTAGTAAAAAAAAACATCTAAGATGAACGTTTAGATACCTTGTAACTGTTTATCTAGATAAGATAAAAGACGAACAAATAATTATCTAGACAAGTCCGAACACTATTATAATACCTATAATATACGAGGGCGATTCGCGAGGCAAGCTCATAGAACTGATCGTATCCCAATCTGTTGTGCACTTATTGAAATAAGGTTTTAGGCACCTGTTGCAGCTGTCTAATATTTTTAATTTTAAATATCTTATAGTTGTACGATTAAGCTTTTGTAGTAGCCAGTAGGTACCTACATACAAAATATAATGTATACGTCTTATACTCAGTGGCGTAACTGGGTAAAAATTTAGGGGGAGGGCAAAATAATTGATTCACCAAAGTCGAAACCATAACCTAATAAATTGTTTCTGTTTACATAAGTCTTAAAACACATTTTATGGCTTTGAACAAATTGTAGTCATAGATAGGTATTAGCCCGATCAGGTAGCCATAATATTGTTAAATAATATTTAGTACGAGATAATTCATTAAAAAAAGTGCTATAAACCTATAAGTTTTAAAAAAATAATGTGACGATAACCAGTAACCACAGTATCCTAATCATAATAAATTCATGAAATAATAATATTGGGTTATTTTGTTACCCAGACAATGCGATAACGCAAACGTTGACTGCAATACGTCAAATATTATTCAACAGGACTTTCATGAGCAACGTGAAAATGTTAAATATGTGTACCTTCTTTACAGGTATTATCGATAATTTAACAAAAAAAAAATATCTTTATCTTAGAAAATATGTACCTATGCTATAGGACGAGTTGCGCCTAAAACAAAATTCGTATTTTAGGGTCAGTTAACCAATTGCGCTTCGTATTTTTACAGTCGATTTACCAATTTCGAATTTGTGTATAGGTTACCTTTTAATTTATTTTAGGCTTTATTAATATAACTAAAACAATACTTAAAACAATTAATACAATATTATAAAAACAATTTTAAAATTGTAATCAATATAATATTGATCAATTGACTACTGTGTGACTGCAGGTTAAATATATTTTGTTTTTGAAAAATAATTGAACTGCTGCCAATATTCTGTAATAATATAGATGGAACATTTATGAAACGTCATTATTGTTTATTTCATCATAGCGAGGCCCCCTAAAGAACTAAAATATGAATTTGAGTGATAGACGAAAACAAGTTTTCACTATCGTTACCTACCTATTAATCGGCCGAATTGCAAACATTATTATATTATGAACGGAATAACACAATGATGATAACAATCAACAGATACTTTTATATGACCATTAGGTATTGACAATATTGTTATTTATTTATAATTCACCCTATAATATTATGGCCCGTAGATATATCTACTAAAAGTTACAGTCAAATAGTGTATAGGTACATTGTTAGATGTTAAGTAGTAGCTTGAAGTTTGAACTTTAAGTATAGTTCGACTTTATAATATTGACCGTTTTCAGCAATTGTTATATCAACCCTGAAAATTACTTAGTGCAATTGCTGGTCTATATCGACCCAGAAAATGACCTAGCGCAATTGGTCTATTGACCATAAAATATAGTAAAATGTTTAGAGAGCAATATTAGTAATCTATCATGTTAAATACTTAAATGTAAGTATTGCATTATTTTTTTATTTATTTTATAAGATTTTAAGATTTCTACTGATAAAATCGATGGGAGGGGGAATGGTGCCTTAACTCCCCTCGCGACCCTATACAATTACGTCACTGCCTATACCTTCTAAAAGGGATAAAGTAGAATAAAACAGAACCAAAAACTATACATGTACTCAAGCCTAATTTCGATGTCGTTAAGTAGATAGGAGGTGTACTTACCTACATCATAATTTTCAGAAAAATCATATTTTGTTTGACCATTTAATGGGAGCTTCTTCTTTGAATAAAAAAAATTGTGCACAGTAGGTACTACCAGTGGCATAGCCAGAATTATGAAATGGGGGGTGTTTAAGTATAGATTAAAACCAAGTTTTTACAGTTTCATAAAACATAATAGGTACAATTTTTGTAATAAAAAACTAAAAAATAAGTAGGTATATAAAAATGATAAAAATAATTTAAACACGGGTATACAAATTTTAATATAGGTAGGTAAATATATCTTGATTACTATGATGGACGGAGGACACAGCTATTGTATGTTTTGGACATTTTTAAACTACCATTGTGAAATGAAACTTGATTTTTAAAAATAATGGCATAAAATACTAGGTTAATAAATAAGTAATAACGAGTAACGTGATATGTGAACCCCGTGATAGACGAACACGTATCTACTGATTTCCATTTCTTCGTACAATCTAGAATGTAGATGTCAATTATAGTTTTAACACAGTCTTGTCACAAAGAGACTTATAAAATCTTACGTACCATATGCGAAAATAGGGCAAACCGTAGCCAAGCTTCACCAACAACTTTAACAGCCATCCCAAATATTTACAAAAATTTTTTAAGCTTATTCAATTTTATAATAGTATGATTTTAGGCTTCGGCCACCCCAAATCTCAAAATTAGCTCTTATTGTTCCTAGCCAAACATAATATTTTTAAAGATATTTTTCAATGTTATACAAATATGATTTTTCCGGACAATTGTATGTAAGTACCTACATTTTAGTTAAAAAAATTCAATATATGCACAAATATACGAAAAATCGCTCAAATGTACACTTTTCCTACAATATGCAAAAATATGCAAATTCAAACATCGTTTGTTAAGACAAAAAAATTTCATAAGACAAATTTATAACTTATCTAAAAAAACCTACTACCACTACAATAAAACATGCAAGGAGTCCTGAACCCTATAAACAATATATTTATTAGGGGGGGAAATGTCAATGGGGGGTGTTTAAACACCCAACCCCCCCCTGGCTACGCCACTGGATACTACAGTGTAGGTACTCTTTAAATGCTGTTACTCCTTTAAAATTTAAAAACACGGTTTTTAGACATAGGTAGCCGCATAGGTATATTACACAGAAATGCTCGATAAAAGAATAAAATGAGAGTGAAATGTTTTAAAAACATTTGTTTTCTCCGTCTTACAAGTGCGTAACATAGCAAATTCTATGCTCAGCAAAACACGTTTATCTCCCGTTAATTTAAAAATTAGAGTGAATTGACCTCTTATAAAATTCAAAGGTAAGATTATTATCTAGACAATGCTTTTTATTATATTTTAATTTTAAATCCTAGTTATGAGTATTTTAAGACGTACAAACAGTTAACAATTTTAAAATACACATAACTCGCTTTAAAATTAAATTATAATATAAAGCCTACGTCGTTGTCTAGATAATAATCTTACCTTAAAACTGTATAAGAGGTCGGTTCGCTCTAATTTTTAGACTAACGGGAGACAAACGTGTTTTGCTGAGCGTAAAATTTGCTACGTTACGCACTTGCAAGGCGGATACAACAATTTTTACTGTAATCTTCCCATAACGAACTACCCTTTTAACGCAATAAAATTACACATCACCCATGTGTACAGTAATTCGGCAGTATGCTGTTTTCCTTTAATTGTTTATGTTCTAATTTAGAGTTTGTTTCCACCAATCCCTCCGAACGTTCAAACTCCATCGCAACCAGACGCCGTGCCTCCACCACAAGAAGTAAGGAACGTGTATTTTTAACTGTCTTATAGCAGTATTTCTTATGTACATTTTAAAGTTTAATGTACATAGTCTAGTATTAATCATAAATTGAGTATGATTTAAGGTCAATTGGCCATTAAACAATTTAGCCGCACCTGATGTGACCGTCGTCGGAGAAGCAGCCACGCTCAATACCAGAAGTCTCCCCATGGAAAAAACCAGAGACAAGCCATTGGAAACCAGTCAAAAAGCCGAAGAAATATTACCAAAAGTCATCGTTATTGGCACTGAACAAAAAGCAGTCGGTGAAATTGTAACCAGAAATAATGCAGAAATGGAAACTAAAAACTTTTCTTCGACCAACAATGGATAACACTACACCGTTAATCACATTAAACATAATGTACAATTTTTCAATTTTTCAAATTATAAAATATATCAATTATCACCTAAAAATCAAAATTGGAGAATGAAAATATATATTAAATTACCTGATATCCAAACGTTTTTCAATGATTTTCCAAATTTCACCTACATATCCTGAGATATCATTTATGTTACCGTCATCCGTCAGTAACAGCAAATAAGGTGGCATCTACACGTCAAACATATCATAAATTAAGAAAATATAAGACATTTTCTAAAGTTTGAAAATTCATAATTTAATAAACCATTTAAAAATTTGTTGAATACAATTTTGCGCTGCTAATAAGTTGGTATTTGAATACAGATTTAACTAAAGACTAAAAAACTATTTAATCTGTATCTAAATAATTAAACATTTACTTACATGATCAACTATTACATTGAGCGTCTTAGACATTTTAAAAAACTATACTGGAATAGTGGAATACGTAATGGTTACACGACTGTACATAATATTAAAGTAAAACTAAAAAGCTCAATATAAACATTTCAATAATAGAGATAGGTCAGTTTGATAATATTATTCAGTACTTCCATTGTTAAATTGAATTCTTTTTTGAGGTATTCACAATAGTGTAACAAGGTCATGGTAACAAAAATAAACAGATAATAAGGTTAAGTTTACCCATATGGGCTATATATTTTTAAACTATAAAGAGAATTAGCTCAATATAAAAGTCTAAAAATTCTATAGTATTTACACGTACAAGTTAGAAAAATACATAGCAGTAAAATGTATAAAATACAAAGTACATAGTTAGAGAACAACAGCGAAAACATAATATATAAAATAAAATACACTATAATACAGTTTATAATAATGTGATTTCTTGGTTTTTCTTTTATAATGTACATAAGAAAGCTAACAGGCCTTGGATATCTTGGGTCTGATCGTACAATTTTGCTGCCTTCATAACTGTCGGGCTGTGTGGGTTAATGTCAATAACTGTGCATTAAAACATAAATAAAAATAAGTAGGTAAATTAAACAAATATACAAAAATTAACAGAATTAAATCTAATAGTAATTATATTATATTGTGTACCTATGTAGTGGTTAAAAATGATATAACTCATACGTGACATAAATAAATAGGATATACCTAGGTAAACATAATTTTTTTGAACCAAGTTTTAATTACTATAATAAAATGTATCAATGTTTGGTTATAGGGGCTTGCTACGATAATGAAAACAATATCAAAAATGTATCTCAATTATTAATAGTTCAGATTAATTTGATTTAGTGTATGGTCTAACTCAAATTTACTAGTTGTTCATATCACGTTCATTACATTAGTTACATCAATTTTTTTTTTTTTGAAAAGCATTTGAGGATTTTATCATTAGCATTTTAAAATATGAAAATATGTACAGTAAAATTTAACCAAGTTAAACAGTATAATGTTATATACAAATAAATAAAAAAAAAAATGTAACCTACTGATGTTACAAATAATTATACTAATTTCCCTAATGACAACAGACATTATAATCACTATTTAGTTACTATTTAAAAATTGTAGTACCTAAAGTACGTTTTTTGTAGAGTTAAATTTAAATTTTAGTTATATTTTATTTATTTAAATACAAAATTATAAGAAAGGAATGTGCATACAATTATATTATTGAGGGCACGGAGTGGCCGACCCGAGTTCGATTCCTTGGCCACGGGCGGCATTTTTCTTCGGACAAGTCACGGTGTCCAGAGAACAAGTGCCGCCATCCCCCACCCGTGCATGGCAGATACCGACGGGTGCCCAAACAAAAATGCTGCCAAACACAACACACACGTGTAAAAACACTAACATTACAAACCCTACTACCTACAATCATAAAACCCCACAATCAGCTAATGGCCATAGTTGCCGGGCTTTAAAAATCAATAAAAAATAATAAAAAATAATATTATTGTATTATAATCTTGGTAGATGTCCTAAATTATACTGAAACAATCTTTTATTTATGTATTATGTGTACATATAATAAGATTTCATCAATACAATTTTCATCACAAAATACCAAATAAGATAAAATAACAGTAGACACACAAAACTTACGATGGAAATTGTTTTCATTTTCCGCATAAAATGTGACTTTGTAATCTGAATGATTTTTAACGTTTTTCATGGTAATTTCGATTAAAGTATTTGTATCATTAGTTTTAATATTCATATTCAACTGTAAAAATCGCTCATACATGTTTACTCCAGCTTTGAATGAATTTATTTCTCGCTTAAGTTTTTTTAAGCTTGTTTTTTTTTCTAAAAATAAATAAATAATAACGTTTATTATAAATATAACGAAAAAACCAAAACATTTTCCCTCACATGAACACATTGAGAGTGGCTCATCATCAAGAATAAACAAAAATAAAATGTACAATGTATCTAGTGTATAAGCAATACACGTCAGGTTACCTTTATACACTTGGGTGAGTTGCTCTTTGGTCTTATTTATCACATCATTCAACTCAATTTCTGTAGCTCCCAAACTATGACATTCATTATTAATAGACTCCAAGCGATCGTTTTCTGTTTGCAATATCTGTTGTTCACATTTGACTTTGTCGGAAATGTGTTGAAGCGTATCACGGCTCTTGCTAATTTTGTTATTTACATCTGAGAGATTTTCTAAAAATAAGCAGTACATAACATTCATAAACTATAAGCCATTTGGGGTTATAAAATACGTACTTAATGTCTTGCTATATTCCTCTATGTCCTGTGTGTATACTTTCAGTATATTTTCATCGGTTCGTTTTATTTCATCGACGAAGCTCTCCTTTGCATGTTGGTAGGCTAATTCATAGTCGGTGATTATGTTATCAATATCAACATTAAAATATTTAGTCATAGTGGAAACTGAAAATAAAAATCAATCAATAGGTAAAAAGTTACTTTTTTATAAAGTCAAACATAATAATTGTTCTTCTGCATTATAGTTTAGGTTCAGTTAAAAGTTATTAATAATTATTTTAGAAAGAAAAACATAATTTGTTAAATCATATTCAGTCAAAATAATATGACATTTTAAATTGTATGGTAATGTAAAGTTTGAAAAGGTAGTTAATGTGGTGTAGTAAGCGAGTTGCTATAGAAGTGTAGTTGTCTGATGGATTGTACGATGATGTTTATTGTTGTCAAATGAATGACAATATATCACTCCGGTGGACATAACGCAATAGTCGTTGTACATACCATTGTAATATTGTATTATTATAAATGTTTACGAAACTCTTTTCGGAAACCACAACCAATAAATTCACAAAAAACATTACAGATTTTACAAAACTCACAAAATATTAATATGCTGATGTCGGGAAAGCCACGGACTCTGGTGAAAATACAATAATCGATGGTTCGTCAGATGACCAGATGTGATGATGGGTGGAAAATACAACTCGGCGGCCGACCGCTGTAGTTGTAATCGATGGCTAATTATTACCGTTGACCATAGAATTATAAGAAAACAAAGTAATACGGTAAGTTCAAAGTCGACTCACTTGACTCGAGTTTTCTTTGTTTATCTACGCTTATCACTGGTCGTCGTTGACAAGAGCAACGATAACGGTCGTTTGAATGTTTGAAACGATTACACCGACCACGCGCATGCGCGAAGATTCCGCGGAACTACGTCGCACTACGCCATCTACGTTTTCCCATCGGGTTTCGCGTTTGTTTTTCGTAACTACACTCTAGTCCCCTAGATTCCGTTTATAATATTAATATGGATTATAATATTATTATTTTTTCAATATTTTACGACAATACTAAATTACTATAGTACTATAACTACCTACCATAAAAGCTAACAACGTAAGGTTAGTAAGTTTTGCGTTAATTTGTTATGTTACACGTAGGCCAGAAAAAGAAAAAAATGCACTATCCTCTTAAGCCCGGTTCACACGATCAAATAATTTGTCAAATATTTGATGTATGTCAAATATTTGACAAATTATTTGATGTATGTCAAATATTTGACAAATTATTTGATCGTGTGAACGGGGCTTTAATAACAACAGGAAATATTATCGTAATAATTAGTTAATATTATATAATATACTTACAATTTGTTTTACCTACCTACCGTATTACTAATAGAAAAATAAATTGCTAATAACAATATAATTAATATATTCACTATTACTATTGATGTTATAACTAATACATGAAAATATGAAGTAGGCATTGGAACAAATGCAGTTTAGTTTCTGAGCGACTTTTGTGAATCTTTTTTTTCAAAAGGTTCGGTATTATAGGGATGAATGGTTCAAGTACTCATATTTCTCCACTAGAGTTTAAATATTGGTCTGTTGAATAATATATTATAATACTAAGTCTCTCATAATATGCTTTGCTATATATTTATATTTTATATTTTATTTAATTTAATTTTATATTCTATAATCAATATGATATTTGTATTATTTAATGTTATCTCTCTACTCTCACTCTCAATTTTTCTATTGTTAAAAATATTTATTTATCTGTATTATTCATTATTTTTTTTTTCTCCTAAATTATTTTGTTCATGTTTCCATTATTGTCCTACTCACTTAATAGTTAATAGAAAGTGTTTAGTTTTTAATTAATAATTATTACTCTCTATCTCTAACACAAGCTTAAAGCTTAAAAGAGATGGATAATCATGAAATCTAACTCAATGTTTTTTGTATCCTATGTAATTTTTGATGGTTTTTTGAATAAAAAAAAAAAAAAACATCCACCTTAATAACCATGATTTTAAATTTAACATGTCTATTTACCATAGAAAAAAATTAGTAGGTAAGGTGTAATGTCGCTTTACTAAATTTTTGTTTCGATTGGTACAATATTCAATTTAATGAGGTGTCTTTTTATTAGGGTTCCGTACTGTAAAACGGGACCCTATTACTAAGGTTCCGCTGTCCGTCCGTCTGTCATCAGGCTTAATCTCATGAACCATGACAGTTAGAAAGTTGAAATTTTCACAGAAATTTGTATTTCTGTTGCCGCTATAACAAAAAATACTAAAAATCCTAGAATAGTAGTATAATATTATGTATAAGCTGTGTTGCTAATATGTTTATAGATGATGGTACGGAACCCTTCGTGCACGAGTCTGACTCGCACTTGGCCGGTTTTATTTTTGTCCATTGGTATGTTGTCAATAGGGATAATGGTAATTTTATTTTATTATAACCATGCTCATGAACTCTACTTTCTTTTGTTGGTCTTCCTGCTGTCTGTAAAATTATCTCTATTGACAACATACCAATGAACAAATTTGTTGTACCTACCAATAAACAACAGGTTTTTTAATGTGTAATTTCGTCCAAATTTGAACTTAAAATAACTATAAAAATAAACTGTGCTCCTGTATTTTTTTAGATTTTTTGGTAACAGACTCAACTATGTACTTACGTGGAATCTTGTTTTAAATTTTCAATCCTTAGATATAAAATTTGAACATTTTATAAATTTTTAACTACAAAATAATTATTCAATTTTAAATTTGATACATTTTGTCAAAATTCCATCTTTAAATGCTTATAAAAAAAAATTGTGCCTATGTATTTTTAATATTTTTCAACTGAAATTGTAACAATATACCTATCAGGAGTCTTGAATTCAATTTTTACACTTTTTGGCCCAACAGATAAAACTTGATTGATATTTATAGAAAAAAAAACTAAAAAAATTGGAAACTGAAAATATCCGTAAACAGCTCAAAAAGAGTCAAAACATTTTCAAAATAGTATGGTGTGAAATGCTAATATAAACATTCAGTGAAATTTTCATGTATCTACAATTATTCGTTTTTGAATTACAACAAAATAAAAAAATCGCTACATTGAGAAATCGAGTGAATATCCAATGTTGTAAAAAATTGAATTTCAAACGATCATAAAAATTTAAAAAGACATTTTTTTTTTTTTTTTGATAAAGGTAGATAATCTGTAAAATAAATACATTCAACGCTCTGAATCTAAAACTAAAAAGGTGGGTAAGTGGATGTCGCTCTGCTGTACTGTAGGTTACAAGTGGGTCACTGTATAATGGATGGTATTAAATTTGAATTCAATGATACAATATCATTGTATAAGAAAAACGATTCTGAGCGAAGACGGTATGTCAGTCTAGGTTTAAGACAAATTATATACATATCTATGGTATTAAAAAAAAAATTGACCTATAATAAATTCCAAATTAATCATATCACATTATCACAATATCCATTAGGTACTTATAACACGTTATACATCAACATCAATAACAAATCCTGATACTATCATTGATATATAATAGTAAACTTTAGAAGTTTCAAGTAGGTACCCATGAATAATATTATATAATCACAACAAAATAACTAGGTTTTTTAATGTGTAATTTCGTCCAAATTTGAACATAAAATGACTATAAAAATAAACTGTGATTGTATATTTTTTAGATTTTTTGGTAAAAGAATTAACTACTTACGTAGAATCTTGTTTTAAATTTTCAATAATTAGCTATAAAAACTGATTATTTTATAATTTATTAATTACGATGATTAATAATTTTCGAGATTTTGAAAAATTCTGTTAAAATTCGATGTTTGAAAATGCTTATAAAAAAAAACTGTGCCTATGTATTTTTAATATTTTTCAACTGATATTGTAACAATATATCAGGAGCCTTGTATTAAATTTTTACACTTTTTGGCCCAACAGGTAAAACTTTATTGATATTCATAGAAAAAAAAACTAAAAAAATTTAAAAATGAAAATATCCATAAACAGCTCAAAAAGAGTCAAAATATTTTCAAAATTGTATGGTGTATAGGAAATGCTTATACAAACATTCAGTGAAATTTTCATGTATCTATAGTTATTCGTTTATGAATAACAATAAAATAAGGAAATCGCTACATGAGAAATCGAGTGAACATCCAATGTTGTGAAAATTTGAATTTCAAACGCTCATAAAAATTTAATTTGACTGTCCGGTAGAGATTTTTTTATTGATAAAGGTATACAAACTTATGAGTAATCTTGTATTACATTTTAAAATCTTAGATTTAAAAAGAAAAATTTTTACGAATACTTAACTCAAAATAATTTGCTAATTTTCGTTATTTGTCAATTTTTGAACTTTAAATGCTTACAAAAAAAAACTGTGACTAACGATTTTTAATATTTTTCATCTGCCTTTGAAACAATATAGTAGGAACCTTGTATTAAATTTTCAAGTATTTCTACTCAACAAACAAAGTTTTATTGATATTTTTAGAAAAAAAACTAAAAAAAAATGGAAAATGAAAATGTCCCTAAACAGTTCATAATAAATCAAAATGTTTTGAAAATGTTATCGTGTATAGAAAAGGCAAATATAAACAACCAGTCAAAATTTCATGTTCCTACAGTCATTTGTTTTAAAGTTACACCAAAAACCAAATTCGATTTTGTCAAAAACCTATTTTGCGTAAAAATTCCCGTTTTTCCTTCATTTTTATGTTGTTTTTCCCGGCGCTTGGGAACACTATTGGGAATTTTAAATTTTGACCTCCCCAATGCACCAACTTTATTCACTCTCCAATCGAACAAGATACTGAAGTCGAAAATCGAAGCATTATTTCGACTACTTATCGTGTACACAGACACAAAAAAAAAAAACACACATCATTGTAAAATCAATACATTCATCGTTTCACTCAGAACAGGGGCGTCATTTGGGGGGGGTCAGGGTGTGCGGTAGCACCCCTTAATTTTTAAATACTTCCAATTGGCCTGCGCCCTGCTGAAGCCGTGGCCTGCGCCCCGCTGAAGCCTAATAATATTGCTTAAAAGATTTTCCTATCGCATTTGTAGAAACTTTAAAAATTATTTCATTGGCAAAAACTTTACCAATTACAACGGCATCAAATGAAAGGTTTTTTTCATCACTTAAAAGAGTTAAGTCATATTTACGCACTACCATGGGTGATGAAAGACTTAATGATCGGATGGTACTTAATGTTGAAAAAGAAGAAGTTAACAATATAAATTTAGAAGAAGCTGTAGATATATTTGCTAAACTAAAAAATCGACGATATCCGCTTATTTAAATAAAAATTTGTTTTTTCTAGCGCTTTGCTTTTTCCAAAATTATAATAATTATGAAAATAAATGACAATTTATTAATATAGATATTAAGTCCTTTTTTTTATTTGCTGCTGCATTAATTCTTCTTCTAGCTTATTATGCATAAATTATTATTGGTTTTCACTGTTAAGGGGGCTGCAGCCGGTACCAATAATCACGTAAAACAGGCCAAAAGCTAGACAAAACTGTAGGACTTGGGTTGGACGGATTTTAATTTTGAAAACTAATTTGCAATAAAAGTCCTGGTGTTTTTACCAAACGTTTTATAAATAGAAAACAGACGACGAAAATATGTAAAACAAACAGAAAACTTACATATGAACCAAGTAGTAGACGAGTTACCAAAGTTAGCTTACCTGCAGATAAAGACTATGGCAATTGTGAAGAAGATATTTGTAAAGAATTGGATATGGATGAAAATGATTACGAAAAACTTAAATTAGAATTTATGACGAATAAAATTATAAAAAATAGTAATGAAATCAAATTAATTGAAGAATCGACTAAACTTCAATCAGAATGTGAATTATGGCATAAAGAAAGACGAATTCGTTTAACCGCGTCAAACTTTGGAACCATTTGTAAACTTCGACCGGCGACGTCTAGAGCTAATACAATTAAGTCAATGTTGTATAAAACATTTTGCGGAAATGAGCATACAAGATATGGTATTGAGTGCGAACCCTTTGCGAAGACAGAGTTTCAAAAACTAACAGGGCTTAAAATTCAAGAATCTGGCCTTTTCATTTATGAACAACTACCGTTTTTAGCAGCCAGTCCGGATGGACTATTAGATGATAACGGTATAGTTGAAATAAAATGTCCATCTACAATTAAACAATTAACTCCAAAAGAAGCTATAGAAACTGGAAAATTAAAATTTGCAACTATTGACAATCAAGGAAATCTACAGTTAAAAAAAAGTGACAAATACTATTTTCAAGTTATGGGTCAATTACAAATAACTAAAAGATTGTTTTGTTATTTTATAATATGGTCACCTAAAGGTAATTATAATGCTTAAATTACAAATAAATATTGGTAATACTAATAACTATCGTAAATTGATTTCCACGTACGTATGTTTACAGGTATATTATACCAAAAAATTTTAAGAGATGATGATTTTTTCGAAACCAAAATGAAAACATTGCTAGAAAATTTTTATTTCCAAGCGATGTTGCCCGAGTTAATAGACTCAAGAGCTGATAGAAACTGTCGTTTACGTGACTAACCTTTATAGTTACGCTTAAGTTTTTTACTGAAGAAGTTTGTAAATAAACTATAAAAACATAATAATTTGACATTTTGACTTAATATTCATATTATATGGATCGCATTATTTTTTTCTCCAAGATATCTAACTTACAATACTATGTACATTTATGTGAGTGAAATAACGCCGAGTTCTAAATTCTAATTATACATGTGTATATATTTTAATAAATTATTATAGCATAAATACATAATATTAATATGTATAAATAGCAGTACGTAAGTAGTAAGTACCAAGTTGTAATGGTTCATCCTCTCTAGCACTCACTTTCCTCACCTTTTTTATAATATACATGTGTTTCGGTGTATGCGATTGATTGTGTTATTCCTTTTACGTAAAAAAAGTGATTATGTAATTAATGAGTAAAAAAATTGTGTATACAAAAATAGGTTTAGTTATTATAATATAGAATACTAAAATAACCTACTTTTGACAACAATATATTTGGACGGTGTTTGGGAGAAAGGGTTCAAGTCCAAAATCATAGTTTTTCAATAAACGAAAAAAACATAATATATGGTACCCAATCCAAAAATATTCATGTCTTATATTGAATATAATTATTTTATGTTATAATTATTGCAATTTTAAATTCTTTTTAAGTAAAAAAAGAATTTCTTATTGTTTACATGGACTTATGCCCAATGACACTTAAATTCTGAACATTTGCATGTGACTTGTGCCTTTGTTCACTAAAAGTTTGTATGACTTGTGCCCTTATGCACGAAAAATTATATTATAAAAATAACTTAGACCGTTTATCACATAACAGTGATAACATGTTATTGGACTTGGGCCGTTTCTCACAACAAATTATTTCCGTTATGACTTGAATCAAAACGCACTTGAAAATAAATTGATAACAAATGATCATGGATGCATTACAGTTTGACCAATCGATGCGGCACAAAATTTCCTACAAAATCGACTATTTACATCAAAATGACCAAAAATGGACTTGAACCCTTTCTCCCAAACACCGTCCATTTTATGACCCACATAATTAGTCGTTTACGTTTAATTGTTTACGATGTTTGATGTCGACGGCGGGTCGATTCCTGGTAAATATTGAGAGAGATTAGTCTTACACACACTAAGGTTCGTTTACATTGCACACACTTACAAGTCAGTTTAATGCTATCATGTTAAATTGCCTATATTAATTTCCTTAAAACACGATCGACTGCAGCCCCCTTAAGGTAATTAATTATTTATTATATTTTAGTATCTTAATTGATATTTACTATTTATTTTGATGCAATGATTCCGAATTTATTCGGTCCATAATGTATAGAAATAATTGAAAACAGGATAATGCACGTTTGTATATCTATTTTTATATGGCCTGGTGAAATTTCAAAATGGCCTGCTTGAAACCTCGCACACCCGAAAAAAAACCTGAAATGACGCCCCTGACTCAGAATCTAAAATTTGAAAATTGAAAACGTTCGTAGACAGCTCAAAATAAGTCAAAATATTTTGAACATTTTATGGTGTATAGAAAATTAAATTAAATTTACACACAAAACCAAAATCGATTTTGTCAAAAACTGATTTTGCGTAACACAAAAATAAAAAACTCAGAACCCAAAATCAGTAAGTAATATTGTAATATAATATATTTTTTGATATTTACTAAACATTAAACATATAATTTGTAATAATTTGTGTAATAATTATTTTCTTTATATTATACATGAAGAAAAACACATTAAGTACATCATTTATACAATTGTTATATAATATTAATATACCTAATTATTGTTTAGGATTTATCCAACTACATGGTCTGATGGTCAGTGGTTGTTATTCTTCATCATCGTTATAAATAGGAACTCCATCATGACCATTTTTTCCCGAATAGGTAATCAATCGCTTGTATACCTTTACCAACAATCGTCTGATCCATGATTACAGTTTTGGCCACATGCGCTGAATGATCTAAGGCCTCTTGTATAGGTGGCAAATGATTCCAAACGTCCTTTTGCATTTTATCCTTTACTAAGTCGACAAGTTGTGTTTCGATATTAATTGGCACAGCTGTTGCTAAAGCTAAACCAAGTGACACAATCAAAATTATAACGAAATAATTCATAACTTCGAAACAAACAATTACATAAACAACTATAAATTATGAATATAACTTAAAAAAAATTATTAGAATCGACAAATGGTAGTTTACGATTAAAAATTTGAAACTGAATTATTTTAATATTCCCGTCGACGAATATATATGGCAATATACAGGACCTTTTAACCTATTCGATGATTTGACGTCATAAATCTTTTTAATCCGACTAGTTACATTGGCATTGTCCCCACAAAAGAACGCAGCTACTGCTTCTGCTGTCACGTGACAATGGCGTGTGCAACTAGTCCATCGACGGCCTGGCTCGCCGGAAAATTCCCGTCCTATTGAGACTTTCCATTGGCTGTATTAAATTATTATTTTAAATAATTAGTATTGATTACGATTTATTTATACGAACTCGCGTAATACAATAAATTATTACTTGTTTCTAATGACCATTGACCAGAGCCCTATACTTATAGGGGGTGAGATTGGGAGCTAGGAGGAGTATGGTGGAATTTAAATTATTTTAGTCGAACTGCATTCTGGTAATAAGCAGGTAGTGGTCGAACTGCACTTGGACTCAATAAAGGTATTCCAACAAAAATATCATGCATTTGAAGCAGTGATCGGGGGTAGCGCTCTATAATTGTAGCGACGCTACAGTAGCACGCTACTTTAGCTGTAGCGATTAACATAGCGTCGCTATAATATAATAATATTATGTATATACAATTTAGCGAAATACTATAGCGAGCTAGAAATTTACGGTTAGCGTAGCGAAAATGTTCTTTATTTTATCGCTACTTCTAATCTATTTCATGATAATTAAAATATTATGATGTACCTATGTTTATTTATTTAATTAAGATGACTAGATGAGTGTCTTTTTGGAATTTTCGGGTTTAACCCATACCACACTAATCAGCAAGGCTGGACATTAACGAGTTAAAAAGTTAATGTTAATTTAAACTTTTTAACTTAACTAGTTACTTTTGGCTTTTCATTAACTTAACTGTTAACTTAGATATATATATATATATTTACTTAGTAATAGTGTACTTTAGAAGTTTCAAGTACCCACGAATAATATTATACAATCACTACAAAATAACTAAAATAGTTATTCCAGGTTTTTTTTAATGTTATTTCTCCATATTTGAACTTAAAATGACTATAAAAATAAACTGCGTTTATGCATTTTTTAAAATTTTTGGGCACAGAATTAACTACTTAGGTGGAACCTAGTTTTAAATTTTCAATCCCTAGGTATGAAAGTTCAACGTTTTATAAATTTTTAACTACAAAATAATTATTCAATTTTAAATTTGATAAATTTTGTCAAAATTCGATCTTTAAATAGTTATAAAAAAAAATTGTGAACATTCAGTGAAATTTTCATGTACCTATCTACAGTTATTCGTTTTTGAATTACAACAAAATAAGGAAATCGCTACATGAGAAATCCAGTGAATATCCAATGTTGTAAACATTTGAATTTCAAACGCTCATAAAAATTTAATTTGACTTTCTTATAAAATTTTTTTTTTTTTTTGATAAATGTAGGAAATCTTATAAGGAATCTTGTATTACATTTTCATGTTTTAGATTTAAAAAGAAAAATTTTTATGAATTTCTAACTCGAAATAATTTTCAAATTTTCGTGATTTTTCCATATATTTTGTCAATTTTTGAACTTTAAATGCTTATAAAAAAAACTGTGACTAAGAATTTTTAATATTTTTCATCTGCCTTTGAAACAATATAGTAGGACTAGTAGGAGCCTTGTATTAAATTTTCATGTATTTTTACTCAACAAATAAATTTTTAATGATATTCATAAAAAAAAAAAACTAATAAAATTGGAAACTGAAAACGTCCCTAAACAGTTCAAAATAAATCAAAATATGAAAATGTTATCGTGTATAGAAAATGCAAATATAAACAATAACCAGTGAAAAATTCACGTATCTACGGTTATTTGTTTTAAAGTTGCACCAAAAACCAAAATCAGTTTTTCCGAAAACAGATTTTAGTGTAAAAATTCCCGTTTTTCCTTAATTTTTATTTTGTTTGTCAAAACAACTTTTGAAAACTACTGAGAAAGAAAAATATGCATTTGCTAGAACTTCGGAGCTCTGATAATTATTATTTGTCAAACCAATTCAAGTAAGAATAGGTATCGGTTCAATTTTGTTAACAGAAGGAACGGGTGATATAAAAATTAAAAATATAATAATTTGCAAACAATAAATGGAATAATAATTATTTGTTAGACGTAGATGGTACTATATATTATGTGCCGCAATTAAAATATAATTTATTTTTGTGTTGTACAGCGTTAGTTAAAGGTTTAACACTATCGTCAGATAAAAAGAAATGTGGGTTTTCAAATAACGGACAGATAGTCTGTACAAGGACAATTAGTGAGAAACAGGGAAAACTATTTGAATACAAGTTCAAAGTCATCACACTCTGTTTTAAAAGAACCACAAGTGAATATTGTTATCAGGGAAACATTAAGAGTGTGGCTAAGTCATAAAAATATAATGTATGCTAGTATGCTACTATAATATATTTAAAAAAACATAATATAAAATTAACAGATAGGGAAAACCATTTTTGCTGTAGTTCATGCGTAATCGGTAAATAGCACAGACAGAAATATTTAATCGATAATACAACGAACACAAAAGTTGTAGGAGAAATAAAACACGATTGTTTGTGTGGACTAATGGAAAGAGAATCGACTTTAGTATCAAAATATTTTTTTATTATTTAAAGACAATTATTCGCATTATAGAATAGTATATATTTTTAAAAAATCATAAAAGTGAAATGAAGAATTTAATCGAAACATTAATACATAACATGAAAAATTATACAGGTCAAAATATTACGAACTGATAATAACTTAGAGTTTGTAAACAAGGAAATACCAAGGGTTTTACAGAAGTATGGGGGATTAGTCATCAAACAACAGTTCTATGGTAAATTTACAATTCCCCCCCCCCCCGACTGTTTTCGGTCTAGTAGGATATTTTTGATGTGGACATTTCCCCCCATTTTCTAGATTCTGAGTGGAACGATGAATGTATTGATTTTACAATGATGTGTGTTTTTTTTTAAATTTTTTTTGTGACATTTTTTTTAGGACAGTAAAAGTGCTTGGATTTTCTTCAACAGTATCTTTTCTGATAGGAAAGTGAATTTAGTTGGTATTTGGGGGGGGGGGTCTAAAGTAAAAATTTCCCACTAGTTTTCAAAAGTGCCTTGAAAAACAAAAGAAAAATTAAGGAAAAACGGGAATTTTTACGCAAAATCTGTTTTCGAGAAAATCGATTTTGGTTTTTGGTGTAACTTTAAAACAAATTACCGTAGATACATGAAATTTTCAGTGGTTGTTTATATTTGCATTTTCTATACACGATAACATTTTCAAAATATTTTGATTTATTTTGAACTGTTTAGGGACATTTTCAGTTTCCAATTTTTTTAGTTTTTTTTTTCTATAAATATCAATTAAGTTTTATCTGTTGGGCCAAAAAGTGTAAAAATTAATACAAGGCTCCTGATATATTGTTACAATAGCAATTGAAAAATATTAAAAATACATAGGGACAATTTTTTTTTATAAGCATTTAAAGATCGCATTTTGACAAAATTTATCAAAATCTCGAAAATTATCAATCATTGTAATTAATAAATTATAAAATGTTCAGTTTTTATAGCTAAGGATTGAAAATTAAAAAAAAAGATTCTCATAAATAGTTCATACTGTAACCAAAAAATCTAAAAAATATATGAGCACAGTTATTTTTTAGTCATTTTAAGTTCAAATTTGGGACGAAATTACATATTAAAAAACCTAACATACCTATTTTAGTTATCTTGTTGTGAGTGTATAATACTATTCGTGGGTACTTGAAACTTCTAAAGTGTACTATTATATATCTATGATAGTATCAGGGTTTGTTATTGATGTATAACGTGTTATAAGTACCAAATGGATATTGTGATATGATTAATTTGGAATTTATTATAGGTCATTTTTTTTTTTAATACCATAGATATGTATATAATATGTCTTAAACCTAGACTGACATACCGTCTTCGCTCAGAATCGTTTTTCTTATACAATGATATTGTATCATTGAATTCAAGTTTAATACCATCCATTATACAGTGACCCACTTGTAACCTACTGTACAGCAGAGTGACATCCACTTACCCACCTTTTTTTAGTTTTTTTTCTAAAAATATCAATAAAGTTTTATCTGTTGGGCCAAAAAGTGTAAAAATTTAATACAAGGCTCCTGATATATTGTTACAATAATATATTGCTCAGTATAAAAGTCTAAAAATTCTATAGTATTTACACGTACAAGTTAGTAAAATACACAGCAGTAAAATGTATAAAATACAAAGTACATAGTTAGAGAACAACAGCGAAAACATAATATATAAAATAAAATATACTATAAAACAGTTTATAATAATGTGTTTTATTGTATTTTTTTTTTATAATGTACATAAGAAAGCTAACAGGCCTTGGATATCTTGGGTCTGATCGTACAATTTTGCTGCCTTCATAACTGTTGGGCTGCGTGGATTAATGTCAATAACTGTGCATTATAACATAAACAAAAACAAGTAGGTGAATTAAACAAATATACAAAAAATAACAGAATTAAATCTAATAGTAATTATATTATATTGTGTACCTATGTAATGGTTAAAAATTAAATAACTCATACATGACATAAATAAATAGGATATAAGTAAACATAATTTTTTTGAATCAAGTTTTAATTACTATAATAAAATGTATCAATGTTCGATTATAGGGGCATGCTACAGTAATGAAAACAATATCAAAAATGTATCTCAATTATTAATAGTTCAGATTAATTTGATTTAGTGTATGGTCCAACTCAAATTTACTAGTTGTTCATATTTGTCACATTTGTTACATCAACTTTTTTTTTTTTTGAAAAGCATTTGAGGATTTTATCATTAGCATTTTAAAATATGAAAATATGTACAGTAAAATTTAACCAAGTTAAACAGTATAATGTTATATACAAATAAATAAAAAAAAAATGTAACCTACTGATGTTACAAATAATTATACTAATTTCCCTAATGACAACAGACATTATAATCATTATTTAGTTACTATTTAAAAATTGTAGTACCTAAAGTACGTTTTTTGTAGAGTTAAATTTTAATTTTAGTTATAATATATTTTATTTATTTAAATACAAAATTATAAGACAGGAATGTGCATACAATTATATTATTGAGGGCACGGAGTGGCCGACCCGAGTTCGATTCCTTGGCCACGGGCGGCATTTTTCTTAGGACAAGTTACGGTGTCCAGAGAACAAGTGCCGCCATCTCCCACCTGTGCATGGCAGATACCGACGGGTGCCCAATTAAAAATTCTGCCAAATACAACACACTTGTGTAAAAACCCTACTACCTACAATCATAAAACCCCACAATCAGCTAATGGCCATAGTCGCCGGGCTTTAAAAATTAATATAAAAAGTAAAAAAAATTAAATTATTGTATTATAATCTTGGTAGATGTCCTAAATTATACTGAAACCATCTTTTATTTATGTGTACATATAATAAGATTTCATCAATACAATTTTCATCACAAAATACCAAATAAGATAAAATAACAGTAGACACACAACACTTACGATGGAAATTGTTTTCATTTTCTTCAAAAAATGTGACTTTGTAATCTGAATGATTTTTAACGTTTTTCATGGTAGTTTCGATTAAAGTATTTGTTCCATTAGTTTTAATATTCATATTCAACTGTAAAAATCGCTCATACATGTTTACTCCAGCTTTGAATGAATTTATTTCTCGCTTAAGTTTTTTTAAGCTTGTTTTTTTTTCTAAAAATAAATAAATAATAACGTTTATTATAAATATAACGAAAAAACCAAAACATTTTCCCTTACATGAACACATTGAGAGTGGCTCATCATCAAGAATAAACAAAAATAAAATGTACAATGTATCTAGTGTATAAGCAATACGTTAGGTTACCTTTATACACTTGGGTGAGTTGCTCTTTGGTCTTATTTATCACATCATTCAACTCAATTTCTGTAGCTCCCAAACTATGACATTCATTATTAATAGACTCCAAGCGATCGTTTTCTGTTTGCAATATCTGTTGTTCACATTTGACTTTGTCGGAAATGTGTTGAAGCGTATCACGGCTCTTGCTAATTTTGTTATTTACATCCGAGAGATTTTCTAAAAATAAGCAGTACATAACATTCATAAACTATAAGCCATTCGGGGTTATAAAATACATACTTAATGTCTTGCTATATTCCTCTATGTCCTGTGTGTATACTTTCAGTATATTTTCATCGGTTCGTTTTATTTCATCAACGAAGCTCTCCTTCGCATGTTGGTACGCCAATTTGTATTCGTTGCATATATCATCTATATTACCTTTAAAGTATTTTGTCATAGTGGAAACTGAAAATAAAAATCAATCGATAGGTAACAAGTTAATTTTTTATCAAGTCAAGTGTGGAGTAGGGGAACCAGTTTTGGTCGGTGCGCGGCATGATCTCTCGTGGAACAGAGTATACCAGAGTTATTGGATAGTTGTCCAAGGCTTAATAAGATAATTGGTATATCCGACAATGCTGCTATTGCAAAATGTAATGAGAGTGAAATTGAAAAAACTAGTAATACAGATAGATATTACTGCAAAAAGTTGTTGTAAGAACCTTGATAATGTATCAATTCCAAACTTAGATGTGGACCGATTGAAATCGGATATAATATGATATCATCTCCAATCTCCAAATCAGATATTTCAAGAAATGATAAACAAATCAATAATAAACCAAAGGTTGTTGAAAAAACTCAAAAAATCAAGTCTGGGGATCATTTTTTTTAGGTCCATTAAGTGTTAAATTAGCAAGACAAAAAATGGAAATGGAATAAAAACATCACCAAAATAACGTTTCAAGTCAGTTGACCGTAGCCTCGTACTTGTACAGTTTGAATATAGATTTATTAAATAAAGTAACAAACACACGTCTTATCAGTAATTAAGTTTATTGAGTTGAACATATACAGACAATGTTACTCCATTCCCTCGTCTTTCAATCTTCCTGTTCCTTATATCTTAATTTACCTAGGACAATCCCTCCTACATAAAAAGTGCTTACTTGCAGTTTCGGGATTGCACCTGTTTATACTAATTTACAATCATCATTTAATTTTGTAATTCTACTTGTTTTATAAATAATACATTTCTTATTTGAAAAAGAGAACATCAAATATTGAACAATTGGATACAAATTATGATAAAAACGACCTTGTCCGTAGTGGAAGAAAACCAAAAAACACAAAAAAGAATGTTAAAAAATTGACAATTAAATAAAATACAAAGGAACAATTTGTTAAAAAGTCAATGGGAAACAAAACTTTACCACCAGTTGTAAATACTGCAGTTTTAAAAATAAAATGTCCAAAAAGCAACCTCAATATTAAATAAGAGTCTGTCAGAATTATCTACTAATGATAAACATATCAATAAAAAATTTTGAACTATTGACCTAACTCAAGAAATAAAATCTAAGAAACTTTTTATAGGTCTTTTTTTCTTTGACATATCTGCATTTTTTTTTTTTTTTTATATGCATTTAGTATAAACTATGATAGTTCGGCAATTACAAAATTGGACTAGTACAACATTAAACATAACATTATGATATTGACTTAAAAAATTAATATAATAATATGAATTGAAGACCTATAAGGTACAATAATTACATTTAGGTACATATCTGGCGATTAAAAATATTTTAATTTAATTATGAGATAACAAAGGTAATCGAGTATCGGACTATGGAACAAGCTGTCTATTTAGAACAGCTGTAAGGAGAGTAATGAGGGGAGTGATTAAAGAGGATAGTTCTGATATAAATTTAGTTAGTGGCTTATCAATTGCGTGGATATCCGATATTGGGTAGTGGTATAATTTTGGAATTGGTAACTTGATTAAAAGGGCGCACTTGGCTGGACTGGTGCTGAGCAGTTTAGGCACTGAGGTGGACCACTCTTGGTCCTATATGGTAATTCAAATTTGATATAATGAATCACGGAAAAAAAAACCAAGGAAAAAAAAACCAAAAAAAAAAAACCAAAAAATAAAAAACCAAAGGAAAAAAAGACCGCGGAAATAAAAACCAAAAGAAAAAAAAACCATGAAAATAAAAACCAAATTTTTATATTTTGCTATATTAATTCATATTTCATTAAACATAAGTTTTAATTTTCTAATTAAAAATGTTGATCAATAATCCAACTGCCCAGGTGTTCTATCTGTTGAACACTATCGTCAGTGGCGTATATTGGGGGTAGGCCTAGTGGGCTGCAGCCTGCCCCCCGAAATTACAGTCTTTTTATATATTTAATTATTTATTATATTTTTATATATAAAAACGAGCTTAACTATGTTATAGACTTATACTTTCATACACTCATGTCTCATACATCTTATATATCTTATCTTTGTACCAATATAATAGGGCTATAATATGTGTATAAGCATATAGGTAATCATAAGGGTACTATAAGTCTATATACTATAGAGTCATAGAACTACCATTAAGATAAAAAAGGTACCTATAGTAGCATAGTACCTACATCACATTACATTATTGTATATAATATCTTATTGATACAAAATCGGACTTACAAGTTGTTTGAGTTATTTAGACTGCTAACTAAGATAAATCAGATAATACAGGCACACGTACATCATTTTATTGTAGGTATTACCTAGTGGCTAATTATTATAAATATTATTTAGTTGTTACACGCAGTGTAGTATAACATTGGCAATCGAACTGATGTCACTGGATTGTCGTGTTTAATTTGTGTTTTTCAAGTTTTCAAGTTTTTGAAGTTTTTCTTTTGTTTAATTATGGAAATAATTACGTCAAATAAAGGTAATGACAAAATAACGTTCAAAGGCCATATGTTCGTTATCAAACACGAGGGAAAAAAATATTATACATGGAGATGCAGTAAAAAGAGTTCTCTCAACTGTCCAGCTATTCTCCATACCTCTGTACATAAAACAGACCCAGTACTGAAAATTACGCATGAGCACCCTTCTGAGCCAGCAAAAATTGAGGTTGCAAAAGCCATTATTAAAATTAAAGAGACTGCGAAGTGTTCTGGAGCTAATCCGTCGCAGATGTATGCTGAAGCAGTGTCACAATTAGACGACTACACCAGAGCAAGGATGCCTGTCGAAGAAACATTGAAACGCACAATTAGAAACTACAGAAAAAAGAAAAATCCTATCGATCCAGCTACACTAGACGAACTTGAGATTTTGGTAAGTCATCAATCCTTTGACATTTATTAACGAAATTGAAGTAGCCGGTTAAGTTTAGTTTTTATTCAAATATTAAAATAAATATAATTATAATTATAATAATTATAATATTATTATTATATTTTTCTATATAATATTTTTTATATTAATATTTTACAATTATTTATTTGTTGGGTAAAAAGCTTGATGTATACACGCAATTTTCTAATTTTGTTGTAATTCAAAATTGAATAACCGTAGACACTTGAGTTTTATATCATATGTTATTTTATCAATTCCTCAATCAATTTAAATTTTTAAATTTTTGAAACGTAGTTTCTTATGGCGCGATGTGAACGGAGGGACCCTAGCCCAGAAAAACCGTGCACACTGAAAATAAAAGCGTTAGTCGCTATCTCTCTTACTCTTTACCGATTTCTATATACTCCTATCTCTCTCGCTCTACGGCCAGCTACGTTGTTATTATATGGTTCTAGGTCACTTTGTACGGTCGAGCATTAAAAGTGCGAAACGCGGAAACTTTGTACGGTCGGGTAAAAAGGTACATTGCAGAACACGGACATTTTGTACTATTATATACGTAAAGTATATATATTATACATTTCTATTTTAATAATTACAAAGTGTCCGCGTTATACATTTTGAAATTCACTCTAATTTTTAAATGAACAGAGCTAAATGTGATCTGCTGATCTTAAAATTTGCTATATTGCAAATGTGTAAGACAGAGACAAGTAGACAACATAATATGCGGGTGCGACGTCCTCGTAATAATATTATTATTTATTATATTATTTTACGTACGCGTACTACAACAACATATTCCTCTTCCTACATCTGTAACCTATAAGACTGCCAAAGAAACTACGTTTTTACCAGGTGTCCCATGACAGCACTCACTTTTTTTTTCTATAAATATCAATAAAATTGTATTTGTTGGGCTAAAAAGCGTGAAAAATTAATACAAGGTTCCTGTTTATCGCTACAATAGCAGTTGAAAAATATTAAAAATACACAGGCACAATTTTTTTTATAAGCATATAAAGTTCAAAATTTGACAAAATACGTAAAAATTACAAAAATGTGCAAATTAGTTAGTTATATTTTAAACTTATTATTCGTGGGTACTTACTTGAATTAAATTATTTTTACTTACTATAATTAAATGTTATTACTTATTTATTTTATTAATTTATGTTTAGGGTGAGTGGTGTTCTACAGGAGAACCACATAACAAAGTACTGTTACTTGATGATAACGGGAAAGAAGCAAATGAAAGGATAGTGATGTTTGCAACATATGAAGGGCTTGTCAATTTAACAAGTTCTTCGAGATGGTATATGGATGGGAACTTTGCTTTGGCTCCAAAACTATTTACACAACTGTATGTTATACGTGTAGAAATCAATAAAAGTTTTACAACGGCGGTATATATTCTCTTACAGAATAAAACTTTGACTGCTTATGAGCAAATGCTCACTACTATTTTAAAAAAATGTGAAGAACAACATTTATTTCCTGATCCTATGGTAGTACATGTTGATTTTGAACGTGCAGTTATCACAGCCATCACACATGTTCTCGGACAACATGTACACATTCAGGGTTGTTTCTACCATTTAACTCAATCAACCTATAGGAAAATACAAGAGTTAGGGCTCCAGACACAATACAGAGAAGATCAAAAATTAATTGAATTTTGTGGAAAAATGGATGGCTTGGCATTTTTACCAGTTGGAGATGTCAAAGATGGTATGGCATATTTAAAAAATATTGTTCCTGAAGAGGCTGAAACGTTATTAAATTATTTTGATACAACATACGTTAATGGCAAATACAGGCAAGTTAGAAATGAAAATAACAGAATAGTCTTAAGAAATTGCCCACCTATTTTTCCTCCAAATTTATGGAACGTACACGACTCAACTTTAAATGATGAAGAACGCACAAACAATTCGACGGAAGGATGGAACAATAGATTTAGTAAATTGGTAGGACAAACACATCCAACAATTTGGACTATTATAGCTAAAATAAGGTAGGAAGTGGCAGCTGATGAGACAAAGCTAGCCCAAATTCAATTAGGAGTACCACAACAAAAACGACAAAAAACGGTGTACAAAAAAATACAAATCCAATTAAAAAAATTATGCGAGGATTATGATAATGGTATCCGTGATATTGAAAACTTTTTAGCTGCTATCTCCTATACAATAAGATATCGATAACTTACGATTTTTTTTATTATTTTATTATTTTTACTTTATTTGACTGTAGACTGTTTGTATTGACCATGTATTATATAATGTATTTGACTGACTTATGTTTGTATTGACAATTTTTAAAACGTGAAACTTATTTTAAATTATTACTTATATTATTGTATTGTGACAAATTTTTAAAAAGTATTTAAAATCTATAAAATGTTAATTTTTTTTAATTATTTTTACTTTATTTGACTGTAGACTGTTTGTATTGACTATGTATTTGACTGATTTATGTTTGTATTGACAATTTTTAAAACGTGAAACTTATTTTAAATTATTACTTTTATTATTGTATTGGACAAATTTTTAAAACGTATTTAAAAATTATAAAATGTAAAATTTTTTAAACAGTTTAACCTATTTGAAATTATTATTATTAATATATATTTAACAGGTAGAACACTTGGGCAGTTGGATTATTGATCAAAATTTTTAAGTAGACAATTAAAACTTAAGTTTAATGAAATATGAATTAATATAGCAAAATATAAAAATTTGGTTTTTATTTTCATGGTTTTTTTTTCTTTTGGTTTTTATTTCCGTGGTCTTTTTTTCCTTTGGTTTTTTATTTTTTGGTTTTTTTTTTTTGGTTTTTTTTTTTTGGTTTTTTTTCCTTGGTTTTTTTTTCCTTGGTTTTTTTTCCGTCTACCGATATAATATGTTAAACATATTACGTCCATGAGGTAGAAAAGAAGAAGTAGACTTACAAGAAAAACTGGTGAAGGCTGGTGATTTGTTTTAACGCATTTTTGAGTAGTTGGTGATGTTTTGATGTATATTGGCAGAGCCCTGATTTCCTGTTGATGATGAAGTATAAACTCGTTGATTATATTAGAAGTATCACTAGAGGTGTCGAGTTGGATTTCTTTGTCCTCTTCGTTAGCTAGGACAAGGATTTATTTGGCGAAACAAATGACAATTCGTTTATAAATTCTACATTGTCGAATATTTGAAGCAGATAATATAGATTCAAGACCAAACATTGCACTGTTATCAGCATGAAGTATTTCTAGTTCTGAAAGTCTAGCTTTTTTTTATTGGTTTGTTGAAAATCAATGTTGATGTGTTAGAATTCTGCTCGACTGGATTATTGCAGTTGGTTTCATCATCAAATGGCTTAGAACGAGGCTTAGAATATTGAAAAGGGCATATTAAAACATTTGGTTCATCATTATCTATTGACCTAGTAAGGGTTTCACAATTCAATTTTCTTTTTTTATTAAGTCCATCAATGGTTTTTGATCCTTTTCAAACAGTTTTAGTTTCAAATTCAAGTTGGTTTTTTAATTTCATTTATTTTGGTAATTTTTTCGTTCCATTTCCATTTTTTGTCCCTCTGATTTAACTCTTAATGGGCCTGTAGATTTTTTTTAATTGAGTTTTATCAACAATTCAAAATTTTTTATTGATTTGAATATCATTAGTAGATAAATCTGATGGACTCTTATTAATGATTGAGGTTGGTTATTGGACATTTTATTTAAAACTGCAGTATTTACAACTGGTGGTAAAGTTTTGTTTCCCTTTGACTTTTTAACAAATTGTTCCTTTGTATTTAATGTCAATTTTTTAACGTTCTTTTTTGTGTTTTTTTCCACTACGGACAAGGTCGTTTTTATCATAATTTGTATCCAATTGTTCAATATTTGATGTTCTCTTTTTCTTTGATATTTATACATTTGTATGCACATAGGCAATTTGTTTATAAATCCTACATAGTTGAATGTTTGTAGAAGTAAACTGTGTCCGGGCTCATTTTACCACCAATTCTGCAGTGTGTGGAGAGACCTTAAAATAATATGCAATACTTATATGAAACTATCATAAATAAATAAAATGTCAAAATATTCCACTACAGCTAAATTAAATAATAATAACCTAACTTGCTCACATGAACTGTAATTTAAAACTAATTTCTAATTCATTTCTTATTAATCAAAATGTTTTCAGACGCACATTACTATAAGTATGAAGAATATGAAATTACAGTTTTTATTATGTAGAAATATTGTAAAAACATATCTCATTATTAAAATTAATTATGTGCCTATCTTACTTTAAATAAATACTTAAAATGACTACCATAAGCAGATTGTGTAGCAGCAGCTGTTTGATAGGATGCTATACTCTGTACCAAATAAGAGCGCACCGCGTTGGCGCATCCAAATGAATCGCGGAGCGACGTCTGGACCCCCTGGTCGGGTCTATTCGCTCTGTGATTGGTCGCCGATCGTCGGTCGGATTCGCCGCCGTCGACGCCGCCGTGAATACAGGGAGCTGAAGTAATAATGCGTTTCACGCGTATTAATCAGTAAAATAATACACATACTTTTCGTTTTTTTTTTCTTAACATAGGTATTGAACTCAATATAATATTAAAAACATTCAAAATATTCACCAATGCGCACCAAAAATATAACAACGTCTAACCGCGTATAACGTTAAAATTGGTGTGATAATAAACAACACTCTGTATTCAGAGTTGACCTGGCCGGCGCCGGAATACGCTGCGGCAGCGCTCTCTGACATGCGCGAGTTTCGACCGGTTTTCGTGCGCCGCCCGGTGCGCTCTTATTTGGTACAGAGTATACATCATATGCAGTAGCGGCAGCTCGTGGAGTTGTATAAGTAGCCGGAGGTACGGCATATCCAGCTTGTGGGGGAGGCTGATATCCAGTAGCAGTACTGAAACAATATGTATATTATAAGGCTAGCTTAATTATTATAAATTAAATACAATAATACTGTGTTTAATTATTATTATTTATCCAGTCGATTATAGTAAGTTCCTTGTTTAATCATTTAAGCACAAATTTTCTAAAAAATATACATGAATGGGTAAAAAAAAAACATAAATTAAACCGTATGTTTATCTACTCTTGGTAAGAATAAAAAAGTAAACCACTAGTCCGAGTAAAATAATTATAGGTCACTGTGCATCTCACTGTAGGCATGGTACACATGATGATGTCAGTGACCTTAATTGTCATCAATATCCAATGATTAACGGCCAGTGATGGAACAGTGAAGTTACCAAGACATTGTTTCTGATTGGCAACTCCTCGCTCAAATCAGACTACCTACATCTGCAAAATACAAGCGAGAGTGGTTTACTCATAACCTGAATATGATATACAAAAAAATAATCAAATACAATTAAAAACCAATAATTACTCTATTAAAATAAAAAATCAATAACAACATAAGAAGTAATAGAAGAGCTGATCAGAAACTCAAAAGGTAGGGCCACAACAAATAATCAAAACCCATTAATCACAGGTTTGGCGAGAGTAACCAGATTAAACAGTAGCACGAAATAATAATATGTCAAACAAGAAAAGATGAAATCGACTAAATAATTGTTTGGCTTAACGCATATCATTACCATGGCACACGTGCAAGACGTCACACGATCGGACCAGAGAAACATTGCCAAAATGTCTTCGATCAAAAGTGTCGGCGTAAAAACCAACGTTTACCCTCGAGAAATCGATAGGGATCGAAACCGTTTTCACATTCGCCGTTCAAAACGGCTGTTTGGCAATCGGCGGGGATACAACAAACGAGGGCTGTGGTCGTGAACAAACTTACGCGTATTGGGTGCCACCGTGTGTGAACCCGAAATAGTTGTTGGCGGCCATTGGGGTTGAATCGATTTCACTGACGACCGAATCGCCGGGCAAGTACCGGAATAGGCGGCGGCGGCGGCGGTTGCGACGCAAACAGCAGCGGTTCAGCAGCAGCAAGAGCAGTGCATCACCGGCGACCGTGTCTGTGTACTTGACACGCTGTTTGAAAAACGATGGCGGATGGTTGACGTTTGAATGACAGATCAGACGACGGTCAGTCGGCGGAACGGCAACGGGAAATCTCAGCGGCACGATCACTCGTCGGCAACCGACATAAAATGGCGTCACGTTTAGTCGTCTGGCACACGAGCGGATCAAAACACGAGCGTCTAGAGCAAACGTCTATTATTACTCTGAGTTTGAATGTTTGAAACGATTACACCGGCCAAGCGCATGCGCGAAGATTCCGCGGAACCGCGTCGCACTGCGCCATCTACGTTTTCCCATCGGGTTTCGCGTTTCTTTTCGTGACTACACTCTAGTCCTCTAGATCCCGTTTATAATATTAATATGGATTATAATATTATCATTTTTTCAATATTTTACGACAATACTAAACTACTAGGCACTAGGCAGTGGCGTCCGCAGGGGGGGGGGGGCTAAAGGGCTAAAGCCCCCCCCCCCTATTAGCCGTATTATTATTACTTTTTCAAAAAAATATTAATCAAGTTAAACTCTCAACTATAGTGAGCAAGAAGTAAATTGCATATATGTCTTGCCAGAATGAATTCATTTTTGAAAGAACATTGTATTTGCATACCAATTTTCATAAATTATCTGTAATTTTTCGGTAAAAGTATGAACTATTTGTATGAAAGACCTTGTATTAAATTGTCTAGCCTTAGCTATAGACATTTAATATTTTATAAGTTTTGAGCAACAAATTAACTGTGGTTTTGACGAAATTTGAACTTTAAATGTTTATAAAAAATAAGTATGATACCTGTATCGTTAATATTTTATTGACATTTATAGAAAACAAAAATTTAATTATTCAAATACAATCCATGTGAAGACGGTATAACCAAACATTTAAATAAATTTTCATTTTTTTTCTCAAATTATTTTTAAAAGCACTGAGCATTTTCAATTTCAACCTCCTAATAGTACCAACTAGATCCAATTTGCTTCCAAAAACATACACTGAGCATCGGAGCTTATATGATCAGAGCATTTTTTCTACCAGAAAAGTTGAAAAGTTACAAACATTTTAGAATACCTCAAATAAACGTCTGAAATTATTAGACTGGACAAAATGAAAAGAAAATTGTAACTAATTTTCAAGCCCTCCCATTGAAAAATGCTGCGGACGCCACTGCTACTAGGTATAACTACCATAAAAGCTAACCACGCAAGGTTAGTAAGTGTTGCGTTAATTTGTTATGTTACACGTAGGCCAGAAAAAGAAAAAAAATAGTGCACTGACATCCTCTTAAGCTCGCGGTTCACACGATCAAAAAATAATTTGTCAAATATTTGATAGTGTGAACGGGGCTTTAATAACAACAGGAAATATTATCGTAATAATTAGTTAATATTATATAATATACTTACAATTTGTTTTACCTAGGGGAGAGTGGGGTAAGTTGACGCACCGGGTAAGATGATGAATTCAAATTTAAAATGATAAAATGATATCTAGAAGTGTATAACCGAACAAATAACATATGTTTAGTAGTGATAATTTAATATTTTGAGTTTTTTAGCTAAAGATTGCAAATTTAAAACAAAGGTTCTCATAAATAGTTCATACTGTAACCAAAAAATCTAAAAAATATATGAACACAGTTATTTTTTACAGACATTTTAAATTCAAATTTGGACGAAATTACATATTAAAATCAATATTAACGATCTTTGTTTTTGTTGTAATTTAAAAATATTATTCGGGGATATATGAAACTGAAAAATCAAAATATTATGGCCTATCCATACAATCTACCATAGTTTAAGAAATGAGAATTATGCTCATGATAAGACTGTGCATATTTTTAAGGAATTTATTCATAAATTCCATATGATTTAATACTATTGATAAGTATATAATATGTCTTATACCTAGACTGGCATACCGTCTCCGCTCAGAATCGTTTTTCTTATACAATGATATGATATCATTGAATTCCAATTTAATACCATCCATTATACAGTGACCCACTTGTAACCTACTGTATCTACCTTTTTTTTTTTAATTTAAATACATAGGTGGATAGAAGAGTAGGTACCTACAAAGCAAAAATGATTATCACATTTTTTTCATAATGAACACTTCTTATTAAGCTATCGGTTTGTGTTATAAGTTTCATAAAAACACAATTTAATAAATACATTTAAAAAAATAATCAATTTGTCTAATCAGCTTATCTTTAAGCTTTTCAAAAAAAAATCATTTTGTTATAATATATATAAGCCTCCTTTATAATTTATGATTATTATGATTGGTCATCTGATATATTATATTGGGTTAGAAGTTAGAACCTAATCATCAAAACCTTATGTCCAATATGAGAATAATACTTTAGCCATGTACCATCAATCAATATTTGCATCAATACGGCTTACTGAGTGATAGTGATCTACCTACTGTAGGTAATCTTAATTTCTAATTAACCCATTAACACCAAAGAATAATTAATATGTAATGTGAAAAATGAAAAATGATAAGGTATTTAGGGTAAAATCAAAATTATTTTTAACACACTGCTTGGGACCCTGTTGCAGCATTTTCAAGTTCAGCCACGGTAGAGCACTATTATATGTAGAGCCATCTTAGCCATCTAGAGCCATCATAGAAGATATCTTCTATACCGTAATGGTTCAGTTTCAATATTTTCAATAGTTTACTCATTACCTACTGATAGGAACATTTTCAGTGTTCAAAAAATTTGAACTGCTGTGGTTGTCTTGATTACTTGGTGAACCAGAGGTGTCAAAACATGAACAATGACAGCATGTTCCACCAGTTGTGTATCCAGAATTTTTTTTCGGGAGGGGTTATAATTTATTTTTGTCGAATTTTATCTGAAAACGTTTTATTAATGATAACGTTGTTATAATTTAACAATTTTCGAGGGGAACCCAACTGTGGCCACCATACTTTTGATTTCATTCACTGTTTGTACAAATAATGTTTAATATCAAACTTGATATTAGTCAAAGATGTTTTTGTATAATCATAATATTCTGTAAAATAAAGTTACAATATTATTGACTAAGAAAAATAACACTTTTACACTTGATGTTATATATGTATTTATTATAGCAGATTATTAAAATAACAAAGTATGACTTACGTTTAAACTCATGAGCAATATGAGACATTTCATTTAAACATAAATCAGTATCAGCATTCAACAACTTCTCTGCCTTTTACCATCATATCCTCTTCCATAGAATCTAAAATACAATTAAATGTAGAAAGTAAAACCTTTATTAATATTAAATTCCCCCAAAAAATTATAATGCTAATAATATATAATATATTATTTTTTTACCTAATAAATAAAATTGTATTATAAATTTATACTTTGTAACTAAAATTGTATTATAAATAGGTACATATAACTCTATATTGGTGTTAAAAGACATATCTAAAAGTTAAAACTATAAAAATATCAAAATATAGAAAAACCATTTTATAAAAACATAATATTTTGTACTTAGCTTGGAAATGTAAAATTATATAATAAAATTAAACACATGTTTAAATAAATGTTACGCAAAAGATTTTATGTTGTAAACCTGAATCATACTACAATTGAAATAAGCATCCATTTGTATTTCTACATTTTGATCTGGTGAAGAATATGTTTAATTTTTCTAAAATAAATTATTATTTAAATATCAATAAAAATTATTTTGCTTGTAATATTACAAAACAAAATTTTTTTGACATTTTTTATATAATATATATAACAACTTTATTAATATAAATATATAAATATAGCAGACTGCTTACATAATAATTTTAAATAAATTGTACAGTAATAGCTAAAATCGTTACCTATTTTTCATTAAAATACCTATACAATTTCGTCAAAATTAGAACTTAAAAAATAGAATGTGTAAAAAATAAAAATAAAAATGCACTTTTGAAGAAAGCATTGGTTATTAGGATAATAGGATACAGACTACGATACAGTATGCACTTGAAACACGTTTTTGGAAATCATATATAGACAACAGACATATTATAATAGTTGCACAGTGCAGGTGGCCTTACACGATCATTAATAATTATAATTGAAACGATTTTATCCATTATTTATCTTACTGTATGGTATGTGGCCGATGTTTAAAACAATTCCCGATGCTATTTTTATACAACATAAACACATATTATAATGGTGCAATGGCTCGGTGTACAAAATAATGCTGTACCCTCGGTACTCGGGTTCTCAAGTCTTATACCATTATATACCATTTGTTCGACGGTCTTCTCAAAATATACACGATGATACGAAGCATGAGGCAGAACGATTTGTTTAAAAATTAAAATTTATCTGAAATACTCCAGACATTCCAGATGGGCTCTACTTTACATCTTCTGTCCGTACGTAACGTTATATTAATAAACAAATGCGAATTCAAATTTTATTTCGAAATTATATTGTTCTTTAATGCAGCGGTTCCCAACCTTTTATAAGCGTGACCCCAATATTTTAAATTTAACTTTTGGCGACCCCAAAAAAAAAAAATTCATAATTTATTGTAAACTCAACATTATTTTATTTATTATCATCAAATTGGTAAATATGTATACTTGTTGATTTATCTACCTATATTCTATTCTGAAATACTTGTATAAAATGTATTATAAAAATTAATTTATTAATTTTTTCAAATGTAGGTAATATGGAATTAATTTATTATGAGTAAAGACCGGATTTTTGTGCAGCTAAAATCTAAAAAATGTGCAATTAAAATGTTAGAATGTGCAAAAACATGCAAAAACAAAATTTTCATTATAGGTACTTCAAATTTTAGTTTGAATAAGTAATAACTAATAACTAACTTTACAATATTTGATTAAAATTTATAATCATGTACATTTCTAAGTTTTTTTTTTTTAAATTATGTCTTCTGTCACTTAATATATGTTTTAACTTCGAAAACAAACGTTCTACGTCGACACTTGTTATCGGGCATTGTTTGTAGCAGCTTATAATAGCAGGATCTTCTTTTAAATCTACATCATTTCCATTTATTGAATTGTTGTACAGTTTTAAAATATTGTATCCGGGATTTTTATCAAATACTGATTTGAATTTTTCATATAGTATTTGTGCCTTTTCATTTTCAATTGCCTTAAGTCCATTTCTTACTATTTCAACTACATTTATTTGATAATTTAAAGTTGAATTTTGTTTTTCCAGTTTTGTAATTGAATTTGGCAACTCGGACAAATGTGATCGAATAAATGTTTAATAAGATATAATTGATGTAGTACTCAAAATGGATTTTACTTTTTGGACAGATTGAGCGTCATCTTCTATACTAGATACCAATTCTTTAAATTTACTGAAATTTTCAGAGTAAAACAAAGCAGCTTCCAACCATGTTCTCCACTTTGTTATTACAGGTTCTGGAGGAAAGCGACAGTCTATCGACTATCGTAGTACCTTAGTCATTATCTTAATTACTTCGTATTATATCGTTATATATATATATATATATATATATATATATATAATTATATTGTTAGATATAAAAGTCCAATACTTTGTATAACAACATAATATAGCACCGATAAAAATAATACAAAAATACAAAAATATTTGTACAAAAGTACATTTTTATAAAAAAAAAACCGAAACGTGCAATTTTGTGCAAAACCCCAAAAACTTGCAATTTTGTGCAACATAAAACTTTCTTTAAATTAATCTACATCTCTTGATTTGGATTTTTAGCTTGTTTCTATTGAATTTAGAACACGCCATAAAAAGATGCAATTGCACGGGAGTCCGGTCTTTAATTATGAGCAAAACTATAAATTATATACCTGTTACTACGCTATGCGGGTACGACCACGCACAGCCTGCGACAGATCATTTAGATAATCTATTTCAAATTATTTTTTCCTCGATCATTATAATTCTTATTATTAGAATATTTCAGGATTTTTTTATTTTTTTTTAATAATATGTAAATTGTAAGACGTATGTAATGATTTCGCGACCCGCCATAAAAACCTCCGCGACCCTAATTTGGGTAGCGACCTGAGGTTGGGAATCGCTGCTTTAATGGTTTATAACGATCTGTCATAGAAATTCATATTAAAATCATAAAATATATGCTGTTGAGCGTTGACCGTTGTTATTTTCAAACAAATAAAACACAATTCATTATTAAAATAATTCATAATATATGTATCTAATTTTAAATATTATATATATATATTAATAATCACTAATCACTGACACAAAGTATCTATGTCCTACGAGCACTATACTGAGTACTGTACATGAAATTGTCATTGTTTATTTTGAAAAAAAATTGTACCGTCAACCAGCGGTGCCGAAATTTTCAAAAGAGACATATTTTGAAAAGTTCAAATAATAATAATTAACAGTAGGTGTTCTACATTTTTAAAGTCACCTGCTCATATTGTTGGTATAATACAGTAAAATAGACATATTATGACTCGTTTGACAGAATGGTTGGATTAATTATTTATTTTAATGAGCAACGATCTATGTTGTCAATTAATATGGTGCAACAAAATTAAAAAAGTAGGTGGTTGTTAGTTAAATTGTTTAGTTTAATAAGTTGATCACACCGTCAACTATATGTATATATAGATCACGTTATGCTACACATATAGGCAACCATACGACGATAACAATAATTATTTAAAATTGCTATAATAGTACTTAATTATGTATAATTCACTGAAATTAAATTTCGTTTTCATAATATGAAGAAATTATTGAAGTATTGTTTACTAGCGCAGTCAAATGTTATTTAGATGTTTTTACTTTTTAGACAATAAGTGCACACAACACCAACCAACCAATATAATATTATATTATTTTCATATAATTTAAATATTATAGTGGGTACCTACCTACCTTCCTATTATATTATTAGGCACATTATAATATGTATAGATAATATGTATAATATAATAGGTATGTATTGTATGGTAATTTTTAACAATAAAAACAATACAATTATTGTGTTGTATAAGATGGGAAATTTGTGAATACAAATATCTATAACAATAATAGTTGCCATTGCCAACTGATGATAATTTGTTTTTATAACATTTTCATTTTTCACTAAGGTTTCAAATACATCCGTTAATTTTGTTTGTTTCAATATAAATTTAAAAATTATTTTTCGAGTTATTAAACTTTCGTTTTGATAAAAATTGAAAATTATCTACGGTATAACCTACGCATCAGAGGTTACTATACCTAGTTTTATTGATATTGTATAATCTTTGGTAGGTACTTTATGGTACTTACTCATTATTACTGTATTATAAATATTTTTATTATTTAAGACAAGAACATTTAAATTTTTTGCAATAATATGACAACAAGTGGTTCTAATAAATCAATAGATAATACAATAATACATTGTAGAATTTGGTATGAACAACATGATGACAAAATCACCCATTAGTATATCATCTCTGAATATTATATAATCAATGTCTCTTAAACATTTAACACCGTTTGCATTATAGTCTGAGTAGTGGGTTTTTTTTTTTTGAAATTGTGATAGTACATGGACCAGTGGCGTCCGCAGGGGGGGGGGCTAATGGGTTAAAGCCCCCCCCCATTGCCCGTATTATTATTACTTTTAAAAAAAAATATGAATCAAGTTTAAACTGTCAACTATAGTAAGCAAGACGTAACTTTCATATATGTCTTACCAGAATGAATTCATTTTTGAAAAAACATTGTAGGTATTTGCATACTAATTTTCATAAATCATCTGTAATTTTTCGGTAAAAGAATGAACTACTTGTATGAAAGAACTTGTATTAAATTGTCTAGCCTTAGCTATACATATTTTATATTTTATAAGTTTTGAACTACAAATTAACTGTGGTTAAATTGTTTTGAACTTTAAATGCATACCTATGTAAAAAAAAACTTGCGTATTACATTTTTAAGCTTTTCGACCGGATAAATAATTTTTTATTGACATTTATAAAAAAAAAATTTAATTAGTCAAATACAATCCAAGTGAGGACTATATAACCAAGCAGGGGCGTATATAGGATTTTCTTTAGGAGGGGGATATCAAAATTTGTTTTGTGCTATTGCAACTTTTTGTTAGTTACCTACTCCATGTAAGGTATATAATAATAATAAATGTTGTGTAATGTCACTCACATGTCCACAGGATAACAAAATTATAAATAACAACAGTACTGCAGCAGTTTGTACTTTATACATGGAAAAACATGGGTAAGGGAGGGGGTCTATCCCCCATATCCCCCCCATAAATACGTCACTGTAACCAAGCTATTGTTACCAAGCAATTTAAATAAGTTTTCATTTTTTTTCTCCAATTAGGTACTTTTAAAAGCACTGAGCAGATTTAATTTCGACCTCCTAAAAGTACCAACTAGATCCAATTTGCTTCCAAAAACATACACTGGGAATCGAAGATTATGATAAGAGCATTTTTTCTACCAGAAAATTTGAAAAGTTACAAACATTTTAAAATACCTCAAATAAACGTCTGAAATGTTTAAACTGGACAAAATAAAAATAAATTTGTAACTAATTTTCAAGCCCCACCCCATTGAAAAATCCTGCGGACGCCACTGACATGGACATACCACATACGTATGAGAAACGAGAAATGAGTCTTTAAATTTTGATAAAAACGTTTATAAATTATTTAGGCTAGTTGTATCAAGAATTATGTTTAGTGAATAATAATAATTATAAGTATTCGCAACAAAATATATTACACAGTGAATTTAACTATATATTACTTGTAATGTAGTCCAATGTAGCCAATGTAGGCATATAGATAATAATCGCCTAATATATTATCGAGTCTTGTGTTTATAATAAAAATAAATATTAAAGTATGGCTTTTGATTAATTTTATTGCCTTTAGGTCTTGTCACAATAACGACATATCCATAAGGCCATTGAGCAATATACATAATTAATTATCTAGTGCCTGGTTGATCAGGTATAGTATAGGTATTATAGATAGACAGATAGGCACCTACTTGTATAAATATACCTATATGCATTGGTATTGAACTCAATGTTTTCGTAATATAATTTGAAAGTGAAAATTCTCAAAGCAAAATGGGTTTCCCCAAACGGTGATGACAGGCACACACACAAAAAAAAAAACACACATCATTGTAAAATCAATACATTTATCTCTCCGCTCAGAATCTAAAACTATTCGTACTCAGTAGTTTAATTTTCTAATCACAAATTAGAGTGAGGAACTTCATTTGATCCCTGTGATGGTATTATCAACATACATTGGGCAAAAATATAAAATAATACGAACTGTAATATCCCGAATGTCATTAAGTTCAAAGTATATCTGATATTATATTATTGCAATATTTTACTATACTAGTATATAATATTATCCGTTGTACAATGATCATAGGCGTGCCCAGACATTTTTCGCAGGGTATGCAGGTATTTTTAAACATATCTAGCTCAATACAAAAAATAACTGCCCAAAAACTCTTAATATGTACCTACAAATAACTTAAGATATAATGCGCGAAAAGAAATTAACATGCATTTTATTTAGCTCATTTATTGGTCTTGGACATTTTGATTTGAAAAGCTTGTACTGTGATTTCATTCCAACAAAGTAACAGTATAAAAACCCACAGACATTTGATCATATTATAACAATATAATAATGGCAAAAAAATGATGATCTAATTAATCGAAATTCTTTGATTTTGGATAGTTGTAGGTAGTGTGAAAATAAGCAATGCCGCAGGGGCCTGAATGTTCTGGTGATAAGATCCGCAATTATCACGAAAATGGTAGATTTCGATTTCAACTATACTAATATGAGTTTGCAATCTATTGTATTATTTATATAGGTACCTGTGGTGATTATGAAATCTAATTAATATTTGATTTCGTATCAACTCCCAATATGAAAAAATAATCAAAATATTTAAATTCTTCAACTAAGATACTATTAACTATATCCTTAGTTCATGATTTTAATTTATAATCAAATCATTTACAACTAAAAACTATATGGTTATGATAACTCTGCAGGGGATGCCATAGCATACCCGCCATCCCCCCCTGCGTACACCTATGACCAGTGGCGTATTTACGGGGGGGGGTCCCCGGGTCTGGACCCCCCCAGAAAAAAATATAATATAATATAATTATTACATCGTAACTCGTATGTGTTTTTTTTATATTATAAACTTGTAGGTACCTAATATTTAGACCCCCCCCCCACAAAAAATTTCAAAATACGCCACTGCCTATGACAATGATAATATGCTTGATACCTATTCAAAAGTATTTCAAATAGGTATTTAAATACTTCAATTAAAAAGTATTAAAATATTTATTTAAATACTCTTGCTAATAAATATACAAATACAAATATATTCAAAAAGTATTTCAAATATTTTTAAATACATTTTTTTAAGCTTTATTATTTTTTGATTCTTAATTCTTAAAACTAATTATTAATTGTTTAATTGAATTTCAGTGTCGACTTTTCTTTTAACATCTATATTGAAGCAAGAGCTAGTAATTCTCTAACATACTTGACATTACTATGTTTACCCTATAAATTTTAGAACATTTAGGTAAAAATAATAAATATAGATGGTACTAGGCAATTTTTTTATCTGATCTTTACCTAAGGACTAAGAAGGCACACAGGACAATTGTTACAATTAGGTACCTAGTGATAAAAAATATGAATTTAGAATCATATCTTTGTGTGTCGATAACAACATTTATAATCGTCATGTCTTTTCATCGACGATAAGCAATTTCTTCATAATCGATAAACCAAACTAAATAGTAAATATCTTGTTTGAAAATTTTGTATTTAATATTTTTAAAAACAAGATATGATAATATGTATTTGAAATATACTTGAAATACTTCTGTCTAAAAGTATTTGAAATGTATTTAAAATACAGAAAAAGTATTTAAATATTAAACAAGTATGCCTATACCTACCCTTGATAGTTTTCTGTTTACCTGTATCTCGTTAAATCAATGAAATTTATTAAAACAATAATATAATAATATCAATATTAATTGTGTCAGAGTGTATTTGTATACATAATTTAAATTTACTTGTACACTGTCTGTAATGTGATTTATAGGTTAATACTAATTTTGTGTCAATATAAGAGTATGGGACTATATTGTATTTAATTTATAATAACTGTTAGGTAGTATAGGTACCTACCTACTAGACTTTCATTTATCGAAAAATATTTAAGTTACATTCATTTTTAAATGTAACAGAAAATACTATGAAAATACCATTAAATTACGATACGACTCATTAAAAAGTTTTTACGACTCATCATATAATAATAATAAAAAAAGAAGCTAGTTACAATTTATATAAAGATCTCAATTTTCTCTTTATATGATGTACTAAAATCAATTAAATACAACACAGACTGAAACACACATTTGTAATTAATTTTTTTGTATTAAAACTTCTAAGTAATGCCCTTATAATTTTTGTGTATTACGATTACAATAAGAGAAAACGGCGTAAAAACGATTATTTTCTTGTTTATGACTTTTTGGCTGTTGCTGTTGGAACTGTTTGAAGTAATTAGTAAGGTGAAACTTTGCCATCATTTAACACAAAACATGGGTGAAAATGAATAATGAGGATTATTGGATAACACATTTATCGATTTCAACAATTGATGGATTCGATTTCATTTTAATAAAATATAAATAATATTTTATGAATTTTTAAAATATTTAGGATAATAGGATACATTTAGGAATATTGGTATAATAATATAATAGCCAATAGGTACTAATTAGGTAGGCTTATAGTTTACATATATAATAGTTAAGTCATGTAGATTCTAGTTTTTTTAAATTTAAATCTATAAACATTATCCAAGCACAATAAGTACTAGAATAGTAGCGAATACATATATTACATTAAACATTTAATAATAATTAGTTTTTAGCAAAAACAATATAAATTTACACTAATATATGCAAAGAAATGTAGAACACAAGTTTGCAACTCCCCTTTAAGCATAAGCTTGTTTTGGGGGTGTATAAGTTTGAGTATACAATACAAGGAAAGGAAATATATAAAAATTATTATATAATTACAACATTAGTAGAAATAAGAGGAAAAAAAAAGTTTCTTGGAAAAAATGCATAAGTATATTATAGAATATATATATTATTAAATAACGACAAGTCGGTCACATAATATACCGTCTTTTGAATAAATTTAAAAAGGTCAATCGAAGAAAACTATGTGGAATCGCAAATCGTCTTCTTTGACAAAAACGATACTTTCGAATTTCAGCGACGTAAATCCTTAAAAAAAAAAAATGTCAAGATACGATCAGAGAATTTATTACTTTTCAAAATAATATTATTCGACGGTATTTACATATTATTATATACCTAAACTCCTATTATGTAAACAGTGTCGTTGTTTTCCCCGGGTCTATACCTGATCGTGAATTTTTAATGATTTCAAGTTGTGGTATACTGGTATCAAACATATCCATATTCAACAAGTTTGTTTATGAAAAGTAGCGGTATACCTATTATTATAGGAAATATATTATAATATATTACTATTGTGTGTATACATTTTGTAAACCGTAGTTATAGCTGGATGCCGGCATCATGACAGGTTTGAAATTTTTTGCAGAATATTCGGCGACAAGTATCATAATATTTACACTAGAATGGACGTAATAACATATACTTACGTCCATTTGCAAAACCTGTGTGTGTTTTCTAAATAACGTACACGTAATTTTTGACATTCAATGACTGCTTGGACTGATAGTACGTATATACCAGGGGTGGTCAAACTTGTTTTGATTAAGATCTACTGAGGGTATATTTTTGCTTTTAGGATCGACTAATGTAAAAAAATTATTTAATATTAATAATAAACATAAACTTATATAAATAATAAAATTAAAGTGTCAAGTTATCTAAAATGAGTGTTTCATGTTAAATTTTTAAGTAATTTTAAAATGTATTAACATTTTATTATGTTGATGTAGAAGCGTGTCATTACTCATTGCACATCATGACCAAGCGAAGACGCTGCAGTGCTAAAGTCTAAAGACTAAAACTAACCTACTCAGCTTCTATAAATTATAACTTTCATGTGAGAAAATGCCATTTCACACTAACAGGTCAACCCGGAACATATGTATTCAATAAGTGTATCTACTAAATTGCAAATATATAAGAATAATAATTAATAAATTCTAACAATGGGGATCGACTTAGAAATCGTCCAAGATCGACCAGTCGATCGCGATCGACTGTTTGGCCACCCCTGGTATATACAATGCAATATTATAACTGGTTCGTTGCACTTTCCACTCGTGAAAACGACGTGTGGTATGGTTATTATTATTGTTATATATTATATTGTTCGAAAACCTCAAAACGATTTCGTACCTACGACTCGATATTTCCGATTCGAGTGATTTTGCAGGACAAAACATTTTAATAATATAGAATAATGTATACATATATGTTTTGGACGTATAGGTTTTGGGTTACGTTTTGCACGTACATATAATATTTCGACATTATGTGCAACAAATATTATGTTTGCACGGCGTTAGGAGGAATTTTTTTATTTGTTTTTTATTTATTTTAGTGGGAGGGGTGGCCAGCAATAATGCTATTATATTGAATAATCAAAGCTTAAAGTCGTCTCTACACCCGATTTACACCAGCAACGGATGTACACACAATTTAATTTAGGAGGGGGGGAGCTTAAAATTTCGAGGAGAGTCTTGAACCTTCGGTGTTCAACTGTATATATTATATATGGATCTGTTGTGCTCTTACTTTGATCTCAGGCCCCCAGCAGTGAATTAAATGCGGGTGTGTATTTTGCATAAAGACCATGCAAATAAATTAAAAGTTAGGAATGAACTTTTAGGAGGTTATACTTTATTTCTACAGCAAGAGGTTATGCAATTAAAATATGCAATTTTACTTGACGATATATTTATGTGAGTTTTTTTGAATTTTTGTTGTAGCTCGTTAGCACATATAATAGAACCGTACAATTTACCTACCTACTCTATTCCATTTGAGTTTACCCACCTTTTTTGTTTTCACGCATGCGAAGTATATAGTGAAAACGTTGTGACAATAATATGAAGTTCACTAGGTACACAGTGCAGCGGTGTTTCATGACGTGAGACTGTAGAAGTTAACTGTATTGTCATAACGTTTTCACCATACTTTGAGTGTGCGAAAAAAACAAAAGTGGGTAAACTTAAATAGAGTAGGTATATACAATACAACCAGAATAAAAGAGAACGAATAGAATAAGACGTAGGCATATTATGACTGGGCTTGGATTTAATTATTTCAATGCCATAGAAAATGCCAAAAACAAATCCCTAAAAAAATGCCATTGTACATATTTATACCTTCAAAATGTATCACATTTTTTTAATTTTTAATAATTTTGACACAAATTATATTTGGTTTAAATAATATATTATTATAAAGATTTGATAATTTTTTTTTTTTGCTTAATACATTTTAAAGGATTGTAACAATGTTTTACAGATAGAACTGATTGTTTTGGACTTCTTTAATCTGGAAATATAATTATTCCCATACATTTTAGGTTTAGATTATATTTTCATTTGGCTGAAAATAGTCAGTTTTAGTTTGTTAAATGTACATAAAAATCATGATGTTATAAGGCATGTAAAAATCTTAACATAACATTTTAAATTCAAATTTTTGATTCAAAAACTTCAAAAATGCTCAGAAAATGAAAAAAAAAACCTTGAAATTTATTTTGACAAAAAATGCAAAATTAAAACTACTTATTCCATTCAAAAATACATGAAATGTGTATGTTATAAAACAAGCATCGCGCATAAGTATAATAGGTTCGGAAAACAATTTAAAGTGTATCAAAAACCTATAGCCTTGATTATGACCTTGGATATTTCTAAAAAAAAAAAAAAAATTATTCCCTCTTTATAAGACTATTTCTATTGTCTCGTAACGATAACTGCTTTTAATTGTTGAATATACAAAGTCTTCAGTGTAAACGTTAACATATAGCAACATTCGAGTTTTTCGAATTTTTTTATATTTGCAGCGTTTCTTAACGAATCAATTCATACTTAACGCGCGTGGTTCTGTAATAACGACTAATGAGTGGGTACCATTAGTATACCAATATACCATTGTAACCATTGTTTATATTATTATCATAACGCGATGACTGCAAAAATTACACATTAACCATACGACTGACTATTGCCGTTTTGAATATTTCGGTTTTTTGTTTGTGCGATGGAGATATTATGATATAATTGCTCAAGTAACTTGAGTCGAGTTTTATATTTGTATACATTATTCTACATTAGTTATGGTCCAAACGCGTAGTCTGTTCACTGTTGTGACCAAAATTAAAGATTTGATCTCATATAATATGTCTTTATAAATTATGAGCGTAATTTAAACCAGAATGACAGACCGTAATAACACACGCATACCCGTGGCAAGGTTATTAAATGTAATTAGAACATTGCACAATGACCAGCCAATGGAACACTCAACTTTCTTGTAAATACCTATTCTTTATATATTATATGCAATTCGTTCTCGACAGTTTTATTTTTTTACGATACTGTTATGCGCACTTATTATACAGCTTAAGCGTGTGCACAATAATTATAATATAATTAATATTCACTGTCCAATAAAATTACATAGCGTGTTTGTTATTTTCGATCAAATGCAGCGTTTAACAATAATATAATATAATAATATAATATATATAATAATATAGTATAACTAATAATATTACACGCGATGCAAAATAAAAAAAAAATCGGGTAAGTGGATGTCGCTCTGCTGTACTACAGTAGGTTACAAGTGGGTCATTGTATAATGGAAACTTGAATTCAATGATATTCTATCATTGTACAAGAAAACGATTCTGAGCGGAGACGGTTTGTCTGTCTAGATATTTTATATCGTCCTTAATTATTATTATATCAGGTAAGTTGAATTAATAATATTATTAGATTCTGAGCAGAGCGAGGAAGATAGTGGTTTTACAATGGTGTTTATTTTTTATTTCCTGTGTACAAAATTTCCACCAGTAGGAGTGCTTCGATTTCAACATATTATACTACCTTATATTTTAGAAAATTGGATCAAGATGGTACCTACTTTAAAGAGGTCATTTTTCGATTTTCTCAATAGTTATTTAATGCCACCGGGGAAAAACCACCGAAAAATTACGAAAAACCTCTAAAAATTTGATTTTAATTTCTAATGCTTTGTTTTTCACCATAGATACGAATAACAAATAATAAAATTATAATATTAATCAACTTAAAGACTATAATAAATAATAAAAATTTAAAAAATCCAGACTGATAAACCGTCTCCGCTCAGAATCGTTTTTCTTATACAATGATATTATATTATTGAATTCGAGTTTTATACAATCCATTATGCAATGACCCACTTGTAACCTACTGTACAGCAGAGCGTCATCCACTTACTCTCTTTTTTTTTTATTCATTTCTATGGTTATAAACAAAACGTTAGAAATTAAAATCCCATTTTCCGTAATTTTTCGGTGGTTTTTCCAGTGGCATTAAATAAATATTGATAAAATCCAAAAATGACCTCTCTGAAGTACCATCTTTTTCCAATTTTCTAAAAGATAAGGTACTATATGTGGAAATCGAAGCACTCATTCTGGAAGAAATTGTTTATAAAAGATATAAGAAAAATTAAAAAATATTTAAATAAAATAAACACCATTATAAAAGTTTCCTGGCTCCTTTCAGAATCTAAAATGTAAATTGTTTGTTATTATGTTGTACGAAAACGATATTTTTAATTTTTGACATGTCAGCATAATATTATTGTATTCACTTTTATATAAATCGTTTATCTCACGTTTTTATCGTTAAAAAATTATATAATATCACTTCTCCTTTTATCACGGAGATTTAAATAATTAGGTAGTAATGTGGTACTTAAACAGAACTCTGTGGTACTTATACCTCAACGAGAGGCGGTTTTATGGTCAAGGTAAACCGATAAATGTCGCATAAATTATTAAACTTTTTTCGAGTCATAACGATAATATTATAATAAATTATGAAATTAAAAATAAATAAACACAAAGTCTGATGGAACAAATATTTTGTAAACGATTTTGTTGATTTACAAAAATGTCGATTTGTTTGGAATTTTAAATTAATTTTTTTTACGATTTTTAATCGAAAATTCACTCGGTAAACCATTTTTTTATCGGTTGAAATAACACCATGACTATAGTACTTATACACATAAATAGGTAGGGATACATTTGGATTTAGAGAATATTATGTTTATTTCGTTTGAAATACAAAACATATCACGTGTAATCTTTTAAAACTAAATTAGGATCAAACGCATTAAAAAATACCCACTTGAGAAACCGAACAGTGAACGGTCTGTAAAACTATATATAGCCATAGGTATAATATATAATATGATTTTTTTATCTACTATTTATCTATTCTAGGCTAATACTTCCGGGACGAATTAATATATACATTTTATACTGCTCAGAATTACGAAATATTCTTCAGTTCTCTTTTTACGTAAGTATATTAGGCACTGCGTTTAAAAACGAACGTCTTGTCGTCTAAAGTTTTATGGTAATAAATATACATTTTATTTTCAAATAATAACTCATTCTTTTAATGTTGTCAATGATATGTTTTTTAACCATCGATTTGGAGAACATTTTAAAGAATGTATATATTGTTTTGTTCGTTAATTGATATTTACGATGCACTAGTGTCAAAAATATTTATAAAATGTTAAGTGTTTTTTTACGTTAGTGCGATGTTACAGCCATCGTACATGTTTGTATTTTATGTATATACTTCTCATCATCTATTCGTATATGAATTTAAAATAATATATATATATTACGCGTTGAGTAAGTAATAAACTTATCGGATAACTTTCGACGAGCTAATGAAATGGATGCATAACAATATATTATATTGTATAACTATATTATAATATTTAAGATTATTATCATTATTTTGTATTAATGTTTCATTAAACGTCAACCGCAGACTATTAAAAACATATAGTATCGTATCGTATGTTCGAATCCCATTTCGGTGTTGTTGACAAAATATCATTCGGTGGGATATAGAATATATATAATAAATTATAAAATTAATTAATAAAATGCGTACAAGAAACAATAATAAATCGTCTCAGAATAGCCAGACTTATGGGTAAAATACTTTTTAAAAGTATTTCAAATACATTTTCCGAATACTTAAAAAAAAGTATTCAGAACATGTATTCGAATGCTTTATGATAATAATATTCCTAAGTATTTGGAATACTTCACAAAAAGTATTCCAAATATTTTTCGAATACTTTTTTTTAGTAGATTTAGATTTCAATAGCAAAAATATTATTTTTTTAAATTCTATGTTTATAGATGAACATTATTATAATCTCGATAATACACACCTATCTGGCTATCTATTAGCTATAAATTATATTCAAATTAATATAGTTAATAAGTAATAATTAGTAATATATTAGAGTATTCCAGATACCTAAATAAGAAAATAAGTATTCCGAATACTGTACTCCGAATAGTCGTAATAAGTATTCAAAATACCGTATTGAATACTTTCAAAAAAAAGTATTTACAAAGTATTCGGAATACTACACAAGTCTGAGAATAGCCCACACCTCACTCGCCCATCTCGAGAAGAGACGAGAAGACGACAAGAGACGACCCACCCTGCAAATGCTCTCCCTGTGGTGGTGTTCAACTAACTATTAAGCACATCCTAACCGAATGCAGAAATCGTAAAAAAATATCGAGAGGAAACCTATTCTGCTCCACTGCAAATCTTCACGAAATTCTCAGTCCGGATCTTACTGCAATCGTAAACTTATTTATGGTCTAAAAAAAAAATAATAATTTGTACGATGAGATTTAAACTTTTCTGATTTTAAGTCTATATGTATGTATTTGAAATACCCTAATATTATGTTATAACACGTTACTGTCAGACCAACGACCAGAGCTCCTGTGGTATTTATGTTTAATAAAAAAAATAATGCCTATGTATACCTACTACCTACATAGGTTAGGTTTTTTTTTTGATATATCAATTAGGTAGATATATGTCATGTTGTGAAGGTACATGTTCATAATATTGTACCTACACATAATCGCATACATATATAATATAATAATCTTTTTTTTTATCTTTCTGGTCATCGACTCCGCGCGAGATTTAACTACCTACTGAAAAACTGTCCGAATAAAATATGTATAAAATGTTATGTCGACCGAATGTTTTCATCCTTTTTCCGTGTGCTGCTATTACATTACGTCCGCAGATGGGTATACAGATAGGAAAAATTAAGCTAATTATCGACGTGTCCGTGCTAGATGCCATTCTCGACATGTGGGTGTACGGAGTGTAAAAAGTATTACATGAGCGCATATACGATTTTATTTCGTATTATATTACTATTATGATCGTTGGCGTTCTCAATAAGTTCATTGGACGCGCATTTGTGTTATTAATATAATACGATATTTACATTAGGTAGGTTTATCGTATACAGGGTGTTTATCCTCAAAGTACAGACAGTGGCGCACAGAGGTATTTTGAGAGCGCATCATGCGGTTAAAACAGTTACATTTTATTATCACTGACATTGATTATTATAGACCATAGTTTTTATTATTATACATTTATAAACTACCCTGGGACACCAGTAATTTACACCTACCCCCTTCGAGAGCACATGCAGCTGCATACTTGCTAACCTGTCTGGGCGCCACTGAGTACAGGTTCGACATTTCCAGGTATATATATTAATGTTAAAATAATGTATAATTATTATCGTCACCGACATTGCAATATATATTTGGGGCAAAATAAAAAGAGCTAAATCGTTATTTTCGAGTTTCGTTGGCGAATTTCAGTCAATTTATCCAAGTACCTATAGGTACCTATTTAAACGGTGAACATTACTCGTTTTTGTGAATCATTAAAAATGCAAAATGGCCTTATCGGCATACCCATACTGTATTATATTCTATAATATATCTAATATCCGAAAAACACTCCCCTTACACACGTCTCATGCACCAGCTGGACGACGAGGACCCGTCTCTTACCTTTTGATTTTTTCCATCGTTTATGTGGTTAGACAGTTAAATATTTCTCGTGACGTTGTCCACATAATATATACACGCGACATACGTCCTTTGTATGGGATCAAACGGAGCCCGTTTACATTGAAATATAGTAAAATAAAATATAAAACTATATAGCAAGATGCACGTTTTAAGGGCCTAGAAAAAATTCGAGAACTTAACAATACACATGATGTTTCATGAACAATAATAGAATATATTCTAAAATATGTAAGATAGGCCAAATATTCTCTAATGTCCAAAATACGCTTTAATATGCAAAATAATTTTTTTTCCCACTGACTCTGTTATCACATCCACATTTTTCACCCCCGCAAAGCTGCATAGAGCCAATGAAAATATGTAAAAACCTAAATATCCGCCCTCTAATTATAATAGTCGGCGACCTTATAGTAGGCGACTATATCGTGTGGTCACCAGGGTGAGGACAAACCTAACCACCCTGTATGTAACAACTATACAGTAGGTGTATACGTGTTGGGTTTTCATAATACGTTTCGTATATAATCGTCATTATCGTTATTATAATATATTGTAACAGTGTACGGACGACGCGTGAGTATAATATTTACACGTAATAATATTGTTATAAAAAAAAAATCTAGAGTTTCAGCGGGGCACGTATCGAGTATAATAATAATAGTAATAATATAAATAGTATAATAATAATATAATACCATACGTCTATACATTATAAAGTGTATGGGCCAGTGATGGTTTTGCGAACGGGTTCCTGTACAGTTATCCGACTCCGCCGCTTCTGATGGTGACCTTGTTGTACAGACAGTGCTTGGTTTTACAACGACACACACACATAATGCATATTATTGTATTTTATATTATTCGGTTTGTCATCATACGAAACGACATTTTATCACAATAATAATGGGTGATTTATATAATACTATAGTCGTGAGTCGTGACGTGCAAATCACGACGATCGCCCTCCTTCAGTGCTTCGACTATAATGATAGTCTGCAGTGACATCCATAAAAGTTCTGATTTTTGGAATCTTTTATAGTAGACTATTATAAGAAACTATATTATAAGATGATATTTTCAAACACTATTAGGGGTATACTATATTATTTCGGTGCTAATATCAATTGGAGTCCCGTGTAAGTAAATTATTTTCTTTTTGACCGAATACTTTTATTTATATGATTTTTTTTTTGAAAATGATTGTATAAGTATTTATATCGATATATGAACGAGTGTTTTCAGAGTTTTAAATCTTACGAAGATTGTGTGTTATAAGGTTAATGATAACACGTTTTGAAGATATACGGGGCTATGGTTATGCATAAAATATTAAAATAGATGTATTATGAATTCAGTGTTGAGCCGAGATAAATATAATTTTATCTAGATAAAGATAAAGATAAATTATAATAATGTTATCTAGATAAAGATAAAGATGACAAAATTATTTATTTATCTAGATAAAGATGAAAAAAAATTATTTTATCTAGATAAATTATCGGATAAATTTTTTTTCTATTGGTTTATGGCACTCATTTCTTATAAAATATAAGACATAATAATTTATGTACATTTTATTGTGGCCAACCTAGTCTGTAATCTGTATAGATTGTAAATATATTAAAAATAAATAAATAAATATTTTATTGTAATTAATAATCATATTTCATATTATTATTAATGTAAATAATGGTTGAGAAGTTCCAGTTGACAACACTCGTTTATTAATAACTGAAATGAATATAAAATTATACCTATTAACAAATTTTGAAAAAATTCGGCCATCTTGGCATATTGTGGCAAAATAAAAATATAAAAAGTTTTAAATGTATATAGGAAAAATAATAATAGATCATTTTTGAGATCTGCAACATAAGAGCATTTCAAATGTGCTGTCTTTTAATCGGTTACGTCTTGGAGTTAAAACCTGTATGGCCCCACTAAATAGCCGTTCAACTGGAGCTGATGATGGTAGCGTTGTATTAAACTTAAGGAAAACTTGCTTGACAACTTTAAATTGATCAAGCATCACACGATCTTAATATCGTTGATAATTATTAATAAATAGTATGTCTATTATTGTATATTTTATAACCAATGATAATAATATTAATATGTCATTTTTGTACAATCAAATTATTTTGAGTTATTTTTATATGTTATTCTGGACTGACGTAGTGCCGTCTGGTGGGTTTTATTTCTCGGTATAGATGTATATTTTGCTTTATAGATTTTAATTATAAATGTTTTATTATAATATGTTTATATAATATAGGTACCAGCATTATGATTTATGATATAACATAATATTAATTATTAAATACTACGAAAACATACAAACAAAAACTCGTAACGGTCGTAGCAATGTAGAATAACTTAATAGTATGTTATCGAAAATGTCAATAGTTATTAGTTATTAGTAAATACGACCTACTTATTACTTATAATTGTCTACCTATAGGCTATGATAAATAAAACCCGTTTAATAAATTAAATTATCTAGATAAATTCATCTAGATAATGGTGATTTTTATCTTAGATAACTGTGTTAATTAATATTCTCTATTTATCTAGATAAGATAAAAGATAAAAGAATATTTATCTAGATAATTTATCTAGATAAATTTATCTAGATAAACTCAACACTGATTATGATGTACTATAGGCTAGTATTCAATACAGTCTAGGACAATAATTCGTATAAATGATAAAATATGTACTCGTACTAATAGATTAATATTGGTTTTTATAATTTTCAAATCACAATAATAAATATTATTATATTACTATCCTATTTATACAAGTATATAATGTACAATTATTATAGTCAATGGATAACAGTGAAGCTTCGAATGCTTATTTGGATTTCAATTTAGGCATTATCTCGTTATTTTAAAAATAATCATCTGTTCGACAATTTTTTTGATAAACAATGGAGATCTTGGTTTCAAAATAACAAGTTTTTATCGCCACAAGATATAGGTATAGGTATATACATACTCTTTAAATGAAAAATAAGCTTAATATTGATTTGAAAATATATATCGTCTTTACAATAATAGTAGGTACCTATCATGCTAGAATATTTCAAAATCAGAATGTGACCAAATGCTGCACTGTATAATCTACGGACAAATCGGGGGTGGGCGTGCTCGGCGAATCAGCCTGTATAATATAAGATGTTAGTACAGTAAAGTATAGTAATATTATAGCAGGTAGGTAGGTACCTATAATAATATTGTGTGCGCAGCTCTTCCCGTCGAAATGATGTTTACATTACATATACACATTTATTGTGTGTACACATCGGTTTTTTTTTCACATTTAGACATACCTACTATACCTAAATTAAATAGGTATATACCTACCTGTATACACATTAAATCGGTATACCTACGCCCTTTCCTGCAACGGCATATGGTAATAGTGCGCCGTTGCCAGTCATGCCGAAACGATACGACGACGATGATGTCGTGATTGGCATTTAAACGGTAATTAGTCGGTTAATTATTCGAGCGGTATACGTAATTATAATAATATATTATTATTATTATATAGGCATTGGGCTGACGGTCACGGTGTGCGACGAGTATAGTCCCGAAATTGGGTCGTCTGCCGGGATGTCGATTCAGGTTAGACAGATACATAATAATAATGATAAAACAATGCGATATATATATTGTATAGTGTATATATATGTATAAATGTGTTACTGTTTATTATGCCGTTTAAGACGCGCAGTGTTCGCGTGGTACTGCGTGTCGGTAAACGTCTATTATAACGTCGTCGTGTAAATCGCCGTTTAATTAACCGTGGTCGCGGTCGCCGAATCCATGATCACTCCGATCACCAAGGTTATGCACGGCTTCCACGCCTCCGCCAGAAGCTCGACTCTGTCAGGTCCGTCTATAGCCGGCAATCGGTCCTCGATCATAGACGTCAGTACGTCTTTGACGACCTGCAAAACACACAAACGGCACGAAAATATATATATTATGACTAGGGCTCGGATTTAAATGCCCTAAAAATATCAAAAAAATGCCCTTTCAAAAAATGCATTTATGACCTAAAAACTCTAAAAAATGCCCTAATAATATCAAAAAAAATGACGTTTCAAAAAATGCATTATTTATTAAATAAATTCAAATTTAATTATTATTAAAAAATGAGGAACAAATAAAATTATAATAAAAATTATAAATTAATAAATTATATTACAATTTACAAAAAAAAATTAAAATTAAAAATTAAATTATATTTGCATTGCATTGTACTATAAGAATTTCTTTAATGTTTTGGAATTTAAATGATCGACGGTAAATAGTCAGAAAATAGTTCAAAATGAAAATAATTTTTATTACGTAGTACTTATATTTCAATGAGGTCAATTTTTTTAGTCATAATACGACAAATAGGTCAAAAATGTCCTAAAAAATTAAAAAATGCATTAAAACCGTCAAAAAATGCCCTAAAAATGATGAAATCCGCTAAAAAAGCAAAAAAATGCCCCAAAAAATTATTATGGTTAGATTGCGAAGTACTTGAAACATGTTTGTAGCTTGGAAAGCATCGCGTAAGATATCCCAAAAAAAGATGCAAATGCATTGAAATCCGAGCCCTAATTATGACGACGACTGCAATTATTAACAGACACGAGTTTATGACGCCAGTGGTGGAGGGGGGGAGGGGTTAAGGGGGCATTGCCGTTTCCCTTTGTTTTATACACTATGTTTAGCCAATGTTTGTACTTTTTGTACTTTCACCCCCTGTGATGCCCCTCCCAAATTTAAGCCCAGGAGCCGCCACTGTATGATGTTTGCTATGAAGTACCTACAATGATATGAATGTTTATTTATATTAATAGATATTAATAATATTTTATTCGTATTTCCGAAAATGATGCGTTACTTTACGATACAGTGTACAAATGTACATGGTATAGTTTATTATTTTAATTTATTAAAGGTGATTCTTTTATAGCACAGTCATTTTCCCGGTAACAAATATTTTTTTGTCGAAAATGGTTTTTAATTTTAATTAAAATTTACAACCCATTAGCTACAACTGGTTCGAAATTGTATTTCTATATACTATATAGGTCCTCGTCTTTGACGACCTGCAAAACACAAACGGCACGCAAATATATTATGACGACGACAATTTATATTATTATTACGAGACACGAGTTTATGACGTTTTTAACGTAAGTACCTACGATATAAATCGCAGACGTTTAGCGGTCACTTGTATTGGGGAGGGGGGAGTGAGGGGCAAGTCTGTTTGTACACATAACGCGATACATGAGAATATAATAAATTTTGTTGACCCGGGGGGGGGGGGGATTTTTTTGTATAATAGTAGTGACTATATTTTTTTTCGTATTTTCAATTTGTTACCATAGCAATATATACTCAATTAAAAATATTTTTCCTAAAACGATACGTTATTCTACGATACGGTGTACAAAATATGTACATGATAGTTTATTATTTTAATACATCAAAGGTGATTATTTTATATCACTCGAACAGCACAGTCGTTTTCCCGTTGACAACGATTTTGTTCATTGAAAATGGTTTTTAATTTCCGATTAAAATTTACAACTAGTTAGCCACAACTGGTTCGAAATTGTATTTCTTTATGCTATATAGGTACAATGGTTTTATCGATTTGTAATGAAATAAAAAAAAAGAAAAATAGGTTTTGAAAAACTTCTAGTTAACTGCGCAGTTGAAAGAATCATCCGGTACGACACGTTTCCATAATATAGTCGTACGGCCATAAAATACGAAATCCGAGAATATAATAATATCGTGCCTATTATTATTATGTAGAGCGACACGGAGAGAATCAAAACTGTCGATGAAAAAAATCGGAACCTATTGTATTACATTATATTATATTATAATATGAATGTACGCAATACACATTCAATTATCATACGGACGTCCTTTCCGAAACAGTCCCGACCGCAATATATACATTTACGCGCTCGAGTGTCTATTATAATATTATATAGTCGTGAAATAGCTTATAATTTAAAACGTATATATATATGTATGCAGTACATTATATACCTAACCAGGTATATACCAATCAACCTACCTATCGAGCTGCATGATCGGATTTCCGTTAGACCGTTTGACACGTCCTTATAGATTATAATATAGAGTTGTTACAGTACACAGTTATGTAATTTACACTCGTTTCTACGACTCGCTAAAATTTACGAAAACACTTCTGAATCTTCTTTCGTAAATTTCATCGATTTTTTTTTTTATTACGGTTTGGTCGTAGCTGGTACTGTAAATATTATTATTATTATAATGTCACTCCGATCCACAGTTTTTAGTCTTCTAATCCAGTGCTTCTCAAAGTTTTTTCGTAATGCGGCCTCTGAATTCAAAGCAGAGTCGTTACGGCCCCCCGAGATGTGGATTTTATTTTTCCATCGAAATCATTAAAACAATAACGAATAATTGTTTTAAACTATATATATATATATATATTAAATTACGTTTTTCAATTCGCCTTTGATGGATTATAAAAATCGATGACGTCTACCTAACGCGAAACTTCTTCGATGAAATAATAATTAATTTGTATTATTATTGTTAAATGGCTGACCATTCGATTTTGATAATCGAAAACAATTATGATTTTTTTTCTCCTCACAAAAGCATCATTTGAAAATAGGTAACATAAAACAAATATATACAAATATTTCAAGCCCCCTCCCCCTAAAATATACAAACAGCGCCCTATAGGTTACGCCCCCACCTAGATACACCCATTGTATTTGAGAAGCACTTCTGTAAGCTATATAATATATAAATATCAATATAATGAGGCTTCGTTATAATATTGTATTACGATCGTATCCTGTCGGGCTTTTCAAGTTGTGTTACTCAACACCGTCAAAATATTAAAAGCAATAACATAGTATAAGGTCGAATAATGTTATCTCGACTTAAATTTAGAGTTACAGTTGCAGCACAGATCAAATAAAACAATTTGTTTAATCTTTGGTTGTAGCCTATATATACCTTCCTCGAAGTTTATACCCTGGATAATCGTATACGGTCTACTTTACGACTAAAGAGTGAGCTGCTGATATAGGAATAAAAACAAATCTGGTAATATTATACTATGTAGCTTATAATAACAATAATATTATTTACTATTAACTATTCACGTCACATGAATAACCAAACTGAGTTTGGAATTATTAATTAATCACCGGACCAGTGAAAATATATTCAGCTTATAATATTATTATTATTATTACGCTATAGTGGCACGAAATTAACATAAAATATGTAAATCATTTTAATACTTCCACATTTCACACTGCAGTATTCAGTTTTAATAATGATTATAGTGTGTTGTATACATATATAATTACTCGTTTCTTTGTTGAAGTATCGATATGAACATACGAGTACTTATGTAAACTATATCATTATAATTTATTGAGTCATACCTACTTTGGTTTTCAGAAAATTGTTGGTTTTATATTTTTATTGCAAATATACTATTTTTAAACAATACATTTAGGTACTTACACCGTACACATAATCATAGTAACATAAATATTCAATAAGCAATATCTCATGTACCTATACTGCAGTTGATTATTATGGATCATTTTTTAAAACCGTCATGCATATAAATATACATAATACAAACTAATTAACATATTTATCGATTAATTATACATTACCTATACCCAATCGATTATTTCGTTTAGTAAAATTGTATGTATTTTGTACAATACATCTGCAGATGAGGTTGTATAGTTCACAGTATTTTTTAAATTACTATGATTATTAATATTTTAACTCTATTAAATATATACTTCACGATCGTCAGCAAAAGATTAAAATGTGTTCAATTAATAATGACCAAAATTAAAAAATCGAACCAATAACCGTAATGTTTTCTTCTCAAAACGTTTATAGACGATTTTTTTTTTTTTTGATTAATATTTACCTCGAAATGTTCGGCCGTGAGACGAAATTTGCGATGTTTTTCTCCCAAATCCACTAAGATTTTGTGCAACTCGTCGGGTGTTTCCAAGAGTCCAATAGCTGCGTTAAATGCAAATCCAGTCCTGAAAGAGTGTGCCAAAAAGTGAACGTTCGACTCGAGCTCTTCAAACGGAACATGAGCGAAACGATCGAATTGTAATTGATACGATGGACTTCTCTTGAACAGACTTCGAAAAAAAAAAAACGTATATATGTTATATAAATCCATAATTATGTGTGTGTACTTAAAATACAATTAGAAAGTACCACTTTTATATACTTGGTATAAAACGAAGTCCAAAAACCATTCGAAACAATCATCGGCCATGATTGTTTCACCAGAGCCGCCTGAGACTCGTTCAAAAATCTTGAGGACTTCATACTGGTTAAGAAAAAAAAAATACAATGACAAAATTAGTAAATACGCTCTTTGCATTGCTTATATTATTATATAATTTTTAATATTGTTTAAGTTTAGATAAGACACGTAGTATTGCAGAGAGTTTAATAGTTAAAAGAAAAATATATAATAATATATTTATTTTTTTTTTTACTCAACTATCTAAATATGGAAATCGATTCATGTGAAATACATAATAAACAGATAAATTACTAGAAGAGCATATTTCGCTCGTTAAGTATTTATGAACTTTCTGTAAATAAAAATAATGAACGAAACACACAGTCTGCAGCTACAGGTTGTCTATAATATATTTAATGACTTAATATAATGGTTAGTTTAGGAACATTGTCATTAGTCATTATTACTCATTATACGGTGATCTATTAATTAATTCAATTCATACGTTATTTCGAAATATTTTCTTCCTTGAGATTTGTTTAGGTACTTTAATATATTTTATAGTAATCACTCAACTATCATATAGGTAGAACAAATAATAATTTGCTATACATTATTAGTCAACCAACAGATTGTACAGTTTCTGCAGTTTCATATTAACGTTTTTAAATTTGTTTTTAATAAAACATAATGCGTGAGGTTAATGATTGGATTGGCCGAGTTTTTTTTGTTTTGCAATCAGCTAGTGAGTATCGTTTGACTTTACTACTTTAGCAATTACAGTACAATGATAACGTGAACATTTTCTAAACTACTATAGTAAACCCGCATAGTCGTATTGAATTTACTGTGTTTTATATCAAAGGCCATATTAAAACTATTTAATGGTGTCAAATACATAAAATATATCCTCAATAATATAGAATTTCAATGATAGTGAAAACATGCGTAGTAAGTAGTCTGTAATAAATATACCACCTACCTGTTGTTTACTGTATGCAATGTTCGTAATTTATTTGCATATTTTTTCGTTTGTTTTCGCTGCTTTTGTATCAAATAATAATTGTTTTTTTTTTTCAGTACGTCTTTATTCCTACGAAATCCACACATTTATAAGTTCATGCCTTTGTCGTAGAACTTTAAAGCCTTCTTAAAACATATACAAACGCGTTTTCGAGTTACACGTCATATTATCTGTATAATGTTAAAATGGTGTACAATGCCATAATGGTCATGGAATTAAAAATCATGTTGACATGGCTGTCTTTGATTTAGAGGAACGAATGTGTAGATAAAGTGAGAATATTACTATAGTTTTAGTTGTTTTAAACCTAACGAATGTGTAGATAAAGTGAGAATTTTATTATAGTTTTAGTTGGTTTAAACGAGCTGCAAAGGCTTATATAATGCGTTTCAACACTAGTTTTTAAAAAGCTGCAACGTTCCTGCCAAGTGTGCATCCCTAATTATTGATGTACGACTTGAAAAGGGCGTAGGTACTTAATTTACTTAAACTTTCAGTAACTTAACAAATATTATGTAAAATAATGTACAATGTGTTACCTGACAATTTTTCAAACATTATTTTTGTGGTTATAATATACAATATAATATGTATATTATATTTGATATTTAAAGTAATTATATTGAATCATTTACATTCGTTCTAAAATTGATATCACGTTACAATATATTATTATTACTATTATTGTTGGATGATTATATTATAGTAATTTATAATACTACCTACGTGGCTACGTAGTACAACAACAACAATTATACTTCACTGATATGGTCAGGTAAATATATAGTTCTATAGTGTTTTTGAATACAACTATTATCCTATATTTAAAATATTATATTAGTTCTTTTTTTTTTTTTTTAAATAAATAATTGGAGTGATAATCGATGGAAAATTATACAACTCCGAGACACGTATATGTAAGGCACACTGTCTAAAAAGGAAATACTCTAAAGATTTGTTGAGTGGCACGTGGGTTTGGTAGTAGGTAGGTATATAAAGGACATAATATAGGTACGCTAAATTCTGACACTCAGCCAAATTACTTGGTCAGGTATGTGTAGGTACGTAGGTATTATAATTTATAAACTGTAAAAATGTAAAATAGAGAATACGCGGTATAGATGATGGTTTTCATCTATAATGATCTTGTTTTGTTGGCCAAGCCGAAGACGTGTCGATTTTGTTGTTTTTGTCAACAAGTTGCACGTTTAGCTATGGGACAAATCACGACGATTCGTCGCTTCTAGGTCAGCGTTATAATAGCAGATATCGATAGAATTAAACAGGAACAATTATCCACATCATCGCAACCTCTGTCCGTTTCTTTACACATCATCACATTGACTATTATTTTAAAAACGTACGTTTTTAAACGAATCGTTATTGAACTCTGTGGTAATCCGAAAAGTTTTGATTGTTTTCAAATGATTCGTTTTGAAAGTTTCACGAAAAATACTTCATGATTCGCATCTGTGCAATAGTCACTTGAGTTTTGATTTTTATAAAATGTCACTACAATGTACTATATTATATTATAACATGTTTGCAGGAGTATATTCAATATTGTCTATCACATTATGTTTAATATTCAACAAGTCGATCGTGTGATTTAATGTGAGACGAATATTTTTTATGTATATACAGTGAAACCTCTAAATACCGGACACTCTCGGTTACCGAAATTTTGTCCGCACTATTTAGAGAGAGATTTTGCTGTATTAAATTATATAGATAAATTACGACTAACCGACCACGCGTGTGCAATAGCACCTTAGGGTCTTGATAAAATAATAATATTATATAATTCCACGGCCGTACCGAGTCCGAATAAAAGTCAAACGGTACGACAGTCATACGCAATTGAATATTATTTTGAATTCTTCTCACACACCTCGCACGCACATCAAGAGAAAAATAAATCATTATTGTTAATATTTTATTTTATTGCGGGAAACACAATATCGTTTTATTGTATAATCGAACCTATTAAACATCACACAGTGCAATAGTGACATTGTTATTACAACAATATATTATGTGTGATGGTATAGTTTTGAAATTCAGGAGAATATAATTTCACTCTAAGGAAAGACCTATAAGCCGACTAAGCTATAAAACGTGCAGAGGTGATTAATATTAATTATTGTAATGTTAAGTTTAATGATTAGTCAAAGTGATAGGTATAAAAAAAAAATCATATGCCTAACAATTAACAGTAAAAAATATTGGTCTCATTTGAAAAAAATAAATGTGTACACGGGACACTTCTTAAATGCGGTATAGAAATCTAAACAATTTAAAATAACATGATGGTCTATGAGCATATTTAAAATTTCAATACATTTATTATCAAAGAAGGAAAAAACTAGGGTGAGCATGCTGGTAAATCCCTCTGTATATTCTCGTATTTAATTAACTAAATATATTTTAATTGTATTAATTTAGCACAAATATATATTTTCGTTGAATAATTCAATTGGTTTATATTTTATGTATAATTAGTATAAACGCCAAAACGCTAAGTAAAAAATAATTTATAGCGTGTGAAAATTTTGACCGAGAAACAAAAATTATTATTTTATTGTCCACTTTATACATTTTTAATTACAAAATAATTTTCAAATTTTCATGATCTAGATGAATTTCCACTAATGAGGAACTTTGTATTACAATGTTGTGCTTATTTATCACGTGAAAAGTTTTCATCGAAATGTATAGAAAACTAGAAAATTTAAAATTGAAAGTATCTATAAATATCTCAAAAAGAGTGAAACATATTGAAAATTTTGTGATAGAAAATTATAGAAAATGGTCACATAAAAATTTAGTGGAGAATCATTACTTTATTCGTTTTTAAATGGTAAATAAATTGAACGGTTTAAAAATCGATCAACTTCATTAAAAATATAAGCGTCGTTCACGTTCTTTCCAAACACTGGTAGGTAGGTAGATACTTATTACTTGACTATACTTCAGACTTCATAACAAAAATGTGCTACCTACAACATATTCGAAAAAATAATGTGAAAATAATCCTGTTATCATAGTTAATGAAATAAAACAAAAAATGGAGATGTCCTACAAAACAATTATATGAAGAATTTAATGTACTTAATATAAATAAGCTATATATAAAAACCTGTACCATTTTCCTAAAAAAACATAACCTGTTATCCCCTGTAAATCACAAAGTCAACACTCGATATTCTACTAATAACTATTCGCTAAAATTTCCAAAAAAAGCTGGATGTCGTAAAGTGTATGATTTTGTTGGGACACATATACATAATATAATGTCCAAAGAAGTGGCTAATATGTCTCTTTCTATTTTCGAAAAATACATTACCCATTGGCTTCACCATGAATACGATGCTACAATATTGAAGTTTCAGGATTAATTTGTTTTTTACACTACCATTGTCTACCTTTTTTTTTCATTTTTTTTATATATTAGCTGTTCAAACTTATATTACTGTTTTTCTGTTATTGTTTTTTTCTTTTTTTATTTATGTATTTGAGTAGCTCTTTAGGGAGAAAATGATAAATGTAAATGTGTTGTATATAAGATAACTCCTAGGCCTCCACACGAGTTTAACTCAGTGAGGCCTAGTAATCTTTACCGATATTAAATAAATAATAATAATAATAATAATCCTGTTATTATAGTTAATGAAATAATATTATTGGGTTATTTTATGTATTTTATAGGTAGAACTTAAACATATATATATGTAAAAAATCGTGTATGGTATTAAATAATATGACTTTAAAAAAAATAACTCATGATAAATAAATTATAGTTTTAACTTCATATTATGGTAAACGTTTTAAAGTGAAAAAAAAATTACATAATGTATTGATATCAAATTGGAGCTGTCATTTCATATCCATTTCATGAAATATTCTCGTATTTCACAAAGTGTGATAAAGAAGTTTCCACGTCATGAACAAATCGATTTCACGAAGTAGCTACGACATTTACATATTGTTATATACATTCTACACTCGAGTCTGAAAGAGTTGAATTGTTGTTAATAATACAGATGTACAGAGCCGTGCCGTTACGATTTGGCGCCCGGGGCAAAATTAAAAATATTCGCCCCCTATTTTATTTATCATTAATCATAATGCGTTTCATTCCTATTTAATTTAATTTAATTTTTTTTTTACAACGTATTTTGAACATTAATTTGACAAAAAACTAAAGTTAATTGTAATAGTAATTATTAAACAAAATAGTTAGGTATAATTTATTAATTTATACCGTATTAAATAATTAAAAATGATAAAAATCACGAATTATATTATATAAACATGTTATATTTACAAACGTATCATAAGAGCGTATCATATATAAGTATCATATAGTTAAAACTTAATTTTTCTGAACTTTATTGAAGCAAAATCTTCAATGACGTCTTCAAAATCAATGCTTTTTGTTATTTCATGCTCAATTGATAATATTGCAGAATTGGTTAATCTGTTTTGCGACATGGTTGACCGTAAATACGTCTTAGTTTCAATTTACTAAAAGAGCGTTCCCCGGAAGCGACGGTAACAGGCATGGTAAGAAACAATCTATATGCAGTCATTAAGTTTGGACAAGTTGAATCAAGTTCATATTAGATTCTGAGCGGAGCAAGGAAGCTAGTGGTTTTACAATGGTGTTTATTTTTTTATTTTTTTATTTTTTTATATCCTGTATACAAAATTTCTACCAGAAGGAGTGCTTTGATTTCAACATATAGTACCTTATCTTTTAGCAAATTGGACCAAGATGGTACTTTAGAGAGGTCATTTTTCGATTTTCTCAATAGTTATTTAATGCCACTGGAAAAAGTACTGAAAAATTACGAAAAACCGCTTAAAATGGGATTTTAATTTCTAACAATTTGTTTATCACCGTAGCAACGAATAAAAAAAATAATAATTAAATAAATAAAATAATTAATGACAATATAAAATATACAGACTGACAAACCGTCTCCGTTCAGAATCGTTTTTCTTATAAAATGATATTATATCATTAAATTCAAGTTTAATACAATCCATTAAACAATGACCAACTTGTAACCTACTGTACAGCTGAGCGACATCCACTTACCTGCTTTTTTTTAATTGCGTTTAAAATATTTAAAGCAGTTGCGTTTAAGTCTGGTAAAATTGCTTTTACTTGATATTTAAAAAATTCGATTTTGTTAATTATTTCCTGGTCAATATCTTCGTTGTATTTGATAGCTAAATCAGCTGCATATTTTTTCAATTTTTCAACTGGTGTAATAGATAGTGAATGAGCAGAAAGGAATTGAAAATCATCAGCAATATTTGATAATTGTTCAAATCTCCATTTCATTTGAGCCATCATATTATCAAGAACTTTATAGTATTCCAATGTTAAAAATTGATCTGCAGAAATATCTTCACCCGATTTGTTCAGAAAAAATTTGTAATGGTCCAAAATAATTGTAAAACAATAATCTTTCTCATATATTTTATTTATGTAAAGTTTAAAATATTATAAAAAAAAATGTTTGGCGCCCCGGCCTTTAAACCATGCGCCCGGGGCATATGCCCCCTAGGCCCCCCCACGGCACGGCTCTGCAGATGTAGTCATATTACTATTTATTCTGCAGGGAGCGTTTTTGTTGAAAAATGTAAAAAACAAATTATTGTAAATTAAACTAGGTATAGGCAAAATCATAAAATATTTCATTTATTCGCGGATTACATTGAAAACAACTGTATTTAATTATATCTTACATTATACTTATTAGTTATTAATTATCATTAAGTGTGAAAAATGTGTATGTTAGGGTATGCACAATGTTTGATTTTAGGTAATGTCGACATTTGAGAGCTAAGTTCGACAATAGTCAAAGTCGAAGATTATCCACCTTCGTGATAATGTTGTTCCCAAACATGGATTCACCATTACCCGTGTAATTTTTACATTAACAGAAGGCCTTTTATTATTTCATAAATTATAAATAAAACCATAATATAATAGTTATGTATCGTATATTTTAATTTCTATATTATTTCAAATCGAGGAAATACACTGTCGATGTCGACTAGTTGTGCAGAAGAGCATCGATTAATTTAAATCGATTCATTTTTGGCCACTCGATTAAATAAATGTTCTTTTGACTGACTTTTGAGGGTCAAGTGAACAATCGAATATTAAACTGATATTGTAGTTTATAAATTATAAGGATTAGTTGTGAGTGTCGTATTGTCGTTAATGTAGCATGTTTAAAGAAAATATCATAATATTTAGTACATTTACACTTTTATAACATTACCCGAACCCTTAGAGCAATCTTAAATTGCTCGGCAAATGTCGTGCTAATATTTTCCTGTAATTTACTCAACAAACTATATAGTTAATGTATAATATCCTAAGTCTTAAACGATCATTAATAGGTAATAGTTATATGGGTGTATCATGTAATATGTCATATGTGACTTTGTAACGGTGTATCGTTTAACTAATGTATAAGACAATGTCTGTGAATCAATCTCACTGGCCACTGCAATTGAGGGTATCTTTAAATTTATCTTTAAATAAAAAACAAATTTTCTAGTCACAAAACTATTAGTTATTTTCACGATCACACTATGTTTTTCATTTTTCAAGTATATTGTTTACTTACATATATATATATATCAAATATATACTTAATAGTGTATTAATAGGTATACTATTTATTTCAACTATACATCATGATCTAATAGGTACCAAATAAAAAAAACATTATATCTAAATCTATTATTTAGTATTTTTAACATATTATGAAATATTTTTAAAACAATCAATAACCTTGAAATACCTACGATCATAAGTGATACATTTTATACTCGGTCATTAAAAATGTATTTAAAAAAAAAGGGTTCCCAAATCCTATTGTGTTTTATACGAATGTAAAAAATAAATAAATAATAATATACCTACCTGTCGCCTGATTAGATTTTAAAATGATCAATGTTAATTATTTTCGGCACCTACCGATTTTTTAATTTTTATATCTCAGACCAACCATGTGAAAAATCAATCGCCCCGCCACTCAGATTTGTTATATCGCGGCCGTACAAATAAATTGTATATAGCGTTGGTATACGCGTGGTATCGGCGGTATACCATTAAATTATATTATACCCTAGTCGGTGGTTTTGCCCGATCTGGAACTCGTCGGACGGGATACATAAAAAAATATAATAATATGTCAACATTCGATTTGATACACTGCGCGTAATAATATATACATAGATATCATGTCCATGTAGGACGTTTTGTTCTAAATAGATCGTATTTACCTATATACCTATATACCAGATACCTATACATAACTATATACCTTATATACCTACAACTGGACGAACCCGCGACAACGGTACTTTTAATTCAAACGGTCTGGTTTCAATTTCACACGTTAAACCGCGGACAACAATTACACAGAAATTTGCGAGTTTTGCTCGCACAAATAATACAATACACTCTGCGATATACCAGCGAATCGTTTAGGTACACATGTACACTGTAGAGATTACAACGATTAAACAAATAAGATAATATAATATCAAGAGTCGAGTAGGTAGGTGTGAGTGCTGCTACCACGGATTTCGCCTTACTCACTGTGACGTTGAAAAAAACAATCACACAATTGTTAATTAATTATCGTTATATTTATTGTTAAACAATGACGTCGTACGGTAAGTACAATGGAAGATAACTGCACACATCAACATAAAATGTATTATAACAGTCGCTGTTTCGGTGCAATTTTTTTTGTACACACCGAGCAAGTATTTAGAAATATCACTGCTGTACTTTTCCAGCTCTTTACAATATTATTATTCTGTTCGTTTTTAAAACAAACACGTCGTAACGATCTAACGGCAAGTCATGTATTCATATAATATTATAAATTTAATATACGATTATTATTGAGAAAACAATAATATTACGTTACATTTCTGCACCTGTTGATTTATAGAAAACCGTTAACGTTTCGCTACACTGCACCGTTGCACCAATGTGAATCGAATTAATCAAAATATAAATGACACCAATATGTGTGTATTAGTTGGTGCTTAAAATGCTGGGCATAAAATTGTTACTAACCATATTACCAACGCGTATTAATATTATTGTTTTATTATAATGTTATAGAACACTATACAGAATATCATAATATTAACCTAGTAGGTATCAAATATAAGTCAAATTTAATGATAACCGATGTTTTAGTGATGACGAAATTACTTAAAAATCTTATCAGTTCTTTAAGTATTCTAGCGCATCATAAAAATATATTGACGACTTGCATTACATAATATTCCGCGGTGCCTACCTATATTATCCATAGATAATAACCAATAAGTATTTTTGAATAAGGTTAAATATATAATTGTATACTGAAAACTGAACAAACTATTAGAATGAAGAATTAGTATAGCTATATATTTGACACTATGCATTAGTTTTTACTATTATTGGAATAGGCTAATCGTAATTTTCATTTATTTAAATGATTGCGGTCATTATTGGATTTATTTATTTAATCATCAAACAACACCAAAAAGTGTGCATGATACCCCTCCAATAAGCGAAGCTTGTGTTCGGAGTGAGTGAGTTCAAAAAAAGACTAATAACAGATTAACAAGGATACATGCGATTTAAAAAAAAAAAAAATAATAATAATATATAGTATTTAATACGTATTAAATATTATGGTTAGTAAATAAAAAAAAAAAACCGACGAAACTGTATGAGAGAAAAATTAAATATCAAAACAGTATACAATAGACAAAATATGGAAAAGAAACCGGTAGTATACCTAAAGTGGTAGAGGTTTCGAACACAACTGGAATATTTTATTCCTATCGAATACAATGAATAATGATGTTCCAAATTATTATACTGCTGCAGTATGTCCCAGAATTCGAAAGTCATCATTAACTACGTAGGTACTGCGGGTTGGGAAATTAATATTTTTAAATCATAGAAACCAACACAGCCCGCAGCCTGCGACATTACAGCGTGTAAAATATTTGTCATACTTCCGGTTTTTTAAAAAAACTTTATCTATTTCCTAAGTAGATAAACAAAAAATATTTCGCAAATACAATACAAAATTTTACACTTTGATCGATTGCAAGACGTGTAATATTATACGTCCATACATTTTGATGGAAAAATCGTTTTCCAAACTAATTTACAACGCAGAATTATTTAAACATTGTGCTCTATTCATAACTGCAGTTGAGTCGTTTGACCAGTGATCGGTAGGGTTATTTGAATTATATATATTTATATAATTATTATAATCGATTACAATGACCCTTTTGAATTGATATTATTTTGGTAAATCGGACCAAAGTTTGTTTTTCAGGTTTAATACGTGATTTGTGCGTATTTTCTGGAAAATGATGTAAACGGTCGAATAAAAGGGCCGCGTTTGCAGGGGATCGAATAGAGAGGAAATCGTAATAAACTGATCCTGAACAGATAAAATCTATTGTTTGAGCACAGTTAAATTTTTCCAAATAAAATATCGGAAGCACACGATATACAATATACTGCGTCTTAGTTCGCGCGAGTTTGACAGACAATGCGAACTATATCTTTAAGATTATAGTTTTAAGTTGTAACGCGTATAACCGTATCTATGACTTACCTATGTACTCGTATTATAATATAAACGATGCACAATCGATCCCAGATTAAGGGGAGGGGGAGCACCAGGGCGCATTTCCGAGACCCATTCCTTAGTAAGAAATATTTTTTTTTTAAAATCTTTTTACAGACGTTTCAAACAATTTTAATAAAAAAAAATGTTTACATCATAAATATTATAATGTCTATAAATGAATATTCATATAATACATTTATAACATGTATTTGATAACAATATGATAAAGATGTGTAATTTAGTGAAAGTAGGAATTGTGGACAATGCGTGATATTACCGTGTACCTACCTAATATTTATATTAGGTGTTTTTGACCTATTTGCAAGAGGTAAAAATATTTTATGATAATATTATTATGACGTATTTCGTTTAAAACTGATTTTGTTGCTGCTGTGGTTGTAGTGTTTTATGTAAAATGTAAAGTATAATATGTATTTAAGCAATTTATAATTGTGTATAATATTATTATGTGTTAACATGCCTAATTATATTTTTGCTAATCTTGTAAATCATATGAGTTTTCATTTTAAATGGTACAAAATTACATAATTACGTATACCGACGGAAAAAGTGGTAATTAAAAATGTTTTGAAACGAGAGAGTCTGCAGCAGGTGGGTGTTCCGGAGTCCATAATGGACCTTTAATCTGGAGTTGTGTGGGCAATTAACGCAGAATTGTTCAACATTAATTAATATTTTAACCTTAATTTAGAACTTCTATATAATAGTTATGAACTCGCACGACCAATTCATTGGGCACTGGAACAAAATATTATAATATGTTCGTATAGAGACGATTTACGTACTAGTGTACCACTCACGTGATGTCGTCATTGTCGTGGGAACGCTTATGAATTTTATGATGCACGCCAGATGTACAATTTTGAATTGAGCTGGTCGGAAAACGCTTTGTTGTTGATTTACTGCAGGTTAAATCTACGCACTGTGTGTTGTCGATATTATCATAATATTATTGTATTGACGTTTCCTGTGACGACGACTGTATTATAATATGACGTGTATTATACTTATTTTTCTGCATCCGGCGGGGGAGAGGGACCACCACATTACGTCGTTCGCGGGAAACAGTTAATTGGTTTAGATGACGAGTTGTGTAAAGCATATAATATTATTATGAGGTGTGGTGCGGTCTGGAGAGGTGTGACGATCGTAACTTTATATTTTTTTACTGTCGTAGTGGTCTCTAGTCGAATGAGATGGACGCAACCGAGTTACAACAATCTCGAATTTTCCACTATATAGTATTCGACGACCGTATTTGAAAATCGTCTATTAATATTATTTAGCGCCGATGAAAATTTGAAAGGCATAGTCCTGCAAACCCTAAACGTTTATAATTTACAAGAAACAAATATTAGTTTAGTATTACAAGTTCGATATAAACATCGAATAACATTCTATTAAGACGATGTCTGCAGCTCAATGTTTGTTTTCTCTCAGACCCACTTGCAACAAATAGATGAAACGCATTTTTGTATACAGTCGTTTTATTTTTCAATGATTTTTGATTAACCGCGGTTGCGTTAAATCACATCTTATTGTACACATTTTCGAGGATAGGGACATGGGGTTCTGTATTTTATTATTATTCGACTTTGAAAATGATAAGAAAATGTGTACGTTTAAGTGGCATACTTCAAATGGATAACTAAATTGTCGATTCGAGACAATATTTAGACAAATCTATCGATGTCTAAAACATATTATATTATCTATGATTTCACTCTGCGATTACTCAAAGCCATAAAAACTCTGATGAATGCTTTTTGCCAGTGTCTCACTTGGGTCAGAGAGAGAGAGAGAGAGAAAACAAACAGTGCGCCGCCGACATCCTTATAGGACGAAACAAATTTGAGCAGTATAATATATTATAACAGCCACTCACACACACACACACACCCACACACACACAAGGCTGATCACGTGGTAGCCTTAAGAGGACGCTACACTCGCATGTGTTGTCTCCGTCTTACACACGTACGACATAGACAAAACGCGTTTAGGCAGTCTGAGTATAACTCGCTCAATTTTGGTTCTAGAGTAAAAATGCCTATTATGAAATTGAATTATGATAATATTTCTAAGGGCAAGACGCTGCGGTTTTTCCATTATACCCAATATAACGTTCATTATATCGTTTAGAAATAGAAAAAATTTCACCATTTTTAAAATACCTTTGACTTTTAAAAAATTAAATTTTTTAAAAAAACCGCTGCGTCTTGCCCTTAGAAATATTATCACAATTCAATTTCATAATAGGTATTTTTACTCTAGAACCAAAATTGAGCGAGTTATACTCAGACTGCCTAAACGCGTTTTGTCTATGTCGTACGTGTGTAAGACGGAGATAACACATGCGGGTGTAGCGTCCTCTTAAAAAAAGACAGACGCATTATAATATATTATTATTATTATACAATATGAGCGTATTGTATTTTTCGTGTTGTTTATAAATCGACGGAGGGGGGGCAGTGCGCGGACGGCTGCGTGCGGCCACATAATAATAATAATATACGACTACCGCGCGAGTGCGTTCTGGGCCCCCCCCCCCTCTCCGTCGGCCGCCGCCGCCGCCGCCAATCCGACCGCACTTCCGCCACCGCCTCTGCCGCCGAACGGGTTCTCCTACGTGGAAAACGATCGTCAAGTGGTCGTGCCGTGCCGCGGCGAGGTTTAGTTTTTCAGTAGTACTCCGCGAACAGCAGGTCACCGCGCCGGCGACATGTGCGCGTCTCGACGGTCGTCTGCAGCGTGAAAAACCCGCCCGAGTGCCCCTCACCCCCACTCCCCCTCGACGGTGACTTTTCCGGGATTTAGTGCGTGTTTTCCGCGGACGATCTTCTCCAATCCGGCGGCCGCTCGGGTAAGCAGGAATCACGATAATATAATATATGATATTGCGTATAGCAGGGGTCTCCAAACTTTTTTATTCAAGGGCCACAAAAAAAAATCAAATGCTCTTAGAGGGCCAAAAGTTTATTAACACATATAATTTTTAACTTTATGATAATATAGGTACCTATATAAATAATATGTTTACTTTATATTTTTGTATAGAATATTGTTTACTTTACAATATACTTAAATAAAAATAAATAGGTATAAATATAATATAATATGAATACATTTTTGAAATATTTTTTTTTCTATATTTACCTATGCGTCCTATGCGGGCCACGGGCCGGTTAAAATTTGTTCGCGGGCCGTAGTTTGGGGACCCCTGGTGTATAGCATTGATTATATTATAAATACTTTGCATCGGTCGAAGCGCTTTTTCGATTGTCGTAACAATATTTTTTGATGAGAATAATTAATATATTAAATTTTTATCGATTCGTCGACTTTTGATGTTAAAAAAATATGCTTCGACCGATTTCGAAACGAACAACTATGGAATAGTACCTTAATTTTGGTCGGGCGTACGGCGATTTTCCCTATGTTCCACGTGCGTTAGACAAAGGCAGATCGTCAAAGCTTCCAATCCTCTTAACAATAATATTATTACAGTCGAGTCGGGCACGATAACCCGAAAACGCCGACAACTCGAATTTTTTCGTATCGCTTCTCGAAGTGTTTTTGAGTTGTGTACGACGAGGTATATAACTCAGGAAAAATGCACTAGTCGAATTTATTTTTACTCCCCCCCTTGAGATTCGACTTAACCGCGCGAGACTCGACTGTAAAATATAGAAATATTATAATATATTTACCGTACGGACGGATTTTGATATCAAAATAATAATCATATAATATGGTGTAATAAGTACTATAAGTAGTCGTGAAAGGGGTGTTAATATACCGATCGAGGGTGCAGGCGGTGTCCAAATGCGAGTATCCAATATTAATAATAGTATCTAAAAGCTGATAATAAGAGGATATCTAATAAGCGAGTTGTGAAGCGAGAATGATCTGCGGGTAAAAAAAATTACTATTTTCGATATTTTTAATTTTCGTTCGTGCCGCTGGTAATCTCTCACTGCAGCGTGTATTACGATGGAATACCTCTACCTGGGTATATAATCCTATTTCATATCGATTTCACGCGATCGTGCTTTTATCACGTCGATAATATTGTACAGCTATAGGCGACGTGCATGTGCGCAATATGCGCGCCCTAGTGGACAACATTCGAACTGTTGATGGTATACCGTATACGTCAATTATTGTTAATGGATATTGGCGATATTGCATATCTAACACTCTAACAGTAAATTAATCTAATGTCTTGTTTATGCGATTAATTTACGTATAATTATTAATTAATATAATTAAGTATAATAATATAGTAATTAATACAATACGTTGGTATTACGGGTTTATTTACCGCATCACAGTCATCTAACTGTAGGCCGTTTTTGTTTTCGGTCAATGAAATCATTTTTATTTGGTAGGTAGGTACCTATTAAAATATTCAAAATTGAAATGAGTAATCAGATCTGTTGTGTTGTTGGTTGTACAAATACATATAAAAACACGACGAATGTTAGTTTTTTTCGTTTTCCTGGTAAACCTCATGAAATTCTACAGAAAAATAAATGGATTCAAGCAGTGAAGCGAAAAAGGTATGTAGGTATCTAAAACTAAAACCCACCTATTTTGAATTAAACCCCCTTGTAAACCTTATATTATAACCTTATGTTTTAATATGAAAAATTAACTTTTACTCATGTAATATGTACTTAGTTTTAACTAAAACTGCTTATAATTATAATCATTATATGTGGTAATTATCTGTTAAATTTTAGCTCTAACAATCAACCATGGAAACCGAATCAAAATTCAAGAATATGTAGTGAACATTTTATTGATGGTAAACCATCCAAACACCCAAATAGTCCATCATTCTATCCAACAATATTTCCTAAAATATACAAACAGAATATTCCAGCACAAGAGAGTGTCAGTCGCTTCAATCGTTTACAAAAAAGAAAATCTTGTAATACAATTATATCTACCAATTCAAGAATATCTAATAATTTAACTGTATCAAATGAACTTGTCTGCCCTGATGTTGTAAAACACACTGAGGATAAATCTACTCAAACTTCTATGAATTTAATTAATAACAGTTTTGAATTTTCTTGTGTCTTTTCCAATAACAATGTTAACACTCAAGCAAATATTGTTGGCTTAGATTCAATTTATTTTAAACCTAAAATGGTTGATAAATGTGAAGGTAGCGTAAACTATGACATCTTAGAATATTTTAGTGGTTTTAAGTCTTTAAAAAATGAAAGTCATTTAATATCTTTATGTGGTGTTAACTTTGAAACTTTTAATATTTTTCTAACATATATTGATGATCAAAATTATTCTAAAAAATCTAAAGAAGATAGACTTTTGTTGTCATTAGTGAAGTTAAAACTAGGAATTAGTTTTACATCAATTTCAATATTCTTTAATCTACACCGTTCCACATGTTCAAGAATTTTTAAAAATGTTTTAAAAATGCTTGCAGTTGCTACCAAAAAATTTGTGTTTTGGCCTAGTAAGAAATCTATTGTTTCCACCTTACCCCAATCTTTTAAACAACATTATCCAAACTGTAGGGTTATTATTGACTGTACAGAAATCAAAACTGAACAACCACCTCATGTTGATCAAAGAGCGTTTATGTACTCTCATTACAAATCTGCTTTTACTTGTAAATTTTTAGTTGGAATAGCTCCGTGTGGTATGATCATTTTTGTTTCAAAAGCATATGGTGGTAGAGCTAGTGATAGCTTCATCACTAATGATAGTGGTTTGTTAAACTTATTAGAACCTGGGGATCAAGTCATGGCTGACAAGGGGTTTCCTGGGATAAAAACTAGTGTAAATGAAAAAAACTCTATTTTAGTTATGCCCCCATTTATGCATAATGGAGTTTTTACAGAAGATGAAATTATAAGAACCTATAATATTGCTAGTGTTCGAATACACGTTGAAAGATCTATTCAGAGAATAAAAATTTATAACATACTTCAGAAAATTCCCATTGAACTTTTGGAATGTATTGATAATATAATATTTGTGTGTTGTGTAATGACAAATTTACAGCCACCTTTAATTAAACCATACCCCTAATACATTAATCTATTTATTAAAATAATTGTATAATACCATTGATTTTATAAATAGTATGTCATATAATCAATGATAATACTAACTTGTTTAATTATTATTTGAATGTGTTTTTTTTTTTAACTATGACTTATGACTTTTTGCTTTTTAATATTCTGTTATAAATTTTTTGTTTTAGTTAGGTAGGTACCTATTATAAATAAGGTAGCATGGTACTTACTATTTTATTTTATTATTATATAAATAAATATGTATGGATTATATTATTTTCCACTGAATAAATAAATGAAAATATATGATTTTTGTATTCATTTTAATATTTAGTTCAAGTGTCTTATTTGTGTTTAAACAATTTAAAATTAAAATACAAATCATTTATCATTTTTATATAAATAATACACCAATATAAATTTCTAAATTTAAACATTTAAACACTTAAAGTTTAAGTTTAATTTTATTGATATCAAAACAACAACAAACATTACATTATAATATGGTATAAACATGTAGGTATATATTTTGAAAAGTTACATTTTTTTTGCACCAACATATAAAACCTTATAATCCAAAATGGATTGTTAATTGTTTTAAGTAATATTTAAAATAAAAATGATTCATTTTATAAATACAATCCTTTAAAAAAACATCATCTCTCTTTATATTAATTAAAATACATTCATACTTGCTTGAATAAATAAAAAGATCACAGTATTGCAAACTACAGCAGTACATCAAAACTTGGCACTGAGTATAGTAAATGTGGTTTTTTTTTAACATAATAACTCCATTACTATCTTTAATTAAATAATTTAAATTACATTCTCCTGCATCAGTAATAATTGGTTGATTAATGCAAGAAATGGGACATTTTATTTCCAACACTTTTATAGGTTTTCCATCAGACATTACAATTCCATCCGGACTTCCACACAACCAAGGATTTAAATGATTTATAACTAAACCACATTCATAAACTTCAAGCTCATACATTTCTTTATACTTTTTAAGTGCAATTTTTTCATTTTCATTTCCATAGTTAACATTTTTTAGACCTTTGCCAAACATTGGCTTCTTATTTATTAAAGATATGGCTAATTTTTCATAATTTCTTAATCTGATTTTTACCAAATGTGCTCTGCTAGCTGACAATCTAATTGCCCTTTCATCAAACCATGCCTGACTGTTGGACTGTTTTACTGTATTTATACAAATGTTCATGATCTTATTTTTAGACAATTTAACATTGTTTTCATAAAAAGTTTCAGTTATTTTATTTATAAAATCAGGTTTAAAAATATTTTTTTCTTGTTTTTGATTTATCAAAATCTTATTTATGAGGAATGTGGACTGTTCTAAAGTTAATGACTCTAAAACATTTTCTATTAAATTATTTAAGACTTCAGATACAATATTTTCACACTCTGATTTTTTTTCTTCATCATAGACAATTTTAAACAAAGATGGTGTTATGAAATTAGGAATTGTGTTTGTATGGGTGCACTGTGTCAACTTATCAGACTTAGGTGGAAATAGTTCCTCTATTCTTTTACCTTTACAATATTTTTCTTTTCCTGCCTTTGAAATTTTGGGTTCATTCCATTCGCATCGATCACTTGTTTTAGAATGACCACTCTCTGTATTTATATAATGTGTTAATGCATATACATGTTTGCATTTTCCACCAATACCTGCTGGACATTGACATACAGCTTCTACAACATCTCTGTTAGACCCATTAACCTATTATATAATTTAAGAACTTTAGATTATTCACTCCAACTACATTTTGAAGTTTGAACACAATTATTATTTATTTAAACAGAATATTAATGAAATCAGAAATATTACAATGAATTTACAAGACTAAATTAAACTTACTACGAGTTTCACTAGATATGGATGCAACGTAACTGAAGCTTGCCGTATAACATGGCCATTAATTTGACTATTGTTACCTAATAATATTTCTTTAACGTTTATCACATGGTGACTTTTCACCAACAGTTTTCCTTTACTCTGGACATTATCAGAAAAGCCACTACTAATAATAGATTTAAATCCTGAATAAAGAGTTATACATTGACTCATATTTAAATACCGAATCATCAATCAGAGTTAACATAATAATATTAATACATTACAGGCTACAGCCAATTTAAAATTGTAAACATTAATTTTCATAACAAAACACTATTATCTAGTTTCATGGGATGTTATTGATTATGGTAACTAGTAAACATACTATTATTAAACATATTTATATCTTTTAAAAATGATTAGTTATACGCAATTACTTTTTTATGTAATGTAATAAAATTATTAATAAATAAAGTATTGATATCATATTGTACAGTGTACACTGTTGTCCCATCAAAACTTAGATTTTTGTCCACCATGCGCGCTTGAGTAGCATTCATATCAAATGCACGTCGCCTATACACTTTATACTTTACGCATGGCTAAATAAACAGGCATGTCAGCAAGATTACGTGTTTTCCCTATCACTACGCATGTGCCCCAGACTTGGAATAAACGATAGTTATGATTGGAATAATCAATGAAATAACATTTCTTATCAGTATTATCAACAATTTTGACCCCAGAAAAAAACATTAACTCATTAATTATTTGTGTTTTATTTGTTTTATTTGTTATTTATTTGTTTTATATTTGTTTTTCGTTCACTACTATTTAGTTCCCTTAAGTGTATGTATAGTCGGGTGCGAACAAGACATAATAATACTTCCATTGGAATACAATTTTTTGGAATTATTGTGAGCATCTTATCAGCCAGTCTTTGAACAATACATTTTTCTTTGTCAAAGTTTTCGTGAAAAATACTTTCTAATACTTGGCTGACACTCAATAATGTTTTTGATGGACGTCCTATTTTTAATATCACAAACATCAAACCATTTCTCCCGAATACTAGGAGACTTAGGCAGTCGATAAAAACTAATATTTTTATTCGGCTTCCGAAAGGAATTGTTTGAACACCAAGGAACCATACAATTGGGCATTTTAAAGAGAAAAAAAAAACAAACAATTCTTTACTCAACAATTCAAAAATAGTTGCTGGAATAATATTAAATGACAGGTTGGGAACAAACAATTTATGTTGTCATGTTTTAGATATTATCTTACAAATTTATAAATAATAATAACATAAATTATACTGCTATATTTAGAACATGTATTAATTCTTTAGTGATTATCATTATCCCATCCCTCTTACTCAATGTTTTGTCCATGGCTAAATAAAGTTTATTTAGCCATGGTTTTGTCCTGTCACTAAACTATCACTAAAGACATAATGGTATAATGGATCAACTTTTCAATCGTACTAATTCGGCGGTTAAAGCGTCAATATTCTTCCATGATTATTTCGCTTATTCCAAGTATGGGGCACGGCAGCTTGCGCAGTAGAATCTTGCTGACATGCCTGTTTATTTAGCCATGACTTTACGCCGCCGCGTCCCGTGACACACATTTTTTTTTATACTCGTGATTTCACACCGATATTATTTGGCAACGGAAAATATAATTATAATGTTTCGACAAAATAAATAATAATATACGCTATGAAGACACGCGACGTACCATATTATACTCGCCCAAGAATATAATAATATTATCTCGACACCGCCGCCTCTATTATAGATTCACAACAGCCATACACAATAAGCCGATAGGTACCTCTATGTATTTAATTAAATAATATGATTTTCGTCGTTCTCAACGTCATCGTCGTATAGTATCACGCAGAGTTCATTATATTTTTATCACACGAAATTACACGTGTCACGGGCTTAAACCAATTTATTATTATCGTCCGGACAATTTGATATATCAATTATATTATATTATGTACCCACGCGATTGATTATAGGCTGTTGTTTTTCATATTTGTTTTTTTAATTTATTTAGCGGCGCACAGTCATCGTCGTCAGTCCGCGGTCGTCAGTTCGATTCGTGCAAATTATTATTTATTATCATCATCATTATTATTATTATGACGTTTAATTGTTTGGATAAGTGTTTTCGTAGGAATTGTTTTTTAAATCGAAAATCGTATCGACGAGTGCCGACCGAGCGTTGTTTAATTTTACCTCACACGGAACGAAATAATATTTTCAGAGTTACCGCTCGTAGACTTGTGGTTTTTAATGCAAGTACCTAACCTATGGTCGTAGTTGGGATATATCTATAGAGATACTGAAGACAATAGTCTATACACCTAGTTCATGTAAATATGTAATATATATAGAATAATAACGTATAAGACTAAATACGTTAATAGTTTTAACTCTTATTATTTTAGTATATTATATACTGTATTTTCGCGATATCTTTATACTCGAAACTTGAATATTCGTCGACGATGACCATTGTGCGAAAATATATTTTACACGTGCAGAAGCTGAAATAATATACCCCACGATGTTTGAATATTGTTCCGTGGCGGGGACTGACACACACACACATATATATATATAAATATACGATACATGAACAAAGTGATAAAAAATGTATACACACACTTATAAATAAAATGAGCTAACACTACGCACTCCAACACACTCACGTAAAAAAAAACAACCGATAATGTGTACAACGAACATCTGTTATAATTCCGTTTTACACACTTTTATTATTGATTTATGAAAATACTTAAATTTGTTTTCGTGCTCGCACAGACAAGCGAGACGACCTATGTATATGGTAATACCATTTATATTATATGAATTCGCTTAGAGTCTATAAAACATACTTAGCACAATAACAAGTCACGGTCGATGAAAAAAGTTAATTCGCTTTTCGCGGAGAATTTGGGTTACTATACTATGTTATATATAAGTATGGAGGTATATGCATATATTATACATATTATAATATATTATATTCGACAACTCACCTATATAATTGTCGGTTGTTTTCAAGCCTAGCTCTGTAAATTGTAATGTTAAAGGTTAATCATAACCGAGTCTGCTCAACTATCCAATTATTAGACTCACGTACTCGAAACTCGATAACACTAGTAATTATCACTTCCATGCACCGCTACTGCGATTTTCGTTTTGATGAGTTTCAATTAATTAATATAACTATAGAAGAAAACAATTCAAGTTTATAATATCATATTATGTTCATGCATAACTGCACTCGGTGAATTATTTTTGTAATTTAAATGATAAGCGCGCTGCCGCAGAGACCCTCGGACGTATAGGTTCGAGGTCAGTGGAGTATATAGGAGGGAGGCCCCCTAGGCTAGAGCCCATAGTGAAATTGCAGGTTCAATTAAAGCATTGCACGTATATCTACACTGTTTACAGTTTTTCACCATGATTAAGTTAGCCGGTTGATTAAAATCGTTTTTGAGGAATCAACAAGGAAACGTTAGATGGTCAGGACTATTGCTTTGATAACTTATAATTGACTTTGATGTTAAATTCATAGTAAGATGACATTAAAAATTAAAATATATAAATGACACTATCAATATTTTTTTAAAAAAAGAATCAAAAAATTAATTTTACATAATAATTAAATTGCGTAATTTTTATTTGTACTGTATATATGTCATAATTATAACCACCCAGCTCCCTAAAAAATGTATAGTTATGGCTATGTTAGTTGTGCTATTCTTGACTAGTGATAACTGATAAATTGGCCCATAGTGAAAATAATTCGTATACACGCCACTGTTCGAGGTCTAATATATCGTCGAAGGAAAAATGTTTTCTAGTGCGGAAATAATACGTTTATATTATTCTCTAAAATAGCGAAAAGATAGATTTTTTTATGCAACATAATAATATATCATAGGTACGAGTCTACAGTTTTTTTTTTCTGTTCAAAGTACAGAAAACTGTAAAGTAGGTACCTATACTCGGTATTGTTTCTGAAATGTCACCGGAACAGGTTTTTCAGATATGAAGTCCATTATTGTCAGTATGGAGCTGAATTATAGTAATCAGAGTTCGCGTATTGATGTTCGAGAAAATTTCTCTTTAAAATGCCGAGGTGAATGTGCTACATAATATCGCCGCAGCAATACGCATTATAGGTATATATATGTTGTGTTGTATAGTGGTCGCAGAAGAATATAATCCGCCGATGTAGTTCTGCCGATTAATAGAGCGTGCTGAAATCCATTAATTACGGAATATCATATTATTATTATTCTTTACGGTAGAAAACGACGCGCTTTTGATAAGAGTATTAAATCAATTATTTCATTAAAATAAAAAAAAAAAAAAATAAGCACTGTGCGCAGTGTTGTTGTTAACAGCACACAGAGAAAGCAGATGGCCTTGTTCGGATGTATCTTGTGATGATGGTGGTCAGAGTGGACATTACTTTCAAAACAACTAGACCTAAATCGGCGGCTCTTTGAGGGTTCTACAATAGAGTCGAGTGCCCGGCCCAACCGGTTTCGTCTATATATTGACAAAAATAAATTTTACTTTTTCAATTTTTATGCGTGCACACCACCACCACCACCACCACCACCACCACCACCACCACCACCACACACGAGTGTACGACATATACATATATATATATATATATTATACACACGCATAATATATTATTATGTGCGCTCATTAGAAAGCTGCGCAGGACCCGAATTTGTCGAAATATTATTATAATAATAATTATAATTATTGTACTCTTCACGTTTTCGCAGACGTCCTGTCGCAATGAGCACAGATAAACGAAGCCTGTCCGGCAGCAGGAAGGGCAAGTTGAGGTATACGCTCAGAGGAGGATTCGACTTCGATACCATGGTAAGTGTCTGTCGTGGGGGGCAAGACAACCTCGCGGCACACCCACCAGCTGGGGAGAGTGGGCAGTGTTTTAATCGACTAAATGTTTTAGGGCCATTCGAGATATCACGAACTGCGTAAATTTGTGAAAAAGGGCAATGACTTTTGCAAAGAACTCGGAAACATTATGCAAGAAAGGTAAACCAACTATAACGAGGAGTGTCGTTTTGAATTATTTACACTATATTATTACATAATTTATAATACTCTATATACGATATATTATATCATCGTTTTTATTTTTTTTTTTACTACCTACATGGCTTATATTATTGTTTTGTAAAACGATTTAGAGTGGAACTCGAGTTGCTCTATGCGAAAACAATGTCCAAGCTCTCTGTGAAACTTATGAAAGCCGCACAAAAAGGCGTCGGCTCCATACAAAAAGCTTGGTTAGTGATTGGTAAAGAGATGGAATCCGATGGTCAAGCGCACCGTTGTATGGCTAATTCGTTGGAGGACGACATAGTGAAACCACTTAAGAATTTGCAAGAAACGCATTGCAGAATAAAAAAAACAGTCGAATGCAATGTCAGCAAAACCAGTAAGTTGCATTATAATGGGGGAAAAAAATAGTTAATAAGTATGGATATAGTAACATTGGTAATAAATGAAATACCTATTTAATATACAGACAGAGAAGTAGGCAGGAATTTTTGGAGGGGGGGGGCTAAGTATACAATATGTCTTTTATTTACACTTTTTATTTTTTTAATCAATCTTGATAAAATTCTAAGGTCAACACGGTCAATGGGGCGGGGGATATAGTCCCCTTAGCCACCCCCTGACTATGCCACTGTATACATATAATATATGAAACATTTCAAAATGGACGATTCAGTTGGAATTTATATTACGTCGAAAATTGTAAAATATGTACATCCACAGTCTTGTCTTTATCTTAACAGGAATCAACATTAATTATTTGAGTTAACCATTATCTTTTTCTCTCTAAATGTCCTAACAAAGACATGACATATATAAATAACGAATATATTAACTCCGTTGAGCCTAAGCTTGTGATGGAATAGAGTTAACATTTGTACAGTTTGTTACACAGAAATGATAAAAAAAACGACTTATCAAATAATAATTGATACATATTTACACTATGATTAGTCAGATTAACAGTACAAAGAACAAAACGAATATTCGAATGATAAATATAACAATATCGACTGATTATAATATTGTTATCCATATTGGTAATTAATAGTATATAAAACAATCAATGGACAAAATAAAAACTAACAACATCAAGAATTCAGACTATTATTACTAATTGTTAATTCTGAAAAAAAGCCAATTATAACTACCATTTAATTAGCCACATTGAGTATTTTTTTTTGTATAAAATTGGTATTTTGGATCTAAATAGTCTACAAAATATTTTTAGTAAATTTTGGCCCTATGTGCTCTTACCCTTGAAAAATCAACTACATTTTGACTTAGGTTAATTACATTTTTTTTAAATACCTAAGCTTGTAATTCAATTTTGTTGAATCTCTGAGCGATTTTTTATGCAAAACTATTCTTACTATATTATTTTGATTGGATCGCAATATTTTTAAATAATTATCCTTGAAAACGTGTTCAAACTAGGTAGGTTCAACTGAGGTACTAGGTTTGTGTTATAAGTTTTATAGCACAGTAGGTACTATAAATTAGTTGAGTTTTTTTTTGAAATTAATTTAAAATTAGTCTTTAATTCGTTTGTAAAATTTGTTTAAAAAAGTATTGTGAAATAGGTGGTTTAATATTAGGTATGTAAACATTAACTTATAAGTGATAAAAATACATAATTATTAAACGATAAGCTTTAATATTATGTCTTCAATGATTAGAAAAGTGTATGAACAAATGGAGAACCGATGAACGAAGAAGTAAAAAAGAAAGTTTTACCGTGGCCAGAGAAAACGAAAAAGTTCAAGACATGACAAGCGATGCTTCTTATTCGATCCTCACGAGTAATGCGAATTTAATCAAAGACGCGACAAAAGTAAGTATTTAGGTCTGTGTTGTATGTTATACGCCAAAATAATCAAAGCAAGTTAATTTTTTTTTAGTTGGAAAACAAAAAAAGAAAATTGGAAGAGTCTGTAAAAAAGAGTTACACAGAATATTATACGTACTGTGTTCGAACAGCTAGAGCCAAGTGAGAATATTACATTTTACTTAAACAAATTTTAATTTTAATAATAGGCAGGACAGGCAGGTACTATAATAGGTACGGCTAGAACTACATTATTGAATTACAAAAATTTTTTTTAAATTCTGAGGGATACAAAATACGCATTTTATTTAAAACAATGATGTGTTTTTAAACTTTTAAATGATTTATGTGTCAATCGTGTTTAAGAGCAGAAAATATGCTCCAATCTTAAACACTCTGAGGGTATGGTTTCTGGTGTCATATTTTTTCTAGTGAGGGCCACCCTGGTGGTAAAGGGGAGGGGGTTGATACGGACGTACGTTTCCTAAAAGTGGGAAAAACTTACTTAAAAAACCAGAAAAAAGATAACATTATAACATGTGAGTACAATGAATTTGTCATTGATAAAAATTTGACACGTCTATTACAGTAAGTGACCAATAGTCCTATACCTACTCTGAACCTATACTATATATATAGCAGAAGCGAATTCCTTAGTTTTACCATAGTAATTATTTTTATATTTACTACTTTGTAAGGTTGAAATTTGCAATCGCTAATCTATAGTTCATATTCCAGAGCCCAACATGAAAAAAAATAGGTACATACCAATGTAGAAAGTGTAGTTTTATAAGTAGTTATATTATTGTAAATTATATATGAATAGCACGTTTTTAAGCTACACACATCAACCGACATTGAATACGACCGCATTGTTTTTTTGGTGGTTTCAGTTTGCTACCAAAGTGACCCTCGACTGTTATCATAATTGTGTCCGTTTTCCGCCAAATGTATTATAAATTATACGATATTTTAATTTCCGCCAAAAAAATTACTATTTTATCGTTTTAAATATTTTTTGAGAACCCCTTATACATCGTATTATTATTATGACGTATTAGCATTAACATTTTGCTTACATTTTTGTACCCTTTTGTGTAATTTTCTTTTATAATAATTTAATGTATTTCGACGCTAATAGTGATTTGTGTTATATTATTTAAAGTATATATATATAGAATTATATAACCATAAAACTTTGATTCTTTTAACTTATACCTACGCAACTATAATAACCATGTTATATTAATACGTTTATACGCTGCAGTGTATCAAATGTAAATGGGAAATAAAGCGCCGAAATTATATTAATTGATGATATAGTAACGATAATGGGTGAGGTGGGGTGAGGCGAGTATATCGTAATCATTACGATTTAATGGATTTAGGTTCAGGGGTTCTCAACAATTATCTAAAGTAATATATTCATTAGTTTTTGCGGAAATTAGAATGTAACCTTGACGGAAAACGGCGTGGCCCGTGATTTGTTATTTGTACCTATATATAACAATACGCAACAATAAAATATGTTCACAGGCTCGAATGGGAAATGTCTGTAAACGACGCGGAAAAAAATTTCATGACGTTAGAGGAAGAACGTCTGCTGAGGCTGAAGGAGTACGCTCACCACGTGTCGCAGACCTATCAACAGTTGGTTCCGAAAATTTCGCAGGTAACTTATCACCGTAGTGCCTATAATACTGACAGTGCTCGAATTGGGGGGGCGCAGGGGGACGGAGCTCCCCTTCAAATTTTAATTTTTTTTAGCGTACCCCTTCTTATATTTTTAATTTGAACGGGGGGACGGTACGTCTCCCGTGTAAATTATTATTGACAAACTTATAAAACGTTTATTTATAGATATTTATTATGTATTATCAATTTGAACAAAATATGCGATAAATTGTAAATTTCATTAATGATAAAAATCAAAATATATAAGATAATAAGATAATTTATTATTATAATCACGGACCACAGACTATAAATCTTAGTCCGTGATTATAATACAGGCTTACATATACTGATATACTAATAATGTGTATATAAATAATGTATATTATATCGAGATTAAAATTAAAAATTCATGTTATCGGATGGTCGGTAACACTGTAAACAGTACCTATGTAGTTCAAAATATTGAAGAGAACCATTCATAATATGTAGAGCTATGGAATATTTAAATAATGTATAAAATATCTTAAAATAAAATAAAAGATTTGTTTGTAATTTAATAATATTTATTTATTGTTGTAGTGTAACGTTTGTTTAATTTTAATGATTGTTTGATTTGTGTTGAAAATACGTCATGGGGGGTGTTGGGGTGTACGTCACGGGTTAGTTTGGATCATTGAGTGGAACGCTAAATTTTTAAAAGTCCTTTAGCACCCCTTCTATTATATTTCCAATTCGAGCACTGAATACTGATCTCCTCACCCGACTCGTCGCATATACATAACTGCTGCAGCGTTTCGTTGTCGTTTATATAGCTATCGTCACGACTCAGTGAACCGACGTACGAGTGCGACGTGTCGCAAGATTTCACGATCATCACGGACACGGTGAACCGGTACGACGAAGATCTGAGCGTCCAAGTGCTGCCCGACTTTTATCCGGAACACACGAATCTGGCGATGAACAAGAAGAGAAGAATATCGGTGAGCGAATTTTCCCGTCCGCGACGAAAACGCGATTCGTTCGCTGAAAAAATTGTACGAAATTATAATATAATATTATAAAATATGATGTATTGTATAATTATAGGCGTTGACGAAAATCCTGCAGCTCGTCAGACAGGATTTGGACCGAGAGAGGCGCAGCAAAAAAGGCTTGGACACGCTGGCCAACGCGATGCACCACCACGCTTCTTCCGGTTTGAAACACGACGACTCGCACAAAAACGTCTACGAAAAACTTCATCACGTTAGTCTAGAACGCAATTTTTTCATACTTATCGTCTGTCCTTATCGGGCGGGCGTCGGGCGCACCCGTCCGAACGTATTCTATTACGATGGTTACAACTGGATCTTCCTTATTCGGAAACGGATGATGGTATTATAATGTACAGGGCGATTCGCTCGAGAGCATCACCCAAACATGTTTTTCGTACACGACGAATCCGATTCGAATTATATTTTTGGTATTTTCGAGTATAATTGGTGACTATACTTACTTTAGGATCGCATTTTCAATTATTTACCCGACTTTTCGAATAATCGTTTGTCACGGACCCATTACACATCCTTGGTACAAAAAAGTTAAATCACACGAAACCAATCTCGTTCGATTTTTAGATTTTGAATTTTATATTGAACCTCGAATTAATACATTTACTTTTTAAATTCTGTGAAATACGCGTCTAGCGTTACGTCTGTATTTATTTTGGGCACATGAGATTCTAAACAGAAAAAGCGATTCCTAAATAGCCTCTAGAAACTCAATATGAATTCAATCATTTTTTACAATATCGGACTCTGGGATGTGAGCTTAATTGACTATAACGCGTTTAGTCGGTTTTTATAGTTGTGCAAACAAACATATATAACATACTAATTTCCTGCGGCGTATTGACATACATCGTTTAAAGCGATAACACATTACACACACAAAATATAATGTTTATTCACTACAACTCACACAGCCCAAACGTACACATGCCATGTGAATTGCCTAAATATTACTCCTTAAAAGATGCTGCGCTCCAGCCAGCACTCTTGGCTCTGCGTTAAAAAGATCCTAAAAACAGAATAAATTTGTACGAATTCGTTGTGAATGGATCACGTGGTGGGAGTGCACAGCGTGCTCGCTGCATCACCCTGTATAGTGTCATAACAGCACCGGTTTAGATTTGTTTTTTAAATTATAATAATTATCATATACCTATCGCGAGGCTCGTTATGTAGCCACCTGCGATTTAAGGCGCGTACGAGTCGTGTCACACCGCACAGCAGCAGCAGCAGCAAAACAATATGCCTATCGACGCCTAACGATTATAATTTAATACTGTCACGTGCGCACTTTGTTTTTACAGACGAATTTAATGATACTGTACTTGGAAGCGGTCAATTACAAAGTGGTTACGGCTCTTGCCACTCTGGAAGGTCACCCGCCCGCCGCTTCCAACACGTTCTCGCAGCACATCGAGACGACCAGAGACAAAAACGGACATCAGATGTCGGTGCTCAAAGTACGTAGTAGTACCCACGCAGCAGTACATCGGTCCTCGCCGCCCACCGAGATTTGTCGGACCGTCGGCAATAATAATATAATATCTGATAAAAATATTTCAATCTTTTTATTATTGCCCGCGGGTAAATCGGGTCACGACAAACACGATATGAAACGTTTGAACGGTATACCGGAAATCGGGAGATATACTGGGTGATTCTTTTATCAAACAACACTCATTATTTCAAAAAGTGTAAATTTTTTTGAAGATATTTTTTTACATAGTTTCAAGCCGCTTATAAAACAACGTTTTTATTAAAAAATTATTTTTTAAATTATTTTTTATCCTTATAATTTTTTAAGTTTTTTACTTTTTTGAATGACAACATAGGGTTTTAATTTTATATTCTAAAGTAGAATATTTTTCTTAGTATTTTGATACATTTTTTGACAACCCTATGTTGTCATTCAAAAAAGTAAAAAACTTAAAAAATTATAAGGATAAAAAATATTTTAAAATATAATTTTTTAATAAAAACGTTGTTTTATAAGCGGCTTGAAACTATGTAAAAAAATATTTTCAAAAAAATTTACACTTTTTGAAATAATGAGTGTTGTTTGATAAAAGAATCACCCAGTATTATTATATTTTATGACTCGATCGAAATAGCTATTGTAACTCAATATAGTAACTCAAATAAATTCGATTAGCACACGTGTATTTGATTCGAAGCCTCGCAATTATTAAATAAAATAAAAATACGAATATTGTACACGCAGTATAGGTTATAACAACTATAGGGTTAGGATGTTTATGACTTTTGCATATTTTTTCTTTTGGTCGTACACGTTTCAAACCTAGTAAGAAATTCGTTTCGGTCGACGTGGGATCAGATACATTCAATTTTATTTTGCACATTTTTGCACATTTAGGGATTTTTGTGAATAAACGTATATTTTGAAAAAAATTGTAAATAAATGCAAATTTCGCCAAAGAAATAACTCAAATATAACTTATAACAATAATGAACCAAAAACAACTATTTTTGAGAATAACAATTGTAAGTTGAGAAACATCTGACCATAGTATAATATAAGGTTTAGTGATGACAATATACCTCGTGATACCTACGATCATAATATTATGTTCCCCGACAAGTAGTATTATAACATGCGAGGAAGTTCGTAAAAACATCGAGTCGTGGCCCATATACTAATTGTAACAGAAAGACAAAAAAAAAAAAAATTGGTGCTTCTTAAGCGTATGACACAAATTGTTAAAATTATATGATTAGTTATTTAAGAAATATACTCATGTCAGCAAATTCCAAAAAAAAATATTTAAAAAAAAGTTATTACTTTCCAAATTCATCTGATCAAAGAAATATTGATACTTAAAAAAAAATTCTAAAAAATAAACTACTCGACTTGGATAAATATTTTTACTATCAATTGTTCTCATAAACAGATTCACAAATTGACTATTTTGAATATATCCAACAAATTTAAACAAATTTAAAATTTAAAATTTTCAATGTCAAAAGATAAAAATAATTTTTTGTATAATATATAATATATGTGTAGCGCAAGTGACAGTAAATTAAATATATAAAACGAAAAAATTCAAAGATCGATTAGAACAAAACCTTACCACCTCACTCCTTTTAGGAAAAAAGGTCGACATCTCGGGGGTGGCACCGGAGTTACCGGACATCCGTTTTACCGTCAACGGTCGACCGTCATAATATTATAATAACATATTATTATTGTTCTCTGTCCGTTTCATTCAGATGCCAGCGGCTGTGTGCCGGAAGCTGACGTCCTCTGCAGCTCCAATCGACGCCCTGCTCAACGAGTCCATGTGGTCAGACCGGGGATCCGCGGACGGCACTGACATCGGTGGGCAATTTTTTCGTTGCGTTTACGCGAATCTCTCCGGATCGAGTTCCGATCTGTCATCCCCGACCCGTTGTTGGATATGTTTAGACCGGGGACGGGCGACGGCCGATAGAAAAAAAAAACTGTTCGACGGAAATCCTTAGGGAAACCTCGCCGAATACTATAGAATATATCAATACGGGACAGTCGCAATGACGTAGGATTCCCCAAAACCGTAGTGATGGTTGCCTATATTATATGAGAAATCCTCGGGGCGTTGTCGACCAATGAAATGATTTGTTCGAAGATAGGCAACCCATACGTTTTCGGGGGGGGGGGGGGGAGACAAAATGTGTCTCGGTTTTTCAATCCGACTGTCCAGTGTTCTTTTCTATGGTATTTGACCGTACCTATATATTATTATTATTATAATATTATTATGTAGTGCGCGCATGCGTCGTGCACTCGAATCGTCGTCGTGTCGCTATGACACGTTTTAGTCAATTAGTGCCATAAATACCTATATGAATTATTATTTTTTTAACACGAATTATTTTGATTTCCGTGTTATTACAATTATATCGATCGTCGGTGTATGGTTTTATTTTATTCGTCCGATCTGATGTCGCGTGTGAATCGTGTTTCAATAACGAAAAACGTTCCACCGAAAAACGCGGATTCGCGTCTACCACCTAATCGTAGTTATAATTCTCCACGAAAGGGATATCATCATAACGGTTTTCCATCGATAAACTGTCTAGGTATAGATTCAAAAAGGAATGCAGACTCGTCGCATATAGGTACAGTTTAAACAAATATCAATCGCACAACGATTCGACGGGAAATAGGAGTATACCAACAATTTAACGGTTTTGGTTTTGCCGAAAACGCCGAATGACGTAATTTTATTGATGAAAATTATCGTCGAGGTGTAATGAATATTATAATAATTATTTCCTTTCAAAACCAGCAAACGGAAAATAAAACAAAATAATTCTAAGAAGTCTGCATAAAAAGTTACTATTATATAGCTGGTACCTACTATATGTTATTTGAAAAAAACATAAATCCAAGTATATTATCTAGGCACATCTGATTAATATTCCCATCAGAGGCGTACCCAGGATTTTTTTTATGGGGGGGGGGGTCCAAAATTTTTATTTTATCTGTTCTCTAATTATAATTATAGTTTAATTCATTACCAAAATATTACTATTAATAACTATAATATAGTTACAATAGTCAATAGTTATACACACACTCACAGTACATATACAGAAAGGTTTATAACAATAGGTAGGTACTATAATTTGTAAATGTAAATGTAGATATCTCAATGGGAGGGGTCCGGACCCGACCCCCCCCCCTTTGGGTACGCCCCTGATTCCCATGCAGCTTGTATTAACAAGTGCTCAGTGTTCTTCTTCAACTTATTGGAAGCCCAAAAAAAAATTTATATTTTATTCGTCGTGAAACATTTTTTACTACTATAGATGAGTATATAACTGCACATCGATTTATGCAATGAGTTAGATGAGGTTTATTTTAAGGTAGCCATTTAATAAACTAATATGATTCAGTACTCGCTTAATCTTATAAACATATCGTTTATACAGATTATAGTTGTTGTATAATAGTGACCATATGTACCGTGATGCTTCTAATCATATTGGACCACGTGTTATCAAAAGTATATAAATGTTATAACAATTAAACTGATTGGTTCGTTAAAAATTTTTCGATTGTTATATTATATAACATTCATGATATCATCTAAACATGCTGACCATTCGTATAGGTTAGATTACGTCAATACCAATTTATGATATTTTTTAGTACCGTTATCACTGTCTGTTATTCCATAGATCTATACTAGTACTAATCAGGAGGATTTTTTTGTATGTAGATGATTTCTCTAGCGACGAAGACGATGCTGACGACGACGACGACGACGACGACGAAAACATAAAAAGACCTCGTTGTAAGGCTCTCTATCAGTATTCAGCGAAATTAAACGACGAATTGAGTTTAGAACCAGGCAAGTCGGACATTAACATCACACTTTCACCGTTGTGGGGCACGATCGAACGATGTCGTTTTATTCGTATATTTTTGTTTTAGGCGACGTTATACACATCCACAGCAAAAAATCCGACGGCTGGTGGCTAGGAGACCTGAAGGGCGCTGTCGGAGTGTTCCCGGCTACATACGTTGTAGAAATTGACTGAAATGTGTTTAAAATATTTATATTGTATATAATTATAAGTTTACCAAAGATTATTAGAGCCTAACAAATCACACACAGTTTATAGCATACCTTTATGTACATTTTTTTTTGTTGTTAACGTTTAAGTATTAAGTATAATCTTATACAGGTATAATATAGTTATTACAAAAATAAAACATTTTCTTAATTTTGTAATTTTTTTGTTGTTATTGTTAAATCATATAAAAAAAAAAATGTCACATGTTTTATACTCATATTGTAGAGACTGTATAGGTACTTAAACTATATCGTACGTTTTAAAAACAATAATAATAATAATACAATACCACGATAATAATAATAATAATAATAATAATAAAATATTGTATATAAATAAATTACCACAGATAAAGCTCGCGGGAGGATTATGACGGTCCGGAGGATGGGGGGGGGCAATCTGCGGGAGGGAAGAGTTAAGTCGTCGACGGGAATGATTTTCGGGTGACGAGTGGGGTGGGTCGCGGGGACAAGTCGAGGGACACTGGTTTGATCGTAATCGAGTATAATATAATAAAATATTTTACACCTATACAACAATTTGTTTGTGATGACATTACAATATTATAAGGCGCACGCGCGACGAGATTTTTTTAAAAATAAACACACATCATAATATTATCATCACATCATTTCGCGTAAAAATAACAAACGATTGTAATGACGATATGATATGTGCACGGTCGGAGGATGGGTGGGTGGGTGGGTGGGTGGACGGTCTCACCACACCTGGCACTTCTTGACCGGGTTCATGTTGGAGCCGAGCGGACACCGGAAGTCGTTGCTGAAGTCTTCCAGGTTGGAGAACGGGCCGATGATCCGGAAACGGCCGGGCGAGTGGAAACCGGTGGTGATGCGGTTCTTGAGGGTTTCCGGTCGGTACTTGGAGCACCACACGTTGGCGGCACTTACCCAGAACATCTGCTGAGGTGTGTAATCTTGGAGTCCCGGCAGCCGAGGTTCGACTCCGTGTCGTTTGGTCCACACGTTGTACGCGTAGTAAGCCTCCTTCACGCCACCGTTGTCCGCGATGTTCTCGCCCTGCGTGTTGATGCCGTTCAACTGCGAAAAACAATAGTCGTTGGGTTAGATGGTGGGTGGACGGGTGGGTATACAGCTGTAGTGGTCGAGGTCCGAGGGGTTTAAATAAGCAATATTGGTATCGGCAGGTATGATATGGCGATTCGTGGAGATCGCAGACGAGCGAAATATATTTTCAAATACATTAATTGATCGGTGTTTTTTAAAATATCAATTAATAAAACTCAACGACGATAGCGGATAAAAATCAAAGGGTCATTGCGCTCAAGCTAATTTTGATAGTTTAAAAAAAAACTAAAAGCAATGGTAGACCTCGATTATAAATCTCATTTGGGTCATAATAGTATAGCTTGAGCAGTAGGTACTCATTCTGAAGCATCGACTATGAATACGGCCCTAAGTGTTCTGCGCCACGAGACACGAGATAAGGAATTGCGAAGTACCAAAGACAACAAGATGAATATTGTAATGTTATACTCTGAACGGTTAGAAATATAAATTTATAACTGCAAATTATTTCAATAAGTTTGCGGCTCTTAGTGGCTATTGTTTAAGGCGCAAAATGTAGGCAATTTAATATCTTAATGTCACTGATCATGATCTTCGTGTTACTCATAAACGATTTTAAGTGTGACTAGTGTGAGAGTGGTTCATATGTAAATATGTTGGCGAACGTTTGTAACTATGTTTTATACCATACGTCACGCATGCGCCGGTCATTGAAGGCACTCGAAAATAGTTTTGTACTTATACGACAACGACAATGAATAATGACAATAAGCTGGCGAATAATAAAATATATACTTTTAGTAACTACCAATTTTAATATTTAAAAATAATTTGAAATTGATGGACTTTTCTCTTTGTTTTGTAGGAAATAAATTTTCGATATTTTGGATACCTTATGTAGTATGATTCAAAATTATTAACTTACTTAATTTCTCAAAATAAGCATGCACTTTAAAAGGCGAAAAAAAAGTTTTTATTACAGAACAGGGGTTAAATAATTCAAATTATTTTTCAAAACTAAAATAGTATAAACAATAGTATTGTACAACAATACTGTAACTATGTTTTTTTTGCCAGCTTATTGGTCGGAATGCATAAGTGCATAGCAAATCTAATCGATTAGAACCCCCTTGAAAATAATAATAACGATAATAATAATAATAATATGAATGATATAATATATTAAAACAATATCGGTATTGTTATTTTCGATAAAATATAATTTGTAGTTCGTTTTAAATTGTGGTTTTGAATTTATCAAATTATATCATTTTCTTACCACCCCCACTCATGTTTAAGTCAATGAAATTGACGACTGTTTGGTGCAATGGGTATACATTACGAGTAATAAAAAATTATCACATATTTTCGATAAATTGTTCGAATTCAAAAATCGACTGTTTGGCGGACAGTCATTAGACTTTTGAACATCTGGGTATTCGAAATTCAATAAAAATTAAATTTTAAACAAATAACCAAAATTCAACCTCGAAGCTAATGCGCGTGAAAACGTATTGTCTTAAGAAACTTAATATTCTATTACACACACCTTGAGACCGACTTCATGAGCCGTGTAATTTCCATACTGTCTGATGATGCACAACGCCTTCTCCAAGTACCGTTTCTTCGTCTCCTCCGCCCACCAGTCCACCAGGTTACCCTGCTTGTCGAACTGTCTGCCTTGGTCATCAAAACCATGGGTGATCTCGTGACCGATTACGAACCCAATGGCGCCGTAGTTCATGTACCGAGGACGATCGCTGGAGAAGAACGCGCCTTGCAAGATACCAGCGGGAAACTCTGGAAAATGTATAATCGCTTATATTTTAGTAATTACATGGTTGTAATGATTCCTAATGTGCTATTATACTATGTAAGTATCGTAATTAGTAATTAAAATGTATATGTTATAATTTATCGTGTTTTTTTTTAAAAAAAAATTTAACATTTAACATTATATAAACAATTAATTTTTTTTTTATTTCGGTTCCGTTAAGTGGACGATTACAATAAGGAGCTTATCAATTATTGATAAACTCCTTTGCGTTCTATTTTACAATAATTTAAAAAGCCGTTTGATTTACCCAGCTCCGAAGAAGTCACCAAAAATATTGTAAACGGGCCGAGAAAATAATTATTGTTTGATGACCACTATACATTTTGTCGATTCATTTAAAATGTTTAAATGGCTAATTTGTACGTCCGACTTTAATTTTCGGTGATTAGACAACAAGGGCTGACGCCGAACAATTAGGTAATGGTGTATTGAAAATATTACTTACGGATACTGTTTTCAATAGCACTATAAAATGCATTTACGATTGCCGTTTTACTGTGAGTAATCCAATCCGATTTGTTAACAGGTTGCCTCAATTTCGAAAAGCTGTAGTCGGTGCCGAATTTGGTCAAATTTAATATTGATGTATAATAGTCGTTGTCGTTGACTTCGAGCTAAGAACAAAAATAACAACACACGACGATATTATCAATCAATAATGCTCACAACAAAAACTATTTTTTAAATGTTTTAATCATAATATTATAGATCGTTAGGCTTCTAATACGCTCTAGCTAGGTTTTATATTATGTATAATTAATTACATTTTCATAGAACGCATTCAACTTGCTGTCGTCCAATAATTCATCGGGGTATGCAATGTGACTGGTCATCGATTTTGCTTTGTCAATCGCGTTTTTCCTGCAACGAAATAAACAAAAATAATGACACCATAAACTTATTATTTTCTGTCGAAAGAGATGATGTGCATACGAACGGAATGTCGAACTTTACCTAGTTTCGTCGTCCATCCAATCGATTGAAGCTAATATTTTGTACATTTCCTCCCTGATACCGTTCACCATTTCTAAAGCGTTTTTCTTAGCGTTTTCGTCGAAGTACCGTCTAACGTACAACGACCCGATGGCCAGAGAGAAACTTCCGGAACTTATGTCCACGCATTCCTTCCATCTGGGTTCTCTTTCAGTCCTGCCGGAGAGCTCGGTGCTGTAATCCAACTGTCTTTTCCTCATTTCTTCGGTCAGATAACTGACGGACGCCGCTGCAGCTCTCCAAATCACGTAATTCGCTTGGATTCTGAAAAATCAAACGAGTTTATATAGGCAACTTAAATGACATTTTGAGAACAATTTTCATAGTACTATAATAATAATGTTCAATACGTAATTGATGACATGGGAAATTAATTAAAAACATTCAGACGCGGATCATCGGCTCGTACTGCTCTTATTATATAAAATCTAATGAGCTTGATATTTTGGATCAAATGACATATTCGTTGTAATAATGTTTGGAATTTATTTTAAGAATTTTTTTTAGTTAGAAAAAATTACTTTTTCACAATATGGTTTAAGCAGCTGTAACATTTTTCTTTATTTACAAAACTATGTTTTGTTATATGTCTTTGTATCCAAAGAATTTATTATTCACTTTGAATTTTTTCTTTATATAGCCACTGCAGTAACAGAACGAGTGATCGCTTTTCTCCGAGTGTTTCCCATTAAAGTTTGGAGGTAATATTTGTAGGTAATTGAACTTAATATTACACCGTACGACAATAATATATTTATGACGACCTAAGTCGTACACATTATTCGCATATAATTTTACCTCTTGGGCGTATTGCTGAGTAAGGCCTCGAGGTCCGACAAGTATTTCGGCGAGTTTACAATTATGATGTCGTCCTGCCGTATTGTCAACGGGTTCAACAGCTTGTTCAGGTACTCTTGCCACGGTATGCTGGGGAACTTTTGTTGCAGGTCGGCGATCTTCATCGGATTGTACAGCTTGGCCGCGTCCCGGCGCTCTTCCAGCGGCAGCGATATCTTGGCCAACGCTATCTCGAAGTCCAACGACTCCCTCAGCTCCTTGGTGGCCCTCGACCGGTCGGCGCCGAACAGCACCGCGATGTCCACCATGTACTTGTAGTACGCGGCCACGATTTTTTCGTCGGTGCCCTTGACCAGGTACTCCCGGCTGAGACCCAGGGACGCTTGATCCAGCTGCAATCATATATGTCGGTCGGGCGCAAAAAAAACCCCGTCAAAACGCAATTATTATACACACACTCGACGCAATAATAATTTTAAAAAAAAAAATTGTATATCATATTAATATGTAGATCGGCTCACGTCAATGGCTCTGGTCGTGGTGTTTTTCAAATCCGTGCTGATGGAGAAGTCGATGAAGTAGTCCACGCTGTAGCCCGCCACTCGGAACTTGTACACGCTGTCCTTCCACGTGAAATCCGCGTCGTTCCATTTGTCGGCTTCCAGCACAGGCCATCCGCCGAGGCTTTTCAACATTTCCTTGATCGGTCCCAAGCCTTCCTTTTCTATTTTTTCTGTTGACATATACATATTTCCATCATAGGTTATAATATAATATATTATTAATCGATAATGTACCATCGCGCGTTAGGTGATTGATATTAACTTTAATATTATACGGGTGCGATGTGTCAATGATCATAATAATGGGTATACCTTTGTCCATGCACGATTTATACAGCAATTTCGCCATTTTGAACGGTTTCTGTTCGTTCGGTTGAATGGGTTCGGTGACGATCATTCGCAGCTTGTTTAACAGCGAGTCGCTGATGGCGCTGAACGTGGTCTGAGACGTCTTGTCGTCGTCGATGATGGTTTCTTTGATAAAATTACCACAAGCGAACTGGTAGAAATCGTCGCAAGGATCTACCGTTGGATCCATATTGTTGATCACGGAAGCCGCTATAATAGTGGTAATATCAGTAGTTTAGTACCATAACTTGTTTATACATTTTATACCAATTAAACAACAATATACACATTTTATTTAAAATTTACCACAAATAAGTACCTATAATAATATTAATCGAGCTGTGTATCGAACGAATTATGCTTACCAGCTTTCACACAACCGGTGGTGAGACAAATGTTGTCTTTTTCGTATTCCCTGTTTTGGAACAGACTTCTACCTCGTGATTTGCCAATCAAACCATTGTTTTCAGCCGATATCGACGGAAGGCTCTCTGCGGATGTATAGAATTGGTTTAGAATATTATAATCATAATAATAATATGTAATAATATGTAATAATATTATAATATAATTATATTATGGTAATCATTAAAGCCTAAAGGTTATATGAATAATATGCAAAGTGTGAATAACATATAATCTTGCTGGACGTAGTCGACTTAACGTTATTGTAAATCATTTAAGTATTGATCATATTTTTAGAATATTATTACAAAATAATGACTAAAACAGCAGCTATTAAAGTCACCATTAAATAAATCGTTGTTTTTTTCATATAATATATAATTACTAAAAATATAATAACTAATAAGGTACCTATATTATAATAGCGATAAACTGCTCGTGCACCATTAAGAAAGGTTATATATTACTAACGTCTAACTGGCTCTCACTTCGATATGATTTTCAATGATTTAATTGCAAAAGTATAATCACGACACGTATATTTCACATGACCATTATTTTCACTTCTGTACAAACGTATATAATATTATATATTTATACTATGGAAAACTTAAATTTGCAATTAATGTACGGTGTGAGGTGAATTCATATTTAATGTTCACAAAAATGGATATCTAAAGTAATATTTTTTATATAGAATAAATTATTTTTGTTTACTGCTATACGTAAAATTTGATTAGGTACAGAGTATGATTTTATGCAATATGTTTTGATCAAATGATAGGATCAAAGTAACGACATTTTTGTGGCCTATTAAACACCGTACGACTTTCTATAGTCGCTTATACAATTTATAATTTACTATAATACAATAACATGACAGATAAAATATTAGATGATATTTTTAAGATGAAATAATACATTAAAAACAACTAGCACAACACGAAAAAGTATCCTATGCCAAATAATCATTATAATATTATTAAAATGTGATACATTTTCATTCACAAGCAATGGATAGTAAAAATAATATTTTTTATATAGAATAAATTATTTTTGCTTACTGCTATTGGTAAAATGTGATTAGGTACAGAAAGTGGGATTTTATGCAATATGTTTTGATCAAATGATAGTATCAAAGTAACGATATTTGTGTGTCTATTAAACACCGTACGACTTTCTATAGTCGCTTATACAATTTATAATTTACTATAATACTATAACATGACAGATAAAATATTAGATGATATTTTTAAGATGAAATAATTCATTAAAAACGACTAGCACAACACGAAAAAGTATCCTATGCCAAATAATCATTATACCTATTATTAAAACGTAAAACATTTTCATTCACATGTTACGCATTTTATTTCAATCATTATTCATTGATGAACAGATGTATTATATTAATATTGTTATGTGCTGCATAGAAATGTTGAAACTGATGGCTATTTATTATGAGACTACCTACATCATCATTAAAATATATTCAAGGTTTTTATAGCTATATATATATAGTATATGGGGCCATATATGTTACGTTTATTTACAAAAATTTAAATTATCAAACGAGTACAGGAAAATATTATTGTAATGTATTCTGAAAAAAAAAATGTAAAAAAAATACGATAGAACACGTGCAAAGACGAAAATGAAAATCTTCCGGGACTTCGAGGAAATTATCAATAAATATTATTATTTATACGTGATGTTTTGTAATCGTTTTGAAAACTGTAATGATATTACACGAGGCAAGCTATATAATATTATTCACTGCGGAAATCGAAAAATTGTAAATTTCCTGTCAATACTCATCGACAAACTCCAGCCGGAGGTTGTCGTTGCGCGTCCGAACACGAGCGATGATTTTTTAAATTTTTATTTTCTCGTAATAAGATTAATACCTACCATTCGTTTCGCACCTCGTCGCAATAATCATATATGATTATAATATTCTGCGTTTGAAAATCGCAACCACCTGCTGAGTATAATAACCACTGCGAATACGATTCACGAGATGCGTCGCTGGTTATTATACCGTTTGACGCCTGCACCGGTTTCTGCGAGCGTTTAAGTTTTATTTCACTACGGACAAGTTTACGTTTTTTTTTATTTTAGAGGACACGTTTTGTTGCGGTCCGTTATAAAGTAGAGCACAGCAACGGGTTTGTTTTATAATATTATAGCTATATGTCGACGACCTAACCAGGTCCAACTAGTTTATCATCGGGTGAGCTTTGTTTTTAACGTGTGTGTAGGTATACTATTTACGGGTCATATTATAATAATGTGATAATTTAACATAATACAATTATGTATTAATATATGTACCTACCAAATACCAATGCGCCGATGTACATCGGCATCCTATCGGTCCTATTGACTCTGCGTATGTATTAGAATTTTATCAATGCAACACGTTTATATGTAAGTAAAATGGGCTGGAATATTTGAAAAGTAACTAGTATATATACCTAAGTAAGTACACGAATATAGCATTTAAATGTGCCACATATCATGGTATCCTGTATACCTACAGTCATCACTCCGGCGTTAATCGATATCCCATTTTCGTACAACATTATACGAATATGATATTATAATAAAAGGTATTTTATTATAATATTATGCACTATAATTAATGCCGACGACCGAAACTAGTTTATCGTTCGAGAATTATTTTTAAAGCATAATTATGGTATTTACGGGTCGTATTATAATAATGTGATAATGTAACATAATTATAATATTATAATATTATGTGCGATCATAACATATTATCTGTAAGTGCAGAATCTTATCGGTACCGACTCCATACAGTAGATTCTTATTGAGTCAAACGTCGATATCTCGAATTTTCATAATCTCGAACTCAATTGAAATCCACTTGAAATAATATTATTAGATATCTCTAATTTTTTTCTGTTTCTCCCGAGTTTCGGCATAATGAGAGTTTACTGCAGTAATATCGTTGCAACAAGTTACTAAAGTATGCATAGGTACATGACCTGGGGTTGTATTTGAAAAGTACATATATAATATAATACAAGTACTGTAAAGTTATTACATTTAAATGGGTTACACGCGATATCCTAGCCGTATCTGCAGCCATCACTCCGCCTTTACATATAGGCGTAGAGTGATGAATTCATGTAGGGGGCTATAGCCTAGGTATTATGTTTATGGTACACAGCATAAGTTCTAAAAACGAAACTAAAAAAATGTACGTGATGGGGGAACTAAAATTCCAGGGGGGTATGGCCCCCTTAGACCGCTCACCATTCTACGCCTATGCGTCGCACCATTACAAGGTGTAACAAAAGATTCAACGAAAAAAAAAAATTATGCTACTTAAACGTATGACAAAAATCGTTAAAATTATATGATAAGTAAATAATTTAAGAAATATAGGTAGGTACTCATGTCAGCAAATTCCCAAAAAAAATATTTTGAAAAAAGTTCAAAATTCATTTAATTATTTAAAAAAAATCTAAAAAATAAACTACTCTAATGTTTTTTTATCAAAATTGTTCTTATTATCAGATTCACAAATTGGTTATTTTTAATTTATCCAAAAAAATTTAAATGAAATTTTAAATTTTTATTTTCAGTGTTAAAAATTAAAAATAATTGTTTGTATAATAATACACCTAATATGTGTAGCGCCAGTGACTATAAATTATATATATATAAACAAAATTGTAATATTGAATAGAACAAGTTATTCCAAAAGTCAGTTCTATAGTGTTACACTCTGTATAATAATATATTATGTAATAATTAATAATATAAATTAAACGTGCGTCCAACACTCCAACAGAATATCGTCGTTACCGATCACGCTTGTTATATATGTCGTTGCTGACCTTATATATAAATCAAACGTCAAACTTTTTCGTCTTACCCATGTTACAGCTGTGGTTGAAGTACAGCGTGGACAGGGCTAGGGCCAGGAACGAGGAAGCCAACAGCATACCGCCGGCGACGATGGTCAGATTCCTTTCCAAGTTCGTCCTCCTCTTCCACCATGTCGGGTTTCTGAAACGGACCGAAAACAAACTGCTATTACGAGGTAATAAAATCATAATATCTTGTAAAATGTACGCGTGTTTGATGATGTGAAGTCTATATATGACTATAGAAGTTCAGTTTATAGACGCAGCTTGCGCAAGTCGTACATATCAGTTGTTATAATTGAGAGTATAATTACTAATTATTTATTATCCGCAGCTGGTATTAAACACGTATTGATAATCATGTACAATACGGATATACAGTTTAATACTATAATATCATTTAGCTATATTATAGTAGTATATAACGTTATATAATACAATTAAAGGGAAATCGATAAAAATATTCAAATATTTACCTAATTATATTTGTTTATCCAATTGTGTATTTTAATAATAATTGATCCCATTAATAACTACAGGCGTAGTGAATGCAATAGACGTTTTTTTTATAATATGTGCTAATTATTAATAAACATTATACATATGTAATTCAGGGCTAGACTATTCAAGTCCAACAGGCGAATAATTCAATTTAGTATTTATCATGAGTCTAATAATATGAGGCGACAATGTATTCATATCCTACAGGTAGGTACACCATGTGGACTGTGGCCCTTACATATATTATATTCCACTAAACGGTTGTACAATAACATGATAACGATATAATATTATACACTAGTCATTAAACAAATAAGAAGACTGTCAGGTCACGTGTTCATCATATACGCCTCCAAGAATTTTAAATCAGTTAACATATTTAGTCAGGCTTGAGATGAGCATAACTTATAACTTATTATAATATTATAATGCGCATATCGAAATGCACGTGCGCTGTGCTGTATAACAGTATAATATCTTAGTTTTAATTTTAATTTTTGTAAATCAACAGGTCGTATCCTCAGACCTGATGAAAATAGGCAACAAGTAATAATATCATGCGTTCAGATTATTAATTCGTATTTCATTGATCATCCGTTTGTGTATTACATACACGCTTGCACTTAGATAATTTTCAGAGACTGATAAAGAAATCATAAAGCCATTATTGGTTACCTAATACAATATTAGAACAATATGATACGAGTGCCTATAGCTGATGTATTCTACTTTAATTATTTCTTAATAATTAGTGGAAGGTATTGATCAATAATGACTTTTGAACGATGCCGATTTGGTTTCCCGAAAATAACCGTCATAAAAATATAATATATAATATCGCGATTATTATTACTTATGAGTTAAGCGCGTTTACTTGCTGTACCATATATTATTTTTTCTAATACCATCACTGTGTTGCCATAATATTATCGGTATAGCAGTTTATTATCGACATATCGCGACGGCATGGTTAATACTTGGGGAAAACTGCAAAAACGTTAGGAGGAAACGATTTCTGCAATGGATTATACCATATATTATTATTACGCGCGAACACAGCCGTCGGTGTTATATACGATTTATGTAAATCAATTGCAGCGGATATAGTCGAGGTGTATAACAGTAATAATAATGTAAAATTTGTTATATTCGGTGAAAATTATGACGAACCTGAATACGTGAAATCGACCATGACCAATCGACCGTACCCCCATGTAATTAAACGGCCACTGTCTGCGTTTAGTGTTTTTTTTTCAGCTGAAAATCAAAAACTAGATAGAGAGAGAAAAAAACGAAAAAGTGAAAACAGGAAAAGACTCGTACCCGCGACACATAACAGGTGGCCACACGATATTATTATTTTTTTTATTATTGTATTGTAAATGCCTCCGCACACGTACGATGATCATCAAATGTATAATATTATAATGGTGTCCACCGACCTGAGCAAATTGAGTGAGTTGTCAAAAACAAAATCCGAGTCTATTAGAATAAAGACACGTTTTCGGACCAAATTTTTGAATTTTCGATCGATTGACCTATGGAATTTTCTCGAGCCTTGTGAAAATCGCAATGCACATAAACGTTTTATTCTGGACGCCCGTCGTAGCCATGGGAACTCGACGTTATGTATTTCGGTTCTATATTATTGTGTTGACTGTTTTTGTGTAGGTACATAATATAATATAATATCTATCAAAAAGTCAACTAAATATACGTTACTAAGAAAAATAAATGGTTGGATTAAATAGATATTGTCCACGTGACATTTAGCGTCACGTATTAATATTATAATATAGTATATTTTATACAGCTTGGTACATGTCATGATTATTTATGTTATATACTTCTTCCCACTTTCCCGTCCGATAAAAATATAAAGTTTTTTTTAAGAATCGACTTTAAAGGTGGAAATAAAAGGGGGACAAATCGGGTACTATAGTTCGTATATTATGTTATATTATTATATTGGGTACTATCTTGATGATATCATTATTATAGGCGCGAAAACACACAGTTCGGACCAGTTTGGACTACTTCAAGATCAGTGACCGAGAAACGGGTTTGGTCAGCGCGAAAAAGGAAATTCAATTTTAAAAAGCCGTTTTACGTATTCGTATAGAAATCACGAAAATATAATATAACTATCGCATTTGAGAATAATTTGCGGAAATTTACAACAAACAGTAAACATTATTATACGTTATACGCTTCGGACGGAATTTTGTGCTGCCTCGCATCATAATATAATATTATAAGTACTGCAAACTCGAGGTTTAAACCATATACTGGGTACATTTTAACGGTGTAAGACGCAACATGCATAATATCATGCTCTCGCAGTTCTTCAATGATTACGTCGGGTCTAATTTATACCCAGACTGATTTGATATTATTTCACGACCAAGGGAGTCCTCGGGGGTGTCACTGACATATTATATTATTATTATGTATTGTAAACACGCCTATGTGTAAGAAAGCATAAGTATAATATATATATATATATGAATACAAACATTGTATTACAGCTACCTATTAGATTTATAAATAGGTTATATGTGTTCGTTTTAATATATCAAAATATGATGTGACACCACAGGACTGCATCTGCAGCTGATTTTGACGACATAATCTCTCGGAACCGATCGAGGTGATATGATATTTTGCAGACAGCCAGGTAACGTTCTCTGAGGAAAACTATATTGAATGAAACAGACAAATTTGAATTCAAAATGGAACAATAAGTACACGTATGGCATACTGGAAATGCTGAGAGAAAAATCAACCTGATAATATTGATTAATTTTAACTATTCAGAAAATCAAAAAATCAAATAACCAAAAAAACGATCAAGGTTTACATTATAAAATATAAACGCGAGCTTTAATAATATTATGAAAATTATAGCATTTCCTTAAAATATTTTATTAGTTCCAAATAAATTTAGCGAACAAGTTGTCACCTTTTATAAGCGCATTTTATGGTTAGTACGCATACGTATTTGTAGCCTGCAAGTGTTGCAATAAGCAGTAAACGCAATAATAACTAATGAAAAAAAGCTATTTGGCTTTAATTCAAAGCGTTTAATTATATTTTATTCGTTGTGAATCATTAAATTATAATAATAGTTTATTATTTTAATACTATTGTTCAATTCGTAGTAAAATAATTTAGTTCAAAGCCGACAAATATAAATTTTAAGGCCGCAAATATTCATTCCCTTTATTGATGTGTTTATTGCATTATGCGTAAAAAGTAATTATTATCGATGCGTTCGGTTTTTTTTTTTTTTTAAACACAAAATTTGTACAATTTGTATTAACTTCATTTATGTCTTTCCTAATGTTAATATGTTTTCCCTATCATTCATATGTATAGGTATACACTATTAACAATAACTAACGGTACCTCAATAATTAGCTATAACTTAACTATCTACGCCAGGGGTCGCGATCTTCCTAGGAATATAGGTCGATCGTTATAAAAATTAATTTTACTATTATCCGTCGATCGCTTATCGGTCAATCGTAATAGTCAGAATTTTTTTTTTTATTTGAAAACAAATGCCTCGATGACTAAGGGGCCATTTCAATTAGTCGTCAAGTGCAAGTGTGCAACGCGTATAATATGTACCGTATATTTTCGTTTCGGAGCTTACACCTTTTTTTTTTTTTGCAAATCTCTTCCTAAATACCTAAATTCTCCTGGATGTCGATCACCTGCCACTAAAAATTTCAAATGTAGCTCACTTGTTTGAAAAGGTTGGCGACCCCCGATCTACGACATAGTTTAATAGCTACGACATTACGCGCAACAGTATCGCGTGCTGGTCTACGACCAATTTCCATCGTCCTTCACTATATTTTCACCATTTCGAGCATGGCCAGTGAATCACATTGTTTGTTATTATTAGGGCTGAAGACTTCTATAGTACTCGAAAACCTCAAAATATGTATGCGCATATTCGTTTAAAAAACATACAATATATATGCACTTAAAATATGCTCTAAAAAAATCTAATATAATAATATAAAATATGGAACCTAAATTATAATATTTAAATGAAAAAGAAATATAAAAATATAATATTTTAATCAACTGATAAAAACTCGAAAAATAATTGCAAAATAATCAAGCAACCAAAAATCTGGCTGATAACTGAAGTTTACTTCCCACAATATTACACGCCTCGAGATGTTACCTCACCGATAATATTAATATTAGTTATTACATACATATATTAGTTGACCGTAGAAAATAATATTTTTTTACAGATTTGTGTTATATTATACCTATATTCAATATCAACACTTTGCAAATTTTGTAGGTACCTATGGCCTAAACTCCTACATACACCTATTATCTTAATTTGTCCAATATAATATAATATCAAATATGCATTTATATGCAACAACGACAAAATATGCAAAATACAATGTTGAATAATATAACCTTCGTGCATTATGAAACATAATTTATACATCACTCGCATATCGTTCTGCAATCTTTCTATAGACAAATATGAAAGAAATATGAGTCCTCTACCTTAGCTAGTTAATATTATTATGATGATTATTTTGATAAATTCTTCCATATTATAGATTTTTCACGAAATCTATTTATCAACTCGTGTGAAAAAATTCAGTTTCGTGTTTGAATTACGATTTTATGAGTGTTTGATTTCATCCACTTTGATTTGTACGTGAATTAGTGTAGGTATTGTATAGGTGTACTTGAACGTATCGCAACTTGCAACACACTATAATCAATGCAAATTCATTGAACATTATGCGTACGGGCCAATTAAAAGTTAATTTTTTTTTTAATATCGAGTTTAATTACAGAAGAGAGTATAAAGTGGAAAATTATAATAATAATAATATATTCTGAAGATGAGCCAAGTTTTTTACTATGATTTTTGAAGCCAAATAAATCGATAACATATTAAATTGTACGTTTAAACATTATCGACGAAGACGCATTGATATGGTTTTAATCACAAGCGTTTTTTTTTTTGGTAGGTATCTCGTATAGTTACAGGCCAAAACGTTATTTTCAAGACACCATGCACCGGTTAAGGTCGCTTGATTAAGTGTTTTTCTTATTCCTCACGCAGACTTCTCCGACGACCTTTGGCCTCAGAATAGAGACGTTCCGGCCAATTGCTTTCTATCCTTCGAATTGTGAAGCACGAAAACCACCATCGCGGCCTTAACTAGTGACCAGAACAGGTGTTTTAAATATTTAATTAAACGTGTTATTAACTATGTACACTTAAACACGATATAATTAAAACCAAATGAAAATCTCGCGCGTTGTCGGTCGATATAGTATTATAGGACTGTAGTACAGAACATAATAATATTATATACATTAAAATTTACATTATTATTACAGTGAGCATTATGCGTCACGACCCTTAATTATTGTTAAACATTATATTATTATGTGACAGTAATTATTGAGAACTGCAGAGTTTAAATAAAATATTGGCTTAGGTTATACCGATTGCTTCGTGTCCACGATAACACTATAATATATTGTTAGCCCATAGAGATCACATCAAGTAGGTATACCATTAAAGCTATAAAATATTATTGTGAGCCATTATAGATGAATAATATTATACAATGTATGATACATACTACATAATAATATAATAATATGGCAATTATGTAGAAATATGATTAAATGTGTAGTAATATTAAACTATCTATGAACATTAAAATAGCTCATTCTGAGGACAACCCGAGCTTGAAATAATGTTCATTACACGATAAAACTGTTTTTTTAGTTTCTATACTGATAAGTATTTTTATAACACTATATTGATTATTGACTATACTGACTTTCGCTTGGATAACTTATCGATTTCATTTTCATTAATCCACGTCAAATTAAATACCTAGTTAACATTACGATACGATGTTATACCATAATATACTATAATAATATTAAAGTGATCAATTAATATGTGAACAGTATTATTGTTACAACATTACGACATTATTACGATGGTCGGTTTATCACCGAGTTACAAACGATCTTGTATTTTTAATGTGTCAAACAGTTATTAAGACAATTAGATAATATACATTTCTGTACGTGATCTTTTATAACATCCATGCCAGAGTAATCTCAAAAATAATATTATAATATAATATCATCATGCTGTATCATAAATGTATAATATTACTGTCAAACACGTCAAATGTACCAATATAAATTATCATCTTTTATTCGTAAAGAGAAATTGAAATAGGACGTTCATATTATTATAATTATTATAAAATATAATATCTTATACAAATTTGAAATTGTAAAATTATCGTAATATTCAAAAAAAATTATTTTTTTGGATTTTTATTCACTTTCATTTTTGAATTGAAATGTTTGTTAAAATCGAACGCACTCACAATTGAAACGTACGTTTTCCATTCTGAGGACGTTTGACATTGACCGAATTGACAGGTATAAACCAAACCGAGAAAGATCGTTGGTTGAATTTTAATTAGTCATTAAACCATCAAAAATATAATAATATGATTACATTATTTTATACTAACTAGTGGTAAACAATGAAATTGGCAGACAAAATGCATTGTTTACACAAGAAAAATCCAGCTGGTCCATAGTATGAAAATCTATTGTAATAAATGACATTCTCTTGTGTTTTTTGGTTAAATTTTTTTAACTCTTAAGAAAAATTATTAGTATAATTGACTAATAAAATTAATTAGGCACAGCAGCTAAGCAACCCTTAGGTAAAATAATTGTTATTTTTCTCTAACCTGTGTACTTGAATATACTTGAGATACTACCTATTGTTTGAAAAAATAATTATGATTTATAATTATTGTTTTAATATTATTATTATTATTAAACCCTGAGAAGCTTGATTTTAAAAACCATTTGTTGTATTTGTGTATAATAATATATTTTTTTACTGATATGATGTACGAATATAAAATAACAAAGTAGGTAGTCAGTATTATTATGTCTCCTTAAAATTTGAATAGGTTATACTATATTATGTCTGTATATTATTTTAAATTCTGAGCGGAGAGATGAATGTATTGATTTTACAATGCTGTTTTTTTTTTTTTAAATTTTTAAATTTTTAAATTTTTTTCTGCCTGTCACCAACGTTTGGGGAAGTAAAACTGCTTTGATTTTCATCAACAGTATCTTGTTTGATGGGAAAGTGAATCTAGTTGGTCATTCGTTAGGTCAGATTTTAAAATTCTCAATAGTTTTCAAAAGCGCCGGGAAAAACAACATAACAATTAAGGAAAAACGGGAATTTTTAAGCAAAATCGGTTTTCGACAAAATCGATTTTGGTTTTTGGTCTAACTCTAAAATAAATGAACGTATATACTACATACATGACATTTTCACTAGTTGTTTATATTCGCAATTCCTATTCTCGATAAAATTTTCAAAATATTTTGATTTTTTTTGAACTGTTTAGGAACATTTTCAGTTTCCAATTTTATTAGTCTTTTTTTCTGTTAATGTCATTAAAACTTTATTTGTTGGGTAAAAAAATGTGTACATTAAATACAAGTTTCCTACTATATTATTACAATGACATTTGAAAAATATTAAAAATCGTTAGTCACACTTTTTTTATAAGCATTTAAAGTTCAAATTTTGACAGAATTTCTCAAATTTAAAATTTAATAATTAAATTTATAAAATATTCAACTTTTATAGCTAAGGATTGAAAATAATTTTATTTAAATTAAAATTTTTTTTTATTTATTTAACGTACACGGCCATGTAATTCAGTATAATATTTCATTATGTAGACGCGGGATAATGATTTAAATGTCGAGACTTGTTACAATCAATATTGCTACAATAAGATAAATAATGAGTAAAAGAGATCACGTGTTCAAATAATTAGAGATAAATACGTATATTATTATATTATATTTTGTGAAATGTCCTCGATGGTCGTTCATGCGGTTAATTTTTATTTCGTCTCCATAATAATTGATTCGAAGACCGGAGTATGAAGAATATTATAATATTAAACAAAATAAAATTAAATTAAATGTCCCTACGATAAAGAAACCATGGTAATTAAAAAGATATTACATTCGATTTGCATGATAAAATTTTTGAACGATTATAGTATTGAATTGCGTACTCGATTTAGTTCGATATGAGTCAATTGATTTTATATTTTTGTGCATTTAATAATTAATTGTAATTATTGTTATTTAATAATATTTTATTCGGAACGTTGAATATTTACCATCAAAAATCAATATTTTGATATTATATAGGTATAAGGTACTAATAATTATTTTGTTTATTTATATAAAACATATGATTTTTGTTGGTTGTTAAAAAAAAATCATGGTCATAAACACGACTTTAAATAATAATTCAAACAAACCACAGACAACATTTTAACCCTTGACAGACATCCCCGTCCTATATCGGTTGTATACGTGTAACGTGTGTTAGTCATACACTTGTATAAAATGTGACATAAAAGCATTTTTCCAACCTATACCAATTAATTTAGAGTAAGCTATTTGAATTTGTCGTATATAGTCTATACTTGCAAAATCTACTTTACCTTTGATTTTACTCTTAGAAAAATTTTAATGTGACGATTTTTAATTTATGGTTTAAACTTTTTTCCGATTTAGGGTGGTAAAATAAAAAATGTGGGAAAATCTATCTTTAGTATAGGTAGTTGGGTAAATTCAAATAATTTATTCTCAAAATTCTTATTTTTCACTAAATCAACATTGCAAATAGAATACATCTACATTTCTATGTTGCGCGGGTTATAGACAAAATATATATATACAGAAAATCACAGCTCCCTATCCTCTTAATCTTTGTGTCGTCATATACCTAATAATATTATAATAGAAATATGAATACTCTCAATACTCAATAATCACGGTTAATGGGTCATATATGCATATTTACACGATTGGTTATTAAATCCATTTGTTTTTTAAGTAAGGTAAAAATAATCGTTTCAAGCTTATCAAGTCAATAAAATAAAAAATAAACTTTATATTACGCCTGAATACACGAATGGTATTATAGGAACATTCAATTCTCAGCGTGACAAAACCTTTTTTTTTTTTACTTTTGTCATATCGTTTGTTGTTCAAACTGCGTACTAAGTGCGTATTAATGGAAAGATGGTTATTATGATACCAAATATGCGATTACGATACAAAAAATAAAAACCTCGTCCCGAATTCCAACGTCTAGATTAAAATGTCATGTTATTAGTTAATTGTTATTTGTTATTACTTATTAGTTATTACATATTTGTATTTACCGACGGTATATGATGTAATAATATTAATAAATAAAAAAACTCGTGATTTGTATTTTACTTGTTCAAAAAGTTTCAATGGCGCGTATCGTATTATTAAATGTTGAAACTAAAACAATATTATACTGCTTCAGTTGACTAAAATAGTTGAAACGGAATTAATATAATTTGAAATCGATGATTTTATGTTATTATATAATATTTACGGTGCCGTCGTATAAGGTTTTGATCCAATTAGATCATTCGATATACGAACTTTTGTTTGTTTGATATATTTTTTAAGTTTTTATACATTGTAACGCGTACCTAATGCCTATATATACGTGTGTATTAATTACACTACAATATAGCGTGAGTATAAAATAATATGTATTTTGAATAGTGCATTTAGTTCACGCATCGATTATAATAATATCATCTTATTTGGAATGATTAATTTTTGGTTTGTTATTTTTTTCCAGTTCGTAATTTTCATAATTGCTGTGTAATTGTATTGTATGTAAGTACATCGCAGGTTTTAACAAAACAAAACACATAAATAATATGCTGAATTGTTTGGCTGAGAACAATAACGATATATGGGTATACGCACTGCAGCACGCGCTGTACCTGCCTTCGTATATTACGATAATAATCGTTTTGATTTAAATATTCATAAAAGACCTTGGTCCGTCCCATGGTCCTGCAGAAACAGCAAACCTCACGGTCATAAGGTAAAATATAATTATATTATTATCATCGTCAAGTCCTCTGCGGACCCGAACCTTTTGGACATGGTCCAAATGTCTCTCATCTCACGAGAAAACCGGATTCGATGTACTTGTTTTAATTTGACCCTATGTATGTAGGTACTACATTATTGCATTGCAGAGTTCAAACGATATTATATATATATGTGGATACAATAAAATATAATAATCGGTCAACGACACGAACATGATTAATTTACCACATTTATCGTTGGATATAATATTATAGATTCGTGTCCTGCACACAATATTTGAGATGCTTAAATTTAAAATTTAAATCGCTACAGTGGTCTTGCGCATTATCGCGATTTCATTCTTACGAGTACCTATAGGTATTATAATAATAATATGAACACTCTGCTGTGGTTACAGTGGTTACTCGATGTAATTCGAACGTCTTTTTGAGTCGAACTTTCGACGATAACTTGAATGTATTGCAGGCTCCCGCATTTTAATATGTACAAACAATTTTTTCTATAACTAGAATTTTTGATAGCTAGAATTTGTCATTTTTGACCTGTTCGAATTATCTAGGTTTATATTTGCAGTCTGGGGTGTTATGGTTTCGATTCGGAGTGTGTTATCTTGTGTTATTTTGCAGATACCTCTATACGTCATATTATACCGTTTGTAATGATTTCTGTATAATAATAAATGTTTAATATTATAATGCACGTGATGTAATATGACAATACGATAATAAATTACGATTGTTTGGTGTTAAGAAAGTGCATTCTGTAGGTAGATACCATGACCACTTCCACCTATCTCTAACAAATCTATATTATCAATAATCAAACTGATTATAACTTGTGAATTATTATGATTGTCACGTATTTCTTTTCGACTCCCAGCCAGGGTAGCTAATGAAAGAGATTCGAATCGACTCATACATAATAATATTATTAAGTTGATACATTTACTTTTTATTCTTAACTGTGGTTACGACAAAATACACAACGAAACTAGACGAAACACGATTTTCATTGTATTAATATTTTTGGTGTATGATCGGAATGAACAGTTTTAATCACTTTCTCTTGCACGCGCATTCAAGTCAAAAAATATGAAGAACCTATGCGGACGTCCGATATTATATAGTTATGTTTTGTTAAATTTTTTTTTTATATAAATATAATATTATAGTAATATTAACAATATAACCAATAACCAGGGGCTTTCTCTAAACTCTCGCTATCCACGACAAATTCTCATAGTAATAATATTATTATGATATAGTCATGAACATATAATATTGTTTAAAATTAAATCTATTAGAAAAACCGATCTAATCAGGCGTTTATTATTGTTAAACGACGACGATTATGAACGTCTATTTACCATCGATCTCTATAATAATAAACATATCACGTTATGCCATAGAAGTAAGTTATGTAAGCAACGTGGGTTTCTACGACAACAATACATACGCGTGAAATAACGATGCAAATTTCAGTGATATAATACCGCCGGTGTCGTATACGATGACTTAGCGTTTATTCGTCGTCGGTCGAATTTTTCCGGAGCTCATCGTCTGAAACGATCACTTTAATAATAATATAACAATATGACATCACTGGAAGTGCACAGCCACAATATACCTACCTATTATCTTGTTACAGCATCGCACGTTTCGTAATGACAATTTTTCCGAACCGACCGAACGGGTGTTGTCTTGAAGTTTGGTAAATTTAAGTCCACCACCGCGAATGACGCCTTCGATTTAAATCGGTATAGCAGTCGACAGAATATCATGGATTATTCCATTATATTTCAATACAAATTGAAGAGCTCACTGCAACAACAAGGCGCAAGTCCATTTTTTACCAAAAATGAGTATTTCCATGGAAAAATACTATATTTTGGTAGCAAAATCAGAAAAATCTCTTTATTATTTCCAAAGATATCTCAAACTGAATTATTTCCCGCCAATAGGGGTAAATGAGATAATGGATTTTGTTTTGCTTCTCCTGAACAATCGGTAAAGGCGGACTTGCCTCTTTGTTGCACTGAGCCCTTCGATTTCTCTTTTTCGATAGATACTACTAAAAAAAAAAAAAAAAACACTACTGGACGACCATGTCGCTATTCAGAGTTTGGACAATTAAAACGATAATATTGTGTATTATTTGTTTTTGCAGTGTTACCTTGGAATAATCAATAATGAAATGTATTTTATAACTGAATATAGTAGTGTATTGATGACGATATTGATTTCGGTACCTTGTGGTGATGGAATGACTCGGATATTGTAACGGGGCAAAAGTCGGGGGCAGTGTAAAATAATGTACACAGCGACAGCAGTACTGAGTGAACACTTCGTATAGACATTTTATAGAGATATACTTTTTACTGGCTGCGTATCCACTTGATCATTGATGACATTAGACGTTATTGTCGCGGATATCGACGATAGTTACCTACGACTAATACCCGGGTAATACGATATTTTAATGTTATACCGTTTCGGTAATGTAGGTTAGCAGGTTTCGAGACGAGTGTCGCGTTTTATATACTATATTATACTTGCGCTTACGTCTGTGAGTTCGCATTTCGGTCTCTGCACCGGTGTACAACTTTTAGAAAGCATAATATATTATAGGTAGGTACTACTTATTATTAGTATCGAATATCGCGAGAAAATATGCGTGAAAAAAAAAACAAAATCCATCATGTCGCGGCGTTTTTCACATTCCCCATACACTATTTGTAAGGCAATATACATCATAATATAGTTCTTTCGAAACGCATAATAATACAGCACAGTCGTTGTATATCATACCGCAATATCGTGCCAGACGCAGAATATCGAAAGTTTCTTCAGTATGGGTGCCTATGCCCTATTGATACGAATAATAATAATAATAATAATAATATATATTACACGGGTACGACTATAATAGATCACAGACGGATCTACATAATAATGGATCCATGCTCGACGATGGTGGCAGCGGCGTCGGTTTCGTCACGATTTTTTTTTTTTCGATTGCTCGCGGCTGCAACGGCTGTGTATGGTGCAGGAGTGTGTATAGCAGGGCTATAGGTGAAACCTTCCAAACCTTACACTCCGCCACAACGACGCCAGATTCGATGGCCAAGCTTTTTCTGCGTTTTCGCAAAATTAAATTTAAATAATTATATTATAACTATATTTACCCACACCGCGAGCTATAACACATGTGTAGGTACACGTGACTACTATTATTGTTGTTTTTGTTGTTGTTGCTGCTGCTGCTGCTGCTGCTGCTGCTGCCGAGCTGCTGCGCTAGGCACGTCTCTATATATATATTTTATATGTACCAACTTGAGACACTATTTATATATTATATTATTAATTTTGACGGCTCGCCGACGTGTCGAAAACCACAACGCGAGAAAGTCTCTAGTGCGACGTGTCTCGACGGCGGTCAGATCCGACACCTGTTTATTTATATATTACTATTATTTTGTACACCACGCGAGTATAATACCTATAAGTAATATAATTGCACTCCGTTCACATGTAGGAGAACTTTTGAAAGCGAAAGTTTACGAGCACGTATCGAATTATATATGGGTGTAATATTATAATATTCCCATCAATTTTTTTGGGCCATCGGACTAAATCGTCAGGCTGTTGTTGGTGTGATATCTATATAGAGAGGCGATCTTAGATAAAATAATTGAATCTAAAATGTAACTATTCAAAGGTGATAAAATCCATTTCGGACCAATACAAATATATAAAACGACTAGCTATCCCACTCGACATCGTCCAAGCCAAAGAATTGTATTTTTAACAAATATATTTGTACAAAATGTTTATTTCAATTATAATCTTAATATAATATGTGACCGATTGCAACCATTTAGATCCAATTGTGAATCTAAATTGTCCAGGGAACCACTCGAACACACACAAAAAATATCATCGAAATCGGTCAAACCGTTGAGGAGGAGTTTACTGATATACACACGGACAGAAGAAATATATAAAGATTTGACAAAGCTTAATTCTCGGAGGAGAGCCCGACTCATTTTATTATTTTCAACAGCCAAATAATAGTCAAACATAACTTGCATGAGTTCAGTAAAAAAAACTCGTCTCCATATCTCATTTGTTCTTTTTTTATTCGTCTAAAGCTCGAGAGCACCTCTAGGCGCTATATATTATGATGTATTACAATTTACAACCTATGGGAACACAATAACTACCTATTGTTGTACCCACGCGCAAAACAACTATCTAATCGTTCCGTGAGAAAATCGCGAAAGCGATGGCCAAAGTTATGAATGATGACACTCAGCTCACCAACAAACCTATCCATATTATATATTATATATAATTTATATATTATAAATACGTCTCGAGCCGCAGGCGGAAAAAACTGCTAGATAAGAGAAATATTTATTAGAAATTAGAATATGTTATTATTTTGACCCGCAGTACCTATATACACGATTTAGCGTATTTACGTAAGTCATTATGTGACGCACTGGCGTAGACATGATTTCTGAAGGGGGGAATCAAAAAAATAAAACGAGAGGGAAAAATTGGAAATTCCCCCACCCTCTGAAAACTTTTTACTTAGGTAATCAAATATTTAGGGAACAATGAATATAATTTGAATTGATTCAAAATTTACATCAAACACAATAATATATATGAAAGATTATCCACTCCAATTCTAATGGGAGGGATATTACCCCCCCCCCCCCCTTGAATACGCCACTGATGTGACGGCTGTATAATATTATACTCAACAGCCGAGTCCGACTAGTCGTCGACGATAACATTTTGTAGGTACAACAAGTGTGACAGGTCGACGAAATATTATTACTTTTTTACTATAAGTTACCTATAATATGTATAAGTGTATAACATGGTATTATGGTGTACTGTATTCCGTATTATGTACTTTAGAGTTTAGAATACGACGAACGGCAATATAGTATAAATGTGGGCTATGGCTGACAAAACACATTGTTTAAATCTACCTATCACTGTAAAATTGTATTAAAGTTATGCCACAGCAGAAGACATAACGTTTTGGATTTTAATTTTTTATTTATTACAATAATTATAATAATATGTGGGGGGTTTGTTTTAGCAACCGGCAACCGAAAAAAATCACGAAATGTGAGACTGCAGCTTCGTCTGCCACGAGTTTAGATCTACGGTATGGAATAAAGTATATAATAAAGTGCATTGTTACGATACAGAAGTCTGTGAAATGAATATTTTGATAATAATTTGATAATATTATGCGATCGTCGATAAAGCGTCTGTAAAAGTCAAAACAATTATTATTATAATTTCACGAATAGATTTGTCGCGCAGGTTTCGTTTCAAAACTATGTCGGCATCGTAATATAAGTGTACCTAATATAGGTAAGATGCATCTCATGCCCATTATGTATAACTTTTCAATATTTACATACTTAATTAAGCCAATTGTAAAAATAGCTCATATATTTATAATAACGATAGCAAAATAATTAAGAAGATAATAAGTGTAAAAGACCCGAAACCGACTGAGCCGAAACGTGTAATGACGACTCAAAACAATAATATTAGCGACAGAAATATTATGATAAAAATAGTATTTCAATAATATCTAGGGATTTAACTTATGGTATTATAGGTACCTCTTATAAAATATTACGCACACCAGCGGGGGAGACCAACTCGGCGGGGCTTAAGGGTATTATAGGTAGTGTTCACAAACAATTTGAACCACGTAAAATATATTTTAAAATTGTATTATAAAAATTCAAAATAATATCGGAACATGAGAACGATGAAATAATATAGGTAATCACAAAAAATATGTTATAGGTAACACATTTTATGATTTTGAAATAAGACAAATAAGTCACAGACGGTCAGACGGATTTAATCAAATATAATATCGTCACTGAGTAACATGTTTTTTTCTACTGTGTAACACTGTAAAAAATAATATAGTCTTTAAAACGGTCACAATTTATGTTACTTTATTAAATATTAATTAAATAAAATGTTACGCATTGTAAAGAAACCAAATAATTCGTCCCTGAAAAAGCAAGAAAAATTTTATTTTATTCTTACTCTACTGAAAATATTTAGCAAAAGTGGCTTTTAATAGAACACTCACTAGCTTCAGTTTTTGTATTTTCTTTTTCTTTTTAGTTTAAATTGTCGAGACTAATTGTTTTTACAGTCTAATAATAAAAAAATTAATTTTTTTAAATTTCATCAAATAGACGGTAAACATAATTTTGTCAGATCGTCTTTTTGGACCGTACCACCGTAACTCGATCCAACCTCTAAGTTGGTGTAATGGTGTGTGATGAAGTGATTTTTTTTAAACTGTATTATTATTATTATTCACGTCGCAGTTAACGGAGCGGCTCGCGAAGCTTTAGTCATCGGCCACCCCCAAAGGCATAATATTGTACACCGACACACATTGACACGTTGAGCATAATATATACACATTACACATATAGGTATATTATATCTAATGTATATCTAAATATAAAGGTATATATAGGTGTCTTTTGCATCCTGAACGTAAATAAACGGAAAATACTATAGATATTTACAAATTCTATAGTATTTGATAAACGCAATACGCAAATACCTAATTGGAATTAATAATTCAGCTTTTAAAACGTGAACACAAATTATAGCCTCATGAATTGAAATCTTTAAAGAGTGCAGCGTAATAATTTTCAAAAAAAAAAAAAAATTATGGATCGGAATAAAATACGCGATACAACCGAAAACCCGTATAATACTTCTAACGGTAATAATAATTACTATGGTAAAATTTAAAAAAAAAATTTTTAATTCCTCGATTTTTTTTGCATATATTTTATATTGAATTTGCGTGGTTAATCAATTTACTATACATTTTGGTAAATATTTTAAATTGTTACAAGATATTAACATAATTATCTACTCGTTAAATTTGAAATACATTTACAATATAGCATTGCAAAATAGGTATGGGCTTTGAAGAATGAAATAATATTACATTGTTGGTCATGACTTCACATGACACGGCCACAAAATTGAAATCTCCAATCAATATTTTTAAATCGGGACATTTTTTATCGGGTAAATTATTGTGAAAAATTTTTATTAATCGCCATACAATTTCACTAAACGTATATATTATACACTAAACAATTTTAAAATCCGGAAATACTCTCTTATATATAAAAAAAAAAACTGTAAATACATGCAAAAATGGTTACCAAAATGTTTAGTAACTTTATCTTGGCCTAGCAATAAATCCTAAGGTCCTAGATATCATATACTATATATTACTAATATTACTTATATACTGTTCACTATAAAATTACTAAATTATACAAAAATAATATAATATTCACTTGATCACTATGGTCGGTTGGTTGGTCATTTCGACTGCCTGGCGATGTTATCCCTGTCGTCTCGTCGTGTCGCTATATACTGTCGGTCGCTGTATAATATTGTTGTAATATTTATGTACTGGCTGCAGCACGCGGCCGACGGATCCCGCGCTACCTAACGATAATAATAACAATATGACGTTAAGCAGTTGAACATAATATTTAAATACCGACAACAATAACAATAACAATAATGCTACGATGACACGCGGGTCGTCGCGGGCCCCGCCGAGTCTTACAAATCGTTTAAATTTTCCTGGAAAATCACGAGTGGCGGCGATTACTCGCCCTCGCCGTATACACCGTCGAGCGTGGATAACAGCACGTCGTGGTATTCGATCCGCGCTCGACGGTGCGGCGGCTTATTTTTATGGGGGAAAAAAAAAAAAAAACAAAAATTCGTACGCACCTCGCAGGAAAATCGGACAGATGAAAACACGCGTAACGTACGGCAAAATTTTTCACGACGATACGATAATTTTTTATAATAATATCGTGTGCACCGTCGGTGGTTGGTGGTGCGTCGACGGCGGTGGTGTCGCGTACTCGGTGCAGCGAGCGATGTTATATACTGCGTCCGACGGCCGGCGTGACGAGAGTGACGGCGGCCCGAGAGACTGCGACGACGACGGACGGACGCGGCGCGGGTCGTGTCGCGACGGTGCGACGGCAGCAGCGGGAGAGTGTATGATTATACGCTGCTCGTCTAATGAATGGTATGGCGTCGTCGTCGTCGTGTTTGAGTAGAACGACGTTTACGCGCCTTCCGCAGACGCCGTGGCCGCACCTGAAACTTTCGGGTCCGAAACGGCCCCTCCCCTCGACGACCGCCACCCCCCGACCGGCACTCGGCTGACCGACCGACCGATGGGCAGGTAGGTACATCATAATATTATTTTTATACGATATTATTATGTGCACGTGACGTTATGATATTATTATTGTGTTGTACCGTCGCTGAAGTCACTTAAAGTGCAAGTGGAAGGAGGCAAGGGTGCACTAGTCCCCGCCGCACACGTATTCGGACATAATTTTGTTATTTTTGGACGATTTAAATATTTAACGTTTATTGATTATTATGCTTTAATTTTCCAGATGAATAATAATATTTTTTTGTCGTCATAATTTAATTTTGCGGATTATATTTTAATACACTGCGTTTACATCGCTACGGTGAAAACTATATCTGAAAGCTACCTATACCTACTCGTATACAGGTGAGATATAAAAATAAAAATTTTAAATAAACCTCTATGCGTCAGTTTTAAATGATAAAATATTTTGAAATGCTCACTAATAATATTATTATATATAATAGCTGTTATGAAATTGTTAATTATTTTATAAATATAAAATATATATATTTAAAGGGATTTTAAAAACTTGTTTTTACGTGCTCGTACATTATTTAAATTGTTTATACACATAACCGACCATTAAAAAAATCGAAAAAAATTGTCCCTCAATTCAAATGTAGTCACTTATTATTATAACGTAGGTACCTTTACAATCTCTACATTCCGGGGAACTATATTATAATGTAGTCTATAGTCCAGGCGAACCCATGGCACGCGTTACAAAAGTGACAAAGTTGGCCCAATTTTAACAGTAAGTGAAAATATTTTTATTTAGTTGTTCAATCTTGTGTTTAATGACAAAAAAATCTTTATTATAGGTAGGTACTAACTTTGAAAGCTCGGATCTAACTTGAGAAAAATGTGTCTATTCAACAATATAGGTACACTCAAATGTCAATATTTGTAACAACAATTAAATGTGAATATTTATTTTCCACGAATGCGATTAAAATATCAAATGTAAACATATTTCTTAATTAATAAATAGTATTCCTAAAATACAGATACATTATTGATGGGTGAAACCAGTGCTACTTGAATTTCGCTACCATTGTAAAGTCTATACCAATTACCAATGATTATGTATTACTATAGTCTATAAGGCATATATAATAAATTATGTCAATACCTATTCATGTTTGGGTAATTGGGTACATATGGGTGTTAGTGTTAGTGTGATAGATCGTTTGGAAACTTGGTACGTTTGAAGTAAATAATTTTTTACTACACATTGAGACCTACCCAATCGATATTATAATATAAATGCCGATTAAGTTTGACGTTTGTGAACTTTGAGCTGTAGATGAAAATCTGATTTTTTTCTTTTTGAACAATTTTGAACTTTAAAATGTTTTATATTAATCCGGTAAAAGGGCTGCATACTAGTTGCGGTCATGACGATTTTTGAGATAAACGGATATAACAGTTGCGGTCACGCCAATTTAGGTAATATCTTAGTTGCGGTCATAGCTTTATTATACTCCAATTCTTCCATAACACGAACAACCAATGCATGCGAAAGCTTTCATTCAAAGCTCAATAGCATGTCTTACCACTCTCACCCTAATATTTTTATATTTATTGACGCTTTAAATGAAATTCAAACGAATGGATATTTAAAAATGAATTGTACAAAAAACAGTCGTGTTAATAAAAAGTCAATAGAAAAAGAGCATTTTTTAGCGCAACAAATACAGTATTATGAAGAAGGCGAAATAAATCGGCTTGAATTTCTAAAGTCGATTTCCTTTAAATTTATACCAACAAAATTTTAAAATTTACACAATTTATATAATAATAATTATTTGACATTATTATACATATTATATTATATTATACTTTGACACAAGTTTAAACATAAGTATCAACATTTTTAACCATACATACACAATAAATAATAGTGTAGACAGTCCTAAGTCTGTTATCTTTTCGATATAAATGGGAAGGAAAATGTTGATTTGATGTTTGATATTAATTTCATATTTAATTATTATATAAACTATATTATATTATATTATTTAGTATACTTAGTTATTATTATTTGAGTAATAATATGTAACTATACTAGTATGTAACCTTTTTGTTGGGTGACCGCAACTAGTATGTAACCTTTTTGAGGGGTGACCGCAACTAGTATGTAATTTTTGATTATGACCGCAACTAGTACACACCGGGTAAAAGACCAGAATAGAAACCAGAAGGGTCTAATACAACATTATACGTGTAAAAATTAATATTTTATCGAATTCATTCGATGACATCATTGGTAGGTAGTTAATATTATTTAGTGCTTTGTTCTAATAACATTTTTATTATGAGTTTACTAAGATAACATATTTTTCTAAATGCAATTATTTCAAGTCGCACAATTTAACCCTAATAGTAGGTAGGTATGTGTAAAGTGTATTATAATCTGTCGGTTTATCGCAGGAAAAAGTGAATGCGTAATAGGTACCTGTTTAGAATTTTTAATGCAATTTTCGGTACATATTTGATGTGTTTTAAAACGCACTTATAAGCTATTATAATACGCACACATCACACGCACGTGTTCTGCAGCCATTTATTTATTTTTATTTTTTGAACATGACAAGTACCTAGGTAATAGGTTGTAACCATAATATTATTATTATTATTATTATTAAAGTTGTACTGTGCGAGTTAATTGACCAATAATTACGCTCCAAAATTCTATTTTCGTAACATATAATTTTTTATGTCCTCGTACGCAATTGATGATTACATTACACATTAGTGGTGCATGTACACCTACCTATATAATATTATGTATCTGAATAATATTATATAATATACCTACGCACGCCACACAATCATACACGCATATCATTTAAACTGTTATCAAACGCGGGCGTATAGTATTTGTTTTGTTTTTCAGATGAAAATAATTAATTCAAATTACTATCCGAACGAGAAGAGTTCAGGGATAAACGGTTTCATGTGCGGGTACTCGCATTATCCAATATGGCGTATAATATAGTCGTACCTGATGTGTATCTTCGAGTACTTCGAGACTATTTAATTCCCCGACGAGAAAATAATGTGTTATTGTTTATTTCTTTTAGATTCCGAGCCGAGCGAGGGACCTAGTGGTTTTACAATGGTGTTTATTTATTTTTTTTTTATCCTGTATACAAAATTTCTACCAGAAGGAGTGCTTCGATTTCAACATAATATTATAGTATCTTATCTTTTAGAAAATTGGATCAAGATGGTACTTTAAAGAAGTCATTTTTCGATTTTCTCAATAGTTATTTAATGCCAAGGGAAACCACCTACAAATTACGAAAAATCGCTAAAAATGGGATTTTAATTTCTAACTCTTTGTGTATCACTATAGAAACAAAAAAAAAATAAAAATAACGATTTTAGTTATTTTTTGGTAATTTATAATATTAATTCAACATACAGCCTATAATAAAATATAATAACAAAATAAAATATATAGACCGTCTCCGTTCAAAATCGTTTTTCTTATACAATAATATTATATCATTGAATTCAAGTTTAATACAATCCATTATACATTGACCAATTGTAATCTTATGTACAGTAGAGCGACATCCACTTACCTGCTTTTTTTGTTTTGTACCTATCAATAATTGGCTATCATCACTATTAGGTATACCACCGTTTACACCCAGGCCATTCACCAAGCATGTTCACCCCCATATTTTCGTTGAATAACGAATTCGTTTAAATCGTGATATTTGTAATTTTTAAATATACTTGAGGACCATATTTCCAAATACTTTTTTTTTGTGAACTGTTAAGGAGAGGTTTTTTTTTTTAATGTCGGTGTACCTACATAAATCGAAATTTGAGCTTTTATAGTTTCAGAGTTGTTAATCTTTGAATACCTGTTGAGGATAATAGACAGTGATTATAGGCTTAGAAGCCCCCCACTATGATGATTGAAAGTTATAGTAACTAATATTAATGTATTAAAAATTTGTAATTAGTAATAAGTACTAGACTAAATATTAATCTATTTTATATTTTATGTAAAACCATTAAGGACTATAATATTGTTATCCTTGATGCATAATATTATAGTCCTTAATAACTCTGAAACTTCTCGTTCGACTTTCGATTAATATGTATCAACATTATAAAAAAAAACATCTCTTTAATAATTAATTATAAAAAGGGAGGTTCTCATCTGAAAAAAGAAATTAGTGTCGGCACAAGATACTCCATAAATGGCATAAATAATCTAAAGATTTGAAAATATGGTCTTTAAGTATACTTAAAATACCAGTAAGTATACTTAAGTATCCTTAATTTAAAAATTAAAAAAGGTCAGAATTTGAATAAATGCATTATAAAAGGATAAAATGGGGTCAGCAATGAGCAGCAGTGTAAAACATTTGCATAACAATATTTTATCAGCCCCGATGTCGTAGTATTTGAGCACTATATGACATGGTTACCGGTATGACGGTATAAATAACTATATAATATACAATGCATGTGCATTTAATTTAATCATACGTTTTCTAAACAATTTTATTGTTATTAGGTAAATGGACAATTTTTAATTTCTGCATAAATCATTGTATATGGTACAATGGGTTTGGGTTTTCAGTCTTTTTCAGTCGGAATTTGAATATAATAATTATTATATAAATATAATAGATATTATAATCATAATAGTGATATTAGTAAATAGATTAAATCCACAAGTCGGAATTATTTCAGATGGTTCGGTCATGCTATATAAGTAGTAATGACTCAGAAGCAGTGACGGTGGTTATGGAAAAAATTGTTGAAGGATAAAGAGGGACAGAACTAAGAATCACATGAAAATTACTGGGGTGAGAAGTATTGGGTATAGTGCCCTATGAAATTGTACTGCAAGGGTGGCTAAACCCATATAATATGTATTAGTTGAGAATTTGGATTAGAAGGGCGAAGAAGAATAAGAATAAGATATTAACAAAATTGTATGTTATATATATATATATATATTATATATGTAGTTTAAATTCCAGAAAGCGATTGGTTGTTACGTGCACAGCGTTAAAAAAATTTTTTATCTATTAATTGGTATGGTAAGTACTTAATTGTAATTGTAGAGCTAATTGCAATATTCCAAATAGTAATGAACAACAATGTCATTCGAATATCAGAATGTCGTAAATGAATATTGTGTAGGTATCTATTAATAAGTGTGTTAAGATTGATGAAAATATTATAATGGAATGATTGAATTTCAACTAAATTTATAAATTTTTATTATATTTATATACATTAATAAAACAGTTACCTAAGTGTAAACCAATATTTAAAAAATATTAGAGAAAAATCCGTTATTTGAACTTCTACCTAGGTACACATTTTAATTCAATATGGTTAATAGTTGGGTAATAAGTGATAACAACTAATAGATTTTTTATAGTTGTTTTACTTTTAATGTATTTATTGCTTGGTACTCATATTATGTTTAGAAAGAGCCTCGTACCAGCCACATTGTAACTGTAGGTACCCATTGTTTTTTTATAATATCGAAGACTATTAAATACCTAAAATATAGTAAACGAAGCACTAAATAAAAAATGTAAAAAACAATAAATTTATTTTAGAAGAATTTAGATACAAATATCCATTAGTGGAATGTTCACTAAAACTGCTTACCCATACTTTTGTATTTGTACCTACGTAACTCTTAAGTGCTTGATATTGAAATAGCTATAGACGATCATTAAATAATATTATTGTTCTTTATAAGAATGAGGTAAAAAATAATGCTTTGTAAAGGCAGTATGTTTTAGTGATATCATTAATTCATAATATCCTTAAGTAATTTTTAATGTTAATTCATTAATTACCTGCCTACGTCATTACCCTGTAGACAATATAATATAATATTTATAAATAGCGACATTTCATAATTACAAGCTCATAGTGTAGTTATCATATCATAAAAACATGTATTGTCCATATTGACAAATCGAGACTCAACTCTTCATCACCTGTAATTAGTACCACGTTTAAAGATATATATTTTACCGTGGTTATAGATATATATTTTACCTAACCTAATAACTCAGACGATATATTGTATCACTATAATCGAATTCATCCATCGTGTTTCCATTATTGTTTGGTAACAATTTTAATTTTCTACAAATCATACTCGCGTAATGCTGGAGTAAAAAGTGTTGCGAATTTTTTGTCCGTGAAAATATTTTTGTCTATCGTCTAAATATTTATCGAGGCCATTAAATATTTAATTAAAGATCAAACATAAAATACTTGCTAAAAAATTATATTCGTATCTTATCGAAATACACATTGTTGAAACAAAATTAATTTTTTCTGATACGATTTGTAATTAATGGTTGAAGTCAATTTTAGTTATCCAATTGACTAAAATAATAGTAATACGAGTATAATGTTAAACGTTATCATAATTTTACACTGAGAAAACTATTGTTAAATCATATAGGTACGTTGATTATCATAACGGTTTTATACCGACTGCTGAGTAATGAGAGTTGGTTTAATGCAATTGTTTTAAAAATTGTATTGACGCTTCGAATTTATAATAAACATATTATACGTATTTTTGTCAGAGATTTAAATTTTATGATTTCTATTATTTTCAATTTCAGAACGAAATAGATCAGAATATTAAAAGGTATACCGTTTATTTTGTGAATCTAGGTATAGTAAGTACCTAGATTTTTGAATTTATTTTGTGCGAGGAGTCGGTAAATTAAAAAAAAAATTTTAATTCTCCAGAGAACCAAGTTTAAACCAACAAGTTATGATAATTTAAAAAAAAATGTATTTATACTTTTTTTATTCAAAAAATAATCGGTTTACGATTCCACCCTTTTCCCTCTTCAAAAAAAAAAAATCATATACCTATTGTAAAATCAATGAATGTTGAACATTCTTCTAGTGTCTATGTTATATAATATTATAACCCTAATGTAATTCGTAAAAGTGTTATAAAGAATCAAAATTAAGTATAATTTTAATTAGTATCTAATTAAACAAAGAAAATATGGAAAATTCTTAAATTAATTCTATACCTCGGGTGTCTGAATAATATAATATGGAAATAATTATATCAAAAATTTAAATCGCCATTTCATTATTTTATCAAAATCTAAAAAACAATTGTATTCGTTGAATTAAATAATTACGTATTTAAATGTTCAGAAATTAAAAAAAATACAATAGTTTATTTCCTACTAGAACACAAAAAAAATTTTTTAACAAATATATTATACAGATTTGTTGACCTTGATTTTGCAAGTTATTATACACAAGTTCACGTGAATTATTTTATTTTATGGTTGTATAGAATTGAAGTACATATATTATAGGTAAATTATTCAAAATTATTTTTATTATAAATCTTTGAAAATCAATATTTTAATTTAAAACTTTAAAGTGAAAATAAAACGAAAAACGCCAATGTGAAATTGAAGTGCACAATTATTTTTACTAAATACCATAACATTATTACAATAGTCAATATTGAATTCTGTCAAATAAATTATAATTACATTTGTAGAATAATTATAATTCATTGAATAGTGTTGGAAGGCCTTCAATCTGCTAAACGGCTTATTAATATCCTTGAACGATTAAGTCTTGACCGAAAAATCCATTTATAAACTATGGATGACCTATACAAATTATTTTTGGTGTCGAAAAAGAATCTCAATATTTGTATCTGTGGTACATTTAATTAAAATTAACAGTTTTCTTTGTATATTTAACGTCTTGAAATAATAATAAAAATAATATCTTTGAGATTTTAATAAACTTTTTAACCACTATCAAACTAAATCATTCGAATAACATGATATATTATACAAGTATATATAAACATTAAATATATAATATTGATAGTTACTAAAAATAATAATGTACCTATAATTTAATGGATTTTTAGATTCTGAGTGAAACGATGAATGTATTGATTTTACAATGATGTGTGTTTTTTTATTTTTTTTGTATCTGTGTACACGATAAGTAGTCGAAATAATGCTTCGATTTTCGACTTCAGTATCTTGTTCGATTGGAAAGTGAATATCGTTGGTGCATTGGGGAGGTCAAAATTTAAATTTCCCAGTAGTTTTCACAAGCGCCGGGAAAAACAACATAAAAATTAAGGAAAAACGGGAATTTTTACGCAAAATTGATTTTCCAAAAAATCGATTTTGGTTATTGGTGTAACTCTAAAACAAATGAACGTATATACATGTAATTTTTACTGGTTGTTTATATTTGCATTTTCTATACACGATAACATTTTCAAAATATTTTGATTTATTTTGAACTGTTTAGGGACATTTTCATTTTCCATTTTTTTTTAGTTTTTTTTCTAAAAATTTCAATAAAATTTTATTTGTTGGTTGCGAAAGCTTGAAAATTTAATAGAAGGCTCCTAATATGTTGTTTCAAAGGCAGATGAAAAATATTAAAAATCCTTAGTCACAATTTTTTTTTATAAGCATTTAAAGTTCAAAAATTGACAAAATATGGAAAAATCACGAAAATTAGCAAATTATTTTGAGTTAAGAATTCGTAAAAATTTTTCTTTTTAAATCTAAGATTTGAAAATCTAATACAAGATTACTCATAAGATTGTCTACCTTTATCAATAAAAAAATTTCTACCGGAAAGTCAAATTAAATTTTTATGAGCGTTTGAAATTCAAATTTTTACAACATTGGATGGGCGCGATACGATTGCGCGCGGTCCTTATCAGCGGTACCTTTTTAAGCGTACGATTGCGCGCGCTATATTATTTTAACTTTTAAGCAACGTTGCCAAATATATAGGTCCATGGTAAATCCGTAGGATACCATAGTAAATTATAGTAGATTATTTATTACTTATTTTTGCCGATATCAGACAAACTTCCCATCACTAAAGAATGAATTGGTTATATTATCAAAAATATTATCTTTATTGTAAATGGTCCATACATGTACGAATATACCTATACTATAATCGTGCATGATGTGACTATATCAATTAACTATCAGTTGTGTTCGGTTCTAATAATAGTTTTAAAAAAAAAATGTGTCAACTATAATATTATATTATTTATTTTTAGGACTACAAACGGGGCTGAAAGTTTCCATAGTACATATAATGCACAGTTTAATAGTGCTCATCCACAAATATTTGTCGTTATAGCTACCCTTATGGAACCTCAGGCAAAAACAGTTACCAAATTATTAACCATTTCCAAAGGTATAATAAAACCAAAATCGAATGAAGAATCAAGGAAAATTGAAAATTTGAAAAATGAACACAAACATTATGTAAACAATAAAACACCAGAAAATTTACTAAAGTATTTGGCCATAGTTGGAAATAGGTACGGGGGTTTAAAATTTAATATAAATATTGATTTACGAGTATTATATTTTTTCAATTATTAAATTTCTTTATTTTGTATTATTTTTTTTTAACTTTTTTATTTTTTATTATTTACGTTAATTTTTTAATTTTTTTTTAAATAACATTTTTTTTATATTATTAACTTTTTGTATTTTTATTATTTACGTAATACATTTGGCAACGTCGCACCCAATTTCACGCGCAATCGTACGCCTTTGAGTAATTAAAATGTTGTCTTTTGTTATTCGGGCACTGCGCGCAATCGTATACCTAAAAAGGTAAAACGCGCGCAATCGTACTCCGCCGCATTGGATATTCACTCGATTTCTCATGTGGCAATTTCCTTTTTTTGTTGTAATTAAAAAACGAATTACTGTAGATACATGAAAATTTCACTGAATGTTTATATTAGCATTTCCTATACACCCTACAATTTCGAAAATATTTTGACACTTTTTGAGCCGTTTACGGACATTTTCAGTTTTCAATTTTTTTAGTTTTTTTTTTCTATAAATATCAATTAAGTTTTATCTGTTGGGCCAAAAAGTGTAAAAATTTAATACAAGGCTCCTGATATATTGTTACAATATCAGTTGAAAAATATTAAAAATACATAGGCACAATTTTTTTTTATAAGCATTTTAACATCGAATTTTGATAGAATTTTTCAAAATCTCGAAAATTATTAATCATCGTAATTAATAAATTATAAAATGTTCAGTTTTTATAGCTAAGGATTGAAAATTTAAAACAAGATTCCACGTAAGTAGTTAATTCTCTTACCGAAAAATCTAAAAAATATACAATCACAGTTTACTTTTATAGTCATTTTATGTTCAAATTTGGACGAAATTACATATTAAAAAACCTAGTTATTTTGTTGTGATTATATAATATTATTCGTGGGTACCTACTTGAAACTTCTAAAGTGGACTATTATATATATATGATAGTATCAGGGTTTGTTGTTGATGTTGATGTATAACGTGTTATAAGTACCTAATGGATATTGTGATAATGTGATATGATTAATTTGGAATTTATTATAGGTCAATTTTTTTTTTAATACCATAGATATGTATATAATTTGTATTAAACCTAGACTGACATACCGTCTTCGCTCAGAATCGTTTTTCTTATACAATGATATTGTATCATTGAATTCAAATTTAATAGCATCCATTATACAGTGACCCACTTGTAACCTACTGTACAGCAGAGCGACATCCACTTACCCACCTTTTTTTATATTGTTATTATTTATAACAATAAGTAAGCCTGTAAGTTGAATTAATATTATAATATTATAATTTTTTATTCATTGCTATGCTGATAAACAAATCGTTATAGAAATTAAAATCCCATTTTTAGCTGTTTTTCGTAATTTTTGGTCGTTTTTCCCGTGGCATTAAATAACTATTGAGAAAATTGAAAAATTACCTTTCTAAATCTTGATCCAATTTGCTAAAAGATAAAGTACTATATGTTGAAATCGAAGCACTCCTTCTGGTAGATATTTTGTATGCAGGATATAAAAAAAAAAAAATAAAAATAAACACCATTGTAAAACCACTAGCTTCCTCGCTCCGCTCAAAATATAAAAGTATATACTTATTTGTATTTATAAGCAAAAAACAAATTTTTATTCAATATGATGTCCCTGTTTTTAAAATTAAAAACGTATATTAATATTATTGCATTGTAAAAAGCGAGTATAATACCGACATATAAACAAAAAGAATCATTTTCGATAATATGTTTTATTGTTTTTTAATGTTTATATTTCATACGGTACAGTTTTTCTAAAAACAATATTTGTTTTATGGTTTCTGTGCACATGTGGTTATGTGTTTCGATATTTTAATGTATTATGATAATCTTAAAACCATTGACTTAGTATATTACAATTGAATATATAAAGAAAATTATTATTGATATAATTTCTTCCGCACAGAATTAAACAATTCATTGAATTATAATTCGTTAATTAGCTTAATAATTGTACCAATATAATTTTGGTTTTTTGAAAAATACCTACGTATGTTCTTAAATTTAGACTTGTGATGAAAAAAGTTATATATTATATTATATAATATATTATATATATTATTATTATTATATTATACTTTGAAATATCGACATTATTATTTTTCGTATAACACGCAGTGAATAATTTGAAGGGGTTTCATGTAGGCAATTCCAATAAAGGAAAAAAAAACCAAACAATTCGTTAAAACCATCCAAATGTTTTAAATCAATGATCAATGACGATAATATTTTCCAGTTTTAGCAGAATTTTGTTATAATATATCAATAAATTGAAGTTTTTAATTAAAGGTTGAGGTGAAGTATTCGTCACTGCAATCAGGGAGTCATTAAATGGAATAATTAAATAATATTACCCAAAAAACAAAGCTACTGTTAAAATTACACTGAATTTATCAAAATCAAATGTCTAAATTAAATAACCGAAAAAGAGTTCTAGAAGACAAGTTGATTGCATTTTGCCTATCACCACTGGCCCTGTTTGTCCATGAAAATCCATTGTTCGCCCGCTTATAGAATCTGCTTAGACAGCGTTTCAGGGTTCCCACAGTGGCTAAATGTAAGCTCCTACAGTCCAGTGGTTCCCAAAGTGTGTGACGAGGTGTCTTTACAGGGGTGTCATGCAGCCGTAGAATTTTCGTCTGTTCTAAAAATAAATTTGTAACCCAAATGGCAGTAACGCGACGAAAACGATTACAAATTATAAGTAATGGAAAAATATTCAGCTTTTATAAAAAAAAAACAATGTGAAGAAAAAAGAAGAAAAAAGGCAAGACCAAGAATTATTTTTTCATAATATGTTGCAGACGTTTTTAACCTCTAATGGAGTTCAAATCTCTCAATATTTGAAATCTATTTTTTTTATTCACTTATCACTGGTCAGTGGTCACTATTATCATCTGGTTTGAGATATACTTTAAAAATCAAAACGTTTATAAATATGCATGGATTCAAGACTCGGTCAACACTATTGCTCCATCTGAATGTATTTCTACAGAAGAAGTCTTTTTTTTTTTTTTTTTATTAAGATAATTTAAGATGTTCCTAGCATATATTGATCTACATCTATTGATATCAATTATAAAGGTACATTTTTAACAATTTGAATATGATAATTTAGAAGAAGTCTTAGTGAGTTGTCTTTCGTGACAAAAGTTTAAAAGCAAAAGTTGGCAGTTGACCAAATTTTAGATTTCAATAAAAGATGAATATTTCCTTCTGAGTGTTCTAAGTAATAAGGCTCAACGTATTTTTGGCGGTCGTTGTGACAAAAAGCAAGTAGAGTTACCTATCGAACAAAAATCAACGTGGAAAATGGCTGAGAGTTTGATTCATAGATTTGGAAAATGTGCAGTGATCTGCATGCTCATCATCCAATTAGTTTAATATTAGTAATAACTAATTACTAATACTAATACATATTTTATAAATCTTAATAATTAATTTAAATCCATAAAAATATATAATCAAAATAAATTATTATTTCCTTATATAATTAACCGTTACAATAAATTCTGGTTTTTATTTATTTCTTATGACAGTGTGCTATGACTCGGAGAAGGGCACCATAAAATAATTTTAAATTCAAAAATAGCGCCTCGGCCGTATGTAAAAAAAAGTCTGGGAATTACTTAAACAAATAACTGTTTTACCTGAAAATAAAAGATGGTGTAAATCTACTACACTGACCTTTTCACTTGACGACATAAGTTTAGGTCCCAAGAACCTCGGTCATTAGTGGAAAAAAATATAACTTTTACTACATGTTTACTTAAAAAGATACTTAAACAACAATGTTTTGACAAATTTTTAATAACATATTTCAGTAAACATAATATAATTTGAGTTGTCTTTTTCGTAAATAAACTTCAAACACATAACTAAAGTTTTTATGCACTGTGTATGAAAATACGACAGAGATATCGGAATTTCTCGAACATATTATATATTTAACGACAATCTCTTCCTCACTCTCGTGACCTCAAAAATAAATAGCTTTTAGAGTTCATATTAGTGAATGGACAATAAATTGCTCGATGAATTAGCTGTTTTATATGTTTGTATACAACTCATTTGGGTTTTAACTTTTATTATGTAGTAATGTATGATAATTATTATAAAAACTGATACCTATTTGTATAAAAATAATGAGACTGTGTTAGTGTCTTATAGAGATGGGTTAACGTGTATTAACTGTTGTATTACTTACCGAATACGAAAATAAGTAACATAAAATAATTCTTAGGAGGTACTACTTTTTGAAGTGTTTTTAAAATGGAAATGAAACTAATTTTGTATATATAGTGATTAGTGTTGCCCTAAATTTCAGACAAATTGTTTCGTTTTAAAATTAAGATAGAAACCGTTATATTAAAAACAATAGAATGTTTGTTACCGGCTACTATACCTTCCTATATATTAGTTTAACGCATAACATTACATATTGACTATAATTTACATTATACCATATTAAAACAATACTTAATAAATAATAAGTCACAAGATCTTTAAGATTACCCACTTCTCGATAACTTAACTAAAGTGGTGGAAAAAATATCAAACATTCGAAACATTTTTTAAAAAAAACTCAAAATTGTATCGAAATTAATAATCATATAATGCTAATTTTTTTAAAGTTTTATTTTTCATTATACGTTAGTAATAAATATAATATGCTTATATTAACATTGATCTCCTTATCTAAAAATATATATGTGTATGTATTAATACTTAACATTAGTTTTAGTAGAACTTGGAGGCAAATCAATAACAGTTCAAACAAAAATAAATTAATTCTCAAAATATATTAGGTACCTTATGAAAATGAATAACGCTAATTTAAAAGTTTTTCAATCGTATTAAATTAAATAATAATAAATCCTCATACTACACCGTATATACATTTATTTTTATACAGTAATATTATATAGTTTAATATATATCCATATTAATTTCTGTGTAGGTTTTTCATGTTTAATCTAAAAATGAACTTTTAGATAATAATATAATATTATTATTATTATTTTATGTCCTATATAGATTCAAAATCAATTTTTTATGCGTTCTCGTCTTGTATTATTTTTTGTATATACCTGGACATAAAATCAATATTAACTAAAGAGGGTCTAAATTGTCAGATAAATAGCTGTAATATTTTGTAATTAATTATAGAGTTACTGATAAAAACACGTTTTCAAATTAATTTAATTTAATTTTTTGATTTTCTAAAGTTTAAATTAAACCAGGCTCCACTGTTTAATTCTAGTTATTATAATTACACGAATTTTATGAAAAATATTTTACTTATATTGAATTATTGTTAAAAAAAAATTTATTTGAATTGAATAAATATTGAGGTATCAAATGAACAAGACATGAAAAGTGTTCACTCAATAAGGATAAAAAATAAAGCCATCATCGCGCCTTGTACATTTTTTCGACCAATACTTGTACCGTTTTTATACCAACTATATATAATAATTGTACAAGCTGTACAATTAATGAATAATGAAATTAAATAAAATATTTATCTGAAAATTATAAATAATGGTATACATATTATGCAAAGCGAAGTTGTATTCGTCGACAATAGTGTTCGTGTCACGATGATCATTGTGAAATAATAATATATTGAAGTCGAACAAAGTATAATAATATATGTTGAGCCCAACTATAATAATTATAATAATATTATCCACGGTAATATATTCGTATAATATGTTCTCTAGTAATTACAATTACTTGAATTTTACAAACATATATTTTGACTTATTGAATGATTTTATAGAAAAAAATTCCTATTTAAATTGAATAGATAAATAAGACGAAGTGTGTACTATATAACGATAAAATAAAGTCATCGCGTCGTGTACCATTTTTATATTTACCTGTATAATACTAGTGTATATAGGTAACGGATGAAAAGAAAATATTTATTTGAGTATTTCAAATGGGTACCTATATATGCAATGAAGACGTATTCGTCAACAATATTGTCCGTGTCACGATGGTCACTGTGAAACAATATATTATATTGAAGTCGAGCAGAGCATAAAGATTTTATCCTATAGTAATATTATCATCGGCGATCATATTCTTATAATGATATTAATATGTTCTCTGGCTTAAGAGGCAGCCGTGTTCGATATTCGTAAAATAAAATAACAGTAGTTTTGCTCATTATTATGTATAATTGCCGAATATGTGTGGATATAATTTAAATTTAACTTTCGAAAATAAAGTAGTACCTATGCAAACGGTGTTTTTTTTCTATAGAATATAACAGCTTTTAACAATGACAACCAATAAATGTACTGTTTTATACTTTTATCTCGTTAGAACAAAACCTGTTCCGTAAACTTAACTTCAACAACACTTTATTTCTGACTGTGTCGAGCATATCATTTTGAACTCCATTTTAATGTTATACAGCGATTTATTGGTAAAAAATATATGAGTATAAAATATATATAGGTAGGTACCTGTATTTTTACAATATGTGTTTTAATTATTTCTAGGTAAATAAAAACCAATCGACCTACTCTATTGCATTTGATTATCTTCAAACGGTATATGTATAATTTTTTTTTATCATCGTTATAATTAGGCTTCAACAGTACAATATAGTTATTACTTATTAGCCTAAAAAAAATGTACTCACAAACAATGAGATTTTAACAATACACTGCTCATAACGTTGGTTTGTATATTTTTTACATTTGTATTCACACTACATATTATGTTTGAAATTAATAATTTTTTTTACATAATTTATTCTGAGGAAACCACGATGAACCTTAGTATCTTAGTCAAACAATTTTTAATTCCTTGTTCATGAATAAGGGGCTTGAAAACTGGTTTCAGAAGGTCGGTAAACCTTAAAGGCCTTGGACAAAATATAACATTGGTCCTCATTGGATCACCAAGTCACGGGATAACTGAAAGAAATGTTTACAGCCGCAGGTCGTGTTTATTTTCCATTTAACTAACTAACTGTAGTTGTTATAAGTGATGTGAAATGTTAAAACATACAACACGAAAGTTATATATTATTATATTATTATAAAATCATTCAAAAATGCAAAAATGTAAGCTCATAAGGATTTCATAGGGATTCTCTTTTGAAAAATAGAAATTGTATCGCCACAGGAAAATCTTTAAGTAGGTAGTGCAAAAAAAAAATCCATGAATTTGAAAAAATTGTCTGAGTATATTATTTTTTTAATTCCAAAAATCGGAGTTTAAATTAATCTATTATTAAAGGAAAACTGGGGGTGAGCATGCTTGGTTCATCTTATATAGTGTCCATAGTAAATGAAAGTAATTATATTTTTGTTTATATAAAGATTTTATGTAACAATGCACAATGTTAAGTGCTAACTATACTTGCTAAGATTAATCGGTCAAATTTTGAAATCATCACTTTGTCTTAGAACAGTCAAAATAAATGAACACATATTTTTGGACGATATTCATATACTTTCACCTAAATGTGTTGCACACAGAATAATATATAGGTAGGTATTCTATATTTTCCTATTCGAAGTACTGTAACAAATGTTGAAAGCATTTGTATTTGTTCCAACGGTTAAAAACTAAGTTTTATCAGATAAAAACATTTTTAGTACTTATTACCTACCGTTTATTTTTTTACTGGCAGATAATTTAGGAACTAAAAATAAAATACCTATAATTGTTATTAGCCTCTCTTTTAACCATATAAGTATAGCACTGAAGTTATTCTACATTAATGACTAATGACTATTATTCTGAGTGGTATGACAGAGTTGGTTAAAAGAACTTATCTACAATACTAGGTTTTTGATATTATAATTATTTTAGGAAACGAAGCAGTTTTGAGCTATTATAGTTACCTTCGTTTAAGCGTTTAACTGTTTAAAAAGTCTGTACTTACATAAAAAGAAACGGCATATGAGTTTATGTTTAAACTTTGAAAAAAGAAGTTTCAGTAGAATATCTGAATATACATGAAATTTATTGAACTATATTATAATAGTTCAACTCACACTTACACGTAGAAATTATACACCATTATTCATATGTTTTTTGAATACATAAATATATGTTATTTTGAAGATTTGTTATAAGGTTTTTATTATTATGTATAACTGTAAAGTCGTTTGTGTATACATGAGATGTGGACGAGGTGTCAATGTTTATAAATATAACAAGAATTTCTTGTCTTTTAAAACCAGAACTATTAACTCGAATTACCATAATATCATATAAATTATAAATATGGTGTTGCTGGTACCATAAGAAATTATTACAATCACAGATATTTTATCCGGACAGTATTATTAATTCAAGCTTTTAAAATGGGGTATAACACATGTAACGCCAATTGTTTATATGAAAAAATATTATTAAGTTTTGTATGATTTGCTTATATCTTATAAAAATATGTATTTGTTTTTAATGTCATGGTCAGTTATTGTTGACATGCCTCGCATTAACAATAAAACTCATAGTCACGAATTCAGATATACAATACGACTTTATAATATGATATACGTTGGAACAACTATGGTATGTATATATATATAGGTAAATATGAGTGTATATACCTACTATTACCAGGTATCATAAATAAGATGAAATCTTTTTCATTCAAAATAAATATTTTTTTTTTTTTTACTAAATTTCTCTTCTTGGTTAAGTCAGCTGATTATAGGATTCATTCCTGTTTTCGACTCGAAATCGATACGCGGTTATACCTACTATCTAGTTTAAAATGTTTTTCTTGGGAATTGTATTATGATCTTTTCGAGATCTACATTGTTTAACTTTAATTTTAATAATTTACGTTCGTTGTTGGAGTTAAGTTATAAGTATAAAACACATCCACATGACTTAATGAAAAAGCAAATTAATAAGATTGTTAAACATTTTGTTGCACGTTGCTGTATAATTGACGTAATGTGAACATTTTAGTATACTTGCCTAAGGCAACATTTTAAGGTGTAAACAAAAATTGTGCTTATGACGACATGCACCGTTAAAAACAATGTGCGCGAGTACAATAATATTACTTTAATTTATTATAACTGCGGTTTAGTGGTTAACGACTGTGAATATTACTATAGTTTATGCATAAATAATACAGCTTTTACCTGCAATGATGGTATCGTATGCCTAATGTAATAGTCGTTGTGAAACACACGCGCCACCGGCTTTTCATGTCTCATGTGTGTCGTGGTTGCGCGACTCTTTCCACAAAACGACATAGCTACAATTAGCCATGTACCCGCCTAGAACGTCAAAACGGTAGTTCTGTTGACACAATATAATAATATATTTAATAAACAATAAGTCTCGAGAGTTTTGTCTCCGAGCGCGTAACAATTCCATTATTAGAGCCATACATAGAGCCATTACATAGAACCTGTCGTCTGCTCTGAACGTGTTCGTCCCCGGGTGCTATCAGAATATTTTAGGTCTAACAATAATGTACGTCTATACGTCTATGTTAGCCATGGACTAAGATAAATCGTTCGTGTAAGTGGACGCTATAATATTATCTCTATGATGTTGTATATTATTATGTTTTTATGATGCCTATGACGATTGACGGATAACATACGCGGATGTACCTATACCAAGTTCTGTACAAGACATTTTTAAAATATTATTCGAATACATTTCCATTCGAGTACCTTAAGGCTTAAAGTAACATCTATAAATACTAAAATACGTATTGTTATTATAGATGGTGAGGGCGAGACATGTTACCAATAATATGTGTGTTATACGAGGAAAACTATTTTATTTCTACTTCGGTTGCAGTGGCATAAAATATATTCTGATATAGGTAAGAAATAAAAATTGATATTTTTAAGAAACCTACACATTTTTTTTAGTGAAAAATGAAATATAAAGTTATGTTTCACAGAATGATTAGGTTAGTTTTTGTCGAATTTTTTTCGGGGTACCGATGAATAGAAAGAAATGTATAATAATATATAGGGTATAGTTACGCGCTACAGCTCAATTGAGTGGGACACTGCTATTTAAACTAATGTCGAATTGAAACACATAATATATCTATAAATTAAAATATGATAATGATAATTACTAAAACGATATATAAATATATTATACTTACATACACATCGACCGAGTACGCATCATCTTTATAAATCGAAACGGCCATCGATCGCTCGAGGTCAATGTCGTACGAATTAATATAGAAAAGTCGGACGAAAACTGAAGAGTATATATTATAATATTGAAAAATAATACATTTTAATAGAGCGTATTCCGCTAAAAGTGTATTATACTGTAATGGTGTGTGAATGTGTGATTGTATCGTATTGGCAAAAACAAATTATAATTATCTGTAAAAACCTTCGCTGTCTTATATCGGCTACCAAATGTGAGCCTACACCGTGTTTGGAAAATTAACTTAATATGACATCACATTGTACGTCGTATAACCTAAACATAATATTTTACAGTGTTTCCACAGCAAATGGATATAACGAAGAGTCGATCATGAAGACAATAATATATTATTTATACAGAGTGATTCACCAAGCATACCGCTCGCAGTCCAACTTTTTCCTTTAACAATGAATTTGTTCAAACGTTTATTTGAGCAATTTTCAAAAGTATACTCAATATGGCCCATATTTTCAAATTTTAAGATTGAAATGGACCACCCATACAACCAGAACCACTGTAAACCTACTGTACCTAAATTGTAAAATTTTTTTTTTTAATTGATGTATATTAATCGAAATATTCTAATCATAATTTGGATTATAAAACATTATACACGCTGTACCTATCCACGGTAATAGGTTTAAAGACACGAGGCTTATTATGATGATAATATATTAAAATTATAGCATTTAATTAAAATTGTATAATTTAGGTACAAAAATCGACTGAGTCGCTATAATAACTACTAAGTACCTACTAGACCTCTATAGCTTTATTTACTAAAATATGTATTTATTTTTACTTAATGTTCAACAGAATATATCAAGTATTATTATCCTAAATCCACAAAGTTTAATTACTGTGAAACTACTCACCCGAATTTCGATCTAGAGTCTAGACGGGTCATCGCACTTACACACAAAATTATCTGCAGTAAAATTAGTGTTATACACAGTAAAAAGTGTGTATCTTATTTGGTTGAAAGATATACTTGAACTCGACACGGTGTTCTTCACAAAATATGGCTGATCGCCATTAGATCCAATTCTGAGTCTCAACATACCTATTGCCATAAGTCGGTTTTTGGGTCTCACTAAAATAATTTTCAGCCCTTTCTGCGTGTCAATAATCCGTACTTTCTGGCCCGATTTAAAATCTACAGTGTTGCCACTTTCATCAGTAGGTGTTACAAGTTTGCAAATATGATAATTGGTTTTTTTTTTTAATCGATATATTTTGTTTAAATTGACAAAACTGTATTTTAGTAAACTTATGAAAAAACCCGTGGCGGTGAGGACCAAGTTTGGTGAGACCCAACTTCGGGTTTCGTGGCGCTCGACGTGTTAAAAGTCGCAAATATCAGAATTTTATTAAGTGTAGTATTAAAGAACAAACAGGGGAGGGGTGAGCATGTTTTGTGAATCGCCCTGTGTATAGGTAATAGACGTATACCGAATACTATACGGACAATCAGCGACAGGGAATACTAAACATCTTACGTTTGCAGGACATCGCGTGAAACACAGTTTTAAACTATATCGAGATATTGTTCTCTCGTTTGGAATTTGGGCGAGAAAAAAAATTCGCCTGCGATAAAACAAACAACAAGCGGGCTGTATGGTGTATTATAATAATATTGTTTTGCGGCCATGTATACCTCCTACTCGCGTCGAGATGCGAACGGTTTCGAAACGGTTGTCACGCCAAACGTCCGCGCATCATCATCATAAATGCATATATAACAATAATATTATGCGCTCAGATCCGCGGTATCATGATAAATACAAATATAAATTATAATAAAAATATTATGTGTAACGCATACGATATAATATTATAATAATATGATGATAGTCACTTTCGACTTTCCTACACGAGATTTTCCTTGGTCGATAAAATAATGGCAACAATAGGCGGCGGCGGCGGCGGCGGCGGTAAACATGATAATAATAATAACGTGATGATGATGACGGGGACGAAAACGTGAAAAAAAAAAAACCCAAACGTCGGTGGAAAAAAAATGTCAGGGAAAAAATGCAGAACTGTAGACGACGATGTGCCGCCGCCGTCGACTGACTGGGCACGTTTGTCTACAAAATAATGTAATGTAAATTATTTATATATATTTAAGTCCGCCTTCGGGTCACTGTGTGATTTTGACTTGTAATTATCGCGGAAATCGTGTGTAGAAAAACCGCTGCGGGGATTCGGTGTGAACTAGTTAATCAAATGACCATTTAACTTATATATTATTATATTTTTACATTGTTTTTTTTTTTTTTTTCACTCACTCTCCTATATTTCTTTCGTTTTTCCCTCTAGTTGCCGGCTACCTAAACCTATGTACCGCATAGCTTCTTCCTCCCACCGGGCCGCGTATATATTGTCCATAGTCCCATATAGTTCATTGTCGAATTCGTTATAGTCACCGTGTTTATTTTTTAGTCTCTCCGATTTTTTTCTCCTCTCTCCGTCTCCCCGCCTCCGAGTCTCTCCCCTCCGCCGCCGCCGCCACATCCCGCAGCTACCGACTACTCCCCTCCGCGGAGGGAAAAATGACCGCGTGAAACGGCGAATTTCCCGACGACGCTTCGACACTACTCTATATAGGTATACACACCGTACCTACTACTAAAAATAATAATAATGATAATAATAATAGCAGCAACGAAATAATAATCACGACGACGGTCGTCTTGAGCGGGGGATGACGAGGGGCAGCAGCCGCGAGAGCGGCGGCCAAGATCGATTTTCACGTCACTGTCGTCGCCGCCGCCGCCGCCGTCGCCGCATAGTCTCGTTCCGTCGACCACCTGCCGCTAAATCCGAGCATATATTAGAATATCGGCCACATACCGTACATTGTAAACCAGGTGTATACCTCGACCCGGCCGCTTACCCGACTGCTTATAACCCTGACCGCGGTATCCCAGGCTCGCACAACACCCGCGTCGCGGTCACGCCGCCGCCGCCGTTACACACGCGTCATGATGCCCGCCATGACGTTGCTGGTGCTGTCGTCCACGTCGCTGTTGGCGTCCGTCGCCGCCACGTCGGCCGACGACTGCGTGCTGGACCTGGCCATCGTCTGTCTGGACGACAAGCTGCTGGTGTACGTCAATTGGCTGGAGAAGCGGGACAAGCTGAACGTGGTCGGTGACATCGTGACGATCGTCAAGAAGAAAGAGGCGGGCCTAGCCGAAGACAGGTCCAAGCTGCAGCCGCACAACAGCAAGCCCCACGTGCACCGGGTCAGCACGTCCCTGGGACCTGCCATCGACGAGTACTTCGACACGCACACCATCCGGATATCGCTGCCTTGGATACTCGACGACGACATCGATCTGGAACTTGACCAGCAAGGTGACTATGGTATATATTATTTATCACGAGGTGGAGCCGTCCGCGAACTGTACCTTTGACTGTTTATTGTTTAAGAACGATCTGCAGATGCGATGTGCATCGTGCAACTGCGTAGGTATATAATAGTGGTAGTGGGTGAGCGCGATCGGATAGGTTGGAGAAAATATCGTATCAAGTCACATCGCGGTCGACCGGGACGAATATATTATATTATTAGGACGAATGGGGTTTGAAACTAATTTAGAGATCAAATTCATATTTCGTGTGTCGTGGTTGAAACCTGTTATAGGTACTTAAATATGATGTGTTCTAGACTTCTAGAGGTTAGCCTTAACGTGACAGCAACGTATGTAGGTACTTTATAAGTGATTTAATAATATTGTACAGTGCAGCAGTTTACCTACGAGGGGTGTTATACTCCTTTGGCAACCACTTATACCTGGCTTCTGCAGGATACTTGTTGACAAAGTCGTCTCCGTCGTCGTCGTTGTTGTTGTTGTTGTTGTTGTTGTCACAGCGTAATCGACCAGCTCGCTGAGATAACCCACGAATGAGACGTGAACCGCGGTTGGATTTTATTCGGTCAACGATCTTTATATTTTTATCTCGAACGACTATTTCTGCTGCAACGCCGTCGATTATTTATCGTGGACATACAATGTCTCCGTCATTATCTATTGCTGCAATATTAGGCCTTTCTGTATTGTTATATCAGTCCAAAAACGTAAAAGTTAAAATCCCTATTGTAAAAAAACATGCTTTAGTATTGTTCACCGTGTATATGGAAATCGTAATGTTGTATTATAGGACTCTTCCGGTTAATAAAAGGACAAAATAAAATTGTGTATGCGACAGTGAAAACGTTGCAGAAGTTTATACATCGAGAAGGGACGACATTTCGATTCATCATTCTATTCATTTGACATTTTGTTCGACGTTCGAATGGTATTGATTACGATTGTAATTACGGATCACGAGATATTATGCGTTTATTATTACCTTTATTTTAGTTTATTTTTCCTGTATATATATTACTTACTATGCTGTCTATGCCTATAATAAACTATTATGTCACATCGTATTTACCGTAAAATGATGTTTTATAAATCAAACTCAGTTTATTATAGGTCCATGCATATCACATACAACCATAAGGAAAACGATTTAGCCTTATCAAAATATAATATATTATATTGAAATTACGACGGTAATAATTGTCTCATTCTGTATAAAATTATTACTGTCGACACAGATAAAACAGGCGTCACCATCTTTAATGCCCAGTAAAATTTATCGTTATTGTTCAAATCACTTCAGCATTGTACTTATTATAAATTATAATGTCCCTCTGTTACTTTTATTTTTTGTTTTTGCTTTCGTGGAAAAAATATTCAATCTTTTTAAATCAAAACTATAAGTTTTTTGACCTGGATGGAATTTACGTGCATTTAATATGATATTTAAATGGTTTCATTTAAACATAATAATATTGCATATAGTAATACATAATTTACTAATGAAGTTATAAATACTTATAAATATATCACTTAAACTAACTGTTTGTGATTAAGTCTATAATTATTGGTCTTTGATAAAAACGAAAATTATAAATCAGTTTGAGTTGCGATAAGCTATAAAGTACAATTAATAATTAATTGGTGAGACAATATTTCATACATAATAATTATATACCAATAGTTATTACTTATTAGGAATAATGTAAACTTTATCATACAAATTTATCTTATTTTAAAATACACAAATCTAAACTTTTACTCGGTTATATAAAAGTAAAAATAAATTATTGCCAAAAGGAACTTTATATTTTGAATTACAGTTATTATTCCATACAAAAAGTTTTCGTTTTTATTATGTAAAAGTAAATTAATTATGTATTTAAGTATTCATATTAATTTTCAGACTATTATAAAAAAAAATTGTACATTTTGATCGATCGACTTACTGCTGTAAGTTTGTTCCAGATTTTATTGAATTTCGTAAATAATAATAATAATCTTCAAGTGACAATAATTGGTACATTAGTTCTTAATTGATCGGAGATCAAATGATTTTACATGTGGTGATTATGTGCAAATGTGCAATTTATTTTGTGGCAGTTGAAACCTCAAAAATTGTTATAAAGAATCTCATAAACACTTAGAGTATACTGTATAGTGTATACATATAACATTGTAAATTTAAGAAAAAATATTGTACTTTGCACGAGTATTTTAAGAGCATATTTTAAGAATTGTCTTATTCATTTCGAAAATAATACTCTATAAATACAAACTAGTATTAAAAAACAGTTTTACGATGTTCTGTTAATCCGAATTGATATTAAATTTAAAGAATTTCTTTCCCAAAAAATCTAAATTCAATAGATTCTTAATTATTATGTATGTAGATTTGTTGAAACCATCTACTGCCGAAAGGATGAAATCCTTTTCCCAAGTTTTAAATTCAAATATTTTCGATTTGGTTATCTATTGGTTCGGCACCGCCAAGTTGATATCTATTTTTGGTTGAACGTTTCAAAAATGAAATTACAATACGTTTTGCAAAGTAGTGTATAAAATGTAATTTGATAAGTTATCTTATGAGCTTAAAAATTATATAGAGTTGATTTAAAATGAATATGTTATTGTTTTTCACTGTTTGTTATTTGATAGGTCGTGTGCTTAGAACTATTATTACGTACGTAGTATTTCGATGAAGTATTGTATTTTATCAGGTCAATATTATTTCATAAATAAATTTAATGATTGTAGTAATAATATATTAAAACGTTTGAATGTCCACATTACTTAGATACCATCAATATTACTGAATGAACAATGACTAATGAGTATTGAACATTAGTTTTCAACAAATAATATTATGGCTGGTGTAATATAATCTCATAAAAATATATTTTACCACCTACCTTGCGTGGATAATTTTTCATCTTAATTTCAATATGGGTCACTGAACTAAAAAAAATAAAAAATAATATTGTGAAGTCACCGGAACAAAGGGGTTAATAAAGGCCATCGAATAACAAATTAAACACACGAATGTTTTTGATTTTGTTTATCCAATGTGTGTGATTGTATTAACAAATTAATTAAAATATTTTTTTTTCCCCAATAATAATTACGTGTGAAATTTTTCGTCGGATCCGTTATTTTTACGGTAAATGTTAATCTCATCGTGTGACAGATGATTAGGCGTTTCTGGCGGATGGAAATTAATGGAAATACTGCAGAATTAAACACCGAAGCTAATGTGAATAATCTGTCATTTTAATAAGATCGGTCTTTATTAGACGAGGAAAATATATTCTTCTAGATTATATTATTATTGTGTTACGAAACGCCTGAGATGTCTCTGCTGTACAGTGTACACGATTACAAAACGTCTCAGGTTATTATGACGTAACATCATAAATCTCAAATCCGAACTCGTGTGACGCGTTGTGGACGATCAGACTGCATATTTTAATCTTCATGACATATACGATTAGTATATTTTAGAGTAGTAGATAAGTATTAAACGAGTCAATATTTTGCGTAGGTATATTCACTATGTGTACACACATAAGCGTAATATTTCCTAAGGGAGACAGATCTCGTCATTTTTTTACTGCGAGCAATGCGGACATTATACAACAACAAATACTATTATATTATATAATTTGTATTATATTGTTGTGGACATAATAATACGTATCATTAGTTGAATATATTTTATGTTACTCAATTGTATAAATATTTACCTATGCATTACTAATGCTCTTACGCGTGGATGGACTTCGAGTACAAAATATAATTCTTGTTCACTGATATCGTTGCTCAAGTCCTGTTAATTATTTCTGCAGACTTCTGAGCTGTAAACTTCTAAAATATATATTTGTTTCCAACCATTCGGCATCTAAAACTATAAGCCCAAAAACAATTATCACTCCCAAAGTCTCAACATTGACATAATGAAAATTATTTTTAATATGTATATATATGCTCCGAGGTTAGCTAGCTTTTAGGATTCTGGGAAGAAATAGAGGGTTAAGTTTTGGAATTTGCTTAGAAACCTATATCGAGTTTGAAAGTCAAACCTTGGAAAACAACTTATGAATCAATTTACGTGTTTTGCGTGGGTAGTAGTAATATGGCGGTGGCCCGTGAGCTGCGGTTGCTTAAACAGTTAAAACTAATTTCACTGGCGTTAACGTTTAGGTTGGACAGAAACATCGATCACCTTCAAATACTCCGCAGTTACCACAGAATCGCTAAAATAATTATTTCGACGTGTAAGCAAAACCATTATTTTTTTTTAAATTAATATATTTTATAGTAGGTAGGAACTATTTTAGTAAAAGCGCATATTGAATGAGCATAGTTATAGGTATAGCTAGAGACTATTACTAGATTTTTATGTTTTTACATATTTATTTACTGAGAATATGCAGCTCCAATTGGACAAGCTTTCTCGACGATTCATTTTTGTATGAACTGATGTACAACACATTTTTTTTAGCGCATACAAAACTATATGTCAAGGTTAAAGACTATTTTGTGCAAAATAATATGTTTTATTAATATATTGCTGTATTGGGGTACATAGAAAAATGCAAAAATAATTTTGACCTCCGTCAGTTTCTATAACCTTATCAATGTGAAAAGCAATATTGCTAAGATTATCGATTCGAGGAGAATGACTATACTCTGTTCAAGTTAAGAAACTTAGTCAACGACGACCAGGTTGTAATCAGGCAACACCCGTTTGTCACCATCACCCAGTAAATTAATTATTGTATACCTGCCCTGTATTATTGCCACGCCCCTGTGCACAAGTCAGCCGCTGACTACGTTTCTTAACTTGAACAGAGTATAGAGAGACGCGATTTGGGGTTTATCGCGGTGTCATCGTTGAGCGTTGAGGGAAGCGCGTCTGGTCTTGAGGGGAGTCGAAACGGAGAGAGTGGCTCGGCTCGGGCCTGCTATGACTGTATTTGAATATTTTATTAAATATTATTATTAATTTAACTATTTTATAAACAGCTACTTTTTTTGTTTTTTCAGTATTAAATACAAAATGTTATGAAAAAAAAGATTTTTTCAAAAAAGATTATTTTCATGAAATTATAGATTATAGAAACATTTTTTTTTTAGATTTTAAGCGCATATAAATCCGATCTCTAGTTATATCATAATATAATATTATACGTTATAGGTATAACGTTTCTTTTTTAAGAATCAAGTCAATTAATATTTTTAAAAAGGTACTTATTCGGGCGAGTTATTCCATTATGTAATGACTAACAAGTTTTGAAAATGTTCTCAATCAATAATTTACTATTATTAGGGGAGGATATTTAATGTTTATTTAAGGGGATTGCAACCACAAATATTTTTCATCAAAACGACCTAAGTGATTGACAAAAATTAAGGTGTTCGATTTTAAAAAGATGTAAAGATGTTTGATTTGGTGTACAAATTTACTTTGCATCGGTCGATGCTACTATAAAATTAATCTAAAAATAAAACATTTTGGTTATAATAATAGCATATTGAATTTCTTTTAACGATCTGTTTAATGATATTCAAATTTATTCACGCGACTTAAATAAAAGTATTAAACTGATATAATATTATAAGACATACATATTATGGCAGTTACCTTCCCATATTTATTATTATTTATTATAAAGTACTAAAGTACCATTTCTTAAAGACATTGAAATGGCGTATTGAATTTATTATTATTTTTTATTTTATTTCATATAGCTGTCCCGTTATAGTGTTTTATATTTACTTTGATAAATGATAATTAATGTATAAATGTTGTTAATGTGCAAAAAAATAAGAAAAGCGACTGTCCGATAAATCGCTGATAAAAAGCTGAACAATTAAAAATGTATAGTTTCCAAGTATGTGAAACTAATAGGTCATACGAATAATTCGTTCGACTCAATTTTTATTTGCGCATTCCAATATCATAATAGAGGACGCTACCTACGCGTTTGTTGTGTCCGTCTTCACGTACGACATGGAAAATTTTCGTTCACTAGTTTCAATAGTGTGCTGTTAGTTTTGATATTTTAATGAATTGACCTATTCTCAAAATTTTAGGCAAGCACATTATCTGTGCTAGTCGTCAACAATTTATTCGATATTTTAATTTCCAAGCAATACGACATGATGGGTATGTGAAATATTACAAATTAAAAATGCTCATATCTCGCTTGAAAATTAAAATGTCGAATAAAAGCCGACTCTTAAGCACTGATAATGTTCTACCTAAAAGTTTTATAATAGGTCAATGCACTCTAATGTCAAAACAAACAGCACACTATTGTAACCAAAATACTGAACTAAAATTTGCCATGTCGTACGAGACATAGATTGACAGAGACGACAAATGTACCGTCCTCTTAAGAAAACATCATAACCATTTTTTAGACATCGCTTTATAATGTGTTCGAGTGAACACATAATCGTCTGACCCTCTCCTGCAGTGTTATTAATTATTATATTGGAGCGTAATAATATGTGTAATTCGCATCCGATTTTCCGTCAGTTATAATTTCGTCGTGATTTCGGTTTCGAATGTCTCTTGATACGTCTTATTCACGTAAACGGCTCTATTATAACACGGTCGATCGAAAACGGTTTCTATTTTTCACCTCTAAAAACGAAAACGTTTATACCTACTATTAAATTCGTCCCAAAGCACAGCTAACGAACAACGATAGAGTGCTGGAGCCTAGAGTAGGCAGTCGTAGAAAGATTTCAGCTGAAGAGAACAATACTGCGGCCGACGCACGCCCGTGTCTGTGAATCGTGTAAACACGAATAGTGTACAACACTGTATTGACGATATAACAATATAAAAATAATAATAATTATAATATTATGTTGTAGTAGGTACCTAGGTATAATAACTTTTCTATGGGTATACCGTGTATAATTCATTAGGACGGATGAAGCCGATCTGCGCGGACGGCGGCGGCGTCCCGACAAACATAATAATAATACAAATCCGATAGCGCCGGCGCGTTGATCATTTCTAATAATAATAATATTATAATTGTTATTGTCGTTACTATTGTCGTTTTCGTTTCACGTCAGCTGCGCCGATTTGCAGCACAATTATTATTTTGCACTATGTCCGGAAAATCGACCGACTACAACTGCGTCGGTGTGTGTGTGTGTGTGTGTTACCTACCCATATTATATAGTGTGAAAGACTGTGATCGAATGAGTACGATTTCTGTGCGTACATTTTCGTTTTTCGTGGCGAAAGCGCCAGTTCACGTTTTCCGAGCAAACACTGAACGGAAGCCGACCTGTGCAATATATAGCTGGTGCAGTGAATCACACAATGGGTCCTATGTCGCATTTAATATATATATATAATATGGCGTGTTTCTGCTAACCAAGTGTTCCTAATAAAACTCATCGATGGTTCTATATCGATGACTATCCTGCAGAACTACTTGGTAAACTGAATTTCAAGATCCCCAGGTTCCTGCAGTAGCGATCACTATAATATATTCACTTTATCTTTTTTCATACCCCTTTGCACCTCCAACATTATACTGATTATACATTATATTGATTATTGTGAACTGCGTATAATTTTATTTTTCTTAAAAGGACTGTGCGCGGTGCAAATTTCGATACGTGACTAACTCGATATCACCAGCAAAGGGAACACCGACGACAATAATATCATAATCTTAATCGCAATGATTAGAGCTCTAACACAATGTGTTCTGCAGGATGATGCGTATTGTCAATAATTAGTAATTACACGTCTGCTTAATTTTGTTAATATTATGCATAAACAATGTTTATCTTAGAGTTAATATATTTTCGTATGTATACCTATATACTATTAGTCTATACTTTTTGGGGCCACTGCAGTTCTATTATAAAAACATAAAAATATTATGATAATGATACATTGCAATAGTGCACTCTGGCGAATAGTTGCGAGAGGTTGATATTTCTTCTACGCGTGCGTCTCTGTCTCTGTCCGGGCGTGGAATATCGGAAAAATGTTTGAGGTCAACGGGTTAATCAAATGACGGCGATCGTCACATACTATATTATATTATATTTTATATCTACCTACGAATACTTACATGATTGCAGTGTTGTCGTATATTTTAGCTTTTCGCGGAATTAACGAGAAATTGCCGGTTCGCTTTTCCGAGCAAATACTTCTGAACGGAAGTACACCCTCGATAGGTGTGTGTAATACAATAGTAGGGCCCAAGTCGCATTTAATATAATATGATAGTGATAATAAATAACTATTGTAATATAGTGAAAAGCTGCGAGATTAAGATATTTCCTCTACACCTGCGTCTCTCTCTCCGTCCGGGTGAACATCGGAAAAATGTTTGAGGTCAACTGCAGGTTAATCAAATGACGGCGATCGTCACATACTATACATATAGTGTTGTATTGACCTACCTACGAATGCGTACGACTACAGCGTAGTAGAATATTTTCGTTTTTCCAGACATTGACGCGAAAGCGCAGCCGGTTCGCTTTTCCGAGCAAATACTTCTGAACGGAAGTCGACCTGCAGCAAGGTGTGTGTAACACAATAGGACCTTAGTAGCATTTAATATATAAATATATGTTACGATTTAATGATATATTGTGATAGTGCACGCAGGCGAATAGCTGCGAGAGGAAGATATTTCCTCTACGCGTGCGTCTCTCTGTCCGGGCGTAGAATATCGGAAAAATGTTTGAGGTCAACGGGTTAATCAAATGACGGCGATCGTCACATACTATACATATCGTGTTGTTTTGACCTACCTACGAATGCGTACGACAACAATGTAGTAGAATATTTTCGTTTTCCGAGACATAGACGCGAAAGCGCAGCAGGTTCGCTTTTCCGAGCAAATACTTCTGAACGGAAGTCGACCTGCAGCAAGGTGTGTGTAACACAATAGGACCTTAGTCGCATTTAATATATAAATACATGTTACGATTTAATGATATATTGTGATAGTGCACGCAGGCGAATAGCTGCGAGAGGAAGATATTTCCTCTACGCGTGCGTCTCTCTGTCCGGGCGTAGAATATCGGAAAAATGTTTGAGGTCAACGGGTTAATCAAACGGCGGCGGCGGCGGTCGTCACGAGTCATTGGGCGATAGCGTCATTATAATAACGTTGGTGGTATATTATAATACACACCACAGCCTTATAATGTAACACTGTATACCGGCACGTTATACTTTACTACCCAAAGACTTCCGCGACTACTCGAAACGGCGGAGGCGGCGGCGCATTCCTTTATATATGTATTATGCTCGCGCGTAATTACTCTCCCAGTCCAATTGGCCGCGACGCACGCGCAATTACTGCGACATAATATAAATAATAATATAATGTATACAACGAGTTATTATTATAATAGTAAAATGATAATATTATTATCTTAGGACGACGGCGATAACAATGCGGGAATGCGCGCGCCGTATCATTATCGTAATACCGCCGCCCACGCGTATTTATATATATTTGCTCGCGATTTTTTTTTCCCTTCCGTTTGTCCGTAATGTTTACTTAGGCATTTATTCTCACCGCGTTTTCCGCGTGCCATATATCTGTATTTATTTATTTATTTATTTAATTTTTTTTTTTTTTGTTGTTGTTGTTGTTCCGTCGGGATCTAGGCCGCGGCAAGAAGACCAAATTGAAACACCTCAAGAAAATGATGTCGATGCTGGGCGTTATCATGTGCGCCAAACTGTCGCTGATGGGACCGCTGGCCATGGTCATGATTGGCGCTAAAGCGCTCAAGGCACTGCTGCTGGCCGTCGTGTCGCTGACCATATCCAAACTCATGTTGCTCAAGAAGTTTAAGGGCGGAGGAGGCGGCGGAGGCGGATACGGCAGCGGATCCGTGGTCCAGGCCGACTGGTCGTCGGACAAGGACGACCGGAACGCGCATCTGCTAGCCTATGCCGGACAGTCGGCCGCCGCCTCGGGGACAGCTGTCATGTCGCCGTCTTCGCAACAACCCCTCCAACAGATGTACCCTTCGTACGAACCTCACGGCTACCACGGGGCTGCCTGAGCGCCGTCACACCATGACCATCGCAATCATCACCAACCCCCTATACCACCATCACTATACCAGCACTACCCACACATCACTGACATCCCCCTCCGCCACTACTTCCGGTCACCGGATATGAAACATAGCACTTTCGTGGATATCCGTCCGGAAGTGAGAGGGCGGACGTCATCCGAACGCGCGTGTCCGTCAAACTAGTCACCGCTATTTACCCATTCGACCTTCACAAACCAACCACCATCGCCACCTCCACCTACCAACCATCATCGTTTAGCTGCATAGCTCCAGGTATATCATTTGCCATCCCCGAAATCTATAAGCCGCCCAACGCTACCCCCTACCCCTAAATTATTATTTGAAACTTCCTGCTGCTGCAGGTATATTATTTTTCAGTTTTTTCCCTCAGTTTACCGTGTTATATATTATAAATGGGCATTATTATTGTCCTTACCGCACCTATTTTGAGAGGATTTTTATTTTTTTAACTTACTGTACTAATTTTCTCAGTCAATTTCAGTGTTGCGTACATTGTTTTTTGTATCACTGAATAGTACCTAGGGGTACTTATGAGTTGCAACAATAGAAAAGAACAAAGTTTTAGAATTTTTTATGAATGTCTTTCTTAGGTTTTGTTTAAAAATGTTTTCTAATGGCAACTCTTATTTTTAGTTCATGTTCCTAACAATTCAAACTAGAGTATTATTTTTTTGATCAATTTGTATCTACGAATATTTAAATTTTTATATTATTTATAATCGTTAAAAGTTTAGTTAAGATGAATGGTTTGTTAGTGGATACTTTACGATAATTTTCGGTTCCCGCTCACCGGTCATCAATAATAATTGAATTATTTATAAATTATTAGTTATTGGGTCAATATTTTATTTATTTTACTTCACCGACATTGCCAAATATAATAATTCTAAGTATAAAATTAAAAATATGAATTGCCATTAAAAAAAAAATTAACTTAAAAAGACATGAAAAAATCTAATTTTTTGTTGCAAAAACGCAAGAGCTTAGTAAAAACACAAATATTCACTACTTATAATATTTTTATTCATAATTACTTATTATATTACATTACACTATGAGGATAGCTTTTGAGTTTCCCACATACCAATCGTCTTCACTTCTGAAATCTATAAAGTATTAACGTCGTTCACCACTATATACTATACGATTTGTCAATTTCATCGGTCGACAATCAAAATATAATATAATTCGATACACGATATCACGTGTGATAACATAATCGTCTAAGTACAAGTCTAAAACCTTTTTTCAAACCCGCCCATTTGTTGAAAAACTACCAAGTCACTGCATAGGCGGAGTTCAGTGTGTTTTTGACATGTTCTGTTTTTTCACTCTTTTCTACTATAAAATTAAATACCTAATTACAATTACGAGATTCCCAACAGTATGGGTAATAATATTATAGTATATTAAATATATATATTAATACATTATGATGTAATATAAATTATATAGGCCTCTAATACGATCGTCGAAGAATTATAATATATGTATTATTTATTTTTTTTTAATATTATCATGTACACGACAAAATCGACAGTCGTTTATTTTACCTTTATTCACCTCAAGGCAACCACTTGATACAAATGAAATACAATTTTAACAATTACCACCACCCCACGACCAAGTCGTTTCATAACGCTGTTATAATGTGAGAATTTATACAGTTTTTTAGACGTTGTGGCTTTCGCGATTCTTATAATATTTACACTAGTAATTTTTTTCTTCCTTTTTTTTTTGTATCCATCTACCTATATATTTTTAACAAATAATAATCATAATTGTATATTATATTATATTGTATTATTTATACGGTTTTTATCGACGCGTATTATTGCCTGTACTTTCGTATATGTATACATAAACCTATATGTTTTTATATAATATTTAATTTAACACATTTGTTATTTATTATAAACTATTCATAAGTAATAAAATATAATTATTTATAAATATTTATGTACACTTTCGTTCTGCTGAAACCAATCGAAGGCGTTGGCATCGAAAAGCGATCGTTTACGCTAAAGCAATAATGATTGCCTATCAGACCGCCTCGGTTAGGTAACATTGTGTTCTGCTATTATATTTACTTTACATTGTCCTCATTAAAAAAAAAAAGAAGAACATTCCGCAAAGAATGAAATTTATACAAATAAAAAAAAATGAAGAGAAATACACTCCCGCCTGAACGGTCTGAAGACAGAAATTAGATTATTATAATCACGTAGGTATATTGACATAACCCGTACAAAATCAAAATTAGAAGACAAAAAATGTTGGCCATTCCAATATACTATATTTCTTGGTAAACGATGGGAAAAAAAATTTATAACAATCAACAGGAGCTGCCCCGTATAGCGGTAAGGAAATTTAATTTAGATTAATCAATTAGACACACAATAGATCACGGATAGCACGTAATATAATATACATAGGTATAGACGTTTTGTGTAGACACTATATGCTTGAAAAATATCGAACTGCATAACTTTAGGTATCACGATTATTCCAGTAAATGAATTCTAAAAAATAACGTATTCCAAACAATCGATGGTCGACCTGCACGGTTGATTAATATATATTTTAATAGATGAAAAAAAAAATAAATATTATTTTGGCACACTAATGTTATTTATTCACGATTTGTGGATCAGCTATGAGTACAGCGAAAAGTACTACAGTGATACACAGTTAATGATATTTTACGAATAATTAGTTTTTACATCGGCACGCCATCAGCAACAGATTTGACGTATGGAAACAAATTAATGATAAAGTCAATTTTGTTTCATTGAAATTACTAACTGAAATCACAAAAAGCAAACAAGGGCGTGATTTAATTATATTTATTCTATAATATGATGATATTATATAATAATATTATCATATCATAATATGATTTTAGAAAATACTTCGATTCATTAATTTTACCTGGATGCCCAACTACAGCATAGGTCTCTTCACGTTTTTATGATTCGTTGTTTGTTAATGTCCTATATATATAATAGGTACTCCTATATTAATAATATATAGGTAATAATAATATATAGGTATAGGTATAAGTATTGGGCGTAAGTAGGACTATAGGAGATAATATGAGTGTTCGTTAAAATTTAGAGCAGTATAATAATTATTATAGTACCTACCTATAACAGAGTAAATAGAGTAATTTTCACAGCAACACATTTTCCGATCAGCACTCATCTACGGTGGAAATAAATCATAATTAATTATACAAAATAGATGAATCGTCGGTGTTATGATATTAATATGATGTTGAATATCGATAACGAATGATCATCATGCTCATTTTAAATACCAAAAATAGTGTGCTTAATTATTTTTTAGCTTTAAGCAATTACTTACATATAGGTAGGTACAGTTGTATGAGGTATCACTTTAAAATGCGTCAATTAGGTACCTGTGAATCGTCGTGTATTATGTATATATCAATATAATATAATATTTTTAAATAGGCCATTCATACACAGGTACATTAAACATGTATAGTAATAGTATATTATGTATTGTACGACGTACATATTTCGTGTATGGGTAAATATATAAATAACTTCCGGCAAAAATCACGATTGCCCGCAAATTGTTTCCCAGTTTTTGATTTCGATTGTTCTTCGGTACCATTTAGTTTACCTTTAGTTTTTATCAAAATATACAGGGTGCAACGGATAGAACAGACTTTTGGAATAACTTTTGTTCTAATCAATATTTTAAATTAAATATAGTTTATAATCACTTGCGCTACACATATATTATACAAAAAATTATTTTTATTTTTTAACACTAAAAATAAAAGATTTAAAATTTGGTTTAAATTATTTTGTATGTATTCAAAATAACCAATTTTTGAATCTGATTATAAGAACAATTTTGACGGTAAAAACATTTATATAAGTCAAGTAAATTATTTTTTTAAATTTTTTAAAATATCGATATTTTTTTGATTAAATGAATTTGGAACATATTAACTTTTTCCAAAATATTTTTTTTGGGAATTTTCTGACATGGGTATAGTTCTAAAATTGTTTACTTATCATATAATTTTAACAATTTTTGTCATACGTTTAAGTAGCATCATTTTTTTTTTTTTTTTGGCCAGGTCTTTCTATTACACCTTGTATATAGTTACAGACTTTTTTAAAAATATATAAAATATATATTTGTACATAATAATGTGTTTAAGAGTAGCCAAATATTATATTGTTGTTATAAGTTATTCGAACTGTTAACGTTGAATTTACAAAAAAATGATGAATTTGACATGGTCAAACTATATGTCAACTTTTTACACGGAATCGTAAATGCTTTTAATTAGTGTGCTATAATATAATGCTAAACAAAACGTACCATCAATTAAATATAACATACATTAATTATGAGATGCCCATATTAAGCCGTCTTACTATATTATTATGGTCGTGGTTGTAGGTACTCGTAATTTAGCGACCAATCAATGACAGAGTTTACAATAATTGTTATACCTAAGACTTCTGTGTTTAAAAATACTGTATTTATGTACAATATTTTTTTTTATTATTATGATAAATATATACATATATACTTGGCGTAGGTACATATATAGTACGATCGAATAGTTCGAATTTGAATTTTATTTATTTCAAACACAAATTCTGTCTTAAAATATTTTTAATTATTTAATAAATCACAGAGTTTCAGTAACGTCTACAAGTGCAGTTATCTGAAACTACGTACCTATTTACACATATTATGAGATGACAATTGTATACTGCAAATAATGTGTATGATATAATCCTCAAAATTACATAATATTAATAAAGGTAGGTATACTTAGGAACATAACTAATCCACAAATAATAAACGTATCACTGCAACTCTGTGTACCGTATAACAAGCACACTACAAAGTACAAACAATTCAATGATTAAGATAACTAACATAAAGAAAATAAGTGATTAAAACGAAAAATCTTAATTTGTAAAAAAAAAATACAACTTATAACTATAGGGGAAGAGTAAATAAGGGTACTGAGCGAGTTCTTTGTATTCCCAGTACTAGAAAAACAAACAAACAAATATTTTATATTTGTAATACATTGTCGAGCTTTGTCAAACAAACGCAAAACGAACATAACAATAATTATTGCATTTTAAAGTTTTGATTATTTATTTATAATATATTATATGCATTATATAAAAAAATGATGACTATTGGTCAATGAAATCGATTAGTTAGCTTACTGTGTCGAATAGTTATTAACCTTTTTGTTTAGGTTTAATTGCTAATTAAAAGTAAACTGTTGAGTGTGAACCTAGATAAACCTACATCAAAATTGTATCGAAACTTATATTAATTTATTATTACAACTAACAAATATTAAAATAAAAACTCTAGTGGTTCATTTGATAAGATGTAAACTATCACCACTTCATATTTTAAAAGAAATTATGAATGAAAGGTAGGTAATGATTTAATTGGTACAATACAATGATAGTAGCCAAGTGCATTAAAAATGATAATCATTACTTTTTTTTATACCTTACATTACTAAATGCTCGCGTAAAATAAAAACTAAAAAGTACCTCATTTGATTGTTAAATGGAATATTAAAACAAATTAAATATTATTTTTTTTTGCAATAACCTATTTTTAATTATAACAAAACAATTAGCTTCAATTATTATTGATTACTTTTAATGATGATGGTGTTTTCCCGGACTTCAATATCATAAAAAAATATTAAAATAATATGATGCAATTATGGTCTACATTTTTTGAAATATTCAACCAAATAGTATTGTGAATACATATTGATAAGTATAGCTGATGCCTATTGCACCTACATAATATAAATTGTTTACGATATACGTAAATTGTATTTTATTCACAATTGTTTCAAAATCAGGGTGTATCTAATTAATTTTCAATAGATTTAGGTCAAAAAATAATAAATATTTGAGACCAAAATATAAAACTAATATTAATATTGTGTTGGTCAGTAATATAATATTATTATGTTCTGCAGATAAAGTGTTATCAATTTGTAAAATAGAAGTGTCATGTTTGTTCGTTGGCATACCTAAGTGTATAATTATTAATAAAATTGCAATTATTGATGATATATTTATATGAATATACCTATACTATAGAAATTAATAAAAATTAATGTTACCGTTAACACTGTAAAATATTATTTATATCTAATCTGAATTCGTGTTTATATTGTTTTACATAATAATATATTATCATACCTACATATTTATCCATAAATTACTATTTGTTGCAAATATACTTGCAAAATATGATATAAGATCATGGAAAAAATATAATATAAAGTATGTTATAAACGCATATAATATAAGTAGGTACATACTTGATACCTATTACCTATTGTATATCGTATATGTATTGATAAATAAATAACATTTGGAAAATGTATATAATATACTTGGTTACAATTAATTTAGAAATTAAAAAACACTAACATGACTTGAAGATAGTTGAAGTTCTTGAAAGTTATCAACTTATTAACTTTTTGAACTATAGTTATAAAACATAAGAACAGTTGAGATTTTATATCAAGTATATATTTGTATTTGACGACGATAAATCTACTGACCCCAACATTTTAAACTTAAAGCATAATATTATATTAAAACAAAAATGTCGATGTGTCCGGTGTCCCACTAAAATGTAGTATTTTAAATGTCTAAAATATTTATGAGTTAACCCTCCCATCCGTGCCTATCGCGTACGTGTCCGACCTTACCCGACTTACCCCTCCCTCCCCTGCTTATTTGAATACAAATTTAACTAAAACATAATAATATTGACCACTGTAAAAACAATCAATATAGCATGAATCCGTGGTATTATATTAATATTATTAATTATAATAGAGTAATATGTGATTTACAAAATAATATATTTACACTGTCTTCACAATAAATTGCTGACCTCAAGAGTGAATCCTGATTTGTTATTTTTTATTTATTCTTAGTGCGTCCAGACATAAAACCAATAATTTTATTCTTGAGTGAATCCCAATTAATTTAACATTACACATGACACGTCGGGGATATGAACTAATTTATACCCAAACAGTCTATAGTATAATGATATAATATATTTCCATATTTATTTAACTTTCTATATTAGTTATTGATTTGTTCTCTAAAATGTACAATTTTGTAATAATAATATGGTGCAAAACGATATCAAATTGCCTGTTGATCTTGATAGTTTTATCGAAAGGATCTCCTGAACCCTGAACTCGTCCTGACGAATGAGATGATAACAGGATAGGTAATTGTGTAATTCAAAATTATACGGACTGTTTAGTACAACTGCAGATTGACTTGGATCAAAAAGGTAAAATTTTCATAACCAGGCGTGGTAAACGGTCACTTTATTGTACGGTCCATTGTTTAAAATGCATAACGCGGACACTTTATTGTACGGTCTGGTAAAAATGCACATTGCAGAATCGGAAACTTTGTACTATCATACATATTATACATAAGACATAAGGATTTTATAATTTATATACATAAATATACAATGCTATAAAGTTATATGAGATCCTCCAAACATTGTTTTTTTTTTTTTTTTTAAATAGTTAATTCAAACGTTATAAATAATATACAAAAAACAAGTTAAAATGTTTTTTAAATGTACAGGCGTTTATAACCTGGTAACCACCAAACATGACTTGATGTTATATTTTATTTATAAATTATAATTATATTAACACGTTGACCACCATGAAGTCTTATATGAGATCTCATCAAACCACAGGTTATATAAAATATAGTATAATATAATTTAATATAATCTGTGATCAAACTTTGTCCTGATCGCCACGCGTTTTTTTTCATACGTTCACATAAACACAATTTTTGTCAATTTAAAGAAATATTGATTTAAAAAAAACTAATAAAGATATTAGCAAGCTTGAAATTTTTATCAATTTTTAACTCAAAACAATTTGCTAGTTTTCGTAATTTTTCCGTATTTTGTCAAGATTTGAACTTAAAATGCTTTTAAAAAAAAAAATCAAGACTAAGAATATTTAATATTTTTCAAATGTCATTGTAACAATATAGTTGGAGCCTTATTGTATTAAATTTTCAAGCTTTTTTTACCTAACAAATACACTTTTATTGCGACATTCATAGAAAAAAAGACTAATAAAATTGGAAACTGCAAATGTCTCTAAACAGTTCAAAACAAATCGAAATATTTTAAAAATTGTATTGTGTATAGAAAATGCTAATATAAACAACCTGTGAAAATTTCTGGTATCTTTGAGTTACACCAAAAATCAAAATCGATATTGTCGAAAACCAGTTTTCCGTAAAATTTCCCGGTTTTCCTTAATCTTTTTTGTTTTGTTTTTCCTAGAGCTTTTGATTACTGGGAATTTTGAAATTTGACCTCCCCAATACATCAACTAGATTCATATTCCCATCGAACAAGATACTGAAGTTGAAAATCGAAGCATTAATTCGATTACTTATCGTGTACACAGACACCAATAAAACAAAAAAATTGATAAAAAACATTCATCATTGTAAAATAAATACATTCAACGCTCTGAATGTAAAACTAAAAATTTGAAAATAGAAAAAGTTCGTAGACAGCTCAAAATAAGTCAAAATATTTTGAACATTTTATGGTGTATAGAAAATTAAATTAAATTTACACACAAAACCAAAATCGATTTTGTCAAAAACTGATTTTGCGTAACACAAAAATAAAAAACTCAGAATCCAAAATCAGTAAGTAATATTGTAATATAATATATTTTTTGATATTTACTAAACATTAAACATATAATTTGTAATAATTTGTGTAATAATTATTTTCTTTATAATATTATACATAAAGAAAAACACATTAAGTACATCATTTATACAATTGTTATATAATATTAATATACCTAATTATTGTTTAGGATTTATCCAACTACATGGTCTGATGGTCAGTGGTTGTTATTCTTCATCATCATTATAAATAGGAACTCCATCATGACCATATTTTCCCGAATAGGTAATCCATCGCTTTTATACCTTCACCGACAATCGTATGATCCATGATTACAGTTTTGGCCACATGCGCTGAACGATCTAAGGCCTCTGGTATAGGTGGCAAATGATTCCAAACGTCCTTTTGCATTTTATCCTTTACTAAGTCGACAAGTTGTTTTTCGTTATTAATTGGCACAGCTGTTGCTAAAGCTAAACCAAGTGACACAATCAAAATTATAACGAAATAATTCATAACTTCGAAACAAACAATTACATAAACAACTATAAATTATGAATATAACTTAAAAAAATTATTAGAATCGACAAATGGTAGTTTACGATTAAAAATTTGAAACTGAATTATTTTAATATTCCCGTCGACGAATATATATGGCAATGTACAGCAATGACCTTTTAACCTATTCAATGATTTGACGTCATAAATCTTTTTAATCCGACTACCTAGTTACATTCGCATTGTCCCCACAAAATAACGCAGCTACTGCTTCTGTTGTCACGTGACAATGGCGTGTGCAACTACCAGCGACGGCCTGGCTCGCCGGGAAATTCCCGTCCTATTGAGACTTTCCATTGGCTGTATTAAATTATTATTTTAAATAACTATTATTGATTACGATTTATTTATACAAACAATAAATTATTACTTGTTTCTAATGACCATTGACCAGAGCCCTACTTAAAGGGGGTGAGATGGGGAGCTAGGAGGGGTATGGTACTATGGTGGAATTGAAATTATTTTAGTCTAACTGCACTTGGGTTTAAAAATGGTAATGGTCGAACTGCACACGGGTAATAAGCAGGTGGTCGAACTGCACTTGGGCTCAAAAAAGGTATTCCAACAAAAATATGATGCATTTGAAGCAGTGGTCGGGAGTAGCGCTCTAATTGTAGCGACGCTACAGTAGCACGCTACTTTAGCTGTAGCGATTAACATAGCGTCGCTATAGTATAATAATATGTATATACAATTTAGCGAAATACTATAGCGGGCTAGAAATTTACGGTTAGCGTAGCGAAAATGTTCTTTATTTTATCGCTACTTCTAACCTATTTCATGATAATTAAAATTTTATGATGTATGTATGTTAGGTGACTAGATGAGTGTATTTTTGAATTTTTCGAGTTTAACCCGTACCGCACCAATCAGTAGACGAGTACTCAAGTGAATATCTAAATATGAATTTTAAAAAAATGTAAAAAAAAAGTAGCTACTTTTTGGGGGGGGAGTAGCAGTATCGTTAGCGTGCTAGAAAAAAACAGTAGAGTCCCGACCACTGAATTTTGAAGGGTTAAAAAGTTTATAATACACTCATTTCTCTTCCCAGTTCCCACTTACAGGCTTAAAACTGACTATGATTTTAATTATTGGCGTAGTTAAAAATGATTGTTTTATGCATAGTACATATAGGTACCAATGTACCATTGTCCATATTATGTCAATACAATATTATATATTATACATATATTAAATCATCAATTATTATTATTGTCATTATTTTAACTTTTTTTTTTTTAACTCATTTTGATGAATTTTTGTAGTAATAAGATATTTATAACTTTTTCATTCTTTTTTGAAATCCTCCAATATTATTATAAAAATAAAAGTGAACGTCCATAGTGACCTGTAATTTTAACTCCTTTTTTTGACGAGTGCAGTTCAACCACTACCTGGTTTTTATCCGAGTGCAGTTCGACCATTACCTTTTTTGAACCCAAGTGCCATTCGACCATTTCTTTATAGGTAATAAGTACCTACAATTCGACTATACCGGCCAGGAGGACTGCAACCCCGAGGTGCGACACATAAGGGACACAGATTTATTTATATCAATCAACATTAAATAATAAAATTACTTACATAAAAATATTGCCCCCCCCCCCCCCCCCCCCGAAAAAAAAAACTTAATCCTAGTTCGGCCACTGGTTTCAAGCTTGCAAATATCTTTATAAGTTTTTTTAAATAAATATTTATTTAAATTGACAACATTGTGTTTATGTGAACGTATGAAAAAGCCTCGTAGCGGTCAGTACAAACTTTGATCACAAATTATATTATACTATAAAATCTCGAAAATTAGAAAATTATTTTGAGTTAAGAATTCATAAAAATTTTTCTTTTTCAATCTAAGATTTGAAAATATAATACAAGATTATTCATACATTTGTCTACCTTTATCAAAAAAATATTTTAAAACCATAAATGTGACGAATCGCGGACATTTCCCCTCCGACGGTTTTCGGTGTAGTAGGTCATTTTCCTCCCATTTACTATTTAATAATATTATTTAATTATTTAATATGAAATTATTTGTTTGCCTATTGTCTAATATTTTCAAATATTTTAATAAATATAATACATTATAGATGTATATTTTTAATCAACCAAATTCAAAATTCAAACTTAAATCAAATTCAAAAGCAATTATTAAATTGTCATATACCCAAACTGGTATAGATTTAACATTAAAAAAAAAATATGAACAAAGGCTAAAAATTATGTGCTTTGAAATAACGAAAGAATCAGTAGGTAATCAAATGTTTTGTACAAAATGTATCATTTTTATGTCGGAATTTTTACCACTTTTATTATTTATTAATTATATTTAATTTTTTTTTAATTTTTATTGTTTCAAGAAGGTCAGTAGATCAAACATATACAATTGTAATCTATTATATTTATGAAAATAGAAAAAATTTTAAAAAATTTTATATTTTATTTAAAAAAAATAATTTCATATTTAATAATAAATAATAATTTATTATCAAATTCAATATTTTTAGTCAATAATAAACTTTAAAAAAATGGGGGGAAATGTCCACATCAAAAATATATCGGGGGGGAATTGTCCATTTACCATAGAACTGTTGTTTGATGACTAATCAGTAATCCCATATACTTCTGAAAAAAAAACCCTTGGTATTTCCTTGTTTTCAAACTCTAAGTTATTATCAGTTCATAATACTTTGACCTGTATCATTTTTTATGTTATGTATTAATGTTTCGATTAAATTCTTCATTTCACTTTTATGATTTTTTAAAAATATACAGGGTGATTCTATAGTACGAATAATTGTCTTTAAATAATAAAAAATATTTTGATACTAAAATAAATTCTCTTTTTACATTAGTCCACACAAACAATCGTGTATTATTTCGCCTACAACTGTTGTGTTCGTTGTATTATCCATTAAATATATGTCTGTGCTATTTACCGATTAAATATATTATAGTAGCATATTACATTATATTTTTATAATGTTTCCTTGATAACAATATTCACTTGTGGTTCTTCTATATTGAGTGTGATGACTTTGAACTTTAATTCAAATAGTTTTCCCTGTTTCTCACTAATTGTACATGTACAGACTATCTGTCCGTTATTTGAAAACCCACATTAATTTTTATCTGACGATAGTGTTAAACCTTTAACTAACGCTGTACAACACGAAAATAAATTATATTTTAATTGCGGCACATAATATAATATAGTACCATCTACGTCTAACAAATAATTATTATTCCATTTATTGTTTGCAAATTATTATATTTTTATATCACCCGTTCCTTCTGTTAACAAAATTGAACCGACATCTATTCTTACTTGAATTGGTTTGACAAATAATATAATTAATATTTGGACTTTAAACAAAACCTGCTGCAGCCCACTTCATACAAAATAGTAATATAATATTAAATATATATAACAAAAAGAAAAAGATAATTCAAATTAAGATTTAAATATAAAAAGGTGGGTAAGTGGATGTCGCTCTGCTGTACTGTAGGTTACAAGTGGGTCACTGTAAAATGGATGGTATAAAATTTGAATGCAATGATATAATATCATTGTATAAGAAAAACGATTCTGAGCGGAGACGGTATGTCAGTCTAGGTATAAGACATATTATATACTTTTCTATGGTATTAAATTAAGTATATGGAATTTATGAATAAATTCCTTAAAATATGCACAGTCTCAGGGGCGGAGTGGCCGGTCTGGAAATGGGAATTTTCCAGATGGCCTGGACCATACTATGCGGAAGCATGATACTATAGGTACTATTTAATCATATGCATATTTGCAATCTTTAGCTATAAAAACTGAACATTTAATAATTTATTGATTACAATGATTGAAAATTTTCGAGATTTTGATACATTTTGTCAAAATTCGATGTTTAAATGCTTATAAAAAAAATTGTGCCTATGTATTTTTAATATTTGTCAACTGCTACTGTAACAATATATCAGGATCCTTGTATTACATTTTTACACTTTTTGGCCCAACAGATAAAACTTTATTGATATTTATAGAAAAAAAAAACTAAAAAAATTGAAAACTGAAAATGTCCGTAAACAACTCAAAAAAAGTCAAAATATTTTAAAAATTGTACAGTGTATAGAAAATGCTAATCTGAACATTCGGTGAAATTTTCATGTATCTATATTTATTCGTTTTTGAATTACAACAAAATAAGAAAATCGCTACATGAGAAATCAAGTGAATATCCAATTTTGTAAAAATTTGAATTTCAAACGCTCATAAAAATTTATAAAACCATATAAAATTTTAAATGCTTATAAAAAAAAACTGTGACTAACGATTTTTAATATTTTTCATCTGCCTTTGAAACATTATACTAGGTGCCTTCTATTAAATTTTCAAGATTTTTTAACCAACAAATAAAATTTTATTGATATTTCTAGAAAAAAACTAAAAAAAACTGAAAAATGAAAATGTCCCTAAACAGTTCAAAATAAATCAAAATATTTTGAAAATGATATCGTGTATAGAAAATACAAATATAAACAACCAGTGAAAATTTCATGTATATACGTTCATTTGTTTTAAAGTTACACTAAAAACCAAAATCTTTTTTGGAAAACGATTTTGAGTAAAAATCTCGTTTTTCCTTAATTTTTATATTGTTTTTCCCGGCGCTTGTGAAAATTACTAGGAACTTTTGACCCCCTAAAGTACCAACTAGATTCACTTTCCTATCAGAAAAGCTACTGTTGAAGAAAATCCAAGCACTTTTACTGTCCTAAAACGTGATGACAGACACAAAAAAAATTAAAAAAAGTTTGTGATGTGTACTAGAAGATGAGTGCGGACTATAGCAATGTCTAATACGTCAGGTCTGTATTTTTTAGAGCTAGGAAAGTGTGTAGGGGTGTCAGGAGCGATGATTGAGTAGTCATTTTGCAGAAGGTGGTTATAGAGTATTAGCCCAGCAGTATTTGTCCTGCGGCTGTTCCAGAGTGGGTGTTTTGAGTTTAGGTCACCAGCAATAATAATATTATCTGCACCACTGATGAGAAGGTCGAGGTCAGATGTAATGAAGGTTGACGATGGAGGCTTGTAGACTGAAGAGATGAGGGTGGTTTTCTTGAGTTTCATGAGCGTGTGAAATTCATATTTTTATATTTTTTTGATCTTAAGCCCGGCATCTAAGGCCATTAGCTGTATCGTTTTGGCGGTTTTTATGTCGGTAGGTGGGGGAACACGTGTGTGATGGCCGATGGGTTTGGCAGAATTTTTAATTGTGCACCCATAGGTATCTGCTATACCTGGGTGGGGGATGGATTCACGTCTTGTCTCCGAACACCGTGACTTCCCCGAAGAGAAATGCCACCCATGACCGAGGAATCGAGCCAGCGTCGTCTGCGTCGCAGCCGACGCCTTAGACCTCTAGGCCACTCCGTCCCGCTTACAATATTTTATATTCACTCGATTTCTTATGTAACGATTTTCTTATCTTGTTGTAATTAAAAAACGATTGACTGTAGATACTTGAAAATTTCACTGAATGTTTATATTATTTCACTGAATGTTTATATTTTAGCATTTTTTTATGTTTATATTAATTTGACTCTTTGAGCTGTTTACGGACATTATAAGTTTTCAATTTCTTTAGTTTTTTTTTTCAATATATATCAATAAAATTTTATTTGTTCATTGTTGGGTAAAAAAGCGTGAAAATTTAATGAGACGCTCCAGCAGATATTTTGCTAAAATAGCAGTTGAAAAATATTAAAAATACCTACCTACATCGGCAAAAGTTTTTTTTATATGCATTTAAATTTCAAACTTTGACAAAATTTATCAAATTTAAAATGTAATAATTGTTTTGTAGTTAAAAATTTATAAAATCTTTAACTTTTATAGCTAAGGATTGAACATTTAAAACAAGATTCCACGTAAATAAATCCACGTATATAAAATACTTTATTCACAATAATATCATCAAATATACTTGGTAATATCATAGGCTGACTGACAGTTTTCGCTCAGAATCGTTTTTCTTGTATGATGATACTATATCATTGAATTCAAATTTAACACCATCCATTACAGTGAGACACTTCTCACCTATTGGCTGCTGTCAGCAGCACGACCTCCCCTTACCCGTTTTTTTTTTTTTAATCGCATATTCATAATGGTACCTACAGTGGCGGCGCCAGAACTTTAATACCAGGTGGGCCAGGCTGGGGCCCAAATTTTTTAGGGAGGGCCAAATTGTTGACTTGATATATATATATAAACAATAGTGATGACAGGCAATTTCGCAGAGGGGTGAGGGGGAGGGTCAACTTACAATTTTTTTTACACTTCATTGTGTAAACTTACTAAAACAATGATTTGTAAACATGTATTGTATTAATAGTATTTATTTGCTAACAAAATATATATTCATGTAAACACTTTTTGATTTTTATGCTCCCTAATAATTACACTCAATACCAATGAATATTTAATAATAATTTATTATTTTCGTATTCAGCCGCTGGAAAATACACGTTATTTATGATACTTGAAAGCATATTATAGACTATAGTGCATATAGTTTTCAACCCATTCAAAATGTTGTTCCCGCCATCTATTATAACTTAATATTTTCATATTTTAATAAATCATGATTTATTCATGAGATATTTTTTAGTATTCTAATATGATTAAATTAAATTTTTGGGGTGGGCCACAGGGGGGGCCGGAGACTTTTTAAGGTGGGCCCGGGCCCACCCTGGCGCCGCCACTGGGTACCTACCTACTATAATATTAGTTAGTATACTATTAGTTAAATCCCAAGTCACAAGTCATGGAAATCAGAAAAATAGTTACCAGCAGGGCCGGATTTAGGGCCTACTGGGCCCCAGGCCTCCACAAATTGAGGGACTCCACTAAATGTGTTTTTTTGCATCCAAGTATAAAACACAGTATAACATTTTCAAAATGGATTTAAATCACAATTTGAATAAAAATGTTCAATCATTGATATTGTCATAAATTTATAAATAAATGTTATTATTAGTATTTAATTACACAATTACCCGCTTTTTTTAACTTGTTATTTTTCTTGTTTTTTTTTTAATCAAACTATCAAATAAAGTATATTATAAAATGTTTTACGAAACATTAAAAATAAGCAATAATGTAAATGAAGTATCAACAAACAAATTTCTAAAAATGTTCTTATAAAATTATAGACAAAAATAATTTATGTATTTTAATAATACAATATTATTTGACAGTTTATTATTTCAAAGTATATAGTTTAATTGTTTTTACATAACAAACTTGTATTCAATTAGTAATAACTATTGGAAACATCAAAATGATTATACAATTGGATATAAATAACCATTTTATATAATATTATACTTTTGTACAGCTTCCATGAACCATGAAATATGAAAAGCTTTTAAATGTTTCATATTGTACTTTATAAGCCTATTTGAATCCATTGTATATAATATAATGTTAGATACATGAAACATTTCATCATTATCACGGCAATGATATGGTATTATATTAGTAGGGCAGTCTTCTGGATTTGGCATACGTATTAACAGTTTAGCTCCGAATTCAACAACCAGTTTTTTTAAATTTTCAAGTGTGAACTGATTCCAACCATTGCTTCCGCATACATGTATGTTTATACCATCAAACAATTTTGGATACTGTATAACAAAAATAACAGGTGATACATATTTTTTAAATACACAACAATTCTCAAGTTTAAAACAGATATAATTTTACATAAACCAGTTAACTTTCAAGCGACATTGAGAAATAATCACCATGCATCAGCATCACTAACGCTACTAGTTGGTAAGAGAAAATTTTAGATTTTTGTTTTTCAATTATTGTTAATACATAATTTTTTACTGTCAAAATACTTGAATATGTAATAAAAGGTCCTCATAACTCATGAATTTTAATAAGTGAATTAAAAAAAAAATTTGAGCTAAATTCATATTAATGTTTTACGTGCATCTAAAGTTAGAATTTTCATAAATGCTTCCACACTGTCTTGTTCCTATTTTCGATTTAAAATCTTATTTTTCTACCTCCGCTTTTCAATAGTATTAAATTCTTTAATGATGTATAAGCTAAATTAGCTATATATTTACCAGTTTTTGTTTGCTTATTCGTGATATTTTTGGGCCATTAAAATCAGTAAACAATGTTGTTCCGCTGACTTCATAATCTTCAGACTTCATAAGTTTATTTTTTTCTAATGAATCAGAAATCCCTAATAAAAAAGTAATAAATTGTAATAATATAATTTTAAACTATTAAACAGTTACACACAATACTAGTCAGAACAGATAATCTATTGATTCAACCATACAATTTCTAAGGGTTACAATTGATTATACATGGTAAACATTTAGCTTATATGTGAATAAACAAATCCCAATACAATAAATTAAAAAATGTTTTTATTATTTTTTTGAAAAACGTGTCTTATTTAGTTAGTTGCTAATAATTTATTTATTTTTTAACATTCATTGGATTATAAACAATCCGTAATGGTATTTACAATAAGCATATTATGTGCAAAAAAAAAAATATATATACACAAGATGTAGAGACGTGAAGAGAAAAGTTACCCTACAGTAATACTCGGAGCTAATAATTTATTAGTTATTTATAAGAGCTTTTAAAAATTGAAGTATACTTACAATTTTCGTTGACTATAAATAATCCATTTGCTATGCCAGTTAAACATTCCAAATTAACATCACAAGTATTATTTTTTGATTTTGGTACAATTATGTGAGTAACTTGAGATAATTGCTTTTCTTTCCTTTGTGTCGCATAAATACATAAAAACATTTATAGTGAAACCATAATAAAAAATTTAAATATAAATAATAATCAACATACCAAATATTTTGAACTAATTTAATATTGAATTGTTTACAAAATGTGTTCACAGTTTCACTTTTTAATGAAACATTATTTAGGGCTATGACAGTTTCTTCTAATTTATAGTTGGTATGGCAAATTTGTGTTGATTTACACAAAACTACATTTTCTAATAACTCAGAGAACTTTTCTTTATTAAGACATCTAAAACATTTAAAAATTATTAAGATACACATAATAATTTGATTTACCTTCTATTTACTGTAAAAAATCTTAATTTAGTAGAATCAAATATTTTTAAAGCATTAAGGTCTGTTATCAACTGCATATAAATACATCAGTAAATATATATGTCTTGTAAAATTAATACATTCATCGCTATGCTCAGATGCTAAAAAAATATAATGAGGTTGCCCTTGGTTTTTTTTAAAATGGCAATTTTCTCACCCATAAAAAACATATTTGTAAAACACATTATTGTAAAATCATTGCCTTCATCCCTCAGCTCAGAACCTAATAATACTATGTACAAAATATAATAATAATAATATAATTGTCATCAGTATCTATTTATTATTAGAAAAGTATGTTAAAATAATTAATATTTAATAATCAGTTTATAAAATTAGCTTTTAAAAAATTGTATATCTATTATCTAATAAATAGTATATTAACTTATTCATTATTAAAATTAATTCTTACTTCGCATTATCTCCATACATATTCATAAAATTTGCATCAGCTCCATAATTCAGAATTGTTTTTGATATTTCAAATTTACCATACTTAATAGCTGTATAAAATGGGCTTTCATATTCAAAACCAGGAACATTTAAATATGCACCAAACTTGATTAATTCTTTCACAATATCTAAGTTCCCACATTTCACGGCTTCATGCTTTAAATACAATAAGCACTGTTTTTATACCATAATAATAATAGAACATTTTATTTATCAAAATTATTACCATGGGTGTCCATCCAGCATTATCTTTAACATTAGGATTGAAACCATCTTCAAGCAATGAAATTACTAAATCTAGCTTCCCCTAAAATAGTATATAAGAGTAACCATATCACAAATAAGTTAATACATAATTTAAAATTATTCAATGGTACGCAGTATTCATGGACATTCATGTTACTATACTTTTTTTAATATCAAACTACGGTTTTAACATAAAAAAAAGGATAATAAATATCAGAAAATAATTTAATTTACATATATTTTATATCAATGGTAAGTTCAAAAAGTAAATAATTAATATTTAATAATATTTTTGTTTACATGATTAATTTTTAAAATTAATAAAAAAAAGTTTGATGGGAATTTTATGAATTTAATTTTTACCTTGGCACATGCTGAATGTAATTTTGTTTCTCCTTTACTATTTCGACTATACAAATTTTTGCCAACTTGTTTTATAGATTCATTTAAAGCTTTGACTGAATTTTTCTGAAAGAAAATTGTTATACATTTATTATCATATTTATACATTTGAATTAATAAGTTATTAACATATAATTGTTTTCATTAGAAATCAAATGATTTATATACTAAAATACTGGAGCGTGATTCATTCGGTCGAAAACATAGCTCACAACTTCAATTATTATGCCTAATATAATGTTCTGATATTAATGTTGAAAGCAGATTTGATTCGTCACTGAATTATTTATGCTTTGACTATGTCATTTTTCTGATTTTTATTTTTTTACTTAGACATTTATTAACAAAAATAGTAAAAATAGATCATATTAATAATTTAAATTTAAATACATTGATATAGAATATGAAAAATCTACAACAGTTAAAAGTATAGTAAATTTAGAGGAGAATTCAAATATGCTTTCAAAATTTAAATCGGGACATCCTAATGAGCGTAGTGATTGAAGTCACTGGCAGTATTTTTTGAAAAAAAGTTTGTTATTTCATAAAGTAATAATTGGTGACACGTGCATGCGCGTAGGTAAAATTACAAACGTTATGATGTCCCTATACAATGTGATCGGTACTACGACTAACGCACACTAATGATAATTTACTTTCAACACATTCACATGCCCCATATAACTTGAAATATAAAATACCTAGTTTTTACTCCTTAGAATGGATTACGCCCCAGCCCCCTTAAAATGATTAGTTGTTCAAATGCTTTGATTTTCAAATGCAAACATATAATGTTAAGAACAACTGTGATTTAGTAGTTTATTATTAAATGAATTAAAGTATATAAGAAGATCCATTCAAGTATCTACACTTATTATTTTGAAAAGTTTTGAACTTTTTTGAGAATATTTTTTCATCGTTAAATAACATTTATGAGAAAACATTATATTTTTTTAACTTAAATTGGTCGCCATTTTAGGTTACTCTTATTTTAAACAGTGTATAGACATAATAATAATGTATACTCTTTCAATAATTCTTTAACTTAATAATTAATAAAAACATACATTATTATTGGTATTAGTTTTTCTTTCAGCAATACTAGGAGAAGGTTTTTCTATTTTCTTTTTTTTCGATTTGTGCTCAGAATCTGTTACTGAATTTGATCTTTTTAATAGTTTTGTTGATGTTTTATCTAATTTTTTATTAGTTTGCTTATTGGATCGAGTACTTCTAATAGGTTTTGAAGAAGTTTCCAAACACATATTTGATATTTTGTCACCAATAACACTAGAGCTTGTCTGAGCTGGATACAATTTCTCCTATAAATTTGTATATTTTAAAATTAAATATATAAAAATGTTTTGTTTCTATACTCCATTCATGTCAAGAGAAAGCCATATCTACATATATTGTCTCTATCTTACATAATAATATGTGTAACATAACAAATATATATACTGAATTCTTACTACAGTTTATTTATAATTAATATTAAAAGAAAATTCACATATTATCGAATTTGTAGAAAATAATTTAACCTATGCTTGAGCGAAAAGCTATTTTCTTTTTCAAATATGTATTACAATGCACTTTCGGTAACTTGAAGTTCACGAGGAAAAAAAAATTCAACTTACTAAACATTTTGAGTTAGCAAAATCTTAATGTTATTGTTATTTGAAGGGGTTATTTGTTCGAGATTTTGAGAATTTCGAGTTATCAAGGTTCCAGTTACCGAGAGTCGACTGTATATGTTATTATATTGAGTTATATAAATATTAACATTGAAATTATTCAAATTCTTCAAGTTATAACATTTTTTACATTTTTTTTAAAAAACTCTGCTCTAATATTAACTAATAATTATAAATAAACCGTAGAATTTAATACGAAGATTTGCTTTGTATGTAAGACAGCGACAACATCCTCTTAAGAATGAACCTTGGCGGCCAAAATGTGCACAATTGCTTAACTAAACATTGGATGTACAGTCTTACAAATGGTTAATGCCCCTGCAATCCCTATTCATTTTTCATCAAAACGACCTTAGCGACTGACAAACATTAAAGTACTTCTAGTGGTTCGATTTAAAAAATGTAAAGATGTTTTAATTGGTTAACAAGTCTACTTTGCATCGGTCGGAGCATATTTTTTATATTTTAGATATTTTTGAATATTTTCAATACTAAAAATGTATAAATGTATAAAATGTAAAATATTTATTCTCGTCAAGAATTTGCTAAAATTGAAAAAGTGGTCCGACCGATACATAATAAACTCGTTTACCAACACAAACATCTTTACATTTTTTAAATTGAACCACTAGAAGTACCATAATTTTTGCCAGTGCAACGGGCTCCTTCACATCCATAAATTGGTTTTGTATATTTTGATCTAGACATTGAATGACTTGTGCATGTGTGTGCGTGCAACCATAAACCAGATAAGAAATAACAATATTGTATTGTAAATTGATGCGAGTCGAGGGTGATGGTAGGGAAATATACACACACTAATGATCATTTATTACTACACACGAAGACGATCAGTATTTTCAGGAACGAAATAATTTCCTAAACACAACTCCTTAAAGATGATACATTTGCAGGGGCTTTAACTAAGTGGAGGTATTGCCTAACGGCACACTGACAAAAACCAGTTAGCCTCCAAGGTTCCTTCTCGCTTAATGTGAATGGAGTATAGTGAAAAAAATCACTCACAACTTTGTCATTTATTTTAATTTTAAGGTTATCTGATGTGCTTTCTTTCACATCACCGGATATATCTGGGTTTTTCAATTGAGACTCAGTTAATATAGATTCGATGGCTGATGAATTATTCACAAAATTTGAATTGATCTTTAACATTAAACAATAAACAAAATTAAAATAAATAAATAAAATTATAAAGGTTATTTCATTTAAATACCTCATCAATTTCATTCTTGTGATCATTAGTTGAATTTCCAAGAGTATCATATTTTGGAAAAGTTAGATCTGACGATGATATTTTTTTATTTTGAGCATTATTTAACTGAAATATTTAATATAATTTAAGGTTTGATAAATATTTAATAATCTATAATGTAATCATAATTAATACCTTATCAATTCCTTTCTTCTGATCACTAGTTGTACTTCTAGTAGAATTACGTTTTGAATAAGTTTTTATTTTACTTAGATTATTATCCTAAACATTGAAAATATATATAGTTTAGTCATATGCAGAACTCGGAATTTGAGATGTATAAAATGCAGAATATGCACAAAAAATTGCATAACATGCATGAATAAAGGAAAAAATAGAATGCAAAAATATAGAAAGTATTAAGTACCTTAAAAATGTCTGTCTCGACTTCATCGGTTAAACTAACAGGAGCATCATGTTTTACAAAAATTGCATCTGGCGATGTTATTGTTTTATTTTGAGCATTATTTACCTAAAATATTTAATATAATTTAAGATTTGGTAAATATTTAATTATCTAAAATGTAATAATAATCAATACCTTATAAATTCCTTTCTTGTGATCATTAGTTGAATTTTCAAGAGTATCACATTTTGGAAAAGTTACATCTGGCGATGTTATTTTTTTATTTTGAACATTATTTAACTGAAATATTTAATATAATTTAAGGTTTAATAAATATTTAATAATCTATAATGTAATCATAATTAATACCTTATCAATTCCTTTCTTCTGATCATTAGTTGTACTTCTAGTAGAATTACGTGTTGAATAAGTTTTTATTTTACTTAGATTATTATCCTAAACATTGAAAATATATATAGTTTAGTCATATGCAGAACTCGGAATTAGGTGTATATGAAATGCAGACTATTCACAAAAAACTGCATAACATGCATGAATAAAGAAAAAAATAGAATGCAAAAATAAAGCAAGTATTAAATACCTTAGAAATTTCTGTCTCGTATTCATTGGTTGAACTACCAGAAACATCATGTTTTAAAAAAATTGCATTTGTCGATGTTATTGTTTTATTTTGAGCATTATTTACCTAAAATATTTAATATAATTTACGGTTTGGTAAATACTTAACAATCAAAAATGTATAGCAATAAATACCTTATCAATTTCTTTCTTGTGATCATTAGTTGAATTTTCAAGAGTATCACGTTTTGGAAACGTTACATCTGGAGATGATGATTTTTTATTTTGAGCATTTTTTACCTAAAATATTTAAAATAATTTAAGGTTTAATAAATATTTAATAATCTTTAATGTAATCATAATTAATACCTTATCAATTCCTTTCTTGTGATCATTAGTTGAATTTTCAAGAGTATCACATTTTGGAAAAGTTAGATCTGGCGATGTTATTTTTTTACTTTGAACATTATTTACCTAAAACAATTAATATAATTTACGGTTTGGTAAATATTTACTAATCAAAATGTATAGTTATTAATACCTTATCAATTTCTTTCTTGTGATCATAAGTTGTACTTCTAGTAGAATTACGTTTTGAATAAGTTTTTATTTTACTTAGATTATTTTCCTAAACATTTAAAATATATATAGTTTAGTAATATGCAGAGCTCAGAAGTTAAGGTGTGAAGAATGCACAATATGCACAAAAAACTGCATATCATGCATGAAAACAGGAAAAAATAGAATGCAAAAATAAAGCAAGTATTAAGTACCATAGAAATTTCTGTCACGTATTCATTGGTTGAATTTCCAGGAATATCATGGTTTGGAAAAGTTACATCTGCAGATGTTATTTTTTTATTTCGAGCATTATTTACCTAAAATATTTAATATAATTTACGGTTTAATAAATATTTAATAGCCTATAAAGTAATCATAAATAATACCTTATTAATTCCTTTCTTGTGATCATTAGTTGAATTTTCAAGAGTATCACGTTTTGGAAAAGTTTCATCTGGGGATGTTATTTTTTTATTTTGAGCATTATTTACCTGAAATATTTAATATAATTTACGGTTCAATAAATATTTAATAATCTATAATGTAATCATAATTAATACCTCATCAATTCCTTTCTTGTGATCATTAGTTGAATTTTCAAGAGTATCACGTTTTGGAAAAGTTTCATCTGGCGATGTTATTTTTTTATTTTGAGCATTATTTAACTGAAATATTTAATATAATTTACTGTTTAGTAAATATTTAATAATCTATACTTTAATCATAATTAATACCTTATCAATTCCTTTTTTGTGATCACTAGTTGAATTTCCAAGTGTATCATGTTCTGAAGAAATTAAATCTGGCGATGTTATTATTTTATTTTGAGTATTATTTACCTGAAATATTTAATATAATTTACTGTTTTGTAAAATTTAATAAGCCTATTAGTTTAATAGCTTATTAAATCTTAATCTATAACCATAGTTTAATACCATATCAATCGGAGATGTTCCGGCTAGATAATTTGTTATAAATTGGATATCGAGTAAATTGTTTAATTTCAATCGGGTACCAAGTATTGGTCCAGTAGAAATGTTAATACAAAATGATTATCAAACTATCAACTTTTAAGGTACTATCAACTACCGATTACTGATTGAGAAATTATTAATTAATAATTAAGTCATTAAACACCCAGTACTGCTGCACTGGGTAGTTAATAAAATATAATAGTTCTGCAATTATAGTATGCATTCATAAATTGGTTACTTATCCAAACACATCAAAACTTATATAAATTAAGTACACTATTAAGTTACTTTTAGTTTACTTAAGTTACTTTTATTTTGACTCTTTTTGAACTGTTTACGGACATTGTCAGTTTTAAATTTTTTTTAGTTTTTTTTTTCCTTAAATATCAATAAAAATGTATTTGTTGAGTAAATAAGCTTGAAAATGTAATGCAAGGCTCCTGATATTGTGTTACAATAGCAATTGAAAAATATTAAAAATACATTTGCTCAATTTTTATTGAACCCATTTAAAGTTTGAATTTTGACAAAATGTATCAAATTTAAAATGTATAGGTAATAATTATTTTGTAGTTAAAAATTCATAAAATGTTCAACTTTTGTAGCTATGGATTGAAAATTTAAAACAAGGCTCCACTTCCCCACCTTTTTAAATTTTAAATTTGACAAATATTGCCAAAATTCGAACTTTAAATGCTTATAAAAAAAATTGTGCCTATGTATTTGTAATATTTTTCAACTGCTATTGTAACAATATATCAAGAGCCTTGTATTAAATGTTCAGGCTTTTTGGCCCAATAAATAAAACTTTATTGATATACATAGAAGAAGAAAACGAAAAACATTGGAAACTGAAAATGTCTGTAAACAGCTCAAAAACAAGTCAAAATATTTTGAAAAATATAATATAATTTAGGATAAAGGTGTATAGGAATTGATAAAATAAACATATGATATAAATTTCAAGTATCTACGGTTTTTTGTTTCATAATTACAAATAAATATGAAAATCGCTACATGAGAAATCGAGTAAATATCCAATGTTGTAAAAATTTGAACTTAAAACTCTCATAAAATATATTTTGATTTGCTTGTTGACATTTGTTTTTTTGATAAAGGTAGACAAACTTATGAGGAATCTTGTAAGTTGTATTACATTTTCAAATCTTAGATTAAAAAAAAAAATTTTTATGAATTCTTAACTCAAAATAATTTGTTATTGTCGGGATTTTTCGGTATTTTGTCAAGATTTGAACTTTAAATGCTTATGAAAAAAAAATTGTGACAATGGATTTTTAATTTTTTCCATCTGTCTTTGAAATAATATATTAGGAGCCTTCTATTAAATTTTCAATCTTTTTTTACCCAACAAATATAATTTTATTGATATTTATAGAATAAAAAAAGGTGCTCTGCTGTACAAATGTACAATAGGGTACAAGTGGGTCACTGTATAATGGATGGTGTTAAATTTAAATTCAATGATATAATATCATTGTATAAGAAAAGGGATTCTGAGAGGAGACGGTATGTCAGTCTAGGTATAAGACATATTATATATTTTTCTATTGTATTAAAACAAAAATTGACCTATAATAGATACCTATAATAAATTCGCGTTTTATAACGCGTTATACATCAATAACAAACCCTGATACTATCATAGAGATATAGTAGTATACATTAGAGTTTAGAAGTTTCAAGTACCCACGAATAATATTATACAATCAAAACAAAATAACTAAAAAAGTTTTTCTAGGTTTTTTAATATGCAATTTCGTCCAAATTTGAACTTAAAATGGCTATAAAAATAAACTGTGGTTATGTATTCTTTAGATTTTTTGGTAAGATATTAAACTACTTACGTGGAATCTTGTTTTAAATTTTTAATCCTTAGATATAAAAGTTGAACATTTTATACATTTTTAACTACAAAATAATTATTCAATTTTAAACTTTGTCAAAATTCGATCTTTAAGTGCTTATAAAAAAAAGTTGTGCCTATGTATTTTTAATATTTTTCAACTGATATTCTAACAATACATCAGGAGCCTGTGGTACACTAGTATCGAGAGTCTAGTTGGGTTTCGTTAGGTTTAGTGAGGTTTAGTTAGGTTTAGTGAGGTTTAGTTAGGTTTAGTTAGGTTTAGTGAGGTTTAGTTAGGTTTAGTTAGGTTTAGTGAGGTTTAATCTAATGCTGCTAACGGCATGGCCGTTATATTATTTTTTTGATTTAAATAATTTCGACAACGACAGCGCCATCTAGCTCCGCCGAATCATTTTTAACACTAAGTCGAGCTTGAAGAACTTATTATAGTTAGATAGCGTTGTCATATGGGATTTACAACACGGACATCTCCAAGACACTGCAATTTTATTTGCAAATGGTCGAGTAGCAGAATTTATATTTTTTTATGCCAAGTAGATATTGTAGTTTGAAGATTTTTGTATTAAATTTGATGTCGAAAAATATAGATACATTTTTAAAAAGTAGGTACCTATCTATTTTTCAACTCACAATTTGTCATTTTTTATATTTTTTTATAAAATGAAATAGTATTTAAACCAATATAAAATATCCTTTTAGGACAGTAAAAATGCTTAGATTTTCTTCAACAGTATCTTTTCTGATAGGGAAGCGAATCTAGTTAGTACTTTGGGGGGTAATATTTCCCAGTAGTTTTCAAAAGCTTCGTGAAAATAAAATAAAAATTAAGGAAAAACGGGAATTTTTACTCAAAAATCTGTTTTCGAGAAAATTGACTTTGGTTTTTGGTGCAACTCTTAAACAAATGACCGTAGGTACATGACATTTTGACTGAATGTTTATATTAGCATTTTCTATACACCATAACATTTTCCAAATATTTTGAGATGTTTACGGACATTTTCAGTTTCCATTTTTTTTAGTTTTTTTTCTATAAATATCAATAAAATTTTAGTTGTATGTTAAAAAAGCTTGAAAATTTAGTAGAAGGCTCCTATTATATTGTTTCAAAGGTAGGTGAAAAAAATTAAAAATCCATAGACACAATTTTTTTTTATAAGCATATTTTAGTCTTACACTAATATCAGTTGTTTAGGTAATAGTCAACAAGTAGCAATGTACAATACTATAAATATGTTACATTTTATGTATAGGCGACGATATTATCAATATTGTATATTGTAGCTAAAATAGTAAAATTTAAATAATAAATACTAAATACTAGTCTTTTTCAACAATATAAATATTTTGATTCGATATTGATATAGCGAACTGTTTTTTGGACATTTAGATATTGATGAAAATTGTTATAGGTACCCTGTCAGTAATTAATAATATTTTTATTTCACAATGAAAATAATTTAAATTTAAAATTTATTTATTGAATGAACAACAAATTATTCAACATTCTGAGGCTGAAGCCTATTTCTTTTAGTTTTGTAAAAATGTAGGTATTAACCCATTAGCGCCGTGCGTTGCCATATGGCAACATAGGTAGACCTATTTTTAGAAGCTAATTTCTCATTGGGAATTTGACCAATAAAAAAATTTAAAAAACAAAATAAAAAAATTTCGGCGCTAATGGGTTAAACTGGTACCAATTAAGGGCAGGGTAAAAATTTAATATTATGAATTATGATGGGTACCGAGTAAGGGCCAGTTCTAAATATGATATCTATTACTCAGCCATCGAGTAATTACCGTGTACCCGGAACACCTCTAATATCGATTCCTTTCATGTAATTATTATTAGTTAAATTTCCAGCAAAATTATGTTTTGGAGAAGTATATTTAATAATATATAAATAATAACTATTCAGTCAATTATTCAGTTATCATATTATTAAATACCATGATAATTTGAGTTATGTGATCATTAGTTGAACTTACAGGAAAATCTTCATTTTTTGAAGTAGTTATGTCTGGCGATGTTATTATATCATTTAGTTCTTGAGAACTTGTGTTGAATAACTGTTCTTGTATTTTTTTATTAGTTTTTGATGATTCTTCATCGTTGTATTTTAATCTTGAAATCATACAAATAATTAAGTAATTTTTAATAGCCATTGTAAAATACTTGGTAGACATAAAAATCTCGATCTAAGGAGCAGACTGAAGTCACTTACTAAATATAATATAATACAAACAATTTAAAATATTACCATTATTTATTGTTATTCCCATTCAAATAAAATAGTTAATTACATTAAACTGAATATAATTTTTTTTTAAATTTAGGAACTTAATGAAACTTCAATACTAATTTAAAAAATGTGTTAACAGTAACAATTATATTATTATGTACTTAATAATATGATATAAATCTTAGCATTATTAATTTTAGCATGTTTAATTCAATGTTTTCTAAAATATATTAATAGATATAACAAAATAACTTACTTAAGATCAAGCCATGTTATTATATTTTCCATGTATGTTGCAAACTCATAATGTCTATATTTCGTTTCTGTTTCACGATGATAACATTCAGTTTTCAATATGCGGTCTAAATGAGGAATCTTCATTACTTTATTACTAAAATTATATGAAAAAACAATGTAGACTCATTACAACCAAACAATCATATGTTTTACAAAATATCTTTCTGTCTTTTTCCTAGTTCAATGCAATGCCTGCCTATTTTTGTAGCATAACCTTCTACCGGCTTCCTGTCAAACTTTTAAACTTGTTAAACTCTTTGAATACTTAATAGAAATTTACAATTTAACTTTTATAGTAATAATATAAATCACCTAAATTTAATTAAAAATCAGTTACAAAAAAGTTATAAAATGGTGAGAAACTGTTTTAAAATTAAGGGGGAAAGGCAACTGCTAGCAACGGTTATGACTAGTCAACCACTCTACGCCACTCCGATATGGGCTGATGAGCTGAAATATAATCAAAATGTGAGCACTGTATTAAGAGCACAAAGGAAAATTGGTCTACGGTCTAGAGATGGCAAATATGACGGTCTGTCAGTCTCAACTCTTGCAATAATTTGTTAATTTTCACACCCCACTCCTTGTACCATTTTTCGAAGAGGGATAGATATATTTTAAGATGTAAAAACAATTTTCAATTTTAAAATACTCATAACTCTTTTTAGGTGAAGACCATTAAGTTTAAATTGTATTGTTCGATAAATGATACGGCTACAAGGGGAAGGATGGCCCGAAAGGGTGAAGTACCTCCTTGTACCTCCGTGATTAACCACAATAGAAAAAAAAAGATTTAGGTTAAGGATTAGGGAACGTAATTTATTTCGACTTATTAAGGTTTTTGACTTATTGAGGTTCCACTGAAGGATTTATACCTAATAAAATAGATTAGAACTTACCAATAAAATGGTCCAAATGCATATAAGAAATCATCTCTGATATATTTATCATAGTTATTCTTTAAATATTCAGAATTATACAAGTAAATTTCACTCTCTCGCGATGTCTTAATTCTTGTCATGCATTCACTAACATTGCTCTCAGTTGTAATCAACTTTGCCTATAAAAGAAAAAATGTTGTTATTATAATTTTACATAATTAATATGTTATAAAAAGGCACAATTCTAGAAAACTAGAAAAATAAATAAATGACAATTTAAGATACAGTTTTAAATATTTATGCAGCAGCCTAAGATTATCAAACATAATTTTGGCAAAAATGCAGTTTAGCTCCCAAGCGATTTTTTGGAATTTTTTTTTTTCAAAATATGTGTTTTTGCATGCCTAATTTGATGGTACTTTCAAAAAAAGCTGGTCGAACTTATTTTGGAAGTGATGGTAAAAAAACTTCAAAATGCTCAATTTTTTCAAATATCGTGTTTTTGAATTTAAAATACCAAAAATTTAAGTTTTTAGAATTTTTTTCTTTTAGAAATGTTTGTATTTATATGCTCAACATGGTGGAATCAGAATTTGTCTATCGTACTTACTTTTTATGTTATTGTTAATAAACCACATAAAACTGAATAATGGAGATGTCGAGAATATTCCACAAATTTAAGTCGAAAAAAAGTAAATTCTAAAACTTAATTATTTGAAAATGCAGTTTTTCAGTTCCCAATAGTTTGACATTGTAATCGTTCTATTCAGGGGCGGAGTGGGAACCAAATCCAGGCCGGGAGTTTAAAATTTATCCAGGTCCCCCACCAAATTTTTTGTTTCTCGCTACGCTCGAATTTGGTTTTTATATTTGCCTATTCCAAAATTACTTTCAGTATTAGAAAAGTATTTCAATCACTATCTTGCTATTTCTTTTAACTTCTGTCTTCTAACACATTGTATTAATATACCAATAAGTAATAATACCTGAAAGTCCGAAAACATTATCACAATCTATAGAGATTTTAGATTCTAAATTATTACTGTTTGATGTTTGATCTGAAAAAAGTTAAATTAAATTAATACAAATACATTTTATTCAAAATATTGAAATATAAGAGCAAGATAAATTATCAATGAGGAAATGCACTAGGCAAATTAATTACATTTATTACAAATGTGTTGGAAATTCTTATATATTTTCTTAATTTTATTTATGAGCAATTTAAATAATAATAAGTCGTTCAATTTTTTTTTAAATTAAAAATAATCCCAACATAAGTCATAACTAGGAAACTAGAACATTTAACTAAATAGTAAATAAAATACTTTTAAGGTACACAAAATTACTTAAAAGGAAAAAAGTGGATACACCATAAACGACACCGTCGACATATACTCAACACCAGTGACCAGAGGACAAATATCAAACACTAATGACTAATTTGTTTGAGTTTATTACAGATATTATTTATAAAAATAACAATGACCAAAGTAAAGTGACCAATAATACAAAATTAATATGTATTAATAATTAATGTATTATCATTGATTGTTATAAAATATACAAAATAGTATTAGACATTAGTTGTAGTACTTATAATCAATGGTATTATTAGTTATTATTAGCCATTTGGCATTGCTATATTCGTCGCCACTCAACAGCCCTACCGGGTACAGATAAACAACTTGCAGGTTTCAACATGCGAAAATGCGTCGAATCAGTAATTTATAATTTCTTAGTAGGTAATTAGTTCTGTTGGATTGAACCGAGACTACACACTATCTGGGTGTTTTTTTATAAAAATAATCGAACTATATAAATATTATATTGCTTTGATTTTATTTGATATCTATATTTATGTACCAAATATTTTGTAATTTTATATCCAAAGATTTCTCATAAGATTTCTCATACGAGGCTATTATAATTTACTATTATTTCATTAATAATATTTGTAATACAATAATTTAATAGAAACAAATTTTTGATGCATTTAGCATAAACTAATATTTTGAAAATTAATTTAAATTTAAAAAAAAATCTAACAAATGGCCAGGCCACAGTATGGTCCAGGCCATCTGGAAAATTCCCAATTCCAGACCGGCCACCTCCGCCCCTGGTTCTATTAATTTACCCATGCCCCCCCTCCTAAATTGCATTCGTTCCCATAATTTTACTAAATATTTGTGTCTAACAGCATAATCGGGGCAGACAATAATACTATGTAAGAATAGTCAAGCGCATATTATATTCTAACCTACTACCGAGTGATCACTAACAGTAGACGAAGTACACGATTGTGTAGTCTAATACTCACTAATTTGTGTTTAAAGCGTTTAAAAAGCATTCTCGGTAAATATGGGAATTATACAGTACCATTGATCATCCCAACATGTAGGACCGCACGAGGTACAACTTGATACAACTTACGCTGGGTTCTGCGGTATGTCCATTAGCCGCTGTTCCAGGCTTTTCGCTGAGTGAAAACTCCATAATACCGCTAACCACGGAAGACGTCAAGACAAAGTGTTGGACACGATGAACGTAGAAGAATTAAGAAACAAGAACCACGCGTACAAACATGGTGGACCGTAGAGGCCGTGTAGAAGAGTGAGCCCGAGGTTATGAGCATAGAATAAAATATATAGTTACGAGCACAAATATAAAGAATAATATAAATATTACTATAATTTATGATTACAATAAATAATACTTTTAACTTTTAAGTAAGTAAACAAGTTTTAATCACAATCAATTTACGAATTAATAGATGGTATTTTAAATCCAAGGTTTATAGACAATAATTAGAGAATTAATCTAAAAATGTGTATGATCATAGAACATTGAATGACGAAGTAACGCGAAGTAACACACTAACAACGCAAGGCACGAACTAAAGAAACGAACGATATCTAAGTAGGCATGTGCAAATTTGTATTATTATAATCGTGATTCCCGCCATAAAATTATCACGGCTTATCATAATATTTTGTAAACGGGATAGAGGTACTTGTCCCGAAAATCCATATTCCATGGACATTATAAATCCCTGAAAGTTTATATCCCGAAACTATAATCACAGAACGTAGTTTTCCAGAAAGTGATAACGCAGACCATAACATAACTCAAAGCGGCTAAGAATGGCCAATGCTGAATTGTTAACAAAATTGAAAATTTTAAAATGTCAATAATTTCCAAACTTCTCAAGTATTGTGCAATACTTAATGGTTTTCCTTTCGGATGAAAATTTCCTGGAACATTGTCACTCGGGTATAGGTTTGTGAGACAATTTTCTCGACTGTTTTCAAACATGGACGTAGATCTTTTGCGCCCTGGTATGATACCAATCGCACCCAACACTAAACTTTGGTTTGAATTTCTCATCGAACCATCCCTCCTCGAAGAACATTTGAACAACCCTCATGCAGGTATGAACATAAATAGTATTTATTTTTCTTTCTAATTTATGTAAATTACTATTGTCAATAACTATTGACCAATGAATTTACATAAAGTTATTTTAAGTAAGTACACTAGATTATCAGGTTTTTATTGGTTTGTACTAGCGTAGCTATAGATTTTCATTTGTGTGTATGGTAAAACATAAGTTTTATATTGAAATTCAATGTATTTTATTTAAAGTCTTAGGTAAGTATGTGTTTTGTATGGAACATAAATTATTAGTACAAATGTTTAAACTTAGTAAAATCTATTCTCTGACTCAATTGTATGATTTGAAATTCAACAATTGCAAGAAATGCTGCATTTTAATTGGATCTATGAAATTATTCTTTAAGTTAAGCGGAAGTCTATAGTATGACCATATGTCATATAGTATAATATGTCCCACATTCTGGGGAATTGGCTCACTCTAAATAAATACAACAAATATTTTGAATTTTTATAAATGTAGGATAAAAGCGTGATTAGTTAAAGAGTGATTTAAAATAAGGGACGTAGATCTCAACTCTTTTATCCCACATTTATAAAAACTCAAAATATTAATTTTTTTTATTTCATTATGAAAAAATTTAAATATTTCATTTAATATCCCTTTCACGAAAAGTTAGATATTTGTTTTGAACAATAGGTATATGAAACATTTTTCGTGAGTATAAATAAAATAAAGATATTAATTATTCATCAATTAGTTGAGGTTAGGTATTTTTTTAATAATAATTCTTAATTTATAAGCAGGCAAACTTGTAAGCTTTTTTTACTACATGATAACTTATAATATTTCATTGTTACAGATCCTAGTGCCACAGAACTACTAATAAAATTTCTTTATTCGTCCATGGAGAGGCCAAAAGACTTGCCACTGATTGATATTGACGATTTAATGGATAACTCAAGGATTGACAAAAAAATTGAATATCGAAAACGTAAAAAGTATGAATGCTTAACAATATGGGCTATGAAAATTGTCAGTTTTTGGGAATGGGACCTAAACATCTTACAAACCAGGTAATTTTGTTTGGTTGGTGATACTTGTTTAAATTTAAAATTTATATTTTAGTAGATATACACCTATTATTATTATTATTAACAAAATTAATTTGATTTATTTAGGGTTCCAATAAGTCTTCAGATAATATTTGTCCAAGACCTTTTAGATTTAGTATCAAATGGTATGAATTTAATTGATTTTGAGTCTCACATCTCAATTGAAGATTTATCACAGTTAAAAGACGAACAAATATTTGCTATTGCACTATTTCATCGATGGACCTTAAATGTGATTATAAACTATACACTATCCAAAAAATCATCATTTACTTTAGGTCCTGTACAGTGAGTTATATATAATTATATGGGTACAAAGTATCCAAAGATTCTTAAAATATTACTAGATCTTTCTGTTACATACCTATAACATACAAATAAGATACCTAATACACTATACATATTATTTACCTTTATTCTACTCTTGATTTAGAGATGGAAATGAAGATGTTCTATTAAAATTAGAGATGCAAAGTGAACTTAGTGAAAAATGTTCTACGACTTTTAGATTTGAAAAGATCATCATATACAATACCAACAATAAATACATTTAATCCTCCTAATGAGTTAAAACCTTTAGCTTGCAATTGGTTTAAAGGCCTAACTGTGTCATCAGCTGAATTTCTTTCTCAGGTATTTATATTAATTATATTAAATCATATTAAATATTATAAAATACTATCGTAAATTATTTTTATTTTTAAACACCATATTTAGATAATGTATGATTACGCAAAGTATAAATTCTTTAAAGCACAATATGAAGAAGCTGGTATTTATTTTAAAAAGTGTAAAAAGTTAAATATGAACTTAACACCAAGTTTATTTCATAAAATAAAACTAGAAGAATTAAATGGATTCTGTGCAGCCTGTTCATCTGAAATAACGGAAAAATCAAGTTTATTAATGCAGTTTTTGTATTCTACCCAAACCAATCATAATGTAAGTAAACTGTATTATTTTCATTACCTACTTATTTATGTTTTTTATATTATTGATGATGATTATTTGATATTATTTCTTGAACAGGAATTCTCAAAATTTAGAAAACTGATAACCAGATTATGGAGATTCCAATGTTTTTAAGAGACGCATTGGAACTTGACTTGGCTTCCATGTTATCCTTGGGAAAATTCACTGCATCAAGAGACATGTTACTTCATATACATACAATGAATGCTATTCGAAGAGCATCAGTAACTTCTGGAGAAATTGTGTTATTACCTCCTGAAGATTATGTTACAAAAATTAAATTTAACCTCAGAGGTCCTGAAATATTTTTAAAGGTAATTTATTACTTACTATTTAAAAATGTAGTATCTGTTATAACTTATAAGTATCTAGACTTTATTCAGGAAAAAATCGAGGGAAAATATATTGTGTAGAGAAAGTCACTTTGGTTACCACACAGTTTTTTATATTATTATTATTTTTTTTTTTTTTAATTAGGTAATGTGTAGTTTTATACCTTAAAAACAATTGTGCAGTCACAATTTTTTTGGTCGGACTTATAGTTTTGAATTTATAGTAATTTAAAGGTATTGCTTGAAAAGCAATTTTTTGTGACTATTATTTTGATGCAATATATGATAAATAGGTAATGAGTTCTCTTTTTAACCCCATGGCCTAACTGAAGTGGTTTGAATTGCAAATTAAGGGATGATTTTAATTTGCCGGCAAAGAAATTACCTAGGTGCTGAAAAATGAAGCAACAAGTTCCATCCGTACATAAAAAAATTGTTGTACTATACTCTGTCAGCACAGCAGGCCTGTACTCCTCAGCACTCCCCGTACCAAGAGACATGTGTGGAAAAGACCGGTTTTCGTTCTTGCGACTTGACACTCTTAATCTGGACAGAGTATAATGAATTAAAATATTGCTTGTTTAAAAAAATAATAACGATAATAACATGAATTTATAAAATGTAAATAATAATGAAAAATGAATTATATTATTCGAGTGTAAATTGATAAATTAATTAAAAATAATATTTAATTTGTTATACATTGCCAAGTGTTAAAAATAAATGGTGATAAGGTATTTAGTAAATAATAATATGTTGCGTATAATTGTTCATAAAATAAAATAACTTAGGGATGGGTAAAACTTAATTTCATCTGAAGTAAAGATAAGTCCCTTCTTTGATTCAAAAATTATTTAACTAGACTTTGATCACTGGTCAGAATACTGTGTTACCCGAGAGTTATTTGTTTCAGTATACATATTACACATAATATATTATGATGTGTACCATATAAATTACAAATTATAATATAATATATTTTACTATTTTAGCATATTCATAATCATTATTAACCAGATTTTATTTTTAATTTCTAGGATATAAAACTTTGTACGCAAATTAAAGATAAAAAATTTAGAAAAAACATAAAAATGTTTGTGTGTAATGTTTTACTAAAATGTCCTAAGAACTTGGTAAAAGACATTTTAAAAGATGGACATGAAGAAATACATGAATTATTTGGCGATGAAGACATACATAAATTACTAACGTTACCTGAAGATATACCAACTATTAATATTGATATGTCTAAACGTTTGGATCGATTAAAAATCACCCAAATAAGTATGTGGTACTTTTATTTATATATTAATTTTACTAATTTTTTATTTTCATACTATTTGTTTTATTTTTTGTTTTTAGATAATGTTAATGTACAAAAAGTTTTATTAAAAAACAAAATAAGTATTGAATATGATTCAAGCAACTTACGTAGTTTACTACAACAATTACACAAAATGGATGTGGATCCAATGTTTAGTATTTTAGATATAAATTATGAAGTGAGTTGTTAGTTTAAGTATTTTAAAATGATTTTCATCTTCAACCATGTTTCTATGCAATTGTTAATGTGCATTTAGAGTTAATTAGATTTTACCAATAAAATTAAAAAGGAATTAATATGCCATATGGACCTAACTCCTGATTTTAGTTAACGCTCATTAACGATTGCAAATAAACGTGATATATAGTAGTTCATTATCATTTGTTCTGAATATATTGTATAATAAATATAATTTATCTTCAACATCATCAAACCATTGTTTTTTTTTTTTTTTCAGTGGCAAGTTCCTTTACCTTTGCATAGTCTTTTAATGGGATTACCTAATGGATTATTTAAATTTTTGGTTATTATTTTAATTGCTAAATCGAAAGAAATGATAAAGTTAAATGTAAGTCAAATTATAAATTTAAATAAATGTTTAATTTATATATTGTATATACATGTGTTGGTGTGTATAAATAAAAAAAATATGATAATAATAGGTATTAAATAATTTTTTATTTAGGACTTTGAAAGAGCAAAATTGTTACTACGAGAAGCTGAAACCGAAACAAAAATTAATAATAACATTATGTACTCCAAAATTAGACAATTAATTTCATGGGAAGGATTATATACTGAAATGCTTCAATTCCAGTATGAATTCAAAAATTTTGGTTAGTATTAATATTTTGGTTACCTTAAATAAAAACAAAAAATATATAATAATTTATATGTATTAAGTTATTTAAATGTTTAAATGTTTTTATTTCTATAGCCATTGGAGATCTTGTGGAACGCTGTAAGCAATGCCTAGAATTTGTACAAAGTGATAATCTAATACCACGCCAAGAAATAGCTGAACAATGTGTATTAACTCTATTAAATGTTGGTGAATGGGAATATTTGACAAAAAGGCATTATAATTGCTTTAAATTACCATTAGCTATTGCTTATACTTGTCTTGATGTTAATAAATTTAAAGGTACTAAAAAAAGTGCTAAAGAAGTATGGGATTTGAGTAAGTGTTGAAAATGTTTTTAATAAAGTTGTGTAATTACTAATTAATAATGTTAAATGTTTGTAGTTCTACCAGTGTTTGATTATGGTTATTCAGCTACTAATAAAAGACCCTTAGATGGTGATCCTCAATGTACTCAAAACCGAGTACTAAGCCAAAATGACATAATGCGTGTATTTTTGAGTTTAAGGGACCAAAATGCCATTCAAATAGTTCTTTCATTATTAGCAAAAATTCAAAATGTTCTTAGAGATGAATCTGCCATGGAACTTATAATGCCTTTCCTCAATATTTGGCCAGTCGTTCCCAAGTTTGTTTAATATAATATTAATATCTATTATATGTTGTTGTACAAGTTATTTGTTGATTTTTAAGTTATCAAGTTATTTATTGTATTTAAAAGATTAATTTTTTTTAGCAATATGAGTATTCCTCTAAGAAATATAACGGAAGTATTGGGAATTGTATTAACCGAATCACTCAAGTACCATCCAAATCATATAATTTTATTGAAACTAAAAGGCGATCTGCAATATGGTAATTTTAATATTATATTTTATATTTTGTTGTAAATTAATCTTGGGCAACTTAAACTTTCATTTTGGACAATCTTGTATCATGGTTTTAGTAATGTATATAATGTAATCAAGTCAGGTATCAAGATGAGCATTGATCATACAAAGACCTAAATTCTAGATGTTAGGATTCAAATTAATAATAATAGATATCTAATTAATAAAAATAAAAATAATTTGTTTCAATTTCATTGACATTATTATGACTGAAGTTTTAATCTTTGTAGTTTTTAATTGGCTTTTAATTAATAATACATAATATATTATTAACAATTCAAAGGGTGTAATTACTAATTATTAACTTGTAGTAATGGGCCACTACAGTTCTGCAATGAAATGGTATCTGGAAGCCATTGTTATAGTCAGCGACTACTTTGCACGGCCGGTTTTAAAGCCAATGATTGAAGATTATGTTTATAAAAGAATGATGAAATGTTGCATGCAAATGCAAAATTTTACACAGGTAACAATCTTTTAAGTATAAACTTGTTTTAAATAATACAAAGTTGTATTATTTTCTTTTTTTATAGGCAGCAATATTATGTCTGTTTCAAGAAGAAATAGATTATGCAACTGCATTCAAATGCGCTTCTGAGACAAATTCATGTGATGCTTTGGATGAATATTATGATTATATATGGGATATAAGTTTGTTGGAATTCCTTATATATTGGCATACTAAATTAAACCATCAGGAACATAGACAAAAGCTTGTAAGCGATTACATTTTCATTGATAATTTAGTTGATCTTATGTTAAATAATAATAATACTAATTAATTATCTGTTCACTCGCTCAAATTCAAGGTTTCATAACTTGAAGACTTTAATAGATGATTCCCTCATATAGTTTAGTTTCATAGTAATAATTTAGTTTAGCTTCCTTAAGTACACAAAAGTGGTTAAAACTCTACAGCAATAGGATCACCTGCATAATATTTATTGTTTTCTAGAGATTATCAATGGTATTAAAAATTCAATCTTTAGGGGTCCCACAAAATTTAGATACAAAAATCTATGATCACAAACTTTTTATATCTGTCAATAGTACATATTGTACTGCACACATAGTTGAGTAATTTATCATTTTGTATTCTGAATGGAGTAATATGTTTAGTACTGCTGGTGTCATCCGTACAGACAATAATGTAATTTTCGGGGTTAATATATGACAGTAATATTTTGTATATTAGTTCTTCGTTTAACGGATGATAACTGATAAGTATTAACTTGTTTAATGACACTATTCCTGTTGTCGCTATACATTTTTCATGCATATTATGTACTTATTAATTATTATTTCCTTTCTTATTTTATCTACTGTCTTATTTAATTATTGGCAGGAACACATTCCAACAATTTTTATCGGTATAATTTTTACTGTATTATATACTTACATATTTTCTTTGAAATTAAATTAAAAGTAAATTTCTTTAACTCAAATACTTCCACATCTTGAATTTTATTTTAGTTCCCTTGAGATTTGAAGGACCACTGTATATTTATTTTTAATTGGACAGAAAATGTGAATGGAATTATTATTTGTTGAGGAGAAAAGAATATTCAATATTATTTATTGCAAGTTATTAGGTTTGTGCTCGTGCAGAGTGATTCTTTTATCAAAGAACTCATTACAAAATATTTTTTTTTTACATAATTTTAGGTCACTACTAAACATAATTTTGTATTTTTTATATTATGATAAAGTTTCTTGCTTTTTCTGAATGACAACGTGCATTTTTAATTGCATATTCCAAAGCAGAATATTTTTAAATTATTTTTAACTTTTATATACCAAATAGTTGGTTAAATATTCTGCTTTGGAAATTATAAGGAAATTAAATTAAAAATTTGTTGTAATTCTCAAATTAAAAAAACTATTACGATAAAATATTTTTTTTTAAAAATGTTATGACATGGCTTAAAATTATGTAAAAAATGTTTAAAAAAAAAAAGTTTTAATAGTTTTCAAGTTATTGAGTGTTAAATTTGAAAAAAGACCCATGGTATAATATATAATATACATATTATAATATATTGTAATACAAATACTATATACATTTTGAAAGTACAATTTTTTATTTTATACGTATGTCTATTTAAAATGGAGTGTTTTTATTTTTTTACATATATAGTTGAAAACAATTGGTGCGTTGGAGTTAAATGCAAATAATAATGAAGAAATTAAAAGAGAAGCAGCCAATATAAGAAAACTAAAATTTTTAAGAGCACTATCACAGCAATATGTACATCCATAAAAAAATAACTAAGGTCAATCTACTGTAACAATAATACATTGATTTTATACATTTAAATTTCTAAAAATAAAAACACAAAAAAATGGACATTGATTGTAATTATGTAATGTTTAAATTTTAATAAACATAATAAAGTAAATTGGTGATAAAAAAAAAACATTTTGATACTTACTAAATAGGAATAATTTACGTGACATTCTTAAATAGTTTAAATTAATACAATTGTTTCCAGTTATCACTCAGAACATAAGACAATATAGATTTCTAGAGGTTGAACAATATTTTAATTGTTAAATCTCAGAACAATTTTTAAAAATATTTATTTTTAATTTATTGAAAATATCAATTGTACTCAGATTTAATGTACATTATCTCCCACGACTATCATATTAATTATTTTTATTTTAGTCCAATTCATTATTTGAGCATTTTGTTTAATTTTTGGCTTTTCTTAACAACAAGCTTACTTTAATTAACTAAAATAATAGTAATATTGTATACAATTGTATATTAGTCAGTGCATAACTATGACGTCTGGAGCTGATTTAGTTGATTCAATACTGTAAGGCCTTTGACTTAGTTCAGATGAAAACTTATCCATTTCAATAACGGCCTCAGCCCTAAATTTTGATGGCTTTGCATCAGCGGAACTGTCTGAATCTTTTCGATATCCAAAAGTAGAAAATCCTAATGGTTGTCTGAAAGGTGATTCTGACGGTCTTACTCTATAGTGGCCAGCAGTTTTTGGTACAACGGAAGTGTCAAAAAGGCTCTCTCTAGTTTGACACTCAATATCTTTGGTTTCAGCCGTTATTGGATAGGAACTCATCAATCCATCACCTTCTTCGTCTTCAACAGAAGGATAAAGGCGAGGAGGGTCATGCTTCATTAACACTGGAATAAGGTCACCCGATGGAACATAACAATCAGAACTAGATATGTTATTAGTATGTTTGCTCTGGATTAGGTTAGTGGTTTGACTACTGTTGTCACTTTGTGGATAATCATGTCCCTGTGGACCAGAATCTTCAAGTGATTGTTCGTCTGTTACATTTATTCTTCCAACTTGATCTAGATGATCTTCTCTTGAATGGCGCATATGTTCCTGATAAAAAAAGTTTTGGATTACAATAAATTTATTAACCTGAAACTGATAGTTAGATACCTTATAATAAACTTGTTTGTTTATAATGTAGGTAGGTACAAGAAATATCACATATACCTACACAAAATGGTATTCTAATGCATTGTCATTCTCAAAAGTAACATGAAAATAAAAATTTTAGATAGGCGCCTACTAATTGTGTTTTACAATGAGTTATTTTTTGTGTGTCATCGCCTTTATGAGCACTATAAATTCACCAACCGTCAACTTTTAAGTTAAAAATTCACACTACTTTTTAAAATTATTGAAAAACTTGGTATATGTATTTACGTAAAATAGTGTCAAAAAATTTTTATTAACAATTTTTCATCCAATTGTTTTAGTAATGGGATTGTAATTAAAAAATATTTACCATATGAGACTTTGACAATACGTAGGTGTTAGGTATATCATATATATTATTATTATTTCCTATTTTAGGTAGTAGGTACAGTATAATATAGCTTATAGTTTTGTCATTGAATTCAAATTTTACAGTGACATACCCATTTAACTACCTACTAGTTGGAAAAATTGTTATTAATAGAAACTATTATAATATCTCAGTGGACATCATATATCATCCATGCATGATGCATCTATAATACAAGTATCTCATTGTTGACATTTGTATGGTAGGTAGTTGTTCTGTGGTAAAATCTACATTATCTACTAGTTAACAGGGGCGGATCCAGAGTTGGGAAACTGTGGGTGAGGACATTTCAAGGGGTCACTTATTGAAACCAAATTAGAAATCTATACTTATGTACAAGGTATATAAAACAAAAAAATGTATTTATTTGTTATGTGTTATGTATTTATTCGAGGGTCCGAGTGTCCAACCATCCCAAGATCTGAAAACAAGCCAATCTGATCAGCAAATATTGACCGTGGACCCCTGGAACCCCCCTCCCCCTAGATCCGCCCGCGCCGGTTAAACAGTTTTGTAGAACCTACTTTTATAATTCGGTGATCGTGCACAAGTTTTCGGACAATATTGGTGATGAATGCTGAACACATGCCGCACAGGATTAAAAAAAACACCACCAAAATCACTATTATATCGAAACTCGAAAACAATTGCATCAATCTGTTGTCTTCTTCCTGCAACGATTCGAAATCAATAGGTAGTTATTATGTGAAACTAATGTTACGAAAATTCAAAACAAAAGTCGAGTATAGGTAATTATCGACGATTCAATACGAACCGGGCACCCGTCTTCGTCCCATCGAAAACGACAATTCTCCACTTGATTGCAACGCAATTCGGACGCGATACACGTTAAGTCTTCACAATCGTACTGATCATTACCGCAAGCTGTAAAATATAGTTTCGAATAGGTCAAGACGTGGTCGATATATATGACACACAAACGTAAAACTATACCTATACGTCCGTACAACATAGGCGGGAATTTGGTGAAATTACTGGGGGGGCTGAGCATTATATTTCTCATTGTACCTATATAGGCACTATTGTACTAGAGTAGCTCGCAATTATTTATTTCAACAAGACAATTTACAAAGTTTGACATACTAAACAATTTAACCTTAATAAAGTACAAAAACAATAATGTGCCATATAGGTACCTTGAACATTTTATTCTAAACAAAAATAGCATTAAATTTATTTTATTATTGAGTTATTAAATTAATTGAACTATAACCAATTTAATATAGGTAAGATGCTAAAACAAAGAAGCCAAGTATATAACATAATAAGTGTACTTATATATTTATTTCAGCACAATATATCGGTTTTTATTAGAAAAAGCATTAACTATATCAGTATTATTGATCTGTTTTGCCAAATCTTTTTCAATATTGCTAATAGAAAGGTCATTCAATCTATTTATCTATATTTTGTAATTCAGATATTAAAAATGCATTTTTTAATTATACTAATTATTATTATATATTTTTATATATTTAGTCACATTAAAATTGTGAGGGCCAGGGGGGGCTAAGACCTGTACTTTAAAATTCTGAGGGGGCTTAGTCCCCTCTAGCCCCCCCCCCGATTTCCGCCTATGCCGTACAAGTCTTTGGCTTCCTTTTAAGTAGACTTTAGCATAGATTATCTGACCGGGGCAGGTAGATTTACAAAATTGTCCGACTTACCTACGGCGGGGAAGGGGGAGGGGGCATTCTTTTGATTCTCATCGAAAAACATTATAATATTAATGTATTTCCAAGCTATTAAAAATTAAAATACCTACCTACTTAAAATGTCGTCTGCCCGTAGTTTGTGGATATGTCTAAATATTAATATGATCTACCGTTATGTACCTATTGTTCTGATAATGTAAGCGCAGAGGCGTGATCGTAGAATAATAATATGATAATTATTCAAATTGAGGTGGGTTTACATTAGAGCCCGGCTATAGACAATTCACGCATTGGTTCTCGTTCGGTAGCATTTGTTTCCGACTCCAATGTAAACCCCCTTTAAGGGAGAAGGTCACCCGAGTACTTATCTCAAGAGCAAAATTCTTTTTTAAAATTCAAAACGGTATAAAACATTTTAAGACCTCCCTTCGCAAATCTATTGTACAAGAAGCACAGTACACGGTGTGACGGTTTCAAAAAACTTTATTTGAAGACAATCTGATGACATTAAGTTCATCAAAACGGTTTTCTTTTTACGTTTTTATTGGAATTCTCCGTGTGTAAAGGATAGCAGTGACCTTTCACCCCCCCCCCCCTTAAGGGTGTCGGTGCCGGTCATTTATTAAGGAGTAAAATTTATGCAATTCAATTCACTTGTCGTGTCGACCTCGTGTGGAACGTGCAAGTGTGTGAGTATGTAAATCGATATTAGTGAGCTATAATATTACGCGAGATAAAGATATCTAAGCACACTCATGCACAAGACAGTGATTGACATTTGACTTTGATGACTATTGCACTATTTTGATGAACGGAAATGCTTTTACAGGAAAAAGTCTCACGCCTCGTTTGTATGTTCGGTAATTTTTTTTTTTTTTATCTGAAAGGTGAAAAGTTTTTTTCACGTCGGATCAAAGCTCGAATTTTTATTTTACTTGAATTGGTAGTAGAAAAATACTTTTGAAAAAGAACAAATATCATGAATTATTCAAACGCGTATTCCAGCTTCTATATAATTATAATTTTAAAAATCGAACTCTGATCGGACTTACAAAATGTTCTCTAATTTTAAATTTAAAAAAAAAATAACGAAATCCGACTATTATTCTGCAGGGCGTGAGAGTTTTTCCTCTAAGACATGTTCTTGTACCAAAAGAAGCACCGGCTCGACCCCCTTAAGGGGGGGAAGGTCACTGCTATCCTTTACATACGGAGAATTCCAATAAAAACGTAAAAAGAAAACCGTTTTGATGAACATAATGTCATCAGATTGTCTTCAAATAAACTTTTTTGAAACTGTCACACACTGAAGGCAGCGAGGGTTTTTTTCGGAAAGTCCACAGAAGCGTTTACTAAGCGCTAAACAGTGCTTGAATTGGAAAACAAATAGAAGGGGGATGCAAAAGTATAAGAGATATGTGCGTCCCCGAACATTTAAATGTCTTACTGTTAAGTGGTAGCATATGTCCCCCCCCCCGCTACAATGACATTTTACATCATACAGCAATAAATAAATATTCCTTTTTATTTAAAAATTAAAAATAAAATATTGTAAAATACATTATAATAATTGTTATTTGTTTTATAAATTTAAATATGCCCATAAATGTTTATATGAATGATCTATTAAAAAAAAAATAAAAATATTTCCATTAATTTAGTACAATTTTTAAAATGATTCCCGTCCCCATTAAAAGAAATTAGAAGGGGTACGCTAAAATATTTTTAAAATAGAAGTGGGACTCCGTCCCCCCGCGCCCCCCCCCAATTCAACCACTGGCGCTAAAGGTACTTTATAGTATAGGAATAACCCACTCATCACTAGGTAAACACAGTCACAATAATATAAAAAGTCTAAACTCTCTGAACGTTTTTATGTTTTTTATAATATGTCATACGCGTACATCCTTTGATAGGTGTAACTATGTCCCATTGTCCCCATATGAAAATTATTTTCGAACGGTATCTACCTACCTACGTATTATTAGTACAAGGGCTAGAGTATTATTCGAGTACGGCCGAGTATATTAAATTACAAAACTATCACATCCCATTTGCCCGAATTTCCAAGTGTACCTACGTACGACGTATATCATAGTGATACACGATATAGACATATAGGTAAGTAGGTAGGTACCTACTGTTATAATATAATAATATTCACAGAAACTTTTTGATCTAACCTAACCCATCGTAATGCTGAAATATGCGACATGCTGTATATGAATCTATAATATATAGGTAGGCAGACTTGGGTAAAATACTTTTTAAAAGTATTTCAAATACATTTTCCGAATACTTTATGATAATAATATTCCTAAGTATTTGGAATACTTTTTGTGAAGTATTCCAAATATTTTTCGAATACTTTTTTTTAGTAGATTTAGATTTCAATAGCAAAAATATTATTTTTTTTAATTCTAAAAATATAATAATCTCGATAATACACACCTATCTGGCTATCTATTAGTTATAAATTATATTCAAATTAATATAGTAAATAAGTAATAATTAGTAATATATTAGAGTATACCTATATAAAAAAAATAAGTATTCCGAATACTGTACTCCGAATACTCTTAAAAAGTATTCAAAATACCGTATTGAATACTTTCAAAAAAAGTATTTAAAAAGTATTCGGAATACTACCCAAGTCTGTAGGTAGGTACATCGGCTTGGGGACCATTTTCCTTTATACTACATAGTTTTCTATTACTTACCTATATGGTTATAATGTATATTACCTTCGTCTTTAGTCTTGGTGCGGTAGGCAGTGTAAAGTGCCGAAAACTTGGATTTCACTCCCTTTCCCTCTGCCAAGAATCGCACGTGCAACGTGTTGCCCGGCGATTGGACCATTTCGGCTATGGATCCACAAAACACCTTGAGCCTCGAAGCCATGTCTGTGCGGTTCGAGAAAATCTCCACTACGTTCAATCCGCAATCGTTGGGTTTTTCTAAAGAAAATTCTTTGAAGTTAAGCTGAATCTAAAATAAATATACAATGGTTTCCAGTGAATAATTATGTCGATCACGCGTCATCTAGCCGATCCTAAACATATAATATTATATAGCTAAGTAGCTGCTGGTTAGCGGTGGTTATTATATTATACAGTTAGGTAATATATTTGTAGGCGCGACAAGATAATTTTCTGGACCAAACAACGGTTAACGGCCGATTTAAGGATAAAAGTCAAAGTTTAAAAATCCAATTAAGGTGGTTCTAGTCGGTCGAAGAATATATGGTTTTCAGACCTTCCGCTGTGACGAAAACGTGGGACTGGCTATTGTCCAATCTCGAGTTCAGTTAAAAAGCCTTAAGATTCTTTGAATTTTTTTCTAAAACTAGTTCAAAGAGTTTATTAAAATATGAATTTCCGACTTTGGTAAGCTATATACGATTAAACGAAATTTCTATATTTCCCTACTGCAGGCTGTAGGTATATAATAGCTAAGGCGGACGTTTATACTTAGAAAAACATTCCAGTTTGAGTTCAGAAGAGACATCATTATGTCGAGTAAACTTGAGATACCTATCTATAAAGTTAAAGCGAGACCAGTCAAAGTCTCAAATTATATCATTTCGTCACAACAGAAGGATTTTTCTATTCAAAAAGTTTGAGCGATTCCCCCAAACCATCAGCTATAAACCCACCCAATATTCGTGCCTATATGTGGCTAAATACAGAGCTAACTGCTAAGGGTTAGTAGAGACGCTTGTCTCAAATATAAAATGATTACCTTCCAACCAGGTAATACTTGTATTATCCACATGCAGTCCAACGGCACTTGGTTCACGAGGGTTTTATTCTTTAAATCGTCAACCTCCGTGCTATTTATGTACCCCTGTGAACCTTCGACAAATTTACGACACGGCGGAAGCTCCGATTTCTCTATGTCTGAAAAACATGATCAACACAACAATTATAGGCACAAAACATATTTCGATTTTATGCCATTAATTATCAACACAGAAATTAGAAATCGTGGTATTTTTTTTTTCAACATTTATAACATTTGTTTGGTATATAGAGTCTAGTCAAATAACGAACAAACAATCTTTCTGGTTAATATTAGACGCGTAATTATACGACTATACTATTACCAACTATAGGTTTGACAAATTTGTCGATGGCGCATAAAGATTCGAAAACAATTTTTTAAAGACCCTGTGAAAAATATCGTGCCCCAAGCCCCAAAAAAGATTTTCATATAGAAGGTACGTCCTATACTGGGTGATTCTTTTATCAAACAACACTCATTATTTCAAAAAGTGTAAATTTTTTTGAAAATATTTTTTACATAGTTTCAAGTCGCTTATAAAACAACGTTTTTATTAAAAAATTATATTTTTAAATATTTTTTATCCTTATAATTTTTTAAGTTTTTTACTTTTTTGAATAACAACATAGGGTTTTAATTTTATATTCCAAAGCAGAATATTTTTCTTAGTATTTTGATACATGAAAAACGAATTTGGGTTGAGTAGTTTATGAGTTATAAATATTCAAAGTTTGATGATCGGTGAAGTGGACAAACATTTCGCGGGGTAACCCCGAACCACTCCACTCCGCTCGTCTAAACTTTAAATACTTATAACTCGTAAACTACTCGCCTCAAATTCGATTTTAATGTATCAAAATACTAAGAAAAATATTCTGCTTTGGAATATAAAATTAAAACCCTATGTTGTTATTCAAAAAAGTAAAAAACTTAAAAAATTATAAGGATAAAAAATATTTAAAAATATAATTTTTTAATAAAAACGTTGTTTTATAAGCGACTTGAAACTATGTAAAAAAATATTTTCAAAAAAATTTACACTTTTTGAAATAATGAGTGTTGTTTGATAAAAGAATCACCCAGTACTATATCGTATTACACAATATTATAATATGGTCGACTACCTGAGAAAACGACAAAAATTGAAAAAGTGAGTCAAATATTGATGTCGTACAACATGTACCAGTGGCGTAGACAAGGGAGGACGTGGGGGCCAGATCCCCACATTGGCTTTTTATTACCTTAGTAAAAAGTTTTGAGAGGGTTGTGGATTTTCAAATTTTCCCTTCCCATTTAGCTTTGTCGTTTTGTGTTTTTGATGCCCCCCCTTGCAGAAATCGTATCTACGTCACTGCTGTAGGTATTACACAAAGTGAGTATTTCCTAGTCTTAAGACATTGTTTTATTAACAGTTTTCTATCACGTATGCTGATACCACTTTGCAGTGGAGTATGAATTATTATTGTTCACCTGGTGGAGGTTTCTTAATGAATTTGTAAACGGCGTGAAATCCTTCATATTCAATATTTTCGTCCGACCGAAATCTCAACCACAAGTATTTGCCCGATGAAATTATTCTAGAAAAGAAGGATAAATACCGAATAATATATTACAATGTATATTTATGCGTGCAAAACATTACACAATTCCAATGAGGCTATATAATATCCGTATTGTAACTTGTGCGCAAAACAAGATATTTAAATTTAGAAAATTAAAAATACTCACTTCGGTGGGAACTGATTTCCGCAGTAGTAATACGCTGGAACTGAATATCCGTATGGCCCATCTCGAATCTCCAGGTGGTCGTGTTTACACCCAATACTTGGTTCAATGGTAAACGAGTCCCTGAAGTCTAGTTCAATAATCTCTCCAGGGCCAGCTAGAGAAAACGACCTCCGTTATTATTTTGTTGCGTTCAAAATAATAATTTTAAATAAAATTCCTGATCACCCACCTTCCAACAGTCTGATACATTCTGTGTTATTGGGATAAGGTTGAGGATAACTCGGAGAGTAGAACTCGAAATCATATTCAAACTGTTGACACGGTGAACTACCCATCAAAGTTTCGGACGCCATGTCTTGAACCGGTATATCATAATTAATAGTAGTTGTTAATGAAACATTACCATCGATTGGATCCGAATCTACAATTTTGGTTTTGATAGGAAAAAAAAAATTAGCAAATTATAATATTGCATCCAAATAGCAGCATCAAGTATTTTATATAATATAATATATTTACCTAATCCAAAAACTTTTTTTGAAATTATTAATAACACCGCAATACCTAAAAAAGAAAAAAAAAGCATTGTAATTTAAAATCTAGCTTTTAACAATTTTCATGTACAGTGTAATTTTATAAATCAATGCTTATTCTTTTTTTTTAAATATAAACAAATTGTCCTTACATAACAATAACTGAGGGGCATAAAGAGGAGTCGTTTACAAATATGAAAAAAAAAATCGTAAAAACACCTATTGTTGCTGACAGAAAATGATTCAGTGCAAGCAGGAATGGAGAGATTAAATATGTCTTATTTAAACCTATGTCAATCGTCGATAACACATAGGGATTATAGTGAGTGTCTACAGTGAGACAAGTATAAAATAGATTTGGTAAAGTCTGATACCTACCCGTACATATACTACACATTATTTATGTATATAATCGCAGTCCATAAACAGTGCCGGATTAAGACCTAACCTAACCCTAGGCAAACTTTTTTTTCTATAGCCCATTGTAAAAAAAAACAAAAAACAAAATTATAAAAATGTTTAGATTTATTTATTTTACAGCTTTTTTCTTGCTTTTTGGAGCAGAAGTCATTTATTAAATCATTTAAATCAATAGAATTTAATAATAATAACAATAATGACCATGGTACCTCTGGTACCTACCTTCAGCTATGATAATTATCATGAACAGTATCAATTGACAATTATCAAAGCAGCCGCATTTCCTGTACTGCTGCGGCGAATTGCACTTGTCCGAAAAATGATAAGACGTAATTAAAAACCATAATATTAAGATTTAAGTAATTCTTCGCCTCAGACTGGCACGAACTTCCACAGTCACAGTGCCGCTATTAAAAAAAAAAATAGACCCCTCTGATGGCAACTTTTATCTAGCCCTAAGCACGTGCCTACCCTGCCTATACGTTAATCCGGCACTGTCCATAAAGGAATGGAGAGTTATTATACTTTTGTTGTCAATTAAACACGTCAAGTGAAACATATAGTTTGTATAAGAAAAAAAAAGAAATTCAATAATAAGTCAAAGATAGGAACTATATAAAAAAAAAAATGTACAAAGTAAAATATATTTGTGTGATTTACGAAGGAAAAAAATGGAGAAAATCCATTATAATCCGCATAATTATTCATTTGTTTTTCAGTTTTTGCAATGTTTTAATTTCTTATGGGCTGAAATGACAAGTCGCCTCCCAAACTTCATTCAGAATTTAACCAAGCATATTATAATCCATAGATAAAAAAGACAGCAATTACAAGTTTGTTGTTCCAAAAGAATCCGAATGTATTTTGATGGCGTTTTTTTTCTCTGTGTTACAATAGGTAATTAGTCTCGACTCGAAATTTAAGTGATAATAACTCACACAATAATTCGGAAAATATAAACTTACAAAAGTCCAACGGTGAACTTTGTGCTGTTGAAAAATTATAAAATAGGGAATATATATTATTGTTCTTTTTTGTCAAGAGGAAAAAATATTTTTAATATTGAAGGGGATGTTTGAATGGGACAATATAACTGCATTTTAAAACTAAATATAAATAGGTGAATAAATAATTATGAAATAAAAATATAATAACCCAGAACCTTATACCAAAAACAACTGGTTACTGTTACAGTACAGCAATACTGATTAGGTATATGTTTCTTATTGTTTATGTTTATGTAAAAATTGAAATCCTATCAAACATATCGTGTTTAAAAAAATTGCAAGTGCGCCAAATCCTTCTATATTATGCATTTCCACGACTAAATCTCTTGATAAATAATATACATGTAATACATGGTTATAGGTTACCGGATATAAAATTCTAAAAAAACATATTAAATTTTACCTGCTCTTTCATAAAAAATATGTTATTTAATAATGTATAATGTACGATTGTAGTACTTGTTCATTAATTTTTTAGTGGAAAACATGCGGTTGACGATTGTGGTACTACATAATAGTGCTATATATATACTAATAATATTAATATGTAAAAATACTTTGGGTCGAACCATAAAATATAAATGAACACTTAAATACCTATCTATATGACTATATTATTATTCATTAGGAAATATTTTAACATTTATAGCTATTTTTCTTTTTACTCTTCAGTTATACATTTCTCGATTTATATTCATAGTACTCGAAGATACATTTTACATGCCTTATTAATAGGGTTGTACACTTGTACTATACAAGCCTTTGAACTATACACGAATCGCCTCTGATGCAATGTAACTATTAATACACATGTATGTCAGCGTACTCAAAAGCAGATAGGATAATATTTAAAAATTTATGAAAATATTAAAAATTGTATTTCAGCAAATTATTTCAATATATTATTTGAATTCTTAAACATTATATCGGTGTCCCGGAAGGGGGTCCAGACCCCATGGAACCACCCCTCTGTAAATCCTGGTTGTATTCATCACTATACCTTCTTCTTCTTCTTCTAATGGCATTTCTACTCTCTAAGAGTTTTTGCCGCCATTACTACACTTCGCCACCTGTCTCTATCTTGAACTGTCTCCCTCCAATTCTCAACTCCAAGGATTTTTAAATCTTCTTCTACCACGTCTATCCATCTTTTTCTCGGTCTACCTCTTGGTCTTTTATCACTATACCTACCTAATTTAAATAATTAAAACTATAATCAAAATATTAGGTGGAAATAGACGTTCAATATATTATGTATTATAATATATGGTAGTATATACTATATGGGTATGTGTTTTAAAATGTTCACAATGATATTAAGTACTACAAATAAAAATATAAACAATATAGAGAAGTGTTTTGATATACAATATGCCTTTTGAGTATTTTCTTATAGAAATCCTTAATCGTCTCTGAATAAGTTCAAACAAATAATTTAGTGTACAGTTAAATCAATATTGATAGATGACAGCAATGATGTAGCATATATCTATCGTCAATTAACTCACTAACAATATTTTTTTTTTATGAGATAAAAGGTATTATAGAGGGTAGTACATAATAAAAATGTTTAAATTATATAATCTATATTAGACGTATTAAAATTTAAAAATGAATTTCATGAGGACTTGCAGACTACCTGAGTAGTAGCTAATATAATTAATAAGCTCTAAGACCGATGAGATAATAATATTGATCAAAATCAGGAATAACTTCCCCAACAATTCGTCAACGTCCAACACCGCAGCGCTCCAAGATGATTCAACTGACAAAAAAAATTGACAAACCGAAAAAAAGCATTCGACAAGAAAATATATCATGAAAAACTTTTGCACAAACTACTCAACTACTCGAGATCAACTCCATCGATATAGGTAGACAGTTCGATCCAGTCTTTCCTCTTGGACAAATTTTACTCGATCCGAAACGGTGTAACTTACAGGTCACCTACCTGTTACCCGTTGCCCGCTGACCGCACATAATTAGAGTAGGTATCGAATCAAAGTGATTTGTAAATTAATACAGTAGCATTCACCAGACGAATAGCATAAAGCATTGCATAGTAAATACGCACAGTCATAATGTTTAATTACTTTTTACCAAATTAAATGGATGGTATTCCTTTACTGTTAATCCACCTAAAAGCTATTGGGATATTATTTTATTGTTTTTCGTATTATAACAATGACCAAATGATTTATAATCTGCCCCGACCAAATTTATGATCTAATACCTCCCTAATGTATTGAGGGGGAAAACTTTCATCATCAAAATAATATATACGTTAGACAAAATAATATAATAGTTATATTACCTATATTAGAAAGTTGCTGAAACATGACAACACGCAATAAAAGGGCGTTGTTTTTTATTCTCCCCTATTCTCCTCCATTTTTCGTTTTGTGTTTTAACAAAATGGTATAAAATATATAATGTTTTCATATAAAATACAAACTAATTTGCTAATGTAACACGATCGGATGTAACATAATTGTTATAGATGTGTAAATATTAATAAAATATGTAAAGTACAATATTATGTTGGTATGCATTATAGGTACCTATTTGTACAGTATGTTATACCTATTGTCATTGTACATTATAATGACGCGGCCGGCATTAGTAGCAAGTACAATGTACAAGCACTATGGCGACCAGTCTATCTTATATCCAACCACCGCTACAAATGCGACCGGGTTGACTCTTCCACCGAGCCGGTAAAGGCAAAGCGGGACGGGGGGGGGGGGACTGTGTCGCGTAAGACTTACAAAGGTCGGCGAAAAAGGCGATTTGAGTATCCACCATCGTCGGACAGTCGGACCTATAGCATATTATCGTCCGACGTTAAACTCATCGCCCGATGATGTATATTTATATATTTTGGTCGTAATATAATACATTATCAAAGCGACATCTATGTGAAGTGTTTGTGTTGTGTTTTTTTCATCACCTCAGTCTAAACCAGACACTTCGACCGGACCACGATCAACCACTATTCAATCATCGGGCCCGCGTCAATAATATACAGTGAAACCTCTTTATAACGAATCTGAAGGGACCAAGAGATTTCTTTCGTTATAGAGAGTTTTCGTAATAGAGAGGGTTTAAAAAAAAACAAAAATTTAATTATTAAGTATTTTAACTATAAAGGTATTGTATGTACCTGTGTAATATTATATATCAAACACATTATTATTTTTACATTATATTATACATATTTACGTATTATATTGAATTACATATTATTATTATTATACTACTGTGGTCATGCGTATAATGTTAGACATAACGTCGATAATAAAATGAACATAGGTACCTATTCAATTTAGACAATAACGATATTATTATATTAAAAGTAGATAATGAAAGAATGTAATCGTTCTTGGAGATTTCGGCATTATTGCCGATTATTTTTTTAGTTTATATATGTAATAGATACTATAACACGTAAATTGTATTATGAAACATAAAATATTGTTTCGTTATTGAGAGTGACTACTACGTTATAGAGAATGAATTGACTAATGGGTTGTATAGCAAACCAACCATTATTATGTAACGTTTACGTTATATAGAGTTTTTCGTTGTAAAGAGTTTCGTTATAAAGAGTTTTCACTGTACAATAATATGTAAGTTGTAACTACAATAACTATATGCCTATATTATAAGCAGTGCTCGAATTGGGGGGGGGGTGCTCAGGGGGATGGAGCTCTCCAACTATTTTTATATTTCTTTTTTTGCGTACCCTTACTATTTTTTTCACTTTTGGTACAAACTTAATATCCGAAATGATTTTTAATAAAATGTGGATTTCAATTGATGTCAATTACATAACAAGTTTTACTATTTTTCATATCAAAATAATTTTTGATATTAGTTTATTAATTAATTATAATATCACCTTGTGTTTTTCCTATATAGGTCAGTAGTTCACTGATCATAGACCATATACAAGTATATTATCTAAGGCACAGATAGTGGTGTGGGCTAGTACTATCTTAAATCGTACTCCACATGAAATGTTATCAGTTTCATTTATGGCAATCATTTCTCGGTGTTTTTAAATTTTTTAATTTTTTTATACTTATCAAAATATGTGGTTCTTTTTGAATCAACAACAATATTTATTAATTTTGGGTAGCGGTGTCGTATTCTATCTACGCACTGAATGTTATCTACACATTGCTATTTACGTATAAATTATGTCGTATTCTATCTACTTCGTTTTAAACCGGAGCACTTCATAAAAAAATGAAGATTGTCAATGAATGTTCTTAATTAAAGTTGAAAAGTATTTTTCATATCAATAAAAAACGTTTCGAACGTATTTGTTGTGTTTATGGAGCGCCACCATTCTTCTTTAAGCTGCCTTTCCAGCAAATTAGTGGCACCATGCGATTTTATACCTTATTTCACCTTTATATGTCGCCAATAACATTCCATAGTTTGAGTTTCAGCTCCTGTTTGTGGATCAATGAAATTAATTTTATGATTTACGGTAGGTATTGTGGATATAGCCATGATCGTTTAAACAACTGTAAGCTTTCCATTCATCTGAAAAAATGGTCGTCCCTGGCTCAATTTCTCTTTTAATAATTGCAAGCAAAGTGGCAAAGAAGCAAAATATTTGTAGATAGCATACGACACTAGTATTCAGTGCGTAGATACTAGATAGCATACGACACCGCTACCTAATTTTGTTATCTGTTTAGTATATTATTGAATAAACAGATAGATTATTATTAATTTTTTTTTCTACTGTAACAATGTAAGATATTGCTATCAAAATGATATCATACCTATATTTGGAATTCAAAATGTGTTGCTGAAAAGTGGTATTCAAAACGTATGTAAGACAGGAGCGTGGGTGGTGTGGTGTGCAGGCCCCTCATGGGTCTGTGTTGAGTAATTGCACGCTTGGAACGCAGTTTTTAAATCGCTGGATTGAGCTCCTCTACTTAATTTTTCCCAATTCGAGCACCGATTATAAGAGTATAATATATTATAAATTATAATTTATAAGTCATTTTGACACCACTTAAGTAATAAGTAGTAACAATCGAGGAAGTCCATCTGCTGTAGGTGTACGATAGGTACGAAGTCATCGTTTTTACACCACTATTGTTCATTTCGACTTTTTGTATAAGCCATTGTTCGATGTTTGGGTTATGCGACGTTTGAGCTTCACCTTACGTCAAACCATTATACACCATATGCACATGTTTAACAATGGAACGGGAAACGGTTAGGAGTACCCAAAATTGCGGGTTATTTACTTGTTTTCATTTTACAACTTGGAGATTGTAACATTCAATTTTTAATTTTCAAATATCAAGTATTGGTATATTATGTATTTCTGTTTTAAAATGTAAAATATAAACGACTAGATTAAAAAACTGAAGTGTACGGGTGACTCGTAAGTCGTAACCAATCCATTGATTTTTTTTTTTCATGTAATATTTATGTCCATTATAACTATAAGCTATATGACTATGATTTAAAATTTAAATGCATAAGCCAATTTATTATTTTTATATATTATATAATAGGTCTATTATACTCATTATATTTATGTAAATAATAAAAAAACATTTATACAATTATCGAATTTTAAAGTTAAACCAGAATATGGTAATATATAGGTTCTTTTAAAATAGGAATGTGATATGATTTTCAATATTTTTCATGCCTTTAATATTGTAAGATATTTTAATCAGCGAAAAATGTATAATATATTTACATTGTAACAGGTAAACAAATGATTTCGCAAACGGTAACCGGCGGAGTGTTGCTCGTCAATCGTCATTGTCACTCATTTTGTTAGTTACTGTAATAACGATGTAATCATTATAGGTATATCTGGTATATGAAAAACGGTTTTGACTTTTGAGTCTGTGTAGACCTTGGTGTAGACTAGCTGTGTCTGTCAGCCCATATTTCTAAGGATAATTTGTAATAAATGTATTTATATATTTACATTAGTCGGATTAGTAATACGATAGGTTGAACTGATTTTTGCCAAAAACAAATGGCTTATTACAGATTGCGTAATAAATTGTATAATAATATTATTTCATATAAATATATAATATTACTAACTGTTATTAAATGATAAGTCAAAGTTGACGTACCATATAGTTAGTTGAACACTGTGAATTGGACAATATTATATTGATTCATAACTATAAATAACTTAAATTTAATCTAAATATTTTGAAAATATCATTGTGTATACCTAGTCAATAATAGTTATTAATTGCAAATTGCAAGTCCCTAAAAAGTAAAAATAATATTTTTAATTGCAACAAAATAACTAAAATTGTTATTTTTCATTTAAACATTCTATTTTTAATGTCTATAAAAAAAATTGTGCCTTTGATGGCATTAAATGTATTTGGGATGTTTTTAAATTGCTGAATAGGAACTCCCGCAAACTGCCTTAATGTATTATATTTTCAAGATTTTCGACCAAGAAAAATGTATCAATTATTTAGTCAAAAATTGCAAAAAGAGCCAAAATAATTTTAAAATTATATTCATATTCTAATATGAAACTTTCAAGTATTTACGGTTATTCATTTTTGAATTACAACAATAAAATAAAATCGATATCGGTGTTGCATAAAATACATTACCGTTTTTCTGTAATTTTTTATTAGTTTTTCCCGATTATTTTAAAAAATACTGGATTTTTTTATTAGATCCTATTTGCAACCAAAAACTGACTTTAACATTGAAAATTAAAATATTTTTTCTGCTGTAAAGAGTGTCTTTAGAGGTCAAATACAACGTTTTTTGACGCACATCATTCAATCATTGTAAAATCTACGGAATCTAAAAAAAGCCGGTCAGAACTGTGCAGTAATTGTATACCTACCTATAGTTAATATTGTGATGTTTTATTCCTTCACTCATCTCGGTACAACATATATTAGTTTACTATTAGAACTGTGTATCGCTTAAACTACTTAAAAGTAGGCAGTACTTAAAAATTATATAAATAATAACATATAAATTTACTGAAGTTTATTGTGTAAAATGTTGTTTTTCAGTATAATTAGTCACTAAAGTAATTAGTAACCATACTGGTTAAAAGTAAAATGGATTTGGCACGTAATCTGCTCATATTATATATAGGTCATAGAATAGGAACACCTACTCATTTTTACCTCATTATCATTTGTAATATAAAACTTTAAAGAACAATAAAAAATAAAAACGTTAATAAGCAATAGCAGGAATTTTTCACAGGGTGTGAATTTTATTATTTTAGTTGGCGTTACTGCTTACTTGACCTCCTGCAATTCATTAAGATAAATCTTTTTTCCCTAGGAAGAATTTAAATCAAATAATAATGTAAAATAACTTACATATGACAAAATTATGAAAAAAAGTGACAAAACTGTCTTAAGCTCCTTTTCAGTTCTTCCCGTTTACCAAAGAAATATTGTCTCTATATATATTATAATAATTAACAGTTGGTTAATAATTTGAATTTTTAGACGATGTTTCATTGGTTATGAAAATTAAGTATACTAAATGTAGATACCTTGGTATAAAATAAAAACAATTATTATTTACATGCAACTCATTTGACATTAAATAGAGTAATAGACGTATAACGTATATGCATTTATAATGGTAATTTTCTCTGTATCGGTGTCAGTGTCTTAAACTCATCAACAAACTATTTCCTCAAAATCTAATGAGTTCGCAGTTTCTTTCTCAATCAATACCAAATCTATCACGCCTTTGCCTATGTATCTTCAAAACTTTTCAACATTTTGACGTAATTTATTTTTTATTTTAAAGCTATTAAATTGTCCTATCATCCAACATACGCAATTAAACCAGAAATGTCCAAGTTATTTTTATTAAATTGAAAAAAGTAAACATTTAAAAATTAACCTGTAATAAATACTAAATTATTTGAAGAAATACTTTTAAAAATACTAATTTTTGATAAAAATGTTTGCTTTTTAAATGTAATTAAAACAATTTACATATTTCTGGTTTAATTGCGTATGTTGGTATGGTTGATAGGACACTTAAATAAGCTTTAAAATAAAAAATAAGTTACGTCAAAATGTTGAAAAGTTTTGAAGATACATAAACAAATTCGTGATAAGTTTGTTTTTGATAAAAAAAAAGTTAATCTCCCATCTTTAAAGGTAAGTCTTTAATAGTACCTACTGTTCTACTGTAGAATTAAAAATGTATAATATAATATAGGTACTTATATAAATTATAATTACTTACAGCATTACTTACTTTTAGGGTTTTCGTAAAAAAGACTATAGGGTATTCGCTCATTTATGAATTTAAGGCAAAGGTGCGAGAGTATGCAATGAATTTTATATTACGAGCACAACCAATCAGATTCAACCCTTAAAATAGCAACTCACTTCGCTCGTGAACAATTATTTTACAAACCGCTTTCGGAACACGTATTCAAAAATTCGTAAACTTTAAAAAAATAAAGTTTTGTAACCCTGATTTGTACATTTTTTATTTATTTATTTAAGTATTAAAAACTATTTTACAGGTCAGAAACTCAGATTTAACATTTTGTAATATTTAACTTAATATTTGACTCGAATATATTTTTATCAAATATAAACTGTATATATCACGGTCGTGCTCACTACATATAACTATACGCTAGGTAGCGTTACTTGTACTTATACTTACGGTATATATACACGTTCTAGTCGGATAGTAAGTACTTTGGGGGTACTTATACTTACTTAATAATACTTGATTTCTGGTATTTTACTGTCAAGAACAATATTGAAATTTTATAATGTTAAACGGTTAACTAACAACAAACCTTAAATAGAACCGATTGCGAACTGATCATAGTAAAATCTCGGCAAATCCAAAATACTTTACGAATCATTAAAGAATATATGTTGTTGCTAAGTATTAAAAAAATAAAGCTAATTATATCGTGCGGTATTTTTTCTATTTAGTACATGTTTACTAAATACACCCAAAAAAAAACTTGAGCCCTGTATACATAATTACTTAAGTTATTGTTAATAAAAAAAATTAGTGTATACGTGCGTATGTTTACTATTTGTACAGGGTATAGGCACACTAATTCAACGAATAATAATCCTCCAAAACACCACAGACTAAATACTTAGCTGCTTATTAGTTATTATTTACTTATTAGTATGTAAACTTATTACCAAAATAATAGCTATGTAGGTTCCTATAGAATATTCAGCATTTCCAGAATTACCTTTATTTTACATTTTACTATTGTTAATAGGTACATTTAAAATTTAATTACATAGTAAATTTAATTAAAGGCATTTAAAAAAAAAACACGAGTTAATCTAATGCACTTGCATTATAATGTTTTATCACAGTTATAAAACTATATTATATTATAATCTGTGGTTTTATTGTAATGAGTTAATTATTAAATATATATAGTGAACTTTTATGTGTTTATGTATTCATATAAAATTTTTATTTCTTTACAACACTTATTAACACAAACATAGAATTAGTATTTCTTTTTTTTTGTTCGCTTGTTTTTATCATACAAAAATAGACAGTGGCGTATTTAGGGGGGGGCGGAGGGTAATTTCCTCCGGGGACGCCAAATTCTGAGTCCTCAAAGAGGTTATAACAAAATATTTTTTTATTTTATGGGATTTGTTGAGAAATTATATTAGTGATAACTGATAAGTGATAAGTGAATTATACTTGTATCTTTCTTATAATATCTTTTACATTTCTATACATATTTCTATGTAATATATATATTATATATAATGTATTTTATTAAATTGTCGTAAAAAAAGGCTAAAATCAAAATTATAATTTGTTTATTTAATTAGGAATAAACGGAGTGTTAATGGTAAAATAAAAGTGTTCTCTAAATTAGTGGAAGTATAAATGCAATATAAGGGGAAAATATACATTTTGGGTTATCAATTATCATTTTTTCATGGCTTGAAACCGATTGAAAAAATTTCAGTTTTGGTTTCGATTTGTACACCGGTTTACAATTTTTTTCGGTTTTGGTTTTGGATTTTGTGATCGGTTTTAGTTTTTAAACGGTTTATACCGGTTTCAAGCCCTGCACTATTAACTGAGAGAAAAAGTAAATTGTAAATTAGAGTTTTTTGTGACGATGAGTAAAAGGAAACTGAGAAAAAAAGGAGCGCCAAAATCGTAAATACGCCACTGAAATAGATGATATTTTTGGTGTTTATATAATTGATACTCATATAGCAACATACAAATACAATAATTTATTATAATTAAAATACACTTTATAAATATATAAATTCTATTTCATAATAATAAACTAAAACGAAATCCGTTATATTATATTAAAAATTATTTCAAACCTATATGGGTAGTAACTAGTGTAGGTACCTACCTAATTAGTAATTATTGTAACTGATTCACTGTTCAGTGATTTCATTAACGTTGAAATCTGATGGAATGAAAAATTGAAATACTACAAAGGTATAATTACTAGGTAATTACTTAAATGCATTTATTCCAATCGGTTCAATAGAAATTATAGCACAGTTAACACCGTACACAGAAAAATTCATATGCAAATTTTGGCAGTGTATGTGATAATCGAGGAGGTAATTTTTGACTTATCAGAATATTTTTCAAGTTTTTGTAGATATAGTAATAACCAAAATGGTATATAGATTATAGTTATGTTATAAAGTTATGTAGGTATAGTAAATATTACTTAAACAAATTTTGTTATTAAAATAAAATAAGTTTTTGGTACGGAAACAAATTTTTTTTTTGTGTTCTGAGAGGCTAAATTTCGTAAGGTTTTCGTTGTCATGACACATTGCATGGTAACTTATTAACAAAATCATATTTATGGTTCATAGATTTTCCTTGTAGAGGATAAATACCGATTAGCGTATTACTAGGAGGGTTGGGTACTACTTTATAGCCTATATAGGTACTTTTGGTTTATATAATTGTAATGGTTATTTACAAATAAGCTGCATCTTTGAATGTGTTTCATTAAATTTTGTCCGGTGCAATTTTTCCTCAGACTATAATTTAATCAAATATATATTATATAAATTATAATATTATCTTACATTGTGCCACAGATGCAAATTACACGACAATACAGAGCCACATGACTACATACAGAGCTTGGCTACATGGACACTTTGAAGTAGGTACCGACTGAAGAACCGACTAACCTATCATTTTGTAACAAGTACCTTGTGTTTAGATAAAAAATGTTCAAAGTAACTTGTAACTTGAATTTAAGCAGATATTTTTGAGTAATTTGTGGTTAACAGTGGTCGAAATGGCACAAGATAAGTGGAGCGATGCCTTGCAAATTCAGATTTCCTGATATCATCATAACATTCTTTTATTCTTCATCTAACAAAAAAGTAGAGGGATGTCATCCCTCCGTATGGGGGGATAAGTGGGGGGCACTTCAAGCACTGGTGGTCAACAAATACTAAATGGTTAATATCTAATTTAATATTTTTAATTGATATACATAATTTTACAATATAGATGCATCGCAGTATACACGGTTAGGTGTTGACATTTAATTCAATACCATAACTATTTGATGTGCAGTTATATCTGACAATTGCAAGATTATACAATTATAATTTATAAACAAGACGATGAATTAGAGATTACTTACGACGTGTATTTAGTAGTATTTACATAGGTAAGCTACCTAAATGGTTATGTATTGTAGAAAATATTAATTTATCTACATCGTATATATTCGTATTTCGTATCTACACCTATAGCATTAGCATGGTTTTTAAATCACAAGACTACAAACTGCGAATTTTTCCTTATCGTTAATAATACAAACGCCCAACGAATGATAGTTCAACAATGACAGTCTTCCTGCTTTACTTAAATTCCTATCTATAGAGCTTTATTTTCTACAAGTCATGCACGTTTTTTTCGTTTTCAATTGAAATTCATTAATATTAATTATATATTATTATGAAAATAAACAAGATCTATGCAAATTATGCAACACAGCTGAGACATCTAGATAAATATAAATTATAATACCAGAACACATATAAAAGCGAGTTATATAGGTACCTACCTAATTATAATAATAAATAATAATGTGTTTATTTCAAATATGTATATATAAATTATGATAGTTTCAAGTTTAACATTTCCATAGTGTTCTTATACAAAGTCAACAATAATTTGAAATGATTTGAGAACTGACTACTGCTTTAGTCAGTACAGGTTAGGTTTATAGTAACAAAAGCAACTCCAGAAGATCAACTATACTTCTATATTCTATGCCCACTGCTCAAAATAAACATCTTTGTAAAACAATATATATATACATATATGTTAGTGGCAATGTGTATAATATTGGTATTTTATATAATGTCTAGGAATTCTATATAACACCAAATACAGCCGGCAATCTATAAAATTGTTTAAATTACCTAAGCATTATATGAAATGCCAAACAATGTATAGGTAATATATTAAATCCAAATATTCAGTACCTATTGATAATTGACAATATATAAATCCATAAGTAATCTGTAATCTGTAATCTATAAAGTAGAATTCCGACTGCCGACAGATAACGCGATAATTTTGTCACCGTAGTCATATACTCTAATAATAACTTACAAATTATTTTTTTTTTAATTTTTATGCATTATATTCTGTAATATTAATGATACCTACTTTGTAATAAATATTTTTTTGTGCACTAATACAATTAATAATTGTCTTAATTATGATAAAAGGAAATCTATTAATTTGGGTTATATCACTATTCTACAGATTGCCAATTTGTTGTTTGTCGTTTTATGAAATGTCTAGTTATTATACAAAATATTTAGGAAATGTGTGTAAAAAAAAATTTACTATACACTTTTTTAAAAACCACCAGGTATTATATAGAATTCCTAGGCATTTTATATATTAAATATATTATACACATTGCCGCTAACATATATAATAATTGCTTTTAAGCCTTCAAAAAAGTGTGTACCTATAATAGCTACTACATAGTTTTAATTAAATCGGCTGAAAGACAAAATGTTACTCACTGCCCACCAGTGCCCACCCCTCCTCACTCTCTGTGTCCCATTACTTAAATGTTACAATTTACAAACATTTTAATTTAATCACACAAAAGTTTTCAGTGGTGTAATTAGGACTACGTTATGGGGGTCTGTACAGAACAAAACTTCTTTACCAGACCGGTGGCCATCACCATAGTTTTTGAAAACGGATGTTTTTGTGTTATCGCTTCGGTCTGCAAATCAAGTTTGTTTCTTGATATTTTATGAAAAGCCACACTTGGAAATATGGATTACGAGTGCGATCTCATGTAAAAAAATATTTTTTATTGCTATAAATGAAAAATATTGTACAATGACTTCAATTGACAAAATCGGACTACCGTAATCCCTACTGGCCGCTGCAACCACCTCAGATCGCTCGCGCACTGTCTGAACTTAAGTAAAAAATATTGAGTCATTTTTTGTGAAAACGTTATGAAAACGTAACAATTATGAACTATAATTATAGCTAACCAATCACGACGCGTGTGCTTAGCTTTCGAAGTTCTATAACGGTTATGATTTTCGTTTTAGATTCAAAATCGGCATACAATTTACTACCAAATAGAATTTTTGATTTAATATATTTAATATATTTTTTGTCGCGCCTGCCACGAAAGTTTTTGGTCTTCGATAGCGGTTGAAGCGTTGGAAAGTGACCTTTTTCCGTCCAGTGGGTGGTAAAGTGGATATCCCTAAAAGTGCAAGGCGGTAAAATAGAAATCCCCAAAAGTGCTGAGAGCGCTTAACACGTGTATCACACTATCCCCTACACAACCAGACACTGAAATCTATACCACGGTCCTGGCGAAACATAAGCTTTTGGTTACATCTTATATTAATTTTATAATCTCCATGCATGCGAGTATGCGACGTGTAAACATTTTTATTTCATAAATTAGCCGAACAATCTAATTGTTGCATATAGATCCCTGCATAGAGTACTTATTATACCTTTACAGTGATTACGTTTTTTTTATTCTCATTTTATGTTAATACAACAATTATTATTTATATTGAAATCTATAGGTACCATCGCGGTCCTTACAAAACATAAACTTTTGGTCACATCTTATATTCATAATATTATAACCTCCATATTATGCATGACGCTTAAAATAAATATAACCAATTTCGTTTCTTTCGTGAAATATGAATTCAGAATTATGGTCTGGTCGTTGCATAGATCCCTGAAATACCTTTGCTTTGATCGATGGCGTGACAAAAAATTGTATGTGTGGCTCGTGCGGAAAGGCAATTTCAAAAAACAATAGCTCACTTGCCAATTTACTATTTATTCAATTAAAAGGGACATTTTTATATTTTTTTTTTTTTTGATACTGTTCAAACTTACGCATAATGTAATTCACCAATATGGGCTATAATGATTACCTACTTAAGTATCGGACATTTTATAAACAAGATAGACACATTTACACTTGCAGTGTATTATATTGGAAAAATGATTGAGAGTGCTGGTTTTGATTTTGTTCATCATCAGTAGGTATATTGTATAATTGTATATTTGTAAGTACAATTTATCGAAAACAATACATTAATATCTCGTGTTAAAATTGAGTGGTACTGGATTCTATTGTAATTCCAACTAGGTCGATGGATAAGCTCGATAAATACCTTTGTATAATTTTAAAGCTTGTTAAACTTAATAAATTATGAGTTATAACATTACGGTAATGATATTAAAAAGTAAAACGATTTCTAACCAAGGTAAAAATAAAAAATATTTGTCCCATTACATTTTGACAAATTGTTCAAACAAATCTTCAAAATTTAAAGATTAATATCAATGAAAAGCAGAAATAATAGTCGTGGCTAATTTATATAGTCATTTTGATCTTGACAACACATTTGACAAATAGTTGAAGAGCACGTGTTCCCTAACGGCCCTAACTTATAAAGTTATTACAAATTGCAATAACAATTATTCCTATAAGTTCAGCTACATGTGAACGGTCGTTTTCCTCAATGCGACGTGTTAAAAATTGGCCGACGACCAATTCGTTACAAGTGATTCGGTGATTTAAACAATTTAGCAATTTTAAATATCGAATGACTCACTAATTCCAGGACAAATTTCAGACGGTTCGAATTAACAGCGAGAGAGAACGACGAGGAAAAATTATCAAATAAAATAAGGAATTAAACATGGCGATTTATTATACGACACAAAGCGGACAGATGGTGAGGGCAAAGTGTGCTCGAAATCACATGAAAACTATTGTCGGGCCTATGATGTGCAGAGATTGTGACCTTGAACTCGACTAATCCGCGTCTAAAAATGGAAATTCGGAATGACGTTTATACTAGCCCGGTGGTTTATAATAATTTTTCTCGACCACGTGTTTTTTAACGAACACTTGAAAACTATACTATATTATTGCACTGTGATAATAATATTATATTATTGAACATAATTATTAATGTCCGACAAATTATTTTAGTATATTATATTAGGTAGTATCGTATCATTATAATACACATTAAGTTGTGTTTTTTTAAAAAAAATTATTTCATCATAAAAAGATATCATATTATTTCGATTAATTAAACATAAAGTTTGAAAATTCATTGTTAACAAGTATAGTTATTATATTTTGAGTTAATTTTTTATGGTTACTGTGCACTGTCTACTAGCAGTGTTATATTATGATATTGGCAATAATGCATTTTATAAATATTGTGGGTAATGATAACGTGAAACGCAGCAACTGCATTACCATGTAAAAACTGTCAAAAATAATTCATCGGTCGCAAAATGAATAGCGTTTTTGAATTTCTAGCATAAATTTCCATCTGTTTCGGTCAAACTTGAAATCTCTTAAATTAATTGGAAAAATTACAAGAACACGAAAGTTCAATTTCCCCCCAAAAAAAAATGATTTTCGTAGGTAGTCACTCTGCTTTTCCCAGCAGGAGGGCAATATTATTATAGCGATTAGCAGTGTTTAGTGTGCGTTTGAAATATTTGTGTCCTTATAAACAATCGCTCAAACCTAACCAACTATCATACAACTACCTATACTAAATTTAGACGTCGATACTAGGCAGTAAGCTGCGGTGGCGGAAAAGTTCGGGCGAAGAAACGAGACGTGCGGTTTCCGAGAAAGCAATCTTTTCGGTGTCGCGCACTCGCTCGCGATAACGAATGACCCTCGCGTCTCGTACAACACACGTCACACACGTCACACACACACACACACACACACACACACACACACACACACAAGTATATCACATACAGTACGAGGCACAGAGAGACGTTATTATTTTTTGTTTTCCACTTCGACAACGGGTGGATCCGTTTGACCAGCATCTGAACTATTCCCAAGCACACATAGGCATCATAATTGTTACAGCTGACCTAGACGTTTTCGTTGTAAACAATTATTTTATTTGAATCGATTTGTCTGTTGACTGTTTCCAACCATTCCGGCGGACACGCGTAATCGAATCGTATCCGTCAATAATAATATTATACTAATTCTCGGCGAACACCGCCGCTTTACACACGGAGAGGACGAGTCCTGGGACTTAATAATATATATATAATAACTATTATTTCTGAACCACGCTGTATAATATAATATATAACGCGTGTATACGATGTCTAGTGTTATTATAATATATATTTTACTATAATATGCGCGAGCCGGTACGTATTGGCCGGGCCCCGGCGCCGAACAATGTTTCGGCTCTCGTTCTCTTTATTTTTTCTTTTTGGCAAACATTTTTGGCATTGATTTATTTATACACGGCGCATACCTACGTTATAATAATAATAATAATAATACATAATTCCGTTGCGTTTTACTTACACAGCGCCGGACCACTACTACGTTGTCCCACGACGACCACCAGCGGCAACATAATTCCTCGTCCCGCTCCGCCGGAACCGATGACATTTAACGCCTTTATGACCGCCGCGCGAGACTGCACCGGACGAACCTTTACAGCTGCAGTCGTCGTCGTCGTCACCAGCTGCACCGTGCACTGGCCCCCGCCGCCGCCGCCGGCGTGGTGATGGCGTTGGTGGTGGTGGTCGTGGCGGTCGCGATCACTGTACCGTCACCATCACCGTCTCGGCGCACGGTCGTCGCGTGACGTCGACCCGTCTCCATATATCGTCGCGACGACGACGCGAGATCGCTGCGCGTTCCGATCACCACCCGCACAGTATAGGTATGCTCGAAGTGTTCCGCCTCGACTGCAACACGCTTGGAGCGATGACTCTTCGTCGAAAACTATACCGCAGTGGCGTGATGCGGCCCCGCGCGTGGACTCGATCGTGGCCCGGCGGTACTCCTGCACACGCACCAATAACAACGCGACGTCTCGTCGTAGGTACACCACCGTCGGCCGGCGACGGACCACTATCGCGGCTCGAGAACGTCGGACAACGCGCGCGTGTATACACCAGGCGCCGCGTGGGTGGCGAGTGGGTACGCGACGGGTCGGGTGCGTTGACGGGAAAGCGCGAACGATGGACGATGCACTGCGATTACACCGGTCGGCGTAAGTCCCCGGCGAACGTTATCGGCGCGACGACGTCTGTAACGGTATTATTCGTATATTATACCGTGGTAGTCGTATAGTGCGGCGGCGCGCTACGCTAATTGGGTACCTATATTATTATTATTATTTATGTACTAAAATTATAATCACCTACGGGTAACAACGCGTCACGCGTCTGTATGTTATTATATTATATTATATTGTTGTGATGCCGACGTGACGGTAACGCGGATAGTCGTATTATACGCGAGTCGGACGCCGCGCGTTAATAATAAAACGACCGGGCCGCCGCCGTGCGTTACGGAAGACGTTCGCGCGCGCCAGATAGCCAAGCAGCAGCAGCAAGCGATCGGCGACGACGACGACGACGGACGTCGGGACGCCTCTATTTATATAAACGAGCGACGGAGACGGCGGCAACGGCACCAACGTTAAACAGACACGCGCGCACCACACACACTAAAGCTGTGTGTAAAGCGGCCGAGCGCTGCCGCCGCCGCCGCCGTCGTTGTGCGCCTACGCCGGACGCTGATGGCGGCGGCGGCGGTGGCTGCGCTAGGGAGTCTGCGCGCGCCCTAGAGAGATGAGCCGTGGCCGCCACCGCCGCCGCCGTCGCCTTATGTTTGTGTGCGCCCGATTGTATATGTGGGTCAAGAGCCACGGCGCGCGTTTAACTCGTTCCAATTAATAGAACTATACATATATCGCGTTGGGTGCAATTCGCATATTATTATGTGTAGCGCGCGCGCGACACATCGAAACTATATATTACGCATTTCATATCCAATATTATTGCTCGATTTGGCACTTTTCTGCGAATCGGATGAATTCTATACATTGACAGCTAGGGATTGTGCGGGGCCCGACACAAAAAATATGCGTATGTCAAAGAAAAGATGACTCCGCTGTGCGGTGTGCATGCAACTTGGGGCCAGTATAAGTTGTACCGTCTACGGTCACACTTAATCAGCTGACAACGCATTTTACGACCGGGCAAATTCGGCCGATTAAACTTTGGTAGACTTTAATCGGAGATGGTGCCTACAATTATACAACGCTCCAAAAATAATACGATTGTTACGATAATAATATACCGCAATAAAGGATTAACGCCACTGTAGGTCGTCGTTGTACGGTTGTAAACGTGCGTAGTGTACTCAATGGCAATACGTTGGTGGTAGGTCGACGACGACGACAGAAAAAAAAAAACAAAAAGGTTCGGTCGCTCGCTGCCGCGTGCCGCCGATCATCCGTCGGGCGGACGGAAATTTTTTTCCCCCGTTCGTCTCCGCTCGGGTTCTCGCCAAAAACGATTATTGCGCGGCCTATCCGACGACGTTTGTTTTCATTTGATCGCACACATTGTTACACGCGTAAAAAACAATAGTTTATTCGTACCGACGTATATAATTATTATATATTATAAAATATTATAGAGACATATGCCGTACATACCCTTGGAAATCGCAATAATCGCCGCGATTACTCTTTTTTTTGTTGCTATTTTGAACTTCTTCTCATCCGGTAACGCAGCGAAACTTCGACGAGCAAACGTGCACAATGGCTTTAAATTATTTATAAAGTGTTTAAAGTTCGAAGAGAATAGGAGCTATATATAGGAGTAGTACGTTACAACTTACAATTCCCTGTAGAGTATATAGAGTATAATATAGGTAACTAAATAAACTATACAAGTAGGTATATAACTGTTCTCGTCTGAACTATTCAAAAATGCATTCATATTTATATTTATAACATGCTAATATGTCATGACTCATGAACTTCGAAATTATACTGGGTTAGGACTCCATACTAAATATTATTATTTTCGGAAACTCAATCCACTAAAAAATATGATAGTAGAAAAGGAAAATCATATACCTAAAATCTACATACTTTACAAAATTTTGGAAATCGTTGTCTCGAGGCCACGCTCTTTCAATTACGATCTTATATTAATACATAATATGTATAAATATAAGATAAAGTAATAGATGTATTACACATATTAAAGTCTTGTAAAGTATAGGTATTCGAATAATTTCTATATTTGAATACATATTCTTATAATATTTTTTGTATTTTTTTATTCATTAAGAAATACTTATTAAAACTCTAAAAATTGTTTATATTTGCGACAAAACATATTTTTCATTTAAAAATCTGGCACATTATAAGTTATAAACGATCGTTTTTTCTCTTTGGATAAATTATATGATTGTCCCACGTTAATTTCCAACCAATCCAAAATTGACGAATAAATTGAATAATTTTATATATTGTTTTAAATGTATTCGAATACATTAATATTACTCATTTATTCCGAATACAAAATATAAGGAATTCTTTACAAGACTGGACTTTATAGGTATGGTATGGTATTATATATATCTCTTCCTATTGTAGAGTATTATTATATTTATTAGAAACGTCAATATACAGACGTCAAACATAGGTACCTACAGTAATAATTATTTATAATACTAAAATTGATGTTGTACATTTTCTTTTCTCTTCAATTTATTACTATAGGTACATTGTAATTTGTCTCGTTCGCCTACACACATCATAATAATATGAGTATATGACAGACGATTTCAAATCCATCGTCGACAGGCAATATTTTCCAAGCAATCTGCATCCGAGTTATTGAAAAGATCGTTTTTACGACCAGTATACCGCGCATATTATATTACACACAATATAATATTGGTACAGTGATTTTATACATTTATCGAATACTTAGTAATTTAGATGATTTTTTTTTACATTTATTGGATTATATACAATCTGTAATAGTATTTATAATAAGCATATGAAGACACCGATGCAATAAGCAGGTATGTCCAATTTTTTTTAAAAAAAGGGGTTTTTATACAGGAAATCGCAGGAAAGGAAGAAAAATTATGGGATAGGAAAAAGGTATACATCAACTGCGCCGATCGAAATTCCAATGTTATAAATTGTGTACGTCGATCGCGCTGATCGATTCTTAAATATATATATATGTCTATAATACTATTACTATTATAACTACTTATCGGTTTTTACGTGTTTTAATCTAATATATCTATATCGTATATCTATATCATAGGTAAGTTTGAATTATATTATTTTATTACTTTGAGATAAAACAAATTACAAAATGTTGACAAATACCATGTTAGGTTATAGGTGAATCCATAGTATTGTGCAGTACAATTCCATGCATTGTTCGTATAGTCGTTCGTTTAGTTGTCGTGGCTCGTACTTAAATTTATAATGGAAATTGTATTAAGTGAACGTGGTAATTAACCTAACCTAACCTTTAAAGAACTCATTATTTACCAAAATTATAAATTTTCTTATAAGGAACTTATCAAAAAAGGGCATAAATGGCATAATGCGCACACAAAAGTTGCAACTCTAAGCTGTATACGTAGATGAGAGTAAAACTACAATTTTATTTGAAGAAATTAAACATGAACATCATCTTCCTAATAACCTGGAACGTCAAATTATATCAAATCAGGTGAAAAGAAAAGCAATGGACGATTTAACTGAAAAGCCGTTAAAAATAATAAGTAAGGAAATAACTAATCGTTTAACAAACAACCTTAAAACCGACGATATTTCAAATATAAGACAACATTTATATAGAGCTAGACGAAAAAATACTCCAACATTACCCACAAATTTGAGAGAAACCCAAGAAGCTTTACTTAGCATTCCAACACTTTGAATAAAGACGAAGAATTTTTATTAATAAACCATTCTGAAAACAAAATAACGTCATTTTCAACAATGGCTAGTTTAAAATTTCTCTGTAGTCAAGAAAAAATATTTATGGACGGGACATTTTCTTACTGTTCCAAATATTTTTATCAATTATTCACAATCCATACAGTTAAAAACGGTCATCATATTCCATAAGTTTTTTTCTTTTGCCAAATAAAGAAACTAAAATTTACGAACAAGCATTTAATAGTTTCATTGAGGTATATAAATCAAAATTGTCTGTACATTTTCAACCAAAAATTTGCATTGTAGATTTTGAGCGAAGCATACATAATAAGGCTGTTTTTACTGTTTGGCCGAATATAATATTACGTGGTTGCCGATTTCACCTCTCCCAATCATGGTGGAGAAAAATCCAAAATTTAGGCTTATCTTCAGAATATAAAAATCATTCGAGTGACATTGGAAAATGGTTAAAGTGGATATTCAGCCTACCACTACTTGAACCTGAAAACTTCGGCAGTTGCTTCGCGGTTGATTTTATGAGGATTAAACCAATGGACGAACAAATTGATACTTTTTGCGATTACCTTGTTCATAAATATATTGGTGAAGATGCAACTTTCTTACCGTGTCTTTGGGCATCGTGTAACATATATCAGGCGAAAGAACGACAAATGCCTGTGAGTCGTTTCACTCAGCATTTGGGAAATATTTTTACTCACCACATCCAAGCATTTTTGTTTTTTATGAAGTTTTAAAAATTATTCGACTTCAATCATACATAAAAATCAATAGCGTCGAGAAAGAAAATAAGAATAAAAACAAAAAACCATAGTTGAAGATAATATATCCAAGTATTTAAATGGAAATTTGGTACAACGGATAAGCTACCACTACAAAAAATGATTTTAAGGTAATCAAATATAAATCTATTTTTATATCTACATTTTCTAATTTTAATTTAATTTGATTAATTTAACTTAATTAGATTCAAGGTTCAAGACACTTCATCAGAAAGATAAATTTGTATGTAATATATGTATGTAAATTATTTTTATTTAAATTTACTTTTTAATATAACTTTTTTAATACCAGTGCAATAGATGTATTCCTTTTTAATATACCTTTTTTATGCCGGCGCAATAGATGTATACCTTTTTGATATACCTTTTTTTTATACAGGCGCAATAGATGTATAATATACAGGTAGTGTCCCAAATTCGGCGTAATTGACGAAACCCCAATAGAAGTTTTATTCGGTGCAATAACAAGGTTTTATATGTTTAATAAATAAATATATTATGTTAATATGTAAGTAAAGTAATCTAAGTTCAGATTAAAATATTAATTTGCATAAATAATTATAAATAAATAAAATATATATTTTTGCTCCCCCCTAACATTTTACCTAAAATTTACCTAATTTCACCCCCCTGAATTTGGTGCAATAACCAGTTATGATTTGGACGTAACTTGTTATTGCATCGACTAAAAATTAACATATTGACTAGTTTTGTAAAATATTATAATATTGGCATGAGTATTGAAGCAATTCAAATCGTATCTATCATATTCAATTTATTGAATTCCAAATAATATTATATCACTTCAACCTTTCTAATAAATTTCAATAGCAAAAAATTTGAAGTTTTTTTTGCCTCCTGAAAAATTTGACAATGTGGACGTTATTGCACCGGTGCCTTCATATGTGCGAAAAAAAATATAAATATACAAGACGTGGAGACGTGATGAGAGATTAATAGTCAGCCAGCCGTGTAACATTCAGAAGATTATTATATATATATTATTCTTTAAATTAAGGCACAGCAATTATCAGTAGGTACATCATGGATATTATTTTAAAAATGGAGTTATAGGTATAGTGGCTATATGGCAAACAGGTAAATAATAGACATGCATGTGTACTATACATAATAACCATAGTGTATGGTAGACGGTAGACGCCTTGTGCGTATCTCTAAAACGTTAAGTATATTGTTCTAATTTTATCTTATTCCGCCAGAAGATAGACAAATTATTTTGGTTATTGAAGAAGGAAAAACACAAAAAAAAATTAACTACAAAGGTGTGTCAAGAAATGTTTGCCAAACATAGAAAAATCATTCGAGTCGTTAGAAATAGATTATTTTTCGTGTAGGAACAATTATTTAAATTTGACCTTATTAAGCATATTATGTATAATAAAATTAATCGATTTTTAAAATGTTTAATATAATATATATTTTATGAAGAGGAATGACTATAATTATTTTATTATTGGTTATTCCTTAGTAAATACATAAATAACGTGAGTCGTTAAAAAATAATGTTGTCGAAATTTGAAACGAATTTATTTAAGTTATCAAAGCGTAATATAATTATTATTTTTAATTTAATCCACTTTAATAAACATTATTTGAATGCTGTCAATAAAAAAAAATAAAAAACCATTTGAAATTTAATTACATAAATATTTATTTAACTGTTTTATTTCGTTAAAAGAAGATATAAAAAACATCGATATGTTGTCGTGAAGGTATAGTAATACTGGAAACTAAAGAATTTTAAGAATCCTGCTTTAGAATGTTCTTGTAATTTTATTTTAAGATCGGACTACTAAAGTAAAAATGTTTAAGTAAACCTTTTTCCTAGTAGTCCTTATTTGTAGTATATTATAATAAACTACCACCTATCGTACACTGAGATCTATAAGCAATATAATAATAATTATATTAACTGTAATAAATGTAATAGTGTGGATTACGTATAAACTATAAAGTATTAATTATTAATTGGTATATACTATAAGTAGAATTGAATATTTATAATAATTAATATTAAGAAATAGTCAATAGGTCGTATATGTTTTAATTTAATTTATCCAACATAGCCGAATAATAATACGATCTATGTATATAGGATAACTCAGGCCCTATTTGTATGTGCACCACGACACACAATGTGCACTACGAATGTACAAGTGTGTACTACGGTCTACAAAACAAAAATTAAATAATATACCAGCTACTAGGAAATATGAGTATTTCCTGTTTTTTTTTTAAATTTAAATTATATTAAATTATAATTATTTTTATCAACTATCAAACATTTTTATCTGTTAAAATATTTTTTGTTGATAATAAAAAAAATTATATTCCTCCCCAACTCCGCCTGTTGTATAACATTTCGTGGTCAACCCCCCACGCCCTCCCACCTTGTCGTGTCCAGTCCTGTATATATTATCTTAGTCCGTGGCTATAACCATAGACCTTAAACTTAAGTATAAGGTCTATGGCTATACTCACGTTTAGAGTTTAGCGTTTAGTATGAAAAAATTCTTGCCAAGTCAGGGATCGGCACGTAAACTTTCTTGATTTTTAATTTTTAGAAATGTATTAGGTGACTGATATCACACCCCAGTGGTATAACAATTTGAATCCAGAAAATGTCGGTGCGAACAGCCCCACAAAAAATCAATTCCATTTTCATTTAGTGAGATAGATCTCCGAAACCAGAGAGTGGATTTCGTTGTTTGGGGTCTTCTTAGATTCACATTGGTTAAGAGAAGTGCAGTGAAGATTTGCAGAACTTTATCTTTAATAGTTAATTCACTACAGAACAAAAAAAAAATAAAAACAAATGTTATTGGGCGTTTTTTGGAGTTTTTCATTTTTACAGCTTTGTAGTGAATTAATGATTGGAGGTAGAGTTCTGAAAATCTTCACTGCACTTCTCCTAGCCAATGTGGATTTAACAAGACCACAAACAACAAAATCCGTTCTCCAGTTTCGGAGATCTACCTCGCTAAATGAAAATCTAGAGAAAATAACTCTTTTTTTTTTATCTGTAAAAAATTAAATAATTTTAAAAAAAACATTGAATTCCACATTTAGTGTCTACTTGACAATCCCTTTTTAATGAGTTATCAACCAACATTCTAGTTAGGTATCATAGTTTAGGAGAAAAGTTAAGAAATAGAAATTTTGGGACTGTTCACGCCAACATTTTTTGTAGATTCAAGTAGTTATACCGCTTGGGTGTGAATGTGTGATATCAAATCTCTCTTATTAATATTTTATAATATTAAAGCTAGCTAAATTACCCACCTAATCATCATTACTGAATTACATTTTTATTATTTCCGTATTTAACAAAAATTCTTGAAGTTTTCAAAACTCAGACTTTTTTCATTTCAATTACCATACTAACTTGATTAAAAATCAAGAAAGTAATATGCATTGTTATGATTTTAATTATTAAAAAGTTAAGTTAAGGTTTTTATTATTATATGCTATTTAATTTTTATGATTTTTGTTAAAAGATAAGTATTTTGTTGTTTTATTGAATTGAGTTGTTAAATTATTATATACATATAATGTATATATGTAATATATTTTTCTAAGACGGTAGCGAGAATAAAATGAAATTTGCAGTCCGAAATTTTACAAATAATAGGGCCCGGGGTAACTATACGCATTGCTTACAGTATAACGGCTTAAGTTCTATCTTAGTCTTCCCTCTGCAATCCAGGCGTGGATCCAGAGAGGGGTGCCTCCTTGGCATGTTGCTTCCTGGAAAACAAATACTCTACACAACATGTATTTTACAGTAAGCTGGGGACATTTCTAAAGAAAGTTGTTAGCAAAAAATAATTTTTTGGGAATCATCATTTTGGAAGTATTATATTCTTCAAAACTTCCAAAGTTTGTGATTGTAAGTTTATACGCATGATGGGCACAACACTGTACTCTACTGCCGAGGGCATTAACGAATTTTGATTTGTTTTTTTTTTTTACATTAAGGAAATCAAAATAAATCAACTATGAAAGAGAGATTTTCCAAAAAAAAATTACGAATATAAAAGTTTATTAATCGCTTTAACACACGCCTTATTTAACATTAATTGTCATGTTGACACATAATTGCGTATAGGCTATAATGATGAACTTCGTAAATCGATACTTATTATTACACCAAAAACCAAACAATGTTGTATTTGGTAAAATTTATAAAATTATAAATATGAATATAAATAACGTACACAATATGATATTCTAAAGAATATTAAAATTTAAAATCAAAACATTTAGCTAAAAAGTGCCAGAGTATTATATAATTTTGAGATACACGCATTTGATAACAAAATGTTGAGAGAATGTCAAATAAAAAAAAAATCGTTTTGAAGGGTATCGGGGTACTGGAGTGACGTGACAGTGGCACCCGGCCAACTTATATCAAATTTTATGGGATTTGAGTTAAGTTAGGAACATCATGAAGAGTGCGGGAGTACACGCACGGTGTCAAGATGTTGACGTCACTTAAAATGATGTTTACGATACTTGAGTTATGTCAAAGTTTTGAGATATATAATATTATAAAAATTATATGCATTTGGTTACAAAATGGCTCCGAAATTTTGTGAAGATGTCGACACAAAAAGTCAAAAAAAGTAAATAATCTCTCTACTGTACACCAGTAAGTTGGAGTCGAGTGTACCGTGTCATTAAGTATATATAGGTTATTATAATGGATCAATGGATGTGTTAAATGTGAATTCAATAATAAATCATTGAAAACAAAAACGATTATAGCAGAGAACCGACTGCCAGCCTATAACCCTAAGTATATTTTATTATATTTTGTAATGCTTTTAGTAATTTATTTTGCCATTAAGATATACTAATATATTATATACACGATATGTCGGTACTTCGGTAGATTGATTTAAATTTTAAAATTAAAAACTTTAAACGCTCATAAAAGGCTTAACGTTTTCATTAAATTTCAGTACAAGCAATTTTCGAGAAACCTACTTAGTACCTATAACGTTTTTAAGTGTTTTGACTGAGTGAAAAAATGTGTATCAACATTCATGGAAAAAAACTAAAAAATGTTTAATAATAAATACACATCAACTATAGTGTGCAGGTCTGTCAGAACACCATCGTGTAAACACGTTCGTTTGAATGATGGAGTTTAACAAATAAAAGAGACCTAAGTATGCTACCTATATAGTTGCTTATATGTAGCGAAATTGAGTAATAGCATTATTTTCTTAACTCCGAGTTTTCTATTTTTTTTTTCATTCAAACATTTTGAACTTGGAGCTTACAATAATATCTTTTTTTTGAAGATGTTAGAACTTTTGCAATAATTGCATACCATACACTTTAGTCACTACTGTGTGGCGTGTGCAGTGTGCACCACCAAATATTTTCCCCATGAGCCAACACTGCCATGAGGTACCTATAAAAAATTCAAATATAACCATTTGGTAAAAAGATCAAGTATAATCTACCTTTATTCGTTTTTGAATTACAACTAATTAAGAAAATCGATTTTGTTTAAAAATGTCCGTTTTCCTTCATTTTTTAAAATTATTTTTCCTCAATAAATTTGTAAAAAAACTGCAAATTTTCAATTCTGAACTCCTAAGGAACCGAATGTACTAAGTACAACTAATTTTCTATCAGAACCATTCTCTATGCAGACCCAAGCACTGTATGACTGTATCTACTAAAAATGTATCGGAGTGCTTGGAATTTGGATGATGTCATGCTGTCACCCAGCCAAATTAAAACAGCTATTAGATTGTGTACAGGTTAAGTTAGGATTCTAGAATTTTGGGTTTCACTTTTGTAAAAATGTTGAGTCAAAAAAATCATTTTTAAGGGTACCGAGTGCAGTGGTAACTTCAGGGGGAATCTATGTAAGTTAAAATATCCAAGGACAAAATATATATACCTAAATAAACTTACTCGTATATTAATAATAATAAAATATAATTATAAGCAATAATTATTGAGATATAATAACTTTTTGTTGAAAACTAATAAATAAAAATATATGCAATATTATCAAAAATCACCTACTTCAGCTAGGATCAGCGTGGATCGACGCTATGTATGACTATAATACAAGATGTATACTATTGTACTAAGTACTCAGTGCCGTAGACAGGAATTTTATATGGGGGGGGGGGGGGGGTTTATTATAATAATAACATGTTATAGTACTGTTACATTCAACAGTAGCTTTTCTGATAGGAAAGTGAATCTAGTTGGTACTTTGGGGGGTCAAAAGTAAAAATTCCCCAGTAGTTTTCACAAGCGCCGGGAAAAACAACATAAAAATTAAGGAAAAACGGGAATTTTTACGCAAAATTGGTTTTCCAAAAAATCGATTTTGGTTTTTAGTGTAACTCTAAAACAAATAAACGTATATACAAGAAATTCTCACTGGTTGTTTATATTTGCATTTTCTATACACGATAACATTTTCAAAATATTTTGATTTACTTTGAACTGTTTAGGGACATTTTCAGTTTCCATTTTTTTTTAGTTTTTTTTCTAAAAATATCAATAAAATTTTATTTGTTGGTTGCGAAAGCTTGAAAATTTAATAGAAGGCTCCTAGTATATTGTTTCAAAGGCAGATGAAAAATATTGAAAATCCTTAGTCACAATTTTTTTTTATAAGCATTTAAAGTTCAAAAATTGACAAAATATGGAAAAATCATGAAAATTAGCAAATTATTTTGAGTTAAGAATTCGTAAAAATTTTTCTTTTTAAATCTAAGGTTTGAAAATGTAATACAAGATTCCTCATAAGATTATCTACATTTATCAAAAAAAAAATGTCTATAAGGAAGTCAAATTAAATTTTTAAGAGCGTTTGAAATTCAAATTTTTACAACATTGGATATTCACTCGATTTCTCATGTAGCGATTTCCTTATTTTGTTGTAATACAAAAACGAATAACTGTAGATACATGAAAATTTCACTGAATGTTTATATTAGAATTTCCTATACACCATACAATTTTGAAAATATTTTGACTCTTTTTCAGCTGTTTGACTGATATTTCAAGTCTAACATCTGAGGAAATCTCTATTTAAAAATATAATTATAGTTAAAAAATGAACATAAAATTGAATTTAAGGCATTCATTACTTGAGCTTCTTTGAACATTTTTTTAAATTCATGATCTACATTTTCCCTTAAATTGTCAAGAACCTTGATACTGATATTGGCCAAACTGATCATTTCTCTCAAATCTATGTTTTTTTTTTAGCACGGTTTTAACTTTTAAAGTTTTAACTATAATACTCATGACAAAATAAATAGGTATGCTATCTAACTAATATTGGTTGAGAACGCGCACCCCTCCCGCACTTCGCCATGAACTGTGACGTAAGCCGTTCTTACCAGCAGAAATAATAATAAATATAATAATAATAATATATAATATCGGAGAACGAATGACGTAATTTTTGTGGTGGGAGAACACACAGTTGCGTATCGCAAAGTTGATATCATACCTATTTATTTTGTCATGATAATACCTTATTAATATGTTATCTTAAATTTCAGTATTATCAACATGAACATATAATAAGATTATCAATTATCACAGTAACAAAACGGTTTTGGTAATGGTGATTTGTCATTGCGACCATTAGACGATACACAAAATACCTTACTTATAACCGATAACAACACAAACATCTAAAATATTATTAATAACTATTATTGATAAAAAATTTTTTTTAAATATATAAGATATATTAGTAGTTTTAAATATATGAAATAAATTTATAAACTTTCCAAGGGGGGGGGTTTGAACCCCCTACCCCCCCGTGTCTACGGCCCTGTAAGTACTTATAACAGAATGACAAGACAAATGAAATAACTTTTGTTCTGATCTAACCATCAATAAGAAAAAAGGTGGGCAAGTGGGTGTCGCTCTGCTGTACAGTAGGTTACAAGTGGGTCCCTGTAATGGATGGTATCGAATTAAAATTCAATGATATAATATCATTGTAAAAGATACCAGAGAAATACAATTTTATTGACAATTATAGAAAAATAACTAAAAAAGTCGCTCTGCTGTACAGTAGGTTACAAGTGGGTCACTGTAATGGATGGTGTTAAGGAAAAAGTGTATAAATATAGATAGTTATAAATTTAGAGAATTTTGAACTTTAAAATCTAGTGATACACATTTTAGGTGTACAAATAAAAAATGTTCCTTGAGTGATGTAGTAAGGTTAGTTAATAATAAAAAAAAATAAAATTTTAAAAATCACAAACACGTATAGAACTACTATTACTTCTTATTAATTGTATAATTATATATTTATTCAGAACAGTCACACACGACATGCACATTTTTAAATCAAGCCTGTACATAACAGATGGTCCTAAGCCTATAAAATGTGCGCAAATGAGTTGTACCTTTATAATTTAAACCCAAAATATGTGTGCGCAAACGAGTTGTGATTTCGTGCTCAAAAGTGCCGTACGAAAGGTAAATGTGCGCAAACGAGTCGTACCCCTATTTAATTTGTCATGAGTAACTGAAAATGAAAAAATGATCAGCTTATAACTTAAAATTATATAAATTAAAGAAAAAAAAAAATACAGACATTCATTAATTAGATAAATTACAGTACAACCAACATAAATTCAAAATATAAATATAATAGTAATTATTATTTAATCGTAATCATAAGGTTTGTTGGAAAAAAAAAGTTTAGTGTGAACACGGTAAAACCGATTTTGAGTGTACAATCTCCCTGTAATTTTAAAATACGGTAAATATTTTGCTGAACCGGAGAATTCGTGGACAAAAATTGTGAAATCTCCTTGTAAAATGCTATACGGTAAATATTGTTGGGTAAGCGGCAAATAGGTGGACACCGAGTGTGAAATCTCCCCGTGATTTTCACCGCGGTAAAATCATTGTGTTCAAGCGGGCCATCCTCGCTTGAACGTTGTGAAATTACAGCGGTGAAAAAAAAAGAGACTGTGAACATACAAATCTATACTACTTGACTGAATGACAGCAAGCTGTGTATACCTTATCATCTTTATCAGGCACGTATGCAGTGGGGGGGTCGAAGCCCCCCAAAAATTAATAGTTGTGTAATTTATTTAATTTACAAAAATTTATTTTGTTATTTATTTTTCAGTAGTTATCACATATTATTATTTTTATTTATCAATATGATGATATAAAGTTCTGCATGGTTTTTGAGGGGGGGCTTTGAATGTTTTTGAGGGGCCTAGCCCCTCCAGCCCCCCTCCTAATGGCGCCTATGTGTATATTTTGTCCGTGGATTTCTTGTCAATGGATATTTTGACATTAAATACACCTCAGGACCTCACAGACATATAGTTACTTGAGAAAAACGACCAATCAGTACACTTAAGTACACAAATGAGATATCGATTTTATGTAATTTAAACTGCTCTTCGAACTAATTATTTAAGTATTTAAAATCTAGTATAGACTTGAGAGATAGAAACTAACCTTCTATATCATTTATTGTTAAAATAATGAAAACTTTTAATATGGATAAGATTTTTCCATATAAAAAATATGTAAACTTGATAAAATTTGAGTTTTTGATTCATATAATAATAATGAACAGTAATGAACATCAAAGCGTATATTATTATTAAGTTTAAAAAAAAAGTTTGTCGTTTTGACTTGACTTTCAGTCAGTCACTTGTGAAAATAATATTATATTGCTCTTTTAATGACAATAGATTCACGGTCCATAATACAAGATAAAAATATAATAGTTTTTCTGGTGAATAGTCAAAGTTTTTTTAGTTAAAAAAGTTTATATTTTCGATAATAATTAAAATAAGTACATAAAAACAAAAATATTTAGACACAGTTCCTACTATAAATTACAATTATTATTTACTTATGTTATATTATTACTATAAAAATAAAAATATTTAGTTTTTATATACATTCATGTTGAAGTACCTCCGATGGGAGGCCTCTTCCTTTAGTCTCTTCTGTCTGTTTTGCTCTATTATCACTTAAGCTTATTGTTCTAATTGCAACAGATAGCGTATTAAAGAATTTTGTAAAAAAAAAAAATGTAAGTATTTTTACTTCATTTTTACAACGCCGTTTGGTAAATGAGATGGGTTCTTATAAATGTTATTAAAAATAATTATGATTGATATGAAATTTCACAGGAAAATCAGTTATATTGCCGTTGGGCACCATTAAAATTTAAAAAGTCCTATAGCATTGTTAAATTATGTAATTTGCTGTGCTTTCTACACATTGGTGTTATTAAATTGCATACCCATAGCGCCGAATTACTCTACAAACATATTAATCTGATTAAGTTATTGGTGAATTTTTAAAGTGCTTTTTTCGACCGAAATATTTTTTCTAATAAAATGACGAACGATGTATTTGTGTATGAGTTTATGGCCATTGCACCAATTGAATACTATCCTTGATGATATTATATATCTGAAAATTCTAAAATTCTTTCTCGTGTAAGGGCAGAATATATCATCACGTAGGGTAGCATTTAAAAAATCACTTATGCAGACGTGCAGTAATCAACGTCAAGCTATCCATTCTAAATTAAATAATTTGTCCTTGTTGTACCTACTCAAACCTCCTGTAAAAATTTCAATTGTATAGATCTCTTAAAAACTATATACCTACTACAGGCCACAGCTCATCTCGGCGATTCCGGCAATGGACGCATAAAATATTTACATAAATTGTGGATTCGACACATTATTCATTTGATAATCATCGAGAACTGACATTATCGGAAGGAGATAGCCTTATGTTTCTAAAAACTGTAGGAGTTAAAAACTACAGTTTGATCTAAAGTCGTATCGTCGTTAAAACGTTTTCCGATTTCGTGTAGGTACGGTAAAAAATCATACAGAAATGTCAATTATAGAGCTCTGAAAGTTTTAATTTAATTCCCTACGACTTATTTATGGGAAAAAGCATTCTCCGCTCTTGTTTATATTACAAACATGTTTCAAAAACCACACGGAAAACTAGTTCAAACTATGATTAAAGCTTACGAGTAAACTTTAAGCCCGAGATGTTCAAAAACTGATGACCGAAATGCAACACATGTTTCGCATTAAGTAAATAAAAATTTAATTCGAGGAATACGTATTTCACAAACTTATATGATAAAATATAAAATTTGTTTTTTCGTGTGTTCCTGCTATTATGTGATTTATAGCATAAAATAATTAAGTATTTTAATTTATAATACCTTGATTATGATAACATGCGATATTTTGTTAAAAGAAAAAAATGTTATTCGAAAATTTTTTTTTACCTAATAGGGATCCATAATACGAATATTAAGGATCCACGTGCTAATTGGGTTAATTTTAAAAATCCGTTTATATTATTTCGTGATATATACCTACCTACTCAATTTGTATCAAATTCGTTGTTTAAAAATTAAATCTAAAAGGTACCAACTAGTAAAAAGTTTAGTCCTGCATTATTGCTCATACGAATAATATTTTTTTCTATTAAAATCAGTGTACCTATGCTTTTATTTGAACAATATTTTCGAATTGTCGTATCAATTTTTCGTTCTAAACTATTGATGTGTTAGGTACCTAACTGCCTATACGTACAAATCGTAAATTTACCGCGTTTTTAATTTTTATTATTATAATAATAATATTACTAAAAAAAATTATAGTGCCTAATAAAAACTATAATGACCACTCTAAAGACTTTTTCAAGGCTTAGTCGCCTTGGTTAGCAGATGTCGGCATGTAAGTACATATGTATGCTTTCTCCTCTGTAGTACTTAAATGCAATCCTACTGATCTAAAACTACAAATGACTTACGCCACGAAGACAAGACACTAGTGAATAATGGCGTCACTCCCGACAATGCAATAGATACTCAGTAATCACAACAAGTGCTGTAGAGTACCTAGTTACAGCTTTAAAGTTGAAAATAAATGATAAACAGTAAAAAGTGATTTCTAACATTCCAAATATAATATGAAATATATAAGTTATAACATCTATAATGAGAATAAAATTTTTGTTGGCTAATATTTGGGAGACTTAGCTTCAGCCTACAGTGCTACACCCTATTCACTTGTATGCTCTACATATGTATAGGATAAGGGCTTTAAAAATATTTTTGAAAGAGGCCCTCAACATATTGAGAACATCTGAACACCACAAATTAAAATTCTTAATTCAGAAACATTACCTACCTCTATTTAAGTAAATATAGAGAATTTAAAGAACGGTTCACTGATGATCATCTGACAAAGAGCCAACAGAGCTGCTCTTGATACACAAAACACGAGCTATTTGTTTGTTCAGATAATTTATCATGATTTAGATCGTCGTTAAGGTTTTTTTCAAAAAACCTCTACAGTGCCAACCCCGCCCTTTAAGTTGAAATCTAATATAACTTAACCACCGAAGTTGGAATAGAAACGCCACTACACTATGATAATATTAGTATAATAATATAGTTTGATCACTTTCGACTTTGTATGATACCAGATGAAAACTTTTGTAAACCACCTTTTAAACTATACTACTAGGTTAGTAAATACATTTTGAATTTAAAACAAAAAATCCACAGGCGGATAAAAATAAATACATTTTTCTATTACAATTTACAATACATGGAGGTATATGTTTAAATACTGAAGTACGGCACATAGATTCAGATCGAAGAAAACGAACATCTAGTGGCAAATACTCAGTTTTTCAAACTAATAGCTGCCAAAAGTTATACACTATGTTTGATGATAAATTTACAATTTAGTTATGTTAATAAGTTACAAAATGTGAATAAAAAAATATATTTAAATGTAAACAAAATAAAATTAACAAACTGACTGAACTGATTATTGATATTAACTATTCAAACAATTATTTCAGACCACAAATTAAACTTATACGAAACAATAATAAAACTTAACAAACACAATCTAATAATTGTTTAAGAATTCTTCTAATTTTTTTGAAACAAGAGCTAAATTTGCACGGTCGTTTGTTTTTTTTGCAATATGATTTATTAAAAATTGCTTGGCTTGTAATTTGCCTCTACGATAATCTTTGACAGCCTTTGGATACTCAAGCATAATTTCTTTACATAAATTATCTATTTCTTCTACATCAGAAATTTGTTGCCAGTTATTTTCTTCTATAATCTAAAAATTAAAACAATTTTGGATAATTTAAAATTTAAGTAAAAATGTGTTAGTTTTTTAATTATTTACATTAAAAATAAACTTACTTGGGATGGAGATTTATTTTTTTCATCAAAAATTTTAGCAATAACTTTTCTTGCATGAGCCAAGTTCACTAATTTATTATCTAGTAAATCTACAATTTCGCCGATGATTGAAGATGGAATTTCACTAAATATTTAAAAAAAATTATTTTGTATTAATGTTTATAGAGAAAAATATTTCAAACAGCATAACATACCTTTGCTTAGGTTCGATGGATCTCTTATTTAACTCTGTCATAAATTCAATGGTCAACACATTCCAAACTCTTGATGGGTTTCTAAATGTATCATAATTCATTATTTCAAAAAACATTGATAATAAAACAGGTTCATTCTAAAAAACAGTATAATTTAGAAAATTATAAATAACATAAAACTTATGTAAACATAAATGTTTCTAATATTAAATTACCATTAAAGTAGTAGTTTTCCTTATATTTAAGCCATATTTACTCATTATATTATTACGAGTTACAGTTGGTAATTCAGGTATTTTTGTTTGTAATTTATTTATATCAAACATATTTAAATTAAGTGGTAATAAATTAGGTTCTGGCATAAATCGATAATCCTAAAAATAGTAAAATTTAATTTATGTTTTATTATTAAATAAAATAATATAATTTATACTAAATTACTTGTAAAACTTCTTTGTCTCTCATTGATACTGTTTTGTTAGAAACAGAATCCCATCCTCTTGTTTCATTCACTACTTCTTTTTCTTCTTTTACAAGGTTTAATTGACGAAAAATTTCATAATCAACTGCTAGCTGTACAGCTCGTATACTCCCCAAATTTTTTATTTCAGTCCGTGTGCCTAGTTGATCACTATCTGTGATTGAAACATTTGCATCAACTCTTAACGCACCCTCTATTTAATACAAAATACAGCATTAATACAAGTAATAATAACTATTGAAATAAAAAGTATAATATAGGAATACTTAAGATATTTAATACACAAAATATCATATAAAAATCTAATAAAATATATGTTGTTTTATTTGAAATGTTATTACTATTTACTAAAGATGTATAATTTATTATTATATAATATCTATAACTGATACACGTCTATAAGAACACTAATACACGTATTTCATTGACAATATTAATTTTTTATAACACTTAAGTATTTGTGTATTTTAACTTTTAAGTTATATATATACTCTGTTTAAAATAAGAACAGTAGTTGGCGGTCGAGTTCTATGCATGGGCGTGGTTTTGTTCCGTGGCAGCGCCCGACAAGTCGCCATAGTGGGGACGGCGTCTGACTATATGTCTCACCACCGTCCGACGAAAACTCGTCGCCGCCGACTACAGTTCTTATTTTGAACAGAGTATACTAAGTTTATAAGTTATTTGGGCTAAATTATATTAATTATGCATTTGCATGTATTGCTAGTTAATTTTAGTATAAAATATAATAATATGATATGTATGTTAAGTACATAATTTCGATGGTAAAAGCGCAATACTTATACATAGTGTTTATAATAATTTATAAGTATTACATATTAAAACATTTTGAATTTGAATCTTTAAAAATGTCTTATAATTACTATAACATTTACACATATTTAATTTATTTTAGCAAATTAATTTTGGTAAATATTCTTCAACTAATTGCACATGAATAATATTTTGTGAAACAAATGTATAATTACTTTTATTTTGTTTATACATATTTATTTTTTACCATTTAATTTTGTTTACATAAAAATTATAACTATTTATAACTAAAATTGCTAATAAATTATTTACTAAAAATTAAGTTTATATATTATTTTAACATAAATTCATATTTTATTGTTTCTAAGATCATAATATAGACAATATATCTGAGTTCTACATGGATATAATATTAATTATCACTTATAACTTATAACTATTAAATTAGTTTAGTAGTAGCGTAGTACCTACCTTCCATTCGACCAGAACATGTTTTGATACGTTCAAATATAAGTAATAATTCTCTGACTAAAGCTGAAGCTTCAAGACCATTGCACAGATCAGGTTCAAACACAAGTTCCATTAACCCTGTTCCAGCACGATTTAAATCTATAAGTGAACTAAAGAATACATTAGGTATTTTAAATATAAATGAACATGACATGTTACAGCATGTTATGTTCTTATAATATGAAGACATTTAAATGTAATATACTTCATACATTTTTAACTGTATAAGTATGCAAAAAGAACACTCAAAATTGACAGTCATTACTGATACAGTGATAAACAATAGCAAAGGTATGTTTATATCAGAGATCTCTATATGAAGTATTTACATAGTAATATTGTATACACCATTAAAAAAAAAAAGGTAAGAAATTATAAATAATATGGATATAATTTACATTATTTGAATAGTTTTAAAACGGAAGGCTAGCTTTTAAAAATATAAATGAAAATTATAATAAAAAAATTACGTTTTAGTAGAATCATCATGAATTGTGCGACCGCTGTCTTGTTCTAGCTGAACTTGTTTGATTAAAGAAGTTTTACTGTAGGGAACTTTTTTTATATTTTCATCTATAACATGAAAAGTAAGTTGACCGTTTTGTGCTAATGGATGAAACTGTTGAGTTATTTGGTAACCTGCCTGAAAATATTAATGATAATAAATTATTAGTTAGTTATTATGTAATTGTTTTACGCATGTAAACAATCGAATATAAATTATAATACATAAAAACAACATATTTAGAGTAAGCAATAAAATATAAACTTTGTATGATGGTTTAAATTTGTGTACATTTCAGATGTACCACGAAAAATTAAAAACAAAACTATTTTGTATTTTATTAGGTACTTAACATGGAAAGTTAACTTTGCGTTATTTGGCACCATTAACCACATTTTTTAATTATCAATTATCTTCAACAAACTATTTCTCCAATAAAGAATAAATATTCCTCACCATAAGTTTGGTTATATCTAAATTCAGTATCATGTAGAGGTAATTTTTGATTTATAGCTATACGGTAATAACTTAAAAATATGCTTAAATAAATACATAAAATAAGATATAATTTTACCGGCATATCTGCATAAAAGTAGTGTTTACGATCAAATGATGACACTGTATTTATATTACATCCTAATACTAACGCAGTTAATATGGCTGCCTCGACACATTTTTCATTTATACTCTGTAAACAAATTTGTTTTATGTTTTAATATTAATACACATCTATATGAGTTATTTGCAATTAAACCATCTAAAACATACAGGAAGTGTTCCAGGAATTGCAGCATCGAACAATGCCACTTGTGAATTGACCACTGCATCAAATTTAGTACCAGCTGCACTAAACAACTTTGATTCACTTGAAATTTGAGCATGTATTTCCAATCCAACAACACTTTTCCATTTACTGCAAAGCATTAATTGTTCTTAAAAATATATAGCTATATAATCGATTTTAAATTTTGTTCCAAATAAATATATTGGTAGACATTATGAAACAAACTATATTTTTTGCAAAAATTAATGTAAGAAATAATGAAACATTTGAACTAAAATATGAAATATTACTTTTTATCAAAAGTTTTCATGCTCTTATTCCTTGAAAGTTTAAGCCGATTTAATACTTGTTGTAAAGTATGTTTCATCAATAGTTTTCTGACAAACATCTTATTATTTTATTGTTTTCTAAATTGTAATACAAAATAATTATTAAATATTAATCACATTTTAAGTATTATAATTTATTTTTTTATAATAACAAAACACAGATATCTATATTATACTATACTATAATATAGATATCTGTGTAACAAAATATTTTAAAGCGGTGAATTTTTGTGTTATCTGTATTTAGATAATTTTATCAAATTTATTTTAACCACGGTTGTGGTTAAAGATAATATTAATTTGAACCTAACCTAGTTTTTCGTATAAACAATTTGTTATCGATGTTATTGTTATTTATTAGTTTGTTTACGAAAGTCGAAAATTAACAAAATTAAAGTGGAATGTGGAATTTTGGAATTTCTAAAAATTCTTAAGTTCAACAAGACGTGTATTGTGTAATCCTAATTTACCAATTACAGTTTACAAATGTCTTATAATTTACTTTTATAGTCAGCAGTTATGTATTTCAGAGCAAACCATATAATTTCGATCTTTGATGTTTAGTTTTGTTATGCTATAATTGTACGAAACAAATTTAAATCGTTCAAAATGAGTGGTGGACGTCAACGGTCTATGTTCACGGTTCACCCAAATCAACAGTCTGAATCAGGTATACACGGTCAAACTTATTTATTAGAAACACTGACAAACTGCACGGACCCCTTAAAAGCTATCGAAGAGTTCCAAGTAGACAATGGAATTCATTTGCCGTCGCTCCGTCAAATGTTACCTTTGCTCGATCTCCATGGCATTCGGCGTTTGGATTTTCATAACTCTATATTGGAAGCGCTGCGCGATAAATTAGTAGCACATATCGAAGAAATCGGTAAAAAAGAAGGACGTGACCGGGATCGTAAGCTCAAGGACATGTTGGCCAAGAGTTTTCCTTCAGTTCATATAAAACAACTAAGACCCATAATTATGGCTATTCTGAAAAACATATCTCATATCGATGATAAATACTTAAATGTATTGGTTAAAGACACTGAACTCTATAAAGATACAGATACAGAAGTGAAAAGACAAATTTGGAAGGACAATCAATCACTATTAGTTAATGAAGTGTCACCTCTACTAACGCAGTACATAAGGGAAAAAGAAAATATTCTTTTCGACCACAATAATTTGACAAATTTATTCTTTACACCGTCGCCAAAATTAAGACGTCAAGGAGAAGTGGTACAAAAACTTGCACATATGATAGGCTCGAGTGTAAAATTATACGATATGGTTTTGCAATTTTTGAGAACATTATTCTTGCGTACTCACAATGTACATTATTGTACACTAAGAGCTGAACTTTTGATGGCATTGCACGATCTGGAAATTCAAGATATTATATCCATTGATCCGTGTCATAAGTTCACATGGTGTCTCGATGCTTGTATTCGAGAACGCAATGTTGATGTTAAACGATCCCGTGAACTTCAAGGGTTTTTAGATAGCATTAAAAGAGGACACGAAACAGTATTAGGAGATTTATCCATGACATTATGTGATCCGTACGCCATCAATTTCTTAGCGACTTCAACTATTCGAATACTTCATCATTTAATTAACAATGAAAATTTACCAAGGGAAAATCATGTATTGGTTCTGTTGTTGAGAATGTTGTCTCTTGGTTTGAGCGCTTGGGTTATGATTGATACACAAGATTTTAAGGAGCCAAAATTGGACAGTCAAGTAGTCACTAAGTTTATGCCTGCCTTGATGTCACTCATGGTAGATGACCAAGTTAGGGCTTTAAATACTAAAATGCCTCCTGATGAAAGGGAATCTGCAATTACCATTATTGAACACTCTGGACCTGTTCCAGATGCTGTGCAAGCATATATACAAGAGAGTAGCGTCGCATGTACAGTCGCCATGTATTATACATTACATGTTGCTAAGGCTAAAGACAGATTAGCATTAATGAGAATATTGGGATCTTTGGCCAACTGTGATCATGACCGTGCTTTCGAGGATCCATTTCTTCATTTTTTGGTGGCACTATTAATACAACAAGTCGAAGAATTTGCTGCTGAAGATTTTTGTACTGTAATCTTTGATGAATTTTTTTGTACTGGACTGAGCAGAGAAAATGTAGTTAGACATGTATTAAAACTAGTGTGGCATGTTTATCCAAAGTTACCGCCAAGTAGATTAAATACATTAACCAAAGTTTTACAACCAAGTTCAACACATGATGAGGCTGTACACAAACTGTACACAGACTTTGTAGAAAAAATTTCAACAGACGCAGAACCTCCACCAGAACCGCCAAGTTTTGATTATTTGGAATCGCCATTGATGAGTGTACCTACACCATCACATTATTAAACAACGATCTATTGTATATTTTATCAATACTATTTAGTAATAGTTATTATTATTACCTATAGTTTAAAAACAATATAATACAATGACAGTTGATTTCTGACGTGAAATAAATTAAGATTTATTAAAATAATAATTTTTATGCTTTATAAACTTTTCTGTTATCCATAGAGAAAGACAATATATATTTATTTTTTTCAAGTTTGTAGTTATTATAATATATAAATAGTATTAAGTACAATTTAACAGACAGAAATTTGAAGGTTTGAAATTATTTTATTTTTTTTTTTATATTTAAAGAATTATTCAAATTCCAAAGTTGTTTTATTTTCCTTTGTATTTAACTGAACAAGTGAACCATTTGGAGGTCTTTCTTCATTTTTAATCCATTTAGAAAATAATCTGAAAAATAAAATAAATATTAAAAAATTTCATTTTTGTTTGTGGTTAAAAAAGGAATGCATAATAATTATAATTATAATACAAATTAATTATAAAGAAAAAAAATGAATGAATTATTATTATATTTTTTTTTCAATTTAATAATCTAAATCATATTCAAAATTGTTCATTGTAAAAAAAAAATGCATTTAATAATTAAAGGAATGATAACCATCTACGATATCCAAGTTGTAATTTTTTTTCACAAAAGCTAGAACAATATATTTAAGGAATAAATTGTTTTAAGAATTAAATGTTGTTACTCCACACGGTACTTACTCTGCAATAAATTCTAATGGAGTCCAAGTTGAAGTATCAGCTTTAGGCATCCATTTACGATTCATGGGTGTGTCAAGTGTGGCAGGCAATATTGAAACAGCTTGAGCTCCTGCAGGTAAACCACCATTTTCATCGGCCAATGATTTCGTCAAATGATGTATTGCTGCTTTAGCTAAACCATAACCAATCATTCCTGGTGTGGGACCAAGAGCAGCTTTAGCACCAGTCAATACTAAAATACCTCCAGGTTTTAAATATTTGGACGCAATGGATGATGCTAATACTGAGCTCGCAACACTTTGTTTTAACATCAAATGAGTATTTTTTACAAAATCTGTGTATAAAAATAAAATAATAATTTATAATGTACATGTATCAACATTTTTACGTAAGCTACGATTTAAAAAAAAAATCAAAAAAGCTTATTTTTTTTTTCACTTAACATCAGAGCTTGAGCTACCGCCGGCCCAACCACCAGCAACACATATTACAGCATCTAATTTTTCAGATCCTAAAAAGGAATCGAGCTCCTTCAAAATTTGTGATTCCTTAAAAAGTAACACAAATGTAATAATTTAATATAACAATTGTTTACAAATAGGTAATTATTATTTATTCATTTTACTGTATTATAATTTTACTACTGCCGTCAAGTATAATATTATGCTATCTGCTTATATACAGCACATTGATACAGGCAGAATGAAAATCTTCACAAAATAAGTATTTTCAATTAAGTGAATTCAATGGAGTACAGTCAAGTATAGTCATATTTTGATGCGGTGCCTAGTCATGTATCAAGTCATTTTTGTTGCTCCAAAATTCACAGTAAAGACATGACAAGGACTAACAGAGCAGTTTAATTTAGAGAACAGCCACTTCCCATTTTTAAGTATATTTTCAAATGTAAAATATATTTCAAGTCAAAAATATTTTTCATATTATATTTCTATTTTGAAGTTGTTTTACTTGTTCTAATATTGTAGCATCCCGTTCCAAGATCACATTAGCATTTGCAACTTCATTATGACTTAGGTCTATTGATCCAACCCACTGAAAATTAAAAATAAATACTAATTATGTTATATAACTATAATATTATGAGGATATATTTTATACATTCACATTATCTAAAGGGTAGGTATTAATTATATTTTAAATCTTAGTTTTAACTTTTAACAGTTTATCCATTTATTGATAGGATTAGTATTCATATATTACAATAAGTCAATAAAAAGTATTATATTCAACATATTCACATAATTTCATTGTGTAATATATAACAACTATTTGCCTGTTTGTTTGGGTATATCATAATACTTAAACCTTTTATAATGTAAAATTAATTGCTTTTACTAAGTATTTTATATTAATTGTATTGTTAACGACTAACAAAACAATTTTGAAATGATATTAAAATCAGGTAATTATTTAACTTAGATACTTATTATTTGAAATATTTTACCAGATGTGTTAACGTTAATAAATTTATTAACTATTTTGTGCAACAAAAATTAATATAAATATAGTTAGGTCTTAAGTGTATATACCTAGAATAATCATAACTTGATTTTTCAAATACTTAAATGGTCTTCGCATTTCTGTAGGCACTCATTTTATTGATTATTTTATAATAGGTACCTATGGTATTATATCACTTAAGTAGGTACATACATTTATGTGTTTTCAAACTTTAAATCAATAAAACCAAATAATTATGTGTTATTTAAATGTTAGAATGATTATAATAATACATAATTTAAATTATTTTAAATAAAGATCTTTCAAAATTAATTTTAATAGGTAGGTACTTAGTTTTTCGTTTATCACACAAGTCACAACTATACATAATCACATTTCATCATTAAATATTATGTAAAGATTACTGTTTAATCATTAATACTCAACAATTAGGTTCTTGTGAATTCATAGTTATATAGATCACAGTAGACTAATTTTTACATAGATAATCATATTTAATTAAAACATGTAATTCGTTTTCATCTGGCTTCAGTTCTTATAATTGGCTTTATAGCTATACTATGATTTGCTAAGAGCGAGTTTATAGTTTTCTCGTACTTAAATTAGCTCTAATTTCATTTAAAACCGTAATATAATGTAAAAATGTGTTGTAAGACTATTTATACACTTTCAAATGATCGTGAAACTCATGTGTACCTATTATTATTATAGGTAGATGACCTCGAATTATATAACGATTCGTATAATTATTATATACCTCTGGTTATACTACTTTCATTGGTGTTCAAATCGCGCCGCAGCAGCAACAGAATTTACATGATTATTATATTTTATTCACAGGTAGGCTGTATTATTGTTATCGGGCAAGCACGACCTACATATTTTTTATTATGCTTACATATTTTTGGGCCGTGAGGAACGATATGCACGTCGATCCCAACGCTCCTTTTCCTCCGTACACCAATATTTTGCCGGCAGCCATCGCAGCGTAGACGACAATAATTGTATTATAATGTTTGACACCGAAAAGGCGAGTGACCCACGACAACAGTCGTCAACAATGTCAACAGTTGTCAGTTACCGTCTCTGGGACCGACGTGGTATGTGGACCAACGAAAATAAAACGAGCGGCGGTGAGCGTCACGACGACCGGCGAACGACTGCAGAGGGAATCGTAGAGTGAACGTGTGACCGTGTCGCAAGTGACTGAGGCGACTGTGCCACTGTGGTCTGTGAGCTATACTATCGTAACGCGAATGCAGTAATCCTTGTGTACGCGAATATCGTGATGGTTTATTGTTGTTGTGGTTGTAAATCGTAATAGAAAGGCAGTGGACCGAACGGACAGGTATTATTGTGTACGTCTGCGCCCGCCGCGCCGGGCGGCCGCGGGGCGTTAACATTTTGAAATTCGCGGGGCGCGGACCGCTGAAATATGCATAATGATAATGTTATTAATTATTATTAAGGGGATTCGATACCGTGATTTTCTTTTTTTGTCCAACACACGCCGGACATAGTATTTTAGACGTGTTTTTTGCCAAACATTCCAATTTATCTATTGAAGTGATAAGATTTCTGAAAACAGATTTGAATTTGTCGTCGAGTTTACTTAAAATCAACTTTCCCACATTTTTGATTTTTTGATTTTAACTTCTCCAAAAATTGAAATAACAGAATTTTTAAATACTCTTTTTGAATTCGACATTTTAAAAAATGTGGGGGATAATATCAAAAATGTGGGGAAGTCGATTTCAAGTAGACTTGACGACAAATTCAAATCTGTTTTCAGAATTCTTATCGCTTCATTAGATCAATTGGTATATTTGGCAAAAAAACACGTCGTGTGTAATATTTTACGATATTATGCCCACGTAACTTTGATGAAATTATTATGTATACTCAAAATACAAATAGGAAAATCGTCGCCTGTAGAATCTCATAATACCAGTTGATTCAGTCATCAGAGAATAACATTATTATTTATTAATATTTATCATGTTCACCAATGACTTATCATACGAAAAATAGCCGCTAGTCTTTGATATTTGATAGTTTGTTTTATTCGCGTTGTTCCGTAAGCCAACAATCGTAAAATCGTTTGTTGGGTCATTATGCTACGATGAGTGATAACACAAAGGGTACAGTGTTGTTGATAGAAGATTGTTCAATACAACTGGTGTAAGTATTGCATAATACAGCCCCCGCGCGGCCGCGCATGGGAATATTGGGAACTCAGGTTGAGTTACTCAGTGCTCAGCTCCTAAATTAGTTTTTGATTTTGATAAGCGTTCCCATACTAAATTTTCCTAAAAGAACGCAGGAGTATCTACTAGTGGCGTCATTTGTTGGTGGCAGGGGGTATATGCCTCCCCCCCTCCTCCTCAATTGTCATTAGCGGGCTGCTATCGGGACAGGTATGGGTTAGTTTTGGGCCTTCATATAGTAAATAATAGCTAATATATTTAGGTATCCCTCATTCCCTCCCACCAAAGTCTACATGTATTAATTATTTAGTCATTGTTATGCCTCAAAAAATTTGTTTTTTATGCCTATGATAGTAACCTATAATACCTACTTAATAGAAGTGTAAAACCATGTAAGAAGGCTATAATATTCTGTATTGAGATAAAAATGCAATTGTAAAGTAATTGTTTGCGAGTGGTTTTTTTTAAATTTTTTTCAGTTTTATGATGGGCTGTTCAAAAATGTTGCCCCCCTCTCAAAAACTGAAATAATGCCACTGAGAGGTACGTGGTGTTAATTAATTTCACTAAAAATGTAATATTTTAAAAATATTGTGAAAGTATGTTTTGTACAAAATATATATAAATATCAAATATTTCAGAAAGTGCTCTGGACGAAAATCCATTAATTTTAAATACAATACTATATGGACAGATGAATCCAAATTTACTAATAATGGTGTTATAAGCAAACAAAATAACCGTTACTGGGACTATCAAAATCCACATTGGACATTTGAAACCAATAACCAAACTGTTTGGGGAACAAACGTTTGGTGCGGTTTAATTGGAAGTAAATTGCTCGGTCCATTTTTTTTTTCCACTCAATGGTACACGATATTATAATTTTTTATTTGATGAATTTTTTACCGATGATGCTTGATGATATTCCTTTAGCTCTAAGCGAAAATATTATTTTTCAACACGACGGTGCTCCAGCTCACTATGCTCACATAGTTCGCGACTATTTAATTGCACAGTTTCAAAATCGATGACTAGGAACTTACGGACCCATTCAGTGGCCACCACGTTCACCTGATCTTACGTCACTAGATTTTTTTTTATGGTTAAAAACAATAGTGTATGCAGACCCTCCTATAAATCTTCGACATTTAAAAGATAAAGTGCTGAGTTTTGAAAAACTAAGTTCACAGCAACAACTAGTCACTGAAATTGTCACAAACATTTTAAGACAATGAAAAAAATGTTTAATACTGATTTAACCAATCGAGCTATTTGTGTACAAAACCTGAGTTTGTATACCGTTTGATGGATCTTCTTGGTGTATTGATAAAATAGTATTATCATTTTTCATTTGAATAACATTGAACATTTATATTTTAATTTAATAATAAATTCAATATGTTTAAAATTATTCATTCTATGTATATACCTTTCAAATAAATATCTACCAGCCCACTAAATCCAAAATAAATTGTCAGGTGCAGCGAAAGCAGCATTCACTGCACCCGTGCGCACTCCTATGATTTATACACAGATATAAAATATTTTATACTGTGGATTTATACGTTAAAATAACTAAATATACTTACAACATAAATAAGAATTAAATGTGTTATTAATTATTAATGAACTCCAATCATCAATCCATTACCAACACGTAGCAAAATAAACAACATACGTTATAATAGTAATGAAAATGTTAATCCTAAAAAATTTTGAACATTACAGTGAAAAAAACTGAAAATTGCTCTCAATTTGCAGTATTTTTGTTGATTGGCTGTAACTTGGTGAATTTTGGCCTTAGGAAGTTGGTTCAACTACCTAAAATGCATTAAAAAAAGGCAAAAAAAAAAATTAGAAGTTATAATAGGTGGTTGTCATTTAAGAAACAAAAGTTGTACTGCTCATGCGCAACTCTAATTATTATGTTAAAAAAATTCATAGGTTATCAAAAAGTGTATTTGTATGTCATAACAACCAACTAGAAAACAGAATTCAAATTGCAGGGCCCTACTCAAAGATATTGAGTCACAGAACAATCTGTTCTGTGATTGAGTGTTTTCAATTAGCGATTGCACACTGTAGATCAAATATATATCAAAATATGCACATATACGGATAGTAAAATCCAAATTTAAATTATTATCTCATCCTCAAGACTTTGCGATAATTAGTAATGAGTTAGAAATGTTTTGTTATTTTGTTGACTGTAGTATAGTTACCTACCCAAATAATTATTTAAACATTTTTTTTTTTGGCATACATTTTTAAATTTATCAATTTTATCCGCGATCATGACTATAAATTATAATTTAATTAATTAATAATAAATTAATAATATTTGTTGACTGAATCGCAGAAGTGGAGAACCATGAACTATGATTATCATATAATATAGGTAGGTATCCATGGCCGGATTAACTATTATTAAATAGAAAAAAGACATTAAGCCATTATTAGGCACTTAATACTATAGGTACTTAATAGTTAATAGGCACAGTCACGTAGAGCCTAGGGCTGCACCCTAAACCAAGGCTAGTCCACCCCCCCTCTAAATATTTCAAAAGTAGAAAAACGTTTGTTGTGAATATTATTTATTGACTATCATATAATTTTATAATTTGGTTAATGCAATAATAATGAGAATAAAACGAGTTTTTATATTTTGAACGTAAAATTGATAAGTGTTCAGTGTCTATATATTAAAATATGGTTTTCGGTTACGGACTTGCCCAGTATCGGTCTGGCTTATAAATGGGCCCCCGGCACAGTAATTTTCAATGGGCCCTTTACAAAAAAAAAAAAGGGGTTCTGAAATTTATAATTTTTTATAACATATTAAGGTAGGTGTTGCATTTTCCGCGTACATAAGTATATTTAAGGGGGACGAGGTGGCCGAGCGGTCTAACACGTCGGCTGCGGCGCTGGCAGTCGCGGGTTCGATTCTCGGCCACTGGGCGGCATTTTTCTCCGGGCAAGTCATAGTGTCCGGAAAACAAGTGCCGCCATCCCCCACTCCGGGGCATGGCAGAAACCTACGGGTGCCCCATTCGAAATTCTGCCAAAATACACCCACGTGTAACACTCGCCTACAGTTAATAACCTACAGTACCAACCCCCCTCCCAATGGCATAAGTTTCCGCGGGATAATAAATGAAAAAAAAAAAAAAGTATATTTAATATCAAATTAATACTTTTTATGATTAAATAATCAAATAAAATATATAACTGTTCAGTACTTAGTACTATGGCTAACCTGGCTAGGTAATTGGATCCAGTCGGTGACTTTAGATACAAATACTAATAAAAAAAAAAAAAAACGATTTTGTTTTTTAGTTGTGGTTCACAAAGGAATAACAACGTTAACTTAAAATGTTCTTCAATTATAATACTATTTAAGACAATAATATCTTCAATTCTTGACTAGAAGATGCTAATTGATCAATTATTTCATCTTTTTGAATACATTTGATTAAATATTCTTCTACAAATAAGAAAATTAGTGGTTCAAGATGTTCTTGACTGATAGACGATCTAAGTATTGTTTTTAAAATTTTCAATTTTGAAAACACACGTTCACATGAAACTTGTGTACAAGAAAGGGCATAATTCTGGTTTAGCAACTTATCGATTTTTCAAATTTTTTTTTTTTTCAAATGTGTATTTTAGGGTACTTTATAAGAATGTAAAAAAAAAGGCCGGACAAACGTTTTGAAATTATAGCCATCCAAAGTTTGCGATTTATACGCATGTGGGCAACACTACTTAATGATGCGCGGAGGAACTCGTGTTTTTTCCGAGAGCGCAGCGTAGCTAGCGAGTGGCAACGCTAGCCGATTATGTTCCTTTTAACAACTCTGTTTAATTCCGAGGCCTACGCAAAACCAAAACAAATCGGGGGATGTTTTCGATTTTCTTGTGAAAGCGTTATTCAATTCTAAGGTATTAAACAAATCAGATTTTGATGTTATTTCATAAAGTATTTAATAGTGATTTATGTACAGCGATTAGCAAGCATAAGTTTGAGTGTCTGTGTGCGAGGTGCGTGTCTGTATGTCTGTGTGTAATACTGCGTGTATCACTCGTATTAGTATATGGGTGAAGGTGTACCTTATTGGAAAATTACCGTAAATCTATTTTTGTCTCGTCAGTGCCAACTGCCGACCACGGCTAAAAGATATAATATAATTATATAGGTAATAGGTATATGGCATAAATCTGAAGATCACGGACTAAGATATTGTAATCGCCGGCCTTAATAATAATTAATAGTATATACTAATATTTATAACCAATGGTTCAAAGTTTACAAATTGATTTGATTGGAACCCGGAGTCTGGAATCTCGAGTAAACATAATATTTTTTTTCATTTAGCTATGGGCCCCTAATACATGAAAATATCCAGGGGCCCCCGGCGATCGCCGGGTAGCCGGGTGGGCCAGACCGACACTGGACTTGCCTGATCTATAAAGACCATTTGACTCAATAGTCCCCGACTCAAACCAAAACTTCAATATTCAGTAATAAGTAATAACATACAGTTGACACAGTTTTCAAGTTCTACTGTTGAACACTGCCTTTATACCTATCTATATAGGTATGGTGACCAGACGTACTTATTTTATAAGGACAGTACTGTTTTTTGGTAACATGTCCTACTGTCCTAAATAAATGGTCGAAGTACACTTAAATGTACTTATTTTTAATAATTTAATAATTTCAAATGGAAATAAATTACCTAAATTCAAATTTAAGGGATTTAAAAAAATTCTGTTATCAAAAATCAATTATGCAGGTTTATACTAACTTTGATGAATCATGTCATTAAATGTTTAACATGTTGAAAATGGATAAAAAATACTAAAAGAAATACATGGATCTCATAAATATTTAAAATAGGGATATTTCAATATTTGTTCCTTTTTTAATTTAGTTCATTGTAAATGTAGGTATTAAATTTTGTTTCCTATTAAGTTAAATTTTTGAGTTAAAATATGTTAAAGTTCTAAAGTTTTTTTTTATTAAGTATTTATTATTATAAGTTTTGTTTTTCATGAAAGTCACACGAGTTTAGTTATATAAAAACACATATTTTATTTTTCACTCTTAGTAAGATTAAAAATCTGTGATGCATATTTATGTTTAAAAATAAATAAATGAATTTAAATTGATGTTATATTGTTAGGTATTTATATTGATATATATACACATAATATATTAGCCTATATTATTGTGTACTGTTTTTTCTTTTTTAATATCTGGTCACCATATATAAAGGTATGTGTTTTCTAATTTAATATCGCACATCCGTGAATGAGATTGAAATAATATATATATTGATATATTCCTTAGTTACACCAACTATGGTTTAAATTCATAAGCGTGCGCACGGGGGAGGCAGGGGAGGCAGATGCCTCCGCTGCGAGATTTTTCCGCTCCCCCGAGATCTTATATTATATTATTATACAATATACATAACACATTATTGACATTAATACCAACCAAGATTTAAAATATACCAATATCTTATGAACAAGCTTATAATGTAGATTATGAAGAAGTAATAGACATTTTTAAAACATTAGACCCTACTTCCAAACGACGTCGGACGTATGGAACTTTAATAAAACATACTACATTATTACCTATTTTAAAAGTTGTTCAAATTATGTTTTTTTTTTTTTTCTTATTATGTATTCTATGTTCTATTAGGTATGTGGTCTTTATCGTTATCTATTCATTAAAGATACATATTATTAAAAAGGATTTATTGAAAACTATTTTGGTAATTTTATGTGTAACCTAACTCTTAACCGTATAGAATAATACCATGGTTTAATATAATCATATTATACTTGATTTTGTGTGAGGATTTATTTATTAATCGTTGGCTCACATCGAGGTCTAAGCTGTGAAAAAAATATCTAGGGGAGGGGTTTGAAGTCTGGACCTCCTTAGCAAAGGTATCGCCTCCCCTGCCAAGAAGACCTGCGCACGCTTATGTTTAAATTTTAATTGCGCACACCAATACATATTTTGTTATCCATCATAATCCATGGCAATAAAATATAATATTCATTTTTTATACATCAAAATATAATAAATAATAATTCATTGTAAACAGTTATACTTTTTCATATATTATGGCTATATGACTTAAAATTTATAAATAAAAACGAAATAGCTTGGGTTAATATCAGTTTTGGCACGAAAAAGTCCAGCCCGAAAAAACCCGGGCTGCTTTTCGGGATAAAATAGAAATTCACCCTTAATTTTTTAGATTCTGAGTGAAACGATGAATGTATTGATTTTACAATGATGTGTGTTTTTTTTATTTTTTATTTTTTTTTATTTTTTCTGTGTCTGTGTAAACGATAAGTAGTCGAAATAATGCTTCGATTTTCAACTTCAGTATCTTGTTCGATTGGAAAGTGAATATCGTTGGTGCATTGGGGAGGTCAAAATTTCCCAGTAGTTTTCAAAAGCGCCGGGAAAAACAAAAGAAAAATTAAGGAAAAACGGGAATTTTTACACAAAATCTGTTTTTGAGAAAATCGATTTTGGTTTTTGGTGTAACTTTAAAACAAATGACTGTAGATCCATGAAATTTTCAGTGGTTGTTTATATTTGCATTTTCTATACACGATAACATTTTAAAAATATTTTGATTTATTTTGAACTGTTTAGGGACATTTTCAGTTTCCAATTTTATTAGTTTTTTTTTTTATGAATATCAATAAAAATTTATTTGTTGAGTAAAAATACTTGAAAATTTAATACAAGGCTCCTACTATATTGTTTCAAAGACAGATGAAAAATATTAAAAATCGTTAGTCACAGGTTTTTTTTTTTAAGCATTTAAAGTTCAAAAAATGACAAAATTTGGAAAAATCACGAAAATTTGCAAATAATTTCGAGTTAGAAATTCATAAAAATTTTTCTTTTTAAATCTAAGATATGAAAATGTAATACAAGATTCCTTATAAGATTTCCTACATTTATCAAAAAAAAAAATTCTATAAGAAAGTCAAATTAAATTTTTATGAGCGTTTGAAATTCAAATTTTTACAACATTGGATATTCACTCGATTTCTCATGTGGCGATTTCCTTATTTTGTTGTAATTCAAAAACGAATTACTGTAGATACATGAAAATTTTACTGAATGTTAATATTAGCATTTCCTATACACCATACAATTTTGAAAATATTTTGACTCTTTTTGAGCCGTTTACGGACATTTTCAATATTTTTTTTCTATAAATATCAATTAAGTCTTATCTGTTGGGCCAAAAAATGTAAAAATTGAATACAAGACTCCTGATATATTGTTACAATATCAGTTCAAAAACATTGAAAATACATATAGGCAGGCACAACTTTTTTTTATAAGCATTTAAAGATCAAATTTTTACAAAATTTATCAAAATCTCGAAAATTATCAATCATTGTAATTAATAAATTATAAAATGTTCAGTTTTTATAGCTAAGGATTGCAAATTTAAAACAAACGTTCTCATAAATAGTTCATACTGTAACCAAAAAATCTAAAAATATATGAACACACTTATTTTTTACAGACATTTTAAATTGAAATTTGGACGAAATTACATATTAAAAAACCTATAGAATAACTATTTTAGTTACTTTGTTGTGATTGAATTATATTATTCGTGGGTACTTGAAATTTCTAAAGCGTACTATTATATATCTATGATAGTATCAGGGTTTGTTGTTGATGTATAACGCGGTATAAGTACCTAATGGATATTGTGATATGATTAATTTAGAATATACTCGTATTATAGGTACCTATTATAGGTCAATTTTTTGTTTAATACCATAGATATGTATATTATAATATGTCTTATACCTAGTCTGACATACCGTCTCCGCTCAGAATCGTTTTTCTTATACAATGATATTATATCATTGAATTCAAATTTAATACTATCCACTATACAGTGAAAGATTTGTAACATACTGTACAGCAGAGCGACACCCACTTGCCCACCTTTTTAAATTTGCTACTGCACATTTAATATTAGCTACTGCCAGTGGTGTATTGGTAAATATATTTATGGGTATACGCACTAATAAAATATGTATGTAGGTAACCTAAAAAATTTTTTTTTTCGCTTCGCTCGAAAAACATTCATTAATCCCTAATACGCTTAGAACTTCTAATTAATAATGCGTTCAATAATTATATTTTCTTAAATAACGTTATTAATTTTATTTAATTTATTTTCTAAATTTAATTAATCAAATACAATCCAAGTTAAGACGGTATGACCAAGCTTGTTACCAAACAATTTAAATAAATTTTCATTATTTTCTCTCCAATTATTTTTAAAAGCACTAAGAATTTTCAATTTCGACCTCCTAAAAGTACTAACTAATAACTATAGATCCAATTTGCTTAGGGATACCATACGTCCCGTATTATACGGGAACGTCCCGTAATTCATGACAGTGTCACGGTGTCCTCGTAACATATCCAATATCGTAAAAATGTCCCGTATTATGAAATTCTCGTCCCGTATGTCCCGTAAAACTAGAATACTTGATCGTTTAATATTTGTATATATAATGTTCAAAATGTGTTTCCAAATGTCAAGACAAAAATATTTTTAACCACTGATTGACTGATAACATAATTATTAAAGGGCCTGCAAGTGACCTGTTATTTCGCTCAAAAACATGCCTTACAGGAAAAACTCTCATGCCTGAATGCCTCGTAGATTTCGATATTTTTTTTTTTATAAGAAACACTTCTTACAGGGCTCACTGAACCTGGATTTTCAAGATTCTATTTCTAAACCATATAACACGACCTTGAATATGACCAATTTTCACAAGATTTTATTATTTTTATTATGTTTATTTAAGCAACGAAATTAAAAATCGAAGTTCTATGAGCCCTCTAGAAAATTCTCCTCTTTCTAACGAAAAAAAAATTAATCAAATCAGACCAATCTACCATGCGTGAGAGTTTTTTCTGTAAAGCGTGTTTTGAGCAAAAGATCATGCATTTTATTTTTGGTCGGCGATGCCGTTGAAATGTGCGCTCACGCTCAGTGCGTGCGTAGAATGTAGATAGCACGGTACTCGCATACAATCCCACTCACATTAATCATCATTGACGACTAACCCAAATGCAATGGGTGGCGGCAACGAAACTGCATGTCTCCCAAATATTGCCCCTTATTAAAGACACACGAGAAGGCCCCTTAAAGCATTTTTTAACAAAATAAACTTTATAAAACTTATCAGGCTATAACATACTGGTATGGTAGGTACCCAATGGCCAACGTTTCACTCCTACCCCCCCAACCATAATTTTATTGTTTATAGTTTTGTCCCGTATTTTTTATTTTGAAATCTGGCATCCCTAAATTTGCTTCCAAAACCATACACTGGGCATCGAAGCTTATGATCAGAGCATTTTTTCTACCAGAAGAGTGGAAAAGTTACAAACATTTTAAAATACCCCAAATACTGCAATTATTATTAGACTGGACAAAATAAAAATTAAATTGTAACTAATTTTCAAGCCCCTCCCATTGAAAAATCCTGCGGACGCCACTGATGTGTGCTACCATAGAACAATAGTGCTACTGCACGTCTGCACACAATTTTAGGCCCTGGTGTTTGATCCAAGGTATTCCCCGCCAATATTTAGCACAATTGTTGTTTAGGACTAATGTCGTTATAGATTTATAAATATAATATTAAATTGTTATATTATTATCTATAGATAACCTAAATATAAACAGTATTATCAAAAACTTTATGATATAATAATATTATGTTATAAGCTATAAAGTATTAGAGTATAAGCATTAACTTAATATAAGTTTTTAACTATTAAATTATTATTAAGTACCCGTCATTCTGTTTAATTGATATAGACTGAAAATAGCTTATTAGTTTTCATAATATAATATTTTGTTACGAGTGATATTTTGTTATAGGTGCTTGTAAATATTGTCTCAACTTTTTCATACATTTAATGTAATGTGTACTTAAGTCTTATTGATTGACGATTGTATTGTCTGATGAATATTTATACAGGTAAATGGTTCTGAAATTATAACAAATTTATTTTGATAATATTTTATAACTATTTGTTTCTGTTAAAAGTCAATATCTCATGAATTTTCACTACTACATGTAAAATTGTATAAATAGTACCCGTATAGGTATATATAATATATATATTATATGTATATATAAATAGTATCACAGGCGCAAATAGTGTTTAAGATTTAGGGGCGCTGGAGTTCCGGTCCATACCAGACTCTTATATTAGAAAACCACCAAAAAAAGTTTTAGAAATGTGTAAAATCTTCATGGGCTTAGTCCCCTAGCTATGAATTTATTACAATTAATTGTTGCACCTATTCATTTTAGCTATCATACATTTTAGTTGTTGGTATTTATTGAAAAGTATATAAAGATAGATTTTCTTCTTTGATATACAATTTTATGTGTTACATACCTTGGGTTGTTTAATAAAATGTTTGAATTCCCCTAATAGTACCGTGTAGTTTCAAACAAAATATAAGAACAGTTGTAAATGAGACACAAACATTTATCAATATTATTTATGATCAACATAACAATATAGAAGCTGTTAATCGAGTATGATTTTCATTTGAGATTGTAGATCTCATAATTTTTATTTGATTAATGATGATGAAATGTGATTATAACTTGCAACCAGTGTTAAATTACCCTAACAACTATTGAAGTATTTTTTGCTAAATTTCTACACTTATAAATTAATTAGACTTTTGATGTTTACATACGGCCACACAGGTACTGAAGACGTCTGAAATACCTACTTATCATATTTAAAATTTAGTTTCGACAAACCTGTTTCCATTTATATCTGAACGTATTATACAAAGTTCACTTTTACTAATAATACATTTTAATTTTGAAGTACAGTGGAGTCTTAATAACTCAAATTGGGTCAGACCAAAAAAAATAGAGATCAAAAGTTATGTTATAGAAAAAATTGTTTGTACATAGGCTCAGAGACCAAGACATTCCTTCGAGTTATTGAAAAATTGAGTTATCGAGGTTCCACTGTACTTAAAAAATGAATACTTACTTTCTATTAAATATTAATTAAATTTATTTTCAGATTATTCTCAAAAATGTCCAGATTGCCACAAATGTTTTTATTCTGCTACATCATTATTAGTACATTTTTTTAGTCACGTTGGTGAAGAAAAATTAGTTGATGGCGATAATAATGAAAATAGTTCAACTTCTCAAAAAAAACCTGTAGAAACTAGCAATTATGGATCTTCTAAACCATTAAATTTGACAGTGGGCGAAACTCTTAATCCTTGGAAATATTGTCTGGCCACATATGAAGAAAATAATGATAATCCAGTTAAACCATTAAAAAAAGTAACTAAAAAAAATAAAGAAAAAGACAAGACTTTTGAATGTAGTTTGTGTAGTAAAAAATTTGGGTGGACAACTGATCTTAAAAGGCATTTACTCATTCACACAGGTATTCATTTTATGCTTCTTACATATAGTTATTTGTTTCAAATGTTATTTTTATAAATTAGTTTAATAAAAATAACTGTTTTGAAGAATTATATTGTCATTGAAAGTATTTAAATGTATTATGATTTGTTTATTTAAAGGAGAAAGACCTTTTAAATGTAATTCATGCCAAGCAGCATTTACAAGAAACTTTTTACTCCAAAAACATTTCGCTCGAGCTCATAAAAAGGTATCGGAAGATGAATCGAAAAAGTTGGAGAACCATGTACATGCTAATGTTACTGAAATAAAATTAAAAATGAAGGAACTAGAGTGCCAAAGGGAACATAGTAAGTCTGCATCAGATAATGACAGTCAATAAAATAAATAATTTTGCTTGAAATAAACCATCTACTCTTAAATAAAAATTATTACCAAGGAACTTAAAATGTGTAAAAAAAATCTAAATTTGAGTAATATTTTTATTTAATTGATTTTTGTATACTCTGTTTCAAAAGAGAACACACCTTCGGAGACCAATTTATGTCCGGCGGCGCGTTCCCTCCCCCTCCCCAATTTCCCATTGTTAGCGTGTTCACGTGGTTCTCGACTCACCAATCGAATCATTCGACATGCTCGAAAGCGGTATGTACTCTTTTGAAAAGGAGTATAGTTATGGTATAAATTACTTTAACATTTTTTTTTTTTAATTTATTTGTGGAGGGAGGTTGTACCACAATTGTGTGCATCTTAATTAAATTTAGGTAGTTTTAAAACTAAAAATCCCCATACCTACTTTGAATTCAAGTAAATAATATTTAAACTAGTAATTCATAATATTTTATCAATATTAATTTTTTAATGTTTTCATGATGATTATTGGTTTTATATATATTATTATCAGTGAATTGCATAAACCAGATAAAATAATAAAATATTTAGGACCTGTAACTGTTAGGTACCTAGTCCAATTTCAGATATTTCATTACGTAGAAATGTAATATAGATTATTATCTAAATTACCCTAATTTTACTTGTATAATAGAGTAGGAAAAGTTTCTTCAAAATAGTATTTATTTAAGTTTAAAATAATAAGTAAGGCTCTCATTTATATGCCCTAAAAAATATCAAAAATGCATTAATGACCTAATTCTCAAAAAATGAGCACTTCCAAAACAATGTTAAAGTAGGCTAAGTAAACATATAGATAATTTGTCTATCTGTATAATTGGTTATCGGCTAATTGGTATGTGTGGCATTAAGACTAATTTGTGAAACGTATTATTTAAACACCAGATTACCTAATGTTGTTTAAGTACATCATGTGTATTTAAGTATTTAAATATTTAGGATTAATAGTGTTCACACAGATCCTCCTCTGCTGTCGGTTCAAACGAAAAAAAAAAAAAAGTATTTAAATATTATAATTTAATTTTTCTTGTAATATTACTAGAAATATGTTAAAATTTACCTAAAAAAATAAATAATGACCTTGAACTTCAAAAACATTTAAAAATTAAAAAAATGACTCAAAATGAATTAGCATAATGTGTACTTGAAACACATTTGTATATTAGAAAGTACCGTGTAGAATATTTCAGAGATAAAATGCAAATACATTGAAATCCGTGCCCTAATAATAAACTATCCTATATATATTTTTAAGTATATCGGTACAATAATTTCTAAAATATAATATATACTTTATTGTGTGGTATTTTTTTTCATTGTAATGATTTTCATCTTTAAAAAATTGGTACATACTTAATTAATAATATGTTCCCGTATGTTTCCTATGTACAATTCAGAAGGTTAGTATGCAACTTATATTATTTTGAGATAACCAACAAAGTCTTATTACTAGTCTTGTAGTTAGATTTAGTTCTGCCGAGTATGAGTCATTGAGTTAGTTTGTGTTCTAAAGTGTTATGTGAATTTATATTAAAATATTTTGATTAGGTTGTATGCTGAAATAATTTTTAGATTATTACAACTATTTGTAGGTAGTAGGTACCACATTAAGCAAGTTACAAAATAACTTCAAATATATAATATAATACATATAATTTTATTTTATCTATACCTACTTAAAAATGTATAGGTAATTCATAAGAATGAATTATTTTTATCATTATAAAATATACATATTTCATTTAGGTATACTAATTATAATACCAGATACCCATATATTTTTTTCTCATTTCCTTTCATGTTACAATTACCTATGTATTTTAATTTATAATTATTATTATTTACTGTTCAAAATATAAATTTATTTTTTACTTACCTGTAAGGCAATACATTGGGAATTTTAAGAGTTTAAATGTCTCATAAAATGTTTTCTTTCTCTGTTACTCTTGAAGGGGATTTCCCCTTGTTCTTTAGTTCCTAAGTTCAAAGTTCTTTTGAACTTTGGGTCTTTAAAAATGTAACACTCCCCCTTAAAATTTAACCCAGTAATGGCCTTGTATACCTGGTAAAATAATTGTATTACAAATATTTATCTACAGTATTATTGTAATAGTTAAATACATACATTACAGTGGATTACTTGGATCTATTTTTTGACATATATCCTTATAAGGTACAAAAAATGATCAATTAATTTATTACCTATTAATAATTGTATAAACAAATGATGTATTAACTATTATTATTATTATTTATTAAAAAGTATGTTGATGTGCTTAAGTATTCTCGGTACACAAATTAATTATTTGAATATTGTATAACAAACATATTTTATGATTAGTTAGTACACAATGGACATTCCTATAATCATGCAGTGGCGGCATGAATAGCTATTTTATGAAACTTTTACTTCATGTAAAAGTGGTGATGAGTATAGTTTAATGTTGGACTCATTTATAATTTACAAATAGTGTATGTAACTTTTATGAATTGGGTTTGGCCATTCACATTAATACAGAAACAATTGGTGGCTGGGTACTTATTTTAAATAGTCGCTTCATAAAAAAAAAATTTCACGCTGCCACTACAACTCTCATGCTTGAATTGGCAGGAGAAGTAAGAACCTCTTCTCTTTAAAAGAAATTCACTTACTTAAATCGTCTAAATCAAAAGTCATTAAATAATTAGAAACACAAATTTAAACATTCAAATATTGTAACTATATTTTCCCCAATTCAAGCATTAAAATATATAGAAGATTTATACTGATAATCTTAAAATACAATTTTGTTAATTGTTATTCAATAGTTACTTATGTAATGGAAAATCAATGAGAGTAATTAAGGGACAGCTTTCCGTGTACTTTGCATTAGTTATTTTAAACAATTATACAATATTTTTTTTTTACTAGGTAAATGAAATGTTTTTTTTTTTTTTTTTTAACTACCTATTTTATAATTATTTCTAGTCGTATCTAGTCTTAGGTTTTAATATTAATTACCACGTATTATTAAGGATACTGTATGACAATAAAATACAAAATATGACAATAATTTTATGTTTGTAACTCAATAAAAAACGAATGACAATAATTTTTGTTTGTAATTTACATAAATAAAGACTTTATTAAAAACATATGCGATCAATAATTATTTATAATACAATACTTGTTGCTCAACAAGAAAACATACTAAAATGGTATATTATATAGGTAATGATTTTAGGTACATTTAGTATTTGGCATTTGAGCGAAAGGTGGAGGTACTTACCTTAAAACAAATTAGTAAAATTACTATAATAAATACACTTTAGTATTGGGTTTTATAGGAATATTATTTTTATTACATATTAACTTCCCATAGTTTTAAATTATTATCCATTACTTCATGGAACCAAGCTCGTTTTTGAACGTCCTTAAACGCCGGCGCCAAGGTTTTTAATTCAAGCTTGAGTAATGCTTCGTTGCCTAACATTCCATTCAATTCACTTAACAATTTCGTGTCTCCATGCAATTTCAGTAAGGAAGCGAACCCAAAGACAAAAAATTTCACTCTTAGTCTTTGGTGTGCCCAATTTTCAACAGTTGCATTGCCACTAGCTGATTGTATTTTACCCACATGTTCTGCGTACCACGGTGAGAAGTATCCGATCAACTCTTGATTAGAGATCTGCGACACGCCTTTTGTTTTTAAGCGTTCTTTAATTACTTTGTAAGCGTTTGGGGCATATACATACACCTAAAAAGTTAATACAAATTAAATATATAAGTAACATATACAGGTAGATAGTAGTTGATTATTTAGAAAAATATAATATTGGAGTGAGGAGCACATACAAATTAAACTGCCTACATAATAATAAATATCTCCATAATATAAATATAGTGTTAGATGCATGCATAATAATTGCAGTACAATTTGTTCACATACCTAATTAAATACAAATGTCAAATATATAATACATTTTAATGATTATTAATAATTATCATAAAATGTATCACATCGACAAATGATGGCAAGAAAGCACTGACAGGGACGTTGTGCCCCCTCCCCTTTAAATATACCCTTGATAGATAATATGAAATAGTACCTAATAGTATTTAAATTTGTTTTTAATATTTCGTACTTTATAATAAACTCTATTCTAATAAAATCAATTAAGCTTACAATCAAATGTTTTTATGGTTGTTTTTTAGTATATTGCAATAATATAATTTTCATAAAACACTCGATGAAAAACTTATGGTGTCTTAAATGATTAAAAATTAGAATATTTCATATTATTTATCATATATTTCTAGGTAGAGAAGGTAAAATATTGATATTTTATTTTTAAAAACGTTTGTGTAAATCATATTAAACATATTATTATGCTGATGCGTTTTGTCTAGAATAATTAGAAACACTTAAAAGAAAGTTATGACTTAAAAAGATAATAGAACAGTCGTTTGCAAACTTTTTAGCACAATAACGATTGAAGTGTGTTTAATTTTCGACGTACATTATATTGGGACATTATATTATAATTTGATTAAATAACATGCAATATCGCTCCAGAGTTCCAGAGTTCAAAGTTCAGCAAAAGTTAATACATCTGGTAGGCGGTAGGTAATTGGTATATTTTGTGCTGATTTAATAATAAGCTTTCTTGAGCAATAGTTTTGCGACGAATGCTGTGTCGTGCTATCGCGCGTCATTATATCGTAATAAACTATATTATAGCAGCTACCTATATAGTTTATACAGCTGTTGTGTTTATGCTTTAATTGCCAATGGATTAACTGCAGTAAAACAATGGACACTTGCCTGATAGAGAGAATTGCCTGTGACATATGACGTCACGTAATGAGATCCAAAACTCCGGACGAATTCAATGACCGACAAACTATCGCCGACATTAACAGAGGCCACCTGTTTGGCCACTGGCTCGTGAAGGTCGGTGCTCTCCATATCCATTTCCAAATCGGCAGTCTCCCTATGCCTAGCCACCCTGACGAGAACATAACAATGATCGCCGGTTACATAAGACACGTCTAAACCTGCATTGAAATATTATACACATCGATGGTTAGTAGGTAAATAATAATACACGATACTGTTGTAGGTAGCGCATTGTTTCGAAATAAACCAGATCAATTAATTTTTTGTGGCACTTATTAACTATATGCACGAGTAAAAAAGTATGTTTAGGCATTATACCATATTATTCACCATATATAGGTGACGGGTACCTTGTATCTAATTAACGTTTTCGTGTTATCAACTCAGTAATATGTCATATGTACAATAATATTGTGTATGTTACCCAACAAACCTAAATTTCTGGCCAACGTAAATTTCGACCAGCTGCCCGTAAACGCCTGCCACGGCTTGTCCAGTCTCTCCACGGAAAAATCTCTAAAGTAGGCTTGCATTAATTGTTTTACGTTATCACAGAATTCCATGTGGAAATCCCCTTGGAAGACTTGACCTCCACCACCTCCGATGCTTCTTTTGAGGCTAATATTAACGTAAACATACATTTTTTTCTTTTAGGTTTTGGATACAAAATGCTTTTTAATATAACATATTCACCATATACAAATATAACATAATATATTATGCGTAAAAATTATGTTAATTATTCCACATGTATATTTAATATTTACCTTTGCTTTTCCGGCAGATTCGTAAACACGTCGACCGTGGGTTCTCTGAATATCCACGAATGATCGGTGTCATTTCTGGGGACCACTCTCATACTTATGCTAAAGTATCCATAACGATTGAACACGTTGATGGCGTTACCCACTTTGATGTCCGCTTGAGCCTTCTGTTGAAGCCTCAACGCGTAAAGAATAAAAACCATTAACGCCTTGGCCCCATCGAGGCCCATCGCTTGACCTGTAAAATGACAATACATATTATATTAAATTGGTATAATCATTGACCATTGTTACGACATAATATAGTATAGGTATACACGATAATATCATGCTGCGTGCATCGGACAAAAGTAATTTTTGTTATATTTTAATTGCATTTTTAATATTGAACACAGGTGCTGAGCCGCCGAGGTACGCGAATATAATATTATAATGAATACACATACACATTTTGGGTGAGCTGTAGTTATGGTTTAGGTATGTATAATATATATTATTAACATTTTCAATTTCAATTTCAATTAATAATTTATAAATATTAAATAATATATATAATATATATATTGATATTTTTACAACACTCAAATGATTAAATCGTTATAAATGTCGATATTAGATAAAAAAAAATATTAATAATTTTAGATTAGAAAAAAATTACTCTACGTAGAAAGTTCTGAAAAATACAATAAATAGAAGCTGATTTATTAAGTCGTCCCCTAGCTACAATGGCGTGCCACTAAAAATGTGAAATGAACTTAATGTTTATAAATCAATATTGGTTTTACGTAATACGCAGGTATAACTATAAAATATTCGTCACCTATTATAGTAAGGCAAGAATTGAAGAATCATATTATTATTAATATATACGGTCCCATTATTATATTTATTATGAATGGTATATTTTATTATCTATAAAATTATACTGTTTTATGTTCGTTGTGAGATCGAACGTGATTCAAACTGTATTATTTATTAATGTTTCATTGTTTGTATATTTTTAAGTGTCGATAATTAATGTATGACCTAGGTGGCTAGGTAATGGTTATCCATTTAGATATTATAACATACACTATTACATAGGTACCTACTACGTGTCTATCTATATACGTACGTACTCTAGTGCCCTCATGTACACGGCTACACTCTAAAGTAAGTATATATAATCTGGCACCGAAATAACATAATAAATAATAATAATAATGTATATCTAGATACCTACAACGAAAAACGATAAACAATATACACAGTACACACGTATACGAGACATGCATGATTAAACACGGAATGACTACCTATTTTATACTAGCTAGACCAACTATTTTCTATAATAACAACTATATAATATTATACAGATAGGTATATGAGAATACACATACACTATAATGTATGTACAGTGTTTTATATTTATTCACCTTCCATACCGATTACCGATGTTGATCTCCGTAAAAAATACGATAAGTATTGGGTACTGAATTATGGTTTGTTGTAATAGTGCAGGGACTTTTATACATCATATAATATTATTTTATGTACAGGTAATGTAAATGTGTGTTCTACTGTTCTGTCATGAATTAACTTATATTATTAATTGAAATTAAAATTAAAAACTAAAATTAAAATTAAATTAAACGTTAATCAATGGGTATTATTATCATCGGTTGAACAAGAATTTACAAAAACGAATAAAATAAATGATGATAATCCACAACTATATAAGAATCCAAAACTGGAAAGTTAAGTATTTTATTACTATTTGCAACCACTTTCACATTTATTATTGCGTGCCTATAATATACTCATCATAGGTGAAAAACATATTTGGATTGATTTCCGAGCAATGACGGCTAGTGTTAATCTTTTATAAGAGGTAAGGGGTGAGTGAATATCTAGAAAAAAAACAAGGGTAGTTTTATACTTGTATTTGTCGAGATTTTAGAGTTGCATAACTAAAATAAAAAATTGTCTGGATTTTGTTAAAAACTATAGACGAATTGTTGCGTCACAGAGTTTTAACCTGACCCTTTTATTACTTCCCATAAAGAGAATCGACGAATGCGTAAAAAACACTATTATAATATAGGTACCTATCCGCGTATTATCATTTAAAAAAATATAATATAATATAAAATAAGTTTTTATAAATAAAAACACCATTCACCAAATGCTATAAAAAAATGATAGGAAATAAGCTTTAGCCTAAAGGCTTTAAATCAATATATTGTAACATAACTAAATTTAAGCACGAAGGAAGTGAACTGTTGTATTAATATAATCTTATTATATGATGTGTTAACATATTATATTAAGTTATGCTGATAAAATAATATGTATAAATCATTATCACGGATTACTTTTATGTAATGGTAAATATAATTCTAGCAAAAACGAAAAACGTTTGTTTATTAGAGGAAGTGTGATGAGATTTGATTACACCTTATTGATTTTTTTTTCTTATGGCTCTTAGATATACGACGATGTATATGATGAATGTTTACGCTACATTATAATAACGACACGGAATATTCAAAATTATATAGAAGTTGAAGTAATTTTAAATATAATATACATACATATATATATATATATACTAGCTGATTCCGTGCACTTCGTTGCCCGTAAAAAATGTTCAATTCCTTTTGGGTGTAACTCTGTGCAGTAAGTGCAACACAGCCACTCTGGTAGGAAATCCCACTACTTCAGATAGTGGACAAAGTCCAAATCATCCACCTTGGTATAGGCAATTTTCGAAAATTCGATTTGATGCAAGCAGCTTGTACCTGACCTTAATAATATATGGATCTGATAAGTGATAACCGAATAACCCGATCTGCCTAAATAACCAAAGGCAATCATTTATAAACAAAAATGTCCACCTTAAATCTCAAAATCCCCGTTTGAGCACCTCCTCGGGCGGTGGTAGGAAGGTGAAAAATAATTTAAGACCTATTCATTCTCATACCTACCAAATATAAAATATTTCTTAAAATCGGTTGAGCCGTTACAGAGGAGTTCGTACACATCTTGATACGAGATTTTTATGTATTAGATTAATATTTATAAATTAGAAAATTATTTTATTTATTATAGTAGAGTTAATATTAAAAGAACATATATTGTAGACAAATTAAGTATTGAAGTAGGTAGGCTAGGTACCTTGCACCTACTAGCACGACGTTACACAATAAGTTAATTTGATATTTGAGATTGATTTCAAAATGAAATATAAATAAATATATTTAATAAAATGCATTTTAAAAGTGAGATTTACTGTCCAGCGTTCTATAGAACTTTACAATATCGTAATTAAAAAATATTAAATAATAATGTTCCTGACAATAATATACGTCTACAAAACATATAATTAACACTATTTACCATGGTTATATTATAATATATATTGTTGTGTTTTGTCTACAACTTGGTGGTCGACGAGTTAGTATAATTATAATATTATTCTTTTGACTAATCGACCTTATTAAAATCGTCCATACATAATACTACACAAATTATACAATTTCACAACCAATTTTTGAATAATGATGACATATTTATGGCTGTATGGGTAACTATACAATTAGTGAAATAATTTTAAAACGTGCATCATTCTCTGTCTATTATATATTGCGGTGGTTCATTATTCAATCGTCGGGCTAATGAATCAAAATAATAAAAATAAAAATACCACTACCGTGCTCACGTTTCTTTGTTGAGAAAAAATATAAAGTTTTCATGATGCAATATGCAGCGTATGATGCCAGTGTACATGACCTATGCGTCTTTATTAAAAAAAAAATCTTCCCGAAGTCTACGCTTATTATTAGTCGGCAGAGTTGCGCAAAATTCGTCAATGTCTTTAAAAAACATCGACGTACAACATCATAAGAAAAAAGAATTTTGAAGGGTACTTTAAAAACAGTGCAAAAGTATAATAATAATGATGGTGTATGCAGTATACTGTGTAGGTACCTATATGTTGGTCCTGCAGTCTGTAACATTCGACCGGGCATACTTGCATGGCTGCATGCCTGCATTTACATTTATACAGTTATACTATAACCTAACCTATACTTTTTTTTTATAGGATTAACTTGTATACAAGTACTTACTACACTAATCGTGCAACTCGATATTTGCATCGAAATGCAATCAACTAAACTAAAAACGTCCAGACGAGATTTTACAGAATGTTTTTCGGTAATGCAGTCGGACCGATTTCGTTAATCCTCGTCCTTATTCAATTCCGGTTCATAGGTAGGTATATATACATAATAATAAATATTTATTATAGTGGCAAATCTTCAGCGAAGAAGAACATTAGGTATTATATCGAAACACTTCCGTGACTGTTACGGATATTTTACTTTTAAAATCGGATAAATCATTATACCTATATACAATGCACATAATAACAGGTATTGAGGAGATATACCTAATATAATATTATATAGTTACGCACTCACGCCACTTTAATAGTTCAATGTATTATGTATATCGCATATTATTATATATACAGATGTGAGCGTATATTTTCGACCTGCACTCTTCCCTTGGTAATGTAGACGATATAATATTATAAACAATGAGTTTTATCTGTTATGTACATCAATTATAGGTCGTCGACGAAAAAAAATAAGGATATTATAAGTATGGTACTTATCGTGCACTAACGTCCTGGATGTCTGACCGGCCCACGCATACCTATAGGTACTTAATTTTAGTATACCTACCCAAGTAATCTCGTCGACTCGTAATAAATATTATTATTGTTATAATATTACTATTAGTATTGCTTTGTTATACTTTATTATATATAATAATATAAACATGAAATCCGCGAGCGTCGTCATCACAATAAGTCCCTTGAGTGATTTCAAAACCTAATTTATTATCATGGTACCTATATAGTTCTACTATAATATTATAATATTATATAGGTAGGTAAGTAGGTACGTAATTCAACATTGAAAAAAAATCGTGAAATCTCCTACCCATCGCGCAGCAGTAAACCGGACATTGTAGCCTTCAAGTTATTGCAAAAAAGAAAAATAATAATAATAATAATAATAATAATATTATCGTCATTATATTCGGATTGTTTTATGTACACAAAACGCGTGAGTTGTACAAAAAACGACTGGCCGAGCTACATAATATAATATATATTTAGACAATATTAAACGGGTGTGTTCGCGTATATAATGCATAATATATAGTATAACAATGATGTGTGTGTATTTTATATGATGTCGCCTAAGGGGAAAATTGTCCGTACAGCATGTTTGTAGCGAACAAATAAAAACAATTTGTTGATCTCACCTCCGTGGCGGCCGGTCCGGGTGTCCTTCGACGGATAAAAAATTCTCAGATTTGATCTCAATAAAAAGTGGCGTGCACTTATGTTACGCTCGTTATGTTATATATATATATATATATATGTCCTGCAGACTTATAATACACATACGAGTGATGTTGTGAGTACTTGCATGTATATGTTTATGTAGGTATTAAGGTATAGGCAATGACGACCCTCATGGACCACAAACTCGAGTAGTTTTCATTGTCCCGAACATATATATATATATACACGCGGAAACATTTATATATTATTATTACACACACAATAGTATCGTAATTTTATCGAATTCCGGAGAATTAATCGCATGTAATGTAAACCCGTGGTAATCGCGGTACCCACTTGTTGCAGTATATACTTCATGTATATAGACGATTTGACACTGAAATTATAAATTGAAATAATACGCGTACGATGACTGACAACTCTGAACTCATGCATGTTTATCAAAGTTCAATAATACATGTATATATAGTATGTACCTAATTGGGTATTAAATTAATTAATTGCCCTAATTATTTTAGTATGTGACCTACAAGTCCGATAATTAATTTAAAAACAAGCAAATTAAAAATCATAAAATTATGTTAATAATTATTTAATACAAATAGAAAGTAAGACAAATATAAAATAATACAGGATTACCTACATTGAATAATGTCAAAATCAGTCAAACAAAATATCAGTTGAAAAAAATTTATGAATACATTAAACTATTCTAAACATGTCATAAACAATTTGTATTTTATTTTTACATACTTTTTGTATATTACTTAAAAAAATACCTGTTAATATATCGGTACCTGTGCATATTATAGATAATCGTCTTGGTAGGTCACATCAGTGGCGTATTTACATGACAAAATCCTAAATACGTCACCGGGTCACATACTAAACGAATACTCCTAATTGTATATGTATAGAACCCCCTAAGCACACTGACCGTGTCAATTTTTCATTTAATAATAAACTTATTTATATTCTAATTTTTAAGTTTACGTAAAGACCAAATTTTCAAATACTTAGAATTTTTATACCATTTAGGGAATGTTTTGTAACGATACCAACTTCATTTTTCAAACTATAACCACCTCTATGGAAGTACTGATGCAGATGACTCTTGAGAATGTTTATGTACGTATCATTTATATAAAAATCGCGAAATTCGAACGAGCAGTTTTTACATTTTTTAACTTTATGTACTATAATAGTATAATAGGTCTAAGGATAATAGGTCAATGATAATAGGTTTGGAACATAGTATGATGGTTTGAAAATTATAGTGATTAATACTTATCTTTCAACATTTTGTAACTTGTATAAAGGTTGTAAGAGTTGTAACTAATAATAGTAGATTCAATGTCATTTATTTTATATTTTTGTAAAACCATTTTTAATGACTATTATCCTTAGTACGTATAGTATATGCATTTTGATACCTAACTCAAAAACTACTCGTTTGAATTTTCATTTAGATACATGACGATTTTTAAAAAGTCATCTGCTGAATATATTACAGTAAATTAGTAAAACAGGTTAGTTCTTAGGTATTTGAAACAGAGAATTTAGTTTCGCCATTTAGAACGACAGGACTATCCCGTAATCCTACATATTAAGTGGGTGGTATAAAAGTATCTTATAGATAATTGTAAATATTTAATTCAGGTAGGTACTAGGTTACCTACTGATTTTGCAGATATCAACAGTTTGATTAATGGGCTTCACTGCATAGAGGTAATCGTGTGGGGTGTAAATACTAAATACTAATTAATATCATTGTGCTCAAGCGTGGTACTTAAAAATTTCAAAAATCAGAACTCGAATCAATTCATTATTAAATGAAAAATGGGGGTGAGCGTGCTCGGTGAATCACTCTGTATGTATACAACCATTAAATTATACACTCACTACGCACAGTGCCTATACATATTAGTGTAATTGCACCGAAAAATGCCGTATATACATTACGTTTCTATATGATATATATTAGCTATTATTATATAGCTGAAGGTATCTAATCTACAGGTATACTCATATATTATGACGTGTACCTACCAGCTATTACCATAAGTATATAACCGCCAGAAACCAGCCAACAATATCCCGGACCCGTCGGCTCTGCAGCTGCAGTTATATATATATGTTTATTATTATTACGGGCGAGCGTTGCGGAACTAATGAAGTAATAACAACGTACCTACACCCCGAAAAGTACGTCGATACGGGCCGAATCGCGTAGGTATCTGGCATATTTTTGACTACATAGCTATAGGTTTGTCGTGTACCTACCTATCGGACAATATTATTATTATTATTACGATTGAACGCGGTCGCAGTGGCGTTTTGTGGTGACGTAATTCCGAACTCTTATTGTAGATAGGTTCCCGCAGTGGTGACACGCCTGAACGGGTACGTCCTGGATTAATTGACCACCCGATCGTGACATACCGAAATCGGTAAGTAGGTATGTTTCCACGAAACGAAAAGACCACCAGTTGCCACTCACCTCGTACCCAGTGATTCGACCACCAATTAAAATCTTCTTTTGTACCTACTTATATGTACGGCATCGAAACCATTTAAAAATTATATGTATGAATCTGGTATTCCAGTGTATACAGGGTTATTCAAAATGATTCATCCGATTTAAAATGGTTATATAAAGATCTGACACCATGTGATTATTTCTTTTGGGGATATGTTAAAGACACTGTGTACATACCACCACTGCCATTATATCTAGTTGAATTGAAAAATCGAATAACAACAGCCATGTAGTCTATGCTGCAAAAAGTATGGTATGAATCTGACTACCGACTAGATGTTATTCGTGTAACCAAAGGAGCTCACATAGAACATTTATAGATACAGTTAATTAAACTTGACATATTTGTCTTTTATTTAATGTATAACATATTGTTCTAAACCTAAAAAATAAAATAATATAAGCACTTTAAATCTGATGAATCATTTTGAATAACCCTGTATATCAAAAATACTTGAATACAATGTCTCAGAGAATTCCTCATATTATTTTTTTTCGAAGCTACATACCTACAGTATATTATTAATTATGACAGGTATACAGATCAAAAAGCAATCATTGTAACATTGTTTTATATATTTTTTACATTTTTTTTTTGCTGGCTTTTTTTCCATAAATACCTTTAGTAATATAGGTGAAATAGTAGTTATAGTGGTAAATCTACCCCGATTTTTTGATATAGACTATAGGTATCAAAGAATCGGTAATCGGAATAAAAATCCCCCGGAAAAAAAATCCCCGGAAAAAAAATCCCCCGACGAACAACCCCGGAAAAAAAATCCCCGACCCTAGGAAAAAAAATCCCCAGCTACAATATTCCTCACAATCACATGCAAATGGTTGAACAAATATATTTTGAACGTTAATTAGTATCTATAATTAATATTTAATGACAAATACGTATATTATATTCTATTATAATATAATATACTATATTATATTGTTAAAAAAATTATAAAAATATTTAGAATGATCGATACGTCAATTAATAATACAGTTTAACTTAGTAAAACATAGTATACAAAAATATTATACAAAATATAGGTACCTATATATTTTATGTTGGTATAATTCTGTAAAAATTGAATCCCCGAAATAAAATATTGCGTTTTCTGTGACATTTTGACGATAAGCGGTTTAGTATATACCTTTGATAATATATAATATAAGGTAAAAGGTTACACCTACCTATCTAATCTGTAATGGGCTCACGAACATAATTTGGATACTCGTTATCTTAGCTACAAATTTAGCTACAAATTTAGTATTACACGATACACAAGTACAAAACGACTACGCTAATACGCTATGGAAACGCTGGAAATTTTAAAAACTAATGGTAAAAAACCTAAAATTACGCACATCGGCTTTATTTATCATTTTCAAAAAGAGTGTTCAAATTTTTTACGTTGGCGATGTTCTAAATTTAGCTCTTTAAAATGTCCGAGTGTACTTAAGACTAGTTTAAATATTTAAAATCCAATATTTGTTGGTCTTGATCATGACCATGTACATGATTCTAATAAAAATGCAGTCGCTGCTTTAAAATTACAAAATACAACGAAGAAAAAAGCACAAATATCACATGCAACACCGAGTCAAATATTTGCTGAGTCTGTGAGTAATGTACCACATGCAATATTATTAGAATTGCCAAAAGAAGAACACGTAATTATAGATACTATAATTAACGTTTAAAAAATATTTGTTCAACCACTTGCATGAGGTTGTGAGTAATATTGTAGTTTGGGGATTTTTTTTCCTAGGGTCGGGGATTTTTTTTCCGGGGTTGTTCGTCGGGGGTTTTTTTTTCCGGGGATTTTTTTTCCGGGGGATTTTTATTCCGGGATTCCAAAGAATCAATTGCCAATGGGTAAAATGTCTGTGGACAGTCGAAATGAAATATTGCCATAATTATAGATATAGGCACCTACATCTATTTATACGATATTAGACCCCGTGCCTCCCCCCAAAAGCAAAGGTGCAACTAGAGCTACATTTTAAGGGGTGCTAAAATTATGTATACTAAACTCGTGGGGGCTTTTCCAATTAATAACAGAGTTTTGTTATAACAACAACTTTATTACATATTTAATTGTATATATTATTACACATACAAAGTAAATTATTGTCTTATTATTACAATATAATATTTTACAAGTTACAACTATACAACAAATCCAAATAACAGACGTTTGATATTGGTTAATAAGAATATACATACAATTGTAAACAATTGTTCAATTTTAAACCTATTTTCTTTGTTTTTGTGTAATCTAACACTGATTCTGTTTTAATATTATTTGAAATATTCCCACCATTGGGCGGAAATCGAAGGGCTTAAAAGCCCCCTCCTTTTTTATATGTGCGGGATCGAAGCCCCTCCCGCTCACATTGATGTTAATAATCTTGCCCCCCCCCCCCCCTGAAATTTATTCCACTCTTCCAAAATATTATTGCTCTTATTTAAACCAGTTTTAGTTATAAAAAACATTTATATTAATTCAGGGGGGTAATGTATCAATTCAGGGGGAAACGTCCGGTACCGCTAGAAAACCTGGGGTGAAAAGCCACTGGATAAACATCCAAATACCATCAATTAGTAATTACATATAATGTATTATAAATTATATATCCATAATTTGTGTCGCCACTAAATTAGGTAGGTACTATAAGAATTAACAAACTCACTAACAATCTATATACATATATAAATCATTTTTTGTCCTCTATAGACTCAATATCTGCTAGACCGTTTTCAATAAAAGTTATATCCTTAATCCTTATATCAATAGATCTATTGAGACAAGAAGGGTGTTTATAACTTCTGTTTTCCTCCCTTTATAGATTATTATAGAGTGGTTCACACATAAATTAAGTTTTTTTTTGTGTATTTAAATGGTTGCAATAATCTGTAACGACTGTAAGCGATAATATTACTATTATAATTTATAATAAATATAAATACCTATATGAAATGTAAAAATGTTAACAATCATATTTTTAACACAATATTACAATGATTACTTTTATGATTTACTTTTTTGATTGTGGACATATATTTTATGTAAACACATAAATACGAATAACAATTTTAACGATGTGGGTCTGATTTTAAGCATATTAATTGAATGTGTCTCTAGTAGTTTTTTGCGTTTGCATAAAAAATAATAAATATATACAGAATTAAGAAATGAAAAATCATAAAATTAACTAATATAAATACATAATTATAGGAATAATTCGTATTTTAAACCTATTTTAACTGAAACAAGCGAAAAACGATAGTAATATAAATTAATTTTAACCCGGGCAAAGTCTGGTAGGTAATACAGCTAGTATTTATGTATACGATTATGATAACGAGACGCACCCGGTGAATTTAAATACTGGCGATCGACATCATTTCGAATTGTGGTTTGCGAAGTAGATACCTATAGGAAATATGTTTTTGGATAGTTATAATAGGTACGTCATGTGCACTATACACATATCAGTGGCGGATAAAGTCGACCCCCCCCCCTCCCCTTAGACTGTGTTTTTACGTTTTTATTATAATATTGGGCTAAAAAAGGTAATTTAACTTTTGAAAATTCGCACCACTTGTTGAGTGATTTCTGTATGGCTGCAACTTGTTTGCGCACTATCTATAATTTTTAATTACCTAAAAAAACGGAACTTGTTTGAGCACACGAAAATAATTATATTTTATCTGTGTTGGGCACTGATAATCGTATTATATTATATTAAAATTAAAATTAACATGCATTTTTAACTTGATCAGTATCAAATATTATTTATTATTAACATGAATTTTTTACCACACATATGAATACATTCATACACAGTCTTAAGTCTGTTAAGGACAAAGTAAAATGTATGTAAGTACGTTAATAATTTACTCATTAATAAACATATATTAATATGCAAGATATTAAACTATTAAAGTCTAAAAGGTAACTGTGCGCAAACCATGTGTATGGTTACAGCTCAACTGTTCCCAAAACGAGTGGTAGTTTTGTGCCCAAACAAGTTGTCTTTTTGGTGTTTGTGCACAAACCAGTACCGCCCTTCTGGATTCGATACTGACTCATATACAATACTGGTACTTATATATTATAAGGTAGACAGAATATATAATCATTATATGGTTCGATGCCATCGTTAATTTAAATATAATATATATTATAGTGTAATATAGGTATTAAGTTTATGCAGAGTGATTCACCAATCGTATCAAATTATCACTCTTATTTTTTTCCTTTCAATAATTATAATTTATTCGAATTTTAGATTCTGAGTGAAACGAAGAATGTATTGATTTTACAATGATGTGTGTTTTTTTTTATTTTTTTTTTTTTGTGTCTGTGTACACGATAAGTAGTCGAAATAATGCTTCAATTTTCAACTTCAGTATCTTGTTCCATTGGAAAGTGAATATCGTTGGTGCATTTCGGAGGTCAAAATTCTTAGTAATTTTCAAAAGCGCCAAGAAAAACAAAAGAAAAATTAAGGAAAAACGGGAATTTTTAAGCAAAATCGATTTTTCACAAAATTGAATTTGGTTTTTGCCTTTTGGTGTACCTTTAAACAAATTACCGTAGATACATGAAATTTTCACTGGTTGTTTATATTTGCATTTTCTATACACGATAACATTTTCAGAATATTTTGATTTATTTTGAACTGTTTAGGGACATTTTCATTTTCCATTTTTTTTTAGTTTTTTTTCTAAAAATTTCAATAAAGTTTTATCTGTTGGGTCAAAAAGTGTAAAATTTTAATTCAAGGCTCCTGATTTATTGTTACAACATCAGTTGAAAAATATTAAAAATACATATAGGCACAATTTTTTTTAAAGCATTTAAAGATCGAATTTTGACAAAATTTATCAAATTTTAAATTGAATAATTATTTTGTGGTTAAAAATTTATAAAATGTTCAACTTTTATATCTAAGGATTGAAAATGTATAAAAAAAATTCCATGTAAGTAGGTACTAGGAATTCTGTTACCAAAAAGTCTAAAAAAAAATAAGCACAGTTTATTCTTATAGTCATTTTAAGTTTAAATTTGGACGAAATTACATAAGAAAAACCTAGAATAACTATTTTAGATATTTTGTTGTGATTGTATAATATTATTCGTGGGTACTTGAAACTTCTAAAGTAGGTACACCATTTTATATCTATGATAGTATTAGGGTTTGTTATTGATGTATAACTCGTTATAAGTACCTAATGGATATTGCGATATGATTAATTTGGAATTTATTATGGGTACCTATTTTAGGTCAATTTTTTTTAATACCATAGATAAGTATATAATATGTCTTATACCTAGACTGGCATACCGTCTCCGCTCAGAATCGTTTTTCTTATAGAATGATATTATATCATTGAATTCAAATTTAATACCATCCATTATACAGTGACCCAAATACCTACATAAACATTTTCAAAAAATGCATCTGCTTAATAATTTACATTAAAAAAGGTCGTATGTTATTAAAAAAAAAAAAAAAAATTGTTTTTATCGTCATATTATAGCCATAAGGTAAATACATACATAGTATAGGACATTCTCTTTTAAATATTACCTAGGTATAAAATATATGATTATTATTATACAGGCATAAATGAATGCATATTATGATATTAGAGGTATTTGTCAAATCAATAAACTAGTGTTATTATTATTATGTTCATATAAATTGTATGGCATATTCGAAGAGAATGTTTGCTTTGATAGTTTACCAGTTAGGGTTTTATATTTTGCGGCCCCTTCCCGGAAATGTTGTATATTATGTACTCGGGTACTCCACTGGTTATTATGACGTGTCGAATTATCAACCCCTATGTCTCGCTCTATACGTATACATGTATACATAGGCGCCAGGTACATGGGTGCCCGGGGGCTCAAGCACCCATTAAAATTATTATGGGGTGCGAGGCACCCATTAGAATATTGAAAATGTATAGAGTGTATTTATATTCAAGTTTTGACAATTTTAGCAAACGACTATTGAAATACAATTCTAGCTGTGATCTTTTTCAGCAATTCGAAGATTAAAAACATTTTTAAGGTCTACAATGAAACAAAATCGTCTTAACGATATTTGCTTTATTGTTTGTCCGTCGTAATGAAGATATAGACATTGATAGCTAAGAGCTAACTCATTTATAAATTCAATTATAATAATAGGTAGGTACGTCAAAGCATATTTATTTTCTGAACAGTCAAATTAAAATTATTTTATTTTTTGTTTTACTTATTATTATTATTTATAAATAAGTTCCCAATTTGGTATACATTTATTTTGTTGTATAATTAATATATTTTATAATCAATGATGATCGCATATTTCAGTGTACAACATGGTATATATTATAATTTAATATTTGTATACACCAAAAAAATCCATAAGAAAATGCAAACGTTTTTGGTGAAGTTGTAGAATCATGACACCTATAGGCGAAATTTGGAGAGCCAAAATTAAAATTTTAGGGGGTTAAATTACAACTAGCCCCACCTGAAAAGACAATTCCATTTTTTAAATTTTACGGGGAAATTTGTCTTGACCAGTGGCTAAGCCCCCTCCCCCAAAATTATGTATTTATGCCTATGTTAGTATGATACCAATGGTACCAAGGCACCCATTAAGTTTTTTGAAACCTGGCGCCTATGCATGTATATGTATTTGAATTTTATGAATATGTCTCTTGGTATTTTTCGTTCAGAATGTAAACAAAATAAGCCATAAGGTATAGTACCGTAACCTGTACAAGAATAATATTATCTATCAATATCATCAACACGTTTTTTTCACAACCTACCCAACAAAAACATTTTTTAAATGTTTATCTGCAACACTCCTAAATATCGTGCATTACGTCTTATACAGTTATACTTGCTATTTACTGCGGTTTTTATTACAGTCTGAAAAACAATTTTAATTAATAATAATAAAACAATTAGACATAATAATATATACAACTAGGTATATATTACGTCTATATTATAAACCATCGTACGTAGTTAGGTACTCATAATATGTTGTACACATTATATAACATTGACCACGTATACCTATATGCATTAATACGCGATGCATGTCCATCGTGTTAATCGTTAACCGTTCAATAATCAATCAAGGCCCCGTAAAATATGATTTAAAAAAATACGCGTATCGGTCATATTTTAGAACGTATAATAAGTGTCTTTACCTCAAACTATAGACTCGGCGTCTATGGTTCATCCAATCCTTACGGGTCAAAAGATTACCTATACACGAATTTGAATTTGTCGACCTATAGAGGCTAGTTAGTTAGGTGTTATATCTAATAATTTACATTTTTTATAGATATAATGTACCATATTATATATTTTAATTTTTCGCTGAAGAACACATCTTATTATCAAACCTTCGGGCTACGACTAGAATTATATTAATAAGTAACGTACCTATCGCGTAAAATGCACGCTTGTATACCTACCTATAATACGCATATATAATAATATCTGGCCATCTAGCTATAGGTAGATCGATGCATCATATTCGTACCTATACTGCAGGCTGCAGCGTAAAATGCGTGTATAAATTAACAATAATATAAAATATGTATTATACTACCTACCAACAACTCGAAGTGCACAGTGTTTCAGTCGACCTTCGTATGTACGCCGCGTTACCAAAATGTACGCCAACTCGGTTAACCAGATACCGTGTCAAGCATCAATATCGAAATGTTTTATACCTACCTATTTAGAACTTATCCATGCGCAGCGCGACATACTGCAATGACCGCCGTATAATATGTACACTGTATATACATATAGTCTATACTTAGGTAAATACATATTGTATAATATATTGTATTAAATATAAATGTATAGATATGTATAATATTGCAGTCTGCAGTTTATAATACAATTAGATATTTAAATGTGAAAATGAACTGTAGTATCGTAAATGATTTATATATATATATATAGCACCTACCTACCTACTATACCTAGTCACTATATTATAGTTTTTTGTAAATGGAACATTTAAATTAGGTATAGGTGCATTGGGTATGGGTATACAACTAGAAGTACAAGCGCAAGTTTAGATTCCGAAAAAAAATTTTTGTGAGTGTCCAGTAAATTTTTTGGATTTTTTCCATATAAGTATATGGGTACAAGTGTACAACTAACAATTTCTACGTACATAGTTGAAAACGATTAAGAAGGATTATAGTCTCCTTTCTAAGGCTCTACTGCAGCACCTGCAGTATGCGTTTTTACATACAGTAAACGACTAATTATATATTACATATTTGGCCGGCATAAAATGAGGGCGAGACAATTTCGTAAATATGTAACATGACAATATTGTGCTATATAGATCGTTTAAGGTGTGATGTATTCAAACTATCAACAGTTTTACTGTAGGTGTTTACATAACCAGTGAATAATTTCAATAAATAAAAGGCAGACAGCTGACAGAATATACAAAAATTGAGTCTTGTCGTCTTGTCGTTCATCTCAGTGCAAAACGACTGTATTATTAATTATATAATTAAATTACTACAATAATAGAACATCACTTTTAATTTCAAAATATATCGAAAATAGCAAGCGATACGAATATATGTATATGCATATAATAACCTTGTATTATATAATTTAATGTCCAAAATTACATATTAAAATATATTCTATTAAATAATAAGAAATAAAAAATTATTACGTAAATAAAAATAAAAAGATGAAATGTGTAATTTAAATTTTAAATGTTTATATAGTAAAAACAGTATTACTCAAATATAAATACTATTCAGATATTTAACATTTTAAATATAGTCATCACAATATTATTCATTATTTTCAGTATTAACGACTAATAAGAAATAACCTTGATTATTTATGTCAAGTTTTCTATTAAAATTCAAAGTATAAAAATATAAAAATTCATTTAAATCATGTAAAAAAAAACCGAGGAACTCGCTCTGCGTAATATAGTAGATTACGAGTGTACCTCGACATTGATTAGGTCACTGCAGTAATTAATGTGTTAGATTTGAATAATTGAATTCATTGATAAATCATTATACAAAAAAAAGACGTACATGCTGAGTGGATACAGCGTCAACCTCTTTTTTTTAACGATATTTATATGTCAATACGGTCATAACCATATGGTATAGGTTCGTGGTATTATTGACTAAATAGCTAATTAGTGAAAATCTTTTGAAAATATCATTGAGTATAGGCAAATGGTCAATAATAATATATACCTAATAGTAATAGAAAGATATTTCACAAAATACATTTTAATCTACAATTAATATTTTTTCTAATTACAACAAAATATCTATAATTGTACGTTTGAATATTATATATTTATTTCAAATTTTGGACTTCAATCAAGTGCCTATAAATCGCCTAAAACGAAATAAAAGAGTAAGCAGATTATATCACATCTATAGAAAATGGTTGTATAAATAATTGGTAAAAATATCAAATCGAAATCGAAATTTTTTGTCAACAACTTGAGTTGCGTAAATTATCTACCGTTTTCTCGCTGTTTTTGCTAGTTTACCGAATTATTAAGAAAATATTTGATACATGTGTCACCAGAAATCGCCCTTAATATTGAGCATTGAAGCATATTTTGTTCTGCTCCAAAACGTGATGACTATAATAGATACAAAAATAAAAAAAACGCACGTGCGCGCGCACACACACACACTCACACACAACAGCGTAGAACCAATAAATTCTTTGGTTCGTTTAGAATCAAAAATCCATAACTATAGGTATGATGTATCGAAGTAATTTGAGTTAGGTACGTAATAAAGAATTTATAAAGTTTCATTATATTTAAAAGTCTTAAAATCTTAAGAATACGGATTTAATTGAATAGAAACAGGAAAAACTGGAAAAATACCAGTTATAATAATTAGAACTGCAACAGTATAATATTACCGTTATAACTTATAACCCAAAAAATGCTTAAATACCAAATATGTTGATACAATACTATAATGTCAACATAATTTAGTGAACATTATTGGACACAATTTCTAGTTTCTACTATGAGATACGACTACAAACGTAAAACATGTTTTATTGATGCATTATCGAAATAGCTGCAATAGATTTCTCGGTCTACTCAGAATCTGAAATGGTTTTATGTTTTTACATTTTTAATCTTTAGTATAGGTACTATAACAGAGTAATCTAATTAAAAAAATTAATAGTTCGTAGTGTTTTATTACTTGTTTTTTCAATTCCCAAAACAATGAGATTAGGTTCATCGTTGGTGACCCACATAAAAATGTTTAAACATATATGGTAATGATTGCCAAATTTCATACAACGCCATGATGATGACCCATAAAAAAGGTTATACATCATCGGACACTTTCAGTGAACACAACTAAAGGAATAATCAAAACAATATTTTTTAATAATTCATAAATCAATATCATTGATGTAGTTTAAATATTATATTTCAACTTGTATAATACTATTGCATAATAAATATGCATATCGCCCATTACTTCTACGTATATAATTCGAATTTATAAAATATACTCGTATATAGTACAATATTATTGTTATTCTTGGGAATTTTGTTTTCAATTTAAATGATTAAATAATAATACATTATTAAGAATAATGATGGTTTATTGGTATAAGAAATAATGTAAGTACCTAATAGTTTGAAAATCCGATAACCTCAAGATCAGAATATAACAATCATAAGTTTTCGTTTTATAGTAATAATCAGTAGAAAAAAATTTCCGGGGGGGGGAGGTTACAATGTTACTTTATTAAAATATAATACATATACATAAGATAAAATATATTAGGCCTCGGAGAAATTTCAGGGGGGGGTTACAACCCCTAACCCCCGCCTCCCCCGGGTTGCTCCACTGGTAATAATTCTTATAGTATTCTAACGTAAAAAGTATCTAGCTATTTAAAAAAATAGATTTGACCTTAAGGTCGAAGAACTTGGAACTATATTACTATATAGTATATCATACTATACAATATTATACAATATACCTAATATTATATTATATATAGTGACTGACTTAATGGTCACACGCGTTCACTGATATCATGTTCAGCTTAAACTATTGTTCAAACACAATACTATAATTTGTAGTTAATTTGTAGGGTATCTTGATTATCTACCGTGTATTATTTAATTACAGATTTGAATACAATCGAGAATCAAAGAGAATATTATTTATGCCAGTCGGTACCTATATATATTTTTTTTAATAGGAGTTATTCAATTCTTTGTACCGAGTAAAATGACTATAATATATACCTATAATAATAATAATATAAGATGAAGATTCGTTCAAGTGCGATTTAAGTGCGTTATTATATTTTTGAAATAATTTATCTAACCATTTTTTTTACAGTATACATGGTTTTTTCTTTAAATACTCGCATTCTTACACCTCAACCTCGTGTTATTTCAAAACAAACAATACTTGATACAATTAATATTAAATTTCATTGTCATCAGATTATTGTACGTATCACTGCTGTATCACATAAACATGATAAATACTGTTATTTAAAAATGAAACACGTAAATAAAAAATCCGAGGTTCACGAATCATATTATTGGCCAAAAACTGAGAAGGTATTATTATTTATTTGTACATCTTTTTAAATTTCACTTATTTAGGTGCTCTCAAAGCACGTACGCAACAAGTCTAAATGTATGCCACCAATAACATATCAAACTATACCTCAAAACCTATTTTGATTTCACTTATTTTAGTAATTTAATCATATTATTTTAACTTTTAAGGATTTTCTAATTTTCAATTATTCAAAATTAAAATTGTCGCTGATTAAATGTTCAATTCATTCAGTTGACTGAATACTACTATATACCTAGGTATATTAGGTATTATATATATATGATAAATAGGTTTTCTATGTAAATTGAATACCAGGCTAAATATATTAGAATAATATGTTCTCGATAATTAACCCAATCCTAAAATTGCATAGCAAAATTTAAATATTTTTGGTAAAATGTAAAAATAACATAGTTTTTTTTTTATATATTATAATTTATTATAATTTGGTTTCTCAATTTGAATTTAAATTGTTTAATAGTTAACACTTTATAATACGGGAAAATCACTAAAATACTATATGTAGCCTATTATCTATACATATTCAAATTTCCTTTGAATTAAACAAGTAAATAATATTATTTCGACTAAAATATATTTGTACTCAACAAACAGAAAGTGCAAATTTAAAGTCTTTTACTTTTTTTTTTATTGAACAAAAAATGTTATTTACAATCTATAATTATACATGTATTACAATAAGTATATGGGATGGGGATGATTAGCGGGAGGGGGAAGTCACCCAATGGTGGCACCCCGAATGACTTATACTTGGGTATTTTTTTTTTTGCAACCTATATTCCTCTAAATAAGTCTAGGAGTAAAAAACTGTAATTACAAATACAGTTTTAATAAACCTGTTTAAAAATTGTGTGCTCGTAATATGTATGTACATAACTCTAGAACGACTAGAGTAATTTCAACCAAACTATTGCAAGTACACTATATAGCTGCCAGATTAAAACACTAGTTATATTTTAACCCCAATTGTTTACCCATGATTCTCTATTTCTCTCCACAGTCCATCACATCCACGTTTTCACCCCAATAATAATATTGCTACGCATTTTTGTAAAATTGAAAATCGAGCAGGTCATTAGTTGATTTGTGTGCTATACTGTCAGTTTACGGTTGTCGAGGAATACAATTGTTTTAAATTACCTATATGAATTAGTACAATACATAGTATATTCCATTATAAACTGCGTATAATTAAACAAACAATACAAAACAGCACACAACAATATAAAAAATGATTTTATTAAATCAATGATCAACTATATACATATAGATATTAGTTTACACGCAAATATAACACGTATTGACTAGTGACAGTGGCGTACGCAGGGGTAGGGTTAGGTTAGGTTCAAGGTTTCCCCTAAAATTATTTTTTCTACTAAAAAATCTTATTTACCACCATTTTGATACACACCGATCAATTTTTGGTCATTTTTAATAGATGTAAAATAAATTATTGGATATGACAAAGACGTCGCGATAATCATAGTTTCAGTTTTTTTTTTGGCTGATTTAGAACATTGCCAAACGTCTGCCATAATCGATGGTGTGTATCATCGATTATTACCACGTTTATTAAGGCCCGAGGAGGCTCTATAGATGACCAGGTTAAACACTGTAAATGTATAGACCAAATTTGAGACTAACTATAATTTGTTATAAAAAAATAATGTAAATTATTTACTCAGGTAAAACCCTAACTGAAATAAAATCCTGCGTACGCTACTGACTAGCGACGAATGATTACTTTGAGTATTATGTATAAGTTATAAGTATTAGGCTTATATTATTTCTCTCACTGTACAGTATACACTATCTGCTACACAAAAATATTGTGATTACCAATTTATTTCTCATTTATTTGTTGATTTAAGTGTGTGGGTTCTGTAATTAAATCTCATATTGTATAAATTGTAAAGAATAAAATGAATTCAGTGGAACCAATACTACTTTTTTATTTCATATCTGTATTCTGTAGATTTTCCCCGGATGGAGTAGTAATACAGCTATAGTACAGGCTTAATAGTAATCTATATAATATTGAATAATATACATTAAATATTTAAATCATATTATACTGAATAAATTGTGATCAATATGATGTATCTCCGGAATGTTGTATTAAAAGTTAATATATACATAAAAACCGGAAATCTGTGTACTTTGATATATTTAACATAGGACCATATAATAAATCATTATAGTATTATACAATTATATTTAAAGTTTATTAGTTTATATGTATATTATATTTTAAAACAAACTATTATTATAAACAATATACCTAAATGTCACTTTTCACATATAAAGTGTGCAGTACGAAACTTTAGGTATTTTAGCCTCTGATTAAATAACATTTTATTGACATGATACAGATTAATTCAAATGTAATGTTATGTATAATATCTCCTTTATCAAGCTTTACTTTGAAATTACAGTTTGTCGATACAATATTAATACATATCAAGGTTATTCTAGGTCTGGGGGCGTTGATAATAATAATAAAAAAAAAACACAAAATACACCAAAGTAAAAGTAGGAGTATAATATATACTCATAATACTGTATAAGAACAAAATAATGTAAAAGAATTGTTTTCAAATGGATAAATACGCATTGTAGTCACATATACTATACATATAGGTATAGGGTGTCATAGCTGATGACATTTATTTTGCTGAAGACGGTAAAATAAAATATTAATATGTTGTACGACTTTCTATTAAACAGCGATGTTTTTAACGTACATTATTACGTAATCAATGTTAGTAATTATCTGATAAGTTTTTGGCAGTGATGTTTTGCAAATGCCTATAATAATATGATATAACTTGCGACCTTGAATGTCATGATTAAAATAAATTTCAATTTTGAGTCAACGAAAATTTATTACGTAGTTACGTACTTGCGTATAATATTATTTAGTACCAAACGCAAAAGAAAAATACAAACAAACTGAAATGTTTATATTTCGGAATAAATCCAACGGCCTCGAGTAAGTATAAGGTAAGTAGGTACCTACTTATTGGCGGTGCGATATTCGTGTGCGAGATGTATACATATAGTTAACGTGCGCCAGACACCTGTTGCGAAAGTACCATCAATCGCGCGAGTATCTATTTTGCAAGATAAAAAAGATTATATGCATAAACGTGTTTTAGTTGATAAAAAAAAAATCATAATAAAATAAACAGACGACCACAATTATATTATAGGTACCAATGTAAACGCCTGGAGAACGGACTGACATTGTTGCAGGGGCGGACTTATAGTATATATACAATTACAAACCTATATAGGTATAGGTACATAACAATATATTCAAGACTTTATGACATATATCGCCGCTACCTATACGGAATATTAAAAGACTAAAAATCTGGTTCTCGGACTGCGAGAATGCAAATAGCACGCGTTGTTCTCGCATAATATTATGATAATAATAATAATAATAATAATAACGTACCTACACAAAATATATGTATTACGATTAATTTACAACGGGAGAACGTACCTATCTACTGCAACGTGCGCGGAGCTTTTCTACTGGTTAAACTCTTGCAATCCATGCCCGCCGTGACACAATAATATGATATTATATTATATTGAAATATTGCGATTTACGATGGTTGTATTTATGTACAATATAAACTCAGATGAAAATAAATTTCGCGGCCGGGTGATGTCACAAACGCACGAATTATATTTTAATAATGTGATATTATTATTATTAAATTTTAATTATTACGATCGGCGCGACGCGCGTAAATACGATCGCGAATGGACCGATAAAAATCCAGTAACGATGATATGATATTAAATTAAATTATTATTGACTAAAAAAATCGTACTAGGACGTTGAGAAAAATAAAGCAAATCGAGTAGGCGTGTAGAATAAAAATAAATAAAAATCGAACGAAAGTAAAACAAATGAATGATAAGTGAACAGCGAAAATAGATGGAAAAATAAAGGTAACGAAAAGGTGCACTATACTGATAATGATTGATATTTAAAACGATTAAAAGCGTGTCCGTCGCGATCACCGGTCGAAAATCGAATCCACAGCGCCGCGCGGTACTCGCCGGACTGCGTGCAGCTGCTCTCCGCGGGTCGCCAGTCGCCACCGCTCGGTCGCCAGTCGCAACGCGCGCGCGTTTTTTTCCCTCCTTGACCCCTTCCCCGTGTGCAACTTACGCGGACGACTACGCGTCGCTAGCGCCTCATATAATAATAATAATAATTATTACATTTTAAAATTATTATTATTATTATTATTATGCACTATAATAAGGCGGCTATGATATTATTATTATTATTATAATAGTGTGCGTTCGCTGTTCGACGAATCTATCGCGGAAAACCAGTTTTGCGCTAAGGTGTAAACACAATATTATATTATTATAATGTATATATATTATTTTTGTAATAATATTATTAAACACACATAATCAGCCATCGTGTGACGCGCGCGTTGTTTTGGACACACACGCGCGCGCGCGCGGTCGCGGTTTGTCATCGTCTCTGGTTTCGACGCGTACTGCAGCCGCGTGCGTGCGTTTCTGTACCTTTATTATTATTATTATTATTATGTAGAGACACCTACATATAGGTATAATATTAGTAATCACTAAAGACCGGATTTATATTCTCTTAAAATACCCAAAATATGATGCTAATATTCTCTAAAAACCCTTCAAATATTCTCATTATATTCTCTCAAAAATTTAAAAAATATGCTAAAATATGCAAAAATAATCAAAAAACATCATTATATGCTTTAATATGCATTTATTTTTTAAAATTTTTTTTCAACTATATTTTTATAGTGAGATATTAATTAGGTATTAAGAGTTGCGTATTATACCTAATGGAATAGTATTGCATTTTAGCAAGAGTAGGAAGTTGGAATATAATATAAATAATAAATATAACAGTATAATATTAAAACACAAAAACAAAATTTTGATATTTGAATATTTGATAAACTCACAGATATATACAATAATTATATATTGTATATATCTGTGGATAAACTTATAAGTTGATCTTATCAGTAGATATACATAGATAAACCTTGATAATACTGATTGTTTTATTTTTATCAAAATGAAAAAATAAATAAATAAATTGTAAATGGTCAAAAAAAATTTTCAGAGTACCGTAATATTAAAATTAAAAATAAATACAAATTTTTGCTCACAATTTACGAAATATTCCAAAATATGCTAAATTGGTTGAATATTCTCCAACACATGAAATATTCTCAAATATGCAAAAAAAACTTTTTTCTACGCATTCAGAATTGAACGAATCGTCCACATTTTTTACTCTCATAAGACTGCATAGACCCAGTAACGATATGTAAAAACATATAAATCCGGTCTTTAGTAATCACTAATTATTAATGCATTGCACTCTATTATACTGCAGATGTATACATATATTGTTAGTTTATTATTACTTGCTAGTATATTTATTATTTAACTACTAATTACTATAATTACTATATAAATACATTGTACCATACAACATCGGTGGCGCCGAACACGTACTTTTATGGGGCGGTTCGCCCCTGTATTTAATCAGGATGGTGGGTCGTGGGTGTCGGGTGGTTGGGTCTTGTGCGTGGACGGGTGTATAAATTGACTCTCTGGTTTGTAAATCTTAGGAATATACTAATATTACGCGACAGCCGATCAGTAGACGGTAGGATACTATGATGCGATAGACTAATATTATTAGACTTTGCCCAACTAATGAAATGCAGTGTAGAGACGCAAAGTGTTGATTGGGCATCGCATACCTATATATAGTTAGATAATTAATATTGCTATATTCGTGTTGATATAGGTACCTATGTAATATTATAGTTGGAAACTCCAGATTTTAATGCTCTGAAAAAGATTCAAATAATGTGTATTTATGCATTAACCCTGAAATATAACCTACCCAATATGACTTCCAGCTAAAATACATATTTTTATGTCATCATTTTTAGGTATTATTGTTGAAAATATTCTAAAAGTTGGTTGATTAGGGTCTATAGGGAGGAGTGCCGAAAATCGGTAAAATTCAGGATTCAGGCTGTTTTTACAGTTGTACTGGACTACTGGAGTGCAGTAAAAGGATCACCATTTAAGTCGGATTCAACAAAATATTAATCACCATTTACCACTCCTCTCCTATAGTCAAGCTTTAGTACGCTTTAGTATCTATTGATATTTTCAAGTTTTGAAAAGTTTTTGAATAATACCTATACTAATAAGTAATAGTTTCTAATATTAATATACGATTATGAATGACGCGTGATCGATACAAATTACAATTATGGGTTTATGCCGTTTGCGTCATGCGCATGCCGTGGTTATATTTGTAATATATCTACTGTATATAAATCCACTTATACGAATTATACAATAAATTATTAATTTATAATTATACCTACAAATGAATACTGTTTGTATAATTTGTTTGGAAAGTTTTTAAAAAATATTCTCTTATTTAAAAACGTAAATATGTAACTACCTCCTATAGGCGATAATTATTTAACTAATAATTGAATAATTTGAAAAAAAAATACTTAATTTTTTAAATCATTTTTACCAATCATTAAAATGTTGATCATGTATATATTTTATGATAAATAATACATTTTATACATATTTATATAAAGTCCCTACCTATAAATTACAATTTTAATAAGGTATATTTGTTTAATTGCTTAGTCGTATAATTAATATTATTTAATAATATAATTTGCATATATATGTTGTTAGCAAATAATAAAATGGAGGCATGGTACATGGCCGTTATGAAAATCGACAATGAATTATAAATGTATTTATGTATAACATATATTTACATGAATAAATCAACATCCTTTCAAATTTAAAATAAAATGCGCATATTGGCACCAATACAGTACCGGGCTTATAAAATCACGATCAACTTATACTATAGGCTATTTATGAAGTTTTCGTATAACCACATATAAATATATTATTTTATTTTATATTATTTATCGTAGGTACTTACATATTATAATTATGTATTATGTATGTATAAGAAATAAATGAAGAAAATAATAACGTTTTATTTGTTTAGCCATCATTTTATTTAAATACGTTGATATTGCTAGGTTTTTATGATTATGCGAGCAGTGTATCCTCAGGTAGGCAATCTACTTGCGGTAGATCGCGAACCCCGCATGCGGTGTTTACATAAGTGTGTAATTTAACTTTAAGTCTCTAAAGAATAAAAAAATCCAAAAAATCGGTACACCAAAACCGTGGTTCGAATTCAATACATTCTGTACTAAAATACAAAGGCTTATCGCATTAATATTAAATAATTATTATTATTAAAACCAATAGTAACCATTTATAAACAAAAATAATAATAATAATAATAATAATTTCAAAATCGCTTTTTGACAACAGTACAACACCCCCTAATTAAGAGGTTGGACCTCTTATTTACCTTTTTTGAGACAAAATGTATAGCCTATCTTCTTCCCCAAGGTCTATTCTATCTCTGTACCAAATTGCATCGCGATCGGATGAACGGTTTAGGAATTCATAAAGGACACAGTCAGTCAGTCGAAAACATTTTTTGTTTTTTATATATATATATGAATAGATTAATCTACTTGACGTCTTGACTCTTAAATACTAGCAAAATAATAAAATAATTACGTTGTATAGGTAGGTTACTCCCTATTACTTATTTGCTATACTTCACCATGTTTGTTTAATTTACGAAATCGCTGAAAAATATGACCTAAAAACATAGTTCATATAGTCGCATATACGGGACGGTTCTTTTCAAGTTTCAAGGGCGGGGGGAGGGGCAATAATATTATGAATATACGATATTATACACTATACACATAACATATCTCACTTTTTTCCTATTGATGAGTTGTGAGAAGTCATTTTATGTGAAGCTATATACATTATTTATACCTAAATAAGAAAATAATTTTTTTTATGAATTTATGATATACATATAAATATTTTATGTTTTGATGACTATTAGAAATATTTCATATTTACACTTTACACTTTACATAGGCAAAGGTTACCCCCCCCCCCCACCCCTTAAAACCCACCTCTGATCACATTATATTATATAGGTGAACCGCGAACTTAAAATGCTTTAAACTTAAAATGGGAGAGTGATGGTGCCCACGCCAACGCTGCCGCCGTAATTGCTAAAATGTATAATTGTAGTCTTATAATTTGTTTTTAACTATAGGTTGACCAAATGCTAAAACACCAATCGCTTGATAAAATGATAACGAATTAAGAAGTTTGATAAAAAATAAATATTGTGCTTATAAAAAACAAAACAAAATCTACCTCGGCATTAATTATTTGAGTATGTTCAGAATAATCAGAGCATATAGATTTATATATATATATTATGTTGCTAGTTTTATAAATTGTATAGTATAATATGATATTTCGGTTTTTTTTTTATTTTAGTTTTGTAATCCCACAATAATTATCCAGAAATTTTGAAAGAAATCTTTAATACAGAAAAACAGTGTACAGTACCTACTACAATAGTTTACGAAGTGCACAGGGTCAGATAGTACCTACTACAGTACTACCTATATAAATGTAGGTGACTAATTTTATTATATTTATTCAAAACATAATCATTTTTTTGGACTAGATGTTTTGACCAGTTAATTTATTAGTTTTTAACCTTGATGTTATTTTTTATAATACCTATCAGTCATTTTTAATTTTGTAAGTAGGTGTCAATCATCTGAATGTATCATTTTATATTTTTCCAATTTGAAATTTCAATATCCCTAAGACACGAAAAACAAATATACAACTATACTAGACTAGTAGACTAATTATATTATATGCGGATACATCGTAACAAATAGTATTATAGTAGGTAGGTAGCTATGTTATACTAATTATAGGTATACAGAATTAAAAAATGTAGCCTATCAAATTGTTAACAATAACAAATTGATAACTATAACAATTAACAACACTGGAGGATGGTCCAAGATGCATATAATTTGTTATATTTAATATGTACAAAATGCACAGTGACAGTGGTATTATCAACTACTATATGTAATAAGTATTGCCTGAACAGGCTATGATTAATGTCTATAGGTAGGTATATATATAATTACTAGATACTATATTATGCATAAATTCAGATTATATGTTTTTCGTAAAGTAAAAAGTTTGCTCTCCTACGTATATAAACCGGATTGACTTTAGAATTAGAAAACTTCACTCCAGTTGAAATGAAATAAATATAGGTTTCTACCGTACGCTTTTCGTGATCGTTTGTATAAATAATATATTATTCTATTATACACTTCACTACTATTATAGGTACGTCTACACATTACACATTACTCAATGTAGGTATGACGCTTGAATAAAACCATTCATTTATAATTACAACTATATAGTACCTATAGTCTATACACACATACAGAGTGGTTCAACAAGCATGCTCACTATCATTCTTCCTTTAATAATGAATTCATTCCATTTCTGATTTTTGGAATTTCAAAATAAAATCAAAGACTATATTTTTAAATTCTCTAGATTTTTTTTACCACATAAGTAGTGTCCTGTTGCGATACAAACTTCTGTTTAGTGACAATTTTTTTTTTTTAAATTTAGATGGACCTCCTTCATTTAAAATAAATTTAATCTAGTAATTTCTCATTTTTTAAAATAAAGTAGTAAGGATGTATAGTAGTTCTTAAAAATGGTTTTACAAAACTATAAAATAGATTTTATTTTGGATCTAGTATTTATTATAATTGGACTATTTTTATAAATTATAACAGTGTTATTCATAGTCAAATTGGATCTGATTTAACAATAGTTTAAAAGTAGTTTAACAATAGTTTATCTTTTTTGTTATTCTTAGACGATAAACTTTACTTAGACCATTGACTAAGTTTAACGATAAACCTCTGAGTTATAAACTAGATAAATACTAGGTTAGCTGGTTTATTATAAAAATCACTGTTATCGTTATAATATCTATTATCATTTAATTTAATTCATTCGAGTTTTAAAAACTTATGCGTTTTATACTTACGAAAAATGGATACCGGCAATGTACAAAATGTTGGACGCGTAAGAAATTTAAGAAATGTGCATTTTAAATAAATTTGTTGTCTAGTTTCGACTTATTCGTATTTGTGTCACAATTTTTATTTTCAATCACTTTGATAAATGGTGTGAAGATTTCAGTTAGTAGCTCTTTCTCCCCACTTTCCCAACTAACCCTTTTTTGTTTATCCATTTTAAAATAGAATCACGCAATTTAAATTATAATTTTAAATAAATAAATACCACTAATAAACTTCTAAAAATATTTTACCATAATTCATAAAATATAACGATAATAACAATGACCTGAAACAAAACACCTGGAAAAACTGTAACGTTCGCATTAAATTAATAGAACATAGAATGTATTTTTACCTTATTTTTTTTTTAGATTGGCAACAATTAGTAACAATATGGGAATTTGGGTGTCTCTATGGCTGTTTATAATAAACCAAAGATAATCCACAGTTTTTCAAAACTTAGCCTAGACCTTTGACTATATGTTGACTATGAATAATACATTATTAAACCCGAGTTTAACCAAGGTCTAAGAATTAAACCAAGTTTATTTAAACTTAGGTTAAACCTTAGTTTTTGACTATGACTATTAACAACACTGTAAATGTCTATAGATTAATATTAATTAGCTACTGAAATTTTCAAATCACCCCCATATATCTTCCAAACCGCTATTATCGTGGACCTATTATCCTTATTAGTAGCCAGTAGGTAGGTACACAAAGTTAAACAGGTAATTTAAAAACTAGGTACTCGTCCGAATTTTGATTTTCTACGTCAACATTTTCAGAAAATATATTCCCTAAATAATTTACAGTAGAGAAGGGAAGTTCTCATTTGAAAAATAGAAGTTTGCATCTCCACAGGATACTCCAATTATATAGTAGTACTAGTAGTAGGTACTAAAAATCTAAAGTATTTGAAAACATTGTCTTTAAGTATACATATTTAAAAACTCTAAAAATAGGATTTTTAATGACTGAAATCTGCATAATTGAAAAAAAAGGGAGTGAGCATGCTTGGTGAATCACTCTGTATAAACACTAAAAACTTGATCTCAGAACGAACTACAAATAACAACCCATTATACACACACGAAACACATTAATGATTAATATCATACAAATATTAATACGAGTACCTACATAATGACTTAAACTGTACATATATAGTACATTGTATATACTTACACACTACACATAGTGATTATTAAAAATATCTAAAATATTATTATTATTATTATTATTATTCTTTAACTACCGCATAACGCATACTCGTATATATATAGATTACAGAAACACGAGAAATGTCAATTTTTTTATTAAATTTCAGATTATTATTTGTTATTACGTTTAGAGCGTATTAGGTAGGTAGTGTTAGGGTTTTTTTTTTAAACTATAGGTATTGTGTTCTGATAAATAATAATAAAAAAAATTAGAACCATGTTCAATAATGGGTAATAACATAAAAAAGAAAACGTAGGTTATCGCATTGACTATGAGGATATACAAAAAAATAATATTATTTCAACCTTCAAAATTCAAACATTTTAATATTAATTTATATTATATAAATTCAACATGGACAAATTGAGATTTAGATTTCTATCATAATAATAAGGCACGTATATAGAGTTTAAACCCTAAGTCGTACAGTTGATTATAGTCATGATAAAAAAAAATGAAAATGTTCGATCGTACTTATATCATATTATGTTATTTATGCATCGTGCATGATGCATATAAAAATCCCGAGTCCATAGATAATTGTGTCGTTATGACTTTATAAAATAACTCCGTAATGGTTTATTATTGGTAGATTTAGATATTATTATATTGTACAATTGTACCTACCGATGACATCCAACCACCTATAGTGCGTATATTCTATTCAAATATAGTAATGCGGTCGAGCATTATATATAGGCACACCAGATGTGGACATTCGATTTATTATAATTTGATTTTAGCATTTTCATTTTTTTAATTGAACATCTTTTATATTATATTATTTTCTATGGCTATTGTATTTTTATCGACACACTAAGACTACACAATAGAATTAATGTATTAAAGAATTCGTCTTACATGCACCACACCCTAAATTTATATGTATACAATAATATTAATACATATCTTTTGCGTTTATCTCTATAGTACACGATAGGTAGGTATGTGATGTTCTATTAGGAAACCCTTAATTGATGATTTTACCACTTAACCACCCACAGTGTCTAATGGAATCCACTTCTGAAGGCTAAGCCGCTGAGGGTTCAGAGGTCATGACGACAAGACATACCTTTAGGCACAATACTATGCAACCAAGGTGCATATAATTGTGCCCCTGGCCTAAAAAAAATAGTTGGCGTTTCTGGTACCAATACACATTAACTTAATCTGTATATTTAAGTTATAATTTATAACAATAGTTCAATAAATAGAGTCGCGTTTTCAATATACCTACTTCATGCCTAATAAATAATTTTAGCGCGAAAATTCCAGAATTTGAGCCTATTATTTGACTAAAACTACTTTTGTAAATAAAACTATATAATAATAAATTATGAGGTGTTAATAAACGACAATTTATTCTATTCAACATGTCTATGACTAATGTACGAATGAATAATTGCATATGAATAAATATCAATACATTATAATATATAATATATATGACATCGAGTTACATATTTTAAAAATGTGTATTTATAATTATTATTTCAGATTCCGAGCAGAACCATAATATTTTGAAAATTAAACAGATGAATCTGATAGGTAAAATAAACGATAAAGAAATATTAACAAATAAAAAAATAGATGCACAACAACAACTAGTGGTTTCTGATAACTAGTATAACTACTATTTTAAAACTATGTGATTTTTATAACATAGGTATGTGTCTTGTGACCACTGTTGAAGATGGGAGGATAGTGTTTCGAACGTTTCGTGAACACTTACCTCACCTACTTAAAGATTGGAAATTGTATTTAATAATTTGTGCATTAAATATGTCATTGCAAGATTTTCTCAGTGTAGTTTCCCTAAGCATGAGGAATAACTACCAACGAATTGACTAGTGAAATTTACTACCTAGTTTACATTTATTTCAGTTAATTGTTCGTGATTCAAACAATATAATAGTCCTGGCAGAGAATTGAAACTTTCACCATTTATTTATTTATTTAAGTAATACAAAATATACAGTCACCTATATACCCGTATTCCGTACATTAGTTTCCAAACTAAAATGACAAGTTTTGTAAAACAAAATTACATGGAATTTGTTAATTTTTTTCTGTTCTTTTATACTTAATGTTGAACATCGTTTTAAACATATTTTAATACATGGATATTAATTTTCCAACTATAAATAAAAAATCTTATCCATTATTTTAGATACAAAATATTGTAAATTGTACTTTATAAGCGTTTAATACATTAAAAGTATTTATTGAAAATTAAAATGTACCTACCTACGTTGTTTATATGAAATTACAAGGAAACTATTGCAATATAAATAATAATTTATTGCACTACGTCGTATTGTATGCATATTAAAATTGTTATTATTGGGTAATTTGCTGTCAACATTTTTCTTGAATAAATCATATTAATCAACAAGATCGTATTTGAGGGGGAGGGGCTGTTCAAACCTCCCCGAAACTTTTCTTAAATAGTTAATGAATTTAATTTATAAAACTAAATGAATTATAATAATTTACCGTGTTTCCTTAATAATATGATACCTTACAAGCTAACTTGCTAACTGTTTATATTATGTTTGTTATACCTCTACCATTGATAATCGTGGGAATAGGAAATTTGTTGGCATTTATTTTGTTATGGATAATATACATAATATATCATGTTATTTTATCAACAGATGACGATAACTCATAATTGAAGGGTGGAAATGCAAAAGGTGGTATTGCCAAACATTTTAAAATCGAGTTAAACATCGATTCTGAATGGAAAAAATGCTGTAATATCGAATTTGCTGTCAAAATTAAACAACATCGATTATTTCTATATGAGTAAAATCGATTGAAAAACTTAAGTTCAATACATAACGAAAGCAAAACGTGGTATTATCATGTTCAAGTCATAACGTATTATTGCCCATGTTATTTGTATTGGTGCATACTTGATATCATTGCAAAACGTGGTATTGCCAATATTAAATTTATTCTTCAAAACGTGGTATTGCCAATATTAAATTTTTCTTCAAAACGTGGTATTCCCGGCAATAATGTGTTTTGCATCAACAGAAATAAGAACCAATTTTAAAACGTGCTATTGCGCCATTACCTTTTCAAAACCTGCAATACCACGTTTTGGTCTGATCCGACATTTTTAAAGCATTAAAAACAATGTTTACAATTTATGTAGATTTATTTTTACACTGTCAATCGTTTACTTTTTATTTTTTACATATCAATAAACTTATTCTGAGTGTTATGAACCTAGTCGTCAGGAAATGTGTTACAGTTTTCCTTGATTTGTGAACATTTTGGTTTTTATGCAATACCACCTTTTGCATTTCCACCCTTCAATTCGAACACTATACCCGTATTTCAGTTTTTACTTTTTACCCGAATTCGACTATTGAAGCATATAATATAGGTACTAAATGAGTAATTCTGAATTTTTGCAAAATTATTATAGTTACATTACCAGTTTTGACTTTAACGCCAGAACGCTCATTTTCTATCACGAAAAGATTAAAAATATATTTACGAAACTCATCGGACCAAGAATATTGAAGTGTGCCTTACAGGTCTTACTAGAAAGATTTTAAAATTCGATACGTATCGATATGGAATTGTTACTTACCGACAGGAACAGTTATAGGTACGTACCGGCTCGTATTGAAGTCTGAGTCGGATACGTATCGCTTGCATATTGCACATGTAACTTCTTGAACTCAATTTTCAAGGAAGAAATTCTCTCGAGTGTACATAGACAAAATTTAAATCAATCCAGATGATGTGATCGATAATTTCTGAAAAGAAAAAAAACTGCTATTAATACTAGTAATACTAACCCTGTGACGTTCGCAGGGGGGAGGCTAACGGGCTGAAGCCCCCCCCCCCATTTCCCGTATTATTATTACTTTTTCAAAAAAATATTAATTAAGTTTAAACTGTCAACTATAGTAAACATCATATATGTCTTACCAGAATGAATTCATTTTTGAAAAAACATTGAATTTGCATACAAATTTTCATAAATTATCTGTAATTTTTCGGTAAAAGTATGAACTACTTGTATGAAAGACCTTGCAGTATTAAATTGTCTAGCCTTAGATATACATATTTTATATTTTATAAGTTTTGAACTACAAATTAACCGTGGTTTTGACGAAATTTGAACTTTAAATGCTTATAAAAAATAACCATGATGCCTATGTATTGTTAATATTTTAGCTATAATAAAAAAACTTACGTATTACTTTTTTAAGCTTTTTGACATTTATTTTTTTGATATTTTTTATTGACATTTATAGAAAAAAAAAATTTAATTAATCAAATACAATCCAAGTTAAGACGGTATGACCAAGCTTGTTACCAAACAATTTAAAAAAATTTTCATTATTTTCTCTCCAATTATTTTTAAAAGCACTAAGAATTTTCAATTTCGACCTCCTAAAAGTACTAACTAATAACTAACTATAGATCCAATTTGCTTCCAAAAACATACACTGGGCATCGAAGCTTATGATCAGAGCATTTTTTCTACCAGAAGAGTTGAAAAGTTACAAACATTTTAAAATACCCCAAATACTGCAATTATTAGACTGGACAAAATAAAAATTAAATTGTAACTAATTTTCAAGCCCCTCCCATTGAAAAATCCTGCGGACGCCACTGTACTAACCTAACCTAACCAGCTGGTAGGCGGAATAAAAGCCCGTCATGGAAAAATAAATATAAATGTGAACACATTACACACGCGTAGACACACTCTACTCCTAATTAGTAATATTACCATGTACCCATAATATATTATTATCCATAAGTCCATATAGGTGTATATCCATTCCTTAAAATTTTAAGATTTTCTTTTATTATTCTTTTGACATAAGAGTTTTCGTATATAAAATTGCCCATATTGGCCTCTTATACAATTAACAATATTATATATTACTAGTTAATTCAGTGGCGCAACTAGAAAAAAATTTCGGGGGGCTACAACCCCTAACCGGCCACCCCTCTGGTTGTGCCACTGCTAGTTATTGTTATCTTATGGTTATAACTTATAACACAATATATCATGAAGTATACATATATTGTGCTCATATTTATATTTTTATTTGATTTACAATCTATATTTTATACAATATTAATAATTAATTATTATTTTCATTATAATATATTATTATATTTTGGTATAGGTACATCGTACATGGTAATTACTAATTAGGAGTAGCGAGTATACATGGGTTCACATTTATATTTATATTTCTTGTCTTTTTTTCCTTGGTGTAATGGTGTGTTTATTTTTTTGGGCTTTTTTTCAGCGATTCATTAATACTATATTAAGTCTATAAAATACGATAGTTTTATAAATTTATCACACATGTAATACCTAGATAAAGGAACCTTAATATTATGTATTATTATAATATTTAATTGGTAGGTACCTACAATTTTTTAGTTCATTTTTTTTTATAATGAAAAAATATGATCTGGTTTTAAACTACCCCTTCCGGAAATTGGTCCCATATACAAATTTACTATCAATTGTATGGTATTTTATAGGAATGTATTGGTTTTATTATAATGATAATATAATAGTTCATTTGTATAATTAGATAACTTTTGATCCAAACTCTCTGGTAGACAAGGAATATCAACTTAATAGGTTTATACGTCTTAACTAAATACTAAATAGCATTTAGTGAAAACAAAAAAATACCAAGCTATATAGAATATTATAATGTTTAATTAAATTTACGCGCAGACTGGGTGAATATTTCAGGCCGAGAATTTTTTCGGGCAGACCAGTACGATTTAATCAAACAAATTAGTTTTTTACAGTCATCGTGCAGTCAAGCCGTGAACATGAATAACAGGCTACCGGGAAATCTCCTGTCGTACCACGGGGGCAGTCCATCCCTGGTTAAGTTTAAAAATGTCATCTTGTAAATCAAGATTTAACCGACAGTTGGTAGGTTAATAATTATTTATCCTCTATAAACTGGCCGATACTTATAACCCGTATAATGTATATAGTACGAGCCAGTCAGCCAGACATTTGACACTATATAGTCTTAAGGATGACAATAGGGCTTCCGGAATCGGCGTTTCGGGACCGAACTTGCGTCAGACCCGAGATTTTATCTGCTCAGCATTCTGTTCTATTGATGAAACTCTGGAAAACCGCTTCAGCTGCCCTGAAAAGTCGTAACTGACGAAGTTCTCAGACCTCTCAGGGGAGTACAAAAACAGAACTATGTACAGGGTGTCCCGTGAGGATTTACTCATTGCGATATCTCCTGAAATAATAGAGATATCGTAATTCTGTTTTCTTATTAAGACTCACAGAGGTAAGCACTACAAATAACTAAAATTTTGATTTTTTTTTTATGTTTTGGTAAAAAAGTTAAAAAAATTATTTTTTTAATTAATTATTTAAAAAAATATTGAAGATTACCATTTTGTAGAGTTCATTTTTCTGAAAATATTGACGTTTCAACATTTTAATTTCATTAATTTCCTGATTTTTAATATTTTTTTTAATTATTAAGTAAAACGGCAAAAACCGGTTTTTGTCCGGGCTGCGAGTCCCCCTCTACGGCTAATAGGTAAATCCTCACGGGACACCCTGTACATAGTGTAGTACAATGTTGGCTTAAGGGGATTCGATACCGTGATTTTCTATTTTTGTCCAACACACGGGCGACATAGTATTTTAGACGTGTTTTTTGCCAAACATTCCGATTGATCTATTGAAGCGATAAGATTTCTGAAAACAGATTTGAATTTGTCGTCAAGTCTACTTGAAATCGACTTTTCCACATTTTTGATTTTTTGATTTTAACTTCTCCAATGATTGAAATACCAGAATTTTTAAATACTTTTTTTGAATATGACGTTTTAAAAAATTTTGGGGATAATATCAAAAATGTGGGAAAGTCTATTTCAAGTAGACTTGACGACAAATTCAAAGCTGTTTTCAGAAATCTTATCGCTTCAATAGATCAATTGGAATGTTTGTCAAAAAACACGTCTAAAATACTACGTCGCCCGTGTGTTAGACAAAAACAGAAAATCACTGTATCGAATCCCCTTAACTATTAGTAATTTTACAGATGACGTATTGACGTAGTATAGGTTTATATATTATAGTTTATACACAATAATCAAATTTAACTATTTCGATATTTTGTTATAACTTGATTGGTTTTAAAAATAAATTTAAATTGTATCTATACCAAATTGTTATATTGTCATGTTGATTCGTTTATGAACAATTAGGTACAAAGTGGGGACTGGGGAGTTAGGTCAGCGGCGTAATTTGGTCATGTTTATGGGGGGGGGATTGAAACATTTACCTTCTGATTCATCGTTCCTAACTCTTTGAAATAGGTATATAGGTTATATTGCCTACCCGAGGATATACTGCTCGCATAGTCACAAAAACGCATAGTAACCTAACCTAGCATTGTCATGTCAGCTAGTAATATAATATATATTGTAAAAATGTAATATAAACCATATGCGATGTTTTTGTGAAAATTAATGCACAAATAGAAAAATAAATAATTATAATAATGCTAGCTGAATATCCCGGCTTCGCCCTTATGCAGTTTTTTTTATCAAATGCTGTATAGTATACATGGTATAAAGATGTTTCTCAGTTTTAGTGTACCTTAGTTTACAGACAAATCGGATTTAGTGGACCTAGCTTTGCAATATAATAATTTGACCCAGAATGGCCATACGGATTGGATTTAGTACTTGGTATGTTTTTATCGTGGTTTAAACTACTTACTCTCTAAATTTTTCTGATATCTCTAAAATCATTTTTTGAGAATTTCGTAAAATTCAATTGAGAATTATTGGTAAGTACACACATAGGTACATTTGGTTTTAAGATATAGTTTCTTTATTCGAGTCCATAATCACGACAATTTTATGCATGCTTGTACCTGATCTGCCCGGGGAAACAATGGCAACCATTTATAAACAAAAAAAAATTTAATTTCCACCGTGAATCTCAAGATCCCGTTTGACTACCTATTTAAGATGGTAATATCGGAACATCCTTCATTATTGTACATCATCTAGATCGTTAGAAAAATCACTATTCCAAATTCAAGTTTCTACGTTTTATAGTTTTTGGGATGTATCGATGAATGATAGAGTGGTATTTGACTTTTACAGTTTTATATAATATATATATACCTATAATAATTATTTAAAATATCTGATCCCGTCCACTTTGTTGCCCGTTAAATGTATCAACTTTACATGACTCAAACTTTGTTCAATTCGTTATTTAATTTTCGGTGTATGGTGTTCAAAATTTATCTTAACTTTTCCGTTGCCCGGAATAAAAATTCTGATTCGCAGCAGTACAATATCAGGTAGGCAATCTTCCTGCGGTAGTGTTTGTACGTAAATGTATGATTCAACTCTAAAGTACCTATCAGAGTTATACCAAGTTTATCGTTTTTACTTAATTCAACCTACTGTGGATTTATATTATCAATTTATTCAAAATCCTATCCTAACCTAACCATACTAAAATCCGACGAATAAAAAAAAAACAAATTTAACCCTTTGTAAATTAACCTATCTTCTTCCCAGAGGTCTAATCTACCCACAAACATTAATTTATATATATCAGCTATATATATCTAACTATATAAATACACAGAATACCAAGGCTGGGCATTAACGAGTTAAAAATTAAAATTAAGTTAAAACGTTAAGTTAATTTTAATTAAGTTAATTAACTCGTTACTTTTTTTTTCAAATTAACTTTTAACTTGATAAGTTGCTTTTTTCAAGATTAACGTGTTAACTTCAAGTTAATTTTATTTCAAAAATATCTAAATTAAGTTAATTTTCTTCCGAAGAATAATGTAAATTTTTTAATGTGTTTTTACTTTGATGTATCATTTTAAATTTCCCCAGTAATTTTCTTAGACGTAAAGAAAAACTATCTAATAAACCACATTATGTGTCTGGAATTTTCTATTTTTGCAAATTAGCAAATTTTAACTTTACACTAAGATAAGTTACTTTTTTTTCAAAGTTAACTTTTAACTTAACGAGTTAACGATAAAAAATACGAGTAACTTTTAACTTAACTTAACTTAACGAGTTAAAAAAAAACATTAACTTGCCCAGCCTTGCAGACTACAACTATACAGACTAAACTCTGGAACTACTATATATATTCGACGTATTATATATATTATACATTTATACGTGCATATTGACAAAGATAATAATTGCAAATCAAAAAACATGCCCGATTAACCAATAGCAACCACTATATTATAAACCGGTGGATTTTCCTAGAATTTTCTTTCATATAAACCTTCTCCGTGAAATACTTTTTCGTTTTAAATAAAAAAAATCAAGAAGATCTGATAAGTAGTTCCAGAGTTTAGCCTGTACAGAGATTTTCATTTCACATTTTAGATTCTGAGTGGAGCGGGGAAGCTATCTATATATATAAATATGCTATAGAATAAATACCACCTACCCCTAGTTTTTAAATTTTATAAAACACATTTGCATGTAGGTGGGTATTTTGAACTCAAATCCTAAAGAGTGATGTAAAAATAATACTGGAGGGCTGGAGGTTTCTCAAAATCTTTTATTAATAAGTACAATAATTTATAACTCATTATTACAGTCAAGCTCTCAAGCTTGTGACCATCATAAACATTCACGTGGCGCCATCTATTTGTGCTTTGTGAATACTAAAATATTTTAGACTCTACAGTTACATTATCTTACACTACCACACTCCTCAGACTATTGATTTATCCGCCTGTATCAAATATACCTATAACATAAAAAATCCCATCACTAAAAAAAAGTAGAACATTTCAAAATATGTTTCTAAATTGCACAAAAAGAACCAAAATATTTTACATTCTGAGTGGAACGATGAATGTATAGATTTCACGATGATGTGTGTTTTTTTTTTTAAATTCATTTTTGTGTCTGTCAACACGGTTTGGGGCAGTAATACTGCTTCGAATTTCTTCAACAGTATCTTGTTTGATGGGAAAGTGAATCTAGTTGGTGAAATCCGATATTCGGGAGGTAAAATTTTAAAATTCTCAATAGTTTTGAAAAAATTATGGAAAAACCGGGATTTTTAAGCAAATTGGGTTTTTGACAAAATCGATTTTGATTTTTGGTGTAACTTTGAAAAAAAATGAACGTACGTACATGAAAATTTCACTAGTTGTTTATATTTGCATTTTCTATACACGATAAAATTTTAAAAATATTTTGATTTGTTTTGAACTGTTTATAGGAACATTTTCAGTTTCCAATTTTATTAGTCTTCTTTTCTTTCTTTTGGATGTCAATAAAACTTTATCTGTTTTGTAAAAAGGCATGACAATTTAATACAAGGCTCCTATACTGTTATACTCCTACTTATACTATTACAATGGCATTTGAAAAACATTAAAAATCGTTAATCACAGTTTTTTTTTTATATGCATCTAAAGTTCAAATCTTGACAAAATACTGAAAAATACAAAAATTAGCAAATTATTTTGAGTTGAGAATTCATAAAAATTTTAGATTCTGAGTGGAACGATGAATGTATTGATTTTACAATGATGTGTGTTTTTATTTTTTTATTTTTGTGTCCGTCATTACCTTTTAGGACAGTAAAAGTGCTTGGATTTTCTTCAACAGTACCTACCTATCTTTTCTGATAGGAATGCGAATCTAGTTGGTACTTTGTGGGATCAAAAGTAAAAATTTCCCAGTAGTTTTCAAAAGCGACGTGAAAAACAAAAGAAAAATCAATTAAAAACGGGAATTTTTAAGCAAAATCTGTTTTTGAGAAAATCGATTTTGGTTATTGGTGTAACTATCAAACAAATGAATGTATATGCATGAAATTTTTACTGGTTGTTTATATTTGCATTTTCTATACACGATAATAATTTTTGAAATATTATGATTGGTTTTGAACTGTTTAGAATCATTTTAATTTTCCTATTTTTATTAGTTTTTTTTCTAAAAACATCAATAAAATTTTATTTGTTGGTTAAAAAGCTTGACAATTTAATAGAAGGCTCCTAGTACATTGTTTCAAAGGCAGATGAAAAATAATAAAAATCCTTAGTCACAGTTTTTTTTTATAAGCATTTAAAGTTCAAAAATTGACAAAATATGGAAAAAACACGAAAATGAGCAAATTATTTTGAGTTAAGAATTCGTAAAAATTTTTCTTTTTAAATCTACGATTTTAAAATGTAATACAAGATTACTTATAAGATTATCTACTTTTATCAAAAAAAAAAAGACTATAAGAAAGTCAAATTAAATTTTTATGAGCGTTTGAAATTCAAATTTTTACAACATTGGATACTCCATTTCCCTATTTTATTGTAATTCAAAAACGAATAACTGTAGATAGGTACATTAAAATTTCCCTGAATGTTTATATTACCATTTCCTATACACCATACAATTTTGAGCTTTTTACGGACATTTTCAGTTTTTAATTTTTTTAGTTTTTTTTTCTATAAATATCAATAATAAAGTTTTATCTGTTGGGTCAAAAAGTGTAAAATTTTAATACAAGGCTCCTGATTTATTGTTACAACATCAGTTGAAAAATATTAAAAATACATAGGCACAATTTTTTTTTACAAGGACTTAAAGATCGAATTTCGACAAAATTTATCAAATTTAAAATTGAATAGGTAATAATTTTGTAGTTAAAAATTTATAAAATATTCAAATTTTATATCTAAGGATTGAAAATTTAAAACAAGATTCCACTTAAGTAGTTAGTTCTGTAACCAAAAACTCTAAAAAACACATAAGCACAGTTTGATTTTAATGTTATTTTAAGTTCAAATTTGGACGAAATTACATAAAAAAAACACAGAATAACTATTTTAGTTATTTTTTTGTGATGTACTTTAAATTTCTAAAGTATACTACTATATGTCGATGATAGTATCACGGTTTGTTATTGATGTATTTATAACTATCGTTATAAGTACCTAATGGATATTGTGATATGATTAATTTAGAATATACTCGTATTATAGGTACCTATTATAGGTCAATTTTTTTTAATACCATAGATTAGTATATAATTTGTCTTATACCTAGACTAACATACCGTCTCCGCTTGGAATCGTTTTTCTTGTACAATGATATTATATCATTGAATTCAAATTTAATACCATCCATTATACAGTGACCCACCTGTAACCTACTACACAGCAAAGCACCTTTTTCTTTTTAAATCTAAGATTTAAAAATTTAATACAAGATTATTCATAAGTTCGTCTATCTTTATAAAAAAAAGTGTCTTCAAGCAAATCAAATTAAATTTTTATGAGCGTTTGAAGTTCATATTTTTACAATACCTATTGACTCCATTTCTCATGTACCGATTTTGCTATTTTGTTATTATTCAAAAACGAATAACTGTAGTTAGGTACCTACATTAAAATTTTACTGAATGTTTATATTTTCATTTTCTACAGTGTGTAAACGGTAATCGAGAACACTCAATATCTTTGCGTAGAGACCTGCTATTTGAATTCCGTTTCTTTGGCAGTTGTTATGACATAAAAATACATATTTTTATGGTCTTTGAATTTTTTTTACTTAATTAGTCACGCGCATGCGCATGTCAACTTTTTTTTTTAAATGGCAACCCCCTGCTTTAACCACTAATTATTTTTTGCCTATTTTTTTAATGAATTTTGGTAGTTGATTCAACTTTCTAAGTCCAAAATTGACCAAGTTCCAGCCAATAAAAAAAAAAAAAATGCGCTCGATTTTCAGCTTTTTGATTGTAACTCTGAAAATAATTATTTTAGGATTGTTAAACATTAACATTTTTGTAACTATTTATTACGGTGATATTCAAAGAAATAAACAACATACTAATTTACGTTTTTTCTGCTATAATAAGTTATATGATTTATTACACAAATTAAAGAGAAAATTATTCAGTAATTGAAGTTAAAATAACGTATGAATATCACCGTAATAAATAGTTACAAAATTTATTCACTGTACAGTTCTGTTATAAGTTATAACAACTACTTGGATTATAGATGTAAATATGTAATAATGTTAATAATTTTTTAAAACAGAAGAACAAAACCCATTAAATACTAATACTTACAAGAAAAAAAAGGATGAAATAGAAGGACAAATTACAATAATTTACAACAGACAATTACAGTCGTGATAGATTCAAGGACTTTATCTTTCTCTTTCTGGCCACTCAAAAATAGATGAATATTGAATCAGTAATCATGTAAGTAAATGTTAATTTTTGTTCTATTGGTACCTATTCTATAATCAATAGGATAGGTGGGTAATTAAATTTGTGCTTTTGCAAATCTAAAACTCAACTACAGTAGGTAAATCATATTATTTAAAATATATTGATCTGACAATTTGTCCATCGCTTTAATAAATTAAGTATTTGTTCTCCAAGGCGTTTAAAACGCAACTGGTGTAGAGATATGCTAACTTAATATTATAATATAAAAAAAACAAATAAATAAATTCATATGTAATTATACATAATTTAATGTATAACCTCAATTTTTAAGTGTCATCACTGGGTGGCTGCTTTTATCATGCTTATTCATGTATTTTATTAATGTCAGCTAATACTCTTATTGTACCCACGAGGTACAGATTGTGTATATAATGATAAAGGAAAAAAAAAAGTATTTGTTATTTGCCTTATATTAAGCCAATAAAAGTATAAAATTGCAATGTTTTTATATTATGTGTCCTTGATAAGTTTTTCAATAAGTATAAGAGAAGAAAAGTTCATAACTACTTTTACTGGACTACGGCAAGATACAATTGATGTAGGTAGGTAATTTAATACAATATAAAGATGTAATTTTTTTTACTCTCTTTGAACTAAAATATTAACATAATGTTATAATATTAATAAAATTCAATTTACTCTAATTTTAAAAACAACAGAGTAAAATGGATTACTGTTAATGTAAAATTTGCTATGTTGTACTTTTCTTATACAGACAACACATGCGTGGTATCCTCAAGTAAAGACTAATTTGAATATGTATCTGAGTAAAATATTAATGATGTCTTAAGATCTAAATTTCATATCATTCATATTATCTAACACATCTTATACTATAATACATCGTAATAAATATACATAATACAAACATTAAATAGTAATTAGTAAATTTAATTATTAGGACATTACACCCACATGTGTTATCTCCGTTTTACAAATGTAAAACAGCAAACATTTTTTGCGCAGGAAAGAACCAAAAAGACTACATTAATAACTAAGAACCAAAATTTTAATCACATAAAAAGGAGAACTTTAGCTATAAAATATCATTCTTATTTTTCGTATAAGTGATATCTAAAAAATGAAAACAATATTTCACAGATAAATATTCTGAACAGTATTGTATATCAGTCTTAACTATCACTACAGCCTAAGTGGTTCTATCCGGCGCAAAGCAGTTTTTACTGTTGTATATTTGTAAGACAGAGACAACACATGCGTGTGTAGAATCCTCTTAAAAGGTAGTTATAATATACCTAAAATAAGTAGACAATTTTGTAAATATAAATATAAATCTATATTCATGAGAAATAAGTTATACAAATCAAGCTTTATTTAAAAATGGTATAATAAACATGAATACATGTTTACTACAATTTATGGTTGTCATCCTGTCACCATTGTACTCTTTATAACAAAACGTTGTGATCAATTATATAACTGTCAATTATTATTTTTGAAACTAGGTACTGACTTTTACTCAAATTAAAAAATAATAAATTAGTAGGTACACACCTATTTATTATAAATTTAAAATATGATAAATTAACAAAATATATAAGTATTATTGAAATTATTTTTTTTATTTATGATACAGCATCGACTACTAGGTTATTAGCTTGTAATCAAAAATAATATTTACATTTAAATAATAAATAGTTTCCTCAGATTAAGTTGTATATATCAATAAGTTTTAGAAATGTGTCGATTTTGTTAGTGTCATCTGGGATTGGGCTAAGGCAGGAATTCACAAACTTTTTTGGTTCACTGCGCCCAATTTGAACCAAGGTTTTCTCAGGGCACCCTTCCCTAAGTCATATAATGACTTATCATAAAAAAATAGAAAAATTAAATAAAATCCAGTAAAGATTGTCATGGATAATATGAATATATTTATTTAATTTAAATTATACATAATTTATACATTTTTATTTACTCAATACTTTACTTTATTTACTAATTATGTCTGTCACTGCCATAGTTGAGTTTTAAAATTTATTTTTTGATCATAAAATTCTTTGGTAGAGCGGCGGCACCCCTGTAAAGACATCGCAGCACACACTTTGGGAACTCCTGTGCTAAGGGGTTCGAAGAGGTTGTCAGACATTTCTAGGCTTTTTCTGGTTTCGACAGTAGACAAGGAGGTGCTTGAGTACTTGACTATAAGAGGTTCCCCACAGTTTTGGAACATTACAGGTTTTTTTCTGCACATAAGATGCCTATAAGACATCTTTGAGTGACCTTAAGTATGATATTTAGTAATTATCATATTGCACATTACTAAAAAAAAAATTATAATTTGGGACAGGACGTATGTATATTATAATATATATCACATATAATTACTTCATGATATTTTTTAAGATTCACTTGACACACCATTGTAATTTTCATAATTTCCCTTAATTAAGTGTTCTCAAGTATTCAGAGTCTCAGATTAAAATCTTGTCCATCTAAATGAATACAATTTTCTGCATTCATTTCGCATTCCGGAATTATTTCAGATTTAATGTCATCAATAATTTCACAGTCGGAATCTCTATCTTCTTCAATGTCGGGTATTACTTCACGAAATACTGGATATTCTGATGTATCTATACCATTAAGCAATAACATTTGTTCTGTATCAGCAACTTTCTCTTTAAGTGCTGCATATCTCAACTGAATATCTTGTACCGACCGTGCTTTAGACACCATATAATTAAGTCTTGATTGTAGTCTTCTACTTGTTTCTTCAAGTTTTCTATAGGTTTTTAAAACACCTCCAGCAATTCTTTGTCTGTGCGGACCATTAATTTCGACCCACGGAGATGATCCTAAAGTTTGTCTTTTTCTTCTTGAAATAATATTTCTGCCCATATTTATTTTATTGGGATATGTATTGGTATTCATTTTACAGGGATAATTAACTGTTTGGTCTAAATCAATATCAATAGTAAACGATTGAGTAGAAGTATAAATTTGATTATTTTAAGCGTTGATTGATAAATTAAATTAACTCTACATACTCCAACATATCTCCAATGCAGTTATCCAGAGTGTCAGAAATGGTTTGTTTTGTTATGGAAACCTTGAAATAAATTAATACATTAATCAAAATAGGTATATTGCATTTATTTATAAATAAAATTGTTTGAAATATGAATTCTCCTTCAAATTCTACCTATTATACACTAGCACCAAATTATTCATAATACCCAGTTTGGCTTTAGGCCCAGACACTACATTAAATCAATCAATTAATTAATACAATTGCGAGTCTTAGAAATAAAGACATATATCTAGATAATGCCAAGCATGCCAAACATTTGTTGGAGAATGCTTTTCAAATTAAAAAAAATTCTTAGAAAATAGAAAATGTACTGTAAAATTCTTATTTCTTTCCTAACGTATGTACAAATTTATCTCACTTCCACACTTAGTACATTGGGCATTTTCATTGTTTCTAAAACATTTTTATTTATTAAAAAAATTTAAAAATGTGTGGTTGATTCATTACTACTTGTGATTAAAAAAATATATTTTGCCCTATTGAGTGTGACTGCCAAAATAATATGTAGAATAAATTATAGTGTGGAGCAAAAAGTGACGTCCCAAAATCAGCCCGCTACAGGTAGACACAGGGCAACGGAGACATTTGCACCAGGCGGCCAATTTTTGAAACATTTAGGGGAGCGGCCAGGCGGCGGTGTATATTATATAAATAAGGTTTTTTTTTTCTTGGAAAGAATTTGTTTGAGTACCTATACTTGGACTTTTGGCATTGCATGACTATGACACGGCCATTTAGCATAATTTACTCATTTTGTCAATCAATGATAACTATTAATCTTTGTAATTTTTCTTATAGATTATAATTGCATGTTGTTATAAATTTCGACAATAATTTAAGTAATGTATCATCGTGATCTGTGTTTTAACAAAATTTTCATAAAATAAAGAACTACAACTAAACAATTGAAAACCAGATTAATTTTGTATTTTTTGGTGCCCCCCCCCCCAATAACCTTAGTGGTACAAATATTGTTAACACAGGACGCAAAAAGTGTAAATACGGCCTTGAGTAGACCACACTCTATAGCAGATGACAACGGCCGGTGGACCGCGCACTATATCGATGGTGAAACGACAAAAGGGTCTAAGCGTCATAATTCATTATTTTCAGGAGCCGAAAAATTTTTTTTTGTGATTTTAATCATTTTTTTTTTCTAGATAAGCTATAACTTTTTTTACAGTAAGAATAGGGTATTATTTTGTAGAATATTTTTTTTTGTTTGTATCTCCTTCATGTGTATTCATATTTTTAATAAGTTTTTGATTATTATTTACGTGCATACGGCAATTTGAAAAAAATTGTTCAATATTTTGGCGCTTATGCCCTATTTTTTTTTTTTACACTATTTATCTACGGCGCTTATGCCCTAATTTTTTTCTACATTTGCCTGTGCATTTATCGCCATTGTATTATTGTAATTTATAGTGATTACTATTTTTATTTCAGACCAATAAAATAATATTAAAATATCACGTAATTTTCACATGTTTTTTTTTTTAAAATAAGATGTACACAAATATTTTCCGCAAAAAAAAAAATATGAATCTTTATTAAAATATTATTATGATGAAAATAACGGAAAAAAAATTGTAATTCTTTAGAACAGTGGTTCTTAACCTTTTTTAGTTCAGCGCCCCCTTTATCGTAATAACTTACTGCTAACGCCCCCCCCCCCTCAAAATCAAAATTTCTTCTAATAAAGATATATATATATATATATTTATTTATTTATTCATCAGTATATTACAGTATAACATTATTAATTAAAGTAAAAACTCTTATTTTTAGATAATAAAAGTTATATTTTTTACCACTTAACAAAAAGAATTACTTAACTATGAAAAAACAAATTATAAAATATAAAAATTATACCTATCAATGACTGCCCTGAGCCTGATGAGTAGCTGCTAACGTGGCGAAGTCTGGTTCGATATTGGTCAAAGCTAAACGTAGATCACCTTTGTTACAAATGTACAAACGATTTCTTTGTTTCGTCAAAAGCTGAATCTTTTTTCAACTTGCAAGGTACAGTATTCAATAGTCCAGTTATGGTTGAAAATTTAAAAATAAATTTTTTATAAACAAGACGTTCCCGATACGTAAAATGCGATTAGATAACATTCCGTATGTCGTTGTATCGTACGAAATTACAACTATTCTGATTTCACGTTCAATTATTTGTAGTGTTGTTATATAATATTAATAAATTGTATTATTTTTAATCTCTTAGTTTGAAAAAGCTCACCGCCCCCTCCAAAACTATCGCCCCCCATAGAGACCGAAATGCCCCCAAGGGGGCGGTAGCGCCCCCGTTAAGAACCACTGCTTTAGAACATAACATAAAATTTAACCTTTTCTTCAAACTTAAATGAAAACAAATAATAAAAAATAACTTATTTCTAGACTTGACTTTGTACTTAAATCTATAAAACAATGGTTAAAATAAAAAACTACTTACATTTTTAATCATTAAAATAAATAATTACTATTCCTTTGTTAAAAGTTAGGTAAAAATTGAATAAATGAAATAAATGATCTAGTCTGAGTCGTACAAATTCGTGTACAATGACACCACGCATAAACGTCGCTTGTCCCCTAAAATTTTGTGCTAATGTCGTTTATTCCCAATTGTTGTCGTATAGACCCTTTATTACAGAAGACAAATATAATATAAAGTGTCGTTTAGACCCCAAATTTAAAATTCAAATATTCGTTGTTATAATGGTCACAGCCGATTTTGAGCACGCGCAATGGACGTAAGATATATTTTTCTATCCAAGAGTATAAGCCATAGACCTATAAACTATTAGTTTATAGGTCTATGGTATAAGCTTAGACCCTTTTGCCGTGTCACCATCGATATGACAGCCGTAATTACGTATAACATGTAATTGAAATTAAATAAAGCTTTAATTAAATTCATGCCTGCTCAAGGTGGGCGAAAAAACGGAAATACTTACGAAATTTCAAGATTGCTGATACAAGCAGTGGCTCATGGCGTCATGTCACACTGATCGACATTCGACGATCACAACGTGGATTGTCGTTATGTTGTTTGATGACTCTTGAATAACGTTAGATCGAGCCTCGAGGACATAGAAATTGAGAACCCGAAAATATATTATAATAGTTGCGTAGATCGTAGATACTTTGGCGCTCGGGAGACCGGACCGGATGCTTCTTTCTGTCAGTCACTAACCTAATACGAACAGTCCGCGGTCCAGCATGGAAAATAATAAATATGTTTATTGTTTATGCAAGCACTACACTCAGACAGTCCGGCCTACAACAGAATATCAGTACTGCAACCAGTGTTACCAACTCATTTTTCATAAATTCCCTACATTTTTTATCAAAAATTCCCTATTATTTCCCTGTAATTTTTTGATAGAATAACGTGGGGGGCTTTGCCCCCCCCCCCACACCCACCAAATTACAATTAAATATTATATACCACACATGACACATATAAACATATTACTAGTAATAAAACAATTTTGTACCAACTCATATTATGTGAATTTCCTACATTTTTTTTCAGTATCCATATTTTTTCACTGTAATTTATTTAAAACAATTATACATAAATACAAAATCATCATATTGAAATAACAAGATTAACCAATGGAAATCCATTTTTATTCTAAATTAACAGTTTAAAATAATAAATTGAAAAAAACAGTCTTTATTTATCTATAAACAATGTAAAACAAACTTCATAATACTGAATGCAAAACAATTAACAATATTTTATTACATTATAACCATAACAAAATTTTATAACAAAGTAGTTTAAAATATTCAATTAAAAAAAAAGGTGGGCAAGTGGGTGTCGCTCTGCTGTACAGTAGGTTACAAGTGGGTCACTGTATAATGGATGGTATTAAATTTGAATTCAATGATATAATATCATTGTATAAGAAAAACGATTCTGAGCGGTGATGGTATGTCAGTCTATGTATAAGGCATATTATATACATATCTATGGTATTAAACAAAAAATTGACCTATAATAAATTCCAAATTAATCATATCACAATATCCATTAGATACTTATAACGCGTTATACATCAACAAAAACCGTGATACTATCATAGATATATAATAGTACACTTTAGAAGTTTCAAGTACCCACGAATAGTATTATTCAATCACAACAAAATAACTAAAATCGTAATTCTTGGTTTAAATATGAAATTTTGTCTAAATTTGAAATTAAAATGTCTGTAAAAAATAAGTGTGTTTATATATTTTTTAGATTTTTTGGTTACAGTATGAATTATTTAAGAGAATCTTTGTTTTAAATTTTCAACTCTTAGTTATAAAAACTGAACATTTTATAATTTTTAATTCCAACGATTGATAATTTTCGAGATTTTGATAAATTTTGTCAAAATTCCAACTTTAAATGCTTATAAAAAAAAATCGTGCCTATGTATTTTTAATATTTTTCAACTGATATTGTAACAATATATCAGGAGCCTTGTATTAAATTTTTACACTTTTTGGCCCAACAGATAAAACTTTATTGATATTTATAGAAAAAAAAACTAAAAAAAATTGAAAGCTGTAAATGTCCATAAACAGCTCAAAAAGAGTCAAAATATTTTCAAAATTGTATGGTGTATAGGAAATGCTAATATAAACATTCAATGAAATTTTCATGTATCTACAGTTATTCGTTTTTGAATTACAACAAAATAAGGAAATCGCTACATGAGAAATCGAGTGAAAATCCAATGTTGTAAAAATTTGAATTTCAAACGCTCATAAAAATTTAATTTGACTGTCCGGTAGAGATTTTTTTATTGATAAAGGTAGATAATCTTATAAGGAATCTTGTGTTTCATTTTCAAATCTTAGATTTAAAAAGAAAAATTTTTACGAATTCTTAACTCAAAATAATTTGCTAATTTTCGTGATTTTTCCATATTTTGTCAATTTTTGAACTTTAAATGCTTATAAAAAAAAATTGTGACTAAGGATTTTTAATATTTTTCATCTGCCTTTGAAACAACATATTAGGAGCCTTCTATTAAATTTTCAAGCTTTCGCAACCAATAAATAAAATTTTATTGATATTTTTAGAAAAAAAACTAAAAAAAATGGAAAATGAAAATGTCCCTAAACAGTTCAAAATAAATCAAAATATTTTGAAAATGTTATCGTGTATAGAAAATGCAAATATAAACAACCAGTGAAAATTTCATGTATATACGTTCATTTGTTTTAGAGTTACACCAATAACCAAAATCGATTTTTTGGAAAACCAATTTTGCGTAAAAATTCCCGTTTTTCCTTAATTTTTATGTTGTTTTTCCCGGCGCTTGTGAAAACTACTGGGAAATTTATACTTTTGACCCCCCAAAGTACCAACTAGATTCACTTTCCTATCAGAAAAGCTACTGATGAAGAAAATCCAAGCACTTTTACTGTCCTAAAACGTGATGACAGACACAAAAATATAAATAAAAATATATAATAAAAATATAAAAATATAAAAATATAAAAACATACATCATTGTAAAACCAATACATTCATCGCTCCGCTCAGAATCTAAAAGGTGGGCAAGTGGGTGTCGCTCTGTTGTACAGTAGGTTACAAGTGGGTCACTGTATAATGGATGATATTAAATTTGAATTCAACGATATAATATCATTGTATAAGAAAAACGATTCTGAGCGGAGACGGTATGTCAGTCTATGTATAAGACATATTATTTACATAGGTATCTCGTATCTATGGTATTAAACAAAAATTGACCTATAATAGGTACCTATAATAAATTCAAAATTAATCATATCACAATATCCATTAGGTACTTATAAGCGTTATACATCAACAAAAACCGTGATACTATCATGATAAATCTACCTAACCTAAATCATAGATATATAATAATACACTTTAGAAGTTTCAAGTACCCACGAATAATATTATTCAATCACAACAAAATAACTAAAATAGTTATTCTAGGTTTTTTAATATGTAATTTCGTCCAAATTTGAATTTAAAATGTCTGTAAAAAATAAGTGTGTTCATATATTTTTTAGATTTTTTGGTTACAATATGAACTATTTACGAGAACCTTTATGTTAAATTTGCAATCCTTAACTATAAAAACTGAAAATTTTATAATTTATTACCTAATTACAATGATTGATAAATTTTGTCAAAATTTGATCTTTAAATGCTTATAAAAAAAAACTGTGCCTATGTATTTTTAATATTTTTCAACTGATTTTGTAACAATATATCAGGAGCCTTGTATTAAATTTTTACACTTTTTGGCCCAACAGATAAAACTTTATTGATATTTATAGAAACAAAAAACTAAAAAAAAATGAAAGCTGTAAATGTCCATAAACAACTCAAAAAGAGTCAAAATATTTTCAAAATTGTATGGTGTATAGGAAACGCTAATATAAACATTCAGTGAAATTTTCATGTATCTACATTTATTCGTTTTTGAATTACAACAAAATAAGGAAATCGCTACATGAGAAATCGAGTGAACATTCAATGTTGTAAAAATTTGAATTTCAAACGCTCATAAAAATTTAATTTGACTTTCCGGTAGAGATTTTTTTATTGATAAAGGTAGACAAACTTATGAGTAATCTTGTATTACATTTTCAAATCTTAGATTTAAAAAGAAAAATTTTTACGAATTCTTAACTCAAAATAATTCGCTAATTTTCGTGATTTTTCCATATTTTTACAATTTTTGAACTTTAAATGCTTATAAAAAAAAATTGTGACTAAGGATTTTTAATATTTTTCGTCTGCCTTTGAAACAATATATTAGGAGCCTTCTCTTAAATTTTCAAGCTTTCGCAACCAACAAATAAAATTTTATTGATATTTTTAGAAAAAAAACAAAAAAAAGATGGAAAATGAAAATGTCCCTAAACAGTTCAAAATAAATCAAAATATTTTGAAAACGTTATCGTGTATATAAAATGCAAATATAAACAACCAGTGAAAATTTCATGTATATACGTTCATTTCTTTTAGAGTTACACCAAAAACCAAAATCGATTTTTTGGAAAAATTTTGCGTAAAAATTCCCGTTTTTCCTTAATTTTTATGTTGTTTTTCGCGGCGCTTGTGAAAACTACTAGGAAATTTTTACTTTTGACCCCCCAAAGTACTAACTAGATTCACTTTCCTATCAGAAAAGCTACTGTTGAAGAAAATCCAAGCACTTTTACTTTCCTAAAACGTGATGACAGACACAAAAAAAAATATAAAAACACACATCATTGTAAAACCAATACATTCATCGCTCCGCTCAGAATCTAAAAAAAACAATCTTCGTTTACTATAAATGATATAAAAATCAAATTTTGAAGTTGTACATTTGTTTGTTAAACAAAACCATATACTCTTTACCAAAATCATATGAAAAACAATTGGAATCTTTGAGTACTTGTTTGGCATTTAACAATCCAATTTAGTCTGCAACTACTGCTATTCGACCAAAACTCTATAATAATCTCAAAACTATAATAAATTATAATAATCATTCAATTATAAATACGGTTTTAGATTATATATGATATTATTAAAGAAACTATATTTTAATACACAATTAAAATGTCATTACGGCAAGTGCTGCGTTCTAGTGAAGTTAACCTCTCTTTAAGTCCCGTGTTTGATCACTCGTTTATTTTTTATTTAGTATGGAAGCATATAATTTAATTAAAATTTAACAATTTAGTAATATTGCGTGTGTTCTAATATTTGTAAGTCCAAAATTAAATGATTGTGCCATAAGTAACAACAACAACATAGGCTTAAAAATAAGTAATAGGTACTCATTAATATAATAAGTCTCACGAATAAAAAAAAAAAAAAAGCGAGACGTAACACATAGCGTTGCGCTCATGCTTAAAAAAACGCAAAATTGCTTACTTCCAAGGGCCATAACTTCGAAAGTAAGTGAGAGCGACAAATTCTGATTGCATCATCGTTCTTAACTCGATGAGTTACCCAAGTTCCAAAAAAAAAAAAATCGAAAAATATGCATGGGGTGGTAAAGTGCACTTTAGCCTAATAATATTATATAATATTATTATTTTAAGTATTTTTATACACCTGTGATTATTTGTAAGATTAAAGATATATTGGCTAACAAAATAAAATTATTTTTAAATATTATTTTTTCGACGACAGTTGGTTAATTAAACTGATAAGTCATAATACTAGAGAAATGTAATATTTTATAATTATTGAATTGAATTTTTTTTGTCAAATATATTATATTTTGTATGGTGATAGTTAATAGGTGGTACTCAATGTAATATATTATCATTTCGATTTTTTTTAAATAGGTAATGATAGGTACTAAGTATATAATTATTATAATCATTGATTTTTATTTGAAAATAAATTATATTTTATATCAAGATAGTTAATACTCATTTGAATTAACAAATCATTACAATATATTATGTATAGGTATTTTATTTGTACGTAATAATTATTTCAATTTTTTTACATAGGTTATGATACCAAGTACATAATTATAAACATTGAATTTTTTTTTAATAAATTATTTTTTATTTTGTTATGTATATAATAAAATACACAGGACTTTTTAGGCTTAGGACTTATCTACCGCAGACTTTTTTTCCTAGGGCATTTTTACCACGACTCATTGACCCATAGACATATTATAAATAAATGTATTAACTTATTTTATTTATTTATATGTCTATGACTGGACCCTGTGTTACACACCGCAAAGTATAACCAAACAGTGGAAGACCGAAGAAACATAAAGAAAAAGAAACAAGCATGAGCACTTCTCATCGAGAAGTTGAAATACCAATCTAGACATCATGATAATAATATATGAATTTCATTATTTTTTTTAAATGAAATATATTTTATTTGTGATAAGTTACATACACCAACACTCTTTCAAAATTCATGAGCAAATCCTTCATTATTCTGGCTTTGTAAAAATGTGCGGTTTAACAAATGTTTACAAACAATTAAAAGAAAGAATAGTTAAGGCAAAAATTATTTCTTTTGATTTCTTTTATTTTTAAACCTATCCAGTACACCAAAACGTGTTGATTTTCCATCATCAATCTCATCCTTTGGCCGTGCATTCAGTGCTCTAACAAATTCCTGAAAAAAAAAATTAACTTGTTAGCAATCAATAAAAATTTAAATCCGTGAGTCTCAATTTAGTATATACCTTTGTTTTTTCTTCTAATATTTTTTCTTTTATTTTTGAAGGGTTAGCTAGGGTTTTTTTCTTGATTTTATTCCTCACTTTGATATTTATTTTCAATGGTTTTACAGTCTACATCAAAATAAAATGAATAAATACATTATGCTAGTATAAATTTATGAGTCCTGAATTATAGTTTACACTTTTATGGCTATTGGTTACACTTACTTGAAGTGAATTTCTTGCCGTTAGTTTTGTCTGGAACGTATTTATATCTACTTCATCCACGGTCGATTCTAATGTTATCATTTCCGCTGGGATCTACAGTAAAATTATTATTATTTTCAACCAAGTTCTTAATGAAGAACTTTAATTACAACTACTCTACCTTTTCTAAAAGCATTTTCACTTCAGCTTCTTTACGCTGTTTCTTTGTTTGGAATGGATTTCTCTCCAAAGCATCAAAGTTTGGTTCACCAGATCCTAAACATCAATTGTTAAAAATTAATATTATTTACTTAATTATGTGTTCAATAAGTATGGTAACTATTAAATATTTATAAATATTTCTAACCGGGTATTAGTAAGCTAGAAAAACCACCGTCGTGTCCCGCTCCAAGGACATCTTCAAATGGACAAAAAGCTATATTGTTTATCGTTCTGGCAATGTTATGCCTGAGATAAGCATGCTGAACAGTTTTTGTACAACATTCTTCATACACCTAGATTATCAGTTTAATTTTTATAAATGTCATTACAGTAAAGAGTGTCATACTTACATCAACAACATTATTGATGGCCACAGCTAAACATCCAGTTTGACTGAATACCATACTTCTTGGGCTAGTCCTAACTTTGTAATCTTGTACTGGTCCTCTTAATCTACGTATATCCCAAACTTTAATACTCCTATCCATACCAGATGTGGCCATGTACCTATAACGATAAAATTAATATTAAACTATAAATAACCGTTGTGAAATACAAAAATCACGTTATTTTTACATTCCATTAGAATTTATAGCAAGTGATGTAATCATATTTCCATGACAAAGTATTTTAGCAACAGGTTCCCGAAGATTAGGACTCCACATTGACACAACACCTAGAATTAAACAAAGATAGGTATTGTATAATGCTATTAGATTTAAAAAAAAAAGTTAATAATGACCTTTTGTATGTCCTAAACAGATCAATGCATTATTTGAATTTTGAGTCATAAGGCTCAATCGACCCATTTTGGCATTAAATTGTGTTACTAATTTTCCCATTGACACATCTAACCAAGATAAAAATCCTTCTTCGCTCTGTAAAATATAAATTTATGATAATTGCAATTTCAAATGTTTCCATTAGAATCATAATACTAAAAACCATTGTACATGTAATGTTAAACTTACGGCAGTACTTAAAAGAAAATGATACGGTAGAAATTCCTGATGTAAAACATTGTTTAAGTTCTTCAAGCAATGTACTTCCACGCCTTGATTGTCGTACATATAAACCCACTTTTTTTGTGCAACCGAAAAAAGATTTTCATTGTGAAGCCATCTGTAAACAAATAGTTGTAATAAGTGGTGACTTGTGAGTACAATATTATTTGTATTCTTTAGAGAATTAAATCAGTGATGATTTAAAATAGTTTTTGAAAATGTTTATAAGACATAGGTGCAGTTTACTATGGACTTACTTGACGTCATACACTTCTTCCATAACATTTATTTCACACATCAAATGTTTTGTAATCCAGTCCATAGCAGCAACATGGCCTTTTCGTCCACCAATCAATAACTGACGACCATTTAATGAATAGTCAATACTAAAGAAATACATACATTGAATTAAGTTTAAATTGTATTCAAAGGGCTGGAAAAAAAACTTACTCGTACGGACCAAAATCAAGTTTTAAATCAAAATGTTTCTTAGCACTAGTCACATCAACTGAATTTGATAGCTGTGTTTGTGAGATTTTTGTTGTTTTCTCTCCGGGTTCAGCAATGATATAACTTTAAAGGAAAACCAATTGTTAAATTAAAAATAATAATGATAAATTAAATTAATCGAATCAAAAAGAAATGAACAACTGGAGACAATTTGGATAAATAAGTATTATGTTTGTTACCCAGAATTTTCAGGCAACAATACATTGGCTGCTTCTGATATTTTAGCTGCTAATTTATTTTTGGATTCATTAACTATTCGGCGTTGGTGAACTTTCCCCATCTATATAAATGTTAAATTAAAAATAATTATACACAAATAATCAAAATGATTAATGTTTTAAGAAATCAAATTTTGCTTTTGATAATTTTATTTGATCTTAAACTTTAACTAATAACTAAACAGTTAACAAAGTCAGTACAACACTGTCTCACCTTAACAATATTGAAGAATTGACTTCTATTTACATGAATCACATTGATAGAAGACAGTTACAGATTTTAATTATTATACAAATATACAATGATCAATGCTACAGGTCGATACAGACCACAAATCACAATAAATGTCAACAATACTGAATGTCTGAATGCCGCACGTCCGCATGGCACATTCTTATCAATAAATTATCAAGTTTTTTAATTTTCTATAGATAAAGAAATGGAAGTGCCCATGCCTATAGTCCAGTGTTGCCAGGACAAAGTTTCAATATAATTTATTTATTAATTAGCCACAGCGTAATATTTATCATGAAAAACGACATTAAACTTAAGTACTCAACAATATACTTTTTCCAAATTACGATGTAGGGAAGCTGCTGATCTTCTCTACATTGTGTTCCAAAAAGTGTTTTGTAGAACAAAGGGGGTAAAATGTAGATTTTAATTTGGAACGAAATATTATATTGTGGAACAGTGATCTGGTTGATACCACAAATAGAGTACCAGTGTACCCACAGAAAATTCACTTGAAATATTATTTTGTTTGATAGTGATTTTTTTTATCTTATTGGTAAAGTTGAGGACATGAATGTTGTTGTTTATGTTTTCACATGACGTCCCACTACGACTGTAGTTAATGGTTTTCAGTTTTTAAATTTTCAGACACTCGGACCTCGGTGGACAGGCCACTTACAGGTTACTAGTCACTCGTCACTCTTATGTTCGATGTTGTGAATTAATTATTGCTCATTTACTCATTAGTCATCACCTATTAGGTGATACGCTAATACAGAATTATTTGGTCGACGGTTGTTTATTCTAAAATATTTACAACCTTATTCCTTCAAATTCCCATATTGACCACTACACACTTTTGAATTATATAAAAGAAAAAAAAATGGGCAAAACGAGAAAAGAATATCCAGGTAATATTTAAAGTTGTTTACTGTGGTTTGAAAATGGCCTATACTTTATTGTACTCTCAATATCGCCAAATTATATAACTATATTAAAGCATCATTGTAGACCTTCAATGGAGTCACTGAGGTTTTCTCGAAAACTCACTATCCCAGCGGCGTTCAACTTTTTTATATCTGCGTACCGCCTACTCAGTTTGAAAACTTACCTCTTGTCCAAATATCGTTTATTTTGCTTACCAAAAATGAATATATGTTATTTTAGATGTATGGAAATTTATTTTATTAGGAACTAGAAATTATGTTAATATAAGTATTTAATGCATACAAATTAAATTAAATAAGTACAATTATTGTTATTTATATTACAGTAAAACTTCCGTTAACGGTCACCTGTATACAACGGTCACCTCTATGTAACGGTCAATTTTTTTGTGGAGTGTTATCCTAGTTTTAACTTACCCCTGTAAGGTGTCATAATAGCTGTCATTATTTACAGTCCCTTCGGTAACCTTTATATGGAAGTTCTACTGTATTATTACTATCAAATAAACCATTTATTGTAAAAAACGATCCATTTAATTTTTTTTATAAAGTGATATTTTCTTAGTTTAATAATTTTAAAATATTAAAACTTAGAAATTCTATCAAACCTTTTTTAATTTTAAATTAATATTTCACTTTCAGAGAAAAGGGGCAGAAAAAGAAAGAAGGACGATTTTGATGAAAATTCTATGGGTTTGGATGATCCTGTGATATTAGCTGTTAACGAAGAAGGTATTTAGTAACAACATACTTTAAATTATTTAAGTACGTTATTGAAATTATATTTTTAAATAATATTTTCTTTGATTTGTAATTTAGAGGGTTTACCAAGTGCTGCTAAAAAGAATGCTGAAACTGCTATTAACAGTGTTGAAGATGAATTTGGAGCTAAAGACTATAGATCACAAATGAATCTTAAAACAGATCATGCATCTCGACCATTATGGGTTGCTCCTGATGGACATATATTTCTTGAATCGTATTCCCCTGTGTATCGCCATGCTCATGACTTTATGATTGCTATTGCCGAACCAGTTTGTAGACCAACTCATTTACATGAAGTAAATATTTTTATTTATTTTTTATATTTACAATTTAAATAAGACCTATAAAATGTTATTTTATTTTTATTTCAGTATAAATTAACTGCTTATTCATTGTATGCAGCTGTTAGTGTTGGATTAGAGACTAATGACATAATTGAATACTTGAAACGTTTGAGTAAGACTAGTATACCTGATGGTATAATAGAGTTTATAACTGTGTGTACACTTTCTTATGGAAAAGTTAAACTTGTACTTAAACATAATCGATATTTCATTGAATCACAACATCCGGATATCTTACAAAAGCTTCTTAAAGATCCTGTTATTGGTTCTTGTCGTCTTAAAAGGCTGGAGGATACTGATGCATTGATCACAGAAGAACAAAAAATTGAAAAATCACATGTATATACTCTTATTTATTTATAATATTATGTTACAATATATTTTCAGTGTTGGGTAAGTTACTTTTTAAAAGTAACCAAGTAACATGTAATAAGATTATAACTAGATTATTATTTTGTTACTTAAATACAAAAATACTAAATATTATATTACTTTTGTTTATTCAAAAGTAACTAGTAACTATACTCTATTCAGAATAAGAATGCCCTCTTTTGCGCATGCATACTGAGCCGCCCGAACAATAGGACCCCCTCAAGCGGTGCCAGGTGTTCTGTGATTGGTCGCCGATCGTTTGCAACAAACGTAATTCCACTTTTTCAACGGCTGCCACCTTGAAAATGAGGGGGGAGGCTGGGTGGTGTCGACCAGTTTTCGCCGGTCAAGTTGGCATTATTATTCTGAATGGAGTATACTTAGGAATTTAAAAAAAAAAAAAACTTATAATAATATTAATTAAATAAGTAACTTTAGTACGTTACTTCCAAGACAATTTATAGTTGAAACTATTGTAATGTACATATCATGATTTATGACTGTTTATAAAATAATTATTTTTTATCAGGTCACAATATTACGATAATTCCTATGGCTAATAAAGAAGTAAATATTGTTATGTCTTAGTTTCCTGGAGATTCTTCAAAAGACAAAGAAGATCATTTGAATGACGTAGTTCCAAAAGATATAACAGATTTATATGAGAAAATTGATAAAGTTGAAGAAGAAGAAGAAGAAAAAACACAAAATCTTGTATCATTTGAAGTACAACAAGAAAAAATTGAAATAATACAAAAGCGTTGTATAGAGATTGATACACCTCTGTTAGTTGAATACGATTTTAAAAATGACAAAGTCAATAAAGACATTAAGTAAATAAATAAAATTATTTAATATAAAATTATTTTAAGTTAATAAGTAGTAACTTTTAATTTTATCTATAGCATAGATTTAAAACCTCAAGCAACATTAAGACCTTATCAAGAAAAGAGCTTGAGAAAAATGTTTGGAAATAGTCGTGCAAGATCAGGAATTATTGTGTTACCGTGTGGTAAATATAAACTGTGTTATATTATAATATATTTTAATATATAAAATATAAATGTACAGTTGTCCACCAATAACACTAAATCAATGGTTATCTATTATTAATAAAATCATGAACAAATAGATAGGTATGTCAGCAACTATACGAGTTTTGGTTCAGTTAGCGCATCAAACCCTTCCCAGCCATAGTCGTAGTTCGCCTCATTTCATTGGCTATTAAAATAGCCGGCCAACTTACAGAGGCAGACCAGCTAATAGACAGGGTTTGGAGTGGTTGGCAAACCCGATGCATATCAAAAAGTTGCTTACATATCTATCTATTTTGTCACAAATAAAACAACAGGTATCTGACTTGGTCGGGGCACGGATATAGTATAAAAAATATTTAAGTGACAACATTTATTTATTAAATAAATACTCTTGATAATTTTTTGTATACTTACTGCTTACTAGTTACTAGTTGTAAGCTGTGTTAAGTGTTTAATCTTGTTTTTAGGAGCGGGAAAAAGTTTGGTAGGTGTAACAGCTTGTTGTACTGTACGTAAACGTGCGTTAGTCCTATGCAATTCAGCAGTTTCTGTTGAACAGTGGAAGTATCAATTTAAAATGTGGTCTACAGGTATTTATTATTACTTGAAAATTTAAAAGAATACAGATTTAAAATGATATGATTTGTTCCTAGCTGATGACAGTTTGGTATGCAGATTTACATCCGATGTTAAAGACAAATTAATGGGTTGTGGTGTGTTTATTACAACTTATTCAATGATAACACATACACAAAAGAGATCTTGGGAAGCTGAACAAACAATGAAATGGATTCAAGAGCAAGAATGGGGTATAATGGTGTTGGATGGTAGGAAACATAACTTTCACAGTTATTTCTGCAGGAGTTAAAATGTATTACTTATATTTTAATTTTATAGAAGTACATACCATACCAGCTAAAATGTTTCGACGTGTATTAACACTAGTTCAATCACATTGCAAATTGGGCTTAACAGCCACATTATTACGAGAAGATGATAAAATCGCAGATTTAAATTTTTTAATTGGTCCTAAACTTTATGAAGCTAATTGGTTGGAACTACAACAAAGAGGGTACATAGCCAAAGTTCAATGTTCAGAAGTATGGTGTCCAATGGCTCCAGAATTTTATCGTGAATATTTAGCCACTAGAACATGTAAAAAAATGGTATTGTATTACAATTTTGGTTTTTCTTAAACGGTATAATCAATTATATTATTAATATATTGTCTTTTTGTACAGCTTTTTTTTGTGATGAATCCGAATAAATTTCGTGCTTGTCAATTTTTAATACGTTATCATGAACAACGAGGAGACAAAACTATTGTATTCTCTGATAATGTATTTGCCCTTAAAGAATATGCCTTAAAGTTAAGTAAACCGTATATTTATGGACCAACATCTCAGGTAATATATTTTAATTAATGTTTTAAAATTCTTCTAGATTACCAATTAAATATTAATATAATGTATATTTTATATTTATATGTGTAGGCAGAGAGAATCCAAATATTACAAAATTTTAAATTAAATCCAAAAGTGAATACCATATTTGTCAGTAAAGTTGCAGATACATCATTTGATTTACCAGATGCCAACGTTCTCATACAAATTTCCTCTCATGGTGGAAGTCGACGTCAAGAAGCGCAACGTCTAGGTCGTATCTTACGTGCTAAAAAAACTGCAATAGCTGAAGAATATAACGCATTCTTCTATACCCTAGTGTCACAAGACACAATGGAGATGAGCTACTCAAGAAAACGACAAAGATTTCTTATCGATCAAGGATACAGTTACAAAGTGGTTACGAAACTTGCTGGAATGGATGAGGTACACTCTATATTTAAAAAAAAATTAGTAAACAACTATTTTGAAATTGTACTGTATATTTTACTTTAGGATCCAGAGCTATTTTATTCTAGTAGAGAAGATCAAGGTTTATTACTAAGTAAAGTCTTAGCAGCCAATGACACAGATGCGGATGAGGAACGAATGCCGTATGAGGGTACATCCAAGTCCTATAAGAAAATGTCTGGTAAAATGAGTTCTATGTCTGGTGCTGATGATGCGGTGTATGCAGAATTCAGAAGAAATTCTGGCGTTAAACATCCTTTGTTCAAAAAATTCAGGAAGTGATGTTTGTAATAATAATTAATAATTATACCATATTTGTAATCTAAGAAGATAAATGTTTTGAAATCAAATGTTTGTATTTCAGTAGTATTAAGTTTATAAAACAAGTATTAAAACTATATCTATTCTGCTTACCGTTATTTGTTTTATTTCTTAGAACTTATTATCGTAATAAATTCTGAAACAAAAAATATTTTTACTGTTTTTAATTTAATTGAAAATATTAACGTTCATCCTTACCGTTATAATCAATTTTTTTGTCACCATTTAAATCGGCTTCTTTTATCATATCTTCAATTTCTTCGTCTGTGAGCCTTTCTCCGATACTGCACATAACACGTTTGAGTTCATCAAATGTTATGAATCCATCGCCGTTTTTGTCAAATACTTTAAACGCTTGGTGCATTTCTTCTTCGCCGTCTGCTGCTTTTAGTTTTCTGGCCATCATTAACAGGAATTCATCAAACTCAATACTACCATTGCCATCTTTATCCACTTCTTTAACCATACCTTGCAAATCGGTTTCTAGATATAGGTATATGGAAAGTTCAGATTCAATTAATACATATTAATTATATATTTCATTCTAAGGACTTTGGTGTATGTATTACAATTATTTTAGCAGAAAATTGTCTGCAATATTTAAAATTGGTTTTTCTGCTAGTAAATTTGATATAGTTGTTACTTTTGGAGAAATTCCCTCTCTTTCATGAATAATGATGAAAAATTAACAAAATAATGCTTGGAGAAACAGTAATATTTTACGCAAATCAGTTTACGACCAATATAATATCTATTTTGTTTTTTTTATTCTAATTGCGAAAGGAACACTGCTGGGAAAATATGTAATATAAGGTTGGCAGTTTGAAAATACCAAAATGATATATTAAAATGTCGTCATTTGAGTTATAAAGATTTACCTACCAGTAGGCCTTTGACCCAAAGATCTCATGACCACTCCTAGTTCTGCCTCAGTAATCCGTCCATCATGGTCTTTATCGAACAGCATAAATGCTTCTTTGAATTCTAAACAAAGTCAAATTTATGAATGTTATTTAACTATTTATGTATTATAAACTAATAAGCCATAAAGCATTGCTGAAAATTCGGACGCATGGACTAATTAAAAAGTTAAAATAAATTATTTAGTTTTACACTTAATTAATAAGTTAATAATTTTTTTTAATTAACTTAAGTTGATGGATAGTATTAATAACTTAACTAGTCAAAGTATCCATTGTTAGTTTAAAAATTAGAGTGAATCGACTTATGATAATATTATACTTGATGGTCAGAACATTATCTGTGTTTGAATGTGGGTTTAATTATTTTTTTTAAGATAATTCATTTTTTAAGTGTAGCAAGATTCAGGACCTATAGCATTTGCACAGTACAGAAAAATTAAAAGGTATAAATGGTATAATAATTTTAGTATACCATTTAACTATAGAGTATATCCACAAACAGTGGCGGCGCCAGGAATTTTTCCCAGGGCGGGCCAAAGGGAGGCCAACATATATTTGGGCAGGCACAGTTGTTTGGACGTATGGTAGTTTAATCAACGGGGGGGGGGGGGGGGGACAGGGGCCGGAGTGTCCTTTTTTGGAATACCCACCTTTGAATCTACATACATAAGTACCTATAAGTACTTTTGTAATAAAAATTGTTTATTTCATTTCTTAAGGTCTTTGACCTCCCCCCTTGAAAAATGGTAGTTGAGTTACAGTCTCAGTGACCAGGAGTTTTGGTGAGTTGGGTTATTTATTTATCAGATACTTATTTAAAAAGAAAAGTAAAATGAAATACATAAAACTGCAATCCTTTATATTTTCTTTATTAAATAAACAACATAATATTATACATCTAAAAAATTTTGATTTCAAAGTTTATAATTGAATACATATTAATACATTAGCAAACCATAACTAGGTACATAATGAAATATAAAACAACTATTAAATACATATATTAAATAATATATTTTATGAATAGCAAGAATGAAAGATTAAGATAATAATAATTAATAGGAGAGTACCTACTCGACTAAATAACCAAAAATTGTGCAGCGACGACAATAAAGGTTATTATAATAATAATTACTGTTCATTAGTCTCTAGCTGTTACATGCCCATTGCCCACATTACAGACTGATTGGACTTCGCCACTTTGGAGTGTGGGTAACGACAAGTCGACAACGACTAACGATGATTGTAATCTATTCCTTATGAGTTATGACTAACAGTCATATTTCAGAATTATCTAAAATTAGATTTATACAATAATATTGTCGTACTTAAAAATAATAATTTCAACTATTAAATTTAATCAAAATTTTTAGGCGGGCCAACGGGCCCGCCTTTGGCGCCGCCACTGTCCACAAATAGTGATTGAGATTTGGAAGGAAGCAGAAGCCCTACTATATAATAATATTGAATAAGCTGCAGAAAAACAATTTGGGAAATGTTTGAGGGGCTATTGAGTATTGACATTTTTTGGGGGGGGGGGGGGGGTCTTAGCCCCTAAAGCTCCCCTATTTGCGTCTATGCATTTAACTAGGCAATCAATTTTCTCGATGTAAGAGTTGGTAATCGTTATAAAAGAGGACAAAATTTCCATCTAGGCGGCAATTTATCAATTATTACTAATAGTAAATAGTATATAATAATTAATAATTCACTATTAACAACTTTTAATTATTTTGTTTAATGTTTAAAATTTAAATTAATAAAATAAAATTTATATTTATATATTTTAATAATTTTTTTTTTGTTTTTTTGCATAAAATCGTAAGAATAAAAAAAAAATATTATTTCTATTATAAATTTATGAAATTGGTGGTTGTTTAATAATGTACTTAGTTCATTGTACTACAATATATTATATTATTGACCTTGCCTCCAGGATGATTGTCAGACACAACACAAAGATATATCGGAAGTTAATACATCAGATCCTACCCAGGAAAAATGCCAAAAACAGCCATTGACTATACGATATAAAGCCGGAAAATTTATTTTTTCTCTCCATCACATTGACCCTTATTGGCTTAATTCAGGCCCAGTTAGGAGCTTAGATTACATATTATATCGCATACCTATTATGCAAAGTATACATTTATACTTGAATACAATTTTAAAATATTAATTAATTAATTACAACGTAGACAAAGTATAGTATACAGTAACAATTATTGGGGCTCGGATTTAAATAGCCTAAAAAATATCGAAAAATGCCCTTTCAAAATATGCATTCATGACCTAAACACTCAAAAAGATGTACTAAAAATATTTTCCGGAATCAGAAATCAAGATAAATTTACGAGTCGTTTTATTTAAAACTCAGATTAGGTACCTACTTTATGTTGTTTTAGTACAATACCTAATAGGTACCTAAGTGTATTTATATAATATACTTTTATTTTATTTCGTAATATTTCTAGAAATAGGTTAAAAAATTACCTAAAAAAAATAACTAATGCCTAAATGCCCTATTAAAAACATTTTAAAATGCATTTAAACGTCAAAAAGTTCGTTGTTAGCATATAGTGTGTACTCGAAACACATTTGCATCTTGGAAAGTATTGTGTCGAGCATTCCATAAAAAAGGATTAAAATGCATCTAATTCCCAGCCCTAACTATAGTATATATTATACCTATTTTACAACATATACTGTATTGTGGATAATTAGGTAGCTAGGCAAGTACTTTAAACATTACAGTGACTAGCTGTGGACTTAATTTGAGGCACGTGCTTCAGTTACCATTTACGTAAATACGTAATTTAGGACTTGGATTTAAATAGCCTTAAAAATATCGAAAAATACCCTTTCAAAATATACATTTATGACCTATAAAAGTAAAAACTCTAAAAGATGTCCTAAAATTATTCTCTGAATCAGAAATCAGGATAAATTTATAGATCCTTTTATTTAAAACCCAGATTAGGAATACCTAATACCTATATATGTGTATTTATATAATATACTTTTGTTTTATTTCGTAATATCTCTAGAAATAGGTTATAAAATTACCTAAAAAAATAACTAATTCCCTATTAAAGAAATATAAAAATGCTTTATAAGTCAAAAACCTCGTCAAAGGTTGGTTGTTAGCATATATAGTGCGTACTTGAAACACATTTGTATTTTGGAAATCTTTATTGTGTCGAGCATTCCATAAAAAAAGATTAAAATGCATTGAAATTCGAGCCCTAACTATAATATATATTATACCTTCTTTACAACATACTGTATTGTGCCTAATTAGGTAGCTGTAGGCAAGTACTTCAAATATTATAGTGACTAGCTGTACTCTACTTAATTTGAGGCACGTTTTTTCAGTTTAAGTCAAGAATAAGCCAATCTTTCTAAGTTACCATTTACGTAATTACTTATATAAGTATATTCTATGATCTCTAATATAAAATATTGTGCCTCAAAAATTATGATGAAGTTCGCCACACCACTGGTGACTAGATATCTATAAAATAAATAATAAATATACATTTAAACTTGAATAAAATTTTAAAATATTAATCAATGTTAATTATATTGTATACAATATATTATAGTATATAAGTATAGGTAACAATTAGGGCTTGGATTTAAATAGCCTTAAAAATATCGAAAAATACCCTTTCAAAATATGCATTTATGACCTAAAAACTCTAAAAGATGTCCTAAAAATATTCCCTGAATCAAAAATCAGGATAAATTTATCGGTCGTTTTATTTAAAACCCAGATTAGGAATACCTAATACCTGTATGTGTATTTATATGATATATTTTTGTTTTATTTCGTAATATTTCTAGAAATATGTTATAAAATTACCTAAAAAAATAACTAATTCCCTATAAAAAAGAAATTTAAAAATGCTTTATACGTCAAAAACCTCGTCAAAAGTTGGTTGTTAGCATAATATAGTGCGTACTTGAAACACATTAGTATTTACTATTTTGGAAAGCTTTATTGTGTCAAGCATTTCATAAAAAAAGATTAAAATGCATCGAAATTCGAGCCCTAACTATAATTTATAATGTACCTATTTTAGTATTTTACAATATACCTACCTAGTGTAAGTACTTCAAATATTACAGTGACTAGCAGTGGCGTGACGAAGGACTTAATTTGAGGCACGTGCTTCAGTTTAAGCCAAGACTAACACGATCTTTCAAAGTTACCATTTATGTAAATACGGAATTACTAATACGAGTATTTATAATCTCTGATATAAATTATTGTGCCTCACAAGTTATAATGAAGTTCGCCACGCCAAGCTGGTGACTAGATATCTCTATATAAGCTAAATAATAAATAATACAAAAAACTTTACCCGCAACTTGATCTTCCGACAAACCAAATTCATTCTGAAATAAAATTTTGTCGTAAGTGTTCTTACTTCTCATCACAATAGTTATTGAAATAATAAAAATAGTATTATAGGCAGTACTGATTGAGTCCGTATGTCATATCTACTCGTCAGTTTCCTTATTCTCGAATATTCCTTTTTATAACGGTCATTATCGCTATTTTGTGCACTCATATTGTACCTCGTACCTAGGTATAACGATTATTCGATTGATTGATTGATTTATTATTATTAATATTCGGATAACCAATGATTTTAGGGTTTGAATTTAATTTACGATTTAAAAAACTTAAAGTTTGAGTCACATTTTTCGGGTAAACAAAACGTGCACAGCACAATAATTTTAATATAAGCGTACTAATATAGTATACGTATATTTAAGAGGAAAAGAAAAAGGAGTTGGCGCCGTCATCTTCAGAAAGTTGGATGTGTTTATTATTTTTGTTATTAATATATATTAATATACACGTATATACGGCTCCCACTGCAGCAAATAAGCCAATTTATTTTTAGACGAAAGTGTTAAACACTTAAGCTGCTATAGTGGATGAAAAATTATACACGATATCATAAGCGAAACTGTAATAATAGAACATTTTATTGGGGCAGGCCAAATGACGAATATTAATTAAAATTCCAATCGCAAAGTAAGTTTTGATAATTTTGATTTTAAATTCTATCGAGTCAGCAGTATTAGCTGGTCAGGTCGTGGCCTGCAGACTGTCCTGACCGGTATAGTTTCGCCTGTGCACAATATTAATAAGTATATTAAGTGGATATAGGTAATAACCAGGCCCATCCATATGCGGACATCGTTGGTAGCTTAGGGGGCTTAGCCCCCCCCCCCAAATATTTTAATGGCCTCCCCAAAATCGAAACTTTACACTGGGTCACTTTACATTGGATTATTATAGCTCCACTAAAAATTCACCCAAATTTCCGCGTATGGTCCCACCGTTAGGGCACGAGCAAGTCATGCATTGCGGCATACAATATTAAAAGAAATTGAAGGCGGCAAAATTAAAGAAATATCGGCAGAGGAGAGAGGCATTAAAATGTTTGCTTTAGAGCGGAAAATATACGACGACGGTCCTGCAATAACTAAAAAATACGCATAGGTACTATATTAGGTTAAAATTATTATTATTATGCAATATTGTTACCGCCATTATTGGATATTTGGCTGTCAAATTTGTTCGTGAATAAATTATATATAGGTACCTTATGGTTAATATCAATCGAATTTCATATCCAAATTTTATAGGAGCGTATTAGTAGAAAACAGTGGTAAGTGGTAAAATTGTTTATTTTTCTAGTTGGAAAACTTTTAATCCGAATCCCGAACGTTTCTGATAGACTGCAGGTAGACATTAGACAGGAAGATAAAGAATAATAAGTTAATAACCGAAAGATTTCAAATTCCATCTAAATAAAAAATTAACGATGTATTCAGCTTAACAGATAAATGTTTTCTTAGTCACCAAATTTCAACTAAAAATCTGATGGGGAGGGGTACCGGGATTTTAAAATTCAAATCGAATAAAACAATATAAATTGTTTAAAATTATAAATACATTAAATAAAATATAAGCATTAAAAATATAAAAAAGGCATATAAAAATAATAAAAATTATAAACCATAAACATTAACACTGGACAATGTACCTCCACTGGGAGGTCTCTTCAAACTGCGTTTCCTGTGTGAACTAAAAAAAATTATCAATTAAGCTTATTGTTAAACTTTTGTTACAGATTGCCTGGTAAAAAAATTATATAAAAAAAAAAACATTAACACTTAGCTTTAACATTAAAACATTATTACATTTGTACGTTTAATTTTTTCCAATTATATTTTAAAGTTTATTTGTTTAGGGTAACTAAGTAGGTACCTATATGTCGAATTTGAAATTATTAATACTTATCATGTATTTATGTAATAATATTAGATCGTATAATGTGTAAAAAATCCTTAAATTATAAATTAATCAATAACTCTTCACTTGTAATGACACACGCTCGTGGTTGATAATTGATACAGCTAATGTACCTGTTTTTTATGATAACAGATTGTAATATACAATTATTGTAAAATGTATTATTTATTATATAAATATTATGTAATACGATATTTTTAGATTATAGGTTCTATACAATATAAAATAATATATGTAATAATAGTGTTTCAAAAATTACTTTACCTTTGTTAAAATTGCCCTAACAGGCGTTAATTAATAATAATAATAATATACAATATACAATATATTATATTATATCCTTATTCGGATTATACTAGTATATATATAGGTACCTACTCTAAGGTTAATAAATTAGGTTTATTTTGATATGAATAAATCGAATATCATCTAGAAGCAGATAGCTTAAACTTCGTTCATAATATATATAGGTAATATTATAATAATGTATTTAGCATTTTAGCCATATACCTATACTCTATTGGTACGAAATATTCGTATTACCACTAATACCACTAATAAATTTTAATCATAGCTAGAAGCCGGATGTGATATAATTTTCCCCGTAAACGGTTGTCGACTGGTAAAAATTATTACAATTTGCACCCGATTACTAGCACTTAGATTTTGTAGATAAATAAATAATTGTTGAAAAATAAAAATAGCATCCATAATAATTAAAGCTCGAAGAATACAAAACAAGACGACATTTTGTATGTTTAGGTCAGTTTTTCAAACAATGTTATTTTCTCTTCGGATCGTTTGGAGTCATGCGAACTAATTGTTTAAACTGTCCGCGTACAATGGACGAGAAAGGTTTTGATGTCCTATCCAAGCCAAATTCTTCACATGTGTCTAGGTAGGTGTCTTGCAAGAACGGTATTACACTGTGGTCTAAAGACGGAAATAAATGATGCAACGTATGGTCACTAAACGTTACCAAAGATACAAATATATTATCAGTTATTTCGTTCCGTTCCTCGCTGGTGTCCATTTGATGAATTCCCCAATCGATGTCTTTACCACTAAACAAAGCCACAATAATATTCATTAGTAAATAATTGTATCGTTTTAAACTCACAAGTACAGCTTTTTATTATAATATTATTGAAATAAAAAACCAAGGATATCACATGTCACTCTATACCAGGGGTGGCCACAACGAGGCTCGCGAGCCACATGCGGCTCTTAAATCAGTTTCGTGCGGCTCTTGAACTAAATTTAGACTTAACTTAATTAATATAAAATATAAAAGTACTCGGGGTTGTGACATTAAAGAAGCCCTGGATGGGGTTTTACAGAAAAACGCAGTGCAAATCGGTAATATTGTCAGCATTGCTACCGATGGTGCACCTTCTATGACTGATACAAAACAAGGGCTTATTGGACTATTAAAAGCTGACACATCATATCCTGATTTCCTACCTGTACATTGTATTATTCACAGAGAACATTTAGCAGCAAAATATTTTCAATATCCGCATATTATGCAGATAGTTCTAAAAATTGTAAACTGTATTCGCTCAAGTGCCAAAACACACCGACAGTTCAAATCTTTTATAGAAGATATGAACAACTATGAGTTACCTAATGATGTATCTTGGTACTGCTTAGTGAGATGGCTATCAATAAGCAATGTTCTTGGCAGTTTTTTTGAGTTACTTGATCCAATCAAACAGTTTATGGAAGAAAAAGGAAAATCTTTTCCTGAACTTAATGAACCCCAGTGGTTGTTAGATTTGGCTTTTTTTAAAGATGTGGTTCAGTATTTATTCTTTAGTCTTCATTTCAAAAACATCGCTTTACAATGTGGCTCACCTCAAATTAGCTTTATAAATTTGCGGCTCCCAAAGTTAAGGTTAGTGGCCACCCCTGCTCTATACTATATGCCTGCTATAATATAGACAAACATTATTAATATATTATAAGTACCTATACCTACCTTGAATATAAATGAGTATTTTAATTCTAATAACAACACAAATATTAAGGGGATCGGTGATGGTGTATATTTAAGGAGTTGGGTATAGGCAATATTTAAAGTGCGTGCGTAAGTCATTTGTAACTGTGTGCGTAGTAAATGATTATTAGTATGTGTACGGGTCTCTGCCCTACACCAGGTACTACCCACTCTACATCTTATCTGCTAATTGACAAATAACCATAACAACACTGTATAGTAATACACGGTAATAATAATTACGTAAATACCCGCATACGCATTACGCTGTATTCTACATTCTATATTATTATTGTTCGACGTCCATTGTACACACGTCTTTTTAGCTTTACGGCAAAAACCTTCACAATTTAATTTTTAATAATTAAAAAATATATTTATTATAAAAACAAGAATTTTCTATTTATTTTAGGTAGGTATAAAGCCTAATTTAGAAAGTATATTAAAAAAATATATATACAAATGTTATGGTTCCGGTAAACCAGATCTTATAGGTAACCCTCGATCAAATCTCGAATCTATAATTTCTGGTACCTACTAAAGATTCCATATAAAATTTTGTGCATTGGGGTTCAATATTATTTTCCAAAATTCTTCGTCTCTTAATATTTTATCAACTACAAAACCTATAAAAAAATACAAAATATTAGATTATGTTGATTTGAAATAAAAAATGAATTAAAAAGTATAAGTTACCTTTGGGCGTCCACACTACAAAATAGCACCATTTTCGTTTTGTAATATTGAGTTGTCCTTGTACTTGGAAATAGTAACAATAATTTTTTTTTAATATTAGTTTTTCATCATTATAAATCATATATTTTAATTTTTTGTTATTTACAGCTTCTTCTGGTGTATACTCCTTTATACTTTGAGGACACTTAATCTCAACTATTGCGTCTTTGCCTATTAGTCCATCGGGACTTGCGGCTAAATAATTGAGTTTATTGTGTATAAATAATCCTGCTGGTTCAATTTTAACATCAAACTTTAACTTACAAAATAAATTTCTAAACACAAAACAATTTTTTTATTGGATTTTTTAATCCTACTTTTTGTTAACATCTAATTAAAATAATTAAATTAATTTGTCTAACATACAATATTGCACGGGGACACACCTAGACCTAATATTATATTACAGGCGCGTATCCAGAATTTTATTTCGGGAGGGGCTGAAGAAAATTATCAACATAGTCACACAATAAACAAAAAGTGGGTAAGTGGATGTCGCTCTGCTGTACAGTAGGTAACAAGTGGGTAACTGTAATGGATGGTGTAAAATTTGAATTCAATGATATAATATCATTGTATAAGAAAAACGATTCTAAGCGAAAACGGTCAGTCAGCCTATGATATTACCAAGTATATTTGATGATATTATTGTGAATAAAGAATTTATATATTTACCTATTTACGTGGATCATTGTTTTAAATTTTTAATCCTTAACTATGAAAGTTGAACATTTTATAAATTTTTAATTACAAAATATTTATTATATTTTAAATTTGATAAATTTTGTCAAAATTCGAACTTTAAATGATTATAAGAAAAAATTGTGCCTAGGTATGTATTTTTAATATTTTTCAACTAATATTTTTACAATATATCAGGAGCCTTGCGTTAAATTTTCACGCTTTTTACCCAACAAAAAATTTTTTATTGATATTTATAGAAAAAAAACTAAGAAAAATGAAAACTGTCAATGTCCGTAAATAGCTCAAAAAGAGGCAAAATATTTTCAAATTTTTTTGGTGTATAAAAAATGAAAACATTCAGCAAAATTTTAAGTTTTGTGATCTTTCAGTATTTTGTCAAGATTCGAACTTTAAATGCTTATAAAAAAACTATGACTAAGGATTTTTAATATTTTTCAACTGCTATTGTAACAATATAGCAAGAGCCTTGTATTAAATTTTCAAGCTTTTTTACCCAACAAATAAAGTTTTATTGACATTCATATTTTTTGGATTTTCTTGAAATTCCAGGGGGCTGCAGCCCACCCAGCCTCCCCCATAAATACGCCCCTGTTATATTATTATGTAAGAAACAAATTGTTATCTTCGGTATAAAGATTATTTACTTACTGTACTTGTTTATTTTCGTTTGTATTTGTCACAAGCAATTTATACTTCGAATGAAGTATATTGTGATTAATATTTGATGTCGACGGAGATAAAATATTAAAACCCATTTCTACATCATCGGTATTTATTCTAAATAACGAAAATAAAATTCTATCAGTAGCCCAAAACGTGTAAATGTACAAAAAAAATAAAATTTATTACGAACAATTCAATACTACTTTGTTCTACATACTCGTTATTTTGACCTTCAATTGGAATAGTCAAACTATCGGTGTTATCCTACGAAATAATTTAAACAAAAATAAAAAATGAAATTTATAAGTAAACAAACATTTAAGTAAGTATATTCAGTATTCACTTACTGTTTTTGTATGCGATGAGTTTGCCAATTTAAAAGTGATGAAACATTACCTCTATTTTTTTTCACTTTGGATAGTTTTTGTTTTTTATTTCCCATTTTACCAAATTATTATAAAGAAAACAAATCACGTATTATAAAAACAAAATCTAAGTTTTAATCACTTAAGTGCGCAAAAATCTTGCTATTTTACACTAGCGAAAAAAATACATAATATACCAAGTCCAAGTGTAGTAATGACGTGAGGCGAAGCTCAAATGAACAATATTTCATATTTTCATGTTATATTATTAAATTATATTTCATTCATACCAAATTATCAATATACGCAAGATATTAAATATTTTATTATAAATTTTATAATTGTACCGTAGTAATACCTAGAATAGTATAATTACGATTTGTAATCTATCTATAGCAGACCGTGGCATGCATAGACATAATATATATATATGTCTATGGTGGCATGCGATATGGGTGAAGGAACGGTAGTGGCGGAGGAACTCTTCCGCACGCGGCACGCGCGGTACAAGTCACTGTCGCATTGTCGCGCGCATGAACGATCCAGAACGTGTGTTTTTTTTTACTAAAACTATGTATTTTTATTCCATCATACTGATCGCTGTAGTTATGCGATAATACTTTTAAAAACTGATTTGAATTCGTTATAATGTCTACTTGAGATCGGTCAGTTCACATTTTAAGATTTCTGATTTATATTCCGAATAATCAACGTTTGAAAATGCCGAAATTTCAAAATATTCAAACTAAATTTTTGGTTGTTAGGGGGGTGAAATTGGGAAAAATAGACTGACCGATCTCAAGTAGACATAATAACAAATTCAAATCAGTTTTAAAAAGTATTATCGCATTACTACATCGATCAGTATGATGGAATAAAAATTGGATGTTTTGGCTAAAATAACTGTCCACCACCGATCCCCTTAAATAGAATAATTATTACGATAATGTATAATTATATATTATATTATTCATATTATACTGTTGTTAGTTTGTTACTCATTAATAATTATTGTAACTTATAACTTAGGTACATATATGTAGATAAGTCAATATACCGACAGTCAGTAGTAACTAGTAAGTAGTAACTGACGTAGGTAGGTAGGTACATCATAACGCCAAGGTGTAAACTTGAAAGTGTAAAATATAGAATCGTGGTATAAATGCATAACTAGCTTATTCTTATCCCTTTAGTACCTAATACCTTCCTATATAATATAAATTTAAAATTAATCTAAATATTTTGAAAAATTAATTATGTACTGCAGAAAATAATAGGTACTTTATGTAAAATAATATATGTTAGTGCATTTTTTTTTTACAACAAAATGCACTAACATATGTTATTTTACATAAAGTACCTATTATTTTCTGCAGTACATAATTAATTTTTCAAAATATTTAGATTAATTTTAAATTTATATTATATAGGAAGGTATTAGGTACTAAAGGGATAAGAATAAGCTAGTTATGCATTTATATTAAAATTAACACTGTTATTGGTTCTGTTTTTTTTTGCAAATTTATTTTAAATAGGTAATTTCACTTATTTTCAATGTACAATATTATCTTGTTTTACTTTGTTCTGTGTATTGTAGAATACATTTTTTAAAAGGGAAGTTGCAGCAGGTATAAATAACAACTTTAAATAAAACATAAAGATTTGGATAGTTGGATATACCATACAAGTAAAGCCGTAAAGGTGATAGGTACATAGTACATGTTTACAAACTATTTGTTATGACATTTTAGATCATAATTCAAAATGTTTCAAGTGCAAAATTTTTATAAGCTATATCTACGAAAATGTCAGAGATCAATACATTTATATCTTAAAGGAGCACAAGACAAAAATAAGTTTTTTTAATTTAAAAGAATGTTCAATTCTAAGAATAATGTTATAGGTTTTCCGTTTCTCCTCACATTATTTAATTAGTTAACTATGACTTATGAGTAATTGAAAAAAGATGTGTGACGTCTTTCTTTTAATAAAAATATCACTTTTAAGATTTTTAATATTTAAAAAACTAAACGACATATTGAAATTCTGATGCTTTTATCGCTAAGACCCCCTTAGTCTTCTGCAGTGGCGAGGCGAAACATTTTATCAGTTAATTAATTTTTTGAGTGACCTACCTTGTCTCTAACACATTGGCGATTGGCCATTACCCATGTGGCATGTACGATATGCACAAAAAAAATGTAACACTTCATCTTGAATACCGTAATTGAATTATTAATTGTTACACAAAATTACACCTATTGTAATTAATATTAAGGTTATTACTATAATTAAATATCATAATCAGATGAAGTTAGTCTTATACTACAATTTCTCACTAAATTCAGTTGGTAGGTACCTACTCTAATTATTTAATCAATAAATAATAATATATTATACAATATCTGATATTTTTATTACTTGATGTGGTCTCCATCATGGAAGTTATTGGGTAAATGATGAGAAACACTGAATCCGAGGAATAAAAACACAGAGCTACTCGACATTACCATAATCAGCCACATGTTAAGGACTAAACCAATGGGCATGCGGCCACAAATCATCAATATGACCGGAATGACGAACATTAAAAGATCGGCTTTATCATTCATGCGTTTGAAAGTTCTGAAACACAAGTTAGTTGTACATTATAATGTTATTATTGGCGCAACTAGGTTTCTGGGGGGGGGGGCAAACAAAACTATTTATTTAAAATAACCCATAGGGGGCTTGCATCTAAATCAATAAGGGATATTTTTGGGGGAGCTAAGGCCCCCATAGCCCCCTCCCCCCTAGTTGCGCCAATGACTTGCATAGGGATATTGTTTTAAGTCATTAATTGTATTTTGTAGGTATAGTTAAATAACACTCCCTATGGTCCATAGTCTCGACCGTTACCAATGATTACGTAAACTTACCTGATGACGAACTGTCCCGGTGCAATGAGAGGGTAGGCGATGAGAGTAAGAAACGGTGTGTAACGAACTAAAGGCGGTTTGTCATCGGTCGGAAACCAATGAATAAACGGATGCAACAATGTCATCTCTAAGTCTTGCACTGTGTTGGTGTAAACGTGGTGACTGATCACATGTGATATTCTCCATTCTCTATATTATTATAAAAAAACGGTAAAACTATTATAACAACTATTAAACTGTTGTATATACCTATACACGACCATAGGCGCAAATAACGTTTGAGATTTGGGGGGGGAGGGCTAAAGCCTTACTTTTATTTTATTTAATAAGCTTAAAACAAAATGTAGGACAGGTTTGGGGGGGGGGCTTAGCCCCTAAAGCCCCACCCCATATTTGCGCCTATGTACACGACGGAATATCAACGAAGCTATATATAAGCTATACTATAGCTATACTATACTATACTATAAGCCAGGGGTCTCTAAACTACGGCCCGCGGGCCGGATACGGCCCTCGAACAAGTTTTAAACGGCCCGTGGCCCGCATAGGACGCTTAGATAAATATAGATAAAAAAATTATTTCAAAAATGTATTTATATAATATTATATTTATACTTATTTATTTTTATTTAAGTATATTGTAAAGTAAACAATATTTTATACAAAAATATAAAGTAAACATATTATTTATATAGGTAGGTACCTAATATATTATCATAAAATTAAAAATTATATGTGTTAATAAACTTTTGGCCCGCTAAGAGCATTTGATTTTTTTTGTGGCCCTTGAATAAAAAAGTTTGGAGATCCCTGCTATAAGCTATACTATATTATCGAACATGACCTACCGCACAGAGAACAAGCTCAGTTGCATGTAATACATCCTCCAATTGTCCTTGAGGTGAGTGAAATTATGACTTGCAACGGTTCCAAGCCCCAAACTGATGCCCGCAAATAAGGCCAAAACTGAGCTTTGAGTTTGTGCGACTGCCGCGCAGAGGATAAGTGTGGCGAAGAACCAAGTATCGATGACCAGTATGGATTTGATGGAAACTTCACGACGGTTGATTTCGGATAACTTCTTTTTAACTCTAGACTTCAACACGCTGTAAAATCCGTCGGGTTTGAACGTGAAAGGCGAGTTCCTCGGTGTCTTCGCCCGACACACGTAAAATTTACCCATCACTTCCTTTGCGGCTTTCTGATTTAAATGATACGTTTCAAATAATTCTGTGATATCCGTGCCCTAAACAATAATAAAATACGAATATAAATTATTTATACGATTATAATGATCAAATTTCGAGATTTTTCTTTCAATATTTACAATTAATAAATCAACAAACCAAATTACGTCTTTTTTTCCATATATATTATAACAATATTATTTGGGAATAAAATATATAGTTTCCGTCATTCAGAATGGCGATCAGTATATAATCATTAGGGCTAGGATTTCAATGCATTTGCATTTTTTTTTTGGGATATCTTACGCGATGCTTTCCAAGCTACAAATATGTTTCAAGTACTTCGCAATCTAACCATAATAATTTTTGGGGCATTTTTGACCTATTTGTCGTATTATGACTTATTGGCAGACAACCGTCGATCATTTAAATTCCAAAACATTAAAGAAATTCTTATTGTACAATGCAATGCAAATATAATTTAATTTTTCATTTTAATTTTTTTTTGTACATTGTAATATAATTTATTGATTTATAATTTATAATTTTTATTAGAATTTTATTTGTTCCTCATTTTTTAATAATAATTAAATTTGAATCTATTTAATAAATAATCCATTTTTTGAAACGTCATTTTTTGATATTTTAGGGCATTTTTTAGAGTTTTTAGGTCATAAATGCATTTTTTGAAACGGCATTTTTTTGATATTTTTAGGGCATTTAAATCCGAGCCCTAATAATCATTAAAAATGGTATGCATAACAATATGGCCGGTCGTAGAAAAATTCAAAATGGTGGAAGAGGACGTATTATAGTATATAGGTATACCCTAATATCCATGTCCCGTTATAGGCCTTATGCCTATAGAGTATAGGTACATTAATGTTTAATATAGGTTTCGGGTACCTACAGCATCATTAAACAGATCAATTGATATTCTGATTAAGATAAAAGTAGTGCTACGATACGTCATATTTCTACGAAGTACATACTTTTGTAATTTCTAGCCATTGCGGTCCTCCAGGGTGCTTATGTATCCATTGTTTAAGATCATACAGTCCATCATAAACTCTCCACAACCCGTCAGCGCCATCTTCCTTTTGGCGAGCTTCGATCCAACTGTCGGCCGACTTTATATTGCGGTCCGTACTTGATAAATTATTCCATTCAGGCCAACTACTAGTTCTTGGAGCCATAATGTTCTTTATAGTTCTAAAACAAAATCATAAAAAAACGGAATTGTTTCTCTCCATTGTGCATTGCATAAAATATGTGTAACATAAATATTAAACATAATATTGCATATTATATACAGGGCGATTCAACAAGCATGCTCGCAACCTTTTTTCTTCCATAATGAAGTTATTTAAAATCTGATTTTATGGGGAACTGATTTTTTAGCGGTGAAATGAACAAACATTTCGCGGGGTAACCCCGAACCACTCCACTCCGCTCGTCTAAACTTTAAATACTTATAACTCATAAACTACTCGCCCCAAATTCAATTTTCATGTATCAAAATACTAAGAAAAATATTCTACTTTAGAATATAAAATTAAAACCCTATATTGTCATTCAAAAAAGTAAAAAACTTAAAAAATTATAAGGATAAAAAATAATTAAAAAAATAATTTTTTAATAAAAACGTTGTTTTATAAGCGACTTGAAACTATGTAAAAAAATATCTTCAAAAAAATTTACACTTTTTGAAATAATGAGTGTTGTTTGATAAAAGAATCACCTGGTATAACATATAGGTACTATATATTACTATGGGTTATTGGTGAACTTATAGTATATTTTTTATTCATTTCAACAAAAACTAAAATCCAATAACTATACTATGTTGTTATTAGGCTAAGTTGTTATTGTATATTTGACTAAAAATAACAATTAATATAATAATTGGTAGGTTAAATAATTAATAATTAGGTATAGTTATATAATCGTATAAACAATTCGTATAGTAAGTAAAATTAGAAGTGGTTCAACCTTAAACTTTTTGTGAATGTTGTGCCCGTGGCATACTGGCATATTAGGTTTGTTAATATTTTTAAATTTTTCAATCTACCAGAATTCGATGAAATGAAGGATAAATATAAAATGATATGATATCCGTACATCGTTATTTCAATTTAATGAATAGAAAAGTGCTCTATCGCATGTTGTAACGTTCATTTAATTGTTAATTTCCTCATGGACATGCCAAAATGTCTACTGATTATCAAAGACAATATTATTAGCATATATAGTTAAATTTTCAACGACATAAGTAAACAATGTAAAATTAAATATAATAATGTAATACCATAGGACATGGGTATACCTACTCTCTTTCACAAGAGACGAAATCGTTTCGAGCACGTCGAATTAGCCCCGTTAAGCCCCCCCCCCACCCCCTCTACGCAGAAACGGCCAAATGTCAATTGGTAAAAAATACTATATTATTATGTTTTATATTATAAAATATTTTGCACTATAAGTATTAAGTAGAGATGGGAATTGTACCGTAACATTTTTTAGTACTTATAATATTTTTAATTAGTAAATTCAATACGAACTCAATGAGATTTTTATAACCGAGCTAACCATTCTACCAATGTACCACTCCTTACTACAATATTATGTTAATATATATTATTATAAGTATGCATTGATGCGAACCTGTGGGGTGCCGGTGAGTGAACCAAAAAGAAAGGATCAAAAAACAAAAAAAAAACAACAAGACGACGCACTGGTGTAATTCAGTTTTATTAGTGGTGTGAAAAAAAAAACATTCGATAAATTGAGAAACGGTATCGATAACAAATAGACTCGAGGGGACTTGTGTAAGGTCCGTTTCCGAGTCGTTGAGAAAGACAAGTGACTTCCACAAGCCGGTTCACCGAACGAACGGTCGACGGTCGTCGTCGTCCGTCGTCGATTGGCGGTTTGTTTGAGAAGCCACAGCGCGGTAGTACATTAGCAGTACGGTTAGCAGTAATACATAAATTATATAAATATAAATTGGTTTAATAATTTTTTTATATACACATATATCAGTCATTAGATAGCCAAATGTTAAACTTAAAAAAGGTAGGAGCAAGTGGGTACTGCTCTGCTCTACAGACTACAGTTGTAGGTGTCGAGTGGTACACCGTAATGGATGTGTTAAATTTTAATTCAATAAATAGTGGCGCAACTAGACACTTGGGCCTTGGGGGCCCTAAAGTCAAATATAAATTGGGGCCCTCAGCAAAAAATGTAAATAGTCTTAAACAATTAAAGGTACACCGCGGTATACTGCTCCTTCCCCACTCATAAGATAATCAAAACCTTTCCATCGTTGATTGTAATATATTATGTATAATAAATACCTCTATAACAGCGAAATGGAAATCTTTGTTACGGGTTGGCTTCGAAAATACATGACCGATTTGGCTGATTCTTTTTTTTTGATGTTTTCGTAATTAATAAAGGTTAATATGAAAGACAATTTTAGGAAAATCCACCAAAAAAGTAGAAAACTTGGAAAGCAGAAATACAACAGTGGCATCATCTGTCCAGCAAAAAAAATGAATTAAATAATAATAAAATAAAAGTTTTACTATCCAATTCATCGTTAATTTATTTATACATATAAACCATTTTAACGGCCTACGAAGTGCATGGGGCCAATTAGTAATTTCATAACATCAAAAAAATTGTATAAACTATCTTTTTTTTTAACTTTATAAATTTATAAAATATAATAAGTATTAATATTTCAAGTTTTTGTAAAAAATCATCTACAAAACGCTCTACAAAATATTGAGAAATACAATAGTAGAGAATATCAACTCTTGATAGTTTATATAACACATAATATAATGATCTAATGTAATTCAGATGTGCCAATAAAAAATATATATTGAAGTATACTATATTTTTTTATATACCTATCATCTTTGCCTACAGTTCAATTATACAATTTATTAAAAAAAATACCTACAAGTTTTGATATTTGATTCATTGTATCCAAACTGGTGGTTCTTTGTTCTTTTGCCTTCGGTATAGCAAAACTACTTACATTGTTGAACCTTCTTGTTGACATAATAATTATACAAAATATACAAATAAATTACTTAAAAATACTTCACGATTACGTAAATAGAAAATGGGTAATATTATACCAATAAAGAAATTTAACTATTTAAGTCTAATAAATCTTTTATAAATTCGCCCTCTCGCCCTTAGAACGTAGGAAGCTAACATATAGATACTATTAGCATATAGTCCATTGTCCATAAACTAAAATAGTAAATAGAATAAATATATACGTATCATTAAAATTGAAACTATCATATTATTATATTCATACAATTATTTATTAAAAGTTATAACACACACACGAAATGCACAACTAAATAAATTTCAAGACTTAACACTCAAGAGTCGAGACGTAAACACTGTATATTATAACACATAATATTTTATATTGTTAATTATTGATAATTGATAGGTAATATTTGATATTATACATAGATGCGGCTGCCAGTGGAGATTCCCATTTATGGTATATAATCCATCACAATGTAATTATTACAAAAAATATGTAGATATTGTTAAACATTATTTTCACATTGATTTAACTTAGTTCCTGTTATAATAATAATACGAGTAGGCTGTTGATTGTTGTATACATTTTAGAACACTATTCTTCGCCTCCATTGGGTAATGATTTTATAATATTATTAAATCAATAACTCATAGTGTAATATTGGTAATCCATAAGCTATTAACAATAACTATCAAAATATAACTGTCTATGTAATTATTTTATAACTATCTCATTTTAATGTAGTTGTTTATAAAAAAATATCGTTAATAATAATAATAATTATGAAATGTGAAAAAATACTAAAAAACCAATTTTTATTATGGGGGCCCCAAAGTTTCACTTTGCTCACTTACCCGCTAGTTGCACCACTGTCAATAATATATATTATATTAAATCATTGTATATACGAAATACGATTCTGAGTGAAGATGATCTGTCAGCCTACATTACTTGCGGCATAAGCTATGACATATTATAGCCTATAGCTATTGAACAATTTTTTTGATACTAGTTAATAGTTATTATAAATTATTGATATAAAATTCATTTATTTTACTATTTGTCATACTGTAGGTTGAATTAATTTTTGCCAAAACATATTGTATTTTAAAATGACGTCATTGTGCGTATAACATATAATAATTTATTTTAAAACCTAAAAGCTACAATAGTACTCATGAATATTTTTAAATTATAACCAAATAACTATAAGATTTTTATTCTTAATTTCGTCCAAATTTAAACTTAAAATATCTATAAGTATGAACTAGGTATAGCCAGGTAGGTCTAAAGTTTTCAATACTTAGTTATATAAAAACTGTATGCTGTACAATAGTTGTCGAGTATGTCATTGTAATGGATGTGTTGGATTTTAATTCAATGATAAATCATTGCATACGAAAAATGATTTTGAGCGGAGATGGTGTGTCATCCTAGCATATAGGTAGGTAGGTACATGTATGAATAATCAAATTGAATTATTAAAAGCCTCTAAATATAAATAATCAAATAATCAAACTCCCATAAAAATGATTGCTACTGTCTGGTAAACTTTTTTTTTTTGATTAAGGTAGAAAAACTTGTTGGAAATCTTCTATTAAAATGTCTAATGTTAGGTATAAAAATAAAATCAATGCGTAAGGAGCCTTGAATTAAATTGTTTAATTTTTTGACCTAACTATATAAGATTGTGAGCGGAGCGAAAAAGTATATTGATTTTACAATGATGTGTGTTCTTTTTCTGTCCATCATTACCTTTTGAGGAAGAAAAATGCTCCAATTTTATACTTTCACCAAACGTTTTTATTATCATTTTCCATACATAATGAAACTTTAAAATTATTCCGCCTCTTTTTGAGCTATTTATAGCCATGAGAAACATTTAATACATGGTTCCTCATAAGTTGTTATAAATTATATTAGCAGATAAAAAAACATTAAAGAATAAAGATACATAGACACGATTTTCTTATAATAATTTTAAGTTAAAATGTTGACAAAAATAACCAAAATCACGAAAATTAAAATCAAAAACTATTTTATTAAATTAAAAATGTATAAAATGTTCAATTTTCATAGCCAAAGATTGAACATTTAAAATTTTAAAACCAAGTTTCTCATAAGTTATTCATACTTAAACCATTAAATCTAAGGGAGTGGGTAACTACCCTCAAGACCAGCACTCCAGACATATAATACCTCCATCTGCTTGTGTATTCCACTGCTTCTCTCCAATCTCCATTGTACTCCAGGTTCCACCACTTTCGCATTTCTATTCTCTAACTATACAGTTCTCTTATATTTAATACATATCAATAATATCATAAAACATAATTAGTAATATAAGGTGATAGACAGTTTTCGCTCAGAATCGTTTTCGTATACAATGATTTAATATCAATGGGATTTTTAAAGGAAAGAGCATAACAATAAAATGTGTTTTTGATTTAAATTTAAAATATAGTTGTACTTACCTATTAAAAAAAAAAAAAAAAAAAAATGAAAATATAACGGCGGAATCGAACAATTTAAACTGACTTGTCGGAGTATGAAAACTACAAGTATCGCGTGTAGCTCAAACGATTATAATAATATATTGGTTATATTTGATTCCAACAACTATAGGCATCATGTTATAAGGAACACAAAATATCTCGACCAATAACATTCAAGGACAATCGTGTTTACTTACTACTAGTTACTACTACTATTATTGTCTATTATTATGAATTAAAACAACTAAATATAATTTTATTTTAGCTTCAACAAATGAATTGCTCAATTACACATGTTATAACTGCAAAAAATTAATTCCATGATCACGATCAAAAACAGTTAAAACAATATATTTAAACTTTCAATGATCTCAACGTACGGGCTTCGAACGTTCCTAGTTTGCGCAAATTTCCTAAAATTACGACTCATTTGCGCACATTTTTACAACGTGTTTGCGCATAAATTATATCTCGTTAGCGCACAGATTACACTCTCTAGATACATTCTCATTTCTCATTATTAAAATGCCTACCTATAGAAAGCTTCAGCCACGTTCGTTGTGTTGGTTTCACAGCCCGCAGGAATGAATTGAAGTTTAAATTATACCTAGGTATATACGTAAAATATATGATGCAAAAACATAATCAGAGAAGTATAATCCCATTAGGTAGAGCTATTCAATTTGCAAAATATAGTATCTTTATTTCTTCTGGTGGCAAATATACACCGAACCGAAAAAACATTTAAAGCACTTACCAACCTTGGACAGTTATTATTTGTTTACTAATTTGTACTCGACATAACCAATAGGTTGTGTTAAATGCAATGCAGGCACAACATACAATATTTTTACATCGAGGAAAAACCTTTAAAATTGAGTTATATTAGCATTTTTATCATAGTCGAAATGGATTTATAGATATTTAGATATATACGTTTATATATATTACGTTATATATATGTTACACATATAGTTGTGTGCGCTGAAGTAGGTTAAATATGTTTATTTTCTAAAATATGAAATAATAGTGTTTACTGACTTTGAATGGTAAACAGCTGAGTAAGCAAAGTCGGGCACTCGGGCTATAGGAAAATAATATTTTGCATACCACACGTAGGTATGGCGAGATAAGTATCCCGGTGTCTCGGATCCCAAAAACCCTCGGGGATCCCGTCCAGTTTTTAAATTTCCAAAATTTCCAATGTAACACGGATATTAACGCAGCATATTGCGCAAACTAGTGGTTAATTATACAATATTTCGTGAGCAAACGAATTCCGGGTTTTTAATAATAAATTTTGAGCTTATATAGTACTGTAGCATTAGCATATTATACCTAATTTTAAAGTGAATGTACACTGCATACATAATTAATAAATACCTATCTATAACACCTGTCCCTGAAACTTTCTTTCCCACCATATACAAATCTTGAGATATTGCGAATAAGCAGGTATACGAATATCTTTCCAAACTTAACCTAACCTGTTGCCTAAAAAAAGTTAACGCATGAGTTCCTCATAATATAATTTGTTCTTGTAAGACTGTATACAAAAACTTATAAATATCAAAAATGAATATAATAATAATGAGCAACAATTATTTTACTAAAATTTAAAATTAAAATGGGACTTTAAGTTCCACAAAAGTTTAAAGTACAGGTTAAGGTCTTGGCCCCCTAGCCATCAAAATTATAAATTGCAATAATTGTAAAATGCATTAATGTTAAATTAAAATGCATTGCAAAAAAATTGAATTAAATTCATATGATTTTTAAAACTTATTATCATAACTTGGAACGATCATAATTCATAAATCATAATCAATGCAATATATTAATAATTACCTACCGGCATTGTTTGTTTCAGCAGTCGTCCACGTCACGTCGCGCTCGGTTTCGATGAAATTAAGTAATAATATGGATTTTTTGACTAATAATGATTTGTGAAGGTTTTTACTGTTAATATCTCCAAAATCGGTAGTTGCCGCATAATCGACGAATTGTATGTATTTTTGTTTTTCGCCGCATTGAATGATTAAAATCAAGAAGTACACATTTTATAATTATGTCTAAATAGTACCTACTCAAAAATAATTATTTAATAATTGCTCATTACTGATTTATATTTATATGAACTTACAGTTGCTATAGTATGCACTGCAACGATAGCGGTAGCGGTAACGCCGGTAAAATGAAGCTGGACACAATTAATAGGCAATTTAATTTGTAAAATCGCATGCTCTTATAAAAAGATATTAAATTTAGAGCATCTATCAGACTAAACTTTATTTTTTATTAAACTTAAAAGTGTTTTAATTTTAAAAGTAATTAGTGTTGAGATTATACAAAATAGTACAAAAGTCAAAAGATAAAAAAAATCTCAAAATATGAACAACTCTACAAACAACAATACAACACCCAATTGTCAATTCTCATCTATTTTTTCCTACTAGGATCAATTATCCTACTTCATCTATATCTTATATCAATAGAAAATATTAGAAAATTAGAATTGTCCTGATGGATATGCATAAGAGCGAGACCACAACAAGACGTAAAAATGATGTGTCCTGTAGTATCCATATTAAAAAAAATTTTGGATCCCCCGACATATGTTTTCAGTTACGGTCTTGATTGTTGTAGTCAACCATATTTTAAGCCGTTGTAGTGTTGAAAAGGATCTTTCTGTGGTTTCTGATTCACAGCTACAATAGCATTGAAACAATAAATTACTCTGAAATCACGACAGTCGTCAAACATAATAATATTAATAATAAGAAATTAACCAAATTAGAATTATAAATAGAGAACCCGAGAGTGCCTATTTGAAAACCACGTATGCAGTGGCGTAAATAGTGGTTGAAATTTAGGGGGGCTGAAGCTCAGGTCTATACTTGAACTCTTATGAAGCTTTTGAATCATAGTAGTGAAATCATAAGTTTTTTTTTTTTGGGGGGGGGGGGGGCTATAGAAACTCTAAGAGAGGCTAAAGGCCCCCCCTATTTACGCCTATCCACGTATGTACTACGTACTAACGTCTAGCGTACTATAGGTACACGAAAGTATAAGATAGGTAACGATTATAAGACGAGAACTTACAATTAAACGATATCGAGTATATTAATATTTAATATAATATATCAGAGGTTCTTAACCTTTTGTAGATCACGAACTCCTGATGAAAGATTTTTAGAAATCTTAGACCCCCTTTCCAAATTTTTTTGAATACCTTTTTTTTTACAAAACATTAGGTATCATAAGAAACGCTGTAATATAATATTATAATATTATATAGATACCCCCCTAATAACAAAATCGTATATTACATTAAATTAAATTGTATAGTTGATACCTATACTACTCTCCTGTTCTTTTTGTTTATTTTTTGGAATATGAGGGGCATGATCCTTGCCCCCACTCCCTCCTTAAGCCACCACTGATTAGACTTATTTGCAACTTGTAAATAATCTTAACATTGATAGAATTTTTACTAATTCTGTTGATTCTTTTAATGTATACCTTAGTAATTTGATCACTTAAATGTTAATGGATCCTTACACAAAATAATGTACCTACTGCAGTATATATACATAGTTATTTTGTGTATTTACATATACCTACTTAATGTAATCGGCCTCGACCGTTAAATATAATAATTAATAAATAAATACCGATAATATAGTGTAATTATAATAATAATGAATAAATTATTATCGTCTGTAAATAATTTGGATATAATTAATATTAAATAATATATACTTTTTATCTCCATACTACAAATGAATAAAAAATTTACTAATAAGATAACAAGATTTAAGTATCGCGCTTTATATTCTTTTAATATGTTTGGTTCGACCATAATATACTGGAAGTAAGAGTTTGTTACGGCGACGATTATAAACAACAATCGAAATTTCGGTTGTGAAGTTGCATTACCGTGCCGTATTATAAGTTATAACTACCTTGGATATAATATAAAAAAACACGAAGTCTTGACTATTATATTGAAAATATTAGTATTTTAGTATATTAGGTACCTAATTTAGTAATACAATTATAATTTATAAATATACTATAGCATCAATTATGTTTGGTTGTTAAATAACCTGTAAATTTAAAAAAGAAAACAATGCTTGACTTATTCATTTGTAAGTAAAAATAATTAGTCTTAAAACAATATGAACAATATAAATGGTAAAAATAAACGTCATGTTGGAAATTTGATTGTGTTTAGAATAAATGTATAAATTATATAATTTTAAATTCAAATTAATGTAATTCTCATATTCATTAATTCACTAAAGCCACGATAATATTAAATTAAATATAAACACAATATATAAAATCGTATAGAACCAGTTAATAATAACTAATGATTTAAATAATAAATAATAAGTCATGCAATAACCTTAGCAGTGGAGACGTATAAATAAATAATTAAAAAAATAATACATATATAATTATTAGTCAAAATGAACGATTTTTAAAGTAATGACCTACAAATTGAACAAAATTAAATCTGGATTTTTCTCTTTCTCTTTGTTTCATTTAATAGAATTCTGATAGATTAAAGTCTGTTTCCTGGTTTTCTGTGTGTCTACTGTTCTAATTTTAATGTAAATATTTTATTACATCTACTTCCCATAAAACATTAAAAAAGTTGTGGATTTTTGGATGTGAATATTGTTTAAATGTTACGTATACAATATTATACCTACCTATAATATGTACAGCACTCATATTCCATCGATATCAATTATCAATGATATACCTGCCTATAGTACTCTTGGAGATAATAATTAATAAGTTAATAATTGATAAATATTAAAATAGCCATCGTTACTGTTTGTATTAAAAAAAATTGTGTGTCCATTTTTTAACCGGTCAGAACAGTCGATTTTTACCCAAAAAAAATTGTACACTAAAATATAATTAATTATTTATGTTTATTGGCTGTACACGGCGTGAAGAAGACGAAAGAACATTTTTTTTTTTTCTAATGATCGGGCTGCTCCAATCAAACCGCAGTATTGTGGAACATCCTACCGGCAATGGCCAGGGAAGACATGAACGCGCAGAGCATCACGGACCCCGCGCACGAGGGGGGGTGGCCGCTGCCCGGAGCAGTTCCGTTGCCCGAACCGGTGCCGTTTCCGGATCCGGCGCCGTCGGACGCGGGGGCGTTTCCGGCGTTTCCGGCGTTTCCGGCGTTTCCTGCGTTTCCGGCGTTTCCGGCGTCTGCGAAGGGTGCCGCGTTACAATTGTCCACATCTGAGCAATAAACGCAGGTGCCTGCGACCAAGGCATGCGTTCCGATCGGCGCACCGGCACAATCCGCGTCCGCCTCTTCTGCGCAGCCGCGTATTACGCCGAGCTTCTCGTGTGTAGTTGCATCTGTCGATTGGAGTTGGGTGTATACAGGAGAACAATCGATTATGGCCGAGGTTTTTTTTTATTTTAATATTCATACTCACCTTCTACATAGACCGCGTAACATTTGCTCGGAGCAGCGCAAGCGATCGGAACCGTAGTGGTCGCGCCCGGTTCCGCTTTTCCACAGGTGCTCACAGCGTCTTGCTTGCATTCGTAACAATTCGCCAAATCTGCCAGAGCTATAACACATACATAATATAATAATAATAATAATAATAATTTTATTAACGGAATAAAATTCCAATTTACAATAATAAAAATAATGACAGTTTCATAGGTGTGTGTTATACTAAAAAAATTAAACAAATGATAAAAGAACGAGAGAAAAAAAGTGAGAAAAAAAAGAATATAATATGTATATTGTATACATAGAGAAATTAAAAGTTAGACAATTGATTAGGTATATAACAATTCGATTAAAATTAATATAATAGTAGGTAATAATCATAAGAGTCATATTGAACAGGTCCAAGTTGTTAAAAAAGTTACCACATGACATTAATATAATAGCAGGGTAGTATAACATGTAGTTAGTTTTAATAATAGATAAATAAAAAGGATGTTTATTTCTTGAATTTTTTATATTTACATTGAAATTAATATGCTCTAAAAGTTCTGGGCAATCAATTAAATTATGTAATAGTTTAAAAAGAAATTTTAAATTTAACATTTAAAATCTACTATTTAAAGGAGCAATATTAGAAAAAAATACTAATATTAATATATCCAGAATGAGGACGTCTTTCAAAGTGACATTTAAAAGATAAATATCTCAAAAAATTATTTTGTATACTAGCTGATAGACTCTGGTTTTGACAAACGCTATCAGAGTGCCAAATTAAAGAGGCATAGTCAATATGGGAGCGTACTAAGGAATAATATAATATTTTTAAAGCTGAACTATCGTTGAAATCACTACACATACGTTTTAATAATCCCGACTTCATATATGATTTATTTCGAATAGAGTCAACATGATTGCTAAAAGATAATTTTGTGTCAAATGAAACTCCTATATTACATGATATATCGTGGAAAAGAGTGTAAAAAGACCAAATACTACAATGCACACTAATATTATCGACGCGAGTACAATATAATATTATTTGGGTATAATATATTAACGTTTATTTCGACAAGAGCAGCATTTAAGTTAGCGATAAAATAGTCACAGCAGAGCGTTATACTCACTCGGAACAAAATATCCGCTCATACACGCCGCGACGACCAACATTGTTACTGTGAAGGAATTCATGTTTTTCTGTTTGGACTGCGAGAGTTAAAAAAACGAATAGAGTTGTGAAAGAATTATTAAAACAGTTTTAACTGGTATTTTATTATTGGCACGGTAAAAAAAATTAAAATATTCTCTTCGGACGACTTTTATGCGACATTTACTGGGCTGAGCTTCGAAGTAAAATGACCGAGAGACGATGACGGATGACGTGTACCTATAATATTAGTATCCATGTATATTTGACACGGATTAAACATTCTGATTTGGCCAGATATAGGAGAAGCCATATTTAATTAATTTATATTTGATTACAAATATTTTACTGTTCAGGCAGCTCATTATTATTTTGATTTAATATAGTATTGCGTTATCGTAGTTTTTGAATGTCGTTAAAACTAATAACGCGGGTCCCCTTTTTAGACGATTGCAATTTGCAGTAGTTATGGGCTGAACTATATTCGAATAGTTCAACGTGTTATGAGCTTAAAATGTATCTATATGTAAGTACGTAACTACTAATACTATAGGATTTGGGTAAACAGCTGATACCTATTATAATATTTCTAAATAATGTCGATATCAAAATTATGTACATGTAGGTACCTATATAATATTCATTATTGAAGACATTTTTTATTTTGTCATGATTTAAATGCTTAATATATATTTATAAGTGAGAATATAATTATTAAATATTAATATTAATATTAAATGTTTTAATTAAAACACAAATAAGTGCCCATGATAATGAATAACATTCAAATTTCACCAATGTGGTCAATGTAAAACTATTTCAAACTTTATAAATTGTTTTTCGTGTCATTATTATTACTAAACATGTACAATTACAAATTGTATTATTTTATTAAAAATTGAAAAATTGGAATGAACTTGAACAATTTCAGTCTTTGAAAATTTATTTATTTTTTATTTTATTAGAATATTTACAATCTATGCTACAAGGCATAATAAGCAAATTTGATCATACATAAAAATTTTTTTACAACCTGAACACATGTGGAGGGAGGCCATCCAATGATAGAACCCAACGTTATTTTAATTATTTATTAATTATTAACCTAATTTAACTTAATATAAATTAAATTAAAATTAAATGATATGAACCATCAATTATTTAATAAATCACGACACCAATTTATCTTTAGACGGCGTGGGGGATTACTAGGAAGTGAGTTGGAAGCAAGTTCAGCGATTAAAGGGTTAGAGTGACATTGTAATTTAGAGAGAAATTTTTATAATGTTTTGTGGCTAATTGATTTACTGTTTCTATTTTGAAGTCATTTTGGAGTGTGGAATTTGATACGTACCAAGGTGCGGAAGAGATAATTCGGAGGGTGAAATTTCAATGAAAAAAAAAAATTTGAAAATTTTCAATCTTACAGCTTTACCTACATCTATAATATACTATCTATATGGCTATGTTCTATATGGCTATATATTTATATAATATGACCAATATATGTATAGGTATATACTTTTTACCACGTCGAAAATATTTACATTCCTACATCCTATTGAGTATTGACTATAATAAAGGTAGAATTGCCTACCATCAACATTCATAGGCGTGCGCAGACTTAAATTTCTGGTCGAGCCTAGACAATTATAGTGCCCTAATATTTGGAATTTTGGACTGCGCCCCTAATTTTTTTTTTAACACACCAACATACATGTTGATAATATATTAACCTATTAATGTCTATAGTACTATAGTTATAGTATTTGTACCTATAAAGGTATACTGTATTTTTTTAGATCAATAAAATGTATGTAATGGTTAGGTTAGGTAGGTACACTGTACACACAAATATTTTTGATTTTTTTATACTTTCACGACAAACAAAATTTTCATGATCTCCACGAACATATTATTATTATAATATAATAAGCATTATAATAAAATATTTAAATATATACGCACATTTTACTATGCCCCTAAAAAGTTTCAGGTCGAGCTGATCGGCTCGCCCCGTGCGCACGCCTATGTCAACATCATCTTAAGTCTTAACAAAGGACTTTAGGTCTTATAAGAGCACAAAAATCAAAAACCCCAGTCAGTTATTGACACCCTTAAGTAATAATTAAAAATGCATGATCGACACAACTAACAACGGACAACCAAATATGTAATCTTCTCAACCCTCCGCGCTATATAGCTTAGAAATAAATCAAAAAATATTCAAAATACAATTTAACCTAATATTATTAGGTATCTACAGATATGTGAATTACATAATGTGATATAAATTCGCCAAATTATGAGATTATAGATGATATACGCCTCATGGCATTGATCGATTCGGCCTTCAATAGGCACATTTAAATTTTAGGTAGGTAAAAAAAAGTAATATATATTATATGATGATTATAATGTATATTTAGTTGTAATTAATTGATAATGAGCTACGATATCGTGATTATGAATAATTTATTTTGATAAATATTTAATAAATAATAAAGAACTTGTTGCTATAGGTAACTATAACTATTAGACTTGTGTCCCGGGAGAGATAAATAATATAAATACCTAAATATGATAATTCAAACTCGCTCGTTTCTCGAACTTTTACGGTCGTTCGACGGTTTATTATTTATATAATATAATTAAATATTGTTAATTATTATATTATAAGGATTATTATCGCTGTAGACTGTACTACTCTGTACTACATGAATGAACGAATATACACAATATATAAATAGTGAATACCCTTAGCATTTGTAGCAAGGCATTTTCCGATGATATTGTTATTATGTTATTACTTATTTTATTAATAATAATAAATCGTAACTTATCATCGATCGTCCGCTGCGCAACTCATTCGATCTCGTTCGCTCCCTTTGTCCGGTGACTTACTGCGCTTCGCAAAGGTACCTACTTTACCTGCTACAACTGCGACATTAACCATTATCTCGTATATGATTTCCTCATTATACCTACCCAGTCATTATTACAGAAGAGGTTCACACGACCAACGTTCGGCAGTATCGTTTCGCGTTTCGTCTCTACAGTAATATAACTGCAGCCATACTATACCTATACTCATAAAATTCCAATTTTTTTCCGATTTAAATTCGTTTCGCATATAATAAAATACGTCGACTGTGTGTAGTCGGGCCTTTCTTCGCGATTCGATTGTTATTCAAACGATCAGACTGTCCTACGTCAAGTTTATGGATTTTCTCGAGTCATTCGGATCGTCGGTGTTTTTTCTCGTTTAGAAACCGAACAGAAAATCGCGGCCAACCATAATGGGAGGACAACCCACCAAAATCCAGTGAGTTTCTTCTTTTATCACTTTTACTTACATATTATTATTTCTTTACCTACGACCTACGTCCTGTATCATGTCATTATATTCTTCTTCTCTCTTAGCTTCTTATTTTATATTGTATATATACTATACTGCAGTAGTAATTATTATTACTGGACACGCGGTTAACTGCCAAGTGTATCCTATTTTCGAATTTTATTTGTGAGAGTTTGAAAACTTTAACTTGTACACGTGCTATTGTACGTTTAAATTTATGTAACCTGCAAGACAAAAAGGGTCAATAATATTAATAAAATATAATATGATTGACATTATATTTTCTAATTTCTGTATTTTAGAAAAATACATTTTTCTATAAGATCGTTGGATTCAAATTTTAAATTCATCGTAACTATCGTGGGACGTGGATTAACTGATTGATTTCAATAAGTAGTTGTATAATAGGCTATATTTCATAGGTACCTTACACTATAAAAAATATAATTGTTAATACTTTATAATTATAATCTACTTACACAATTGCATCTGTTTAAAATTAAAATTTAAAAAAGTGGGCTTAGTCTGTTACTGTACTACCTAAACATATTACACTACCTACCGACTAACTATATGGTCATAAGTATTTTGTGATGTCGGTATATACAGGACATAATATAGCATATTATCGACTATAGGCTATAGAAAACTCTAAATTTAGGTAATAACAATATGCGACTAAAAACACAATTAGGTACTCGACACTACTCGTGGTAATAAATAGATAAGAATTTGACATTTTCGAAAAGATAAAACAATAATCAAAAATCATAAAATAGAACATTTATGAAGATAGCATGTTTATAAACATTTCCGACCAGCAAATATCTCCAAAATTGTTTAGTTTTTTACTTAGTTAAAACGTCTTATAACATGCTTTTTGCTATCCTCCTAAAAATCTTTTCAGTAGGACCCGGTTTCAAGGCCTATAAATTCAAATTAAAACACAAATTTGCCACCAAAAATCTATAATACCAGAATTTTGACGATTCGCGTACTTTGAAACTAATCCAACCGAGCCCACTCGCATGTTTTTATTAAATTATTAAACTTGTCGGTGTGTTGCACTGTAGTTGTCGTGCAGCGTTTATTTCTGTCGTTTTTGACAAAATACGTTCCTATTCACCACTGTTTATTTCCCATTATTTATTTTCACACACAATTGCACAAAAGCCGATTGCCAGACGGACTTTAGTACCACAACTGCTCGGCCAGCACAGAACGGTCGTTACTCGTCGTTATCATCGGCGCACACTATGAGGTTTATAAATAGGATTTATAGGTCAAACAATTGTACGTGTTGTTTTCGTCCAAAGGTTATCAAGTGCTGGCAGTCCTGCACGAGAAAATATCACAAGTTCATAATAATAATATGATAAATAAACGATAATAAAATATAATAATTAATAAATACGTGTTTTCCTAAATAATAATAGTAATAATAATTTATAAATCGACGCCACACTTAAATCGTTTTATATTATTATTATCATACATCGTGTGTTCGATTAGAATAATCGAATGGAATAATTCTACAGTCTACACCGGGTGGGTACATTTGCAACCATATTATTATAGTTTGTAATATTTAATATTTTTTTACTGAATTCGTTTTTAAATAATATTTATTGCTCATATACTACCTGTGAATAAAATAACTAATAGGTTTGTCGGCTCGTGTTGTTGACAATTGTTTTTATGTTGTACAGTTAAAAAGTCGGCTTATTTGACAAACTACCTGTAGTACTCATAAAATCGTGTATTTCTTTGTTTTTCTTATCTTAACCCGTTTATATTTGTTTCATGGTAGTTGACCTTACGACCTATTTTTATATGTCGTCAAAATCTATACAACAATATTCTGAGTACCTACCGACTAAATAATGCACTCATGCAAATTTTATGGTGTATCGGTAGGTAGATAATAATAATTATATTATTATTATATTGTGTATAGTGGTGGTAAATCTATAACAATTAGCAATAGTTACATAATTCTGACTGAATTTCAAGTGCTGTGTACATGTGGTTCAATATGTTGCTCAGTTGGTGTATTTTACTATACACCGTACCATTATAATAGTGCTGATTTTTATTCGATAATACTTACTGTTTTATCAACTACCTACCTAGGTACCCATTTTGTTGGGCGAATTAACAAACTTCAATTTTCAAGCATTTTAGCGTTACGTCCACCAGGTACCTATGCCTTTATATGTTATGTATGAACTATATGATATTAATTCACTTTAAAGTTTTTCCATATTTATTATTTGATATTAGAATAATGACGACTTGTGTTTCATATTATATTTTATGCACATTGTTATACTCGACGAATATTATTCATCGGCCACGATATAAAGGTCAATTAGATAAGATTAAAGATTATAATATTATTTAAAATTTGTGTATTTGAATGTTTAAAATAGTTTATTAATAACTAACGATTTCCAATGGCAAAACCATGCTTATACTCTTTCTAGTTTTGTGTACAACCATTTTTGTAACTATTGGCATTTTTGTCATGTTATTATTCATCCCATGTTTTTGGAATTTAATCACACTACTATTTGGTAAAATATTTTCCAGGAATAAAACTATGGATGTTAAGCCACAGAGTAACCATAAAATGCGTATTGTGACATTGGAAGATGGTCGTTTTCAAGATGAGACACTATACAGACTGAAAAAAGGTCAATATAAATTGTTATTTTTAAAATATATAGTGTTTTGAATGTTTTTGAATGTTTTTATTTTAGGCTGGTACTTGGAATTTCGGATGGGCCCGTCACTTTTTGGACGTGACGTTACCATTTACACTAATATACCAGCAGAAGGATCAGCCTTTGACAGAAAAACTTATCGTTGCCTTGATTGGATTAGAGAGTGGTCAAGTGATGATATCATTATTGATGATTCGTCTTTGTCGTGTCTTATCCAAATGAACAAGGCTGGATCTTTTCATTATTATTATGAACATAAAGGGCAAAAGTAAATGTGTATTAATTGTAGTCTACCTACCTAGTATTTGTGAAATTAACATTGTGCATATTTTTTTTAGGAAAGGATGTGGTTATATTAACGTTGATCCAGATTTGGTTGCTGGAAATGAAGATATACCTTTAGAATCGTTGCAAAGTGTATCTGTTTTAGCAAAATGTCTAGGACCATTTTCATCGTGGAAATCCAAGTTACAAGTCGCAAAAGAGGCTGGATACAACATGGTGCATTTTACACCCATTCAAGTATGATTTGGACATTTTTTAATATTTATAAATAATTCAAGTTCTGATTAAATGTGTAAATTGTTTCCAAATCAAGTTTAACTTGTATAAAGTCTATGATCTGTATCAAAAAATCAATAGAACCACACGGTCCTTGAACCCATTTCCTTAGGTTTCCAGTTATTATGAATTTTATTTTTTTACTTTTATATATTGCTATATAAAAAATTCCAGAAATAAGCATCCTTTTTATTTATCTATTATTAAAACTAACAACATGTTATACTACCCTGCTATTATATTATTGTCATGTGGTAACTTTTTTAACACCTATGAAACTGTCATTATTTTTATTATTGTAAATTGGAATTTTATTCCGTTAATACAATTATTATTATTATTATTATTATTAATGTTACAATATTTTGGTTAAAGTAAATATTATATTATTAATAATGAAAATAATAGTAGGGTTTTCACTTAATTCATAAAACTGTTGACAGTAACCAAGCAAGTCGCATTTAGTAATGTAGCATTTGTGAAATTATAAAAGTACAATCTAATTTTAATGTCTGTAATATAGTACTTTGTATAGTATGTTTCTATAATAATAGTATATAAATAATCATTATAATTGATCTGTAAACAGGTAGTCTTGTTTATTGTAATATTTTTAAATGACAATAAAATTATCATTTTTAGGAGCTCGGAGGTTCAAAATCATCATACAGTCTGAAAAATCAATTGGTCTTAAATCCTTCTTTCAATGATTGTAATCATCAAGTTACATTTGGTGATATTAAGGTTTTGACTGATGAAATGAAAAACGAATGGAATGTAATAATTCAGATTAACTAAGTTACTAAATTGAACATTACCTATATTAATATAAGGTTAAATATCTTTCAGATGTTAAGTATATGTGATATAGTGTTGAATCATACCTCCAATGATAGTCCATGGCTATTGAAACATCCTGAATCTGCTTACAACTTGGTAAACTGTCCATATTTGAGACCAGCTTATTTGTTAGATTATACATTATATCACTTTACTGTGGAAGTTTCTAAAGGTATGTGGGAATTTTATGGAGTCCCTGTGATTGTCAATAGTGAAGAACATCTTGCAGTGAGTATTTTGAAATTAACATTTTTAACTATTGAATATCGATAACAATATTTGGGTTTATTTATTTTTACTTATATTTTGTAATTGTGAAATAGAATATGAATACACATTTAGTATCTTATTTTATTAATATATATTTATAAATTCCAGCCATATCTGTTAAAGTTAATATTCTATAACTTTGATACACTTTTGTGTAATTAATTTAATTATTTTACACCACTTTTGATTTTAACAAATCAATTAAATTCTTTTTTGAGAAAACTTCAGTTTTTTTTTTACATTAATTGATTTTTAGTCCATTATGCGTATAGAATTTAGAAATTGTATAGGAATTACTGCCTATTGTTAAAGTGTGTTGATGAATACTATGCCTGTCTATAGGGGCGGATAGGCCAATCATGTAATCGGGAAACTTCCCGATGAGCTGGTCCTTGTGTGGGCTGCATTATAGTTATAAGATAAAAAAATATTTTTTTTTTTTAAAAATGCACAGAAATATTTTTAAAATGTTTTGAGATCATAAGTGAATACATGTAAATTAATAAATATTAATCCAATATTAGACATTACAAATGTGTTGGTAGAAAAAAAAATTCATATTAAAATGATAATTATAAAATCATAGCTTATTTATTACTATAAATAATAATAGGTAATTAATGATTGTGATTTGTGGATAGAATTGTGTTATTTTATACATTAAAGACAATATTGAATATAGATACACATAGTAACACTTTCAACACTTTCAACACTTTCTGACGCTTATACCCGTCAACCAGTAGCGTATCCAGAATTTTTTTTTGGGAGGGGTTATAATTTATTTTTGTGGAATTTTATCTTAAAATGATTTATTAATGATAACGTTGTTATAATTTAACAATTTTCGGGGGGGGGGGGGGGGGTTACAACCCCCTAACCCCCCCTGGATACGCCACTGCCGTCACAGGCCGATGATGCATTAATGCGTCAAAAACGTATACGTTTGTAATACTTTATATACACTTTAATTAAATCGGATTTTCTTTAATGAACCCTGAAACTTAGATAGGCCATTGATAATGAACTCTAAATTTAATTATATAGGTGGTTTTAGTTTTTGTTTTTTCTGTCGTTTCTAAAATCACAAGCGGAGTTGAACTTGTTTAGACTAGAAATATAATAAAAGGTTTAGAAAATGTAATTAACTTTGAACTACTATACAAATTATTAATATTTATATTGGTCACAAAATATTTAAGGATATTTTTGGTAAATATTGAAAAATGTATTATGTTTAAACTTCAAATTCAAGTTTGGAACAGCTTAACCTTATCTCACTATTCCAAGACTATAAATTATGGTTATTAAATATTTTACTAATGTAGAGGAGAGACCAAACAAATTTTGAAATTATAAATTAAGGAACACCTTATAATGTATGTGTTAAAAAACGATAAAAGCTGTTTTTGGGGAATAAAAAAAGTTATATTCGCGATTCAAGGCTCAAAGGCCAGTTCGATTCATATTTCCCGCCCAAAAAAAAATCGCCAATCTGCTTTTGCCGGTCTGTAATGTTAAAATGGTTATGCATATTTAAAGATTACTGAATTTAAAATTATATCTTTAATAATTAACTTTGTATAATTTTACAGTCCATACGACATGCATTATTAACAGCGGTATTACCAAAAGTAAAAATTCATGAGCTGTTTCAACTAAATATTGACAAAATTGTAGCTGAGTTTCAAGAAAAAGTTCGTACTGGTCTCCCTCCGGTAGCTACAAATGAAAAACTTGATGAAGAATTAACAATCATACCTGATTTAGAATTTGGCCGATTAACAGCTACAATTGATATGAACAAAGCATTGAAATTATACAATATATATAGGTAGATGAATATTACACAAAAAACAATAAAACATTTATAAATTTATTTTACATAACAATATTGTTGAACAAATTTATTTTAGAAGCAATTGTTTTGATGAAGATACTAGGCTTGGTCGTTGTAGTTTAGAATTGAAATTAAAGTTGGAAACTTTGAACAATACAGTGTTTAATGAAGTTCAAGGACATTTAATAGCTGCAGTAGATAATAGTATTGCTGGTATAAGATATTTCAGAGTTCAACCGGATGGACCTAAATTGACCAAAGTTTCTATTACTAATCCTCTAGTACCAAGGTAAAAAAAAAAAAAAAAAATTAAAAAAAAAACAACTTCCAAAGTATAAAATATATTTTATTTTTAGGTATTTTACAGACTATGAAGGTCAAACTGCTGAAGAGGTATTGCATTCTTCAAATGGACAATTTGTTATGGCACATAATGGATGGGTTATGGGTGGTGATCCACTTAAAAATTTTGCTGGACCAGACTCTAATATTTATTTACGTAGAGAATTAATTGCCTGGGGAGACAGTGTTAAATTAAGGTATGTTTTTATCCATTAATCTTGGATTGTGTAAACAATTTTGTTTCGACCAATATTATCAGCCAGATATACTTTTTATAGTTATATTTAGTTATTATTTTGTATGAGGCTGTTATACAAAGGTTTGTTATTAAACATCTGTCATACATCAAACATAATCAAAACAAATTTAAAGTTCTATATCTTTTCAGTTTTGTTATTATTTCTAAACATACACATTATTATAATTTAATTATTAATTTGAAATCATAATTTTATGACTTATAAAATATTTGTTTGTTTCTTATTGTAAGCCCTGGTGGCTGCTGCAGTGTATTTTTATTATTAGATTTTATGTCTTATCCACAATATTGATTGTTGCCTTTAGGTATGGAGATGAACCTAAAGATTGCCCATTTTTATGGAATCATATGCAGTGTTATGTGGAACAAACTGTTAAAATATTTGATGGTGTCAGATTAGATAACTGCCACTCAACGCCATTGCATGTAGCTGAAGTAAATTCAATTTATTAATCTATTAAAATATATTATGCATTTAATAATAAACAAAAAATAAAAATAAATATTAACATTTTTGATAACTTGTTGATTTAGTATTTGCTTGATGCTGCTCGAAAAGTTAAACCAGATTTATATGTTGTGGCGGAGTTGTTTACGAATTCAGATGCTACTGACAATTTATTTGTTAATAGACTTGGAATTACATCACTTATTCGTGGTAAGATACAATTTGTTATTCATACATCACATAATTTTATATATTAATTATATTTTTAATATTGGAATATTTAGAAGCAATGTCTGCATGGGATTCACATGAGCTTGGACGCTTGGTTCACCGTTATGGTGGTGAACCGGTCGGTGGATTTTTTAAGCCACTAGAACAACTTGTATGTCCTACTATTGCACATGCTCTTTTCATGGATCAAACTCATGACAATCCATCTCCTATAGAGAAACATTCAGTTTATAATTTGTTGCCTAGTGCGGCTTTAGTATCCATGGCATGCTGCGCTAGTGGAAGCAATATGGGTTATGATCAACTAGTTCCACATCATGTATGTTAAATTGTATAGCAATAATCACAACAATTTTAGTTAAACACTTAACGTGTTACTTAGTATTTTCTGTTGTAAGGAAGAATATTGAATCATAATATTATGATTAAAAAAAAAAAAAAATATGTATTAGGTTGCTATGGTAACGTACTAACGTCACTAAAATTAATCATTGATTGCTAATTGCTAAGGGCAACCTTATAAAATATCCAATAACAAAAAAAATTTTATCCAGATTTTGTGGTTTTTTTTGGTTGCCATAGTAACTGTAATAGTCAGAAAAAATATTGTACCAGCCCTAGAGAACATATTTAATATGTTGACTCCAACATATTTTTATTATTTCTAGATTCATGTTGTTGAAGAGGAAAGACAATATATGCAATGGTCATCCAAAGAAATTAATATTACTACAGGGATAGTAGCTGGAAAAAAAGCATTAAATGCACTTCACTATAATCTGGGAAAAGGTGGTTTTGATCAAGTCTATGTGGATCAAATTGATACTGATATTGTTTGTGTGACACGTCATAATAGCAAAACGCACGAGAGTGTTGTACTAATGTCATATACTTCCTTTTCAACTCCATCTAACCAAAATGGTTTGGGAAAAGGGATAACTGTAACTGGAAGAGTTGATAATGTACTAATTGAAACTTCATTGCAACACATGTAAATATATTAATTTTTTTTCTATTTTCATATGATTACCTAAACAATAATAATAATTTTTTTTTAGGGTATTGGAAAATACAAATAAATTTGAAAAAGATGCAAATAAGATCAATGGCTTAGAAGATTATATACTGAGCTTAAGACAAAATGTTACTCCTCAAGAATGTTTAATGTTGGATATAATACCTTCAGCTGATAAATTTTCTGTTAGATTGAATTTTACTGCAAAATTTCAACCTGGTTGTGTAGTAGCAGTTGCAATTTTTCCAGTAGAGAAAACAAAAATAGCTGTTGAACAGTTATTGTCTGATATTGATTTGGAGCAAGCAGTTAGTCGTTTAACCCTATCCGACATGAATTATGTTTTGTTCAGATGTCCTGAAGAAGATGAAGGAAATGTTTATGATGTACCAGGATTTGGTAAATTGGTGTATTGCGGAATTCAAGGGTTCATGTCAATTTTAGATACAGTGTCTCCAAATAATGATTTAGGCCATCCACTATGTGAAAATCTCCGAAAAGGTTTTTGGATTCTAGATTACATAAGTGGACGTTTAAAACGTAAAGAATTTGAAAACTGCGCATTGTATCAATTTGGAGACTTTTTAGAAAGATATTTACAGCCCATCAGGAACTTGCCATCATATTTGGTACCCTGTTATTTTGAATTTTCCTTGAGAAAAGTATACAATGCTTTGTTGAACCGCACATGGTCAATGATGCCTAGTGATATAAGAAATGGTTCTACATTTTGTAAAAATTTAGCTCTTGCTTCAATTCAATTTGCTGGAGTAGTTAAATCTAGTCCTCTTCCTACTCTTTCGCCAAACCTTTTAGCACCTTTACTCAGAATGCAAATTGGACCTGATGGATTATATCGTCCTGAGTGTATAACACTTGCAGCTGGGCTGCCACATTTTTCTAGTGGTTACATGAGAAACTGGGGCCGAGATACTTTCATTTCGTTGAGAGGATTATTGTTAATTACTGGACGTTATGAAGAAGCCAAGTATAACATTATTGAATTTATATTATTAAATATTTAAAGTAAAAATGTATGTTTATTTTTAGGTACATAATTTTAGGATTTGGTGGTTGTTTGAGACATGGTCTTATTCCTAATCTATTAGATGGAGGCAATAACCCACGTTATAATTGTCGTGATGCTGTTTGGTGGTGGTTATATGTAATTCAGAAGTATGTTACATTGGTACCTGGAGGTATAAGTATTTTAGATGATCCAGTAAATAGAATTTTTCCAAATGATGATTCGGAACCCACATCAGTTGTAAGTCTTGGATTTGAATAAGTTGTACATGCCATGTATCATGATATACTTATTCATTTTTTTAAATTGTATTACCAGGAACAACCATTACATGAAGTAATTCAAGAGGTTATGGTAAAACATTTCCAAGGGTTATGTTTTCGTGAACGTAATGCTGGAACTTCTATTGATGCCCACATGAAAAGTGCTGGCTTTGATAATCAAATTGGAGTACAACCTCTTACAGGCTTTGTGTTTGGTGGTAATGAGTGGAATTGTGGTACTTGGATGGATAAAATGGGTTCCTCAGATACAGCTGGTAACCGAGGACGACCTGCTACCCCCCGTGATGGATCAGCTATAGAGTTGGTTGCATTGTCAAAGACAACTGTCGCATGGTTAGCTAAATTGAAAAAAAATGGGCAGTTTAAGTATTCAGGAGTTACCCGTACAAATAAGGATGGTATGTCACAAAAAAACAAAAATAAAATAAAAATGTACATCAAACATGTTTTTGTTTTATTTTAGGATCAGAAACTACGTGGACATACAAAGAATGGAATGACAAAATTCAAAACAACTTTGAAATACACTTTTGGATACCCGAGGAAAAAAATGGTCAATTGCAAGTTGAACCTCATCCAGAACTTATTAATCGTAGATGTATTTATAAGGATACAGTTGGTGCAACAAACAAATGGGGAGACTATCAACTGCGATGCAATTATGCTGTAGCAATGGCAGTGGTAAGTTTGATCGTATGTGTTGTAATTTCTTAATCAATTTAAATATATTTTGTTTATACATTAGGCACCAGAGTTGTTTAACCCAGATCATGCAAGAATAGCTTTACAAACAGTAACAAATGTACTTTTAGGGCCACTGGGTATGAAAACTTTAGATCCATCTGATTGGGCATATGATGGCTTTTACAATAACGATAACGATACTACTGATTTAAAAGTAGCCAATGGTTTCAATTATCACCAGGGACCTGTAAGATCATTAAATTTATTAATTCGTAAGAAATTAAATTGTTATTAAAAATCATATATATTTTAGGAATGGTTGTGGCCTGTTGGTTTCTTTTTAAAAGCAAAGCTAAAATTTTCTACTAGTCAACGAGAAACTTCATCTGAAATTCAAGGTATATTATCTAAACATTTTGAACACATAAAAACATCAGTTTGGAAAGGTTTACCTGAATTAACCAATAAAGATGGAGCTTTTTGTGCTGGATCATGTCCAACTCAAGCCTGGAGTGTTGCTACAATTCTTGAGGTAAGAAGAAAATAAACTACCTATTTAGTATTTACTTAACAATTAAATTTAAAATATGTATATATTATAATTATGTCTCAGATTTCAATGCCATAAAAAAATGTATTTGACCTAAAAAAAAAAAATACACATATATTTTTATTCTGTATTATTGATTGTACATTTGAAATATAATATAATTTAATGAATATAAAATAAATAATATTTTACTTGTATAGTCGGTGTTATTCAATCTGAAATATAAATTATAAAACATAATTGTCTCATTAAGTTGGATAATTCCATTTAACACTTTGTCCATACCTGGCGCTGGCATCTGCAAATCAAAACAATTACAGCGCACAATAAGAGCTTCTTTAATATTTTGAAATTGAAATTTGATGATTGTCGACTAATAAAGATCTTGTAGACTGAAAATTAAAGTTTATTTATAAAAGTTATGTCTTCTGCTATTATCTATATTACTATATTCTTCTTCATTTAGTATTTATTATTTTCCAAGATATTATTTTAAGTCCATTTTTATTTAAAATGTTTAAATTTGAATTTATGACATTTCAGATTTGAAAATTTTTTCTTATGTCTCTTAATTGATTCAAAAAAATGTTAAGATTATGCTAGTAAAGATACTGATGTTTGGATCTATGTTATTGCTTAATTGCTTATTAACCTTCACTTAGTAAATTTTGACATAAATTTATTAAAGTTGCATCATCTACATTATATATTTGGTTTATAATGACTTATAAATAATTATATATACTATATATATTATATACATAATAATACTTATAATTGGTAAGTCTACAAAATAAAATACCACACCATCTAACCAGGTGACCAGGTGAAAGTAAAATATCAGGACAATTTTTGTTGTTATCATATTCCTAGAGAATGGAAATGTGAAACCTAAAAAATTATATCACAAAAATGCAAAAAATGCCCCCCAAAATCTTTGTTAGAATAGTATGCACATGAAACACATTTGTAAGTTTGAAAGGATCTTGTCGTGCATTAAAAAAACAAAAACAAATGCAAGTGCATTGAAATCTGAGCTCTAATTATAATTAATTTCATATGCTTTGGGTATAGCTTTGCCTAATATATTGCTTATATTGTCAACTAATTAATTATTTTTACTTATAATAAGAATTTCCTTCTCTATCTGCTTGGAAATTAATTTAATGAGTATTAATACATTTAGTTTTGAACTACTAATTTATACAAATGCCATATTTCTATAACAATAGTAAAACAAATCAATATAGTCTTAGCGATAAAATAATATTATAACATAAAATGAAAATAAAATTCTTTTTAATTTTATCATTTAATAATATTGGTGTTTAATTGAATTTTTTTAAAAATATATAAATAAAATACAATTTCATCATCAATGTATCATGTTTTTTTTTTTGTTATTAATAAACCAATGAATTATGTAATTACATTTTGAAATTGTTTATTTCATTTACATTTCATGTAAAGTGCCTTTTGATTTGACCTGTTGCCAAGCTTATAAGCTTAGCAATTGGTACCTAATAACTGAATGCTACTGGCTGCTACTGGCTAATAGGCTTATGTACGTCTTGTTTATTTTTTGGGATTTAATAAAAGCTATCTTCATTCACAATTAAGATTCATTTAAAATCTTAATATAATAGGTAATACAAATAATATAATATAATTTTAGTAAAATTTATGTTTTCAAAAACAAAAGCATAGAAGTGAAACCAATTACATTTTTCTTATATTCAAAATCTTAAAGAACACTATGATTAAAAATAATAAATATTGAACCATGTGAGTACCTAATTAATCTCAGTGTCAACTTAAATAAAAGTGACAAAAACAATAATCTTTCAATTATAGAAATACATTTAAATTTAAAATTTAAATTTAAATTTAACTTAATTGTTTTATGTATAGAACTATTTAATTTTATTCTAAACATTTAAACCAAGTATTCAAGATCTCAGTTATCTATGTGAAGGCCTTTAAGGCCTGTTAAATGATTTTATAGTTTCATCAATGTTAAATACAATTTTATACTATATTTTTTATAGTTATATCATGAAAAACAACCTATTCAAGTTCGCACGTCTTATGGGTCTGCAGTATTGGCAATGATCGCCAAAATATTTTAACCCCATATACTAATAAGTAATATACTTGCATTCATCTAACATAAGCAGCTAAGCACTAATTTTATAATGTCACTATAATTATTTATAAATACATTATGTGATATTAAATATTATGTTTGATTTCTTTTTCAGACTTTAATGGCTATTACAAACTTGAACCAAATTTAAATTAAATTTGTAAAAATACTATTTATTCGTTATTATTTATATTAAATGTTAATACTTTAATGAAAATCATTGTGAAAGTTAAAAATGTATAATTCAACTAGACTGATAAGAATTTTTTTTACCAAATATGTGTCACAAAGAATTTATTGTTCATTTTACAGAACAGATTGATTTTATTTTTATATACCTATACCATTATTGAATTATTGTGAAATTTCTATTTTTTATTATAGTATAACATTAATTGAGTATTTGATAAAGAAACTAAAACAATCTATTACTTACATTTAAAGATACACTTTATGTTTTACTATTCTCTATCTTTTTTGTCGATGGATTTTGTTTTTAAAATTAATTACCATCATTTTTAGTTTGCTTTAACCGGATTTATGAGTGTTAATAAATTATTATCTAGTAGGTACTATAGATTATATAATTGCACTTAAGTATATACAGTTTAAACTATTATCTAATGTGTAAACTGGCTAACACTGCACAGGCGTATAAAATATAAATTATTTATATTGTATACATCTGTATAATAGTTAAAACTTTATTAAATATTTTATTATTAATGAAATAATCAAAAATAATAATAAAATATTTATTAATGTAGTAAAAATATATTCCTCGGTGAAATTTGTAGTCTATATACTAACTATGTACTACGTACCTACTATAATAAAAGTGATGATTATTAATATTATACTATCTAGAAAACAATTAAATATTCTATCTATAAGATTCTGTGTTATGAGGTAGAGAGTAGAGACTATATTTTCTTCTTATTTTAATAACTGCAGTATATGTATGTGAAAAAAAATTTTAACTTGATGATTACTTTCTAATTTATATTTTATTTTTGTTTTGTAATTTTTAATGCTAAATAAATGCATTAGAGATGAATAGTATATGAATGTTTTTCTTATTTGATTTTGTAAATGCATATTGCATACGGAAATATATTTTTTTTCGAGAGTTAAAATATTACAATCTACAACAGAGACATGGTTTTAATTAAATCCAGATAATCCAAATGTAGTTTAAAACGATTTGAAAGTTTAAAATTTTTCTAGGTATTACTTTTTGTTTATCCTCAAAAATGGTCAAGTAAACTAGCTGAGGACGTGATTATGTGATACCTATCCTAACTTACTAGTGCAAATTAACTTAATAAAATAATACATCACAAGACGGAATAAAAATCAAATAATTGAGTAGTTATATTGTGAGAATATATTGTGATTATTATACGTGCAGACATAGTGGTTAAAAATACAACATAACAAGTGTAGTTGGTTAGGATACTAATACACAGGGATTAAAGTGGGAAAAAATTCAAGAGCGGACTAATGTCTCCATATAGTTTTAAGCGTTCCATATATAATTTTATGTATAATGTCTAATGTTTAAAATCATAATTTGTTAAAGGGGACGCTTTTTACCGCCGTCAGAAGTAGGGGACTGAGTCCTGCGACCTCCCCACTTTAACTAATGCTAATACACTAGAGTTGTGCACGAACCAACTTTTTATTCCCAAGCCCAAGCCCAGCCCAAACCTACCTGCTCAATTTTACTTAAACATATTATGGTACGGGGAAATGAAAACAAATGTCAACATTCTTTGGAAAAATATTTAATTTTAGACCGGTCCAGTGTGAATTGTTAACTGTCTAAATTCTCGGTTCGGATATCTCATATCTATGAATATTGTCCAAAGTGGTTTGGGTCCCTTACTTTTATATGTGAGAATAGAACTGACGACACAGCAGTCAGCAGTACAAGTCAAAACCATTAACAAAAAACTTGATCGAAAGATTAAATGAAGCAGCCAAGGTTGGACTGTTTTTAACTGTGATAAAACTCTCGCTAGGCCGCGACAAAAATGAGTTCAACAAATCACTATTAAAACGGGAAACTGAAAATGTCCGTAAACAGTTCAAAACAATTCAAAATATTTTGAAAATGTTATCGTGTATAGAAAATACGAACCAAACAACCAGTGAAAATGTTTATGTATAATATACGTTCATTTGTTTTAGAGTTACATCATAAATCAAAATCGATTTTGGGTAAAAATTCTCGTTTTTCTTTAATTTATATTTTGTTTTTCCCTGCGCTTTTGAAAACTATTTAGAATTTTTTACTTTTGACCTCCCAAACAGTTTTTTTTCGGTCCCCAAACCCCCCGTTGCTTAAATAGCAAACCTTTGGTGGGATGGGAAGGGGTGGCGACCACTTCGAGGTCGTGGGGGAGGGGGGAGAGCATACCTGCCCTTCGGGCAGACGGATAACCAAACAAATAAACTTAACCTTGTTAGTTTCAACACAAGTATAGAGGCTCTGGTGACTTGTCTTCAAACTCAACGGACCTCCGGTCGCCTGTCGGCTCCGGTCAGTGTAAAAAACAAAAAAGTATCCCTCGACTTGCTATGCAACACCACCTCAAGTAGGCCACAGGGTAAGTTATGTCGTAGTATGATTACAGGGCCGAACTTCCGCCTAGGCAAACTAGGCAGCTGCCTAGGGGCCCTTGCCTTTCTGGGGCCCTCAGGGAAACACCCACAAAAAAAAAAGGTATCACACACATAAATTGATTAACACGGAAAATAGTTCGTGTATAATATAGAATATTATTGAGAGGAAGTAATTTAGAAATTAATATTATTATGTTGTGTTTTAGTTTTATGGAACCGTATATAAACATAAATAAATACATTTTGTGGTGTTTATCAGTGTTTATTTGTTTCTATCACAGAATAACCAGAATGGACACACGCTGAGCACTCAAAAATCTGTTCAACTTTGTGGAATATCAGTGTATCCATGTATATAATAAAAATGTAAAATTCTTTCTGTCTGGTCACACTGATAAGGGTTTGTTTACTAACTTTCGACATCAGCTGTCCATATATCTGCGATTGTTTACAAAACATCAGTTTGACTTTTGCGCTCTTATTTGAAATTAATATTTTAATTATTTTATTAATTAAGAAATTAAATCAAATTAATCGTAATTTTTGTTTTTTAAATGTATTCGGGAGGAAATAGATGTTGCTTGCTGTACTGCACCAGCATTTCTTCCTCAAAAATTGAAGGAACAAAATTCCATAGATTTCCGAAGGATCTTGCAAGGTAAGCAATATTAATTAGTTATTGGAAGTTAAATCAAAAAGCAAATTCATCAAATGCTATTTTATTTCTATGTGTATTATATTTAATATTATACATATATTTGTTTTAACCAAATTTAGATGTGACGTTTGGATTGAAAAATGTGGTCCAATAAATTTACCTTCTATTGAACCTATAGTTTTGTACAAAAACTATAGAATATGTTCCTTACATTTTGAGGATAAAATGTATATAAATGCTGAAAAGTCAAGGCTCTCAATTAACGCAATACCAACGTTGTTTAAAGGTAAGCATCATTATTCATTGTTTACTTGTATACCTAGTGTACACTGGCTAGCGTTGTGCAAAGCTGGTCACTACCTAATTAGAAAGTAAAAATTAAGTAATTTGTAATTATTATTTTTTTTTAACTAGGTAACATTGTAGAAAATGAAATATCATCCTTACATAATAGTGAAGAATTGATACCGTTAAATAACCAATTTGCAATTGACGACCCTCCATCTTGTTCGACACCTCTTGCTTCTCAATCTTGTTCAATACTACGTATGTTACAGCTTATTTTAAATGTTTCTACTGTATTTGCAGATCAGCCTAATCCTATTATAATAATTAATAATCTATTATTCTTTGTTTTAGGTTCAATCAGTGTTGATTCATATGACGCTTCTACCTCTGTTGAAACATCTTCGTCAAGTGTTCAAACACCAAACTTTTTGTCTTCAGGAACACCACGAAAACGGGTACTTCGACATAGACTTACCAATGCTCTCAACACTGTAACAGAATTAAAAAATCAACTACAACATACAACCACAATTGAATACTGCATGCAAGTTTGTAAACAACACTTACCACCATCAATTTTCTTAATAGTAGAGAATAATTTTCAAAACAAAGACAAGTCACAGCGCGGCCAACGATATTCCAAGCAGATAAAGCAATTTGCACTAACAATTTATTTCATCAGCCCCGGTGTGTTTAATTTTCTTCAAAAATCATTGTCTCTTCCAACTGTTCGGACCTTAAGGAGAGTCACTGAGCAATATGATTTACAACCCGGACTAAATGATTTTCTATTTGACTTCTTAGAATTCAAAATCGGCACCTTTAAACCTGAAGCCTTAGATTGCTTTTTATGTGCAGACGATTTCATGATCTACACTTACCTATGCTGGACAAAAAATGTTATGTTATTAATTTAAAATATACATTTTATAATTCAAATAAAAATTAACTAACACAGAAATTGAAAAATCAGTTATTCACTTTACAGAGTACAGACTTCATATTTTGGAACATAAACACAAAAGACACTGAGGCGAGTAAGCAAGTTGCAAACTTGCAACTTACAACTTTATTACTTATTAGGTTAGGCTAAAGCACGATTATAAAGATTCTTTATAATCGTCGGCTAAAGGTAATTACTAATTGCCTCTGTTCAGGGAATATCAGTCGCGCTAGAAACAAAGAATAATGGGAATTATCTTTCTACCGGCAGCACTGATATTCCACCAGGTGTTGCAAATCTGTGCCCCATAAGAACCCATGTTAAACCAGGGTATAGACACTCTGTGTATTGGCAAAATCGGGTGACTGTGGCCTTGAGCACGGTCTCTAAGGGGGCGTGGCATATGTTATCATTTAAATAAATCATATCAATATTATCAGTCTACAGAATAATAATACAATATATTATTATTATTATTTCATTAACAATAAACCAATGTAAAATTACATTATAGTTTTTAATTTATATTAAAACAAAATACTTATTCATTTTACCAAAATTTAATATTGATATACTTAAAATATGAAAAATAAATTATTTATCCTTATTAATCGTTTATAAAAATTCCGTAACAAAGAGGGATACACGTTGCTAACGTTCTATCAGATTACGGATACGGTACAACTTTTATAGTCCAATACATCATACCGTAGGGATACGTAAACCCTCACAGCTGATCGAGTGTCTATTCTATATTGTTCTGTGGTTAAACTGAAAAGGTGTCTCTTCTGGTTATTCTGTGATTCAACTAATACCTACGTATTTCCTATAGTTTCTACTGTGATGACTTACAGTGTACAATTTGACGTTTGAAGGTAGTTTTACAGTACATGTGAGTATTAGGTACTTATTCTATTCAATTTTAATTAAATAATACCTTTATGTAAATGCACATGTTGTTCTCGACTTTATAACATAGCTCGAATAATGGCATAATGCTATGTAGTATTTCTGTTTGGGCTGAATTATTATATCATGCACTTACACGTAAAACCACATGTTTTTATATTATTCATTCCGAAACATTTCTACCTCACCGGGCACCATTAATTTTGGAATTTTTTCAAAAACCCATTAGAATCAATGCACCGTACGCTGTATAATAACTTAAGCTATATATTTTCTTAATTTCAAATTGTTTCAGAAAACCACCAGTTCATTTTGAAATGAAATTATCTCATCTTCCAGAATGCATTTCAGACATTGTGTTGGACTAGTGTTACGGGAGTTTGTGGCTCATATTTTAGGTATTGAGGACCCGGAAAATGTGCGGCGCGCCAATATTGAGGATTATCTAGGTACATTGGTGAATGACAATGAGGATTATGGTGCACCTCAAGATACTGCACGATGCATATACAGAGCTCTATGTGGGAAAGTAGTAAAAAACACTGTTGCTATAAGAACGGTAGCCACATGGGTTCGGAAGCACAGAATTGTGTTAGATGTATGTATCTATATTTTTTTTGTTTTAATAATATGTTTTTAGAAAAATACAGTTCAAAATAAACTCCAAAATACAATACCTTTCTATCACCTACAAAACTTCAATCATAATTTGCCAATAAATTAAAAGTTATTCTTTAAACACTCCAAAAAATTGAAATTGTATAATATTTAACACTATAGCTTACATTTTTTTATTAGGTTATTTATCCAGAAGAAGCTGTCAAAGACAAAAGGAATAGATTGATATCTCCAGATAATGTTTTCCCCCGATATTGCCTTCAGGAAAGCCGATGGAAAACCCGATCATTCCTCGATGATTTTGAACCTAGTGTTGCAACTATAGAGCTTATAAAACAGGTTTTCCTAGCCCATGGAAATCCAGAATATCCTAATCAGCAGCACAGTCGGGTAATTTATTTCAATTTAATTATGAAGTATAATTCTCTTGTTATCGACTATATCTTTATTAATTGTTTCAATCATATTTTCATTTGATAAGTATTTTGTTATGAACGCCCTTTTTTTTTTTTGATGTGTAGAAAAGTCAAGTGGGGCAAATGAAAATAAAACTATAATTGACAATGTTATATGCCTGGGACAAATAAAAATTTGTTTGAATTACATAAAATATAATTTAATTAACCAAATTCTTTAATATTTTACAACAATTATATAAACTGTCTTTTTTTCATATACATATTGTGATAATAATGATTTAGTATAAAAAAATAACAAAGTATTCTCTTTTTGTCCCAATTTCCATTTACCCCACTTGACCCTCCTCGAGTACCAATTACATTCAAATTCTTACCTTTTAAAAAGTTTCATTATACCTATGTGTACTTATGAATTTTTATCCTCATTTTTTTTTTATCCTAATTGTTCAAAGGGAAAACTCATAAAGTCATAATTATATCAATTTTATAAATATTACAGAAAAAGGTAAAAAAAAAAAAAAAAGGAATACCCATGGAATCATTGGTGCCGCTGTCCCCATCAGAGCAACAGTCCGCTGAACAAAATCCAAAGGTAAATTACATTAAAATATTATTTATAGGATCCTTATTTTTGAAACTGTTTATTGATACTTCTAGACAAAACGAAAATACATTAGAAAGTCAAAACAACAACAGCCTGCGACCAGCTATTCTACTGGACAACAGTCTTCAGATGATCTTTCATCAAACAAATATACAGACGACCAGTCAGATCAGACTATAGAAGAAAATTGGTACCAACAATTTCCAACAAATCAATCTATAGATCAACAGCTCCATCTTCATGAACCGCCTACAAAGGTAAATTACGTTAAAATATTATTTATGGGATCGTTATTTTGAAACTATTTATTGATACTTCTAGACAAAACGAAAATCCATTCAAAAGTCAAAACAACAACAGCCTGAGACCAGCTATTCTACTGACCAACGGTTTTTAGATGATCTTTCATCAAATGAATCTATAGAACACCAGCCTCAAAAACAATGTTCTCTATCTGTCCGAATTTATAAAGACTCAACTTCAGAAAATCAATCTATAGATCAACAGCTCCAGCCTCATGAACCGCCTACAAAGGTAAATTACGTTAAAATATTATTTATGGGATCGTTATTTTGAAACTATTTATTGATGCTTCTAGAAAAAACGAAAATGCGATCAAAATTTGAATCAACAACAACCAAAAAACCAACAGCCTGGAACTAGCCATTCTACAGAACACCAGTTACATAATAGTTGGAAAACTGAACACTAGAAGAAGAAAAACCTTTGTATATTGTTGGTCAAAAATCCTTGCTGAAGGAGATAATTTTCCTTATATACCAGGAACTAATATACACTCTATAGAGGATCCTTAAATTTATGTTTTTTTTCCAGGTTTAAAACCTAAAAACCAAATACAACAATATCACAAAGACTCTGTGTTACCATATAGGAAACAAATTCAACCTAATAATTTACAATTAATTAAAATTTGTAAAACTAAAAGAATTAAACATAAGCATATGATAATGATAAATAGATATGAGAAGGCATTTCAATTACATTTAGATTCCCAATAACTGTGTCATCAATTGATTTTTCTAGTCTTAATATGCATTTATTTTTGTTTTCTATTCTACTTATAAAAAATATTTACTATGTCTTTTTCTTGGTTAATATGTATTTAATTTTAATAAAAAAAACATGCTTATGTATTATTTTCTGTTAATTTTTTTTTTTAGTGTATACTAAGACAGCTCGATATTTATAAAAAATATCAGAAAGCTTAGAGATTTGACTATAAGTAAAGGTGTAGTAACCAAAGGTACTACGTAACATACGGTCATATTAAACAGGTCATCGATCTAGGATAATAGCCATGTAAAGTTAACAATTAAAATATGAAATAAAATAAGTAATTAACTTAAAGGGAAACTATATTCGAATTAATATAAAACTAAATTATGATTAGAGAATTCACATGAAACAGGCGGACGTGATAGTGCCAAGGATTATATGACAATATATTATATATTATATACAATAGGAAACCACAGTATTATTGAACAACTATCAGCATGGGCTAAATTACAATACTAGAATAGATAATGAATTATCAAGTATGGTGACAGAGTTAGGTTGATAGCCACATCCGTGAGAACATAGATACAGCATCGATAGGCTGTGAAAGCGGGGACAGGACAATAAGAGGAACCCTGAAACGGCCTGTAAATCAGACGTGTACCACCATCAACATCGCAATCACCTTCACGCATATTTGTACTGTACATTGGTCATTTGGACTTAGTACTTATTCTACATAATATAAATCTTTAAATAAACAGTTTAACATTAAATTGTGTACCGTTTCATTCAACGGAAACCTAACATCATTGTCTTGCTACCTGCAACAGTAAATAGAGCTGTAGGACAACTACTAGGAGCTATACTGGCAAGTAGTCCGAAAGCCCCATTTACTACAAAGGTATTGATCATAGCACTATTGATCCAGTTTATACACAACTAAAAAGTGTATTAGATTTATTGTTAGAATATAGAATTGTTTTGAATGATTTAAAATAAATTATATGTTTATACTTAATTTTGGGACTGATATACATCATACCCATGTCATAATAGTTTCTTTGTGTAAAAAAATACTGTTTTTTATGACGAAATTCTTATATAATAATACACTAAAAGATGCCGACATTAAGTTGTCAGTGAACCAGATATTTTTAAATTGGTCCTGTAACATTATCATTATATTCTTAAAATCATTAATTCATTACGATATATATATTCTTAAAATCATTATATTCTCAAAATCATTAACAACGATCAATAGATTCTTAAAATCAATAATTCATTACGATCTATATATTCTTAAATCATCAATAACATTCTTAGCTTTCATACGTATTATCAGGGTATAGACACTCTGTGTATTGGCAAAATCGGGTGACTGTGGCCTTGAGCACGGTCTCTAAGGGGGCGTGGCATATGTTATCATTTAAATAAATCATATCAATATTATCAGTCTACAGAATAATAATCCTAATATATAAAATGACAAGGAAATCAGCTGTCTATAGTGTACCAATGGAAAGGAAAACGCCGGCTATAGCGAACCCATGGCGTAAAAAATGAAGCACTGCTCCGTTTCCCCAGCCCGCCGGCCATGTCCCGTCGATTCCTTATAGCGCGACCAATCGCGTACCTTCGCAGTGGCGGCGGTCGGTTTTAAAACGTTTTTCGTTATCACCTCTTTTCCTATCATTTCGCCGATTTTCGGAAAATTAGCTGTTTTTACACGATATCTTTTCGCCCTTTTATATACTTAATTCGAAGCCACCGGTGTGCGGTTTATATTCGTGCAATGTCGATCAATAAATACACTCCGACAGGACTTTTTTGCCGATATTTTCCTTTTCTCCCACCGTTTCGTCTATTCGCACCCTTTTGTGCCCGAATCGAGTCTTTTTGAAGCCGTTTATATGCGCTTTTCCCCCAAAATCGGTTCGTTCGCCTCGCAATCGCGTTTGGAAATTACGCCGGCGACCGACCGGCCGCACGCGTATATATACATGTATATACGTGTATAATTTAATTTTTCCTTATGATTTAATAATTATTAACGGAAAACGCTTTCACACGCCCCGTTAAATATATAATATATGGGAGATGCGCGTATTACAAGCGAATTATATGCGATAACATCGATGTACATCGAATATATCGGTTTACGTCGCTCCGTAGTGGCGTAGTCGCACGGCTTAATTGTTAATGTTTTCACTGTCTTTCATATCTCAAACTGTGTCCGAGTAGGTTAGGCGTTAGGTAGGTAGCACTAGGTCCCGGGTTCGAATCCGTCGTACGCCGTCCGGGCGTTGAAACCGTTAATGCCATATGGTTTACACGGCCGCCCGAATCCCGACTTTTTTTGCATTTTTTTTCACGTTATTTTTCATATAAATTAAATAATAATATAATAATACAGGAACATATCGTACATTATTATTATTTAAAGTCATTATCATTTTATATCACACAATAAATAGGTACATATTATATTTGTTTTATTAGGAATTATTATAATTGCATATTTTTTAAAATTTCCATGATTGTTATATAAATATAGTTTGTATTTTATTTCGGTTTGCCTACCTAGGTGGCTAACTTGAAAGTTAATCTTGATTTTGACTTGAGAGTTGAGATGACTGACTTGCTAGACACTCCAACACGGTTTTTGACTTTACACTTTTTACATAAGAAAAGGCACCGGACATGCGAAGGCACATACCACTCTATGTGATATACCTACTATATATAGGTGATAGACGGATTGCTCATTTTAGTTTCGTCTTAAACGGTGATGATTGACTTGATAGACACTTTAACAAATAACATGCCGGTTTTTGCAATTTTTTTTTAAATTAATATATATACACTATAGGTACATGTTTATATGTATTGGTTAATATAATAGTATGTATCTAACTACCTACCTATATGTTAATATTTTTTAGGAATTATAATTGCACATTTCTCAAAATGTTCATTGTTATATTATATCACACAATAAATACATATCATATTTGTTTGTATGTATATAGTTTGAATTTTTCGTAAATAATTTCGTAAGTTGTGTGATAGGGTTTTCACTTATAGCCGCTTGATGTCGTGTCTGCAATCCACCGCAGGTGGATTGCCTACCTGATTTGCTGTGGCACATAGTCCGCGATCCGACGAAGTCGGATTGCCTACCTAAGTGGCTAACTTGAAAGTTAATAGATTTTGACTTGAGATGACTGACTTGCTAGAAACTCCAACACGGTTTTCGACTTTACACTTTTTACATAAGATAAAGCACCGTTCATGCTACGGCACATACCACTCTATGTGCAGCTATACTCTATATAGGTGATCCTGGAGATCGTATCCAGCCTATCCATTTACAACGTTTGTGACGGATTGCTAGACACTCAAACTTTTAACATTCCCGCCAAAGCGTCTAGCCTTATCTCCAATCTATATCACTAATCCTTATCACAAATCCTAAACTTTCGTCTTACAACCTTTGCGACTTTTATAATTCATTGTCTCCAAAATAGGTACCCACTCTCAGCGATTCCAACGGGCCCCGAGTTATACTTAGAGCTAGTACAATATATTATTATTATTATTTCATTAACAATAAACCAATGTAAAATTACATTATAGTTTTTAATTTATATTAAAACAAAATACTTATTCATTTTACCAAAATTTAATATTGATATACTTAAAATATGAAAAATAAATTATTTATCCTTATTAATCGTTTATAAAAATTCCGTAACAAAGAGGGATACACGTTGCTAACGTTCTATCAGATTACGGATACGGTACAACTTTTATAGTCCAATACATCATACCGTAGGGATACGTAAACCCTCACAGCTGATCGAGTGTCTATTCTATATTGTTCTGTGGTATTATAAAGATTAAAACATAATGCCTACTAGGTACCTTATCATTCGGTTTTTATTATTTTTGAATTTTTCAACCGTAGCCGCGCCGTTTACTTTAAGACAAATTTATAATTTAACATATTATACTATATGATAAGGTTTTCTGTAGCATATTGTTTTTTCTAATCTTTGACAACACTGTTATTCGGGCATTTTTGTATTAGCAATTGGTTATGTTATACTTTCGTGTTCTGTCCATTTCAACGGTCATTCAACCACGCTTAACCGACACTTTACCGGACATTGTAAGAACGGCCCTTAAAATAGTGAATAATTATTATCGCGTCGCCCGCTCGCCAGCTCGCATGCAAAATCAGTTCAGCTGGTACACGGCGTTATCTTTATCTTTACATCAAAACCAATAGTCTATGGTACATAAAGTTATAAATAATTTGTTTTGAAAGCCAGGGGTACGATTATCAGTTATTACGATTAAGATTTAAGATTTAGAATTATTAGGATGCTGTTGAGTACCCCTGTATCAAACTGCTCAGCTGAACGGTCATTTTCGGCTCTTAAAAGAATAAAAAATTATTTAAGATCAAATACAGAGGAAAAAAGACTTACTTCACTCGCCGTGTTATGCATTGAGTCAGAAGTAATGCAAGCAGTGGACTACAGTGAAGTGATACGTTCTTTCGCAGAACAAAAAGCTCGACGTGTAAAAATTTGTTAATCATTTTTTTTTTATAAATCTGTTATTTTATGTTTAATTTATATACATATATTTATTTTATAATTATGACAATGGTATGTGTATATAGTATTTGTTTTATCTATTAGTATGTTGAATATATACAAATTAAAAGCAGTTTTTATTAATATATATTTAAAAGGGCCCTTCTTTAATAGCTGCCTTGAGGCCCTGAGATCCTTAAGTTCGGCCCTTGTATGAAATACGTAGGTTTCCCCAAAAAAATAGTTTAAACATTCGTTATAAGAGGGGCATTATTAGTAGTGTTCCGCACATGCGTATAAAGGTAAAATCGTAATATTTGGAAGGCTGTAATTTCCAAAATAATAATTTATTCAAATTTATTTTTTTACCATCGTTTTAAACTCGTTAAAATACATAGGTTTCCGAAAAAATAAAAATCGGAAAATTCGCGTGGGCGCTAAACTAGAGTTATACCCAAATAAATGTGTAAAACAAACAATAATAATGATAAATAGTATTATCTAAAATTCAAATAAATGGTGGTCACTTGTCAGTCACGTCATCTTAAAATAATAATATTTGTTCATGTTATAATACTAAGTTATAGAAAGTTAGAAAATTTAGGACTTCAACCTGAGACTCCTAATACAACCTTGGTCTTGAGGCCCCGGTGCAATGCACCTAAAGCAGTGGCGGATCTAGAATTTTCTCATGGGGAGGGGGATATTAAATATTTTCGTACATAATATCCAAAGGTATATAAGCTTTATTTTATACTAAATTTTCAAAACTAGATTTAATTTTCTTGATGACTGATTGCATCAATGACTCGATAGGGTTTTACTTGTATTGTCCTATGGACAGACAGCAATGCCAATCGAAAAATCAAGGCAAAGGAAAGCTAGAAAAATAACTATATTAAATTGAAAAATAAAATAAAAAAGGTTGGCAAGTAGATATCACTGCTGTACAGTAGATTACAAGTGGGTCACTGTATAATGGATGGTATTAAATTTGAATTCAATGATGTCAATGTCATCGTCTAAGAAAAATGATTCTGAAATCTGAGCGGAGACGGTATGTCAGTCTAGGTATAAGACATATTATATACTTATCTATGGTATTAAAAAAAAAATTGACTTATAATAGGTACCTATATAATAAATTCCAAATTAATCATATCACAATATCCATTAGGTATTTATAAGGAGTTATACATCAACAACAAACCGTGATACTATCATAGATATATAATAGTAAACTTTAGAAGTTTTAAGTAGGGACTCACGAATAATATTATACAACCTCAACAAAATAACTAAAATAGTTATTCTAGGTTTTTAATATCATAATATGTAATTTCGTCCAAATTTGAACTTAAAATGACCTATAAAAATAAACTGTGTTTATGTATTTTTTAGATTTTTCGGTAACAAAATAAGCTACTTACGTGGAATCTTGTTTTAAATTTTCAATCCTTAGATGTAAAAGTTAACATTTTATACATTTTTAACTACAAAATAATTATTCAAATTTAAATTTGAATAAATTTTGTCAAAATTTGATCTTTAAATGCTTATAAAAAAAAATGTGCCTATGTATATTTAATATTTTTCAACTGCTATTGTAACAACATATCAGGAGCCTTGTATTACATTTTTACACTTTTTGGCCCAACAGATTATTGATATTCATAGAAACAAAAATTAATAAAATTGAAGTATGAAATTGTCCGTAAACAGCTCAAAACAAGTCAAAATATTTTGAAAATGTTATCAAGTATAAAAAATAAACATTCAGTGAAATTTTCATGTATCTTCAGTTATTCGTTTTTGAATTACAACAAAATAAGAAAATCGGTACATGAGAAATCTTGTGAATATCCAATGTTGTAAAAATTTGAATTTCAAACGCCTATAAAAATTTAATTTGACTTTCTTATAGACACTTCTTTTTTGATAAAGGTAGATAAACTTATAAGAAATCTTGTATTACATTTTAAAACCTTAGATTTAAAAAGAAAAATTTTTATGAATTCTTAACTCAAAAGAATTTGCTAATTTTCGTGATTTTTCCATATTTTTTCAATATTTGAACTTTAAATGCTTATAAAATAAAACTGTGGCTAAGAATTTAAACAATTTTTTTTTAACCCACGGCCCTCCGGGGGGGGTCTATCCCCCATATCCCCCCTTATATCCACCACTGTCCCAAAGTACCAACTAGATTCGCTTTCCTATCAGAAAATATACTGTTGAAGAAAATATAAGCATTTTTACTGTCCTAAAAGGTAATGACAGCCACAAAAAAACAACACATCACTGTAAAATCAATACATTCGTCGCTCCTCTCAGAATCTAAAATGCTCATAACTCACTTAAAAATTGAATAATCGTAAAACCCTATCCATAAAATATTATACGCAAATATACATTTATTTTTCATCGGAATCGTACGGAAAACGTGTGTAATAGTGTGGCAATGGCGGAAATAGCCTTCCCGCACGGGCCTTGCACTTACTATTTTTTGTCACGTCTCTGAATTCATCGATTATCACGGCATAGGTAATGCAGGGATCTATGCAACAACTAGATTATTCTACAAAAACAATATTTTATGGAACAAACGATTTGGTTTTATTTATTTTGAGCGTCACGCACGGTCGCACGGAGGTTATAATAATATGTAACCAAAAGTTTACGTTTTGTAAGAACCGTGGTATAGATTTCAGTGTCTGGTTGTGCCCGATACGCGAGTAATATGTGTGCCCAGCACTTTTTGGGATTTCCACTTGACCGCCCGCTGGACGGAAAAAGGACGCTTTCCGACGCTTCAACCGCTATCGAAAACCAAACTTTCGGTGGATGTGTGACAAAAACAATATTTGATGGAAGAAACGACCCCTGGTTTTATTTATTTTGAGCGTTACGCACGGAGATTAAAATATGTAACCAAAAGTATATGTTTTGTAAGAACCGTGGTATAGATTTCAGTGTCTGGTTGTGCCCGATACGCGAGTAATATGACGTGTGCCCAGCACTTTTTGGGATTTCCACTTTACCGCCCGCTGGACTGCAAAAAGGACGCTTTCCAACGCTTCGACCGCCATGGAAAACCAAACTTTCGGTGTCACAGGCGTGACAAAAAAATATAATATTATAAACGTTGTTCGATCGAGGTAATTATTAATGGAACCTGCTGAATTTCTATTACAATTTACAATTATTATAGATCCAGAGCACTGAGCATAGGGTAAGATCCATAAATGAATAAATATAATCTTTGTAGACTTGGTTAGTTGGATTTAGATTCCGGAAAGAGATATTCAATACCTATTCCAAATTTCAATTCTTATTAAGTATTTTAAGGATAAACAATTATTAATTCTATTTGATATTTTTTAATATACAATCATAAAACTATAAAAGTGTTAATGTATTATAATTTATAACTATTATAAGTTTATAAATTATAAAAGGTATTGTCGTGGTCTCGAATTCTCGAATTTCCGATTGTATATAGCTAGTAGGTACTCTGTAGTCTGTAAGGTTTGTAGGCTTTAGATCATAATATTATAGTATGGATGGACTATATGACCCATCTCGGCCTTGTAATGTGTAAACAATATAATAATAATATATATTATATAATAATATAATCTAAGCTGACGGCTGTGGGCACACAGACTTCTGGAACGAATGCAGTTTAGCTTCTTAGCGATTTTAGGAAATTTATTTTTTTCAAAATGTGTGTTTTGGCATGCCTAATTTTACGGTACTTTCAAAAAGAGCCGGTCGAACTTATTTTGGAAGTTATGGTCAAAAACTTCAAAATAATCAATTTTTTCAAAAATCGCGTTTTTGAATTTAAAATACAAAAAATTTAAGTTTTTAGAATTTTTTTTTTTCAGAAAATGTTCGTATTTATATGCTCAATATTTTGGTGGAATCAAAATTTGCCTATCGTATTTACTTTTTACGTTATTGTTAATAAGCCACATAAAACCGAATTATAAAGTTATTTCAAACATTTGCAGCATATTTGAGAAACTCAAAATAGATTTCTTTAACCTTTTTTTTCAATCGATGAGCAATAACAACGTAAATAAGTTTTTAGTGAAATCAGAACTAACTTATATTTTTTGGTTTGGAAGAAATTGGTTTACACGTTGAGCTCCAATAGCGCAGAGCCCTAGCCAAAATGCCAAAAAGGTGACCCGAGCTATGTTACAAATGTCGAATACCCGTTGGCAATGGCATTGAACATGTTAAAAATAATAAGCAATAAGAAATCAAAATGTACAGATTTAGATAATGTGTAGACTGTAGATATTATATTATATCAGAAACGTCGATCCCACCGTTGTTGTATTTATTTGGATCGTATAAATTACCGGCTAGACAAAAAAATTCAATAACAGGGTCTAGATTCACCAGGCCAAAAGGAATAAAAAAAAAACCACCGACGGGGGGGGGGGACATGGGTAAATTAATAGAACGATTACAATGTCAAACTATTACCTGGACATTACCTGTATACGTCATTTTAATTTTTTGTTGCTTTACTATTAGGTATTTTAATCTATATCTTCCGAACCAAAAAATATAAGTTAGTTCCGATTTCATCAAAAACTTATGTATGTTATTACTCATCGAATGAAAAAAAAGGTCCAAAAAATAAATTTTGAGTTTCTCAAATATGTAAATGTTTGAAATAACTTTATAATTCAGTTTTATGTGGCTTATTAACAGTAACGTAAAAAGTAAATACGATAGGCAAATTCTGATTCCACCAAAATGTTGAGCATATAAATACAAACATTTCTAAAAAAAAAAAATTCTAAAAACTTAAATTTTTTGTATTTTAAAAACACGATTTTTGAAAAAATTTAGCATTTTAAAGATTTTTGACCATAACTTCCAAAATAAGTTCTACCTGCTTTTGCAGAAAGTACCGTCAAATTAGGCATGCAAAAACACACATTTTGAAAAAAAAAAAATTCCAAAAAATCGCTTGGGAGCTAAACTGCCTATAATTTAGTGTGTCGTAATGTCGTACAGATATTATATAAAAAAATATAATATTTAAATATAACTATTATTATTATTATTTATCTGTAGTGTCGTATAAACGGATCGCAGTTCTCTTTGGAACGTCTTTGAGTTTTCCGATCTCCGTGAGTACCATATGATTTACTGTTTACCAAACAAAATTACAATGGGACATTATCATTTATCAGTATCGACATTCGACGATAGTACACTACGAGAACGGACTACTAAAATTTATGTCCGTGAAGAGTACTACCAAGTACCAAGCTTTGTGATAAAACAAATTTCACCATTATTATAGACTGACTACTTGAGTGTTCATATTTTGTGATGCAGGTACTTATTTGTAAACATTGTAATCGTTTTTAAATATTGTTTGTTGATTTGCGACCGTACCGTACCATATTATAAATTATATATATCATAAATCGAATTATCCTTCATTTTTTTTTGGTTGAACACGAAAAGTATTTATTAGATAACAAATTTGAAATTTAAAAATAGGTATATCATATTAAATGAAAATGATGTAACGATGATGGAGCAGAGAGAATTTGACGAGGATGTTATGCCAAGTGCTATAGATGATGACGAAGATGTGTTCAAAGACTTGTTAAATGTACCGGCCGATTGGTCAGCCAACGATTGTTTGTCCACTGGTATTTTCAATTCATTTGATCCCAATGAAGTGGTATATCGGGCCCAAAAAAAACCATGTAAAACGGTTGGCAAATATGTAATGGGCGATTTATTAGGCGAAGGTAGTTATGGTAAAGTTAAAGAAGTACTCGATTCCGAAACACTTGTTCGCTGCGCAGCTAAAATATTAAAAAAGAAAAAACTCAAACGAATACCTAATGGAGAAAAAAATGTGCTCAAGTAATAAAATAATTTTTTATACATAGCTATAATTAGTATTAATAATTTCTAAAATATCTATACTTTTCTTTTATTTAGGCATATTAAACAAAAATAATCTATATAATATGCTTATTTTCTTGATATGATGTGACACCTGCATGCATTGTCTCAGTCCTACAAAATATGTAAAACAGAAAATTTGGTATCAGCAGTACTAATTTAGTGATTTTAGCTTTAATACAATGTGAATATACCTAGGTATTATCAAACTTAAAGTTTAGAACATTATCTAGGGTTTGCACGTTGGTTTTTTTAAATATTGCCATTTAAAAACTATCATAACTCGTTTTATGCTTAAAACCAATGTTTGAACATAGATAATATTCTTACATTTAAGTTTCATATTAGGTCAATTCCAGGGGCGGACTGATAGTACTTCGGCCGGGGTGGAGAAGATTTGAGCGGCCCATAGTTTTTTTTTGTATGATCAAAAAATTTGCATAGGCTAAAATTTCGGGGGTGCTAAGGGTGTTTACGTTTACCACCGCCAATATATTCTAGGAATAAATAATATCATCCTACTAATATTATAAACGCTAAAGTTTGTAAGTATGTTTGTTACTCTTTCACGTAACAACTACTGAATGGATTTTAATGAAACTTTACAATAATATAGCTTATACATCAGGATAACACATAGGCTACAAATCGCCCCCTAGGTCCAACCAGGGTATGTGAAAACGGGGATTTAGAGATTTACAGTGGACATTTTCACTGGAATTTTGTTATTTCTAATTACAGCTCACGACTTCTTATAATAATATTATGGTGTGGGGTGCGTCGAGTGGGTCAGGGAAAATTATTTTCATTGCATGCTGATAAGCTATGTAGAAATATTCGTTGCCCAGGATTGTGTATTTGTGTGTTATTATCTAATATCTATTATTGTTAATTTAGTAATCGAATAAAAAATTATACCTAATATAATATATTTTTATTAAAAGTACACCATATAACAAAGGGGCCTCTCACGACAGCGGCCCCGGTGGATTTCTCCCACTCTACACCTGGGCCAGTCTGCCACTGGTCAATTCACTCTATTATTAAAACTAACAACATAAAATTGGTTCTGTTTGATGCAAATTTGCTATGTTGTATGTTTGTAAGACGTATGTGACGCTATGTGTCTGTTCCTTTAGCTTGGATATTTTTTATTCTTTAGGGACAAGAAATATTTTTGAATTACTGACAATAAAATTATGTTATTAATATTGTATTATAATATATTTCTGTGGCTTGGTGCAAGAAGGCCAATGTCATATTTTTATAATGTTCAGGAATTTAAAATATTAAATTGGTAAACTTTTAAAATGTACATACTATTTTTAAATTGTATGCAGGAACTTTAAAAATGCTGTTACTTAATAAAATTGTATTCTATTTATTCGTATGGCTCTCATTTTGTTTTTAACTTTAAATATGTAAGTTTTAGTTTGACATTGGCCCCCCAGAAAAAAAAAAAAAACTTTGACATTGGCCAAAAACCATTTTATTTAAAATAAACAATTTTTAATAATTAAATAACTTGACTTTTTTTATTAAAACCTAATAATAATATTCAATTGAGCATAATGTTAGTAACTTGTACATTTATAAACTTTATTAATTGATTTCGAAATGCCAATGTCGGCATAGGCTCATAATATTTCGATTATTATTTAATCAATTATTGTCAAAACTAATTTGGTCATACACCATAAGAGACTTTGGCTCTTTTATCATAAGTACATAAACAAATTTTAATGACATTGGTCAAATAATCTCAATTTCTGCAAAATGTGACATTGGCTCTTTTTGCACTAAGCCACAGATTTTATTCAATAGATTTTGAATACCTATGTTTATATGATGAAGTATTCAAATGTATTAAACTTATAAGTTGTATTATAATTTTTTTTTATAGTGAAATTCAACTTTTAAAAACATTGAGACATTTAAATGTCATAGAGTTAGTAGATGTGATAGTGAATGAAGAAAAAGAAAAGATGTATCTTCTTTTGGAGTATTGTGTAGGTGGTCTTCAAGATATGCTAGAACATTCTCCAGGAAGTAAATTTCCATGTTGGCAAGCCCATAAGTACGTATTTTAATTATTAGTTAGTTAAAAGTAGTGTTATGAACATTAATTTATGTTGTTTAATATTCTGTGGTATTAGTTACTTTAGTCAGTTAATAAATGGACTAGAGTATTTACACAGCCGTGGAATAATTCATAAAGATATCAAACCAGGGAATTTATTGCTCACACTTGATGAAACACTTAAGATATCAGACTTTGGAACTGCCGAGGTATGTTGAAAATATAATTTTATAACATTCATCTATATTAAAATATTGTCAATCATAATTTTTAGGCACTGTCACCCTTTGATCCAGAAGGTATCTGTGCATCTAGTCAAGGCTCACCAGCATTTCAACCGCCTGAAATAGCAAATGGGGCTGATGAGTACTCTGGCTTTAAAATAGATATTTGGAGCAGTGGGGTTACATTGTATGAATACCAATGAGTTATAAAAATGTTCATATAATAACAAAATCATAATTTTTTAAGGTATAACTTAGTTACTGGAGAGTATCCATTTGAAGGTGATAATGTGTATAGATTATTTGAAGCAATTGGGAAATGTAATATACAAATTCCAAGCTTTGTGACAGAACCTTTGAGATCTTTGCTAGTTGGAATGCTTAAAAAAGACCCAAAGAAGCGATTTACCTTAAGAACGATACAAACGCATCCGTAAGTTAACAGTTTTAAATAAACAATGGAGATTTCTAAAATAAACAAATAAATAATGAGTTTCTTTAATTCAAAACTAAATAATCAAATTCTTCAGATTTGACTAAATATATCTTTGTTAAGAGGATGTCAGCGCACTATTTGTTTTCTCTCTTTGACCCACGCGCAACATAGACAAAACACATTTACGCAGAAACATTTTTTCTATGTTTTTAAGTAATCTTAGAGTAAAATCACCCATTACAAAAAGATAGAGAATAAAATATTTGAGGGAATGTCATATCGATTTGTCTAAATATTGTCTCAAAACAATTTAAACATCATTTTAATGTACAACTTTTTTTGTTTATTTTGAAAGTCAAATAACAATAAAATATAAAATCGATATGACATTCCCTCAAAAATATTATTCTCTATCTTTTTTGTAATAGGTGATTTTACTCTAAGATTACTTAAAACATAGAAAAAATAATTCTGCGTTCATGCGTTTTGTCTATGCTGCGCGTGGGCCAGAGAGAGAAAACAAATAGTGCGCTGACATCCTCTTAACATTTGTATGGATAAAAATTATTTAAATAAATATATATTTCTTAACAATTAAAAAATAAATTATGTTGTATAGTGGGTGGTTTTTTTTGTTATGTTAACATTCAAATATAATTTTTTTAAGATGAGTATTGTAAGTTCGAATTTGTATACTTAGATTCTGAGCGGAGCAATGAATGTATTGATTTTACAATGATGTGTGTGTGTGTTTTCTTTTTAAATTTTTTTAAGAGCGTTAGAATCTAATATTTTTACAACATTGGATATTCATTTGATTTCTCATGTAGCGATTTTCTTATTTTGTTGTAATTTAATAACGAACAACCGTAGGCACTTGAGATTTATATCATGTTTATTTTATCAATTCCTATACTTAATGTTTTGAGCTGCTTACAGATAATTTCAAATTTCAATGTTTTTAGTATTTTTTCAATAAATATAAATATCAATAAAATATTATTTGTTGGGCCAAAAAATGTTAACATTTAATACTAGGCTCCTGATATATTGCTTAAATAGTAGTTGAAATATATTAAAAATACATTGGCACAATTTTTTTTCATAAGCATTTAATGTTTAATTTTTGACAACATTTATCAAATTAAAAATTTAAAAATGATTTTGTAGTTAAAAATTGACAAAATGTTCAACTTTTATAGCTAAGGATTGAAAACTTATAACAAGGTTCTATGTAAGTAGGTTATTCTGTAACTAAAAAATCTCAAAAATATAAAATCAGTTTTTTTTATAGTTATTCTATGTTCAAATTTGAAGAAAATTACATATTAATATTAACCAGGAATAACAATTTTAGTTATTTTGTTGTAATTTTATAATATTAATCAACTTACCGGCTACCGTATTAATAATAAGTAATAATAATATAAATATAATTCAAAATATCCACACTGACAAACCGTCACCGCTCAGAATCTTCGTATACAATGATAATATATCATTGAATTCAAATTGAATACAGCAGAGCGACATCTACTTATTACCCACCTTTTTATGTATGCCATGGACTTAAATAATTATTGTTGCCTTGAATATTTTATTTTATTTAACATGACAATCGGAATATTATAATTTATAATTACTATATTACAATTGTACACAACTTCAGAGTTATACCTAATTTATAAAATAACACCTTTTTTCTTGCTTCATTATCATTTTGTTTAAAATAAATATGTATTTCCATATTTATTCTTATTTGTTTTTACTGTTTAGGTGGTTTGTTTGTAGACATCCAAGAACATCTGAAAAAGTACCTTTTCCTCCTTTGCGTGGTGATTTCATGCATAACATGACTGTATTGCCATACCTATTTAACTATCATTCATGTGAAACGCCTTCAGACAACGAAGAAGAATATATAACAGAACAATTAATTAAAGGTAATAATCTTAAATATAACTAAACAAATTATATTTTACCGAGTTTTATTAATCATAATCCAGATCGACCGAATGGGAGTACATCAGTTCCCATCGATGATGTCAATGATCCATCTAAACGACCTTGGCACAAGCCAATCATGTGTAATGTTAAAAAAATGGCCTCATGTCGGTTGTCGTGACATTTGTCGCTCATTATAGTACTGCATCTTTCATATTGTTTTATATTATAACCATTAATGGTTGAGAAGATTTAATTATTTTTTGAGGTACACGTGAAGTGGATGTTTTCTCTTTTACGTAATCAAGTCAAGTATTTGTGTAAAATATGTAATTCCAGAACAACAATGAAATTATCCAAGTTAAACTACTTATTAATAAAAACTATTGAACTAAATATTTTTTGAGATGTTTTGACTATTTAAAGTTTAATAATAATGGAAACCACAACATTTTTAATTAGTGTATGTCTTGTAAAATTAAAACTACTGTGGGAAAGACTGCTAGACTTGATGTACTAAGGAGAAAAACTAATGCTCACATACCTTTAATGTTTTGTTTATTCATTATTTACTTTTATATATATATATATATATATGCAAAAAAAATCTTTTCATATTAAATACATTTTGTTTGCTTTTTTTAAGTTTATTTATATACAAATATTATATTATTCTTTATACATATGAAAAAAAAAAAAAACAATAAATCAGAATTTAATGAAAGACGAGCTTCTTGGTGTTATAGTATTTAAACTGAATAAAGTAGTTTGATGTTAAGGTGTCCAAGCAAATTATAGTAAGTATCTAAAATCGTTTGTTATACTGTTTAATTTCTATTAATTATAATATACATAAATACATTATTGTATTATTCAAATGTTGTGACTCCAATGTGGTGTGAATGATGTGATTCTGTAGTGCTGAAATATTTATAAATATGTATATTATATTGAAGTTGAAGGTAGAATATTTTAAAAATTACTTGTTCTATTAGTGATAAGTATCTAATATTCTGACTACCTTCCTATCTTTACCATAAGTCACAACTTCAAAGCAGGGGCGACCCTAGAGTTTATTTTTAGGGGGGCTTGGAGTGAATATTGCCGACTTTCAAGGATAAATCTGCCGACTGTATACTAAATATTATAAAGGCGCGTCCGGACAGAGCAACTTTGGCCCCTATTTTTATTTACTATTTTTTATGGTTTTTATTTTAAATGCATATTTTTATATTTTAAGAACATAAATGCATACGTTTTTAATAAATGTATAAATGTACAGTAAATTTAAAAACATGATTAAAAAAAAGTTGGATTTAAAACTTTGGTAAAGATTTCTAATACATGCGACATCAGTAAGTATTTACCATTTTTATTATTAGACATTAATATTAGGGAAAACAATTTTATTACACAAACAGAATAATATGACCTCTTCTGGCCTCTGGGTACCTACCTAATCTTTGATTATCCGACTGTCAAAAATAATGTAAGATATTTATTACGAGTAAACTATTTGTTAATACTTAATGTGTATTAGTTTAACTTATTAATAATATGGATTATGGAAGTTTCAATGATCTCATAATATATATTACATTTTGTGATTTATGAAAATTGCTGATTAGTATTTACAGTGGCCGACATTTGGGGAGTTTCAAACAATTTGTAATGTAATAATGTCACACCACTGGTTAGGTTACTACCTACATAATAAACGATGGGGTAGTCACGGAAGTAATGCAAAAGCTGTTGACGCAGAGCGGCGTCGTCGTCAACTGCAGTTCCAAAAAGGTATAAAAAGGAGTACAAATTGTTTTGAGTACCTTCACATTTAATTAAATATAAATAACACAAATAACATATTTTTATTTTCATTTTGACTTATTTTTCTACCTTGTAGGTAGTTATCTAATTTTAAAACATAAAATCAGCAAAATTATCTAATTGTAACAGGTACTTTAAGACAATTTTTTTTTCCGATTTTCTTATAATTCGTTGTGGTTTATAGTTTCTGACGGATTAATTGGTGCGGGAAACTCAGTTAGCGGCAACGTGCTCCAGAAATTATAGTTGCCGGGATTTGAGTATTCTTGCTGTTCGAATGTTTGATTCTGTGTGATCTTAATCAATTTTAGTGGATCTGAAGGGTTTGTTGACACTGGTGACCATACTACAGAGTTTCCTACGTCCGGAACTCTGAAACATTATGTGTAGACGTAAGACGTGTATGTATATTATGTACAAATGTGTATTTAGTACATTATTATACAATATATTATATTACTATACATAATATTATTATTTATTATAGATCAATATTTTGTATAAGTGTAAATGTGTAATCATCAACGTCTATTTAAATTTTTAGTTAAACTCGACATTATACGGTTGTTTAATTTTGTCCGTGTTGGCCAGTTTTTTACCTAAACATATTTGTAATGTCGACAATTGGTATTTTTAAAATTACTTCTAAACCAGCCTAAATGCGGAAATGTGGAAATGTGAAATTGAATAATTGTTTATCCCTGGAAGCATGCTTTTCGTCAAGGTTTCAGAATTATCCATTACAGGTAATACAATATTGTTGAATCTGTTTCAAATTGCTAGTTAAATGGTGATTTATTAGTTATTTTCCAGTTAAAAAGAAAAGAAAAACGTAAAAAACGTCTATAAGAATGTTGTGCTACACAATAAAATAACTACCTATAATATAAATAATAAACGTACCCTGTTTTGGCAAATGACGACCACATGTTCACCATGACTGGAATTAACTTGGAGTCTTCGACGTTGTCGTGTGGATCTCCATATTGGGTTTTTATAACGTACATTGTGTCGTCACCGTGTGATACTCCTATATCGAATAAATAATTATAATACATAAGTAAAATAGGAGCAGAAAAAAATAGCAGATTTTATCTTAACTAGGTCCTATTTACCCATTCCTTGAGAGGATCCACTTTTAGAATATTTGTCTGAAAGGGAGTATTTACCCCTATAACCAAATTCATAAAAGTATACCGGCGATGTATTTATTGAAGCCAAATGCCGGGCTGCTCTAGCTACCGGTTCTTTGAACAACCTGTCTGTAAGCATCTGAAATGGATAACTCGATGAATTATTTATAAACTATTATAGATTTTTTTACATAAATCTTGTTTTAATATTAATTTGTAAGTAAATTTATTTTGAGCCACAAATGTATCATAGGCAAGATTAGATCGATAAACTTATTAGGAGAGGTTAGAGTACCAGCTCTATTTATTCAAAAACCTTATTTAAATAAATACCTAAATAATATAATTATTATATTTATTTTAATATATCTTTCTATGCAATTATGGAATGGGTAAAATAAATAAGTCCCCTTATGCGAATGTATTCTGTATAGTGCATACGCTTATAATTTATATTTTTATTTTAGTAGTTATACCATCCTTTATATATAATTTTGAACTTTGGATTTGGTAATTTTAGGAATTAAATTTTTAGCCTTACCTTCATTTTTACAATTTACTTTTTTAGTTGAGTTACTTGGATTCGACGAACATGTCTATGACGCTGTATACCTAATATAATATGTTTTTAGTTCTAACTCTAACACATTTTAGTATATGTGTTATTCAATAATAATTAAGAATTAATAATATGTATTATTCTGAAATATTTAAATTGGTAAAATTGCTATAGGTACTAGGTAGATACCTACATAATAAGGTATTTTGTATTTGATATATCTTGCACGATGTACATATTTGTGGCTATGTATATCAGTAGCGTATATAGGGCTTTTTCAAGGGGGGATATATCTACAATTTTTAATAGACATACAGTATACACACACAGATTTCTATATAGTGTAGTATAGAAGTCTGTGTATACACATATTATATTCATATTGATATTATTGTAGGTATACCTGTTGTATTGTGTACACAATTCCACTCTCCCTCCCCTGTATATACGCCACTGATGTATATTGTATATAATATGAACTTAAAAGTCTAATTATCTTACTTCGACGACTTCATTTTTAGTGTTTACAGACACTGTGTTGTTTCCAAAGTAAAATGTTTTTATTTTCTGTGCGATTTCCGGTCTCAATGATTCATCTGAAATTGTGTAATTGTAGTCAAGTATGAATGGTAGTATTTCGTTCCAGTTGGATTCCATGTCAACCAGAGTTTCTTCAAGTGATACAAATTCAGCTGCTGGATAGAGGCCATCGTCTTCAGTAAAGCTGAACAACAGTGGGACATTTTGAGCCGGTAAGTTCTCTGGCAAGTCCGTTAAAAACCGTTCTGTTCCGCCTGTTTCGATAGTAGGACCAAATGGTGAAAAAGGATTGTACTTCCACGGCTAACGAGTATTGAAAAATGATTAATACATATATAACTGTATATTAATATTTATAGTACTTATACTATTTACGAGACTGCACGAGTATTTTTAGATAAAAATATTCTTACTAAGAAATTTTTCAAAGAGTTTGCAATGGCTAATGCTGGTCTTGATCTAAGACATTTGACGGTGTCCTTCGAGTAGTATGTAGGACATCCCAGTGACTCAGCTAATTCCTTAGTCTTTTGAATAGTGTTTTCTGTGTAAGCCCAGCCACAAAAAGCACTTCCACTTTCAGCAATTCCTCGATTAAATAAACCTGTACGTATCACATAATTTTATTAATGAATTATTTTAATTAACGATCGATTTTAAATTTTAATATTATATAAGTGTGAACAGGCCTACAGAAGACTTTCAGATACCTATTGACTGAATGCTTTCCCCATTCGCTAAGAATCAAAAGAAGGTAGGTACCTAATTGTATTATTATTTTAAATGAACCAAACGACGTTAAAACAATTATTGCTATATTTTTCTACGGAGAAAATCGTGAATACATTATAATATTATGGTGTCATCTCATGCAAAAATACTTGACGCACATCTAAAAAAACGTGCAGAATAATCACTGAATGTCTAAAAAATTCAGAAATCTAAAAATTTTACATACCTACCTACTATCCGACATAGCTTCACCCCATATTAGATGGTCGGTCTTGCTGATTGGTTAAGAATAAAAATGGAACAGATATAACTTTGATATGTTATAGACGAACTTCGAAGTTCAAATATCAAAACGTAAAATAAAAGTAATGTAACAGTTTCTTTAAAGGGAATACTCAACTAAGCGAGTCTAGACTAGGGAAGTCAGAAATATAGCGAGTTGAAAAGAGGAAATTGATTTCGAAAACTAATGGATATTAGAATATCAATGGTAGCCGGTAGGTACCACTGAGTGAAACCCTACTGCCTGTTTATGAAAACCAACAGGTAGCAGTTTGGTTATTTCGAAATTCGTGTCATTCTAAAATACTTGGCTATTTAGTATTTTCTTTACTTAGTCATTATTTGACGCTTGGTAGTTAGATTATAAATTAAAATCAAAATACCTTATAAAAGTATCAAAAACAAAAACTAAATTATAAAAATGACATACATATATATACCTAGTTATTTAAACATCCGTCATCGCATCTTATTATGTCTATTTGTTTATCATCTTAATTTTCTTCTAACTCCACGTGTTATCATAATCCTGAAGTCTACACTTTTATCATAATTACTACCTAATCCGACTAAAATGTAATTATAATTTATAACAAGATATTATTATGTATTTAAAAAACTTGATAAGTAGTACCTATATATTTTGTATGTGTAAGTTTTGCGTTTTTAATGTTCATCAAGTGTATTTATAGAACTTATAGCAAAGATTAATGTTAAACTCTGATGTCAGAAGAGCTTATACAAAATATAAATACAAAAATATAGTATACATTTTTTATTTAAGGCATAGATTAATATTTAATTAAGAAAAGTGAAACTGTGAGTGTTATCTAACGGAATTATTCTTAGGATCCTGGATTTCTGGATCTTTGCCCTTTGATCTGAACGTGTAAACAACATGCATATAATAATATACTAAGTGTTATAATTGTATAATACTTGTATGATTATCAGATTATGTTACTAATTTACAATATATTATTCACTCTCGAACAGACATCTGATAACAAACTAAACTAATCGAAAAATTATAGAAAAAATATAGTTATACTGTATCGTAATATCTGCAAATATATCGGTATTGTATTGGAGATTTTATCAAATAATTTTTCATTAACAAGCAATTTAAGATTTAAATTTCAGAATTTATAAACGAGCCAAACGTTTTGCGGTGTAATACGTCTAGGTGTAATCTTTACCATTTTACTCTGTTGGCCTATACCTGCCTACTTTAAACGCGTCTAACAGTAAATTCTTCAAGCAATATTAAAATACTTTTTCTCTCCAAAAACACGACACTTAAATTTGTAAATTAATATAGCTTGCAAAACATTTCAGACGACTTACCCACTGACATGGGTGACAGGGAGTGGTAATGGACACTAGCCCCTCCTGCCGACATTCCGGCGATAGTCACCGAACCAGGGTTGCCGCCGAACGCGGCGATGTTGCGCTGGACCCACTTGAGGGCCGCCACCTGATCCTTGAGGCCGTTGTTTCCTGGCAATACGTCGTCACCGGTGCTTGCGAATCCCAAAGGCCCCAGCCGGTAATTGATCGACACGTACACGAAATCTTCGCTGTCCAAAAGGTAGTGCGGCCCGTAACCGATGCCCGCTCCGAACTGGAACGCGCCGCCGTGGATGTACACGATCACGTTCATCAGGCCGCCGGATATCAGCCCTTCTTGGGGTAGCTGCGTAAGACACACCACATACACGATACAAATAGATTTTTTATCGACACTATTACACTAATAATAATATTACAGGTATATATCGAATGATTAATCCCGTTTTTGGTATCAATAGTATATTGTATAGGTATATAGGTAGGTATCAGCTATATTGCCTATATTATATCTATACTTAATAATATAATAGATATTATACTGAAAGCCATATAAGTTATAATACGTTTTTAAGAGTATGGAATAGTAAAAGAAATAGAAATATATCTATCCTTTAACAATTTTTTATAATGATAGTGACTATTATTTTCAGTCCACGATCTTTATTTTGTGTTGTAAAACCGAACATTTTTTCAAATTATTGGTCCGTAGTCACTGGAACCGCTACTTAATTTATTGAATAAAATATGCATTTACCGCATTACTAAGTATTGATGTCGATTGTTCGTTCGTTTGCAATAATAGTTCCTAATTCAATCTCTTTTTTTATGGGACATCTTGGCTAATTTTACACTATTCCGTTTTGACCGTTTGTCACACAGTGATTTGTGCAAACGATTTATCATTTACATAGATAGTACATAATGATCATAGGAAACGTAGACTGTAAATTGTAATGGTTCACTAGTATTGTATTTGTATTATATTGATCATTGGTTATTAGTTATTACTCATTAAGTATAATATTATAATATTAAGCTAATGGATTAAGTAAAGGTCCAAAATTAATATTATACAAATGGCAACGTTGGTAGTATATTGTATATTATACCTAATGGCTAATAGCCAAAAGGGACCTTTTCCGTTAATTCACTACCAATAATTTTAGTAGCTATTCAGCATTGGTCCGTTTATTCACTACCACCACTTTTTTCGGTTTTTCAAAGTAGCTACCCCACTGTTTTTTATTTCAAGATTTTATTTTGCTCCAAGAACTCTCAATGGTATTAGTAAAGTTATGGATGTTCAAAGTTGCAGTGATAACGCGTGTATCGGCACTCGTCACTGCGCTCCTCGGCGCCGTCGCTCCGCTCCGCAAATCGAAAATATCCCCCGACTTGCTATGCAACACCACCACAAGTTGGTCACATTTTAACCACCGTATATCCACTCTTAATAACTACCTTCATTTTACAACGACTATTCAATTTAAATAGTGGTATACGTATAACACGTATATAATAGGTATTAAGAGTGGATATACGATGGTTACCCTATGACCAACTTGAGGTGAAGTTGCATAACAAGTCGGGGGATATTTTCGATTTGCGGAGCGGAGCGACGAGTGCCGATACACGCGTTATCACTGCTACTAAAATTAGTGGTAGTGAATTAACGGAAAAGGTCCGCCAAAAGAATTAAAGATACGACAATAATAATCTAAATATATCCTATAGCCTTTATTTATTAGTAATCAATATAATATTAGGTAGGTAGGTACTAGGTATATTCTTTGGTATAAAATAAGACAATTCATAATTTATTAAAATTGTTATTAAAGTATTATAATATTACTGACTTTTGGAGTATACACATTGAGGTATAGACAATCTTCACTTCCAACTACCCTGAAATTTGCGTGGTTTAGACCTATGCAATCACTCCCGGCAATGGTCGCGTTCCATACACCCACCCATGGTTTTACTGGTTGTGGTTCCTAAAAAATTAGAAAATATTAATTATTAATTATTATTTATCAATATACCTTCATACTATGATGATTTCTTATATTTATACAATAAATGTAGGTACTTATATCAACTACCTAGCAACGGTAAAAATCACGAAAAATAAATGGGTGTTTGATATTCCAGCGGAGGATATGGGAGTGATAAGGGTAAATAAACAAGCCCTTATTTTATTCTTGTTATTCCACAATTTTAAGGTTAAACCACCTGTAAAATGTATAATCAACTAAGCATTATTAGTTGACCTACACATGCTATAGAAATTTGTATTATAATTTACTAATGAAAAAATTACAAATTATTGTCTCAGCTTATTGCTCAACGCTGCATTAACACTAAAAATATTCTTACATACAAATTTAAATTAGCTACTTATTGTTATTCTAATGAACTATTTGTAAAGTCTGTCAATATAATATACCTATGACAGTGTTGTTCTTCTAACCTTCTATAATTTTAAAAATATTAAAAATACATAGGCAAAAAGTTATGATGTAGGTAAATAAAATGTGGTCGAAAGAGCCACGAGGTTAGGCTTTAGCATATTATTCGGCGCCACAGCCAAGGGGTGGCACCACCCCATTTTAAAAGTTGATGCAGCTACGTCAAAATTGAGTCCTTCAGCCCATCACTGCTATCAAGATCTACCTTTATAGGTTTTATACATATTATACAGCTTATACATAATATTACGTACATGATACATATAATCATAGCTTAACATCATCATAATGAGTCCCGGCCAGTCATTACACACTCCGAGGGTGCGCCCAAGGGAGGGGGTTAATGGGCTTATATCTCCCCTTAAGATTGGCCCCTATAACAGTTTAGTAATTTATTATTGTACTGATAATTTTATTAGGTAGGTATACCGACTTTAAAATATGATCTAGCATCGTGAGCATCTAAGATCGTGCACAACATTGCAGCATCATGTTTAAAAAAATAAATGTTGTTATTATAGGTATTTAAAAATAATTTTATTTGCCCTCCCCCCTCCAAAAAAAAATTCTGGGTGACACACCTACCTTGAAACGGTTCTTGTAGACGGGCGGACTTGCGTAAGGTATGCCCAGGAAAGCGTATAGTGGTCGGCCGGCGATGGCCGTGTGTTCCACGCCACCGGAAAGTTCGCCGGACTCGACGCGCACTCTCGGTGGTGGCGGCGGTCGCGGCGGTGACGACAACGCCGCGGTCGAGTAACAGATCGCCACCGACGTCAGACAGATGTACGCTATGATAGACCACGACGATACGGCCATTGTGGCCTCGGGGAAAAAAACAGTAATAACTAATAATAATAGTACGGTTTAAGCGATCCTTTGTATTTCCGTACGACGAAACGTGACGTGTAGGGGATGTGGATAGTGTGTAGAACGTTATTGTCGATTTCGCGATTTTTCGGTTGAACGGACGGACACCACGACGGCGACACACGTGACCGGACTGACACTGAGCGGTGCACTAGATATGGGTACGCATGTGCCTCATCACCGCCGCCACACGCTTTTATAGTAATGCGTACCAGGCTCGAGTCGTCTTATCGCACCTACTGTTTGCTCGGTGAAGTGTAATAAAAAAAAATCCGCCAGATTTGCGCTATAGTACTACTCTCGGGCGCCTCTGATCACACGCACATAACAATAATATTATAATTATTGCACTTGAACGACGTCAGCTCGAGGTTTATTAACGAGAAAATTGTATCGAAGCAACAACACAGCTTGTCGCCTACGCTCCGACCGTCGTAAATCATTCGCCTGGCGCAGTCGTCGCACACGGTCGCAGGCCTCTGTTATGATGATAATAATTAATATGTAATATGTATACTGAGTTTGATTAAAACATAATAAAACACTTCGCGTCACCGACACCCCCCCGGGCGTTGTGTAAGTACTAAGTATACATTCGTAAACACGCGTATTATATGATTAAAAATTCACGTGTCGGAGTCGACATACGATCCGAATAGCGTACGACGAATTAGGTACATACATTGAAAATCATAAATTATTATTCTGAGTACCTACCGGGTACCGATGGTTAGTCCGTGGTAGTCGTGGTACCATTTGGCATTTATTATAAAACGTAAATTATAAATACCTACGAGTATTTAATATCTGTGATCAACAGTGGTATAAGTATAAAGGTACGGTACCTATATCATAATCCAGTGCACGGTCGTGGTGTGAGCTAAGTAAAAAAAAGAATAAAATAGCCGTGACAGTTCAGTTAGGTATGTAATACAATAAATCGAAGCAGAGTTCATCACCCATTTAAACCGTGTAAATTCAGTTGTTTTCCTTGTTGATATTCATGCTATGTTTTATTTTGTTTTGTATGTCAATGTAAGCATAACATATACATTTTTTTTAGGGTTTTACCCAATTTTCGTGGACACGCTGTATGCCTGTATATATTTTGTAATATGCATATTACATTTAAGCCCACAACTCCAAAGATAGCTATAGCCTAACCTATAGCTAAGTATACATATTAAAAAGAAAGAAAACATATTATGAAAGTATTTAAGTATAATATAAAGATTAGAACGTTATAGATTAGATAAAGTTGTGCAATTTTGAAAGTTTTAAGAAATTAACTAAAGATGTTTGATATATTTTGTTTGTCCTTTCCCAGACCTTGCTTACAGATTTACAAACTGTCTGGAATTTTTTGGATGTCATATTATAATATTCTTGGAAATGAATTAAAATATTTTGAATGGAGAGGACTTTCTCACAAGTTTAACGCTGATCTGGTTCCTTATTTTTCATTAGTTGTCCGTGTGTCTGAATCGAAGTCGGATTATCTATTCAGACATCTTGATAAGTTTCACTTGGTCATGGGTGTATTAAGGTTTTAATTTCGTTAAGTTCAGTGTAATTATAAGATTGACCACTATTGATTTCCATTGATTGAATATGAGTTTTTTGTTACTGCTTTAAAATCTTGGAATGAGTGGATATAAATTTAAGTAAGTCAGGTGAATTAATAGCAGGTTCTTTGTCATATATATCTACCATATTATTGTCTTTCGTTGACTTAATTAATTTTTTTAGATTGGTTTTGTATGTCATTTGGCTGGCCCGAATATTTAATACTAGGTAGAGTAGGTACTGAGTATATTTACTATTATTTTTTTATATATTTTATCCTATTTTAAATTGTTCTATTGCTGCAATTTTGTATTCTAATTAGTATTTTATGTATAATTTTATTTATTATACAGGTAGCCTAATAAAATGTATAACACTGTAAATTATTTTTGAATAGGTATTAAAATAGTTGTTTTATCCATATCTAAAATATATATACATGGATTTCTATTTGTTTAAACATTACGTGATTTATTAATTGTATATTCATAGAAACGCACTACTCATATTAGTTAGGTATTTATAAATTCAAAATCGTCTAATTATAGGTTATGATAAAATATTTAATTACATTAAAATGTTGTTCTACAATTCTTTAATAGTAATTTTATCTTAAAAATGGTCTATGTAACAAGTTGGCCAGACGTTTATAATATGTCATACAATATTATATCCATGGAACGATGAATAAAACACAAATGGTAGGCTTGTAGCTGAGTATTTTATACGTTTTAAATAAATGTTTTTGGTTCTTTTTGTGTAACCCTAATAATACAAAATATAAAATATTATTAAAAAAAAGGTTATCCTGTTTATTTAAGATAATTCTTCTTTTTGGATTAGTCAATTTTAAATTACTCATTTGGAACTTTATTAGCACTTTATTCGTGGTGTTTAAAGTGTTGACAAAACCAAAACCAAATCTTTATTGATTCCCAGATGCAGCGAAAGTATTGTATAACTTAGACTACAATCACTACATACAACTAAGCATGGTTGTTGATAAGAAATACAAACTAAAGATATTGAATAGAATTAAAAAAATCATCTGAAGACCGACCAATAGCATTTAGAATTAAAAAAAAAAAATTAAGTAACGTCAGATACAACCTTTTTATCCTTTTATATTTAAAATGTTTAAAAATAGCTTAAAAAGAGTCAAACATATAGAAAAATTCACCGTGTATAAAGAAAAATATGGTGAACAATATTCAAGTATCTGTAGTTATTCTTTTTTAAGTTGCAACAAAACATCAATAACTGATTTTTTCTATTTTACTTTGTTTTCCCCAATTTTGAGAAAATTACTGGGTATTTTTACTTTTGACCTCCCCCTTCAAAGTATCAACTAGATTCACATTTATATTAGAAAATATATTGAAACATTTTTTCTACTACAAAAAGTATATTCAGTACAAAGAAAAAAAACACAATGTCTTAAAATAAATATTATATTCATCACTCAGTGCTCAGAGTCTAAAAAATAAAATGGTAATCTCTAGTTGATAGGTACATAAAGTTATCAAATTAGTATTTCTCGTTTCTAATATTTAGGGTCATAGGTTTATTTACTACCATTTTAATTATAATATATTGATTAACCTATTATGATAAAATTTAACTCTAGTTTAGTATTAGATTTCGAAATTAGAAACGTTTAATAAAATAATTACAGATTTTGGTAGACGGTATAGCCATGTTTTGTCGTTAAGCATCAATAAAAGTTTAATAATGAGAGATAATTATTCAAATAATGCATGTACAGATATCTGTAATATGTACCCAAATTATGACAATTATTTATGACCTTTTCCCATAAATACGATTAAATAAAGCAAAATGTATAATATTATAGTGATCCGTTAAAAAAATGGTTTGATAACAATATTTGCATATGATAATATATTGATGTATGGGTGTGTATAAGTGTGTTAATTTAGAGAAGTTTAAATTAATATGGTTCTATAAATTATATACAAATATAAAACGATGTAAAACATGATCTTTATCAAAAATATTTATTACACCAAACTACTAATTGTATGTTTTCAGATAGCTATATTACATTTGTGCAGTAAACACTAAACAGTTGAGTTCGGTAATTATAATAAAATAACCGAGACGTTCATATTGGCAAATCGATAAACTCTACTTTATCTCTAATTCTTAAAAATTGTAGACCAATTATCATAATATAATAAGTAATAACTAATTATGCATAAGTCACTGTTCACCGAAACGTTGAAATAAACGTAGAAGATGTTTGTCTCGAATTAGCCTTGTTGGCCAAAATATTATTGTAAAATTATATTTATAAAATTATATAAAATATAATTTTGGGATTCTGGACAGTGTATTTGTGATGTCGGCTTAACACTTCTGAGTGTTGAGTATATAATGTTTTGTATTGTTTCATATTTATTGGCATAATAATAATAATAATAATACAAAATAATAATATCATTATTTGATCATAATTTATTTTTGACACAGCCGCGAGTCGTGACTCGCGGTCTATTGCGCCGTTGAATATTAGCACAGTGGCCCAGTCCGGCCCTGCTGCAGTTACAGACAATGTACCAGTTTGTCCCAAAGTTTGGTAAGTACTACACGTGACGTGCACTTTTATATTGTTAATATACAATAGTAAAATATCAACTTAAAAGAAAAACGTCAAATGGACGTGGTTGGTTTAACGAAGGACAATTATTATTTGACGCCACGAGATTACGACGGGTGTATATTAAGTTGCATTTTGTTTTAGTATGAGCACTATAACCAGATATATTAATGATATTATTAAGGCGGCTCTAAACGATTGGATTTTTCATGCATTTAGACCAATAAGCTGGCGAAAAATACACATACTTCTAGTTGTCAAATTTTAATTTTGAATACTTATTTGGATTCGTTAGCCTCTTTTCTATGATCTGTAGGAAAAACTTTTTCATCTTTTTGTCTAGTTAGCACTTAAAAGTGCAAGTTAAATTTGAGAAATCAAGCAGTCATTTGGAACCGTAATATACGTAAATTATCTAAAATATCCAAAATCGGTTTCCTACAAATCATAGAAAAGAGGCTGACGAATTCAAATAATTTTTCAAAATTGAAATTGGACTACTAGAAGTATGTGTATTTTTCTCCAGCTTATTAGCATTTTTCACTGTTGTGAGTGTACAAAAATATTTTTCGAGAGTGATTACGTTGACTTGTGCATGCGCGTACGTGTGCTATTGAACCGTGTGCCCGCAGCCGGGCGATATAAAATCTATTGTTATCGAGTTCGAATTTCTTTGAATTTCACACTAATAATCATTTACGACTAACACATAGATTACGGGCGGCGACGACAAGATTAGAAATTGCCTAAATTGTTCCCCTTAAATAATAGCCACTAAGAGCCGCCTTAACAATACATAAAAGCGCATGTGGAAACCAGTGTTTGTGTAACATTGGAAAAATCCGATTTACCACGTTTATGTTTATTGCTGTTCGTATCGTTTCAATGTTTATAGCAAACATCATATAATATAATTGTATGTATACCTATTTAATATAAATATTATATAGTGTATTATAAATACTAACATGGCTGCACAGTATTTTATGCATTTCAAAATTACTTATGTATACTACGCATAAATAATCTGGCACCCATTTAGTGTCTAGGTACCCAAAGTAATTTGGGACCCAGCACGTATTTTTTAAATTTTGTTCTGTTTTATTAATGAATTCAAATTTAAAAATTACAATACACAAATAAAATTGATAATAACAATACTATGATTATCTATATATTTTAAGCAGATAGTTGAGTTAGAGATAGAGAGTCTAACAATATTATACTAGAATATCTAAAAATAATAAAAATTTAAAACTATATAACTAATGTACCTACATTTTTATTAGTTTTTTAAATAAAATCCATATCACGTCGAGTGTTACTGCTGGGTAGCTACTCTCCTCACGATTTCTCAGTCAACTTGTACATTTTCCGCTTATACACTTATTGTAACTACTATAACAGATTGTATTTATTCTAATAAATGTTAAAAAAAAAAAAGGTGGGTAAGTGGATGTCGCTCTGCTGTACAGTAGGTTACAAGTGGGTCACTGTATAATTGATGCTATTAAATTTGAATTCAATGATACAATATCATTGTATAAGAAAAACGATTCTGAGCGAAGACGGTATGTCAGTCTAGGTTTAAGACAAATTATATACATATCTATGGTATTAAAAAAAAATTGACCTATAATAAATTCCAAATTAATCATATCACATTATCACAATATCCATTAGGTACTTATAACACGTTATACACTAACAACAAACCCTGATACTATAATATATATATACTATATAGTAGTGCACTTTAGAAGTTTCAAGTAGGTACCCACGAATAATATTATATAATCACAACAAAATAACTAGGTTTTTTAATATGTAATTTCGTCCAAATTTGAACATAAAATGACTATAAAAATAAACTGTGATTGTATATTTTTTAGATTTTTCGGTTTAGTGAATTAACTACTTACGTGGAATCTTGTTTTAAATTTTCAATCTTTAGCTATCAAAACTGAACATTTTATAATTTATTAATTACGATGATTAATAATTTTCGAGATTTTAAAAAATTATATCAAAATTCGATGTTTCAATGCTTATAAAAAAAATTGTGCCTATGTATTTTTATATTTTTCAACTGATATTGTAATAATATATCAGGAGCCTTGTATTAAATTTTTACACTTTTTGGCCCAACAGATAAAACTTTATTGATATTCATAGAAAAAAAACTAAAAAAATTGAAAAATGAAAATATCCGTAAACAGCTCAAAAAGAGTCAAAATATTTTCAAAATTGTATGGTGTATAGGAAATGCTAATATAAACATTCAGTGAAATTTTCATGTATCTATAGTTATTCGTTTATGAATAACAACAAAATAAGGAAATCGTTACATGAGAAATCGAGTGTACATCCAATGTTGTAAAAATTTGAATTTCAAACGCTCATAAAAATTTAATTTGACTGTCCGGTAGAGATTTTTTTATTGATAAAGGTAGACAAACTTATGAGTAATCTTGTATTACATTTTCAAATCTTAGATTTAAAAAGAAAAAATTTTGCAAATTCTTAACTCAAAATAATTTGCTAATTTTCGTGATTTTTTCATATTTTCTCAAATTTTGAACTTTAAATGCTTATAAAAAAAAAACTGTGACTAAGGATTTTTAATATTTTTCATCTGCCTTTGTAACAACTTAGTAGGACCCTTGTATTAAATTTTCAAGTATTTCTACTCAACAAACAAAGTTTTATTGATATTTTTAGAAAAAAAACTAAAAAAAAAATGGAAAATGAAAATGTCCCTAAACAGTTCAAAATAAATCAAAATATTTTGAAAATGTTATCGTGTATATAAAATGCAAATATAAACAACCAGTGAAAATTTCATGTATCTACGGTCATTTGTTTTAAAGTTACACCAAAAACCAAATTCAATTTTCTGAAAAATCGATTTTGCGTAAAAATTCCCGTTTTTCCTTAATTTTTCTTTCGTTTTTCTTGGCGCTTTTGAAAAAAACTGGGAATTTTAAATTTTGACCTCCCCAATGCACCAACGATATTCACTTTCCAATCGAACAAGATACTGAAGTCGAAAATCGAAGCATTATTTCGACTACTTATCGTGTACACAGACACAAATAAAAATAGGTAAAAAAAAAAACACACATCATACATTCATCGTTTCACTCAGAATCTAAAATATAAAAACACACATCATTGTAAAATCAATACATTCATCGTTTCACTCAGAATCTAAAATTTAAATAAAATAATTATAATATAGAGAAATCAAAATTACAAGAGAAATAATAGATTTAATTTTTAAACATAATATTTACAATTTTAAATTATTATTCTCACATATATTAATAATACAATAATAGTTTAAACTAATAAATTCTAAGAATAAATACTTATTCACACATTTTTTAATACTATTTTGATGCTGAAGGATGTTTTTTTATACTCATATGTACGTATATAGGCCTTAAGTAGTCCACAAATGATTGACCAAAAGATTTCTTTGCATATTTGAGAGGGATATTATACACCATATTTTCTCTTTTATTTTCCAAAAATGTATTATTTATTCCTTTTATTAATCGTTTAAATATAATCATAATTAATATTTTTTTATAAAGGGATTTTACTGGTAGAACACGAAAATTCCTATAGTTTCGACTAGTCGACCCTTCAAAGAGCACACTTTTCAAACATACTCTTACTATTTTGTTTTGATTTACTTGTAGCTGTTTTAAAATACCATCACCTGGTCCACCCTATATTAATAACTAGGGCTCGGAAGTTGATGCATTTTGCATTTTTTTTTGGAACTTTTTAGACGATGCTCTCCTGCCCACAAATCTGTTTCATAAGCATGTGAATCTAAATAACTAATTTTTATTTTGCATTTTTTGGTGTTTATTACTTTTTAAGTCATTTTTTGAGATTTATAGGTCATTTTCCAACATTTTTAGTTATTTTTACTGATTTCACACTAGTTCATTTCTTATCGTTTTTTGTCGACCATTATGCCGATAACTTAAACCACAGACTAAGATTAGTACCTATCCAATTTTATCTCGACGATTACATTATTGTCGTTGTCGTATTGTAGTGAATAATATTATACCTACATTTTATTATTTTTTCCTAATATTCGATTAGTATCCGATTTTATCTCTCCGATATAGAAACTTCAGGACTCAGGCTTTATGATTCAATACAAATTGTACAAGATATTTTAATTAAAATTGAATCAGCAGCAGTTAATAGAATTGGAAATGAAATAAAAAACAAATTTAAAGCGGTACTTGCCAAAAATACTGGATTTCAAACGATGTCAACAATTTCTAAAATTTTAAATGGTGAAGAAGCTTCAAGTGAGTGTTTTCCGGATGATTTCAGTGCTGATGATTTGGTCCATTTCAGATTTGCCCCAATCACTTCAGTAGACGTGGAGAGAAGTTTTTCCAAATATAAAAATTTATTAACAGATAATCGTCGTTCATTTACTTTCGATAACATAAAATACGCTCTAATTGTACAATGCAATGATTTTGATTTTTTAAATAATTTGTAAGCATTGATAAATTTATAATACAAATATTTTTAATTTTTTAATTTTCCTATTTTAAGGACATTTATGTCATATTTTGAATTTTATAGTAAAATAGAGTAAAATATTTAAAAAAAATGTATTTTTATTAATATAAAACTAATTTTTGTAATTTTTTTAGGTCATTTTTAAATTTTTTAGGACATTTTTTGCCATTTTTTATTGTTTTTAAGGTCATCAACTTCCGAGCCCTATTAATAACCCATATTGATAAATCTACTGATACCTACAAACTAAAATATATTATACGAATTGTTTGTGTAGGTATCAAATTCTTAAGCTTTATAAATTTGTATGTTATCGTATACGTAACTTTTCTAATAAGGTATGCGTATGTAAATTCCATTTTAAATGTTTATCAAAAATAATACCTAAATATCTAATTCTAGAAACGTATAGGTACGCACGTGTATGGAGCTACTATTATAAGTGAATCAAGTCTTAAATACTTAATGATCAATTAAGAGATAATTATCGTTTCTTTACAGTATACAGAGTGATTCATCTAGTATGCTCATCTCCAATTTTTCCTTACAAAATTAATTCATTCAAATTTCAAATTCTGAATTTTTCAGTATATTGAAGTAGCTAATATACTATAACAGATACATAGCATTTTTATATCTTAAAAGAAGTGCCATGTGGTGATGCACATTTTTTAATGGAAAATGAGAATCAATTTTTTATTTGAAAATTATGGAGCAGATGATTTTTTTGAAAATGTTGATGTATTTAAATCAAAATTTTACGAGTAGGTTCAGAGTTATTAAAATTAATATACTAAGGATAATTATTTATTGAAAAAATTAGTTTTGCAAAACAATAAAATTACTCTAGTATTCTGTAATGACGTAGTAGTTACTTACTATAATTATTATGAAATCTGCAGCATTTGCCTCATATCATCCAAACCTATTTTAGAATACAAAATCGAATAATTATAAGACTAGGTACTCATTCAAATTTTTATTTGAATAGATTGAAATTTTCAAAATATTCATCTTCATAATTTTCTGTTAAAATTAATAATAGATGATTCTCATTTGAAAAAGAGAAGTTGGTATCGCTACATGACACTCCTTAAATGGAACCAACGTTGAAGTTTACCTACCGCCAGGCACGAGAGCTTTTAACAAATTTTGAATTTTTTTTAAGATCCTACGTATTTTAATGAGTTAATAGAACAGTGCATAATAATAATAAAGTACTTTACGTGTATAATAATAAATTATGACAAGTAGACAGTTCACTACGTCTACCAGGTCAAATCGCCAAATTCGAGGTCCCACAGATAAAAGTTGTTAATTATTATGAACATCGAACATATTATTGTTTTTTAATATTATATTATATTATATAATATAATATACCGATTACCTACGCATCTTATAATTTTTAATTTCTAATGAGATGGTCAACAATATTTTTCAAAATACAAAATTTGTGGGTATTTATTTTAAATACATGCCAATACTAAAAAAAGTTTAAAAACTCAATCAAAAAAATCATAAAACACATTATAAGCAAAAGCTATAAATTTTTGCCACCACAAATATTTTCCGTTTGGGACATGTGCCCCTTTCGCCTTCCCCAAAATGCGCCACTGAAAATAAGGTCATTATGCATGGTTACTTCAATATTCCAAAAATCAGAATTCAATAAAATCATTATTAAACGAAAAAAATGGGGATGAGGATGCTAGGTGAATCGCTCTGTATATTATTTTTAAACATTCTCGCCTTTATATATTTTTCTATAATTATCATAAAACAATAGTTCTACGGAGACCAGATATTTTTATCGGCTATTTTTATTTTTATTTACGTAATACTTCTTTTTATAAATGTATTGACAAGTTTTAAGATAAGTATGTGATTTTTTAAATATTTTATAATTTATAGTTTTTTTTATAAAATATACAATGTAATGTTAAAGGCCTAAGAATGCAATAATTTATAATATTCTATTGTATAATTATTATTATTCAAACATTTTAAAAATCCTAAAAGTTTATGGTATACCTAGGTACATGTATTTTTAAAACGTTTAGGTTTATAAATAGCAACAAAACACCACATACAACAGTATACTGGGTGATTTTTTTTATCAAACAACACTCATTATTTCAAAAAGTGTAAATTGTTTTGGAAATATTTTTTTTTACATAGTTTCAAGTCGCTTATAAAACAACGTTTTTATTAAAAAATTATATTTTTAAATATTTTTTATCCTTATAATTTTTTAAGTTTTTTACTTTTTTGAATAACAACATAGGGTTTTAATTTTATATTCCAAAGCAGAATATTTTTCTTAGTATTTTGATACATGAAAATCGAATTTGGGTTGAGTAGTTTATGAGTTATTATAACTTATAACTCAGTATACATTATATTAATTAATTTTGTATCGGTGATAAATCATTTAATCTTATTAATTTGGGGGTGTTGAAGTTTGGGGTGTGAATAAATATTGTAAATTGTACTATTACGAAACGAAATGTAATTATAGTTAATCAGAGCTAAATTATATCTATCGCCTCTGAACGAATTCCTATAATTATGCCACTTAACTGAAGGATGTCCAGCTGTTATTGTAGCATACCTTGTAATCCCACGAAGAAGTGGGGAACGAGCAAATACTGTAATATTGTTACCAGGTACATCGCATTATATTCTAGTTTTATATTATAACAACCATTTATTCATTCAACATATTGTCTACTGTCAACCGGTGGCGAACTGATATTCTCTGCAACATTTTTCGCATAGACTAGTTTTTACTTCTGTTTTTTTTTCGTCATGCGCCTTGTCATTGTTTTATTACTGACACATTTGTATTGTTTCGTGGCTGGTAATCAGCATCCCGTAGTAGAAACTGAAAGTGGGCCCGTATCTGGGAAACTGTCAAAGACATGGAAAGGAAGAACTATTTACAGCTTTCAAGGGATACCTTACGCGACTCCTCCAGTGGGGAAGCTGAGATTTCAGGTGAGATTGGCCAACGGGCAGTATTTTACATGTGTATTATATAGGTACAATATATGTCGGAACACTCACATAATAATATATTTTAGGAACCTCAACCGATGAAACCTTGGCCGGGAGTGTGGAACGCATCGTCTCCGGGTAGTAAATGTATTCAATACGACCATTCGAGTTATTTAATCGATGGAGACGAGGATTGTCTTTACCTGAACGTGTATACGCCAAAAGTCAGTGATTCAAATATTAAGTCTATTTTAAAATTTAATTTCAAATAATAACTGTTTAAATTTAATTATCTATAGCTTTCGGCAAGAGGAAAAAGTAATAAACCTTTGAACGTATTGGTTTTTATTCATGGAGGTGCCTTCATGTTTCTTTACGGATCTATATACCAGCCCGATTACATTTTGGACAAGGATATAATTCTCGTTACATTTAACTACCGGCTCGGCCCAATAGGTAATATATATTATTATGACATCGACTTTATAATAAACAAATATTACCTATATTTATGAATTTATAATTTTATATTAGAAAAATAATATTATACGATTTACATTAAACTGAATATATTTAAAAATAACAACTGTAGATATCGGTACCTTCTAATTAAATCTTCCTTTAACTCACTAGTAACTGTCCTCATCCTAACCTTACCGCTTAAACAATCACAACCTGCCAAAACCAAACCAATATACCATATCAAGCAATAACGACCACAATTAAAGAAAAAAAACACTTAGGTATGTCATATTGTTCTATTAATTATATCGATTATCGACTATCACACGATTGAGCATAAAACTCTTTTTTTACGATACGATTGAGCAATTTTTTCGGCGTATCAATAAGGATATATAGAAATACGTTTGAGCATAAATAATTCTGGGACGTTGTCATATGCCACCATTTTGAACTATAATATATTATACCAAAAATAATTATTTAAATATTAATTATAATAATACATTACACTGTACGAGTTAAAAAAAATAGCACGATTTTATGGTCTAAACCTAACCTATATCTCAAAATATTGTCTTTCTTTCACTCGGAAATTAATTTATATACTTGTTCAAATTTACTAGGGCTGATGTTCCTTGTATCTTTTCGATAAAATAATGTGTGTAGGTTTTATGTAGGTATAAATTATAGTTCGCATAAAAAAAATAAACACGTTTATACATTTTTTTAACGCACTGATGTGTGTGGAGGACTAGGTAATCGAACACTCACTACACAGTACTACAGTAGGTACACAATATATTGAATTAATTATATAATAATTTGGGATTTACAACAATTACTTATCTTAAAACTTTAAAATATGCTCTTTGTAAATGTTTAAAACTTCACTTAAATTATAACGGTCTACAGTATCACAGGCTAATATTTATATTTTATTGCTTTATTGCGGAACCAGTTTATTAATCGATAATAATATTATCATTGATAAAGCTGATGGGCTCGGCTCACGGTTCACGGCTGGTGGTTTCTGTAAGCTCTGTATCGTAACAATTATTGGTGTAATAACACGTGAAAATAATAAATTAAACAATTTCGGTATGTGGCAACGTTGCATAGACAATTCTATGCTCAATCGTATCTTAACATCTTTATCTTATTCTATTTTCAGTTACCTTAATTAATCTACCCCAACCTTTCTTTATTCTCAACATTAAATCTGAGATGGTCATAAAAAAAAATAATTGTGTTCATATCGGAAGATCGAGGTATTATATAATTTTAGATTGAGTGAAACGACGATGAATTTCGATTTTACAATGATGTGTGTTTTTTTTTAATTTTTTAGTTTTTTTTTGTGTTTATCATCACCTTTTAGGGCAGTAAAAATGCTTAGTATTTCTTCAACAGTCTCTTTTCTGATAGAAAAGTGAATCTAGTTGGTACTTTGGGGGGGGGGGGGGTCAAAAGTAAAATCTTCCCAGTAGTTTTCAAAAGTGCCATGAAAAACAAAAGAAAAATTAAGGAAAAACGGGAATTTTACTCAAAATCAGTTTTCGAGAAAATTGATTTTGGTTTTTGATACAACTCTTAAAAATGACCGTAGGTACATGACAGTTTGACTAAATGTTTATATTAGAATTTTCTATACACCATAACATTTCCCAAATATTTTGACTTATTTTGAGCTCTTTACGGACATTTTCCGTTTCCATTTTTTTTAGTTTTTTTTTCTATAAATATCAATACATTTTTATTTGTTGGTTAAAAAAGATTGAAAATTGAATAGAAGGCTCCTAGTATATTGTTTCAAAGACAGATGAAAAAAAAATAAAAATCCATAGTTACTATTTTTTTTTAAGCATTTCAAGTTCAAATATTTACAAAATACGTAAAAATGACGAAAATTTGCAAATTATTTTGAGTTAGAAATTTATAAAAATCCATTACAGTGGCCCATTTATAACCTACTGTACAGCAGAGCGACATCCACTTGGCCACCTTTTTATATTTTGTTTTGTTAGATATTGTCATAATATATTGTACCGTTTAGAAATAACCGTCGAGATGTTATTGTCACTGACTAAAAGCTAGGTAATAATAATAATAAAAAACAACTGTAGATACGTCACATTCTTTTTCCCATTTAATTAATTTGAATATAATACAAACGATTTTAGCTGTAAATTGATTTAAATAAACAATTTTTCTCATAGGTTTTTATAGAACTGCATGTGTTCTTACGATTAACCTCGGCAATGAAACCTTCAATTTATTAAATTCAAGGTTATATAATATATTGTATTTGTATAATAGTTATAAAGATTAAGTAGTTTATAACTATACTACTTATATAATAACTCATTATAATATTAATTATAGTAGTAAGGTTCAAATTATATTTACATTTATACGTGTTTAATATTATGCCTACAAAAAATAAGTACCTAAGACATAAACATTAAATAGGTTTTTTTAGTACTGGAGATTCCGTAGTGCCGGGCAATAATGGATTAAAAGATCAAGTTCAAGCATTAAAATGGGTGAAAAGAAATATAGTGTATTTTGAAGGTGATCCAGAGAGTATTACGATTAGTGGAATGTCGGCTGGAGGTGCCAGTGTTCATTTTCATATGTTGTCGCCGTTGTCTAGAGGTTACACATTGGTCTATGTTTTTTTTTAAAATTATTCTAATGTACTTAATTGATGTCACATATTATATAATATAGGACTGTTTCAAAAAGTATTCTCTCAAAGCGGAACTGCTTTGTGCCCTTGGACAATAGCCGAAAATGTACCGGATAAATCAGCAGCAGTCGGCGCTTACCTAGGTTGTCCTACTCATCCGTCGAAAGATTTGGTCGAATGTTTAACGACAAGGCCAGCTTTACACATCGTAGAAGCAGTAAAAATATTTTTTGTGAGTAGCAAAATAGATGTCGATGCGTTGTTCGTCTTTTAAATATACGTACCATTTGTTTTACTTTAATGCGCTCGTTATGTAATCCGTAGCCGTTCTTGTACAACCCGTACTCTCCCTTCGGACCGGTTGTCGAGTTACCTAGTGATAATGCTTTTATTACCGAACTGCCCTATCATATTCTCGCCAAAGGCCTAGCGACTGATGTGCCGTGGTTGTCTAGTGTTGCCACTCACGAGGGTCTCTACCCGGGTTCTGGTATTCGATTTTACTAATATTATATAGGTACACTATCTTCGTAAAGAATAAATAATAATATAATGTATTATGTTTTTAGAATTTATCAATAACCCTAAGTTATTGAAGTATATCGACGAAGATTGGAACAAAGTCATGCCGCACATACTGGATTACAACTACACAATACCGCAAGATAAAATTGACAACGTGTCAGAACTGATCAGAAAAGAATATTTAGGCAGTAAAGAATTGGTTAAAGGAAATACAGAACAATTTATACAAGTACTGAATTTGTACAATATTGTTGTTCGTTAGATTGCAGTTCATAATTGGACATAATTTTCAGATGATAAGCGATCGCCTGTTTGTAGTCGATATTATAAAAGCTGCTAAAATGCATGCGCAACTTTATAAATCTCCGGTATATTTATATCAATTCGGATACCGAGGTAAACACAGTCTTTCGGAACACTTTGCTCAATCCAACGAAAATTACGGTAACAATAAATTAAGTTTTAAATTTGGAAGGTGGGGCTGTAAACTTGGAATAAATTAAGAATCATAGTTTAAAAAAATATAACATTTTATCGAGAGTAAGATATTAATAATTAAGTATTACGCGCGTTCGAAATTTACGTGTACGATATTTAAAAGATGAAAATTAAATAAATAAAAATAATTCATAAAGTGGATGTAAAAAATTTAAATTTACTAAAACTATAAAAAAATATTGAAAAAAGTAATGGAAAATGGAAAAAAAATTGCAAACTAAAAGTTTCAAACTTGAATTCATCAGTACAGAAGGAACCTAATTCAAACGTTGCGTTAAAGAAACAACTATGGTTTACAGTAAGCTAAAAACAATGCATTTTTCTACAAACTCACAGCCTTAGTATTGTTAGCACTATTTAAAATAGTGCTATCTTAAATCGTAATAATAATATACATTATACCTATGCATAATAATTAATATCTATATTTTATGTAAATGTAAAAATAATATACCATTATTATTATTATTTCATTAATAAATCAAACACAAATAAATATATTCCTATGAATCTTTCGTTGGGGGGGACTCATCCCCCAAATTTCCCTTATGGGTAGAAAAAATATCTTAAACTATATTATCATACTATTATTCAGATTAATGACTATACAATATTGTCATTATATTATTATTAGGAGCTAGTCATGCAGACGACACTGGTTACGCATTAAAAAACGTTTATGTAAACGTCGAAGACTCAGAATCGGACAAATCATTAGTGCCAATCATAGTTGATATTTGGACATCATTTGCTTTTGAAGGGTAACAATATTTTATTTAAAGTTTTTGGAATTAATTTATCATGGAACAATTTTTTTTGAAATAGAATACCATCAACTGGAATTAGCTCTATCGACTGGACTCCTGTGAGCAAAGACCCTAATCATTTAGCTGTATCGTTTTTAAAAATATCTTCCCCTACTAATATAACTATGAGCGAAGTTAAGGACATGGGAAGAACTAGTTTTTGGGATTCGTTGGACTTTAACGAGAATGAAAACTATTCTTATGATGAAAATAAAGATGTTTGATTTTTTTTTTGTATTACCTAATAATTATATAATCCTCAGTTGGATTTATTTTTATGTTTAGGTCATGGGATACAGAGTATTATTTTTGAATTTGTGTATAACTTTAGTTATTTTGTTAAAGAATCAAAATAGGTACTTATTATTTTTTTTGAATTTAAATTAAATAACATTTTGGCATTTAGACTTATAAGTAATATATTGTATTGTTTTATATATTTTATATTATTTTATTGAAATTTATAATCATAATAATATTATAATGATTCATTATTTTTGATTTTCTAAAAATTAAGATATTTACAATTGTATAATTTCTTTTTTATTGAACAAGACTCAGGAAATATAATTATATCTTCTCGAAAATTTATTTCCAACAACAACAAATTTAATAAAACATTGTATTATAGGTAATAAGTACTTACGTATTATCATTACATATGCTTATTTAAATTTGTCGGTAAGCATATAAAAAAAAAATTAATTTAATACCTAACTTATAATTTAATGAATATTTGTTTTTTTTGGTATAATAATTATTATAATTTTCTCAAGGGGAATAAATAGCAAAACTAGTTTTGAAATCTTTGCGTTGGTTAATTTATACGTCTTGTTCCTTTTGAATTGACTCAAACCTATAAACATTTTTATGAATTTAATTTTTGGTAATTAATTTTGAGCTATTATAATATTTTATAGAATCATAAGAACATAGATATAATATTTAATAACACGTTTCTAATAATTTATGTAAATTATGTCAAGTTTTGTACCCATGGATCTATAGTAATAAAAGTATAAAAAATAACCATATAGCATGCTACTCGATATTTTCCTCTATACAAGGAAAATCTATGAATCATAAATATATGTTAATATTTATATTTGTTAATAACTAATAAGTAACCTTGACACGGAAACCTTTAAAAAATCGGTAAGAAACAAAAAACCAGCCCAAAAACATATTAATGTTAAAAGCATCAAAAACCTTTAAGAACCGTACACAACACTCAAGTCAAGTCTCATTTCTTAGTGGAGGGTGCCTTTATCTCGCAGTGATTTATCGAACTGTGAGGTGAGTGCCTTAGTGCCTATATAGGTACCTCCACAAGTACAGCATAACTCACCACTGCTTATCGTTGAGAACACTGGAGTGCTGGATAGCTATATCGATAACTATGATAATACATAATATTGATATTTTTATCAAAGCTGCGCTAATATTTTACCTGTCATATATTTTAGAAACACAATAGTTAAGCTGTGTTCACTGCAGTTTCAAACTGCAGAGTGTCGTATCGCGTGTTTCCAATAATGCACCTATTATATAGTATTCGTATTCGTAAACGTAAATATTTAAATGTGTAATCTTACAGTGACCCATTTATTTTTGTATTGAAAGGTGCAAACCGCTACTGGATACATGCAACATTTTGAGTAATATATAGTTACTCGTGTACAAAAATATCACCCCTCCATCCACAGTCCACACACACACATAAACATATCCAACCAAATTATGACACCTGTAGGTAGGTAGCAACATATGTTTGTAAAACCTAACCTAAGTTGAATATTATAATATTGAACTCTACCCACCGTATAGATAGTGCGAATCCGGCTTTATGTTCACAGACTAAACGGTTACTACACAGTACACACACACTCGAATAGCCATTCCACGTGGATATAGAATATTCAACATTGTTTATATATTATTTCAACCCTTTAAAACTGTCCACTCTCGTCGTCCATGAAGATCGTGTCTGGAAGGGCCAGCATCACAACGACGACGTTGATGTACTTTCAGTAGCCTATCTACGACGCAGCCGCAGTATGATTAGTATGATTGAAACCTATATTTTCTTTCTATGTACGACTTCAGTGTGTTACTTTGAGGTAAGCTCATTATTTTAATCATATGAATTACATTTTATTAGTTCTTCAATGTATTCCTTTTGAAAAAATAAAGTGTTTAAGTACCTACCTATTGTTATTATTAAATATGTGGATAAATGCAATTAAAATTTGTAAATCGTGTTCGGAAGGTTTGTAAATGCATCAACTCGTCTATATTACAATAGAATATCGAACGATCAACGTATTAAGATTTTAGATGTATGTGAATTTCAAAAGTATATATCTATTTTTAGCGGTGGCGATACATGCATATTATGTACCTACCTAGCTACCAAATAATCTAAGCCTAAAAAAAACGCTGTTGATGAAAGTGTTAATAAATATTTATTTAAATAATAGTTTTATCAAAAGTTGTGTGACAGCAGTGCCTCGAATCATTAACTGCAAAGGTGGGCATTAACTAGTTAAAAAGTTAAAGTTAATTTTTTTTTAACTTTTTAACTTAACTAGTTAGTTTATTTTCTAATCAACTTATGAACTCAAATAGTTTAATTTACAGTTGAAATAACTTAGCTTTTCTCAGTTGATTAAAAAAAATCCATTAAGTTAAAACATTTTGAAATTGTTCGTTTATACTTAAATATTACGAATTTCGAACGCTCATAAAAATTGAATTTGACTTTCTTATAGACATTTTTTTTTTCATAAAGGTAGATAATCTTATAAGGAATCTTGTATTATATTTTCAAATCTTAGATTTAAAAAGAAAAATTTTTACGAATTCTTAACTCAAAATAATTTGCTAATTTTCGTGATTTTTCCATATTTTGTCAATTTTTGAATTTTAAATGCTTATAAAAAAAAAATTGTGACTAAGGATTTTTAATATTTTTCATTTGCCTTTGAAACAATATACTAGTAGCCCTCTATTTAATTTTCAAGCTTCTTTAACCAACAAATACAATTTTATTGATATTTTTAGAAAAAAAACTAAAAAAAGATGGAAAATGAAAATGTTCCTAAACAGTTTAAAATAAACCAAAATATTTTGAACATGTTATCGTGTATACAAAATGCAAATATAAACAACCAGTGAAAATTTCATGTATATACGTTCATTTCTTTTAGAGTTACACCAAAAATCAAAATCGTTTTTTGGAAAACCGATTTTGCGTAAAAATTCCCGTTTTTCCTTAATTTTTATGTTGTTTTTCCCGGTGCTTGTGAAAACTACTGGGAAATTTTTACTTTTGACCCCCCAAAGTACCAACTAGATTCACTTTCCTATCAGAAAAGATACTGTTGAAGAAAATCCAAGCACTTTTACTGTCCTAAAACGTGATGACCGACACAAAAAAAAAAAAAAAACACACATCATTGTAAAATCAATACACTCGTCGTTTCACTCAGAATCTAAAATAGATTAACTTTTTTTAAACTGAGTTAAGTTAATATTTTTTTATATATGAACTTTTAACTTATCGAGTTAAATTTATAATTTGTTAACTGCTAACTTTTAACTAATCGAACTTGTCGTGTCCTCTTAACTTAATTTAACTTGAGTTAATTATTTTCATTAACTTGCCCACCTTTGATTAACTGTACCAAAGTCCACCATCAAGTCGTGTAGTAAATATAGCATCAATACTTTACAATATACATAGGTACTAACTTCAAACAGCTGCTTTCGTTTGCACTTTTTCCGGTGACTGCACCCATCTTACAAATGCGACCACGATACGGATAAACATCTTAGTGTCATACATGTTATAGTATAATATGGTGTCTCAAAAGTCAAAAAGAACGTCAGATTTTAAAAGGCCTCCATTTTTGGTAATCTTGAGAATTGAAGCAGTGTGATTTTTTCTTAGTCTTATTTTCTTATGACTCTTAAGTCACGAGTTTACCAGAGTAAAGTCCAAAATGTCTTGGAAGACTTAAACGAGAAATTCGATGACATGTCCTAGACGAAGTCGATGGGCCAATAAGTGGATCGGGTGATGGTCGATTTCTTGGAACGAATGATCGCCTGTAGTAATTGTATGGAGCCCCCCTCGGTCCGATTGTGTTTTTCATGTTGGAACCTAGGTATAAACTTCTGAAGAGAATGGTATGTTTTTTTATTATTTTTACAGAAATAAATTTGATTAATAGCAGTTTAGAACCCATAGTCTTTTTTGAGACACGTGATGTATTACCTATACAATAATTACACCATACACTTAAATAAGTGTACCTATCGGATACAATATCACTGTATCTGATCTATTGAATAATCTATTAGTCGTAGATTAACCTAACCTGACCTATTATGTTAACATGTTGCGTTGTTTTAGATTTAAGGAATGAGAATTTCAGTTGGTTCAAACTTCACATAATACTCACTCTAGATTGAATAAATATGTATATTTAATCGATGCTAGAAGGTACCCACGTATTTCAATATATTTTTTAGTACAAGTTATTGAAGACCAAAATACTGTTCTTAAAAGATAAATTATATAATATTTAATAAGTCCACAGTCATCTGTGTGGGCTGTGTGTTTCATATTTCTCTAAAACTATCGAAATAACGTAGAGATTTCTTGAATTATTATTTTACAATTGGCGTGTATAATTCTAATTTATTAAAAAAAAGGAAGTTTCGATTTTATTTAAATTTTGAAAAATTACCCTTAGTATTTTGGTTTGGTATTAATTTAACTGGTTACTATTCGTTAAAAAAAAAAAAAAACAAAAACGGTATAAAATTAACTGACATATTTTTAATCATAAAAATTAGTGAAAGAAAATAATGATTTTGTTATTATAGCACAAAAAGAATAATATAGTACAAATATTTTTACATTAAAACATAACGTTTATTCTAATTTATACATTGATAATATTCATAAAATATTAATTAACTAGAATCTACTAATTGTATAGATCATTATTTACAAGATGAATTAGACGTAAAGAATTAAGTACCTAGAGTATATTAAGCATTGTATTGTGTTGAATATATAACGTAAAATACGGTCTAAAAAATTATTGGCAAGCAATTGATGAGTTTCAAATGTATATAGAGGCAAGATAGAAATAAACGATAATTTTGTGCTTGATAAAAATATTATACATGATAATTAATATTGTGAAATGACTTAGACTAAGTATAATGAAAAAAAAAAAAAAACAATCGAACGAGTGACTAATAATAACACATTTAAATAACATATGTTCGTTATGGCATAACACATTATTTCTAGGGTACAAAAATGTAATATATATATAATATATATATATACGTTTAAAATAAAATAAATAAAAAAAAACATACTATCTATAAAGTACATGGATAAGTATGTTTTTCTTTTGTCGCTTCTAACTGTGGTTACCGCATTGCGTTACTTATATGAGCACTTAGTTTTGAACTGACGTGTTATGAACGTGATCAGTGTACACTGACCGGAGGTAAAAAGTCGCCACAACGCGGGAAGTTTTCGGGAACCGGTGGCAGATCGGCGTGTGTCCCGACGTGGAGCACCAAATTCATACCGATTACGATATGGAACAAGAAGTGACAATGGAACAGCCAGTAGCCTGTGAACAAGTTTAATGTGTGTACACGGTGAGTTGACTGTTTACATTAATAATATGTTAAGTAAGGCACGCGTGATAATAATAATAATAATATAGTATAAGCAAAAAAAAAAATCGGGTAAGTGAATGTCTCTCTACTACGTACATTAGGGTTACAAGCTGGTCGATGTATAATGGATGGTATTAAACTTGAAATCAATGATATAATTTCAATGTATAAGAAAAACGATTCATTCTGAGCGGAGGCGGTTTGTCAATCTGGATATTTTATATTGTTATTATTTATTATAGCCTATAAGTTGAATTCATACTATAATAAAATAACATTATGATTTTTTATTCGTTTCTATGGTGATAAACAAAGCTATAGAAATTAAAATCCTGTTTTAGCAGTTTTTCGTAATTTATCGGTGGTTTTTTCCCTTGGCATTAAATATTTATTGAGAATTTCGAAAAATGACCTCTCTAAAGTACCATCTTGATACAATTTTCTAAAATATAAGATACTATATGTTGAAAGCGAAGCACTCCTTCTGGTAGACATTTTGTATACAGAATAAAAAAAAAAAAATAATAATAAACACCATTGTAAAACCACTATAGCTTCCTCTCTCCGCTCAGAATTTAAAAGTAACTAGGCTAACCGAATTAACGGTTTATAATATTAATCCTCGTACTCGTATAATATTATTATTAAATCTATTCCTATCGACGGTTCTTACCTGGGTTGTCGGCTCTGAATCGGAATACGACGTAACCGTTGTTGGGCACGGCTATCGTGTCTTTGAGCGGTGGCAAATTGAAATGCCTGTCTAAAAGTCCTCTTCGGTCCAAATCGAGAGCGTGTTTCAAGTTGATTTTCTTGACGTTCTTGTCGGGTGATCGTCCCATACCGATAACGTTGAACGAGTAACCGTGCAAATGGAACGGATGACTCAAATTTGGTTGTTGGACTAAAGAAAAAAAATGATGTTGATGATGATGTTAACAATACAAATTTATCACATTTTGTACGATATTATTAATTTTATATCGCGAGGTTTGTAGAGTAATGTGTATGCATTTACCTTCATCGACCAACACGACTTCCACAACAGCGTGCCTTGGAATATCGACTTTGTGCGAACACATGCAATTTCTGCCACAATTTGCTGGCTTGTTGTCTCCGTTACAAAATAACTCTGGAGGTATATCGTCTATCTGGGAAATCATCGGAGATGCTGGAGAGGTATAAGATATTTCATCCACTAAACTGATTACATGGTCTCCACCGCCGGGTGCCACTGAAAAATTTCAAAAAAATGTTTTTAATATTATTCACTCAAACTACTGACAAATAAACGTAGACACAGTAAATACTCAAAATCAAACGTTGATTGTTATTATAATGTAATAGATTTAACGTTAATTGGTATACCCAAGTATTTGTTATATTGATGAGGTTGGAAAAGTTCGTCGGGCCTGTAGAATAAGAATTTGAATGGCAAAAATATTTTTACATCGGGTCTTTCTTGTAAAAGACCTTTGTCTACAACTTTGGCGTTTTTCAGTTGGTTTACACAAATGGCGTCAGTCCTGGGGCGATCACAGACAGCATCCAACGGGTTCATTACCTATAATTATTAAAATGAAAATAAATTATAATATAATATCGAATAAACTGTGACAAATGATTAATATTCACTTACAACACCCTGGGGTAAGCCAACATCATAAGTTGGGGCCTTTGATTTCGGTTGGTATGGTCCTCTTGCATACCTGAGTATGGCCAATTGTTGCACGCGTTTGTTACCACATTCACCAAGACCTCTGACTTGAATCCAATACGCACCGACGGGCTGTTCCGCGTTAATAACGAAGTCGTATCTCTCTCCTGTCGGTCAAAATGAGATATATATTATATTATAATTTATTATTACGAAACAGTCGACACTGCACGCGTAAAAAAAATAACAAGTAATCTGGTAATCATCTCGAACATTACCCGAGAATGAAATGATTGTGTTGACGACCACCGGCTGAATAGGTTCTCCGTCTGTAGCAATTAGCACGAGCGGATGTCCTTGGATGGTAATTTGGGCTGGACAGACAGATGCTAAGGCGTTGATCATTCTAAACCTGTATCTCCTACCCGGTGTAATGGTAAAAGTTTCCAAAGGCGTGTTAGTACTGAATCCAGTGTTGGGGTCCTGTAATCGAATAGCAAAATTTTTACCATCAGTTATTGTCTAAAATATACATCCGCACTCATCCGCACTCACCGTGAACTGCCCTTTTCCATTGATCAACAGAGACTCGGGATCCTGACCGGTGTTTGCAGCTAATCTACCTGGGAATCGTTCCATTCCGTTTTCGTGGAGCCAATCGGACAACAGTACCACGTGTGTGGTCAAATCGTAATCGTACAAGTGGCTGTTGGGATCTTGCGATGGTGGTTGTCGTACAACAATACTACCGTAGATACCATCAATTTTTTGAAGTCCTAAACAACATAGTAATAATGATTGTAAATATTACAATTAAACTTTGCACTTCACAATCATCTAGTTATCAAAATAATATATCAATGAATCTAACTTTTTCATAAAACAATTAATTATTCAATTAAATACCATTTGAAAAAGGTAAAAGCTAACATTCTAAATATTTATAACAACATAATATCATGGTGTTTAGTATTCATATTTGGCGTGGTTATTAAGTGCGAATTACTTATATAACTATTAGTTGTTTTGTCAAATTTTAAATAATTCATAATGAATAGCGATTATGTTAATTATCTTATATAAGAAAGTGAAGATAATTAAATGAATGAGTATTTGATGGGTTAACTATCAAACTAATTTATGGTTTTATATTTATATTAACATAATATTTTATTTAACGTTTGTGAAAGTTATTTTCTTGTAGATATAAATATAAATCAAAAGTATTTTCCTTGACTTGAGTCTATTTATATACAAAAAAAATTCCAAGATATTATATTATACACAATACATATACCTACATAATAATTACCATACAAAATAATATGACGTGTATACAAATGTAGGTATCATGTTTATATTCATTTTTACTGATTTATTAATCTGTTGTTATATTTTTAAAATGTATTAAATTCGTTGATTATGCGTATACTAGCAGTGGTAATAACTATCTGAAACATCTGTAGGATCACCGTATAATTTTGTCGATAAAAAATAATTACTGAATTTAAATGAGGGGTAATATTTATTTTTATCGAACTGCGTTATGCGTTAAAACTCATTGTAAGTTCGTATTTTATATTTGTTTTATTCGTATACCGTCTACGACGACAAGTAACATTTCGTTTCGGTGTGATATTTATTAAAATATTTTAATTTCAGTGGTTTTGTTTAGATAATAATATAAATATAATGACTTTCACAAATTGTACTACACTTCTACACTATTTCTACTACTACTACTACTGCAGTACTACTGCATTACATAAGGCCACGTGTAGACATTGCTTCCATTATCGTGGAACTAGAACTGGGTTAATGTGTGTGAATCACGGCCGACCGGATAGGAATACCCGGACTATGTATATTTTTTTATGGGAATTTGATCGCTCACGCACATATACCTACGAATGCATAATATTGCTATTATTTTAACAAAACCAATCATAAATCCTGGTCGGCTATAGGCAGTGACGAGTATGTAGGTATGTCGCACGTGGAGTGCATAATATTATATAGACTGTGCCGTATGTGTATTATAAATTATATAATATTAATATTATATTACAAGTTCTCGAGTAGAGATATCGTATCGGTTTTTTGACGGTCAACTCAGACTTACCGGAATGAGCGTGCCAGAAATGCGTGCCGCTGTTGGTGTCGAATTGGTATCTGAACGTGTTTCCTTCGTGAATGGGACATTGGGTGACGTACGGGACACCGTCGTAGTATTGAGTTCCCTTTTGGTGAAGTCCGTGCCAATGGATCACTAATTCCATACCATGCATGTGGTTCAAGACGTCGACGACGACCTTGTCTCCTTCGCAGACCTATAGATATACGTCCGGCGGACACAACGGTCGAGAGAATTAATAAAATATCACGTCGAGAAGAAAACAAGACGTGTATAGCAACACGATGATATTATGTACCTGTATACTTGGACCGGGCAACATACGATTCACAGCCAACATTCCTCTTTCGACACCATCGGCCAATATGCACTGACAATGGCTCCACAAAGAATTGGTGGCGTTCGGTGTGCACACTTGACAAGCTCTATATTATTGTGTATTCAAACAAAGAAAATTTATTTTCGTTCGAAACGTGGTAAATAATGGGTAATGAACTAAATGTTCACTATATAAATCAAAACCGACGATGAGAGAATGTCGTAAGGTTTTTATTGGAGTATAATATATGTATATATAGAGAGAGATAGAAAGACAGAGAGACACAGAGACGTCTATTATGTTCCGTATTATAATATGTTTAATGACAAGTTACGTGTAGGGACCAACACCGAAGACAACGAAACAGTATAATGTAATGTTCATGCTTACGCTCCCAGTACGTTGTATAATTCTGCGGTGAAATGATAATAACATATTCTGGGTGGCTCTCCTTCGCGACAAGCTCTTGCGCACTCTTCAGGTGACGAAAGTTCAGAGTTCTTACGCAATTCGTCGAGACCTCTCTTGTCGAAGTCTAGTGATGAATATCCCAAAGGCGGTAAATTACCGTGCGACGATTCAGAAATACCTTTTGAAAAAAAAAATTTATATTGAAATATAATATTATTAGTTATAAAATAAACGTTTTTTTTTTTTTAGATCCACTCACTTCCAAATCCAGAGAAGGTGGCTGGGTGAGTTTGTACAAGCCCGTGAGCGGACGGGAAATAGTCTTCTGGCTGAGCGTAGGCAGATTCATCTTCCTGTGCAGCTTGAACGTGTCCCGGAGTCCAATATGACTCGGCTGTTGCTTGGTCATTCGATTCACCTCCTAAACAGATAATATGTCAGTGTTAATGATATTGAAGTAGGTATTGTAAGTACAAAATATATAACTGGGATGTCGAAATTATTATTTCTATACCGAAATTCGGAACGAAACAATAATAATAATAATAAAAATAATATAACTATTAACTAGTATTCTTCTGTATATAGACGTACGCAATTTCTAAACGTAAATAATAAAAATAAATGTTTTAGTACAAAGTATTACTGTTGTTACATTCTAAACCATTAACCGATTATCGTAACAATGCTAAAAATTCAGTTTATCTATCCGATGTGTGTAAAGATAAGCGCCATACTGGCCGATTGCTCAAAAGTCAAAACTGCTGATAATAATGAAAAAACATTTAGGTTTCCCATTCATAATAGTAATTTAATTGTAAACCTGCTTACACGAGTTACGGATTAACTGGTGTGTTTGTATTTCCTAAAACGTACGTTCTAAAACGTGAACATGAATAAAACGTACCTATATGTGCGAAAGGTAATCGGAATGTTACGGGCACATAAAAGATAATATGTAGGTACGTATAGATTATATACAAACAATATGTTTCAATAGTTCTATTCAAAACCATTTACTGTCGTAATAAGTCAAACGTTTGCAATATAATATCGTATTTGCTTATTCAAATATATTGTATTTATCTATATATATATAACTATATACGCGCTTGTACAGCAAATTATTTATTACAAAATTATTATTATTATTATTCGAGATCGACGGATACGATTATTATACAACCCCGAAAGAACACGTGGTTGTCCACACGACTTCCAGTGCAGGGGTATTTTATACGATGTAAAACGGTTGAACGTATGACAATATTATAATATTATTAAAGTCGAGTTTCGTTTAAAAAACGAAACACTATATCGCCAAGTTTCAGTATTTTTACTGTTTAGAAATAATTTTATTCTGATACATAATATATTATGATTCAAAGAACAAATCGTGTGAATTAACTATCGGTTTCAAAATATTATAGACCAAAACATATTAAGTCTATTGAATATAGTAAATAATTTACTTATGATTTAAAAGCTTTGCAATTAGAACCCATAATTTATATCTTAGACGATAGTAAATAAATCGAACGAACCGTAAATAAGTAAAATGTTTTAGAAAAAGTTTCCAGTGGAGATTACGAAAACACTACTTGTACATATTTTATTATTGTACCTATATAGGTATATATATTATATTATGTTATATTTCCTTGCTGCAGTTTTCAATGTAAATGCGTATGGTATAATAATGTATTTATCTCTCTACTATAGTATTATATAAAACAAGTTATAAAAAATAGAGTTTCATCAAAAAATTACCCTGGCAACAAATATTATTACAGTAAGTTCTCGTTACAACGAACTCCAAGGGACCACATTTTTTTTTCGTTATAACGGAAATTTCGTTGTAAGGTCATTAGAAAAGCTTAATAGCTTTTCTGTAGGGGACTTCTAGGACTTTCGTTATAACGGGATTTTTCGTTGTATCGGTATTCGTTGTAACGGGAACTTACTGTATATAGGTAATATATTTTTTTTTTGCATTATTATTGTTAAATTTAAATAATAATATAGACTATAATATTTACACATATGTTCAATACGTTGCATTTTCACGATGTAAAAATTGTGAGAGAATCAGGATTGAGTGAAAATTTGAAGAGAAATCGATTGAAAATATTGTACCTATTTGATGAGGTATTTCAGTAATATTGTGTATGTTTAATTTTATTTCGAAATTTAAAATTTTAATAATTTATAATGTTATTTGTATTGTTTTTCATTCAGATTATTTTATCAGAGTTATGAACTATCAGCTCTATAAAAAAAAGATTGAAGAGTTGGTTGGAGAGGGAAGCTTACACAGGAACCGATAGTCCTCTAGTATAATATATTTTAATTTAAACAATAAATTGTACCGTCAAAGAAAGTTGAAAGTTTAAAGATTTATCTATATATTTATTAATAATCGAGTTTTCCGTTCGCTTTCATCGAACGTGCGACCGTTTTTATTTTTGTCACTTTTCCTGCAGTGTCATAACTGCAATACATTATACATATTATATAGATTAAAAAGTTTTCAATGTTATAATAGAGAACAATGTTTATGATGTATATTATAATTGTAATCATACAAAAATAATGAGGTGATTATTAAGTGTCCATGTACCAAGTACTACTATATCATATTGTTACGTCTGTATCGGTTTTAAAAACGGTTAAGTATCTGTTTGTGGTTTGAAAATAATGAACATATAGTATCTTATTTGGTTCGTCACCTGTTCCATACATTATTATAATGTTTATATTAATATATTTATTTATTTGTCGATTGCGCAATTATATTATAGGCGTTTCGTATTCTTATATTATTTTCATTGTGATAACAATAATATAAAAATTATTGTGCACGGGCTGATATTCGCATAACCCGGAAATCAAAATCCCGTAATCTCTCACCCCGTGTTGTAATCGTTTTGATATTTTTGACTCGGAATAGGCACGTCATAAATTCTTGACTATCACAACTATGGTGCTGTTATTCTGAGTACAATTGTTATTGTTATAGCGTTTTTGTATCGTAACTCTCGAATAATATGTTATGTAAAATAGAACTGCAACGCGTTCGCATATTATTAAAGTATACAATTTAGCTGGTACCTGGGTACCTAACCTAACCTAACCTATACGGTATATATTCCGTTAAAAAAAAATTAAAGATTTAGATTGAAATCCGAATTTAGGTTGTAATGGAAACTTGAAATAGATTTTCCCAAAATGGAGTGATGACCAGATCATCATAATATTATTATCCACAGAGCAGTGATTGAAGATTATTATTATTTTTTTTTATCAAGACCAATGAAAGTTCGAAAAACATATATATGGCATGATTGCTTCGAGTTCCTTGATTACTGATGAAACAATAATTGATGAACACAATATTTTGCACTACATTACCAAACGCAGCAAGTTGTAAGTATACTCTTTGGTTTATGAAAAGATTTCAATTTTATTGCTTTGCTACACGTTTTTGCAAAACTCGTAAACAAAAGAAGTACCTAATTAAGAAAAAAACAATTTAAAATTTAATTATTTTGTATCATATTATTATTTATTACATGCTTTTCGTAATAATATGATGGATAACCAATGTAAGTGAAGTGAGAATTGTTTAATATTGTTGTGGTGAAAATGAAGAATACACATTTTAAATTGCAGCAATGTTTTGATATTATATATTTCAGATGTCGTCATACAATATTCCAATATTAATTTACATAATATTATGGTATAATCCGAATTAAGACTTAATTGTTTAAAAAATTTAATAAGATTTTAAAACGGTTTAATATTATGCTATATAATGGTAAAAATATTTGGTAACATTTATTTGCCGATTGTGGACTTGGCATTTTTTATTCTTATCGCCATCTTTTGGTTGGCCTTTAATATTTCTTTGGCTTTCAATGATTGATTGTTAGCTGCACTAGATTTTCCTGCCGGTTTTATGAATGTTGATACGGGGCGTCTAGGCTTCGTCATCGCTGCATAAATTCTCTTCTGAACTACTTGGTTGTTCCTATTGATTTCCCAGTTTTGTTGTTTTGTAAACGAACGATTGTCATTTGGACCATTACTGTAAGTTGTACTATCCCATTGGTTGCGGTGCTTAACGCCTGATGACGTTTGTGAAGTAGACTCGGAAGGACGACGGTTATTCATTTTAAATTTAACAAAATTGTATTATTTTTTAAAAACTGTAAATTAAACGAGAATCCACAAACAGAACCACATAAATCGATCGATAAAATTGTATACCTATGCCTCAATCAACAACTCGATGGTCCCCACTTTACATAGTTACGCAGAATAATATGTTTATCTGTATTATAAGCTAACACTCTGCGTTTATTTATTATATTGAATATTATTATACGAATTAACTGTAGGGTCATCGCTATCGCAGATCCACAGGGCGAGATTGAGAAATTTTAGCCAATCGTGCTAAAATATTTAAACTCCCCTCCCCTCTTTCTGAGACCAGCCCAAATTAATTATATAAGATAGTAGCCCTTCGTGCTAAGCACTATCGCACGCCCCATCATGCCCTGCATATCTGTATCCAATCCTCATCTCTCCGAGTTCAATAGTAATAATTTTTAGTTATGGAATTGTGATTTCATATATTATAGTAGAGTATCTATGAAATAGTTATTTTTTTTTCACATAGTTATAAGTATTTATAAGTACTTAATAAGAGTATAAATTATTAAAATGTGTAATATGAAATTATTATACAATTAAAATGTATTTAATTGCTTGACGACTGCAGGACTACAATTATTCACTAGGAATTTATATTTAAAATTAATATATTAATTATTATTATATTAGAAGAGCAACCAGAAATATAGTGAAATTTTTTCTTTTGATATGTCCACATTCCTATATAATCGAAGTTTTGTATGTTCCTAGTAATAACGACTTCTCGATAAGTGTACGATAAATATACCTAAACTATTATTGCCATATAAATATACCTAGGTATAATAATAATAATGATAGCTAAAAGACGATGTACGAAAAAATTTCCGGGCACGCGCCTATAGTGAAATTGTGTAATTAACGGTTGAGGACGACCGACGACGGTTTCTATAACTCTCAAAACGTCTTATTATCGTAATATAGTAGTAAATTGCCACAGTAATAGCAAATGGCATCACTAAAAAATAACGTGGAATCCGGTTCAGACGTGTAGAAATCAAAGACGCGCGTATTTATTTATTTATTTTTTATTTTAAAAGAAAATAATCATCGTTTTCCATTATATGTAGAAAAATCTACCTACGACCGTAATATTATTATGACTTGATGTGAACAGTATAATATTATAATATTATGCTGTACGAACCGACCTGCATGATTTCTGAATGTATTACATTTATTATACTTTTTTTGTTTTGATCCGTCTACGCTCGTGGACTTATAGTTTTTATAGAAGCTTGAGAGGTAGTTTTTTCCTGGATAATACTGTCCGGCGATGTGAAAGCAGTAAGTATTCCAAAAGTTTCGTATAAGCGATTTACAATTGATCGGGAATTGGTCGTAGACAAAGTTTGTAAAACTCCAAAATTATTCTTTATAACGGTTTTAAAACAACCGGGTACAACTCGAACGTTTTAGATTTTAAATGTATTAGTAGATATACAATGTATAGATATACCTCATATATATATATAAGTTAAATTATTTGACCTATATCGGACACCTATACAATAGCAGTAATAGTAATCGTAAATCATTATTATAGTTATTTCCTTAATAAAAATAATTTAATTCAATGTTTTCATCGTGTTGAAAGGTGTATTATAGTATTATATAGGTACAGTGAAATATATTTGATTTTGTAATATTGTCTTACAAACATAATATGATCAAAATAATTTTTATTTTTATTTAGTTCGTTATGGATCTATTGCTTTATTAAATTTTCAGCCATGCAGCCATGACGTTCGGGATATAATATATAAATATATTTTAGGTATAAATTAATGAATTTCATCAACTATATTAATTAGTTAATTTTACGCGTACGGTTATTCAGAAGATAAAATAATTATTATTATGCTCTCAATTTTTTAGGAATTACATTTTTTTCGTTACATTTTATACATTATTTTTTCAAATATTGTATACCACCGGGTACCACGCATATAGAACATAGCATACTAGGTATCTTGTACGTTGTGCCCTCGAGTTTCGTTACAATGATTACAAATACCATTGTTAGTTTTATAAAATAATTTCTTATGTAGGTATAATGTACGTACAAACGAAATATGTGAATGTATTATGTAAGTATCTATCACAATTTGGAATGTAATATGCCCCAGTCCGTTGTGGATTACGTTGTGAATAGCGTTTTGAATAAAAATCAGTGGAAAATAATATTTAAAATCGTGATAAATTGCACGGCTGTGCGAAAAAAAAAAGGTAACTCGCATATTCCTATACAAGTATAATATTATGCTAATATTTTATTAATTGATAATTTAAAATATTATTGATTAATTTCATACAATTATAATATTATTTATGTTTTTTGGAGACACCCTCGGTTATAGGGGTGAGTCAATATGCCCACCCACTACCGCACTTGATTAAATATGCACACTAAGGTTTTTAAACAACACATACAGTGTAATAATAAAAAGGTGGTAAATGAGTAAGATAATTCTACTGCTGTCTCCGATATAATATTATTATTGTCGAAACCATCATCTCGAATGGTCCAACTATACATTGCGAATGTTTATAGTGTCGAACAGAATATAGTATTATTAGAATGTTCGCAGTAAGTTTTACCTACCTACATCGCGTTTTAAATTATTTATTACTATATTAGTGATGTACCATATTATGTCCATATAGGTATGACGCATGTGTTATAATAAACGAGTACTGATTACTATACAGCTGTAAATTAATAGCATTCGCATAACACGGGTACCTATATAGTTTTAGTCTTTATTAATTACATTTTATTTAACCTCACAAACCGGATGTAGATCGTATTTGAAACTTTCTAAGTATTTATATTAGATTTGTACGACTGTATACCTATAATACAGCCCTCCGATGTAACTGATTCGAAATTACGTTAAAAAATCTCATGAAATGCGACGTATCTTACAAGACTCGTATCGTACCCAAAAACAAATAATTTTACATACAATTGTAAGCACTTAAGGTAACATTATACAGTCCATATTATAGTTGTAATGTCCAGTTCAAACATTTTATGGTACATTTATGTTACGAAATAAAAAATAGTACAATTTGTTTATGGCGGTATATTATTATATACCTAGGTATATAATATACTAAACATAAATATGACAGTGTGTATTATATTCTTTGAAACTAAAAAGATCGTATCAATTTTCAGTCAAACATTTTTATAGTTGTATGTAATATCTGGTCGGAACACATTTGAATTAAAACTGCCAGATTTTAAAGCGTTTGAATAAATAATGATTAAAATTAAAATCGATATATTATTTTGATGATTATATTAAAATCACCCGAAAAAAACTGTGCAAATCAAATATTATTATAATGCTCGTTGACGATCGAGCTGTAGGTATAAAGACGAATAATATGTAGGATAGGGCCGACCGCATTCTAATCCGAGTCGATGATGATGTCTCAAAGTACCTATATACCTATAGATATAAAGTATAATAATACAAGTTTCACACGTTCTGTATATTTCTATATTAAATCGTGACTTGGCTACTATTCCGAAAATATATAAAAATAAAATGAAATAAAAATCACAATAATAATATCTATTCAACGCAACCGACTGCGCATGGCACGGTTTATTCGATATTTCTTCCCCCTCCCCCATGTAGATTACACTCGTCCGCGATGATCCCCCCCCCACTCACCGAATATATATAAACAATCGATCAGCAGTGACATCGGACGTCGTCCATCGATCAATGCGTGTACTTTGACCACACGCCAAATTTCACACTTCCATTGGCACCCACGACTTATATAGAGGCGGCAAGGGGCATACGTAATTAGTTTCACTTGCATCGAACCGCGGCGGCGCCCGGGCTACGCCAATTTCTCCCGGTTAATCATAGCTGTAGAAAATATTATAATACCTGTTGCAACCGACGAGAACGGAAGCTGACGACGATAGCTTTAAACTGTATTGGTAAAAAAAAAATTCAAAAAAAAAAAACGACATATTTTGTAACGAGTCGGAGTGAGTCCCCCCCACGGAGTGCAGACGGTATTGGATTGTATTCGTCGTAGATACTTTTGATTATACGTTCCATACACCTTATCTCGTTATAATATTCTTCTATATAGGTGTAGAGACAACAGCTACCTATGGTACGTGCCTACTTATAATGCAGTGTACTTATGTGTTGCTCTCTTATTATTATTATTATTATTTTATATCTCCGTTCGATGAACGCCGTACGCGTAGGTATTGTTTCATATTTTTATTTTCAGACATTTTTACTGCGCAATGATATTATTTTCGTTTCGAGAAATTCTCGAGTGAAAGTGTTTACTTAAAATATAATATTTTAATATATTTTTATGTTGGTATATTGTAATATACCTACCAAATGTATGTTAATTAAGCGTGTTTATCATATCGTACTACATAATAATATTATGTTTTAATAATGTTTTATTATTTTATTGCAGATATTGTCACCGTACAATACTACCATACAATATCAGTCACTATCTATATAGGTATACAACTGTAATAATAAGGTACCGTTATAATATGTTTATATTATCATATTTTTAAGCGATTATTTAATATTATTCATATAACATTGATCGGGTTTCAAGGTTATTCTTCGTTGATAAATTTCAGTTTATGTTCCAGTGTTTAACATCAGATTTCACGTACTCATATTTAATGTACGTTTCAAAATAATAAAATGATTTTAAATTCCAAAAACTGATTACTTATATTATGTAGAGTCTCACATAGTCCATAATCCCCCCATTCCTAAAGCCATTATTAATTTATTTTGATGTCATTATTTTAATATCTATTAATTATTGTCCTCTTTAAAATACGAACCGTTTACCGGTGAAAACTAATGATATGTTTGACCGGCATTAGCAGTTGTATTGCGGTTATATTCGTTTCAAATCGTTAAGAAAACATATTACGGTGTAATGATAGTACCATAAGTACGCAATTACATGGGAAACATCACATATTTTTCAGAAAGATTTATCGGTAATTAATCGTTTCAGAGACATGGGTATCAAATTATAGGTATACTCACACCAACATCATAATTGTGTGAAAAGAAACATTTTTCTCGAGTTTTTTTTTAAGACTGCGTTTCAACTGCCTACAATGTTTATGCTACAGTATGTCCTATTTAGATGAGGGACACAATTTACAGAACATATTATTATTATTCTAATATTATACCTGTAATATACTGCTAATGATAGGTATATTAAAAAATTATTTTGTTGTCGCATAATTCTATTTCAATATTAATCACTAATTAATAATGTTTGTATATTATATTGTTTCCATATAATTTTTTATTATTGGTAACGACTGCAGTAAGTATAGATATCACTACCCTTTATTAGACTCTAAATCGTATTAATAATGCGTGTTATGATAATAATATAAAGTAAATATTTAGTATTAAAAATAAGATTTGGCATCGGACAATATGTGTGACGGTAAAAAAGAGAGATTTTAAATGTTATTGAAATAAAAAAAAAAAAATAAAAATAAAACGTTCAATAATAAGCGAAAAAACTTTGTAGGGCACCTTTTACGACTGACCGCCATGGTAGAATTTTAATTCAGGTTTTCAACATTTTTCAGGTTTCATTGTGCTTTCCCTTTATTGACGTCATTTTTTAAGACTCAAAACTTGCTCGAACTCTCACTCAATATCAAGGTGTAAAGTTTATTAATCTAGTAAAAGATTAAAAAAAAAATTCTTCCCGTGTGCCGTTCTACGACGTATTGGTAGGTACAGAAAAATATTTTCACGTTAAACATTATGGTGTTTGTGTGTGTTTTTTAATGCAAGTACCTCAAAAACGATTCTAATATATTTTTTATTCGTTTACTACAGGTTCAGTCGGGTTTGTCACACATTTCGAGGGATTTCGTTGCAAATGTTCGGTTGTATTTTGATAAAACTATACGCAGATTATTATTTCATAATCTATTATACGGATGTAAGCCATATCGTAATTACGATTTTTAAGACGTGATGAAATATTCGGTGTAGTATACTATTTTTAATTAATTTTAATAGAGTGTTAGAAGCCGAGTTGATTATATATATAATTTTTTATACATCGATAGGTTTTAAAGTGTTTGTTTTTGGCGGGGCTTTTCAGTTTTGTATACTATTTATTTGTGTCAATGTTTTCATGACCATATCCGCCTTTCATCAGCTGTCTTGTTATATTATTGTACTGTGCGTTTTTGTCTTTTGACAACTATAACATGTAAGTAATGACTGTACAGTTTTAAATAATTGCGATAGGAAGTAATATGTTCTATATAAATAACTTTTATTAATCATACATATTAATATAATATTATGTTTTACTTTAGTTATCAATGAATAATGTTTAATGTTCAATTTAAACATTTTAAAGTTATATATTATGACCTGCAGTAGCGTATTGAATAATAACGTACCATACGATGGTACAAACTATAATGTATAAACTGAATTAATTAATATTACTTATGTTATAGCACCTACCAAAATAAGCTTAACAAAATATTAGATGTTCTATATTATAATATATTAAAACATAAGGTATTCATTTTAATAATACCTTTTTTTATGCTTATCAATGGTGAAGTTGTTTTATTAAAATTTTAAAAACTCATATAATATATATATATATATATTTATGAGTTTTTTATATGTTCACATGCACATTGTATATTATGTATACATTGGTTATTTCGAATGACTACACCATAAATAATACATTTCAATTTATTTCAAAACTGCAGCTATATTTGAACCGACACGTTGACAATAATCATTAATAATAATACCGAATAATATGATTGTAATAGATATCGAGATATCGGTAGGTGTAATATCGTATATCAGTACATAATGCAGAAGCTGTATCGGAGATTATCCAAAGTGACGTTATTATTGTTATATTATTACGTTAGTTGTAGGAGGTAGGTAGGTAGGTATATAAAATGTATAAAATAAAACCGCAACGGCACAAAACAACGTAATGGCCTATGGTTTCAGAACAACTACACTTTCTTCGATGGTTTTCGAGTTCATTTAAATTCTTTGCTGAAACTAAATTATTATCCTACGTACGCATCTGGTCGTAGCATTTCACCAGTATTAAAAATAACTGTATATTTTTTTTTATGTACAAAAATCATTAAACTGAATACACCTATCGCATACTTCTACATAAAATTATAATACTCACACCCACATATGCACACAAACACGTAGTTACACACGTCTCACATGCATTTAAAAACATATAATATTATAATACGCTCAATAATTCGTATCGTCGAACGAATGTTTACATGATTTTAAATTCGAATGTACCTACTTGAACTTGTATTTTTATGATTAACTGCATGCGCATTGTATTTTACTATTTTATGCATTTGAGTAATATAATTGGAACAGGTAAGTGCGTACATCGATACAGGTATCATAGGTATGATCGGTTTTTGGTTGTTAATAATCGAAGAACTTGTCATTGAAGTTTCATCTCATCGATCCGGGTAAATTTAAAAAAAATGTCTTAAAACAAAAATCTTATATAATCGTCTAACCGAATATTAGGTATGTACCGTCTATATACTATTATATACATATAGACGAGCCAGCAGCTGTCGGAATCTTTTTTAATAATGAGATGTCATTTTTAGATTTACGAATGTATTATGCTAATTTTATACTTCATTAAAAATTATCATTTGAGTGCAGGCCATTAAATTACGACAGTACAAGCCGATAATCTTACGTATGCATTAAACAATTATTTGTTCCTAAATTTCATTAGACTTAAATTTTTTTCGTTGTATTCATGTCAATATAATATATCATATATTAGAAACTGTAGTGGATATATTATAAATTATAATAATTATAACTTATAACGGTTATTGCCGTTCATGCCAAATACAAGTGATCCTACACAATGGCGCATGGCAACAGAACTGGTTTTATAGTTTTCCATTTGTAGGCAACGGTATAATATCAATATTAATGTTTCTCGAAGAAAACAATATTATTATTGAAAGATGCGACTCGGAGAACGTGTACAAATTATAAAACTAAACTACACATAATATTATAATATTGTCGTCCGTGTACCTAACTACCGTCGTAGGAATAGTTTTTTTTTGCTTTGAACTATTAATGTAAGTTGGTACCTATTTATATTATATAGATATACTGTACCTAAACTACCGAGGGGCTTGACAAATTTAAAATAAATATTGTCTGATTGCTTAACACTAGGTATGTGTACAGTACTAGAATACATAGACACATATACATACATTCACACATATATGTTAACATAAATACATACGAAACATACATACATAAATACATAAATACATATACATACACAGGTATACTTTTATATTCTGCAGAAATATGAAATTTTTCTCAGTAGGTAATAAAAAAACAACATTTCGTATATGTAACGCACTAACGCATATATGTAGATCGAATGTGCAAAAGTGCACAACAATAACATTAATAAGTAATAACGAACACGCGCGGTGTGCCTTTTGGCACCTCAATATTTCATAATACGCGTAAAATTTGCCGTGGAATGTTCAAGGCGAACACGCAGTGTACTTGTTGTTGTCACATGTACAATATTATTATTATCCATAATAAAATAGGTATATTCTATCAAAACAAACACGCGAGAACATTGACACTGTCAGCAACGACTACTGTCCACAGATCCATGGCGAATCGTTTAAACGCACGTCAAAGACAACCGATTAAACATAGAAAACAAAAGTGCGTTAAATCGTTTATCGATATATTATATTATTATAGTGTCTCGTTCGGTCACAATCGATTCGTTACCTATATGCATTATGGAATATTAAAGCAGTTGGGAAAAGATTCACGCACGCGGTTATATAACTTAGGTATAATAATAGACACTGTATAAGCACATATTATTATAATATCGTGTGTTGTGTGTAAGTATAGGCAGGTAGGTTAGGTACACGTGTAAACATGCGCGTATATAACATTTAAATCATATTTATCATGATCAATAATCGCCAGTTCATTAGTGCACATAATAATACATATTATACACCTGCACCGGTGTAAAAATATAGGTAGTATAATATTATTATAAGGTCAGATTATAGCGATTACGAGAGTCGACCGTTTAAGTCTCCAAGACGCGCGGTGGCGAGTAAACACATCACATTGCGGCCGACCGTCATTAATATGATCATTATTATATTATCATTATATTATTATACCTAGGTGCCTACAACTGAGTAAATTTCGATGATGGATAGGTGGTAATCCGTCAACTCGCGGGAAACGATTAAAAATTATTTGTAAATAGATAATTATTATGGCAAAATAAAAACAAAACTAACGGTAGTAGGCGGTCCACGTGTTGGCGATAGAGCGAAATAGATTAATACACAAACCTTAACCCTACGCGATGGAGTAACGTTTCACAATATTTCACACCATTTCGTTGTTCCGCAGTTAATCGTGTGAAAATGACAATTGATTTTCTTTCTCTACGCTATTATCATAGTGTAACCTCGTTTCAATAAATAACCCATTTTATAATTTTGTTCATTATCATCAGTACCTACATTTTATAGTAATAACAATAATATTCGTACTAAATATGACGATTCTACCAAGAAAATAGTATTTAGGTATAGGTTCAAGAGTTTTCTTTCCTTTTCTCTTTTTGTTTGTTAAGGATCGTTTATAATAAAATTCGTATTTGTTCGTATTACAATACATAATAATTAATAATACGTTATATCACCTACATCAACAATGCGATATCCTTGCCCTAAATTTCTTTGGTGTTCATGCTATATAATATATCAGCTTCGGGACCTTTGACCCGCAGACTGCAGCGGTGAGCGTTATACCCGTGAATATTATTCAGGTTTTCAACGAAGATTAGATTCACCTTCAGAATGGAATTTACTAAAAAAAATACTGGTACAGCTGCACAATGTATACGTACAATAATATATGATATAGGTAGTACCCGTTGAATCGATTCGAGTTACATTGCAGTCATAAATTGGGTTTAATTTTTCACGATGACGGAAATTCAATCAAAGTATCACAGTTGGCGATCCTATCGTTTGTGTTGTGACTTGCGTGGATACATATAAATATAATATACATTGATATATCACAAAATATATATTATACACACACATAATATAATATATAGGTATATACCAAGGTATACGTTTTACAACAGAGTTGATGGAAAAAAAAATGAAAGTATTCGATATTTCTATACATTTGTGTTTTGAATGTTTTCAGAGGAGTACCTGGTCTATCTTTTTTATATATAAAACAGTCTACGAGACTGTGGCTTGTATACTGCCAGCAGACTCAGAAATAATAGAATCGGAAAGGAAAAGAAAAGTGGCCGGGTCTTCAACGCATGGTAAGACAATTACGCGAGTACCAAGTCAAAAATAATAATTACAATCGGTGTATCATTATTATTATGTTGTAGGTGTAGAATAAAACGAATCAGAACGCAAGTCTCTGCGGATTCTGTTTACCTACATTTAACACGCGAAATCAAACAAATAACACATTTATATATTAATTCCAATGTCTCGGGCACGGATAGGTTAGGTTTCCCCCCAAACGATAATAATTGTGTTACCTACCTATATATATTAGGTATATCGGGCGAGGGTATTATCGTGTTGTATAATATTTAATTATTTATTTGTCCACCTTGGACTGCACATTATTACAGAAATGTTTTATTATTATTGTTACTATGTTATTAATCACGTAACATTAAATTAATACTAGCAACAACTTAAATACCTATTTATATCACATATTTTCACAAATAATAGTAATACGACTTGTGTAAGTAATTTATTATGCGTGCAACATGTGTATCATATTATTATTATGTGCAGCAGGAACTGTGCATTCAGCGGTAAGTACCAGCTGTATACCATTTATAAATTCCATTTCCTTGTAATGCTCGAATCGTTTTAAATTTGAGTGGTTTATTATGTGTTTTCACATATTATAATATTACGATTTGTAATGTATCTGAATAGTTATAGAAACATTTAAACATTATGATTTCAGTGTAGGGTCGTAAAATCCTCCAGATATACGTCATTATATAATAGAGGTCCTCGATTATTAAATTTCAGAACGTTACAAGTATAAAATATTCGTGAAGTACATTTAACTTGTCGTATACTTACTCATATTTAGTGACAATTTGCATAGTATAATAATAATATAAACGTAAGTACATAATAACGATTGTCTTAGAAGTTTGAACTCCGGGCTAAAGGATTTACAGTACCAGAAAAAAATTGGATAAAATTAATTGGACAATATTCATCCTTTGGTTACCCGCCGAAACATCACACGAAACATGTTGTAAAATAAGTGATAGGATTCGTGTGCAATTCAAACATATCGATGATTTTAAATCCATAGATCTATCGTACAGTAGCAATTTTATATTTTTTATTTCTACCGTAGGTAATTTTTAAAATAGAAGACGTGAATTAATTATTATCACGAGACATGAAAATGATACGATCTGAATTATTAGTAATGCAGTGTACGTGAAATCGACAATTTCTATCGCACACGGTCCGATATGAGTAGCGGCAAGTGGTTTTTAATAAATGAAATGGTTTTTTTTTTCGTTTACAGTTTTGTTTAATATTAAAACCGGCTAAGATGTTTAAACACGTGCCAATGTTATAAAATAGCATTAATAAATAAATGTAAGATAGAATGTACATAAATTGTATTCATTTAAATTTGTTTGGAAAATGCGTACGCCTATTGGTTTAAAAACGCTTTTGACAATATTTTATTGCAATTTGGTCACCACACGTCTACACTCACACCAACGCGTGTCAGTGGATTTATAAAATCTGCAGTATACCTATGATATATTTACTACCCAACACTTGGTATTTTGGACAATGCCTCATATTATCTTATAGTATAGTACTACTTCGATTTCTTTAAGAACAAATGATTTAGGTTTTAGATTCAAAACGCACGTAATGTTTGAAGTATAATATAATATGTACTAAGTACTTATTGTTTTACTAGGATATACCTGTATAATATATTTTATGCGACACATTTATAATCTTCACCGTTGTTGAGATTCACTTTCTATTCAATAAAATCATCGTTATAAGACGTATATCAGTTCAGAAAGCAGGTTTACCATATTATACCGATCGGCCGGACGAACGGTCAGCGGACAAAATAATAATTCAATTACGTAAAATAATGTTACTGGGACGCAGCCGCGGAAAACGACAAATTCCGTCTCTATACATTTTCACCGGACACGACGACCGAGGACGGCGCCGATACGATATGATCACTGCGGCTATTATATACAATTGTTTAATCGACATTATTTTTTTGTTTTCAACGCCATTTTGGAATTTTGAAGAACATCGATCGTCGTCGTAATATGCAAAAATCGGTATGTACATAATATATTATATCGGTAGGTACCGCCGTAGGTACACATCGGTCGGGTCTAGGTCAGACCATGTCGATAATTGTTTTTTTATTTATTTTTTCTAATATCGTTACATTATTCCCCATCACAGACCACCAAGGATCACTGGCGGTGGTACCCTCGTGTGTACGCGAGAGCGATATCGCAACAATAATATCAACTCTGACCGTGACACGGAAAAGCATGCAGTAAGGAACCCGACGCGGCGTACCTGGTGGCAACAGGTTGCGACAGTCACGATTCGCATGTAGCCGCGCTCGGTGTCGAGATCGGTCCGACGCGAAAGGCCCAGACCGGCCGGTGTATGCGATATAATATAACGTGTAAGGGGCATTATGGACGTATAGAAACAAATCAAAATGGAAAGAAAAATATATATTGTTGCGAGGAAAACGTACGTTGTCGTAGTATACGATCGCACACCTCACGCAGCACTGCACTGCACTGTTCGTGACTTGCACCGTAGTCCCGATTTGCTATTTTATTTTGTTCCCGGTCAATGCAGCCGGCTAACGCTTTGCGCACGAGACACAATATTATTATTATTATGCCGTCAATGAATCATTATTCGGACAGTATGATTACTGTAATAATAATAATAATAATAATAATAATAATAATCCACCTGTTTGAATTCGCGAAATAAATGGTCGACGAGAATATTTATAATAATACATATTATATAAAATCAACAAACTGCAGCTGATAAATTGCTCCCGCGGAAACGGCATTATATATACTATTGCAGGTATACTTACAACAGGTATAATAAATAATTTTCAGTGATAACGGAATTTTTTCCGATAAAAAAACGTACTGCAGCCCACATTCAGCTTAAAGAGTCTAAGCTATGATTATATTATTATTATTTTACTATACACAGGCGGACGTCATTTCTATCGAAAACAAAATAATATAGGAGGTTATTATCAACAGACAAATCGGCGCGTGGTCTTGAGTTTTCACTTTATGTTTCTATTTAAATTCTATACGCATCGAAATCGTTCATCTCGTTAAATGCGTATTACAGGCGAAATAATAGATATAGGTAGGTACGCCTAATATAATATTATTCTATAATGATGTTCTTGACAATCGGAAACTATTAAGACGTTGAATGGATACTAAAGAAAATTGTATATATTATTTATATATTATATTGATTGGAAATTAAATAACTCTTCCGTTAGGTATATATTATTATTATGTTAATACCTAAACCATTGTGAACGTCACTTAGACGACTGTCGCGAAAGATAAAATATCATAGTAAATCGAATTTTGTTGACCGTTGCCCGTCTATAAATTGCAGAATCATAATAATAATATCATCGTCTTACGTCTATATTCTCCAATTGGTTCTAAACTAAAATACATTCTTAGGATTACTTATTTTCTATTTTCTAAATACTAAACGAGTGCATTAAAAAGTAAAAACACTACAATATTATATTGTAACAAAATACAATATAAAGAAACAATAATCGAAAACAATTTATTTAAATTAAATAAAAGTCAGAAACTTTAACGAACGTGAAGGAATACGTCATTTTGTATTGACAATATTATCATGTCTACTTATAACTACAATATGAGCACTTAATGACTTTATTAATTTTAGAAAATGTGCGTTATATATGTGAACATGATATAAATCAAATATAATAATAAGTAATAAATATTTACACAAACGCGAATTGTGAGAAACTATCTCTCACGCATATAAATATAATTTAGCGACTATATTATTACCTGTTCGTTTCTTGACCCTAGTCCCGGCGAACATGGTGGAATTCTCCATATTGGTGTGTGTAAGGACTATGGTCGATTCTGCTGGAGCCGGCGCCAAATACAATGCCATGGCCAACACGGCCAAACACCACACATGGTAATGATGGTTCATTTTCGCGGTCGCGTAACTACAACTGCAGTCGAATAAAAATGAAAACTGTATACAAGAGCGAAATGAAACAAAAACGACGACGTCGAGAAAACCGACGGCGGCGGCGGAGGTCGTCTACCGATGTGATGTGAGCTCACATGAAATGACACTGCGCGTATTTTTTAATCGTACTATTTATTTTCTTTTTTTTTTATCGCTACTATATTAACGCCGCAGCGTCGAGAAGAAAAATTAAATATATATATATATTTTTTTTATATATTCTGTTTTACTTTCGACGGACAATATATTATTATTATATTACAACGTCGGCGGCGAACGCCGGAAACCGTTCGACTCGGGAAGAAATAGACAGCGGGTCCTCGTGTCGGACCAACACTCGCGAATGGACTGAATTTCTTGTCGGCTGCGAATAATTTACTAGGTAGGTATACTACTCTCTTTTAACGACCTCACCACCGCCGCCGCTACCGCCACCGCCGCTCGCACGCTGCAGCGCCGCGGTCTTCGCCTTTCCATTTCTTCGTCATCGCCCAGCTCCATCGGCCTTCCGTTTATTACTATTATTATTACTATTGAACCGGCTAATGTATAACAATTATTATTCATTTCAACCTGCATGTGTGCGTTCGGTTTGATATGATATAAGAATTATTTACGAGCAAGTACATCCGTACCAGACGCGTATAATATGTCATTCTTATGCGTTTGGAAAATGTCGAGTATTCGCGAGTACTACCTGTTGTCAGTGTATAATACGCACACGTGTTCACGGCGACGGTCACAAAAATGAGACGCTCCTATAAAAGTGAAAACCGTCATAGATCAGAGCAGAGTTATCTCCATATCTTGAAATAAAATTTGTATAATTTTTTGGGTACCAAATATGTTATGTACCTGCATGATATTTTGCGATTTTATAACTTTAAGTAAAAAGTAAGTATAATATAGGTACTAAACGCTAAATATGGCCCGTTGACAGACACGTAAATGTTTAAAAGTATTTGCAATATTTTTTATGCCTGTATATAGTTGCATATTTAAATATACTTATTGGAAAATATTATATTTAAATACTTTTTTCATTCGCTTATTTAAATACGTATATCATATTAGCCATTACGACATGGCGGACCGCTCTTCGGACTTACGGGCCCGGGGCAAAATATTATTGCGAGGCCCTGCTAGTCTTCACCTAAATACTTAAATATAAATAAAACTTTTTATTAAAATTTTAATTTTAGATTATCTATCTGCAGAGCGAAAAATATAATGATTTCACAATTATAATATGTGTTAATTTTTTTTTTATATTTGGATACACGATAATAGTAGTCGAAATAATGCATCGATATTCAACATTAGTATCTTTTCCGGTAGGAAAGTGAATCTACTTGGTATGTTGGGACTTTGGGGTGGTTTAAATTCCCAGTAATTTCTCAACGTATCGGAAGAAAACAAAAAAAAAAAAAATAAGGAAAAACTGGAACTTTTACTCAAAATCGGTTTTCAATAAATTAGATTTTAGTTTTTGGTTAAACTCTGAAAAAATGACTGTAGATACATGGAATTATCAATGAATGTTTATATTAGAATTTCTATAATATACAACATAACATTTTGACTAAAGTTGAGCTATTTATAGTCATATGAAATTTTCAATTATTATCATATTTTTTAAAATTAATGACAATAAAAATTTTTCGCTCTATCAAAAAACTTGAAAATGTAGTACAAAGTTCCTCGTAAGTTTTTGTTAGTGGAAATCTAAAGAAAAGTCCACAATAGTGTTTTACGAGAGTCCGAAGTTAGAATTTTCATAAAATTCGTAAAAATCAAGAACATTTGCAAATTATTTTGAGTTGTAAATTCATAAGCTTTTTTATTTAATATCTAAGATTTGAACATTCAATACAAGATTCCTAACAAGTTTGTGTACCTTTATCAGAAAAAATGTTTACCGGAAAGTCAAATTAAATTTTTATGAGCGTTTGAAGTTCAAATTTTTACACCATTATCGGACTCGATTTCTCATGCAGTGATTTTCTCATCTTGTTGCAATTCAAAAATAAAAACCGTATACACTAGAAATTTATGTTTATTTTATCATTTTGTAAAATTTTCAAAATAATTTGACTTGTTTTGAGCTGTTAATGGACTTTTTAAATTTTAAATTATAAATTTTAAACCAAAGTTTTTCAAGAATTGAATATTGTAAGTAGGTACTTAAAATATAATATTATAATAATTAATATTAAAAATATAATATTAAACGTTACACAAACAAAGTTATAAAAATTTGATGTAGTGTATGAAATCATCTGGTAGGTTTACCTAAAGTAAGTAGGTACCTATGGAGAATTAAAATGTGTGTTCTATTATAGGTACTATAGGTTGGGTTAGGTTAGGTAAGGTTAAGAGATGTAGGAACGCTGCAATTTTATAGTATTGGCATAATATATTAAGAACCTATCTATTATAATACTTTATGGTAATCTGTTAGTAAGTAATAAGCATATTGAGTACATAAAATAGAAATTAATTCGACCCGACCTTGAATGTCTTTAGATAAGCAAATATAATATTCATACACTAATACATATTTATACTTGCACGTCAAACGTTCTACATTTTAATCACTGCAGGATATTTCCATATACCTATTTACCTACCTACCTGTTTATATCATTATAATTTATATATACCTAGGTAATTTACAAACGCATCAAGTTTGTGGTCAATGCTGTACACAGATGTATATATATACATTAAATGCATTTTATAATCATCCAAGGTGCGTGGGAATATGTACGCATGAAAGCGATCCGATTTATGAATGCCTTCTCAGGTAAAACTAATATGTACAACAATTGTCAGATTTATTAGTTAGGTAAGTACTAAACTTCGATACATTTATTAAAATATACGCTGTAAGAGTGTCGCATGCACTCATATAGTCATATAAGTATATAATAGAAATATATATGTAATAATGTATGTGTAAAGGTATTTAACATTAATCATAGTACCTATCCATATACAAATTAAAAATGATCACGTTAAATAAATTCCTCAATAAAATTAAATTTATACTTTAATAATTATATATGTTGTGTAATCGCATTAAATTGGCATTTGTTTGAATGAAATATTTTTGAGAAATATTTATAAAATAAAACTGTTAAGAGGACAATTATAATAATATCATGTCCACCCGTATAATATATTCGTTGTCTTTGCGTCTTACAGAACCAATTTTGTGTCGTCGGATTAATATAGAGTGAGTTGACCTGTTATAATGAACATACAGCTAAACACATTAACTCTGTGCTTGTACGTCATATTTTTACGATATGTGCGGTTCTTAGTGAAATTTGAGTCGTATACTAATATACTATTATCTAATACGAGTGTGTAAAATACTGCAATTTAAAAATGCTCATAACTCGCTCAAAAAATAAAATATTGTAAGAATTGTCGTAGTTATAAAATAATACGGATAATGTTCTTATGATTAAGTTTGCTATTAGGTTAATAATTCACTCTAATATTGGAGGTAAAAGCGCATAATTGGTTCTGTTGAACTCAAATATTGGCTACGTTTTCTGGAGACATCACTTGCAGGTATGACGTCCCCTTTATTAACTAATGTACTTATATTATAATTCCATTATATTATGAATGAGGTAATGGGAAGAATTAATGCCCGAGGAAAAAATACTTACAAATAATAATAATATTCAAACCGAAAAAAACACATAATACTTAATAGTAATATATTCTTAATATTATAATTTGTATTTTGTGTATAATGCATAATATTCATGTACAATTCAAGTTTTTTAATTTTATCGCATTTTTTATTGGATATTTTACTTTTTTAATTTTCGTAGTAGGTAATAATATTCCTCCGTAATTTTTTCTCTTGGTTGTTATTTCCTGGGCAATTTATTCTGTGGGTTTTTCTTCCCCGAGTATTTTTGCCTGGATTCATCATGAAGTATGACCAAACGATTTTTGACTGGGTCTGCTACGATTGTCAATAATGTTAAAACATAAAAAAAACTTACAGCCATAATTATATTTTATATTTGATTTGTTATGGTTTAATGTAAAATCATTAATAATATAAATTTTAAGATTTATTTTAGATTGTGAGTGGAGCGAGGAATTATGTATTGATTTTACAACGATGTGTGTTTTCTTCATTCCGTCATATAGTTATTCGTTTTGTTTTGCTGTTTTATAAATTTTACTATACCCTTAATTCTCTTTTATATTATATTGATGTATACTACCTTGTTTCTAACACATTGAGCGTTTATAAATAAATAACGTTTTGAATTTTGGAGCAGTTGGTTTTCTTGAATCTTCAATACTGAGGATGGTTCCTGGTAGCAAATTTATCTAGTTGGTACTTTGAGGTGTCAAGACCAACAGGCAACAATACCCTGTAGTGTGCAATATATACGAAATACCAGTTAACGATAAAATAGATTTTAGATTCTGTGCGGAGCGCTGAATGTATTGGTTTTATAATCATGTCTGGTTTTTTAAATTTTGTAATTAGATTCTGAATGGTTTAATTATGGTGTTTATTTTTTTAATTTTTTTTTGTTTTTTAAACAAAATTTTTACCAGAAGGAGTGCTTCGATTTCAACATAATATAGTATCTTATCATTAAGAAAATTGGTACTTTAGAGAGGTCATTTTTCGATTTTCTCAATAGTAATTTAATGCTATTGGAAAAACCACCGACAAATTACGAAAAACCTCGAAAACGGGATTTTAATTTATGATGCTTTGATAATCCCCATAGAAAAAATAAAAATAATAATAATATTATAATATTAATTCAACTTACATGCCATAATAATTAATAATAACAATATAAAATATTCAGACTGACAAACCGTCTTCATCAAAGAATCGTTTCTCTTATACAATGATGTTATATCATTGAATTCAAGTTTAATACAATTCATTATACATTGACCCAATTGTGACCTACTATACAGCAGAGCTACATCCACTTACCCGCTTTTTGTATTTAAATTGTAATTTAAGTATGAAATAACTGTTTAAAATGTTTCAAAATGTTTTATTGTTAATGTTTTATAATTTAAAATATTCACCAAATATTTATATCAACTATTAGACTTTACAAGACGTAATAAAATGTTGGCTCCTTTAAAAGCTATTTATAGTTATTTGAAATGTTTCACTCTTTGTGTTTTATGTTGATAAAATGTTAGGTTTTGGTTCAAAAAAATTAAAATTGAATGCTAGGTTCATCAGAAGATGTTCTTATAAAAGTTATAACACATCGAAAATTCGTGGATACTTTTATTTCTTAAAAGTGTTATAAGTTGGATGAAATCAGATATTTAAATTAAATATACTCGTATCAATTTTCCTTCAAACGATTTTAGTTATTTTGTTGTAATTAAAGAAAATATTACAATGAGCCTTTTGCCATCACGCGTATATTATTTTTTTTTATACTTAATGTTAATGCAATTCTAATATAATATAATAAAACATAAGCTTACTATTCTTCGATCAGAATAGATTTTTCGTATATTATAATTCGTTATTGAATTAAAAAAATATAACACATCCATTACTGCAGTGACCACCCATACTCGAAAACTACTTTACTATGGTATCCAGCAGAAGTGAGAAATCCAGTTTTTTACTTATAAGTCATGATGGTTGTTTGCATTTACTAGTTAACATCTTACACATATTATATTGTTTTACTTAATTACAAATTTGAGGTATTATATTATAGTAATGTATAATATTATTAAATATCAACCATTTATTAATTCCATGTAGGTAGGTTAATTTTTTTCTAATATATTAGGTTTTTTGACTATTTTGATTGATTTTAAAGAACATTATTAATAGTTTACACAAATTAAAATTATTTAAACCATGTTAGATTCAGAAATACGCGACGATAACTGTAATTTATAATTTGTTCTACAATATAGACGTGGATTTTCATAGTGATTAATGATTACCTACTGACATAATTTTTACAAACTAATTTTACGTTTACCTACTCGTAATTTTTATTTGATATATGATCATTATCGTTTGTAATATTCGAAGATTCAAATATATGATAGGTATTACTGTGTATTTTAAGTTTTTGTTATGATAACACTGCATACAATATGATATATAATATTTTTTTTTTTGAGAGAGAGATTATTAAACAATTGCACGCGAAGAACTAAAGACTATAATAACATTAAATATTTAGATGTGATGAAAAAACATAATATTATATAACTTGGTATAAATTATAAATTTTTCAACCACGAGTTAATGTTATTAAAAAATGTCAATTTTTCTAAATGCATTTCAACTTGTTCAGTATTCCCTAGGTATTTTTTTTTTTTATTTATTCTGCCGTACGTGCTTTCGTAATACACATTTAAATAAATTATGTTTGTATGCAAAAAGTGTTTAACTGATACAATATGTTTTGCATATTTAAATAAAATTATAAGAAAGGATTTTCCAAGCCACACAATATTATTATGTACATATTCGTGTAATACACATAAGAGAAATTATAATAATAGTATGATATTAGGTATGCTTCCCATTCGTTATATTTATTTTATATTTATCATAATCTAAATCGTTTACGTTCTTGCATCTACAAATAATTTTAGCGTTTCGGTTTGTAATTATTATGTGCGTTACATACAAATTATATAAAACATTATGTGCGTTTACTAACGGTTTTTTATACAAGCTTTTCACTTATTAAATTGTTTAATATAGCCGCCCGTGATTGGCAATATCAAAAGCATAAATCATACGCAGCTCATGAACTATTATTATACTATACTAGTAGAAATGACTTAGATCATTCTCATAAAAAAAGTGTAGATTATAATATATGGTCAAACTTGAATAATAATAATAACATGACCGCGTGTGCTCATGAAGTGTACCGTTTATATTATTATTATTGTGTATCAAAGCGAAAGTGCTGGCCTACCTATAGGATTAATAATATGCTTTCGTGAACGGTCCGTTTGCTCAAGTAATTAAAATAATGTAAATAAAAATGATAACGTTCATAACGCATTCTGGTTGATGACTAGGTACTGATTAATTGTTTTATGGTGCGTTGAAATAATTGAAGAATATGTAAGAGATTTTTCCAGTGTTAGTATTAATATTTAGTATATAGCTATATCATCTAAATGTACGCGCAACGCTCGCTACACAAAGTGGTAGATAATAATATAATATGATGAATTACGCTTATAATAATACACATAAAAAACACCTGTTGACCGAATGCCTACGGCGAAGGAATCCAGGGATAGACAATGCTCCCTCCCCCCCCCCCAACAATTTATGTGAAATACTATCACCCAACCCAGAGATGACATCGATTATTTTTCAAGCTCCTCGAAGAGACGAATCTGATCCAGAAAATATGACATATAGGTTGTACATATACATTCAGTGGCGGCTATCCTATAGTTAAGGTGTAGCGGTTGCTACACCTTTAATTAGAGGTGGGTGGGGTGGGTTGTCTACGTAATTTTTCGTATGCGAATAATACAGAATAATTTGGAATATTTTAATAGGATAATAGTAACCATGTTAATATAGAATTCTAGATTGTAGATGACAGATGTTATTAATTTATTATTAATGCGATTAAAAAGTAAAAACAACCGTTGTGTTTATGGTATTTGCATGACTATAGATACCAGCGTTTTTAGCTATCTGCCTATCTAAGTTTATAGTGATAACTGTTAAGGTTAATGATTTTTCCATGATTCTAAAAATAGTAACGTATGTGAATATGTGATGCGTATAGCGTATTTAGTTTTGATAAGTCAATAATCTTCAAATGTTTTTTATATAGTATTTTGTCTTAGTAATTTAGTATATACGTGATACCTTATAACAGTGAAGTTATTAATTTTTTTGAAATTATTTATGATTTATCTGTGTTCTGTGAAATGTAAATTGTGAATAATTTAAATTCGACAATCATTATTCATTATTTAAGAAGAAATGCAAGAAAAGAATAGGATTAAACTTGACAAATTGGAATCGTCATTTGTCTTTTTGTAAAGTGGCTAAATTAAATTTTTGGTGGTGGGTGGGTGGTTTAGTGGATGGGTGATGGCCGATGGGTCAGCAAGTTAACTATAATTTATAGTAAATTATAATTAAAAATAGTTTATAATTAACTCTTTAGTATTTAGGTAGACCTATTTATGTAGCCTACAGCCTAAAACCACGATAATATTATAGTAAGTTAATAGATATAATATAATATAGTAGCTAGCATACTACTATTAATTATTATTTCTAATATTTAACATACGATGATTATATTATATTATCAATTATCATTAATTTTGTTATCAATGTTTCGGTTATATACTTATATCACAGAATTATTCTGTGGTTATATTATATGCTTATCTATGGTTTGGTTATTATGGTCCATGTGTTAAAGTGGTTAATCAGTGTTGACATGTTGCGAAAAAATCCGATACTAGTGGATATTTTTGTACGAAAATAGAATTATTAATATGAATATTATTCTTCGTGGAACGTCGAATTGTGGCCGGTGGGGGGCGCTGCATTGTCTTAACGGCTGACGGTCGGTGTAATAAGTGTTTAATATTTATAACTTATGTCAACTCGATCAAAAATTAATTTTAAATCGACGATATTGTGATTTGTAGAGTTGTTGTTGAATTTGAGTGTTGTTTTTAAATTTAATTTCTAAGCATATAATTACCAATAAATATTAAAATGAACTCCTATTCCTGCAATTTATGTGGAAAATTAAAAGGATTAATAAACAGTACCAATTGGGCACGCCACATTGAGGCTTGCAAAAACAAAAAAAGGAAGTTCAAGCATATGCAAGATATTTCAAGTTTTTTTTCTACGAACAGAGGTGGGTTTTATTTATTATAATATTTAAATCTTGTAAGTTTAATATGCAATATTTATATATCATAATATAGTTAATATTCATATATTTTCATGTTGTACTTATTATATAGATTAACTGAATATCTGCATTTTTTTTTTTATATTAATAGAAAATAATCGAAGTGATATTGAAGAACCTCTACCAGCTGTAAAAGGTAATTATAATTAGGTAGTAACAGTCAAAATTATGTATAAAATATGAATTATGCTGTAAATTTGTACAGTAAAAAAAATACAAAAAATACCTACCTATACCTATTAAATTTATTAGTTATTTGTTAGGTATTTTATTTACAATCTTTTTTTATTAGAAAAATATTCATATATTTAATTTATTTTATTAAGTACGATTAGATTTAGATTTTTAATAAAGGTTAAGTAATTCATAATTTTAATTTATTATTTAATTCTAAAGAACAAACTTTTCTGCTTTTTCACTTATAATTTGGGCATTTGGCTATGTAAACACTTTATATTTAAGTAGTTAATAGAATTTTTTTTATTAAAAAATATGATTTATGGATATTTGAAAACTTTTGAATTAAAACTATAAGGCAAATACCTACATCCTACTTACTTTGTAAGCAGACACAGTGTTAGGCATTTTATACAGGGGGTACAAAGTTGGATAGATAAATTTGGTTCATGGTCTAGGACTTTAAAAAAAAAGTTTTGTTAGGTACATATAATTTTAAAACTTCTGTGATAACTGATAGCTGTAAAAAGTAAATATAATTAAAGACAAAATACCTATTTTTTTTAAACAATAATGCCTATATTAATGCATATTTCTTTTTTTTAACAGAGATAGAAAATACTGATGCTTGTGTTCAAACTCTTCAAACTGATGTTTTAGAACTTCGTCCAGCTGTAGAAGGTAAATATAATTGCTCTACAGTTACTTTATATTATACATTATTTAGATTATATTATCACCATGAGTAGGTTTATCTTCTTTCTTAGTTTGATTATTGTACAAATCACGTGTATTCGATATTTTAGTTAAAGGATCTATAATGTGTGAGAATGTTTATGCAATTAATTGTTGAACATTAGCTTCACCAGTTTTTAATGTAGTATATTTACGTTTTATACTTTCATTAGCCCTTACCAACTCCTCTAATATATTACTGTCCTCCTTCATGACAGTGTTTTAAATGATATTTTTTATTATAAACACCAACTTATAGGTATAACCACATAGGTATCAAAACCGAATCGATAACGTCCGTTACCATGTAATCAAAATAACATATACAAGCCTTTCATGTATCATACTTTTTGTATATAAACCTTTAAAATGTAATGTTAGTAATGTAATTTTAGTCAAAAGTGACTTTTGGGAAAAATGCGATTTAGAATCTTTTCATTCTAGACCCACGAATTTATAGTATATAATACGTTTATTGTTATTGCCTATCGGTATTATTTATCTAGTTAACTAGGTGTAACAAATTATACCGAGTTCTATTCGGTTGCATATTATACGGGCCAGAATATCGTTGTAAATTTAATTCATGTTATTTTTTTTTTAACGAAATAAACCATCGCTACTTTTCCTCAATCTTAACCTTTGGCTAAAAGTGGTAAAACCAGTTCAACTCTAACCGGATGTGCGTCTCCACACGCACACTCTCGAAATTTGCAAATAATTAAAATACGTTACATCTACTTAGTTGTACACATTTTAGCACACCAGCAGAACATCACCTATATAAACTTCTCGACTGCATCGCTTAAGACCGATAACCACGTGTTAAATAATAAAACGAAAACGTTTAAACATTATATTATTTTATGTAGTTACAATATTGTCACGCAAATAAATCATAACTAAATAAAAGCCGGACAGGACACACAGGAACCGGCCGGTGTTTTGCACTCGTCTCGCTTCACTGACCACGAAACAAGACCGTAGTTGTGTTTACTGTATTGTGATATTAAATTTCAAAACAATTATAATATACATCGTGCCAAACAATTATTCCGAGTTCAGTTCAGTGAAGACTGCGCTCATTATCTCTTCGATACTTTTCCAACAGTTGCCGCCGTATAGTTTTTTCATCGTGCTCACAGACACAATAACCTACCTATATATAATATTCGTTAAAAATATGTTCGAAACTTGTTTTTAGATTTTCAAAAGATTACGCTCAAAACTTTTAACTCCTACTCGGAAACCATAAAAAAGAAAAAATGTAATTAAATTTAAATGCGAATAATATTATATTCTTCGCTCGGAATCTAAAACTTAGGTAGGTGCAGACATAAAATTTGAATAAATAGAGACTAGTTGTTGTATTTCGTTTCACTTTACTATAAGAATTATATTATTACTAGGTATAGTTGTTATATTATAATATTTATTGACATCTATTTGGAAGTCACAATAAATCAACTCATTTGAAAAATGAATCTGAGAAAAATGCACGCTGTGCAGAAAACTTTAAATAATATTTAGCAAAAAATGTAAATATGCAATTACATATTTCACTATGTACCTATTAACAATTTACAACTATAATAATAATAATGAACGTACTCTATACAAATAAATAAATATTTTTTCAAATTTTTTATTTTCATATATAGGAGGTATATCTTTACTTGATACTTGACGTTTTACTATTATTCAAAGTTTTTCATAACTTTATAGAAATCTGCTGAACATTTTTTATACTTTATATATTACGAATTTAATTTACAATGTAACTGGTAGTCGGCTATAAATTGTTTGTACCCCTCTTTCGATTACTTTTGAAGGACATCGCTAAAGTATTTTGAAAAAAATTGTTGTACAACCGGCGCAATAGTTTCTCTGGTAACCGCATCTTAAAATCTTCAATACGAAACAAAAATACCTACATGTCATTTCCCTTGGGTGGATCGATCCACCACCGATCATCGCGTAAAGTCACGACGATGATCTAGTTGTAGGCAGGCATATAGTTGAATTCACTGTACCCGTAATTTACATTATTTCCATCGATCGGTTTCGAAACGACCAGCGGTGTTCCAATTTCATCACGCCAATCTGAGAACCCATCTCGTCTTGCGCTCTTGTTTCATTTGTTTCACTCTTTATAATTCATATATGCATAGCAAACAGCTCGGTCGTGAGAACCAGAATATATTTTAGACGAATAAGGTAAAGACGAGCCACACGGCAATGACTGTGACGTCTAATAGTGGGAAAAAAATTACTCGCAGCATCTACCTACCACTTTCTAAACGGTTCCAAAAACATAATATTTTCTATAGCGAAAGATTGTGCGTTTTTACGAGTGAGCCGAGTCCACCCTTAAACGGACATACGAGTAGGGTTTTCGATCGGTTATCGTTAAATTGATTCGATAACACTTAGTTAATGATTATGATGATATTATTTGTTTTGTAATAATGGACTTGTTGTTCTCGATAAATCTTTTAATTGATCTTTCGTAATCCCCGATACATTATTGTATTGTGATACCGTTTAGGACAACAATGAAAATAATTTAGGCAATACTATGATATGATAATGAATCCTCGCATCGCGGCAAGGGAAATGTGTCTTATTATAACATTATATTATGCTTTTGTGAGAGGCTAACAATATGTTTATTGTACGGAATAGCGTTTTGATGATATGTTTGGGACTATTGGGACGTTACAAAATAATGGAATAACATCGAACGCCTCTTTTGAATGAAAGAATTGGACTTCCTCGAACATAATAGGAAAACTGCGCAGTAGATATATTTATTAGTTTTCTCATTTTTCGGTACTAACAATTATTATTCAAATATAATAATATCATATGCAGTATTGTACATTTTTTATTTTTTAAATATTAATATTATGTAGATTCGGTTTCTATTCATATTTATATATATATATATATTTAATATATTCATATTTAATGTAAGTATAATATCGATCGATGCGTTGCTTGTTAATAAATAATTCATACAGCTAATTCTTAGAAAACCAGTTACACAGATTGTTCGAGCATAAAATATTTAATAAGGACTTTTTTAAGGTTAAAAATGTCCCCCAGGAGAAGAGGACTTTGTGAGTTTTGGATTCATCCGTGGCATGTAGCGTATATAGCATGGTTTCTAGGAAAAGCCTCCAACTGTAAAATTGTTTTCTTAATATATATAGGTACTGAATTTTTTGCAAAATGTTATGAAAGTATTCAAGTATCCGTGGAGTTAATTTTAATAATCAATACAAGTATACTGTAGGTGTCTATATGTTGGAGATGAAAATTCAAAAAACAGTATTCACAAATATGTTTCAAATATTTTAGATGACTATAATATTAGTATTTTGTGTGATATAATAATTATCCGTTTTAATTCAAAAATCGTTCCTCGACTCAGCGTTTACCACGGATAATTAAAATTAAAACAATTAAATTGTAATCATAATATGGTATCAAGTTAAAATTAAAAAGCAAACAGCGACGTGGAATATATTTTTATTGTGTTTAATATTTCGGTTATACGATATACTAATTTGGTACGTAATATAATATTACAAACCATAATTATAGTTATTAAGGTATACCTAACTTATTTGAACAAGTGAAATTCCATGTTAAATATTTTTTGCTACTGCTTGGGAATTACATTTTGTCTCAACTTATTGGATAATTAAAAAAAAAAAAAAAAATGATGGACGATTCTTCGCCTCGCGTATTATATAAGAGAAAAGTGTGTATTCAACAGGTAGGTATATGCATATTTGTGTTATAATTGCTTGGTAAATATAATTGGACAAGGAAGTAATAATAATTATTCCATCCAAGTAAATGACGCAACGGTAGCATTGATAAATGAAAGTTTTAGGGTAGAGGAATATTGAAATGACGTTCGATCAAACGTGTTAAAAACGGCTTACGCCCAAACTTATAATTGTTTTTGTCATTGATCAACAATTCTGTTTTAATTTTTTTTCGTAATATTCTGTATAAAATAATGCAGCACCTGGTGTTTATCTATTCTAAAATTATGTTTAATTATATGTGTTACTAGTAATGGGGCCACTGTTTGGACCAATAAACCTAACCTGAGCTTTTCGATATAGTTTGACTGATCGGGTCGCTGTCGTATGGAAATTATGCAGCTTTTGAGTAGACTCCACACCCGAATATAATAATATTCTATGTGCAAAGGTGGGCAAGTTAATGAAAATAATTAAATGTGGCAAGTTGAGTTAATTCAATTAAATTGCTTTCAGATAAGTTAAAAGTTAACAGAAAAAAAATTAAATAGATAAGTTTAAAGTTGAGATAAAAAATAAACTTAACTTAACTCAGTTAAAAAAAAATTAGTATCTATATGGCTGTATACGTAGAGTGGGCAGGCAAAGAAGTTTAAAATTTAAGCAACTAGGAATGCTATTATAAGACTTTTTTGTAATATCCTTGTGGAGTGTGGACACAAAATATATTATTGAAATAAATTTCGCTGTATCATCTTAAAAAATTACAAAAAGCTCAAATGTATTTTTAATTAGGTAAAATGTATACATTTGAAAAGTATTTCTATTTATAAGATGATAATAGTTACATAAATGTCGGGACGTCTAAATTTAAGAATTTTGTTGAAAACTACTCGATCGTCATGGTTATCAGTTTACTCGAATTTCATTGAAAAAAATTATAACAAATTAATAAATTTATACGCAAGTATACTTTTTCGTCACTATTAATACTATTATAATATTATGTATACTATTAATTATTGCAAAAAAAAAAAAAAAAAAAAATACCTAACTTAACTTGAAACGAATAATTAACATTTTCATTTTTCAATTATTGTGTGTAATTATTTTAAGGTAAACAATCAGAACGCTACTTCCACGGCTATAATTGCTACCGCACGTTCTATTTGTTTGCTCGCAATATTGTCAACAGGTCCTTCCCACTCTGTAATCTACCTTATTCAGTGGCCTGTACAGGATACGTTCAGTAATTCGCCCCACGGTTTGAATCGAAAACAAGTCCAAAAGGGAGAAAGTATTTATTAAAAAAGTTGGAAATACTTCTGCATGCCAGACCGAATAATATTATATTCTGTAACTGATATAGATGAGTTTGGCCCAGGGGCGGATCTTCGATATTTTGATAGAGGATGAGGGGGCACATATAAATTGTATAACTTGAATTTTAATTAATTGTACGTACATATACTATCATTTTTAAGCAATAATGATTATAATTAATAATAATCGATTGTTGGTAGTATTATTTTTATTAACGGATTTTTTCATTTATATGATACTCGTAGTTACATAACAAAATGGTCGATAAAAAATTGACAGGGGGCTCTGTGCCCCTCCCCTGATTCCGTCACTGGTTTGACCCGACTTGAAATCAATGCTCTCGTACAAATAATAAACGGTAAGAACTTGGATCGTGTCCGTCGAGTTGCAGGCCTCTAATAATTGCAAATTGGCTTATAGAATTTCCAAGTCAATATTTATTTCCTTTGGTGAATTGTTAATTCCAAAAACCAATTTGCAATTAACATTAGATTTTTGGAATCGATCGGACTGCGTGAAGTTGTCCACCCGAAATGATTTTTAACTTAAAATATTTGGGAATTCCAAAAAATAATTTTCAAAATATTAGCACATTTTTTGAATCGATTGAACAAAATAATATTCTTACACTATGCACACACATAAAAATTGTATTTATTAGACAATTAGAAAGCCTACACAATATTTTCTATTATTAATTGTTATATTTATTTAAGAAAGAATACGGATTACCTCATTAAAGCGTATACTTTTCACGGACGATTGAAGAAGTCAGGTCCGTGCAAATTTTACTTGAAATTTAATATTTATAATACAATTTAAAATGGCGTCATAACCTCACAAATGTAGTGTTACGTTTTAAATTTTTATTATTAATATGTGTCTCGAGTTTGGAAGGGAGAAAGTATTTATAATAAAATTATAAAATATATTCAGTGGCAGACCGAAAAATATAATATGCAATTTATATATCAATAACGTTCGACACATGGTACATTTTATTCAATACCTAACCTATTATTTTCTATCATAAGCTTAACCTTTAGTTGTTTTAAAAACAATTAAAAATTATTAAAAAGGACAGTACCCACCTGAAATGATTTATGGGTGGACGGACCATGTTTATTGGCCTTTATTTTCATAGAAAAATTTTGACATGTTTTTATATTTTTATGATATACACTACACACAATCACTATTTTTTGTTACAATATTTATAAATTATTTTTCGTGAAAAATAGTTTTAAATGTGATTGGATTATTGAAGAAAACTATTGCGTTTATGGAACCGTAATATATTATTATGGTATTATGACAGCGGATATAAATATATAATACTATATCAACAGGTGTCAGGTAACATTTCTTATATTTTATTGATAATCGATATTGACATTTAACGACTCAGGGCTACTTATATAATACAGATATCATACGAACAGACTATCAATCAAAGTAGGCAGGTCGTTATTTTCAATCGAAATGTAGTGGAAAACATGAAAATATTGAGTTTTAGTAAAGACATAGATCAAATAGTTCACTACAAAATAGGCTGGGACATGAATTGTTGAAATGATAAATAATATGAGTTTTGATGATTTAATAACTGTGTAAGAAAGTCGGTGGCGTTGCATACGATTGAGCTCGTAATTTTATCATGTAGGTATGACGTAAATTAATAACACTTACAATATTTTTAACCAAATATGGTTTACGCTAAAAATAAATGATAACGGTGCAGAAAAAACATTGATTCGTCAGGCACTGGATTACGTGATGGAAGAATACATCGCGTAGATCATTTACACGGTATTATAGATCTGCCTGCTACAAAAGAAATATGTGAAATTCGATTAAAAAAAAATAAAATACCTAATAATAACAAATGATTTAGTTGTGTATATTTTTATGCGAGATTAAAATCGGATGGAAAGCATTTGATATCAAATAATATAATAATAATATATGTTGTGATATCAGGTACTATCCAGTACCTACGTATTTACACGAATCCGTATTTTCGTGTTTATAATGATACCTATAGTATACAAGGTGATTCATTAAGCGTAAAACACTCATTATCTCAACAATTATTAATGTTTTTGAAAATATTTTTTTACACAGTTTCAAGTTGTTAAAAAAACAACGTTTTCATTAAAAAATTATATTTTTAAATATTTTTATCCTTATAGTTTTTAAGTTTTTTACTTTTTTGAATGACAGCATAGAGTTTTAATTTCATATTCCAAAGCAGAATATTTTTCTAAGTATTTTGATACATAAAAATCGAACTTAGGAGTTTATGAGTTATAAGTATTTTAAATTTAGATGAGCGGAGTGGAGTGGTATGGGGTTACCCCGCAAAATGTTTATCCACTACACCGCCCATCTAAACTTGAAATACTTATAACTCATAAACTATACTCGTCCTAAGTTCGATTTTTATTGAAACTATTTAAAACGATATTTTCAAAAACATTAATACTTTTTGAGATAATGAGTTTTTTACGTTAAATCAATCACCCTGTATAGGTAGGTCCTATATAAGACGTATATTAGACTGTACGCGGACGTATAAACGGGCCCCGCCGTGAACACGTAACGCTAAAGAAACCGCGAAATATCTATTAAAAAAAAAAACCCGAACACTGCAAATTAGAGACTCTTATTGTTATGGATGTGTAACGACAATAATGCGTCGTCGTATTGGTCGTCGTGTACGTTTTTTTTTTTATTGCGAAGTGCATATTATTGCGATACCGAGTCGACGACAGTCCTATAATTTCAGCGTGGTCGTCGTGCGTGCATTACGGCGGCGGCGGTGGTTCCCATCGCGCGTGAGGGAAGGCGTTAAGACAATACGCACTATTGTGTTGCGTTGACGTGCAGCTGTCATAATATTATTGTTATAATATAGGCGTCATTGTGGGGCAGTGCCGTAGCCAGTGGTTAGCTGCAATCGTTGTTACCCGGGCGGCCAAATTGAATAGGGTAGCCAAAAAATAACTCGTAAAAATAGATAATGATAAATTATTTTGTTTAAACTTTTTTCCGTAAAAATAAACGATTGTCCAACCTCATAGAAGACACTTTTAAATTTTTAATACATGCAGGTAATATTAATATATTACGGTATTAAACCAAACAACAATTGATTAAGAGAAGATAATTATAATATGATAACTAGGCTTAGGGACTTCTAGCATTTGCATACTTTTTAAAATTATTTTTGAATATAGCAGAGTGCGAAATAAATTCGTTTACCGGTGCCGGCCATGATATTATCAGATCTAAAATTTGAAGGTGTATATTTTGACAAATTTTTCAAATTTCAAATTAAAAACTATAGATACATATAACTATATATACATATTTCAACCGATCGAAAAAAAAAATATATTAATACATCCTGCAGTAATATGATATCTGAAAACTACCTCTCATATCTCGTTATAATTTTTGTGTAAGTTTGTCCTATAATTTCAGAGTGGTCGTCGTGCGTGCATTACGGCGGCGGTGGTCCCATCGCGGGTGAGGGAAGGCGTTAAGACAATACGCACTATTGTGTTGCGTTGACGTGCAGCTGTCATAATATTATTGTTATAATATAGGCGTCATTGTGGGGTAGTGCCGTAGCCAGTGGTTAGCAATCGTTGTTACCCCAGGCGGCCAATTTGAATAGGGTCGCCAAAGAATACCTCGTAAAAATCGGTAGTGATAAATTATTTTGTTTAAACCTTTTTCCGTAAAAATAAACGATCGTCCAACCTCATAGAAGAGACTTTTAAATTTTTAATAGAGGCAGGTAATATATTACGGTATTAAACCAAACAACAGTTGATTAAGATAAGATAATAATAATATGATAACTAGGCTTAGGGACTTCTAGCATTTGCATACTTTTTTAAATTATTGTTGAATATAGCAGAGTGCGAAATTTACCGGTGCCATGATATTATCAGATCTAAAATTTGAATGTGCATATTTTGACAAATTTTTCAAATTTCAAATTAAAAACTATAGATACATATAACTATATATAAATATTTCAACCGATCGAAAAAAAAATATATTAATACTTCCTGCAGTAATATGATATCTGAAAACTACCTCTCATATCTCGTTATAATTTTGGTGTAAGTTTGTCCTATAATAATTTCAGAGTGGTCGTCGTGCGTGCATTACGGCGGCGGCGGTGGTTCCCATCGCGCGTGAGGGAAGGCGTTAAGACAATACGCACTATTGTGTTGCGTTGACGTGCAGCTGTCATAATATTATTGTTATAATATAGGCGTCATTGTGGGGCAGTGCCGTAGCCAGTGGTTAGCAATCGTTGTTACCCGGGCGGCCAATTTGAATAGGGTCGCCAAAGAATACTTCGTAAAAATAGGTAGGTAATGATAAATTATTTTGTTTAAACTTTTTTCCGTAAAAATAAACGATCGTCCAACCTTATGGATAGTCCAGGCAAATTAGACTCATTTTTGACAAATAGCGGAAAAAAAGCAGAAAAGCTGAATTTTGGTATACACCTTTATTGAAGGGTACTAAGTAACATACTAAAAGTCCCCTAAGATTTGATGACCGCTACCTCCGCTAGTGCGCGCTTTGTGCAAGAAAAATCAGTTTTTCTCAAATAACTCGGTTGTTATTAAGATTATAAGAAAAATACCTATATACTATATTATAGAAGAGGTAATTACCTATAAAAAATTTACTTACAATATATTTCGTGGGATCAATATTTACCTTGATAATCGGACATCAAATATTATAGAATTGGTAATTTCTGTCTTATGGCGTCCGTAATTGTGACTAACACAGTTTTTTTTTGTATTAATTTTATATAAATGAGCGGTTTATTGTTTTATAATTATTATCTAAACATAAAATAACTATTACATATAGAGGTAACCGGTAGGTATATAATAATAAAAATTAATATTGTTTAATATCGCGATGACACAATTTCGGTTACTGCTTGACAAACAAAATATTATTTATTTATTAATTTAAACAAAACTTTATTTATAACATAATTATCTTAATTTTTATGTAATTTTAGTCATTGTTGAACACTAGTAGTAGGTGTATCATCATCACTGCAATGTACCTATTTGAATAACACGACATCGAAATAATTTATATAGAAAAATAATCTAGAAATTACCAATTCTATAATATTTGATGTCCGATTATCAAGGTAAATATTGATCCCACGAAATATATTGTAAGTAAATTTTTTATAGGTAATTACCTCTTCTATAATATAGTATATAGGTATTTTTCTCATAATCTTAATAACAACCGAGTTATTTGAGAAAAACTGATTTTTCTTGCACAAAGCGCGCACTAGCGGAGGTAGCGGTCATCAAATCTTAGGGGACTTTTAGTATGTTACTTAGTACCCTTCAATAAAGGTGTATACCAAAATTCAGCTTTCCTTCTTTTTTTTCCGCTATTTTATTTAATTTGCCTGGACTAAGAAGACACTTTTAAATTTTTAATATATGCTAATATATTATGGTATTAAACTAAACAACAGTTGATTAAGAGAAAATAATAATAATATGATAACTAGGCTTAGGGACTTCTAGCATTTGCATACTTTTTTAAATTATTGTTGAATATAGCAGAGTGCGAAATAAATTCGTTTACCGGTGCCGGCCATGATATTATCAGATCTAAAATTTGAATGTGTATATTTTGACAAATTTTTCAAATTTCAAATTAAAAACTATAGATACATATAACTATATTATATACACATTTCAACCGATCGAAAAAAAAAATATATTAATACTTCCTGCAGTAATATGATATCTGAAAACTACCTCTCATATCTCGTTATAATTTTTGTGTAAGTTTGTCCTATAATTTCAGAGTGGTCTTCGTGCGTGCATCCTGTTCCCAAGACCATCACTCGTGAGGGGGGAGGCGTCAAGACAATACGCACTCTATTGTGTTGTGTTGACGTGTTGTCATAATATTATTGTCATAGGCGGTGGGTAGCAATTGTTATCCCGCCTATTTGAATATGGTCCTAAAAAAATGGGTAATATTCAATTATTTTGTTTAAACTTTTTTCCATAAAAATAATCGATTGTCCGATCTTAGTTGACACTTTTAATATATACGGTAATATGGTATTACACTAAATAACAATTATTGATTAAGAGATGATCATAGTATGATAACGAAGGTGGATATTATAATTAAGTGTCTTGAACACTTCCATGCAGCGGCGTATCTACGGGGGGAGGTATATGGGGGGGGGGCACCAAATTTTAACACAATACAACACGTATTATATAAAAATATGAAAATAATATGTGTATACTGAATGTCTATTACAAATTTTATACACCCCCCCCCCCCTTGAAAAATCCTAGATACGCTACTGCTTCCTTGAAAATTGTGAGATGTATGATAATATATATATCTACCTAATTATGATGAACAATAATTGTCTATGAGGCTCCTGTGCTTCATTATAGATCACATGCCATTGAGTTAGAAAATGTAATTCAAGAGGCTTGCTATACTCCGTGATTTTTCTCCAAATGACGCCCCTGAATATTATCATACACATCATATCTGTGGCCATATTTGTCAGTGTTCAGGTGGTTTTTCAACAGGTGTTCCGCGGTTTCGACTTTCGAGTACCTGCATCCTAGGTGTAATTTGATTACGAAGTGTATTCCGAAACGGAGTTAACAGTCATTTCGGGGTGTATTTGCAATTGACCGTGTGTGCATTATACTCGGCTGTGGTTCCCGAGATCGAGCCAATGTCAAGACCTAGGTATAGGTATTCAGAATAATATGTTTTTAAATCTATATGTATGTAGATGTAGTGTGTGTGTGTGTGTCTGTGTGCGATCAAAAAAACGGCAAATACGATCATCTATATAATACAATTTATATTGTTTAATGTGACTATATATCGCAGTACTTGGCTCGCCTGTAGGAACACTGCAAAACGTATCTTATTATTATTATTATGGATGTGTAACAACGACATACGCCGTCGTATCGGTAAGTACTTGTCATGTAATTTTATTGCGAAGTGTATTGCGATACTGAGTCGACAGCAGTCCTTTCAGCGTGGTCGTCGTGCGTGCATTATATATCGGCGGCGGCGATGGTTCCCAAGCTCGAGGGGCGGCGTTAAGACAATATACGCACTGTTGTGTAGTATTGTGTCGCTGTAATAATATTATGCACATCATTTGTGATTAGAGACCATAATATCATAATATTTTTCAGCGTTCCTACCTATATACGCCTGCGGCCCGCACCTATAGGTTGGGTCAGTGCCGTAGCCAGGAATTTTGTATGGGGGGGGGGCTAAGTATACAAATACAATATGTCTTTTATTTACACTTTTTATTTTTTTATTAATCTCGATAAAATTCTAAGGTCGTCAATGGGGGGGGGCCTCCCTTAGCTCCCTTAGCCCCCTCCCTATCTTGGCCCCAATGGTTATAGGTATTTAGAATATATTTTTTGAATCCGACTCCGTCTGCAGTAACGGTATATACTGTCCGAACGAAAAAGCGGTCATCTAATATTATATAACAGGGGTGGCCAAATCACGGCTCGCGAGCCGCATGCGGCTCTCGTCACAGTCGTATGCGGCTCGCGGTCTTATTTACAAAAACCAAAATATTTTAATTTTTTTTTGTATACAATTATAAAAAAAAATGTTTTAATTGTATTTATTTAAGGCTATAGTATTATAGTGTATAGAATATAGATTAAATCAAACAAACAAAAAAAATTAATTAATATGAATAATAAATTAAAAAATTAAACATTAAGCTAATTTTGTTTGCGTGGTACTTTTTTCGTGTCTACTTTTTTAGTAAGCTTCTTAAGATCTGGTTGAATTGATGTAAGAGCAATTCTTAGTAATTCTGTAAGATAATCATCAGTCAAATTTGAACGATATTTTGACTTAATTATTTTCATTTTCATTGTTTTCATTGTTGATTCACATGAATACGTCGTTCCAAAAATTGATATAAATTTTACCGCACAGTTTTTAATATTTGGGTATTTTAATATAGGAATATGCTTCCAAAATTCCAATATATCTTCATTACTTTTGTGGTATAGAAGTACACATTAGATAATTTGGCTCTTGATAAAATGTTATTAATACATGTGGCTCAAGTACATAGTCATGTTGGCCACCCCTGTTATATAATGTATATATTTTTAAATGTAATTGCAGCACGCGGCGTACGAGTGTGTGTGGGAATGAAAAAGAAGTTTTGTATTTTTTTTATTCCGAAATCGTTAAAATTAGTTAAAAATCGTCGTCTGTGTTTATCATTATACGAACGGTGTCACCTGGGCCGGGTGTGATGCAAAAACGCTAATAAAATAATATGTACCTCAACCCTAACAGGAGGAAAACCGTGTACGACAGCGTGCCAGTGTCGGCGTCTGAGAGTCGGTGAACGCGTTTCACGTGTGTCGGGAGAAAATCGCACCGTTCGTACGTGTGCGGCTGTTGCATCATCACGTTCTACATACTCGTTGACCCACGACAAATAACCATTATACAAACAATTATATTATTCTTATTATTATCGTCGTCGTCGTCGTTATTGTTGACAATAATAAAATGTATATTATAAATAATATATATTATTATAATAATATGTTTATAATAATTTTTATTATTAAAATAAAATATAATATTATATTCAAGGTTTTTTATCGGTAGATAATTATCGTGATGGAAATTTATCGCCGACCAAATTTGTATTGGGACACTTCTCCCCACCCCGCCCGTCGTCCACCGAAAATACCTCGCCGATTTCGGAAAATAGCCACAATAATAACAACAAAATATGTTATGTATTTCGTACCGAGTGCGCACGTTCAATACCGTCTGATAAATAATAATTGGATTATATGAGTTTGTCTCATTTTTCATTATTATTGTTATTAGCTAAAAAAAAAAAATATCTATAACATAACAATCACAACGACAATATTATTAAATAATGGCCTATATACGTGACTCGAGGAATGGCCGGACTATATTACGAAACATGATACCATTATTATTATTATTGTTATTATTATTATTACTATGGTCAGTGGTGAAATCTGCTGATTTAAAGTACTGATATGATATATATATGTATTCCACCAAATATTATGTGTACCTATATTTAATCGATATGATGGATATCCGGTATTATATATAGTACAATCGGATGCTAAATTTGAAACGACAAGTGACGGCGGCTAGACATGATAAAATAGTATCAATTGAAAACACTGTTACATACACCGCGATACAGTGATAATCAGGGTTGGGATTTTATAGCACTTCAATAATTGCATAAATATGCGCTATAATATTACCTTAAATATCTCTAAATATGCAATAAAAACAACAAAATATGCGAAAAAAGGAAATCTATTAATTAATAATTTTTTAATCACTTACAAATTATTGTAGGTATTGGTTACTTAAGATTTGAAGTAATTTAGCCAGTCCGATCAGACTCCCAATGAGTCTACTATACAACGCATTATCGACACTCGTTCGTTGATAATCGGCGATTAATAATCGCAGTGGAAATCGACAAAAAAAGCCCAACAAAATGAGTAGATAACAAAAACTAGAACCAAATATCTAATACGAAATTATCATAATGTTTCGATTGACAAAAATCTAAAAACACGTTTACTAACATATAATTTCATAAAATACGACCGATTTTGATTCAAAAACAGGTAAAAATGCAAAAAAAAAGAAAAAGAAAATTTTTTATTTGAGTTCTCTGTATCATGAAACACATTTTTAGCTTACTCTGCTATTTTTTAAGCATCTCATAAGAAATATGCAAATGCTATAAGATCCCAACCCTGGTGGTAATATTCTTATAATACGACTTGTATAAGTGCATAATGGCCCATTGTTAGAGAACTCGGCCGACATCAAACAAAACGCGAGTCGACGGAGAATCGCAAAAACAAATTATTTACGTATAAAAAATATTATTGATGTCACAGTGAAAAGTGCACGAAAAATACATATTTTCGACCTCAAGCGTAGACGTAAAACGATTATAGTTCTGCCGGAAGTAAATAATATATAGAATAATAATTGGTACGAAAACGGATGACGCTTCGTGTGGGATTCAGAACAACCGAAATTAGTTTAAAACGATGACATAATAATAATAATGGACGGAGAGAGAATGATATTATTATGTACATATTATGCCGTCTGTATTAACAGACTGTGTTGACAGACCATTTCAAATAAACCAACCGACCTAACCTCTCGTCGGAAGCGTTTTCGAAATCATTCCAAAGGTTAGGTTCGTATTTTTCTATCGACAGACACCTGTGCGCACTAAATTACGACTTAAGAGGACGCTACACCCGCATGTGTTGTCTCCGTCTTACACACGTACGACATAGACAAAACGCGTTTAGGCAGTCTGAGTATAACTCGCTCAATTTTTGTTCTAGAGTAAAAATACCTATTATGAAATTGAATTGTGATAATATTTCTAAGGGCAAGACGCTGCGGTTTTTTTTAAAAAATTTAATTTTTTAAAAGTCAAAGGTATTTTAAAAATGGTGAAATTTTTTCTATTTCTAAACGATATAATGAACGTTATATTGGGTATAATGGAAAAACCGCAGCGTCTTGCCCTTAGAAATATTATCACAATTCAATTTCATAATAGGCATTTTTACTCTAGAACCAAAATTGAGCGAGTTATACTCAGACTGCCTAAACGCGTTTTGTCTATGTTGTACGTGTGTAAGACGGAGACAAAACATGCGGGTGTAGCGTCCTCTTAAAAAGTGATTGGCATCATAATATAGTTGAGTACCCATACCGAATAATTTTAATATTTCGTTTGTTTGTTTTAATAATAATAATTTATTCAAATGAATAAAACCGACCAATAGTACTTATGCAGTCTTAACTTGAGAAATCAGATCGATATTTAGAAATACATAAACTGTAATATCCTATAATAAGTATGATTTTTTATATAATAATAATATTGTTTCTTTTTAAAATGTATTTTGTTATTTTGTCGTATTACATATAGGTACGACGACGACGAGACAATTAGTTAATAACAATTATAATAAAAAATTGATCCTTACCAATAGGCGATAAAGCCTGACAACTGACAATAGTTCTGTATTGTGGTCTTAGACATACTTAAAAATAATGATTTTACTGCATCGAACACGGTATTATTATCATAATAATATTATGCATTTATGCTCTATTGAAAATACGATTTCATTCTTACAATACATCAATAGTCGTCTTTTTTACTTACATATCATGTTTGGAAGAAGTTATGAAATCAAAATATTTTAGAAGTCACCGAAAGTCAGCCTATGAAGTAATGACTAACAAGAACCATCGAAGTGATCTGACACAATATTAAGTATTACCCTTCTATCGACTCATTATAGTCTGTACGTCATTGTACTTTCGTAAAATATATACAAACGAACAGCACACAACTGCTCTTAATGTTTTAATGTATTAAACTTTTAGTTCGCCCGGTTCACTTTCTATACCTATTATCCGAATCATATTATTATGTCACATTAATCATAATATTGAGCAACACTGATAATAATAATGTTTCTATTTAAAATGTATTTTGTTAATTTATTGTCTTACGTATAGGTACGACGACGACGAGACAACTAGTTAATAATAATTATAATAAAAAATTGATCCTTACCAAGGTGATAAAGCCTGACAGCTGACAAGTTCTGTATCGTTGTCTTAGATATACTTAAAAATAATGATTTTACTGCATCGAACACAGTATACATTTATGCTCTATTGAAAATACGAATTCATTCTTACAATCGATTAACAGTCGTCTCTTTTACGTAAATATTATCATCAGGGTTGGGATCTTATGGCATTTGCATATTTCTTATGAGATGCTTAAAAAATAGCAGAGGAAGAAATTTGTTTCATGATACAGTGAACTCAAATTAAAAATTTGATTTTGATTTTTTTTGCATGTTTTGTGATTTTTAGTTTTTAGTGCTTTTTTTTGCATTTTTACTTGTTTTGAACCGAAATCGGTCATATTTTATGAAATTATATTTTAGTAAACGTGTTTTTAGATTTTTGTCAATCGAATTATTACGATAATATCTTATTAGGTATTTGGTTCTAATTTTTGCTATCTGCTGATTTTGTTGGGTTTTTTTGTCGATTTCTACTGTGATTATCAATCGCCGATTATCAACGAACGAGCGTCGAATGCGTTGTATAGTCAATTCATTTGGATTCTGATCAGACTGACTAAATTATTTTAAATCTTAAGTAACTACCTATAGTAAATTGTATGTGATTGAAAAAATATTAATTAATAGATTTCCTTTTTTTGCATATTTTGTTTTTTTTGTTGTATATTTTTAGCTCATATTTACCTCATATTTAAGGTAATATTATAGCGCATATTTATACAATTTTAAGTGCTATAAAACCCCAACCCTGATTATCATTTTTGGAAGAAGTCATGAAATCAAAATATTTTAGAAGTCACCGAAGTCAACCTATAAAGTAATGACTAACAAGAACCGTCGAAGTGATCTGACATAATATTAAGTATTATCTCTATAGACTCATTATGGTCTGTATACGTTATTGTACTTTCGTAAAATATTACACGTGAACAGCTCAAAACTGCTCTTAATGTTTTAATATGCATTAAACTTTTAGTTCGCCCTGTTCACTTTCTATACCTATTATCCGAATCATAATATTATTATGTCACTTTAATCACAATATTGAGCAACAACACTATATAATAATAATAATATATTGGAAAGTTGCATTACGGTCGAAGACTTTTTTCGTTCAAATCAAACACACACTGCCTAATACTGCGGTTTAACCGAATCGGATACCTGCCTGCGTAGTTTTAATACTATCGATTTATTCAGTATTGTCCCATAAATCATATTATTATTATACAGTCTGATAGACAATGTCCATATAATATATAATGTCTAAGCGTACCTATATGGTAGGTATATTATACAAAATATGTAATTGTTGAACTATTATTGAATTATATACATATTTTATGGATACGTGAAAAAAGGTTTGCTTTCGTTAAAAATCATATACATAGTATACGAACTACGCGAAGTTGAATGCACAACAATTGTATAACTATAGATTATATTATTATGTTATTATTACAGGACACAGCAAATAATATAAATTTCCACGTTGTTATTCGAGATTATCTTGGCTATATTATAACCGTTCGACTGCCTACTAAATATTTATGAATTATGGATGACTTTGCGTTTTTATTTTAACCCATATAAAGTCCTAAGAATCGAATATAATAATATATTATAGTCGTCAGAATACGATATTATTTACACGCATTGTTTATTCTCGTTGTATACATTAGTAAAATTAAAAATGTCGTTTCTATTATTCGTATAGTTGAGATTTATTTGCATGACGATAGTGATATAATACAATATAATAGGTATGAAATATAACATTTATATACATAAAATAAAATGCATTCGTAAACCTGATCCGCACTAAACAGCTCGGACGACGAGAAATTTCAACTTTTTATGACGTGTACCTTCCACATCCTAAAAGTAATTTTATTTAGAATGTCATATTTTAGAATTTAAAACTCAAATATAAAAACTTTTTTTCATATTATGATTTTTTTTTTTTTTTAACTAATTTCGATTTGTATGGGCAACCGCTTAATGTGGGCAAACAGCGCTTGTCCCAACGAATTTCTGAATAAAAATCTCCGACCCTAGGAAAAAAAATCCCCAGACTACAATATTATTCACAACCACATGCAAATGGTTGAACAAATATTTTTTAAACGTTAATTAGCAAAAGGCTGGGCAAGTAAATGATTTTTTTTTTTAACTCAGTCAAGTTAAGTTCATATGCACCAATAACAAAAAGTTAAAAGTCAAAAGTTAATTCAACTACAGGTTAACTCGGTTAAGTTAAAAGTTAATACTATACACTTTTTGTTAACTTTTTATTAAAAAAAGTTAATTTGTTCATACAACACTAGTCAATTTTTACCAACCCAAAACTAAATTATAGATTATATAGTGTTTATAATTTGTACGGTATTTCCATATTAGTTGGATTCGAATGATATACATTTTTTACTTTAAATAATTTACTGTAAATGTTTTTTGACATGAAAACGAAGTAGACTGAAATAGTGAAATATAATAAAATTAAAAACAAAATAAATTACCTTACCTAACTTACTTCTTGAAATGAAAAACTAAATCGTTAATTTCATGTCAATTAAAAAAGAAATTTAGTAAGTTAGCAGTCAAGTTAATGGAAAGCCAAAAGTAACTAGTTAAATTAAAAACTTAATATAAAATTAACTTATTAACTTAACTTTAACTTTTTAACCAACCTTGTTACTTAGTATCTATATCTACCACATTATTAATATTTAATTACAATATTATATTACGTGTATTATATAATTACATTATACTATAATATATCATTCAAAAAATGAATACCTATATGTCCTATATATAATAGACACTATGAATAATTTTCGAAAAATTAACAATAATATTTTATATTACTATAATTATTATATCATTCAAAAAATTAATGTTTATAATATTGTAAATCATTTTCTAAAATTTTAAACTAACATTTTATAATTTGCAAACATTTTTGTAGTTATAAATTGAATTACACAAAATACCTATACTAACGTAATTTAAAACAAAATATTATTTATATTATCATATTAAATACTGCTATTACTCTTTGTGAAGACTTAAAAATTAATATTAATATCTTCAATAACTTTAATCATTTTAAATATACCATGTTAACACTACTCTAAGTTCTAATGTATAATTATTAAATCTATGCATTGTTTTCATTTATTATTATTATGTAACTATTTTTTTTTCTCCTATTACTATATTGTAACTAAAATTTTTGTTTTTTCTTTCTCTCTCACATTAACCTATTCTTTTATGTTTTTAGTCTATTTATAATTATGTTTAATATTTAAATTTCTATATTAAGAACTCATCACCTTCAATACAAGCACAGCTTATAGAAGGTGAGCAGACGATATATATTATAATTATATTTTCAAACGTATTAATTGTTTGTTTGCAAATCAAATCAAAAAATAAATAAATAAATAAATATTAATATTCTATTATCACTATATATATAATTTTTTTGAATGACATAATATACGTATTTGTAATAAAATATTAATAATGTTATAATTATAGATATACTAATAAACGTTTAAAAATATTTGTTCAACCATTTGCATATTATGGTTGTGAGTAATATTGTAGTCTGAGGATTTTTATTCCGATTACCGTCCCAAAGTGCCCACACATTAAGCGGAATCCTTTGAAGTCGTAACTTGAAACTTCACGGATTTGTGTCAAATTTCGACAATATAATATTATTATGACGAAATCGGTACGTCTTATAAAATCATGTTTTACGTGAAAGGGGTGCTTATACCTCGTCAATATGTCTAATTCGGTGACTTAAAATTTCGAATACATATTATATTATATTGTAATAAGAGCACGAGTTATACTGTAGTCACTGCTAAATTCAATAAAGTCGTTTTGATTTTGAGCGTCCGAGTTTCTAAATAAATCGGTATTTTTTTTGGAGCATTTATCGGTTTTTTAAAAAAGTCCCTCGACCAATTAATGTTTAACCAGCTTGGTATAGAGTATTCCGATTCCGGAGAAGAAATAACTGGTTAAATGTTTGCGCACGCATTCCACGAGATTATTGCACCATGATACGCCATCCGACCGAATAGACCAGTTGTTGATTTTCGATCGAAACGACATTTTATATAATGCTGTCGTCGTTAAGTCGTCTCACGAGTTTTTTGACAAAAATAATCCACTGCAAAACAATTTCAACTCGTTAATGGCTCATGAAAAAAAATTGCAAAAAATTCAATTGCATCGTTTTCGCACAAAATTTGCAGCTTGAAGGCAAAAATATTATACAAAAATAATATTATTTGAAAATCTACATTCGTATACATTTGTGGACTACGACTCACAAGTAATATGGTATACTCGTATACAGGGAAAAAACAAAACAGTTGTTTGTACTATAAAAATAGTGGGACTGATTGTACATTATACTGGGTGATTCTTTTATCAAACAACACTCATTATTTCAAAAAGTGTAAATTTTTTTGAAAATATTTTTTTACATAGTTTCAAGTCGCTTATAAAACAACGTTTTTATAAAAAAAATTATATTTTTAAATATTTTTTATCCTTATAATTTTTTAAGTTTTTTACTTTTTTGAATAACAACATAGGGTTTTAATTTTATATTCCAAAGCAGAATATTTTTCTTAGTATTTTGATACATGTAAATCGAATTTGGGTTGAGTAGTTTATGAGTTATAAATATTCAAAATTTGATTAGCGGTGAAGTGGACAAACATTTCGCGGGGTAACCCCGAACCACTCCACTCCGCTCGTCTAAACTTTAAATACTTATAACTCGTAAACTACTCGCCTCAAATTCGATTTTAATGTATCAAAATACTAAGAAAAATATTCTACTTTAGAATATAAAATTAAAACCCTATGTTGTCATTTAAAAAAGTAAAAAACATAAAAAATTATAAGGATAAAAAATATTTAGAAATATAATTTTTTTTTTATAAAAACGTTGTTTTATAAGCGACTTGAAACTATGTAAAAAAAAAATTTACACTTTTTTAAATAACGAGTGTTGTTTGATAAAAGAATCACTCAGTATAATTGGTATACCTACGGATAAGGTTAGTCAGATTTACTAAAATATCATAGTCGAGTTATTATATAGTTATTCGAACTAAACGATGCTGTTTTAACTATATTTTTTAATTAATTCAAACGTTAAAAACTCCGTTAGCCATAAAATATAGTAAACATTACCATAACAAATGACTATAATATTTATACAGCCACAATAAGTGAATCGTTTTAGTTATTTTACCTATTAAATAGTCATATTTACTATAATATATGTTTAACTATATTATATTATAATATTATAGTATTTTTTTTTTCCGTGTACAGTTATTATCGTTGATCGTAAATTAATGCATTTGCATATCAATCTATTGCTGTGTCCTATTTAATGCTAGGTGAAATAGAAATCCATTTCAAGATGCCTCGGCGATTAAATATGTGAAATTTTGTTTTGCATATTTTTGCATATTTGCCGATGCGTCGATTATTATTGACATATTTACGTTTTTCTTTTTAAAGGGCACACTGTCGATATTTTCGATGTGGCAAAAATTATTAAAAACAAAAAGGCAATTACCGGTAATGTTGTATTGTATATACTGTCCATTATAAACTGCAGATAATCAGCTGCTTTGTAAGCGCATCGAGTAAATCGTACAACTTGTTATTCATATTCAATAGATTTATATTTATTTTCATAAAATATATACGTTAAATACTATTACCTATACTCTACTGTCAACATGATATGTTTTTTTTTTATTGCTCTCACAGTTGAATTTATAATAGTAACGATAATTGTTTACACAAATAAATGAATCTATTAATGAATATAAATTAAAGTGGACCGGATATAAAAATTAACTCATATACGTGTTGGACACTCATCATCGTTACACATTCATACGTGCCTTACTCGTTCGTTTATTACCCAATTGACCAGGTTTCTGACTCATACCATTATTATGGTTGATTTGTGGAACTAATACCTCAATTTCCATTCCATGGTTTGTCATTGCACTTACCTATTATAAACCTCGTGAAGCTTTTGCTCCGGGTTAGCCCACCTGCGATATCGTACAACTGTTGCATCCGCTGACGTCTTGTTTTCTCCTTACTCACTAGAAACTGGTAGTGAAATTAAATTTGTAGCTCGTTGATCGCACGAGATTATTGGTTTATGAAGAATGGATATTATCGTCTTGTGGCTTCATAAATAGAAACAATTCCAACTTATTTATAGGCGTGTGCGTCATCATCATTGTCAGGGTAGGCAATAAATAAACAATTTTCCTATTAAAGCAGAATGTCCATTAATAAAATCAAAAAATCAACTAAAAAAACCTTCTTATATTTGTAAAAAAATATTCATAGCATTTTTAACTTGTCTATAGCATCTTTAATGTAGGCAAATTTTTCAAAATGTGTAAACATTGACTTTGACTTTTTTTTTTTAAGAAAATAGGACTATTTATAGAGGAAACAAATAGGTCCTTTCTAGAATAGCAATGACACCTTGCGCTCGCCTATTATATAAAACGATTATAATATACAGAATTTAACAGGAAGATCTGACAAAAAAAAAAAACAATTAAAAATTATGCTACTTAAACGTACCTATGATAAAAATTGTTAACATTATATGGTTAGTAAATAATTTATAAAATATACTCATGTCAGCAAATTCCCAAAAATAATAATTAAAAAAAAAAAATACGTATTAAGTTCCAAAATAATTTAATCAAAAAATTATAGATATTTAAAAAATTCTAAAAAATAAACTACTTGACTCATGTAAATGTTTTTACCATCAAAATTGTTCTTATAACCAGATTCACAAATTGGCTATTTTGAATTAATCCAAAAAAAGTATTGAGATATAAAAATAATTTTTTGTATATTATACGTGTAGCCCGAGCGACTATAAATCATATAAAAAAAAAAAAAAAAACTTTGAATTTTGAATATTACAAAAGCCATGGCATTTGTCAAATCTCGGTGGGACACTCTGTCTGTCATGTCGTTTTCATCATATTGTCTATATATCAGGAAAACACGCCAACGCTTTGTTGTTCTATGATTCAGTTGATTTCGTGATTAGCTATATAGATTGTTCAGACTTGCAGATTGTTTTTAAAAGTAATATGTGTTGCTCGTGATTAGGTTCATGTTCGATATTTGTGCATAAAATGCATGCACCGATCGTTGAGAATGTTTCTAAATTTTTAATTATAGTTTATTACCTCCATAAATAGTTTATGCTACATAGTATGGTCGTACACATTGCGCTACTAAATTTGTATATAAATTCAAATTAGATATTATGTTCAAGTATCACTTGGGCAGGTTACCTATTTTATTATTATTATAATTATTATCAGCTAAATGACCTTCATTATCTCGGTACCTACCTATATTAAATTATTCGATGTCAATCAAAATTGTATTTCATCACGATATCATAATCATTTCTTTCCTAGGTTAATCGGGTTATGGCTAGCTCAATACAATTTTCTTCACTTAATTCACTTGTATAGATACATTAAAGCTTTTAATTTATTTTCCACTACTCATCGAAAGTTTTATCGTACACCGATCAGATGTTTCTCATTTGTTAACTAGTAATATCTATTAGATACCTACCTATCATATTTAAATTTAGTGATACTCGAAAGCGTTTAAATTTTAATTATTATCTAACAATAATATCATATTAGTATGTTATTTGATAGTCATACAGATTAATAATTTATTTGGTTCATTCGTTTTTTTTTTCAAAACTATTCAGTTTTGATTTTCGTTAAAATCATTGCGTATTATTACCCATAGTTGTGCTCCGGTTTTCATAATAATTTGTTCTGCAGTTGACCTACAATTCTACAAACATAGTAATTTCTGTCACTATATGGCAGATCGAATCATATCAAACAGGTTTTTAACGAATTAACACTCGTGTTATGTATATGAATGTAAATAATTATTAAAACTCATTAATATTCAATAAATAGTCAGAAATTATTCAAAACGACCACTTATCCAAAACTGCATATAGGTAGATACAGCAATAAAATAATTTATTAAGTATTAAACATTATAATATAAGTATATTATTATCATATCTTTTATTTGAATCAGCAGTAAGCATAATATTAATTATGCTCTAAAATAAAAACCAAATTGATTTTTTATAACATAATATTTATTCTCAGATCGGTTAAGACGATTTATTATGGATTTGGAAATGGTCAAATTTTTTTTGTTTGTCCAGATAAAAGCGTTGTACATTATTTTTTAAATATTTATCAGTGTGAGTATAATAAGTAATATTGGAAGGTTAAATTTATCTACTTAAAAGTGTTAAAAAGCGCATTCTATGTTTTATAATTTAGACTTGTTGAGTGCACATGTCCATAAATTATTATGCGCCTTATTGAGAATACAAATCGTTTCATATTATTATAAATAACATAAAGTGATATAAGAAATATATTTAATATCTAATTCCTAGTATACTTAGTCGAAATTTAGTAGTTTTGATTTAATGTATCATATGTGCAGTACTTACTTATGTCCCAAATCCAAATGGATATTCAATTTTTCAGGAGTCACCAAATGGCGGCCCGCGGCCAAAATTTATCCATAACCCTATAGACAGGTAATTTATTTTATTGATGGTTTTGCAATAGTATACAAGTCACATAATACATACCTAGTCACTATACGATTTATATTGGCAATTAAAAAACACTTAATATTAAAAAATAAGTATGATATCATTACTGTACAACAACGGATTCGGAAGAGTACTCGAGTCAGATTCAGGTTATCGGTTAGTCCAAAATATTTAAATATTAGTAAAATAAAACCGTATTATGTTAATGTTTATCTTTATTTTTTGATAAATAACTGAATATTGTATATTATAATACTATTTTCGGTGTGGTCTTAAGCTTTTTATATTTTTTTTCGTGCTTCTTTGGGTGAAAATTGTATTTTATGTTACGTTTATTTAAATATTTAATTTATAAGACATAAAAAGAAAAATATAGTTAATAAAGTACTGGCACCATAATTCCTCCTCCAGTCCTCGATACCATAATAAAAAAAAAAGTTAATAATGATTCTTAATGACGATACGTATTAATGTATCTTTTTCAAGTATCTATGTTCTATATATTATATTTTATGTCTACATATTCTGCTGTTTATGGTAAATTTGTAAAATTCGTATTCTCCCGAAACCATTAAAACGGACATTTAATTATTATACACCCGATAACGCCAGTTATATTTTAAACAGAATGCTGTCCATTGAAATAATGGACCTTTTATTCTACTGTCTCCGTAAAATAGCAATTTATTTTCACTGTTTACATTTAATTTAATCACCTAAAATAATCCGAAGAGGGAGTGGAAAACTGTGAAGTCTATAAACGGATATGAATAGCGTTTTTATGTTGAACATATTATTATTTTGTTACGCACATGAACATAATAGTAAATATAGATAATAACATTTTCCATTTAATAGATAGCACTCTCATTCTAATGGATAAGACTAATAATTAGACTTTATGAGTAGTTAGGGAAATACTTCGGAAATAATATAAGTACACTATCTGAATCATGACGTATCGATATGAGTGATGGATGGATTGTTAGTCTGAGGAGTGATTGTTAGTTTGAGAATGATAACAACCATCAGCAGTGGTTTTAACGTCTTACCCTTAGGAAATACGCTCTCAAAACACTGAAATAATTTTAAAATTTTCCTGTGATTTCTTCTCCGCTGCAGGCAACGATATACAAATTAGCTCCGATATTGAATACTTCGTCTTTAAATTACGAAATTGAATTACTACCTATAAGAAATTACAAAATGCACCTAAGTCAGTGGCGTCCGCAGGGGGGGGGGCTAAAGGGCTGAAGCCCCCCCCCATTGCCCGTATTATTGTTACTTTTTAAAAAAAATATTAAAACTGTCAACTATAGTAAGCAAGAAGTAAATTTCATATATATCTTACCAGAATGAATTCATTTTTGAAAGAAAATTGTATGTGCATACCAATTTTCATAAATTATCTGTAATTTTTAGGTAAAAGTATGAACTACTTGGATGAAAGACCTTGTATCGAATTGTCTAGCCTTAGCTATACATATATATTTTATATTTTATAAGTTTGAACTACAAATTAACTGTCATTTTGACGAAATTTGAACTTTAAATGCTTATGAAAAATAACCATGGTGCCTATGTAGTGTTTGAAGTATGAAATATTTCACAAAAACGTGACACATTGAAATTTTTTTACACAAATAAAAACACAATTTATTTATTTTTTTAACACAATATTCAGTGTTCTAAATTCTAATGACAGAATTCAGTATTTATACAATATGCATGTATAATATTGTATACCTACTTGTATCATTTAAACATTAAAATATTTAAAAATGTTGAATACCATTTTAAATGTATAATACCAAAGGTTAGGTATACATACAGTTAAGAAGGTAATTTATGACAATTATTTGTAAATATAAAACTTATTTAAAAATAAAACAAAATATTTTATTATTTTATTATCAAAATACTGAAATATTTCATTTTTTTAAATTTCATGAAATTTTTTCACACCTATGCCTATGTATCGTTAATATTTTAGCTATAAAAAAATAAATTACGTATTACATTTTTAAGATTTTTGACCGGATAAATAATTTTTTATTGACATTTATAGAAAAAAAAAATTTAATTATTCAAATACAATCCAAGTGAAGACGGTATAACCAAACATTTAAATAAATTTTCATTTTTTTTTCTCCAATTATTTTTAAAAGCACTGAGCATTTTCAATTTCGACCTCCTAAAAGTACAAACTAGATCCAATTTGCTTCCAAAAACATACACTGGGCATCGAAGCTTATGATCAGAGCATTTTTTCTACCAGAAAAGTTGAAAAGTTACAAACATTTTAAAATACCTCAAATAAACGTCAGAAATTATTAAACTGGACAAAATAAAAATGTATCTAATTTTCAAGCCCCCCCCCATTGAAAAATCCTGCGGACGCCACTGCCCTCAGTAATACATTTTTTGTGGCTTGGTGTGGCGCAATGTGTACACTCAACTGCGGAAACGCACCGAGTGTACCTACTTAACGGCCGGCGTTGCTAGTTACCGGATGGGTGACCACCCGGGAATTTTAGCTACGAATCCTTGCCACACATACAAAAAAAAAAAAACAACTTGTTTTCAACCGTTCCTCCCCCTACTAACAACCTACAAACAAACAAAAAAACCAACAGCTAATGGCCCAAGTTGCGCCGGGCTCAAGCTAATAAAAAAAAAAAATAAATACATTTTTTATATCGGTCTACTACAGTATTTATAGATCTTTTTTTAACGACACGGTTTATTATCTACATAATATTATATTATTATACTTTATACATGCAATTATAATATTATATTAGATTATTTAAGCACATTAGGAGGTACAGCAGGTTCAATAAACGTGAATAAACCATGAACATATATTATTTCAAACAGGCAAAAAAAAACAAAAAAAATTTTAGCCGAGAAATCATACAAATTGATTTTTACAAAGGAAAACTTTAAAAGGTCTTATTGAATTATTTATATTGAAAGGAATACGTTGAATAATTTATGGTATGCGAATAAGCTATACGAAATATTTCCGTATCAAATAAAACTGAATATCTCATATAGGTACTACGCGAAACACTGTTACTTTTCGTCTGCAAATGATTTGTCATCGTTTAACTTCAAAATCGATTATAGCCGAGTCCAAAATAGTGTATCGATGGACTTCGTTTCAGGTATAGAATGACGTATAGTCTTGCATATATTGCTAAAAAGTTAAAATTATACGATTGTGCTAGACTATATTATACTCGTAGTACCTGCTTTTCATCCGAATTTCGGTTTGTCGTTTAAAATTTTATGTGTAACACGCTATACGTATCTATTGTTTTAAGTTAAATTTTCAAACCTAAACGTACGACTTTGTTGTGGCAGAGATATTTAATATGACGTGAAAAGATCTAAGCAATTGCGAAGAACACATTTTTAGTTGACAGAGCATTTCAGATTGTTGATTACCTATAATATTATATCGATACGACTTTCGCTTTTAAAACCGTAATAAAATTGTGTGATGGGAAAGTTCATAATATATACCTATGTCGATTTATTTGATTTATATCACTGGTTTAGCAACAAAATATTTGAAGTGAAATTTCGTTATATTTTAATACCTAAATAGATAATATTTCCATTCGATTCAACCTTTTTTGAGTACCCATTATTCAGTGATCACTGCGATGATCAGCTCCTCAATGCCACAACATTACCCTATTATTACAATAATTGTTGAAATCGAATCAAATTTAAATTATCAGCGTTTTTGAGAATTTTGGTACCTACATAATATTCACTGCATCTCCTTGATCTAAATAGCATACGAAACGTTATCACGATTACAGATAATATTACCGTTTAATATGCTCACAGAAATTATGGGCATAACAATGCAACATTAAAATAAGGTACTAGCTAATAAATAAAATTAAAAAACTAAGGTTATTGTTGGTCGGGGTCACTAAATGGAATTAACGTCTAATAGAGTTACTATCATTTCTGCGCTATACCTAAATGCAGTATTGATGATTCGAATTAAATATGAATCAGTCTCTTTTCATTCATAATTATCGTGTACGCAATAAATAGCCGTAGAACATAAATTTTAAAAATAGATTTATATACATTAGTCAATTATTATACAACTGCTGAGAAACACAATACAAACAGAAGGTTAGAGGACATAGTTTAGTAGAACAATATTCAATAGGTATAGCGTTGGTTTTTTTTGTCGACAAATTTCTTTCAGAGTGATTTTCAGATTTTTGTGACATAAAAAAAAATTGGTGTCGCTCAAATTGTTTTTAGGTGACCTACCCCTCATAATACTGCGTCATACCGATCCTATTTTACTTCTATCAATACCCACCCACCCACTCATATTTAAGGTGTTGCTTAAGACAAAACAGTTGTTTGTACTATAAAAATTATATGATTGACTGTACATTACAATGTTGCTATAGGGATAGCTATAAGGTTAATCAGATTTACTAAAATATCATAGTCGGGTTATTATAGTTATTTGAACTGAAATATAGTAAACATTACCATAGCAAATAACTGTATTTATAAAGTCATAATAAGTGAATCGTTTTAGTTGTTTTACCTATGAAATAGTTGTGTTTACTATAATTTGTTGAACTATAAAATTATAGTAATTTTATGTTACATTTTATGTTGTTATGTTACACGCCACTGCAGGTGGGTATAGAATGTCGGTTTTAATATGGGCTATTTACTGGCTACCTATATATATGTATAAGGTCTTGTTGTAATACAGTTTTAGATTCCAAGCAGGAGATATAAAAATTATGTTCAATTTTTTTTACTATTTGGAAATGATTAATAAATGTTCTGAAAATCTCATGCAACGTGTGTATACTGTGATTGGTAACTAACCCCGCACCGTTCACAGACTGTACTTTGGGCTTATCTTTAAGAAAATAATTATATTCATCGCAAACAAGTATGTATATAGGTAGGACCTACCTGGTAGGTATAATAATTTAAACAAATCGGTTATGAAATTTAAATTATAGGGCTAATTATGTAAAACAAAATAGGTACCTACAACAAAATGTAAGATAAATATTTACTAACAGATATCAATCTCGCCGCCAAACATTACAAACTCAACATTGATTAGTTCATTTCCTACGGCTTTCGGACCCAGTTTTGGACATCGGACTAGGATAAATTGTTATATTCCTCTAAGTGTGCGTTTAATATATTAAAAGTTGTGCCGCGAGAAAACGTGAATGTCCGAATTTCACCGACAAATCCCCACTTTCGAATCTCGTGTACCAGGATATACGCATTTTGCGATTCGTTAAATATCGGAACTCATTTGGACGGATAACATGAAAAATGACGGGAAAAAATCATTTGATGTGTTGAAAATGGCTGTTCGCTAATTCTCGACGTACGCACTCGTTGCGAGCTATCGTACGAGCTGTCAAAATCTCAACTACTTACGACTTTCTACAGTATAGGTATACATCGCAGATAACATTTATTGATGGGATCCAATTCAAACATAATACGTTCGTGAGTATATTTAGCAGATCCCTAATGCTGCAGTAGTGTATGAGATACCGGGAATTGGAATCATAAATTTGGAACATATTATTCCAGCTGTGCGTAAGATTTACGAACGAAATTTGTTTGTCCGAAATTAAAAATTCGGAATACGAGGTCGCCAAATGATTCCACAGACGATGTTTAGATTCTGAGCGGAGCAAGGAAGCTAGTGGTTTTACAATGGTGTTTATTTATTTATTTATTTTTTTATTTTTTTTTTATATCCTGTATACAAAATTTCTACCAGGAGGAGTGCTTTGATTTCAACATATAGTACCTTATCTTTTAGCAAATTGGACCAAGATGGTACTTTAGAGAGGTCATTTTTCGATTTTCTCAATAGTTATTTAATGCCACGGGAAAAAGTACTGAAAAATTACGAAAAACCGCTAAAAATGGGATTTTAATTTCTAACAATTTGTTTATCACCGTAGCAACGAATAAAAAAAATAATAATTAAATAAATAAAATAATTAATGACAATATAAAATATACAGACTGACAAACCGTCTCCGTTCAGAATCGTTTTTCTTATACAATGATATTATATCATTGAATTCAAGTTTAATACAATCCATTAAACAATGACCAACTTGTAACCTACTGTACAGCTGAGCCCTGAGCGACATCCACTTACCTGCCTTTTTTACGTCTCAAAATGTTTCGAGAAAAATAGTAAATAATTACAAGAAACATTACGAACTATGAGTTTCTACATATAATATTATTATATTATTGTACATCTCCTCGAAATATACATATTTGTAAATACCTCTGAACCGTCCCGAACCACCCTCAAAATGTAAGGGATAATTTATAGTGTCACATGGCCGAATTCACAACAAGTGTATTTACTATTATACTATTGAATTATCCACAGTTATTCACAATTTGTTTTTATCAACAATAGCTATAGCTAAGAGGTGAGTTAAATTTGTATTGATTCACACCGTCACTCTGTAGGTATGCATACTTATGTAATTGTTTTGATATATTTTAGATTTCGAGCAGACCGATGATTGTACAACGATGTGTGTGAGTTTTTTTTTTTGAGTCTGCAGACCCTTTTTTTAGTAGATAAAATACTTAAATTTACTAAATTTCTACTTTGAAGGATGGTTTCTAGACTCATATAGGCGGAAATCCATCAAAATTTCTGGGGTGCCAACACTATTAACTTAAATGTAAGTGGGGGGGGGGGGCTTCGATCCCGCACAACTAATAATGGAGGGGCTAAGCCCCTGTAATCTCCCTCCCCCACCTATGTTTCTGGTAGCGAATTACGTCTAGCGTGCAATATGGTCGAAAGCATTTTTCAAACAATTGGGAAAAACGAGAATTTCCACACAAAACCAGATTTGACAAAATTGATTTTGGGTTTTCTGGTGTACCCAACTCAAAAATGTTCACCAAAATATATTTATAGATACTAGCATTTTCAATGCGAGGTATCATTTAATAAATATTTTAACGATGATTAACAAGTTTAGTTATAATATTTTGCTGTAATTCAAAAATAATATTCGTGGATATACCTGCACGCTTGAAAAAACTTTTGACTAATACAAAATATAATCTATCATATATATTTTATACTCTCGATGACGTTTTTAAGTGCGTATTGTTTTTGGAGAAAAATATCCCAACCTTAGTACCACTACAGTATAGTTGGGTGTACAAACTACTTTATAATAACTACAATGTAAAATATACATCATAAAATCAAAAATATACTTAACAATATATACTGACAGAAAGCGTAGTCACAGCTATCGGAATCGTTTTTCGTATGCAATTATTTATCATTATTGAATTCAACACATTACTCTGACTTACTCAATGCGGAGGTATGCTGCACTTGACAAGCGTACTACTGTACAGCAGAGCAGTCACCCATTTCCTCCTTGTCTCAAATCAAGACATTTTAAGAACACATTAAATGGCAAACGATTGCTCCAGAATAATAATATATAATGTCTGTTAATCGTCTACGATTATACTTTATACTTTATGTAGATTATGTATCGGTTTAGTCGATCGACCGAACCCAAACAGATATGCAGTTGCACTTGCACAGTTGCACCCTTGAGCGCACCCATGATATAGTTACCTATATATATAGTTAATTTTAAACATTATGTTGTATACGTACTCTACACCGTAGTTGTAAATAAATTATCATATAATATACTGTTATAAAGTTAACGTGCGCATTGTAATTAAATTATTATGTTAATAAATATTTCATTAATTATAAGGTAGGAATAATGTCTAAAATAGCTCTAAATGAATTATTTATAAATAATATTATAATAAATAAACCATTAATTTGAACCGTACAACAATCGATGGAAAAATAATCGGTGAAAATATTATTTCATGCCCACACAACAATTTCGCGAATTTAATACATATTTGCCCCGTTGCACAAACGAGCGATAAAAAGGTGGGCAAGTGGGTGTCGCTCTGCTGTACAGTAGGTTACAAGTGGGTCACTGTATAATGGATGATATTAAATTTGAATTCAACGATATAATATCATTGTATAAGAAAAACCAGTGAAAATTTCATGTGTATACGTTCATTTGTTTTAGAGTTACACCCAATCAATTTTTTGGAAAACCGATTTTGCGTAAAAATTCCCGTTTTTCCTTAATTTTTATGTTCTTTTTCCCGGCGCTTGTGAAAACTACTGGGAAATTTTTACTTTTGACCCCCCCCCCCAAAGTACCAACTAGATTCACTTTTCTATCAGAAAAGCTACTGTTGAAGAAAATCCAAGCACTTTTACTGTCCTAAAACGTGATGACAGACACAAAAAAAAAAAAACACACATCATTGTAAAATCAATACATTCATCGTTTGACTCAGAATCTAAAATAGTACGATAAGCTGCGATAACGGTTCAATAAACGGTCGGATAAATAACTTTATTGGTTCCCTAAAGTGCTGGACTGTTGCACAAACTGCAATTATTTACAATTGTATGGTACTATACTCTAACCGAGGTTTTGATACCATGATTTTTACTGTTATCGTTTTTATATTTTTACACCATCTTATCGGGCCGATAAAGTCATAGAACTCTTTTGAACATCTATCGAACCGAAATCGGGTCCACAACATATCGAACCGATAACGCAATATTTATTGGATTGATAAAACTTAATGGTCCTTTGTGCAACAGTCCAAAATTTTATCGATTTGATAACCTAGTTATTGGTTCGATAACCAGTTATTGGTCGTTTGTGCAACAGAACAGGGCAGAAATCTTCATATTGTGCCGTTTTAAGTTTGTTCTTTTTTTTTTTAAATGTATGGTATTTGATCCGTTTTTTTTTTTATTTATTTTAATAACTTTTCTTTTAGGGAAGATATGACTGCGAACGCGAAAATCTACCTCTCTTGAGACACACAGAGATCCAACTCGTTATTCACTTTTTAAACTTTCACATTCTTCTGACAAAAAAAAGAAAAAACTTGAGTAATTTTTAAAACACACTAATAATCACTAACCACTCAAGAGTCGCTTACTTATACAGTTTTTAAACGATATTTCTCTCGATCGTTAAATTATATACGTAATAATAGCTATTATATTTGTCGTGTATTTTTTATTAGCTGTATTCAGCTCATTTGTCTGTGGAATGCGTTCTATACGTACGATTTAAGAGTTTGCAGCACAATCGAGATTGCGTCAAACTTTTTGACATTTTGATATTTCAGAATTTGTTTTTTCACACGGGAGCACTAAGTACGCGACTAAGTTGATTGGATAAGTTGCCTCGGAGTCTCGAACGAGTTCAAAATACATTTTTACCGGTTCCCAGTCGCCTAACCGGATCGCAATAATTGGTCGTGTAATTATATATGGGCCTCATTGGAAAATAGGAAGACTATTATTTCGTTGAGTTCGAAATTTCAATTTTTAATTTTTTTATATTAATATATTATAGCAGGATACCTGTATGCCTCGTATATGCTCTTTAAATTTTTTGAAACTGGAAAACATTTCTACTCTCTAATTACTTCTTTCTAGCTTAATTCTGAACGGATATTATTTTCAAACATATATTATATTTACCGAACACATAAACCTTCACGACTTGTATACTATTGCAGATATTCGGTATTTCCTCTCAAGCGTGACAGAATTTTCACTCTTCGATTTATGTATTGCAGATCATTTTTTTTTCCATAATATATTGAAATTAATACTTGGTAAGTTTAACTTTCTCAATTTATGACACTATAGCTACGCTGCAGGGCTCCATGTCCACGTCTTTACGACGGGCGTTTGTTGAACAAACAAAATATATAATAAAATTGTAAACATAAAAAAAATTAATATTTATTGTTATAGTCGTATTAAAAACACGTGAAAAACAAATTCTCATACCACACGGCACACACATTCCATATCGATTTAATACAAATATATAATAATACACTTTTAAATTTTAATTTGTTTCAAACACTATCACAAAAATGTAAATAATAGTTTTAAATTAAACACCATACAGGTAAGCTTGAGAATTATGTCATTAATTTTTTTTTTTACTAAGTACAAAACATAAAATTAAATTTTTATCAAAAAGGTATACGCTTTTCAAATTATACCATAATATAGTTTTCAGTGCCAACCACAGACTGACTGACTGCTGTAAGTTATTGTGCTGCATTCTCGTTTTATGCCAAATCACTTTGGGCAAAACACTAATTAAAAGTTTGAAAAATAATATTTTTTAATGTGAATGTTTTTAGTGAACGAGTTACATTTTTTTTTTCATTTAAAAGTAAACGAAAAACGTACATTTCATATACAAAGCAGTCTATAATACTATGGTGAAAACAACTTATCGGGATGGAAATTAAAAAGTAAATATGTTAATTTTCATTTAGGCAGATGACATTGCACATATCGAAGGCTATAAAATGAAAATTGAACGCTAAAATCGGTATTGAAAAATAATAGATCAAGGGTAAGTAGGTTGTCAACAGTGAGTGTATATTATAAAGTGCGTTTTTGATCTGACCTCGTATAGTGGAGACATATGAAACCTTAGTGATCGAATGCAGTACAAAATAAATGACAAATTTACCTGTTTTTTTTTTTTTTAATATTTATGAATGTGTTGTAAAATTGTAAGTTATTCGCTATGGACAATCATAATATTATACACTCACAGTTTTTAGTTTTTCACAAACTTGGATATAGTTAGTACATATCTTTATCATAAAATGTGGGTAGGTAATGCGAACGCAGTTAAAATTCCTCGTTTAACAATATTATTATTTTTCAGCTACAGTTAATAATATATTTACTGTATTTTTTAATTTTTTAGTTTTCGTTTTCATTTTAAAATTGGATTTTTGTGATCCTTCAAAAGCCAATGAATAATCCAAATTGGCATACTATGAAACCTTAGTGATCGAATACAGCACAAAATAAATGACAAATTCACCTGTTTTTTGAATACTTACGAATGTGTTGTAAAATTATTAGTAAAAGTTATTCATTATGAACAATCATAATATTATATATACGCTCGTCGAGTATAGAAAATGGTTTTGAATTTTCCACAAACTTGGATGTAGCTAGTACATCTGTATGATACAATTTAGGTAATACAAACACTGTTAAAATGACTCGTTTAACAATTATTATTTTTCAGCTACAGTTAATAATATATTTACTGTATTTTTTAGTTTTCGTTTTAAAATTGCATTCTTGTGATTCTTAAAAAGCCAATAAATAATCCAAATTTGCAGACTATGAAACCTTAGTGATCGAATACAGCACAAAATAAATGACAAATTTACCTGTTTTTTGAATACTTACGAATGTGTTGTAAAATTATTAGGAACAGTTATTCATTATGAACAATCATAATATTATATATACGCTCTTCGAGTATAGAAAATGGTTTTGAATTTTCCACAAACTTGGATGTAGCTAGTACATCTGTATGATACAATTTAGGTAATACAAACACTGTTAAAATGACTCGTTTAACAATTATTATTTCTCAGCTACATTTAATTTTTATATATTTTACTGTATTTTAGATTCTGAGCGGTGCGAGAAAGCTATTATTGGTTTTACAACGGTGATTATTATTTTTATTTTTTTTTATCCTGTATACAAAATTTCCACCAGAAGAAGTGCTTCGAATTTGACATATAGTACCTTATCTTTTAGACAATCGGATGACGACGGTACTTTAGAGAGGTAATTTTTCGATTTTATATCAGTAGTTATTTAATGCCACTGGAAAAACTACCGACAAATTACGGAAAACAGGTAAAAATGGGATTTTAATTTCTAACGATTTGCTTATCATCATAGCGACGAATACAAAATAATAATATTATTATAATGTTAATTCAACTTACAGGCTATAATAAATAATAACAATATAAACAATCCAGACTGACAAATCGAATCCGCTCAGAATCGTTTTTCTTATACAACGAAATGATATCATTGAATTCAAGTTTAATACATCGATTATACATTGACCCACTTGTAACCTATTGTACAGCAGAGCGACATCCACTTACCCGCTTTTTTAGTTTTCGTTTTAAAATTAAAAGTTTATTTTTGTTCTTCTTAAAATGCTAATAAATAATCCAAATTTGCATACTTATGAAACCTTAAGGTGGTCGAATGCAGTACAAAATAAATGACAAATTTACCTGTTTTTTCGAATATTTATGAATGTGTTGTAAAATTGTTAGTTATAGTTATGAACATTATGAACAGTCATAATATTATATACGCTCGTCGAGTGTAGAAAATGGTTTTGAATTTTCATCTGTATGATGAAAAAATTTGGGTAATACGAACGTTGCCCTTTCAAGCCCACATTATGATCGACTAGAGCTGCAGTGATTCCCAAAGTGGGCTTTTTAATTTTGAGGGGAGAGTTAAATTTAAGAATTTAGTATATGAAAATACCGGGGGGGGGGAGATTTTTAAAAATCTAAAAGGGGCGTTGGGTAAAAAAAGGTCGGGAATCACTGGACTAGAGATATCGTATTTTAGTAAAAACTTTTTTCCTTAGAATTCTGTCAATAGTAATTTTATGCCATAATAATAGTTTTTGATTTTTAATCCTTATCGGAAAGAATATTGATGATAACGAATTGCTTATTCTTCTATATTGTGCAAAACGAAATATTTCGGTGTTGGTTACACTGTTCGAGGATTAAAATTGATTACAGTATAGATAACAAGAACTGCTAAATAGACATTCCAAAAGTAATGGTTGGGCTTGAAAGGGTTAAAATGAGTCGTTTTCTAATAAGTATTTTTCAGCTACAATTAATAATATATTTACTGCGATTTTTAGCTTTCGTTTTCGTTTTAAAATTGTATTTTTGTGCCTCTAAAGCTAATAATTAATAAATAATCCAAATTTGCAGACATATAAACCCTCAGTGATCAAATTCAGTATATAATAATTGACAAATTTACCTGTTTTTTGAATATTTATGAATGTGCTGTGAAATTATCAGTAAGTTATTCGTTTTTAACAGTTATAATATCATATTTTACGCTCGTCGAGCATAGAAAATAGTTTCGAGTTTTTCAAAAACTTAGATGTAGCTAGTATTTACATCTGTATGATAAAATTTGGGTAATACAAACACTGTTAAAATGACTCGTTTTCCAATAAGTATTTTTCAGCTACAATTAATAATATATTTACTGCGTTTTTTAGTTTTCGTTTTCGTTTTAAAATTGTATTTTTGCGCTTCTTAAAAAGCTAATAAATAATCCAAATTTGCAGACATATAAACCCTCAGTGACCGAATTCAGTATAAAATAAATGACAAATTTACCTGTTTTTTGAATATTTATGAATGTGCTGTGAAATTATCAGTAAGTTATTCGTTTTTAACAGTTATATAATATCATGAACGCTCGTCGAGCATATAAAATAGTTTTGAGTTTTTCAAAAACTTAGATGAGTAGCTAGTACCTACATCTGTATGATAAAATTTGGCTAATACAAACACTGTTAAAATGACTCGTTTTCCAATTATTATTTTCACCTACAGTTAGTAATAATATATTTACCGTATTTTTTAGTTTTCAGTTTAAAATTAAAATTTTATTTTTGTGATTCTTGTAAGAAGCTAATAAATAATCCGAATTTTGAAACTAATTTATTTTAAGTTAAGCAATTAATTTTAATTGAGCACACATAATAAATCGTTAAGCAAATTATAGATGTGCAATTACCTGCGGTGTGCACCAAACAAACGCGCCGAGATCCTATGCAAACAGTTTGAAATTAATAGCTATTCTCGCATTACGTGTTTATTTTCTACTCGGTTTATAAAACATTTTTTATTTGTGTTTTCGACTTAAAAGCTTGTAAAAATGATGGATGAATCATTTCTTTTCTTTTTTTAAATTTAAAATGTTCAAAATACACTCAAAATACAATAATATTGAAGGTACCCACGAAACGCGTTACGCAATGTTTACCCAAGTCTTTCATGTATAGGCGTACAATATAGCCGTAGAATCATAAAACAGTTAAATCGGTTAAATCATTAAACACAGAAATAGCTCATGAAAAGTAATCATAATATTATTTATCTGTGCGTAATAATTGAATATCATACGACGTATATAATAGATGTGAGAAAATAATATGTTTCACATAGTTGATTTTCCGACAACACACAACCCATATAGGTTCAAACGGTTATTAACGGGCGCTGAGACTTAAGTATATATAAATGATATAAATACTCTGTGCGTATATTACACCCACGTTGTTGCCCAAGAATCCGACCGACCTGTACATTGACCGTTTATTGCGGACAACGTGCTTACCTATATATATACGTATATAATATAGTTATTATATTATACGGTGTGTCCGTAAATCTCATCGTAACGATCTAATAAAATGTTATGAGCAATTATGAGCCGCGAAGTAGGCCGTGGAGTATAGTACTCGACGCGTATATTTAATTGGTTAATCGTTACGAAAAAAAAAAAATCACCTATTTGCCACGACAACATGTACCTGGGTATAATATGAGATCGGGATCGCAAAACGAAAAAACACGCGCTGCCTGCAGAGTTACGCGACCACCTGCAGGAATCATTCGCGTGCGTTTTCGCGGATCGCTTAGGTATATATTTTTATACCGTTAATCATTACGAAAAAAATCAAAAAAATCACCTATTTGCCACGATAATACCACGGTATTACCTAGGTATAGGTAAGGTCGGGATCTCAAAACACGCGCTGCCTGCACAGTTACGCGACCACCTGTAAGCGACTGCAGGAATCGTTCGCGTGCGTTTTCGCGGGTCGTTTAGGTACACATTTTCATACCGATACGATTATTATCGTACACCCATCCTCCTCCCACCCTCTCCACCTTCACCGCCAACGACAAGGCTTCTCGGTTCGATCATTTTGCAGAAACAGCACATACCTAATAATAATAATAATAATAATACTATGATCTCGCGCTTAAACGCATCGTGCTAGTCGAGAACGAACCTAGGAATATTGTGCAAACAACACTGCGGTCGCACAAGGTGTGTTACCGAGTCCGAGAACTATGTTATATTTTTATATACAGTATATTATAATGGAGGTACGCGCTCGGGAACGTTAAAGTCTCCGGCGAACACATTAAAATAATATCGTGTGCAGTATATATACGCCAGCTCGGTGTAAGTGATACCGCTGCAAATTGACCGGATTCTCGGTATATATATAGTGTAGGTTAGGTCTACTGGCCGGTCCGTTGCGCTTGCGATACATACCATAAATTATTATAATAATATAATATTTCTCTCTGCCCCACCTACACACTCGCGTGATATTATTATACACACACTCCACTCGCGAACACGTTATGTTGTGCCGACCCATTATGCGTTGACACACGTATCGTACGCAAGGTTTGCTTCCAACCGCACAAGACACAATATCACATAGATACGTGCAACGAACACACACACACACACACACACATACTCGAGAGAGGTTCGTTTTCACCTCGGAATGAAAAATAATATGATATGCACGGGACCAGCGTGTCGCATCATCGGATTTTCTCGTCCCAATCAGAAATATGTATGATAATATTTATATATGTCGACTCACAGTGCTGTTTTCTGTCCCTTACACTGTCTAGGAAAGTCATGATGACGTACCTGTACTGCATCGTAGCCCGTAGGTCTCACGAGTCGGCCCATATCGAGGGAGGAATCCATCACCGTAAACGTCTTGCTCGTAGTACGATCAATGTCGAGCACAATGACACTATATAGTATTATATCACACGGATGATGATATATATTATATAAAGGCACCGATTTCTAGAGTGGCAATTTAGACTTAAATAACTAGACACAGAAGCAGTTAATGCGATCCGAATACAATTGGTGCACGTTGTCAATGCCAAAAAAACACTTTACTAGCTGGTAGTCAATAAATAACGTTATATCCGAACTATGACGCCACACGCAGAGCATACGACTCGACGAGTGACGTAACATCACTTCAGACCAAATATTATATTATAAATATTAAATGGTGACATTGGTTATAACGTTTTAAATTAATTTTTTATATTATTGCAGTCCACTGAACAGATGTATATGGAAACTTGCGACATGTTTCAAATTTAAAATCTGCAACGGTTTGGTTATTTGTTTGACACGTTTGTAGTAATTACCCGTAATGAAACTTAACTATTCAAAAATAACAACATTTATAAATAAAAACAAAATACTTGGCAAGTCACTCTGTTGCATGGTAGGTTTCGAGTGCACTTACCTGTCAACGAGTAGGTCATTATAATGGATTAATGGATATATGTTCATTTAAATTCAATGGTATATCTTGCGTACGAAAAGCAATTCTGAGGGCAAACGGTGTGTCAGACTATTAATACAATTTCAAAAAATATTTTATGAATTATTATATATTATATATTTTTCTGTGTATTAATAAAAAAATACTAAAAAAGTCAAACATTTAAAATGATTATAACTAGCTCAATAAGAGCCAAAATATTTTTTCAAATATATTATGTACAGAAAATACTAATACAAGCATTAGTAAAAATTGCATGTAAGTATCTATATCTAAGATAATTCATTTTTTAATTACAATATAATAAATTGCAAAAACTAGTGTAGCGTATTACAGGTAATACTCTAATTTTCATGTAAATTGTCCGATTGTTATCAAACGTATTTGGAAATTTTTATTTTTGCCCCTCCCATTCCCGTTAAAAAGTAACAACTAGATTCGCATTTCTAGAAGAAACCACTTCGAAGTTGAAGATTGAAGCATTTTCAATACTCCAAAGCTCGGTATCTATATAACCTATAGATATAGCCATATAGCTTTACAATAATATAGATTTATTCAATTATAATTTTAAATTATTCTTACTTTTACTTAGCTGTATACATTAACTTGAAACGGCTCCTAATTCAATCACTGCTGAGACTGATTCATCACGGTCACTATCACACACACTCACTTTGCATTCTTAACCTTACGAAAAAGCTGTTACAACTTGCAGATAACGTGTATTCGCTCCAATAGATTTTATCAGCCTATATATTATATAACACACTACACGGTTAAATATTATATTATTTATATGACACTTTAAGGTTTGCCGTCGAGGAAGTACGCGAAAAGTAATCTTATTTTATTTTTATACTCTATTGAGACGCAGCGCGAATATACCTACCTACCTACCGTTCTCCAATAAAACAGAAAAAATAAAACGTAATTTATGGTTTACTTTTTACGATGTATAATATGAAAAAAAAAGCAATTTATATGCACTGATATAATAAATATGTAAGATGTATTTAAAAAAAAAAAAAAGTGCTGACAGGTTACAGAAACCAGGTGTCTGGCAATCGATCGTCTAACTGCACTGTATATAGCTACCTGATCTGTCGACAGTATTGTAATGCATCAAGTCTATAAGTCACTATTTTTTATTTAAATATTGTTTTAAATTCAACGATCGAGAAAATTGTTACCGAATATTCAACAATTGTGTTCTGATAGAAACTAGATTCACCCCATAGATCGATCACATATTTTACTACAGGTGGTCGGTCGATTTTTCTATTTTCCACATAAAGCTGCTGCACAACAATGGTATGACCATTATTTGAAATATAATGACTGCAATGTAAATTTTTTAAACACGATCCTATCCGTATAAGCATGTAAATATTTACGTCGTTGTTAAATCGAAAATAATATAGTTTTTTGCCAAGTCGAGCAATCCGAGTAGATTTTTGCAGAGCTTTATAGATATGTAGTTAATAATTTTGACAGATTAATAACGATATTTATTTGTAACACGGGAGACAAGATGATGAGGTACCTACTAAGATTGTAGACGATACTGATATATATGTGAAACAATAGTGGAACAATAGGAAATTGTAGTGTAATACTGTATTGCACTGGTGTCGGGCAATCGATCGTCGAACTGCGCACTGTTGTCCATAACTATCTGATCTGTCGACTGTGTATAATGCGTCAAGTCAATAAGTCACTATTTTATTTTTATTTTAATATTTTAAATTCAACGATCAATATAATTGTAATCGAATTCAATAATTATTCTGATAGAAACTGGATTCATCCCACATAGATCGATCACATATTTTACTACAGGTGGTCGGTCGATTTTTCTATTTTCCGCACAAAGTTGCTGCATAACATGATACTATAACGTACACCATTATTTGAAATGCTGACTGCAATGTGAATTTTTCAAACACGATGCTAAGAGTGTAAATAATATTTACGTCGTTGTAAAATCGAAAATATATAGTTTTCTGCCGAGTTGAGCAATCCGGGTAAATTTGTACAGAGCTTTGTAAGAAAAGTAGGTATGACTTTTGACAGATTAACAACGATATATTTTATTTGTAACACTAGGCGAGGTGCCTGCTAAGACCGTAGATGATACTGATATATAATTGATACAATAGTGGAACAATCGGAAATTGTAGTGTAATATATTGTATTGCACTGATCAATCAACCCGTTCAAATTGATTGCCGTTTTTCACGTTCCAGTGACCAGGGTTAGGGGTTAAGTCGGGTCCTAGTTTTGATTTGGTCACATTTCACAACTACCGAAGCCTATAATCTTTTATAAATTATACTCAAAAATGTTTTATCGCGGATAATTGAGTGTTTCATCATAACTAATTTCTCCTTTTATTCTGAAACGTAGAACGTGCGCGCCAAATGGATTTAATTACAATATTGTGCGCCAATGCTGGGAATATTGTTACCTTTAGACTGTATAATATTTTTTTTTATAAACGATTGGGTAAGGACGTTCAATTTTAAGGTTCGAATTCAATAACACTATGGTATGGTGTCTTATTTTAACGTACAATTATTATAGTGAATATATTTTTGAGTTACCTCTAGCCTTAACAAATTGAAATAAAGATGAGATAAATAGTCGGACAAGATATACAATATTAACAGGTCTCCATCGAGCATCGTTCACCTTGATATAGTGTGTTATTTTTTTTTAAAAATTTTGAAACAAATATAATACATTTTACGTGGATTTTTCCAAATAAAGTTTACTAAAAAACCAGGAATAATCCAAATTAAGTTTACAAAGTGTTCAATTATCTAAAGTATGTTGTTTTTTTTTTTTAAAAAATTTGTTGTTTGAAACAAAACCTCACCCAGATAAATAATTTCATTTATTCGTCTAACAAAATAAAAGTATGAAATAAATAAAAATTTGAAGAACAAAATTATGGATATTTTAAAAACAATAAAAAAAATCTTACAACCAAATATGTTTGCAATGAATCTAAAATGAAAATGCCAAAATTATCGAAAATCGTACAAAATAAATATTTTAATAAATCGAGCCAAATCATTTTTTGAACGCATTGAAAAGCGTAAGCGTATAGCTTAAAAATAATATTTTTTTTTTTTTTTTTTTTTTTTTTTTATTAAGGCCTTTGAGACCATCTTGCCATAGAACAAATCCTTTCCCATTCTTCTCTATTCTCCGTTACTTCCTTCCAGTCCATGTGATCATATTCCGCTCCACCAGCACTTAGGAAATCTTTTTTAATTCCATCTTCCCAGCGTAGCCTTGGTCTACCCAGTGGTCTTTTTCTCTTTGGGTTTTCTTGGAGTACCCTTTGAACCATTGAATCTTGCTTCCTAACTGCGTGTCCTGCCCATTCCAACTTACTCCGTTTGATCTCGTTTATAATATTTGGTCTATTGAAAAGCTCCGTCAGTTCTTGATTATGTCTTTTTCTCCATCCTTGAAGCTCTTGATCATATATAGGTCCATATATTTTACGAAGTACCTTCCTCTCAAAAACTACTAATCTTTCCTCCTCAGTCTTTCGTAACGTCCAACATTGTGAACCATACATGACTATTGGTCGTATGATTGTCAAATACAGCTGAGTTTTAACCTCTTTTGACAGGACTTTCGAGCTTAGTAGTTTGCCTAGTGCATGGAAGCATTTATTTCCCATTTTTATTCTTTGTTGAATTTCAATTTGACATTCATTCTTCTGTGTTACAATCGTACCTAGGTATTTGAAATCTTCTACTTTTTTGAACTCGTACTGGCCAACTGTTATGGTTTCGGTCTCCTGAAGGTTATCTAGTTCCCTACTAACTTTCATGTACTGCGTTTTCTCTATGTTGAGATGTAGCCCTACCTTCTTTGCTGATTCTATTAACCTGCCGCATAAATCTACCACTTTTTGTTCATCTTCTCCTAGCAAGACTATATCGTCTGCATAGGCGAGCAGACTAAAGCAAGTTCTATCCATTCTTACTCCTTCATCTCTTCCAATATTCATTTCTCGGATCACCATCTCTAATACCAAATTAAAGAGTACTGGCGACAAGGCATCCCCCTGTCTAAGTCCGGTTCTTACCTCCACCATCCTCGATGTCGAGTTTCCTACTTTGACTTTGACTTTAGTTTGTCTTATACTAGCTTCAACTAATTGTACTATTTTCCTTGGGAAATGGAAATTTTTCAGAATTTCGGTTATGCTAGTTCTATCTATACTGTCATACGCCTTTTGAAAATCAACGAAGATAACATGGAGTTCCTTATTATATTCCCAGCTTTTCTGGAATAACTGCCTGATTATAAATATCTGATCTGTCGTTGACCTATTTTGCCTGAATCCACATTGATAGTCCCCAACCACTTGTTCGGCCAGAGGTTTGATTCTATCTAGGATGCAATATGATAATACCTTATATGCTGTATCTAGCAACGCTATTCCTCTATAGTTACTACAGACTTGCTTGTCGCCTTTTTTGTGTATTGGGCATATGCTTAAAAATAATATAAGTACCAATATTCGCTATGTCTATGTTGTGGAGAGACGATCTGTGAGAAATAGGTATTAAAATATTTTCGATTTATCTATATATCTATATACTCTATACTATTATACAGGGTGTTGCACGATAAATGTGTCAAACTTCTAGAGGTGTTTCTACGCAAATGGAACAAAAAAAGTCCTCATGACCCCTGCCTTAAAAAATAATTGTTGTTAGATAAAACTGAATTTTTTTAAAATTTCGACGTTTTAAAGTTATACACAATTTGTGCTATTCTTTTTACTCAAAAGATCAGGTGGGAACCTTGTATGATAGGTATGTTTTCCTAATCCCAATGTTATGAGTTTTTCATCAATGTATTCAAATCAATTGTAGTACCTACGGTTTAGCAGATTATTACTACATTATCAACATTATGAATCAAATTTGAGTTAAACCAAAAAAACACAAACATGGAAATTATCACCCTTATTATCGATAGTTCGATTATGGTCATAAAGACTTTTTTTGTTCCATTTGAGGTGTAGAAACACCTCTAGAAGTTTGACACATTTATCGTGAAACACCCTGTATAAAGAGGAGTTGTTAGTTGACGTTGTTGAGGATAATCTCTGGAACTACTGAACCGATTTCGAAAATTCTTTCACCAAAGAAAGCCACATTCTTTGTGAGTGTTATGGGCATAAATATATAAATAAAGTCCAACCCTAGGAGGTGTTCAAACAGGAATTTTGAGATTTACGTTGGAAATTGTTGTTATTATAAATGGTTGCTATTGGTTATAGGAGAAATAAATAGTAGAAATTAGTATTTATTATTTTATTGGTTGCCATCGGTTATCGGGCACATCAGGTACATAAGCATGCATAAAATCGAATTTTCACGCATTGCCTACAAAGGTGGCCGAGTTGCACTAACTGCAACGAGTTACACCCAAAAAGAGTTGAACAATCACAATTTTTTTTTAAGATTTGTAATTTTTTACGGGCAACGAAGTGAGCGGGATCAGCTAGTTTAAAATAAAAATATACAAAATATGTACCTACCTACTTGTACAAAAGGAATAAACAAAAGAAACAAGGTAGTTTATGTCACTTCACCATTCTTCTCAAAAATCCATTTCGTAACAGATTAATTGCATTATGTTTGTACCTATATATTGTTATTAAAATTATTAAAAACGAATATCCACCTTTTATTTTATCTGCAGTTACCAACTGTATCGAGCACAAGATAAGAGATTCAATGAAAAATCACGATACTATCTCTCTGTAATAAATAATGCAAAAAATGGCGATGTGTTTGTGTGGTGTGTAAATGTGTGTAATGTCAGGAGGAGGTAGAAATTCCCGTTTTTTTTTTTTTTAGTTTCCAAATATGGTAACCTTTTAATGTACATCAATGTCACATTTTAACATACCAAATATGTACATTGGTATTTGGATATTATTGTTTTTGATCGCGCGAGTTGCCTGCATTATATAATGTAACATATTAATACGTTTTCATTATATTTGTTACAGTTATCTAATTACATTTTTTAGACACTTTCATTCATACCATCATGACGTAGATCTTTGCTTTTTTTTTTTTTGAAATAAATCGTTCGATCTTTAATTGTAAATATTATAACACTGATAATTAGTATTCGTTCTATAGTCGTTTTAACGCAAGACCAATATTATATAACGTGTGTAAGTCGTACACAATTCTCTCATGCCTACCTAATGATATAATAAACTATTGACAAATTAATTTAAACACGATTTAGTGCGGTTGACTTAATTATCATTCAAAATAAATAGCCGACGGCTTATTATTATTAAATTTGTAATTCACGTTTGATTAAATTTTACGATCCCATCAACTCGATAATATAGCGGCCAAAATGATATACCTTCGGCCTCATTTCGCAATCTTATTTAATAACGTTCGGGTATGATGTAGCTTGTGTAAATATTTTAAGTATGAATTTTTACAACGAAAAAGTTTCACTCGAAAGTGTTTGACGAGCGGAAAATTCGTTAAGGTCGGATGTCGGGGGTGGTCCTCTTATCAGTTAAATATACTAATAAATATAATAGGTATAATGTCATGTCGGTATATGTGACCGTAAATGTCGTAGTTTATATATATCATTGAAAATAGCTAGTGAAATAATAATCACTGGCGCACATAGGGCGCACAAGTGGTCCATTCTTTAGGGGCTTAGCACCCCAAAATGTTCGTACATTTTTTTCAAGCTTATTCGATATTATTATAGTAACTTTCCCAAATCTCAAACGCTTTTTGAGCCTATGGATATTATGATGCACATTAGCCAATTGCCTGGCTACAAGCTTAGATTATTAGGTTCTAGAAAGACGACGAATGACTCTATTTGGCTGACTACGATAGTGTATTATCAACAGGATATCAATGATTCCGACGATGTCACCTCAAACTGAAATTCAAATCTTGTCGTTCAGCTAAGGGGCTTTGCGTTTCAAAATACCATAGCCGCGGCTCACCGTTCCATAATAAATTATGTTCAAACTAAAATGTATAATAATTATAAATAAATTATTTTAAAATTACAGTAATACATATTTTCTAATGCCTCCACAGTTGATAATTATCTATAAATTATAATTTATTTATCTTGTACATAATTTTTTGCTAAATAATAGGTGCCCGATAGGTCGTGAGCCAGCACTGTTAATTTCATCTCTGACACTGTCTCGAAATCAATAATAATGATTATAATCATTTATAACGGCAGGTGGTCAATCACAACAATTATTATCGTTATTTATTAAACGTTTGTGACATTGCCTGCCTTATAGTCTTAGGCATTCTTTAAAATATTCTGGCCAATATAATAATATCAAAATAATACCTATACAAAATAGTCGTAAATAATTGACAATATAATATATATTATGGACAAGCTGTTTTTAATTATACGTCTGAATATTATCATCATTGGCGGCATAGAAACATAGTACCTATTATATATGTAATTTTTGTTTTTTTTTTAGTGATTGCATTGTTTTTTCCACCATCTCTTGTCGTCGTAGATTCATAAATTTCAGTGTTATTGACTGCTGAATAATGAGTTTTCGGCGGAATCATTGTGCGTGCAGTTGGCTCTTTTAGGTAATATTAATTGCGTTTCTACCGCTTCTTCGGTGATATATTTATTAGGTTTTTATGTTTTTTTCGGAGATGCTGAAGTGTTTGCGCACTCTGAAAACAACAGTAGTGGCTTTACCCCGTCCACATGGTAAAATATATTCTAAAAATGGCCGTGTTGTACGACTATATTGACAAAATGAAATGTCTATTATACTGCAGGGTGAAACAGATAGGACTGACTTTTGGAGTAACATTTGTTCGAATCAATATTTAAATATTTTTTTATAGGTATATATATAACTAATAGTCACTACATATATGTATATCTATTATACGAAAAATTATTTAATTTTTGAATCTGATTATAAGAACAATTTTGATAGTAAAAACATTTATAAAAGTCAATAGTAGTTTGTTTTGTAGAATTTTTTTAAATATCAATAGTTTTTTGATTAAATGAATTTGGAACGTAATAACTTTTTTCAAAATATTTTTTCTGGGCATTCGCTGACATGAGTACATTAATTCTTAAGTCGTTTACTAATCATATAATTTTAACAATTTTTTTCATACGTTTAAGTAGGGTGATTTTTTTTTTTCTTCAAGTCTTTCTGTTACACCTTGTACACTTACTGGTGAGTTTTGTATTTTTGGATCGATGAGAACTCGGAAACCGGAAGCTTTCTCACGTCTACCCACATAATTGGTCTACTCACATTACTACCTATATAATATGTAAACCGGCTTCGAGTGTGTAACTGTCGATTTTAATTTAGTGTCTATAGTTGTGGTTAGCTCAGTTTATTCAGTCAGTCTGCAGTCCTTTCGTCGGTGGAGTAATCAAAGTTACATAATACATTATGGTGATAGTATATACTATGTAGACTAGTAGGTACCTACTCACTCTTCTCACGATAATATTTTTCGATTTTTTGACAAGTCGATTTACTCACGAACACACATGATTGATTATTAATCGATAAAATAATAATAAAATATTATTATATTATACTGTGCTGCTAGACGATATCGGAATATCATATACGGATTCGTGTTTGGACGATTATTTATTTCTTTAAGGAATAGTATTTTTACGAAACGAATTTTGAGTTTGGGGGGCGTAAAACTGCTCAAGAAATATCGCGACAGCGTAGTGTTCAGCAAGATGTATGTTTTATTTTATTTTATTCCAACGAAAAATGTGATAACAATAAAATTGCTAGAAAATCATTACACAAGTACCAATAGACAACTGAAACAACTATACGTTTTTTTCGCCCTACCTACCTATTTATCAAAACTAGCAGTGTTGTATAAAAAAATACTTTTTAAAAGTATTTAAGTAATTAGTAATTACTCAAATACTCTTAAAATAAAATATTTAAAATACCACCCAAATACTATAAATAGTAAAGTATTTGAGTAATACTCAAATACTTTTCAGAAGTATTTAAAATAATCTTCAAATACAAAAAAATTCTTTTTACTTTTTAGTTCTGAAATAATTTGTTATAATCAAAAATGTGTTTATTGCATTTTAAAAACATGATTTGTTCAATAATCAAAATTTTGATTATTCATGTTAGTTGCACTACAACAATGAAGTTTTTTCAACAGTTATTATATTAATTTAAAGATATATTATGCATTTGGATATCTCATACCGTCATCGATAAACAATAATGATAATAATTGATAAAAATTTTCTTGATAAATAGGTAGCCACTAGCCAGTAGGTACTAATAATTATTAACATTATTTTCGTATAGTTAAATAATTATAAACTAAATAAACTATAAAATATAATAGCCGTTAAGTAGAAGCTTTTTACATATTATATATTTTGTTAACTTTAGCTAATAGTGATACCGACTACAGATGTATCTTTTCGATCATCGTCGACAATAAGCTGTCTCCTAGAGAATAAAAAAAATTAAATAAAAGTATTCAATAAAATAGTATTAAATAGTAAAAAAAGTATTTAAAATACCATTCAAATACTTCAAAATAAAAAGTATTTAAAAAAGTATTCAATACCGAAAAAAGTATTTGAATACTTTTACTCAATTACTTTTACTCAAATACTATACAACACTGAAAACTAGTCATCGAACTCAAAGTTCACGTATGAGATTATTCTTGGTTACCACTGAGGAATGTCATGTCACTAAAAATGTAAAGTTTAGACACGGTTGACGTATATTGTCGAGGTTTATGGTTCGAATACCTCGACCAGAGCGCCGGAGCATCGATTCGGTCACGAACGAGATTTAGGATTAGTCCTATAGACCTACAATATATTATTATTGGTATACCGTGATTTGTATTCGCGAGAACGCCATACGTTAATTATATAATATTTTTGTTCCTCGTTATAGTAACCAAGACACACGTGGTGGATGATGAGTGATGATGTCACCTATAGTTAATGTGTGACACACTGAGACGTATCATGATGAATGATGGACGTAATACGATGGAGGGAACGCAAAGGAGACTGAGGTTTTTCGTTTCACTTGACGGAAGAAAAACTCTGGTTTGTTCAGAAGTTATGTGCTCGGTATTGCGAATTCAAAATGTATTTTGTCGTTGCTCGATTTACACGACACTGGAGCTCTATTTCTGTGAGCCATGGCAAAGCAACTCATTAGTCCCCACACCCTGTTACCGATACCTCGTGTCACCTGAACTTTATTTCGTGTAAGTCGGTCGCTAAAAATATAAATTTTAAATATGGTGGGGGTTCATGGTTTGAATACCTCGACCAGAGCGTCGGAGCATCGATTTATCCGCGAACGAGATTTAGGAAAAGTCCTTTATAGGCGTGACTAGATTTTATCGGCAGGGGCAGTCTAGTTAATGACCTTATTACTGAACCAAAAAAAGGCCTATACACCCAAAGCCGTATTTTTTCAAGCCACCCCCCCCTTCCTCAATGAAATATTTGTATAATTTAGAAAAAAGTATTTAAAAGTATTTAAAATTGTATTTACGCTTAAAAATTAAAATGATCTATGTAAAAAAAAAAACCATTTTAAAAAATTTTTGAGGAAACCTTTCATTGTCATTTCACATTTGCCGATACGGTTATATCAATGGTCGTAGTAAAATTTAAAATTAAACTATTAAAAATATTGATACGGATATTTCAATATTTGTTCTAAGAATAACGTTGTTGCGTCATATCAAATTGGAATTTATGTGGGATGGTGTATTTCCCCGAAAATAAACCACCTGTATTTTTAAATGTTATATAATTAATATTACTTGTAAGTTGTAGAAAATACATAGACAGCGCACGATTGGCAAATTAGTAATGATAACTATCAATAATTATTAGGAAAATACGTAACAACAAAACATCATTGGCAGAAATGCAGGATACGATAATATAATTTTTTATTATTTTTCAATTTTACAGGAAAAAAACCATTTTTTTTTCGTCGAAATACTCTATTATTAACTCTGCTATTGCCTTGAGCTATAGCAAAGCAACTCATTTGGCCTCACACCCTGTTATCGATATCTTGTGTCGACCTGAGCTTTGTTTCGTGTAAGCCGGTAGGTAAAAAAGTGTCTACGTCGTGCAGCGAATGTTCGCAGTAGAAAGCTTCGTCTGCAGGACATTCCTCTACACCGAGGTCCGACATTTTCTTTTAAATAATATTATTACATCGATTTAAGTACCTGCGTGACATAATACCATGTTGTATGCACTTAAATCGTATTTTATGTTCTGCTTTAAGTATACATATATAGACCGTTTATGTCTAAACCTAAAATATAAATCAAAACGTTTTCTCAAAGACACAATGGTACAAATTCACATCGATTTGTACAATTTCAAATAATATTATACCATTGAAACACCAACAATTTTCTTTTCATCAATCTATTCCATATAAATATATACAAATTTTTATCCTATAAACGCGAAGAGGGTTCAAGTTAAACTATACAGATAAAAGGGGCGGATTGGATATTCAAACCTCACCTGCAGGGCCTGGTGAAAATTTGTACCGATAACCTATGAATATTTTAAAATTGGGTCGAATTTTCTGTTTCCCCGGGGCCAATTTTTATTCCCAGTCCGCTTATGGTATAATGGTAATAACACGTTTAATGGTTGTGTAAATATTTTCGATTTATTAAAATTCTAAAGTATTTAAAATTCTTTTCTGACATTTTGTTAATTAGACGTCATATATTATATACATGTTAGTATGTTACATGTTCTTATGCACTGCAAATAGGTATGTAACCTCAGTATAAAAAGACTATAGATACGTATATGATTATGTAACACATAGTAATTAGTAAATTGTTGTGCACATTTTTTCGCTGATATTTACTTAAATTATATTTAATTAAAACTATATAAGATAATGCTAATGTACTTTTATACATTTTATTAATATTAAGTAATATAGTAATTTCATCAAATATACATTTTCGAATGTGATCATTAAACATTGTATATTGTAAATTAATATTTAATTATTTGTATATTATTATATTTTAGTATTTTAAAAATCGAAATTATAATATATTCAAGAACAAGACGTCATCGTCCTCTTTTTGTCAGAGAAAAACGAAATACAAGTGAAATGAAGTACCTATACATTTTATGTATGCGTATTATTGGCTTTCTAAAGTCAAGGTTATACTTATACGTCATATAATTTTTGTTTTACTAAAAACACGTTCACTTTCCATAATGAAAACGTCAACGGCATTATTGAAGCGTCAAATTTTTAATCTCTGATTACATGTTTTCGTAACCAGGTGTGATATTTAAAATTTAATTAATACTGCACTCATTAAATTAGTTATTTGAAATAGTGATTTTCTATTAAACTTGACAAACTCATGCGATTGATAATAATACAGTATAAGCATAATATTGTGTATGAATATTCAGTTCAATATTAATTGGTATGGACGTGCAATTAATTATAGAATATTCGATGGCCATTGCGATTTCCGATCACCTTAAGAAATTGCCGAATTTTTTCCATGATTTATCGGACGATAAATTATTCTCGTAGTAATAACTAATAACAAAACGTGTTCTCTGAGTGGAACGAGTAAAAAAAAAAAAAAATGTTTGTAATAAATTTCATAAAAACACGAAAAAATGATATATTGGATATTTTGTTCGAGGTCGCCGCCGCCAGTCATTGGAGGTGAAGTTCATAAAATATTATATACCAATCTTCTGTTACCATTCTGTTTCAGTTGGGTCATTATAAGCCCACTTATGTGAAGCATTTTTCGGCGGAGGACCTCCTCGACAACAATTATGTTAAAATATTATAGGAAGACGACCCAAATTTTATTCATTTTCAAATTACACCGACCCGCTATGGCTGTGAATACTCGTTTTGCATTGCGTTTGTATAATAGAAGGTCACTATAATACATTCATACTAAACAACCAGATTTGTACGCGATTATTCAAATGCGACGATGGTCAACGAACCTTTATTGAAAATATATAATACAACAATTAAACTAAACTCGTTTTGCCGAAAGAAAGTCTGATGTACCAGCAGCCGGCTGATGGAATATATAGCTATTTTGTTTTATAATTAACGATTTTTTATTCTCCAAATTTAAAAACTAAGACGAGTAATTATACTTAAACCGTTTTCTATTACAACTCATTATTTGTTTAAGTGACGTTTGGTGTACAATTTAGAATATCATTATATTTCGTTACTATATGGGTAGAAATGTGTGTGTACACTGCAGTATATATACAACCAAAGGATATTTTATTATATTTTCATCGTACGTATATACCTATTCGTATCAGTGTCATTGTCCTCGTTTGTACTCTTTCTTTCTCTCTCCTTGTCCGTTTTTTTTTTTTTTTTCATCGTTCTCTTCGTGACCAAACGTAATCACCATACACACAAACACCACCACGTGTTGCTGTGCTAAGCCCATGCCCGACGAACCACGTCGAAACGGCGCACGTCCACTCTAACGTGCGATCTGATTTCTTATCATTCGTCCTGCAATATCACTGTGCAGCGTGTTCCAGGAAGTGGCCGGAAAAACGTGATCAGAAATCCATAAATTCGCAGTGTGCCTATCTATTATTATTATTGCGTTTCGAGACGACTGCTATACAGACTCGCGGGACTTCAGAGATACGTTTGAAATTATATTGTATTAAATTGCCGTTGATAATCGCGACGAATTCGACTGTAATACCCCCCCAAAAAAAAAAATTATACGTGTTGTTAGGTAAACTGTTTTTTTTACAGTTCAAAAAAAAAAATTCAACATTTATGAGATATCATACCGGCATGTTCAAATCAACAGGTCCGTTATCCAGTTAGTTGACTATTTTTATAATGAGAAATATGCTAAATAAAATGGGTTAAATTAAAGTAATGTTTGCACACGAAAACTGTACCATATATATATTTAATATAATTTACCTCTATATATGGAGGAAATTGTATGTCTATTTAAATATTATAATATTTCAAACTATAAATTTGAAAGTGATTTTTATTGATATATACAAGTATATAATTATCCGAGCTTTTAATACCGTATATTGTTGTGATGGAGACGATCACAGGCTTAATATCATCCACGTGTCCACGACTCCGAGTGTCTCTATTTCTAAAATGTTTCTCACTCCTAAAATGGTGTCTTTATTGATGCCGAAACTGGTTTCAGGTACATCTATTGATATTTGAAGAAAGTAACCTATACTATTAATTATATGCAAATCAAATTTCACATGTTGAGCCACCTTTTACCCCTCAAGATACAACATTTTATGCTATGAGTAGGTACATAATTTTGAATATTTAATGAAAGTTTCGATAAAACTATATTAAGTACAAATATTAAGTTTGGCACCCCACTGTAATATTATGTTATGTCTCTATGAAATATGATCGATGAGACAATGAAAACCGGATGAAGTACGCTAAATTTCAAATTTTTTTTCCCATTTTTTCAAACGAAATTTCAATATAAAATAATTTTTGATAAAAAAATTTCGTTTACCTATATTTAACTTAATTCAATTGAATTTTACAGAACATTTATTATTATATTAATAATAATCATAGGTTAACCTATGTTCATAAACAATCATTGATTATATCATACAATATACAATTATCCTATGTAATAAAAGTGTTGAATTTGAATTCTATGAATACATTGTATACGAGTTTAAAGTTGTGAGATTTTTATTGAGCTCATCATTAAATATTGCAAACGTTTAACATTTATTATTAAATATGTTTATACCCGTCGAATAATTTAAAATTGTTAACAGCTGAAGTCCCTATTCAGTACCTACCGCTTTTTAGGCTGTATTTGATTACCATTTACATGTCGTTATTCTTATAATGTTGACCCATATGTTAATTAGAGGATTAACATAAATTGTTATCATTAAATTTCAAATATTATATTGATATACCCACCTATTGCTTAATATTATTATTGAGCTATAATAATTGTGTAATATAGAAAGCTTAAAAAAAAAAAAAAATAGGTAAAGAACGAAATTAGGAACGAAATTGTTGCATAAAAAGAGTCATCTTCTTAAATTTATAAAAAAAAATACATGGATACGAAATATGTCTAATAATGCGAATGCTACCTATGGTTAGGATCATCATTGCCGTCGGGTATACCATAACATACCATTTCACCAGACGTCGCAGCATAATAATATCGAGCACATAACATGATGTTATTAGGTCGTATGTATTTCTTAGATTCGTTTGCAAACCGCAATAATATTCACTTAAAAAATAACATAGTCTTGTTCACTTAAACATGAAACCCAAGTGCTGTAAGTTTAGGAGATAATATATAACCGCGGTACAAGTTCACCCCCAAAACACACACTAGTGCTATATAATTATACAAACCAAAAAGCACACCGTCGTAAATAGGTAAAGAACGAAATTAGGAACGAAATTGTTGCATAAAAAGAGTCATCTTCTTTAAATTTTTTCTTTATTTTTCTAATAATGCAAATAATAATAGCTATGGTTAGGATCATCATTGCCGTCGGGTATACCATAATATACCATTTCACCAGAGGTCGCAGCATAATAATATCGAGCACATAACATGATGTTATTAGGTCGTATGTATTTCTTAGATTCGTTTGCAAACCGCAATAATATTCACTTAAAAAATAACATAGTCTTGTTCACTTAAACATGAGACCCAAGTGCTGCAAGTTTAGGAGATAATATATAACCGCGGTACAAGTTCATCCCCGTCACGAGTATTATACAGGTAAATATGTACCACAAACCAAAACGCACACCGTCGTACAGTTGCAAGTCCATCGCATTCGAAATTACAAAATAATATATCCGTCCGAGTTGATATCATTATTGTGGACATATAATATTTTGCAACCACCTGCGGACCCGAGGAGAACGGCACCGCCGGATCACTGCTGCAGTTAATTGCACATTTTTTTTTTTACAACATGAAATAATAATATTAAAACATATAAATATCACGAACGGGATCTGTACTTGCATTATAGTATAATATAATATAACAGATAATATCGTGCGTGTACGACCGACACTGCAGTCTTGTTACATTATTATTATTATTACCTATTAACAATCGGTCATTAAACAGGGCGTTTCCCGGACCAAGAACACACACACACAGCAGTATTCTAAGCGCTTGTCTGTTTTCCTTATCTCTCGGTCTCTGTTATTATATTTAGAGCCCGGAATAGGAAATCCAGGTGCATTACGTTACAACATTCTCACCTACCTTATCCTGGTCCACTATATCGTGTGCCGGCGAATCGACCGTATGGGAGGTATATAATATAAGTCCTTGGCCTTCTCGTTCACGGCCGCCGCCGCCGCCGTCGAAACCGCCACCGAGTCTGCCCCGTGGTGCACAATAATACAATAATTTTATAAAATTGGTCCTTGGGCGGGCACACGCACCCGGGCGGATACTGTAAACACACACACACACACACACACAGGTGCAACGGCTTATACAAAGAGAAAACCGCAGCCGACCTACCTGGTATGTGTTTACCGGGCACTACGGCTCGGATGTATTATTATACCGGACAATTTTATTATTAGTGTGGGCGGGCGACGGCCCGAAAAATTTTCGGAATTTCGACCGAATCGAATTTATCGAATATTTTTGTAAAATAAAGCACAACGACCCATTTTGGGAATTTTCGAGTGTTTGTATATTGAATATTTTATAATTATTTTCGGCTCATGACGACAAAATATCGTGGACTATATGGTTCGGTTATAAAAATGTTGACTTAATGTTTTTATCAAGTTTCCGTGAAAACGTATAAACCGTTTTCCAAAGTACGATCTTTTTGGCCAAAGAATTAAACTAAAATATTTCCTATTTATTTGTTTAACTTTTCACAATATATTGACAATAACTATATTGTTTTCATGAAAATGTTGATCGTATCGTAGTCAGGAAATATTTTCATGCAACGACCGAGAATTATGTGTTTGTCGGTCGCGTTTTTAAGGGGGAACGGTTTGAGATGTTCTCTTCGCTATATTCGGTTTGAGAATAATTTATATTTCGATCTTTAGCCGTTTTCCCGGAGCCGGAAAATCCAATCCACGACACATATTATATACGTGGAAATATAATATTATAAACGGACGGAGAAGTGATTCGCTAATCATCATCGCAATATTAATATATTATTATCTTTCGCTTTCCCGCGCAAATCCTCCACTCGCACGGCGTTCGCGATAGGCAAATTAGGTGCGGAAACGCTCGTTACGACAGATTAGTTGGACAGATTTCAATATTTTATCGCTATGGACAATCTAAATGTGATAATTAATGTATTTTATTCGTATTAGCTTTAAAATATAAATAAATTATATACTTATACCCAATATACTGGTTGTGTGAAACGTCAAGATACTTGACCTTTTTTTTTTTTTTTAAATTCAATTTAGTTTTTCCGGAATAAGATACACTATATAGGAGGGGTGAGCGAGACAGCGTTCGTAATTTATTTATTTATTTATTAAGATTAAACGGGCCGAGCGGTTTCGTTAAAATTACTATGCACATTTACATAATAATATATAACAAACAAATATATTTACAAGATAGTGCAGCTTGCGTTAAAATATTTATAAAATACAAAATTTAATATTTAAAAGGTGCGAGACGGGTCCACATTTGCAAAATGGACATCAAACAACTCGTGTTGTCTTATATTATATAGTTTGTGGTCGATAGGGGAATGGTAAAGGGAGTAAAACGTCGAACGCGGTTAGTCGAGGAATTTTAAAATTAATTACAAACACGTGTGTGGGTGCAGTTTAAATGTAACTTGTTTCAGAGTATTGTAAGTTAGAGCTATATGTACTTGAGTACTTCAAGTTTTTCATAAAACTCGTTATGAACTGCGTTCTCGTACCTAGTTCGTAATCATTTTCGATTTTAACGTTGTTTTATTTTCATTTAAGGCGTTTTAGCCTACTGCTTACGACATTGTCAACAGATTTCGTCATGATCAATTGAAATTTATTTTAATTATAGTCCAAGCTTTATCATGTATACCGTATAGTTGTGTTTTATACAATAGGTTTAAGACGTAATCCATAATAATTAAACTCACACGCGTAATAGGTACTGCAGGACGCCCAAGCAGAACTGTAGGTAATAAAATTATAAGCTCTGCAGCCGCGGAAAAAGTACCTATAATATGGGTATGCAAATTTATAGTTCGCCAAGGGCGTCGAAGTCAGGCCAACTAATTTGCCGACATGCCGTGTACCTACACGGTTAGGATTTTCGATCGAGAAAAATAATATGCACAGTCGAATTGGAATTTTATCGAATCGCGGTATATTACGGTTGGCCGCAATGAAATTATTGTTATTAATGACGAAATAATGACGGTTTTTTTTTTTTAATAATAATAATAATAATTGTATACGTGCCTAGTGAAAGCCGCGTGGCCATAATACAACCGCCATCGTATGCACACACATACAAGGACGCGGAAAAAACGTCCGTCGTGAAAATTTGAAACGAAAAAAAACACCTGTAGATCATAATACTATACATGTATACAATTCGACGTTCGCGATAGTACAATATTACACTCGTGAAAAATGCACGGCCAAATAATTATTGTTTCTAGACCAAAACTGAAAAACGAATCACGTGACCCGGCGACCGACTATTATACAGCGACCATTATTCGGTTCCGCGGTCAATAGGTCAGTAGTGTAATGTTATGATATTACTTCAAGAAGTTAGGTCGACAGGGCGCCCATCAGGAGGGGCAAGTAAGTGACATGTCAACCCCCTAGACAAATGTGAGATGATTGTAATTTTTTGTAATTGTAAATAATAAATTACTTTTACTGATGTGATATTACAATAGACGACATATTACACAGTCACGTCGTTTATCTATGTTGGGTATTGATTTTCTGTTATTTAATAAAATAAATTTGGTTGGTTCTTAGTTATTTTATGATATTGTCCTCCCCCCTATAGGTTCTGATTGATGGTCATGAAAATGAAAAGCTAAAAATCAACACCTGTCGATCATAATACTATATGTATACTGTCGATGTTCACGATAGTATAATTTTACCTCGTGAAAAATGCACAGCCAAATAATTATTGTTTCTTGATTAAAACTGAAAAACGAATCACGTGATTAGGCCACTGACTTCTTCTTTGGTCAAAAAGCTTGATAATTTAATACAAATTTCCTCGTGAGATCTTACATTGGTTAAAAAAAAACCGTAAGTCTACCTGAACAAAATACATAGAATTTCCACAAGCCGCATTTTAACATTACACAAGCCTAAAAAACCAATAAAAACCAAATATTATATAACAACACAAAATTTAGTTAATTTACATATACAATTTATTTATTAATTAATTAACGCCAGTCGGCATTTATACATAGTTGGTATTATATATAATACACAGGTAATGATAAATGATAATATAAATGTGAAATTTACATAATATACAATTTACATAATATTATACAATTTACAGTATAGTTACAATTTATAATGTTTTAGATATAGGTGTATACATTTTTTACAAAACATTGTCTGGCGAACACAAAACGTCGTCCGGACACAAATGCTTAATGGTCATCTATGTCACTGTTAGCATAGCAGCAAAATATTCGCCGAGCGAATCTTTTCACCCGTCTCCACATCGAGCGACGTTTATGCGGTGTTGTCCGTCTGGCCGACTTGCGCACCTGTTGAGCCGGTGGTCGAATCCGACGCACAACGTCCAGCTAGTTCGATACTGGTAATCGCGCAGTTATTCGTTTTTGAATAACAATAAAATAACAAAACCGCTATAATCGAGTGAATATCCAATTACCTAGGAAAATTATGAACTTCAAACGCTCATAAAAGTTTTATTTGATTTGCTTGTAGACATTTTTTTTTTTGACAAAGGTAGACAAACTTATGAATAATCTTGTATTACATTTTCAAGTATTAGATTAATTTTAAAATTTTTATAAATTCTCAATTCAAAATAATGTGCTAATTTTCGTGATTTTTCCGTATTTTGTCGAGATTTGAACTTAAAATTATACAAAAAATTGTGACTAAGGATTTCTAGTATTTTTCAAATGTCATTGTAATAATACAGTAGGAGCCTTGTATTCAATTTTAAAGCTTCTTTACACAACAAATAAAGTTGTATTGACATCCATAGAAAAAAAAGTCTAATAAAATTGTAAACAGAAAATGTTCCTGAACAGTTCAAAACAAACCAAAATATTTTGAAAATGTTACCGTGTGTATAGGAAATGCAAATTTAGACGACCAGTGAAAATGTCACGTATTATATACGTTCATTCGTTTTAGAGTTACACCAAGAACCAAAATCGACTCGGTGGAAAACCTATTTTGAGTAAGACTTTCCTTAATTTTTATGTTTTGTCTTTCCCGGCGATTTCGAGAACTATTGGGAATTTTAAATTTTGACCTGCCCCACAATGCACCGACGGTATTCACTTTCCCATATCGAACGAGATGCTGAATTTTACTGATTCGATGATGGACGTAGTTCCACGCCACTATAGACGGACATCGAAATAATAATATTGCCCGTTTCGCATTACGACTGATAACCGTGCAATATTATTATAATGGAATAAATCGTCCAAATATAATCTGTACATAAATCATTACACGTTTTTCGGCGGCGTTAGGTACCTATATTATATATACCGGTAGCGCCATCGTGGATAACATGATTATAGGCTGTTCGATTATTATTTATTATTATTATTATTTTTTTTTTTCACTAATAGATTATAATTATTTATAATCGATTAATCGATTGAGTACTCGATAAAAAACGAGATTTATTATTAATTCCGCTACATTATATTATTACGGTAGGATGTTTAAAACCGATGATCGGATTCGAATAGAAAAAATTGCATTTTTAATTCGTCTAAAGAATAACATGCGCTCATAAACAGATATATTGAGCGTTTCGATTTAAAATTTTAATGATGACAATATTACTGATGATTCCCATCATCACTATACGATTTACCGGAATAATATAGATTGATCAGTTATCTCCGCAAGTCGTTATATATAACAAATCAAAATAATTTGTAACAGATCCAAGAGTTTAAAAAGGCCAATAATCGAAGTACAAAATTTAAAATTTCATCGTATGATGGAGCTGAGTTTTTTTCAAAACACTTTTTTAAACATCATTCCTATAGTTATTATAACATCGGTAAACTTTCGTATCGTTAATAATATCATAACATACGACCAGTGTTGTATAGTATTTGAGTAAAAGTAATTGAGTAAAAGTATTCAAATACTTTTTTCGGTATTGAATACTTTTTTAAATACTTTTATTTTGAAGTATTTGAATGGTATTTTAAATACTTTTTTTTACTATTTAATACTATTTTATTGAATACTTTTATTTAATTTTTTTTATTCTCTAGGAGACAGCTTATTGTCGACGATGATCGAAAAGATACATCTGTAGTCGGTATCACTATTAGCTAAAGTTAACAAAATATATAATATGTAAAAAGCTTCTACTTAACAGCTATTATATTTTATAGTTTATTTAGTTTATAATTATTTAACTATACGAAAATAATGTTAATAATTATTAGTACCTACTGGCTAGTGGCTACCTATTTATCAAGAAAATTTTTATCAATTATTATCATTATTGTTTATCGATGACGGTATGAGATATCCAAATACATAATATAGCTTTAAATTAATATAATAACTCTGTTGAGAAAAGTTCATTGTTGTAGTGCAACTAACATGAATAATCAGAATTTTGATTATTGAACGAATCATGTTTTTAAAATGCAATAAACACATTTTGATATAACAAATTATTTCAGAACTAAAAAGTAAAAAGAATTTTTTTTTTGTATTGAAGAGTATTTTAAATACTTCTGAAAAGTATTTGAGTATTACTCAAATACTTTACTATTTATAGTATTTGGGTGGTATTTTAAATACTTTATTTTAAGAGTATTTGAGTAATTACTTAAATACTTTTAAAAAGTATTTTTTACAACACTGCATACGACAACCTGTAAGAGTCTCCGCCGAGATTATTGCTATGTACTTATATTGTGGTCACTTACTTTTAATATTTATAGGGTGAGGGCTTTATCATATTATATTCTATGTTCTCTGATAAAGCTAACATCTATACGATTTGAAAACAACGGTGACACGCTTTGGGTTATAACTTGTAGAATAGATGTATAGATGTATAGCTGAATAAGTTTAGAATAATATATTATTATCACTTATCGAACGACGCGGTTTGTTATAATAACGTTTTAAACTTATAACATTATGATATTAATAACAATAATATAATATGTTTATTCCATTAAACAAATAGACATTTCATTGTAATAATGATTAACAAAATGTCAAAATTTAAATATAAGTGATGGATCTCCCCAAAAACCAAAGACTGCTGTGCAAGACGATGACGTTCTAATGTGTGTCGTCTATAGTGCTGGATTTAGGGGGAGGGGGTGCATTGCACCGGGGCCTCAAGACCAAGGTTGTATTATAGGGGCCTCAGGTTGAGTTCCTAAATTTTCTAACTTTCTACAACTTTCTATTATAAAATGAACACATTTTATTATTTTAAGATGTTACTGACAAGTGACGACCATTTATTTTGGACGGTTTGAATTTTAGATAATACTATTTATCATTATTATTGTTTGTTTTACAATATATTTATTTGTATACACATTAATTATATAATATTTTAGTATTTTCGTATAATCGTACTGTTTATTTAATCTCAGAGGCTATCGGGCAGTCGCACGCTAGTGCTGTATCATGCTGGACAAACTAATACGATATAGCTGTGGTTATATTTATTTATTGTTTAATATAAACGGATTATGATTTACTTGCATGCCTCGGTGCAGTGTTATTGGTTTCGGTTATGTTATTTTGTACTTTTGTCAGTTTTATTTGTTGCGTACACCTACTCTATTATGTTAATTTTTCATTTGGTTATTGAAAATATAAATTATTTACCCACACTATCTTTTATTGACTTTTGAAAAAAACACGTCTAACCCACAAGACGAAAGTGGTGTATCCAAAAGACGGAGAAAACAAATTTTTTTTTTAAGGGGCCTCCTGCAATTGGTAGTTCCACTCCGGTCTCCTGACACTTAGAGATCCGAAACTGGTCGTCTACTCATTTGAATATAACTCATCGCTCAGATCTATCGCAGTATTTCGGTAATTTATTTAAACGGACTACCTACGGTCATATCGAATGTATATCCAATCAAACCCCCTGTAAATGTGTAATATAATAATTATAATAATAATATTATTATAATGCCTATTTTATATTGCACTGCTGAAAAACCCTACGTTTTCGAATTGCTTTTATTGTAATAATAATAATAATAACAATGATAATATATAACCCTCGGCCGTGCTGCAGTTCGTTGATAAAACTCGGCCCCCCATTAATAGGTATAATATTGTAATAATAATTTATAATTTATATACAGTCTCGGGCGGGCTCCAACCGCATGGTATTATTTTTTCGCATTAATATTCAAAAAAATAAGACGACAAATATGTGTGCTGTATATCGGTAATGACCTATAATACAGACTGAGTACCTATATATACATATTATACAGCCGACGACGACGTGTGCAAAGCGTATATTACCTGTATAATATAATATTATGTACATAATATATATATTATATTATTATATCCCTATAGAGCGTGACAATTATTACCACCTACCTCGGCTTGTGCTGTGTACATGCACTGCACACTTATCGCACTGTTAAGGTACTGCGTAAGTGTAGGCATGTCTTCGGCACTTTGGTCGGTATTTTTGTGTCCAAGGCCATTGCACGTATCTCCCATAAAATGTCCTACAATGTATACCTATAGCTCACACAGGTACTACACGCGTGTAGTACATATATATACTGGGTGAGTCTTTTATCAAACAACACTCATTATTTCAAAAAGTGTAAATTTTTTTGAAGTTTTTTTTTTTACATAGTTTCAAGTCGCTTATAAAACAACGTTTTTATTAAAAAAATTATATTTTTAATTATTTTTTATCCTTATAATTTTTTAAGTTTTTACTTTTTTGAATGACAACATAGGGTTTTAATTTTATATTCTAAAGTAGATATTTTTTCTTAGTATTTTGATACATGAAATTGAATTTGGGGTGAGTAGTTTAGGAGTTATAAAGTCATGTGAGTCATGTGTGAGTTATGAGTATTTAAAGTTTAGACGAGCGGTGAAGTGGACAAAATTTCGCGGGGTAACCCCGAACCACTCCACTCCGCTCGTCTAAACTTTAAATACTTATAACTCATAAACTACTCGCCCCAAATTCAATTTTCATTTATCAAAATACTAAGAAAAATATTCTACTTCAGAATATAAAATTAAAACCCTATGTTGTCATTCAAAAAAGTAAAAAACTTAAAAATTATAAGGATAAAAAATAATTAAAAATATAATTCTTTAATAAAAACGTTGTTTTATAAGCGATTTGAAACTATGTAAAAAAATATCTTCAAAAAAATTTACACTTTTTGAATTAATAATGAGTGTTGTTTGATAAAAGAATCACCCGGTATATATATATTATTATACTTATCTCTGCCCGTAGTACATAATATCCTTCTCCGTCTGTCCTATATATTATATAGGTATCGCTATTAATCTCACCCCATCATATAATAATATTATAGGTACACACGCTGCATATTACGTGTATTAATATTCTCCTCCTTCCCGTCATCGTGATCTCTTCGTGCCGAGCATACGCGGTAATAGGTATTCTAGGTACCTATATACCAGCCTGAGCAGCATCTCACCGCACTACGTATATATATATGACACTGTAGAGCGTATTATAATGGTCCGCTGCGGCGGTGTGCTCTCGGTCGCTCGTGATAACACTATATGTATATGTGACGAAACGAAACAATATCACAACAATAAGAATTAACGACCGAACAAATAATAATAATTATAACACGGGGGATAATGATAATAATAAAACCGTCGATTTTTATAAATCTGCATTCGAAACACGATATAATAATATTATATTGTGTGTTACATCATGCGGGGGAAAGTTTATTCTGACCGTTTGTGTGTTCACAAGTGGAATGAGAGATAAAAAAAAAAAAAAATCCTCGTTACGGTTCGTTAAATCACGCCGAGCCGAATAAAATCTTTATATTATATCGTTATCCAACATGCCATCTGCCCCAATGCAATACATGTAGTGGGTAGGTACCTATATATTATACATTATGTTATACATTATATTATTATTATTATCGTAAGTCTTATACGTCGTCGTTCACCACTAATTGTACATAGGAATTTTTACAAAGCGTGTTCGGTCGGTTCCGTTGTGGCCGCGGCTCTTATCCAGTTCATTGTTTCTTAAAATAAAAAGTTTTCTCTCCTTCTAACTGTATAGGTCGTCGTAGTATTAAATAATTGTATTATTTGATTTCGATAGGTTATTGAAAGAAAAAAAAAAGTTCTCTAACGATTGCCCCGATTACGTCATAATGAAGGGTATTATATATTATTATAACCACTTGTATGCCGATTTTAAAAATCATATACGATATAAATGCAGAATAAATAATCATATAGTTTAATTTTGGTCGAACGATTGGATTTAGCCCTCGATCGGTGAAACACTTAACCTGATACATATATGACAGTTTATTCGTTTGTTTTTAGTGAAATATGTTTGAAAAAAAACGTATGTCGTTGACATTTGAAATTTAGGTGTCTTACGAGACTTTTAGTCGTTTTAATAAATAGACAATAATTTTGAGTTGCTTGTAATGGTTTGAATTTCTAAATTACATTTTGGTGTTTCTAGTCTATGGAAAAATTACCACTTTGGTCATATTGTTTCGTGGCGAAATGGAAACCATGTGACGTACTTTATTAGGTAAGACGTATTTTAATCTTTTTTCAATCACAAATCAATATACAATATTAAATTCATATTCTTAAGCTATCAAATATTTAATAGTATTGACTGCAGTTTTGTGAAGAACGTTAAAATTTACTATATTAGTATAACTTAAGGGTGAAGACCGGAGTTGAGACAGTAATAATTACATTGCTAAAAATGTAGGTAGATAAATTACATACCCATATAGGTAACCGTCCAATCCTAAACAATTCAATGTATATATGATATATATATATAAGCAATCAATTAAAATTTTTAATTTTATGAATGAGCGTATATGATATACATATATAGCAATCAATTAAAATTTTTAATTTTATGAATGAGCGTAAACTACTAGAAATATAATGCCATATACGACTTTAATTTACTTTTTTTAACTCGGAATATGTACGGTTTTTGCAATGTGGTAATAATCACTTCGAGTTGTAATTGGATTTAAACATTTTTTAACGTACTCGCCAATTTTTTGTCCGTGCAACGTGGTACCTAAAAATAATTGATCTTTCGGTGTGTGGAGAAAGAAAATTTCTTTATTCTATTAACGATGAGTATGACGTATGGTAAGTACATACATTATATGTTCTACAAAACTGAAATATTCTCATTGACATCAAACTCTGCAGCAGTACAGGTGGTTTCCACATTAGTCGTATGACGTCAATATAGCATTAGTTACATGTTATATTTTTTTTGTAAAATTAACGCGATACCTATATTATTATAAAATAATTGCAAGACAGTATAACAGAGGAAATTGGGTTACGTAATGGAGAGCCTACATTAAACTATATAAGTATATAACCATATAGGTAACCATTCGATTCTATAAGCAATTCAATTTATATGATAAGAGATTAATAAAAAAAAATTAATCTTACTAGTGAGCTACTGGAATTATATTATCAAATACGACTTTTAATTTACTTTTTTAACTCGGAATATGTACGGTTTTTGCAATGTGGTAATATAATCACTTCAAGACATAACTGGATTTAAACATTTTCAACGTACCCGCCATTTTTTGTCCGTGCAACGTGGTACCTAAAAATAATTGATCTTTCGGTGTGTGGAGAAAGAAAATTTCTTTATTCTATTAACGATGAGTATGACGTATGGTAAGTACATACATTATATGCTCTACAAAACTGAAATATTCTCATTGACATCAAACTCGGCAGCAGTACAGGTGGTTTCCACATTAGTCGTATGACGTCAATATAGCATTAGTTACATGTTATATTTTTTTTTTTTTATAAAATTAACGCGATACCTATATTATTATAAAATAATTGCAAGACAGTATAACAGAGGAAATTGCGTTACATAACAGACAGCCTACATTAAACTGGAGCGGTAAGAATGTAAACCTAATTAAGCTCTTTTGGTTTAGTATCCTAATGAAAAAAAAGTAAAATGTAGATGCGCTATAGTAATTAATATTCTTGAAATATATTTTTTTTCTGCTTACAAAAAATAATATTGTTGAGTAGGTAAAGTATCAAATCGTGTAAATACCTATATGACGTATAGGGAGAAAAAAATGTATTAGTCGTGACTATTTTTTCTACCGAGTTTTTCTTGGATTCGTTTCAAAAACCGTTCGTTGAATAAATTGTTTTATCGTTTAATTTGAATTCACGAAGTTTCGATATGAATTTAAAATATTTCAAAATCTTAATAAATCGTAATATTAATAATAATTCGAGATACTTATTTAACTACACTTTTTAAAGCAACATATATTTATATATATTATAGAGGGAGAGAGACAGCGTTTTAAATAATATGTTTTCAAAGTATATATCACGTGCTTATGGTACCACGACACGTCTTTACTCTGTTGAAAAATAGTGTACACATTTAAGTTCTTACTATTGTTTGTAATATAATACTTTGTTGTTATACAGCTCAGTAATAAAACCGCTATGTCTACTAAATGTAAATAGTCCACTACAGCACAACTTCATAACACTAGGCGAGTTAATATACAGTTGCACAAGTTTGAACAGCTTATAACCCACCAAAAAAAAAAAAATATTTATAATATGTATATCGTTTTCATATATTTCGAATCATATTATATTATCGACCTATTTGTAATTATCAGAACGACGAACATATTTAAATTCGATTAAATAACATGACGTCATTAAATAACATATCATTATGTCCACGCCGAAGTGTGTAAGTGATTTAAAAAGTTACGCATTTTATGTGTGTTTATGACCGCGTCATATTGCAATAATATAACACTCGTGTTATAATATTATTACCATGGTATTTGTCAATTAGAATATCATTACCAACAACAATTTCTTATATATTGCCGCCGAATCGAATACCTTATATTATTTGTGTTATGCAACCGACACTGGAATAATAATATAATATTATAGTGTTGGGCACCTACCTATATATATTATTATACCGACGAAATGGTATAGTCCACGGTTGAGGTATACAGGTATATATTTCACGTGCGGAGATTGCTCGTACCTATATATATCATGGTAATATTATTTATACTTTCCACATAATATATATTTTATTTGTTCAACACGTAGGTACACTAATAAAGTGATGACAAATGAAACACGTAAATATATAATGACGATAACCGATGCTATAGATCGGCGCAATATATAATATATATGCGGACACCTGTATGAATGTACAATCATATATAATATATTATGAGCTTAAAACATAAAAAAAAAACTCGTATAAATATAACGCGTTGCGCCGATAAAGACGTCATATACTGTAAATATATATGTAATGTACAATGCAGACGAGAGTTTATAATAGAGATAAAAGCCAGTGTGTGTATAACACGTATTATTAATCCTTCGTCGTGTTCGTCTTCCTTTTTTATTATCATATTTTTCTTTTATTTAACGATGGAAAACGTAACCGTCTCGGCGAGAATGTTATTATATGAATTTTGAAAAGGAATACGAGCATGGTTATGATATCGAAATAGACGCCCCCCTCCCCCGTGTGTGTTTAGGAAGTGATCCGGAGTAGGACTAATTAACGACGTGTTGTGTGTTATCTATTTTTTTTTATTCATAGGTTTCACCTTTCTCCAGATTTAAAATAAAATAATTAACCGTACAACACTATACTATAATATCAGATATAATTAATATAATTGTATTAAACATACAACACGCAATGCAATATCAGATATAATAATCAAACAATTTTATATGATTTAGATTCATGGACGGCATAATTATAGGTACCTATTTTTCTTTTCACGGGCTTCCAATATTAAAATGTGCCAATGCCAATGGTAGGTCATTTTCACAGGAAGCAAGTACTAGATTATCATAGTGTGTTTGTCGTTCAAAGTCAAAATATAATTTGTCACAAACAAATAATAATATATTTAGAAATATGTCTAGAGCAGAGAGTACCACATAGACTATGGACTGTCCACTTCGAACAATGTTCGTCATATAATATTATCCTAGAGAACTTTGATATTTCTAACTTGCTATATTCTACTACTATTTACTTTAATCATTTCATACAATTTTTTTAATAGTTTTGCTTCTATCTTATCTTGCCAGAAACGATGTGTATTTATTTAGTATAGATTATTTTACTGTACCTATTTAGATGTTGCAACTACGTTAGATATGCAATCTCGTGGGCCCCCATATGAACCTATTTCAGTGGCGATACGTGACGATACCACGTTTTTATTCATTTGCAGCGAAAAAGCAATACCATAGATTCCAGGATTTAAAAAAAAACGTTACTTTCGTGTTTTACGCCGATTCTTTCACACGCTCAAATCGATTCAGGTTCACGCGGGGGTTATTGGTTCTATAGAAAATAAACAAAAAGATAATCAATATATTTTCACTTTTTAAGAATAATGTTAAAACGCAGTTAATTAATAATACCAGAGAAACATCGATATATTGTCCTCAGAACATTATTTTAGGAACTATATTATTTTGATCGACGAATCGCGACACATCAATAATGTGGATAACTCTATAACACCCTCCCCCCCCGTCACCCACGACCCGCTCCCTAAACAATATAATATCAATAATACCTAGATGCTTACTGACGTATCGTCGTCGTCTGTCTCAAGTCTTTATAGTGGGGTTTTTCCGATTTCGGAAGTCAGGAAATCAATGTTTGTAAGTAAATGGTAATTATAACGATACCTACAAAAAAGTTAAGTTAAAAAAAAAAAAAAAGAAATGTTATAACCCTCTGACTTAAAACTCGGTTGACCGGCACCTTTGAAAAATTGCAGGGGCAGCCCAGGCAGGGTAGGCTGCCACCTTAGACACGCCTATGAGTCTTACCCAATGCATAAAATAATTTGGTTTTATAGTAAACGGTAGTATTATTTTGGTCGGCCCAACTTTACACAGATGGTTACCTTTGCCTAATCGTTTAGTTGGTAGTATCAAGAGTATTTAGATGGTCTGAATTAGATGAAATAGTATTCACAACTATACAGTTAGTGCAGTTTATAGTTAAATATTTGTTATGACCATTTCAATAGGTTCCAGCTACATTGTGACATGGCTGTAAAAGTACAAAATAACAATAGAACTATATAATACAATATTATATACCTACCTATATGTATTTAAAAAATAGTTTTTCAGCCGCGGTTAAATCGGGCTCGTCGCTTGTGTGCCGACTGCCGATTAATATTATAGTTGGAAACTTCAAAAATTGCTTATTTATACATAAGATATCGGTATTATCTTTGATTAATATAATATGTTATTATCTTATAACACAATATATCATTATCGAATGGCGAATGACAATAGTTATGGTTACTCCGCGACACTCTCCTGTCGCCACTCGCATTTTCGCGATTGATTTTTGAGTTTTTAACTTCTGTACTCTGAAGTTCTTTCACTAGTCACTGAGTGTATACAGTTTATGTACGTCAAGTATAGTTGATCAATGCATGTGGCTCTCGTGTTTCTCACAAAATGAATGATTTTGTTTTAAAAAACTTGAATGAACGTTCCGCAAAAATGTATTGTTCAAGAATTTTAAGGTAAGTTTCTTACAACTAATAATGTAAACAAATATAGCTTACACGGATTAGGGTTACCTAGTCTAGTTATTTGTTAGAATGAAAGCTTATGCAGGTAGGACTTAGGTACTTACTATCAGTCTTGTAAAAAATACTTTTGAAAAAGTATTAAAAATACTTTTGAAATACTATTTTAAAAAAACATATTTTACGAATACTCGCAAAGTATTTGAATACAAATAAAAGTATTTTTTTAAATGTTATGCTATATATACTATACATGTATAATGTATATTGTACATCAGCATAGCTGGTACCCATTATGGTACTACTTACCATAGATTTCAACAATTACTATCACATGTCTGACTATTTAGAGATAAATACATGTTCACATATTTCATTCTGCCTTCAGATATATTTCAACTAATATTGATTAAATTTTAACGAAAAAAATAAAATAAAAAGTGGTATTAATACGGAACTATTTCGAAATTGTTAGATTCTCAGTTTTCTTTAAAAATTCCAATACAGAAACCATATAAAACTAATAAAACTGTAATACATTATTAGTAGAATACAACTATATGTATAGGTACTTGTTTTCAGCTATTATCGTCAAGATCCGTTGAAAATGGTGCAGACAAAGACGTGATATGTGGATTTTTATTAAAAGACATTAAAGCTGAACCGTCCCGAGTATCTAAAGAAGTATGTACTTCCTATATTATGTACAATGTGTAGTATTATAGACGTCAATAGTTGAAAGAAAACCAGGAAGACGGTCTTATATGAAACAAATCATGTTAGATTTAGATAAAGGAACTAACAAAGAATTGAAAAAAAGTTGCAATGGAAGGGATGAGGGGTGGAAGAACATTTCGTTAATGAACCAATCTATGGATTGAACGAAAAAAGTAGTATAGTCATGGGCGCAAATAGGGGAATAAGACAGGGTATAAGACAATTGACAGGGGTCCTTTGATCACTTTGATAGTTTAACAACGATAAATCCTCCACAACCCCATCCACCATCAAATAAAACTATTACTTAATATAATATTATGTTTATTATTTATTATTAGGTACCTAACTACAATATTAAATTGATTATTCTGTTGCAGTTAGCAAAATCATTTAATACCGATGACGTTTCAATATATTAATTTCTTATTTCAATATTAATCAACCCAAAACTACAGCTCAGTGGAACAACCGGGCCAGTCCGTTTTATCGAAATGTTCAAGATGAGAAGGAAAAAAAAATTCTTTATCTCATTTACCACAATTGGCGGGAAATAATTTAGCTTACCTTGGAAATAATAAACCGATTTTTCTGATTTTTCTACCAAAATATAGTAATTTTTCCACGGAGTATTATGCGTGGCAAAAAAATTTTCAAAAAAACGGACTTGCCCGGTTGTTCTACTCAGCTCTTCAATTGAAGTTGGGACAAAAATAGTGTATGGTCGGTGGAACTATGTTGGCAGGCGGAATTCCAACCATAATTTTAGGTCACATCAACTTATTTTGACAAAAAAAATGTGTTTGGTACTATGAATTATGTTGTATGCAGTGTTGGGAATTATCTAGATAAAATTATTTCTTTAATTATCTGATTTAGATAAAAAATAATTAAATCATCTAATCATCTCATCTAGAAAAATGTAATGGTTATCTGTGGTAATTTATCTAGATAAATAATACAATAATAAGAATATGTTTGAATACTGAAATCGCCAATAATTTACGAGAACCGAGTAAAGCGATTTCAAATTCCAATATTATTATAGTCAAAGTTTTGTTTTGTTATTTTATTTTTATTCAAGTTGTATTAAAAATTAAAATTGTATATTATTTTAGTTGAGAGATGACATTAAGGATTTATCAATTAATAAATATCACCTAATTAGTAATTACTATAATAAATTACATTGTTTATAATAATGATTTAAACACATATTATCTATTTTTTTATCTAGATAAATGTATGTGTATTTTTATCTTTATCTAGACAAAAAAAATTGATGTTATATTTTATCTTACCTAGATAAATTTATAATGAATTATCTGTAATCTTATCCAGATGATTTTTTGGTGATATTTTCCCAACACTGGTTATATGGGGTAGTCCCTATACCTACCAATGGTCAAGACAACCATTTAAATGGTACCTCTGTAACCACATTGTTTTTTTTTCAGCTGTGGAGAAGGTCTCGAAACTCAAAATTGTCTATGTGGGCATTATGTATTTTTTAAGCGTAATGCATGTACCCACGTGTTGCTTATTTTTACTATTTTGCATTTGATTAAGCCGAACGTTGTGGAATCAAAGATACGAAATCATTTTTAGACCGTGATACTATGTGAGTAAGTAAATAACATACTTATGTCTATACTAATGACTATCACATTATAATATAGTTATAATGGCCGTGTATTATATTATTATTATATCGCATGTGAGGCGTGCGTTTATGAAACTGATTTTTGCTGTACGAAATCATTTCGGATGTTTGTGAAATATCACACGTTTTGTAACACGTTTCATCGAACATGAAAATAATATTACGAATTAATACAGCTCAAGTCGCAGTGAGAGCTTTCTTTTGAATTATTTTGCAACCAATAAAAAATTGGACATTCGCGCCCACATGTATATTAGAAAAAGCCGTTATAGACTTGTCGTCTAATGTTGTTTTTCTCCTGGAATAAATTTTTACACAATATACATATCTACAGTAGTGTTTGAAAATTTCATGAAATTTAAAAAAATGAAATATTTCGTGAAATATTTCATGAAATATTTCAAAATATGTGAAATATTTCAGTATTTTAATATATTTTGTTTTATTTTTAAATAAGTTTTATATTTACATATAATTGTCATAAATTACCTTCATCACTATATGGTACCTGTATGTATACCGAACCTTTGGTATTATACATTTAAATTGGTATTCAAAATTTTTAAATATTTTAATGTTTAAATGATACAAGTAGGTATACAATATTATACATGTATATTGTATACTTACTGAATTCTGACATTAGAATTTAGAACACTGAACATTGTGTTAAAAAAATAAATAAATTGTGTTTTTATTTGTGTTAAAAAAAATTTCAATGTTTCACGTTTTTGTGAAATATTTCACAACTTAGTGAAATATTTCAAAATGAAATATTTCATTTGAAATATTTCATGAAATATTTCTCATACTTCAAACCCTAATCTACAGTATTATTAATATTGCCAATTTGCATAATATATTGCAATATTATATATATATATATATATATATATATATGCGATAAATGGATAAATAAAATAAATATATAAATTGTATTATATTTGTATCGTCCATTAATTATTGCTACTCTATTGTGTTATTATATTATTTTAAAATTGTATGTATTACTTGTAATTGGAAATTATTTCCGTTAGTTAAATTATTATTATACATTTTGTATTATATTTTACGTTCAGTATAGGTACATTTTCAAAATTGTAAAATTGACAATTTCTTTTCGTAACGAATGCAAGTACGTCCATTGGTACTATACGCATCATACTCTATTATATAACTTTATTGTTTTCTCTTATTTTCGCAATTGATACAATACGTTGGGGTATATCATTACACGGACAATATGACGAGGATTGGTTTCAAATGCAAGTGCGTTTAGAAGAAAACTCGGCGGCATTACACTAAATCGGGCTAGACTTTATCGTTGATAACTATTATTATACACAGAGCTTACATAAGTTTGGCCGTGTCCTACTTATGTAAGTCTGTTCACGAATTATATTTTATTTTATTTTGATATCTCGCCGAGACCCGTTCGCTGCAGTGCGGTTGTAAGTGATATGTGTAATCTGAAACAGTGTCTAATATAACGACGTTATGACGTGCATTATAATCGTACATAATATTTGTTTTTTTTTTTCAGTTATCTTAAGCTGTTTTTAACATTTATTTTATTTGTGTTTGTCAAAACACATATTATTATAGATATAGGTTTGGCAAGTGTAGGTATAGGTTTTTCTAGAGCGACTGTATTTTTTTTTTTTTTTAATTATGTTGATTCGCGTGTTATGTGCTGCACATTGCGCGAGTAATAAACAATGTTATATTATGTAACGCGCGATCGTTATCAAAATTGATAATTCGAAAATAATTACGCATACCACCACCTAACGTAGTCTTATCTCGACTTATTTTTATGTTTACGAAATTATACGCTATCGCTATAATATTGAAGATTTTTTTTTTAAAAAACACACCTACAAATATTGTTGTTACCCGTTTTACGTGAGCCATGTACCTAGGTATAATATTATGTTTGCGAGCAATTTTCAATCCATACAAACAGAGGGACTACCTATATATGTTATTATGCGTAATGACACTTTTGGTGAGCACTTATTACACATTTACTACACACACCATGCGACGGGTAAGTTGTGAGTGGGTAGCATTAACGAAGAAAATGGAAAACCAATAACGCTCACAATCTAATATACATGTCGAAAATACAGTGAATAATGAACACTCTTCTCTGCACTGCATTCAAATATTTACATTTTGCCGTTTTCAATATATCATCACAACATACTTAATGGAAATTGTGCAATATCGCGTACATATTGCGCCTATATATGGTACTTCCTATGCTAATTTTTAAACGCAAAATACAATTTATCGATTTCCTACCACTCAGCAGCTATTTTGCCAGTCAAAACCGTGTTTTTACTCTCCACGTTTTTGACCGGAATATTGTTTATCGTTGTTTATACCTAGTATATAGGGATGTAAAATTTCACAAATCGAATATTCGGGACATTTTTTAAATTTCTGAAATTAAATTTTATTTTTAATGGTGCTTACTTTTTGGCGTGTAAAAATTAGAAATATTCATAGAATTTTGAAATATATTTCATATTTTCATGAAGTTAAAAATATACTGTACCTCTACGAATTGTATCGACTTAACTATTTTGTTTTTAAACGTAATTAAAAAGTACAGTCACAGAGGTAATGACAATATTTAATATTTACGCGGTAATATTATATAGCATTCACGGTATTGCTATTTTATCACACCAAAATTATAAACATTTTTTCTTGAAAACCCCTCTTGGAAATTCTCAGAAATTTCTTACTTACATCACCAATCATGCCAATAACTTTTTGAAAGCCTAAAAAAAATGATTCATTATGTCCATTCCCTAATTTGGGTATAAGGATCGGCGCCACTAGATCGCACTATCGAACACGAGACAAATAAATAATAATAATTTATTGTTGAAAAAAACGATATTCACAACTCATAAGAAAACAATATTATTTCGTCGATGTAAAATTATAATATTTTAGCTACTGAGTGAATCGTAATTGTTTCGGTTCTTATTATTCTTCCTAAGCTAATTTTCAAACGCAAAATACGATTTATCGATACTTACATCATAATATTTTGCCGGTGGTCAACAACCTGTTTGCACACTTAACATATTATAATCATTATTGTTAACGGCAATATTGTTTACTGTTTATACCACATACCAATAACCTTTTGAAAGTTCAAAAAAATTATTATAACAAGTAAAATTGACGAGATATTATTATCATGATTTTATATAATATACATAATAATGTTTAAACGCCGAACAGACATGCGTGTTAGTACCAATTGCATTTTACTATTTAACACGACGAATAATAATAATTATTGCCGAAAACGATATTCATAACGCGTGAGCGAACAAATAATAATTAATTCATCGATGTAAACGAGTGTTCTAAATTGCGAAAAGGTAACTAACCATCAAACAAGTGGATGTTTAATAATAGTATTTAGTATACAAGGCCGTCTCTAGAACTTTTTTCAGGGGGGGGGGGGTTCCAAAACATGTATATTGTAATTTTATTGAATTTTTGTTTTGATGTTTTGTCAAAAATAAGACATAATGAAGACATTAGACCAGTGGCGTATATACAAAATATTTTCACTGTGGGCCAATTTTGTCAATATATACATATTTTAGGGAGCTGGGTGGTTATAATTACGACATATACAATATAATGGTTAATAAATAAATAATAAATAATAAATAAATAATAAAATGGTTAATGGTTAACAATATTATGGTTTTGAAATGTAGATAGGTAGTTCAAAATCGAAAACTCCACGTGAAATATTTCACACACACACAACCCGGCTGCTTTGGTACCTATACAAGCAACAAGTGGATTTTTGGCCACGCATGACGAAGCCGAAAATCAGCGGCAGGAGATCGTTCCGCGACAGAACGCACACAAACTTCAGCACATTTCTGCAGCGTTAAACATGATTATAATATGTCATAAAATGTATAATTTCAATATCATAATATGATTTTCGTTTATAATCTCGATAATATATTGTCGAGAAAGTTTCCGAGAGCATATACAGGAGGGTATTACACCAAGTTGCAGAATACGTATATACAAAGCAAACTTGTTTTTAAATATTAAAATATTATCATTAACGTTTCAGCGACTGTGTTATAAGTTCGCCTTCGATCTAATTAATAAATAATACATAATAATATAGTGATAGTTTTTGCGCATTCGTTGCGCGTTATTCGAGCGAAATCGTTTTGAAACAGTTATCAAAACCGAAAAGATAAAGAGGTTAATATGTATTTTAATATACACGTGTATACGGTGACAACATTTAAACACATACGATAATTCAATTTCTCTATAATAAATATTGAACGCCGTTTCCAACTTCGATTTGCGTTCTTGCCAACACGATTATTCATGTCGCATACAACATAAAATCCTCTGTTGACACATATAGTACCCGATTCGAAATCGGTCGAGCTTCGAAGACCGAGACGGTTATAGACTTTTAAAATATAGCCCATAATAGCTGGTAACTACTCTTATACTATAATAACGGAGTAACTTCTGCGATTTGTAAGCTATTTGCTCACTTATCGGACTTGTATTTTTCCACCGTCGATCAAACAGTCTGCAGTGTTGGTTGTATAGCATTATACATTATAATAATTTATAACTTAAAGAATATATTATTATAACTCAATGTCGTCGAATGAATACACAATTTATCTCGCTGTGAGTGTGAAGCGACCTAGATTATTGTTCTATAGACACTGATTTGGGTACAAATATTGAATGAATTAATATAGTAAACCGTCGGGTTCTTATCATGATCATCGTGAGCATAGCTGCAGAGTCTATTTAAAAATGTAAAGTCCGTTTTGAGGTTCAAACTCACGCGAGTGTTTTAATTTATCAAGTACCTGTGGCGAATGATTCACTCGAATTAAAATCCGTGTGACTGAAATTATACACTATACTGTGGAAATGCGTAGAAGGTTTTAACATTTGTTCAACCCTTAAATGTAATTAAAGGGTAGCTCACACTTGCATTTTTTTCAGCTCACAAAAAGCCAATATTATTTTTACTTAGTTAAATGGTTGCCATTGGTTACCCATTGCTTACTAGTATATTACATTACCTACCATTAAAATTACCTAGTAGAATTATGGCATACACATTTTTTTACATATATATATTTAAAAAAAATAAATATTTCGTCGTCTTTCAAAACGCTGGGCAGGGCAGCTAGTTCGGTATACAGGGTAATTCGCCAAGCATGTTCGCTTATAATTATTTTCCATTTAATAATCAATTTATTCAACTTATGATTTTTGTAATTTTTAAACAATGCATTCTTAAGATCGTATATTATTTTCCAATTTTTGAAATTTTTTGTACTAGGTACCTACTTAAGGAGTGTCTATAGTGGCGTTGCTAACATCTATTTTTCAAATGAGAGCTCGTCCTTGTTTACTGTAAATCATTTAGAAAATAATTTTTCTTAACATTTTGACTTATTAAAATCGACTTTCGAAGAGGTGTTGTTGAGTTATTTAACTGAGTGAACTAATAGGTCCATGATAAAGGGTTTTGATTTCATGCGTGCTACATAGTAATTTATAATGTTTAATTATTTAAATATTTATACTAGCTGATCCGCGTGCACTTCGTTGGCCATTAAAAACGCCAACTTTGTATGACTCGAAATCCCTGTTTGAGCACTTCCCGGGGCTGGTCATCTCCCTTTTTAAATTATCCAATCTTCAGCCCATAAGTCTAATCTATCTCTGTACCAAATTATCCAGTGCACTTTGTTGCCCGGCAACCAATAATTATTACTATAATAGCTTCAAAACCCATGGCAACCATTTATAAACAAACAGAAATCTCAAAATAATATGTAAATGGTTGCCGTGGTAATATGGACACACACACAGACGGAAATCTCAAAATAATATATATGAATGGTTGCCATGGTAATATGGGGGCACACAGTCAGACAGACAGACATATATATAGATACTAAATTAACTTAAATCTGTTGAAAATGAATTCAATATTATGGAACAAATGATTCGGTATTTTAGATGTAATAAATGTCGCTAGGCAATAATGTAATAAATAGCAACCATTTTAAACCAATGGCAGCCAATAATTATTTAATTATAATGGCTGCCAACTCTTTACGAATAAAATGTCTTACATGTCACCATGGCAACTATATTTATACATAAAACATTCCTTCGAAAATTTCAAAATTATATATAATTGGTTGCCATGATAATATATGATGGACACACAGGCAGACATAAGGACGTTCATTTATATATACAGTATGTCCCAAAAGTCCCGTATCACCCTTAATATTTCCATGTAAAATCACTATATTTAAACGCGGTTTTTTTTACCGTACTAAGTATGAAAATTCTGATTGAATGGCATAAAATTCATTTATTTTTTTCTTTAAATTCAAAAATTTTCAAAAAAATTTTTTACCCATTTAATAATTTAAAATTTTTAAGATAGCCATTTTGTTGAGCATATTTTTTAAGACAGTTAAAAAAAAAAATACTAAAATTAAATAAAAATTGACCAAGTTAGAGCAAGTTATGTTTTTGAATAATTGTAGTAAAAAAATAAATTATTGTTTCACATTTCAATAATGAAATATCTAATTTCAGCACACGACAATACTTTTGCATTCCTAATTTATTTTTTTACTACAATTATTCAAAAACATAACTTGCTCTAACTTGGTCTATCTTTATTTAATTTTAGTATTTTCTTTTTTTGAACTGTTTTAAAAAATATGCTCAACAAAATGGCTATCTTAAAAATTTTAAATTCTTAAATGCGTAAAAAATTTTTTTGAAAATTTTTGAATTTAAAGAAAAAAATAAATTAATTTTATGCCATTCAATCAGAATTTTCATACTTAGTACTGTAAAAAAACCGCGTTTAAATATAGTGATTTTACATGGAGATATTAAGGGTGATACGGGACTTTTGGGACATACTGTATATATACTAGCTGAATTACCCGGCTTCGCCCGTGTGTAGTTTTTGTTTTATCAAAATTAAATTCTTAAATCAACACAAATTGTTGTGTTTTAAAGAAGAAAAAATATGTATTTTACTTAATGCTATCAAGTGCTAAAAAGGTAGTAGTTGCTGAATTATAAAGACAACAAAAATAATAATAATAGTATTTACAAATGATATAACTTTTTTCATGAATATTTACAAATGATACGTAGTTGCTCAATTCTAATATGGTTTAAGTCAAAACCTCTTGGTATACCACATTTAGAGTTTTATTTTGTGGTGCATAAACGTACAAATGGTCAGGTCTTCCAACTCTAGAAAATGCCACATACAATTGTCCGTGTGAGAAACAGTTATTTTCTAAATCTACACCACAATAAGTTAAAGTCTGACCTTGAGCTTTGTTTATTGTCATTGCAAAACAGACTTTTATTGGAAACTGAACTCTTCTAAACTTAACTGGGAAATCGTTGGGGTATAATGGTATTTTCTTTAAAAATATTTTTTCTCCCTTAGCACATCCGGTCAAAATTTCAGCTTCGATTACATTTTTTGTAAGAGAGTTGACACGAAGCCTAGTCCCGTTACATAATCTAGGAGAATTCAAATTTCTCAATAATATGATTGGAACCCCCACCTTCAGTGATATTTTATGAGGAGGCATACCAGATGGTGTTTGTGAATTATTAATTATTAATTATTTTTTTTATTATTATTTATTATTACAAATTACACGTAAAAAATTATTTTTGCCAATTTCAACCCTTTAAAATCAAAATTTTGAAAATCGGGCGATGTGGTGACACTCACGAAGGTATTTGGAACAACTTTGTGAAAAAAAATTGGAAAAAAGTTAAATAGCGTCGTCACAAAATTGGTACATAAAAAAGGCCTGTTCTCTTATAAATATAAGGATTAACAGCTGATCCCGTGCACTTTGTTACCCGTTAAATGTATCATTGTATCAACTCTATATATGACTCAAACTTTGTTCAATTCGTTATTCAATATTCGGTGTATGGCGTTCAAAATTTATCTTATCTTTTCCGTTGCCTGGAATAAAAATTCTGAATCGCAGCAGTACATTATCAGGCAGTGCCGGCGATAGGTTTCACGGGGCCCGGGGCAAGTAAAAAATGTGGGGCCCTCATTCGTATCTTATACATTCCATCCCCATTCCAAATTAATTATAGATTTAATTCAAAAGATAATTTTTTCCATCGATTTTAAAACCAACGATTATTTTACATTAAGTACTTAAGTAGGTATGTAAAGAAATTTAAAACAATCAATGATAAATGTATAATCATATTATTATTTGCATAGAAAATAAACTAATAAGTAATTTTAAAATACTATAGTAGATAAGTAATAACTTATATTTATAAACGAAGTTTAAAAAAAGTAAGTGTGCTGAACAACTAACGATATATTTTTTTTCTTTATATTTTAAATACATAATAAATTGTTAAAGTAAAATGTTGTCAGTTATAATTCTTTAATTTGTCTAGCTTTTTTAAATGCAAAATCATTTATTAATTATTATATCTTCATAATTTAGTTGTTCTGAAAGTTCTTTTTCTATACAAATTGTAGCAAGTCCAGTAAGTCTTTGTTGTGACATGGTACTTCGTAAATAAGTTTGTAAGTTTTAATTTTGAGAATGTTCTCTCTGCTCCAGCTGATGTAAGCGGAATTGTTAACATAATTTGTAAGGCAATATTCAAGGAAATACGTTCGTTTTTTTATTTCAGAAAGTACTAGAAGTGGTGTAGTATTTTTATCAATTAAATGGTGGAAAATTAATATTTCTTCGTATAAATCATAACCATTTAAATTTTTTTTGTCATTATCTGACAAACCTATTTCCAAATCTTTGCAGCAATTTAAAATTTCTAAATCAGAAAGTAGGTAACTATTAGTATATTTTATATATTATACATGTACATATTATTGGCTACATCAAATGCGATAAGCCAATAACGACGATACAACCGTCGAGCATTTTAGTTTTAACAATCATTATAAACAACAAAAATAATTCGGTAGAACGTAGAAATCAACTTAAATTTAATATGATACATGGGTATTTTGGGTAATATATTTTTTGTTGTTAGTATAATAGTATATGTTGGGTTTACCAAGACTCATGATCAAAAATTAACTTAATTTATGTTTTTTTGGTTTCATTCAGGTGGGAGCACTATAAATATCGGGGCCCCAAAATCGCGGGGCCCGGGGCACGTGCCCCGCTCGCCCCGACGATTGCTCCGGCACTGTTATCAGGTAGGAAATCTACCTGCGGACCCCGTGCTGTCTGTACCGCGTAAGCGTATGATTTAACTTCTAAAGTATCAAAGTTATACCAAGTTTGTCGTTTTTACTTAATCCCACATACGGTGGATTAATATACCTAATCAATTAATACAAAATCCTAAACTAACTATTAACCGTACTAAAATCCGATGAATAAAAAAAACCATATTTAACTCTTTTTAAATTAGCCACACAAACATGCCCGGTTAACCAATAGCAACCAATATATAATACACTATTGTTATTTTTAATTTTTTCTGGACAACCCTTATCACTTAGGGGTATGGAAAATAGATAGTAGCCGATTCTCAGACCTACCGAATATGCATATAAAATATCATAAAAATCGGTCAAGCCGATTCGGAGGGGTATGGTAACTACAACATTGTGACACGAGAATTTTATATATTAGATATATATAAATGATAATGTTTCCCAGACCTCTGGGAAGAAGATGGGCTGATTTAAAAAGGGTTAAATTTGGTTTTTTTATTCATCTGATATTAGTACGCGGTTGGTCAGGTTGGGGTTTTGTATTAATTGATTATATTAATCCAATTTAGGTGGAATCAAGTAAAAACGACTAACTTGGACTATAACTTTGATACTTTAGAGTTAAATCATACACTTATCACAAACAGCACGAGCACGAGGTCCGCGATCTACCGCAGGTAGATTGCATACCTGATAATATACTACTGAGAATCAGAATTTTTATTCCGGGCAACAGAAAAGTTCAGAGTAATACACCTGAACAAAGTTTGAGTCATATACAATTTGTACATTTATAACGGGTAACAAAGTGCACGGGATCAGCTAGTTTATATATATATTAGCAGCTGATCCCTTGCACTTCGTCGCCCGTTAGATTTATCTACTCTATATATGACTCAGATTTTGTTCAAGTCGTTATTCAATATTCGGTGTATGGTGTTCAAAATTTATCTTATCTTTTCCGTTGCCCTGAATAAAAATTTTGAATCGCAGCAGTACATTATCTGCAGGTAAGCAATCTACCTGCGGACCCCGCGCTGTCTGTACTGAAGTGTATGATTTAACTTCTAAAGTATCAAAGTTATACCAAGTTTATTTTGATACAACACGGTGGATTATGATATAAAAAATTTGGAAGCTCGTAAAAAATCGCAACTCTTAAAAAAATTATGGTTGTTGAACTCCTTTTGGGTGTAATAACTTGCTCCGGTAAGTGCAACCCTGGTATAGGCAATGTTCAATAATTCGATTTGATGCAAGCTTGTACCTGATATGCCTGAATAACCAATGGCAACCGATAAATAAATGCTAATTTCTACTGTAGACTGTAACCAATGGCAACTATTAATAAATAAAAATAAAATTTCCAATTTCCATCGTGAATCTCAATGTGCCTGTTTGAGCACCTATTTAAAATGCGAATTTTGGCAAATCTTTTATTAGTGCACGGTGAAAATATGAGAAGAACCTCTATTTCAAGTTTCCAGTCCGTATGTTGAGTAATTTTTGAGATACAGCGATCAGTGAGTCAGTGGTATTTGGATTTGATATGTATAGATAACTATAGCTATTGACTAACATTATCGGACTTTATTTACGCCTAAAACCTGCTCCGTGATTTGCTCTTTCATTTAAAAAAAAACTGCATGACAATTGGATAAGAAGTTTCGAAGCCAAACCGTAACAAAGATTTCCTCTTTTGCTTGATTTCAGTTTTACATAATATATAGATATAATACTAGCTGATCCCGTGCACTTCGTTACCCGTTAAATGTATCAACTCTATATATATGACTCAAACTTTGTTCAATTCGTTATTTAATATTCAAAAAAATGTGTTAACAATTTATCTCAACTTTTCCGTTGCCCGGAATAAAAATTCTGATTCGCATCAGTACCTATATATTATCAGGTAGGCAATCTACGATCGCTGACCCCGTGATGATGTTTGTACGTGACTTTATAATTTAACTCTAAAGCATCAAAGTTATACCAGGTATATGTTACCGAACTCCTCCTAAACGTTTGGACCAATTGTGAATGCCGAGTCTGACGACCAATATTTCCTCCTCGTCCACGAATACGTGTGGTATCGTGATTGTTTTATGTACGTAACTTATATGTATATAATAAGCTCAATATTTACGTAATTGTGGTACATAAACACAGAGTACGAAAAAATTAAATGCATTGAATGAAAACACGTCTTATTTCACGGCAACCAATAATAGTTTTAAAACCCATGGCAACCATTTATAAACAAAAATTTCCACCGTAAATCTCTAAATCCCCGTTTGAGCACATCCCCTGGTTGGACCTATGGTGATGATTTGTAGCCTATGTGTTATTCTGATGTATAAGCTATATTATTGTAAGGTTTCATTAAAATCCATTCAGTAGTTTTTACGTGAAAGAGTAACAAAGTCACCGACTTTCGCATTTGTAATATTAATAGGATATAATATATGGTATTAATCTATCAATATTTATTATATTTTACAATTCACAATAATGGTCCAAGTATAATAAATACCAGATACGATATTATATATTATATTTTACATAATTGTGAAACCAATTTTAAGGACTGCAATACTTAATATACAAATTTTAATAACTAAAAAACTATACTCGATCGAATTTTGAATTAGATAGGTACATTAAAATGTAATATAAAGTTATTCACTTAATAATTTACAGTAAAAAAAGAGAGGGAGGGGTTCTCATTCGAGTATATTTAAAAATTATTACAAAAATCAGAATTTGAATAATGTATTAAATGAAAAATGGGAGTGCCATGCATGGTGAATCACACTGTTTTTTTTTAAAAAATTTTAAAATTAAACTTAAGACGCAATGTATATTAATATTACAATTAATGCTTCAGGATTAATACGATGTATTTATTAAAAATTTAATTCAAAGCATATTATGTAGTAAATGTGAATATATGATAAACTTAAAAAGTAAGTATACCGAAGTACAATGCTGTAACATAATTATTTATGAAGTACAATAATTTATTAATATATTCAATGGTTATGTGTTATTTAAATAATATAATATGCAATGACTTTTATTATACATTTTATATCGGAAAATAGTACATCGACTTGACTAGCCGAGTAGAGTCGAGGAGAATTCGGTTCAAAGTAGTTTTGAATTATTATTATTCAAAAATAAATATTATATCAAATGAGATTTAAAAACGCGGCTTACACACCTGTTGAAGTCGCGCGGTATGCATCGCGAACGTTTTATATTTTTAATTCTTCTCCTTGTACCAAAACCAAATCTAAGGTTCTATACGATTAGGTATAGGTATATATCTATCGTTATTAATTATTATAATCTACACGGCGGTGGTCGAAATAATTTCGCAGCTGCCGTCGTTTTGGCGGTGTGCGTGTCAAAAGGTGACGGAAAAAAAAAATCGAGAGCATAAAATATATAGTCGAGCACCGACCACACTTGTTATCCTGCAGACAAGCGCCTTCGGCCCAACTGACGGCCCAACCGAGGTTACGATGTGACCGCCAGACCAGATAGTCACCTGGTAAATACCTGGCCTGCAACCACTACGGAACGCACATCGATCGTCGATCACGTTTTTATCTGTCCGTTTTCCTTGTCCCCGACGTACGGGTAATATATTTTACACGTGTCGTATGGACGTCCGCATAAATAAAATTTTATGATTTTACTGCCGTGACTTTGGCCCCCCGACCTAAGCCTCGCACCTATATATATATCACACTTGATAGTCTCCCGGGCACAGGCAGCTTTTCGCTGACGACACTCCCGGTGGAGGTGCAATGATAGCGTAAGCCGTGAGATTATAATGATAATAATATATTATAATATAGTAATGGTACGATCCGGCAGCGAATTGGATCAATGGCAACTCGTGTAAATATAATATCTATATGTACACAACGAAAAGTATATATTATGCATACTCGTATGTACTTATATCATCAGTGGCGTATATAGGGGGGAGGCCCCCTAGGCCTGAGTGCCCAAAGTGAAATTGCAGGTTCATGTATGTCTACAATCTACACTGTTTATAGTTTTTCACCATGATTAATTTAGCCGGTTGTTAAAATTGTTTTTGAGGAATCAACATGGAAATGATTGTCAGGACTTGCTTTGATGACTTTGATGTTAAATTCACAGCTAGACAACATTAAAATATATATATATTTATATGAAATTGTCAATATTTAAAAAAAAAAAAAATAAATAAATTTTGCATACTTATAAAATTAAATTGAGCAATTTTTATTTGTATTGTATAATATGTCATAATTATAACCACCTAGCTCCCTAAAATATGTATAGTTATATAGCTATGTTAGTCGTGCTATATGCTTGAATAGTGATAAATTGCCAAAATTGGCCCATAGTGAAAATACTTTGTATAAACGCCACTGTATATCATATAGGTACGTGGTGTTTTAATAGCCCGTTTGCACGTGCGTTATAAACATATTTTATTGTAATATTATTATTGAGTGTAGGTACGACGGCTGCAGATAATACAACTCTACCGTACAATAGTTTTTTTTTTCATTAAGTAACCGTTGCAGGGTGGTTATTTTTTGTAGGTTTTCAACCGTGGGGGAAGGTACAGTTGGTAAGAACACGTGTGTGCAGTATATTATATGGCGAGGATTTGTCGCCATAGAGCATGGGTGGTCACCCATCCGGGAACTATAGTGACCGATGCTTGAATTCAGAACACGTTTTGCGACTGATGACAACCACCGCGCCACACCGGGCCACATAATATTATTATTATTATTATTCAACTTTGGAAAAAAAGTATTTATTTAAACTTGGATGCTATTCTTACCGCGAGATCGTCCTGTGCTCGTATAATATTATTGTTAATTTATTTGTCCGTCGAAGGAGAAAAATAGTAATGGCGGATTTTGTATCGACTCACTGTGTCAAGTACGTCACCCCCGTTCGCCACACATCATGGATTTTAAAAAAAATTTCTTAAATTCGAAATTTGGATTTAAGAATCGTTTCTACAGCCCAAAAGTTAAACTCGAATGGGCGCCATTCAACTTCAATGTTGGTCACTCGAATTCACGCTAATTCCATGCTAAATATACTGAGAACATTTTAGATTCTGAGCCGAGCAGGGAAGCTACAATGGTGTTTATTTTTTTTTTTATCCTGTATACAACATTTTTACCAGAAGGAGTTCTTCGATTTCAACATATAGTATCTTATCCTTTAGCAGATTGGACCAAGATGGTACTTTAGAGAGGTCATTTCTCGATTTTCTCAGTAGTTGTGTAATGAAACGGGAGAAAACCGCCGACAAATTACAAAAAACCTCTAAAAATCGGATTTTAATTTCCAACGATTTGTTATAATATTATGTTTTATTATAATATCAATTTAACTTACATAGGTATGCTATAAAAACAATAGCAATAGAAAATATCCAGTCTGACAATCCGTCTCTGCTCAGAATCGTTTTTCTTATACATTATGATATTGTACCATTGAATTCGAGTTTAATACATCCGTTATACATCGACCCACTTGTAACCTACTGTACAGCAGAGCGACATCCACTTACCCGTTTTTTTTTTTTATAAGAAATTTGTACAGGGCGTATTGTGGTGGGAAGGGTGGGGGGCTGGGGAAACGTACCGCGCCCACGGTATCCGGACAATTTCCCCCCGGACATTTCCCCCCCGACTGTTTTTGGCGTAGTAGGACATTTTCCCCCCATTTTTTCATAAATATAATAATAACGTAAAGTAATTGTACATAGGTAAATAAAATAGGTTAAAAATTTCATTTTTTTTTCCATAAATATAATAAGACATAAAAAAATTGTATATAAGTAAAATAGGTTAAAAATTTCGACATAAAAATGATATATTTTGTAAAAAACATTTAATTTCTGATTCTTTTTTTATATCTAAGCACATATTTTGTAATCGTCTTTCATGTTTATTTTTTTTTTTTGTTAAAAAAACCGTACCTGTTTTAATTTTTAATAGTTTATTAATTGCCATTGAATTTCACTTTTGTAGTGGTTCAATGAACATCCAAATATTTGGATGCTGAGTTCTAACCAAAGTTTTAAATTTGTTATTGAAACCTTCACTTATATTATTTGTTCTACCTGTTTTTCTTTGTAGCATTATGTGCATTCCATAAATAAGGAGGAAATATTGGTGAAGATCGCCATAATGACAAACATGATTTCAATGTTACTAGCGAATAATACAGTATGCAGCTAGTACTATTATTTTTTATTTAGACAATCTTTTAAGTATAATATTACTATTATTTTATTGTTTTAAGTAGTTGAATTGATCAAAAATATATATCTACTATAATAGGTAATTATAGTATAATTGATTATTTTTATAAAAAAAGTTATATTTTACTGAACATTAAAACAATATCTGCGCGGTTGACGTTCGTAATATTATGGTTCGCGACGGGTTTTAATGTTATATGAGATAAATATAATAATAAACAATATTATATTGTTTTCGTGTACCTACTTTTGACGACAAAACGATTTCAAGACAATCGTTCCCCGCGGAGGCGCCGACATGCATAATGAAAGTCTATGTACTTACTGCAGGAGGGCGTCTAACCAGGGCCGTATTGTCCATAAAATAAATATTTAGTGGCCAGCCGCGGGCAAATCGTTACGATTTTTAGCGTGTTTTCTGGTTTATACACAAAGTTGTAAAAAAAAAATAAAGTTATAATATTATTACTAACTACTGTTTTGGTGTTTCTTAAAAAATCTAAATTGTCCAATTATCATATATAGAGCTAATTTATTTGAATATTTCCAATTTTAAATAATATTATTAATTTCCATCAAGTGTTCAAAATAATACCCATAGGTATAACGTACCTGTAGTTATGTTTTAGTTTTAAGTCACAGCGGATTTTAACGATTGTGCAAGAAGTACACCTAGCTATATTTACGGTTTTAATGCCATGAAAGTTGATAGCATTTTTCACTGTACTTTCTAAATATTTAACTTATTTAATATTCAACAATATTATGAGGCATTTCATAAAGAAAATAAACATAGTAATGCGACATTTAATGACATTACGCCAGTGCTAAAATATAAAATTACGAGTATAAAAATCAAAAGAAAGTAAGTACGTATTGAATACGTCATAACTATATATAAACCTATCAAGACATGTAGGTAGGTACCTATATTATACCATATTATGTTTTAAAATACGATGGTATCCCATAAATTGTAATGAGTAAAAACGAGATTAAAAAAAAATTGTTTTGAGAAATGCATTAAATTTAAACGCACCAAGTGCGTTCAATTCGAATAACATTATACGAAATATATTTTGAGAAAGATAATTTAAAACTTTTCAGTTTTTAGTGAGTCTAATATGGAAACGACCAGTGGGCAGTGACCCCTATTAATGATTGCTGCTTGCTCATAAATCGAATCGTTTTATTGGTCCGAGTTTATTACGGTGTGTAAAAGTATATATAACCATTGGCGGATAGTTTGATTTATCACTTAATTAATATTATTCAAGGTGCATATTATACCGAGTGCATTAATAAATAATATAATGTTACGTCGATAAATTGTCTTCGGCGAATAATTTCATTCAAGAAGAAAAAAATTGCTGAATGATTTAACAACGAAAATCGACAGGTGGATCTTTTATAATTTGTACCTAATAAATTTGTAATTAATAAAAACAGATATACATTTCAGTAGGTGTATTATCGAATTTTGGACAGTATTAAAGTTATTAAAATATTTGCTCCGTCTGTCGCGTGTCGACTGCTGCTATTATGACGATAAAGCAATTAACTGATTGTTTGAAAAGAATAATAATGTTATATATTTAATTGTCTAAACGAACGTCGAACGATATCGGATACATTACCTATACACTGTTTCATAATTTAACGCAAACCTGTTGATATACCAACGCATAGACAGACTCGGGGGGTAAAATACTTTTAAAAAGTATTCGGAATAAATACTCGAATACTTATGAAAAATAGTATTCAGAATATGCATTCTGCAAATACTTCAAAAATCAAAAGTATTCGGAATACTTTTAAAATAATTTTTAATTTTTGTTTTAAATATTAAGCCAATGTTACTTTTCTTCGGGAAAATTTGCCAACATATATAATTTAATAATTCTAAAAACAATATAATTTAAGTTGTAGAGTACTTAGGAAATTTTAAATTTTAAAACATGTATAATATTGGAAAAATTTCCAGAAAAACAAGGAAACAGTAATAATTATTCTAAATAAAATACTTTTACAAAATATTCTAAATTCAGAATACTTTTGGAAAAAATATTTTAAAAGTATATTATCTATATAGGTGCTTAACAAGTATATCGAATACTATATTTGGAATACTTTATTCAGAATACTACCCAAGACTGCCTTGTATGCTTCCGATTGCTGATATATAAAAATATATAAAATAAAGTAACATTTCAATTGGTATTAAAAATGGTGTGTGTGTGTGTGGAATATTTTAGAAATAATATTAATTATTACCTTTCCGATCTTGGTCTTTTTACTACTAGTACTAACTTTTGACTCAACAACATTTTTCCTTTTGCTAATTTTTGGCTTGACAGGTACTGAATATGAACTTTCCTGATATTATTTAATAAAATATCAATAATATAAATTATAAATATAAAATTCTGTTTTGTATCCATTATATATATATACACCATACTTGTTAAATATTTAAATATTAGTGTTTAAATACTTTTTCTGTATTTTAAGTACATTTTAAATACTTTTAGACAGAAGTATTTCAAGTATATTTCAAATACTTATTATTATATTTATTATTTTGTATTTAAAAATATTAAATACAAAATTTTCAAACAAGATATTTACTATTTAGTTAGGATAACTGTTTATGTTATAAATCACATAAATTAAACATAACTACATTCACAATTTGTTATAAATAAAGGAATTCTGTACAAGCCTACAATTATCTTCTATATTCAATACACTTTATTAAATTAAACAAATAATTAGTTTTAAGAATTAAGAATCAGAAAATAATAAAGCTTAAAAAAATGTATTTAAAATATTTAAAATACTTTTTGAATATATTTGTATTTGTATTTAAATATTTATTAGCAAAGGTATTTAAATAAATATTTTAATAGGTACTTTTTAATTGAAGTATTTAAATACATATTTGAAATACTTTTGAAAAGTATTTTTAACAACATTGGTACACACACACAAAACACAATCATACAGTATGACTTAACCTATACCTCGGTTAAAGTCATATAACATATTATAGTTCTTACTATACAAGTCTCCATAGTAGTTTGACCAATACAAGCCGAAATCTTTTAGTTTCACTTCAAAATTTTTTTTTAAATACTTAATAATGTTATAACGTTCACCGATCAATATATTTAACATAAAATTATTTAATGAGGTTACAATTTTTTTTTTTTAAATACTGCGTTGGTTTCAAGGTACCTCTATGTGTTGGGTGTTAATATTTAGATTAGCTCATTATTTCTGTTAATAACTATACTTAAAAGTTATAGTGCACAACATATAGTGTATCGTGTATTGACACTCCCTAAATTAATGATCTAAATATTTTTTTAAGGAATAACGCGTTCTCTGTGCAAGATATGGATTATTATTAACATTCTTGTATTTTACAACGTCTCCTACTAATTGTTATTTTTTTTTTTTATCTCATAATACCATATTTCTCAGCGATAGTTGCTTTTAAAAATTAGCCATTATATACGCTAAAAAAAATAATAGCTCAACATAATAACATGCAATGTCAGAGGCAACCCACTTTTTATTGGACCAATTTTGTGTGAGCTAGAAAAATATTGTTTCTGGTGCTAATAACATAATATAAACCGTATAGATCGTCGTGTTTGAAAAATATTCAATGTTAAAAAAATAAGAGTCCATCTTTTATGTTTAGATTAATATTATATTGTTAAGTCCCAAGTCTTGGCGTACATGTCCATATTGTATTAAGACTACAGATTGTAATACATGGCGTTGAGTATTGTCAGCTTTATAAAATATTTAAAAAACTGGAATAAAAAGAATACATACATAGTGTCCATAAGGGTGTCTAGATTTAAGTCAACTGTCACAACTGTACATTTTTTCTTATGAAAGTGCCTGGAATTATGTCAAGGATGTATTTTATTTTTGTGAGGGATTACATATAGTGGCCGTGTACACGCATTTAGTTCAGAGCATCAAAAGTGCTTTGAGGATTAAGGAGAGCTTATAAGTTTTTATCGATGACTTGTTTCTTATTCTCGTTTGGCCGAGGGCGCCCATGGGGTAATTTTCAGAGGGGGGGGAGGACAAAATCAAACCAGATTCCAAATCCTATACATAGCATATGAATGGCGGACAATTTCCCCCCCCCCCCGACTGTTTTTGGCGTAGTAGGACATTTCCCCCCCAATATATATTCGATGCGGACATTTTCCCCCCCATTTTTTTTTTAAGTTTATTATTTATTATTTAATAAGAAATTATTTTTTTTCAGTAAAATATAATTTTTTTTATAAATATAATCAATTATACTATAATTACCTATTATAGTAGATATATATATTTTTGATCAATTCAACTACTTAAAACAATAAAATAATAGTAATATTATACTTAAAAGATTGTCTAAATAAAAAATAATAGTACTAGCTGCATACTGTATTATTCGCTAGTAACATTGAAATCATGTTTGTCATTATGGCGATCTTCACCAATATTTCCTCCTTATTTATGGAATGCACATAATGCTACAAAGAAAAACAGGTAGAACAAATAATATAAGTGATGGTTTCAATAACAAATTTAAAACTTTGGTTAGAACTCAGCATCCAAATATTTGGATGTTCATTGAAGCACTACAAAAGTCAAATTCAATGGCAATTAATAAACTATTAAAAATTAAAACAGGTACGGTTTTTTTAACAAAAAAAAATAAATATGAAAGACGATTACAAAATATGTGCTTAGATATAAAAAAAGAATCAGAAATTAAATGTTTTTTACAAAATATATCATTTTTATGTCGAAATGTTTAACCTATTTTACTTATATACAATTTTTTTTATGTCTTATTATATTTATGAAAAAAAAAATGAAATTTTTAACCTATTTTACTTACCTATGTACAATTACTTTACGTTTTTATTATATTTATGAAAAAATGTGGGGAAAATGTCCTACTACGCCAAAAACAGTCGGGGGGAAAATGTCCGGGGGGAAATTGTCCGGATACCGCATAGCATATATATAGATACTCGGTTGGTATTTCTTTAAAGCGATAAGTATTAATCAAAAGTCCATGGTGTAGTGTTAAAATATATGAAATAAGTATATATGAATTCAAAGCATACATGATTTTTTTATATACTTTATTATTGTCAATGGCATGCCCCCCCCCCACCAACTCCGCCACAATGGCCGCCCCCGCATCTGGCGCCTATTACTGTTATATTTTGAGAAATGAACGTTCGTTCACCCATACCTATACCTTTTTTTCATGCGGATATTTGAAATTGAACGGTATGAGAGCCATGGAAATTATTTAATACAGTGATTCCCCCCCAATAGTTTAAATGTGGCATAGCAGATAAAAATACGAAAAATATCCAAATAAATGTAAAAATGTCGCGTGAAGCAATATGTAATTTACTTCACACAGTAATATTCCGGACGGCTGTCGTTCTCGACATCCACTGAAAATCGCGGTTTCTCAATAGCAACAGCTATACCTCCTATTAATCTGTTGTTAAACTGTTTCCATTCGGCGTTTGTCATATCATGACATTGCTAATACTATAATATAATAATATCACGTATTTACATAATTATATTATGCACGGACTCGAGATTTTTCTCGTTCGCGGAACCGATGAATTATTTTTTAAATCAATACCTATACAACAGGTGGTATATTGGCATGTAAACATAAGCTTTACGGCAGTCACGGCTGTGATGTGGAACCTTGACAGTAATGTACAACAGGTGTGCCCGGACAAGATTTTCGGTCACCTTTGACTCTCCACGCACGCACGCCATTTCAGACTTATTTCGACACACGCCCATTCATACATCTCATATGATATTATATAACATCCATGGAAAAATAATCTCTTCGCGGTCGACCTTCAACGGGTCACGTGGTATCAAAAAACTTCATACGATAATACTGCAGCAGGTACCGCGGGGGGATATAATTTTACCCCTTTACAAATCAATTACATTTTAAACAGATCGCACAGATACTATATAATAATTATTATCACGCACGTATCATATAGTATAGGTATTCAATATCGTACGATAGTCTATAATATATAAGTACACGTTATGTACAGTAATCAAGAAACGATAACGACGGAATTTTAAATATTTTCAAAGTTTGAGTCGTAGATATAAACTCGAGAAAATGGGTTAGTAGTACCTACGTATGTCCCGTCAATTTTGAAATAAAATCTGTCAAGAAGTTTCATCACGGGATGGATTCTTCTTGCAAGCCTCCAACCCATCAACTCCCTGCACAGCGCTTGTAGGACACATACTAGTTGAGGACGAATATTATTCAGGTCAGGAATTATAATATAACAATTGCGGACACGAGTTTCGTATTGTCATGATACTAATTGCGTACAGAGCTTTTTTTTTTTAATAAAAACTACGTTAGTATTGTGTGGACACAAATATTTCCCTTCACCACTTTTTCAGGACTTGTGACAATAGCTAGAAAAAAAATTGGTAGACGGGGTTAAAAATATATTTGTGTCTTGCAAATCGTTATTTTTAAAATGTTGTTGAATTATCGATTGTTTTGATTTTGTGGAAAAAATTGTTTATAAAATATTTATAGATTATCGTCATTATTAATTATCGTCATGGTTTTTAAAACAGCCTGTAGACAGGGTGATTCTTTTATCAAACAACACTCATCATTTGAAAAGTATTGAAAGTGTTGTTTGATAAAAGTATCACTCTGTATATGATATTCTACTGATTTCACCACGTGAATATTATAACATTATGCTCAATTAATATCTTATATTTGTGTCCGCAATTCGTATGTTATACCTTTTTAGATTTCGTCCGCAACTCACATGGTTTTCGTCACTTTGTCCGCAATTCGGAAACACACCTCGCTTGTACTTATTGTAAAAAAATTAATTTACAAATTGTATAAATAAATTAATAATGTAACAAAAAAAAAAAAAAAAATAAAAACAAATTTGGAAACAAGTGTATATTTTATTATTATAGTTATATTTAATATTTTCTTATAAAAAATTCTCCTTCTTCTTTTATTATCAGTATATAATATTCTCAATTACCGCCTAAAGAAGAATTTAATTTTTGGATAATTCCATGTTTTTGTTTTAGACTCGAGCAGCATACGTCACGACGACGATGACGTTTTATTTTTTTTCCAACCAGTTTTCCACCAAGTTTACTTAAGTTAATATCATAGTTATTTTTAATAAAAAAAAATAATGTCTTATACGTTTATATCTTGTACCTAATACCCACTAATAAATAACAAGTATATAATAATTCTTTTTGAATCTTTATTTTTGCATAACTTATTGATATATTAATGGCACATTTTCGTCGTATTTTAGATTTTTTATGATCATATTTTATTGATTTTAACTTCTTTTGCCAAACCCTATATGACTTCTGTATTTCTGAACAAATTGTTTACATCAAGTTTCAAATTGTAAACTACCACCTATAATGTTTATAAAACAAAATTTATTGTTGCAAATAGTCATTGACATTTCATGTTTTCAAATATTACACACTGGATTATCCTATAGCTAGCCGAGTATCACGGAAAAAATATTGGTTAGTTTAACTAAATTATATGTGTACTAGCTGTAAAATGTAGTTCCGTATGGCATAGCCCTACATTTGGTTGCAAGTACCAAACGATTATAGTTTCAAGATTTATAGTTAATATGATTAAAATATGTAGTTGCTAATTTTTCTAACAATAATATTTAGTTAAATCAACTGTTATTATATTGTAAATATTATATAGTTAATACAACCAAAAAAAAGGTCGGTAAGTGGATGTCGCTCTGCTGTACAGTAGGTTACAGTGGGTCACTGTATAATGGATGGTATTAAATTTGAATTCAATGATACAATATCATTGTATAAGAAAAATGATTCTGAGCGAAGACGGTATGTCAGTCTAGGTTTACGACATATTATATACATATCTATGGTATTAAAAAAAAAATTGACCTATAATAAAGTCCAAATTAATCATATCACAATATCCATTAGGTACTTATAAGCGTTATACATCAACAACAAACCGTGATACTATCATAGATATTATATAATAGTGTACTTTAGAAGTTTCAAGTACCCACGAATAATATTAATCAATCACAACAAAATAACTAAAATAGTTGTTCTAGGTTTTTTATTTTGTAATTTCGTCCAAATTTGAACTAAAAATGACTATAAAAATAAACTGTGCTACTGTATTTTTTAGATTTTCTGGTTACAGTATGAACTATTTATGAGAACCTTTGTTTTGAATTTGAAATCCTTAGCTATAAACACTGAACATGTTATAATTTATTTATTACAATGATTGATAATTTTCGAGATTTTGATAATTTTGTCAAAATTCGATCTTTAAATGCTTATAAAAAAAAACTGTGCCTATGTATTTTTTATTTTTTTCAACTGATATTGTAACAATATATCAGGAGCCTTGGATTAAATTTTTACACTTTTTGGCCCAACAGAAAAAACTTTATTGATATTTATAGAAAAAAACTAAAAAAAATGGGAAACTTAAATGTCCGTAAACAGCTCAAAAGAGTCAAAATATTTTCCAAAACTGTATTGGGTATAGAGTAAATGCTAATATAAACATTTAGTGAAATTTCCATGTATCTACAGTTATTCGTTTTTGAATTATAACAAAATAAGGAAATCGCTACATGAGAAATCGAGTGAATATCCAATGTTGTAAAAATTTGAATTTCAACGCTCATAAAAATTTAATTTGACTTTCTTATAGACATTTTTTTTTGATAAAGGTAGATAATCTTATAAGGAACCTTGTATTACATTTTAAAAATTAGATTTAAAAAAAAAAAATTTACGAATTCTTAACTCAAAATAATTTGCTAATTTTCGTGATTTTTTCCATATTTTGTCAATTTTTGAACTTTAAATGCTTATAAAAAAAAATCTGTGACTAACGATTTTTAATATTTTTATCTGCCTTTGAAACAATATACTAGGAGCCTTCTATTAAATTTCAAGTTTTTTTAACCAACAAATAAAATTTTATTGATATTTCTAGAAAAAAAACTAAAAAAAAAATGAAAAATGAAAATGTCCCTAAACAGTTCAAAATAAATCAAAATATTTTGAAAATATTATTGTGTATAGAAAATGCAAATATAAACAACCAGTGAAAATTTCATGTTTCTACGGTCATTTGTTTTAAAGTTACACCAAAAACCAAATTCAATTTCTGAAAAATCGATTTTGCGTAAAAATTCCCGTTTTTTCCTTAATTTTTCTTTGGTTGTTCTTGGCGCTTATGAAAAGTACTGGGAATTTTTAAATTTTGACCTCCCCAATGCACCAACGATATTCACTTTCCAATCGAACAAGATACTGAAGTCGAAAATCGAAGCATTATTTCGACTACTTATCGTGTACACAGACACAAAAAAAAAAGAATAAAAAAAAAAATATAAAAACACAAATCATTGTAAAATCAATACATTCATCGTTCCACTCAGAATCTAAAAATGTGAGTCTTACTATAGCATCAGTCAAGGTTTACCAAGGTCAATTTTCTGAACCAGCTAAGCTATATAGTTGACAATTTATCTAACTAAACATTTAGTTAAATCAACTATTGTTTTTTTTTTTTAAATTATAGTAAATAGAACTAAACGTTTTATAGTCTTTACTATAATTTTAGTCACATTTACAATCATTTGTTTTGGAGTAGCTAAAAAATATGTAGCTTTTTTCTAACTCTATTAGATATAGTATAATTTCAAACTACTACTATTTTTAGGGGTGACCAAGTAAGTAGGAAAAAGAACGTACAATATAAGCAATATAAATTTAAAAAAAAAAAAACTGCTTCATAAAGAATAATAAGATATTTATTAATAAAGAGACGTTTTTTTTTCCATAGTATAAGTAGGTAGGTACCTACATAACATTGTTTACATGTGTTTATAAAGGTATATAAGACAAACTATTTGAGAGGACACAATGAACTGTGCAATGTTTAATGTGTTTTCATTTAAACTGTTATTCAAAGAAATTTCAAATATTAGAGTTTTATATTCATCGAATCAATGCAGTTAACTAAAGAGTTTATTGTGATAATATTACACATTACTGCAAAGTATCAATTTAAGAATATAGCAATTACGCTGTTCAAGGCTGCGTAAGCTAAATTGAAAATGAGAAAAGGTAATTTTATATCCCAACATTATACATATATACAACCCAAGATGGTCTAAGGTTACAAATTTAAAAATGTAGTTTCAATATTCTCAAAACTGGTTCTTTTATCAATAATTCGTATAGGTACAATTAATACATTCTCTTTATAAAAATACATCTATACGTATATAATACGTGGGTACGGGTATTCTAGAGGTAGGTACTTGCATATTATATAGTGAAAATGTTACTTCGAAAAACCTGACATTACAAAGTTGCAGTCTATTAGTGAATTGCTCATGTCAAAATTGGGTAGTATATAGGTATCCACCTAAATGTTGCATATACTTAACAATCCAAATGGGTAACTTTATACGATGTTTACACGTATAAACAATTTAAATATTTGATTTTAAAATACACTATAATTATTTTGCAGTGGGTATTCGCGTATATTATCCTTGTCCGATCATAAATGTATGCGATTAAACTAATAGTAGGTTTAAGTATTAACTACCAAATGTACCTGGCACGGGTATAGGACATATAAAATTACTATACTAAAGTACTACACGTTTAACAATCTATATAGCGATATATAATATGTAATGTCGCGGTGTTGTGTGTGTGTAGATATTATATTTATATCACATAACATTGAAACCACATTTAACCCACATTTGGGTGATCAACAATACATATTTCGTGTGTAGGAATTAACGGCATTCGCGGCTTTTTGGTAACAAAATATTTACAATTCAAATTAGTTAACCGGTATATAGAAATAATAACAATACGATATACACGATGAATACGTTTTAAATCATTTCCTACAAGAAAGCCGACGATGATTATATATATAGTTGACCTAGGTAAGACAAATTATAAATTGTATACCTAATTAATTGTTAAGTAATAATAATATTACAATATATATAATTGTTTCACACTTGGCTGTATGCATTATGCTATTAATAGATTATTTTTTGCGAAACATTAGTCAGACTTACTCGGTGTACTTGGTAGGTAAAATTTCCCCTGAAGCCGTGTTACCCAGCGGCGATGCAAGTATTCCTATGGGGAGGGGGGTGGGGCTTGAAAAGTAGTAATTTTATTTTGTCCAGTCTAATGATTTCAGACGTTATTTGAGGTATTTAAAATGTTTGTAACTTTCAACTTTTCTGGTAGAAAAAATGCTCTGATCATATAAGCGCTTCGATCCCGGTGGATGTTTTTGGAAAGCAAATTGGATGTAGTTGGTACTTTTAGGAGGTCGAAATTGAAAATGCTCAGTGTTTTTTAAAATAATTAGAGGAAAAAAAATGAAAAATTATTAAAATGTTTGTAACCAGCTTGGTTAACCACAGAATAGATTAATACCTATTCTGCTTGGTTATACCGTCTCGCTTGGATTGTATTTGATTTATTAACATTTTTCATTCTATAAATATCAATAAAAAAATTATTCATCCTATCAAAAGGCTCAACAATTTAATACGTAAGTTTTTATTATAGCTAAAATATGAACATATAGGCATCATTGTTTTTTTTGTTCTATAAGCATTTAAAGTTTAAATTTCGTCAAAACCACAGTTAATTTGTTGTTCAAAACTTATAAAATATTAAATGTGTACACCTATATAATGCTAGACAATTTAATACAAGGTCTTTTGTGCAAGTAGTTCATACTTTTACCGAACAATTACAGATAATTTATGAAAATTGGTATGCAAATACAATGTTTTTTTCAAAAATTAATTCATTCTGGTAAGACTTATATGAAATGCTGTACTATAGTTGACAGTTGACAAACTTGATAAATATTTTAAGTAATATAACAAGGGAAATAGGGGGGGGGATTCAGCCCGTTAGCGCCCCCCCCCCTTTCTGATGTTACCTATAACACAGAAGCTGATCATTCTAACAGACAGGGTGCGTCGATCAGTCTACAGATAAATAACGATAACTGGAGATCTTTCTACATTCGGATAATGATTCAAACTTGGATACTTAATATATATAGGGTTGTATAGGTACATTTAATATTAATGTGTACTTGTTGATTCGTGTGATTTGTTAATTTCACAGTTTAAAAGTCAGGCAATATAATACAGGGATCCGGACATTCGTCTCGATCTCGCAAAATTAAGGTAGATGTAAATTATTTATCGCATAACGAAAAACAAAATTCTAACTGGAGGTAGATAAAGTTTTAAACATTTTTTAAGTGCTGACAAAATAAACAATTTATAAGGAGAAAATATTTGCAAAGTGCATTGAATAACTTGCATAATACTATAATTATTACACATCTAGATTAAAGTATAAATTTTAAATTATTTGAGTAATCATATATATGTGTGTATATATTTAAATTTAAAGAGTTAAAACTCAAAATTGTGAATTTTAAACAGTGATTCAAGTGTCGGGCCCAGTGGTTGACGTTGAAAAAAAAATAATAAGACAGACAGACATTTAATTTAATCGGGAAAAAACCCACAGAAATTTGTTTACAAATTGTAACATGATATTATGACAAAAGTACATGGGCCGCAATTTACGTAGTATATAACTATAACCTTTTTTGGGAGACGCAGTTTACCGGCTCCGAAATATTGCATACCATCGATATAATATATAGTTCGATAAATTTCTCGGAACAATTATATCTACACGCCGATAAAAAGTAAAAACCGACAAAAAGGTCAGGTTGCAGATCGGTGGAAACGTAATCTAATCTAATATAATATATGAATATACAATTTACATGGTAAATATTAAAAAAGTATTTGTGGTGAGCCACCCTTTACACCCGGGGGTATGAAAAACAGTTTACATCGCTCTCTGAGACCTACTTAATGTACACAACAAATTTCATGAAAATCGGTCCAGCCGTTTCGGAGGAGTTTGGTAACAAACATTGTGACACGAGATTTTTTATATATTAGATGGGCTATAACAGGAGAATCCCGGAATAAAAATCCCCCGGAAAAAAATCCCCAGACTACAATATTACTCACAACCTCTTGCAAATGGTTGAACAAATATTTTTTAAACGTTAATTAGTATCTATAATTAATATTTAATTACAAATACGTATATTATATTCTATTATAATATAATATATTATATTCATTATAATATATTATATTATATTGTTAAAAAAATTATATATTATAAATAATATTTTGTTTTAAATTACGATAATATATTATGTGTAATTCAATTTAAATAACTAACTTTACCTTATATTATATATTATCAAAGGTACATACTAAACCGCTTATCGTCAAAATTTCACAGAAAACGCAATATTTTATTTCGGGAATTCAATTTTTACAGAATTATACCTACATAAAATATATAGGTACCTATATTTTGTATACTATGTTTTTAACTCTATTATTAATTGACGTATCGATCATTATAAATATTTTTATAATTTTTTTTAACAATATTATAATATAATAATAGAATTCTATTATAATAGAATATAATATACGTATTTGTCATTAAATATTAATTATAGATACTAATTAACGTTCAAAAATATATTTGTTCAACCATTTGCATGTGATTGTAGCCGGGGATTTTTTTTCCTAGGGTCGGGGATTTTTTTTCCGGGGATTTTTTTCCGGGGGATTTTTTTTCCGATTACCATAACAGGAAGACCTGACAAACGAAATAACTATTGTTTTAATAAATATTTTAAATTTATTTTCCACATAATTGGATTGACTTGTGCGCTCCACGTATAACATACCACATTTTTTTTTTTTAATTCTGTTCTGAGTGGAGCGATTTACAATGAATAGTCTCGAAGAATATGTGCGCAAAACGTGAATTTATTGTTTCAGTAGTTTTCAAGTCTACATATATATAAGTCCCATACATATCCATACAAACATACATTATACATTCATTTTTACATATTATATAGTGTGGCCAAATTTTCAAACGTTTTATCTCCAAAATTTTACGGGAGAAAAAAAGAAGTTTTAAACACATTTAAATTAGTAAACTACGATTTGATATATTTTTCTTAAATAAATAGTCATCATTATGTTTTTGTAATATTTTATCAATTTTTAAATTGTTATTTTTTCTCAATGGAAATTTAAAAAACTTACGAATTTTTCTTCTTGAAATTCCAAAATATATGGAAAATGGAAACATGCCATTCCGTATTATCATAAAACAAACTATAGCTGATATTATGAGAATTACAAACTTAATTTATTTTTCTGAAACGATGTCAATATTAATTGTGAAATGCATTACCTTCATATAAATTACAATAAAATTAGGCACCTAGGTAAGACTACTATAGTACATTGACCGTCTCTATAAACCCGAATTTCTACTAGCTTGTAGCTTTGTTTTTTTGTTTATATCGTGAGTACAATAATTATACATTAATTCTCAATTTAAATAGATGAGAAATGTAATACAATTCGTTACTAGTTTTTGTCGTGACGGTTGAATAAATCAAATTTGGAAATTACTGCGTACGGATAGGTTTCGATATTGAGTTTTATTTCATATTTCGTTGTAACTCAAGTAATCGGACAAAATTGTGGATAAAAAGTAAACCCGAGAGAAACCAAGGACACATAAATAATAAATTTGAAAAACTTTGTTAATTATATGGTGGGTGCTTTTACCACTGGTAGAACAATGGCTTGATGTATATAGTTAAATCGAAACAAAGTAAAATAACCATACCTACACATAACTCGGTAGTTAAGTATAATCACACATGATTACAATATTATATTATTAAATAATTACGTGTCGATACAGTCAATTTTATTTTTTAAATAACTATACATTAGATCAGTCTTATTTTGGGGAATATCTATATAGTGCCTATATATATTGCTCTATTATGCATAGTCAATTATGTGTCGCATAAGACATGTTAAACTATGCCTTATAAATGACACATAAAATGAGTATGCATATGGACAATATAGTATAATATAATAGTATTATATTAGAACGGAGTGGCCGAGAGGACTAAGGCGTCGGTTGCGACGCACGCCGATGCCGGTTCGATACCTCGGCCACGGGAGGCATTTTTCTTCGGGCAAGTCACGGTGTCCGGAGAACAAGTGTCGCCATCCCTCACCCGGGCATGGCAGATACCTACGGGTGCCCAAATCACAAATTACCCACCCCCCCCCCCCCCACCACCAACAGAAACCTACAGACAAAGCAAAACATAGTTAATGGTCTAAGCACTCTAAGCTGCAGGGCTCAATCAAAAAAAAAAAAAAAAAATATTATTAGAACTTTTAATTGATTTTCATTATAGTCATTACAATGAAAAAATACACATTTCATAAGTACGATTAATGTCTATTATTTTATATAAATTATAAAATCACTGATCGCAATCATTTTCATTTTAGTCATCGTTCATCTAATTATAATTGTTGATAATGATGATTGTAGTAAACATTGTATTTTTCAGGACAAATAATAATAAACTATTAAATAGTGTACTCCGAATATACTTAGATGACGGAACTAAAATCTTTAAAGATGTTTAAAATCGATTTATTTGATGTTATTATGAATTAATTCGGAACAGATTTAAACATATTTTATAAACTCAGTGAAGCATGATTAGATCACAACTGCAAGGCTGGGCATTAACGAGTTAAAAACTTAATTTTATTTTAACTTAACTAGTTACTTTTGGCTTTTCATTAACTTAACTGTTAACTTTCTAAATTTCTTTTTTAGTTAACGTGAAATTAACGAGTTAATTTTTCATTTTAAGAAGTAAGTTAAGTTAATTTATTTTGTTTTTAATTTTACTATATTTCACTATTTTAGTCTATTTTGTTTTCAATTTTCATGTTAAAAAATATTTACTTTGAATTTTTTAAAGTTAAAAATGTATATCATTGGAATCTAAATTATTCGGAAATACTGTATAAAGTATAAACACTATAAGGTCTATAATTTAGTTTTGGGTTTTAAGAAAATTAAGTACTCTAGCCTTGTATAAACAAATTAACTTTTTTTTAACTTAATAAAAAGTTAACAAAAAGTGTATATTAACTTTTGACTAAACTGAGTTAATCCATAGTTAAATTAACTTTTAACTTTCTGTTCTCGATGCATAAAAACTTAACTTAATTGAGTTAAAAAAAAAAATCATTAACTCGTCCAGCCTTACTCACAAGGATAGCTTTTGAAAAGGAACCTATAACATTGGATATACAAAACGTGCGTGTAGTCAACTAATAAATATAAATTATAATATACTACGATTAATCTATTACAACACTCACACTATACAACTTCATAATAATTATACAGTATTAAGTGTGCGAAATTACAAAATAAATTGCATAATTGTTTATTATTTTGAAGCCAGTAACGACACGCACAAAAAAAAAATCATATTTTTAATAATATGTTCACGTTATATTAATGCTCATAATTATTGGAAATGTATAGAAATTTTTTTTTCATTTAATATAATAATACGTACTTTGTCCTGAAGTTTAAACAAATAATTAAATTAATAAAATGAAAATAACAGTCTCTTGTTGATATGTATAATTTACGAAATGAACATATATTTTGGTACGCACTATTATTACTCACAAGTCATAATTCATAAAAATCATAAAAAAATTAATTTTGGAAATAAATTAATATTCTCTAATTTTTAATAATTTTATAATTGTAATAGCTTTCGATCAATTGCATTCTACCGTTTTGTATTATCACAGTATTTTGTATTATAAACATCTAAACAACAAAAAAAAAAAAAATGGGCAGGATACCGAGGATACCGAGAGTATGGTATTCTCTTCGTTCTTCTGCACATCATCGGTGTCTGAAATCAATAGGTTACATACATAGCACATCGCGTTGGAAAAACATTTCACAGTGGAAATCACGGTGGCTGACTATACGAATTTCTTTGACATTTTTCGACGGTTGTCGGTTAGTTTTTCCACATAACCGGACTGAAAGAATATAACCTGACCTGCGTGTATCGAGAAAATCGAAGAAAAACCACTTCAAAGACACGACGAGATTTATTGAGTTCTTAGTGGGATTACATATTATACATGTAACTTTTATTGATCACTGCTGCTTCCGGAAAAAAGTTGTCCACAAAAAAATATAGCTAAGAAATCATCATTTAAAATAGCTTATTTCACGTGGAATCTAAAAAAAACAATTTTTATTAGAAACAAATTCTCACTTAGAATTGCCCATTCCATAACCCTACTTTAATAATATGTTTGTGATGAATTTTTAAAAATATAAGGATTCATAATTTATACCGATTACCTAATAATTTGATACTTACCTACATATAATGGTTAATATAAATTGGTTATTAATTGTATTATAAAATAACTAATTGTTTGGAAAAGTATACCATTTAATGAATTGGCCCTAATTTTATTGACACCTACATTAGTTTCATTTTTACATTATATCCAAGTAGAGCTTTTGAGTTACAGCAAATGCATTTTTATATTATGTGCCGCATAGCTTTTTTTAACTAGTTTATTTTAAAATTTTAATTGCAATTTTCAGCATTAAATATAATTATTGTTGTACAATACAATTAAAATATGAATATAATTGTATAACAATACAATAAACAATTCACAGTGTTATAGGTTTATAAGTGTAAAATAGTATTGTTGTACTATCATAATATCCTATTTTTATACAGTATACACCAATATACTATTATGAATTATTTATGATGACTGATGAGGGGATCACACATATATATCTACCCATAATAATGTACCACGGTTCAGATGCCTCTCTACTGCCGTCAATTTTAGCTCAAAATACTTTAGTTGAGTTTTAATAAGATTAAAGTTAATTTACGTTGTCCGATTTTTGTTCCGAAAAACCCGAACTGTCCGGAAAATTGTCTAGATCGTACGGAACACTTTGTAAAAATTAAAACTTAAATTATTCTAAACTGTAATTGATTAAAAATTGCCTAAATGTTTATGCCCCTCATATAATAGCCGCCTTAGTGAAGCCTCTTATTAATATTTAATAATAATATAATTGGTGACCAAAATAAATGTATTAAGAGACGCGTAGTATTACTATTACTGTACCCTATACTAAAGTTCTACAGACGACCGTTTCTTAGAACAACTATATTGGGCGCAATGAGCATAATCAAAGGCAAAAATGATAAATTAACAGGGAAGGAATTTTCGTATTTTATTTTTGATTTGAAAAATCCAAATTATTAAAATTTTCCCCCCTCCGGGCGTTCGTGTTCGTTACTGTTTCGTAAAGTACGAACACTATAAACAACTGTCTTGTAAGTATATGTAATTGCGAGCAAACTGAGACGGATGTCCAAATATCCAATATTTTGTACAATATTCCGTTATCAGTTGAGATTTTTTTAAATATATTTTTATTTAACACATTTCATTATACCTATGTAGACAATTTTCGTCGCCAATCATATGTTTTATTTTAAACAGTTTATATTATATTATATTCTTTGTCGTTAGTATACATAATGCAAACAGACATTTTTTTTCTTATGTTGGAATATACTATGAAAAATTTTGCATATATTAATATAAGGATTACAAATGAGTACAAATTAAATCGTTGGTATGATTTTTTTTTTTTTTTTTTTTTGGAGGGGGGATTTTTCAATATGACGGTGCTAATAATGTAACTGACCTTATTAAAATAATATGTATACTATTATTATTATCATGTAATTTTGATTACTACCTATCTGTGTTGGGAAGTTTATCTATAAAGTGTATTTAAATTCATAATAATTTATATAATATGTATCTATCAAATGTTAGAAAACTAATTTTTCAACATTATGTCATATTATACATATTATGTATCCACTTGTGCAACAAATAGTTATTATATCTCAAAATATGTTTAAAACAACTCTACGCATTATTAATAATAGGTACGGACTATGAAAGTTACACATAATGTTCAACTACATAAATATTAATGCCAAATAATTAAACAAAATAAATAGAAACAAACTAAATAAAGATTAAACATTTGCATATATTAATTATCTGTTGAATTATATAATATCCTAATCGGGCTAAATCATACAAAATGTGGGTAAATATAATGTAATACGAAATCCATTTATACTATTCGACTCGAATGTCTGCTGCCCAGTTATTTGTAACAAAAATACATTTTAAAATAGGTACTTTTCTTATTTCACGTGGAATCTAAAAAAACACTTTTTATTAGAAACAAATTCTCATTTCTCACTTAGAGTCGTTTTCCGCTTGAACTGCGGTTCGTTACTGTATCGTAATGAACGAAAAGGATAAACAACTGTCTTGCATTTAAATTCGAGCAAACTGATACGGATGTCCATATATCCAATTTGTATAATATTCCGTTAAGATTTTTTTTTAATCATTAATACATTTGTCAACATTATGTCATACTATGTATCCACTTGTGCAACACATAGTTATTATATCCCAAAATATGTTTAAAACAACTCTACGCATTAATAATAGTTACTAACTATGAAAGTTACCAAAATGTTCAATTACTTACATAAATATTAATAGCAAATAGTTAAACATTATAAATCACATAATTTGCATATATTAATTATCGGTTGAATTACATATCCGAATCAGACCTGAATTATACTTAATGTGGGTACCTATAATGTAATCCATTTATATTAACAATATATATATCATATTACAGTGCGGGATTCAACTCGAATGTCTGCTGCCCAGTTATTTGTAACAAAAATACATTTTAAAATAGGTACTTTTCTTATTTCACTTGGAATCTAAAAAAAACCCTATTTATTAGAAACAAATTCTCATTTCTCACTTAGAGTCGTTTTCCGCTTGAACTGCGGTTCGTTACTGTTTCGTAATGAACGAAAAGGAAAAACAACTGTCTTGCATTTAAATGCGAGCAAACTGATACGGAGTCCATATACCTATCCAATTTGTATAATATTCCGTTAAGATTTTTTTTTAATCATTAATACATTTGTCAACATTATGTCATATTATATTATGTATCCACTTGTGCAACAAATAGTTATTATAGCTCAAAATATGTTTAAAACAACACTACGCATTATTAATAATAGGTACGGACTATGTAAGTTACCAAAATGTCCAATTACCTACATGGCTACATAAATATTAATAGTAAATAATTAAACATTATAAATCACATAATTTGCATATTATATTAATTATCGTTTGAATTACATATCCGAATCAGACCTGAATTGTACTTAATGTGGGTACCTATAATGTAATCCATTTATATTAACAATATATATATCATATTACAGTGCGGGATTCGACTCGAATGTCTACCACTACCCAGTTATTTGTAACAAAAATAAATTCTAAAATAGGTACCTACTTTTCTTATTTCACGTGGAATCTAAAAAAAACACTTTTTATTAGAAACAAATTATCACTTAGAATCGTTTTCCGCTTTAACTGCGGTTCGTTACTGTTTCCTAATGAACGAAAAGGATAAACAACTGTCTTGCATTTAAATGCGAGCAAACTGACACGGATGTCCATATATCCAATTTGTATAATATTCCGTTCAGATTTTTTTTTAATCATTAATACATTTGTCAACATTATGTCATATTATGTATATCCACTTGTGCAACACATAGTTATTATATATCTCAAAATATGTTTAAAACAACTCTACGCATTAATAATAGTTACTAACTATGAAAGTTACCAAAATGTTCAATTACTTACATAAATATTAATAGCAAATAGTTAAACATTATAAATCACATAATTTGCATATATTAATTATCGGTTGAATTACATATCCGAATCAGACCTGAATTATACTTAATGTGGGTACCTATAATGTAATCCATTTATAATAACAATATATATTATTTACAGTGCGGGATTCGACTCGAATGTCTATACCACTACCCAGTTATTTGTAACAAAAATAAATACCTACCGCATTAGTCGTTCCTAATATGGCTGTTATATATATTATATAACATCACGTAATCGTAAAATTATATAAGTTTTTTAGGACGTTTTACGACGGTTATAATTATTGCGCATTATTGCGTTTTTCGGCATCAAAAATTTACCGGTTCCAATTAAAACGTCTGGGCCTTAAGGGTATTTGGAAATTTGGAATTAATTATTGATATCTACAAGTATTAAATAGGTACAATATGTAGGTAAGCCTATAATGAATGAGTATTATACCTACTTGTAATTCCTGAATTTCAACATTCATAAACAATTTTTTTTTTTTCCTAAAAATGTTATACTTGTTCCAATTATTTTTAAATCCATAAAATCGGTAACCGCTATTATATTATCGAATAGGTGTACATAGCAAGAACTTTCATACAAATAAATTATCGATGTTTTCTCACCATATGCACCTTACCTGCATGGATAGGTTAGGTTAGGTTACCTACAATTATTCGCGTCGATAATATATAACGTTATGGATATCATAAAATCGATTGAGTATATGTATTTACATGACAATTTTTTTTTTTTTTTAATATTATTAGGTATACTTGTTCCAATTATTTTTAAATCTATAAAATCGGTACCCACTGTCATTATTGAATAGGTGTACAGAACAAGAACATTCATAAAAATAAATGATCGATGTTTTCTCACCACGTACCTTACTTGCATATAATATATAGGTACCTACAATTATTTGCGTCGATAATACAACGCTATGGATATCATAAAATCGATTGAGTATATGTATTTACATGACAATTTTTTTTTTTTTTTTAATATTATTAGGTATACTTGTTCCAATTATTTTTAAATCTATAAAATCGGTACCCACTGTCATTATTGAATAGGTGTACAGAACAAGAACATTCATAAAAATAAATGATCGATGTTTTCTCACCACGTACCTTACCTTCATATACATATAGCCATATAGGTACCTACAATTATTTGCGTCGATAATACAACGCTATGAATATCATAAAATCGATTGAGTATGTATTTACATGACAATTTTTTTTTTTTTTAATATTATTAGACTTGTTCCAATTACTTTTAAATCTATAAAATCGGTAACCACTATTATATTATCGAATAGGTGTACAGAACAAGAACATTCATAAAAATAAATGATCGATGTTTTCTCACCATCGTACCTTACCTGCATATAATATATAAGTACCTACAATTATTTGCGTCGATAATATATAACGTTATGGATATCATAAAATCGATTCAGTATGTATTTACATGACAATTTTTTTTTTTTTTTAATATTATTAGACTTGTTCCAATTACTTTTAAATCTATAAAATCGGTAACCACTATTATATTATCGAATAGGTGTACAGAACAAGAACATACATAAAAATAAATGATCGATGTTTTGTCTCCACGTACCTTACTTGCATATATATAGGTACCTACAATTATTTGCGTCGATAATATAACGTTATGGATATCATAAAATCGATTGAGTATATGTATTTACATGACAATTTTTTTTTTTTTATATTATTATACTTGTTCCAATTATTTTTAAATCTATAAAATCGGTACCCACTGTCGTTATTGAATAGGTACACAGCAACAATATGCATAAAAATAAATGATCGATGTTTTCTCACCTTACCTGCGCATATATATAGGTACCTACAATTATTTGCGTCGATAATATAACGCTATGGATATCATAAAATCGATCGAGTGTATAAATTTGCATGACATTTTAATGCCGGTTGATTACGAATAATTTCTTGATTTATATTATTATTAATTTACGAGTCGTATCACGTTTAGCTTGGAGATACGATCGTATATTATAATTCACAGTTGATTTTCAGAATGGATTCGTTTCACGAACATCGGAACTTATATATTCAATGTATAGTTAACCAGTTATTAATGAATAGTTTCCTACGACTTGGGCACTTAGTTTTACGAACCTTTCTATTTTAAAAATTAATTGTTTTTAAAAGTAATGACTACGATTTAAAGCAATAGCCAATAATACATAAAGTAAATTAATTATCAAAATTTTATATTGTTTATTATGTACTCTTGTTGTATTATTATTATTATTATTGTTTAATATAGTCGTTTAATCGTAATAGAAAATCCATCGTCCGATGTGAAGATTTTATAACGAATGGATTATGACAGAACTGAGTCGTTGCATATTTGGACGATAGAATTAAGTAGAGTAAACCATACTGTGAGAGAATAATATTAGCGATGGGGAAATATAATATATATCGACGAACTATGTTATATATTATGTATATTATTAGCATATTATAGTCGGCGCAAACGATACAAACAGTTTCGTTTGATGTTTAATTTTTAACACGAGTCTAGTCTTTTTGAAAGTAGGTGTATAGTAAAATTGTTCGAAACTATTTTTTTAAAAATTTAAACGCTATACTATAAATTGCACACAACGAGGCTGCACGGTTAAAGTTCGTAAATATCATAAACTTTATAATAGGCAGATCGTTGAAATTTACCTAGCTATATATACTGTAATATTGAAATATCATAAACTTTAGACCTACAGCAAAAATGGAACAGCAGAAGATTTTTTGTATCGCATCCACCGGACAATGTCAGCCGCCTCGCTGCCACCTCACTGACCTGTCATCGTGAGACTTCTGTGACCGGTACACATATACAGAGTGTCCCGTGAGGATTTACTCATATTGCGATATCTCCTGAAATAATATCGTAATTCTGTTTTCTTATTAAGACTCACAGAGGTAAGCACTACAAATAACTAATTTTTTATTTTTTTTTTTTATGTTTTGGTAAAAAAGTTAAGAAAATTATTTTTTTAATTAATTATTTAAAAAAAATTTTGAAGATAGCCATTTTATAGAGTTTATTTTTGTGAAAATGTTGGCTTTTCAACATTTCATTTTCATTAATTTTTTAGTTTACAGGTAAAATGGCAAATAACCGGTTTTTGTCAGGGCGGCGAGTCCCCCTCTACGACTAAAGGGTATATCTTGACGGGACACTCTGTATAACCGAATCAGCCTCAGCATATAATGAAATAGATTAGTGTGTTCAAAGTTTGATGTTCGAGGACTTGAGTAAATTATTATAAATCAACTGAGCGTTGACAAGCTTCGCGATATGAAATCGCTCACAGTGAAAAAAAAATACGACGTGGCTAATGATATGTTTGAGAATTCGGTTCGCCATTCAGATACTGTAAAATCGTTGGAAAAAATCCTCAAACAGATTATGTGTTCATAAGATAGGTCATGAATTTAATGTACAACACTATCATGGTGGTCACTATGACTACTCTGTCCACCGTAAAAGAACAAAAGATAAGATTTACGCATATACCTACCATAATAATATATAATGACCAATCGATTTACCTTGATACTTAACTCCCGCGGTGTATAAGTGACGTCAAAATGGCCACTACTGTAACTGCGGGTATTTAAGGAGTGTTTTACTTTGCTTTTAACTCTAACCTAACCTAACCTGTCATCGTGAGACTTCTGTGACCGGTACACACATATAACCGAATCAGCCTCAGCATATAAGAAAATAGATGAGTGTGTTCAAAGTTTGATGTCCGAGGACTTGAGTAATAATTATTATAAATCAACTGAGCGTTGACAAGCTTCGCGATATGAAATCGCTCACAGTGAAAAAAAAATACGACGTTTCTAATGATATGTTTGAGAATTCGGTTCGCCATTCAGATACTTTAAAATCGTTGGAAAAAATCCTCAAACAGATTATGTGTTCATAAGACAGGTCATGAATTTAATGTAAGTACAACACTATCATAGTGGTCACTATGACTCAGAGTTGAGATGTTTAAAACATTTGGTTTTAAACACTTGTTTAAAACATTTGGTTTTAAACACTTGTTTAAAACATGTTTTAAACATCGAAATTGATCAAACATGTTTTAAACATCTAAATTGATCAAACATGGTTTAAACATCTAAATTGATCAAACATGGTTTTGTTTAAAACGTTTAAAACAACATAAAAAAAAACAGTTTAAAACAGAAAATCATTATTTATGTGCATATAACTTATTATTTGTTAAGTTCATACTGGCAACTCGTCCTATTCATTTATTTTTTTATTTCATAAACAAATTTAAAATTTATAAAATGTATAATGATAATTTTACTTATTTAAATTACTAACACTTCAATGGTTATATAATATATTACTTCTGTAGTTCTGTAGGTAATATATTTATTAATTATTTATTTATTTGTTTAAATTACATACCAATAAATAACATAACAATTAATAATTAGTAATTAGTAATTAGCTGTACTCCAACATAAATAAAAAAAAAAAAATATATATAAATTAATATCAACTTGATAGGTAACATAATATTTAAATATCACAATTGTCTTATTAGTTAATTGCATATCTTAGCAACGGCAAACCCGCCCAAAATTGGAAATAGTAAATACAGTAATCAGTATTCTTTATCACGATGTAGATAACAGATCAGTTCGTTATCATCAATCATTATCAAAATATTCAAAAACGATTTCTAAGTGTAAAACCGATAGCCGTGGTTAAATTACACGTCAAATTATAAAAAATATATGATATTAAATTATTAAATAAATGATTTTTTTTTTAAAATAAATTACATATTTTGTTTTAAACTCGATTAAATCATGTTTAAAACAGCTGAAAAAATCATTTAAAAAAAAACATGTTTTAAACAAAAAAAATCATGTTTTAAACGATTAAAACAATTTTTTTGATTTTTTAAAAAAAATCATGTTTTTAATCAACTCTGACTACTCTGTCCACCGTAAAAGAACAAAAGATAAGATTTACGCATATACCTACCATAATAATATATAATGACCAATCGATTTACCTTGATATACTTAACTCCCGCGGTGTATAAGTGACGTCAAAATGGCCACTACTGTAACTGCGGGTATTTAAGGAGTGTTTAACTTTGCTTTTAACTCTAACCTAAACTAACCTGTCATCGTGAGACTTCTGTGACCGGTACACACATATAACCGAATCAGCCTGAGCGTATAATAAAATAGATTAGTGTGTTCAAAGTTTGATGTTCGAGGACTTGAGTAAATTATTATAAATCAACTGAGCGTTGACAAGCTTCGCGATATGAAATCGCTCACAGTGAAAAAAAAATACGACGTGGCTAATGATATGTTTGAGAATTCGGTTTGCCATTCAGATACTTTAAAATCGTTGGAAAAAATCCTCAAACAGATTATGTGTTTTTAAGTCAGGTCATGAATTTAATGTACAACACTATCATATTATAGTGGTCACTATGACTACTCTGTCCACCGTAAAAGAACAAAAGATAAGATTTACGGATATACCTAACATAATAATATATAATGACCAATCGATTTACCTTGATATACTTAACTCCCGCGGTGTATAAGTGACGTCAAAATGGCCACTACTGTAACTGCGGGTATTTAAGGAGTGTTTAACTTTGCAGGCATGAAATGTGTTAAAAATTGCTGCTGAATACGATTTCGCAAACAATGCGCTCTGCAAATGACAAACATTATAATATTTACCTTGAACTATTAAAAGTAGGCTATTTCTGTGTAGTGGGCAAAATTTGTTTCGATTATTAATCCTGTTGTGTTTCAATTTTGTCACAAAACGTCACGAACCTACGTATTTAATATAATTTTTACTAACGTCATATTATTATTATTATTATTATTATTGTTGTTTGAATGTGAATAAAATGTAAAATATTTAATAAGAACCATAAATATGTATATTCATCGTACACCTTGGACGTAGGTACCACAGAGTATTTGAACAAAAAAATAAAAAAAGCGGATAATTGGATGTTGCTCTGATTGGATTGTATTAAATTTGAATTTAACGATATGATATGATATTGTATAAGAAAAAACGACTCTGAGGCTGGAGAAAGGTTTGTCAGTCTGGATATTCTATATTGTTATTATATTTTATTATCATTTCCTGTAAATTGAATTAATATTATAATTTTATTATTTTTTATTCGATTCTATAGTGATAAACAATGAGCGTTAGAAATTGAAATTCCGTTTTTAGCGGATTTACGTAATGTGTCGGTGGTTTTCCCCGTGATATAAAAAAACTTTTGAGAAAATCGAAAAATTATCTCTCTAAAGTAGATCCAATTTGCTAAAAGATCAGATACCGTATGATTATTTTGTGTTATAAAAAACAAACACCATTGTAAAACCACCAGCTTCCTCGCTCCTCTCAGAATCTAAAACAAATAACATTTTCTATCGGATCTACGTGTATGTTACACCTACACCTAAGTCGTCAGGATTTTATCCATAGGATAGCGTATATATGGATTGAGGATATAGGAACTGTGGCCATAAGTCAATGTCAGTCTCGAGTAGGAGGTACCTATACTAATATTATTGCTTAGGCAGAGTTGGGCGTTATTCGAATGAAACCTTATCTAGATGATTATTTAGATAACATTTTATTCGAATAAATTATTATTCGAATGATTTTTTTACAATTATTCGAATTAAAATTTATTCGAATAATTTTTTTTACAATAATTCGAATAAAAATGTATTCGATTAATTTTCAACTATTATTATTCGAATAAAAAATCATTCGAATATTTTTTTTTACAATTATTCAAATAAAAATGTATTCGAATAATTTTCAACTATTGTTTTTCGAATAAAAAAATTAACCGATTCAATTTTAAACATAGATATTCGAATAAACAATAAACAAATATCTATCAATAGAAGAAAGTTAATAATTAGAAAATTAGATATGTTTTTTTAAATTATATTTTAACAATAGTTTTATAATATTATAATATGAATAATATTTCATGGTAATATTTCATAACAATTATTACAATAATCCTAATAGATCGATAATAGAAATATCTAAAAAAATTATTTTATTATGAACTAGGTATGTTTAATCAAATTAAATAACTAAGAATTATTCGTATAACCGTCTTTAAAATTTATTCGAATAATCATAGATGAAAATTATTCGAATAGTTTTTTATTCGAATAATTATCTAGATAAAATTTTGCCCAACTCTGTGCTTAGGTTTGTTCTGATCGAAAAGAGTGAACGGGGAAAAAAAGATGTAATAATTATTTTACACAACCGTCTTGTCGGGGTAGTAAAATTTATGATGGCTGTATACCGGGTTTTCGTCTGTACGTCGAGAATTGCACACAAATTTAATTTTCAAGAGCTTTATTTAGTTTAGTTTATTTAGCTTTTTTTAGTTTCATTTCAATATATTTTTGATTCAAAATTTTTTTTTTTTTGCAATAGGCATCTGTGTTAAATGTTATATATTTGCTCTATTCGGACTAACGGTTGTATAGTACATATTTTCTAATCGTATCGCGATCGTACAACAAATTTCTAATAGTCTTCAAGAGAAAAATATATTAAAACAGATTGATCATATGCGTCCGGGGACACACACACTTGCGCGGCTAAAACCGTTTCGTTTTGCAGATTTATACTGCAGGAGGAAATATCAAAATTAAAATTGATTTATTATCTGAAACAATATCTATACTTGATTTATTGTAATTATGAAATTCGAAGGCCGCCGACGACGTAACAAAAGTCTTGTACGGTTTTAGTACGTCATAAAGAAAACTAAAGCAAGCGAAGTATATTATACTATATTCAAATGCGTATCTCAAAATAATATGTAGATTTATGGGTGTAGATAATATTTTATGTCAATAATTAAATTTTCCCGTCAGGGCTGAGCGAGTCACGTCCAACACAATTTGAGAAACGGTTTTTTACGAAACTCGTAATTATTATATTATTATGCTGCATACCTAACCATATAATAGTGTACGAATTTTGTGCGATACCTATACCTAAACCTCCTATACTTAATGCGCATTTAGTATTAAAATTGTATCCGACAAACGATCGTTATAATAATAACAATATCGCGAGTTATGAAGTTATATCAATGATATTATACATATATATTATACTCGAACGAGCCGCACAACTATATATACGACTGCTGCGACTGTTGAAACCTTGTGCTTGTCCGAAGTTATTAATGCTGTTGTAAGCCACGGTCGGTATAATTTATTTATATTGGTCGTCGTCACGTCAGTGTGTGTGTGAAGCTCATTGGTTTTAATGACAGTGAAAACGGACGAGAAAAAAAAGTCGAAATAGTAAAAAAAAATAATACAGACCGAACGAGACACGTCGTGACAATTGACAGATCGTACCTAAGGCTCGACGCGTCGTCAATGCGAAAAACAAATGACGTCTGTGTTATATATTTATTATATTATTATATGTAGTCCTTATCGCGGGTAGATCGTATTATATACAACGTCGATCTGGCCTAACAATAATTTAGATCGCGATAACCTTGTTAGGGCAATTTTTTTCCTCGTCTTTTTATTACTCATTTTCATTTCGAAAAAAGCGATCAAACAGGACGCGCGGTGTCATGGGAATTTTAACGTCGACGTAATTGTTATAAAACTCATTTTAAAAAATAACGCTGCACACCACGATAGGACGCGTATAATATTATTATATATAGACTGCACGTGGACGTTAGAGCAATCAAGCCGACCGGGACCATATTTGGAAGTCACAAATACCTGCGTGCACATAATGTAATATAATAACTCTCGATGAGGCATAATATTATGATCCGTTATATTGTATGTGACATTACACGTTTAAAGCAAATATCTTTGTACACATAACTCTACTGCACGTGTGTTTGTAAGCAAACTCCTCCTAAAGGGCTGGACGGACATTGATGAAATCTTTCGCGTGTGCTTTAGTGGGCCCTCGAAGGGTCTTAGGTTCACGATCGGACCCGCGGTAGGCCCATCCCGAGGAGGGAGATTGTAAACTCGGCCCGAGGAAAAAAACATTTCCAAAAGGTCGATGGTAAACTCGGCCCGGGTTTTTTTCAGGTCAAAATTATTTAGATGTAAACTCGGCCCCGATTTTTTTCAGGTAAAAATGATTTAGGTGTAAAAACCATCATTTTTCTTATAATATTTTTGAGAAACATTTAGCATTACCCAGAGGACACCACGAGGAGGCGGTTCTCATTATCCTTCAAAAATTATTTTCATTTTCATATTATTATTCATAGTATGAAATTCGTTATTCAAAAGAAAAATGTAATTAAAATGTTATAATATTGATAATAAAATAATAATAAATGTAATTATATAAATGTATAACTTGTATAAGTGTAAAAATGTGTACAAATATAATAAAAAATATATAAGTAAAATATTGTAGTGTATGTTTTTTTTTATATTTTGGAATTTAAATGGTCCATTTAGGCTGTTGATTTTAATGTACGTTTCTGTCTGTACTTCTTTTAATTTTGAAATGACCGAATATATATTTGGGTGAGTGGAATTAAAACTTGAATTAAAATGCGCATGAAATGATACACATGCATTTTTTGTTAAATACGTTTCAACTGATGCACTGGCCCACATTTCAGGCGGAAACATAGAATCTGACACCTGACATTTTCGGGCCCAGTTTGCAATCGATTTATTTTACCATCTGAAATTTCCGGGCCGAGATTACAATCTACCTATTTTTATTACCTAAAATTATCGGGCCGAGTTTACAACAAAAAAGGTAACTTCGGGCCCAGTTTACATTTGCCCCCCGAGGAGGTGCTCAAACGGGAATATTTGAGATTTATGGTGGATATTTTTGTTTATAAAAATGGTTGTCATTGGGTTTTTTTTATAAGCTATTATAACGATAAATATCGGTTGCCGTGAAATCAGAAATAATTAGAAATAATTTATAAACAACCTATAATACAATTGAAACCAGCGAAAATTTTTTATTTCATTTCATTTTATTTCGTACCTACTTTATTTAATATCCTAATCGACTGAAATATCATGCACGACAACGTCCGTCGGGTCAGCTATAGTACATTTATAATAATATCTTACGGTTCACAGCCGTGTTGATATTTCTGAACAATACGATATTTATATATTATTATTTAGGTTTGTATAATTTTTGCTATTTTAGTATTTATCATAATAATATCATATCGTGTTTTTAGATTCTGAGTGGAGCGAAAGAATGTATTAGTTTTACAATGATGTGTGGTTTTTTCTTCCTGTCTGTCTACAACATTTTGGATAGTAAGCATGCTTCGATTTTTGAGATCAGCATATTTTCTGATGGAAAAGTGAACCTATTTGTTACTTTTGGGAGGTCGAAAATTCCAAGTAGTTTTAGAAAGCGTCGAGAAAAAGTACCGAAAAACCGCTGAAAATAGGATTTTAATTTCTAACGTTTTGCTTATCTGCACCATAGCAACGAATACATTTTAGTAAACAATGGTTTATCATTGTATTCAAATATAACATATTATCCATTACAACTACTGTACCGCAGAGCGGTACCCTGCTGAATGCAGATAACCCGTTTAAAATTTAAACTAAGCAAAATGGTTGATCTATAGACTATATAGTAACTACCCCACAGACTTCATAAATAACATTTTAGATTCTGAGTGAAACGATGAATGTATTGATTTTACAATGATGTGTGTTTTTTTATTTTTTTATTTTTTTATTTTTTTATTTTTTTTGTATCTGTGTACACGATAAGTAGTCGAAATAATGCTTCGATTTTCGACTTCAGTATCTTGTTCGATTGGAAAGTGAATATCGTTGGTGCATTGGGGAGGTCAAAATTTAAATTTCCCAGTAGTTTTCACAAGCGCCGGGAAAAACAACATAAAAATTATGGAAAAGCGGGAATTTTTACGCAAAATTGATTTTCCAAAAAATCGATTTTGGTTATTGGTGTAACTCTAAAACAAATGAACGTATATACATGAAATTTTCACTGGTTGTTTATATTTGCATTTTCTATACACGATAACATTTTCAAAATATTTTGATTTATTTTGAACTGTTTAGGGACATTTTCATTTTTCGTTTTTTTTTAGTTTTTTTTCTAGAAATATCAATAAAATTTTATTTGTTGGTTGCGAAAGCTTGAAAATTTAATAGAAGGCTCCTAATATATTGTTTCAAAGGCAGATGAAAAATATTAAAAATCCTTAGTCACAATTTTTTTTTATAAGCATTTAAAGTTCAAAAATTGACAAAATATGGAAAAATCACGAAAATTAGCAAATTATTTTGAGTTAAGAATTCGTAAAAAATTTTCTTTTTAAATCTAAGATTTGAAAATCTAATACAAGATTACTCATAAGATTGTCTACCTTTATCAATAAAAAAATCTCTACCGGAAAGTCAAATTAAATTTTTATGAGCGTTTGAAATTCAAATTTTTACAACATTGGATATTCACTCGATTTCTCATGTGGCAATTTCCTTTTTTTGTTGTAATTAAAAAACGAATTACTGTAAATACATGAAAATTTCACTGAATGTTTATATTAGCATTTCCTATACACCATACAATTTTGAAAATATTTTGACTCTTTTTGAGCCGTTTACGGACATTTTCAGTTTTCAATTTTTTTAGTTTTTTTTTTCTATAAATATCAATTAAGTTTTATCTGTTGGGCCAAAAAGTGTAAAAATTTAATACAAGGCTCCTGATATATTGTTACAATATCAGTTGAAAAATATTAAAAATACATAGGCACAATTTTTTTTATAAGCATTTTAACATCGAATTTTGACAGAATTTTTCAAAATCTCGAAAATTATTAATCATCGTAATTAATAAATTATAAAATGTTCAGTTTTTATAGCTAAGGATTGAAAATTTAAAACAAGATTCTACGTAAGTAGTTAATTCTCTTACCGAAAAATCTAAAAAATATACAATCACAGTTTATTTTTATAGTCATTTTATGTTCAAATTTGGACGAAATTTCATATTAAAAAACCTAGTTATTTTGTTGTGATTATATAATATTATTCGTGGGTACGGGGTACCTACTTGAAACTTCTAAAGTGTATTATTATATATCGATGATAGTATCAGGGTTTGTTATTGATGTTGATGTATAATATGTTATAAGTGCCTAATGGATATTGTGATAATGTGATATGATTAATTTGGAATTTATTATAGGTCAATTTTTTTTTAATACCATAGATTTGTATATAATTTATCTTAAACCTAGACTGACATACCGTCTTCGCTCAGAATCGTTTTTCTTATACAATGATATTATATCATTGAATTCAAATTTAATAGCATCCATTATACAGTGACCCACTACTGTACAGCAGAGCGACATCCACTTACCCACCTTTTTTTTTATACATATATAATAATAGTGGCCTTAGTAAGTGGTACTTGTCACGTGATTTTTCTTTCCTATTTATATTCGAATAACGAGGATCGCCCTAACATAATATCGGTGGAGTACGATTGCGCTCGTTTTACCTTTTTAGGCATAGATTGGGAGAGGGGCCGGAACAACAAATAATCATGCTTTTGACTATTCAAAAGCGTACGATTACGCTTTAAATTGGACGCGACGTTGCCAAATTATTATTTAAATATAAAATATTTATTATTATAAAAAAATATCGTTTTTGATAATAACGCAGAAAAAACCCCAGACAAACAAATTTTCGACTAGCCCAGTGATATTTTCTAAATTCAATTTTTTACGTCAAAAAATTCAAAAAAAAAAATACCTACATCAGATACATACATAGATATGATATCTACAAAGCTGGGCAAGTTAGTAATTTTTTTCCGCTAGTTGAAGTTAAGTTACTTTAATTAAAAAACCAACTAAGTTAGAATATAAGTTAATTATTTCTGAAACTGTCCAAATTTCTAACTTAGTTAGAAGTTAGTTTGGTGAAAATTGTAACTTAAGTTAGAGTAGAAGTTGGTTTATTTTTATAGATTAAAAAACATTTTTGTTTAAATGTAAATAATAAGTTATCTAACTTAAATTATTGATTAAAACTGAAAAATTTAATTAAACACCTAGTCATTTGATCAAAATGATCAAATTACTAATTAGGTAAGTAATAATTTTAATTAATTGGAAATTAATTACTATATCACTTATCAGTTATCAGAACATAAAGGATGAAATAAAATAAAAAAAATATATAACAGTATGACAACTTAAAATATAAATTACAATTAAAATATTCATTTTGGAATGAAAAAAAAATTATAATAACTAGTTAGTTTTTTTTTTCAATGAGTTGAATTAGACTATTTTACACATTAAATTCAACTAGTTAAGTTACAAAGTTAATTTGAATTAAAACTAACTAGTTGAGTTAGAAAGTTACTTAAAAAGTAACTTTCTAACTTAACTTTAGCTTTCTAACTATAGTTAGTGCCCAGCTTTGGATATCTAATATTATGGCTAAATATTTAAGTAAATTTTCTGGCGTTTTATTTTTTAGATACTCTTCGTATTGCTTTCTCATATTTTGGCAATTTTGCTTAGAAGTAAAAATAATTTAGCAGGCGCAATCGTACGCCTAAAAAGGGACGAGGCACGGGGGGCCAGGGACGTTTAGGTCACTAATAAAAATGCAACCCGTTTGGGCCAATTTTTTTTAGTACATTTTAAATAAAGTACTTCTAATTTCTAAATAATTACTAGAAAGCCTGCTTAGGCCGTACGCGCGCGCTTTTAGTTTACATTGGTTAAGCTTAAGTATCGGAGAGCAAAACTCGCCATCGTCGGAGTAATATAAGATGTTCAGTTTAACTGTGTAAACTAATTTGTAATTTGTAGATTATGTACAGAACAAAATTATTTATAATTGATAACTGACCAAAAACCCACAGTTATATTATACATCATACGTATAATACAATAATAGATATCTCTTACAAAACGGCCTTATCGGCCGGTGCGATAATACTAATGGGCAATATTACATACATTATTATCAAAAATTCAAAACACCATGTTCTACGTATGCACAGTGGTGACATCGAGGCCCTGTTCCTATAGCTCATCAGTATAAGTATTTTGAATTTTAGTTTGTGCACTCTTAATATTCGTGTAGTTAAAATGGATATCCAAATCGGAAATGTTTTCCAAACAAAACGAGGTAATACGGGTATAACTGTTGATAATTTTAAACTCACTGTAATTAATGTAATATTTTAATGAATAGTAAATAGTAATATTCGTTTTCGGTGTACAAACATTATTATTAAACATTATTATTTATATAGTAAATACAAAGAAGAAAACTCAGAAGTTGGAAGTTGGTTAAGATATTTTTATGGGTTAGCTTTTTTACCACCATCTGAAGTTGGAGATGGGTATGCTCAATTGATGTCTATTGCTCCCAATATCGAACACGTTACTCACTTTGCTGACTATGTTTTAAATTATTACGTATCAGAAGATGCAGATTTTAATCCTTCTATTTGGGCAGCAGAACCTCCTGATTCGCCACGTACAACAAATGGTCCTGAATCGTTTCACTCCCATTATAATTCACAATTTTATACACCCCATCCAAAAATTTTCCAAGTTCAAACTATGCTGAAAATATCATCAATTTCAAATAATTAATGTTCAAAGAAATGACACACTTATAAAAAACACAACATACTACATGGCACATGCACGATGGGCACAATATAAAAATGGTGAGATATCTCAATTGACGTATTTAAAGATTATTGGACAAATGTTTCAAGCAGCTCGAATTTAAATAGTTCATTAAAAAATATATTTTCGTAATTCAGTCGACTCGTATTTGAAAAATTAATAATTTGTACCTAATGTACCTATTTATTTTTTTAATATTATACACAATTAAATAATAATAATATAAATAAGAAACAGCATTCTTAACCATGCCAAAGACAGTCCTAAGCCTGTTAAAAATAAAATGGGAAGAAAAATGCTGGTCCAAACGAGTTGTATAAAAGTAATATTTTTTAGTTCAAACGGGTCTTCAAAATTGGTCCAAACGAGTGGTGTTTTAGAAAAATTGGTCCAAACGGGTCCTGCCCCTAAAAAGGTACCGCTGATAAGGACCGCGCGCAATCGTATTGCAGCCCATAATATCATATCGTAGGCATGTATCGCAATTTTTTTTACCCATACGCAAATGTCGCGTAAACTATAGTGAAATAGTTTTATTTACCAGGCATCATTGTTCGATCGAAACCGACTTTTTAGATTTGCATGGAAGTACCAATATTTTATAATGTATTAATGTCCTACGCAAACACGCGAGACGCAGACAACGTCGTCTCGTGGTGCACATAATATAATATAATATATTATATTATAAATGTTACAACAGAAACATTATATTATTATATCGGCGAACAATCTAAGGCTGCTTGACAGAAGAGATAATATTATAATAATATTATTATATTATATACTCTCCTTTTAAATTTCGTCACCGCAGGTCAACAATGTACGCACCTGAATTCCTACCTTGAACTCATAATATTCTGAAATATTATATCAAAGCGCGATATTGCTCTTGTTTCTCTCTGTCGTGAATAAATCACAAAATACCATTGTTTTATTATTTGAAGAAACATCAGTCACAATATATATATATTATACTCTTAATACAGTAAACACGGTTTCATATAGGTATATGAATCCCATATGAATACATTATATTATAATTATTATGATTTTACAATTTTATCCTGGGAACAACGAACCCGGGGTCTTTGTATTATTTCGTATGCTAATAATATTATAATATTACGCATTTACAGATCAAATGTTTGACTTGGCTGCAGTTATAACTTGTAGGTTTTGTAGCCTACCTCGATATCTATAACATTAAACAGTGTTAAATTTTTGATCATTTCATTATTTTGATTACATAATAGGTACGTGCAGAGTTGAAGTGTATAGTGTTATAATATTATTATTATAGAAACGTTCCATCTGGATTTTGGTGGCATTTTACCGAGTGAAATACTCGCGACCATAAATTTTGATGGACATCAAAATAATAACATTACCCGTAGGCTATTGGCATCGCATTACGATGTTGATGACCGTGCAATATAAAATACAATAGTGAGTTATAATATTATATTTTAAGCTTTTCCATTACAATATATTTAAAAGTAAACACTATACATTTCATATATAGGTAGGTATGGACATATTTTAATTGCATTTATTCTGAGATGTTCACACGATTCGTATCACTCTTTATATTTGTGTAATAATTGCTAATAACAATGCTAAACGATGCTCAACGGCTCTTTCATTAAGGGGCCTGGTCGCGACCGGTTTTTTTGCTCAAAAACATGCCTTACAGGAAAAACTCTCACGTCTTGTAGATTGGTCCGATTTCCGTAATTTTTTTTTTTGTTAAATAGAGGAAGACGTATTGCAGGGTGCATTGGACTTGGATTTTCAAAATTATTTTTCAAAATCTTATGTTACAAGTTTGAATTTAATCCATTTTTACAACTTTTTAGTTTTTGTATTATTATTTATTTTTAGCAACGTAATCAAAAATCAAAGTCCAATGCGCCCTGTAAAAAATATTCTTCTATCTAACAAAAAAAAAATTACGGAAATCGGACCAATCTACGAGGTGTGAGAGTTTTTCCTGTAAACTGTGTTTTTACCGATATAATACACCCTATCAACCCCCCCTAAATAGGTATTGGGTAGTAGATTAGTGGAAAAGTCTTATAATTGAGGTGGCAACTAAAATATAAAATTTAATTTTCAAATTTTATAGAATTGCGGAAAATTTGAAAAATCGCGACCAGGCCCCTTAAAGCAAATTGAACTACCCATGTACGCCAATCCAATAGATATGTATATAATTAAATCAGTGCAGGCGTATTTAGGTTTTTGTCATGGGGGGGGGGGTATGATTTTATCCAGTAGCCCCGATTTTAAAGCTAGAGGCCTTAAGTTAGAACTCCAAAAAATGTTGCATATTATAATATTTATATACAGACTATGGGGGGATTGATTCCCTTGATCCCCCCCTGTAAATACACAACCGAGTTAAACACATTACCGATAGAACCTAGGTTAGGTTAGGTTAGGTTAGCCTAACCTAACCTAACCTACCTATAATAAATAATTTGTTTTTAAAACGATTAGTATTTTATCATATTACAGCGCAATATAAGCCATAAGGTTTATAATATCATTAATTTATAACCAGCTCTGGTGATGTCAACGATTGAATTATGTGTGATTAAACCGCGTTTTACAGTACCCCAAGACTTAATTATTAGATTCAAAACAATTGTGGACAAGTATAATAGTTAAATGTAATTAATAGTTTAAACTTTTAATTTAAAAAAAAAAAAATGTTTATAAAGTGTTTTTAATTTATTACATAGTGTTGACTATTGAGTGTCAATAATAAATAATATCTGTAAAAAAATATAAATAATTATAATACAACTCAATAGTTATAATACACGCCAATTAAGTTACACCTCCTTGTAAAGTGTATGCCTATGGGATGTATCTATAGTGTTTAAAGTATGAAATATTTCACAAAAACGTGAAACACTGAAACACTTTTTTTTTAACACAAGTAAAAACACAATTTATTTATTTTTTTAACACTATTTTCAGTGTTCTAAATTCTAATGTAAGAATTCGGTAGGTATACAATATACATGTATAATATTGTTACCTACTTGTATCATTTAAACATTAAAATATTTAAAAAAACCGAACACCATTCTAAAAGTATAATACCAAAAGTCGCGTAAAGGTACCATACAATTATGAAAGTGATTTACGACAATTATGTGTAAAACTTATTTAAAAATAAAACAAAATTTATTAAAATACTGAAATATTTCATTTTTTTAAATTTCATGAAATTTTCAAACACTGCCTGTATCAGTGGCGTCCGCAGGGGGGAGGCTAACGGGCTGAAGCCCCCCATTGCCCGTATTATTATTACTTTTTCGAAAAAATATTAATCAAGTTTAAACTGTCAACTATAGTAAATCTCATATATGTCTTACCAGAATGAATTCATTTTTGAAAAAAACATTGTATTTGCATATCAATTTTCATATAAATTATCTGTAATTTTTCGGTAAAAGTATGAACTACTTGTATCAAAGACCTTGTATTAAATTGTCTAGCCTTAGATATACATATTTTATATTTTATAAGTTTTGAACTACAAATTAACCGTGGTTTTGACGAAATTTGAACTTTAAATGCTTATAAAAAATAACCATGATGCATAATATGCGTTGTTAATATTTTAGCTATAATAAAAAAACTTACTTATTACATTTTTAGCTTTTTGATCGGATAAATAATTTTTTATTGACATTTATAGAAAAAAAATTTTAGTTAATCAAATACAATCCAAGTTAAGACGGTATAACCAAGCTTGTTACCAAACAATTTAAATAAATTTTCATTTTTTTTCTCCAATTATTTTTAAGAGCACCAAGTATTTTCTATTTCGACCTCCTAAAAGTATACTAACTAGATCCAATTTGCTTCCAAAAACATACACTAGGCATCGCGCTTATGATCAGAGCATTTTTTCTACCAGAAGAGTTGAAAAATTACAAACATTTTAAAATACCCCAAATAAACGTCTGCAATTATTAGACTGGACAAAATAAAAATGAAATTGTAACTAATTTTCAAGCCCCTCCCATTGAAAAATCCTGCGGACGCCACTGGGCCCTGTATAGTCGGCTGTTTCCGGAATTATTTCGAATTCTACGTAGGTTTGTATACAAATATAAGGACTGTTGTAAAATATAGATAAAGTAAGTACCTATTATGCTGCTATTATTTACGTGACTACAATACTACATATTATAATGTATACCTTTCAATTTTCATTATATATTTGTAAAAAACACGTCTGGAGATAAAAAAAAAAAATAGAATATTATTATTTCTTACTTAATCTTTACTGAGTCAATGCCACGCGGTTTACTGTGATATATAAATAGAAAATGGAAAATTAACTGTGTACGCCTAGAAAAATGATTATCATTATCATTATTCAAATAGGATAGGTACTTATCGCTTAAGAAATTCCTTGTTGAGATAGCTCTATCGAATTCGAAACGTATTAACATTATTATATATAGAGCATAATAATGGTCGACTGTAAAAATGTTTTGATGATTGCAGTCGTTGCTATATTATAATGATTTAAAAATAAAGTGTTACATATTCGGACCAGGCTATCTTTAGGTCGTATGATAACCGAAGTCCCTCTCTCTGCCGTCACCAAAGGCCAAACATACTTTACATTCCGATCTGATTCATGTCTTTTCGTTTCATTATTCCCGATGTACGTTCGTATTATTAAACTCTTTAATCTCACGTAGGTAATAATGACGTGCTCATTGCAATTTGTTTTTTACCAGATTGTATATAAATTCTTAATAAACGTTAGAAAACATCATTACAATCGGAAATTTACAGCTAATAAAAATTATATTTTACAATCAGTTCTTTAAATATCAATTAAAATACAATATCATCAATATATTATAAGTCGTAGTTGTTCGGAGCGATACGATGATTAGTTATTGTAATTGATTTTATTGAACGATATATGGAATAATACATTTCTCGACATTTTTTTAAACAACACAAATTTTTTCGTTTTTCGTACGCGTGTGTCTAAAATACAATCCATAATATTACGGAGACGAAAATTCGTAAAACCCGTTGTTTAAATTCAATACTAAATTATTATTATAATCATATTCGTATTTTGTAGACGTATTTATTATAGGAATCCCATTTGGCCGGTTTAGATTGGTAAGATATTAAATTATTAAAATTCATATTTTACAACTTGGGTTGTTTGAATATAAATCAATTTTATAAAAAAAAATATCAACAAGCTGCTCTTGAAGAAATTTTCATTAAATAATAATTTTACGGGAAACAAATACAAAAACGAAGTATTAAAAAATAATAACGTAATAGTAAAGTAAAACGACTGCATGTAAACAATAAGATTATAAAACAAACGCAAAATATTCAAATAACAGATAATTAGGTAATAAAACCGTAAAACAAAAAGAATTTATTATTAAAAAAAAAAAAGAGAAAAACCGAAATGACGACGTAGGATTTTAAAATTAAAAAGAAAACTTTGTATATAAAGGATAATAATATTAGGTACCAACGTAGTTACCATGTCTTATTTTTCATTTATTTCACCGTCGGTGGCTTGAAATATTTTCCGAGATGCTTAAAAAATTATATTATATAGGTATATGATGTATACCTACATCATACAATAAATTTCATTTTTTCCTCAAAGTGAGAGCACATACGTGTTGTTGTTTTTGACATATTCATAATTTGACGTATTTCATTATTCAATACCTACGCGCGCATTTTAAATTCTTGTAAGTATATGAATTCATATAACGCTTATTGACAAACGACGACAAATAACAATATTCTAAACCCGTAAAATATGCATTGTTATGAGTATAAACAAAAACGAAAACCACGAAAAATGTTGAAATAAAAAGATGAACAATTGCGACGAGCCCTAAAATAAAACGTCACTGTGTCTATATACCATATAATATTATAATGGTCACTCGAGTGCGCCCTTGATATAATAGTTTTGATGAAATCGGCGAAACAAAAAACAAAACATCGTAAGCACACAATACCAGGCACGTATACTCAGTGAATGGTGGTTTTTTTTTATCACTAAACAGTCACTATTGCTCGGTAAATTAATGTGTTTTTACATTGCTCAAAGTCATTACAACACTATACATTTTAAAAAATAAATTATGTTTTTCATTTTTTTTTTATCGTCATCATTTTTTATTTCGATTCGTAAACGGAAACATACATTTCTTGTTTGGAATCAAAAATATTTCTAGTCATCTATAACCGTAGTCATAATATCTAAAATTTAGATCAGAGGAGTACCTATATAGTGTTCACAAACGTTTTGCGGGGTACGCGGGGTGCCGCTCCTCTAAGCTCATCTAAAATTAAAATGCTTAAACAATAATAATTACTAGTAGGTTATTATAACTACTGCATGCCGGTTTGGTTTTGAATTTTAATATAATATTATAATACCTTAACATTTCCGAAAAGGTATTCCGTTTTGGAATATGAAATTAAAAATGTATGTTTTTCACTTGAATAAAGGTTGAGCCAAAAAAATTAATTACTTTTTTTAATTAAAAAAATACTGTTATATTATGTAATGTACCTACATTTAAATGATCACGGAAAAAAGAAAACAGTTGTTTGTACTGTGAAAATAATAGGATTGACTGAACATTATAATATTGCTATAGGGATAGCTATAAGGTTAGTCAGATTTACTAAAATATCATAGTCGAGTTATTATAGTTGATTCAAACATTAAAAACTGCGTTAGCTATAAAATATAGTAAACGTTACCATAAGAAATGACTATACAGTAAGTTCTCGTTACAACGAACTCCAAGGGACCACATTTTTTTTTTCGTTATAACGGAAATTTCGTTGTAAGGTCATTAGAAAAGCTTAATAGCTTTTCTGTAGGGGACTTCTAGGACTTTCGTTATAACGGGATTTTTCGTTGTATCGGTATTCGTTGTAACGGGAACTTACTGTATTTATATGGTCGTAATAAATAAATCGTTTTAGCTATTTTACCTATTAAATAGTCATATTTACTATAATTTGTTGAACTATAATATTATAGCAGTTTTTTTTTTCCGTGATGTAAGAACAAATAAGACGTGTTCACGAGCACATTTTATTTACAATATACCTATATGCATTAACCCGGAAAATTACTGTTGAGTGATAACAATATCAGCCTGTCACACACACACACACACACACACACAATAATAATATGTAATGTGTGTACAACGATCATAATAATAATGATAATGATATTATTATTTATGCATTAAACATTTAAACGTAACCGCAGCGTGTGTGCGGGATATCTGTTATGTGTAACACGTTACAAGCTAAGGTATCCAGCTATAAGGTTAGTCTGATTTACTAAAATATCATAGTCGAGTTATTATAGTTATTCGAACTGAAATATGCTATTTTAACTATTTTTAATAGTTGATTCAAACATTAAAAACTGCGTTAGCTATAAAATATAGTAAACTTTACCATAAGAAATGACTATATTTATATGGTCATAATAAATAAATCGTTTTGGCTATTTTACCTATTAAATAGTCATATTTACTATAATTTGTTGAACTATAATATTATAGCAGTTTTTTTTCCGTGATGTAAGAACAAACAAGACGTGTTCACGAGCACATTTTATTTACAATATACCTATATGCATTAACCCGGAAAATTACTGTTGAGTGATAACAATATCAGCCTGTCACACACACACACACAATAATAATATGTAATGTGTGTACAACGATCATAATAATAATGATAATGATATTATTATTTATGCATTAAACGTAACCGCAGCGTGTGTGCGGGATAGCTGCAGTTATGTGTAACACGTTACAAGCTAAGGTATCCAGACGAGGCAAGAACATATAATACATATCATATTATTATACACATAATATTACATATACTTACATTCGTTATAAACCAGCTTGTTGGTTATTGTTATACGCGGTCCATAATGCATGTTATTTGGAATTGATGTGCCTATATACTACCCACAAGCCGCTTCCTGATGTATAACAGCTGCAGCTATACCACGGTCGCGGGAGTCATTTTTGCGGAGTTATGACACCTGTTGTTATTATTATTGTAAACCGCGCGCGGGCATTGAAGTCGCGTAGTTATTGTTTTGACTTTTCCATATGATAATAATAATAATAATAATAATATGATACAATAATTGACGACGACGTCATCGGTTTACGTGTGAGCAAAATCGCACTCTCGTCCCGTGATACGATACACGCACGAAGCCATAATTAATAATTACATAAGGCGTACACCTAAATTCAACCATGATCTATGGTACCTATAATGGTGTTGTTCTTGGCGTGTATCACTGTACCCAAATATAGGTATAATAATCGTATCATTTTCGTCGGACTGGTTCGCGTATTATAATAATAATAATAATATATTATATACCACGTAATGATGTGTGCCCCGCCGGTGTCATGACGGAGCGACCTTTGACTTAGATCTTCGTAATTAGCTAGGTAGGTACCTACCTATAATATTATTATAATGATATCACCCTTTGGATGATATTACAATAATATCACCTTTTGGATGCCAGCTGCCGTGTGTCTGTCGTCACTCGTGATATCCACGTATATTATGATGGAATGCGTCCGAAAAGGAGAGGAAAAACTCGTCGAGTGTTGGCTGCACAAGTCGTGGGGAAAGCGCGTTAGGGGAAAATCCTTATCTGCAGGTACCTACTACACACCCGCTGCGTATATATTATAAGCAATTCGAGTCGTGTTTAATTAATTTAATTGGACGCTTAGGTGATGTAATAATATTATTATATTATGCTTTCAGAGAAAGTTTACCGATTCTGTTATTTAATTTTTTCACAAACATAATATAATATAATTAAGCGCTTTACGCGTTACATATTATTATTATTATTTGATATCATCAAGTGATGCTTTTCGACGGATAGACATACGTCTTGTACACACGATGGGTAAGTACGGGCGGTATGTGTACCTAAATATCGGTGGAAGACACAAGCTTCAAAATGAGATAAGAAAAAAAAGCTGTATCGTACAAAAGCGCCAAAATCCTAAATACCTGTGTGCCAATAATAGATATTCAATTTAGAACCATATAATATTATATTTTACCAATTTATTTTTTAATCGATTGACAATTTTTATAAGATCGAAAAAATCAACCGATTTATTAAAATTATCATTTAATAATTTCTATTATATTATTTTACTAACAATTTTTTATAAGTTCGACATTTTTAAATAGCTATTTATATAAAATATTAATTTTGGGGAAAATGACATGTCATTTTTGTACCTTTGGCGCTTATGTCATATAGCCTTAAATAATATAACAACTACGATTATAACAATATCGCTGTATATATAGATGCGAGTAATATTACGTTTATAATTGCGTCGCGTTTCGTTTGATAATGCAATTAATCGAAAAAAAAAAACAATGAAGGACGAATCGGTTTCGGTTTTTTAAAATCGAATTAGGACTTGGGAGCAACCGCACAGAGCTGCAACATGGCGGAGACTTGAAGGGTCGAGTACGACCATAACATAACATAATATAAGCAAAGTACGTCGACAATAGTCGGTCGCCGTTGACTTGGCAGGTCGGCGTCGTCGCTCGTCGTACCTATATATTATTAGGTATTTGACATAGACATACGCGTCTTGTACACACTGTGGGTAAGTACGAGCGGGATGTGTGCCTAAATACTATAACAGTATATCGTTGTATATAAACTGGCAAGACCTGAAACTCAGCAGACGTGAAAAATGTCTAATCAATCGTCTCCGAATAGGCCGCACAAGGCTGACTCACAAGTTCCTTATGGCCAAAGAGGAGCCCACTCAAAGTCTGTGGGGTTAACAGTAAGACATGTAATAACAGAGTGCTATCAATACACCGACGATTTCAAAAAATTCAATATTCCACTCAACGTGAACGAAGCATTAGGACCAGGCATCGAAAACATATTATCAAATATATTAGCTTTCCTATAAGTAAGACCGACCTATACAATAAAATTTAAACTTTTAGTTGATAATTATATTATTTATGTTAGTATAAATTACATATTATATAATTAACAACATGTTATTAATTGTACAATTTTAGGACCAGAAATCACTTGTTATGTATTTGGCACAAAAACTAGTAACCTTTGCTGTTGATGTTTTTTTAAGTGCAATAAAAAAAAAAAAAATACCGTCGTATATAGATGCGCGTAATATTACGTGTTTAATTGCTTGGCGTTTCGTTTGATAATGCAATTAATCGAAAAAAAAACAATGAAGGACGAATCGGTTTCGGTTTTTCTAAAATCGAATTAGGACTTGGGAGCGACCGCACCACAGAGCTGCAGCACAGCGAAGACTTGAAGGGTCGAGTCGCGGTAGTAACACGACCATAACATAACATATATAATAATAAACAAGCAAAATACTTCGTCGACGATAGTGTCGGTCGCCGTTGACTTGGCAGGTCGTCGTCGTCGTCGTCGCTCGTCGTACCTATATATTATTATTATTATTATTATCATACACGGCCATAGATAATGCGCCTTGTCATAATGTGTTTTTACGGTCTTTGGTCGTGGCAATCAAATAATAATAATAATAATAATATACATATATAAATATTTGCTTGTGTATATATATGCGTTTGTGTGTTTCGGCAACTCACGTCATTAGCGCGAATGTGTTTGCGAAACACCATATAGTCGTCACCGTTGCCACACACACGCATATTTTGCACCATAGGAACCTTACATATTATAGAATCTCGCAGAAAACCGCAACTTAGCTGCTATATACCTACCATATTGTTCGAGGACCTTATTGGAGAAAATATATTGAAAAGATCTCAAATACTTCCGACACCGAATGAATTAGTATAGTATTATATTATTATATCGTTTTTGTTTCGACTGCAAAGGTCAACGCAAGACCTGTTGAGTTGATTGAACAGCAAAATTGATTTACTGATGTTATTATTATAACATTATAATATAGTAATATAGAATAATATTATCATTGCGGTTACATTTTAACGTCGATGGAAATAAGTGACTTGTCAAGTAATACAACAATAATAATATGTAAGATTCTGATCAATACTATCGCGTGACCATCGAATCTAAATATTAGTGAATATATTAACTCTGGCAATGGGCTTTAAACGAGATCTTGAACTTTTTAATAGTTTTTTCCCGATGATTTGGGAAATTAATGAATGGGCAACTACATTCGATTTGAAATACATTTCTAATAGAGACATTTTTGGAGCTGGTACCAAAAAATTGATCACAAAATATAACAAGCGCACTATTATAGTGTTTTATATTAGTACTATTTGTAATTTGTAATTCATAGCCGGACAATGATTTTTTTTTTTTAACATAATACCTATATTATGTTTTACAAGTTTGATAAATGTTTACATTATACCATAATATATATTGCAACTGCAAAGAATTTTAAAATGTGTAAAAATAATCTAAACTTTTTTTTACGTAAATTGCTATACCCAAGTACCTAACATATTACATTATATAATTGAGTAAATAATACTAAAAATTTACTTTTATTTTATCAATTCAAATATATGTAGGTACCTACTTATACTCAACTGGGAATGGAAATAAGTGACTTGTCAAGTAATATAAGATTCTAATCGATACTACCATCGTGCGACCATCGAATCTAAATATTAGTGAATATATTTACTCGGGCAATGGCTTTTAAACGAGATCTTGACGATTAAGTTTAATAGTATTTCCCTTATGATTTGGGAAATTAATGAATGAGTAACTACATTCGATTTGGAAAAACCTTTCTAATGGAGACATTTTTGGAACAGGTTTATTACCGAAAAATGGATCACAAAATATAACAAGCGCACTATTATACCATTATAGTACTATATTAGTACCATTTGTAATTCATAGCCGGACAATGATTCTTTTTTTAACACGATACCTATATGTTTTTACAAGTTTGATAAATGTTTACATTATATCATAACATATTATATTGCAACTGCAAAGAATTTAAAACGTGAAACAGTCATAAAAATAGGTCCCGAGTGAGAGGAAATAAATGTGTAAAAAATAATCTAAACTTTTTTTACTTAAATTACTATACCTAACATATTACATTATACAATTGAGTAAATAATACTAAAAATTTACTTTTATTTTATCAATTCAAATATAATATGTAGGTACCTACTTATATTCAACTGCAGGGAATGACTCATTAAACTAATCATACTATACACGCTAGTGTCAATCTGTGTATTATTAAGCTGACGTTTTGCAACAAATGTAATCGTTATTAACCTCTTTAACCACATCGGAAAAAAAATATATTGCACAAGTTGATTTGTGGTTAATATTCTGCCCACCTAGTTAAATGTGATTTGTATATTTAAGAGATTAACAAACACTATATTATAGAGATCGGCTTTCTTAAAAAAAATCTGTAAACATTAAATTATTCATAGCTTTTGCTTACTGATTATAATTTACATAAACAATACCTAGTCAGTATAAGTAGGTACCTATATACGTAATTCTAAAACAACAGATTTATCGTCATATGCCGTCATATGCACAGTTTAAATTTTCCTATTTTAGATTCTGAGCCTCGGAGTGATGAATGTTGTATTGATTTTACAATGATGTGTATTTTATTTTATTTTTTTTTTCGTATCTGAAGACAATTTTTTTAGAAGAAAAAAATGTTACAATTATCTACTTTGGTCTTTGAGCGTGGTTTATGTAGAAATTTGATCCAGTTTGTAATTTGGTGTGTCTAAATTGGACATTTCTCAGTACTTTTTAAAATAATCGGAAAATATAATACCTACGGACAAAGTTGTGATGATTATAAAAATATTTATTTAATTTAAATTAAACATTTTTATTCACACAATCGTAATTATTTCCATCACCGCCATGGTTGGGTTTTAAAATTTACCTTTGGATCATATAAAATTCTTCGGCAGTGCGGCCCCTGTAAAGACATTGCAACGCACACTTTGGGAACCACTAAATTATAGTTTTAGGTGCGATGTGCAGTATATATGTTTCTTAATTAGAAAGTTAGTCTATGCATTCTTAAAGTAATACACAAATTATTCTGTTAATATATATTAAAATATTATTCCAAAAATGCCAGCAACGAGTTTTTTTCTTAATGATTGTCGAGCGAGAAACAGAGAAATTATGTTATAATGTATGAAATATAAAATTAATTTCACATTGATTAACGCATCACAACCAACTACTTAATTATACTTATCCAAAATGTTTGCTGAAACACCTCTTCAGGTTAAATTAAAAATAGAGGTTAAATATGTTAACTTTTTAAATTGGATAAAGGCGTTCCTAGAAGACTTATTTCAGAAACGTATATTATATAAGATTAATTTCGTTAGTATGTTAAATATTTTGAATTGTGTCTTCTGATCTCTCATATGTGATATTATTGCATTGCTAAAATAAAGTCAAAGAAACTGCTAATTTTTATATCGATGAACTCGAAATGATTATCGACGCTTGAAAGATCATATTGCCAATGTTGGGGTCACTATATTGCTTATCAACATCGCTAATCATAGTAATAATAATTGTATTGATTGTATTGTATTGATTCTGAGTGGAACGATGAATGTATTGATTTTACAATGATGTGTGTTTTTTTTTTTTTAAATTTTTTTTTGTGTCTGTGTACACGGAAAGTAGTCGAAATAATGCTTCGATTTTCAACTTCAGTATCATGTTCGATTGGAAAGTGAATATTGTTGGTGAATTGAGGAGGATAAAAATTAAAATTCTCAGTACTTTTCAAAAGCCCCGAGAAAAACAAAATAAAAATTAAGGAAAAACGGGAAATTTTACGCAAAATCGAGTTTTCACAAAATCAATTTTGGTTTTTAGTGAAGTTTAAAACAATGGAATGTAGATACATGACATTTTCACTGGTTGTTTATATTTGCATTTTCTATACACGTTAAAATTTTCAAAATATTTTGGTTTATTTTGAACTGTTTAGGGAGATTTTCAGTTTCCAATTTTATTAGTTTTTTTTTTTCAAATTCAATAAAACTTTATTTGTTGAATAAAAATATTTGAAAATTTAATACAAGGCTCCTACTAAATATATTGTTACACTGACATTTGAAAAAAATTAAAAATTCTTAGTCACAGTTTTTTGTTATAAGCATTTAAAGCTCAAATATTGACAAAATACTTAAAAATGACGAAAATTTATTTCGAGTTAGAAATTCATAAAAATTTTTCTTTATAAATCTAAGATATGAAAATGTAATACAAGATTCCTCATAAGTTTGTGTACCTTTCTCAAAAAAAAACGTCTATAAGAAACTCAAATCAAATGTTTATGAGCGTTTGAAATTCATATGTTTACAACATAATATGATATTCACTCGACTTACCATGTAACGATTTTCTTATTTTGTTGTAATTAAAAAATGAATAACTGTAAATACTTGAAAATTTCACTGAATGTTTATATTAAAATTTCCTATACACCATACCATTTTTAAAATATTTTGACTCTTTTTGAGCCGTTTACGGACATTTTCAGTTTTTTTTTCTATAAATATCAATACAATTTTATTTGTTGGGTAAAAAAACGTGAACATTTAATGCAAAGCTCCTGATATATTGTTACAATAGCAGTGGAAAAATATTAAAAATATAGGCACAATTATTTTTTATAAACATTAAAAGTTCAAATTTTGACAAAATTTATCAAATTTAATAATAATTTTGTAGGTAGTTGAAAATTTATTAAATGTTCAACTTTTATAGCTAAGGATTGAAAATTTAAAACAAGATTCCATATAAAAAAGGTTATACATAAATTACTTTATTCATCTTAATATCATCAAACATACTTAGTAATGATTTACCGTTTTCGCTCAGAATCGTTTTTCTTATTCAATGATATTATATCATTGAGTTCAAATTTAATACCATCCATTATACAGTGACCCACTATAGTAACCTACTGCACAGCAGAGCACCTTTTTTTTTTTTTGTAAAGTAACTAATTAAGTAAGTACTACTAATAAGTCATTGGATACAAAGTAAGTAAGCCATACATATTTTATATATATATGTATACGTACACGCGTACTTACGCATCGTGATCTATAAATTGTATTATAATAGGTACTTCGGGCTGAGTAATATGTTTCGGCACACAGTTTTTTTTTAATAGGAAACGAGTATTATTTCATTCTCTTTTCCCACTAATACAATAATATGATATTATATTCTACGACGACCAGTCGCTGTGGCGTTTGAAATCATTATATTATACTACAGTTGTAGTAGTCTGTATTTTTTTCTTTCAAAAATCCAGTTTACTAAGAAGTAAGAATAGATAGATCGTGAAAGCGATCGATCGGTTTCGCTAATCGCACACGAGCGTACGAAATATAATATGCATTTCGAGGATTCTTCGGTATGTGATCGAGTGGCGACAATATCATTATAATTACACAATGGCCATTACAATACGTCTGATAGATATTTATTTTATTCTATGCAGTATAATGTGCGAAAATCATGGACAAACTTAAAATGTGAATAATCGGAACAGATATATAATAATAATATGTTCATAACCACGAAATACGTACTAACATAATGTACAGTGCCGGATTAAGACCGATCATAGCCCTAGGCAAACATTTTTTTTCTATAACCCATTGTAAAAAAAACATAAAACAAAAAAACAAAATTATATTATATAATAATTATATTACTGATAAGTCATAGTATTATGGTTAATGTTACCAAGTTCCAAAAAGTTGAAAAATAGAATAATATACAATTAAATATATAATAATGAAAATGCAAATATAAGCTAACCTATTTAAAATTGAATTCCATAAGCAAATCATTATACAAACTTCTAAAGTATTCAATAAATTGTACATAGCTTTAGCTTCAACTTTGCAAAAAGGTTTTTCATCAGCATTTTGAATTATATACAGCAATGCATTTTTTATACCAGCATAAGAAGCATATAAAGCATTGCAAGCATCTGCTCGTGCACTCCAACGTGTAACACTCAGATTTTTAACAACTTTACCCTTACCAATATTTTCTTCCAAAATCGACCAACGGTTTGTTGAACATGAAAAAAAATTAAATAATTTTTGAAGCAAATCAAAAAAATGTGTTGCATAAAGACAGCTTTCAGCTGCATACGTCCCAATTAGATTGAGTGAATGCCCAGAACATGGAATATACTTTGCTTTTGGATTTATATTCTTGATTCGAGGCTGAAGACCTGTATACTGTCCAGACATATTAGCCGCATTATCATAGCTTTGACCTTGGCAATATTCAATTGGTATTTCATATTCTGATAGTAAATTTAAAACAGTTTCAGCCATATCTTTAGACTTGTGTCCAACATTAGCAATGAATAATAAAAACCTTTCTACTGGTACCCCCCCCCCCCCCAAAAAAAATAGCCCCCTCTGATGGCAACTTTTATCTAGCCCTAGGCACGTGCCTACCCTGCCTATACGTTAATCCGGCACTGATAATGTATTAATTATACAGTAGACGCCGCTTATAAGACTCACGGATATAAGGTTCAGTCGCTTATTAGACGCAAAATCGCCTGGAACGGTCCGGACGTATCCAAATACATTAAAAAAAAATCGGTTATAAGACTCAACACTTCGGTTATAAGACTCAAATTTCGTAAAATAAATAGTAGAAAATAAACTTTTTTGGTTATAATTTAGAAATAAATTGGTATTGAAAAATTAAATAATATTCGTGTTGATTATTTCTAGTTTCTGTTGGTACCTAATAACGTATAATAATTTTTATCGCTTTTTTATCATTTTTATCGTATATTTTCGGAATATTAGAAGAAAATAAAAAACAAACTAAAATTACAAATTTTTTTCAAAAATAATTTTTATATGTAATATGTATTTACGTTTAATTATTTTAGTTTTTTTTTATCGGGATTATAAAATTTATTCAATAATAAAGTATATGTAATATGTAATATGTGTTAATGTATTAAAGCCAAAGCAAAATATGTAGTAAAATAAAATTTATAAATACGTAATTAATTTTTTTTTTCCACTTCGCCTATAAGGTTCATTCGGTTATAAGACTCACTTTGTGCTGGTCCCAAAGTGAGTCCTATAAGCGGCGTCTACTGTAGTCGATCTCACTGTAAGCAATAGTAATATCATCATTGTCAACATAACTTTTGTATTATTTTAACTCAATTTTATAGTTACAAAATTCAACTATAATAGTTTGTGAAACCGATTATTATTATAGGCAGTTCAACTACACTATTTATTTATAATGTTACTATATTATTATAGTTATTGAAACTACACTGGTCTTGTTATAATAACCAATGGGTGCAGTGCAGTTTATAAATATATTGTCAAACTTTAAGCTTTTGGCGAGCTCACGGAAAAAACAAAACAGTTGTTTGTACTATAAAAATAGTAGGATTTACTGTACATTATAATTGCTATAGGGATAGCTATAAGGTTAGTCAGATTTACTAAAATATCATAGTCAAGTTATTATAGTTATTCGAACTGAAATATGCCATTTTAACTATTTTTTATAGTTAATTCAAACATTACAAACTGCGTTAGCTATAAAATATAGTACACGTTACCATAAGAAATGACTATATTTATATGGTCATAATAAATAAATCATTTTAGCTATTTTACCTATTAAATATTTAAATAGTCATATTTACTATAATTTGTTGAACTATAATATTAAAGTAATTTTTTTTTTGTGAGTGCATTTGTGGTTCACTCGAGGGCTGAGTGCAACTGCAGTGGTGTTGTTTTCGCCGCCAACTGCAGAATTGCATCGTTATTACATAGAATATTATTTTATTAATGAGACGCGACATAATAATAATTATAATAATGACATACTGCAAGACCATTGAAACCACATTGTACCTACCTACCTACCTGCCTATAGGTACCTAACCTACCTACCTATATATAATATAATATCGCTCATAATTATTATCGCACTGGCTGCAAAACGTGTAGCAGTGTTAAATGCATATAATGTGTTATTTAAATCAATATAATTAATAATGTACCTACGTTTTAATTTGCATACAGCGCCTATACAGTATACATCGCACGACGACACGATGATGTATGTCTATATAGGTGCCTATTATGCATATTTATACCGTTTCGAAGACATAATATTATGTTATGTATAAAACTATATAAAATCGTTTAACGTCGACGACGGTGTCACACACATATAGGTAGGTATATATTATTATCATTATGTAATTTCCTTCGCGTTTATCATTATATGATGACTGTTATTAAATATACCGGCAGTACTCACACAATTTTTTTTTTCTACGGCGTGGCCTGCACCACATATTAGGTGTATATGTGAACGAAAAAACATCAAGATAAAAATGAAAACGAAACCCATTATTTCAGTTCGACCTACGCCGTTCGGATATATTATAGTGTTAATATACGTCGTAACCACCGTATTATTCTACTTAGAAAGTTACCTACATGTTTCGGCCACGTAACGGAGGCACATGAGTATATGATAATAAGTGTATTAAGTGCTAATATGAGATCCGATCTAGATTTTTTTTTTACGTTATTCTCGATTTTAATTGAGTAGGTACACTTTTGCCGCACATGTGCGATGGAAAACGATCTTCGACGACCATAATACAACTTGCTGCTGTAAAGGTATACGCACACGACGGCTGTCCGAATATATATTATTTTTTATAATCCGCTTCGTTCGTTTCAAGCACCACACTGTTGTCCGTAATATTGTGTGTTTTCGTTTCCGGTCGACCGAAAGATAGATAACAGTAAAATACTTAGGTGTATAGACACGATTTAAGATATTCAAGATATATCTCAAATCGTGGGTTTAGGTACCCCAAGAATCAAGATCGTCGAAATCGTTTTTATTCTAATATTATACCCAATTGGTTTACTGCGATGGTACTTTAGAGAGGACATTTTTCGATTTTCTCAATAGTTATATAATGCCACCGGACAAACCACCGAAAAATTACGAAAAGCTGCTAATAATGGGAATTCAATTTATAACGCTTTGCTATTATCACCATAGGAACGAATAAAAAATTATAATATTATAATATTAATTCAACTTACGAGTACATGATATGATAAATAAGAACAATATAAAATAATATCCAGACTGACAAACCGTCTCCGCTCAGAATCGTTTTTCTTATACAATGATATTATATCATTGAATTCAAGTTTAATACAATCCATTATGCAATGACCCACTTGAAACCTACTGTACAGCAGAGTGACATCCACTTACCCGCTTTTTTTAATTTTATTTATCAGACAAAATTAGAGTATTTACAATCTGTAATATTTATATACAATAGGTACAATAAGTAAATCTGATAGCTAAATGCTAATATAAGGTATATTATAACATGAAATGACGTGAGAAGAGAGGTCCCACCAGTTTGGATCCCCTCTAACTTGGAAGTTAATTGTATTTACCATTCGATATAATTAATATTATGATTTAACGAGAATGTATAACCAAGTCGATATTATGTACCTAATAAAGTTTGACGAAAATCAAATATTTATTTTTTTTTTATAATTTCCAGATGTTCGTAGCTGGTGTAATATAGACCGAAGAGATGGAGTAGAATTTTTATAAGCATATGTAGACACGACAGGAGGGACCATCCAGCGACGGTACTTCAGAAAATCAAATCTAATTTAAAAAAACCATCGACGTATTATTATAATATACGCCGACCGACTGCAAACCGAACCTATCATAAACATTATTCTGGTTCAAGTCGCCGGTTTACACTTTCGAAACATAATATACCAATTAATTTATACGTTATTATATGGAAGAGGTATGAGAATATTATACTCTATATAGTCTATAATAATATTAAATTATAATAATATGGAGTACCTATACACGTGGATTCATACGTACGATCGTATTATATACATATAAGTTATGTTTATTTTTTTTTTTTTACATCGAACGTCATATCCATGAAAACCGTTTACAAACGCGCTTGGCTGCATTCGAAATATATAAAGTCTAAACGGTAAAGAGAAAAAAAATCGTACGAATATACCGAGTGGATTGCAGAGTAAATATTATAAAGTGATATTTTTCTGCGTGTGCAACGATCTGTATGTAAAATCGAAAAATATTGTATTTCCCATATTTGTAGTGAACTTCAGAAATATAGGTAAGTATATAACGCATCACAGTATTACTGTGCAGTAAATAAAAGTTATATATATATGCGATTATAATAATTAATTAAAATTTATTAAACCAAGTATATACTCGTAGATTTCTTTCCTACATATTATTATACAGCCGATAGTTGCGTGTACGGAAAGTAAATCAGAGTCAACGATACTTAATCTAGGTACCTTTGTACATATATATATATGTACAACTTTATCAATTATCCAGTGTACGAGATGGACTAACATGTAAATGTCGATTCACGCCTGTTCGAGTAAATATATAGTGATATTTTTCTGCGTGTGCAACGATCTGTATGTAAAATTGAAAAATATTGTATTTCCCATATATTTGTGGTGAACTTCAGAAAATGGGTAGGTACAACGCATCACATTATTGTGCAGTAAATAAAAATTATACCTATTTAGGTATATACGATTATAATTAATTACAATTTATTAAATCAAGTACTTATAGATTTCTTACCTATGTTCCGTGTACTGAAAGTAAATCAGAGTCAACAATTCTTAAATTTGTACATATATATACGAATTTATCAATTATCCTATGTACGGGATAGATTAATGTGTAAATGTCGATTCACACCTGTTCGAGTAAATATATAGTGATATTTGTCTGCTTGTGCAACGCTGTTATGTAAAATTGAAAAATATTGTATTTCCCATATATTTGTGGTGAACTTCAGAAAATGGGTAGGTACAACGCATCACATTATTGTGCAGCAAATAAAAATTATACCTATTTAGGTATATATACGATTATAATTAATTACAATTTATTAAATCAACTACTTATAGATTTCTTACCTATGTTCCGTGTACTGAAAGTAAATCAGAGTCAACAATTCTTAAATTTGTACATATATATACGAATTTATCAATTATCCTATGTACGGGATAGATTAATGTGTAAATGTCGATTCACGCCTGTTCGAGTAAATATATAGTGATATTTGTCTGCTTGTGCAACGCTGTTATGTAAAATTGAAAAATATTGTATTTCCCATATATTTGTGGTGAACTTCAGAAAATGGGTAGGTACAACGCATCACATTATTGTGCAGCAAATAAAAATTATACCTATTTAGATATATTCGATTATAAATAATTACAATTTATTAAATCAAGTACTTATAGATTTCTTACCTATGTTCCGTGTACTGAAAGTAAATCAGAGTCAACAATTTTTAAACTAGGTACCTATTTGTACATATATATACGAATTTATCAATTATCCTATGTACGGGATAGATTAATGTGTAAATGTCGATTCACACCTGTTCGAGTTCATGCGAGTGACGCAAGTGCACTCGTGAGCAATTTATTGTACCAACAGTTCGAAAAATTGTCAGTTGATAATATAATTATTATGTCAGAGATAATTTCAGATTGTCCGGATAGATTAAAATGTTTAGAGTGTCAATGCGCGTGGGACGTGCATCGTGGTCGAGTTGTAAAAAACAAAACAAAAAAAAAAAAAAAACATTATTCAATGCTACAAATTTAATAAGGTAAAACAGACACAAGTCATAGTGATACCGCCTATTATTGGTCTGACCTATAATAATACTAAGAAATATTCAATACTTACATTCTTCACTTCGCAGTGCCGATCGATTTAAAATGATATGTATTCGAATTTTTATGAAAATCAGATATTTATTCCATTACAGAAGCCCAAACGATAATAATATGATTATTATAATGACAGCCAAGAAACTATTGCAGTCAACTCTAAAAATAATAAAACAAAAATAAATTATCCTTAGATATAGGTACAAGTATAATAATATTATACAATATACCTACGTTAAATAATATTAAATATCGAGGATTTGATATAATTATTTTAAACGTTTTTTTTAATTATTTTTTTGGTTTAATATTAGTCGCAACAAGTCAGCTCTAAATAAAACGATCTCGAACAGCAATCATAAATTGATTGTTTTTGGGTTTATTACAGAGTAGGTATGCTATGCAAATAAATAATAATTGATATGGCATTACATTTACTATGATATACTAAAAAATGCTACAGGTTTATCTACCTACATAATTAATACATAATATAATTGTCGAATAAAAACTAATACAATATTCTGAAAAAACGTCGTTACAAGTGGTTATTCAGAACACGAAAGACTAAATTAAGTTTTTATTTTTTTTTATCTGTAAATTGTTTTGCATATTATTATTTGCTAAGTACAACACGTTTATATGAATTATAATATTATGCACTTATTCACACTTGTGGCATTAGAATTACTGAAGTTATGAATTTTTAAATATGTTTTTACCTATCTAAATGTATTTAATGCCAAAATGAAATAAAAAAATATTTACTTCTGGTATACTAGTATTAATAACTGAGAATAATACTTTAACTGTGAGCAACGCACAAATTAAAATGTGTGGTTTTTTCTTTCAATCAAATACAACATGTTAAATTTAGCATTTTAAATATCAAATTATAATATAATAAAATATTTTTGTAGCCATCAAATAAATATTTAAATAATTATTCTAAATATTTGAAAGGTTGGTCATCTAATATTTCACATAATATATCAACTGCTTTAATATTTTCAAAATATATCTTATATCTTATCATAATATACATTATTAAAACAAAAGTGATCATGTTTATCCGTGACAGATAACTCGGCAAGCCGAGTTTGAAAATTATATTTTATAACTGATTAAATCAACACCCAAAATTATATCGAATCTAATCATATTTTAATACTGGGATTATAATACCTATATGTTGTGATTTTGCAGTGCAGAATACGCTCTAAATTTATCAGAAAATAGTTTTTAAAAAAGCTCTCTTTGAACACCGTTGAATGTGTGAAACAAGATTTTGGGTATTTACATCGAAATAATATTGGGAAAAAAACAACAAGTGGTTTAAAAAAAACTAAACACAAGAAAGTAACAAGTTTCAATAATTATTAAAAAACTAATCAAGTTGTTAATTTTCTCGAAACAAACTCACAGAAAACCATGAAGGCGTGTGTAGGTATAATATGAGGTCAAACATTTTTGGAACTCCAAGATTTTGACAAGAGGGCTTTCCCAAAGTACCTACGTCATATATGTTGCATGTTGGCAATTTAAAGAATATAATTAACAGAGAAATTAAAATTTCATATTAATCTGTTATTGAAATCTAAAACTATTGCAAATTAATATTTTAATTTTTGATTGTCAATTATCATGCATTCCGGCACATTATTATTATAAATCTTAAAATATACCAAAAGTAACGAACAAAAATGTACTTAATTTTGTTACTAGGCATAATATGTGCCTATAAAGATGCTATAATTTAGCTTTCCAACATTAATCGAGTACAAAGTATTGTTTGCCGAGTGCGAGATATCGAATCGCATAAATTATACAGTGAAGTAATATTACTTATTTTATAAAAAAAAAAAAATTTAGTTATAAAGGGAAAAATGTGAATACTAATTCAGCGTATTCATATTCGATTCGAATCGTTAGGTTGAAATCATTCAATATTATCATCATGTATAAAATATGACGTTGAAATAATTTAAAATCAAGAATAAAATACAGTTATTTTTAGTACCATGTGTGTGTTTTTGGTCAAAAGAGAAATTGGACGATTGAATGAAAAAAGTGAAAGTCCTCACAGAAAAAAGATTCAAGTTCGTGGAATTCAATTAATGACATCGAGAAATGTATTCGATGGCGTTATTAATGAAACTAAGTAAACAATATCATCGCAGCAGACGACATCATTCTCTGCAGTTCAATTGTCAGAGAAGTATTGACGGGAAGACATATTTTATACAAACGCCGACGCACCTTTTACGATACTTGTATTGAGATTATAATTTTAGACTGTATTTATTCACGAAGAAAATTGTAATAGAAATAGTTAATACACATTGCACTTAGTAATACAGTAAGCATTGTAAATTTGAGAATTTCTAAAGATAGGTAATAATGTTATTAAACAATAGAAAGTGTCGAGACAGAAAAACACACAATATGAGTAATATGTCACCCACAGACTATGGTAAATCTGCTCTTGAAATTCGAATGTTTGAATCGTTTACGTTAGCGTGAATTATTATAAATATTTGAGAACCAAAGTGTATAGTGTTGGATCGATTAGTTGAGGTACACAAATATTTATTTGTGTATCAAATAAATCGGAAAAAAAATAATAAAACACCTAAAGTACAAAATAAAATGTCGATAGGTCTGATCAATATTTTTTTAAGACGTCATGTCGGTTTTGTCCATTTGATGAGAACAATGATGACATTCCGGATATCAGTCATTGTTTTAAGTGAATATTATGTAAAATAAAGATGAGCGCCAACACAAATTTTAAATTATGGTTTTAGCGTTTGCAATTTTTTTTTCACGCTGGTTGCGGTACCTGGACATCCTAAACGGTGAACATAATTAATAATTATTTAATTACGTCTTACCTATACTATATTATATGTAAAATATTATATAGCACGAAGTCAATAAGCAATAGTAACTATTTGTTTATTAATTAAGATCTGCATTCGCTATTTTATATTATTTACCTACCTATAATAGTATAATCTACATGTATATATGTATACAGGGTGTAACAGGAAAACCTGACGAAAAAATAAAAAAACTATGCTATTCGAACGTATGACAAAAATTTCGAAAATTAAATTTTTAAGAAATAATTTAAAACATATACTTAAGTCGAAAAATTCCCAAAAATAATATTTTGGATAAAGTTATTAAATTCTAAATCATTTTACTCAAAAATATATTGATATTTAAAAAAATTCTAAAAAATAAACTACTCGACTTAGATAAATGTTTTTACCATCACAATTGTTCTTATTAAAATCAGATCTAAAAATTATAGCATTTTTTAATTTTCCCAAAACCTTTTTATTTCTATTATACGTGTAATGCAAGTGACTATAAAATATACAATAAAAAAAAAAAATTAAATAATGAGTAGAATGATAGATACTTCATCTATTAGGTCTTCCTGTTACACCCTGTACATAATATTATATGTTATTGATAAAACATATGACTTATTCTTTGTGTGCACTTAAAACCACTTTAAAAAGTAGAAAGATATTTGCTTTTAAACGTTATAGTTCTATAAAGAATATCGTGAAATAACAATGGAGAATTCAGACTTTTATGATAATAGACAGCGCATGCATTGTCAATTCGAATGAAAATAAATTATAAATTTGTTGTTATTATTATTGTATACATCAGTTGTATAGAAATAACGAAATTCCTAGCTGATAAAATACAAACAGCATTACGTCGAATAAAATGATATAACTTCACAACACTATCCAAGTGTCTAGTGTCTCTGTATATAAGTATTTGGAATATTAAAAACGTCATGTCTGCGGTGTGAGTGATATTTTTTTAAATTTACAACTTAACAATTTTGTTCGATAATGACAGAATTTGTCGTGGAAATACTATAGTGACGTATTGAATATTCTAAATTCTTCGATTGCAACTCGATAATTTATTTGTTCGTAATATTACGGACAGACTAATATATTAAATCATATTATTATTGTACTTTGCCTCGATAACAATTAAATGCATTTTTCTGAATATCTATTATAATATTATGTCAGCGTTAATATTATATTTTTTACTAAATATTTAGTTTATTGCATATTATATAGCCATATTTAACCCAACGATGATACATTTTAATAAGTTCTGACTGGTATATTCTAGTGCCTATATATTATTTTGTTCTACGTGATGTTGTATATATTAATAACAATAATAAGTTAATAAGTCAAAAAATTATAGCGTTGGGTGTAATTTAGATAGTGGTTTTCATTCGATGTGCTCTCTGTTTCTGGAGTGGAGAGTTGATGTTAAGAGGACGCTACCCATACATTTGTTGTCTCCGTCTTATACACACATGACATAGCAAATTGTGGTTCACTAGTTTCAATAGTATGCTGTTAGTTTTGATACCATAGAGTGAATATTGACCTATCATAAAACTTTTAGGTAAGAACATTATCTGTGCTTGAGCTTTGCCGATTTTTCGAAATTTTCATTTTCAAGCAAATATGGGTATGTGAAATATCAGAAATTAAGATTACTGGTATCTCGCTTGAAAGTTAGAATATCGAATAAACTCTAATGCACAGATAATGTTCTAGAAATCTAAAAAATCGATAATAGGTCAAATCACTCTAATATCAAAACCATAACAGCATACTATTGAAACTAGTGAACGAAAATTTGCTTTGTCGTACGCGTGTAAGACAGAGACAACAAATGCATTTGTAGCATATCCTCTCAATATAATATCAATGGTGCACCACAATTATTATCGTTAGATCACGATAATATTAATGTAAAAGATTCAAACTATAATATTATATTGGTGGTCGGAGAACAAACAGTATACCTACCTAAAACAATTTGAATATGAGCGCATTTGTTCGTTAACATAGACATAGGTGCGAGTTGCGTCGTATTTACATTTATTTATCGGTTCTTTGACGAGTATTACCATATTTGCCCTGCCAAAACTTGTACATAATAATCGTGTAAACGCCGACGCCACCTTGTCAGAGCACGCGTACTTGCTAATAATATTAAGTAACCCGGACACGGTATATATAATTTATTTGCAGAACATTTTTGCTACACATCGACCTTATGATATTATTATCGTATTAAAATCGGACAGGACTCGGCTGTTGTTTGACAAATACGTTAAAAGGTAGTACCACCTACACATGTGTCCGTCGCGGACGGAATATAATTACACCTATATATACGTATATAATATTATTATAATATGGTATGCGGTCATCACGACTAGTACCTATATAGAAATCACACACACTGCAAGCCGCAACGGCGAGAAGAGTTTCAGTAAGTATAAAATTAGATTTTAGAAAAAAAATTGTTAAAATTGTATACGAACGGCGTCTGCGTGTATATATATGGCTTGTCACGAAGACAGGTTTTTTTATTATTATTATACATACCTAGGTATCTGTAATATTATTATAAATTATTTATAATATATAGTCATATATAGGTAGGTACTACATATTAATATTATATTTAATGTTTAAAATCTCGGAAAATCTCATAGCGATATTATTTATTCATTTTCACTTCAAGTATGATGTATAGGTACCTACATGTGAGTATATAATATATATACATGGCAAATAAAATATCTTCCATTTACGTGTTTGACAAACTAAACTGTCACACGAATTTCGTCCCCTTTCTATAGTATAATATATACAGAGTGATCTCCGAGAACCCCCATTTTTCTCAAAAAATGAATTTATTCAAATTCTAATCTTCTGAATATTAATATTATTAAAATATTATTATTATTTGACGAGTGTCTTGTGACTACTATAAGGATAATAGCCCATGGTCTTACGAATATATAAATCAATTAATGTGATATTGAATATATAGTAGTGTTTATAATCCGAGATTTTACAAAATATTTAATGTCGATGGATTAATACTAATTTATAATTATTCAAGTTTTAAAATGATCAAAGCCCCCCCCCCCTCCAATATCTTCCCAACACATTTTATCATGGTCATATTACTATATTGGAACGCACAGTTAAATAACTCAAAAACTAGGTACTCGCTCGAATTTCGATACAATTAAACATTTAAAAAAAGTTATCTGATGAAAATTTCCCAGGAAAAAATAATGATTCTTATTTGAAAATCAAAAGTCTACATCACGCCAAAGTAAATATTTTATCAGCTGGTATACAAATCTATCAATAATTGAAAACATTATCCTTATTAAGCATATACTTACCTACCTATACTTAAAAGTTTCAAAAATCAGAATTTCGATAAATTCATTATTAATGAGAAAAATAGGAGTCCGCGTGCTTGGTATATCACCCTGTATATTATAATAATATTGTGTGATATTTTCTACTATATACAGTTTATATCTTTCGTATGATATACTCATATTATGTTGTACATTGGTATAAGAAATATATGACTTATTAGAACGATCGAAACTCTCTAGGTCGGGGACACGAATCCATAATATAATATGCAGATTTTCTGATTGTACATTAAAATGAGTTATAATATACTTTTACAAGGAGTATTATAGTTGTACGGTTGTCATAACAAGATATCGGGTACAACGGACAAAATACACGACCGAGCTACTATCGGTTACCACGTGAGCAAATCATTGTCTTTTTACTGTACAGATATCAAAGTGTATTATTATTGTGTATATTCTATTTACCTAAAAGTTTCAAAAATCATAGTTTCGATAAATTAATTAATAATGAGAAAAATAGGAGTCCGCGTGCTTGGGATATCACCCTGTATATTATAATAATATTGTATCATATTATAATTAGTGTTTGAAGTATGAAATATTTCAACAAACGTGAAACATTGAATTTTTTTTTAACACAAATAAAAACCCAATTCATCTATTTTTAGATTCTGAGCGGAGCGAGGAAGCTAGCGGTTTTACAATGGTGTTTATTTTTTTTTTTTGATTTTTTTTTTCTTCTTTTTATATCCTGTATACAAAATGTCTACCAGAAGAAGTGCTTCGATTCCAACATATAGTACCTTATCTTTTAGGAAATTGGATCAAGATGGTACTTTAAAAAGGTCATTTTTCGATTTTACCAATAGTTATTAAATAACACGGTACAAACCACCGAAAAATTACGAAAAACCTCTAAAAATTTGATTTTAATTTCTAACACTTTATTTATTACCATAGAAACGAATAAAAAATAATAATATTATAATATTTATTCAACTCACATGATATAATAATTCATGACAATATAAAATATCTAGACGGACAAACCGTCTCCGTTCAGAATCGTTTTTCTTATACAATGATAAAATATCATTGAATTCAAGTTTAATACAATCCATTATACAATGACCCACTTGTAACCTACTGTACAGTAGAGCGACATCCACTTACCAGATTTTTTTTTAACACAATGTTCAGTATTTTAAATTCTAATATAAGAATTCAGTATAGGTATACAATATACATGTATAATATTGTATACCTACTTGCATCATATAAGCATTAAAATATTTAAAAATTTTGAATACCATTTTAAATGTATAATACAAAAGTTTGGATATACATATAGGTACCGTACAATTATGAAGGTAATTTATGACAATTATATGTAAATATAAAACTTATTTAAAAATCGAAAAAAAATTATTAAAATACTGAAATATTTCATACATTTTAAATATTTAATTTTTTTATATTTCATGAAATTTTCAGACACTTATTATAATATACTATACACAGTTTATATTATCTTTCATATGATATACTCATATTATGTTGTATAATAGTATAATATTATACATTTATACAGTATAGAAATCACTTCAGCGGGAATTGGTATTAGAGATATTATAATATACGGGTCAGATAAACTCTCTAATTCCCGGCACGAGTTCACAATATATGTAGATTAAAATGAATTATTTCATTACGCCTACAAGGTATACCGTGGTTATTAGAACGAGATATCAACGGACAAAATACATCGCGAGTTCCTATCGGTCACCACTCGAGCAAATCATTATCTCTTTTTACTCTGTGCTGCAGATATGGATATTGTGTAGGCATATTCTATGTACAAACACGTTTCTGCGATTTATGGTGTTTTCGCAGTGATTGCGATTAGCGTGTCAGTAGTGTGAAAACTTCCGATCATGTCGCGTCGTCAGATCACGTTGGACGAGAAAATCGGTATAATCGGACGGTTGGAAAACGGCGAGGAAAGCGGCTCGATCGCTAAGGAATTCGGAGCCTCGACCATATGGACCAGAAGGGATTCGCTGAAAACGATGATGGAAGAGGAGGCTTCGCTTCGGACGAAACAACTGCTCACCGCCCAGCACAAGGACCTCGAAGAAGCCGTGCTGGCGTGGTTCAAAAAACAGCGATTGGCCAACGTGCCCGTCAGCGGTCCCATGTTGAAGGCCAAGACCGAACAGCTGGCCGACGGGTTGAAGATAGAGGATTTCAAGTGCTCTGCGTCTTGGATTCTGAGCTTCCGACAACGGCACAACATCGGCTTCGGAAAGATGGCCGGCGAGTCGACAGCGGTGTGTTCCAGGTGTCACGACGACGTTTGGCCGTCCGGAACGGGTTACAGTGAATCTGACGAACAAAGTTTCGTACTTCTCGATTCGGACGGAAGTTGCGTACTTCTCGACTCGTGATAATCCGAAGCAAAAAAGCGGAGCCAGATGATGATGATTCCGTCGAGCCCGGTGATGATTTTGAAACTGTACCTATATATCATAAATATCCAAAGATAGAGCTGCAACGATAAAATTTGACTGCATAAAAAAACACACAGGTGTTAAAAAAGCGTTGATTTTATATCAGAACCTTCATTTGACACTGTAAAATAAATTCCACGAAGCAAAGTTCGATCAAGATTCTCTTCGGGAAATTGAATTCAAGTGATTAAATATTGTATAATATTAATAATTTACTGTATTTTGACGAGAGGTGTATAATAGCAATAAACAACGGTATTGTAACTCAAGTTGAAACCTTCTGTTTTGTTGGTATTTTCCCGTTTTTCGTTTCCGACCTACTCGTACCTAATCGGTCTCAAAAAACTTTCGATCAAATCGCATACGACGAGTGAATACAACGTGCTACGTTAGTTAAAAAAACTCGCAGGCCATTGGTCGTAACCGATTTGTCTATATTATTATTATTATTATTATTCCGAACAATTCTTCTGAAAGTCTTTTTAAACTTTTTATTGTTCGATCGTGGATAAGTCGTGTAGGTTTCAACGTAAGTATTGCATTTAATATAGTCCTCGTGTAACACTACGCCCTAGATTCATATTATAAAAAAACACACAGAAACGTTTGGAGCGAGATACTCATAAATAATATAATTTTATTATAATATACATCTTACATACTATTATTGTTATCATTATTAATACTTTTCGTGTAAATATATTGTTGCGCGCACATTTGTTGCAGGACTCTACACCTACCTACCTATACTTAATATAATATACCTATGTATAGATACTATATAATAGTGTATAGTGACAGCACATAATATTGCGTCAAAGAAAGAACGAACGAAATTACCGAATTCCGAACGACTCGTTTATTATATTATATCGAGCGCGCATTATTCTTTCTTGCGCATTGTCTTAGATTTAATTCGATTTATGCAATACGTACCCGTTATTTGGCCGGTGCAGGAAAAAAAGAGAAATAAACATAATATAAAACGTCGTGTATTCGGACGCCCGCGAAAACCAATCGAACACATAATATGTACCTATATATTATATTATATGGGTATAATATTATTATTATCATGATTGGGTTGCGCAACCGAAATATTCACGTGTCATTCGTGTGCGGATAGTTACGACCAACACATGCAATATAATACTTGCAGGTAACGAAACGGCATTAATACGATTTGTTTACGTAAGTCAAAGGCTCATGAGAATTCGTTCAATTAAAAGGACGTGTATAATATATTATATAGGAGGTACCTCATAAATACAATATAGGTATTATCAGGTGTAGAGATTTGCGCTGCTGTGGATTACGTGTCCAGCCGATAATTGCGTTTCGATACACGTCTGTGGGTGTTTCAGAAAATAAAAAAATAATAATAATAATAACAACAATAATAGTAATAAAATAAACGTGCGGAGTACAATGTTCATTATTGCCAGTTATGGTGACCGTGGTATAATTATGTAACCCGAGCTGACGCCGGCACACCCCTCGATAGAGATAGCTCACTGCGGATATCGATGGCTTACCGAATATCGAATATAGATATAGGTATATATATATACCGGACACCAGGTGTACCTACCTACCTATAGCGTATATTATATGTATATTATAGGTGATATGGTCATTGGTGCTCGTGGACATTTAATGAAAAAACGAGAGCATCTAGGTCACAGGAATCGGAAATATGATTAGTAGATACTACATAGATACATGTTTATAAGTATTAAGCTTGGCGTTTATGTAATTGTTGATAGTACGTACGGTATTATGTCATAATATTATATTATGTGACATGATATCATATATTATATCTGGATATTGGACTCCTCTGCAGCAGTTCACTAACGAGGACCAAATAATGTTACATTTATATAATAATAATCTGATCGAGACTAGTTATTATATGTATAGCTGAAATAGTAAAATAGCTGTTTTCCATGGCACTGCCGTAACCCTTGAAATAAGTATACTGAAACGAGGGTCCTTCGTAAGTGGCACGATTTACAATATTTCATTGATTACCTGTATAAATAAGACGTTTAATAGTTGGGTACGTGTATAAAAGTTAATGTGGAACAAAACTTAAAATATAAAGTCATGCTAATTTACCGTACAAAACCTTACTTATTGCATAGAATTAGGAGATTACCTAATAATAGGTAATAGGTAATAATAATATTGAAGTTATGTAAGTATATGACTGCGTACGAGGTTAGAAATTAGAATATATACCCACGTCGTTAATATTATTCACGTCTTTACAGATTGTTATTATAGACATAATTTACTCAATTTAGCCGATTTTTGTTTTTAAATTTGTATTTACTTTTGAGAATAATAAATAAATTATATACTTTATGTGCGATATAGTGTTGAAAATATGATATATAATAATATTATAATATATTATTCAAATCCAGTGGCGTATATACAGAGGAGAGGGGTAGAAATTCAAACACCAGCCAAAAATAAAAGAGTGTGTGTGTGTGTAGAATTATTATTATTAAATTTGCTGTCAGAATTTCTATAAATCCTGTACTCCACTATTACCTATTTAAATTAATATTTTCAAAATATTTGGACTAATTTTAAGATATTTAAAGGCATTTTAAATTTTCTAACTTTTATTTGGTTGGGATTGACTTGTAAGTTATTAACAGTTAGTCATATCGTTTGAAATAATATTAAAATAATAAATAATTACTATATAATATGATAATTTTTTAGCAAAAATTAATTCAACCTACCTTATGACTAATAGAAAAATATATTTATTAATATTATCGTAAATATAAAATAAGATACACTTAGAAATATTTTCGGAAAGAATATGGTCTTCGTTTCGAATCATTTTTCTTATGTTATGATTTATCATTGAACTCAAAGTTAACAAATCCATTACAGTGAACTACCCTGCAGTTTCGAGGTATATTTGATGTACCTACTATTATACAGCAGAACGACCTTTTGATTTCATAATCCAAAGCATAATAATTATCTTCAGAATTTAAATATATATTTGAATTTTGAACGAGTTGTTGGTATAATTTTGAAGTTTAGATGAGAGGAGTGGAGTTTTACGGGGAAGGTACCTACTATGCAAAATTTTGGTTTACTACTCCACTCATCTAAACTTTAAATACCTATCAAGTTATAACTAGTTAATTATTTACCCGGTACTCGTTTGAAATTGAATTTTAGGTTTTGGGCGGAGTGATGAATGATGTGTGTATGCCTGAAGACACTTTTTCTAGTAGAAAATTCCTCAGATTGTAAACTCAAGGCAGGTTTCTGGTACCAAAACTGGTCTAGTTTGCACTTTGATTACATTTGTTACCTAGTCCGGAAAATCGAAAAAAACTACGAAAATCAATTGTTAAAAATAATGGTTATGATTTATAAAAAGTTAGACTGTTTTTGCTCAGAATCGTTTTTCATGGTGTACACATATTTATCGTTGAATTTAAATTTAACACATCACAGTGACATTACAATGACTTACTCAATTATGAGGTACCTCGACCACAGCAGAGCGGTTACCTACTCGACGAATTTTTTTTACATATTGAAATTCTCATCAAAATATTTTGCTTAGAAATAGAAAATTAAAAATATGGTACTTATGCGTTTTAAAAACTAAAAAAAAATGATAACGAGTATAATATTAATTTTTTTTAAATTAAAAAAAAAATAATTCCTTATAATGTTTATATTTTGTAAAAACGAGTGATTATCTTTAAAAGAATAATCCTGTATAATATTATAAGATTCAAATGCAAGGTAATTAGCGTTACCACGTTACTATAATATGTACTATCTACTAATGAGTAATAATTAACTTAATATTTAATTTTAAGATTTTAAACATATACTTAAATCATTAAATATTTGAGTAGGTTATTATTTTAAACCAATCTAAAAATACATCTTACTTATATAGTTAAATATTGTATTTATTAGAGTATAAACAATTTTTTTAGTCCAACCCATCAACATAGCCAGGCCAAGGTAAAATGATTTAAGTAAAAAGTACTATACAGTTTTTTTTGGTAAAGATACCTATCGGTTTTTTTTTCAAATAATAAAATACCTATATTTATTGATCAATTTGATAATTGTTAAGCATGATTATATTAAAAATATCATCAGAAAACGATATTCGTTAGGTACACACACATTTCAACCAGTAGTCCATTCTCGAATTATAATAATGGTTTTGGCAGGTATACTATATTTATTTATTTGTGGTTCGTTTATTCATTTCTCAGACTTCTTCAGACTCGACGAATTTTTCGTTTGTAAAATTAATCTAATACTTACCCCAAACTGTTTACGTGTATACGAACAACGTGACAATTTACAGTGTCCCAATTACCAAAATGTATAATTATACCTTAGTATTATTTTTTTTTTATAAATTTATGCTTATCGGATTGGTCATAACTTGTTTCCAACTTATTTATGCTCGGAGTGGTGGATAGGGGTTGTCCTCCAAAAAATTTAAAATTTAAAAATATTTTTAACCTTTCTATAACCAAATAAATAATTATTATAATTATTATTAATTATCAACAACACCTAAGTTTTTAACACAATTGTAATTATGACATATAATTATATGTTAATATCTACTATATTTAATGTACCAAATGTCTAGGTGTTAGTATGGCTAATGATCCACGAAAATACACGTAGGACGTAGGTGTATTCGTGTATTTCGAGTACACGGACTTTTCACCATTTTAGGTTAGGTATATGGGTATATGCGTGATGGAGACTTTTAAATTATTTTGGTGTAGGATGTACTTTAGTTACTAGTTGGGCCTCAGGCCTAAATTTTGTAAAAGCAATACATTGACTCGGAGCTGACGGTGATATTATAAAACTCTTAGGTATATAATATGATTAAATATGTTTTGTTTTTCCTAATTAATTTATGTTATATTCAAAAATAGATTTGTAAAAAAAAAAAATGTAATATCTAAACAGGATAATAATAATATGTATCTGTAGTACGAAACTCTGACGGAATCTGTTCGAGACCCAAGTACACCCGACTGTCACATAACACCGATGAGTTTACAATTTTAATCTTGGGGATCCTAAACTCGCGAATTCGCAGATAATAATATGGGCTATATGACAGACACGCCAAAGTGGCAAAAACGATATATAATTTGGGCCAAAATTAATATTTGATATAAGTAGGTAGTTAGTAATTTAAAAATGTAGATCTAATAACAAATTTTCAATAATAAATTGTTAAAATATAATGTACAAACGATTTAAATAATCTCAGTAAATCGATTGATTTTTTCGATCTCATAAAAAAATGTTTAATTATAAATTGTTAAAATACAAATACATATATACAATATAGTTATAACTTTAATATCCATTAACCGTGGCACCAGTGACTCCGATCACCTAATTCATCTATGACATACGTCATACTATATTTTTTATGGGGGGGGGGCATTGTAGGGTACTGCAGGGGATCCCGCCGTGGATCCAGAATTTACGTGAAAACGTAAAAATAAATTGATTACACATTGCATTTTGTAGGTGCTTTGAGATTGCCATCCGAGTGTGAAATTAAAAAAGGTGATGAGGGCCCTTGATTGTGCGATGTCATAGTATATTTTAAACACTTCGGCGCCACTGCGTGGCACACAGGTGTCTAGGATTTTGGCGCTTTCGTACGATACGACTTTTTTTCTCATCTAATTTTGGAGCACACGTCTTCCACCGAATAATACGATATTCGTTGTACAGGACGTATATCGTAGTAACGATGATATCGTGCGTGCGCGGGAGGTGTATCGTCGGAATTTCGACATTTAGCCGCAAAAGGCGAAACCTGCGGGTCCTTGGACTGAGGTGTCAGTGCGGCGTTTAGTAGTATTATATTATTATAGCCGTCCACACAGTCGGACCGGCGCGGCGACAAACCTTGATAATATATTATTATTATTATTATTATTTTGGCTAACTGGGCCAGTGTAAACAATACGTGGCTGTGCAGGACACTGAAGATCACTTCGGGCGAAAATCCGGTGCTCTACATAATAATGACGACGACGAGCGGACACCGCACCGGCATTATAATGTTATATACCATTATTTATATTGTGTTGTATAATAATAATAATAACAATAATGTGTATATGCGTGCGTATATAATATACCTACATCATTGCCGGTGTATTGTTTTAAGTCTCGCCGACGCCCCCGCCGGGTGCAATCCGAAAGATATAATTTTGCGCAAGTCACATCATCGCCGATGCAGTACAATACATGGCTTACCGCGCGTCCTTGACCAACGATATAGGTATACCTATATAGTGCACATTTTGTTTCTATTCTTTTATTTTTTTGTTTCGCTGTGTTTACTCGACGGCGTTTTACCCGCAACAATAATCCGGTGCGTTATTAAAACGTCGTTGTATTATGTACTGCAAGGCTGGGCGTACTTGGACGCCGTCTCGTTTTCGTCCGGCGAATATTTAAGGATGTGTATCGAAATTAATTCCACTCGAAAAATCGAAATCGTGGCGTCTGGGTCAGCGTGCGTACACGAGAGTTTAAACTCCTTTCACCCGAAATTCGAGCGGAGAACATATTTTCGAGATTAAATCGTAGGTAGGTATGTTTTTTTTGTAAAATATTTAACCTAAAATAACGCTAACAAAGAAGTTATACAATGGCCAGTATAAGAACCACGAAATATATTATACTTCAAAAACCAAAGATTATAGGTAAATTGCTATAACTTTTTATCAGACTATATTTTACGAAGAGGATGAGGTACCTCGAAAATATTTCCACTTCAAACTCGGCAACAGGTGTTTAAACTACAATATTATTAACCTACGCAGAAATTTTGTTTTTGCTAAGTTATAGAAATTAAAATTTTAAAATGTCTTAAATTGGATTTTTGTTTTGAGAAACGTGTACCTATACCAAAGTGTGAGTGTGTGACCCATCAAAATTTAAAAAATATTTATTATTTTAATTATTTATATCATTACTTTATTAATACGTCTTCGGTGGGTTGCTATTAAATCACAATGACATCTTTCAATTTTGTTATTCCACATTATTTTAGATAACAATTTTTCATTCTTACAGATTGTTCGGTTACACACACGTTTTGCCACAGTCGATTGGTAATATTACGTTGAAACAAACTATATTTGTTAAATATTGTAAAATATTTCCACACTGAATATTCAAACAACCAAACAAAATGTATAATACTTAGCGACTCACTCAGCAATTTAATTGCCATCACAAATACTCGAAACCAAACAGATATCACTAAGCAAATACAAGAAGAAACTTTTCTTGCAGAAAATAAAAATATATACATCCAGTTTGTATGGATTCCGGGTCACATAGGCATTCCAGGAAATGAAATGGCTGACCTAGAAGCCCATAATGCAATCACCTCCACAATAACTGCAACCATAAAGTTCATCACATTCGCAGATGCAAAAAACGAAATTAAACTTCACACAAACAACAAATGGCATTCCCACTGGCGAAAACTCAACACCAAACTCAATAAAATAAAAAACAATATAAACCCATGGATAAATCCTGAACTCAGTAGAAAAGAAGAAACCATAATAAACAGTCTACGAATTGGACACCCACACCTAACACACAGCTATTTGATGACCAAAGACGATCCTCCACTATGCGACGCGTGCAATGTACTTTTAACGGTCAACCACATCATCACAGAATGTCAAAAATACAACAAGTATCGAAATCAATACCACATCTCAGAACAAATTTGTCAAGCACTAGGACCAAACTCTCAAGACGTTAAAAACTTAATTTTATTCTTAAAAAAACAGAATTGTACAATTTAATTTAATGTAACCATGTAAATGCTAAAATACTAACAATGTAATCTAAAATTCGTGTACTAATGGCCTAGTTGTCGATGTATAGTTCAGATCAATCTTATATAATAAAACGCTAATAACGCGTATAAGATCCGCGGGGAGCGCTCACGGCACTCCGCGTTTCTTCCATGACGACCAATCACAATACTTCCCGCGCGTTCGCTATAAATTCCGCTCGCTTATCTCCCATTTCCTTATAGACGAATATTTTCGAACATTATTATTATTATTAAAAAAAAACCCGTGTTTTTCAATTTTTTGACGTGATAATAACGTCTTATAAATCGATTACCCCGCGACCGTCCCCCCGACCCATTAAACGAGTAATTATTTTTGACCAAGTATAACTTAGCCGGTATTCGACTTAGAGACCCCGTACCAATGGGCATCTCAATTTTTTAGGCCCCAGATGAATTTTCAACATTAGGGAACCAAAGCCCCCACCCCCCCACATTTTGAGTTGAGTATAACTCGGCCGGAATTCAAGTTAAAGACCTCGGACCAAGAGGGAACCCATTCATTTTATGAATACTACCGTTTTCCGCTTTAGGGAACGGGGGCACCTCCTCCCCCCCTTTTTGGATTTTGCTTTTTGATGGATTTTGGTCCGGGAGAGTACTAACACCCACCTCGCCAAGGGGAAACTCGGGGTTTTGAGTTTTTGATAGGATTTATTGGGATTTTCTTAAATATTGTTTTTATTGATAAGGAAAGTGATAAGAATTTTATTTTATCGCCACGAGCACGGCGACGAGGCTTAAGAGTCATACATTTGCCTCGGAATTTTATCTGAGTAGGTGGCTAGGTTGGTTAGGCGTTAGGATAAGTGACTCGAGGGTCGTGGGTTCGAACCCGGCCTCTGAGATCTTCGATAATTTGCGCCATCCGTGATAATTTGAATGTTTTTTTTTCGTCACATTTTTTTTTTTTTGGCAAAAAAATATTAATATATATTAAAGTAGATATTTTAAATTGTAACTAAATTGTATAATGATACTGTACTATTTTATAAATAATAATAATAATACTTGATTTTACCGTGACCAACGCACCTTTATGTTTCTTATATAAATACAATATAATATAACTAACCTACATGTAGTACCTACTTGATATATTACAGTTTTTAGGTTAAATACTGTTTAATACGGTATTAATAAACTAATAGATCTAATAGAACTGATTAAACTCTGGCAGTTAAATAGTACGACTATATGACTGCTCTTTTTGCCGTTTTTTTTGAAAATTATAGTTTTAGCCCCTTTCGGTCATATCACCCTCCCCGTCGACTACTTATTCGCGTTCCCTGCTATATTTATAGCCACAGACGAGTCCCGGGGTGGAGTAGTGTGTCGGAAACGAGAGTAGGTACCGTGTAGGTATCGCTATATACAGGCATATATACGCATGTATATATGTACATGCGCCTCGAGGTTCGATTTTTTTCGCAAATCTCGCGTTTTGAACGTCCGAAGGTGGCGGACACGGTGGTCCGCTCAAACGCCCTTAAGAGTCATAGATTTGACTCCTAATTTCATCTCGGTACGTGGCTAGGTAGGTTAGGCGTTAAAACGGGTGATTCGACGGTCGTGGTTTCGAACGCCGGCGGGGCCGTGTTAAATCGAATTTCTTTTTTTTGCGTTTTTTTTTTCGTCACATTTATCATTTTTAACGAAAGTGTTAATTTTTTTTTTAAATTTGCATTATTATATTATATATATTATTATTATTCGTTTGACGATATTTATTGGGCAAAAAAATAATTATAATTAACATTTACCGACGCACCTACATGTTTCTTTTAATAATACATTATAATATAACTAACCTACGTGTAGTACCTACTTGATATATTACAGTTTTTACGTGATTCCGATTTGGTTAAATACTGCTACAGATTATAAATACTATATTAAAAAATAGTACGACTGTAATATGACTGCTTCATTTGCCGTTTTTTTCGAAAATTCGAGTCCCGGGGTGGAGTAGTGTGTCGGAAACGAGAGTATGTATAGTGTATTCATTTATAGATACCTACGTTTAATAGGATAGTATTACATTTCAATAAAATTTGTTATTCACCAATATAATTATCTATTTGTTAATTTGACTTAATTCTCATAATTAAATAAATATACAAGGTAGGTATATTTTAGAAAATATCCAATCAGAAAATTAGATTTTGTCGACTTATTTGTTATAACCGCGAAAACATAACAATGATTACATTGATTACAGTGAAGCCCAACATAAAACACCTGATAACTGTTCTCTATAATTATCAACAAATACAATTTTATTACCTCCTGTATACTTTTTCATATTTGAACGGCCGTTTCGAGCACTTTTCGCTGTAGGCGGATTGTCCGTTCGGGAATCGGATTTCACCCGAGATGACTGATAACTAGACACTCAAACTCAGAATCCGAATTTCCGATTTCAACACACACACACCAGAACCGGACATACACGCCCGGTGCATGGTCTGCGATCCGACGTAGTCGGATTGCCTACCTGACTAGCTACTTGCATACGAGCGACTTACACCCCCACTGCATCTGACACTCGGGAATCGACTTTCACCCGAGATGACTGATAGCTAGATACTCAAACTCAGAACCTGAATTTCCGATTTCAACACACATACGAGAACCGGACATACACACCCGATGCATGGTCTGCGATCCGACGTAGTCGGATTGCCTACCTGACTAGCTACTTGCATACGAGTGACTTACACCCCCACTGCAACCGACACTCGGGAATCGAGATGACTGATAGCTAGACACTCAAACTCAGAGAACCCGAATTTCCGATTTCAACACACATACGAGAACCGGACATACACGCTCGGTGCATGGTCTGCGATCCGACGTAGTCGGATTGCCTACCTGGCTGGCTGTGTCTTACGATCGACTTGAATCGCGTGACTTACGACTAGACACTCTTCCGAGTTCAAAAATTACCACTTAACCAGTGCTGCCAACACGACAAAACACAATACCCGACGACCCCCCCCTTCCCGACGCAGGCTGGATCAAAAAACCCAGCATCGCCGACAAAGATGCACCACCGCCCACACAGTCTTTCCGCCGTAGGCGGGATGACAAACACTGGAATCTAGTAAATAAATAAACTATATTTTAATCCAGTAAAATTAATTCTGAATTTTAATTTACAAATTGAAACAGAACCTAAGACTATATTATTTAATGCAACAATAATGATAATTTTTTATTGATATTAACAATTAATATTTAATTAATAGTACTTACTTATATATTTTCGTTGAAACAATGCATTTACACAATAATATATTATATTCAATTTGTTTATGTTTAAATGCTTTGTTTAGGTACATTGTGTCAAATTTTAATTGAATACCGGTCGTATAATATAGTGTTAACTTATAACATACAAAAGCGTTATTATAGTATGGTCATTCAATACTTTAATTAAACCGAATTTCCAGTATAGTCATTGCGCTGGTCTCATTATTATTAATAACGAAGCATAATTTTTAACTGATACCTACATATTATGATAATGTATAAGTACAATATAAACAAAAAGCATAATATGTAAACATTATGAAATTGTAATTTGCTTTGTGTCAATATATTACATAAACAATGTAAGCGTAATTAATTTTACTTGTTAAATAATCGAATTCATTGACATAATCAGAGTGGGGACTGAGGAAGACTTAGTGAAAACATCTCAATAATCTCGCAAACGTGCTGTAATATAAAATGTAAATTAAAAATATATTATAGTATAAGAGTAAATAAACACCAACGATAGGTTGGGTTGATTTTAAATCAATCACTCACGGGATAATAGTGCTGCAGTATTGTATCTAATTGTGTTGCATTGATAAGTTTAATGGCTAAAATGTGTATCTGATATATTGTGAGTATTTCACAAACCATTGTAATATTATAAAAATGTAGGTGTTCATTCTTTTGTTTTTTTTTTTTTTAAATTATTGGCCGAGCCACTTGTTGTGTATGTGGAAATATTACGAGTTAAAATAAATTAAACTTCAATCGGACGATAAATAACAATAATTGCATAATACTTTTATTGCTGCAGATATTATAAGTTCGATATTATTATAAAACGAATTTTCGTAAAGATTTGTACGTTGCAAACGATAGAAAAAAGCGGTAACGATCATAAAACAAATTGTGTAATTACAAAATAAAATGGAGTGTATATGCATCATAAATTATAGACTCGAATTAACTTACGTTCGTAACATATATAGGTACGTATAAAAAAACAAAAATTTACAAACGATAAAATTAAATATGAATTTTGCAATTCAAACAAAGATGTAGTCGGTGTATATACCAATAGTAAACAGAATGAATGAACAGATTTTTCAATGTTTCAAAAACAATAGAAATATAATTTACATGTGATAAAACGATGTTATATTATCATAATAGTTTAAATATAATAGAACGGTCATATCGTATGAATAGAACGTAAGTACATATTATTATAATATGAATATTAATAATAACTCGAAAAAGGATTCGCTTTAGATTATTCACAAGAAGAAAATAATTAATAGTTTCACACCGAAAAACTAAATCTAAATCCATCAGAAGACCTTGACACCCTATACCTATCTCTTGGTCCGAACCCGATGAAACAATAGTTCATACAATTTCTAAAAATTACCGACTCATTCAACAAAATCTAAAATTTACGAAAAATTTTTAAAAAATGTATCGATTTCATATTATTATATTCGACATTTTTATTTTTTCTCAACATTTTTTACACTCTTCCAATCACATATTATTCAATATTATGGTTAGGTGCCTATTATTTAATTTATTTTTCGAGATCAATGAAAAAAAAGACAGCGGGAGGGGGGAAAGTAGGTAACAGCTCTGTTGTACAACAGTAGGAGTCGAGTGTAGCTCGTCATTGAGTAGGTCACTGTGTGTAATGGATGTGTTAAATTTGAATTCAACGATAAATTATTGCATACGAAAAACTATTCTGAGCGGAGACGGTCTGTCAGCTCATTATCATATTGTAAATGTATTGTTAATAATTATTATATTAATTTATTTTGCTATTTATAGTAATGCGTTATAAACTGCAGTAATAGTATATAAGCGCAATAGCATACAATATTAATCCAAATGTTTTGAAAACGTCATTGTGTACCTATATAAAATATAATAATGCAGGTAAGACTGTACGAGGTACGTTAAGTTTAAAATCACCACCAAAATTTTTTTTGAGTAACAAAATAACTAAAACCGTTATTCTTCGTTCAAATGCCTCCATATAAACAATAAATTAAGTTTATATACATATTTTTAAGTTTTTTGGTTTTAGTATGAAGATTTGGAGTACCTCACCTATTGTATAAAAATTGTCACGCCTTAGCTATAAAATATAAAAAACACTTTATCAATTTTTATCTACAAAATAATTTGCGAATTATCGGGATTTTGACTTATGTTGACAAAATTAGAACTTCAAATGATAATAAAAAAATCGTGCTTACGTAACTTTAATATTTTTAATTAAGGGGATTCGATACCGTGATTTTCTGTTTTTGTCTAACACACGCGTGACATAGTATTTCAGATGTGTTTTTTCCCAAACATACCAATTGATCTAATGAAGCGATAAGAATTCTGAAAACAGATTTGAATTTGTCGTCAAGTCTACTTGAAATCGACTTTCCCACATTTTTGATATTATCCCCCAATTTTTTTAAATGTCATATTCAAAAAGAGTATTTAAAAATTCTGTTATTTCAATTTTTGGAGAAGTTAAAATCAAAAAATCAAAAATGTGGGAAAGTCGATTTCAAGTAGACTTGACGACAAATTCAAATCGGTTTTCAGAAATCGTATCGCTTCAATAGATCAATTGGAATGTTTAGCAAAAAACACGTCTAAAATACTGTCAACCGTGTGTTAGACAAAAACAGATAATCACGGTATCGAATCCCCTTAACTATAGTAAAAATGTATGTGGAACTTTGGATCAAATAACTTTTTGTTGATGTTTACTAATTATAGAAACATTTTTTTTTTTAAATCGTAAGTTTTTACTCAAAAAAAAAAAAATTTTAAATGTCTATAAAATATAAATAGCTCAAAAAGTTTAAAAATATTTTGAGTTTTTATCATTTAAGTATAGGAAATTCTTATATAAACATCTAAAGAAAATTTTAAAATCTACGGTTATTCGTTTTTGAGTTCCCCCTAAAAAAAAGGGTTTTGCGTACAAAGATTCCTGTTTTTCTTCAATTTTAGGTTTTGTTTTACCTGATTATTTTGAATAGTACTGGGTGCTTACAATTTTGATCTTCAAAAAATCTCATATCATCGTAAATGTAATACATATATTCATCGCTCCATAGGTTAGGCTCTAAAAAAGTGAAGTTATTAGACTAGGCGTATTGTAACTAAACCAAAACATTGTTAACTATGCAAAACTACATTAATTTATATTTTATATTAATCTATAATAATTATAAAAAATTAAAAATATTTTAATAACGAGTCAAGTAAAAAAAATATTGATACACAAACACTCCGTCTACATGCGTTTTTAATTTGTATCGTTAAATTTTTTTAAAATTGGTAGAGAATGCATCTACAATAATTTATGAATGTGATTGGATTTTAATCATACAAACGCATTTGGATTGCGTATAAACTTAATAAGATTTAAATATATGGATACATTAATATATGGAATCAGAACAATTTTGGACTATACTTTGGAGTGCTGGTGACCAGCTGCTGAGTAACCATTAACCAACATTAAAATAATTGGTTTTCGAGTCGTATTTATATTTAAAACCATGAAATATCACTTCTAGATTTAAGACTGTACATTTTAATTGAAAAAAAAGTTGTATTCTCAACCCGTTTTCAGCTTTGGTACGTGCGAAAAAAACTTTTTTAACAAAAAATTCCTTTTCAGCCTCTAACGTAAGTATATATGTATCCAATTGGTTTTCACTACTGACCGGCGACCACCTGTCCATACACCTCATTGTAATGTGTATCGACATTTTACATCGTATTGTAAAACAATTAATCACTTATTTCGTACAGGTTATTCACTGGTTACTGACACTAATAAAGAGTTAATTGTATTTTCATAGTCATTATTTCGAATAGTAAGTTATTGTGCAAAAAGTAATATAATATTATACAATCATGTTTTGTTTTGTGCTCTAATTACATATTTTTAACGTTATCGTTTTAATGGTTGTGAGTATAATATAGTTACCTACTATATATAGGTATTGTTTTTATTTGCATGTATAATATAATTTAAAATTGCTCTTAAGTAACTGCTATAAGTATTAGCCTTAAGACAATCTGAGTGCTTGTGCATTTAATTTGATGTAGATATTCACGATGCAATTACATAAATTGAATCGACCTAATACATAATTTCCGTAGGTACGTGCAAGCTAAAACGTAGTTTTACAATTAGTATTATATTAATTAAAAAAAATAATATGAACCTGCCGTAAATTATTTATCTTAAATAATAATAATAATACTATTTTCACTGTCAACACCGTACTTGTAATGTTATTATGATTATCTAGTATGAATACAACCAATAACGCTATACAGGGTGATTCACCATACATGATCTCCCCCTCTTTTCTTTTAATAGGTAATGAATTCATTAAAATTCTTATATTTTAAATTTTCTAAATAAATTTAACTTTTAAGTCTCAACACTATATTTTCAAATTCTTCCGACTTAAGGGGTGTCCTGTGGTGGTACAAACTTATATTTTTCAAACGAGAACCCCCCCTGTAAATTATTTAGCATAACATTTTACCACAAATTTAGTATATCAAAATGAACATTCGAAATAGTATATTTTTTGAGTTATTTTACTTAGTGCGTACTAAAGGTCTAAAAATAATAGGTTCACTACAAAGTATTTGCCATTTGGATGATACGGGGACAATGGAAATTAAACATTTTAAATAATAAATGTATATTAATTCATCAATTTTTATAATTTTTAAAAATGGTAATAAAACATATAATAATAAATACTAGTCCTAGATCTGATATTACATATTTAAATTTATACTATTGTAAAACCATTTTTAATGACTATAGTATCTTTAATATAAATATTTTAATAAATGAAAAACAACTCGTTGGACTTTTGAATTAGATGTACCAACATTTTCAAAAATATTATCCACTAAATAATTAACATTAAAAATGGGGGGTTTTAATTTTAAAAACAGAAGTTCGTACTACTGCAAGACACTCCTTAATTAGCATAAAAAAATCTCGAGAATTTGAAAATTTAGTCTCGAAGTAATTTAAAAACACAATAAATCAAACATTGGGTAAATTCATTATCAAACGAAAAAATGGGAGAGAGAGCATGCTTCGTGAATCACTCCGTGTATACGCATTAAGTGAATCGTGAACAATCATTATTTACTCGATACATTGTTATTTTTCGATAATCTTAGATAAGATCATATTATACTATTGTTATTACTTTTTTCATTAAATATTAATTGCATAGGGTTTTTTTTTAAATAAATAATTGCCATGTGGGAATTTGTGTCAAATAACGCTTTCTGTATATATATATTTTTTTTCGATAATATATAGTGTAACTGGCTATACTTGAAATAAATACGCATACTGCAACAATATACATATGATCAAAAACATACGGTTTATAACAAAATAACTAATCAATTTGATAGCATACAATATTTTAATGATAATGGATGTTTACATTATAATTACTCTAATGCATTAAATCAGCCGGAGCTCCCGTATATCGTGCAAAGTATTTAACGCAATATTACGTCCACACAAATTGCAAATTGAGCGTAAAGAACAAAAAAACAAAAAATTAAAGAAACATTGTAAAATGTGTTGCTTTTTCAAAAAGTGCTGCGTTTGTTTGATTGTATATAATATCGATAACTCTTATAATGCGTCTTCGCATTAACCAGTCATCACCTCCATGAATTCTGAAAAAAAATTGTATTCTATTAAAGCTTATTCAAAATAATTAATTATGAATTATTTATAGACATTGTAGTATTGATGATTCAATAACCCAACATACACCTGACAATATAATAATTATACTGGTCAACTTAAAAGGGTCGTTTCTAAGATCTACCCATCAGAGTCCTAGCGCGGGTCAATTTTGTAAAGTATTTAAGAAATAATATTCGAATACGTCTTTTTAAAAATATACATCTTCAATTCGAGTACTTTTAGATTCTGAGCGGAGAGAGGGATCTAATGGTTTTACAATGGTGTTTATTTATTTTTTTTTAATACAAAATTTCCACCAGAAGGAGTGCTTTGATTTCAACATATAGTATCTTGTCTTTTAGCAAATTGGATCAAAATGATACTTTAAAGAGGTCATTCTTAGATTTTCTCAATAGATATTTAATGCCACGGGAAAAACCACCGACAAATTACAAAAAAAGGCTAAAAATGGGATTTTAATTTCTAACGCTTTGTTTATCAGTACCTAATTATTATCACCTTAGAAACGAATAAAATAAAAATAAAAATGAACATTATAGTTATTTTGTTGTAATTTATAATATTAATTCAACTTACAGGCAGAGTTGGGCAAAATTTTATCTAGATAGTTATTCGAATAAATCTGTATTCGAATAAAAAACTATTCGAATGTTTTTTTTACAATTATTCGAATAAAAATGTATTCGAATAATTTTCAACTAAGATTATTCGAATAAAAAACTATTCGAATAATTTTCAACTAAGATTATTCGAATAAAAAACTATTCGAATAATTTTCAACTATGATTAATCGAATAAAAAACTATTCGAATAATTTTCAACTATGATTATTCGAATAAAAAACTATTCGAATAATTTTCATCTATGATTATTCGAATAAATTTTAAAGACGGTTATACGAATAATTCTTAGTTATTTAATTTGATTAAAAATACCTAGTTCATAATAAAATAATTTTTTTAGATATTGCTATTATCGATCTATTAGGATTGTTGTAATAATTGTTATGAAATATAACCATTAAATATTATTCATATTATAATATTATAAAACTATTGTTAAAATATAATTTAAAAAAACATATCTAATTTTCTAATTATTAACTTTCTTCTATTGATAGATATTTGTTTATTGTTTATTCGAATATCTATGTTTAAAATTGAATCGGTTAATTTTTTATTCGAATAACAATAGTTGAAAATTATTCGAATACATTTTTATTTGAATATTTGTAAAAAAAAATATTCGAATGATTTTTTATTCGAATAATAATAGTTGAAAATTAATCGAATAAATTTTTATTCGAATTATTGTAAAAAAAATTATTCGAATAAATTTTAATTCGAATAATTGTAAAAAAATCATTCGAATAATAATTTATTCGAATAAAATGTTATCTAAATAATCATCTAGATAAAATTTCATTCGAATAACGCCCAACTCTGATTATTACACTCATCGAGTCGACAAAAAGAAAAATCGAATAAGAGCGGTTCAACTATCTCCCTTTTATAAACAGATAATAAGCACCTATACATTATATATCATTATCAGGGTTCGGGACTTATAGCACTAAAAAGCACTAAAATATGCGCTTATATATGACCCAATAAACTTAAAAATATGCACTAAAAATGAAAATAATATGCACTAAAAAATTAAAAATCATTAACAAAAAAGATTTATTTGATATAATATGTATTAATAAATAGGTATATATAATATATTAATTTTTTTATATTTAAAAAAATTAAAAAATTAAAAAATTAAAAAATTTGTAATTTAAATCTTAGTGCCTTTGTGATTGCATGAACTATTAGATGTTTTCGAACATTTTCGAACTGGAAGGCTCTTCTATTATCGGCTAGAATACACTTATATGCCGAAAATGAACGTTCCAAGTCGACGGAAGTAATGGGAGCATACTTGAAAAATAACAGATCATTACATGTTAGATCTTCTGCTATTGAACGAAGATCCATAGACTCTCCTCCGGTGATAATATTACATATTTGTTTGTTAAACCATAACTCAGATAACTACATGGTTTTCGATTTGTTGAGTAGGTATTTATAAATCAAGTGCACGTACTACATTTTTGTGGCAGATAGCTACACAAATAGTATTACTACAAAACAAATTTTCGCAATTAATCGTTCAACATTTTAATTAATACATTTTGAACAATTATATTAACCATCAATCATTAAAAATCGTCGAATAAGCAAAAAATATGCAAAAACCTTTAAAATATGCAAAAACCCCCAAAATATGCAAAAATATGCAAAATAAAATTTCATATTTTAATTCTCTGTACTACAAAACGTATTTGTAGATCACTCTGTTATGTTTTACATCACCTATGATGGATATGCAAATGCTATAAGTCCCGAACCCTGATCATTATATATAGTTCATCATACCTATAATCATATAGTAATAGGTGATTTTTAAGTCGAATTCGGTTGCGCAAAACCGTTTTGAAAAACTCTGCGTTCGAATTTATATTTATTTTTCGGTAGCTTATTCCGTTGAGGAGTTCGTCATAATTCGGATGATGTCTATAATAATAATTAATTGCTAATCAACAAGTGTCCATTTATACGCAAACGACCCTTAAATTCGTTACTGTGCAATTCGTGTCGTGCATAATATTTTTCCCTGGAAATTTCGGACTTCCAAACGTGTACATTATCGGTTCAAAAATGCAAAAAAAAAACACAAATATATTTATCCCCCGACGACGACGATTGCATGTCCCTGGAGTGTACACCCAGGGCCTCGGGTTTTAATTTTTATATTATTACACTCATCGAGTCGACAAAAAAAAAAAAAAAATTGAATAAGAGTGGTTCCACTATCTCCCTTTTATAAACATATAGCCATATAGGTAATAAGCACCTATATTATTATATATAGTTTATCATACCAATAATAATATAGTAATAAGTGATTTTTAAGACGAATTCGGTTGCGAAAAACCGTTTAAAAATACTCTGTGTTCAAATTTATATTTATTTTTTCGGCAGCTATTATGACGTTGCTTTCGTCATTCGGATGTCTATAATATCATTAATATTGTTAATCAACAAGTGTCGTTTTATACGCAAACGATTCTTAAATTTGGTATTGTGCAAGAAAATTTTACTGGAGTAAGACGTTATTATTACAACTTTCTCGTGTCTTGGATAATATTTTTCCCTGGAAATTTCGCTTCAACAAATCCACCATTTTGAAGCTCATATTATAATATTGAAGTATTGTCTATACACGCCGGGCAGTGTAATGCCTATAGTTAATGAAGGTATTTTACTATTACTCAAACACTTATCTTCAACCTAATTAAAATACTATTTTTTTTATAAGTTAATATATTATACATATCACTTTTATCATATTTTTCAGCACTTTAAATGTAAAGCTGTTTGAGGTGTTTTTGACAACTACTTTTAAATTATACACTAGATAAATAGGTTCTATAGGTAATAGTTAAAAATAATTGATAGTTGTAATTTGTAGTACTATAAACATTATAGACATAGGCTGTAGGTTGTAGAATCGTGAAACTTGTTAGTTGTTAGTTTGGTACATTTTATTATTAATTATTTGTTAACTAATAACTTACCTAAAGCCCATGGGCTATAACCTATAATAAAATTTAAGATACTGATTAAGAAGAACCTGAACACATTTAATTGGTGAAAGTTTTAATAAATTATAACGTATTAATTCAAATCCCAGAAAGCCCAGATCTGATTCGCATTATTAGACCCTAATCGACTGTATCGCTAATCCTATATTAATATATTATTTATTATTCAAAAATATAAGATTCTGCTTTTCGTGGTAATCGTTTTTTTGGTAATACCTATGTTTCCATAAAATTAACGATATCGTATGGTTTTCGATTTTATTTTATAACTGATTATTATTGACAGTCAGAAAAAAATTATTTAATGGAAAGTATTCAATATATACTCCAGTGGATATATCTAGTACAATAGAATAGTATTTAAAAGCGAGGGTAAATGGATGTCGGTCTGCTGTACAGTAGGTTACAAGTGGGTCACTGTATAACGGGTTGTGTTAAATTTGAATTCAATGATTTCCTATCATTATTCATTGTATACGAAAAACGATTCGGAGCGGAGACGGTTTGTGACAAACCGTTTTTCAGTCTGTATATTGTATATTGTTATTATTTTGTTATTAGGTTTACCCTGTAAGCAGAGTTGGGCGTTATTCGAATGAAATTTTATCTAGATGATTATTTAGATAACATTTTATTCGAATAAATTATTATTCGAATGATTTTTTTACAATTATTCGAATTAAAATTTATTCGAATAATTTTTTTTACAATAATTCGAATAAAAATTTATTCGATTAATTTTCAACTATTATTATTCGAATAAAAAATCATTCGAATATTTTTTTTTACAAATATTCAAATAAAAATGTATTCGAATAATTTTCAACTATTGTTATTCGAATAAAAAATTAACCGATTCAATTTTAAACATAGATATTCGAATAAACAATAAACAAATATCTATCAATAGAAGAAAGTTAATAATTAGAAAATTAGATATGTTTTTTTAAATTATATTTTAACAATAGTTTTATAATATTATAATATGAATAATATTTAATGGTTATATTTCATAACAATTATTACAACAATCCTAATAGATCGATAATAGCAATATCTAAAAAAATTATTTTATTATGAACTAGGTATTTTTAATCAAATTAAATAACTAAGAATTATTCGTATAACCGTCTTTAAAATTTATTCGAATAATCATAGATGAAAATTATTCGAATAGTTTTTTATTCGAATAATCATAGTTGAAAATTATTCGAATAGTTTTTTATTCGATTAATCATAGTTGAAAATTATTCGAATAGTTTTTTATTCGAATAATCTTAGTTGAAAATTATTCGAATAGTTTTTTATTCGAATAATCTTAGTTGAAAATTATTCGAATACATTTTTATTCGAATAATTGTAAAAAAAAACATTCGAATAGTTTTTTATTCGAATACAGATTTATTCGAATAACTATCTAGATAAAATTTTGCCCAACTCTGGTAATAATATAATAATTAAAACCCGAGGCCCTGGGTACACTCTGCGGGAACATGCAATCGTCGTCTTCGGGGGGAGTAAATATATTTGTGTTTTTTTTTTTGCATCTAGGAACCGATAATTTACAGATAGTCCACGGATGATGTGTGCTAACAAGACTCGTCACGTCACGGCGCGAAGAGACCTACAATTTTTCGCGTAATTATAACGTCCTCCGGATCGAAAAAAAAAATGTATAATAACAGTGATAATATATTTTTAGCTTCGTCACATATTATTTTGCATTCACTTTGCTCCACTTAGTATGGTATATGACAACCATACCGCGTGTTATACTTAGGCATATACCTATAGGTGTATATAGTGTCTGCTGTAACTGCAGCTGCCTCCATCATCATCCCATTGTCGCTGTCGTTATTATTATTATTATTATAATTATTAATCAGTCAACTACGGTGCACATATGCTGCCGCCGCCGCTTTCGTCGCTGCCGCTCGAATTCGTTTTAAAATCCGATAAATTATTAATCATCGTGACGGACGGACGGACACAACACGTCACATTATTATATCGGACCCCACAGGGCCTGCCGTGTTACCGTTGTGGTATGTTACGATCGTGATTGATCGATCGCAAATAATTATACCGCCCATGTTTTATAGTGATTATCGGCGTTTCGAAAGTTATGCAGCAGGAAGCCATCGTCGATGAACTGTTTTATTATTTTTTTTTTAATAACACACTGCCATCACACGTTCACCTGTGTGTATAATAACAATCATCGTTTCCACTCCACCACGTCTGACAGGTCCCCTAAACCAATGATACGATTACCGCGGTGGTCGACGTGATAATAACGCAACGGGGGACGTCATCTGCATACCAACCTTTTCGATCCCTCCAGGCGTTAACGATGATTTCGTAATAATATGTAGTGCACTCGAAAGAAATTTTTTCTCTGCTCATATAGTTGAACCCATTCGAAGAGCGTTTCGACAGTGTCTTTACGAAATTACGACTATATATTATACCTACCTATTATAATATAAGTTCACAACTACATTAAGACAATATGCGCAATACTCCGCTATTTTGTCACACTGCGCAGCCGCGTCTGTTATGGCCTGTTCTACAATATTATAATTAAAATAATATATCAAGAGAGGTATCCGCCTACTATAATATGTACGATTAATATTGCGAGAGAATTTAAAAGTCACTAACGTCCATCGCTTATAGTCGGTTAGTCGCTTAGTCGGTCGATTGCAGAACCCTATATCTATATAGTTTTATATGAACTTACCGTCGAAGTCTACGGTACCGGATCCATCCGCGTCGATTTCATCGATCATCTGATCCAGTTCTTCGTCGGACATGTTGTTGTCGAGTTCAGACAATATTTCTCTCAGCACTTCGGTCGTGATATAACCGTTTCCTGAATGAAAAAATGTATCAACTTTTAGTATTGAAATTATAAATTCCAATTATGCTTAGTTCGTTTATAATAACCCCGCGCCAATGCGCCATCCCTATATTATGTAGAATATATATGAGGGGTGGAAATCCAAAAAGCACTATTGCCAAAATACTGATTGTTCAGGAGAAGCGATTTTCTATATCATAACATTTCCAATAAAAACAAACCATTTATAACCAGACAAAACTTTTTAAAAATTATTTATATTTTAAACGATTTATGTGTGTTAAATATTCTAGAGGGATATAAAACTTAATTAAAATTTTTAAAATTAAATTTTAGTACGTTTTGGAATAATATTTTTACTTCTCTACATATATGTATAGAGTACAACACTGGTAAAAGTACGTTTTGGCATAACATAAAAAAAGTACGTTTAGGAAATAGTTCATTTTCATATAGTTAATGATTTGTTCCTATTCTTTTAACAAGGGGAAATAGTACGTTTTGATTTTCTAAACATCATTTTTATGTGTTGAAAAGGTTCGTTTTGGATTAACCAGTCATCTTGAATCGCATATTTTACCAAGAAATATTACGTTTTGGTCTATTCTGATGACGCCAATCGAAGTATCGATATTTTTTCCATAAGAGCCGATACCTATCTTGATTTTTTCAATTTTGTCAATAGTACTTTTTGGATTTCCACCCTCATATATAGGTACGTAGCTAGCAAGTATGACGATTATTCGCACCTTCTTTGTCGTATAGCCTAAAAGCTTCTCTGAGTTCGGTTTTGATTGCTTCGGAGTCCTCTTCCTCCTCGGTCATAAATCTCGACGCCAACGTACAAAAGTCATCAAAGGATAATGTACCGGTTCCTGTAAGAGGAAAAAAAACGACTTGTATTATATAGGTATAGTAATAAAACATCTCAAGCACAAAACGCTGCGGACACAAAATAGTAAAAAGTAAATAACAATCGACGATTTACACCGCGATTTCGGCACGGTAAGATATTAATATTGCGCCACACAAGGCCGCCTATTGTGCTAAATTTGGCCAACAATGGAGACTGTAAAACACGCGTAAATTATGCTTCGGATGCATTATTAGAGCACCAAACGTTATCATACGCACTGTTAACAAATATAATAATAATATTATGGTTACATTATTATGGTATGTATCTACTCCGATGGCTGTCGTTAAAATAGTCGAAATACTTTATTAGTTTGTTGAGAGGAAGGGTGAGGGGTTCGTCGGATACGTATCGTCGTGCTATTTCTCAAAAGTATACGACCGTCAATCGATAACATATATTATATTATAATATTTTATACAATATATATTTTACTCGGTGGAGAAGGTTATTAAAAAGAAGAAAAGCGAAGAAAAAATTGTCAAAAAAATAGATACCTATATATTATATTGTTACAGACGTGTCCGCGTAACAAACATATTATTTTTAAAGAGCAATACCAAAGCGTACAGTCTATAATATTATATTATGTTTTGTTACACAATATCACAATATTATGTAGTGTATACTGCAGTAATATGACATATTATATATATATATATATAACGTGGTAATTTATTCGAAATGCTATAAAGTCAAATTCCATAAACGAGAGAATATTTTTAGTCTTGAGGAAAACACAAATTGAAAACACGTTTCGCATTAAGTGTATCGCATGCGGATCTTTCTTCAAGACATTGTCGCATTGGGGATAGTCCTGGTGCCTTGAGGGGGGGGGAGGTCCCGTTTTATTACGAACGTGTATATCGCGCCTATGCCGAACACATAAATAATGATAAGTTTTGTTCGACCCAGTTTTCAGAAGCTCCGAAGAGTGCTATATACAAGAGTGTGGACGAACAAACAAACCGATAAACTTATGTTGTATTATAGGTAGGTATATATTGTATACATACCCTTGTACCTACTATATTGTATCGTAACGAAATATCATTCTGTTTATTTTTTTACGTTGAATACTAATTTATTACCTGCCTGTAATAAGTATTTGGATTTTATAGACTGTTACAAATAATATTATCAGTAGTGTGCGCAGGGTCAGGGTTTTACCTGAAAAAATAATTTGCGTCTCAAATTTAGTCTACATTTACAGTGCGTTTAACCTGGTTATCTATAGAGCCTCCTCGGGTTGTATAATAAACGTGGTAATAATCTATGGAGGATGATATACACCATCAATTATGGCAGGCGTCTAGCAATGTATTCTAAATCAGCCAAAAAAAAAAACTGAAACTATAATTATCGACGTCTTTAACATATTTAACGATTTATTTTATATCTATTAAAAATGACCAACAATAAATCGATCTGTGTGTATCAAAATGGTGGTAAATAAGATTTTTTTGTAGAAAAGAGACATTTCAGAGGGTATCAGAACTCAGAACCCCCTAGAACCCTATCCCTGCGTGCTCCACTGAATATCATTGTAAAAATAACCATAAACCGTGATTAAATGATTTATTATATTAATATTATGAAAGTAATCGGGTTGTTTTATTATTGATTTACACATAAAAATTCAATAATATGCATACAAAGTTATTTCGTTTGATTATAGAACAACAAAATAATATTTAACTAATATAATATCTCCGGTAATATTATATGCTTTCTTAAAAAGTAGATAGGTCAGACCTAAACGTTGAAATCGAAATTTACGGTGAAAATTTGAGTTACTGTTTTGGTATGAATAGAACGATAGTACATAATATTACGAAATAAAAATCATTGGCAAATTAAATTGAAAAAAGAAATTCTAAAATTGTGTCAGCACATATAGGAAATTCTTTTTTGTCCAGCTATAGAACACAAGAAACGTAAAAGTTCACATCGAAATATCACATGGTTGTTGCAATTAAATACGATGCACTTGTTGTTCTTGAAATTGCATTCATTATGATACTTATTATAATATATTTTCTTCTGCAGTTCCGAAGTATAATAATATGATGCAGTTGTACAATTATTATTAACCAGGGAAACAATGTAAGTACCTATATCATGACTTAATATATTCAGTGTGATGAGAATATTTTATGGCATTATGCATTTTTATGACACAATAGGGTTTTATCAAAGAAATTTTATCAGCCTGCAGTTGTTGTGTTTTATTATTTTAGCGTACCTATGTCCTATATGTTTATAAGAATATTTTGGATAAAAGTATTTTTAATGTGAATTCAAAATTAAAGATATGATTTGAAATTTTAAAAAAAATACCAAGTACAAAAATTGAAAAAGAAAATATTATTAGTGAAGGTAGCACGTTTAATTTACCATGCTGTTTATACTTTTTATTGAAGTAGAACTTCTTTCTTGAGGTGTGGGTGGAAATAAAATCGTAACGAAAAATAAAACTACAGCAAAAATGAAACGACACGTTTGTTTATTTATTTATAAATTTCCATCGATAAACAAAAATGTCCATCGTAAATTACATATTTTTTTATTGTACTGATTTTTCTCACTCTCTCCCTAATTCACTTAAAATTTCACGGGCCCAATTACTTATAAAAGAAGTTTTACTCCCCCAGAGTGTAACGGTGGGCTCACACACTCTCTCACTTTTTTTAATTAACGGGGCTTTGGATTTATATACAATATATAGGTAAGAACATAGTATTAAAAAACCCACAAAATACGCTGTAAATGAAAATATCAATGATACGCAAAATAATACGCTTAGAGTTAAAAATATGGAAAATTAATTTTTTCAGGCAAAAAACATTTGTTGAAAAACATTTAAATCCAACCACGTCATGAACTCACGACTTACGACCAACTGTGGTCGGATTTGCTATTTTATATTATAATACAGTAAAACCTCCCTATAACGGAACCGCTTGGGACTCAATTTTTTTCCGTTATAAAGAGTTTTTCGTTATAGGGAGGTAGAAAAACTATTGAAAGATTAATAGAAAATTATTGACATTTTCCTTTATAAGGAGGATTCCGTCTAATAGAGGGTCCGTTATAGAGAGGTTTTACTGTATATAGGTACACGTTTAAACACTATGTGTATGTATTTGGTTTTTTTTTTCATTCATGAAATATTAGTTTATGTATATTATTTATTAGGTGTACCAGCTATATTGGACTAAGAGGTTTTTATTTTCTTCAGCGCCCTAAAATCTCTTTTTGTAACATAGGTATATTATTGTTGAAATAACAAATCGTCTGTTTTTTAAGTGACATTGTGCCATACTGCCATTAAACATAATATTATTATATTATTATTAAGATTTATACAACGGTAAAAAGTTTAAAAATAGACCTCACAGAACCCTCGTTGATTATATTTAACACTTAAGAATACGTAGTTAAGTATATCGTATTTTTTAATGTCTCTATCAATCTAGTTAAAATTTAAAATTCATGTTTTAGAGTGATTAAATACAAAGTTTGCCATGTTTTCATGACACCGATCAATTAACAACGTTTTTACATTTGAAATTAACCCACAACACGCTACTCACTTGAATGTCTAATTCAAATACTATAAATGTGGGTAATAATTTAACTGTAAGCCTTTCGAACATGTTATTCATCAATAAAAACGACACTTATAACACAATTTTTAAGTTACTGACCTCAGACATGCGGTATTGTTATATTTGTGTTTGCTGTAAGCTTAGGTATAGTACCTATTTATTATTTTGCGATATATCTCTTAAAATACAAATTCCATGTACCCTATTTATTAAGTCTAAATAATGTTTAGTTATAAGTCTTGCTAAACAAATTTAGACTGACTGCATATTATAATGTTATAATAAATACGCTGAAGCCTAAACCTTCATACATTGCCCAGTCGGCCTTCCTTTCCAATACAATGATTTCATCATGCACTACAGCTATAGCTACATAGTTTATATATATATATAATATACAATCTTGCATATAACGCATAGTAACTCTTGAAGGGCCTATCTTTTTCGACGAGTAAATTTTCTCTGAATTTTTCTGCAGTGTTTCTGTGAAACAAAAACGAAGCTTATTTAGTTCCAAAGCTCATTGAAGCGTAGATTTGTTCCAATAAGAACTATAAAATTGTGTAATTATTTCGACCCATGTTCGTGAATGTTCTAAATTGTATATATTATATCGGTACTCTTGTAGAATGAGCGAGATATGAGGAAAAAAATATCGCAAATGTATCAATAGAACCAAACTGGGCAATAGAACTAATAAAAACACCACTCTTAAAATATGTAACTCGAGCAGAAATAAAAAACATCAAATTCAATACAAAATCAAAATTAAGTACACGTGTACCTATTATATTATAGTGATCAAATAAACCCAAACTGGAAAAATTCTGAATTAAAAAGAATATTATATAATGCCGAATTATATTATTAAGAATCAAAATCAACAAAATAACACACGTGCTTTAGTTATGACAAAATTAGAGCCCCCCTCCCCCGTCTTTATTATTTATGATATTATAGAAACTATATATGAGCAACCCTAACGATTGAACCCTCACAGGTACTGACAGATTTCCGTCTACGTACGTCATGTTAAGTTTTAAGTACCAACGGTTTAAGGACCAAACCCAGAAAACATTTAGAATATGATATCATAATAATAATAATAATTATATTCTTAAAAAACATAGTTAATTTTTCGACGTGCCTTACCAATTTGAAAAAAAAATAATAATATGTCAAAGTAAAATTGTAAAGACATCGCAACGACTTGTGAAGCCAAAGTTTGGGTTTGATCAATAAAAAGCAAAATCGTATATAAAATAATCATAATATAGCTTAAACTCGTGGACCGGATGTACATAATACGCGTTCAGGAAAACGCCTAAGTAAAGTTCCATCGTTGTTGAAGATACTGATTTTAATTAATTAATTTACTTTAACTCGTTGGTATAGTAAGTTTGTGAAGAACCGACCTCAATAAATTTAGCCGTTATTATATACATTTAAGCGAACCGTTTAAAGTAGGAACCTATCGATTTTCGTTTGTACTCTCAACGGTTGCAGTAGGTACCTGTATATTAAAAACTAAATCTCCACTAACTAATCCACGAGTTAATTTTAATTGATTTTGTAAAAACCATGTATGTATTTTATACATACAAGATGAAATCCGACTTGTGAAAACAATTATAATAATTGTATATCTGTGTGACGAGTGGATGTGTTTTTTATATATTATAATTAAACTAATAATGTATAGATTGCGCAAAGTGTTTTACAATATTATTATATTTTTTTACAAAGTTGTATAATAATATAATGAGCGCATATAATAATTTAATAACGTAAATTTAAATTTTTATCGTTAAACGGTATCACTTTTATTATAATAATATACGTTTTGAATTAGTAAGACAAATATAAATTTTAATACGGGCCCAATTATATTTTGTCGTAACGTGTAATTTTTGTGAGTTTTTCCTCCTTATTTTAAATATTGTTTTGAAAGTACATATTTATCATAAATCGATTACCATATTATAAATACAACGGTGAGAGAGCATATTATATTATGGTGTGTGTGTGTTTTTTTTTTCACATAGGTACCTCAAAAACTACTATTTGAGTACCTACTTTTATTTGAGCTCGACCAAGTTATTTGTTATACTTACTATAGAAATTATTGTTAAGATACGCTTTATAAATGCGTCTCGGAACTGTAAATAAAAATATGATATTCATAAATTGTATATTATTTAATTTTTTTATTTCGTATAGACGTATATACATATTATATTGGATATAGGTACAAAAGAAAGAACACTCTAACAACGCCAAGTACCAGCCTAGTACTACGTTATACGTCTTGTGATCTACTTTTAATAATAAATGTCAAATGTATTTTATTGCATATTATTATTATTATTATTATTTATACAGTGGCGTGTTGGGAACGGAAAAAAGGAACATGACTGTATTATTATTATACAAGTCGACCGTTTTATTTCATAAAAAATAAAACTAAATCCTAAGGTTTTGTTTGTGCCTACCTATACATTGTTTGAAATTCACTACAAAACACTTTCTATCGACAACTACGGTTTATTATAATCCACGATCGTTTTCGTAACAATAGAACATACATAGGTATTAATTAATTTATGAAACTTTTCTTATACTATACGCGTACACGTTATTATATTATTATTGAGCAACCCATATAAAGCAGAACTAGGTATTTATTATTTTAGCGTAGGCGTGCGTACCCGGTGGATATTGTAGAGGATAAGACGTATTAGCAATTTTCGTCGGATTAACCAAATTATTATTTCAGACGTTTAATATAGGTATACTCTTCATATATGCATATAATATTATTATATACACTTCCCCACTAGAAAGTGTGATGACGTCTATACATAAGTAGCACGCGAAAAATAGTGTTCGGGTCATCGGTTCAATCGCGAGGAGAACATATTTAAAAGACTGTAATATTATTCGTTTTGTACGCACGTTGGACTTGCCCGAAGTATAATAATATTACACTGAATCGAAGTATAGGTACGGTAATATTAAGGTAGGTCGGTGTGTCGTACACTTAACATATTATGAATATTGAATAAATTTTAAATTGCAGCTTATAAAAAAAAAATATATTATAATATTATTTGGTTTATTCTGATTATAAAATATGTAAGGTTACTTATATTCGTTTCATAATAATATGTTTAGTAGCCGGTAGACCTATCGTAAGGTTTTTTTTTATTTTTGTAAAAGGCGTGAGTATAAAAAAATAATTATTGAAAATTCGAACTTTCAAATCGTTAAACAACAAATAGGTAAATCGGTTAGGGCGCGTGTAGGTACACATTTGTTATTAAGTAATATAATTGTATTTGTTTATCATATACAGTAGATTGCATCGACATTTGTTTATTGAATTATTTTTAATAGGCAATAAAAAAAAAAAAATAATAAATAAAGTGGGCGGCCATCGGAGTGGGCGAATCGTCGATTTCATCACGCGATAAAATGAAATAGGAAAATGTGATTTATTTCATACGAAATGTTTTGCCGCAAATCGCTGAAATACAGAACAACTACAGTTATGTTTTGTTTCAGACGATTAAAGTTATATATTGTTAATTAATAGGTAATATTATGCGTTTCGATATAAGTGTTCGGTTAAGTTGATTAAGTTGGTTGAGTTGTTACAGTAGGTTTATAAAATTTTGAACGATCTCGTTTAATATATGCATCAGGACAGTGTTGCTGCAGGGAATCATCTCGCATTTGCATAAATTTTTGGGTTTGCGGATTTCAATCGGATACTATTATATTATATTATATTATGATAATATTAAACTGTTGCTTTTAAATATTGGTTTCTCGATGACTTTTTTGGATTATGAATTATGATTTATAAATTGTCTGCTCATTTCACAGAAAATATTATACTTATAATATAATCGTGGCGCCCGAAATTCGTTGCATATAAATTATTTTTTAAACGGACGAAAACGAATTAAAAAATGTTTGCGGTTATTTCGGTATAGACCTTGTTTACAAAAAAAGCGTCTATAACAATTATAGCATCGTATAATAGTGGTCGAATAACAATATTTCAAAGAACCAATACATTATTAGGTACTCAATCAAGCGCCCTAATTTCGTTGTAATATATTTTGTAAACGGACAGAAACAAATTCAAAAATGTTTGAGGCCATTTCGGTGGACCGTGCTCTTAAAAAAAATTGTCTATGTAATGACAGTATCGTGGTAGGTATAGTGGTCGAATAAAATTTCCAAAGAACCGTTTGATAATAATATAGTTATCTTCGACCACCTTATTTCATATACGTAGTGGCGTATAAATCGCTGCATACCGAACAACAGTAATGTTTTGTTTCAGACGATTAAAGTTACATTGTTAGTTAATAGGTAAATTACGCGTTTCGATAAGTGGTGACGTCGTTGGTTGAGTTGTTAAAATAGGTTTATAGAATTTCGAACGATCGCGTTTCATATATTATGCATCAGGACAGTGCAGCTGCAGGGAATCACCTCGATTTTGCATTAATGTTTGGGTTTGCGAATTTCAATCGGATACTATATAGGAATTATGATAATATTAAATTGTTGCTTTTAAATATTGGTTTCTCGATGACTTTTTTGGATTATGATTTATAATTTATCACATCTGTCCGAAAATATTAAACTTATAATATAATTGTATCGCCCGAAATTCATTACGTCATATAAACTATTTTGTAATCGGACAAAAACAAATTCAAGAAGGTTTGCAGTCATTTCGGTGGTCCGTGCTTAAAAAAAATGTCCATGTAATAACAGTATCATGGTAGGTAGTGGTCGAATACAATATTTCCAAAGAACCGTTTGATAATAATATAGTTATCTTTATTCGACCGAGTTCTTTTATATATAGGTAGGTAGGCCACTTGATTGAATGTTTAACGATATAAACTAATTAAATCAAAAGTATCAATATGCATAGTATGTTTAAACGCGCAAAGATTAGGCAACGTCCATAAAATTATAACACATAATGATATAATACCGTACACTAGTATTTAGTATATTCGCTGGAAGGCCCTTTGCGTGTATCGAGTCCATTATTATTATTATTATTATAAAACACGACGACGATAATCCGAAGGTCTGTGTTGCATTATCAGATATTTTTAATAAAATATTACGCAACTGATCTAATTGAATAAAATGAAAATTTTCTGGTTAGCTGCTTTTACACAATACAATATTATAAAAATAATAATATTATGATACAACGCGGGGACGAAAACAATCACAATGACTTTATTATAATCGATGAATTAGCCGACGTGCATAGACGTAAGTCCATTAAAATTTCGGATGGGGGGGAGATATTTGGGTGCCTGAGACCCTTCCCCCTCCGATTTCCGCCTACGTTCGATCGGCTGCTGCTTACCTTGGTGGTCGATTTCGGATACGATTGTCTTAACTGTTCCGGCGTCGGTAGCATGGCCCAACATGTCCAAAATGATGTTGATGTTGGCGCAAGTAATTTTGCCATTTTTCTCAGTGTCGAACGTGTCGAAACCCTTTCTCAAAACTTAATACGATACACAAATTAATAAAATCACTTGAAGAGATCCATAACCGTCGTCGTTACCTTTCAATTGATCTTTGCTCAACGTTATGGCTTCCGAGAGGTCTTGGGTTTCGGGGACCGGGTCCATCCACGACTATAATAATATTTCATACACAATAGTTATAATACTCAACAATATATTATTATTCATTCAAATTTTTATTATATAAATTCGATCGTCGGTGAAGTCGATGCGTATCGAACTACTATAAACCATCATCGACGACGAGTAACTTTTCTTTGTCGTATACATCATACAAAATAATATTAATCAATACAGAGGTACCTATATCTGAAGAGATGACTTACCATGTTTGATGTTGTTCTGGTCGCTGTGGTCTAATAAAATAATAAAATACGTCGAACGATGTGCGACGGACAATCTTCTGAATCTGCGCCCGACGAAAGCTTTGAGGTAACAATGGCGCTCGAACGTCCAAGTGTATGAGACGATATTTATTTATAGTACTAATTTACCTTTCAATACGTATAAATGACATGACGCCAATTAAAACTCAATTGCTTTTATCGAACGGCAAAGACATTTTTAGAGCCGATTTTTCGAGTGGGGGCACATATATTTTTACATCCATTTGGTGCGCCATTTCATTAGTAGGCCAACTCGAGATTAAACAATACGCATTTATTATCAGACGTTAGTAATTAATATATTTCATAAATGCATATTAAATAATATTATATTATATTATATATTATACTACCTATGATTTGTCCATATGAACAATTTATTATAAAAAATAAAATACAAACAGTTTTTAAAATTTAGTTTTAATTTAATTATAATAAGAACTATATTTGAATGTGTTATATATTAAAATAAATCTCTTCGATAATATTATGATTTGCATATTATAGTAAAGTATTTAGAACAATTAATATTTATTATCCGACATTACATCGTTGAGAAAATTTAAATTATAGCTATTAGTATGCGTACTGCCATAGTCACTGTAGTGTACGTACCTATGTCGTTTAATTTGAACGAAATTTTTTTATCACACGAAGTTTTTTTCAAAACAATTTTTAATTAATCCTACCCGAGTTCTAGATAACGCACTTTTAAAATTAAAAGGTTTTCGTGTAAAGCTTTTCGGTATGAATTCGTACGAAGATTATATCTATCAAATTATTATTTTTTGATTTTATCATTCAAATTAATATGTTCAGCCTCTTAATCACGAACTTTGTAGGTACTTATTATATTTTTATAATGCATATTGTTTTATGGAGGTAATTAATTTCATAATAAACAATATAGGTAATAATAGCTATATAATATATTATAAAACCATAAAATATTTATTTTTTTATTAAATTAAATTTGTATTTGATCTTATAAAAAAAACATTAACTTTTATGACTATGATAATTTATTATTATTACACTTCTCATTAATTAAAATTTTTAGTGTGGTGTCGATATGAAGGAGAATTGTTTCTTTTTGAGATTGAATTTAACCACTGGGTAATAAAATCTTTAACCGTATAGCCTATATGTAAGCACGCCTTACATATTATTATAACCAATAACCATGTTAAAGAGTGATAACTCTGTGACCGAATAAATCATATTTAATATAGTCATTAGAATTATACATCATAGAGTAATATTGTAAACTATAAAGTAATATTCTATTGCCGGGTTGCACGAACAATCACTAAACATTTAACCAATTAACAGTGATCTAATGGTCCCTTAAACATGATTTAGTGGTCCATTAAATTAATACATTTTTCATACAACCCAGCATAATATTATGACTCTTTGTGGTTTATATATATATATATATATGTACATATAATTTGAATAATAACTATATCTATTCTCCATTAAACAAATCGTATTTATGTCGCCCCTAAGATTATAATGTACAAGACAATTTATAAACAATATATCACTACACTTTTGACCGTAATAGTTTAATTTATTTACCTATTACGTTTAACATAACATCATACTGTTATGTTGATAAATATATAATATTTTCTTTTTATAGGGAATTTTTTTTTTTAAAAAAGGAAACTATTCACATAAAAATTATTTAACATATTGGTATACAATATATACCTACTTATTAAATATAATACGTAAATATGTGACAATAATATATATATATGACATGTACCTACATATTATGCATTATTATATAGAATAATGTAAATATTGCATATTATTATGTTAATGCGCGTCTTGTAAATCCGTATTTTTATGCTAAATCCATTGACAACTTTTTTGAACGCCCGGCTTGCACCAAGTATGAGATGGGATTGGATAGCGAATTTATACTTATTTTATATTAGCATATTATTACTTGTTCCAACAGATTTCCGCGCCTCTGCCAGCCGAGATTACAAAGCTGCGGAGGATATATTCGGCGCGTATATAGTTGAAAAAAATATATGTACGAATAATATATATAATATTGTATATTCATACTTATCTGCTGAAAAATAAAAAACCGTCCTCGATGAGAACGGTTGCCAAAACATCGTAAATTACAGTGCAGGATATCCGGATGAAACTTCCGGATGCCATTTCTCGTGCTACAGTGGTTAATTCCCTCTGCCTCGGCCGTATCGCTCGAGAGAAGGGACTGGCTTTAAACGTTTTTTTGGTTGTTGTTTTTTTTTTTTTTTTTTAATTATCGGCACCAGCAGATAACCGTATATAGTCCGTAATGACTTGGGATATTTCCTTTCTGCCCACACGTTCGCTGCCCCCGATAAATCATTCTGTCTCATCCCCGTTTCAACAGTTATTTATTATAATATATTATCCTAATTATTATTATCAGCGTCAGTGGTCCAAAGCATTTTTTCTGCGACGCAGGGCCGAATCTCGACCCTCCGAGAAATATTTCAGCCTATAATTCGCTATATAGTGGCCCATACTTTAATATTGCAGATAATGACACCAGATCACATATTTTGTTGACGAAATAAGATATAACCATATTATCTAATAAATTAGTTTTTATTTGCCTAATAATATATTACCTAATATTAGGTAGGCAAGTTTTTTGTTTATAAAATAAAAAAGTGGACATTTGAGATTTATCAGATGCTTGATTATACGGTCTGGACCTTCAGTTAATAATATTATGCTGGTGAATAACCACGAAATACAGGGTGTAACAGATAGAACTTTTTGGAATAACTTTTGTTCTCATCAATATTTAAAATTTATATTTTTATGTATAATTATATATTGTCACTTGCGTTACACATATATTATACGAAAAAATATTTTTATTTTTTAACACTGAAAATAAAAAATAAAAAATTTGGTTTACATTTTTTTGGTTGTATTCAAAATAGCCTATTTGTGAATCTGATTATATAAACAATTTTTCTATCTAAGTCTAGTAGTTAAATATCAATATTTTTTTGATTAAATGAATTTATAATCAGGGCTTAAAACCGAAAAAAAATTTTCCGGTTTCGGTTTCGGTTTCGGATACCGGTTTTGATTTTTTCCGATTTCGGTTTCGGTTTCGGATACCGGTATCAATTTTTTCCGATTTCGGTTTCGGTTTCGGATACCGGTATCAATTTTTTCCGATTTCGGTTTCGGTTTCGGATACCGGTATCAATTTTTTCCGATTTCGGTTTCGGTTTTGGATACCGGTATCGATTTTTTCCGATTTCGGTTTCGGTTTCGGATACCGGTATTCATTTTTTCTGTTTCGTTTTCGGTTTTTAACGGTTTTAACCGGTATTCAAAATCAGTATCGAATATCGGTTTTAATCCCTGTATTTATAATAATTTATAATGACATAAAATACTGGCGTAGGAACCTACTTGCCAATCGCCAAACATTGCGTGGCGTACGATTTAGCGTCTGGTTGCCTGACAAGTACTATAAGATTTGCAATCAATGATAATATTTACACTGGAATGAATACGTAATTATGACGTATTTAGTTATAGCCTCTCCACTTCATAACACATTTTCCAAATGATTTGCGACCTAATTTTTTAAGAGTTTGTGTAACTTCATCGTTTATAAGTTGAAACTATTTTCTCAATGAGGGGCTAACTTCATGCGTGTCCCACCCACCACATTAATCAAATTGATCACAGCTTGATTATATTATACCAATCTAGATTAGGTATATTAATCCAATAGAGTATGGTTGGTGGTGGGTTGGTAGGGAGCACATTTTTTAGTCGATGGCTTTTAGGGAAACCCAGACAATTATGTTAAGGCCTTAAAATGTATTATAATAAATTATAAATTATTTAAATTATTTATAACTATACTATAATTATTGACTCAGTATTTCATAATTTATTGTTGGCTACTGTGTTAATTTAATGTAGGAAAATTATGCCACATAGTTATTTCTGTCTTCTGATCGTCTGTGGCGGCAGAAAAACGCGACAGCTTATAATATAGTAAATAATAATAGTATTATTGTTATACAATTTTTATTATGGCGTATTTCTGAGTATTCTGTTTTAGAATACGACTATACGATTAATCCATTTACCAAAATAATATATAATATATAAATATAGGTAATAATTATTATATTGCGTGTAATAATAATATATTATGCGTGTAATAATATTTATATACCCTGTGAAATTACCTATGCAAACATACGGGTGCCCGCAGACGAAGACTACTGCACCAGTGCAGCTAGACCTACTTATATAATAATATATTATTATATTATAAAATATTAATTATAATAATATAATATATTAGGCACCATTAATCATTATTAATGTCAATTGTATTGCTGCAGAACTCAGAAAGTATACATAATAATATAAATATCTATATAGGTAGGTTCTTTCGAAATAATATTTTAGAATCCAGTAAAAAACTAAGTAAAACTAAGTAAAAAAAAAGAAGGCATAGCACATGACCTAGGCTACAGGTCTAATAAATGAACCAAATTAATAATTTTTAATAATATTATTATAAACGCGCCATGGAAACGGCAATATAAATATTATAAACTATTAAAATAAATAATAATATATAATATTTATATGATAATTTATAAAAACTAATAATATACCAACAAAAATACTATGTCAATTCCATGTAAAAAAAATGTAATTTAATTTAATTCTTCGTTTTGCGCACGGAGTAAACAATTACCCCATATTTTATTATATATTATTTTCTACCATATGCATTATAAATTATATTATTCATAGCTTTTAAACAGAAATTCAATTATAGTCTATAGGTTTATTTTAAATGCGTAGAACTTTTTAAATGTTAGATATTAATGTTATAATTTTTCGACTTCCGTCGGATATCATGTTATTTCTTAAGATTTCGTCTTAAGTTTCAAAAAACGGTATTATTTTTTCCGATTTCGATTTCGGTTTCAGATATCGGTATTTATGTTTTCCGATTTCGGTTTCGGTTTTGGATATCGGTATTTATGTTTTCCGATTTCGGTTTCGGTTTCGGATACCGGTATTTATTTTTTCCGATTTCGGTTTCGGAAACCGGTATTGATTTTTTCCGTTTTCGGTTTCGGTTTCAGATACCGGTATCGATTTTTTCCGATTTCGGTTTCGGTTTTGGATACCGGTATTATTTTTTTCCGATTTCGGTTTCGGTTTCGGTTTTTAACGGTTTAAACCGGTATTCAAAACCGGTATCGAAAATCGGTTTCAAGCCCTGTTTATAATACGTAATAACTTTTTCAAAATAATTTTTTTGGGAATTTTGCTGACATGAGTATATATTTCTTAAATTATTTACTATATGTATAATCATATAATTTTAACAATATTTGTCATACGTTTAATAGCACCATTTTTTTTCGTTAAGTCTTTCTGTCACACATTGTATATTTTAATTTGTATTTCCATCGATGGTGAGTATACTAAATATTTCAACTTTATGTATCTATATTATTGAAAAGCGATAGCTACAAACATAAAATATAGCTGCATAATGTCATAATATCATTAAGAAATACTAGTAGTGACATCAATCTGCGAAAAGTCTAAAAAACTGTATATATACCAAAAAAAATAGGAGATGATAAGTGTTGATCTAATAATTACAATCATCCAATTAAGTACTCATAATTTGCATCATAAATATTATGTATACACCTATTCAAAATCGTAACGAAAGAAATCATTACAGCATATTATAATATATTCTACTTTATACGATACACAATAATCCTATACAAATAACACAATAATGAGGGACTTAAAACTGTATTGATAATTTCAATAATGAAAGGGAGACGAGCTTGAGATAATAATTTAAATTGATGCCATCGTATATTGAATAAAAAATACATTTTTTTTTCTATAAATATTATACTTAAAATGTATGTGTAAGTCTCAACTCTCAATTATTGAATTATTACATAAATGTATACTGTAAAGACTTAAAGAGATAAAAAAAAAACACCTTAATAAACTTAGTAAAATAAATTGTATCATTTAAATATACACAGGTAACACACTTTAAATCATACACATATATATTATATACTCGTATCAAAGTTAATACTTTCAATTGATATTGATAATTCGATTTGACTACTCATTAAAAGTGGCCCAAGTTGTTAAAATTCAAAGCGCGGTTATAGTTTAATGAAAAAATAAAAATATATTATAGGTATATACGCATACTATAAAATTAATTCGTAATAAGCTTGTACGAGGTCCACTACGGACTCGTCGTGCTTGTTATTTACCATAGGTAGGTCGTGGGTACCTATCCGAAGTTTCAGAGGTTTTCATTAAACTTGTAATGGCTGCTTAAGTAGGTTTTCTACGCGGGTATGATAATTTGAAAAGTATCCTCCGACCCCTCGTCGGCTTCTCGTAGGATCAAGTTTCACAAACTCCTCCGAGCATCTCATATACAATTTCGCGTGCACTTATCACACACACACGCACAAAGAGCACACGCTTAACTCCCGGACAACTTTTAATGGTGACCTAATCGAGTTCCAATTGAACGACTATAATAATAATAATAATAATAATATGTATAATGTATCGAATGTCTGTATTATAAAATATGTATATATATATTTACTTACAAGTTACAAGTGTTGTGCCTACGCGAACTGCGAGAAAAAACTATACTTACAAGTATATAATACTAACCTACGCCCGAGGTGCGGGTTAACATAATAACGCCCATTCGAAATCGGATAAAACTTTTAATCCGATAAACTTTGTAAGTATATTTTATTCTATTAGCGTGCGAGTATATACCTAGGTGGTCTCTGTCCGATGGCGTTGTTTTTAAACTACATAATAAAGAATTTCGTCTAGGCATAGGTATATATAGGTATACCGAGGTCCGTTCGTGTATCGCCTGGTATACCACGCCGGATTATACCTACGGTTAAAGTGTTTAACGATACTGCTGTAACGCCGATAATGTTAATCCGTCTTGAGGACGATAAACCGAATTTATTTAGTATATTATTATTATGCGACACGCGTTGAATTCAAATCGAGAGTAATTAAATGGATGGCTGTTTGTGGTATTATATTATATTATAGCGGCAGAGCGGAAATATTATCATACTCGATAATCCCAACTACTATTTTATAGCGTTGTAGTTATTTAAGTAATTGGTTTCTCGTTACGAGTATATCTAACCTAGGTCTCTATCCGATGGCGTTGTTTTTAAACTATACATAATATGACAAATTTCGTATATATATATAGATTATATAGGTATACCATGATCCGTACATGTATCGCGTGGTATACCACCCCGGATTATATACGGTTAAAGTATGTAACGATACTGTAACGCCGATAATGTTAATCCGTCTTGAGGACGATCGAAATAAAGCGAATTTATTCAGTATAAATTACCATTAAAATTGCCAACTCTATATGAATAATATGTTTTACCAAGGCTGGGCAATAACGAGTTAAAAAGTTAAAGTTAAGTCAAAAAGTTAATTTAATTTGAACTTCTTAACCTAACTAGTTACTTTTGGCTTTTCATTATCTTAACTGTTAACTTACTAAATTTCTTTTTTAATTAATGTGAAATGAACGAATTTATTTTACATTTTAAGAAGTAATAAGTTAAGTTAATTTATTTTATTTTGAATTTTATTATATTTCACTATTTGGGTCTATTTCGTTTTCATGTCAAAAAATATTTACCGTTAATATTTTTCAAGTTAAAAATTTATATCATTCGAATCTAACTTATATGGAAATACTGTATAAAGTATAAACACTGTAAATTTTAGTCTATAATTTGGTTTTAGGTTGGAAAAAAATTAAGTAGGTACTCAGCGTTTTATAATAAAATTAATTTTTTTTCAACTTAATAAAAACTTAACAAAAAGTGTGTATTAACTTTTAACTTAACTGAGTTAACCTATATAGTTAAATTAACTTTTAACTTTTAACTTTTTGTTATAGGTACATATTAACTTAACTTAATTGAGTTAAAAAAAATCATTGACTTGCCCAGCCTTGTGTTTTACATATTACCATAGCAACCATATTTTATATACGAAAAATTCCATCGGAAATCTCAAAATATATAAACGGCTGCCATGGTCATATGGACAGACAGACACACAGACGCATACAGACATACATTCATTTTTATATATTTTATAGATAGATTATTATGCGACACTCGTTGAATTCAAATCGCGAGTAATTAAACGGATCGCTGTGTGTGGTATTATATTATATTATAGCGGCAGAGCGGAAATAATATTATCATACGCGATCGTCCTAACTACTATTTTATAGCGTTGTAGTTATTGAAGTAATTGGTTTCTCGTTACATGCCGCCGCGGTTATTACGAATGTGTGGAAAACTTGTGCTCTAATAGTTTGGGAATGCAAACGAACTAGCTATATACTTTGGATCGATCGCATATAATATATCTATACGACCCACAGCACTGTATGTTTCCGGAAACTATATATGAGCTTTAACGCGATTTCACAACGGAATTTTCGTTTAGCGAAAACTTTGGTTGTTTATAATATCAAAAGCCAAATTGAAAATGTTTGCAAATATATATATTATAACAATATAAACTATTGATTACAGCAACAATGTTGGCGCGCGCGAGGTTTTGCGGCTATTGAGCTGTAAACACGATTATGTGGTAGGCATTGGAGACCTAATAATAATTGCCTCTACCTAACATTTAGGTGCCAAAGTTTTTAGATATATTTTTATTTATTATTTTTAAACTAGAGAATTGTACAATCTGTAAGGTAATGGTTTACAATAAGTGCAAGTGATTAAAGAATTCGTATAGAAAAGACAAACTAATATGATAAATGTAATAAACAGGTTGAATAATTATAGTTATTTACATCAGTTCATACAGGGGGTTTGATTGAAGAGTCTATCTATTGATGGAACTTTATGACGTGTGGCCGGTGTTTTAGATATTTAAGTCGAAATCAAATTAATTTTATCATCTGCTTGTTTCTGTTAACCTTTGAATTTTATTGTGTAGGTGCACGCGAGGGATGATTTTATCGTTACTCAATTACTTTTATTTATAGGTATCTATGATATTATTATATGGACATTACAATTATTACAAATGTATGTATTTTGTGTTATTTATCAAACTGATTGCAAACAATACTAATATAGCAAAGTCAAATAAACATTTCTGTTATTATTTACTTTATAATTTCAAAAAAAAAAAAAAACACTCAAAGTATTATTTAGTCATAAAAAATAAATTATGTTAATATTTAATTAACATAACATTTTTTAAGTTATGATGAATTGATAACTGAATACATTTTCAGATTTTCGTTGATTTTCGTTTATATTTTTATCAAGCATTCGCCTTTCATTTACCGTTTTTTAAGTTGATTTTTCAGTTTAAGTTTTTTAGTCGGGTGGTACTACTGAGTACCTTCCCTCTCTGTTATATAAACGCTATTCTCCATCAAAAAAATTACTTATTGTAAAAAAGGTTTGTATAGATTGTAATTATTCTCAAAAAAAAATAAAAAAGAGTAAAAGAGTTTTTAAATTATGTATCACGTTGACACAAATTATTATTATTATTATTACGATCTTAAGTTAAATATTAAATTTTATTACCATATTGGTCTAACAATATTGGCTCGTACAATTATATCGATATTGTGCTAAGTGCTTACTGCTGATAGTTTAACGAACAGTAGTTAATAGACGTTATGTAATTGGTTTTATTTTTATTCTCCATATAAATATTATACATTTATACCTATGTTTATAAAAGTTGGATAATATAATTGTCAAGCCCTGTTGACGTAGATTATTAAAATCGTTCGTACAAAACAAATATTCACCTAAAAAGGTTATTACTATAATCTAAATAATATACCTACGTGCGGCATACCTATACAAATTATTAGGTATTATAAATTACAATGTTTTGGACAAATAGAATGGACAGCGCGGACTAGCGGTGACTGAAAATAATATCATGACCATTGCAAAAACGATGGATTCGTTTACATTCTTAACAAATCAAAAACATGACTGTAATAGAAACCAGTAACAATGCCGATTTGTATAATAGGTACTCTATTACTGTAAAGTCGAAAGTCGAAGGTCATTCGTAATGCGTACCTATATATTGTTTGGAATCGGAGGAATACTGCGGAGTTGGTGGTAAAACGACACGAGTTAAATTTAATGTAATAACTTTATCAAATTAGAGTCTATTCATTATTCGATAATAGTAAATATTATAATACGATTAAATTGCGATACTCAATTTGTACGGTTCGACGGTTAAATAAAAAAACTCTTGCCCAAACCAGTGGTCCTCAACATTTTTCCAAGTCGATACCCTAACTTGAATCCAAATAAATGGCGACACGCTATAATAACAATAATATAATCTCAAGTTCAGAGGCAAAGATTGTTATAGTAAAATTTAACTCCCAAAACAATAATATAGTCAACAAATTGCAGTATTTGGCGACACACCGGTTGAGAACCATTGCAGCTCTAAAGTGTATTGTATTGAAATTAAAAGTTTTTACTTTTTAGATGACAAAGGTATTACGTAAGTACAATAACCGGTGTATACGTATGCCACGCAATAATAAATCCATGTACATATTATATGGGGAAAAAAAATCGGTAAATTAAGTGTTAAATATCAGGAACTAAAACTTACAAGAATAATATTTTACATGTTGATTACACAACAAATAATTGTTTTCTCGTATCTCTGTAGACTGTGAATAGACCAATAGCGATCATACAAAATGTTTCGACATTTTATTTTCTAAATTTATTATTCTATGTACTCCTACACGGTATAATATTATATATTATGGATTTTTGGAATCGACAGATATACTTTATTCGAAATTTTGAGGAATAATAATTATTACGAAATGATAAACATTTGTAAAATATACCAACATATATAATACGAGTGAGTAAGTACAAATATGACGAGAAAATCGGCAGCCGCCGTAGCATTTAACACACGCCGAGCTCGATCGTATCAATTATACAATGGGGTCTAAAAATAAAACAAGATCTTTTTAAGTATATTGACTGTAAAGAAATACAATACGACGTGTACACAATGATTCGTTTGACGTATTTTAATAAGTCTATTGTAACGACGTATTGATTTGTTCCAATTTTCAATATTATTACAATACTCGTTTGAATTAATAATAAAAACTACAAGAAATTATATCGTAAAAATATGTTTATTATAGACCGCCGTCAATCGAATTATACTTGCGATAAGTATTGATTTTTGATTTGATACCTATATAATTTATATTTTTATTAATCTACAATTATATAGTTGTATTATGACAATAATGTGGTAATAACTACAGTGTGGGCAAATCCCTTCGCGCCTCAACAATTTGGCATGCGATTAAGAATTTGAAAAAGTACACATACACATAGAGGTTTGAACGGTATGGAATTTTTTAACCGACACTATATATGGCGCACGTGAACGAAGCTGGAAGAAGATCATCAACTATGTATCGTATGACATTTGTGGTCGGGCCAGAAGAACGTTTTTTATTTGATGATGAATAAATAAAATAATATTTAAGATTCCGACATTTTTAGGGTGACCCCTTAATCCTTATAATATAATATACAAGAAATGTTTTTGCGAAAAGGATAATGCTATTGGATATTAATTGCTCGATTCATTTAAACTTTTTATTTTTTTTAACAACCTATAATTTTGTATTGATTTTACCAAACAACGAACAGCTGATGTAAAAATCAAATATAATACTACGCAGGTGCACAGCGTTATTTGCAAAAACAATTGTATCAAGAATATTGTAGCACGATGATGAAGGTCTACAATTTATGTTTAAGTCGATTAAATTTATGTACTTTAAACCCTGTGTTGGAATAATTTGAAACGAACTCGTCCGAAAATAGTATTCGCATGATTCACCTTTTACAGTTACAGACCGTAAGTTGTATACTGTTATTACTGGTAGATACCCGAAATAAATGTCGATTTAGTTGCCTATCTAGTGAGAACTGAGAGTATTTTATTCCATCCATTCTTGGTTATTCGATGACAGTGCTGATGCCTGATTAGCACAACTATGATAAGGTTGATTAAAAAAAGAACCATGTCAAAATATTGCTTAGGAATTGACGTATAAGGTTTGACTTGCGGGGTGCCACCATTGGGTGACTTCCCCCTCCCGTCAATCAAACCACATCCCATTTACTTATTTGTATAACTTGTAAATATAGATTGTAAATATACATTTTGTTCGATAAAAAAAAAAAGTTTTGATTTGGTTGTTCTGCCTGCACATAATGACGTATAATATTAGTTTTGCCTTGTCTTGGAAAATAATTAAATTCTATGAAATTACACCAAATATACTTACACATTTGGCGAAATTATAATTAATACACAAATTTGTTACACTGTTAGAACTACAATTAAAATATATGCAAATCGTGCACATTGAGTAAATTGAGTACGGATTTACAAAAGCCATTATAAAAATAAATATAATATAAAGAAACACCATCATTCATGTATGGACCGTAATTCATTGGTAATTGACTGATGCTGCGTCACGTAGCAAGTTGGACTTATATAAGATGGTGGAAGGTGTAATTTGCCGCAAGCAGGACAACGAAAGGATCAGTTGGCATTATTATCAAATAAATAATGATTATAATAAATAACTGCTATCTTGGTTCTTTTAATTAGGATATTGCTATGATATAACTAAGGCTGTGGACCATATAGTTTTTCATATTTGTTTAGTAATGTCACAGATACACAGATGTAAGTGATCTACAAATATTTATGTTAATTTATGTTATATTATATTATGTTATGTCATATTATGTTGGAACACCTAACACTAAGAAATAGTTAAAAATTTTGTTTTGAATATTGTGTTATATATTACAGTATATTATTATAAAATCATATATGAGTAACATATTAGGACAATTTATTTAGAACATGCTTTGTAATTTTTCAATATAGCAAAATTATTTAGTATATTAATTATAATATGTTGGGTTAAATTTGTTTGTATATTCTTGTTAGTGTACGGCGCATTGGTAGCAATATTGTACTCTCACAAGTATATATATTAGCAATCATCCAGGACTCAGGAGTAATTCTATAAATTTAAACTGTTTTTTAAAACCATATTTAAATAGGTGGGTACTGTTCTGCTGTACATTAATTTAGGTGTCGTGTGGGTCACTACAAATAGATGTGTTAAATTCAAATTCAATGATATTATGATATACGAAAAACGATTTTAAGTGAAGACTGTCTGTCAACCTACTAAATATATTGCCATTATATTATTACTATATATATTGCTATTTGCTATTAAAGTATTTTATTTTACCAATAGTAAGACAGTAGATTGATTTAATTTTTACTGAATACATTGCGTTTGAAAATGTTATTGAGCATAGTAAAATTTGTATATAATTTTATCCAAATTTGAATTAAAAATTACTAAGAAAACTGTGTTTGTATATTTTTTTAAAAATTTTGGTTACCTTTTCAACTCTAGTTATGAGAAACATTGCATTTAATTTTCAATAGCTTTTACCCAGTAATATTTTTTTATCTATATTTATTGAAAAAAAAACTAAAATAAATTGAATATTTCAAATGCCTCAAATCTGCAATAGCTCAAGAAGAGTGTACATATTTTAAAAATTGTATTTTGTATACAAAATCAATATACCTAGTTACAAGTTATATGCTAATTAAAACACAATTTTCTAAATATAATTTTGGCTATTTTGGGACATTTAAAATGTTTTACTTTTTAGTTTTTTGATTTATGTTTGAGTTTTTTCCGAACCACTTAACACCCATATTAATCCATGTTAACTTGATTAGTAACGATTGTAAGAACCCAAAAGTTTGTTTCAACTTTTTAATTAGGTACATTCAGCACATGAAACCCGAATAAACAATTTTGGTGCAAAGCCGTTAAGTTAAAACAATTTTCACACTACCTACTCCTGAATATATGATTTTAATTAATCACGTAGTACATTGTACATTGAATTTTATTATACTTTTTTTTTTATACATTTTTAAGTGCTTAAATTTAGTTATACAGTATGCAGCGAGTATTTTTTATAATAAATAATAACTACTGATTATTAATTTTAAAGTATCCGAGCCATATAATAATATGGCTATAATTAAAATTTTAAATAGATCGTATAACTATAGTTTTACTCACAATTAGCAATATATTATGTAATCATAAGTTACCTGCGCTGTTAAGTCATATTGTATTAGTAATAACCATATACCTAGTTGGGTTTCGCGAAAATAAACGTTTTAAGGGGGTAATCTATACCTATAAATAATATAATATTATTCCAGAATACTTGTGCAACTTTTTAAAAACATATTTTTTATGATATATTTACTATTAATGAAAGCGTTTGTGCGTGAAATCCGGGAACGCAGTATTTTTCATTTTTATTATTGCAACTATCTGTGTTAAACATAATATTATATATTATGAAAGTAACAGATTTATTATTTAAGATTTATGTATATTGTATGTACGTATGTAGACATACGAGTAATATACATAATAATATGCACTCGTGAGTCGTGAGTGCATATTTCTCACTTTGAAAATGAAATAAATTACTTATTGTAGTTGTTGAAGTGATTTTTTTTTAAACAATAAAAATATAAATTTACCATTTACATAGCATAATGGTGGGTAGGTACAACCTTGTCTCTCGTGTCACGAACCAACAATACTTTAGCTATATTCTATAATATATAACATTTATGTAGTAATGCCTGTAATATTATATGTATCTATATTATATTTATACCTATTGACTAACATATTAATATGCTAAATGATCAGCAAAATTCAAAAACCGATAAAGTTATATATAAAACAATATATAAAAAAAAAACTTTGTTCAGTAATAGTTTAATCATTAATTTCAATAAAATAAAACAGTTGTACAGAACCTGCAGGATTTTAACCATTAACCATCATCATTGCTGACCATATTTGAAGTGAAAACATCTCTTGGGAGGCTCTGCTCTGCGATCGATTCGTGTGAGTAAACCAGTAAACGAGTGAAAGAATCAGCTCCAAATCGCTGACAAATGACGCAGTGAAGAATTTCATATCTCTGTTTGCACAAATTTTTTTTCTTTTTTTCAAGTTCTCATAACTATTTTTGTGTAGTTCCCGCGAAACCGATGGTAGCATAAAAGTATAAAACAAATCAAAGACGTTCTGTACAATAAAATGTGGTTACTACCGTTGCTACCGTCTTCGCGGGAACTACACAAAAACAGTCATGACAACTTGACAAAAAAAAAAATTGTGAAAACACAGCCTCTTCGCTGCGGCGGGCGAAATGTAAAGGCGGGTTCCGCACTACACACGTTTGCCGTGTACACGAAAAATGTTCAGTTATGTCCAACAACACGGTATCGCGGTTAATCGTGTGGTAACCGATCCTAACCAACCAATCACAGCAAAGGATTTGTATGCACGTACACGCATACGTGTGAAGTGGAAACCCGCCTTAAGAACATTTAAACACTTTTGGTATACCAAAAGCTTACCAGCTTCCAACCAATCACAGAAAAGTATTTTTTGCCCGTACACGAGCAAGTAGTGGAAACCCACCTTAGAGGTGTCGCCGTATCAGTACAGAAACGTTTCTTCTAAATATATATTTGCGTTTATATTATTATAGTTGTTTGTATGATTTTTGAGTGGTAATTTTCATAACATTATGACGGAGAAAACAAGTGCAGAATCATCTAATAATGACGCATCTCAACTAAGTAAGTTTATATTGAAAATATACTTTTTGAAGTGAAAACTTCTCTTGGGAGGCCCGGCTGTCAGATTGAATCATAGGAGCAAATGCTTGAAAAATATTAGCGACGCTAACAAAATATGTAACGCTTTCAATCGAATACATCTACAGTATAGGTACATTCTGTATGTATATGTGTGTGCTCGTTCGTCAGCTGACAGTGGCCCTTATACTTCGATTTAAGATAGTATGGTTGCCCATCGACTATGGTTAAATATTAAAATGGCTTATCCGACGGTTGTCGATACGAATCTAGCAACGGTCGAGCGAGTAATGACACTAATTTGCTCACGTGGAGCGCTGCTGCCATTATAAAAAGTGAGATTCACGGTACTGGCTTTCTCATCACAAGTCGATGATAAACCACACCATCTTAAATCATGTCTTATACATTATACATAATAGTATATACTATACCGGGGGATGGGCAAGTTCTGTACAAATTAATTAGTAGAAGTTATCTGTCTACCGTCCCAAGACGGTAATTCTTAATTTTTTTTTTTTTAATAAAATGAAAGACCCATATTTTAGTAGGGCCCCACTGTGTGCCATCGACCTGTGGCCAGGCTAGCTCCAGCTGCAGCACAGCCTCGTCAAGCCACTTTCGCAGAGCAGCTCAGTGGGCGCACATGCTGTAGTAATAAACATGGAGAAAAATTGAAAGGGTCAGTGGATAAAAGTGATGACTCACATTTTTGAAATTATTCAGGAGGACAGTCTTAGTGGTTTAATTATATAAACGTTTGGAACTTTTTAACTGTTCAAATGCTAAGAAATATATGAAAAAAAAAATATGTATTTTAAACTTTTAATTTCATAAACATACTATGAAATTTTATAAATTTAATTATAAATTGTACCTGTTAATATTATAATAGGGAATATAATACAATAACACCCCAATCCACAAAACAAGAACGACAGATTGTATAAATAACACCTTTATCAATTTGATATCTCCATAAATATATGTTATTTTGTTCTGATATATTTTGTATAGCCTATTTAATGCGTCATGTGTATAATAATAACGATTTTACAAACAATTTCAGTTCACATCTTTATCCACTGACCCCTTCAACTGCCATTAGACTAATTTGAAAATACTAGCCATTTGTCAATATTCAATATTATTATGATATTTAGGACAAAATACACCAATTGTATGGGGTCAAATCCAACCATACGTGGTACGTTAATACTCCTCTTTGAGTTTGTACCTACCTATATGGAATATTATAATGATATGACCATCATTTAGGTTACCTACCTATTATTAAATATTCTAAGTTTGTAGTTAATTTGTTACTTTGTTTAGTGTATGTTTTTACATAATTTATTATTAGGTAATTATTATGCATTTTGTTTTAATGCACAATACATTCCTATTTTTTAAAACATTTATGCAGATTCAGATTTAATTACCTAAGTGTTAATTATAATATAATGTCTAAATCATCTATTGGGATAGGTATCAAAATTATTTGTTGTGACTATAATTTGTGTTGTTGTACAAATTACCCATACCTATCTGGCTACCTGTTTCGTTAAATCTACATTACTATAGTTGCTAAGTTATAAATAAGAAGTTTGTTATGATGTACTTGTAAAACTTAGTAGCTTAATTATTTCTCTGGTATAGTTATTTGCTATTTACAAAAAAAATTGTTTGAAGTTAAACAACGAAATGAATTTGATATCGATGAATTCTTCTTGTATAGTATTATTAATCATTGTTGTGAGTAGCATTGCCAACGACATTAAATGGTCAGGTAAATATCAGATAACAATTGGCTTAATAATATTAAATATATTATAATATTAATTTAGAATATATTTTCTTTAGATACGGCGGAAGTTGCAAAACGTGTGAAAAGAATTGATCAGAAGTTGGCCAGCTTTAAGCAAGTGGTAATTTCTTCACGTGAAGCATGTGAACAATTTATGAATAACAACTGTGAAAAAATGAGTTAGTATTTCAGCTATATTTACATTAGTTTTGGCAGGTACCTATATCATTAAATATTCATTTATTTTTTTTCAAAGGTTGGGGAAGTGAACTTTCGGTGTACAAAGAAGACGGATACTACAAAATTGAGCAATCCATTCACTTTTATTGCATTATATTTTTGGGTATAGTACAAATAATCTTAGTATTTTATTTTCATACTACGCATCCAGAGTTATATCTGTCCGAATACGAAGAAAATCAATTATGGCAAAACGTCGGTTGCAGTGGAGATACAAACGTTGTGTAATTATATCTACATTGTAACAAATCTCACAGTTTTTTCACAGTTATTATTCATAAATTGTTCACATGCTTCACGAGATGGTCTCATCTTTCCTAAAGCTGGCCAACTTTTGATCGATTTTTTTTCACACGCCTTTTGTATTTTATGTTAACTTGCGATTGTATAATATACTATCTATAGAAAATATAAATTATTAATTATTAAGTTGATGTATTAAATCCTTTGTTCTCTATTGATCTGTAGGTTTGATTTTAAAATAAACTCTGTATTATTATGTAAAGAAGGATGAATATTGATTATGACGTGGTTATAACCAAAATATAATTAGAAAACTACCTATTTTAAAAAACCGAGTACGTGTACTGACCTTAATAAAATATGTTTACCCTACAAAAATTTGTTCAGAACTTTATGAATAGGTATTATGATATTATGCAACATTTTGCACAAAAGATTATCTTTACACCCATAGATTGGTTCAAAACGATTACACCCGTTTTACATTTTTACCTACAAAAAAACACAATTTCAGTCTATAATATAAAATATAGTCCTTTTAATAATTTTCATTCTCAATTTCAGGCTGAGAAGTTAGGCCTGACTGACAATAAAATTTAATTGTTGGCTTGGTTAAAAGTTGTTTCATTTAAAGACATTAGACACTAGGCAAAACTGTTGACAAATTACAAAAATTACTTACATAAATTACATTATAGATCCTGAGTGAAACGACGAATAATACATAGCCAATACGGCTTTAAAATGATGTGTGTTTTTTTTCACTTTATTACTTATACCGTTTGTCCGCGAAAACTGGGTACACTCTATAACTCTGTTACCTACATTACTCAGTACACTAACCATATTTTATAATTCTGCCCGGAGTATATTGATGATCTAATAGTTCTGTTTAATGTCCCAAAAATAGAATTAAAAAATATGACTTATGGAGTACTGAGTAACATGGCCAATTGAATTATACCTATACAGTGTACTCTGTTTTCGAGGACATACGTTATATCATAACCTATTATAAATAATAATTTCTGCATATACAAATAAGTGTATTTATTTTTAACTGTTTTATAGAAAACTGCAACAATTAAAACAAAAATGTCGTGATAAAACAAAAATAAGAATTTAACGACATTTTAAATTTAAAACCAGAGAAGTAGCTCTATTGTGTACAAATTTTCGATCCCAACCATAAATTTCAAATTCATTGTTTGAGCACATATAATTTCCCTTTTTCGTGACAAAATGTAGCCTATTTTCATCTCCAAGGTCTAATCTATATTTGTACCAAATTTCATTGCAATTGGATGAACAGTTAAGGAATGCATATATTACAGACAGAAAAACATTCATTTTTATATATAAAGATATACTATTATAGCCTTTTTAATGAACGACGTCAATTATATTATATTATATTCGAGATATTATGTATTATTTTATTTAACTTTCGAATGATCAACATTTAAAATTTCATACATTTTAAATATTCCATAAAATGTTATCGATGCTTGAGGAACAGTATTTGTCAAAAGTATAATCGAATTACCAAGTATATGCCTACATTTTGATTGAATTAACTAACGGTTTGTAATTCCCTTAATATGCATTAGAATTCTTTGAGATGGCGGATACTAAACAACATTAAATTGTTTAATTAGTGGTTTTAAATAATGATGTAATATTGGTTTCTTAATAATTGACAACTGTTTAAGATTATGATTTGTAAATTAGCACAATATTGACCGGAAATAATTTACTCATTCCAGCTCTTCATTATAAATATTTTGTAAGCAGACAAAAACAAATTAAAAAATGTTAGTAGATGTACACGTAGGGCTCGGCTACATTCTGACCTGCGGCCAATAATCGTCTGAATATATACCCAATAAAAGCTCTTTAAGGTAACAATGGTGTGCTAATGGTGTCGATATGAAGGAGATATTGTATTTCTTTTTGAGATTGTGTTGAAACACTGTAACCAAATTTTTAACCATGTAGCCGCCATAGCTGTATAACTATTGGCATAAAACAATATGACCATGTTTTAGAATTTTTTGACACTTAAAAGTGATGTGATTGAAACAAATATTAAATAACAATGAATTCGGTATTTGTACGTAGTGACCACACAGAAATACGTGAACCAAAAATATGCTACTTTCGGTACGTGGCAAGATAATAATTAATAGAAGATTTGGCGAGGTAGGCACAGGAAAGGGTGCTTTTCAAAACCTGTTGCTGTCGGGGTGTACGGAGGGGGGGGGGGGTTGTCAAGTTCAGAAATCAAAGACTTTGGATGAAAAACGGTGGCATTTACTCCAGATCCCGGATCCGTTTGGACATGACTTGACCAACTACGGTGTTGTAGCTAAATTGCCTATACATGACGCCGCGTTGCTAAAATATTTTTCCTATTTAAAGTTAATGTATACAAATATTGAATAATAATAAAAATAAAACAGATAAGTTTTACCTTACTCAACAAACATGCAAATTTTATTTTAGTCCAGGGTGGCGTACAAATTAATGTTTTGCTACATATTATGCACGTCAATAAATTCTAATGAGTGAATTTGAAGCACGCGTGTTCAGTTGATATTTTTGTTTATTTTAGTTTATGATTTTAACGTTCAACAGTTAGAGATACAATTGTTTCATATATAAGTAAGCATTGGCACCTTTATCATAGTGTTTAAGGTTAATTACGTATATATTTAAAAACATTGTTTTTCCCAATAATTACGATTACATTAATAAAATATAATAATATAATATACATATATAAATTAAATTGCAACAATCAAATTATTTGAACCTAAAACTGCGAGTAATAATTTAAAAAACATCTATGTATTTTTTTACCCATTAACTCTCATCCTCCCCCAACCCCCAAAAAAAACACAATTGTTCATGGGAGGGAGGGGTTGTTGGCATGTCTTTACCTCTTTGTAATTAAATCAGTGGGTTACTCCGGAGGTAGTAAAACACTAACGTCGAAAATAGGTACAGAATATCAATAGTAAACACTAAAGAAAGGTTCATTTAGAATTCCAATAATTCGAGTTGAGATTGCGTTATGGCCTCATATATCACCCCCACTGAAAATCTCTTGTAGTTCATTAGGGGTTGCAGATCAAACGACGAAATTCGAGCACAAACGATAGCCCTTGGTTTGAATCCAAAATTCAGAAGATGGTTTGGAAGGAAAATGGACATTTCAAAATGATTAAAATGTTTAGCTCTAATACCAATTATCAAATAGAGCTTACAAGCTATAAATATTTTTAATTATATATGGTTCTACATATACCTGTATAGTTAATTTATACAATTAATCTTAAACCAGCTTACAAACATTTTTTTTATAGATTGTAATTGAACGATTTACGTGATCGAATAAACAATTAGTTTAACTGAGTTATTAAAAGTTATTGTAATTTTTAATTAAAAATAATAATTTTTTAATTTTAATCATTACATTTTATAAAACAAAAAGTTATAATTAAAATAAATAATATTATTGATCTTAAATTGTATTTACTCAATATCCAAATATAATAAATTATATAAAATAGCTTGGAAAATATACGATTAAGTATTATATATTTAACTAATAAATACTGATTAACGACGAAAAAATAATTTCAATATCTATATGCAATGAACCATCTTCGACTGGTTTGATTAATTCGAATGTTATGCCTTAAAACGTCATGAGATCATTATTCAAAGAACACAGTCCGAGTAGGAACCTTGCCGAATCGGATTCAAAACTATATTGAATTTTAATCGATATAAATAATTATTAAAAATTTTAAAATACGTTTTATTTTACGTTTCTAGAGGATTCAGAGTAGAGAGATAGTCACCCTTATATCGTGGTCCTTGGGGTTACGTAACTCTTTTTGAAAATTCAGCATCGGCGTGAATTAGATATTGAACATAATTTTTATTTTTTTTGTAACTTCGTTCATGAAGTATAATAATAGTAACTATATGTATCGATTTCCAAATTATAATTAGATCACCTGTTTTAGATGTGAACCACGACGATTGACGAATATACAATATTATGTTCGCACCACATGGAACACATGCAACCGAAATCGTTATCAATAAATTTAAAATTGTTTGAATTAACAATTCTATTAATGAGAATAATACTATTGACTATTGAGTTTGTATTATATTAAATATTTCAATATAGAAAGATACTCACTGATAACCCTTGCAGTTGGATGTTTCAACCTAATTCTAAACATAATATGTTAATATTTTGTTTCAACAAAAAAAATAATTAAAGTTTCGGACCACTGATGTATGAACAAATTTGAATGTAAAACAATTTTAGAACACCGAGTACAGAATCATTATTAAAAACTGTAGGGAATAGTTGGTACAAAACATCTATGGGTGTTTAACTGTTACTATTTTATTATCATTATTATTATTTTAATTTACTATTTTTAGTGAGTCAAACTATATGATTCATACCACGAAAAATGTACATCAGCCACTAAATGTCTAAATCAATAATATGTTAATCACCATTAAGTAACAATAGCTGTACTTACCCGAACTTATCACACACTGACCAGTGGCGTATTTAAGTTTTCCCCTTGGGGGGGGGGAATATGATTTTATCCAGTAGTTCCGCCTTTAAAGTTAAATGCCTTAAGTTAAGAATCCGAAAATGTGTGCATACTATATACGGCCTATTAGAGAGGGATTGATTCCCTTGACCCCCTCCCCCTCCCTTAAATACACCCCTGCCCCTAACATGGACAAATTATTATATTTATTTACCTATTTATTATTATTTATTTATTTATTTATTTATTTATTTATATATAATATATTATTTAAAATATCTAACCTTTATGTACTAAAATCTTAAATTGTTAAATACATTCAGTACATATTGTAAAAAGATATTATAAAAATTATCTAGATAAAAGGACAGATAATTTTAAACTTGAATTTGTAAAATAGTATTTTGTCTATAAAATATATTGTATAAATTAAAATTTGTACATTCGTAAATACGTGGGTTTACCAATACGAAGTTTCACCTCAGTGGTGAGTTGGGCCAAATATTTCTGTTATTATAATATAATCAGTTACTATTTTAGTAATTACGTGTTTTTGTGTAACATTGTTACTATAACATTGCATGTTTAATTGTTTTATGGCCAAATAAATATTATTGTTATTATCATAAGATTATATATTATACCCTTTGGTATTTATTGAAAATTATAAATGTACGATATTTAGGTATATACTACAAAATAACTACAGTGAAACACTCGCAAAAAATATTATACATAAAAGAACAACAAATTATCTTAAAAATAAAATTGATAATCTATTGTCATATAAAATTTTCTAGATAATTATTTATCTGAAATAACCGTTTTGTTATTTAAATAAATGGATACAGATCTGTACTTTAAATTATTTGCACACAGATATAATATAAAATAAATAAATATTTTCATCTAGACAAAACATTATAAATACATGCAATTGTTTAAAATCTAGATAATGCCCAACACCACTGTGTATGAATAACGAGCTACGGCCAAAAACATATATACCGCACGAAGACTGAAAACTAAATATACAACCAAACCCGGTATGCGTTTGCTGGACGTGAGAAAATGTGTTTATTAGTAATAATAATAATATATTATAGGTCGAGTTCGCGGTGGGCTGATGACCATTTTGACTGATCGGTCGTCGTGACGGTCTTATACGCGGCAATAATATAATAGCCAATAGGTATAATGTAATGAATGTTTTGAATGACATTCGACCACGGCCGATTTGCCCGGAAAGAAACTTAAAAAGATTTTTCATATTATTTTTCTCGTGCGTATTGACCGTCGTGGCGTCTATAACTATATATAACAACTGAAGAAATCATATTTTTCATGTATCGTCGTCATATCGGTGCACGTGTAGATATATTATTTATGTTTATACAAGGTGTAGCAGAAAGCCCTGACGAAAAAAAAAAATTATGCACGAATGACAACAATATTGTTAAAATTATATGATTATTAAATAATTTAAGAAATATATTATACTCATGTCAGCAATTCCCCAAAAAAATTATTTTGAAAAAATGTATTACGTTTCAAATTCATATTTTAATCAAAATAAAATATAGACATTTTAAAATATTCTAAAAAATAAATTACTTGACTTAGATAAATGTTTTTAATATCAAAATTGTTCTTGTAATCACTAATCAGATTCACAAATTGCCTCTATTGAATATATCCAAAACAATTTAAATCGAACTTTAAATTTTTTATTCTGTTAAAAAATAAAAAAAAATGTTTTGTATAATACATGTGTAGCGTAAGTGACTAAAATATTATAAATAGAAAAAAAATGTAAATATTTTAAAAGTAAATTTTATCTATTACACGATCTTGTATATATATAGTTATATAAGGTGATTCTTTTACCATGAAACACTCATAATTTCAAAAAGTATTAATGATTTTGAAAATATTTTCACATAGTTTCAAGTTGTTAAAAAACAACGTTTTTACTAAACAATCGTATTTTTAAATGTTGATCATCGTTATACTTTTTTTAATATTTTACTTTTTTGAATGACAACATAATACTATAGTTTTAATTTCATATTCTAAAGCAGAATATTTTTCTAAGTATTTTTCTAAGTAAAAATTGAATTTAGGGTGAGTTGTTTATGAGTTATGAGTATTTAAAGTTTATGGGGGCGGAGTGGGGTGGTACGGGGTTGCCCCTCAAAATATTTGTCCACTACTCCGATTGTCTATACTTTGAATACTTATAACTCATAAACTTCTCTTCCTATGTTCGATTTTTATGTATCAAAATACTTTGGAAAATATTCTGCTTTGGAATATGAAATTAAAACTCTATGTTGTCGTTCAAAAAAAGTAAAAAACTTAAAAAATATTTAAAAATATGATATTTTTTTTAATAAAAACATTGTTTTTTAACAACTTAAAATTGTGTAGAAAATTATTTTCAAAAACACTAATACCTACTTTGAGAGATGATAAAAGAATCACCCTGTGTATATATATATATAGGTACTATAATATATATTATTTATGTACCTATATGATATAATATATTAATGTGTGTGTACGTATAAAGAGGGAATAAGGAACGGAAAAAAAATCACATGCGAGCGAGGTGTAATTTTTTGCGGGCCATAAAAAATGAGCTGATTGACGTCGAGTTCACTTTGACCATAAGTCATTTTGGCTCGAATCCGGCGCGCGCGCGCTCCGCATGAACACGAAACCAGTTTGACCGTACCGGTATATTATGGTATAGGTGGTGTACCCGCCTCGGATACACATTATGAACAGTGTGCCCATACATATTTTATGGTCTGCACACGAGACGAAAAATCCGAGAGGAGGAGAAGACGACGACGGCGGGAAAAAAAAAATAACAAAACGGATCGCGCAGTGCCTTACGGCCTTTCGGTAATTACCCATTCCGCCGGGTCGGTACAGTACAGAGAGGAGGAAAAATAATTTCCAAGATAAATATTTCGTATTGACCGACAAATGTCCGACAAAGAGTGAGCGCGCGCCGTGCCGGTGTACGATGCGATCGGGATTCCGTGACGAAATTCCGTCGATTTCGTTCCCGGCCGGCGGCCGTCGTCGTCGTCGCAAGATATATTATAATATAACATCGCATCGCATTATTATTACGGTTATTACCGGGTATTACCGGGTATTGACCGTGCCTAACCTAACCTAACCGCGGCGCGCGTTTTATTCGCGGTTTCGCTAACAGAACTACGCGACTACGGCCGCTGCTGCAGTATAATATTATAATAATCGCAGCACGTCACCCCGTCGGAGAGATGAATTATTATCGACAGCGAGACCTGCGGACCGTCCGGCGATAGTTTAACGCGAGAAAATGCATGGCCGACCCTCGTGATATTATTATAATAATATATGCAATAAGGCGCGATGCAGTGTGAGCAGGCAGACGGCGAGATCGAGGTATTATACAAGGTGTAACAGAAAGTCTCGACGAAAAAACAAAATTTTGCTGCTTAAATTCGTGACAAAAATATCGTTAAAATTGTGTGATTAGTAAATAGTTTAAGAAGTATACTCTTGTCGGCAAATCCCCAAAAATAAATATTTTGAAAAAAGTTATTACGCGTTCAAAATTCGTTTAATCAAAAAAATAATGATATTTAAAAAAATTCTATAAAATAAACTATTCTTGACTTAGATAAATGTTTTTACTATCAAAATTGTTCTCATAACCAGATTCAAAGATTGGCTATTTTGAATATATCCCAAAAAATTTAAAACAAATTTTAAAAATATTGTTTTGTATAATATATGTGTAGCGCTAGTGACTATAAATTATATACAAAAAAATTCAAATTTGATTACAACAAAAGTTATTCCAAAAGTCAGATCTATCTGTTACACCCTGTATATAAGTGTACATAATAATAATGTACCTACGATATATAGCTAAGGTATAATTCCGCTGGAGAAACTTAACGGGCTCTGTGTCGGTACTCGACGAAACCTAGTAAAACATGATATAATATTATAATGCGTATACTATAATAGAGTAATATGATCGATTATTGAATATTCTGGTCGACAGAATATTGTTACAATATGAATAATTTGACTATTGCATGGATCAAGTGATTACAGTGTTATTACAAGAAAATAATTAAATTCTACAATATTTTAATAGAAAATCCTATACATGATAATAATATGAAGAGCGAAGATATTATTCTGTGCGAGATGACAGAGGGAGAAATTTAACGGGCTCGGTACTCATCGGTAAATTATTGCCGAACCCGAGTAATGAGTATATAACGTATTATAGCAATAAAATATAGTATAGATATATTAAATATCTTGTCGACATTATTATCACAGCTTTAATAATTTTACTTTTGAATTAAGTACTTGGCCGTTATGTAGCTGCAGTTATATAGGTTTACAGTTACACTCGATAATTCGAAAAACTCCATAAATCGAACTAAACGCCGAGTCCCCAGAGAAAATCTCTATAATTGGAAGAAAATACATGTATTCCGGTCCCCTGGATAATTCGAAATGTCTGTCGGTGGGACACACTCTACAATTCGAATTTTTTTCCACGAACAGCTTTGATCCGAATTTTCTTAAACGCGATTATTATTATATGTAAGTCCATATTATGCGTGTACATATTATAAAGATTATTTAAAATTCATTTGACGTACTCGTAATGAAACTTATAACGACGGTGGTTAAACATAATCGTAGTTTATGAATTGTATCGTACCTCACTTACCTAATCTAAACTTTATAATATGTATGGTTAATAAATAAATGTCAATATAAAAGTAATATATACATACAATTTTTCACCTCTCTTTAATTCGAATTAATTAATTGTTTTCCCTCGATCAGTTGCGTATATAGGGGGGAGGCCCCCTAGGCTAGGGCCCATAGTGAAATTGCAGGTTCAATTAAAGCATTGCATGTATATCTGCACTGTTTACAGTTTTTCACCATGATTAAGTTAGCTGGTTGATTAAAATCGTTTTTGAGGAATCAACAAGGAAATGTTAGATGGCCAGGACTTGCTTTGATAACTTATAATTGACTTTGATGTTAAATGCATAGTAAGATAACATTAAAAATTAAAATATATAAATGACACTATCAATATTTTTTAAAAAAGAATCAAAAAATTAATTTTACATAATAATTAAATTGCGTAATTTTTATTTGTACTGTTTATGTCATAATTATAACCACCCAGCTCCCTAAAAAATGTATAGTTATGGCTATGTTAGTTGTGCTATTCTTGACTAGTGATAACTGATAAATTGGCCCATAGGGAAAATAATTCGTATATACGCCACTGCCCTCGATTATTCGAACACTCGGTAAATCGAAAACCTCTATAAATCGAATTTTTAAGTAGGTCCGCTGAATTTCGAATTATCGAGTGACAACTGTATATTCAACTACAAAATTATTATACCTTGGAAGGATTTTTTGCTTTCATTAAATTACAAATATCTTACTCTCGTAAATCCATGATTCCTTTTACTCGGAGCATTTAAAACAGTGTTTCCCAACCGGTGGTCCGCGGTACCTTTCTTAGTTTTCTATTAAAAATTATTTTTTTTTTTTAAACAGCGAAAAATATTTTATTTTACCGTAATATACGGTTATCTTATCGTTGTTTCTGCCGACGACCGATAAGTAGTTTTGTGTATTCTTGTTAATGAGCAAAAAAAAAAAAAAAGGTCTTCCTAGTTTGCGTAAAATTGAGGTGGTCCGCGACCTATAAAATATTGTCGAAGTGGTCAGTGGTGGTAAAAAGGTTGAGAAACACTGATTTAAAAGGAGGTCCGGGCAAGAGTGGTTCATGTTCGACCATAGCATAAGATCATAACAATATTATGATGTTTGTTATATAGCTATTTGGCTGTGTATTTGGTAGGTATAGGTATAATATCGATTCGTAGGTCATTATTACAGGCCTCGGAAGTTATAGCAAATGCATATTTTTCTTGGTTCATTCTAGAACATCCAAAGTAAGATACAAATATGTATCACACTGCTCTGATGTCATACACGAAATTTGGTTTTGCTATGTTTTGCATGTTTACTGTTTTTATTGCTATTTTGCTAATTTAGGGTTTTTAGTGCTATTTTTAGGTATATTTTCATAATATACATAAAGTAGGAAATTATCACATTATGTTGAAAATAATGTTTAACTTGGTTAGGAAATAAATACACCTTATGAGTACACTTTAACAAACATATTTAAGTACCTAATTTAATATTTTTGCTAACAGTGTATAATTCAACTAGTTCAGACAGTCCCTGGCGTCTATAAGCCCAACAGTTTTATAAAATTGTAAAATAATATAAAATTTTTTCCTAATTTATCTCTTATAAATTAAAATTTTTTCAAATTAAATGCATATTTTCTGATTTTTCGTGCTATTTATAGCTCATGTTTCGGGGTTTTTAAGTGCATATTTCAGAGCTAAACAGTAATATTTGTAGTGCTACAACTTCCGAGCCCTGGACTCATTAATATTGTCATATGGTTTCATCCTTATTATAGTCTTATCGCTACAGGTTAAAAATTAATAATCCACACTCGTGTGCTTTGCGATCGTGTGACCTACGAAATATTTGTGACGGTTTGGGGAATGCATGACGATAACATATTGTATTTCATTTTAATTTATGTACCTACGATTTTACAAACGTGTCGTTTTTAAGGAGTTTTGTTGTGAGGCAATTTTTTTGGTTTCTTGCGGTCACTGCTCGTCTCTGTGTACGTAGTAAACGCCGTTCATTAGTCATTCGTATACTCCCCACAAATCATTCTCATCAATATACAAGCTTGCACATGTCAATTTTGTCATAAAAAAATATATTCAAAACCAATACCTATTATTGACGGGAAATAGCTATAACACGCCCGACAAACATTTAAGTATCTACAATGGTTCGATTCAAAAAAAATATAAAGACGTTTGAATGAATAAACAGAATTACTTTTTAAATTTTATCGAATTCTCGACATAAACATTTTAAATATTATTAATTTACATTTTTTAACTATTACGATAATATGCTCCGACGGATGCTAATAGTAATCATTTTACCAAATCAAAAATCTTTTTCAAATCGAACCACTATAGATTCTAGTGACAAAAAGTATATTAATTTTTGTCAGTCGCAGAGATCGTTTCGATGAAAATTCGATAGGGTCAGGCCTTGAGCACATTTTGCATAATTATTTATTAGTTCTATATGATAACAAGCGCATAATTATTTTCACGTTTTTCTTGAAAACAATAATATTCTTACGATAAAATGATTACAGGTACTTTTTTAGAACGGTCTAGCTGCAGAAGACGAGTGTAACGGTCGATCGTTGGATATCCTCGGGAGAGGGGGACCGACAGCTGAGGTTGTCGGATGTATATAGGTAATCCAACAGTTTTATCTCGTCACCCCGTACCAGATATTATGATAATAACGATATGGTTGTTATATTATTATTAGGTATTTGCTTTTTCTGTGGGTATAACATTTTACACCTGCGGTATACCTACGCAAATTAACGACCATTATAAAAAAAAACTCACGGTGTAACCTATATATATATATATCTCGCCCGACCGATAAGCCAAAGCCATCATCATCGGTGCGATATCATTTACCTCTCCACGGAGTCGTTGCACTTTAAACGGCTGTATTATTGTTGTCTCTTAAACCATTACTATACCTATATATGTAACCTGCCTGCCTACCTATATAATATACGCCGTTACCATCGTTTCGGTCCATCGAGCGTGTGCCCGCGGGTATAAGTGCTATGCACCTGTATAATTTTATACGTAAATAAAATAATATAAAACACGGTGACTTATATTTAAAAAAAAAAAGTAGCGGTGGTTTATACGGTGAAATATAATTTCGCTTTTTCGCGTACTTATATATTATTTTATTCTATATAAACACCTTCACCGGTATACCGGTATATAGCGTGCAAAGATTTGTCCGATACTGCGCAGTAGAATTTATAAGCAATAACAATCGATCGTAAAATAATACATTTCGCCTACTGATTGGTGTTATTATTATTGTTACTACGAAACTATAAGAGCTTTCGACTATGCTTTAAAATGAATAACACACAGATCGATGAATTCCCTATCAGTACCTTAAATATCTACGTATCTTGTCCCCGTGTATGGTACAGAGGTGGGTAAAATGAGGTAGTCGGGTAAAACAGGGTATTGGTGTTATATGGTCACACTGGAATCGATTGGTGATAATCAAATCGTAATTCATCAATATAAGGCTTATAAAAACATATTATTGTGATGTTTAAATATTTGTTCTTGATCAAATATTCTTATCACAAAAAATGATTAACGGTCTTAACATGTAGCGTGAAAACTATTTTGCTGTTAGAGAATCGAGTTTTTATGTTCTCCTCTCAGATATCCTTTAACAAGTTATTATTATGATTTATTTAGTACTTTACCATCATTGTTTTAAAATAAACTCCATGTAAAAGAGTTAAATCAGCATTTAAAAAAAAAAAATAAATATTTTTTGTGACTTTATAGTTTTGTTTAAAAGGGGGTACCCTACAGGAGATGGTTAAAAATGGGGTACATTCAAAATCTGTACAAATGTGTTTTGTGTAGACAAAAGAATATACATAATATAATGATTAGTAATATTAATTTTCATGTCAATTTTAATCACTCTCCATTTTACCTAACTACAGGTAAAATGGTGTAAAACTAAAATTTTTAAAACAATTAAAAACTATCAGAGGATTAAACAATTTAAAAACATAGACGTTTAGTGAACATATATAAGAGAAAGTTTTTTGGTTTAGAAAAGTTCTTAAAGTTCAATAGTTTAAAGGATGGGAGCTTTTTTCCCTTAGGGTCCCCATTTCATCCACCTCTTCCCTACACTATAATATGAGATGATTAACATGTTAAATACTGCCAATTAAATACACCCAACACATTTTTAATTGTTATAATATGTATTCGTTCAAACTCTGATTTTTTGAATTTTCAAGTATTCATCGAGACTGTTTTTAAAACATTTATTTACCGAATTTAAGAACTGAGTTGTGAAAGTTTTATCAAAGTTGTATGTAGATATACAGACGAGTGCAATGCGTATTATAGCACTACATTATGCTCAACTACTATAGAATTTAATAAATAAATAACGGTCGTAGAGTCTTTCAAATACAATAGGATATACACTGTCTCCAAAAGATTCTCAAATCTACCCGTTATAGTGCAATAGGTACTTGAATCATAAAATAATTGTGATATATTATGTAGATACCTATATTATTTTATTTTTATTTTTTAGTGACAAAAAAAATAAAAAAAATACAAGTAATAATTTTATTTAACTTGATAACATGATTCACACGACATACGAACAAAGCGTTTTTTTATAGTTCTATACGTCTTATATTATAGGTGGGTACCTACCTATAGCTATCTTTTTTTTTCTAAATCACTGTTTGTAAATTACTTTTCATCCGTATTATTTACTTGTAATATATGTATGTCAGTATAATAGTTACAAATATGTGTAAAGCTTCCCCCGGTGTTGCTAAATTTTTGCGCTATAAATTATCTGGACCGGAAGTGATGAGGTTCGCAAAAATACGCATTGAATTCTATAGATTCATTTCACCTGGATGTCATGGTAGTGCACAACACTCTCTAAACAGTCTAAATACTGTGGACCTGGAAAAAAATACGGTCAACCAAATATAGTGGAACTCAGAACGATCAGGGACAAAAAAGAAATTTGACTTCTAAAAAAAATTATAAGTACATACAACAGATCAGGGGCCAAGGGGCCTTCGGGCTATCGAAAATTCGACTTAAAAGGTATAGACGTTGGAGTTGTCGTGGTTCCACTGTATATGTATTGTAAATGCACGGAACCCAACTAGAAATTTATTATTTAAATAGTAAGTCCTACTTTGAAGTTGAAAATAAAAAAAACTCATCGTCAGTAACCTTAACATATGATATAACATGTTATAAAAACATATTATTTATAAGCATATTTATTTAGTAAGTATATATTATGTTAATGACGTGATATATTATGACTAATTATAAACAATTATAAATAACTGAAATACTGTATAGATATTCAAATCAACGTGGCTTATAAATAATAGTTACTTAATTTAAAGATTTACAAAAAAAAAAAAAAAAAATATTTTTTAATGTGCGTGTGTTACTTATTTCACGAACCGTTCGTCGAGAAAAACGTGAATTGAACCAGTGATTGCCGAATGGTAATAAAATATTACTTATTTTGCATTTTAGAAAATTTAAAATCTTTGATCACAAATAATCTATATTCTATATTAGTAAGTATTCGTAACGAACAATATGATGTTATAATATTATTGTCAATGACTACGTTCTATCTGCTCTAAAATGTAAAAACTAAGTGAAAACTACATGCTTGCAGTGCTTAAATGCGATTATTTAATCGAGAAAAACGTGAATTGAATGCAGTGATTGCCGAATGGTAATAAAATATTACTTATTTTGCATTTTAGAAAATTTAAAATCTTTGAGCACAAATAATCTATATTATATATTAGTAAGTATTCGTAACGAACAATATGATGTTATAATATTATTGTCAATGACTACGTTCTATCTGCTCTAAAATGTAAAAACTAAGTGAAAACTATATGCTGGCAGTGCTTAAATGCGATTATTCAAAATATAACTGTTTACATAATTTAATTCACTATGTCTTTAACGTTTGTTAAAGGTACGGTAATTGGCTATCTTTTGATATTTACATATTGTACAATTTATAATGTAGGTACAATACCCTATTGGGTAACTAAAAATATAGTATATTATGATGCATATCACCATAAAATAAATGCAATTTAAAATTTAAAATAGTCTTTCACGGGGATTCACGTAAATGTAAACTCTGGCCCGAGGAAAAGAAATGTTCAAAAGGTCTGCTCTAAACTCGGCCAGGGGTTTTTTCAGGTAAAAAAACTCCTAAACTCTGCCCGAATAAAAATAATATGCTTCTCATATCTAATTAATAATAATCTTATATTATTATTTTTGAGATCCTTGTTGCATTACACATATTATAGAACACCACGAGGAGGCGATTCTCATTATCCTCCAAAAATGATTTCGTTTTATTCTTTTATTTTCGTTTGCATATAGTAATCAAAAATTATGCGATTTCGTTATAATAGAATTAAATTATAAAAAAAATATGTATATATCTATAGACTATAATGATATAATGTTCACATTATTTATTAATTTCAGATTAAACTATGCCGTGCTTATTGAATATATTTTATCGGTGAAAATGATCGGGCCGAGTAGACCTTTTTCATTACCTGAAATTTCCGGGCTAAGTTTACAACAAAAAGGTAATCAAGGGCCCAGTTAAATCGAGTCGACCATTTAAATCTATAAGTATATGTATGTAAACAATTAGTTGTACAATTTTTAACTGATAATATTCGGAGTGTTTGTAGACATCATTACAGGCTATTGTATCTATTAAGGGGCCTGGTCGCGATTTTTCAAATTTTCCGCAATTCTATAAAATTTGAAAATTAAATTTTATATTTTAGTTGCCACCTCAATTATAAGACTTTTCCACTAATCTACTACCCAATACCTATTTAGGGGGGGTTGATAGGGTGTATTATATCGGCCAAAACACAGTTTACAGGAAAAACCCTCACACCTCGTAGATTGGTCCGATTTCCGTAATTTTTTTTTTGTTAGATAGAAGAATATTTTTTACAGGGCGCACTGGACTTTGATTTTTGATTACGTTGCTAAAAATAAATAATAATACAAAAACTAAAAAGTTGTAAAAATGGATTAAATTCAAACTTGTAATATAAGATTTCGAAAAATAATTTTAAAAATCCAAGTCCAATGCGCCCTGCAATACGTCTTCCTCTATTTAACAAAAAAAAAAATTACGGAAATCGGACCAATCTACAAGGCGTGAGAGTTTTTCCTGTAAGGCATGTTTTTGAGCAAAAAAACAGGTCGCGACCAGGCCCCTTAACGCGTATTGGTGGGTAGAATAATAATCAAATATTCTAAAAAAAATGGTATAAAAAACAACGTGGTTCTACGCAATATAGGACTCGGTTGATGTAGGTTAGGTATTTAAACATTTACGTTTAAAACAAAGTCGAGTACTGCACGTAATGTAATCAATTACTAGACAAGTCCAGTTTTTATTTGTTATTATATTATATTTGAAACTTAAAAAGTATTGTTTCAATTATAAAGTCTTAACATTATATTTTAAACAACTTCAATATTGTCTTTTGACACATATTGTACCTACAACAACGATTCGTCGATGATTACAAACAGGTGAATAACTTTGTCCCTATAGTCTTGGAAATTGTGTCGGGAAATATCGTGAATCAATAATATTATATATAAGTGCAGGTAAGGGATGACATAATATAAATGGTTGGTGCTAGAGGAATAAGTCAAAATCACTACTTTCTAGAAAAGTTAACTTGTCGTTTCTGTATCGGCTGTAATAGCAATTTCGGTTTCACAGATAAAAAAACAAATATTCTGCTGTTGAAAACTATAGCTAAACATTTTCTTTTCGTATAATGGTGGTACAAATCATCCCTTTTATACGCACGCGACCCACACACCGTTCAAATATAATATCATCTAATAATTTTGTACTTGTATAATATTATGACATTGTACGATATTCACGTTTGCAGATTCCGTGAGTGCCTAAGATGTGTGCTTCATCGAGATAGATTAAAAAGAAAAGTAATAAAGACTTGGAATACAAAATATTGATGTATAATAAACTCGCAATTGATGATAACAGAGCTGACTTTTCAATCTCGAAAAGTATCTTTAGGTGCAGGTGCGTAATAATATTACCCATATAATATATACTATTATTATTATTATTATTATACAATAAATTACCATCGAAGTTTTCGTCCGTAATATCGCCGAGACCCGCAGCTATATATATAGCCGCGTGTACACAGATCTATAGGATTTAATATCGAGATACGAATATACATTGTACGCCGCGGATAAGTCACGTTCGCCACCACCCATCACACCTGCCCGTTTCGGATTTATATCGGGCTCGTGATATATGTATATGTGGGTGTGTGGGTAGTTCGAGGGACGGTAGTTTTCGCTTTCAAAATATACCTATGTAAGTGGTCGGCCTACGGTCGGCCGCGCAATACACCGCAATATATGTATATACCAGACGAGTATATAGGGCTATATATATATATATATATATATATATATACAACTTGCTCGTATGGTGAAAACGGAAAAGCCAGGTACATAAATTCCGAGCGGCGACTTAATTTATATACGGAGCGAGTCGTACGCGACGGGGTGAAAATGTCGCGGGCGCCTTACTTCGGCCCTATACCCGCGTTAAATGCTACACTGTGCTCATCGTATATATATATATATAGCCACACAATGGTCCGCTGGCCCGCCCCTATTATAATATCCTCCACCCGCACCCTGTACACCAGCAGCTGCTACACCCTCGTTTGCCTCTGCGAAACCTTAATCATTTCCCCCGAGCGCGTTCGTTCCTATTTACCCGTTTTATTTTCGGGGTTGTGTCGCACCCCACGCCATCCGACTCGACCACCACCCCCACACCGAAATCAACCCCCGGCCCCACTTGTCCGACTCGCCCGAGGGAACGACGGGGATCGCCGTCGTCCCGAATCACAAGACCGACCGATCTTCCGACCGACGCGCGTAACGACTATGACATAATATTATTATACATACCCTTACCCCCTTTATGCATATTATATACAGAGCGATTCGCCGAGAATCGTGCTCATCGTCATCACCCCGCAGCGTGTTGCATTTTATAACTAGCTGGTATGCCATTTATTCGAATTCTGATCGTTTTGGGGAACTGTATATCATATACGTAGGTATGAAATATGTTGAGAAAATACGTTAAAGCGGCGGTTGAGTGGAAACCCACTGGGAAGAGACCAAGAAGACGTCCAAAGAAGCGTCGGTTAGATGGAATAAAGCAAGAAACTAGAGATACCGGACTGTGAAGAAAAAGTTCAAAATCGATAAGAGTGATGGAAGGAGGTGTCGGTGTCGGCAAAAGTTTTTGAAGAGTTGTGATGCCAATGAAGAAGTAAGTATTTTAACAATAGTAATATATTATAGGGTTAATAATACTCTCGTTTTAATTTTATGTTCTACCGAAAGTGGTCAAATTTTGATTTAATAATACTATAACTTACAGTACGGTCCAAATTACCGAATTCGGATAAATGCATATTATTAATATTATTATACTAATCAGTTTATCAGGTTCAATGCACTTCAACTTACAAGCAGAACTACCTCAACGCCGACTAAAACGGGGCGCCGTCCTCACGACCTTCTTAGTTAACTATTCGTACTTCGATAAAATTCCAACATATCATGTTAACAGACATTTATATTATTATTTATTTTATTACTTTATTCTGAACTATAGTTTACATATAATAATAACTATTATTATCTTATTATTTTATATAAATTAATATTATATATATTAATTAACCATTAATTATATTATTTTGTCATGTTAAAATAGTCAAAACTCAAATCTGTACACAATAATAAATCCATAGATGTAGATTGCCCAGGCTAGGAACATCTTACAATGAAATTATTTAAAAAAAAAAAAAAAAATTATACTATTATAATATCCTCACGAGCCCACGAGACAAAAAAAACAGCGGGGAAAGACGACGGCGAGCTGTGCCGAGGTTGGCTAATCACCCTGTATACGAACAGCGATGTTATTATTGTTTCACCTCAAACGCCTACGAGTAAAACCACCCCCGTACTATTATCACTGTGCACACAAACGCATAAAATTATATTATTACCCACATAAATATTATGTATAAGTGCATATTTTTATACGACTGATAAACCGTTTAACGTTCTATATAATGTTGTACGCATGCTCGTGAAACGCGTCAAAGTCCATTAAGATATTATTATTATTAACCCGTGACTTGTGTGTACAACATTATCTATGTATAGTGTAGCTATTGTTGTAGCTATTGTCATTATTGTCAATATTATATACCTACTCGCGTAGGTACTTCTCGTCGTTAATGTCAATAATATTAAGGTAAACAAACTGAATAGCATACACACGTCATTGTAATATTATATGTATAAATAATTGATATTATATATATATATTGAGCGAGCTACCATAATATACAAAACAATAATAAATTCATGGTTAAATATAATATATTTACAAAGGTCTCATACAATGATAGTTACATAATTTTTACTTTTTACAAAAACAAAATACTTTAGTTAATTTTGGCGGCACGGTACGCCAAGTACACGTGCGGAAAACGGCGTGCACCAACGGGTGGCGCAAAATATCGGACGGACGAGCGAACGAGCTCATAATAATACATATAACAAACTTTAAGGGGTGGCGAACGGTTTCTGTAGGGGAGAAGTCGAAAACCTGGTGGACATTACTCTACGTCTACGAAGGGTTGACAGAAGCAAACCCTTCGTGCCACGTTCACTAACGACTTCCAAACCAACCGTTTGGTCCTCTTCCAGACAGACTTCTTCCGCGGACCAACAGACCGCGATGCTACCGGGTATTCCGTGACTTCCACTGGTACCGGCGGGACAGTCTTCACGCTGCCGCCGTACACCGGTGACCAGATTTGCAGTTCCGGAGACGACCGGAAATGTTCACTCCTCCGAATCGGCAGGACAGCCGCTGCGGTGATCCTACGATCGACCGCCAGGTCCAGGGCGTCGATCAACGAGGTTTCCCTGAGTGTGTACGTGTTCGGCGTCACGTGAAAAGGAGCAGCAGGCTCCGACGATGGTCCTCCAATCATGAGAACGTCCTCCAGGCATACGGGTGAGTTCATTAGGATTTCTAGCGACGACCCGGTACTCTCCTTTGAAGCGTCTCCGCGGTGCTGCAGTAGCGGTGACCCGACCTCGAGGTTCACTGCCAAATCTAGTTCGTCAACTGTGGCATCAGCCCCCGGCGATGGTCCTCCAATCATAAACACGTCTTGCTGCAGATATACCGGTGAGTCAATACTCAATTCCGGCGACGACCGGGTACTCTTCTCCTCTGCAGAGTTTCCCCGGTGTGTTATGAACGGTGACTCGACCGCAGCTGTGACCTTTGGGTTCACTGCCAAATCCAGAACGTCGACTATAGATCGACCATCGTTATTGGCATACATTTGTTGGAATTGTTCCACTGTGGAGTCCATAACTGTAGTATACAACGTGATAAACAACGAACAGGATGAGAGCTAAACTTACAATGACGGGTTTCAAAAAATTATTTGTTTACTACAATAAACAAACAGCTATGGTAGTAGCGTTATTTTGTGGCCAGCAAGTTACCAGCATAGTTACCTTAAAGCCAGCTAATAAATAGTTTTTTTTTTTTTAAAATTATTTTATTATAAGATGTTCCTAGTTTAGGATATCTACATCCTCACTACATCTATGGATAAATTATGTACAGATTTGAGTTTTGACTTTGATAAAATAATAATAATTGTGTTTATACAATAATAGTAATTATATGTAAATTATAGTTCAGAATAAAGTAATAAAATAAATAATAATACAAATGTCTGTTAACATAATATATTGGACTTTTATCTAAGTACGAATAGTTAACTAAGAAGGTCGTGAGGCCCTGTTTTAGTCGGCGTTGAGGTAGTTCTGCGTGTAAGTTGTAGTACATTAAACCTGATGAACTGAGCAATGAGCTGTGGAAATAATAATATAATTATTAATATAATATCGTGCTTGGCAGGATAGATGCGCAACCATTTCCCGCCTTTAATGAGTTGTGATTTCGGATGGTTCTCGTCTTTCCAGATTCCAGAAGGCAAGTAAACTACTCAGGGTAGCACATTCAAAACATGGTATAATATAAGACTATATTATAGGTATTATAATATATTGTTAATAATTTATGAATTTAATTTTATGGATAATGTCATCATATAAGAAATTCTATCAATACCTGAATAATAAATACAACATCTGTTAAATATATTTTAATTATCAAAGTAATATTATGTAAGAATATGGAAAGTAAAATAGTTTACATTGTAATTAGAAAATTATAGTACGTACTTATATACAATAACATCCGTTCCCTGAATGTATTTTTTATTCATGTAAACAATAAACATACCACCGTTGAGATTTTTAAGAAAATTTTACTTAGGAAATTTAACAACGCTTTCGATGGAATATTTATTTCTGTAATTTAATTGTACACATCGATGCCCAAACCTTGATTAATCATATAGCTTAAATTTCTTGTAAAACCATTTGTAATCGCGAATTATAACTATAATATTATATTTAATATGATAATTAATAATTACAATAAGTGTATTCAAATACTATAGACGACAATACGGGATACTCGCCGTACTAAAATAGTGGCGAACAAATTGTTATCATTTCCTCCCGATATTGTATATATATAATGTGCCTGTATTTTGCAATATTATTCATGTTAATCTAAAGGAGTGAAATAGGCAACTATTACAACAATATCTGAGGTAATATTGATATTGTAATGTTATTTTGATGAGAAACGGTTCGCTAGCTTTCGTATGCAAATGTCCCGCATTATCGTCTATGGTATTTGATATACTTATTGATGTATAAATGTACAGAATATGTTACTGTTAAAATTTGTTATCACTTATCATATTATAAAAAATCCACGTCCTACACGACTAAGAACAATATTTTTCATTAGGTAGTTTTAATACTTAAAAAGTTATAAATATTTATTAATTTTAAATGGCTGTAAAGATTAGTGTAAGACACGCGTTCGACAACTGAAGTTTTAATATTTCAAATAATACTTGTATAATATCTCTAGTTCGGTTTCGAGTGCCATTAATTTAAACCTATTATGATGTTTCGCAAGTGTTTTCCAAATCTAATGACTACATATTATTATACAGTGTATCTATGTATTTTCTTCTGGTTTAGCCTAAATAATATTTACCTATCTCATTTCTCAAACTCGATCCGGTAAATACCATATAGGTATAGGTATACTTATAGTTTCCTCATATTATATAATATCGTCATACACATAGGTATAATGTTTGATAGTATTATTTATTTTCAATTAATAGGTACTTAAATAAATGTTGAAGTTGTTAAATTGTTACTTCATATATTAAACGCAGAAAAACCTCGTGCGTGAAATGTGTGAAATCATTAAATTATTCATATAATCAGATTTAGGTTCCGAAATTATAGGAACGTTAGAGTTTTTTTATAAATACTCAATATTTTATTATAATTACAACGATCCCCACTATATATTATCTGGATATAATAAATAATTATTCATAATCAGCCGTTAAAATAATTTTATAAATAGCATAGTATCAAGTATGAAGTATTCCTAATGGCTCATAAAATATAGAACTTAATAAAATATAAATGTATGATATCGTGAGAAATTTTTAGAAATTTTTTTTTTAATTTATATGTACCCAGAGGTTAAATTATGATGTATGTTGTAAGCGTTTAAATAATAATTTATAATTTTTACGGTTGTGATAAAAATGTAATATTCTATAGGAAATGTATAGGTATGTATAGCCGTATATATAGGTACTTACCTCGAATTTTATTTATTGTTTCAATGCTCAAATTGTAACATATAATATATTAAAAATTGATTTTTTTTTATAAATTTGAAAGTTGGATTTAAAAATGAAAACAAAATATACTATTGACGGCGAGCCAAATCTATATCGCTTCTTACAAATACATAAAAAGGTATTAAATTATTGGAGTACTGCTATCTTTCTGACATAGTTTTTATGGATTACACTAACGAAAATGTTGATGATGTTTGTAATTTTTTTTGCAGTCAATCACTTTTATCTGTCTTTACTCTTTCTAGTAAATAAATATACATATTAAAGTACTTATCCCGTTCGATCATTTGATATCGGTACAAAATAAAATCGGTAAAGTGATCGAAACAGGTCGTGGCATCATCTATCATTTATTTTACTTAGGAATTTAAAAGTGTCGAAGTGTGAAAATACTGAAAATAGTTATTGTATTATACATATACTAGATTTTGGCGTTTGTCATCCCGCCTGCGGCGGAAAGACTGTGTGGGCGGTGGTGCATCTTTGTCGGCGATGCTGGGTTTTTTGATCCGGCTTGCGGCGGGAATGGGGGGGTCGTCGGGTATTGTGTTTTGTCGTGTTGGCAGCACTGGTTAAGTGGTAATTTCTGAACTCGGAAGAGTGTCTAGTCGTAAGTCACGCGATTCAAGTCGATCGTACAACACAACCAGCCAGGTAGGCAATCCGACTACGTCGGATCGCAGACCATACTCCGAGCGTGTTTGTCCGGTTCTCGTATGTGTGTTGAAATCGGAAATTCGGGTTCTCTGAGTTTGAGTGTCTAGCTATCAGTCATCTCGGGTAAAAGTCGATTCCCGAGTGTCGGTTGCAGGGGGGGTGTAAGTCGCTCGTATGCAAGTAGCTAGTCAGGTAGGCAATCCGACTACGTCGGATCGCAGACCATGCCCCGAGCGTGTATGTCCGGTTCTCGTATGTGTGTTGAAATCGGAAATTCGGGTTCTCTGAGTTTGAGTGTCTAGCTATCAGTCATCTCGGGTAAAAGTCGATTCCCGAGTGTCGGTTGCAGTGGGGGTGTAAGTTTCGTTAAAAATGATAAATGTAACGAAAAAAAAAGAATTTCGATTTAAATCGGCCGCCGGGTTCGTAACCACGACTGTCGGGTGACCCGTTCTGACGCTTAACCTACCTAGCCACCTACCGAGATAAAATTAGGAGTCAAATCTATGACTCTTAAGCCGCGTCGCCGTCCCAGCGAAAGGCGAACGCCGTTTGGAAGGCCGTCCAAGGGCGTTTGAGCGCGCGATCCGACCTCTTCGGCGAGCGGACGACCGGCTCCGCCGCCCTCGGACGTATAATACGCGAGTTTTGCAAAAAAATCGAACCTCGAGACGCACGTATTTATGCCTGTATATAGCGGAACCTACCTACTCTCGTTTAAGCGACGCCGCTCCTCCCCGGGACTCGTTTTTGAAAAAGTAGGTAAGTAGGTATAAATTTAGCGTGGAACTCGAATACGTCCCCGACGGGGAGGTCGAACGTCTCGTAGAGTTGCTAAACGCGACTCTAGTCGAAAAAGTCGAGAAAACCGTCGAAACGGCGACGACGCGGCGCTCTCGGCGATCGAATCGTCCGCCGGGGGACTCGTTTTTGAAAAAGTAGGGCCGCGCGCCGACTGTAAATTTAGCGGGGAACGCGAATAAGATCCAAACGGGGAGGTCGATACTCCCTAAAACGCATAAAACTCCAATTTTCAAAAAAAACGACAAAAAACGCGCTCGACGGCGGCGCGCCTATTGCACTCGATCTCGGCGGCGGCGGGGCCGACGGGAAAAAAGTACGGCCGCGCGCGGCTTATAAATCTAGCGGGGAAGGCGAATAAGGTCCGAACGGTGCCCCCCGAGGCATAATATTACATAACATGTATGTTTCAAGAAATTAAAATGTATTGAATTTATTGTAGTCTTTTCATGTTTACTTATTTATTACTTACATTATTATGTATGTAACGACATTGTCATAAACAATCGACATACCAAGGTCCTACTAAAACTCTTAGCTATAATAGTTAAATATACTGCAATACTCATGAAAAATGTCTATCTAATACGTGCATTCAAACTACTTATATTTTTAATATATTATTGAAATTCTGATTAATTGCGGCTTCCACAACGCCCGGAATCGCCTTACACAGGCAGTTAGTAAATATAAAATTTGATTAGGTACGATAATAAAATTCAAAATAAAATTTATTAAAGCGAACATAACATTTTAGAAGATTTTAAAAACAATTATTATGTAGTAGTAATGCAAAGAAAAAATCGGTTGTCTGTAAAGTCGGTTTACTGACGATAGTTGAACGTGACAACGTGTTAAGAAAATACTGAAGGAATGGTAGCATTTTTGGCAGAATTTCCAATGGGGACACCCGTAGGTTTCTGCCATGCCACGGAGTGCCCCCTGTTCTCCGGACACCGTGACTTGCCCGGAGAAAAATGCTGCCCAGTGGTCGAGAGAATCGAACCCGCGACCGCCACCTCGTCCCCCATAGATTTACCATAGATTTGTATGTATATAGAGAAGGAGGTAAATGGAAATTATAAATTTATAAATTTAAGGGGCAAAAATTATTTCGAAAATAAAATTCTTATCACTTTCCTTATCAATAAAAACAATATTTAAGAAAATCCCAATAAATCCTATCAAAAATATATATATAATAATATATCAAGTAGGTACTACACGTAGGTTAGTTATATTATAATGTATTATTAAAAGAAACATGTAGGTGCGTCGGTAAATGTTAATTATAATAATTTTTTTGCCCAATAAATATCGTCAAACGAATAATAATAATATATATAATATTATAATGCAAATTAAAAAAAAAAATTAACACTTTCGTTAAAAATGATAAATGTGACGAAAAAAAAAAACGCAAAAAAAAGAAATTCGATTTAACACGGCCCCGCCGGCGTTCGAAACCACGACCGTCGAATCACCCGTTTTAACGCCTAACCTACCTAGCCACCTACCGAGATGAAATTAGGAGCCAAATCTATGACTCTTAAGGGCGTTTGAGCGGACCACCATGTCCGCCACCTTCGGACGTTCAAGACGCGAGATTTGCGAAAAAAATCGAACCTCGAGGCGCATGTATATATGCCTGTATATAGCGATACCTACACGGTACCTACTCTCGTTTCTGACACACTACTCCACCCCGGGACTCGAATTTTCGAAAAAAACGGAAAATATAGTCGTACTATTTTTTAATATAGTATTTATAATCTGTAGCAGTATTTAACCAAATCGGAATCACGTAAAAACTGTAATATATCAAGTAGGTACTACACGTAGGTTAGTTATACGTTAATATAATGTGTTAATAAAAGAAACATGTAGGTGCGTCGGTAAAATCAAGTATTAATTAAATGTTAATTTTAATTATTTTTTTGCCCAATAAATATCGTCAAACGAATAATAATAATATATATAATATAATAATGCAAATTTAAAAAAAACATGTAGGTGCGTCAGTAAATGATAATTATAATAATTTTTTTGCCCAATAAATATCGTCAAACGAATAATAATAATATATATAATAATATAATGCAAATTTAAAAAAAAATTAACACTTTCGTTAAAAATGATAAATGTGACGAAAAAAAAAAAACGCAAAAATAAGAAATTCGATTTAGTACGGCCGCCGCAAAATACCGAAAATCCCGGAAGGCGGTTTCGAACCCACGACCCTCGAGTCACCTTTCCTAACGCCTAAACAACCTAGCCACCTACTCAGATGAAATTTCGAGGCAAATGTATGACTCTTAAGCCGCGTCGCCGTGCTCGCGGCGATAAAATAAAATTCTTATCACTTTCCTTATCAATAAAAACAATATTTAAGAAAATCCCAATAAATCCTATCAAAAACTCAAAACCCCGAGTTTCCCCTTGGCGAGGTGGGTGTTAGTACTCTCCCGGACCAAAATCCATCAAAAAAGCAAAATCCAAAAAGGGGGGGAGGAGGTGCCCCCGTTCCCTAAAACGGAAAACGGTAGTATTCATAAAAAGAATGGGTTCCCCCTTGGTCCGAGGTCTTTAACTTGAATTCCGGCCGAGTTATACTCAACTCAAAATGTGGGGGGGGGTGGGGGCTTTGGTTCCCTATTGTTGAAAATTCATCTGGGGCCTAAAAAATTGAGATGCCCATTGGTACGGGGTCTCTAAGTCGAATACCGGCTAAGTTATACTTGGTCAAAAATAATTACTCGTTTAATGGGTCCCCCCACTCCGCCCGACGGTCGCGGGGTAATCGATTTATAAGACGTTATTATCACGTCAAAAAATTGAAAAACACGGGTTTTTTTTAATAATAATAATAATAATAATGTTCGAAAATATTCGTCGATAAGGAAAAGGGAGATAAGCGAGCGGAATTTATAGCGAACGCGCGGGAAGTATTGTGATTGGTCGTCATGGAAGAAACGCGGAGTGCCGTGAGCGCTCCCCGCGGATCTTATACGCGTTATTAGCGTTTTATTATATAAGACTAGATTCCGGTGTTTGTCATCCCGCCTACGGCGGAAAGACTGTGTGGGCGGTGGTGCATCTTTGTCGGCGATGCTGGGTTTTTTGATCCAGCCTGCGGCGGGAATGAGGGGTCGTCGGTTATTGTGTTTTGTCTTGTTGGCAGCACTGGTTAAGCGGTAATTTTTGAACTCGGAAGAGTGTCTAGTCGTAAGTCACGCGATTCAAGTCGATCGTACGACACAGCCAGCTAGATAGGCAATCCGACTACGTCGGATCGCAGACCATGCACCGGGCGGGTATGTCCGGTTCTGGTGTGTGTGTGTTGAAATCGGAAATTCGGATTCTGGGTTTGAGTGTCTAGCTATCAGTCATCTCGGGTAAAAGTCTATTCCCGAGTGTCGGATGCAGTGGGGGACACTGGGGGTGTAAGTCCCTCGTATGCAAGTAGCTAGTCAGGTAGGCAATCCGACTACGTCGGATCGCAGACCATGCACCGGGCGTGTATGTCCGGTTCTCGTATGTGTGTTGAAATCGGAAATTCGGATTCTGAGTTTGAGTATCTAGCTATCAGTCATCTCGGGTGAAAGTCGATTCCCGAGTGTCAGATGCAGTGGGGGTGTAAGTCGCTCGTATGCAAGTAGCTAGTCAGGTAGGCAATCCGACTACGTCGGATCGCAGACCATGCACCGGGCGTGTGTGTCCGGTTCTCGTATGGGTGTTCAAATCGGCTGTTGAAATCAGTCATCTCGGGTGAAAGTCGATTCCCGAGTGTCGGATGCAGTGGGGGTGTAAGTCGCTCGTATGTAAGTAGCTAGTCAGGTAGACAATCCGACTACGTCGGATCGCAGACCATGCACCGGGCGTGTATGTCCGGTTCTCGTATGTGTGTTGAAATCGGAAATTCGGATTCTGAGTTTGAGTGTCTAGCTATCAGTCATCTCGGGTAAAAGTCGATTCCCGAGTGTCGGATGCAGTGGGGGTGTAAGTCGCTCATATGCAAGTAGCTAGTCAGGTAGGCAATCCGACTACGTCGGATCGCAGACCATGCACCGGGCGTGTGTGTCCGGTTCTCGTATGCGTGTTGAAATCGGAAATTCGGATTCTGAGTTTGAGTGTCTAGCTATCAGTCATCTCGGGTGAAATTCGATTCCCGAACGGACAATCAGCCTAGAGCGAAAAGTGCTCGAAACGGCCGTTCAAATATGAAAAAGCATACAGGAGGTAATAAAATTGTATTTTTTGATAATCATAGAGAACAGTTATCAGGTGTTTTATGTTGTATTTATAATCAATGTAATCATTGTTATGTTTTCGCGGTTATAACAAAAGTCAAGTCGAGTCAAGTCGACAAAATCTAATTTTCTGATATTTTCGAATATTTTCTAAAATATACCTACCATGTATATTTATTTAATTATGAGAATTAAATCAAATTAACAAATAGATAATTATATTGGTGAATAACAAATTTTATTGAAATGTAATAATATTCTATTAAACGTAGGAATGTATAAATGAATACACTATACAATTTTTTGGCACTTATCTTCGTAAGTACCTACTATCATTTTGCTGTTTATCATATTGCTGTTTTATTGTACGACTGTATATAATATATTATGTACCTACCTACCAATTTATTTAATGTCATATGATATTTATGATGTTTTAAATTATTTAGTAATTATAATTGCATAATTATAATGGTGCATCACTGTGTTATGACTTATGACTTATGTATTATGTGTATGAAAGTGTGTATGAAAAAATCGAACTTTTTGTCGCATATTTTCGAATTTTAGAAAAAAAACGGTATTCGTTTAGTATGTGACCTACAGAGTGAAAATCGAGTTTAGTATGTGACCTACCAAGACGATTATCTATATTATGTACGGGTACTGATCTATTAACAGGTAAGATGAATTTTTGAAATTTAAGTAAAATACAAAAAGTGTATTTCTAAAAATATAATTTAAATAAAATAAAACTTTTTTATAACAACATAATTTTATGAAATCTATTGAATAGTTTTGACATACCTATTGCTGTTATAGGTACCTATGTGTCTTCATTCATTTTGATTAACTCATTTTGACATTGTTAAATGTAATCCTGTATTATTTTATATTTTTATATTGTATTACTAATATATTAGTTAAATAATTATTAACATAATTTTATGATTTTTAATTTAACTGTTTTTAAATTAATTAATGGTCCTGTGGATCATATACTAAATGAATACCCAATACGGTAGGTCACGCGGTCTGGTAGGTCACATACTAAACGAATACCAAAAAAACGCAAAAAACGACGCGACGCATGTGTTTATTGCTGTATATAGCGATACTTACACGGTACCTACTCCCTTTTCCCTGACGCCGCTCTTTCCCGGGACTCGTCTGTGAAAAAGTAGGGCCGCGCACCTGCTATAAATTTAGCAGGGAACCCGAATAAGATTCAAACGGGGAGGTCCGAAGTCAGAAGAGGCGTTAAAACTCGAATTTTGAAAAAAATCGGAACAAAAAAATGATAAGACGGAAGTGATAGCGAAACGACGAAAAAAAAAATCAATTTATCGAGTTGCGGGTTGCGAGTTGCGGGTTGCGCGTCCGTCAAAGGGCGTTTGAGCGGAGGACCGTGTCCGCCGCCTTCGGTCGTTCAAAACGCGAGATTTGCGAAAAAAATCGAACCTCGAGGCGCATGTATATATATTATATGTATGTATATAGCGATACCTACACGGTACCTACTATCGTTTCCGACACACTACTCCACCCCGGGACTCGAATTTTCGAAAAAAACGGCAAATATAGTCGTACTATTTTTTAATATAGTATTTATAATCTGTAGCAGTATTTAACCAAATCGGAATCACGTAAAAACTGTAATATATCAAGTAGGTACGTAGGTTAGTTATACGTTATTATAATGTTTTAATAAAAGAAACATGTAGGTGCGTCGGTAAAATCAAGTATTAATTAAATGTTAATTTTAATTATTTTTTTGCCCAATAAATATCGTCAAACGAATAATGATAATATATATAATATAATAATGCAAATTTTAAAAAAAAATTAACACTTTCGTTAAAAATGATAAATGTGACGAAAAAAAAAACGCAAAAATAAGAAATTTGATTTTATACGGATGGCACAAATTATCGAAAATTCCGGAGGCCGGGTTCGAACTCACGACCCTCGAGTCACCTATCCTAACGCCTAACCAACCTAGCCACCTACTCAGATGAAAATCCAAGTCAATTCTATGACTCTTAAGCCGCGTCGCCGTGCTCGCGAAAGGCGAACGCCGTTTGGACGGCCGTCAAAGGGCGTTTGAGCTGGCGATCCGACAGCGTCGGCGAGCGGACGACCGGCTCCGCCGCCCTCGGACGTATAATACCCGAGCTTTGCGAAAAAAATCGAACTTTGAGACGCACGTATTTATGCCCGTATATAGCGGTACCCACTCGATACCCCATCGGTACCTACTCTCGTTTAAGCGACGTCGCTCCTCCCCGGGACTCGTTTTTGAAAAAGTAGGTACCCTCGCCGGCTATAAATTTAGCGTGGAACTCGAATACGTCGCCGGCGGGGAGGTCGGACGTCTCGTAGAGTTGCTACACGCGACTCTAGTCGAAAAAGTCGAGAAAACCGTCGAAACGGCGACGACGCGGCGCTCTCGGCGATCGACTCGTCCGCCGGGTAACTCGTTTTTGAAAAAATAGGGCCACGTTTCGACGTTAAATTTAGCGGGGAACGCGAATAAGATCCAAACGGGGTGGTCGATAAGCCCCAAAACGCCTAAAACTCGAATTTTCGAAAAAAAATGCAAAAAACGCGCGCGACGGCGGCGCTCGTATCGCACTCGACATCCGCCGCCGCGGGCCCGCCGGGAAAAAAGTAGGGCCGCTCGCCGACTATAAATTTACCGAGGAACGCGAATAAGGTCCGAACGGGGCCGCCCGAGCCCCCCCGGGGCGGTAAAACTCGATTTTTTTCGAAATTTCTTTGATTTTCGAAAAAAAACGGCAAAAAGTGATAAGAGGAGTGATAACGCAGCGACGGCTCCGCCGCCGCCGGGAGACCGCCCGCGGATAGAAATCTAATTTTCCGATTGGTGAGTTGCTTACGCTAGTTCGGATTTACTCCATAAGCTGCGCCCTCGGGTTCACGCTTTATAGTATAAGAAGACTAGATTCCAGTGTTTGTCATCCCGCCTACGGCGGAAAGACTGTGTGGGCGGTGGTGCATCTTTGTCGGCGATGCTGGGTTTTTTGATCCAGCCTGCGGCGGGAATGGGGGGTCGTCGGTTATTGTGTTTTGTCGTGTTGGCAGCACTGGTTAAGCGGTAATTTTTGAACTCGGAAGAGTGTCTAGTCGTAAGTCACGCGATTCAAGTCGATCGTACGACACAGCCAGCCAGGTAGGCAATCCGACTACGTCGGATCGCAGACCATGCACCGGGCGTGTATGTCCGGTTCTCGTATGTGTGTTGAAATCGGAAATTCGAATTCTGAGTTTGAATGTCTAGCTATCAGTCATCTCGGATGAAAGTCGATTCCCGAACGGACAATCCACCTGTGGCGGATCGGATGCAGTGGGGGTGTAAGTCGCTCGTATGCAAGTAGCTAGTCAGGTAGGCAATCCGACTACGTCGGATCGCAGACCATGCACCGGGTGTGTGTGTCCGGTTCTCGTATGTGTGTTGAAATCGGAAATTCGGATTCTGAGTTTGAGTGTCTAGCTATCAGTCATCTCGGGTGAAATCCGATTCCCGAACGGACAATCCGCCTACAGCGAAAAGTGCTCAAAACGGCCGTTCAAATATGAAAAAGTATACAGGAGGTAATAAAATTGTATTTGTTGATAATTATAGAGAACAGTTATCAGGTGTTTTATGTTAGGCTTCACTGTAATCAATGTAATCATTGTTATGTTTTCGCGGTTATAACAAATAAGTCGACAAAATCTAATTTTCTGATTGGATATTTTCTAAAATATACCTTCCATGTATATTTATTTAATTATTAGAATTAAGTCAAATTAACAAATAGATAATTATATTGGTGAATAACAAATTTTATTGAAATGTACTACTATCCTATTAAACGTAGGTATCTATAAATGAATACACTACACATACTCTCGTTTCCGACACACTACTCCACCCCGGGACTCGAATTTTCGAAAAAAACGGCAAATGAAGCAGTCATATTACAGTCGTACTATTTTTTAATATAGTATTTATAATCTGTAGCAGTATCTAACCAAATCGGAATCACGTAAAAACTGTAATATATCAAGTAGGTACTACACGTAGGTTAGTTATATTATAATGTATTATTAAAAGAAACATGTAGGTGCGTCGGTAAATGTTAATTATAAAAATTTTTTGCCCAATAAATATCGTCAAACGAATAATAATAATATATATAATATAATAATGCAAATTAAAAAAAAAAATTAACACTTTCGTTAAAAATGATAAATGTGACGAAAAAAAAAAACGCAAAAAAAAAGAAATTCGATTTAACACGGCCCCGCCGGCGTTCGAAACCACGACCGTCGAATCACCCGTTTTAACGCCTAACCTACCTAGCCACCTACCGAGATGAAATTAGGAGCCAAATCTATGACTCTTAAGGGCGTTTGAGCGGACCACCATGTCCGCCACCTTCGGACGTTCAAGACGCGAGATTTGCGAAAAAAATCGAACCTCGAGGCGCATGTATATATGCCTGTATATAGCGATACCTACACGGTACCTACTCTCGTTTCTGACACACTACTCCACCCCGGGACTCGAATTTTCGAAAAAAACGGCAAATATAGTCGTACTATTTTTTAATATAGTATTTATAATCTGTAGCAGTATTTAACCAAATCGGAATCACGTAAAAACTATAATAGGTATATCAAATAGGTACTACACGTAGGTTAGTTATACGTTATTATAATGTGTTAATAAAAGAAACATGTAGGTGCGTCGGTAAAATCAAGTATTAATTAAATGTTAATTTTAATTATTTTTTTGCCCAATAAAAATAATAATAATAATAATAATAATATATATAATATAATAATGCAAATTTAAAAAAAACATGTAGGTGCGTCGGTAAATGTTAATTATAATAATTTTTTTGCCCAATAAATATCGTCAAACGAATAATAATAATATATATAATAATATAATGCAAATTTAAAAAAAAAATTAACACTCGTTAAAAATGATAAATGTGACGAAAAAAAAAAACGCAAAAATAAGAAATTCGATTTAGTACGGCCGCCGCAAATAACCGAAAATTCCGGACGGCGGTTTCGAACCCACGACCCTCGAGTCAAATAGCCTAACGCCTAACCAACCTAGCCACCTACTCAGATGAAATTTCGAGGCAAATGTATGACTCTTAAGCCGCGTCGATAAAATAAAATTCTTATCACTTTCCTTATCAATAAAAACAATATTTAAGAAAATCCCAATAAATCCTATCAAAAACTCAAAACCCCGAGTTTCCCCTTGGCGAGGTGGGTGTTAGTACTCTCCCGGACCAAAATCCATCAAAAAAGCAAAATCCAAAAAGGGGGGGAGGAGGTGCCCCCGTTCCCTAAAGCGGAAAACGGTAGTATTCTTGAAAAGAATAGGTTCCCCCTTGGTCCGAGGTCTTTAACTTGAATTCCGGCCGAGTTATACTCAACTCAAAATGTGGGGGGGGTGGGGGCTTTGGTTCCCTAATGTTGAAAATTCATCTGGGGCCTAAACAATTGAGATGCCCATTGGTACGGGGTCTCTAAGTCGAATACCGGCTAAGTTATACTTGGTCAAAAATAATTACTCGTTTAATGGGTCGGGGGGACGGTCGCGGGGTAATCGATTTATAAGACGTTATTATCACGTCAAAAAATTGAAAAACCCGGGTTTTTTTTTAATAATAATAATAATGTTCGAAAATATTAGGATCGATAAGGAAAAGGGAGATAAGCGAGCGGAATTTATAGCGAACGCGCGGGAAGTATTGTGATTGGTCGTCATGGAAGAAACGCGGAGTGCCGTGAGCGCTCCCCGCGGATCTTATACGCGTTATTAGCGTTTTATTATATAAGACTAGCCCTCCGTTCTAGCCGGGGGAGACCCCCGGACCCCCCAGTGTTTGTTTGTAAGTGAGTACCGATTTCGGAGATAATGTCGTTGGAATTATAAAAATCACAAGGGTTGTAAGTCAAAATTTTAAGATTAGTGATATGGATTTGAGATAAGGCTTGGCGCATTGGCAGGAATATTTAAAAGTTTGATCGTCTAGCAATCCGTCACAAACATTGTAAATAGATACGATCTCCAGGATCTCTAGTCAGCTGCTTTTGGTTGTTGAAATTATTAAAAATTGTAGTATCGATATGTGTATTTAATTGTCTAGCTATCAGTCATCAAATCACATAGGTACCTATGCAATCCACCTGCGGTTGGTGTAATACCGTGCCCCGTTGTATGTCCTGTTCTGTTTTGTTGACTTTATAAGAAATTAGGAATTGCGAATAATTGTAATGGAATGTCTAGCTATCAATCGTCGCTGTATGGAAATCTATGAGTTATAGGGCATTTGTGTATGGCGGATTGGATACATAACCCGGGAACAATTGCAGTTTAGCTCCCCCGCGCTATTTTGAATTTTTTTTTTATCGAAACTTATGTAACTTATCGAGTTAAGAACGATGGTGCAATCAGAATTTGTCGCTCCCACTTTGTTTCGAAGTTATGGCCTTCCAAAGTTTTTAATTTTCGTTTATATGCATGCGCGCAACACTACCTACTATATTACCGCGCGGAGGACCTCAACAGTGATTACACAGTTTTGATTGCATCATCGTTCTTAACTCGATGAGTTACATAAGTTTCGATAAAAAAAATTCAAAATGGCGAGGGGGAGCTAAATTGCAATTATGCCAATATAAAGTGTGAATTGCAGTAAATAAACTGTAATGATGTATAAGTACACGGGGTGAACAATTAAGCTTTAAATAATAAAAAAAATAGTACTCATTAGTCTATAAAACGCCAAACGTAGTAAAAAAAAAAAAGGTAGGATAAAAAAGGTAAGAAAAAAAAAAGTGTAAATTTGTATAGTAGTATACGCAATTCGTAAAAACGAACGTTTCGCACAGACGCTCGTGGAAGAAAGTCGCCCGAAGTCAGAGCGGAGAGCCGCCCAGGTCCACTGAGCTTTTCGCTCTTTACTCTGCCACCACGTGACAGCAGTATTACCAAATGTTACCTATTTAATTTTAATAAGCTTTTTGTCAATGCTCAACGAATTTGTCAGACCCGCGGTGCTGGTAATAACATCGGTAAATACCATTACTAAAATGCAAGGCAAAACTAAACAGTGGAATCAATTCTATATTTATTTGCCATCGACCAGTGGAAGTGAGTACTCGTTACTTTATTATATTTTTCACTTTTTTTTTTTTGTTTTTTTTGACAACTTTACTAATGTTAATTTTTGGTTGTAGAATGTTTCAGTTTACAAATTGTACGGTGACGGTGCTGGCTGCAAGCCCCGTCACCAATCAACCACCATCTTCTGCAATTGTAGCACCTATAGGCGCCTTCACAGCTCCCCGTGAAACGTAATATATTCTAGAACTGTGATTGGTTGAACCATGTGGTTATCTAATGGTTAACCATCATTTTTTTTCTTATAATACCTTATCTATACCGCTTATACCGTATAGTTGAGTTCAATCCTACTCAGAGCGTGTGTTTACCGTATGGTTGACAGTCGTGGTTAAGAATATTTTTACGGGAACAAATTATATATTATCACGTTTCACGTTTCACGGTGAGCTGTGAAGGCGCCTTAAAAGTATGTATAAATATTGTCAATTGTCATGACGTATATACGGTAAACGGGAAAAAAGTCCCCGGTAAGAAAGTCCCACGGAAACAAAGTCTCTCATTGTAGAATAAATAAAACGATATTTCCTCTATACTGTTATACAGTGTGATCACGATTTATGGTAACACTAAATATCTCAGGTGCGTGACCTTGTATTGAACTGGGGTTTTCGGGAGGTGATAGGGAGCACATAAATACATATTTTCAGACCAGTTTCAAATTTTTAGCTCACTCGGTACGCGCATGCGCAATACAACTTACTTTTTTTTAAATGGCAACCCTAGTTTTTTTCTGCAGATTCAGGTAGAGTATATTTTTTTTAAGCATTTTTTGTATCAACAGTTTTTTTCTATTTTCAAAATTGACCATGTTAGAGTAAGTCAAAATTTAGATTTATGCATAATATGTGTTTAATGCAATTCTCATTTATAACCACTGGAAATAATAAAGTAAGTGCCAAATAAATGTTTAATGGGGAACGGAGTGGCCCAGCGGACTAAGGCGTTGGTTGCGACCGTCACTGGTTCGAACTCGGCCACGGGTGGCATTTTTCTTTTGGCAGTTACGGTGTCCGGAGAGAGAGGCCGTCATCCCCCACAGAGCATGGCAGATACCTACCGGTGCCCACTTATAAATTCTGCCAAAACAAACACCCACGTATGTATCTGCCATGCCTAGATGGGGTATGTCGCCATGTCAGCCTCTCTCTCCGGACACCGTGACTGCCAAAAGAAAAATGACACCCGTGGCCGAGTTCGAACCAGCGACGGTGCACGTCGCAACCAACGCCTTAGTCCGCTGGGCCACTCCGTTCCCCTTTAAACATTTATTTGGCACTTACTTTATTATTTCCAGTGGTTATAACTTATAAATGAAAATTGCATTAAACACATATTATGCATAAATCCAATTTTTTACTTACTCTAACATTGTCAATTTTGAAAATAGAAAAAAACTGTTGATACAAAAAATGCTTAAAAAAAATACTCTACCTGAGTCTGCAGAAAAAAACTGGGGTTGCCATTTAAAAAAAAGTAAGTTGTATTGCGCATGCGCGTACCGAGTGAGCTAAAAATTTGAAACTGGTCTGAAAATATGTATTTAAGTGCTCCCTATCACCTCCTGAAAACCCCAGTTCAATACAAGGTCATGCACCTGAGATATTTAGTGTTACCATAAATCGTGATCACACTGTATACTGGTATATCTATGTTTCTAAATAAATTGGGTTGACAAATCTTATATATTATTATATGTTTAAGATATTATATTATTTTCAATAAATTTAAAATGTATTTAATTATGTATATAAATACTTATCTACAATAATTTTTAATCCTAGAAAGGTATCTATTTAATTTAGTTGATTGTTGTTAATAATTTTCAATACAAATATGTAATATGTTTTACCTATGGGCTATGTACTTAATAAATACCTAGGTATATGATAAAAGACAGAATTGAAATCAAATAGTAATTTGGAGACTTTTTTTTTTCCGTGAGACTATTTTACCGGGGACTATTTTCCGGGGACTTTTTTCTTACATATAGACCTATAAACTAATGGATTGCGCCTCCCTCACCACCCAACCATCACTGAGTAACGCCAATATAGAGTGAGTAAGAAGGAACATAGTGGGGGAATCTTGATGGAATCATATAAGAGAAAGAGAGAAAAAACATAATGTGGGAAATCATAGACTTACGAAACTAATACTGTATATTGGACCTCTTACCTCTCTCTCTAAGCGTTGTCCATTAGTTTATAGGTCTATGGATAAACATGGTAATGTTGTTCGCTTTTCTTTTTCAGAATGCTACAATTGCAGAAAACCTGGCCACCTGGCCCGCCATTGTAAGTGTATTTTGTGTATATTATATATGTGATCGTAGGCAATGCATCTAAAATATTATTTATTATGCAGGTAGGAGACCAAAAGTGCAGAGGGACCGGTCCCCCCCCCGCCGGCGAAATCGCCACCCCCCCCCCCCCCCGTCGGCGAGACCGGTCCCCTCTGGTGGCGAGATCGGTCCCCTCTGGTGGCGAGATCGGTCCCCTCTGGTGGCGAGATCGGTCCCCTCTGGTGGCGAGATCGGTCCCCCCTCCGGCGGCGAGACCGGTCTCCTTCCAGACGGCGATACGGGGCCTCACAGCGGCTGCGGGACTCGGCCCCCCCGTCGTTGGGGAATGGTGCCGGGCAGGCTTCGCACCAGCACTCAGGCCATGACCGTGGCTCGAGTGCTCTTTCATCTATGGGCCACGATATGGCCTCCATGAATGTAGGAGTGAGTATAATATTGTAATATATTTGTAATATACATGTTAGTTAAAAATGTTTTTAAATACATTGTTTATAGGATGACGGCAAGCTAGTGGTAAACTATAAAAAGTTCCTGTGTACTATTGTTTGGGTTCTTTTTATTGTCTAATTCTAATTTGTGTTTGTATATATTTTCAGAATGAATAATCTATAAATCATGTAGAAATATATATATAATATATAACAACAGTTATTTTTAAGTGTTTTTTTTTATACATAACCTAACCTAAGTTATATTACAACATATATATAACAGATGTTATCATATTTATAAGTTTGCATAACTCTCCTTTAAAACGGTAGGTATGCATAGGCTCGAACAAATTATTGTTGGTATTATTAGTTAATAAATAATATTAATGGTAACATTAATTGTTAACCAATGGCTAATAAAAGATATGAAAATGTAATACAAGATTCCTTATAAGATTTTCTACATTTATCAAAAAAAAAATGTCTATAAGAAAGTCAAATTAATTTTTATGAGTGTTTGAAATTCAAATTTTTACAACATTGGAGATTCAGTCGATTTCTCATATAGCGATTTCCTTATTTTGTTGTAATTCTAAAATGAATAACTGTAGATACATGAAAATTTCACTGAATGTTTATATTAGCATTTTCTAAACACTATACAATTTTGAAAATATTTTGACTATTTTTGAGCTGTTTACGGACATTTTCAGTTTTCGATTTTTTTAGTTTTTTTTTTCTATAAATATCAATAAAGTTTTATCTGTTGGGTCAAAAAGTATAAAAATTTAATACAAGGCTCGTTACAAATAGCCAATAGGTGTAGTATATAAAAATATTTTGAATGATCGATACGTCAAATAATACAGTTAAACACATAGTATACAAAAATATTATACAATTTATAGGTAATAAAATAATATAAATAAATAACTATAAATAATTTTTGAAAAATTAACAACAACATTTTATATTACTATACTATATTAATACACATTTTATGTTGGTATAATTCTGTAAAAATTAAATCCCTGAAATAAAATATTACGTTTTCAAAACTTCAAATAATACTTATGATTGCTGTGTGAGGTGTAGTGTACACAAATATATAAAGTATAAAAATATTTCGAGTGATCGATACGTCAAAGAATACAGTTAAAAACATAGTAGGCATATAGAAATATTATAAAAAATTTAAAATATAGATGGTAAATGGTAATATCAATAATAATAATAATAATAATAATAACTATAATCATAATAAAATAATTATCAAACAATAATTAATTATTGATTTCAATTTTGAAATTAATTGGATTCAATTTTTACAGAATTATACCAACATAAAATATATAGGTACCTATATTTTGTATAATATTTTTGTATGTATATTATATACTATGTTTTTAACTGTATTATTAATTGACGTATCGATCATTCTAAATATTTTTATAATATTTTTAATTTTTTTATAATTTTTTTAACAATATAATAGAATAGAATATACGTATTTGTCATTAAATATTAATTATAGTTACTAATTAACGTTCAAAATATTTTTGATCAACCATTTGCATGTGATTGTGAGTAATATTGTAGTTGGTGATTTTTTTTCTAGGGCCGGGGATTTTTTTTCCGATTACGGAGTCATACAGACGCTACGATAAAAATACGTGAATTTAGACTTTTGAACGATAGAGTGTAATAGAGTATATTATATACTACCATAAACAGCGTATAAAGACATGGTGGAGTTTAAGTAATCGGTAAACATTGGCACGTAAAACAGTTTGTTGATTACATAATGTAATCGAACCAAAAACTAATGCCTAACCAAATAGTTTGTTTACACACGTCGGGTACTTGTGAAATATACGTATAAAAACTTGGACTCACCGGTCTCCGAAGTGTCCTGGAAAAATGTATCTGAAAATAAACTGGATAGAGATGAAAATGAAATAAGAAGTGAAGTAAATAAAAGAGCAAATTGTTAAATGACTGGGAAATGTGCAAAAAGATGAAAAAAAAAGTAGCGATCAACGATCAACTGTCTTGCACGGATGTTGAAACGCTACGTGCCGTGGATGTCGTTCAACGGCTCGGTCGTCGCCTCGTACACCCTCCCCCCTCCACTATTACACCGCGCGCCCACCAAAGATTATTATCGCATATATCGCGAACATGTTAACCGACACAGAAACGCGGTGTCAGACGTCAGTTATGACCAGCTTCCTATACTTGCCATCTACGGAATACGAATATCGTTATGGGAAAGCTCAAAGTCGACAGTTGGACTGTTCCAGAGTTTCGGTTGTCCCAACTCCCAAGTCTACACGTGAGTTCACAATGTTTAATTATATTTACCAATTGTCATGTATGTGGAATTATTATAGTTTTGTATTATTTGGAATTTGAATTACAGGCACCAAACCCAAAGGGAAAAGGGAAAAACGGCCCCCGTCGACGAAAGCGGCTACGGCGACGACGACAAAAGCCCCGTCGTCAAAAGTGGCCCCGGTGACGAAGACAAAAACGAAAACGGCCCGAGCAATAACACAGATACTGGAAGGAATATTATTATTATTATTAACACTTGTTTTACAATATTATATTAAAATAATAATTAATTGTGTTTTTGTTTCAGCTTTTTAATAAAAAAAATTTTTATACACCTTACTAACATATTTTATTTATTTATATTATTATATATTTTTTCTAACTGATTTTTTGTAACATTCATAAATAAATAAATTTTATGAATAATAAACTTTTGTCTTGTTTATAATATAATCTAACTAATTGTCTCATTCTATATTTGAGCAAAACATACAATATTAACACTTAAGCATTTTCTATACAGGTAATATTATTGTATAATATAATTTAAATGTATATATACATATATATATATATGCATGTGCTACATCAGTTACAAATTAACAATGAATAATAATTAAGTGTTAGCTGTAGTAACTCTTATGATTAATAGAGTATGGTTTAGTTACAAATTAGTAATCAGTATTGATACAATGATGAATCTTTTTGTTGTGTTTCTGTTACATATGCATTGATGAAGTCATTTCTAGTATAATGTTTCTGAAATAATACAAATGCATACAAATATCTGCTGATATATTTTTAGAGTACATAAATAATTCTAAATAATTTACCACCTAGTGTGCGAGTCGCAGTCAGTCTAAATGCATGTTTGACATTTGATACAAATACATTACAAAATCCGCATCAAGAGAGAAGCACGTAGAGGTTGTCGAATTTCCCCTATGCCTTAGTAGCAGTACAACAATGATTCTGTTTCTGTTACATCTGCATTGATAGTCATTTTTAGTATAATGTTTCTGAAATAATACAAATGCATACAAATATCTGCTGATATATTTTTAGAGTACATAAATAAAAATAATTCTAAATAATTTACCATCTAGTGTGCGAGTCGCAGCCAGGTTAAATGCATGTTCGACATCAGTTACGTATTCATTATAAAATCCGCATCCAGAGAGAACCAAGTGGAGGTCGTCGAACTTTCTCTCCTCCGCAAGTCGTACTTACGACTGCTTATAAACCATGTGTCACACAGATCGGATTCGATGTTCATTAAGTTCTTGTAGACTTCATTGTACAGTTATATCGCTTGTAGAATTTCTCTGTACAAAACGCTGCATACAGTTGTCCTATAATAAAGTTTTAAAAAGTAGAATATAAATGATACCTATGTATTTTATAATATATATAAATCATGTATAATACATTTTTGCATGCCAACGACATAATAAAAATGTTGACAAATAGTACAATATTTTAAGCATAGTTTTACACCTTTGGAGGAATTTAAATTCAATTTATTATAATTTTATAACATATAATACCTATGTAAATGTAGTTTTCTTGTTTTGAAATTTGTTTGAAATATTGCAAAAAATTAATACGTGTAACCCAATGTAAAGGTTAGTACAGTTATAAGGTATGAATTGAAGTAATTAAACTTGGTAATACAATATTAGTATATTATAATCGAGGGGTAAACACCTTGGGGGTAATCATGTGTAATCATAGGTAATGTTTGTAGTAAGTCATGGGAAATCATAGGTATAATCATTTAAATCAGTAATCTGGTGTACAAACTTTCTGTAATTACCCCTCGTATATAATATAATAATATTACATAATTGAAATGTATTGAATTTACTTACTATTACTTACCTTATTACGTATGTAACGACATTGTCATAAACAATCGACACACCAAGCTCCTACTAAAACTCTTAGCTATAAAAGTTAAATGTACTGCAATACTCGTGAAAAATGTCTATCTAATCCGTGCATTCAAACTACTTATATTTTTAATATTATTGAAATGCTTAATGGCTGAATGGCGGCTTCCACAACGGTACGATAATAAAATTCATAATAATGACATTTACATAACACTTGAACAGTTTCTGAATATTGCGTTTTACATATTATATATATTTTACACACGGAAATATCACAATTTTTGTAAAAATCGCACACGCACTTTTTTATTATATATTATATAGAAATACGGAATAACTCGGGAAAATAATATTCGAAAATATTCACGTCAATCGTCGATAACGAAAAGGGAGATAAGCGAGCGGCGACGTGAAAATTTAGCGAACGCGCGAGAAGTATTATGATTGGTCGTCATGGAAGAAACGCGGAGTTGCTTATTTGCTGCGTCGCGCGAGAAGTAATATGATTGGTCGTCATGGAAGAAACGCGGAATTCCTTATTTGTCGCGTCGCCCCTGGTGGCAAAAAACGGAGACTATTTGTGTTTTATAATATAAGAGATATATATAGGTAATATTATGTAAAGCAGTGTTGACAAACAACGTCGTCAAGTGTAGTCCTTGCGGTCTCTATCGTGGTCAAAAAAAAAAAAACACTGGGCAGTGTCTTACATATATATACTATGTAAAATATATTGTAGGTATACATATAGGTACAAGTGGTAGAGGGAAAAAAATAGCAGTGGAAAAAAGTTGCGATTTAAGTATTTAACTATAAAAAGGTGCTCTGCTGTACAGTAGGTTACAAGTGGGTCACTGTATAATGGATGGTATTAAATTTGAGTTCAATGATACAATACCATTGTATAAGGAAAACGATTCTGAGAGAAAACGGTTAGTCAGCCTATGATATTACGAAGTATATTTGATGATACTAAGGTGAATAAAGTAATTTATATATATATACATTTTATAAATTTTTAACTACAAAATTATTATTAAATTTTAAATGTGATAAATTTTGTCAAAATTAAATTAATTTAAATGCTTATGAAAAAAAAAAATTGTGCCGATGTATCTTTAATATTTTCAACTGCTATTGTATCAATATATCAGGAGCTTTGTGTTAAATTTTCAAGCTTTTTTACCCAACAAATAAAATGTTATTGATATTTATAAAAAAAAAAAACTAAAAAAATTTAAAACTGAAAATTCCCATAAACAGCTCAAAAAAAAATTTAAATATTTTCGAAACTGTATGATGTATAGGAAATGTTAATATAAACATTCAGTGAAATTTTAAAGTACTTAAATTCATTCGTTTTTTAATTACAACAAAATAAGAAAATTTTTACTTAAGAAATCACGTGAATATCAAATTTTGTAAAAATATGAATTTCAAACTCTCATAAAAATTTTATTTGAGTTTCTTATAGAATTTTTTTTTTTTTTGATAAAGGTAGAAAAACTTATGAGGAATCTTGTATTACATTTTAAAATCTTAGATTTAAAAAGAAAAATTTTAAAGAATTCTTAACTCAAAATAATTTGTTAATTTTCGTGATTTTTCCATATTTGGTAAATTTTTGAACTTTAAATGCTTGTAAAAAAAAAACTGTGACTAAGGATTTTTAATATTTTTCAAAAGTCAGTGTAAATATAGTAGGAGCCTTGTATTAAATTTTTAAGTATTTTTACCCAACAAATAAAGTTTTATTGACATTCATAGAAAAAAAAACTAATAAAATTGGAAACTGAAAATGTCCCTAAGCAGTTCAAAATAAATCAAAATGTTTTGAAAATTTTAACGTGTATAGAAAATGCAAATATAAAGAACCAGTGAAAATGTCATGTATCGACGGTCGTTTGTTTTAAACTTACACCAAAAACCAAAATCGATTTTGTGGAAACTTGATTTTGAGTAAAAATTCCCGTTTTTCCTTAATTTTTCTTTTGTTTTTCTTGGCGCTTTTGAAAATTACTGGGAATTTTAAATTTTGACCTCCCCAAGGCACCAACAATATTCACTTTCCCATCGAATAAGATACTGAATGCAGTAGCCAGCAATATTAATTCAACTTTCCGACGAAGATGCGTATACAAAACGTTTCTTCCAACTCTCGAAAATACTGTTAGTACGACGTTGGCAGTTTATGGTAGCCTTTATTACCTTATCTACTAATTCACAGTATTTTGTGAATAAAAGTTACATATAACAACATATAAAATCTGACTTTTTTTTTCATTTAGTAATTTTATGGTCGGAATTTTTTTTCTAGAAAAATAAAACTGGACTTTCCTTACCTACTGATTCACATTATTTTGCTATCTCTGTCAAGAAGTTCCATCACTGGAGGGATTCTTCCTTCAAACCTCCGACCCATCAACTCCCACAGCGCTTGTACTTGTCATAAAAAACACATTTACAGATTTTAATATTTTATAAATAAATATATTGTAACGAAAAAAAAATTTTGCTATATCTATAACCTTATACCTTATACCAGTAGTTCTCAACTGGGGTGACATGGACCTAGCTTAAGGGTGACGCAGAATTTTAACAAGAAAAGGAAAAAAATTAAAAAAATTAATTTTTTCGAAAACAATCATATTATTTCTTATAATAAATATATTATACACCTATACCACCACTGTCATGTACATAACATACCTCAAAGTTTGTAATATCTTTAAAATATACAGCTTTGATTGTTTATTATTTTGATGTTAGGGTGACGCAGTGTTTGATTCTAGTGGCTGAAGGTGACATGAATCAAAAAAGGTTGAGAACTACTGCCTTATACCTTATACCTGACCTTATACCTTCTATTACTGTTGTAGGCGTATAAAGTTACATAACAACATATCAAATCGGACTTTTTTTTTCATTTAGTAATTTTATGGTCGGAATTTTTTTTTTTAGAAAAATAAAACGGCACTTTCTTCCGGATTCAGGTAAGTTAAGTATAGTGTATTATGCCAATTATTACGACTACCACTATGGGTATTGAAGAAATGGCGTTTGTAACTTTAACGTCTGCCGAGTTAATAACAATAATAATTGTAATATTCTAAAACAGCTTATATAATGATAGGTACATAATATTATTATACTATTTGTTAATATGTCGCATATATCTAAATAATATAATGTGTATTAATATTTAATAGTTCCTTTTGTTGCCTATGTATTATAATTTTATGATCAATGGCTAAACTGCTTTACGCATTATGCTTGCATAATTTACGTATAAAAAAATGTTTTACAGGCAATCGTTAAAGGAAAAACCTGAAGTATAACTTCATGTAATTCGCATAGTAAAATTAGTTAATTATATAATTTTTGAATAAATTAAACTCGTACATATAATACCTTGCCTATGTATACGATTAGACGTTAAAACGTCCGTTTTACTATTATTATTATAATAATTTATTAGGCACATTTTACGCTTCAAACCTTCGATAAAATAAATTACAATAGTTTTCTTTTTACCTCGGGTTCGAATCAAAATATATGAATCAGAAAGCTGAGAGCTATTTAATACATTTTAATAGATTTATATAAAAGAAACTGTGTAATAACATATAATATTATAATATGCTCGTAAAATGCTTACCTTAAGACGAAGACTATTGCACTGATCATCAATTCTAAAATGTTAATAACTCAGATTAGAAGTCTCGTCAAAACATATATATACATATTATACTCATATAATATATTATATTGTATTATTTAGTTTTACTACAATATTATTTCAAACTTCAAAATAAATGTCACACTAGAATAATAGAATAGCGTTTTTAAATTAACATTATGTTACACATGAGTAGGTACTGCAATCGAATCAAAAAATAGTATTACTTTCTTTCTTAAAATGCAAGTACTTATCGAATAAGTGGGTTAAATATACGAATTATTAATAAATATTATATTTTATAGAAAAAATATTAGAGTATTCAACATACGACGGATACAATTAATTCTTTTTAATATTAGGTACATAGCTCATAAGTAGGGCTTGGATTTCGATGCATTTGCAATTTTTTTCTGGAATGTTTGGCAAGATGCTTCCCAATGTGCAAATGTGTTTCATTATGCTAACAACGATTTTTTTTTTGTGGATTTTTTTGAATTAGTTCTTGACGTTTAAGCGCATTCTTAAACAATTTTAGAGCATTATTTATTTTGTGAAATAAAATAGGTACATGGCATTTGTCTAACATTAATATTTCTAATAAAATTACCAAAAAAAAGTAAAAATATAAGATATAAATACACATATTGACATATTGTACTAAAACAATATATTATAATCAGTAATCTGATTTTCAAAGATTCACAAATTCATCTAGAGCAGTGTTTCTCAATCAGTGGGTCGTGGGTCAATTCTTGGTAGAGTGGCGAAAAGTTTTTTGAATTATATAGCTTCTATAGAAGCTTCTAAGAAATGTATTCATTATATACAAACATTGTAAAAAGTATAGATTAATAAAGTTATAAAAGTTATAATAATATAGTAATCAAATTATGTTTTTAAAACTAATTTTTAATCTGGTCTGTAAGCCATGTATATAGGTCGAAATAGATTTTCGGGCATAAATTTTGGTCCTAAAAATGTCTAGGACCACTGGGGGAATTTTTTTTTGGAATTGCTTAGGTCATTAAAGCATATTTAGTGAGGTCATCATTTTTTGATATTCTTTTATCATTCAAATCCGAGCCCTACCCATAAGCTGCACAATATAAATCATACTAAACGCTATTCGCGATTTATTATTCGCATTCATTACGTCGTCATGGTATTATCAGAGGTACCTAATGGTGTAGACAAATATATTTCGGTCCGCTGTAATTTTACGTTCGCCGTTTTATAGAAAAATGGTTGGAAAAACAGTAAGATAATAATAATATACTCGACGAATTTATATTATACAAACTCGTGTACAGTCCTGCAGGAAGTCTATATCGTCGACTGTGTCTCGACATTTTCCTTACATTATTATCAGACCCTCGTCGTGTTCCCATTCCGGGAAAAAGACATTTACGAGGCTCATTAACCGTTTCACCGCCGCCGCAACCTTCGGGCTAGGTATAGGACTTACTGTGTGTACAAGCGCTAATGACACGTTTTCCACCCGGCAAAATTCGAGCATATAATATATTATATATATAGCCTGCTTATATAATATATATAGTCATCGTCGTCGCGACAAATAGCGCAGTTTACACAATTATTATAAATACGAGTAACTATAGAAGTGCTGACTGCACCCCCTCCTCACCCATCGCCGGTACCAACGCGGGAAGCGTCTGCGTGTCTCCCCCGGAAAATATATCTGTTAAGTGGGTAACTACGAAAACACGTACGAATGTATAATATGCGCATTGTACGACGCGTATAGGGTTGTGACTGCGAGAATAACAGTTTCCCCCCCCCCCCTAGGTACTTTTGTTTCTCGAGTTTTTAAGATTTTTTTTACAATTGTATCCATGATAATATGTGACGTAGGTGGGACATTAAAGTATTACTCATTGCTCGTTAGGCATGCGTTTTACATAGACGGGCAACAGAAATACGAGACAAATATATGTGTGACCATTGATGATTATATATAATCAATGGTGTGACGCATACCACGAAAATCCGTATAAATATTTTATGATAACAATATAACACATGTTGATTCTTAATATTTTTTTTTTACTCTATTCATGTGGGTCGCGTTTGCTGTCTATAATTTATTATTTCCGTAGCACACATGGCAGGACAAATAGCGCAGTTTACACAATTATTAGATACGAGCAACTTGAAGTGCTGACTTCACCGCCTCACCCATCGCCCCTACCACCACGGGAAGGGTCTGCGAGTTCCCCTCGGAAAATATCTGTTAAGTGGGTAACGAATACTGCACATACGAACGTATATGCTATCGTTGTACCACGTAGGGTTGCGACTGCTAGAATAACAGTTTTTTTCCCCCTAGGTACTTATGTTTCACGAGATTTTTAGATTTTTTTCATAATTATATCCATGATAATATGTAACCTAGCTGTGGGACGTTATAGTATAATATTACTCATTGCTCGTTAGGCATGCGGTCAACCGAAATACGAGTAAAGAATATGTGTGATCATTGATTATAATATAATATAATATAAACAATGGTATGTGACGCATATCACATAAATCTGTATAAATATTTTATGATAATAATATAACATTATGTTGATTCTTAATATTTTTTTACTCTATTCGTGTGGGTCGCGTTTGTCTATAATTTATTATTTCTGTAGCACCCAACGCGGGTATATTTAAGTACTAGGTTTATTATTTTCGAGTTTTCGACAGTATCGAAGCAGAACATATTTTATTATTGATAGGTGTTCTAGTATAAAATTATATTCCACAAATACAAATAAACCTGCTCGACCCTCAATAATTGTAGTACAGTATCCTATTATTATTTATATTGTGAACGCGAAAACTTGTGACTTTGTTACTCTTTCACGTAAAAACTACTGGACACCGATCTTGATGAAATTTTTACACTGTGTGTATTTTGGTCCAACTTAAAAAAAAGGGAAAGGACCAACCCCGGGAGGAGATCAAACGGGAATTTTGAGATTTCAGATGGAATTTTTTTGTTTATAAATGGTTGTCATGGGTTTTTAAGCCATAATAATAATAACAATAATAATAAAAAAAAATATATTTGCTTTACTTTTTAAATATAAATTATATTTAATGGGATTAAATTAGTTGGTTATTTTAATCAACCGTAGTCGGAATTAAGTAAATTTGGTATAACTTTGATACTTTAGGGTTAAATCATACACTTGCGTACAAACAGCACGGGGTCCGCGATCTACCGCAGGCCTACCTGATAAAGTACTGCTGCGATTCAGAATTTTTATTCCGGGCTACAGAAAAGATAAAATAAATTTTGAACACCGTACACCGAATATTAAATAACGAATTGAACAAAGTTTGAGTCATATAGAGTTGATACAATTAACGGGCAACGAAGTGCAAGGGATCAGTTAGTGAATTATAAAATAGAAAAAAATAATTAGAAATGATATTGACACCGATGACTGTTTTCAACCTTCTGGTTAAAGCATACGTTTTGGAAATGTATTTTGGAAAAAAAAATGTCTTTCGTACCTATATACCTATATTACTTAAGTAACATGGCAACATGGTATACTAGATAATTTTCCTCTGCAACGAAAGAATTTCGTACTACATTTTATTAGGAATTAAATTAATTTTGTTGAGCCGGCCTCACGAAAATTGGTTAGAAAACAAAATCGTACCCAGCCCAAAATCATATACCTATCTATGTTAAAAAGAGACACATTATTCCGTGGAGACGATATGATTTACAAACGCAAGTAAGTGTATAATCAAACATATTTTATTATCTACATAATATATAGCATAATGCTCTTTGATATATGCTCGACAAAGTTTTGACATAATATCTATTTTTCGATCATCCGGTGAAAACGAAAAGCTCTCGAAAGTCTCACCTGCCGCGTCTGTTTCCCTGCAGCCCAAAAACATACATCTATGTTAAAAAGAGACACATTATATGCTGTGATTTATAACCGCATAAGGGTATAATATAATCGTACATATTTTATTATCTACATGTAGCATAATGCTGTTTGGTATATTCGGGGCCAAAGTTTTGACATATCTATTTTTCGCGGATCATCTGCAGCTGAAAAGAAAAGCTCTCGAAAGTCTCACCTGCCGCGTCTGTTTCACGTACTGCGTGGCTCGCGTATGGGTTATGTGGCCTCTAAATACGAAGTGAAGACGTAAAACGTGTCAGACGTGCCCCTCGTAGGGCTTAGGCCATGTGTCCCGTGTAATAATAATATAATCTCTCGGCAGTCACCATCACGGTTTACGAGCTGCAGCGTCATGTCGAGTGATTTGAACAACACGTCGTCGGTTACCTACTACCGGGTCTTCGGTGCCGCGAGCCGTTACCGCTTATATTATATTATTATTATTATAATCCGATCAACGCAGATTTGACGCGACCTGCAAAGTTTCCTCGCGAAATCCGTTAATAATAATGTTAGTACAATATATATATATGACGTAAACCAAACCGCGTGTACTCGTGGTCCATCCGAGTGCAGCACGCCCGTCGTTCGCATACATATACGAATATCAATTTAAATTTCGCGTATATATTATATGACGTATAATATTATTATAATTTATACACGTGGGTGATATACGGTGGTTGGAGCGGCGTGGCACAACTTTCGGTGAAAATCGTGTTATAAGGCCACTTAAACGAGCAGAATTCGCGAAGTGGTTATATTTAAATCGATTAACTCCTTAGATTGTATCCCGCGTGATCTGCGCGCACACTACATACTCGATATTAAATATTTTCATTCCGGACGGATAATTTTTTTGACAGTTTTAGAACTGCGTATGAAATATATAATATCAAGATTCTATATGCATCGTCTTACAACTGCAGAATATTGTTAATAATGGAAATAAGTATATAGTAATCGATAAAATATTGAAGTATCTTCCTAAAACCTACCTATACCTATACTTACAGCCTACAGGTGATATTGAATTGAGTCCAGCTCATTATCTCAATAGTTGATATCTTTGAATATAGATAAAATGTCATAGCCGGTGGTGACCTTGAAACTTGGACATTAAATTACACATAATTATTATTATTTTTAAAATTTTTTAATTAATCGACTCTTTGTACTTGTTATTGCAATTAAAAACAGTGTAAACAATCACACACATTTTTTGGGAGATTAATCAGCCAACTTCCACGTGATGTGTCCTGGGTAACGGTAATAGGCTGAACTGCTGAAGGGACTCAACTCGAACAACCTAAAAATATTGGTCGGACTCTGCAAGTACTCAACTCCGATAACCCAAAAGTATATTTGCGGGACTCAATTTAATTTGATTGCGTATACCTACTATTTAGTAACATAGGCGAAATTAGAGTAAAAAAATTGGGGGGGGGCTCCCATATATTCTTCAATCACTGCCGCTCAGAAACTTTTTTTCCGCCCTTCACCATCTATAAAAAATGCGCTTTATTAAAGTTATCATCCTTATCGAGTGCGTGGCACTCGCATAACGACCAAGGTCCGAGAATAGAAGCTATAATATAAAATTCAGTGGAGGTCGGGGATAATATTTTATCACAAACAACTGTGGAGCGCTCATAGATCATAATATACTATAGGTGCACGCTATGATATTGTGTTACCTACTAAAATGAAATAAAAAAATGTATTTTATAACTTTTTTTTTCAGTAGTTCTCACATATATTTTTTATTTAGCAATGTAATGATATCATAAAGTTCTGCGTGGTTTTTGGGAGGGCTTTGAATGTTTTTGAGGGGGCTTAGCCCCTCCAGTCCCCCTAATTGTGCCTATGTTTAGTGGATACAATACCAATCGCACGATCGTCTATTACAGCGTAAACCAAACCTCGTGTTCTCGTGGTCCATCCTGCAAGCGCGGGTCCGCCGCCGTTCATATAATATCAATTTAAATTTTGCATATATATTGTTATTATAATTTATACACGAGGGGAATATGACGTGATGTTTGGACGCGTACCACAACTTTCCTGCAGAGTGAAAATCGTGTTAAAGGGTCACCAATACGAGCAGAATTCGCGAACATCGAATAATTACAAATCGATTAACTTGTTATTATATTTTATTTCCTGCTCCCGAGTGATCTGCACGCACACTTTAAGTACTTGATTTTAAAATATTTGATTTCGGGCGGATTTTTTTTTACAGTTTAAAATTGCGTATATGAAATAATATATATTTATAGATCCTATATGAGTAGCACTTTAACTGCTGCGGCTCAGCTGACTATTATTCTCTCCAAATAATGGATATTTATTTATTTATTTATATTGGATACGGGACGAGCCCAATTGCATTGATTTTGTTGACAATAATTCACAAGAAAAAATTACACATATTTAAGAAAGAAAGACAACAAGTAGACTAAATGCTAAGGAATTGTGGGTCCTCATTGGCCAGTTTCATCATACGAACTATAGAGCGATTAGTTAAATAATTACAGCGGCTAAAAGGAATATGAAATGGGAAAGAGGATTTGGAACAATAAGCAGGAACTCTAATATTAACTTTGGATAGGAGTACAGAGGCGTCAACTTCACCATTAATAAGTTTAGAAAGGAACTTAAGGTTGCCCTGTTTTCTCCTATCACGTAGGGTAGAAAGACGGAGACGCTGCAACACTGGTTCATACTCATGTGGCACTGGCACTCAATACCTAAAGCAAAAGCGGCAAATTTTAAAAATGTACGCTGAACTCTTTAAAGTTGGCAACTACCATCAATGGTACATGGTTCCCAGATAATTATACCATACTCCTACACAGACCGAACGAAAGAGCAGTACAAGGTCTTAAGAGAACTAGACAATTTAAACTCACAGGAAATCCTTTTAACAAATCCGAGAAGCATTATAGCGATATAAGTATTGCTTTTGAAAAGAGAACCAAAGACTAATTAATTTATGCTTGTAACATGTTTTGTACATTTCATTTTAATTTGGTAACAATAAATATTATTATTATTAAGTATAGTAATTTAGAAATATAAGTAGTAAGTACCTATACAACCTATACCTACTTATGTGTACATACTATTTATTATTTACACAATACCAACATGCAAATTGTCCAATCGAATAAAACTTTTGAAGTATACGTAAGTACTTTATCGCTCTAAAACTTCTTAAAAACTTATAATAACGATGTAAAATCAGCTTCTATGACTATATAACTATTGCGTTCATTTGTGTTAATTAAATGATCGGACCCACCGTACAAAACGTCGTTTATCCGAATCATACATTTCTCTTGATATCATAATATTGTGTATTTGTTTGCAGGTTAAAACTTAAATGGTTTTAAGCTTATATAAGACTAATAATATTCCCCGCGTACGCGATCGGTGATGATTTGTTGGTCTATTTGCATTGTGCACAATAATTTATATTTATTATTACAATATACGCAGTACACTGCAGTATTATTTTTGTGCACGTCCTATTATTACGACACATATTATGGGTAAATATATTAAATTGTGTTGCTATAATAATATTATGATATAACAAAGGTAGCTTAACGCACTATAAAATATCACGAAAATACCATTTACTGATAACCTTTGCGTTACACCCTACGGGGGCTTTAAATTAATTCTATATGTATGAAATATCAAATCAGTCGACAAAGGATGTTTGTAATAACAACAAGCAACAACCACCGCGGTGTGTGCTAAAAACAGCTATAATATTGTATTATATTATTATTGTTTGAGCATTATATATTTACACGTATGATCATTATATTCGGATGATTATATTGACTCTTATACGTCGTTTTCGAGATGCACTGTTTTATTATTATTCGTTGTTGGTTAATTATTTTTTTCAACGAGTCAAAAACGTAGTGTGGTTGGTGTAACTCCCTACTTTTGTTTTTGACGGTTGTAAATTATTACGGTATTATTTTGCAACTTTTTTGTCTTATATAACATATGGGCACAAAATACAAAACAAAAATAAATAAATACTAACTCTTAAGAAATATTATGTCATTTGATTGAGAGAGGCGCTGCAGGTATGCGAGTGCAGCGCTTGGTACACTTTGACATAAATAATAGTAATATTTACCGTTATATATATTTTTAAAACTGACATAACTTATAGTTTGTATTTTACTAAAATCTCGGGAAAACGTAAAAGAAAATAAAGGGAAGGCAAATTATAATAATAATAAAAAAAAAACCGTCAGAATGTTCGCTCGAAATTGCCCCAGGTGCGGACATCAAATGTTTTTTGCAAGTACTCGCGAGGGAACTAAATTCGATTTCTCAGCAGTTTCCGTCGGTCTGAGCTTTTTTCAAAGGAGATAGTTGAAACGTTATATAGCAAGTCTCCATAGACTCGCATGCAACTGAAAACAAAAAACTGGTGCATTTGTTTCACTGTAGCTACTAACGATTCGAAAATTTAATGTTTAACAATTTCTATACAGAGTTGCATTCTACTAGAATAATATTATCAACTAATATAATTAATTTCATAAGTACCTAATAATATATTTAAATTTATTATACACACTATAAATATGATTAAGTACTTACACTAATTTTATAAAATTAATATATAGATTAATATTATATTATTTTGGAATTCAACCTATAAAAAAGAGATGTGAAACTTTTTTACCCAACTACAGTATTGAATAAAAAAAGTACTCTTCGTCGTAATATTTTTTTATTTCATAAAATATTTATTGTCTGTGGACATTAATTATTTGAAACTGGACAATATTAATATAACAGATATAATCAATACTGTCAATCAATGATTTCCAGTCGTTTCAGCTTATCATCTTAAATTGATTATTAATGTTTTGGAATTCATATTTCATTCTTGTTTTATTAGTTTTTATTTTTTTATAAAATATTATTGCAGCAAAATGTGTTGTAGAATTGACTTACCTATACGATTATATAAGAAACAATTCAATCTCGTACGTTATTGACGTTTATAACCAGCTCGTTTCAACATGACGTGATTATCGACAATTTTTATTTAACACGATAAGCCATCCGATGATTCAAACAACGCCTACCTATAGTGTTTAATTGTATACGGTAGTTTAATGCCGTAAACAATAATTATAATATAAGACTGGAAGCGAATATATTTAAAGAAAACCATACCAACTAGAACCAATTTTGACGTTTTCACTGCGGTTCGTCTATGGCTTATAGCGAACGATGGCACCGTATTTAACGCTTTATTGAAGAAATTTCTAATATATTGGTCCAGTAAATCTTGTACAACGGTACAGCGATTAGTAGGTACAAAATTTAATTTACTACGAATTTCTCGGTGAATGACATAATGTGTATTACATTTCTGCTTCATTTATCGATTTGAATTTGGTTGAATTCAACAACTCACTTCTTCCTCTTTTCATATCCGAAATTCCAGAGACGGCATTATTATTTATTTATCGAAGGAAAATCAATAATAGCCAACTAATAGACTTTGTATCCGTTTTATACTCAAACCCAGGTAACCGTATACGAACACTGCAGCGGTGAACGACATAAAAAAATCACTTTGGTTTTTGGAGCAAACGAGGCAAGTTAGTGTATATAAATAATAAAAAAAAAGTTCTAAAACGTCCTAACAAATGTTGACAGCCACTCAAAGTTGGTTTTTTTTATATCTAGGTAGGTACGTTATAGAATAAAAGCCTTTAAGACGACGGAAGTGCTTTCGAGTGAAAAATTGGAGAATTTCCTAAGAAACGTCTTCACGTATGAAATAATAATATAAGTACCTACTTATATATATACTGAAAATTAGATAACGGTTTTACCTTGAAGTAACAAGATGTTATTTAAAAATATATTTCGCTGGTCAATGATTCCATCTTTTACGAATTTTGTACGAGGAATAATATAATATCGTTCTGAGTAAAATTTGTATAAATATAAATCAATTTCCGAGATGTAATTTAGCATGAAATTTATAACCCGCTACTACAAGTTACAACACTAAGGTGTGAATGTGTGGTGATAATGATGTTGACGATGACTGCATAAATAGAGATCATGACTTGACGACGATCAACTAAATATGAGATTTTTTTTTGTCTTGGTCTACACATATTGGTACAATATATTATGGATAGTCGACGGTTGGCCTAAACTATATCGATGATATTTATAGTTTTTTGATTTAATTTAATTTTTTTTCAAACAGCAAACCGCATTCAATTGTTTGAAGTAATAGTATCTATAGGTAGGCAGGTACTATAAATTAACTATGGCGCCGTGGTACATTATATTTTATATCAAGAAATATTTTATTTCATTCTATTAAAAACTAATCAATATTTTGGATAATAAAATATAAGAATTCACTATGCAGAATCTTCTCCTCCTCGACGCATTTAGATTAATATTTTCTGTCGAATATTTCGTGTATAAATTCCTGCTATTAAACAAATAACTTATATGGTACATACCTACATGTTCAAGAGAACTATTATTTCATAAACGACTTATTTTTACGACTTGGGTTAGTATTTTGCAAGCATTTTTTTTTAAAACCAATACATCGTTTTAAATTGTATTTCTCAAAGTTAAGCTTTTATGTTAATTACATTTCAAACCAAATATCGTATTAAATGCATAACTCTTACATGTATATGTAGGGCATTGTAGGTATATACTATATATGTATGCACTAAGTATATATGTATTATAAGCTTTTGAAGATAAGACTTGACGTTGCTGTTTAATAAGGATTTTGAAAATATTAAATTATTATAAATTGAGTAAAATTAAAATCTGTAAGTAACATCATATTATAACGATCGATTTTTTTTGGACAATAATAAAATAGTGTTAAAATAATATATTTAAATTTCTGGTGCACCATAGATCGATTTTCTATCTTATGATTAACTTTAAAACAGTTAAATATGATTAGATATTTAGGTAAGTCATGTAACGTTTAACGTTATACAGTCGAGTTTCGTATATCATATTATATACTATGTGTTTAAAAAGATAATTATTATAATAACTGCAGTTGGTATACACTTTATAGTATACACTAAGTGAACAATTATGACGTATGACACTGAATAGTAGTACGGTCACAAAAGGTTAACATCATAATAATATGATACCTCTAAATAAGTCGTTAATATAAAATACTGTCGAATAATATTTTGATAAAATTGACAATGGCCAATGATATTGATCACCATGGTAATTCGTTGCTTTCGAGTAACGATGGACGAACGCCGCAGAATAAAAAAAAGAATAATAGATAAGAATAATAAATAGAACTAAAATATAATATTTTACATTAATTATCCAATAAACATTCTAATTTCCATTGCCCATTATGTTGATACATTATTTATTGATAGATATGTAATATTAATAATTAACAATAAATTAACTAGATATCGTATTATAATTATGTTATTATACATGGTTTTCTGATATGTTTGCGATGTCCATATGATGCACATATGAATGGTTGGGCAGATTTCGAAGGGGTGTCTTGCAGCGTGTCGACGAGGTCGCTTAAAAGACTTCCAAAGGAATCATTTCGTCGTGTAGATAAATTAAACAATTGATTGTGGTGTAATCCATCGATTAATGATAACAAATAAGGACTTTGAAACATAATGAATTTCGCTCCTCTCGAACATTTTTACTCATTTTTACTAGAAAGGGATGGAAAGACCTGCTTTTGTCCTCTTCTTATGTAAATTGATTAAACATACCTAGTTCATAATAAAATAATTTTTTTAGATATTGCTATTATCGATCTATTAGGATTGTTGTAATAATTGTTATGAAATATTACCATTAAATATTATTCATATTATAATATTATAAAACTATTGTTAAAATATAATTTAAAAAAACATATATAATTTTCTAATTATTAACTTTCTTCTATTGATAGATATTTGTTTATTGTTTATTCGAATATCTATGTTTAAAATTGAATCGGTTAATTTTTTATTCGAATAACAATAGTTGAAAATTATTCGAATACATTTTTATTTGAATAATTGTAAAAAAAATATTCGAATGATTTTTTATTCGAATAATAATAGTTGAAAATTAATCGAATAAATTTTTATTCGAATTATTGTAAAAAAATTATTCGACATTAATTCTAATTCGAATAATTGTAAAAAAATCATTCGAATAATAATTTATTCGAATAAAATGTTATCTAATAATCATCCTAGATAAGATTTCATTCGATAACGCCCAACTCTGATGCTAGATTATCACAATCAGCAAATATGATAATTATGATATAATAGTTATACTACAGTACCTATCAGCGAATAATATATGATAGAACTCAAAGTGATTGTTTTTGTTTTTTTTTTAAATATATATTTTAATTCAATAGTTACATTAGTGTTTATATTTATAAAATATTTTTCTATAATAGGAATTTATTATGTAAATAATTTTATAATATTGTACCGCGTGTGAGAAATATTACATAATATGTGGTGTGTCTATACAGACATTTCTATTTTCTATTCGGTACAAAAAATTACACTGAAAATGTTTTTCTATTCATTCACCTCATTCGTGGTTTTGAAAAAAGTGGCCATTGATTTTATAATTTTGTAAACACCATAACATTGTTGATGATTTAATACTATTCAAGTTAGTTAGTATAGGTACCGTCGTACCGTAAGAGTGATACAGATGACGATGGGCGACACTAATGTTTACAACAATTATTTATGTTCCAGACAGTACTATACCAATTTTGCAACACAAACTGTTATATTATAAGCTTATTGTTTTATTATTCTAAACAGCAATCGTTAATTAAATACGATTATTTATCACTTCTTTTACATTTTAAATAACCAATAACCGAATTTTACCAGAACGTGGTAGAATAATACGAGTGAGTGACTGACCAAAATTATACTCGTATAAATGTATAATAGTGTAATTCGTATACTTTTTATAATTGAAATTTCTTCGTTAGTTTTATCATTATTATCGAGTTCAACACTGGAATTGATCGTAAAATACGTTTTTCATTAAATCGTGATGTAAACAAATAAAAATGAATTTCGTGCAATAAAAAAAAAGCTAATTTAATTAAATTCGTCGATACATTCGTAGATAAAATGCAAATATAGGAAAACTGGAAACATATTATTACATTTATATAAATTATGTTAGATTTTATGATCGAATAAAATTTGATATTTCATTAAGTTAAAGTTTTATTTCAATCAATAATTGTCATATAAAATATATTGTATCTTTATGTCAGAATCTGAACATAAATATTATACACCCAACCTACCTATTATTTTATTAAACAAATTATTATTGTCGGCATTATTTTCACCGATACATAAACGATAACGTCTATCTATTATTGGTAAAATAGTTTCATTGAACGGTTGAACATTAACATATATCATTATTATAATCGAACATTCGACGACTATATTATTATTGTAGGTAATCATAATAATACAACACGAAAAACTCTTAATAAATTCGAATGACTTTTTATTGATCTACACATAAATAATATGCATTCCATGATACGGGGGCATTGAAATGGATACATTTTTTAATGAACGTCGTTGGAAATATTCTTTTTAGAACCTATGTACACTTAACACTTTGCACTCGTCTTTTAAACGACGTTTCAAAGACCTCGACTTTCCAGAATTCATTAAATTTGTATACCTACATATTTATTATCGGTTGCTATTATAATATACAAGCCTACTAGATACCTAATTAGCGGTTAAGTGGTAGTGGTTACCTGTAATTATATGTATATATAATATATTATAATTTATAGGTGGCGTCTGGCATGATTTTCAATGTTTTCATATACCTACAGTAGTACTGCAAACGATTTCCACGTAGTTGTATATTGTCATCCGACAGGTGGTATAATAATAACGATATTGTATACTAATTACTAACCTATGTATACAGGATATTTTTTTAACGTGAACCAGCTCAATATCTTAGAAAACACAAGGAATTTTCATTTGTATAGATCAAATAACACAGATAATCAAAACAAAAAAGTACCTATAATATGTTATGTTTTTCAACGTCTTGTAAAACATAATAAATTAATAAATATTCCTTGTGTTTTTAAGATATTGACCGCCTGACGATAAAATAATTGCTAGGTTTAATTTTTTAAATGTTGTACAATATAATACTAAATTGTGAAATTCGTCGGAGCCAGTGTGAATCAGTATTTAATACAGCATATACAACATAACATATGTAACAAGAATATCTGAAAAATTAAATAAATTTTTCAGTTCTTATCAAAATTTTTATATTCCTTTCTCCCATATAACTTATTGACTTATATGATATAATACATTTATATTGTTATTTTTAATACTAAAAATAGGAAATTTTGAAAAATCCAATTTGAACACATGCTTTTTAGAAAACTTTTGTCTGTGAAAATATTAATTTAAGTTAAGTTGTTTAGTTTTAATGATTTTTTTAAATGCCAAATTTTTTTGAATTAACTCATTAATTTGAAAAGTATATAAACTTTTAAAAATATATTAAGATGTTGACTAGTACCTATTTAAAAATGTCCATAAAATATTTAAAAAAGTTTACACATTTAAAATGTTTTTATGACTGGATCAACAATTAATATATAAAAAAAAAAAATGGGATTTCAAAAATAAAAATACACGATTTAAATAAATGTTTTTACAGTCAACATTTTTCTATAAACCAGATTTACAAGTTGGCTTTCTTGATTTTTTTTTTTGAAATAAATGTGTATTGGATTTAAACTTTATTTTTAGTGTTAAAAATTGTATTTTATTACGTGTAAATAGTGTAAACACGTAAGCGTTTGTAAATGATATATATAAAAAAAAGGATTAAAAAATATTGATATTTTAGCAAAAGTTATTTAATTTGTCAGGTCTGCCTGTTACACCCCTGTATATTATATAGCACTACTATAACAGTGCAGGACGCCAAGAGTCTTAAATGACAATATTGTGAAATGCTAAACAGTAAATTATATTGCATCTTATTTACTGCAAAACAAATTGAATTTCTCCTTATACCTATATTACCTTTTTTGTCGAGGAATTGAATAAATAAATTTATTTATTATTTACATCTATATCAAATTGATTGAAATGATTGAATTCAGTATTGACTCTATTTCGGCCGACCGTGCGTAGTGGCTCTCTGAGTTTGATGATTACGTTTAAAATCATAACGAATTCGGTACACGAATTTAACTGACATAATAGTGCCTTAAAATCATAAAAACAAATAACATTAATAGAACCGTTTGTTTTATAAAACTAATTTGAAAGACGGAAGTTATAACTTACAGTAAGTTGATATCCCATCGTACGAGTTACGAGTACCTATTAAAATTAATTTTATATTATATTATTGAGTTATTTTATAAAAGCTATTAATACGTAATAAAATAATCCGTTACTTTCCGTAAAACAACGTTTTCAATTATTGTTTTATTATGTTAATTTTATTTTTATATTCATGTAGAGATCAAAATAAATTTATGAAATTAATATACCAATAGTCGGTATGATATTATAAAGTGGTAAGTACTATAATTTTGTATTTGATTGTTTACTTTATATTGTGGTCTGTCATATTTTTACGATTTGAAACTATAGAACGACATAAAATAGTAATGAATTAGTATTGCTCTGCTTAAGAATAAATTATAATCCTAATTGTTGTCGATTTATTAGAACCCGGTAAATACTGGTTTATCCTGCAGTAGATACCGAAAATATTGTAATTTAAGAGTAAAATTGCCAAATCATCTATGGATACAATTTAAATATATATAATATGTGTGTGCGCATGTGTATATTTTATATAATTTAGGTAAATTTTATATTTTTATTGAAATTCATTAAAGCTGGTATAATACGTACATATTACCTAAATAGTAAATATTATATAAGTAGGTAGGTACATGATACCACATGACGTGAACACTAACGTCCAACAGCGATGATACCTACGATCTCAACACACTGCAGCGTATATCATAAAAATCTCAGACGGCCGAATAAAATATATAATAACAGAGTGTGACCTTCACATTTATCGTGTGTAGACCATTACTGACTGCCGTCCAATTAATATAATATATATTGTCATGGTCGTGAACGCGACACGCGAACATACCTCTCATCATCATCATAATATAATATCGTCCGCGTGTGTGTGACGTCTGGTAGCGTATATAATATTAAATAATAATAATAAAAATACATAATGCCGTGTCGAACGACGACGACGACGACGACGATATTTTCCCGGAGAGATTAAGTCGTCTTCGCCATAGGTCATCGTCACGATTTCAACACTAAACCTACCTAAACGAAGTGTACCTATTTTGTGTGGCCGACGAAAAACGTATCGACCAGGCAGCACGGACGCGGAATGCATATTATATTATTGTGCTATGTGTACAACGATATACATAGCAGCTACCTATATAGGTATAATACGTACCAGCTGTGACGTCGTCGATCGTCGTTCCGTGAAACCTACCGGAGGAGTAATTTATGATATATGAAGAAAAAAAAATATGCGGAAAGCCGTTGAAGTCTCCTGTGCTCGGACGTGCGCAGAGCTATCGGGTGAGTAACGTTAGTAGACCCGCAAATGAATATTATTCTCGTGTGTGTGTGTGTGTGTGTGTGTATATATAATATATATATATGCAGACAGAATACCTATGTGCAAGACGAAACGTCGATGTTGATCATCACTGCATACGATCGAATTCTTGTCTGACGACTGCGGCGCAAGTATATTATGTTATTGAGACGTATAGTATAATAATATACGCGCGCATTATATACAGAGTGATTCGCTTGAGACCGTTTTAAGCGCATCTCATAAAAATATTTATTCCGATTACATGTATTAAGTCATTTTTAAGTAGGTATAGGTAAAAGGACCTATATTGTCAGATATGTGTAAGAAAAATACAAATGTTATAAGTTATATACTTCGACATTTGAAAAATCTGTACGATTAAAATAATATTATAAAATATTTAACTCTTCGCGCGCGCGCGCGTGTGTGTGTGTGTGTGTGTGTTTTAGTCGTAAAATAAACGAATTATTGCACCTCGAAACACGATAGTCTTACCGATCGTATAATGCAATTTTTGTTTAGTGTTTATATTATGACCTCGTAATGACGCGAAAACGATGAGATAAAAATCGCCGTATATAACTGAGTATATAAGTAACAATAAACCAAAATATGTAGATTCTCATTTAATCGTTTTACCACACGAATATACACAATAGATGCTCACATAAAGTTATACGTCTTCGTATGATGCTATAATGCAGGGGTGGCCAAATCACGGCTCGCGAGCCGCATGCGGCTCTCGTCACAGTCGTATGCAGCTCGCGGTCTTATTTAATAAAACCAAAATATTTTAATTTTTTTTTGTATACATTTATAAAAAAAAAATGTTTTTATTGTATTTATTTGAGGCTATAGTATTATAGTGTATAGACTATAGAATATAGATTAAATCAAACAAAAAAAAAATTCATTAATTGAATAATAAATAAAAAATTAAACATTAAGGTAATTTTGTTTGCGTGGTACTTTTTTCGTGTCTACTTTTTTAGTAAGCTTCTTAAGATCTGGTTGAATTGATGTAAGAGCAGTTCTTAGTAATTCTTTAAGATGATCATCAGTCAAATTTGAACGATATTTTGACTTAATTATTTTCATTGTTGAATAAAGTGATTCACATGAATACGTCGTTCCAAAAATTGATATCAATTTTACCGCACAGTTTTTAATATTTGGGTATTTTAATATAGAAATATGCTTCCAAAATTCCAATATAGAGGGACAATTGTTTATAAACTGCTTAAGACCTTCATCTTCTAATAACTCCAAGAGTTCTATTTCCAGATCCGCTTTATTTGTGACGATAGGATGTGATAATGGACATCCCTTTTCAATGACATTAACTAAAATTGGATTTTATTGGTTTATCGGCTGTTTGCTATCTTTATTAATTTTGTTTTATAGAAGTACACATTAGATAATTTGGCTCTTGATAAAATTTTATTAATACATGTGGCTCACGTACATAGTCATGTTGGCCACCCCTGCTATAATGTATAATAATAATATTATCCAAATCGATCTTCGCCCAACTATAAGTAAGCCTTCTCTCATACCTACTTATATTTTCGTTGACGTATTGAAAACGGTTTTTTTTTTTTAAATATTATAGGTACCTATATATTATATATATATATACATGTACACAATAATACGCTGTTCTGAGCCACGTTCTACACGTTCTGCACGGTTTACCGCGCGTCATTACAAATCATCATAATAATAATATATAAATTTAATATTATTATAGTTATGTACATTTTTAAATCGGAATTAATTTGCGCAATAAAGATTATCTTACTGTAAACGGTGGACGCGACGCGGTCGGCGGCGCTCTCGTAATTCGCTTTTGGCATGCGAAAAAAACCGGATTCGAAAAATATGTCGTTTACTGAACCATAATATGCACGACACAGCGCCAGAGACTTTTTTCGAGAGAACCATAATACCTATAACGTGTGTCGGTGCTTTACGACCGCAGCGGGACGCGTTATCTTCTTATTTTTTTTTTACGTCCACTCAGCGTCAGCAGCTCGTCGCCGTTTTCATTTCGACCGGGCACAGCGCAATAAATGTGAAATCGAAAAAAATTGAAAAATAAAAGCAAAAACGCAGGCAATATTGAGGTAATCGGAAAGAACACGAATATGTTTTTACTTAACTTTTAGATTCCTCCAGTGAAAACGCGTTTCTCGGTGTTATAGGTATTTGGTAAGCTACGTAATATTATATGACACGCTGAACTCTACATGATATATATTAATATTATATAGGTACAGATTATAATAAACCGAATAGGCCCACAAAAATAGGGTACACTCTATAACTCGATTACCCAGGTATATTATAACACATACTCGGTATACCCTAAACATATTTTTGAATTCTGTTTGCTAAACTAAACTCTGTTGGATCATATTTTAATTCATATAATATATTGATTCATCGGATTTCTGCATTGTTTCATCTACCCGCCTATATAAATATTATGTACTCGTACTCGATTTAATATATATATATATTATAATATTTATGTGTGCACATATTTTCCTTACATTAAGACGACAATAGCTCTGTAAGACTTTCTAGTTTATCTATCTATAAATGTCGTGTAGATACATAATGTTTTTTTTTTTATCAAACGAATATTATACTTTGATCTATATATGTGTGAGCAGACATAAAACAATAAGCCGTCGGGCAGTAAATAACAGACGAGGTGGATCAAAAATGCAAGTTGCAATCAAACGCGTACCTTTATATTAAATTGGTTTATATAGCAGGTGACATTAAACGTGGTTTCACACTTAGCTAATGTTTAGCTAAATCACCGCGACCATTCAATATAGGTGCACGAATTAAACACGATTGATGAACATTCACTACGTGTCCATACAATCATACGTACCTAGTATGAAACCTGCAGAGCAATACCTACTATTATCGGCCGTACAATGACCCTGCTTAAAAGTTTCATCAAAAATATGATTATATTATTGTACCAGCAGCTATTGTTAATATTAGCTAATATTATTATATTAGCTAATATTATACTATTATTCGGTACTATGACGTGTCGCCGCCGCTCGACGAGGAAATATATCTCAATGAGACGAATATAATAATATAATATCTCGACTGACAGCTTTAGGACAGATTGCGTTTAAATAATCCCATATAATTAATCGAATTAGACGACAGTGTAGGGTAAATGATCCGGGTCTGAGGTCAAACTCCGTGCGATGCGGGTTCGGAACACTGCAAATGGTTAGTCTGGGGGACCTAACCTAACCGCTTAGATCTTGTAACATTATCCGGATAACCACAGACGGGTGGAACAAATCCATCCGAACGGGTGCACGACGGCGGTGAAATTTTAGACGGTTCGTTTGCATCGATTTCATAATATTATTAGTATGGTACATAATATTAATATATTATTATCGATACTATACGCATATAATATTATTATAATAATATCGTAAAATATTAATTATGGTATTTTTTTTTTCCCACGACGACGTCATAATAATATACGACGATCGGCGAAGTATGATAAAGTATGATAAATAGTTGATAGAGTATTTATATGTACAATGACGCACGTTGAATATTCATCCCGCGCGTATTATGTAAAACACTGAAATTATTAACATAGATTATTTAAAATATTAGTTATTTCTATATATTATACACTAAACAATTTCAAAATGTTTCATTGACATGTCTCCATTAATTACACAGCCATTCAACAACATTGAGTGTAAGTATTGCATATATTTGCATATTTATACAAGCGAACAAAAGCGGATATACCCTATGTATAGCTATTACACGGAAAAGGTATACACCCGAATTCCTATCAGTATCCCTGAATTCCTTACACCTGCGTCCTGCATATTCTCGACGATGGCAAATTACAGTGTTTTTTATCAACTAAATAAAAAATATGTTCTACCGTCCATAAAAATCGATTTGTTTTATTTTATACTGTCTAGTTTTTGAAATATGATAATATAATAAGTTGAGTTTTTTTAAACAAATATTATTATGAGTTTTTTAGGCACTAATAATAATTTATTGTACGATTGATATTTTCACATTAGAATGTATACTAATTCACTATGTATTACGAGACACAAGTCGTAATGAGTTTGTAATTTTTTAACTTTTCGTATCAAATAAGGCTTTGAGTGCAAAATGTATTTCAGACATTCGAGTATAATATCTGATAAAAAATTATATTGGTTTCAAAAACAGTTTATTTTTCAGTAATTCGTACTAAGAGAACCTTACGTCCTTACCTACTACATATGTATATAATATCACGAACTATATAACTTGAAATCATCAGCAGAGCATTGTCCAGTAAGCTGCTAACACCATCATATAACATTATATTATTAAACTGAATATATTTTATAATAATTTTAAATTTTAATAATTTACATGACTGTATTATTTGACTTATTAATGGAACATATACCTACAAACTGTTCTATCCGTTTCCTCGTCTCCATTTATGTTTCAAATGAAGCATTGTAACATAGGGTCTAAGTGCTGGTCGGGCTACACCTTAATCAGTGTTGTGAAGTATTTGAATAAAAGTATTCAAACACTTTTTTCCGTATTGAATACTTTTTAAAATACTTTTTATTCTGAAGTATTTGAATGGTATATGAAATACTTTTTTTTACTATTGTATACTATTTTATTGAATACTTATTTTTTATTCTTTTAGTTCTTAATTTGTTCTACTTATAATTATTCTTGTTACATAAAAACATACACAGACAATTTGGTATCGGTTTTTGTCGATTAAATGTTTTTTTTTCTCCAGAAGACAGTTTATTGTGAAGATCGAAAAGATACATCTGTAGTCGGGATCACTATAATTAGCTTAAGTCAATAGCAAAATATTTAATATGTAAAAAGTTTCTGCTTAGCGTCTATTATACTTTATAGTTTATACTTTATAATTATTTAACTATACGAAAATATTATTACTAGGTAGGTAATTATTAGTAGGTACCTACTACCTATTTACCAAGACAATTTTTATCATTAATTATTAATTATCATTATCGTTTATCGTCGACGGCGGTATGAGATATCCAAATATACATATTATATAACTTAAAGCTCATTGTTGTGGTGCAACTAACATGACTGTTCAGAATTTTGATTATCGAACAAATCATGTTTTTAAAATGCAATAAACAAATTTTTGATTATTACAAATTAATTCAGCACTAAAAAGTAAAAAGAATTTTTTTTTTGTATTTGAAGATTACTTTAAATACTTCTGAAAAGTATTTGAATATTACTCAAATACTTTACTATTTATAGTATTTGGGTGGTATTTTAAATACTTTAAGTAATTACTCAAATACTTTTAAAAAATATTTTTTTGCAACACTGACCTTAATAAATATGGGTCATGGGTGGATGGGTATTGGGTATATTAAATATTGATAGAAAGAAAATAGGAAATTTTATGGGTATGCTTATTGCATAACAATATTATGAGGATAGGAAACCAAAAATTATTTGAGAAACACCAGTTTTTTTTTCATACACGCCACTGAAATAGAGTGTAGATATTCGCAAGACAGACCGACATTAGAAAATGTGTTTATTTGATTTCGTAAATGTCACAATCCTATACTATTACATAGCGATGTTTAGTACCTACCTACTCAAATAAAAACTAATAGAATTTAAATTTTATAAAGTTTTCAGATATACGCGTCTCAGACTATATACTATTATATTGTTTGTTTAAAACTAAAACAGATCGTAAATACCGGATGCCTCTATATCACCTCGACACCGATTTCTATTATTAAAAACGTTATTGTATTTCACTGACAGCAGTGTCACACGGTGTCGGATTGGACTTTAGCTTCCAATACTTGAAATCGTTTTGTAGAATATCGGCTTTCAGAAAATACCTACTCGCCTGACGGTTGTGGTCGGAATGTTTTGGGAAGTCGAGTGGAAAAAACATTACCTATAGCTTTGAGTTACAGATCAATATATATGTATTCTTATTGCTAGTGGTGGTTATTTTACTGTCTCTTTGAAGTCTGTCTTTTTGGAGCAATAAATTAATAATAATTATTGTACAGACTATTGTATACGAATGCAGAATAATTCGACGGATATATTTTTACATTGCAGTTGTAAATGCTCGTGCGAATTTTTGAGTTGATTCGTCGGAACATAATATTATTATTATTTACTTTTGAAACGCTTTACGCAAAATACTCGATGTTAAATATTTGATTATATTTTATATTGGTCAAGTGTAACCACCTATAGGTAATTGGATGGTCGGGGTCCCCTACATACAGTTTGAATAATACGCATTTACGCAGTTTTTTGGTTTATACCGCGCGCGTATCCATGAAAAATAACCCCTCAACTGCAGTGCAGGGGAGGTATTCTAAGTGGCTTTAGTCGATTTTATAAATACCTATATATTAAATGGTCTTGTTTCGGCTGTATAGGTAATATACCCCGGGCGAGGAGTGTTATTCCTTTTATTTTTTTTTTTTATTTCAGAAAGATTCAATTGTTATCCAATCTATATTACGGTCTTCATTACTTAGGTTTATGGTGTCGTCTTGGGATGAGCTTTTTCGGTTGGGTATTTCAATTTATTATAGTGCGATATCGGCGCGCGCTTATCGTCACCATTTTAAAAAAAGGTAGCTGTAAACGGCTGCGCCGTGTGTCAATAGCCAATAGGCCATTATATAATATTAATAATAATAATGGATTGTTTTTTTATTTTCGGTGACGTTTGTATAATAATATCCGTTAATTTGTACCGACTGACTGCAGGGATACATGTATGTGCCTTATAAGATATAGAGTTTTGTGGATTTAAACATTTCTTTTTATCGTTCACTCTGGAAATTTTACTAGCCACGTACCCAAGTTTACTATAATATTGTGTATCATTTTGCATCTAATGTGTTCACGCTTATCAACGAAAATGTTTGATTTCATCAATGAAATCACATACCACTCGAGTTAAATATATTTTAAGTACTATTTTACACACAATAGACGATACAACATAATATGTAGGTAATTTAGTACTTACCACAGAGTACGGTCTCAGGACATATAATAAAAGGGAAACAGTAGCGTAATTACGAACTATAGTTCTGAGGGTTACAAAAATTCCAAACCCAGGGTACTGGATTCTATATAAAATAAATTTGACCCTAAATATAATATAAATTGAATAATTTGCTGAAATTCCCGCGGTATTTGAATGCATAAACCACACACCTCGGACATGCAACAGGTAGGTGGTTTTGCTTTTATCCCAGAACCAAATACTATTTACCAAAAACGTAATAAAATTAACAATACTTCACTTTTTATGTATTTTTTATCTTCACTAGGTATCCTTATTATGATATTTTTAGTTCAAAATTCAAACTTATACTTGTGTAAATAATAACAACTTTTTTTATCGAGAATAGTACGCAAATAATATACAACTACAAAGTATACAAATGAGAAATTTATTTTAAAACGACGACCCACATCATTTCAGAATCTATGTGTATTTATCGATTCGCATTCTTAAAATCTAACCCGACCTGGTATTGAGTATAATAAATTATTCACTAACTATACCAACCGTATAGTTTACTAAAATATTTTATCGAGAATGGGGCGAATCAACATAATATTAGGTTTTAAAAAATGTATCAAAACAAAAATGCAATAGCTTCTGAAATAAAATTACGACGCGTTCGCGTGGTATACAAAACAATACCTATACCTTCCTAGTTGATTTTCATTCGCAGTAATATTATGTAAGTACAGAGGATCATATCGAATGGTATAATTAATATATTTTGACCGCGTCCGCATTATTTTGCACCGTATATAGATAATTAATTTAAAATAAATTACGGTTTCCGTTTTAATCAAGTCGATACAGTCTACCGCGCGTAGGTTAATACAAATGCCTATCTATATAAATAATACCATACAGCGTAGTCTTTAGATGCCTACCCAACAACAACAACGGTAACAAATCGGTTGAGTAATATAGCGAATTCCTGGCGGCTCCTCTAACCACGATATATATGGGCCTGCGAGTAGAATTCACGTGAGGCGGGTTATATTATTGCGTATGTTGCTCCGATTCGCACGCTTAATGTAACATAACACACACAAACCTAAACGGGTAGAGACAAGAAAGCGGACGGTGAGTGGGTAAAATAAAATAGCGAGAGAAAAAATTCGGCGTTTGGTTCCCGAAAACGAGTCTGCAGCTCTGGGCTAATCGTCGAATCCTGCAGCTGTACATATAATCAGTGCTCGAATTAAAGCAGGGGGACTCTGTTTGATTTTTAAAAAAAGACCGTTTCCGTCACTCATTTGTACGTTCATAGAACGTGGAGGCCATGTCCCCCAATGACCCATTTTTAAATATACAAACAAAATATTGAGATATATTGTCATAATATCAGAGTAATTATTACTTTGTTACATATCTATTATCTTTATATATGTATATATTTATTCTGTCCTTGTGTATGTATCACTGCGAACTCCTCCTAAACCATTGGACCGATAGGTTAGGACACTCATAGTCTATTTATTTGAGTATAGTTCCATAAATTATAATAAGTATGTGGTTAACTATTTGATTTTTTTAGACAACTATATAGTTTCTTCCTCATCTCTTTTGCCACTAAGTAGGTATCCAAAATTTTAAATAGTTAATTGGAATAATTCTATATTAAAGCGAGGCCCGACACATTGTATTAATAATAATACCTATATATATGACTATAATAATACCTAACTATATGGCTATAATAATTTATCTGCAGTATACCGTATACTATATTTAAAAAAATGCAATTAGATAATAAGCATCTTGTTGCGTTCCACTTAAAAAAAATAGTTGGGGTCTGACTGGGGTACATTAACATTTTGAAAAAATACGCTCCACAAGACGAGTACTGTATATTATTAAATTCCACAGTACCACTCAAATATCGACTATAACGGGAAAAAAAATAGAAATAATGTTATAAACAGCAGAACGGTTTTACCCTGCAGTATGCAGTGAGTCTAGGGAATACGCACCATAACCAGTGTCAGGGCTTATTGTAGAAATCGCATATCTTTTTGGGAAGTATACCTAGGTATAGGTATAAACGTATATGTAAAACATGGTGCTGTTGGATTTATTACGTTTTACGGCAAGAACAGAGGACTTTAATAAGACATTTTATTTTGCATATATTTATCGTAAATAGTAGTATATTGTGTTGGATAAATCGTAAAAAACGAAAGTGTTATTACTTCCGTTGAATGATTAAAAAAAAATAGATACCTTCGTCCATCATCATATCGTCCTCAATAGTATTACAAGTACGGTTTGACCACCGTAATACATTTTTCAAAAACGATCTTAAAACTTTTTTTTTGCAGCGTATAATAAATATGTATAATGACTATAATAGTTCTCGGGGTTCTCGATAATTTTCAAAATGTCAACAAATAAGCTTATAGTGTACTAGTGTACACGAAAAAAAAAGTCTGCAATCACGCCTGCTACATGCCCCTTTTCATATAATTGATAACTGGCTTATTATAATATGTGCACCTCGCCGCGTCACTCATACAATACCTATATTAGATAATATATGAACGATTATTGTGATTGAGTGAAGAAGATTTTAAGAACACTTTAACGGTACAAAACAATAATTTTTCTTGGCACAATGAATGTGTATCACCGGCTACAATGCCGTAGGTATACACAACCACCGCGTCCCCGTGGGATTTGTATCTCAGACGCACGCAGATAATAATATAATAGGTATATAATAAATAATAAATAATAATATACGCTTTCGACACGTCAAATCGCATGCCTGCACAATATTATAATAATATGCGATTCATATAAATAGTGTACAAATATGGCTGTGCCGTGTAACGTTCTCGTATCAAGTTCGAACGTTTAACATCGAAGCCTGCGGCTAATATGGCATAATATGTTCGGAAAACAAAGCCTTTCCAACAGTAAAGTTCATTGTAACTCGTTCGCGTGTAAAACAAGATACACTTTTGTTGGTATGCGCTTGCACGCATAATACCCATTGATTATCTTACCTCTTACTCGCAAATATAAATATTATGTGACTTCTAGCCGTCTACAATATTATTGTATAGGTTTCGATATATAAACAAGACTGTATTTACACTTCTGTGCCCTGGGTCGACAATATTTTTACGCTTTTCACTAAAAAAAAAAATGAACCTGTTTTTTTAATTGTTTAGTTATGAAAATGTTGTTAAAACTACAGATAATGATGATACATTATTTTAATTATTGTCAATAACAACATACAATTTTAAACCATATGACCGTATCATACTCCTGCAAAAAGTCCAAGTAGGTATCAAACAAATTCTAAACAAAAAAAAATTGTAGTTATATATAATATTACAATGGTGCCTGACGCCCTCCTAAATGTACCAAAAACTGGTCACACGGAGCAATTGTCCCCGTTGCTCCCCCCCCCTTAAATACGGTCCTGTATATACACACCATCCATTTCGGTTAATTATTTTACCGGTGATCTGTATGATACGACATACAGCGGCAATCGAGTAAACTTTAAGTATCGATAAAATTAATAAGTTTTATATCGGAACAATTTTAAAGCAAAGTATAAGAATTTGCAGGAAAAATGTCACACATCAATACGAGTCTATTCTAGGTAATACAAATAGTAATTAGGCATCTTCTGTTTTTATTGTAATAATAATATTATTTTAAACTGCTTGTGAGGGTTCACTACTGCTAGAAGTCATGTAATTTTATAAATTATTATTAATATGGAACTAATAAAATGGATTATAATAATTGTACGAAAGTTGCGAATACATATAAAATCATAACTATTCATATCATATATTTTAAGCAAACAAAATATATGAGTACCTAATATTATTTTACAAACAATGTTCAATATAAATAACATCGTGTCTTGTATATTATATTACTGTATCTACATAGTTAAATATGGAATAATAATCACAAAACTACAAAAGGTAAAAGAAGAAAATAACATTTTTGTTGAATGTATTCAAATACATAATAAAAATATACATGAAGAAGCTAAACTCAAAAAGTAAGTAATAGATAACATAAAATGTATAGTATTATTTAGTATACATTTATATACTTATAAATTACATTTTATTTATATTAATATAAAAATGATAATACATCACCTACCAAATATAATATTTCAATTTTTATATGTAACAATATATTATTATATAGGTAATATACATAATAAGATTCATTGGAATTTTAATATTATATCATCCCGAATAGTATGGCTTAACTATACTTGAGTAAGAATGTGACTCAGTGCAGTTTTATATTTGAATTGTTTATTGTTATTTTTTAACTTTTCACTCACACAAAATATTTAATGAAAATATCACACGAAATGATTTCTAAATATTTTAAGAAAATAAACGTTACACAACGCATTGATAGAGACATTAAAGTCATTCCACGATAAGTTAAAAACATATGGGACAGATGAATAATAAATGAATTGAATTAAAACAAAAAAGCACAATAAATTATTATAATAACGAGAAATCGAAACGATTCAATGTAATTTATGTGTTTTACGTGATGCTATACAAAATTGCAGTATATATTATATTATAATTAATATTACATTTAACAATATTACGAGCAAATTATTTAAATATCTGTTTGGGGTGGGTAATAATAACGAACCGATCGTAAGCAAATAATATGACGTATTGAATCGATGACGGTAGTAATATACAATTCGTAGCATTTCGAGGCTATAATTATTATTATGTTTGTTACTGGCGAATAATATTGATCGTAGATCGGTGGAATCGGACGAATGTGTACCGTTTTCACGAGATCTTGGAGTCTATGCCTAATATATTATGAATTAGACCCACACCCGACAGCGGCCTTTGGAGATGGTTTAAAAACAAAATGCCGGTTTCCATTTTCAGGTCACGTAATCGAAACTCGTCAAAGGAATAACCGTTGAAATCGACACTACCGTGGGTCTGTTGATACTACTGCGGGTATTTTATATTATTAACATTTTGGTGAGTGTGATTTAAATCAATTTAAAAAAAAAAAAACAATAATAATTTAATAGAACAGTCTTGCGATTTTTCTATATATACGATATAGTATACTAATAATAATAATATACTGTCTATTTAGCTATGTCTACTTTTTTTTTCAAATTACTTCCGATGCGAGAATGCGAGAAACGTTTAGACAAAGATTTTTAGTTCTTAAGGTTAAACATATTTTCTTCTTCTTCTTTCTTAGCTTAACGGTCCCTGTAGGACCTGAGCTGCCATAAGCAATTCTCTCCAACTTTCCCTGTCCAATACCAGGTCAACTGTCACATTTCTTCCCAATATCTTGATATCTTTCAAGATATTTTATTCTTTTCAACATATTTTATCGTAATATATATGATATAGCTGAACGTTTTGTCAATATGAGCATTTTTTGCCATATTATAGTATATAAGTAATAAAATAACTAATATTACAAAGTTAAACCATGATTAATAATTTAGTTATTATTTATTATTAATTACCTATAGTTTTCTTCGATTTTAATCAGCCCCCACAAATAGTCACAATTATTTTTTACACCACCAAACATCATTTTTATTTCCTGCTATATTGTTTTGGTTAAATATAGGTACTTGTTATGTCATCAAAATACGTATGGGTATATACTGAACCACGAAGATTGAAATATCGCACCATGTATCCCATAATCTACGTGATTATAATATTTTATCTGTATCGGTAGCAATATGACCAGTCATGTAGTCCTAAATAAGTTTATGGGTACACGCTTTAATCCCTGTAAAAAATAACTTGGGGTGCTACGCCAAACTTGCGTACCTCGATTTTCGTTAAGGGTACACCGTACACGCATAAATAAAAAAATAGGAGGTGGTTGCACTCCGTGTGGGTACCCTCCACTACACCACTGAATATGACTTGTGTCTTAAGGCGAAGCTTGTATAAAAGTCGAGGAGAAAAAGCGTAAAAGTCTTTCGCTTTAACGCGTACCTGGGTAGGCGCAAGCGGTAACCGATTCGTATCGTACTCGCACACTCGAGCAATTTTTTTAGCGAAAACCGATACCGCGGGGTCGAGGTGACCATCATCGTGGTTGTGGTTACCGCTGTATAGTGATTAGGTCGATTAGGTGTCCATCGAGCTTGCGGAGTGTATAATATTGTACTGTATCGTCGATGCCTGCTGATATGGTATTATTATTATTATTATTATTATGACTGACCGTCGTCGTCGCGTCGTGAGGCCTATGCGGCGCTCGTCCGGGGTTGTCGTCCGATAGAAATCGCCGGCATGAAAACGATATATATGAAAAGAGAAGAAGAAAAAAATAACAGAAACCATTACGCTCGCGTATACCTTCTACCTATATATGTATTATATAATAACATTATATACCTATGAGCTCTCGCATACCTGTCATAACGTATTATACGTGGCAATTCAAGGTAAAACGAAGGTGAAACGAGGCGAGTTTGTTTGTTTTCGAAAATATTCGCTTTCGTTATTTCGAAGTCATACCTATATTATTACAAAACGACGTTTTTGAAGTAAACTCAATTTTTTTTAATAATATTTTATCTTTATAATTCATCAGTCGGACGTAGCTAGTATTCGTTATGTTTTTGAATATTTTTCGAAGAATTCTTATCCATAAATATTTAAAATGTTGACTAGCTGAGTGGAGTCGCACTGTTATAGCGCTGCAGAGCCAGCAGAGGCGCCTGTATAGGTCGGTTCGGGCTAAACCTTAAAATATATATAGGTACCTAGGTACAACAGGACGTACTTTGCGCGCTCGCCACCTATACCCCAGCTACCAACTTAAACATCAGCTGCAGTGTATATAGTGATACGATGAGCACTCTGTACCTCTGGCACCAGTGCAGGAGGGATGTATTTATTATTTATACGCGCACGCGTTATTATTACGCGGACGGCGAATCCTGCAGCGGAGAGAGATGATAATGTTATGATAATAATATTATTATATTATAACGTTTAACAACAATATAATAATAGTAATAATCGTCATATATCACGTGACGGCGCGAAGTAGAGGGGAAAAAACCGGCTGCGAAACGATCGCCTTCGGGCGTGATGCAGCTGTATACGGTCTTTCCGACGCTCCGGCTGCAGAGGTCGTGTCGCGCGAGACCGCTGACCGGGGGCGGCGGCGGCGTGGCGGGGCGGGGCGGGGAGAGACGAGACGGATGACATATTATTTTTATTATTATCGTCATCTACCCGCACTCAGAACCGGAAAAAAAAACCGCGAGCACATGCAAGTCGACAGTACGAGAAATACGCGTGTAATACACTGTATATAGCTATATTATATATATATATATACCAAGCATATAACGTATATATATATACCTAGCATATAACGTATATATATACCTAGCATATAACGTATATATATATTGTACCTACTTTATATATATATGCCTGTGCAGAGCGTTATATTGACATTCTTTCTCGGTTTGACGGTTACGAATTCCGTTTCTTCGGAAACGCTCGCGCGTATATTATATATATAGTATTATGTGTGCGGACGAAAAAAAAATATATATGAAACCAGAAAAAAAGTAATATAAAAAAAGTTTGTCGACCTACCCGAGTCTATGTTATTATATTATATCTCGTATTATATACTATGTGTGTGTGTGCATTTTATACACTTGAGGTTATTATTAATAATGCGGTGTGTCTACAACTGCAGCGGCTGTTAACTATAAAACGCGTCGTACCTACCCAATAATATCAACGTCTGCGTCCGTTTTAATAAATTACGAGTTGTAGGTATACGTATAAAATAACAATAATAGTACTTACCTAATATTATAATGGTTATTTTTACTGTGTATGCAGTGCACTCGTCTTCGAGGCAAAGCCGACTCCTAAATTTGGCTGCACGCAGATATAACATATAGTAGCTGACGAGATGACTATATTTTGAATAGTTTAACAGTTAACGATCGATTGTACTTGACTCGACTCCTCCGTTAAACAAAACATTAAACAAAACAATAGTTAACTTAAACCAATGCGCGTACATATGTGTGAACGAGACGTGAACAACTTTTATTAAAGATAAAAACTTTTTAAGAAGTAGCAACTGAAATCGCCTTCCCGCACGAGCCACACATACTTTTTTTTGTCACGATCACGGCAAAGGCAATGCAGCAACCAGACTATTATACGAAAACAATATTTCATGAAAGAAACGATTTGGTTTTATTTATTTTAAGCATGGAGGTTATAAAATGAACACAAAAGATGTAACCAAAAGTCTATGTTTTGGTAAGGACCGTGGTATAGATTTCGGTATAGTTAATAATTAATATATTAAAATAAGAATAAAATAATGCAATGCACTGTGCTGGGGATCCGTGGAACAATCAGATTATTCTACGAAAACGATTTCATTTCATGTTTACGCGAGGAGGTTATATAATATAGAATATAAGATGTAACCAAAAGTTTAGGTCTTGTATAAGGACCGTGGTATAGATGTCAGTGTCTGGTTGTGCAAGGGATACGCGTGATATGCGCGCGCAGCACTTCTGGGAATCTCCACTTTACCGCCCGGCACTTAGGGGATTCCCACTTTACTGGGTGGACGAAAAAAGGCCGCTTTCCAACCGTCATCGAAATCTAAACTTTAGGCGTGATAAGAATAATATTTAAATGAAACATTAAAACAATATTAAAATACGCCGAAATATTTAAGATAAAACCGATCCTATGGTATGTGGAAACTGGACACGTCGATATCGTTTTTTATCAACCAGGTATGTTATGAAAACCGTTGACTGGATATTATCTACTAGTTCACAGCTGATATTTTATTTGATAAGTCAACGCAGTACACCACAGCTGATAACACAATTAATGTCAACCCTTGAACGTTATACTGCCGCAGTTGCGTCAATGTCGCCGGTTTGATATGACAATAATATAAATTGTAATAATATTATGTCGACTGCGATATTATAACTTTCTGTGAAGCTCGATAATATTCGTTATATTAGAACGTATTATTTTATATTCATATCGCGACGAAAACTATCAAACTAGATTTACCTAATGTCTGTCTCCTGCTTATGGCAATAATGCTGCACAACCGTCCCCATACCTTGAGGTCAACTATATTATAATATTATATACGTTCGGAATCAACACGAAAACAAGATCCGAAAACTTCTCATCAAACTGTATATACCAGTTGCTGTAGTCAATAATATTGTTTGAAAACTACAATCGGACTTCGGCTAACAATGCGAATAATAAAATCAATGCGGTTTTTTAGCCATTTTTTTTCCGAACTGAGAATTCGTCTGAGTTTCCTATTTCCGGTTTAGTTAAAACCAAACCATTTTTATAAAATACTATCTCGGGTTTCGTTGGCGATTTCAAACGGTTCGATGTTCTCTATAAGTACCTACTGTACCGAAACCTGGGATTCATAATATTCACTATTCAACTGCTATCCAATATTGAATGTATAGAATGCTATATCTAAAAGGAAACACTATAAAGAAGTAATTTGATCTAAACCCCTATACTGCAGTAAACCATTTACCGTATTAGAGGTTATTACAAACAACGATGTTATCAAGAAAAAAACATAACGCGCTATAGTCGACATTTTCTTCTATAAACATGTATCCAAAATCCAACCCAAAAACATATTATACATATATTTAAACAAATGTGTTACGTAATAATATTACATATTGGTGAATTAAGTAGACAATAAATACAAACAAAAATACTTGGAACACGGATGGGTTTGTAAAATAGTATAATAAGTATTATATTTTACTGCAATATCATAATATGTTTAAGAATAGTGCAACAATTTTTATCGATATTTATGGATATAAAAAACCAAAAATGTATTATGACTTCAAATGTCTATAAATAGCTCAAAATAATAAAATATTTATATTCTGCAGTTTTTTTCCAAAAGGTGATGACAGACACCACAAAAACAACACACATAATTGTGTAAGTCAGTCTCGCTCTGGTCAGAATTAAAATATTGACCAATAGAAGCAAAATATAATTTTAATTTGCTCTAAAACAAAGATGTGTATTTCGCAGCACACATATAGATATTGGTCGTATCTATATAAATTATAATTTGTACAAAATTAAAATCTGTGACTACACAACCGACGCTATAGGTAACTACAAACATAAGTGTGTACACTTTTTCCGAAGATCGTCATCGAAAACCGAGTAAATACTATCGTATCAAAGTATTAAACTAATAAAGTAATTAATTATTTAGTAGTGAACCCTTTAGCCTTTTGGACAGGTAGGTGTGCTTTGGATTATAAACTCTATCTTTGGATTCAAGAAGTTTGGAACTCGTGTTTGTATATCGCAGCACACCCAGAACAAGACCCCCACAACTCCAAATTCATCGATTTTGAAATATTACTGCACACCCGTGTTTAGTTTAAATTAATTAGCTTTATGTAATGCTAGAACGCAATTCTAAGGTCGCCTGCAAAAAGGTCGGTCAGAATAATTGACATCTTTAGCCATATAATTATCAAAGCAGCAATATTTGCTTTATTTGTTATATTTTATGGTATTACGTTTTAGGTGTATATCTAACTAATCACGGAAGTCAAAGCACAAGACTGTCTTATATATTATTCGATTTACGTGGCATCATCATGTTGAATAAAAACTAATTTTCGTGAAATGTGTCCTGAGCGAAACATTAACATTTAAAGTTGACGCGGTGTATGAACTTGCAGCGACATTACAAAAATATGTTGAAATGTACATAGCTTAAATTATTCAACAGCCACAGCTTAAAATAATGCAATCCAGCATTCACTCAAAAAAATTTAGAACTTCACAGCTCTAAATGTTCGTGTTTCAGTGAGTATAATAATGCATAATATATTAAAGCATTCTTGTACCATTGCATTTAAGTTTTGTAATTTCAAATGCGTGAGTGAAAAACCTTTTATAATAATATTATCTATTCGTTTAAGACCTCAAATCGATTTTCCTTAAAATTATAAATATTATGTGGTAGCCGTCTTGTGCTAGACACTGTGTGATGTTTATAGAACGTGACGCGTTCTCGGCCTAACTCTTAGCTTCTTAGCCAGGATTATGAATTGGCGGGGGGTTGTATTTATAAATTAAACCAAGTTTTTTACAGTTTCCGTATATAAATAATACATTTATTAGGTGAAAAAATGTTATCGGGGAGGGTTAAACGCCCAAAACCCCCCTGGCTACGCTATACTGTTATATTTACTATGATATGGGGCAAATTGAAAATCACGTTTTCGATTACCTAATAATCACATAATATTATCTATTTATTTTGGTGCAAACAACATAATAATATAATAGACCTCCGTACAATGCGATGTAAATATATACTTAAATATTTTTTTATTTCTGTCTCATTAAAAATAAAATTCTAAGACTCTACAATCGACTTTTTTTACAACCAAAAACACAAGTAGTTTTCTCATACGTCAGGCGTGATGCCGTGATCCATATCTATATACCTGGTATGAGGTATTTTATGACACTTGTTATATGAATCCACGTCGATCCCGTTTTCAGGATACCTATATTATATTATACGAGCTAGACTGAGACTGCAGCATAAGTTATAAGTAAGTAGTAACCTATCTATAACAAACACTCATAGACCTTTAATCTAATGGACAGCGCATTCAACTCTGCTATAGAATAACATAACTGAGAAAGAACGAAGAGAGAAAGAACATAAAGTAGTAATCATGGAGGAAATACCTCTCTATTTTTTCCCCGTTTTCTTTAACGACCATAAATATATATATTATAATATAATAGGTAATATGGTTGTTACCATAGACCCACAAGTTTGATAACCACAAATCACAATTTTTCATTTGACAGTAGACATCACACTGTTAATTACTACTTTGTTTCTTTTCTCGCTCACTCGTACCCCTCACTTCTCTCTCTAAGCGCTGTCCATTAGTTTATAAGTCTATGCAAACACTATTCACAGCGCCATTGATTATGACTACTACTATTATTATTATTGCTATTATATTAATTACGCCGACTAGGACGAGCATACACACGCGGTGCCACTACTCTTAATATTCACTACTCAGCCGACACAAGGTAAACGAATTTTTTTATTAAGAAACGAGTATAATATTCGCCACCGCATAAACCTGCGGGCAGGAAACGTCGTGGCATGCGATTGTTGTCGTCAGACATTCGCTGCAGTTTGTGTCACCGACCGCGACGGCGGCGGTGGCGATATTAATAACGACGATTATACGAACGCGCATTGTAAGTACCTATACCTATATATATATATATAATATTATGTAAGATGCCCATATATCGTACTATTATATTATTATGTACCTCTACGTGCACTCGAAAACGATCGCATAAAGTTTGCGCGACGATTAACATAAACAAACGCGGTCGTATACCTACCTACTTAGGACATAATATTATTATTATGTACAGTAAACGAGAATTATGCATTAATAAACAGTGAGTGTAATGCGCATTCTTATATTCTTATATTCTTATTATTATTATTACACGAGTACGATATTGTAGTAGCCCTCCTGTGCAGTATACGCTTCGCGTAATTATAACGTACGAATTATGTGGATGTAAAATCAAATCAAAAGGTATATAAACAATTCAGTCGAAATAAAATTAATAAAACTATAGACTTTAAGAGTGTTTACTGTACTTTATTTTTTATTGGTCAAATTGTGTGCGTCATGTCTTATATATACAATAATCCGAAAACTCGAATCGCAACCTGTTGCGTAGGTATAGGTAATAGTGCTATTCTAGTTTAATTACCATATGAGATGATAATATTAAATTTTGATAATCTGTCTAGAGACGATACAATTATTTACACAACAACCCTTAAGAAAAATGATATTACTATACGCTATAGTACCCCTAATACTAGTTTTTGGATAACAGCTTTTATAAATTTTGATTTTACCACATTATAAATAATAAATATATTTAAATAAAAACACACATTATACCTACATATTTATACTGATGTTGGGTCTTTTTAGGAGTTTCCTAAGTAGGGCCCGATACGCGACCCTATATTCTTTAACGTCCCGAGTGCGTCCAAAATAAGGCGTATTACCCGAGGGCGTACCAAGAAAACAATTTTAATTTAATAGTCAAATGCGTCTCAGTTCATTTAGAGTTATACCCACTATACCCAGGGTGAACCACGGTAAGGGGTAAACCGTCATCCACCTCAAAAAAATATAGTATTATTATAAAATGTAATTTTTGGTTAGGGAGAGTATACGTTTATATTTTTAATGGTTTTTATTTTTTTGTTACATTATGTATATATGTGCATACATACTACTCTCATTGTTCAATAGGTTGATGTTTGAATGACATTCTATTTAAAAAATAAATCTTGATACTTAAAAATATGAATTAAAAAACATTTCGAACAAATAACATCGTATAATATTATATCGCACTACTTTACTATACACTCTCTAATGTTGACAAGTAAACACGATAGTGTTGCTCAATTTATTATTATCGAAGCTAACATAGAATGTGATTTTAGCTCGGTTGCCACAATAATTATTATCGTTGTAAGGATTTCGTATAGGTATAAATGTATAATATTGTTGTACATTCATATTCAATATATTGTCAATTCTGTTCCTACGCGATTAAAGTAAAATATTATCCTACCATGTACCAGGCTGCAACTGCGAATTGTGTACTCACGAGGGCTATAAAAAAGGTAAAAAAAAAATGGGATATTTTTATGTATTTAAAATTGCCTACAATACTGTTTATGGGTTTAGGCTCAGGTTTCATAACAAATTAGTAAAGCTCACGAGCGTGCTAAATTCTCGGTTTCGTATTTAATAGGTATTTAAAAAACTATATGATCTCATGTACGAACAATTTAAAAATAATTTAGTAACTTGAATATTATGCTTATGATTCGTATAGAAACCTAAATAAACATAGTATTTAATATCTATTAAATAGAACCGTTATTAAATTAAATTTTAATTTTAATTCAATTTTAAATCCTATCTTAATATCAACAATTTATATGTTCTGCCTTAAAGGTAACTAAAGGACAAACTGATGTCGTAGATACACCACAACGGGGGCAAAAGGTGTTCTAAAGTTATATTTAGTAACACAATAAGTATAAACTTATATGTACAATATTACTCGTTTCAATTATAAGACACGGTTTAAAAATAATATATAAATATTTTGAAAATTAACGGACAATATATTTCAACTATTTTGACTTGAACCAACGACGTGTTCAAAATTTGTCGTTATTCCGACTGTACCGAAAAATAATAACACAAATTTACCAGCTCATTACGACACGACAGACAACAAAATGTTATAAAAGTCGATTGCATAGAAATTACCGTGAGTAATAATAACTTAATCGAAACGAAATGAATGTAATCAAATAATTATTATTATTATTTTAAAGTTCGTATAATAAGCGCATATTCGTATATTATTATGGTAGCTTTTTAAATAATTGAAATTCTCACTATTGCGCAAAAACAAAAATCACATTCAAAATTAATTTACCGTTCAAAGTTTCTCTTAATTCTATACATTTTTGATTCTGAAAGCAGAGAGAAAGCAAATGGTTTTATAATAATGTACCTTTTTTGTTTCGAGGAAAACTTTTTGTGCAGTAATAGCGCTTCAAAAGTTTCATACAATATTCCTTTTTTGAATCGAAAATCGGACTAAAATCATACTTTAGAATCGTATATTTTCCAGATGCATTAGTTTATGAAGAATTCGAGAACAAAATCTCAATTTACCGTAGGTATTATTCGTAAGATTTTTCATAACAACTAACGTTAATAAAAGCAGAATTATTAATACTTTGAATTTAACTTCCGGTTAGTTGACGTTTTTAGTATAGGTACATAATAATAAAATAATATACTAATGTATATCATAATACCTATTTATTTATTTAGCTATACCTACAAAATAATACTGTAATAGTAGGTCACGATAATATTCAAATAAATATTTTATTAAATACAGTTTTTAAAATGTCATGTGTGTATAAGGTGAGTAGTTACCTAGATATGTTCCAGAATCGTTTTTATTTGGAATAAAAATAGTTCACCTATTTGTTTGATTTAGTTATTATATTGTATATAATATTTATTTATCGTATCGTCATGCGCAAAGTTATTTTAATTTAAATATTTTAGTGAAATATAATTGTTTTAAAATATGGATAGGAACATATTATTTATGAATTCTGTGCAAGAGGAAAACTGAAGCTTGAAAAAAAAAAATTCTTACTCGCAGGCGTATATTAATATTATTATTATTTAACATCCTCATTCATTGAACTGGAGACAGCTAGGTCGTGGAAATTGTATACAACAAACACCCATTATTCACAATGTTCTTTTTCTACTATTATTATATTTTTTATGACTTGTAAATTCCGTTCCGGTACTTTCGTGAGCTTTATTGTTCAGTGTTTGCACCCTTCTTTCCGCGTACATAGATACAAGCAAAAACTGGTGTTTTGAAAAAAAAATGTATGTTTATATAAATCTCTCGCACAGAACACAACTCAAACAGTCTCGATTTCGTGTTATTAAATTTTTTATAGTGGCTTAGGTATACGGAGTATAATTTATTAATCAATTTTCGCTACAAATTTCAATGCTTTAACCATAGAAAAAAAAGTACAAACAGTTACTATTACCTACTATAACATTATGAACTCTTGGATTATCGATGTGTTTTAATATCTAATTGTATTCATCAGTAAATATAGCTTATAATTTTGGCGAATACTATTACAATTTAAATTTTTTGCGTGCAATAATTACTAACGATCAAAATTTAAGGTTCGAGGGAATTGTAATAATATGTATATGCAATAATAATTGGTAAGTATAATATGATTAGCGATTTTATTAATTGAATCCTGTGGTCCGCCGAGATATAAAATAGAATATTAACCTTATTAAAGCTCTAACATAAAAGTAATACTCGGCGTGGGAATTATAATGTACACTATATATTCTATATAGCTACTGGCTATGAGCATAAAGGTAGACGGTGTAACCGATTTGAATAAATGAGGTTTAAGCAAAATAGTAGGTAGGTATACATTTATCCACAGCCCCAGTTTCTGTAAGCCTTAGGTGCACGGACTACAATTCCATATATCCGTTTTTCAATTGTGGTCTCAACTGAGATTAGATTTAAAACGACACTTGAAAAATTCGGTACTTGAGCGGCGTAAGCACTGCGGAAATTACTCTCAAATAAGTTTTTTTTTTATAGAACACTGCGCTTTAGTAGCTGTTTATTGGATAAACTTTTAGATTTTTATAACGCGGTATCCCAAGACGTTTTTAACCCGAGCTTAATAAATACCTACTACGAGATTCGTGATAACTCGCGAAGTCAATGTCGAAGTTATAGAACAGTTTAGCTTTAAAGTAGGAGTATAATATTTAACCTGCAGACTTTATCGTTGACCAGATTTTTAAAGCCGTTTGGAGTAAAGTTGTTGGCAAAATTTGATATCTACAAAGCATAATTATTTCAGTTATTGTTTTTGAATTCATATTTGAATCAATTATTTTTACACGAGCTGACATTTAAAAAAATTTCTAGACCAATAATTGAGTCTATTTGGTTCTACGGTGTTGACTTTTAGGTTAATAATATTAATATAGGTAGTAGTCCAGAGCTGTAGCTAGGGCTTGGCGAGACTGGCCCAGGCCAGGGGCGCAACGAAAAAGGGGCGCAAAATCCAGAATAAAATATACCATACAATATATATATATACATATGTTATTATTATTTATTGGTATTCTTAATAATTTACATTTTACCCTAGAATATGCACAAAATAGTTTTATTACTATAAGTACATTATAGTGATTAGTGACTATATACCTACCTACTATTTTATAGTGTAGCCGTGTAGGTATTGTATATTATACAAATATATTACAATTATTATTTACAGGTGTTTAAGAATAATAACTCATTATAATATTACGTAATATTAGGCCCGGGTACCCGAGTGATATTTTAAGAACAGTTAGTAGCCGATAATAGAGTGTTTTTATTTGTGTTGATAGTTGTTTAAACTGCTGCTTATACAACCATCTCGGCACGCAAGTCAATTATCAACATGGTAGTTTTGAAAATCGATCATTATTATTAAATATTAGCTGCATGTAGTTAAAATTAGGATTCTAAATTTATTATATTTTAAAGACTCCCTTAGTCCCGTCAGTCGTCATATTTATAGGTAGGTAGATACTCCTATTTCAATATTTAGTAATTTTATATTAGTCAGTGAAAGGAAGAACTTCCACAACAGTTCTACGGTGAATTCCTAATTATTATTAATTATAATTATACAAAATTAAATGAATTTACTTAATTGTAGTTCATAATATATTAATATAAGTATTAAGTTGTAACCTAGGTTTATACAAAATAATTGTTTATAAGAATGTAAATACTAAATAGTAAATATCTAGTAGGTATACTGGTATACAAGAAGTCACTATTAACATTCGTTGGTTTTTATCGATCAAATTTGAATTTAAGTAATACATTAAGATAGTTTGTTCACCGTTCACCTATTTAAAAAAAATAATACGTTTATTCAATTAATTGATTAATTATTTTAAAATCCTCTAAATCTTATTTGGAGTTAAGAAAAAGAAATAATAATTAATATTAGTCTAATATTGTCTTAAAAATTATCTTCACAGTTCACACCAAGTATCTATTTTATTTTATTTGTTTTAATCCTACGGACTATTTTTGATAATCTAAGGTTAGATATTTATCTTTATTATTATAGAGTAATTTGGACAACTAGCTTGATAGTGATATCGATAAAAAAATATCTTTAATTCAGTTTAATGATTAAACATAAATTTAATGAGTCTGAGAAATTTTATTTCCTTATTGAAAATATAAATTTATTTCTTAAATTATATTTTAAAAGATTTTATTTTATTTTTTTTAAATTATATCTGGACGTTACCAATCCTTTTGTTATAGGTTTCACATACGAGCGACATAGCAAATATTCGTTCACTAGTTACAATAGTGTGCTGTGAGTTTTTATATTTAGAGTGTTTTGACCTATTATTAAAATTTTGGTTAAGAACATTATATATGCTTAAGCGTCTGATTTTATTCCATATTTTAATTTTCAAGCGAGATAAGAGCATTTTTAATTTGTGATACTTTATATAATGCTTGGAGATTTAAATATCGAATAAAAGTCGACGCTTAAGCACAGCTAATGTTTTAAACTAAAAGTTTAATAATAGATCCATAGTTAATATTAATAATTGACCATCACCATTGATATAAAAACTAACAGCACATTATTGAAACTAGTGAACGAAAATTTGCTATGTCGTAGGTTTGTAATACGGAGACAACAAACGCATGTGTAGTACCTATACGTACTACTGTACTAGTATACTCTTAATAAAAAAAAATATAAAGCTTCTAAAGTGGAGTTTAATTATATACTACCAAAAAAGCACGAAAAGTGAAATTTTGAAATGTAAAAAATAATTTTTTTTTGATTATTTTATAAGGTTTTAATAAGTTTGGCAGTGTTTACTATTGTTTTTTTTTTTATTAATATTATAATTTTTACTATTAAAAATAAAATAGCGAATGCATAAGTCTTTTATATGTGTGTGTGAGGGGGGGGGGTTAAAAAATTTATAAGGGCGGAAATATGATAAATGGCCAGGAGCGCTACTAAACATTGCTACGGCTCTGGGTAGTACTATATACGATATACCTACCTTCCTACTTGATATCATAATAAATTATATAGAATAAAGGAAATGGGTTTGGCCAAATAGTAAATAGTAATATAATACATAATATATAATTAATACATTTTAAGATAACCTCTGACATACATGCTAACCACTGTCTCCCCTTTGAATCTTTATGTATGCAATTATTTATCATTTAATTAAACTTAAACACATCCATTACAATAAGGACACACTTAATGACAAGTTAAGCATTGCGACACCTACTAAACTATATAGCATAGAGACTTTTCCGGCTTATATATTAGTTTTTCAATGGACACTTTTTTGGGTTTAAAATGTTTTAACGTGTACCTCTATCTTGTTTTTGGTAACATAATATTATGATATAATTAATATACAATAGATTCAAGTATCTAAATAACCTATTTATAGAGTCTTTAATGATCATAAGGAAAAACGAAATTGTATTTTGAAATCGAAAATACAGAAAATTGTACCTATGTTTGAGTAAATATTTTCCTTACAAAGTATTTGAAATGTATATATTTTGTTTTAAACTTAAAACTAAACTAAACTACATGATATACAATGATGGCCTTAAAGTTACATACATACATATAGGTATATACATTATTGTCATTGTCAGTAGGTATTGAAGTTTTGGCTAAATATCTGTTCAGAACAAAACATACAATGATGCTATAGCAGCATATTTTGTATCTGTACCAACTGCCAACTTGCTCTGAGTTATTTCAATTTTTATTGTACTCGTTGTAATGATCCATTTTAATTTTAATCATATTATAATACTTATGCAATATGTATTTTAAAAACCAATAGCCCTGGGGATTATATTATTACAGCAATAATAATAAAAATAAAACACCTACACATTTGTACGATTTACCAAGCACAAAAAGTATTCATGCGTTAACGCAGTATAATGTACAATAAAAAAAAAAATATGCAGAAAAAAGAACTTTGAAAACAAGTAGGTATGATAAAACTTCACTTTTTTCGCAAAAAAAAAAAATCAATGCAATTAATTTTAGTAAGAGGATATAGAATTTTTAACTATATTATTCACAATCATTAAAATGTGCAGTAATAAAGTTATCTGCCAGTCATAATTATTTTTAATTACTGTTATAATAATACGTATATATAGGTACTAGGTTTTCAAATTATTAACAACATGAAATAAATTTCAGTTTTGGAATAATAGACATCAAAACACTTTTGAAGATTTTCATTTACAATATGAAACCATTGTAAATCAATATACAAAATACAAATGTACAACACGATGGTAGAGTCATAGATCATTATGAAATTTATTTTAACCTTCCCCTCCTCCGAAAAAAAAAGTACCTATGAGATCTAATTTTCCATACCGAAAACCACCACAGAGAGGGGGAAATTCCAAGCACTTTTTGTCAAAACAAAACTGTCGTTCTTAGGTACATATAATAACTATTAACCTATAAGTGGCATTTTACTCCATTAGATATTTTTCCTCTTTTTCTCATGGGCAATAAACTAAGCGTTACTAAAATCGGCCTCTCCAAAATCGGTTGAATAAAAAAAGTGCTACCCCGTCCAGAAATAAATTTATCTAAGTTAAAAAAACATGGTTGCAAAACAAATACAATAATACAATGTCCGTCCAGAAGCTTTTTTTTTTTAAGAGAAAATATATACAATCTAAAATATCAAAGACATAATAAGTATATATATATATGGGTTGAGAAGACAAAAGTAACATGGGTTATTTAATTTGAGGAAAGAAGCCACTCATTGATGACACTTTCAGTTTGATTTAGGTCAAGTGTATTTTTATTTTACTTAACTTTTTTTTATTTTTGGCTATTGTAAATTGTAATAAATCTCTTCACCGTTTCCGCTTTAGACGTCTTGAAAGGCTACCCGGAATTGCGAGGGATGATAGGTTTTTAATTAGTGGATTTCCATGGAAAGAAAAAGAACGGAATGGTTATGAAAGTATCTTTTACAGAAACATTTAGCTTCTTCGTGAACGCTCAGAATCTAAAATATTTAATCCCAGTCAGTTGCTTTATTTCACCCAATTTAGCTTTGTACCTAGTAATAAAAAAAATGTAATTGTAATTTCGTTTTACACTTTCACTAGCACATAGAAGTTGGACAGATCTTACTCGATGTCCGTAATGACGTAATATCATTGGAAATAATATCACACCGTCGATCGAAAACGCGTGTACCTATACGCATTCTGTAAACAATTTAAAATTGTTTGTATTCGTTTTTCCTATAGAAAATATAATACGTAATAGGTTTTCCCTATACATATAGGTACTTGTATAATACACACATGCATAATACAGTAAACGTACATTTTTTTTTTATAGTTTAACCTTACCTCACACACACATACACACACACACACACACACACACACACACACACACACACACACACACACACACACACACACACACACCTATGTACGCATATCGTACTCTATTGGTGTTGCGACGTAAACAATCATATGAGTTATATTGCTATTTTTTGTATAGGTGTCGCATGAATTATTCAACGGTTTTCCGGAGTCTTAAATAATATCGAAAAAAGACTGCAGTCGTACCTCTATACACTACGACCGTGTATGCCTTATACGTACCTACGGCACGAGGGAGGGTGCAGGGGTGGGTGCAGGGGAGGGTGCAGGGGTGGGTGTAGTTGTGTTGTCATCGAGTTTCCGCGATAACGATTTCCACGGACCGTAACCTCCGCAGAAAATATGAAAAACTTTTCATCTCCCCGCGATCAGGTTCACAGAAACATGTTATAATATATTATTATGATACGTATAATAAAATATTATAATATATATTGTGTGGTGTACCTACCTATCTGTACGAAACGTAATTTCACCGCGGAGAGACCGGTCTCGGGCGTAAGTTTTATTTTTCGTCTCGATCATCGTCGCAGTATACACGACGGAACAACCGAGTTCAAACGCGTGTAAAAAAATGTACAAAAAATATGGTTTCAGGTCAAATTCACATTCTGCACCGTAAATACATGCAGCGTCGGGTATACCCATAGGTACAACGTGTACACATTATGTGTGTGCGAATGTACGCAATATTATTATATTTACACACTATATACAGTGTGTCCCAAAAGTCCCTTTCACCCTTAATATCTCTATGTAAAATCACTATATTTAAACGCGGTTTTTTTTACTGCAGTACTGAGTATGAAAATTCTGATTGAATGGCATAAAATTCATTTATTTTTTTTCTTTAAATTCAAAAATTTTCAAAAAAATTTTTTACGCATTTAAGAATTTAAAATTTTTAAGATAGCCATTTTGTTGAGCATATTTTGTAAAACAATTCAAAAAAAAAAAAATACTAAAATTAAATAAAAATTGACCGAGTTAGAGCAAGTTATGTTTTTGAATAATTGTAGTAAAAAAATAAATTAGGAATGTAAAAGTATTGTCGTGTGCTGAAATTAGATAATATTTCATTATTGAAATGTGAAACAATAATTTATTTTTTTAATACAATTATTCAAAAACATAACTTGCTCTAACTCGGTCAATTTTTATTTAATTTTAGTATTTTTATTTTTCAACTGTTTTAAAAAATATGCTTAACAAAATGGCTATCTTAAAAATTTTAAATTCATAAATGCGTAAAAAATTTTTTTGGAAATTTTTGAATTTAAAGAAAAAAATAAATGAATTTTATGCCATCCAATCAGAATTTTCATACTTAGTACTGTAAAAAAAACCGCGATTAAATATAGTGATTTTACATGGAGATATTAAGGGTGATACGGGACTTTTGGGACACACTGTATATGGGTACGAGTTAAATATAGTCCGTAAGAAGCGCACAATCAATTACGCTCACCCACCCGTTATACGATATTATTAAATACACGGCAGTGGGTACCAGCTATACATCATCATAGCATTATTATACACGTTAACGGGTAACTGGTATAATATGTATATCATGCGATTAATTCCGGTATCGTGCGTGATATACCTGTGCCCAGGTATTTCGCGAGCACCGCAATGTTCTGCGTGCGGTTTAGGTTATCGTACCCATAATTCGTTTCAGTTATTATTATTTTTATTTTTCCAGCGAAGACGTACTGAACGGGTGGGCATATAGTCACTCGCGTCTACGGCCGAGATGGATTAACCGATGTATGATATTTTTATTATAATATACAAAGATTAACCGTAACTGTGGTACCTGCGTACCCATAAGGGTACACGCATTATACCATTATTTTTATTAAAATATTATTCTATACAATATCATCACATGATATAGGTATACTTTTTTTACAAGTGATATTTTTTTACATAGTTTCAAGTCGCTTATAAAACAACGTTTTTATTAAAAAATTATATTTTTAAATATTTTTTATCCTTATAATTTTTTAAGTTTTTTTACTTTTTTGAATAACAACATAGGGTTTTAATTTAATATTCCAAAGCAGAATATTTTTCTTAGTATTTTGATACATGAAAATTGAATTTGGGTTGAGTAGTTTATGAGTTATAAGTAGTTAAAGTTTAGACGAGCGGAGTGGAGTGGTTCGGGGTTACCCCGCGAAATGTTTGTCCACTTCACCGCTCGTCTAAACTTTAATTACTTATAACTCATAAACTACTCGCCCCAAATTCAATTTTCATGTATCAAAATACTAAGAAAAATATTCTACTTTAGAATATAAAATTAAAACCCTATGTTGTCATTCAAAAAAGTAAAAAACTTAAAAAATTATAAGGATAAAAAATAATTAAAAAAATAATTTTTTAATAAAAACGTTGTTTTGTAAGCAACTCAAACTATGTAAAAAAATATCTTTAAAAAAATTTACACTTTTTGAAATAATGAGTGTTGTTTGATAAAAGAATCACCCAGTATATATTATATAATATGAATATAATATTATATTAGCATATAAATTATACGTTTATGATGTAAAAACTAAAAAGTGTAACAAATATAATATGTAGTACTATCGAAACTTAATGCCTAATGGATATGAGGTATCAACAATGTAAATGGTCGTTTATTTGACATTTAAAATATCCAATTTTATAATTACAATAATATAATATATTTGATCTGCTGGGGCGAATATGATATTATGCTTAATGCTTATAAATAAATAATTTTATTATTATTTGTTTATTAATGCTAAAACAGTCTATTTTTTATGTATTATATTAAACATCAGTGGAACTATGAAATATTGTACAAAATATTTAACATATACATGTAAATATTAAACATACATTATTAAACACGATGCCCAATATTTGTTTCTGCAGTAGGTACCTATATTATATTATATACTATTGAATTTCTACACAAAGTAAAACATCTAGTGATAATTACCCCCTGTTTACATAATTTGGTAAAACTCCATTAGTAAATAATAAATATTTACTTCAGTATATTATTATGTTATGCGTGTAGCCATGTAGTTTGTTAATTATGATACTCTATGGAAAATGTATTCCAGTGGTTAAAATTTCGGTAGTGCAGAGTACTGTAGAATATTATTGAATCGTGAGGTAGAATATGTCACTGTATAGTAATTAAAAACGTCTGTACAATTATTTTTGAGTGATATTTTAACCACCGAAGTAAAAATCTCTCTACATAGTGAGTATTTAACTTTGACTTTGAGTGTATTTGATCCCCAATTACATTTCCCTGGAGAATTATATAATTCCAGGTAAAACGACTCTATTGAATATTTACCTCTTGTAAATTGTAACGAAATTTGGATACTGCTGCAAGCACTGTATTATAATATATATAACATCGGGATCAGCACTACTCGATGCCCCCTTCGCAGCTTATGCCAGTTTCAATTTGTTCCTAAATTAGAGATTTCGTGTTTCACCTTGATCACAATATTATAATATTATTATATAATAATGTTTATGATGAGCTAGGAAGAAAACAAGGTTTTATTTTTAAAAATCGTAAACCATTTTTTTTTTATAGATGCGCAGCGTTCTCGTTTACCCGTCGCATGATTAACTACCTATAGAATTTAATACTACGCAGCTTTGATATATTTCTGCAAAAATTGGAAAATTGAAACAAATAACTGCTGCTGCAGTGTACCATTTCGAAATTGAAATGTGGTGTTGGTAATTGAATTCAGTCTGCTTTTTTCTGTGTACCAACTGCAATATGCATATTATATTAGGCAAATAAGCATATAGAATCGTTTTTAAAATTTTTTTTATGAACATAATTGTACATTTCTGTTGGTGTTCTTGATGCACCTATATATAGTTAGTATTCCGAACACCTATACAGACGTATTTGTTTCGTCGAAATTTGTACATGTACTGCACGTTTATGGGTAGGTGTTGAAGTTTATTTTCTAGCAGACATTTTTAATGAAGATTCGCTAAACTGACATAAACCCTTTAGAAATTATATAATCAAACGCGTTTTGTATATATTTATGTTTTGTTGAGGCTTACATCTATATCGTGTTAACTGCTGCAAATGACAATAGTAATAAACATCGTTTCGATACATCTCGTTCGATGTGTATTTATTGCCAATCGTACAGCTCCTACGACTGATCTGTCTGGCTATATTATTATTATTAAACAATAGTCATTAAATAATAAATTACCTGAACGAATTCTGATTTCCAAGCATAATTATTTTAATAATTCCCACTCAGCTTCACCCTGGCGGTATTATAGCTCGTGTACCATAACTTTATTGATTTATTAGTTATCATTTATCGCGCTTAATTATTTACATCTGTTAAGCGGGAAAATGTCTGAGCTCGGCGTCGTATACATTATAATAATTACATAATAATACCTATAAATTACATTATAGGTACTATTTCCCATATTATTTTGTAAAATGTTATTATACGAGCACTGTGTATACTTGCGTTACCAGTAACGTATTGGGTTGTTGATCGAAAATTATTAAAAATATAAGTTGTACAAAATGTATATAATATGATAATTGATGTCAATAATTATTTTATCAATACCTTCTACAGTTATTACAAGCATGCTCATATTTTGTCCACATTTATAAGTACTTTATTTTATACATAATATATATATACCAGATACCTATATATTATAGACAATTATTAAACATAATAAATTATATAAAACGTATCTATTTATTTATATGTATTTAATTACTATCTGTTTATCAAATGATAACAATTATAAAAGTCTTAGTACATTTCTAAATGTATAAAATAAAGTAAACAGTAAACTTTTTGGTTTAACAGAAAAGGGTGAAGGATATGGTTTTTGTCGAAAAGTGTCTCACCTATTAGATTATACCTACAAGTTATAAACATATGAGCTTAATAATATTAGACTACGGTAAATTGAAAATTGGGACATTTTTGAAACATACTTAAATTGCGTCTAGGACATGTTCAAAAAACCTTCAAAGCGATACATGTTGGGATGTCGGGGAACAAAAAGTAGGTATTAAAATGATGGAAAAAGATAAATAAATATTAATTATGTACAAGAAAAAAAGAAAGATTGGAAATAAAAAAAAAAAGAGGGTAAGTGGATGTCGCTCCGCTGTACAGTAGATTACAAGTGGGTCAATGTATAAAACTGATTGTATTGAATTTGAATTCAATGATATAATATCAATATATCATTAAATAAGAAAAACGATTCTGAGCGGAGACGGTCTGTCAGTCTAGATTTGTATATTGTTAATTGTTATTACAGCCATTGAATTAATATTATAATATTATATTTTTTTGTTCGTTGCTATGGGTGAAAAACAAAGCGTTTGAAATTAAAACCCCATTTTTAGCGGTTTTTTGTAATTTGTCGGTGGTTTTTCCCGTGGCATTAAATATTTATTGAGAAATTCGAAAAATTACCTTTCTAAAGTACCATCTTTATCCAATTTGCTAAAAGATAAGGTACTATTTGTTGAAATCGAAGTGGTAGACATTTTGTATACAGGATAAAAAAAAAAAAAAAAGCTGGTAAGTGGATTTTTCGATTTTCTCAATAGTTATTTAATGCTGAACGTAACTTACGTGTAAATATTTAGACCGCAATTGACATATATGTATACAAAATATGCCTGTGCTGGAATTTACATAGAAAATGGGGGGTTTCATCGATTCCGCCAGACCTTTTTATACTAGAGGATATTAAGGTGTATCGATTCCGCCACCATCGATTCCTCCAGTACAGGTAGTCTAAAAACAACCTATCGATTCCGCCAGGGAAAAAATAAATCTCCCAAACGACAATTATTATAGTCAATTGTAAATCGTAATGGTGGATTTATTAATAAATTATGAAGCTAAAAAAATTAATCATTTGCATTTCATTAGTTTGGCATCATCACATTATAAAAATAATACTGTACAATTTAAAACTATATTTGTTTTGTGTAGGTATGTATATTATATATTGTATATAAACAAATAATAATATTGTACAACTTTTGACATTTGACAACATCATATATGTAATATGTACCTATGTTATCAAATTTTATTTGTATTTTTTTGTATATTTAATATTTAAGTTAATTGCTGAATTATTTTGTAGATGTATTATTATTATCATAACAGAAATAGCTAGGTATAGACAGCTGCAGCAGGTTGAGGTAAAAATTGGTGGGTGGCGGAATCGATAGGTTGTTTTTAGAATACCTGAACTGGCGGAGTCGATACTGGCGGAATCGATGCTACATTGGCGGAATCGATAGGTCCCCAAAATGGGACTCAATTTACAGTGACCCTGACGGGCATTAGTCCAGGGCCGCCCCAAAGTTTTTCGGGTCTCCAGAGGTTGGCATACAAAAACTGCGCCCAGATTATCATCTGGGTTAAAAAAAATTCCAATATCAAGGTACAGTATATTTCAATCCACAGTGTTATACGCTCGGAAATTGAAACTTGCGTTTTTATCGCGAACGATGGACCACGTGAACGTGAATACCATGTATCTCTAATACTCGTGACCATGTGAAAATTTGAAATTCCGTAAGATTGACCGTTCACTCTGAGTTCGGGGGAGGAAAAGTGGCGATGTATTAACTAACAGTTGAAACATTCAAAGAGTTTTTTTTTTTTAAATTTAGTCGAAAGTAATTGTATTACAGATCAGAATTTAAATTAAACCCATGAATTATAATTACACTATCGTAGGCAAAATAAACTGAAGACTTGAAGACCAAACCTAAGTAAATATTTTGTGACAATATATTAATCGCATACGGGTAAAACGAACGGAAAATGTTAAAGTAATTATAGTCACGTACCCAAGTAATATTAAAAGAAATCTATGCAATGCTACAAGACAATTATATGTGTTCCCTCCACTACCTGGATACGTCGAAGAACGGTGTTCGAACAAAAATAGGTGAATAGTTTTTATTAATAAACGATAAGGAATATAAATACAGTAATTTCCATCTGTATGATATCTAATTTAAAAGCACGGACTAAGATATACAGGACTGGACACGAGATGAATATTGTGGTTACGAAATGTTTTACAACAGGCGGAGTTCGGGGGGATATTTTCCTTTTAGCATTACTAGCGCCGTCTTAGTGGATACTTATGGAACTAGAAATTTGTATGATGTGTTCTAGTTCCATAAGTATCCACTAGGACGGCGCTAGTAATGCTAAAAGGAAAATATCCCCCCGAACACTGCCTGTTGTAAAACATTTCGTAGTCAACCCCTCCACACCCTCCAACCTTGTCGTGTCCAGTCCTGTATATCTTAGTCCGTGTTTAAAAGGTACTTATCAAAATCTGTATACATAGACGGTACGTTTTGATACTGCCCTAAGGTAGGTACTATTATACCTCAAATGTTTACAACACACGTTTTTTTAACGGCTAAATTATTCCACTGGTTATAATATTATATGTATACTGATAAAAGAATAACATTTTATACTAAATGATTAAAATCAAACTATCCGTACAATATACCTACCTACTTTAATATTTACAATTGTATAATTATAAAATATACGTATATAGTCATACCGTTAATATTTATGTATATTATAAAATATATTATTTTATATGTATTTAGATAATAATAAATATTTTTAATTTTAATTTTAACATAATAATACAATTATGTACTTTTACCATTATTATTACAACACGTTGAGAAATATAGAAACTTATTATTTAGCTTAAGAGTGGGCAAACAATTTCCAAAATATCACATATGATGACTTGACAGTTACGATAACGCCAAAAAAGCGAAATACAACACGCAGCTGATCGATCTAACTATTATATTTATTGGGATTGACAATATTGCATTTGAACATGTAAGCTCATCTTGATATGCTCTCCGTAATAGGTGAGTCTTGCGTATACCAACGAGTCTTATTTAAGCCCAGAGTGGAGTAGCCAGAAATTTTGTATGGGGGGGGGGGTTCTAAGTATACAAATACAATATATCTTTTATTTACACTTTTTATTTTTTTATTAATCTCGATAAAATTCTAAGGCCAACACAGTCAATGGGGGGAGCTAAAGCCCTCTTAGCCCCCTGGCTACGCCACTGGTCATGGATTTAACGGGGCGTACAAGGGTTATTGGTAGTAGGGAATCTGCCCCCCCTACACCGTAAAATGTCATCCGATTGTGTCCCATTTCGACCATTTATACATTTCCAGAGTTCCGAGTACTTCCCTATAGGACAGGTAATTCAGTAAAATATTTAAATATGTATTGAACCTGCAGGGTTAACATAATTGACATGTGTGGTGTGCAGATCTATTTAACGCGACAAGTCAGAATTTAATGTCTTTAAAATTTAGAGCAAACTATTTGAAAAGACAAGCAATTTTTGACGGACAAAATATAAACAATTTAAAACAAAGTTATAAAATTATAATAATATCTTAAAATGATTTCACTTAAACCTATTAATTTTTAAATATATATCTATATCTTATATATATTATATCTATATATATATTGACAAAATAAATAATAACTTATAATTACCTATTATTTATAATACTAATTTTAATGTTTTTTTAATGACACTAACAAGAAACTTATTTTTTAATTGTTTAATCCTATACACTTCGTTGATTTGTGTTGATAAGTACAAGTTCTCCCTCCAATTGTTAAAAATGTTTGAATTATTGTACCTTCAAATTGATTTTCTCAAATTTATATCATTATTCATTATTGACGAACTAATGTTACATAACCAAAGGTACATGCCTTCATAATATTTTAAATAGTGTATTTAACACTTATCTATTTTGCAATAGGACGCAAACAGAACATAAAAAAAGAGGAAACATTTTTCGATCACCTTGGATTGGGACGAAATAAATTTTTTCCGGAAATGTCCAATCTTATTTGGAGTCGTACGACGACTTAATCGGGTTATTACTATTGTAAGCAATACATTTATCTATATGATTAAAGGTATCGGTAATGAATACATTTACATAATATAGATCATAAAACGTTATACCCTTGACGTTATATAGATAGTACGCTTATCTCATAATTTAATTGTATTCTAAATCCTAGGGTAAAAAAAAAATAAACAAAATAAATAGTAAAACGTGCTTAGAAATACAATTATGAGATTAATAAAAAAAAAAAATGAACATGATAAAATTATATACTAATAGTCGTTGTATAATATAGTACCGACTATAAAATATTGTTTCATCGAGTATAGATGTTTATTATTGTATTATATAGATATAATCGTGTACCTGAGTAACTGCCTGGGCCCTGGGACTATACATATATCGTCGAGGAGTCACCTCAAAAGGTTATTATTATTAATTATAAATGCTCATGAAAATAATAATGCACCGGAAGTAGGTAGGTACTGAGGCCAAACACGAATGCTGCGTTTTCGCGTGATCGAGACATGTAAAAGTGCACTCGATCAATGTATAAAATATTATGTTGCATTGTATACGAGTACCTAAAATAATAATTAACGTTTTGCCCAAGTCCCTATAGATAATAATTATTTATAATGTTACGGTGTTCACACGGTACTACGTCAGACGAAAAAACGAACATACTAATACGATGAAAACAATCGTCGTCGACACAATATAATAATTATACTCATATTGTAGCTTCGTTTCACTATGCAGGCACGTCAGTATGAACGCTATTTCTACAAATCGTGAGTCGGTCCATTTGCCGTTCGACGGTAATATGATATTTGGTGAATAATAATTAATATTTAATATTTGTATAAATAGTATATGATATAAAAACAAAAATTATAACCAACGACATTATTATTATTATTATTAATAACCGTAGCTAGTCTGTAACCAGTAACCACTGCAGGTAACCCTATATGAATAAACAATTCGTGAGCTGAAAGATACTCACGAGTGAGCTACCCTTTTGCTACTATTGTAGGGGTTGAAATAGGCAATCCGAGGTATACTCTATATCATTAAGAAAAAAACCACATGCCAATCGGATGAGTAATGATACGAGATCATTGGCATCAAAGACTCTCATTTTCACATTTATATTACTTATGAAGTATTGTATGGTGCGTGCTTCGTAGTTTTACCACTCGAACACAAGTTAGCGACCTCATTGGGACGCGGTTTTAAATGCCAAACAGCATTTCCTGCTATTGCTGCACATCATACGTCTGTCAATTTTCCGATGGAAACTAATCGATATTAGTGATTGATGAATACCTAATACTATATAGGTAGTATAATATCGAAAAACAAACAAAAATAAAATAATAATAATCACCCGATATAATATTTCATTACCTATTATAAATTACGTGTGTCCGGTATATGGTATAGTTCTTAATTTTCGCGGTTATCACTCGAACTCACATTGCAGGACGCGGATTTAAATGCAAACAGCGTTTTTCTGCATTTTCTAAAATATCGCTTTCCAAGCTGCAAAAAGTTGGTTTTATATAGGCACATCGCAAAGACCTTAAAAAATTAATCTTTCAAAATACATTTTTTATATTTCGAGTATACTGTTGGTGTATTTTTTAAGAATGGGTAAAATTAGATGAAAAAAAATGAATACCATTAACTATTAGACTAAAAACAATGGGTATAATTTATTTTACTTCGTCATATTAATTTCATCTATATAATACTATGTACCACACACAAATGCAGCGACTCCACAAAAGAAATTGTCGTCACGAGCAGTCAGATATACGACTATGTATACCTACCAGCTATAGATAGGACGTATTATTTAGGATTTGTATCGATCGTGATAACGCCAAATTTAACGATTGTGCAGTACGATAACGACTTTTGTAGTTCAAAAACATAATCATCTAAAAAAACAAAAACATGCATAATTATAATAAACAATTTAAATTTTACAAAATATAGATTAATGTTTTATAATTGTTATTATCTAACATATCGCAATCGACCATTGTTTAGGGAATTTCGTTATATTATTAGTGCATTAAAAAGCATTTTTCAAATGAATTTTCTTGTTATTCATAACTTTTAAGACCTAATAGTTTTTATAAACGAAGACATCGCAATAAATATAGCTATGGAAAGTAGACTTACAACTACAATACGTGTACCGTACTCGGAGTACTCTACCAACTGATATACAATAGACGGTTAACGATGGCATTGTCACAGCAATAATATTACTATTATAATAATATGTTATTATTAATTTTCCTAAAATTGTACTTTTTAAAATTAAATTTTTTTTTAATTATTAATTTTATTCTATTAATTATTCATAGTTTATGGTTGAAACGAATTAAGTATAAACTATAAAGTACTAATAGTACTATTGAGTATTGTAGATTTTTTAGATATGTACTTTTGTAATGCAGTAGGATTTTTCTAAAATATAGTTACCCACCTATTGATTTTTAAAGTGGACGCAGTTTACATATCACCTTTTTACACTTATTGATAAGAACTCGGGCACAGTTTACATGACGTGTGATGTTTTGTTTACTTGTACATTGGGCTCAGTTTTCAATGGCCGATATTATTATTATATTACGTTAACGAGCAGTGGCGTAACTGAGAATGTTTGATGGGGGGGGATCAAAATAAATTTGTAGGGTAAACTTGTGGGGGCCTTTGCCCCCACGGCCCACACCCCTTATCTATATTTTGTATAATTTAATAACTCAACACATCTAAATATAATCATTCTATATTACATAACATTATACATTTACAAATATGTTTTAATATTTTAATAAACTCATTTAAATGTTTATAATAATTAATATGACATAACTAATAGTTATTGAATAAACTGCAGTGACTGCAATTATATTTTTAATAGGTACTTTTTTTAACTGGTGTTAATTTAATTTTGCATAATTTTAGCGCGAGTTGTAATGCTAATTTTTATAATAAGTTGAATACGTCATACATAATATTTAAACATTTAATTCCGGGTCTAATAATGTTTAGTATTTTAAATTGTAATACTTACGTCAGGCCCAGGTTTCTTTTTAAAAAAATTCAATAAAGTACTGCTAGTTGCTGGTAATTTTCTTTTTTTTTTTGCTCCATTTTGCTTTTAGCTTATAAAAATGTAACTGACACAGTGACACTGTGAATATAAGAGAATGACACGGTGTGTGGTGTGTCGGTGTGTATACCTACTGTGTAGTGTTTACTGTTTATACGTAATCGCAATAATCAATGTAGATACTTTGTGTCGGCGCGCGTTCTTAGTACCTAGTATCCATGGCTATTATAGTATTATTCGTTCTACAAAATGTAAATCTTAGTTACATTTTTATTATTATATTATGTTTATGGAATGGTGGTTTTTCAAATTATCGGATTACTTACCATCTATTCAAAATTAGGTATAGTGTGTGGCAAGGCACCCAATGTTTATTAATAAATAAGAATTAAAATGAATCAGACCATTTATTTTGAAATCATGATTATCGTTAACGGGTAAATATTTATATACGGGTACACAACTTCTAAACTTTTTTTTTTTTTTTTAGTTTCGTAATAATTTATAAGTTTTTATTTGAACTATTTGTAGGTATAAGACAATATATAAATACAGATCATGGGGGGGATCTATCCCCCATATCCCCCCCCGTAATTACGCCCCTGTAATAACGAGACACGGCCAGACTTTTTATTGAAAATTGTTCTTTTTTCAATGTTTGTCGCTAATAATACGGTTGTCAAAATAGAAATAAATTGGTATGTTACAAACCATGATTGAGGGGCAACATTTCAAAACTTACTATTTCCAAAATTGACAAATTTGAGTTATACGTGGATTCATGTGTAAAAATTTAAGAGGAATCGAATGGCGTGGTCAAATTAAACTAAAACGTAAACTGTTTCCCTTGTTAAAATCAATCTGAAACTCAAAAAAACGCACTATTTCCAAAATTATGTCAAAACGTAGTATTTCACATGTTAAATAGTTTGTTCATTTGACAAATTGACGCAAAACGTACCAATTCCTCAAATTTTACAAAACGTACTATTTCCAAGGTAGGCCATATTGTACTATTTCCCATAGTATGAAGATAGGGAATATAATTGAGTAAATACATAACGCACACTATTTCCACTGGTAATTCAAATTAGAAAATCGTGATTTCTCAAAAAAGTGTAAAATGGAAATAGTACGTTTTGAAATGTCGCCCCTCAATTAAAAGTATAGTTAAAATCCAATGCGTATACGTCGTAGTGAAATGGACGGTTTTATAACAATAAATTAATCTTAAATGTATCTACGAAAATTCCAGAACGTAACCATATGAAATATCTAACAATACTGTCAATACTGATTTGCTATTATTCATTCACAATAATAATAAAATATTTTCAGATTTCCTCGCTGTGACGTTTTTCGTCCTTTTGGTTTTCCAGAAACCACGATGAGATTGTTTTGAAAAATAACTTCTTAAAAGTATATACCATCTGCGTCCAATCACTAATCTATCTAGAAAGACGCTACTACACAAGTCTATACATTAAACTTTGTAACATTTTAATATACTGTCTAAAAACTATGTTTCTAAAAAAAAAAATACTATCATACGTCCATCAATGTTGTACATGGGCGTTCTGTTTTCGGTTCGGTTTAGAATGTTATAAAAAAAAAAAGCAAACATAGTACAAAGCAAACGCAAACATATATACATAATAAACGACATAATAAATATAATTCATGGCAATCTGAAAAGTGTTGGCTGGGTGTTTATTATTTTCTTTTTGTGCAATATTTACTATAGGTATTTATTGAAACAATTACTATTCTCTGATAGTCGCTGAATTTATTACGATTTAAATGTTAATTTAATTGCAAAATATTTATTCGAATAAAAGGTCTTAAATGTTCTATATTGTAACCTTATCACTATAAAAGTACCTATATTCTTATAATGTGCACATGGATAAGTATTACTTTATGTGTCATGTTGACATCGTACGTAATAATATGTTGATACAAATTAAATTCCTTTTTTATTATTATGATTACTTTTTTTTTATTTACACTTCATTATGGTTTGTTTTATTTCAATAATAATATATTAAACGATTATTTTTTGAACAATTTTTAAAAATCATTTACTCATAATATTTCACTTTAAACCAATAAATAATAATATATTTTTTTGTAATTGCTATATATATGAGCCAATATAATGTTTTTTTTTTTTTTTACTACTTCTATTCGAGAAATTTAAAAGTTTGTAAATTATATTATTGAGTTTAAACAACGTGTATAATACAATCGTAATTATTTGACGTATAAGAAACGGGATAATAGTATCTTTACTATGATTTTACCGACTTTTAATGACTATGGTAGATTCAGTTTTATCCATATAATGTAGGTAATGTTAAATTGTACCCAAACAGTAAACGTTGTATTTTTATAGCTAAACTAGTATAGACTTTTGAAAAAAATGGTTTTATGTAAAAACATCAAATGTGAGTTACCACTCATTATTATAACACACAACCAAAGCTGTGGTAAACCGCGATTAAAAATGCATATCACTTTGGGTAGGTATGTATAACATTTTGAATAAAATAAATATTTATTTGAAAACGAATTAATATGCTAAAATAATTATGGTTAAAAAATATAATGCTATTATATAGTACTTGGTGTATAAGCATATTATTGTCCCTCCAAGATTTGGGTTCTAATTTAAAATGGTAAGGTATAATGGAATCTGAATTATCACACCAATTTAAATTTACAAATCCTCTTGGGAATCCTTGTATATATATATTGGCTTCCATTAATTAGACTAATTATAATTTTTTTAAATAAGTTTGAAGCACTGCGCATTATACATATATATATATATATATATATATAATGTTGAATTACAAGTATAATAAAAGGACGTTCTGTAAAAAAATAATGGAAATGAAAAAATAAAGAATCTAAAACTGTGAATTGTAAAGGTTCATACTTCGATTTAAAGATAAAACTATGACCGTTTTTAATTACTACAATAATTATGACTAAAAATTAACTGTCAGGCTATTAAAAATTAAAAATAATAAAATAATTACGTAAGCTGCTTTTACGGTTGCGAATTTATTCAAATATTTAAGAATAAAAAGCATATTTCGGAGAAAACATTAATGATGTTTATGCATTATGCATTTTAAAATATACGTGACTTAAACATACCAATTGAATTCTATATAATTTTCAAAACAAAACACTCACTTACATATTTTTATATCGTATAAAGTTGGGCACTTTAGATTCTGAAAGGTGCAAACTTGTTTTTTCACACTTTAAAACGTAAACATTTCCCTATTGTTTCTACTTTTCAACATTTCATGTGTATAAGAGAATTATAACTTTTAAAATGTATAAATGATGTATACTTAGTAAATTTATTTGTTTCTCGAACATTGTAAAATATTTTGATACAGTAAGAATCGTTAAGTTTAAAGTATAAACTTATAATTATTATAAAGTTTTAATATTCTTTTACTATTTTCTGAGAGGAAAAATAATTAGCCGATATTTATATTATTAATAACGTGAAAAATCATTTCTGAGCTGTCTAAGGTACTTCGGTGTTAGTTCGCTTGAGCAGTAAATGATTTGTTCGAAGTATGATTTTTTTTTCTTGTGAATTATCAGATGTTTGCAAGTTCACATAATATAGGTGCCTGTTATAAATTTTTAATCGATATAAAAAGCAATTACCGAACAAACCAATAGCATAATATTATAAATATGGATAGAATACAAAATTATAATATCAAATATATTAGATTTCCTAAGGAAGACCGACCTATATAATAAAATTTAAACTTTTTGTTAATAATAATTGTAACATTAATGTCAGTAGAAATTACAAATAATTAACAACATATCATTAATTGTACAATTTTAGGACCAAAAATCACTTAGGTATTATATGTATTTAACACAAAAACTAATAACCTTCTTTGTTGATGTTTTCTTAAGTTTAATAAAAAAAAATATATATATGTTACCGGAAATGTTGACAATTTAGGAAATGATGACAATTCCTAGTAAATGTTGACAATTCCTAAAAGCGGAAGGCAATGTTATCACCGCCTAGGAATTGTCAACATTTCCGTAGTTTATTAGGCAATGTAATCAGTGGGGCCCGGAATTTGATGATCTAAAAATATATAAAAAAAATGCATAAAATGACATTTATTAATTTATTTATCTTTAAAAATGATATTAAAAATGTATATTTTACTGTAAAAGTTGATAAATATTGTTTCGATACAAATTATAATTATTATAAATTAATTAAATACAACTTTATATTATAGTCCTTTACACTCTATATAGTAGACACTATCGAACTAATAATGCTGTCGAACTCAAATTAAATGAGAAATGGAGACACACGGGTAATTAGATAGTAATTTTATTAACGTCTTAATCATCTTCGTATTCAAACTCATGGGTTATAAAAATTAATTTTTTTTTTTTTTAAATTGTAGGCACTGAAAGTGGATTTTTAAAACATATGTACACAAGATCAGAAATAAATCCTTGGAAAGCAAATTTATTGGATCTAAGTACTGTTTTAAAATCGGTAGGTCAAGCAGAAAAACTGTTATCACTTCGGGAGGCAGCTACTGTAAATAGTATTTCAGGGGCACAAGGATATACCCGATGTCAATGTAAGACAAAATGCAAGACGAACAGGTGGGCTTGCAGATCGGCATCTAGAATTTGTAATTCTAAATGTCATGGAAGTTTGCCACGCGAAAATAAAAATGAGTAACTACGTTGCAAATCGTAAAAAAATTTTAAAAAGCTTAAATTACATAAATTAAAATGTTAAAAAAATACTTGTTTATTTATTGATTATTTATTAAGGTATAGATTAATTAATAATTATGTTAGATAAAAGTAATATTTAAAAAGTCAGATTAAATTTAAAAAATGTGGCATCTTTGCCTACTATCGTTAGGAAATGATAACATATACTAGGCGATGATATCATTTCCTTCCGATTTTAGGAATTGTCAACATTTACTAGGAATTGTCATCATTTCCTAAATGTCAACATTTCCGGTAACACATATATTATTATTATATTACTTATGTAAACGCACTCGTAATTATAATATTATGTGATATAATTTATGATTTAATTAATATTTTCCTGGCAAATCTATTATACCTGCATCTCGACAACACGTCGTCCAGTTAGACGATTGATCACGTAATCGACAAAATAATATAAATCATCGAGACTATGGCCGATAGGTATAATAATAATATGGCTATAATATACATGTACAACACACACAATAATATTATTATGACAACAATCCTTTTAAACTGTAACCCTTTTATTCCACTGCAATTACTCAAAACACAGTTTGCGTGATGGTGACCGGGAATACTAATTAAGCTTTGTTAACAAAGTTTAATGCATTATATGAACGTCACCGCAAAAGAGAGCCTTTGTTACGAAATTTAACACTCTCGTAATATGTCTGTTTCCTTGTCTTTTGTGTATACTAAACTCTTCTCGGAAAAAAAGTTATTTAAACTCCATAATGACTAAACTTATTTTTATAACTGTGAACAAACTTTTCTAATATGTATATAATATTTATTTATTTTTTAAATTTTTTTATACAATGTATAATCAGTAAGGCCTGCACATTGTACCATTTTCAAAGGTAATTTCGCTCAAGATTTACCCACGTCAAATCGCGTGGTACGATAAAAACCATTTTTTTTTTTGTTTTCACTATATTTTGGTAATTAATTACGACGAATAGGAAGTATACCTACTGGAACTTACAAGAATCTAATTGCGAAATTATATAACCATTCAAATTAGTGTGAGTACAAAAACCAAACATGACCACCAGCGAGTTAAATCCATTTAAAACCGGTCAAAAAACATATTGAAACAAAAAAAAAAAAAAAGTAAAATGCATAAAAAGTATTACCTGTAGATTATATTTTCAAACTCAGTTGAACAAAAAAGGGCATGAACCAATCAGTGAATGTGATATATCACTGATAAGACTGCTTCGACGATAGGGATTTGACAGATGATTAAATGTCATAATATAATTGGTACGACTTTTAAATATGAAAGGTGAAACTTTAGGTAAGCATACTGAATTATTTTTTTCAATTTAAAAGCAATTTTTATGATTACCTATACATATATGTAAGTTCATGAAAGAAATTGTTTTATAATTCAACATGTTTTATGCGATATGGCAATAATCTTGCACTTGTTCTAGAATGTTCCATGTGGTTAAATAATATAATAATACAAATGTAAAAAATTTAATAAAAGAAGAAGATGCCCCCCATTGTATAGATATCTGAAACCTCTTTTAGCTATAAAAACATGATAATTCGAGATAGACAGTAAGTTAGGTAAATCACGATCACGCAGTATACTATATAACAGGGGTGGCCAACATGACTATGTACGTGAGCCACATGTATTAATAAAATTTTATCAAGAGCCAAATTATCTAATGTGTACTTCTATAAAACAAAATTAATAAAGATAGCAAACAGCCGATAAACCAATAAAATCCAATTTTAGTTAATGTCATTGAAAAGGGATGTCCATTATCACATCCTATCGTCACAAATAAAGCGGATGTGGAAATAGAACTCTTGGAGTTATTAGAAGATGAAGGTCTTAAGCAGTTTATAAACAATTGTCCCTCTATATTGGAATTTTGGAAGCATATTTCTATATTAAAATACCCAAATATTAAAAACTGTGCGGTAAAATTGATATCAATTTTTGGAACGACGTATTCATGTGAATCACTTTATTCAACAATGAAAATAATTAAGTCAAAATATCGTTCAAATTTGACTGATGATCATCTTAAAGAATTACTAAGAACTGCTCTTACATCAATTCAACCAGATCTTAAGAAGCTTACTAAAAAAGTAGACACGAAAAAAGTACCACGCAAACAAAATTACCTTAATGTTTAATTTTTTATTTATTATTCATATTAATGAATTTTTTTTTGTTCGATTTAATCTATATTCTATAGTCTATACACTATAATACTATAGCCTCAAATAAATACAATAAAAACATTTTTTTTTTATAAATGTATACAAAAAAAAATTAAAATATTTTGGTTTTTTTAAATAAGACCGCGAGCTGCATACGACTGTGACGAGAGCCGCATGCGGCTCGCGAGCCGTGATTTGGCCACCCCTGCTATATAACTCAATCCAGCAGATATTATTTTATCAGAAAATATGTGTAAAGATCTAATCGATTTGAGTAATATCTATATCCTTATAAATCAAGACGTACAACTTAATGAAAAAAATTATTAAAACTCATTCATAATAAGACATAAAATAATTATTATGAACTCTTGAAAGAATGTTTTTGATAAGGCTACTTTTAAGAACTATATTATCCTTTGAATAAACATTTTAATAACTGAGAAAATAACCGTTCAAGTTTTGAATCTGGTAATCAAAATTTTCAAAAATATTATCTACTAAATAATTTACAGTGAATAAGAGGGTTCTCATTCGAAAAACAGAAGTTTGTATCGCCACAGGAAACTCCTTAAATAGGGCAAAAAAAATTCAAAAATTTGAAAAATAGTTCAAGACGTATATTTAAATACTCCAATAAATCAGAATTTGAATAATTTCATAATCAAAAGATAAATGGGGATCGAAATGCTTGGTGGATCATCCTGTATAATATAAATTATAATTTTACTTTTTTGTATATTATATAAATGTATGTGCATTATATTATTGTATATTATTATGAAGCACACTGAAATAAGTGTATTTAAATTAACTTTAAACATACATTTTCATTTGAACCATCAAATTAAGTCTAAATTATATTTATTTCTTATAGTCAGACTTCGTTTCGAGATTGCTTGACTTATCAAGCGCTTATAGAAAAACGTTTAAAAACGTAGGTAAACGTGGTATACTCGTATATGTATATCCCATAACACATTCAGCAGGTTTAATACCAACGTTATAATACACTCTACTCTGGACAAGTTTACCTAACCTAACCTAAATCAGTTCAATTTCAATACAAACAATACTGGGTAAACTTGTCTTATGTGGATATAATACCCATTATACATGGTCTTGCATCACTATACATATAACCTATATAATATGTTTTAAGACAATGATTTATGAAGGTAAGCTAAAACGGTAAATTTCAATACGTTTAATACCATTAATACCTATAAGTGTATGTGACTGCCTCGCGTGCCACCCCAAAAAAAAAATAAACTGAGCAGGTAGTGAATTGGCTATAAAGCATAATATAATAAAAATTATTTACGTTGAATATTGATTGTGTATTAAAATTCGCCAATCATATATTAAGGTCCAAGTGCATTTTTGAGAAACAAAAAATATTTGAATATAATAATACATATTTTGACGAAAAAAAATAAGACTTCAGCCTTAGATCTGAATTCATCCTTCAAATTAAATTATATAAATAGTAGGTACCTAAATACCTACACTCGACACTCGTCGTAACTCAAAGTTCATAAACGGATGTGAAAGAAATTCAAACTATCAACAATTGGTAAATTTCAATTACCTACTGCAGGCAGGCTGCTGAAAAATATCTTAGTTATTATATTGCTATGTTTAACTTAAATCTAAAATATGGGCTGCAACTCATTTGCGCACATTTACCTTTTTTACAACTCATTTGCGCACAAAAACATAACTCATTTGCGCACAATTTACGAACAATAGAAACCTTTTTTCCAAAAATTTTATCCACGTATAGAGTGTACATAATCTCCGTACCACCATATTTTCGATTTGGTCAATACTGATAGTGGACAATTATTATACTCAAACAACATTTTCCTTCGCCCTTTAAAAGGCTTAGGACTTTCTGTCTCATCATATTCTGATGTTATAGACTGGCGGGTTAAAAATGTTGTTTTAGCTATTACACATTATTCAAATTTTTGTCAAATTACAATAAATTAGGTACAATAATTTTTACAAGTCATTAAAGTTTTGTCAAATTACAATAAATTAGGTTTAACATTTAACAAAAATAGGGTAAGATATAGCAATAATATCAATAATAAAGATTAAAGCTTGTCCCACACGACTAGTGGACTTGGCGAGTATTAATGCCATTTTTGATAGATAAGAACTGATATGAAATCACGTTATGCTTTAAGACTATATAAGGCTATATTGAAGATATTCCAATAACGGTGATCATTGATATCAATAATATTGAACGTGTAACGTGTTGGACAGCTTAAGACACCCTGTACACCAAAAACTGTACCTAAAAGCTGGTTTCCATTGTTTACTATTTTGTGCGCAAATGAGTTGTCGTAAATTTAAAAAATATATTAATATGTGCGCAAATGAGTCTCCACCAAAATATGTACACCAATATTATTATACGACACATGCCATCTACAGTTCTATTCGACCTGGGGATTTTCGACCTATTTTGATGTGTTGCCAAGTAATCATTTTAGGGTCATCAATAACGCATAATAATATATAACTTATGCATGCGTGAACATGTGAACATTTTTTTTGGGCGCCACGATAAGAAATCGAACAGCTGATTTGATGAGCAGTCAATTTAAAATGTGTTGAGAATCACTGGTACCGCTACGCACTATATTACCACCTGCTGCCACTAAATATTATTTCAAATCGAGCCCGAAGATCGTTTTCCCAAAACTTGTGTTGCAGTAATAAGTTCGTAATTAAAAAAAAAAACAATTCACTCCCATTCAGACTGAAATAACAACCTAATATCAATTTATTAGTCGTACCTACTATTCGGTTAGAACAGAGCAAAACGGGTAGGTCAGGTCCGACGTGTGGTGCGCTCTCACCGGGCCAACAGATGTTGTCCGTAACAACTATTATCGTAAGTACCTACTTATTATAAACGGTGTTTTATTCTCTGCTCTGTCATTTTTAACATTATTTTATGATGTTCTTTATAATTTTATATTCAGAATGACGACGCGTATATAGTAGACTTTAATAATAATTAATGCAAAGTTAACAGATAAAAACAAAAAAAAATTCAACCGACTAAAATTATATTATACAAATATTAATTGTTTCTTGCATACGGTCTCGTGAATACTAATTATCATAGCATAAAAGATAAATTCTTTAAATCTTAAACACTTTGAAAAAAAATTTCAATAGGAATAACTACGCACTATACTATAGTAATATGTGTAATAAAAGAGGATGTGAATAATTAAAAACAAGCACAATGTAATCTTTTATTTATTTTGTTTATTTTTTTTTTTTTTTTTAGATTTTTACGATTTTATATTTTAACTCGTTTCAAACACAATAAAATAAAATATATCTCTAAACATCTGAAAACATATAATTATATAAATGAACAACCGGAAAGTACAAAACACGTGCATAATTTAATTAAAACACAGTTACATGGGAGGAGTTTGGCGAGTGACTTAATTATCGTTCGTTCCATTTGAAATTTATTAGTTTTCAAAATGGCGTGGAAACACGTCGAACCTCTCACCCGCACGTCATCACTCATTCCACGCGGTTCGACATTTTTCATTAAACATAATTTTAAGCACAAAATTAACAGTTTGATTAATGCACGATTTCTAGTTTGTTAACAATCAGCCATGTGTTGTAAGACCGATAAAAAGTTTTACATAAACGCAATAAGCGGGATAAAAAAAAAAAAAAAAATGAATAAATAACATTAGATAGGTGCTTACCTATATATTATTTTTTTGAACTTTTTTATAAATATATTATAATAGTATAAAACCTCTAACAATATATGCATTAGTACCTAATTGGTTTCGCAAAACGCCAAAACATTGTTGGTTTTATCGAAAGGTTTAAGAAAACAATATCGACCATATTATATACCATTATATAGGTACCTAAGACGTGTCAAAGTTCTATAGTCGATTTTGTGTAGTATAAAATATTAAAATAATAATAATAATAGAGGGAATAAATTATAGTATTATAATATTGTACATTGACGTAGAGTGAATCAATGTCTTTATGTTCCTATTCACAAATATTATCAAACATAATAAACTTAACATTAGTATTTTATAATAGGTACTTGTCTTTTTCTTTGATTTGAACGATAGTCTATATTGTGGAATAAGTCAACAATATTGTTGGTGGTTAAACAGCCATTGAACTTACATTTATTTTTATAATATTAATTTTTTTCTTAATAACAAATACGCAATTTAAGACTATTAGGTATAGCTGTCAGCTGACTTATTAAAAAAAAAAAAAGAACACTTTAATAATATTATGTAAATTAAACAAGTATAATTATTGTTCTGTCACTACCGATTCATTAAATTAGATTTATGAATTTTATGTTAAACGCATCGATTTTATATTAATTTTAAAACTAACTTCTGTAAAATCTCATTTCAAATACAACTGTTTAATACTCGCTTGTGGCTTGTTTATATCACAATATACGATACGACTTATATTCTTTGAGTATAATATAATAATTATGTCTTGTTTTACGGAACTTCCATTTTGAATCATTTCAACACATAGCTACAGAGCCTTCAATTTATTATATTATAATGGGAATTTTAGTGTTAAAATATATTTTTAAGCATAAGCCTTAATGCTACTCTTACATTGACTCCGATGTAAGTTTTTTTTTTTTTTAAAGAGTTTAAATCGCTATACCATAGTAATTAACGAAAGATATAATACGCTGCCATGACATCGCGTCACCTTAAGAATCATGATAATATAATTAATATAACTTGTTTTTAACTTTGCAGAGTCAACACAAATATAATAATAATAATATTGTGTGGACGATGAAGTGTGATAATGTTTTTAGTTAAAAAATATTTATTTTTTCTCCTTTAGGTACCTAGTTATTTTTAATCCAAAAACGACTAACAATATTATGATTTATGACACATTATTATACATTTAATATACTTATACCTATTGTGAGCTATTGTAAACTATACTAATTACAGTAGGTATAGGGAGTTGAATGTAGTCATCGTGACTTTAAACGTTTCGATGATTATTAGTACTCTGCAGTTAAATCTGTTAAATCTGATTTAAACTTGTGTTTTAAAATACGCGAATGACCGCAGCGCAGCACCTCTACCCGAACAATAACAATATTATTAAAAACCATGTATTTTTGGGGGACACTATTGTTTCGTGTGTTTATTATTTATCTATATATTTTTTTTTTTTTTTGAAAATTATCAAAGCATTGTTATTATCAATGCCGCCCGGACCCAGCCATGCCGACCTATTTCTGATACGACTCGCAAGTATATAATAATATTATGATGTTCATAATATTTCATTCGTATCATTATTATTATATGATGACTAAAAAGTTTGCGAAATTTAACGTGCGAGCACGCGCTTTCGTCCGATTCGCAAGTCTGATAAATCGTACATATTCCGAGAACTCGGTGGAGAGGGGGGAGGGGGGAGGGCAATAAATTATATCCCGCCCCGACATTTGTGTTTAGAAGACTTGTCCGGTTTTAAAGACCGGATGGGCCGGGTCAGACGCGGGTCAGCCCGGTCCGAGCCTTTGCAACTCATTAGTTATTATAAACACACTTTGTGTAACCAGTAACCACCGAATGTAATGTGTATACATAATAATGTTTATAAATCATAACACGTTGCGGTGTACGAACAACACATATTTCCCTAAAACGTACAATGTATATAATATCGTTATTCACTATAATATAGTGTACAAGCGTAGTGAATTAATAGGAAAAAAATTATTAAAATTAAAATCGCAAGTGCCTCGATATCGTATATTATTATAAGCACATAGGTGCGTATATAGGCGTATTATAGCCGTATAGGTAAGGTGGTATAGGACATTGGTAGAGTGTGTATAATTATTAAGTCACAATGCAATGATTTATGTCGAAAACGCGCATTCGCTCTTCCGCTATAATATAATATATACTTAGTTCAATTATATTTTCTATGACTATTTAATAATACTCGTATTGTATCTCTCTCTGTTTTGGTCCAAAATAATGTTTTTATCGACCGTTCACAAAAGCACAATATTGCAGTCTATACCATATGATATTACCATAAGAAAGAATAATAATAATATGAGCATTATGGTGTATGGAGTCGATTGTGTATTCAACCACAAATGTAAATCATAATATAGTTTTGAGTGAGAGTGACGGGTCTCTCTGTATAATAATATATCGGTTTCGTATAGTTCTTAAAGTGCTTCGCAAGTAGCACGTGAGGTATAATTCGATTTATTAAATCAGTATATATTGTAATACAAATAATTGCACGACTGATTTTGACATATTTTGAAAAAAATACACTGATCGTATTATGCGTATACTTACGATAATTGATTAACTGAGGTCGCAAATATTACTAAACGCATTTTAGAACGATCGACTAAATATTATTAAATTGTCATCCCCGTCGAATTAAAAACACCACAAAGCCGCTTAGAAGTTAATCTACAATAATATTATGTTGTAATTGAATTAGGTGTACTTATACCAAACAAACATTAGCCAACGATTAAATTATAATATTATGCTTAAAATTAAAATATAAAATGGTATATATACCTGTCGACGCGTAACTTAAAAAATTACTGCCACTATATAAGCTATAAAGAATAGTATAGGTATTTGTGTCAAAGGAACGTGGGACTTCAGTAATAATTATAGACAATGGGTATTTTAATAATGACATTATGTAATATCTATGGCTACTGCAGCACCACAGCACGGTAGTGCCCTCGGTATAAACCACGATATAATTGACCAAAAGACGTTTTTCTGAGTATCTGCTGTAATAATAATAATAATAATAATAATAATACGTTATGTCTAGACTCAGTAGTCTATATAGACACCAGATGGAAGGCAGTACCGGTAATTATTTTTCTTTTCTTTTTTTTTTTCCATATGACGTGTGTAGTTATAGGTACCCATGACTCTGGATGCCAGTGCAGCAATTATCAGTTTTAATTCCAGTTTCGGACCTTGACAAAATTAACGTGCTAGCGAAAAAAAATTCAGTACCTTCCTTTGTGTGATACATAAACAAACGGCGAGTTACACACAGTGAGCACCGAGTATTATGCCTATACATCGTCAATGAGACATAAATAGGGGGGGGAGTAATTAGGTCTTAACCCTACCTCTGGGCCACCTCAAGCCCTCCTAAAGATATTTTATATTTATGATTTATTGTAATGTGCAAACGATACAATAATTATAAAAATGTGTGTTTGATTTAATATTGTAAGTTGTCGGTATAAGTTATTGCTTATTAGTAGGTACCTATTAGACATTACACGACGTAATGTCAATGTTTTTGTACTGGTTTTGTTCGACCTATATAATTTATACTTATATATCGTCAATGGGACATAAATAGGGGGGCGCAATGAGGGCTTAACCCTGCCTCTGGGCCACCTCAAGTCCTCCTAAAGATATTTTATATTTATGATTTATTGTAATGTGCAATAGATACAATAATTGTAAAAATATGTATTTAATTTAATAATGTAAGTTGTCGGTATAAGTTATTGCTTATTAGTAGGTATACCCATTAGACATTTTAAGTAATTTCAATGTTTTTATACTGGTATTGTTCGACCTATAATGTACCTATATGATGTACTTTTCTCTGTATATTATTATATCAGACGGACAGTCTACATTGAATTCTCCACAATGATGACTGACGGGTGACAAGTGACAATCGTACCTATTGTGTTTTGTAAATTGAACTCACCGCGCATGTGAATTATTCATAATTTGTTGTCAGTCAGTCAGTGATTATTATGTTTAGCATTTTTAATATTAGAAACTCTATTAAGCCAGTCATCTACTGGCTCCTGCTGAATATAGGTGTTACACAGTTGAAACCACCAATGAATACTGATTTTTAATATTTGCATCTATAATAAGTATTATTTTACACATAAAGTTCATTATTATCGCACCTTCGTATTATTTTTATATGCTTTTAACGGGTAATTTCTAAATAAGCTTTGATAATGTGACAGAATAGAGATGAGCAATTTTCTTTACATTAATATTATTATATTTAATGAGTGAATACCTAGTGATTGTTTTGAATTTCACCATAGATAAAATTGTATGATGTACACGGACGTCCCCACTCTCCTTTTGAAACCATTTGAACTCAAACGCTCTGTGATTTGAGAGTCCTATTTAGGTCTATGCCTGTATTATACTTTAAAACTAAAATAATAATATACTAATCAGAGCATGAATTCCAATGCAAATTTGTTTTCCTTCACGGTTGATTATTGCTTATTGTTTACCTATAAAACGTATTTCTATTTTATAGGACTGGATATAAAATTCATGATAAACAATTTTTATTTTGCATTTTCTCCATTTCGGTATTATTCGTTCATTTGTCATATATTATGTTATTTATAGCATGCAGCCAGTATTATAATATTATTTATCTATTATATATTATATATATTATATGTGATATAACGGGTTTGCGCCCATTGTAGAGCACCTATGTACTTACATTTGACCAAGAAGAAAAAGAAAAAACACTTAGGAAAAAAAATATAAATATTTGTGTAGAAATTAAGATTTAATAATTTTCACCGACAAAAATTTAAAATTTTAATCTCCATCTTAGATTTCTAAGATTTGCACTCAAATCCCCTTGGATCATGCGAAACAAACAACTGTGCACAACGACACGAGATTACCTAAACAGTCGAAATGGATAATAAACCAATACATAACAACTTCAACAATGACCTAAATAAAACCGAAGGATCAAAATCGGCAAAAAAACATCAAAACCTAGACTAAAATCACGTGGCGCCCATCACCTTCCTATAGAATTACAACCAAACCACTAACAAGAAGATTTCTTTGTATTTATTGTAAATGAAACTTTGTAAAAACATTTGGTATATATACCTATGTTGAAACAATCAACTAAATTAAATTAAAAATAAATAAATAAATAGAGATTAGATGATGTATTTGTGAGTAATTAAAGTTATCACGTTTATTACGTGTTTGTTTGAGCAAAAAGGAATGTGGAACTGCAGAGTATTTTGACGAGTAGAGCGTAAAACAACTTTAAAGTTAATCAGTGAGAGGAGAAAAGGAGGATCAATTTTACAAGAGATGACAGGATGAGGGACCGTCAAGGAAGCAAATATTACGGTAACGACGACGGTCAGCCAAAGAGGACAAATTAAGTTTTATAATCACTGGGGTCATTAAGAGGACATGGCAAAGCTCAACTGTAACGAAATTGAAGAATTTTGTTCGAACGCGTTATTATATTTTATTCATTTTATTATTATCTATATTATAATAATGTTTATAATTCTGGCCGTTTATCGATTTTACCACCCACTTTAATTGTTTAGACTATTTCTATATATTTTATTCTATTGGTTTTCCTTTTTGTGAAATACTGCACAGAATTTACCGATCATATATTGTTTGGTTATAAAATGTTTTATTATTTGTATATATTAGAATTACCACGTACAGTGTGTAAGTCTGTGGAGACAATTTATTTAATTTATGCGTTTTGCCTTATTCACACTTCGCTATAATATATTTTAACTGATTTACCTGCAGATTATAGTATGCCCGACTTGCGTGTTGCCTATACACTTATTTCTTATCAAAATTATGTCACTTTAAGTATGTGACTTTAATGAAAACTAGATAATATTATATTCACCATTTATTACAAACATAATATTATATTATGTTCATTTACAAGGTCAACATATTTTGTATAGTTTACACCAGAATGATTCATATAATATATCTATTCATGAATGATCTACATTTTACTAATTAGTACGCGCACAAAGTAAAGTTTTTATAGTATAATAGGTAGCAGTAGCCAGTTTTAGCTAACTGTAAAACAATTTGGTGACACCATTACAATTTATATACAGTGTGATTTTTTTTTCACAGTGGACACTATTTTAATTCGAAGAATATTTGCTTTCATAGCTGGCTCTTTGTTATTTTAAGAAAACTACAATTCTAACTACGTCTTCCACTGCTCTGTTTTCTTCTCATTCTGTTGTCGATTGAGTCACAATAACTTTTTAATTTTTAAATTAAATGTGCTCATGTGTTTTTAATTCCAATATACTCTAATGCAGCTTGATTTCCTTTTCAAAAAACTGACTATGTAAATATTCAATATATTACTAAAATAGAATCAATAGTTTTTTTTTTATCACTATATGCATTAAAGAAAAAGTTCAATTGTTTCTTAAAAGGGTCTTAAATAGCTCAAAACACAATACAACTAATTATTGTACTTGTATCAAAGTGTCGAGTTTACCTATGTAATGGCTATATAGTACCTATATGCGTATTTTATTTTTTATTTGAGATAGTTCAGATTGTACTCACTCGATTATGACTGATAATTTTAACAATTTGTTAAATTTCTAATACCACAATGATGATTAGTCTTGTATTTTCAAGTTTCATGGTAAAAATAAATGAATTCTGTTTCAAAAATATTTTGCTTGGCGAATCACCGTGCATTGTTTTCCCATAAAACTATAACAATAATTATAAACATCGTATTTAAGTCCAAACATGTTTTAACATCAGTTGAAAATCATTAATTTGGTAAGTATTTATGGCTGTATATAATACATCTGTATATAAAAAAAAAAATACCGAAATAAACAATCGCGAGGACATGTAATTCCTGTAATTACCTATATACACATAAGGATAATTAAAAACCGAAATATTTCAAAAATTTCACCTCCCTGACAGTTGTAGTATGGACTGGGCTTCGTTTTCCCGTTTCAAATCAATAATAATCATAGGTATATTAATATTCCTTTGTTCGTTTTGAATAAAAAAATACCTTTTGTTTATCGACGATATTCAATCATTCGTATACACACATATATTTACCTAACCTAACCTATAGGTTTACATTATATGTATATGTAATATAATGACACGTATTTAGAATTTTTCAAATGGTGCAGGGTAGGGTGGCAGGGGGTGATTTTATTGAACAGCAATAGACTTTTTTTTGATTTTATAATAATATTACACACAGCTCGACCCCCCGAGATCGCTAATTATAAATACGCCACTCACGTAGTACCTATACGGCTGTAACTCGAGTGACTTTTTCTCTGTTGACAAAACGAGTGACTATGACACTCGGTATATTACTATGATATCTAGATCGATGAAATTGTTCTGCTTAAACTCGTTTCATATAAATATTGACAATATTTTCGAATTTTGGTCATATTATGATAGGTATATGCTATACCTATACTTCGTTTTAAGAGAACACTGCAACATATCGGGGCGGAAACAAAACCGCGTGCCTAGCGATCGAGAAAGCGTTGTTCAAGTGTTTTGGCCGGCACTAGTTTGAAATCTATACAATTTAGTAGGCACAATATTATACTTACGGTCTATGAGCGTGTTCGAATGGCATAGTTTCTTTAAAATTATAAAATCGAGTAACGACAAGTATTAAGTCATTACACTGCACCTGCAAGGCATAGTTATTATATGCCCGTTATTTAAACTTTAAACTTTAAACTTTAAACCGGCCATGCCCATGCAATCGACTCGTCGATACAATAAGAGAGCAGCTTAAATAACGGGCATATAATAACTATGCCTTGCGGGCATGGCCGGTTTCCGCCAAAAGTGTACCTTTCCCTTTTCCCCCAATTCACTTTTCCGCCAAATCATAAATTGTTCGATTCCCTTTTCCGCCAAAAGTGTACCTTTCCTTTTTCCCCCAATTCACTTTTCCGCCAAATCAAAAAAGGTTAGGTATTTAAATATTATATATACAATATGCATGCCAGTCATATTTTAATATATTATATAAATTATAATTTTATTTTTATTTCATATACATGTCAGTCATATTATAATTTTTTTTTTTTAATATAGGATTCATAATAACAGTTTTTTTTTACTATTATTAAGAAGTTTATACTATAATGATATATATATAACATACCGTAATTTCAACTTACTGATAAATTTATCACTGATTATCGGGATATTTCCCAAATACTATCGATTTATCTTGCTAATCTTGCTTGTTGTATCAGTTATATTGTTACAGTTGATAGTTTTACGATACGTACGAAATAAACCGTTATTGTATAATAATAAGCAGCCCAGTCGCTTTCTAACCGTTCTCGATAAAGTATAACTTACTATTGAATTTATTACTTCTTTTGAACCTAATCGCGTTGCTAACAGTAAAACATAATATAACATTTTAGTGTATTTCGTGAATTAAATTTTTAATTTTGTCAATAAAAACTACAATTTTGATTTTGAACCATCTATAAAACACACACCGTAACATAATGGCTGACATCATTGAATTCATTGAAAGTAAACGTGGAAAACCATTATTAGTTTTAAATAATTATAAATTTTGTATTGGATCAGTTAACAAATCCACTGGTTCAACTCGTTGGCGATGTATTACAAAATATTGCAAAGCAAAAGTGTACACGGAAAATAATGTTCTAGTACATGATGATTGTGAACATTTAATTCACATACATGAACCTTATATTCGGCCAATAATATCTAGGCAAATCGTAAACAATGTCTGTAAGAGAAAAGCAGTGGATGATACCAGTAATAAACCAAACAAAATTATACTAAAAGAGATTGGAGAAAATGTAGAAGCTTCTCAATTTACTACGACAGACATAAAAAGGCTGAGGAAAAATATATATGAAGCTCGACGAAAAGTGTTACCTGTCAAACCAATAAATTTACAAGAAGTCCACGAATTTTTAGAAACAATAGATTTAAAAACAAAGCAAGGTGAAGATTTTTTGTTAATTAATGATCAACAAAAAAATATTGTAATTTTTTCATGTCATACTAATATTTTATTTCTAAAAGAAGTTGACACATTATACATGGACGGGACATTTAAGTATTCGGCACGGGTTTTCACTCAATTGTTCACGATTCATGGACTCAAAAATGTACACTATATCCCGTTAATATTTTGTTTACTGCCTTCTAAAACTACAGAAATATATGCATATACATTTCAGTTAATTGTTGACAAATGTTCTACACTAGGTGTGCAATTATTACCGCAGTATATAACTACAGATTTCGAAAAATCCATAATAAATGCCATACATGAAATTTGGCCACAAACCCAAATTATCGGTTGTAGGTTTCACCTCACCCAAGCATGGTATCGTCAAATTCAAAAATTAGGGCTATCCACTGCCTACCAGGACCAATCTTCAGAAGAAGGAAAATGGTTGCGTCATACTTTTGGCTTACTTTTCTTAGTTCCAACTGAAGTTTTTGAATGTTTCATAGACAGCTTTATGGCTGACATTCCCCAAAATGACCAAGTTAGTAAATATTCAGACTACTTAGTTGACAATTATCTGACCGAAAATTGCGATTATCCTCCAATACTTTGGGCATCAGCAAGTTCAAGTTTAAGACGAACCACCAACAATTGTGAATCATTCCATTCGAATTTTAATCGACATTTTTATAAGGAATCACCGTGTATCAATACTTTAGTAACCGTTTTGATTAATGAAGTACAAACTGAAGTCTATGGTTAACTAAGAAGTACCCACCTACCAAATGTGACACAAGATCGTCGAGTTCGAGACAGACAAAATCGAAATGAACAATTTATAACTCATTATACGAATGGGGATCTTGACAGGTAGTGTGACTAACTATTTTAATTTAATGTCAATATTTATAATTTTTATTTCTTAATTTTCCAGATATGACTTCGTAAAAGAAATATCATACAACTATAGTAAGGTATAATAATATTAATTATAAAATATATGACTGACGCATGTATGTAAAATATAAATAAAAACATAATTTTAATTTGATTTATAAAATACATAATATATTAGGTATAACACTTTTTAATAGTGATAAGAAACATAATAGTTTTAATTTTTAATGTAAATTATAATATGACTGACGCATGTATGTGAAATAAAAATAACATTATAATTTATAATATATTATAATATGACTGACATGTATATTGTATATATATTTAAATATTATTCAAATACTAGACTAACTTTTTTGATTTGGCGGAAAAGTGAATTGGGGGAAAAGAGAAAGGTACGGTTTTGGCGGAAAAGGGAATCGAACAATTTATGATTTGGCGGAAAAGAGAATTGGGGGAAAAGGGAAAGGTACACTTTTGGCGGAAACGGGGAACTCCCGAAATAACAAATAAGTAAATAGAGTCCGCAACAATGGTAACAACTAGTGCCGAGTATTCGGTGACCTAATTTCATATTATGATTTCTAGGGAAACTATGATTTTACATACATTTTAACTTGTACCGAAACCACGGCTCGCTATTCTCGGCTCTCGCACATCAACCTTGAATAATATTATCATTTATCAGAGCATTCGGAGCGATACAAACCCCTACATTGTTAATATTAATAATTTATCAGATACCATCATTATATTGTTTTTTAGCTGTACAAAAATGTTTTTAAACACTTGCACATTTTTTTAAATAAGCAACTCGATAAGTACAAAATACAAATAAATAAGCAAACTATTTGAAATCATATTTAGCTATGTAAAATATTAACTAAAAATAGTTAACTTCAACAATGTTATAGGTACCTACATATTATTATAATTGAAATCCTTTTCCATTTTACCACTTTTATACATATTATGTAGGCTCTATAGCTTGAAGCTTCAATGGTTTTTCATACAGGAAAATGTGTTCGCATTTTTTTATATCTGAAAAATTACAAATTTGTCACATAAGTCAGTACTTATATCGTAACCTATACAAACAGCCCGGGGAGAAAAATTCGACAGTTTAGAACTCAAAGGTTGTATGATAATTTTTTAAAATATATAATAAAATTGTGCTCATTAGTTACATAAAATCTGGTTGTATTTTATCGTTCTGATAAATATAACTATAATTCCAAAACCACTGTTTTCTTATTAAATTATTATATCTATAATGAATAATTATAGGCACGCATATAGATTTACTAGGTAGGTTAGGTTAAAATATAACATGTCCTAAAACATGTACATTTTTAAAAATATTTATCTTAAAAATGAAACAATCAATTTTGTACCGATTTGTTTTACGTTCTACTGACCAATAATAATATAATATTATGTTATGTATCTGTTTGTTCTCGAATTTTTTTGCATTAATATTAAGTTATCGCAATTGTCTTGTTTTCGTTGTAGTAATTGTTAAAATCTATTTTAAAAAGATGACTTGTTTTGTATATTATTGACCAGTATGAACTCTACACATCTAGTGTTTCAAAAAATATAACTACGACTTACACTAAACCCAACAATTTGAATAATAACTGTGCAAAACGTGAATGATTACACGGTTTTATATTAATACCCACAGCTAGACACGATAAGGTGATGATGTTACATAATATATTGTGTGTATCATGTAATTTTTTTTTTGTCAATCTAAATGGTACATATTGTATTAATATTATAGTTAGAAGAAATATGGTATATACATTTTGTACAAATATATTTATTAAAAATACAAATCTTTGGTCTGGACAACGTGGGGCGGGACAGCTAGTTATTAATATTATTTAACTTCCAATATGCGCCTATACCCAATATTCCTATGCCTACCAATTTAATACTTGAACAGTACAACTAAAACATAGGAATACGATTTTAATAAATAATAATAGTATCGAATATAAATAAAAATAATATAGATACATTCCCGATTTAAAAAATCTATAACAATATGGTTGCCACGGGTGTTTGTAAGTGTTTAAAACATTATAATTCGTTTCTGTGCGTATTCATTACCAAATCAGTTATCAGTATCTACCTATTTGTTACAACGAACTTTACGGATAATTTATAATACAATATAAAATCTCAACGTACTTTTCGTTTAGTATAACATTAACTTAACCGTATCAGATCAATATGTCGAATATTGCTGCACTTGAGACTTCGCCCAAACCCTGCAATATCCAGTCCGTCACCGAAATAATGCTCGAGGTTTTCGACGAGCTACGGGCGTATAAAACGAAAACTTTGGAATCTCGAGTTATCAATCGTTCACAGGCGCACAAGCTACATAAATCGGCACCTGATTTGACTGTGCAGCATAAGTCCGTAGGTGCAGATGCACCCGAGATCTGGTTGCAGTCTAAGACCCAAGTTATGCAACGATATAAATCTATGCCAAATATACCTGTGAGATCAAACTCCGCAAGCGATGTACCCGGTATCGATTTGCCTCCGGTCGCACCCATGGTGGAGATGCAAGTTACGACTGATTCACCGTCCACTGAGTTGTTAGGTACGACACCTGCAGCCACTGCAGAAGTTGGCGAGATCGAGTCGTCGTCAACCATCTCGTCGTCTTTGCCATGTGTTAGACCGGTCGAAGCCGCCGACGACTGCGACGTGCTGCAGTCAACTCCGACGTGCAACATGGCAGCTCTGCAGTATGACGGCACCGAGTGTAAAAACTGTACGACGAAACCATCAGTCCACCGGGCAAACGGTGTCCAGGATATGGCGCTAACCCACGGCGACCGCAGTGACGCAGTGACGAACTCGGCGGTAATCGCGGTAAATCCCAGACCCGAAGTACCCGATGACGAGTTACATTTCGTCACACCCATGGTGGAGATGCAAGTTACGACTGATTCACCGTCCACTGAGTTGTCAGGTACGACACCTGCAGCCACTGCAGAAGTTGGCGAGATCGAGTCGTCGTCAACCATCTCGTCGTCTTTGCCATGTGTTAGACCGGTCGAAGCCGACGACCGCGACGTGCTGCAGTCAACTCCGACGTGCAACATGGCAGCTCTGCAGTATGACGGCACCGAGTGTAAAAACTGTACGACGAAACCATCAGTTCACCGGGCAAACAGTGTCCAGGATATGGCGCTAACCCACGACGACCGCAGTGACGCAGTGACGAACCCGGCGGTAACCGCGGTAGTTCCCACTGTTCCCAGACGCCGTTCTCTGTGGAGCCGGACGAAGAGATTCGTCCGGCGAATGGTTTGTTGCGGAGCTATAGACCGCAATGCATAGTGTTGTGTGTTTTGCATGTTCATTCCAAGCTCGATCGGCACTTTCGTGTCCGACCGTCGTGTGTTTGCCGGAAAATCCGTCAAAATCTGTTTACTTCCATCATTGTACGCATTCATTCTGAGTTCGCTCCGACGTTTGAACGTTTCCCCAAGTCATACGCGCTGTACTGACTTTAGTTACCGCCAAATGCGCCGCTTGTATCATATAGATCTTCTGTGGAAGAAATGGTCGGTAAATACTGCTGCCCTCCGCTTCTATGTTTAAATAAATTATTATAAATTATGGGTATTAATACTGCCGTATATTATGTATAATCGAAAAACCATAAACTATATTATGTGCAAGTTTACACAAATAAATGTTTTTGTGGGTACCACACGATTGCGTACGATGTACCTTTTTAAGAACACGATTGCGTATGTTAACACGATTGCGTACGTTAAACCATTAACTTTAATATTTACCCCAAAAGTCAAACGATTGCGTATGATTTGCTGTGCAACGTTGCCAAGTTTATGTTTTTATGTGTAATCAGTAAAATTTAAATTTTAAAAAAATTACTTAAGTTATGGTACCACTTAAAAACTCAATTTTTGACAAAAAATGTTATAATATAGTATATAAAATAAATTATTAAAAATAATAAAAGGTTAAAATAATATAATAACAAATGTTATACCTTGGTACCACTTATATAACAAATTTTTGACAAATATGTTATAATATTTTTATGAATTTTGTACTTGTTATATTCTTTCATGGCTTCTTTTATACGATTTAAATCAGAATTTTCCATTTTTTTAATCCGACCTTTAAATACTGATTGAATTTTGGTACATGTTTCTCTTGCGTTTCTTTTAGAATTGAAATAACTACATGGACGGAAGGATGGGAGCTATGAAATTGAGCGTTGTAAGTTCGATGAAAACTTTCAGATCCGTTTGTCGTACTTAAAAAAAAAAATAATAAATGCTTAATTATATAGTTATTATAACAATTATATAGTTTAATATTTACCGGGGATTTTCGGATGGCTCTTGTGCCCAAATTTCCGGTGGAAATAAACAACCATTCTCCACGTATGTATTTAAAATGTAGTCAGAAAACAAACATCCAATATTTAAATCGGGACAAATTGATATGAGTTCACCAAACGCATTTTGGATAATATCTTGAAAAGGTAAAAATGGTAATCCAAAAAAAAGTTTTAACCATTTTCCCAAATCGGAGTTTTTAGTGTAGGCCAAGCGAAGTTCTTTTTCAGAATTAATCTAAAAATATCCCAAATGTACTATCGGTCTTAATTTATTTAATTCAATAAACTCACTTTGCACCACCAAGACTGTCCTAAGTGAAAACGACATGCATCTATTTCGATGTTGGGGAAAACTTCTTTTGCCGCTTCATGGGCACCGATTTCAAAATCCAAATGTAGTTTAAGAACCAACAATTTTTTAAAAATAATTTGTTCGCATAGTTCTTGTAAAAACAACTACATGTCCGCGTAAATTTGCTTTGATTTATTTGGTAATAAATTTGTATGTTCTATTAGTTCAAAGCAAATGGCAACAGTGCTTCAAAGTTGCAGATAAAAATCGTACGCAACCGTGAACATTAAATGTTCACGATTGCGTATGTCAATAAAGACCGTACGCAATCGTGTTTCACCGGTTTTTGTTTTGTTATTTATTTGATATTATTATTTAATAAACGCGTCAACACGTTGGGGTAAAATTAACTTGACGGCTTGTGAATAATAATATGTTGTCTATATTGTATAGGCACAGGTATACTTTCTGTTGAACTGTAATAGTTATCAACTAAATGGTTCTAAAATAAAAATAAAAAAAAAACCAAAATGATTTGAATAAATATTAACATATTGTCATTAGGTACCAAAGGGGGCTATGGGGACTGAATACTTTATTCACAATAGAAACTTTAACTTAATACCTATTTTTTTATAAAAGTACCTACATGTTGAAGTACATTTTTCATCTAGCCCTTCCCCAACGCCTAGTCATTATCAATTGGCAATTGTTAATCTTGTTTAATGGCAGTTAGGTACCTATACCTAGTTATATTATGCCACCTTTGTTTTAATCAGTTGATAAATTACCGTGCTATTTTATTATTTGTTAAGAATAAATGTTTTGTTTTTATTTATTAATTTTGTCTTCATTAGAAAATATAAATTCACCATCATGCTTCACACATCAGAAAAAAAATATGTCATTTAATTGCAGTTTCCAGCCCAAGGTTAGCTAATGGGGTCCAATATTAATTAATTGAATACTTTTTTGACGTTTTGTCAAATATATTTCTGAGATGTATTCGGAGCATCCAAACAATTAAAAGAAAGACAAATATTTAAATGATTGTATTTTATTGTTAATTGAATTTTCTTCGTATTTAATATAGCATTCCTTCGAATGGAATCGGCAGATAAAAACCCTACAACTCTAATATACTACATATCCAATCTTAATTTATTTTATTTTCATATACTGAATTTCGTGATGACCAACGAGTTAAACACATACGTTTTTTAGACTCGTAGTATTTTATATTTTATCCAACTTTTTTATCATGATATAATTATTAAGATAGTTGCAAAATGTATATCAAACAAATAAAAAAAATTTTAATTTATCTTTTAATTCGTTTGCTTCACACCCCTTCTATTGGATGGTCCTACAATATAAACATTAAACAATGACTACAATAACAAAACGCACGGATTAAGCCCCCGGAAAAAATTTTCTGAAACGAAAAAATGAGCTACATTACGCACATCAAAGGATATATTTTATTCGGTTTTAGGGGTTTAGGCCAATTTGGTTTTAAAATAGTATATTATTGTGTGGTAAGGGCGGGAAATGAGCTATTTCGGTGGCGGGCGACTATTGTGCGGCTGAAATTGCCTTCTCGCACGAGCTACACATGGAAGATTTTCAAGAAGAAAAATTCGATACGTATCGATATGGGTAGGGCCCGGGACTTGATGACCTAAAAATCTTTAAAAAATGCTCACGAAAAAAAATGTTATTAAAAATTACTTATAAACATCAAAAAATGACCACAGGAATACCAAAAATTACTTTATAATGACCTAACATTTTTAAAAATTGAAGTCTTACAAAAATTACGTTTTATACGATCCATGGGTCATAAATCGTAATTTAAGTCTTACAAAAATTACGTTTTATACAATTCATGGGTCATAAATTTTATTAATTGTAGGTTCTAGCTTTTTAAAAATGTTTACCCTAGAACGAGCCGTCAAAAATATTTTTTTGTAGTTTGAAATAATTCGATCAACTTTTATGAATTTTTTTCCAAGTGACAGGGCCTAAAATAGTATCGGCCTACAGTTTATTAAATAATCGTAGATTGCAACAGCAAACGATAAAAATAATGAACGTCGATAATCGAAAAGCTAATGGAGACTGAATGTGTTACGATAAAATGTATCTTTCAACAATAAAAATGCAAATAAATGTAAAAAAAAGTACAAAAATGAATGAAATTTATAATTATGTTTAATATATAAATTTCTATATTAAGAACTTAATACAAGCACAGCTTATAGAAGGCGAGCAGACGATATCTATTATAATTATATTTTCAAATGTATTAATTGTTTGTTTGCAAATCAATAAATCAATAAATCAGAAAAAAATCTAAATAACAAATACTAAAAAATGACCGTAAAGCAACAAATTCCCTAAAAGCGCAAAAAATGCAAAATAAAAATTGTACCATTGAATTCTATATTCTGTGAATCAAATTTCTGTTAAAACGAGCCTCGTATGTAAAAACTAGAAAAAAAGATAGAAATGCATCAAGTTCAGGGCCCTAGATATGCGACGAGTCACGTACCGAAAGGAATAGTTACGTACCGGTTCGAAGTCTGAGGCCGATAGGGGTCCGGTACGTATCGCTTGTATACGTAACTTCTTGAACGCTCTTGAACTCGAATTTGAAATTTCTTTCTTGAAAATCTCGATACCATATTTTTTTGTCACGCCTCTGCATTCATCGATCACGTCAAAATGTAAATCTATAAGCAACAACTAGACCATAGTTCTACCACAACAATATAATTTCATGAAAGAAACGATTTGGTTTTATTTATTTTAAGCGTCGCGCATGGAGGATATAATATATGAACATGAGATATCGAGATGTAACCAAAAGTTTAGGTATGTTTTGTAATGGGACCGCGGTATAGAATATTTCAGTGTCTGGTCGTGCAGGGGATACGTGCGCCCAGCACTTTTGGGGATTTCCACCCATTACCGCCCGGCACTTCTCGGGATTTCCACTTCGTCGCCTGGCACTCTTAGGGGTTCCCACTTTACCACCAGCTGGACGGAAAACGGACGCTTTACAACGCTTCGACCGCTATCGAAAATCAAACTTTCTCGGTGCAGGCGTGACGAAAATATATATTTAATCTCACGATGCGGGTTTTCTGATGTAAAGAAAAAAATCGTACTTTAAGCTGCTCCGAGCTGACATATCTATTCTTGGTCGATGTCGTTTTTACATGGGACATTATATTATAATAATTTAACGCTCATCGTGGACCGTATACAGTTAATACTCGGACATCAGCTGTTGGGTCGTGCTGGAAGCGGTCTCACCCAGCGGGCGACATGATAATATTATACGTACGTGTACACTATAATGTATGGTCATATCGTACCTCGTGGAAGTAAAAAAATACTTATTATAATATTATTATCGTTATAATAATATACAAAATATAATATTTAAAAGGACTTAACAGAAACAGTCCGCGGCGGCGGCGGCGGCGGTTATTCGACGAAACCGCACACGCACTCACCGTGGGGGCTCGCCATAGCCGCCGCCGTGTTGGCAGTGGTCGTCGTCGTCGGCGGCGGCGTCGTCTCAGTCTCGTTCGACAACGTGTGCCGTCCGGTCGTCTCTCGTGCGTCGCGTCCCGTCCCGTCGAATCCGCCGTCGAGTTCAGACCGACAATTATTATATTTTAACGTCTCGCGCGATACTCGTTAATAACGATCGTTGCGCATTGATATTTGGACATATTTTAAAAGGTAAAACGCGTTATAACCGGAAAACAAACGAAGACCATAATAATATCAACACTACGTGTACCGCTGCGGGTCAGTTTCGCACGTGCAGCACACGTCGCGGTCATCGCCGTCGTCCTCCGCGTGCACCGGCCGGCCACGGTCCGATAGCGGTATAGCCGCCGCGGCCGAAACGCATGCCGGTGGTCGTCCGCGGACACGAACCGCGGACATGAACGGCGGTCGAGTGGCCAAGCGGCTGCTGGCCGTCGTGCTGGCCCTCAGCACGCTGGTCACGCTGGGCTTCTACTACAACGGCTTGACGTCCGGCGTCGGCGTCGGTGGCGGCGGTCGCGCGGACGACCGGCCGCAACCGGCCGCGTTGCTGCCGGCCATCGGGTGGCCGCGGCGGCCCGAGGACGATTCGGCGGCCAACGACGTCGCGGCCCCGCCGGGCCACAGGAAGCGGCCGGGCGTCGTCCCGCAACACCACCGGGTCGTCGCGCCGATGACGGCCACCGTGGACAGAGATACGTGCCCGGTTCTGGGGCTGGCCAACACCACCATCGACACGGCTGCGGAGTTTACCCGGTTCGAGTTCCAGGTAAGACCGATATCATATTTTAGGGCGCCCGGGAATTGGGCCACAATTCACCTTTTTTTCCATAGGTATACGGTAATTGGGCCACCAATATTTTATATTTATTACAGGTAGGCCCGGTAATTGGGCCACTAAAATTTTATATTTATAATAGGAAGACTCGGTGATTGGGCCACTATTACATTTTAAATTGTAATAAAATAATATTTAAGAGGATGTCAGAGCACTATTTGTTTACTCTAAGATTACTTAAAATCATAGAAAAAATTATTCTGCGTAAATGCGTTTAGTCTATGTTTCGCATACACATATTTTTTTATATAAATTGATACAATTCCTAATACTGCAGCGCACACGAAACTTTACTCGAAGCGGCTGCGTATGCCTTATCAAATTCAGGCAGTTGGCCTAAGTAAAGAATACAAAGATAATACTTCAGATGTAGGAAACTGGCTAGGAAATATATTTGGAATACCATTTTTAAATCCAGAAGAAGTAGGCGCCTGTTTGCAATAGATTTTATAAGTGAGATGCCACAAAACAATAAACTCACAGCATTTTTAAAACCGCATATTTTAAACCGTTTTTGTCGGGGAGAGGGTTTTGACGATAATAATATAGTTCTGCAACGATTTGTCGACGACCGTTATTGGTACATCAAGGATTGATTACTCGAGCACTCTTGCCCCCCCCCCCCTCCCCCATGTCAAGTATACCTGTTATCATAATATGCTCAAGACTTAAGGGGCCATTTTGTTTTCAAAGACTTTATAGATTGTTATTTACGAGTTTATGATAGTTAGGTTCTGGTGATCTGAACATTGTGTGTTGTTTAAATGGATGAGTAGGTATAGCCTCATTTTCCTTGAAAAACATTTAAAAAAGTGATATAAAACAATTGTGGTCGAGCAGACGATATTTTCGCAAATGTTGGATGGTTTTTTTTCTATAAATGGAAATTTTAATGATGGATGATGAGTTGTATACTAATTGTTATGTAAATAAATTTATATATTATAAGGATTTTACATTATGTAACTACCTATGTAAGTCATAAGTATATTGTCTATCGAATACTCGATTGAATATTAGTAATCTATTATAGACATAAAGGTATTAATATTGATACAGGTCCTCGGAAAATAAAAAAGAATAATTGAAAACCATTCGTTAGATTTTTGCTTTTGATATAACAGTTTGCAAAAAAAATGTGTCGTTCTCGTACGAGAAAAAAAAAGTTCCTATAGGTTTTTGAAAATATGATTTTCCCCAGTTTTTAGTAGGCATACTCGATGTCAGATTTGAGTAAATGCTTGAGTAAGCAGCCTGTTTAAATAATTAATTAAAAAAATCATTAAAATTTTCGTGTCGAAATTTGTGAAACTCGTCCAGAGTGCCCTGCACAAAATGTATATCGTTTCGATAATACGCCTCCTTTATTATGATTTTACACAGACAAGTGTACGAGCATTGTAGGTATTGTAACATCTATAATATATTCCGATTGTATCAAAAGAAATACGTAATGACTGTATTCTCTATTTGTACTATGAAAAGAACACAATATTGTCAATGTGAAAAAAAAAAAAACGATTCCACAGTCAAGCTCGTACCTATATGAGAATCGTCGTGTATAAACGCACTAGCTGAACATATTTTTATCGGGAGCAGACGTATGAAAATAATAATAATAATAATAATAAATAAAGACCATTCCTATAAAATAATATCTACGATATATTAACATAATATACTTCTCGTCAACGAGTGCACTCGGGGAAGTCTTTTTATTATCGTATGCCCCGGATAGGTTCGATAAGGTCCCACACATAATATATACCATGGTAAATCTATATAAATAAAATAGTAGCAATAGCGTAATGAATTACAAAATGTAATAGTCTCGAGTCATGCAGTAGTCTTCAACTGCAGTTCAACCATTATTATAAACAGGACAGAGTTGTATTATAGGTACCTACGACTATACAATAATAATAATAATAATACGATATTATTTGCTTACGTTCGAAAGATACGTATTTTTTTTTTTTTTTTATCGAAAAGTCACGGCTACAACACCACCACAAGGCACAGACTACATAATATTATTATGCATGAAATATAAAATATATTTTTCTGTTGGTTTACATACAATACGTATTATTATTGTAGTTAGGCGATAGTGGCGTACCCATCCATGTGATATCTTAAAGTCTACACGGATGAGTAGCGCATCACAGATGACAAAGAGAAAACGCCGATTTTTCATCTCGTCAGTACCTAAATATACAAAATATAATATGTTCGGCACCATAATAATATTATAATGTTCTCTAGTCGGGGACTAGGATATCTTAATATATAAGTACCAAAATCAGTTGTAGAATTTAGATCAAGTCGACGACGACGACGACGATTCGTAAGGAATCATAAAATATTATGTTTACAGTCTTATATATGTGAAAACACATAAATCAAAATCGTTATTATTCTCGTTAGGTGTGTGCAGTTTAGAACCTGTTTTTTCTTCAAAACTGCGGTGTATTCAATTATTATTATTATTATTATTGTCGGAAACGTATTCAAAGTCGTATACGAGGGTAATATTAATTTAATCGCGTTTTTTAAATCTAACCGAATGACATTATATTATTATTATTGTCTTAACGCTCGTTTTTTTCTTACGTGATGACAATATTGTTTTAGGACAATGTCTCACAATCGAGTTTACAATATTATTGGTGTCAACAAAATGTGTGATTGGTTTCAATTCATATTATTTCATAATATTAGTTTCGAATAAATCCTTTCATCCAATTCAGTCGATGTCGAGCGTGTGTGGTTGCACAAGTAGACTACAAGTAGTCATCTACTTATGTTGTTCCTCGTACACTGCACACACAAACAGACAATATAACAAAATATGTATTAACGCCAACTTAAACTCGACAGTGTTCTCCGGTGTTTTCTTTATGTTTGTAATTACATTATTAATAATTATGTCTTGTAATTATGTGGTGATGGGATTCATTTTTTTTTTTTTTGCTTTTCGACAATATATGTTTGAGTAGGTATACTATTGTAAAGTATTACACCAATCCGATATTGTATTTTTTGTTGAAATTTTGAAAAAAATATAGAAAGATTTACGTTTTGACAAAATCTATTAGGTATTTTCAAACCGCATTTCACGCACATTGCACACATGGCCATTAAAAAAATTAATTTTGAGTGAAAATTATCTGTTCAAATACTGCAGTATAACATAATATAGGACATAGGTACGTTTTTATTGTGATTGTCGTTGCTATCATTTTGATTTTCCAATGATGTATTGAATAAAACATTAATTGTATTCTATAATCAAAAATCAGCGCACAGCGTAGTGTATAATATACTGTTATTTCGACTACTATATATAGAATATAAATACATAATATAGTTTAAAAAGTATACCGTCTTGATACCGGTTAGGAGGTTCTATGGTATAGTTGTATCAATTTTTAAACGCAAATAGTGGATATTTTCTTATTTACTCTATAGCAGGCCACTACAATATTACTCTCCTCCATGTAAGACCTTCGTCATGAATTTTATCGGAATTATTTTTATAATATCAATAATAATTTTATTTCCACCATATTAGTTTTCCTGGAAAATATTTCTTTCCATGTTTCGAACTTGGAGGTACATAATGATTTATAAGTATTCGTGGTAAAAATATTCCAGGAACGTACACTACCTACAACTGTTATATGTATTACTAGCTGAGAAATCTACGCAGCATTAGCTCGTCCTCGCTCACTTTCGTTCGATTCTCGGTTCTCGGTAATCATTACCTTTCAGATAATCTCGACCGTTTTCGTTTCGAGCACCTTCAATCAATCTATTTTTGTATTTTTATCAGTAATTCAGAATTCTACATCTTTGCTCGAATCCACTGTCGTCGTGTTTAGTGTTTTGTGCTTCGGTCTCATCGTGACACTCGTTATGTTTGCTATGGAACTACTCTCAGAGCTATAGAAAAATATAATAATATTATAGGTATGTACATAGCACATAATATACCTCTACTATATATAAAGAAATAATAATAATAATAATAATCGTTATTATCGCTGTATGAAATTCGATGGAAACCGTCCTGGATCGGTCCTTGCTGTCATCTCGACTTCCGAGGTAAATAAAAGAAAACGTTATCTCGTGGCTACCATGAGACTTACCGTAGGAAGTAAATCAATAATGTATATTGTACGTCATGGACAGATAATATGACGAACGATATATACTATTATAATCGTGATTTGTAGTATAACATAATATTAGTAGTAGTTTTGTGGGTACCTACACAAAGTATAGTTTTTGGATAAGGTATTTTGGTGTATAAAACCAGAGTTTCAAATAATTTAAATTGTATGTTAGCTATAATAGGTGACAGACAGCGTGACACTGTGACAGTCCCTCAGCAACACTTAAATGCCATTAGGTTGTAACTTGTTGGTACCTACATTATTAGATATAACGAAAATATTATGCGTACCCCAAATTTTGGTTTATTATTGTTATTAAAACTGAACTAGAATTGATGATCTATTTTTTAAATTTTGATTGATCGTCTGCATCATAATATAATATTATGTTCATACGATGGATTCTATTATGACGTATATACCTACCTATTTTTCTAAATTTTCTTCGCTATAGTATGTTAGTATGTTTGGTGTCTAAGGATAAAATTACGTTTAAAATAATTTTTTTTATACCTCTTATTAATAGAATAAGGTGCAGTTTATCGTGTACGATTGATTTTTGAAAGTTTTTAAAATTGTAAGCATTTTTTTATCATCTTCATGTATTACGATTTATAAATAAAAGTGTTTAACCAATTACCTGTGTTTTCTTTTCGTAAAACATAAACGTCTAAATATATGTACATTGTACACGAACGTTTTCGATGTACATAGTCCGAAACTATATTACCCCTCCACGATGACGTTTTATTGCTCTTTCATGTGTAAATAACTATACTCGTATAAAGTTATTTGGTGAGAACACAGTATTATTATACAATAATAAAGTTTCGAGATTGTCTGTACATATAGCTTAACGAGAATATTAATTCCAATTTCAATATTATATTACTTTTGAGTTTGGTTCGATGCGTTAGTGGAGGCTGCACCCGCATATAGGTCTCTGGCTTATATATGCCTACGTAATACGTAGGAATTATTATTAATATAATATTTATATATTAAAATTATATATAGTTAATATAATAATAATATGTAATAAGAAAAACGGCGATTGAAAATGTAAAAAAAAGGTACTTGTTTTCGTGGAATCCGTTTAAATTATAATAGAATAATAATAATTATTGCAATTCGCTCACTCAAAAATATGTTTATTTTATGCTACTGAGTGTCTCGGGTTGTGTTTTATTGACACAAAGAAGCGCGAGGCACACAACAATACATTACTCAATAGTATTCCGCTGCTTTGAAATATTAAATCTCACCGAAATAATTCACTCTGTACATCCCCCATCCCACACACACACACACACACACACACACACATATATAGTTGTAATATAACAAAACAGCTACCCTCCCGAACGTCTGCCCGAACCGTCTACCAAACCTAACCAGCATGACGCCGACGAGTCTCGGTCAAGCTGTGTGGAGGGAGTGAGATTCGCCGGCATATTGTCTCAGTGAACCTTTTCACGGACATTTCCAGTCGCACCTGACGACCACCTAAGGTATTTTCAAGGGATGGCAACGCGCCTTTAGCACTTTGATGTGCGGGAACGGTAGTGGGGGGGGGGGTGTGGCGTGAGAAGGGTATTATTATCATTATTGTTGTTGTTATTATTATCCATGAAACATCGAACCCGTAAACGCACACCACGGTGTTCTATTATAGGCTTCTATATTCCTTCTTCGCTGAATTCTCCACTGCAACGATTCGTGACATTTTGGTGGCGTACACGACGTCTGTCCGCAATGATATTATTATTATTACGTCGAATCTCCGGACACGCATTTGTGTGCGCTCGTGGGGTAAATGTAAAAATAATAATAATAAAAAAGTACCCGCTCAGACAGCTTGTAATGAAAACAGGATTATAAGGGTTTCCGGGACAGGTGTGGAGTGTTTCACGCTGTATTCCTGGAGTCAAATTGTATTCGCCTTAACCTCCCCACGGCTATATACCTATGTATACACGAATCCGGGCATAAACCCTAACAAGTATATACCTATACGGATGGCAGGTCTAATTTTGGGGGTTTCCCGCGTTTTCCGCCTCCACCGCATTTGCCGTAACGTAACAAATAATAATTATTACTATTGATTTTGTTTTAACTCAATTTGTCTCCGAGCGGGGCCCGGCTTAACGTCAAAGGGGCCCGCCCGTTTATCTGACCGTCGGGGTTTTATTTTTAAAGGTAACATTCAGATGATGTTGGCTTATTTATTAAACGACCGCACACCGATATTAAATTATTATGGCATTAATTATAGCGGTCGAGATTAATTACCTCGATGGCCGATGCCGAGACGTGTGACAGAATCATGAGAGTTAAAATACATTCTGGTTTATTATACATGCATTATGCAATATTGATTATTATTATAATATAGATACTATAAAATGTCTCTTAAATATAATATTAGTATACGAGAACGCCACACCCTCACGACGTGCTGTCTCCGTTTTACTCTGTTATTTTTAAAACCAGAGTTCATTTACCTATTATCAAATTTAATGGTAAACTAATTATTTAGGGTATCTCGGAAACTTTTATTAACATTTTGATCACGAAGCAAATTACGAGCATTTTAAAACTGTAAATGTTTTGTACATTTCAAATTTATTACAGCCCTTTTCATAATTAAAATATCAACAAAACCCTCCAAGATTCCCCAAATAACAATCTTACCTTTAAATAAATTCACTCTAGTAATCTAATTTTAAAAATAATAGGGTAAAAACATAGATTATTATAATTTTTAGATTTGACAACGGAGGTCATTAGCCTGTAAGGTTGGCAGGGTTGGTATACGGAAAGGTTGGGTGGGACGAACCCGGGTGGTCACCCATCCGGGAACTAGTGGCATCGGACGGTACTTACTCTTAACCACGTTGAGTGATTGATTATAGCCACCACGGCCAATAAATTATTATTGTGTACGTAAAATTTGCTATGTTGTACGTTTGTCAGACGAAGACAACACTACGTCATGCGGGCGTGGCGTCCTCTTAATGATATTCAAATTTACATTTTCATGTACGTTGTTGTGGTGTACGCCTGTATTTACATTTAAATACATAAAATAAATCACTTATCACTGAATACAATTTTAAAATTGACAGTAGTCGTTGCTACTTATATTGCTTAAATGCGCTTTAGTACAACCCAATGTCATATTCATAATAAATATAAAATTTGTTAGTTTTATAGGACGAATGGCATATAAAAAATAAATTACTACTTATAATTTGTATTTAAAAAATAATAATAATAATAATAATAATAATAAAAATAATAAAACTGACTGTACCACTTTATAGTAGGTATACTAACTAGCTATATGCGGTTGTCCAGACATTCGTTTCGATTCTAATAATATAATAATATATTTTATTACGACAAACGTCCCACACACCACGTATACCTGCAGTATCAGTATTAATTTTTTTTTTTTATTCGCATTTAAGTTGTGTGCCGCCACGGAATCTGCAGCACTCTATAAAATATTATGGTCACAAAAGTTTTTCAAATATTGACTTGTTTTAATTAAATTTATATACATCTTTAAAATCGATTAAATTGCGATATTCATCTGAGCATAATCACGCGTAATTCGTTATTACACTTTACTTAATGAAACTCGTTGGGTATATTATAATATGTGCACTCAATGATATTATCTGACACTAGTGAAAAAAAAAAAATCAAATACCTACATAAATCACGCGTGGATATTGTGCAGCTGAAGCTTTAATGTAATTATATATGCGTTTACCTAATAGTATTTGCACGATTTTTCAGATTTAAATAACACCGATAGTTATTTACATAATAATCTATAAAAATATAATACCTAATATAATAATAACGCCGCCGGAGCAGTAGTTAAAATTTTTATTTTAAAACAGCCGTGTTTGGTTTGCACGTCGTAAATAGGTCTGCCAGTTTATTTTTATGGTATCGATAAGCTTAACAAGCTCAACTTCCGGTGCGCCATATCATAATACCGTCTACCGCCGCAACGCATTCATTGTAATATCCGTTGTGAAAATATCCTTAAAATTGGCTTAAATTATCGTCGCGTTTCAATCCCTCGGAAAGTGACGGCGTGTTTCATTATAATACCTATGATAATATCGCATATTTTCGTTTAGGTAACCGATGATAGGTATAAGTGATAAATTAATATATAATATAATATTTAAAACACAAAACGTCTAAATAGGTTTAATAAAATTGTAATATAATGTTTCAGAGGTAAACGCACTAAACATACTAGGTACCTATATAAGCAAAGTTTTCACTAAAAAAGTTAGAACCCTCGTTTTTCGATTTTTTTTTTTTCATAAAAATAAATAACTACTTATATTTTTAAACTCTTTTTTATTATTATATCATTTATCATAATATTGATTATTGGTATTTGACCATTCTATTTTTTTCATCGAAGAAAGTACTTTTCAGTGCATGTGAATTTTCAGGTATTTACGATGACGTTCGTTGATTGAATTAATTCCGGATTTATGATCAAAGGATTAATAATATTGTTCGCCCATATTCGACCACGACTATAATAGCCATTAAATATTATTTGAAGTGTATTATAAGTTATAAGTTGAATACCCTCCGAAGTACATATTATTATTATATTATGTTGATATTTCAAAGTTATTTCCGTTGTCACGAAGACAGTATTATTATTTCCTATCTTTCAGAATGTACCACTTTTGAAACTCGTAAATAAATAAATAAAAGTAAATAAACCACAAATCATATTCTACAAAATAGTGTCGAACTTTTCTTTCGCCTTGACCTTTGAGGCATCCATATACACACTACCGAGCACATTACACATATGCCAGGATAATAAACGGTAATTTTTTTCTACTACCAATTTAGTTTAGGTTGTACATTATCTTAACAGATATCATCGATCCTTTAAACATATTAGATATACTTATTAGATACTATATAACTCTATCATCGGTTTAAATTACTTTATAGTGTATAGTATAAATAGTACCTGTCCTATATTGTACTTGAATTTTCATTATATATACTTAAATATATGTGAGTTAAGACTTGAACATTTTAGGGGAAACGATACTAACACATTTCGAGTATATAAATTATTTGAATCGTAGTTTTCATTTAAATATCGCTGTTGGAAAAGATTGTCCAAATTTAATTCGATATTTTTATATCCCAAATATTACCCACCGTAACAAATCATCATTAAAAAGCGTTTCTCACTTAGAGGTTTCTAGAAACATAATTTTCTGAATAAATTAAATATACCTACCTCATCGGATATAATATTATTTTATAAAAAAAATCAGTTTCAAGAAAAAACTAGTGCGAATTCAAATGTCATGGTCTTAAAGTAGTTTTCCCTTAACATTTGTCAGTTAGCGATTTTTAAAAATAATTGTGATGATAACAATAATAATAACAATACGATAATTCATTTTGTACTATTTTGTTACACAACAAACATTATTGGAGTGTATAATAATTTATTATTTACGTATGTTTTTGGTTGCTGTTGGTGACCGCGGGGTTACCGCATAAGCTCGTCATCGAAATTCCGAGGAAAAGCTATCGTGATTTCCCCACACGCTAATAATATTGTCATCGTTTTCCTCTCCATTAGTCGCCCTGTCGTCAGGGCACGCTTTAAACTTTTAAGTAGGGTACACTTATCGAAAAAAATATTCTGTATCGTGTCATATTATAATAACAAAGTCGTTATCGTAGAAAATTGAATATAATAATATCTATCTCACGTTTTCCAAACTTTTAATAATAAAATACTGGTAAATGGTGTTTGCATTGTTGCGCAAACATAATATGATATTGTCACAATATAATAGGATAATGTCATTAAGCCGTCTTTTGATTTGCCCATATAGATTTTGTGTTGTATTTTTTTGACGAAAGAGTTTCGATTAACTGCGAAGTATAATCATCATCACTATATAATGTCGAATGTTGATGTATTGTATAATTTATTATAGTTTTATAAGCACCGACAATTTTTAAAAACGCGCGTGAGTTCCAACTTTGGTTTTCATTTTTCAAAGAAGCATTAGATGGGGGCAGATTATAATACGCGAAAAGGTTTAACGGTGTTGAGGCACTAATTTCCATTAATTATTCGCCAAAGTAAAAAAAACTACCGACAACAAATTTGTGTACGTTTTTGTAAACGTAATTTCAAAAACTTTTTTTCTGATATATACCTATGTACAATGTTTACTTTGATGTGTATCTTTTGATTTTTTTTCACGATTCAAGGTTCTCGTTGTTAAATTCCAACGTCAAGATACGAACGAAGGTTGTCGGTTGTACAATAATAATAATAATAATAATATGCATATTACCATTATATATATATATTTAGGTACGTACGTGCATAATGGTGCTATGGTTTTGCCATAATTATTACGTTTATTACGGGTAATTAAACGTAATTATTGTTATTAAACAGTATGATTAATAATTAAGGATATTTTCGAAAGTACCCTTAAGCTTTTCTAAACGTTTTAACATGTTAATAATAATATTCTATTTTTCTTGTGTATGCTGTAGGTAGGTATAGTATTGTAATACCCTTGCCAGTCAATATAGAGGCAGTTATTTTTTACCAACGATGATTTTCTCGCTAATAAACCACCATTATAAATATATATAGGTACAATATACATGCAAAAGGTCTTTTTTGATAGCTATCAATCTGTATTGAAAAAAATACATAACACCATAGTCTATATACGCGTCATTAGCATTATTCATGCCGATCAAAGTATGGTATACTACGATGACGGTGGGGGGGGAAGGGGAAAATCGAACGAGATATCGCATCATGGAATGGCAATTACTATAGAATTTTTTTTTCACTCTTGTCGTCTATACAACTATATTATAATATTATTACACTGTTGTAGCAGCCGTACAATATTATATCGTATTATTCAAATAAATTGTTCCACTGTAGACCTCTGGCACGAATATTTTTGGTCCGCGGGAGTTGCAGCAGATATAGAGCGTTTTTATTTTTTATCCGTTTACGGGACGATGAAATGTTGCAATGAGAGAAATAAATATTATAAGCACCTATATGGCTATATCTAATATGATAAAGTCGTATAGTTGAAAGAATAAAGGTCTTATGCCCGCTAGTTTTTGCGGTACAGTGAAACTTATTTTCCTTCACAGTGAGGATGGCGGTGGTGCTGTGAACGTTTAAAAATTCCCCCTTTGGATAGACTTTTAATAAGAGAAAACACAGGTAAGCACTTGGGAAATTAAATCGCTCGAAAGGGTCTGAGAAATAAATAAATTCACTTCTGTTTTGATCAAAAGAAAAGAAAAAGAAATGGTAAAGTGCTTATACGCTTAGGACGAGCGGACAGCACAGAGCAAACTACAACTTACAACTGTAATTATTTGCTCGATCCAAAAAAATATATAACGTCTTAATAAGGTATGGAAACGGAAATATATTATATTTGCGGCTAGAAAATACTCTGAATATCTCAATATTAAAAGATAAGCTTATCATCAATACTTGTTTATGATGTAGTTTTTATTTACATTTCTGTCGGGTAAAACAATAAACAATTTGTAGACGATGTGATATACCTACAACTGTACCTAATTACTATGCGAACCAATATGAATTAATCAGCACATGTTTGAGACGAGTTTCTGACGTTCCTTTGTAGGAATCTTCTGTACACCTCCGCTGAAAAGTAATTTAATCATATGTAATTATAAGTCGTAATGTATTTATATTGTTTGTTGCAAAAGTGAATATTTCCTGTAACGTAGGAAATATATTCAATCAGCAGCTGTCTATAATAGATGACCAGTTTTATTAAGAAAAAAGATTATAACTATTTTACTAATATTGTTGTTAATAATATTACAACCAAACCATATATTAGTATTGTGGTTCGACCTGTTGCTAACCGTGAGTTCCTCTTGTAGTATTTAAGTCCAACCGAAACGTTGTAAACAATTCAATCCGATAACATAAATATCATAATATTATAATAATACATTGTGTGCAAATTATAACACATAATATTGTGTTATAGTATTTTATAACCCACTGCATAATTTTAAATAGATTGTAGATAAAAATTAAAATATTTAATAAATAATTGCATTTTAACTAAATAAATAGGTACCTCCTATATACGATTGTCGTGAGATTTTTGTTGTAATCAAACGGCACATTTTTCCCAGTAATATATTAATGTAATTTTAAATCTTCATTAATGTGTTTGTTAAAATACCAACGCATTCTTAATTAAAATACAACGATGTTAGACCTACAAAAAGTATAAAATAATATCCAAACGTTATAATGTTTTAAGGCAAAAGATCTTGATCGAAATATTATTATTTTTAATTTAATTTAGAGTTTAATTTTTTTTATCGCGACATAAAGTAGATTGCGTTCTACACAAAAAATACGCTACTGTAAAAAGCTAAAATAATGATTATTGTTTTTATATTTTCAAATAAAATTAACGTCGTACGAATGGTCACAAATAATAACTTTTTTTTAAACTGACGCATAATATCCAAAGTGTAATTCCCCGGTAAAAAATATGTTATTATTTCGTTTTCACGACAATTTTTACTAGCCAAGCATAATTTATAACTGTAATGCGTCGTATATACATCATCGACGTCAATAGTAAAATAACATCATTTATTATTTTGATATTATATTATTACTAATTTATTGTACTCGTTTACGACGCATTTGTAAAACAATATCGGCAATATCGATGTCGCTATGTATACGATTTTTTTTTTGAGGGCAATTTTGTTTCTACGTGCGCATTTCATATTTTAATCCTCGCTGAATGTTTGATAAATAACCATCACGAATAATACTGCAATTATGCACGTGTTTTAAAATATCATATTTTTTTATCGGGCTTCTGGGATCTATAATTATATACCTATATTATTATGATATAAGCAATGTGTACGATTGTAATAATATATTATGTTACTATAACTGTTTTTTTGTATTTTTAATTTCCGCATATTATTCGAATCAGTAGCTGATATAATATTTTATACAGCTCGCAGAACTGTTTGAAGGAAAAACCTATGAAATATTGTAATATAATATGATTCATGACGGGCTACTCGAATGACTCCAACGACCCAGCAACTCTAGAACGAACGCAACTATTACTACATATTGTTATATACGTATAATATATCTATCACTGGAGGATCTGTTATATTAATCATATATATATATACTCGCATACCTCTACTCGATCCGTAAATCTCTTAAGTACGTCGCTCTATATATTGTCGTGTATTATATACATTATTATATTATGCGTATAGTCTCTAGCACAGTTCCTTCAATGAGGCACTTGCCTCGTCTCTCGTCCGAGCTTTTATCATGTCTCCTCCCGCCACCCCCCTTTCCACAATACAATACAATATAAAATATAATAATAATGCTCGTTGTTATCGTCGCGCGGCTTTACACCCTTCAAACGGTGGCGTACCATATACGGCGTTGTTGTCGAAAAGTATATCACATTTTGTTGTATATACGTCATACATATATAATATTATGTTCTCTGGTACTCGTTTTTAATATGTCAACGGTGCTTTCGCTATATCATTCACTATCGTTATTTTTTCGACCGTATACGCCTGCACGTCGAATCAATGAAAAAAACTCAACAATATGACTTAATATAAACTCGTATACATCGTTAATAATATCAGCAAATCATATTATATACTATCTATTTAAACTGACAAAAAAGTTTCACCCGATAATGAATACCAGCGAGAATGTAAGAGGGAAATGACGGCATGCGTCATTATACATACATATTTGTCTGTCTGCTCTCTATATCGAATTTATAAAGGTATAAAAGAACATAACCAGTGTTCCTTCTTCAGTCTTTTAAATTGCATGTTATGAGTAAATCTATGTAAAATATTACGATATAAATATACTTAAAACCGACGACGGTATATATAACATATAGATACAATTTTATTCAGAGTCGCCAAGGGATCAGTGTTTGGGGGTGGTAAATCTTGCCCCTGAAATTTGGTGATATGTAGTTCCTATAGTTGCAAAATGTTTTGCAATTTTTGCAGTTATGAGCATTTTTTTTTAAATTCATAAACCCTATCGCTATAGGGCTCACACTGCGCCCCGGAATTGAATTCTAGTTGCACCTCTGAATATATTAATGCCAACAACACTATAAATAGGTTTTTCTAAACTTAAATTTGCTATATATGTGACACACATTTGTGAGATCATCCACTCAATAAATAAATATATTCAAACAGTATACCTTTATACTATATATACATTTATTTAGTTTATTTGATCAACAATCGCTGCACACGTGAAAACTGTATAGACAATTCAATGTAAACGTGTGAACATTTCTTTTGCAAAAGTATAATCATAACACAACTTTTGACTTTCTGTAGGAAAATTTACTAGAAACCGAACGCATTATTACGGTCCCTTTTTCAACTATATATAATTTACAACATCAAAATTCCTTTATATTAAAATATGTACCCATCATGGTGCGTATATTATATTACAATATTGCAACTGTATCTTATATGTACATTGTGTCGACGACGATGTGCGCAGGTACGTGTACAATGTGTACATCATATATTTTATTATATTATATACCCACTAATTCGGCAAAGTTTGGCATCTGCACGCACAAATGCACAAAAGCTTTTTCATTTTAACGGTCGGTGACGGTTTTCTTCTGTTGGACGGATTTTATTTGCATACTGACTGCATATTATTTGAGTGCCGTAACGAATTTGCCACCTAATCGAATCACGTATATATATATTGTCGGCATCCCTCGTAGTCAAAGATAAGTTGTGACGAAAATACGAAATTGATATTTGTATAATATATATATATATATACGTTTCCAGTAACACTGCCAGAAACAGATATCCCAGTAGGTACTCTTTGCTCGCTTTGTGCTTAATTTTTATTTAAAGTTAATATATATTTTTTTTTAATTTTTTTTTTTTTCGGGGTAGTTGTCAAACATTACAATATCGTACCTTCGATAATTATCCACGTTCATATTATATTACACGGCAAAATAAAAATCACAAAAAAAATCAATTTAATACGCGGTTTACTTAAGCTCAAGTATATATACTATATACGTACTTAATTAGTTGTTATATTTTGTCGGCGTCCAGAGTATAGTCAAAGATGAGTTGTGACGAAATTGATATTCGTATATATATATATATATACGTTTCCAGAAACACTGACCGAAACAGATATCCCAGTTGTAGGTACTCTTTGCTCGCTTTGTGCTTAATTTATATTTAAAGTTAATATATATATTTTTTTTAAATTTGTTTTTGGGGTAGTCGTTAACATTATAAATTATAATATATGATTATATTTTGCGAATAATCAACTAATTTATATTTTAGTGCGATCTCGTATGGGTATACCTTTCAATAATTACTCACGTTCATATTATATTATATTAAACGGAAAAGTAAAAATCACAAAAATTCAATTTCGAGGTAAATTTAATACGGTTTCCTTATGCTCGAGTATATATACGTACTTAATTAGTTACCTATTATATTTTGTCGTCACGTATCTTAAAAATGACGCGATTTATAACATTAATTTATGTAAATATTTTAAAAGGGCTAATTACTGATTTACGTTAAACATTCAAATAGTTGTATATAGAGTTAAAGGCGGTTAGTAGGGTCGGAATAAATATAATATATAGGTGGCGAGTGGGTATATAGGTACTCACTACTCTTTATACAATATACACATCAACGTGTTGGTCGTTCTTTCCATATATACGTCCGAAACTATAAGTTTGATGGACCGTATTCATTGAAATTTCAAGTTTGTCGCAACTCTGCCGTTGTACACGCGTCTTGTACCTTTATACGCGTTATAATACGCATTTATCGTGCTACAGCTATGGCACATAATATTATATCAATATAATAATAATATGTGTCTAGTGTGTATACCGAATTCTGCTATACGATTAACCAGCAATTTGTTTTTACCGAAACGCATGATGCGGATTTGATTCGCTCAAAATACAGAGCAAAACGAACGGCGCCGATTGACGAATAATGATTTTAATCTTTCGACGACGTGGCGCATTTTTTATGGATTAAAAACTCATTTCTGGTATATCATAATAATATGAAATAATATAGAGGCGGTCGGATATATCGAGACAAATATTCATTACCGATTTGTTTTTTTTCTAATTTTATATGGCTCGATACCTTTTATATACATTGAATCATAATAATATGTTATATTGAAAACCTAACCTGCAGTGTTCGATCCTATATATTACATTATTATTTCGCTGATTAAGATTGTTAGGTATCCCGTAAAACTTTTATTCGGGAATCCGTTGACTTTATGAAACCGATCCAGAGAACCTTTTGCATACCTATTACCTACCGTAAATATGATATATTGCTGACCAATATGTAATAAATATATAATTTAAAATTAATGTATTATAATTAAATACCTACCCTCAAGTACCTATATCACGAAATTTCTGAATAATATATATTATTATGTATAATATTATGCCTATTTTAAAAAAAAATAAGTTTATTATTCTTTGCTTTACTATGTCGGAAAAAATTTAACGATTTATATAATATTAAGTGGAATGACGACTGCACATGCCTAATACATAATATATTATGATACACCCTGAATTGTGCTATACCTATCGAGCATATACGGGCAATAGGAATTATGTACGATTTATACTAATGTATACAATACAATATATCCGAATAATAAGCTTTCGGTCGATTAAGTGGGCTAATCTTAGGGCTCTGACAATAGTACCTATATAATATTATGCTTATATGTCGGTAAAGACCTGTGCGTGTCGCATCAATATATAATACAATACACATTACGCTCAGTAGTCAGAGACCGTATAAAATATATACATACCTATCGTCCAAACAAACGACGTGGGAGGAGAAATAGCGTATTATATTATTGTACCTATATATAATAGAACTGCGCGATTTACATTTCCTGAGTATAATACATATTTTGGTCGAAAGACCAAAGTCATCGGTCATCGCGGGCTGTAAACCATATATAGGTATATGCGTATACAGAGTGTTTCAGTACGATAACAGCACAAACTTCGAGAATAATCTCGTGTCAGTTTGTGAAAACCTGTTTTGTGTTTCGCAAATACGGGATATTTAAAGGATTTATGGTATCTATTTCATTAATTAATATTAAACTCATTGGTACCTAAATAGGTAATAAATATACACTATACGCAACAATATAATATTGTCGTCTCCCAAAAAACTTTTTTGAAATAATTAATTTCTGATTAAAATATAGGTAGTTAAAATATTCAAGATTTCAAACGATATAAAAAAGTTATTGAAAAACAAACTATGATACATTTTTAATAAAATTGTTCAATTTATCAGAAAGTAATTCCCACACGAGATTTTTCGTCCCTGAAAATCCCTATATTTATTATACCTATTATATTAAATATATATTATTATTTTTTTTTTTTTTGAGATTTTACGTGTTACGCTTGCGTCTCAAATTTAAATTCTCAAGAGTTTTGTGGGATATCAGAATGAAGGATGACGATTCTAGGTGTGTATTTACTATCGCAATAATAGTTACGAAAATTAATTACGATATAGGTAGATATATAGACATCATAATAAGACAGTGCTGTACTCTTAAAAATCTCTCAAATTTTACAAAACGCAAAATATTTAGTTTTTCGCATCCACTCACTGGAATGATCTCATTCTCATAATGAAATATCCTGTATACATATCGTTTAATATTACGATAACGATTTGTGTCCGTCGTTTTTGTGGTCCGATTCTAACAACGGGATCTATAACCGTGTTAGGTTACTAACTACTAATGCGTTTTTCGGGAGGAGGTCATATTTATGTATTAAAATAATCACACTGACAATTATTTACAATTATCTTAACGTTTATATTCTAGCAACCATAACAATATTGGATAGGTACTAAACTATAATACATCTTCCCGCGTTATGTTATGTGTCGCATCGTATAACTGACATTGTTTAATGTATGAAACCCACCTTCACCGCATAGGGTATTAGTGTGCTTAAGCCGTGTATAATTGAGCTACCTACCTATATAATAATATATATTAAATTGTATTATTAAAATTAAACACAGATTTTGTCAACGATTTTTAACGATATTGTTATCGTTACGCCACGCAGCCAGATCATTAACACAGCGGAGGCGTGGGGGTAGATTTTTTAAAGAAATTGTATGAAATTATATTTTTTTAGAAAAAGCTTAAAAATATAATATTGTTGTTGATGTTCGTGTAAAAAAAATGAGTTTTTTCATTACAATACATACTATTAGCATTTAAAAAATGAATAAAATATAACGTAGGTAGGTACATAATATTATTATACCATCATATAGCGGTAACATATACGAATACACAATAATTATACACAGTATATGAAACCAGACAACTATAAATAATATGTTTCATATAGTTTATTGTAATACACAAGATACGACGTATACCAGGGGTGGCCAACTGTAATAGACTTGATGATGTGATCGACCTCTGAGTTTTGCTAGGTTGTCGCGATTGACCCCTGGCCTATGCAGTAGATGTAATACATGTCATTTTCGATGTCACCATCACGGGTTCCCATGATACACACGATGGTAGTACAACTCGATAGTTGCAATCATGTTAGCAATCATTTTATTATGACTGCACAGACATGCGCTCAAACGTAACTGTAATATTATATATGAGATTTTGATTTCGTGGTCTCGAATCTCACCTAAAATTATTTTATTACACTTTTTTAGACCGTAAATTTTTTTTAGTTGACCGCATATTGGGAGTTGGTCATTATTAATTCATACACTAATGACCATTTTATTTTTTCAAAGCATTATATGAAATATTATACTTTAAAATACCTACCTATTTTTGTATTTAGATTAGGTTTTTTTCACTTATCCCACGGTCCCCACCAATACAAAAGTGTGTAGGTATAATACGCTACTGGACAGACGCACAGTGTGCATAGAGTTTACATAATTGCTTTAAAAACTAAATGGTTTGAAAACTTCCAAAGACATCGTAAAAATAATTAGATGACAATTATTTATTCGATCTTTCTACATATATACATAATATATTAAATAGATTTATGAACAATAAACATAATAGATTATGCTCTAGATTATGTAAACGTCTTAACACCTAATAACTTTTTATTTTTTTAATTTGGAGATAAATATAGATACATTTTGTAGGTTTTGAACTTACTCGATAACGACATTATTTTGAAAATAAATTAAAAATGTGCTCATTTAATTATCCTTCTCGCCGATATACGAAACGATAAACGAAACGAACAATTAAACAAACAATTACCATATAGTATTATTAAACCCATCATAAATAAAACAGTTCTATCGTCGCTTAGTTTTTATAAAATCATAACCATGTGCTTCTCACCTTACGATATTATTGTTTTATACAATATTGTCATTATTATTATATTATTATTATTATTGTACTAACAACACGGAAGTCTATGTACGGACGTACGGTTTGTAAATGTGCAGATTACACCAGCTCGTTACGGGCTAGGGTCAGTGATATGTCACGGTGCGTTTCAGGCGTGCGGGGGGGGGGGGGGGGGATACGTCTTGGAAGCAAATTTGTGTTTTTTCGTAAAGATGACGGATAATATTAATTCAATATCTAGTAGAGCAAACACACTCGGGCCAATTTCACGTTCACACGTCTTGCGTCGTATAATTATTTAAATTATTCGCAAGTGGACATGCGTGGTAGGTATACGCACGATCCCCTACTACCGTGCGAAACGACCAGAACACGAAACGCGTTGTCTGGTTCGACGGCGATTTGTGTCCGACCAAACTTCCAAACCAGTTAATTATTTTCTCCGGAAACCTGAAAATCTTTTTTCTCCTACAAATTTGTTCCATATATACGCGTGTTTACCGAGGTTTTACACGCTGAACGACAACGACGACGACGACGACGTTTCGAAGACTACACGCGAATAATAATAATACATTAATATTATAATATAACCTGCACCGTGACCGGCATAACACGTAATTAGTATTTTTCCAACATTTCATTCGCTATATAATAATAATAATAATAATAATAATATGACCATATAGGTTACCTGGTTACAATATTATGTCACGACGTTTTAAGCGTAATCCCGTAAAACATATATTTTCTCCTTTACCTATTATAGATTCGAGGCCATAATTAATATAATATCATTGATTAGATAGTATTTATAGGTACTATTATATTATTTTACGTGTACCATCACAGTGTCTGATAATATGATAATAAACATAATACAAGTATATTATATAGGTACTATGTACATTGTACACATGTAGGTGCATTAAAAAACAATATATTGTTTTGTAATATTATTATGTCGTTTGTTTGTTTGTTGTACGTATATTATAGTGGTAATGCATAATATATAAACATACTGTACATACGTCCCACGTAATATTATTCTTATATTTTTTCTTACAATCTGTTTCGACGATATCAAAGGACTATCAAAGCAGCAATAAATAACGAATAGACTAAACGTTTGGTAATTTATTTTTTTAAACGCATTACTTAATTTTACCTAATTTAGTTAGAACAATAGTGAATTAATAATAATTACAAATCTCTGAGAACGCGAGTATTTATTTTTTTATTTATTTATTTCAAATTTTAACTCAACACTGGCGGTCTCTATATCATTCCACGGCAACAATATAATAATAATTATAATATCGAACTCAAGTTATAATATTATATTATATTGCAAACGAATAACAGTTAGCACGCGTAGGAACATTTTATATTATTATAAATTATAATAATATTTTATCCCGCACCAATCAATTCGATAGCCTTTTAAAATTATTGTATATATAATATTTTAATATAATATAATAAAGGTAGTTTTACCGAACGCATGGAATTCTATAAATGTGTATCTGCGAAGATCGAAAATCTAATTGCTAGGGACAAAAAAATGTTAAGGGTGTAATATAATGTGACAACACACATATCTCATTAGATATAATACACACGACGACGTTTTAAAAATGCTGAAGCTGCAGTGGAATAAAAATAAAATATATTTTATTCATAACGTATAGGTACATATTATTTGAAAAGAACAAAAAATAATCGTATTTAAACACAATTTAGTGTAGGTACGTTTCATATTTACGGTGTCGTACGTATTATATTTACTGTAAATTGATACATTGCTCTTAAGTGCATTATTTAAAATAATGCCATTAGGCGAGGAACTGTGTAAGTAATATACGTTTATACAGAAATACGTTAACTCGATTGATTAATGCTTAGGTGCTTAATGTACGATAGAGTCAAGAGATATTGTATACATAATATATGTATATTATATTATACTACTCGATATTAAATTATTAAGATTCACTTTATAAAACAACTTCGCATGCCATTTAGTTGGCGTATATATTATATAATTATAGTACATATATATGTGTATAAAATTACAATTTTATTTTATTTTATTCACAATAATAGTGCAGCATTACTAATGCAAATTTTTCCAAGGAGCCGATCGAACGAATTTTCATGAATCAAAGTACAATATAATATGTCAATAATATATATTAAGCTTGAAGTCAGGTATACATCAAAGTCCACCTACTGGTGTAAGTACTTTATATAGTAGCGTCGTCCAATTTATACGATATATATGATTACAATAATTTAAGTGCAACGATCTCGTTAATATCGGAATGTATAAATGTTAAAATGTTTTTTACAATTTATTTGAGTTATCTAAAGTTTTTTGAATAAATAATTTTTCAGTCACGTTTTTTTCTTCTGTATCGAATATTATAAGAGACCACAATATGTCCGCATAATTTAGGTAGGTACTGCTATACGGTGTTTAGGCTCTCTCATTCGAGTAGTTTTATATATTATGCACATTTTAAAAATATAATATCATATGACACTAAAATATTATAATAAAATACACTGTTTCCAAGAAAAAATTGTTCATCGTAGGTAGTTAGGTACCTACCTATATTATAATAATACTCCCGTGACCTAGATGTCAACTCGATCGTGTAGGACTGTTTTTTTTTTGTAATAATTATGATTAATTATCTTGTCAAGAACTTTAGTAATAATATAATAACAATAATAATAATAGTAATAATAATAACAGCGACAGACAATTCAAAGATTATACTTATTAACTACGCACGTAAAACATGTTTCTCTCCCACAAAGATGTTTTATATTATGTTCATATTATATTATAATATTATATATACATATACTGCAGGTATTAGGCAGGTAATATACAAATACAGTCTTAATTTTGTTAATCAACTCACCGACGCGTTAATATACAATAGTTTTCAACCATAACCAGTATAGGTTCATATTATTTGGTTCGTTGAGAAAATGATGTACACATTTTAGTGACATAATTGTGACACATAAATTGACTTTTGTGCCAATATTAAGAATATTGTAAATTTCAAACAATAAAATTATTGTATATCATAATATTAGATACCTACCAGCCAAATATACTATATATAATATCTGTTACATATTATTTGATAGTAATTTTATATATTACAGAATTATACGATGATGTATATTATACATTATTTTGACCACCAGGTGTATTTTCCACGCATTTAATATCATTATACCATTGTGTTAATTTATTTTTTGTCTGGAGAGGGGAGGAACGGTTGGAATGTATGGTTGAAACGCGTTTGAATGTGTGGCAAGCATTTGTAGCTAAAAATCCCGGGTGGTCACCCATCCGGGAAACTAGCAACACTGGCCGATATACGTACAATCAAAGCATTTCCGCAGTTTAGTGTATACTGACCGCGCCACATTAAGCCACCGTTGTGTTTATATATAATATATTATGTATATTTTTTGTGATATTTATAGTAAAACGGCAAGGACATCTAACAACAAAATATTATCCAAACGCATATTGTATAGTGAAGCTCGGATACGATATTAATTCTGTATTTCTATGTTTTAGTACACTTTATTTTCACAGATTAAATATACACATTTTGTACGTTTAATCTGCGAGGAAAAAGTACACGTTTAATGTGATGTAGAGTATGAGGTATATAAAACTGGGAGATTTTTGAACAGCGTATACTCTCTCGCTACGCTGAAAAGTACTATTCATTTTTTATTTGTACACAATATCCACTGAAAGTAATATTACAGATTATTAATTTTATTCCAAACTTTGTTTTTTTACTGCAAAGTTTTAAAGTTTATATGCCGGCCCCTAGTGCACCGCGCAACGGTTGCATTATTCCCCGGGTACCTCTTATTACCATTAAACTAAACTTTAGACGCTTATTAATAAAAGAAAACCATATTCATTCGATATTCAAAAAATATTTTTCTTCTCAAATCAAAAGTTGATAATGGTGTTTCGGCAACAGACGCAAGACAATGAAACAATATAAAATGTTACCTACCCAAGTATTTCAATATAGATAGTACCCCACCCACCTTACATTAATATTATACTAAAAATCAAAATGTCAATAGATTTTAAACGTCTGTATAGTGTTATAGTTCACGGTGTTAAAAAAAAGTCGTCCCATATAGTTCTTTAGTGTTCTGCTTACGTCTACAACCTCCTCACACCCGCATGACGTCTTGTATCTGTTTTACACACGTGTAACGTTGCAAATCCGTAATAATTCGTCGTAGATTTGTTACAACACATGCGGGTGGTAGGGTCTTCTTAATATTTACGTACCCAGATATATTATGTTTTATTATTGTAGCTGTGGTTTCTGAATGGGGTCGTGGGGTGCACATTGTTCGTGCATCGTTTGCACCATTGTTATTGGAATTCCGTTGACAAAACAAGCCGTGGATTATCATCAATATAGGACATGATATTTCGATCATTTAATAAATCAAATGATTATTAAACATTTTGGCGGGCGACAAATTCTCAAATATTTACGTGCATATGAGAATTCTGTCATCTGTTAATGTAAACTGCTCTGAAAATAAAATCGTGTATTACACATACAAGTACATAGAATATTGTAAAGTCGAAATACCCGAGGCAGTAGTATAAAAAAAAAAAACCTGGGAAGTCGCTCTTTCATTACAGTAAAGGTGTCATTGGTTAGGTCACTGTAATGGATGTATGTAAAATAACTAAGATTTGAAATAAATGTATACGAAGAACGATTCAGACAATGGGCGTGGAGACAATCTGTCAGCATGTTATAATATATTACTTAGGTTTTCTCACATTATATATTGCAATTAGTGATTTTTTTTTCTGTTAGTTATATACGTTAGGTTGAACTAATTTTTCACAAAAACAAATAGGGTGTATAATAATTATTATAATATTATTTCATATAATATAGTAATTAGTATAGGTACTTAGGTATTCCTAACTAGCTGTTATTAAGTTATAAGCTAATACTTTGCAACTTACTTGCCGTTGAACACGTATTGTTTAGGCTTAGGCCTTCTACACGCGGAGGGCTTAGGCTTGACCTCGTCCGTGATGGCCACGGTGTTGTAGGAAAAGTCGATTGTATTACATAATAGTATTTTGACCTACAGCGAACAAATGACGCTTATTATTATAATTTATAAATAGGTACCTATAATACGTTCGTTGTGGCGGCGCCACATCGTCTGCTCTCCGCGACGTTACAGTAACACATCACGCACATATTATTATTATTATTATTATGATCTTTTATACGTTCGTCGTCGAGATAGTTGTCCATAAAATATATAATAAATATGGCAATATTATTATATCGCAAACGAGCTTGATCGAACGCAATACAGACTTCTACTATAGGTACGGAAAACCGTTTTCAACAACAGTTCTCGTCGTCGTCGTCGTCAGTATACAACGCCTGCCCACCTGTATTGTTGTATCCATAATGTGATACGAATAACGATAAAATCATTTCCACGAGTGTGGCAATATCGCTTAATGTATTCAGCTACATGGCTCGTGACTAGTCGTGTTATATTAGCATATTGTATTTTGTTTTTAGCCGTCCCGGAGACACCCGAGTGAGATATAAATTCGTTTTCGATTACCCACAACGACGTCTGCAAAACACGACGCGAACATACTGCAATGTGCAGTTTCGCTGGGTATTGCTAAATGCTCCTCCTATCTGTCCACTGCGATAACGAATTTGTACAAACTCTGATTTTTAGAAATAATAATCATAAGTAGGTTAACTTACTAAGTTAAGTAGTAAATTACATAAGGACCATATTTTAAAATGTTTATGCTTTTTATACCATTTAATTAGTGTTCAGTTATGGGGACACCATACGACTTTTTTTTATTATTAATCAAATATTTGATTTTTTTTTTTTAAATCATATATTAACCGAAACTTGAACTAGCGAGAGTTATTTAACTTTGTACACTAACTACTAAGAATAGTAAACGCATGAAAAAAGGATTGTGAGATATGGGGGAGGGGGGTTGGAGTTTCTATGATGATTTCAAAATTATAATTATTATCTATATACAGCTATAATACTAATTTATTTTACCTAATCTATGAACAATTGATAATTTGAAAAATTGTCAGAGTAGAATAATTAATAACATTAAATATTTTTTGTAAAACCTTTTTAAGGATTATTATGTTAGTATAAACATTTTAACAACTCGGAAACAAATCATTGAAATTTTGATTTAGATATAAGGGCAGGTGCATAAAAATTTTCAAAAAAATCAACTGCTTATCATTGAGTAAAAAATTTTGAATCTAGTTATTTGTTTCTCCAAATGATCCTCCTGAAATGGCGAGTCGCTCTTTATAGAAACTATAAACGTCTTACAGTCGAGTTCAACCTTTAAAAGAAAACATAGTAACAACATTTGGACGTAGGCAATATACAAAATAATTCATGATTCCATTTCACAAATAACAATTATTTATTATGTCCTCCATTGCTTTTTATTTCACCGGGGACTTCTCAAAAGTTTAAACTGTCAAGTGAGCTGGGATTATAATATTATTATTGTGGGAAATCTAGTCACAACTCACTGTTATAGGCGTGTGCGATTAACCTATACGTATAGTATCCGTTTTTTTTTCTAGTGAATTGATTATATTATTATATTATTTCTATTTGTCTGGTAATATTATTAAAATAATATCATGATATTATGCATTTTGTACGTCCGACGTTTTAAATCGTATCGCGTGTAGACGTTTATAGTGTTATTTTCCCAAACGCCTTAAAGGCAACAATATATTATAATATGATATATATTTATATAAATCTGCCGATGACCTTAATTGTTACGTAATGGTGAATTTGACGCGCTTATACGATCGACGCGTGTCGTATTGTACGATTTGCGATATATTACCATAATAATATTACTCTTTATAATATAATATAATATAAAGTATATATATAAAGTATTATATAAAATATATAATATAATATAATAATATAATATTATATTATATCAAAACGCAAACAGCGGACGGAGATCCTCCGCGAGCGTTCGAACGTCACTCAACGTCTGAAAATCGTTTTGTTTTATTTCGCTCATACGCATATAATATAATAACACGGCGTATTATAGTACAACATTCGGACATTTTCTGAGCGCTTAAACGCCAATAATAATTTAATAATATAGTTTTTATTTATTTTCATTATATTATTATCAATAGGTACCGCGCGAATCGCAATATAATAATTGGCGCTCGTTACAACATAATTTTTTTCAGAACCGTATGCACAAGAGCCCCTGGACCATATTATAATAATAATATAATAATGATACGTAATATACACGCGTCACACACACACACTCACACACACATAATATGATATTATTATAATAGTGTCTCGTGTCCGTAGCCCGGGGCCCACGACCAATAACAATCATCCTATATATAGATATTTTTTTTATAACTCGCGCATACACACACACTTGGGTACCTCATTATATACGAGTATGAGGCGTAAACTTTATTTATTATTATTATTATTATTATTATACTGTATTTTCGAATTATCGTCGCGATGGACCTCTTGCAGGCCGTAGAGTCGTCGTCGTGAAACCGTTAATATCCTCCGACGAGATGGATGCGTGTGGGGTGTGTTCGCCCATCGACGACGATTATTACTGCTATGGATAATAATAATATGCATTTTAGTTCCCACACTATTACTACAATATGTTATTATAATATATACGTGGACAGCAACGCTCACGGTACCTACAGGCCGCGTCAAGTCGTCGATGCGACTTTTCGTCGTCCGTTTAAAGTTATTGTTGAAATACTATACATAATATTATGATGTATACGGTTTGGGAATATCATTACTTTGTCGGAGTCCCGCTCTACAACAGTAGCCGGTGTATAAATATATATATTATATTATCAAAAACGTATTGAAATCGAAAATAATAATTCGCGTTTTTCGATTAATATAATATGTACTGCAATGCGGAGACAATACCTAGCTAATTATTAATGCAAATTTTTTCGCAGACTACAATAATTATTACTAATTTTATTAATATCGCATCCAGATATTATGTTATAGTCGTGTGCGTTTTAAGGTTTCCAAAGGACGCTGCTGGTAGACGAGTTCATTACCCACAAATATATATATATATGTTGGTGGGTGGGTGCGGTGGAAACGAGGCCAAAGGGGGTACGGGAAACCCTGTGTATGATATCGTATATGCGATATATGCGGCGCACAATACAAATGAAAAAATAAAATATCGATTTTTAAGAGCATTTAAATTTTTTCCTCATAATATATTATAAATATTATATAGGTAGGTAGGTAGGTACTTGGTTGACGACGGACTCTACAAGCTTGAACATCGGTTAATAGTGTCGTCGTCTGATTTTTTCACGAGGTAATTTATAACGCAAATATTAGGACTTCGAATTACACAACGTATTATTACTTGTAATTTTCGTGAAAATACCTATGTCCGTATACTGCACTGGTGCTGACCCAACCGCGCGGAGGGCGACAGCGATGATAATGTGCTGGGCAAACGGAAATTTTTGGATTTCGCCTACGTGGGTATATACATCCAAATAACAATTTCTGTCGTAAATTACGAGGCTAAAGGGGGTACGGGAAACCCTGTGTATGATATCGCATATGCTATATATATGCGGCGCACAATACAAATGAAAAAATAAAATATCGATTTTTAAGAGCATTTAAATTTTTTCTTCATAATATATTACAAATATTATATAGGTAGGTAGGTAGGTACTTGGTTGGCGACGGACTCTACAAGTTTGAACATCGGTTATTCGTGTCGTCGTCCGATTTTTTCAAGGGGTAATTTATAACGCAAATATTAGGACCTCGAATTACACAACTTAATATTACGTGTAATTTTCGTTAAAATACCTATGTCCGTATACTGCACTGGTGCCGCCCATGCAGAGGACGGCCGCGCCGATGGTAATGTGTCGGGCACTAGGGCAAACGAATATTTTGATTTTGCCTACGTGGGTATATACATCCAAAAAACAAGTTATGTCTTAAATTACGAGGCTAAAGGGGGTACGGGAAACCCTGTGTATGATATCGCATATGCTATATATATGCGGCGCACAATACAAATGAAAAAATAAAATATCAATTTTTAAGAGCATTTAAATTTTTTCTTCATAATATATTACAAATATTATATAGGTAGGTAGGTAGGTACTTGGTTGGCGACGGACTCTACAAGCTTGAACATCGGTTATTCGTGTCGTCGTCCGATTTTTTCAAGGGGTAATTTATAACGCAAATATTAGGACCTCGAATTACACAACGTATTATTACGTGTCATTTTCGTGAAAATACCTATGTCCTTATACTGCACTGGTGCTGCCCCAACCGCGCGGAGGGTGACGGCAATGATAATTTGTTGGGCAAACGGAAATTTTTGGATTTCGCCTACGTAGGTATATACTGTATATACATCCAAAAAAAAAGTTCTGTCGTAAATTACGTTTTCTTTTGAGGACTTATGTATAGGCGAGTATAGATGCGCTGCGATCATGTCCGATCGCGTTAGTTTTGATTGTTCGTTTTTTTATTCTACGTACACAATACATTATTATAAGACCGTTGCACAGCACGAAGATCTGTGGCTGGTTTTCTCTATAGGAATAAAAAAAAACCTCTGGTCAACTTATATCGTATATTATACCGAGCGTAATATATATGTGTGTGTTCGTTCAGACCAGACGTTAAAAATATATAACCCTATATTACGGTCTTTTGCGTGAATAAAAAAAACCTTACAACTTTGCAAAGATATTATAGGTATCGTATTTAATATTATAAATTATTTTAGAACCTTTTACGTCGACTTTATTATGCTGCAGCGGTATTGTTATAAATTAATACGTTTATTTTTATGATAATGTTTTTATAACTTATATTGTTATTAATTGATAATAATCCTGACAAAATAACGCAATATCCGTTTACCTGCAGCGCAGGATACAAGCGATTCAATAAATAATTTATCAAAACACTTACCAACTTATAATGTTTTGTTTTTTTTATATTACATATAAATATATAGGCGCAGGGTATATGGGTTTGACTTCAGAAAAAAAAAATTAATACCTACATTAATATACATATTACATTATGACCATCAAAAGTTGTTACAAGTCTAAATATAATTAGATAAAAGGTATCGTAAAATATTATATTATATGCATTCAAACAGTTGTGTTTATGCGTAAAAAAATTTAAAATTTTGACGTTTAATTACTATGGTTAATAATTATAATTTATAAGTACCGCCTACCTATACAAAAAAAAATTAAAATGTTAAAAACTTCTTAAAGTTTTAGTGCATACCTATATACATATTTGATATTTATGGCTGGTTATTCACACCATAATTATTTTTTGTTAATCTCACTAAGTGGTATGGTGCGATTATTTTCGGACTAATACATTTCGTCTATAGGTACTTATTTAAAGCTTAATTTATATAAAAATAAAAATTGTTCAAACGAGGTTGCTTATATATTAACACTATATATAAAGTAAATATAATGCTATTTAAAAAATGTATTTAAGTACTTATAACTTACAATCTAAACTTTAGGAACTTCAAGGGGCTTACCGCTTAAAATATTTGTTTAAACACTTATTAATGCCAAAACCCAATGTTTAAAGAATATTTTATACTTAAATGAAAATATAGGGATAAATGTTTAAAAAGTTAACGTTAAGTGAAAATCGTTATTTTAATCGTATAAAATATAAATATGTTCTACGCAATTAAATAATAACCAATAATAATAATAATTGTTGAACTCAAACAAGTAATAGTATACAGCGTGTACCACCATTATCGATATTTGTTTTTTGTCTATTATACATTTTTATCAATTAAATAAAACTTGATTAACTATACCAACAAATGTGGGAGATTTTATTGAAACGTATAAATAAACTTAGGTACTAGATTGAGTATCACTGCTTATCATTAAATTACAGAAAATAAGTTACTTCTCGGAAACCATTTATTTTTGTTGTTAAATACCTTAAATATATTATAACTCCAACCTACCTATAGGTATACCTAGTTAAATACAAAATTATCGACACTGTCAGATGATCAGTTAAGTTTCCATGGACAACCGGAGACTTTACTTTATTTCGTATTCAAAAATTAATAACTATAAACAGCAGATCTAGGTACCTGTATATATAACCGAGTTTAAGCTATATAGTTAAAGCTAAATCAAGGGGTTTGAAGAATTTCGTTAAATAAATATCGTTCTATGAAGGTATCGTCAGTATTGCATAATATTAAAATATAGACTATCAAAACTTTATATCGTGTATTATATTATTTATTCAAAAATATATGATATAATTGCGTGTAATCTATTCGTTGACGTCGTATACAATGCAAAATGGCACAGTTCATTGTTTATTACGTTTCATTATGGCTTTGACTAATTGTTGTCCTTAACGAGCTCTTTGTTTGAACAATTCGTCTTGTGTGACAATATAAGAGTGAATCGAAATTGTTAAACATTAATTGCACGAAAACCGTACACGTAAGGACAAAAACGTTAAAATTAAACCTTTTGATTTTTTGCCTCTGCGAAATAATATTATTAAATTATACATATATATATATTTTGGTTGAGAGCAACGCCACGTAACTTAATCACAATTCTATTTTCTACCCTTTAAATTCATAAATTAATTTCTGGTTTATATTCGAACAATTGTAGACGGCTAATTATGTTTTTAAATTAGTATATGGGAGACTTTAAAAGTAATTTCAACTAAATAAATCAAAATAGCATGCCCTGCACGGTCTTATAAGTGACAAACAAATGAAAAAAATAAACATTTATACCTTTTTCGTGGAGTTTAAAAAAAATTACCTACCTACGTAATAATGATTTAGACGCGACCATTGTATGCGTTTCATATGGTCGATGGTCATGATAGAAATAATTATTTAATATTATTTATACAACTAATATGGTTATACTGTAAGTAATAATGAATAAAGTGGTAAAGTCGGCAACCGCTCTGCTGTACGTCGTAATTAGTCAGTAAGTAACCGCAGTAATGGATATTATGTTCAATATGATAAATATTAAATCATTTCAAACAAAAAACGATTCTGAGTGCAGGACTGGAGACGGTCTGTCAGCACTCAACCTTATCACCTACTAATTGTATTTTATTATATATTCATATTGGTATTATAGTAACTTATTCTACAATTAGTAGTGCGGTAGGTTGCATTTTTTTTAGTATACAGATTGCTTGTATTTACCAAACATGCACGCCCACTTTTTTCTTTATTAATATTTATTTAAATTCTTTAAAATCTGATTTCAGGATTTCGGTTTTTCAAATGAGAACCCCTCTTTTTTACTTTAAATTATTTAGCTGATCATTTTTCTGAACATTTGAAGAACAGAATCAAAATTCGCACTATTAGCTTTTGATTTACTTAACTTTGCAGTGTACTACTAAGGATAATAGTACATAAAAATAGGTTTTGAAGGTAGGTAATGGATTTAAACAATATACGATATGGTGATTTGAAAATTGTAGTAATTAATATTATATTATTAATTAAGTAGTTTATCAACATAGATAATTTGTAAAAACACTCCAAGAATAATAAACACTATAGATCCAATTACCATAATATATTGTATATTTTTGTAAAAAACATTTTTAAGGACTATATTAACCTTAGTATAAACATTTTAATAACTGAGAAACTATTCTTTCAAATTTTAAATAAATTAGGTACCTACATTAATATTTTCAAAAAAATTAGGTATGCATTAAATAATTCAATAAATACTGTTAATTTTTGAATTACAAAAATCGTTATTTTTTTTTCGTTTAAATATCCAATTTTGTCAAGTTTAATTTTGAGATTTTTAGGCATCTAATAGAATAAGGTACGAGGAACCTTCTATTAAATTGTTGAGCCTTAGCTATTATAATATTAATTCAAAATGTACAATACAATTTCTTAGTTTTATAAATATTTTTTCAAAAATTTGATCTTCAAATCTTCCAAAAAAAATTGCACTTATGTACTTTTGATATTTTTAACTGCTGTAAAAAAAAAATATCTGGAATATTGTATAACATTTTATAGTTTTTTGGCAGAACATAAAATTTTTTATCAATAATTATAGAAAAAAAAAACTAAAAGAATTCAAAACTTTCAAAATTTCATTGAGTAAAGAAAAAGTTGCTGTGGTAAATATTTTTTAACAAAAATAATTTTATGAGAAATCGTTATTTTAAGAGTAAATATTCAATGTCGTCAAAATTTTAACTTTAGACGTTTATAAAAAATAATAGGTAGTCCAATAAGTAGTCTTACACTCCACTATTTTCATTTTCGTAAGGAAATATATTATGAAAAACCTTGTATTTCATTTTCAATTCTAATGATAATAATGTACGAGTTTTTGTTATTTTGATAAATTTCAGAAAAATGTCAACTTTCAATGATTAATAAAAAATTTTCATCAGGTACCTATGTTTTTCTAATATTTTTTATTTTTTCAAAGAACAACTATCGAGAAAACTTGTATTAATTCTTGTTTTACCCGATTATTTTGACATGTACGAGTACCGGAAATTTTTAGTTTTGGCCTTCAAATAATACCAACTAGATCCAATTTCTTATGGAATAGTTGAAGATCAAAACATTGATTTTCTACTATAAAACGTATAGGTACTCGTATTATATTGATAAATCGATAGGTAGGTACATATAATATATATATGTGTAAACACAAAAATAAAAAACATACATCATAATATATTATATTGTAAAATCAATAGGTACCTTATACATTTATCACTCCGATCAGAATCTAAAAAAGCATATTAGTCAAAACTTGAATAGACTTAAATATTTTACAAAGATAACATTTACATATTACATGTACATTCATATTATCATATCTGAACCTAATCTCACATTCTGCATTTATTGAGATTTAGTATCTTAATAACTGCCACAGCCCCTTATTACTGTTACGTATTAAGAAAATTAAAATATAATTTATACTTTGATCATCGAACAGATTAAAATGTTAATCACAACACCGCCGTGGCGGTTGGAGCGAATGAGGGGAGGGGGCGTGGTCTCCCACGAGCTTGAGAAATATAAATAAAAACGACAGCTCCCCCTCCTAAAAATTATCGGCCACTGGCCACCTGGGTTTTGCGATGCCGTCGCCACTGTTGGAAGGCGTTAGGTTATAATATTATTCGTACTTAATAATAATTCATCTAATAATATTATACATTTAGTTTTCTCCCTTGGCGACCGGCGCAGAAACATTTTGTAAAATGTTTTCCTTTGTATTTACACAATACTATTACTGCCCATTGTTTTTTATTGTTTCGCGACGGATTGGGGAAACGACTTTTGGTTCTCATTTCGTTCGTTCAAAAGTATGTCTGTTGTTATAATTAATTTAAGTCTGAATCGACAAAATATATATACATATACAAATTATTATATATATAATATCTATTATTTTATGTACATTGTACAGAATGAGTATTATTACAATATTATATTGTTCGATCACCTTAACGAAATTATATAATGCATTCAAAGGAAATATTATATATTTTTCTATACTTGGAATTATATATCATTTATAATATATAATAGGTATTGCGAAGGGGGTAGCGTTTTCGTACTTTTAGTTAAATATTATAAAACTTGTGACGGCGGGACTAAAATATAAATTCCCTCGAGGGAGAGAGCATATTATTACTAAGCCATATTATATATATATGCGTATATGGGTACTTGGGCCGACTGTTTGTTTTTATTCAAACCGAAAGAAAACCTTTTTTGGACCATAAGGAAATAAGTGGAGGTGTATCAGCTATATGTAATATTATGACACAATAGATAGTATCGTACAGGAAGCCAGTTCGAGTTTTTGCTATTTTCTCTTAGCCGATAAATCGATACAACCATATAGTCAAATGCCAATAAAATATTAACCTGCGTGCGGTATACGACGTAGGTATATACGTTATATACCATAGGTGTACCTATATAATACTCTCTACTTATGTAGTTATGTGCATCGAATAAATTATAATTATATACGTCGTATAGCGATTTATGGAACATAATATTATTATGTATAATAATAATAACAACGAGAACACCACTCCGGCGCGGACTCATATCGCTATAATATAATAATATTCTCTGCTGGCTCTCTGCGCGCGCAAACTTTTCGAATGACGATTGGCCGACGGGACGCACGGCCAGGGTGAGAGGCGGGGGGGGAGCGAAGGAGGGAAACACAAATCGTGTGCAGTGAATATTATGTTAGGTATAATATTGTGCGCACGAAAAAAAAAAAATGATTTTTAAAAAAAAAAACACGACGAATTAACATGCTGCCGCGACCGATTATTATTTTATGACGGCGGTGTGTACGTATAATTATGATCGATTTTAATATTTAATGACTCTGTAATTAAATGGTTGATAAGATATCAAGGTGACCTTGGGTCCTGTCACGCCGGTTTCGAATCCTCCGGGCCGCCGCCGCCGCCTCTGCCGCCGTAGTAAATATCTCATTGTTCTCGGCGGCCGTGACGCGATCGTCCAGAAATCGATTGCGCACACGTCGTCGTCGTTTCCTGCAGTGATGTGTTTCCACACACCGACTATAGGAACTATTATTATTATCGTCCTGTGTCCTGCAGTGTATTATTATTATTACTGTCGTTATTATGATGTAGTGTAACGTATGTACCTATATACATAAAATGTGTCGTCGCCGCCGCGGTGAGTGTATATATAGGTACTTACACTTACAAGATAGGTACGAGGTACCATATTATAATAAACCGTGATTCCACTGTAAAAACGGGGTACACAGAAAAATTGAAGTCGTTGCGCATGCACAAAGAGGTATGAAATTGTATGTTATTGGGATTTACGATCCAACAGTCGAGTCTCGCGTCCCGCAAACACAATTCAAAAGTATACGTATAGGGTAGTTAGTAACTGAGTTATAGAGAGAGTATACCCTGTACTCATAGACCAGCGGATTACATATTATATATAATAATATATAACATACAATGTATAGGTACTCACTGTACTCGTGTCCCGTGAAGAAGTGACCGGCCGTCGTCATCATATGATAGTATACCCTAAAGTTATATGAAAAAAAACCCCTTTAAACTTTTCAACTTTTTATCCAATTTTTTTTTATTTTATAATTATTTCATTGTGCTATCAACCTGCAACATACACAATCAAACCAGAAATGTACAAATTATTTTTATTAAATTAAAAAAAAAATGGTAAATTATTAGCATTTATAAAAGGAAATCGCGTATAACTCTAAACAACGCCGCGTATATACAGTTACTACATTTTTTTATTTTTTTTTTATTATTCTACATAATTCTTATTTTTAATTTAATAAAAATAGTTTGTACATTTCTGGTTTAATTGTGTACATCAGCAGCACATAATATGTGCTGTAGGATCGGTTTATTTTAAAAAAAAAGTTGAGTTGCTCGTAACTAAAAAAATAAATAAGGTATAGGTACCCACCCTGCTTTAGAGGTGTTTTTTTTCTTCATAATTTAAATCATAATATTTAACAACAGTCTGTCATTTCTTCACGGGACACATTATTGTAAACAGGCAATTTATGGTCAAGACCATAATATTATGTCGTACCCGGGACTTGTGCGTGCGTGTCGTCTCGATACGAAATCGCTGAACGAGATATAGCTATATAGTATGAGTCATGCATAGAGGTATCTATATACCTATAATATTGTACTGCACGCCACTTATTAAAACCCTCAAACTACATTGCACACAATAACGTCATTATATGAGCTCGGGGTTCGTTAATTTTATGCGGTGCGGCAAAGGATATTCAATGTTATATTTCCTATAATATATGTATATGTTATATTATGCGGTATTCTAGGGAGGATTTCGTCTACGGTTTCGTATAGTTGCTGCTCCGTTTCCATATAAATCGTACGGAATTATGCATAAAATTACATACCTTCAGCCGTCGTCGTCGTCGTCGTATACCGATGTCGCGTATATTATCTCCGTTATATATTAGAATATTATAATATAATAACAATATTTCGATTCCATACCACATCAAGTCTTTCGTACCGCTCGGTCGAGACATCTGCAGCAACAGCAAAGCATCGCCGCGAGGTCTAAGATACGATAAATAACAAAGCGGTGAGATTTAGTCTCCTACGCGATATTGCTGGAAGTATAATACGCTTACTATATATATACACAGCCGATTAGTCCATTGACGACGTGGAGGGGAAGGTATTTTATATATAGATAGTGCACCTCTCCACCTCACTGATATTTTTTAACGGACGGACGGTTAGGTACGACTTTTTTTTTCAACAAAGTTTACCTACCACCGATCGCAATTTTTTAAACGAGACAATATATATGCTGAGGGTGTATTGTTATAGTATAATATTATCATTGTAAGTACCCATATACATGTCCATACTCGCCATATACATTCATATATATAGGTACGTTATAATTTCTTGTTTGGTTAGGTATATACCTAATTAAAACTATACCTATATATTATGTAGGTTTGCGTATGTATGGGGATCGTAATACGCCCCCATATTGATTGATGTAAATTAAGAAAAACATGGATTATTTATAAAAATAATAAACGCTTCGTATTACATACTCGTATAATATGTATAGGTAGGTATCCGAATTTGTAGAAATAATAAAAAAAATTATGAATAATTCAAATCTCAAACGGGTGGACTTGAATATTTTTATTTTATCACCCCCTCGCGGAAAATTTCAAAGTATACGCCACTGCATTTGTATACGTACACATTATAAACACACACACTAAAAGACAAGCGTATATAGGTAGGTGCATGTATAAATTGATGGCCGTGAAGGGGGTTGGGGTGCCGGAGTTCTGTAAAAAAAAAATGGTCGCTTCCGGAAAAATGGCGTCGAGTCCGCTGGGTAGGTACGCCACTGACCGTGTTATTCACAGTTTGTTGTTTCGGGGAATGTATATGTATATGTGTTCTTCCGTCAGCATATATATAGCCTACCTAGGTATATATTCGCACACGTCTGCCTGAGAACGGAAAATCGAACACCTGCAGCAGCAATCGTATATAACATAATGCATAATAATATGTAACCATACCTTACACGCGTCCATCCATGTATTCGTTTGCGTATAATAAATAATTTTTTGATTATACACCGCGCGCTACTCGTTTTTTTCGACGCGTTCATAAATCAGGATTTATGGTTATAAACAGATATAGATATAGATTATCCTCGTGGGGAAACCGATCGAGACCATAAAAAGGTATATATTATGTGGTTAAAATACTAGCCGCGTATACATCGCCGCCACGTCTTTAATATGTCACTCTCTCGCCAACCTGCACTCGTGCACTGCTGCTAGGTTACTTATTTATTATACATATATATATATATACACAGAGGTACCTATCAGCTATACCGAATACCTAGCCCGGAGTCTGTAGTCGTTTTTATTCCCGTATTTTTTTTTTTTTTTTGTAATACGTTATAGGTCGCTTAGTCGGTATAATGTATATACACATATTACGTATATATAGATGCTGGTTGAACCACAATAATAATAATAATAATATAAAAAAAAAAATAATAATAATAAACCTAAGGTCTTTTTCGAGTGGCAGGTAAACGCTATAGCCTATATAAGCTCTCCGGGGAAAACCGTCATCCTCGTCGGGTTCCGATTTTATGTTTACTTTTGCATCCAAATCCGACCAAATCGTTCGAATCGATTGCGGTACTTATATAGGTACTCCATATTATACCTATATTATATTTTATTTTATAAGCGCGTATGTTTGAATATAATTAAACGAGTTTTATGAATAGACAGTAATAATCCGCGCAAACAAAGGAATTCATTATCTCCTCCACCCCGCCTGCTATACGCGCGGTGTTTTAAGAATGTAATTTTATTATGTACATCGACCGCGTTGTGTGTTCGGATCGGATATTATGTGTTCGAGAAACGTTTACGAATAGACAACTTGAGTATAGTTGAGACCGCGAACTGTATCTAAAATGTAAAGAAAAATGTAAATTATTACAATGTTTTTTGACCGACAATAACGGTTACGACTTACGACGTTCGAACACTAGGTATATATATATGTATATTGTATTATTGTAAGTACATATACAGCGCTGTTGCAGAGTGAAATCATTAGATTATTCATAAGCTGAGGGGCTCGCTGGAGACTTGTTGCGTTTTGATCCGCTACGGCGGAGACACGTCCTGTAATACAGTGAGACATAAATGTTTCTGGGCCGAGTCAAATACGAAATTGCATTTGGCGTGTTTCCGAGTTTCAACGCTGCAGCGGTTACAGTATATACCCTCGGAGCGGCGAGACTTTTCGCGATTTTCTCGGAATTTCATAATATTATAATCTTATAACGAACGTTTCAGCTTGGAAAACGTCGACTATTCAAAGCGTCTCTCTTAAAAACTTTTTTTACTTTAAAGGGAAGCTACCACCCCAGGTATTGGTATTATAACTGTGTGTTTACACTGTTGATTATCTACTCTTCGACCAACAAATTCTAGGGTAACAAGACAATTATAATACAAGTGCACCTAGGCGGCGGCTCAACACCGCCCGACTTCAGTTTAATATATATCCTGTCCAAAATTTTTTGTGTCCTTGGTTTACGTCGAATCGACTTATGTTATATTATTGTATTAAATTATACCTATGAATATTCATCGAAAGTATTACATGCGCGTGTATATGCAAATAAATATTTTAATGTTCCAGTGGTCGTTATATCCGACAAGTATAGGTACCTATATAGGTAGGTAGGTACTATATGCTATAATAGTAGTATATAGGAGCTACAATAGAAAACTGTAAGTAGGTGTATTGGTAATTGTTGTATTATAGTATATATATATATATATAAAATCTTATACTTCCTATTTATTTTATTTGAGTAGGTAGTTCAAATAATTGCGTACAGACAATACTACATTTCTAGTGAATTTAATGAATTACGATTTATCGAAAATTTCCGCTCTAAAAATTCGGTATAGTTAGGTAATATAGTAAATACATCATTAAAAAATAATTAATAAAAGAAGTTAATTATCTTCTCATCATAATGGTTGATTGAAAAAATAAAACGAATTGGTACAGTAAAGTACAATTTTATCCTCATCCTTTAATCTCCTCAAGTTAAATGATAATTAAATCGATAACTTTTACATATACTTACCTTATAAATTATCAATTCAGCCCTAATTCTAACTAGACAGTCCGTAAAATAGAATTGTGCATTTAAAATTACTACTGTAAAATATATGACGTACTAGCCATATAAATTAAAGCAAAAAAAAATTAGATCCTGAGCTGTACCATTGATTTTTTAGATTGATTTTAAAATATATACATACACGGAATAGTAAGTACATACTTTAAGCAATCAATAAAAATAATATAGTTTATATAAAGTTTACAAAAAAGACACTGAATAAATAAAAAAATTAAAACTAATTAGTTATCCCCATATTATAGCTTAAAAATATATCAATGTTAAACGATTGATTTATTCATTTATATCCACAGTCCACTGTCGTACATTGATATAATTAATTAATATTTTAATTATTATTTATTCAATCGTTTTAAATAGCACAACCGCAGTGATTCAATATCCTTATATTAAAGAAAAAGTATAAAAAGAAAAGTGCTCCTTAAAGTACTCATTTAGGCAAAATACGCGTGAAACTGTCTGACCATAATAATTACAGAAAGCAACACGATTCACGAAAAAAATTTCTCGAGAAAGCATAACAAATTTGTAGTTTAATAACGAAGTTTGTAAATACAATAATCTAATTGGAAATTGTACGTATTATACAAAGTACTATCCGACACCTATCATAGCCAGCAATATACAAAAAAAAAATAAATAAAACATACTAATTTCTACTATTATATTTTGGAAAAAAAAACATCACTGTAAAACCAATATTTTCCCGAAGTAATAAGGTATGAAGAAAAAATTTGTGATATCCCACTCCCCTGGACTACAATCCATTTTATAATTTATAATTGTTTGTTATAACTTATAGATATACTTTTATAGTTTTATGTACTAAAATTACCAATGCTTATGCGTAGAGGACATCACACAACGATATGATATTTAGTTCTTGTTAACACGATGCATCAATTTGTATGAAAATATTTTAAATGCACAATTTACTAAAACATAGAATTATATTTGATGATATTTTATTTCATCTACAGACTACATACAACTGTTTGTTTTCAGATTTTGTTAGTTATCGAATTGAGTTGGATAATTTTAAAATGTATATATAATATTAAAATCGACTAACAATTTAATTTGTAAAAGCGTATTGTTGCGTATCATATTATTGTACTTATATAGTTACATGTAAATGTTTTATTTTAAACAAACAACATTTTTATTAAAATTAGTTTTTTGATAGAAATACCGTTAGGGGGGTTTTTTTTTTTATCAAACATGTATATTATATAATATATTATGTTTAGCATCAAATAAACAGTTCGAATATAAATGTACCTGTATAAATTCATATTTTAAAAAGTATAAAAAAATTCCTTCTTTACAATATAATTTATCACTATTTTAATAAAATGCTGTATGCGTATGACTATTTATTATTTTTTTTTTTTTTTTGCGAGACTTAAGTTGAATGACTTTTATAAATATCCATTTATGTTATACTTCTACGATTAATAATAATATAATATATAGGTAATAATAGCATATATTATTGGTACTTTTAGATTTTAGATAAGCCGTACATATTGTTTACTGCAATAATTTACTGAAATACTAGTAATTAATAATTTTTTTCCCATCAATAATATAATATTGAAAATAAGTAGTGTGATGAGATTTGTGAAGTTCTGTTCTTGCGGGAATCACGATGGGTTTTTTATCGTAAACGGTTAACCATAAATCACATTCGAGACGATTTTAATTTGCTCTTTATGAAAATCACTTAATCATCTACATATATAATAATATAAAGTACACATCTGCGTACGTTTTCCCTCCTCTGGCAAGACAACGGGGAGGAGGAGACATAATAATATTGTATACCTTATGTCCAAGCCCGAGCCCTGTAGGCAGTAAATTCGTCTTCTGCGCCAGTCAACCTTGGCCGTATATATGTATATATAGGTATAATAATGTTCAGACGCTCAAGCCAATAGAGATGATTATCGGAATTCGACGGAATTTGTTAATTTGTCGGCCATCTTAACACCTGCAAAAAAATAATATTAGTGATAGTTTAAATATTTCCTGGTGCGTGCAACATATTATATATAGGTAGGTAGGTATATCTGGTAATACACGACATGACGCGGTATAGAGCTGGTATAATATAATTTAATAGGTACGCCCATAATTGTATATTGACTACGAATTTCCCTTCTATCACGTGAAACGACCATAGGACGTACAATATTATTACTTTTTTATTTCTCACTCGGAGTATTGGTATGCACATTGTACCAGCTATATGTACCTATATGCATATCACAGAATTAACTAATTGCAGCCGGATTACGATACGACCGTTTTTTTGAAGAAAAGCTGATATGAATAAAAAAAAATAGAATATAGGTCCCCAATAATAATATAATAATAATACAGTTTAATGAGATAATATCATTTTCGATCAAACGGTTTTATTGCTTTTATTTGTTAAAATATTTTATTTTTTCGTACATATAGGTACCTAAGTAATATCTACAAATACCAAAATATAATAAATATTAAAATTGTCACATAATTATAGTTTTCGCTGTAAACGGTTAAACAAATGTTTCATTCGGGATGCACTAATTATATGTACCTATGTAAAAGATTGAATTTGCCTTAGACACTATGTGTTATAAGTTTATAACGTATATAAGACCTGATTTAAAAAGAAAGACTTAAATTTTTTTCCCACTCGATTATCAATTATAACGAGTGAATTTCGTGAAGTACCTATATTGAACTGATCGCTGCGTGTTCTATAATATTATATAACGTGCTAAACATTTCCAGTAAACACTACTGGGAGATCTGGCGGATGCGATATTGCGATATTATATTAATATTTAATTAAAAAAATGTTTAATATATTTTTTTCTTCTTAAAAATCAACGATACAACTTTTTTTTTATAAATGATTGTACCTTATAATCAATTTCTTCAAATTCTGATTTTTGGAATTTTTATCTTTACTTAAGGTTTATAACTTATTATTCGTTTTACATACGATTTAATAACTCAGAAACTATTTGTTTGAATTTTCATATTCCGAGATAACTACATTAAAGTTTTCAAAATAATATTCTGCAAACAAGATTGGCTCTCATTTGAAGAAAAAAATTGATCTTTAAGTAGATTAAGTAGAATTATTCTTGAAATGAGAATTTATTTAAGGGAAAATGGGGGTAACATTATTGGTGAATCACACGACCCTGTATGTACAACTACATCAACTAGTCAACTAGATTATACGAAATAGTCTGAATGGATAAAAAGTGACATAAATCATAATGGCTTGATTATAAAACCTCAAGTCAGGGTAACGTAATAATATTATAAACGCGCCATTTTTCAATTTTAGATTTTAGTTATTTGATAATTAAATGATCCTATTGGCAATGACTAAACGAATACTTACATTGGTAAGATTATCGAATATATAATATAAATTACCTAAGTAACCGATAGATAAGAGTCTTGACTTTATGAGATCGGTTAAGCTGGCGTAACATTCTATGGAGTGGCTGGTCGTGTCCATAAGTGGTGAGGTGAGACGAAATGAAAAATAGAAATTGGTTTCTAGTGGTGTGGGAAGGGACATGGAAGTGGCTAATAAATCAGGAGCATCGATGGTACCGTTAAGATGCGAGGTGATATACGCTAGGTCTTTTGAACAATTTTTAACGATGGCACAATTTATATTAGTCTAACTGAACGAAATACACTGCTGTGTTGTTGTTCACATGCACATTACCATGAGAAAGGATACTCACTCTTTTCTTCCGGATAGAATTACTCGAGAGTAGTCAACCATTTCTATCGAGATGAAATTTAAAAAAAAAACATATCAATATAATATGCGTGTGCGAAATTCGATTTGCAGCCATTCTATCACTTTCGCGCGTATGACAAATATATTGTATTGTAGTGCATTTGCGAAAAGTGTTTTCGAAGATATTAGGTCGTACCGCATCGATAAAGCTATATTATAAAACAATATAGGGCAGCCGATATGTGCAGGATTTTCGGTTATTGCGTGGGAGCTCAGCTGGTAACCCGGAAGTCAGATGGATATTGTATAGGTACAATGATGGGGTGCGATGTACAAAAAAAAAAAATCAAAACACCCCTTCGTCATCATTATTTTATTATAATTATCATTTCGAATTAAACCGAACGTCATACGAACGGATGCGTTTCACTGATTTATCGCGTACGGTTTTTATATACCGCTGCAACTATTACATTATTATATAATACGAGAAAAAAAAATATGAAATTATTAATTCGTACGGCTGCAGTAGTCGCCGTAAGTGTACGTATATATAGAGTGAACTGTGGACGGTTTTAATTTTCGGAATAATAAAAAATTATCGTAAAATAAAAAAAACCCGATGATAATAATTGATAATACGCGTAATAATATAATATTACAATATTATATGAATAATTGCCAAAATGTGATAGATTGTCAAATGGATTTTATAATTTCCGTTCGTGTTCTGCAGCTGTTACCGCGTGTTATTATAGTTTTAACAAATGAAAAAAAAAATAGCGGGAATATAATATTATAATATTTACATTTTGTTAAACGTTAATTTATCGATTTTAACGATACACGTACCTATACAATTAAATATTAATAGATATTCAGAACGTCGAGTATAGGTAGGTGTATTTATATATATATATTTGCTTGATAAATATCGCAGTTGTAAATAATCGCGAATAATATTTCACTGCCATTTCGTCAAACAATCATATATACAAAATTAATATTATGTAATTTCATAACAATATCGGTGCTTTTACACTATAGTCGCTCTGCAGAGGTCTAAAGTAAAACATAATTATTATATATAAGGTACAGGACATTTTCTACGAGTCAGTGAGATTACACGTCTCTTTTAATGTCGAATTGATGATTGTAATATAGCGCTTTTCTTTAAACTAATACCTACGCCATATTATTATTTGCAATTTAACTCGAACGATTTGTCGTTTATGTACGGCCGGTCTTGTCGTCGATACGGTTTCAAATCAATTAAAAAGTCAATCACTTTGCAAATAATGTCTTGTTCAAACAAAAAGCTATCTTCATCGATTTGTCTGATAACGATGAATATACCCGCAATACATATTGTGCAAATATAATATGTATAATGAAATGTAACTTTTATGAACGTTATGATTTATGAAGGTATATAGTATTATACATAATATACTATATCGGAGACGACTTAAACCGGCACGTGCTGAATCGAAACTTTTGATATTTAATCATAAACATTTTGTTTGAGTTGATACGTAATAAATAATAATGTAATATAAAGGATTAAATATTTGCATACGTTTTTTTTAATAAGTAGGTAAGTACCTATTTCTTTATAACTAGAAAATTGTACTTGCGGTGGCTACAGTGTATATATTGTATATTTGAATAAATAAATTGTGTATATAATAAGAATGTAATTTAAATGTAAATAAATCGGACTTCATTGGCAGACCTATAGATACCGGATGTCCAGATGATTCAGTTAACTTAAGACATTCATTATTTCAAAAAGTATTAATTTTTTTCATGTTTTCATGTTGTTATCAAACAAAGATTTTTATTAAAAAATATATATTTTAAGATTCTGAGTGGAACGATGAATGTATTGATTTCACAATGATGTGCATATTTTTTTTATTTTTTTCATTTTTGGGTCTGTCATCACCTTTCTGGACAGTAAAAACTAAAAAGTCTTGGATTTTCTTCAACAGTGTCTTTTCTGATAAGAAAGTGAATCTAGTTGGTACTTTGGGAGGTCAAAAGTAAAAATTTCCCAGTAATTTTCAAAAGCGCCAAGAAAATTAAGGAAAAACGGGAATTTTTACACAAAACCTGTTTTCGAAAAAATCAATTTTGGTTTTTGGTGTAACTTCAAAACAAATGACCATAGATACATGAAATTTTCACTGGTTGCTTATATTTGCATTTTCTATACACGATAAAATTTTCAAATTATTATGATTCGTTTTGAACTCTTTAGGAACATTTTATTTTTCCATTTTTTTTAAGTTTTTTTTCTATAAATATCAATAAAATTTTATTTCTTGGTTAAAAAAGCTTAAAAATTTAATAGACGGCTCCTTGTATATTGCTTCAAAGGCAGATAAAAAATATTAAAAACCCTTAGTCACAGTTTTTTTTTATAAGCATTTAAAGTTCAAAAATTGACAAAATAAGGAAAAAACACAAAAATTAGCAAATTATTTTGAGTTAAGAATTTGTAAAAATGTTTCGATAAATTTGATTTTTATGTAGCGAAATACTTACTAAAAAAATATTCTACATTAGAATATGAAATTAAAACTGTATGTTGTCATTCAAAAAAGTTAAAATTGATTAGGATAAACAATATTTACAACAAATAGTTTTTAAAAATGTTGTTTTTTAACGACTAGAAACCATGTAGTTTTTTTTAAATAATGGGTGGTTCATGATAATCACCTGGTGGTATATAATTATGATACCTATTATCCAGATAATATTCTCATCCAAATGATTTCGTCCGTGTTTATTTTACGTTTAATTTTAAGTCAGATAATAATAACCTAGTTATTTTTTAAATACAATTTATTTAAAAAATTACTGTGGATAACTATTATAAAAACCTATCATATTTATCGCAAATCGCAATGGTTTTAAAATAATATCACAGTTATGCTCGATATGTAATTTATAAATATTAATAATATCGAGAATAATAATAATAATCAAATAAGACTAGAGGTATTTATTATTATCATTATTATTATTAGGTGCCTAACAAACCACAACATTAACAATGTATATTGTGTATTTAAATATTCACTAAGCCGATACATAATATTATAACCATCCCTGTATTAATATTGAAATTATGAAAATGACAAAATGTATTACAAAACGCGGGTCGACCGGTATGTTCCACTATATAGTACCTCTATTATATTGTGTCCACGTGCGGAGCTATGTGGTAAAAGATATGTACCTATACACTGAATATCCCATATTATTTTGAGCTAGACAAACACAGTTTAATGATGTCCCATATCAAGAGTATATTGTTGTATACACACTTTTCAGTTCAGGTGACTCCAAACACAAAAACAATATAACGAACTAAAAACCTTTATTCGAATTATTAGACACACACAAGTTAATAGGGATATCACGTACAACGTAGTACATCCTTACCACGACTCGCCTGCTTACTCTTCCTTTCGACATATATGTAATTTACATTTTAGTTGCCTCAGCACATTTGCTTCACTGGCCTACATTACAAATTTATCGTCACCTATTTATTATTACTTATTGACTATGCTTAAAAGTATACTAATTGTTATTTTATCACCCAATTGTTATCTTAACCTAATTTGTCGGAATGCATGATTAAGCATGATACAACTGCAGTACCTAGGCATACTTGATATTTTTTTTATGCGATTTTCCTAAAAAATGTCATGTTATCGATGATATCGTTTTTCGTTGGATATAATATTATGGTGATAGGAATATTAAAAAAAGTATGTAGCATTATCGTCATAAGTTCGGACGTCGTTGTGCTCCAGGGCCTGACATTTTACTGTCGAATGACCTTTTGATTTGTGGAGAATTTCTATGTATCACGGACATTATCTCGTCGGGATGTTAGTGAAAGAAAGCGGACGAGAAGACATCATCCTGCACGTCGTCTACGTCATCCGACCATTAGCCGTTTGTCGTCTTACCACCACATACCGCGATTAGGTTACCAGATAACGCGCTCTCCGCCGTCTATACCGTTGAGCCGATCGCTGCCGATGACCGTTATTAAGTAGCAGGGTATTAGTCCGTTCGTCGATACCATTATAATTGTATCATCACATATTTTGCAACGAGTGCGCCGAGTGTTATGCGGTGAAACGGACCGAACATATAATATTAATCGTTTTGAAACGAACGCATTTTTCATCGCGAATAGCGTTTTACGGATCTCGAACATAAGGAAGCGACCCGCAATCGTATATAAATAGTAATATGTATTTAACGATGGCGTGCCGCCGTGTAGGTACACTGCACAAGTGGATAAAAATATAAAATAATAATATTATGGAACCGCTACGACTCAAACGTATTTAAGGCGAATTTTCGATACCTCGAAGAAATTCGAATGTCTGTTGGCCCCTTTGTATACATACAATTTTTTCTATGATTCGAATTTACGATAGAATACGTTTTTATTTGTATCGAGTCATTGAGGTTTAACTGTTTATGTTTCGTATAATACAGTCGACGGAAATGTCCATGTCTCACTATTATTGTGGCGATTGCCTTTGAAATAGCCGAAACGCCGCCGAGCTAACGCAGTAAAGGTTTTTTTGCGGTCAAATTTGGTGGTATAGCCAGTAAAGGTATAATGTTGTACGACGAAGGTAATATAGTTTAAATCATAATCGAAACAATATATATACACTACAGAACGCCGTGAAAATGTATACGAATAAAGTCTATAAGTAGTATTACATGTGGATTATTTTAACTGTCAACAAGGTCTATCAATTATGCCTAGAAAAATATTTTTCTGAAGATCTCGTGTAGGTATATAAAAAATAAAAATGGATATAATTGAACTTTGATATTTGTTTTTTATAGTTGATTATAGTAGTTATAATATAATACCTATTTCATAATAACTGAGTAGTACGTCTATAATTCACGCAATATCTTGCGTGGCACATTATAACTTTAAACGGGTATTCATTAAAAAAAAAAAAAAACTTTAAAAATCAATACTTATATGGATACAACGAATATTTACAGTTAAAGTAATCACCCAGAACATACTACCTATGTATAATATAATATATTATTATTTACGTATAGATGTACTCGCACACTTTTTTTTCATCTGATTATTGTATATTTTGTTTTTAACAACTATTAAATTTTGAGAAAATAAACAAATGAATACATGTTGATACACCTATAATGAGCTGTAATGGTCATATATTGTTTTAAAGTTTATACTATTACGCTGTACGCTGCATGGTATCGGTACATAAGCAGCTGTTGTAATTATTTTTGTCTTGTGATATTCAATATAAGTACCTATTAAATGTATACATATTATGGTTTTTTCTAAAAATGACATCATCGTGGTGTCGTTTGATGAATAACGATATACGACTGATAAAATGATAGTTGATAATAGTTTGATCGGACGAAAATGTTTAGTACAATAAATATTAATCGTACGAAGGTCGAAATCGCGGTTTAAATACGTTTATAATAATAATATGTTTGTGTACAGCAACCCGTGCCAATTTCAATTGATCGCAGTTATTATATTATGCATAAAATTTCGTTTTCAGTCAGTCGTTGCTTGTTATATTCGGTTTATCGTGTTGTATTCGTGTTCCACATTGTTCGAGGGTGCACGCATATATAGAGATATGTACCAAAGGCCATATACTGTGCCTCTGGGCGTATTATACAATTTATACGTTTAATAGCAAATTTTAAGCGTACTACATCTCTCATAATATTTATTATATACAATCTGTATATCGCAGTACATATAAAAATATATAATATTATTAAAATATATTATATATTAATACGCACCCAGTTGGATTGTCAGAAACAAAATACTGCCGAATACCGTTTGAGTATAAATTCGATATTTTATTTTTATTGCGTCTCAGAAAATATATTTAAAATAATATACCTCCCCCCGATGCTTTTCGCAAAGACAATAATATTATATACGAGTGATGTTCAAATCAAACTAAAAAAAATATGTGCATTTTCGTGCATTTTATGCAATGAATTCTCTCGTTCAACATATATATAGTTAAAAAAACTATTATATTAGAATAAACTATTTTATAGCCGTGAGCTAGTCTCTTTCGTTATAACTTATAATTTACAAATCATATTATAGTCCTATATATAGGCACGAGTTATAGCTATACGATCTTTAGAAAATAAGAATCTTTAGAGGAGAACTTTGTGCGGTATCTATCATAATAAGACGCTTACATACGATTTTGAAAATAGGTCAAAGCATATTATAATAACGCCAATCGGTGACCTCCGATCGTTATTTGCATGATTGTTTGCTCGTGAACCAAATAAGTAGCATTTTCAAAATGTCTGTGTGAAAATACGTTCTCTAATAATTGCTGTCGCCGTTATGCCTCCGCAGCAGTTGACTGTTATCATAGTGCACTTTGAATTCACATCTGTGTTATTCGAAAGAATGGAAACCGTTGCTAATTTAATATTTCACAATATCGTTATTATTAAGTAGGTATATTTTATAATAGTATATTTGTGTGGGTGTGACAATTTATACTTTAATGAAAGAGAAAATTCGGAAAACGATTTTCGATCCCTCCCTCGATCGGTAACCCGAAGTATATTATACCAAGTTAATTCCAATCTTCTCGCCAAATATTCAACAAAGTATACAATGCCAACTATATAATTTATAAATAACAGTATATAAATGTAATGTACAACAATGGAAACCGAAAGAAAACACGTTTGGCGCTAAAACCTATAATTCAATAAATGAATTCAATCAGCTTATTATAATATCGTTGATATACCGCCTATAATATAATAACCTTTTTTTGCTTGGAAAATTATTATTGTTATTGTTATTATTATTATTATTATTATTTTTTTTAAAGTTACTAAGCATTAAAGAATTCACTGAATTGGCCACTGAAATGGTCCAAAAAAAAAAAAAAAAAAACCGCTGTTCGTTAGCCCGCAACCGTCGTATCGATTCGCAGAGACATCCATACATAATGAACCGATGGGAATTGAAACTTTTCAAAGACCATTTTTTTCATCCTCAATATGCTTTTAAAATTTACATACAAATATCCGATATACATTTTTACATTTTAATAACGCATTAATATTTAAGTAATATATACACTGCTGTGTGTCGCGTCATATAAATTAACTTATTACTAAATACCTATCTCAGTTCCGATGACCTCAGATTGAATTTATGGTTTGGTGTGACAATACTATAGGGCGCATCATATAACACACATTTTAGAAAAAACTTCACATTTAACCCGAATTCATAAGCAAAAATCACTAAATTCGATTAAGTATTAATTTTATGGGAAAAACTTTAATAAGAGTGTCGTTTTCTCGGTTTTTCCTATTTTCCGCAGTTTTATAAAATTTGAAAGTTATATTTTATATTTTAGTTGCTATCTTAATATTATAATACTTTTTCTCTGACCTCCCTATTTAAGAGAGGGAAGGGGGGTTGATAGGTATATTATATCAACAAAAATTACTTTTCTGCAGAAAAAACTCTCGCGACTCATTGATATGTCATATTTTGATACTTATTTTTGATTTGAAAGATAATGAGAGCCCGAATTTTCATTTTACCTTCAATAGTTTTCCTATTCACCGTATGATGCGCTTTTGTAACGAGCGCCTAGGCTTCTCTTAAACTTTTATTAATAGTATTATAATCAGTTATTCATATTTTTTTACTTTTGGTTCATTATTTGTTAATACTTTTATTTTTGTTTTTATATATTTGCCATTTGTTTTTTGTATCATTGTATTGTTTGGCGTTTGCTTACGTAATTATTAAGTTATTTTGTTTAAATGTATTATTAAAATATCGTATAGTACTATTTTGCCCCAGCCCGTTCATAAATAAATAATAAATAATAGTGCTAGAAATATAAGTTTGCAAAATAAAAAATATTTTGAGAGTTTTTCCTGTAGGACATGTTTTTGTACTTAAAATTCACCGGCTCCGACGACCTCAAATCAAATTATTTTCAAATTTGAAATAGCTGTAATTCGCTCAGTTTTAGGTTTTGAAAGCGTGAATCTAAGAACCAAAATTAATTTTTTAAAAAATGAACCTATCCATATCATTGATTTTCCTAGTTACCCCAGTTTTTCCATATTTTGTCAATTTTTGAACTTTAAATGCTTATAAAAAGAAAACTGTGACTAAGGATTTTTAATATTTTTCATCTGCCAAGTTGAAAATCGAAGCATTATTTCGACTATTTATCGTGTACACAGACAGAAAAAAAAAATTTTTAAAAAAACACACATTGTAAAATCAATACATTCATCGTTCCACTCAGATTCTAAAATATTACAAAATATTTTCATGGTATGTACTAAACCATTTAATTCAATATATTTATTTTAGGTACATGTCAATAATATACCCGTCTATATTCAATTTTTATATCCACAACCGAATTGTTTGATGAGATTTTTTTTTCGTTATTAATAAACTAGCAATAAATTTTAATTTATATTACCCTAAAATGTACAATGCGATACATTGTTTACACTTACATTATTTGTATTTGCTATTATTGTATCATAATTCGTAATACAGGTTATGATTATACTTTTATGTCTCATACGAGTATATGACGTTCGTCAAAATAATTCATAGGTATTGAATAACGATCGTAGCGAAAACTTGGAGTTTGGCCAGTCCTCGAATAATAACAATATTCATATTTTAATATTATATCCTGTAGTTCATTTTTTAATTCAACAAAATTATTGATAAGTAAAATAGTCATAAATGTGAATTTCTTGTGATAACGATATTAAATTTTAAATTTATAAATTATAAATTATTATATGAAAATATGTAAGACCCCCGTTCAAATGGACATAATATACTTCAACTAAAATTAATTATGTTTAACTGATGAAAATAAAAATAAAACGTCTGTTTTTCTTTATAGAAACGTTGTAAGTACTATAGCAGTATATTTATGTACACGTTTACTGTTTTACATTACTTTACATTACGCATATAAACTACCTAGAAATACTATGTTTAATAACATAAATAAATTTAGGGCTCGGATTTAAACGTAACTACAAATTACTTAAACATTTAAAATATCTCATCTTAAACTAAAAGTTAAATAACGACTTATACATTTTGCTTGGAAACCTTGAAAAATGCCATTACACAAACATAATTAAACTCTATATTATAAAGGAAAGAAAAAAAAATATGGAAATCGGGTTTTTTTTTTGATTAACAATTAAAGCAAAGGTACTTTTTGACAAATATGAACTGTTTATTTTTTCTTGAAAACTGTACATTATATTATATTATTATAATGATAAATAAACATCGGTGAATTTAAAACCAGATGGATTTCATTAAAATTAATAAGTACTAAAAAGCAAAACAAACAATACCATATTCGAGAGACACAAACTAACATCGAAGAAATGTCAATACAACATATCAAAAGATGACAAAAGCTATATATAGATGTAAAATAAAAATTGCAAATCTCCAATATCTTTCAATAATCTTTCAACAACCGTATTTATTATAGATTTATTGTTATTTCAAGAAATATAGGAATTAATATAATATTAAATATTAATATTTTTTATCGACTTAAATTATTAAGTTTTTAAGTTTTATAGAATGAAAACACGTCTTGGTTTAAAATTTTATTTAAAGCTGTACAATATATTGCTTAAGAATTTCCAATGTATGAGTTAATTAGTTCTAACTTATAAGTATTTAAAGAACTACTAATAAGCGGATAATAATGGACCAACAATATTATATTGTTATAATTATTAATTAATTAACTACTCAATCGAGTCGCATTTGTATCGACAGCCATTTATGCTCCCATTTATGTTATCATGTATATACTTTGATATTTTTAACGATTTTCGGGTAGGTTGCTGGGTACTTCCTGTTTCCTAACAATAGTTATTTACATCCGAGTGGAGGTAGAAAGCTCATATGTTATTGTCACGTGCCATTTAATTCAATAGGAATTCGACAATAAAATGTAATGCGTTTCACATTATTTTCATTTCGTTGTAAAATAATAGTTGTTTGGTATGAACTGCAACGTTTGAATTACGTGTGAAGTGAATCATGTTGGCTTTATTTTAGACCACGTCATATGCCGTTTGAGAGAATATATTTTTTTGGCTTTACTTCAACTTTATATTTTTCGGTTAACATTTTAAAAACAATTATTGATAATAATCAGTAAACAGCATTAACTGTGTTTGAAACATTGTTACAATCATATCATTAAAATAGTCACTAAATCTAGACCTATATATATAGGCGGAGATTTGAGTGTGTTTTGGGGTGCTTAGCTTCCCAACAGATTAAAAGTCCCCCCCCCCAAAAAAAAAATTATTACTGAACATTTTTCAAACTTCTTATTTTGTAACGAAGGATTTAAGCCTCCCTGAAATTTAATAAAATCTCCACTTATGGGCGTATATATAGACATATAGTTTATATACTTCGTGTATCAGACCATATTTATATTCGTCGTCTAGACTCTAGACGGATAAGATTAATTATATAACTTGACGAAATATCATAATATTATGCGCATAATACAATATTTACATATTATTATGTTTAAACGTGCAATTTATTTTTTTTTTCTAGCCTTATTGGATGAAAAGTAAAGAATATTGGAACAACAGTTTCGACGAACGTTACAAGAAACTCCACGAAGACGTTATCAATAAAAAACGACTTCCACTCAAGGTAAGTCCCGAGGAACCCGTCGTACTGTTATTATACTTCAGTTTAAAGGAAACACAATAATGTCTGAAATGTTTTATTAATGTCGCCGCGTGACGAGTAGGTATGACGTTTTTCCGTATACACAAAGTGTTTTTTTATTATTACACGTGTTCTATATTTAGGGCTGAATCACTATTCACTATATACAACACAGTCCGTCGTGTACCCTACCCACTTGCAGAGGAAACTTCTGTTACCTTGTTCACCTTTTTCTCGTATAATATACCGTAGTCCCGCTATTTCAGTCGAAAGAACTACTTCAAAAACCCCACCACCTCTTCCATGAATATCTTCAATTCTTTAGTAATGCCAATTTCTCAAATTTCATAGTAACGCGCACTCTTATTTAGTTAAAATCGTCATTTTAAATTTCATCCTTAATAATATATCATTATATAATATGGGCTCGACAAACCTTATATTGGTTGGCCTCGGTCACCAACGTGTTATGAGGTCAAGCATCGACCGACGTCTCTAGTTCCCGGATGGGTGACTTTACCCTGCAGTTTTCGGTGACGATAATCTACGCCGTCACATACATGTGTGCCTCGACCAACTTTAACCACCCCCGTCCCGACAAAAATTATAATGTCCATAGTTGCCAATACTTGAGATCAATAATAAAAATAACTCTGAAATTATTCATTTCAAAATTTCTGTAATAATAATAATTATGATAATTTAAGGTTTTTTTTTCAACAAATATTAAATTAATTTCATACTAATTGTCGTATAATTTATGTAGAATACAATATACACTCGTGTTCTTAATTAAAATTACGTAACTGTAATAATATTTTTTTTTAACGTCGGGTTGTTTTTCATACAAAAATCTCGATGTTCACACCGTTGCACTCCAGCAGGTATTATGTTCTCGTTAAGTCACATCGATAAACACGACATCGTGCTCAAATAAAACTAAGGTAAAGTTTACGCAAGTAAATTGACTAATTATTATTATTAATAATAACCGGTGAAAATAATAGTCCCACGGCAGTCGTTTAAATAATAACGAGAGCACAATAATTATTGTTATTATAATGCGACGTTATTATTTTTGTCCACGAATTTCATATTCTTTTCGCCTTTTAATGCCCCATAAACCCAAATAATTCCACGGAAGTTATTATTATTATTATTACTCACTTCGGCGACCCCGGGTCCTAGGGGGTCGTAGACTAAAGTATAATACTGCAGTCGGCCAGTGCACAGGGTGTCGGGGCGCGGGAGAATTGTCGGACGAGGTGTCAGGTGACCCACGAAATTGGTTATTTACTACGGCTAATTCGTTTCCGTTAATAAAAATGTCCACTTACCTCCACGCACCCACACCGATGCACACGCCCACCCATCCTCACCACCGCATGCTTTTGCAGATCGACCGATGCAAAGCCCGCAGAGGGGGTAAACAAATTACAGTCGCCGTAAGTTAATTTCGGCGGCGAGACTGCTCAAATATTTTATGTTTTTTATTTTCATTTTCCCCGCCGTGTACCATATAGGTAGGTATCGTGTCTACCGTATCTATACCGTGCCGCCAACTCGTACGAAATTATTATTCCTTTCGTCGTCACGTTTCGTTTTCCGGTAATAGGATTTACTGGTCCGACACGATATATATTATATTATAACCGCGTGGAAGTCAACTTCGAAAATATTTCATACGCGTACCTTGCCCACACACACATGTTCAGCGTACGCATTTATATATATTATATATAAGTAAACCTGTGTGTATAGTCTGCTGCAAAGGCACAGGAAATAATTTAAACGGGAACATATTATATAATATGGTACAACACACGCGTATTTACAGTTTATTGTATATATATATGTGTGTGTGTGTGTGCGTGTGTGGGCGCCAGTGGTGGGGGGTCGGGGTGAGGAGGACTGCACGTCTTATAATGTCTAAAACTACAGCAAAACTTCTTTTTCATTTCTTCGGAAATAATATTAATCATATGGTACGGCGGTGGTTTCGTCGTATCATTCTGCTGTAGCCGGAGAGACTGTTAAATCACTGTGACATATTTTGTTCCGACAAAAATACGATTTTTAAGTGGTCTCGTACGAAACCTTATAATGTTTCATAGTATATTATATACCGTACATAATATTATAGGTAGGTTTTTTTTTTTTAATTTTATCTTTATGTTTTCTCAAACATAGTTTGTTATAAATATTATTTATTATATATTATTTATTATAATACGTTTGATCGTTTTATATTATGTACACATTTCACTTATTAGATTTCAAGAACCTAACCACTAACCTAAGCAAAAAACAATACAGCAGCCGTGTATTGGCTTTAGGGCGGTGTTTTGTTTTGTTTTATTATAAATTTTAATTTTTTTTTTTTTACCTTTCCTATTCTCGTTTATAGAATGAGTGTTCAAAAACTTTCATGATGCTACAGTATAATACATTTTTAATATCTCTACACCTGAAGTCTAGACGGTACTTTGAAGTGGTAATTTTTCGATTTTCCCAATACAATTTCCCTTAGCTATTCACGCAAAAAAAATTCTGTCATTGAAAAAATGTCAGCAACCCACACCCAGAACCGTTTTTTTTTTTTGAATGCGATGAGGTAAGGTCGTTTTTAAATTTAATATTACGCATACCGCACTAACTTTGCTTCAATAAGATATAGGCGAGCCATGCCGGGCTTGTCCAGTTATCGTGTTTTTTATATTATTTGAACGGACTTATGAATCAATAAATATTTACACAGTGAAAGTAAAAAGTAAAAACTTAATTATTTGTATAATATTGTTTCTTAATGTTTTATTCTTATAAACATTTTATTTTTAAGTATTTATAATCAATGATAATGTGTTAAGATTTATTTCAAAATTTAACAAAAACATTGTTAATGATATTATTAATTGTATTACCTATCTGATGATTTCTAAACTGGATACATATTTAGTAATTTTATTTTTTACCCTATTACCTATTTTGGCGGTGAACATTATAATAGGCATTATTTTCAAACTAAATATTTACAAAGTAAAATGCAAATTGTATATTCAAATAATAATGTAATGTAATATTTGTCTCGAAAGGCTCGGGCCCAGCTCAGACATGATAAGACTTATTGAATGCGTATACAATATTATTATTCGTTGTGTTTTGGAAAAATTAAGTTAATGAAACATTTCAAAGTTCCTTATTGTGATCAAAAATAAGGGAAAATTTGTTGCGCGGGTCAGTATTCGATCGGTGAAAAGTATTCCACCAAATATAATTTGTATTCCGCACATACTAGGTTTGTAACGTACCTAATAACCGCGTAGTATAAACAATGAATTAGGTCATATTATTGTATCCGACGACCCGGTAGGGTGGCGCTAAGTATAAAAAGAAAAGAGTGCTTTAAAATGCACACAAAGACAGCATATACGCTCAAAAGCTGTCGGGCTGTAATTAAAAGGGAAGCAACATGATTCGAGAAAAAAATTTCTCGAGAAACCATAGCAAATTTGTAGTTAAATAATGAAGTTTGAAAAAACAATCATCTAATTGGAAATTTTACGTAGAAGTGCATGCTGTATTTTTCAAATACAATTTTTAACAAAATCAACAGAGTATAAAAGCCAATTTAACTAGAAATTATTGTAGAGTATTTTCAACATTTTATTAGATATAATATTCCCCTCGGCCCGCATTACGTTGCACTATATCCGACACGATAAGGAGGACCTCCCACAGCATAATCATATGATAATGTTGTCGATATTTTACGAGCGTGTAATAGACATTATTATAATATATATATTATATTCTTTAATATCTATGAAGTCACCACGGTGTTCGACCCCCCCCCTCCCCCACGTAATTCTCGAACACACGTTTATTCTCAATCACGATATCATATTTTAAAAATGTTTTGACATTTATTGAGGGGATTTAATTTTAGCCCCAACTACAATAATATTAACCGTCGGAAGTGTCCAAAATGTATAGATTTACGGGAATGGTTGTACGAAACATAAGGCTGCCGTTCTATACCCTGAGGTCAAAACATCGACTCTTAAATTGTTTGATTCTTTATTTATTATATAACTGCGATTTGTATCCACCAAAATAAAAATAATATTTCATTACACACTGTGCCCCGTAAAACCTGGGTGACGGGTGCCATATGGAAACGTTACCGGCCGCCAGCACCTCAGCCGGCTCAACCATATTAAATAGTTTACCATAGTTAAATAGTTAATAATTATAATTTATAATATTACGTGTAATTAATTATTAAATATTTGTATCTGATAAAAGTGGGAAAAAAAATTTGAGCAATACATCATAATAAAACCGGTTTCGACAAAAATCCAAAATAATATATACGTTCTTGGTGTTTAAAGCGTTGTTAAAGCGCATTGCACGGACCCCGCTCCTTTGGATAATAATTTGTCTAGCATTTATTTGCATTTATTTGCATTTAATATAGCAGTCTTGTATAGGGCGATAAGGAGGACTTTTTTCGTTAGCCCACCCTCCCCCGAGAAAAAAATTCTGCGGGCAGCCTTGCGTTAAAGTTGTTACAAATGTGTATAAGTAGTAGTTAGTACATAGGGTGGATAAAACGCCGTACGTTTTTTCAACTCTAACTTAATTCTAATTTATGGTTAATATAGTTATTATTCTGTTGCGTTAATTAAAGCGTATGATTTATGTTTATTATTTGGGCTGAAATCTGTAAGCTAACGAGTAGTAATATACTGGTATGTTGTAAACAATTTACGATTTTACATTAAAAAATGTGTGTATGTAAGTACCTGGTATTTAGTGTAAATTAATCGTTTACACTGGTAGGTACAACTCGTACAGCATTGTCAAACTTGTAATTATTTTTAAATACATAAATTACTATCAATATTGATACATATATTATATAGGCAGCGTAGGTACCTACATTTGTTATAAAACAAAATCAATGTGAAAATTATAATCATACATTGTGTTAGGGGCACGTATAAATGTGAGAAAATTTAAAACGGTTATCGGAATAATCAATTAAATTCTATTATAACGGTACGCGAGATTTAGTTATTTATACAATGATGGAAATTTAATTAATATTATATGTTTATACAGTATGGCTGTATAATGTATATAGAGCATTTATAATGATTTTCGATCACCACATTGTTGATATTTTAATGGTTGGTAGGTATAGTACCTAAGGTAGAAGTACATTATATGTTATTGGTTCATCGAAGTTTTGTCTGGATTATTATTTTAGTTGCATACGTTTCGATGACTTTTCAATATTAAAACTTATTAGAATTCAACATTTAATTTCTTTATTATTATATGAGTCAACTGAAAAAGTTTCGTGCGCATTTCTTGTTAAATTAAAATTAATTTGTTCCTCGAAAAACAGCACCAAAAAAAAACACGAGTTTCGCTTTTTATATTTCGGTTAACCATACTTATTTTTATTTCAACTTGAAAATATATTAGTTTTAATAACTTAATAAATTCAAATTTGCGCGCAATTTCATTTCAATTAAAATAACGTCTGTGCGTTTATTCTGTACATATTTTATAGTTATATAACATATAAAGTATTTTTTTAAACATAATATTATTTTAATAAATGATTCTAAATACTAATGATAATCTTAACGCGTATTATTTTACTACCTATTAAACTTGCAACGGCGGTTTTCTGAAGCCAAACTATAATACTTTATTGCCGTAATACAAATCAGAATCTATCGTTCAATAACTATAAAAACTATTATTGTGATTTTAATGAAATAATTTTATATATAGTGATTAATGACTAAATATTTTTCATCCGAAAAAAACCCGATGTACAGAGACAAATATTGCTGTAGACAGCACAACTGATATACCTACCTCTATATATTACGTATCAAAACTTAATCATATCGAGTTTAATGCAATCACTCACCGTATACCGATGGAAATATCGATTTTATAAGACTATTATTTTATAACATATCTCATGTAATAACATTATCATGACATTTGGGAGGTTGTTTTTGTTCATATATATATATATAGTATATACCTACGCGTCCTACATATATATACACCCGATGGCCATTTCGCGTAAGTTCACGTCCCCGCTTCATTGTTTCCGTTGTATTGTCATCGCTGTTTTTTCCTTTTTTTTTGATAACTTTTTAATTTGTTTGTTCCTAATCATAGTTTTGTACATATACTTTCCGATTAATATTTCAACCTGCACTGGCGTGACAATACCGCCTATACACATAAACCATAGATACGTATACCGTAGTAGTCATATAGAATGGAAAAAGTTCAGAGGACGTCATTTTGAGAGATTGAAGAGATTGTACGAGGAGAGAGAGAGAGAGTTTCTTATATTATATTTTTATTTTTGTAATCCATATACTTTTCTTATTGTGATGTGAAATACTCGTGTAATCTAAAGGGATAATACTTTGTAAAGATCTTTCTCTGCCTTTATTTCACTTTACCGGGTCGCTTTTACCCGTTTCTTTCTTCGATCACTCCCATACAATATGTGCAGTATAAATATATATATAAATACTATATTTATATATATGGTGCAGTTATCTCACCATTCTCACCGCATTTCTTCACGTCAATATCTATTATATACCCACTACGTACCTATCCATTTTAATCTTAGTTTTACCTCTATATAAATATATATTTAAGATATCTCGAATATGATTATTATTCTCTCAGATAAACAAACATCATTTTCCCCTCGAAACGTTTCGGCATTCGATCAATTTTGTTTAAGTGATGTATTTCAATAGTTTTAAGAACAATTTGTATACGCTAATGAATAATGGGAATACGCGCTCTGAATAATTTTGCAGTGCAAAAAGTTTTGTGCGGCCATTGTAAAATGTAGAAAGATTTTGTTTATAAATGTTTGATAGAATTGATGCACTTACCTTGTACTTATCAATAACGTAAAACATTTTTAAATAATATTCTTAAATGGTTTGATACCCAAACTATGCCTGTTATCAGCTACAACTCGTATAATGTACATAAAATATTAAAACCCTTAAAAAAATATCAAATTAAAGCTATAATATACAGGTCTGTATATATTTCATTTTTCTATACATCAACTTTATCATTATACGTTCATTAAAAAAAAAACTGAATGCATTTTTAGTTTAATTGATTAAAAATAATCACGCGTGGGATTCTTTTCTATTATTGAGGCTGTATGCGGTAGACTGATTTTCGAAGATATAATTTGAGTGGATGTCAGTTTCTCTCGTTGTTTTTGTGATATTCATATTTTAAGTACGTACTTGTGAAAAAAAATTTGAATTTATTAAATTCGTTGTATATGTATTACGTTATCACATTAAAAAAAAATCGTCTAAAAATAATAATTTTAAAATCTAAAAATGGTATCACGTTGAAACAAATGTATAAAATTGTTAGTCTAATATTTTTCTCCAGTAATAATAATATTATACTATACACATAAACGATCGATCACAATTATAGACGTTGTGACGCATTCGACTTTATAGTGATTATATTATATAGGTAGGTACTGCATCTTAAATTCAATCGTCCAATTAAATTATTTTTTTGACAAAAATTCATTGGATCGTTTTTTTAAGTATAATATACATATTCAATATTGTACCATTTATATTTTCATAGGTACCTGCGCTGCTGTATTGGCTTCAATGCCGTATTCACTTGGTACTAGAATGTATTATTTTAATTTGATTGTGCGTATAATAGTCCCCCACCGGGTTTTATGTTTCATATTATCTAGTACACTGAATAAGGTTGTCAATTAATATCGCACAGATGACCAATAACTGACCATTCTCTTTCTCTATACCTTTACAATAACAAATTGTTTTCTAACGGAAATCAGGAATGTATTCGAAGTGATTTTAACCCGAACAATTGACTATTATTATAAAGGTTGATGTATTGGGTATAGTAGTTTTCTTAATAACTAAGCTGCCTAGTGGATTTCTCAAGAAATCCATCAGGCCGTCATTCCTATATAGTTTATAAAGAATATCTTTATATTCAAGCTGTACTATTATTATTTTACTGTGAACTACTACAACTATAATATCTCCGGAAACACAAAACATTTTAAATCATATACATATCTTAACGTTTAATTAATACATTCGACAACATATTTTACCGATTTCCACGCGATTTTCGGTCTTTATTCTAAAAATCAAAAATCAAAAATTACTTGTATTTTGGAAGAATCTATACTGCCAGCTGGTTCGCAACTGTGAAAGAACCGCTCTGTATAATATATAATACGCTCGACGAATGATAAAATAATAATTTTTCTCGCCTATATTACACGTCATATTATTATGTTTTCCTTACACGTCGACGGCGTCGCTTAATCGTACTCTATAGCGGCCGTCGACGAAACACACACACACACATTTGTACGTTTGCATACGTTCTACATAAATATATAACATATTGTGTTAGTATACTCTTTTTTTTCTCCCCCGACGAATATAATATATTATGTGCAGTATATAATATCTGTATAGTATTTATGTATAATATAATATATATATATATATATGTATACCTTTCCGCCGTCTATTCGAATTTATTATTTAGAGCGAATACATGTATTATACTGTACAGTGCATCAGTCGTGTTATGTATACGTATGTAATAATAATAACGCTCACACACACACACAAACACCTTTGCCGGGAACATGTTTCGAGTGAAACGGTGCCGCCGCCGTCGCAGGAGATCAACGTAAAATCCACCCTCGGGACCGAAAGCAGACGATTTATACACACATATATATATATATATATATAGAGAGAGAGGGAGAGAAGAGAGAGAGACGAGATAGAGAATGCGATAGTAAGAGGCGGAGGGGTGTACATGTCGAACGAGTGGGTCAGGTATATAAGATCGGTTGTGTGTGTGTGTGTGTGTGTGCTGAACAGGACGGGAATAGAAAATAAATACGAAAATGTGTGTTTAGCGGTGCCAAGAGCTTTCCGAAGCTTGCCGCCGCGTAAGAGCCACGAGTAATAACCTGGTCTGCAGTTGAACACACATATATATACGAGTACCAATATATACTTATAACGCGGTCGCGGTATAAACTCGCGGAGAGCTCCGACGACGACGACGACGATGTTTTCCCAGCTCTCTTAATTTTTGCCACCGAACATCGTCGAGTGAATACTATGCGTTACAATATAAAGTTATGATAGCGGTATATCATATATTTATATGAGTTTAACACTTACCATATATACACTGTAATATAATAATATATATTATGATGTGTTTATTGTTATATTTTTGTGACTCGTCGCTCTATGTCACGACTTATTGTATTTTTCTGAGGACATAATAATATGCAATATCGTGTCTTTTAATATTTGGAGACGTGCTAAACCCCATTCGCATTCCTTTAAATTACGTCGTATTAACTCGAAGATGTGTCGTATACAGGTTGATTCAAAGCCATCATGCTCATCCCCATATTTCTCTTTAATAACGAATTTATTCAAATTCTGATTTCGAAATTTTTAATAATATTATATTCAAAGAACATATTTTCAAATTCTTAAATTTTTTTTGTACTACTTAATGTGTGTCCTGTATACAAACTTCTGTTTTTCAAAGGAGAAAATAAACCACAAAATACGTATATTACATATCTGTATATAAATATAGGTATTCCGCGGCCAGATATAGTTTTTCATTCAGACCTTCGACTAGGATTTTTTTGTAGTTGGGATTTAACACGATTTATTTTTACGTTTCAACCAAATAATGAAATAAATATGATTTAGAAATAATTGTTATGTCTATAATATAATCAAATAATTTTATCGTAAACGATGAAGTATATTTTTTACACGAGTTTATTGTAATTATATCAGTATAATATACAATAGAATCACTAATGCGACTTACTGCAGTACCTATGTATCGCATGTTAAAACCGTATAACACTATTATTTCATTAAAATCGTTATGCGTATTTAGAACAAATAATAATAATATAATTCGTATTATTCGATGTGCATATTATTATACATTAAGCCGGTGCACTTTTGAGACACAGTTAAAATATACCTATGTATACGGTTTCTTATAAATAGTATATTATTATGTTCGCTGTTCAGCGATCGTATATTATTATACTCATCACACTTTATGTTATCATGACGTCGTAATCTGTAAGTATATATTATACATAAAATATGGTACCTATACGTATTGTGTTAGCTTTAATTTTCAAAACGGCGGTGCGTATTATATAATATTATATTATTATCCACGTAAGTGCGCTGTGAGAATGCTAATACTATTGAATTACGCGGAAACTTTAGGCGAATACGAAATAACGCTCTAAATGGAATCTCTGCGGCGTTTAACGAGGTTTTACAATCTTAATAATGGAGTTGGGTGAAATCTCGGTCTTTCACGTGTTATTATAATATAAGCGCCACCCTCCGCCGCCACAACGATTTACATGGTACACGTTCGCCGCGGATAACCGGCGAAAACCTCCGAGGAATTAAAGGGGGAAAACTCTATATTTCCTCTATTTATTCGTGCAATATAATATCGTCGAATGTCGAATAAAACAGCAGTACGTAGGTAGGTACTAGTTGCGGACTGGCCCGGGTGGTGAGTGGGAGAAGTCCACCGAGGTCGCAGCCTCGAGAGGCCTTATTTTCGTCCTGTCTTACACTTTCAACGAAAAAAAATGTTATAATACTATTACAATTTTATGATAAAAACTATGCAAAATTGCTGATTTACAATTACAAACAATAATAAATTTTCTGCGAGTGATTCACTCTGACGTAATATAAATACATCCCCGGGCAGGAATATTTTTGGAAGTTTTTGAAAATATTAGAAATATATATTCAGCGTTCTTGTGGGACTCTAAAACCTCCTTCTGCTGGACCGAAATACTCCCAGTCCGCCACTGGTTACATATATACGCCTATAATAACATTTTATGTATATATAGCTGATAATAGATATTATTCCGGTTGATTAATCTAACGTAATTTAACGTAGTATTTTTGAAAATATTTTTTTTATGCTTTCAAGTCGTTACAAAACAATATTTTTTCTAAATGATATTTTTCATCGTTATAATTTTTTTATTTATTCCTTTTTTGAATATGTTTCTGAGTATTTCGATTCATGAATTAAAACTGTGTGGTGTCATTCAAAAAAGTAAAACACTTCAATAAATTATCAGGATAAAACATATTAAAATACAAATATTATTTTCTTTAAATTTGTTTTCTTAACAACTAGAAACCATGTAGTACCTACAATTTTTTTTTTCAAAAACATCAACACTTTTTGAAATAATGACTGGTTTATGATCACTTGGTCATTATATAGGGCTACGATTTCTATGCATTACCAAATTTTTTTTTCCTATTTAGTCCAAATACATCATTGATTGTCAGTTTTTGAATATTTATTGGAAAAAACTAATTATTGTAAGACCATATTATATTTATTTTATGTAATATATGACAACCTGTAATAAATATAGTTTTGTTTGTCGGAAATAAACTATATTTGTAAATAGACATGGTCCGTTGTATCGAGTAAAAGATAAAATTTTATAATATGGTAGTTTATGAGTTAATTTGCTAATCGTGAAAGTACGGCGAGTGTTTGACGTGTAGATACAAAATTGTACACAAATATATATATACGTGACGATTCCGAAGAATGTCTTAAGACTTCAAAGTGAATTTGCTAAATCATGACAATGTATATTGAAGTATTTTCCAGCATAATTTTGAAAGGTAATTAAATAAAATATTCTATATTATAAATTTATACTATAGGTATTTACGATCAATTTTCATGTAAAACGACAATTTAACTATTTTTAGCTTTTTAAATAGGTAATTTTTTTCTTACTTAATTTTTTTAAAAATAAAATACATAATTTACAATTTTTTTTACTGCATATAACTCCTAGCCCTATAGTCTATATATAATATATTATATTGAAGCGCAATATGTATGCGTCTTTGCGAAAATTAAGCCGTAATAACTAATTATATATTTTATTACGTCGAATATCGAAACGGGCGGGCGTCACCTGTCAACCGGTCGGACAAAACGGTTTTTAGTTTTTTTCGTTTACACGCCATACAATATAAATGTAAGTAGGTAAGTACATCATCATCGGCGGCGCGTAACTCGTTAAAATAATATCACTCGGTGAAAATGTGCGTTCAAAGTTAAATTCGTAACGACATAAAATATGATAGATACCGCCTCGAAGCCTTATTATTATCGACCAATTAGTATTTATTTATTTATTTGTTGATTTTAATATTTACCTATATATTGCTTTTAAACGGTGATAATAAAAAATAAAATGACGAGGCGGCACCGTCGACAGTATAACAAACTATATAATATGGGTTCGCACAATCTCTTAAAATCGGTGGGCATAGATCACGCGAACAAAATGTAAATATATATAATACGCGCCTGCCTTCGCCGCCGTAACGGTTTCGCTACGATATACCGCATAATATTATAACCGCGACCATAAAATATATACCATGATATAACGGCGGCTGCGTTGTCCCCTCTCAAAGCGTTTAAAGTAAAACGACGACGACGACGTTGATAATAACAATATCATTCTAACTACGTCTAAACACGTAGGTAGGTATAATATCACTATAACTGTACAGACCATACTGCCATGTTATAATACCTAATAATAATAATATAATTACCACACGACCGGCGCCGTCGCCCCGGTATATAGGTATGTATGAGAAAATTCTGGAGCAGCAAACGTTTTCCAGAACAAACTCCGACGGTTGAAACGTTGAAGAGGTAGAAATTCGTGAGCGCTTGGTATTTTGTTAAACCGCGGTCGTGGTGTATGATATAAAAAGTAAATCGTGATAAGTCGTGATAGTAATAGTGATAACGAACGGCAAAAGTACAAACAAAGTCAACCACGGTTCTGGTTACAAGAACTAAACAGACCAAAAGCTGGATTAGGGCGTTTAAAATGTTTGCAAACGTTTACACCTTCGTTTAGCAAACGGACGTTCCGAATTTCGCCGTTATCAAACGTTTGCAACGTTTGCCGCTCCAGAATTTCCTCTATTATACGCATATATTATACCACGGGGTGGTTCGTCTCGGCGATTTCTCCACTTTTGCCGGTTGAACGAGAAAAATGGAAAACACCCGTCAGTGGTCCACCCTGTTCACGTCATCACTAGGTCATAACACATATTTTACCATGTACAGTGATATCGTAATCGATTTTATCGTAGGTATACTATATTATATTTTACTTGCGCTTGCATGATGATAATCAACAAATAAAAAAATCCTCCACAAATCGGTTTTCCTATACACGCCGTATTATAATATTATTATAGATAGCTGGTGCATACGATGAATAATATAATATTATGTACCTACCTATCTGTATAAACTATACTGTTAGTTTTCACGAATCCTCGCTAACGGTTTTAATCAACCGTGTCGTCGCGATACCGTAGTTCGACGACGCTTATCGTACCACAGACATAACACTATTATTATTCTGGTCGTCGTGATATACCTATATAATATACCGTGTATCCGCAAAAAAACAGAGTACACAGACTAAAAGTGAAGTTGTTGCGCATGCGCAAAATACAAGAGTTAAAAATTTGCAAGTTATGGGCATCCTGCAACAGTTTATAAACTATATATACTCACATTTCCCGCGCGACCAGAATTCAAAAATATGTATCGGCATGGGGTACTGATGATTACCTAATGTAAGTAACCGCGAGTGTACCCTGTTTTTGAGGACAAACGCGGTTTATTATTGGTACGACGAGGTACGTGTTTCGATACAGCACGAGCTATTATACTATTTATGCACCATAATTTTTATTCTAATTATTAGCTGGTATTGTTGCTGTGACTTGTGAGTGATAAAGGCGCTGATTGTGATTATTTCACACCGCGAAAAGTTTTTTTTCCTCATTACTATAAAATAATTCAATAGCATAGCTATAGAGGTATATACTTTTATTCGCCAATTTCCGTTACAGCAAAATATAATAAGTAAGGTTTTGAAATTATTAAACGTAAACATAAATAGCAGTGAAAAAAATTGAATAAGTACCTACTCTGTTGACGAGAGATCCCGGTCCTTCGAGAGGTTCTAATAAGTAGGTATTCGTTATTTCGATATTTTGAGTGGCCCGGCTTATTTCACAATGGGCTCTGAGATGTTTTTTATTGTTTTTTTTTTATTTATTATTGATTCTTGTGCAGTTCCTACGAATTTAAACAAAGAATTACTCTGCACCCACCGAACTCGTTTATTTAGGTCGCTGACTGATTAAAAACGATTTCGTTTTCCCCGAGGACGAGCTTTGATATTTGTTTTACGTTACCGAACATTTCACACCGCCGCAACGCTCCGGGTACAAAATATATAAATATATATGTATAAATTGAAAATGGATGTATATAGTAATCGCCATGGCACTCGATCGGAGTAGTTATTTTCACTTTCCGGTATAGTTTTGTTGAAAATAGCAAAGAACCATAGTAAACACCAATTTTGAACAAAAACTCTATCGTTTTCGAGTGAGCAACAATATAATATGTATAGTATCAGACCTCGCCGGATACAAGTAAAAGTCCTACCCGCATCCGTTGCTACACGCTTGTTATGTAAATCCGTCGATCCCACCAATGACGTCGGATGTGAATTCATTTACGACATTTGTCCGCGATCCGTTGAGAGGTGCAATTCGTACGAGCAGTCTCGAGATACTACTACTATATACAGAGTGATTCGCCGAACTAACGCTAGAGGTGTTTCCTTTTACGTTATGAATTCGTTAACATTTTGATTTTTGGAATATTTAAAATCACGCCTAAATCATATTTTCAGATGCTGAAATTTGTATACGCCATAAAATAAGACTTATCCCGTGGGGATACACATTTCTTCTTTCCAATTATGAGCCATTTTTACCGTAAATATTGTTAAGTAGACATTTTTAGAAAATGACTAAACTTATTTAAATCAAAATTTAAACGAGTATATTTTGAGTTTTTTAACTTTTGGATTTTCAGAATGAAATATTTGGAAGACATTGTGATGATTTAAATATGTAGTAATTAATATCTACTAATATTTTGTTATTTTAAAAATAATATTGAGCACAATGAGTAGGTACTATAATATAGTCTAAATGTTTCATCAGTTTTCTGTTTAAAAGCATTATGACATTACCTGTAAAACATAAATTATACTACTCAGTAGGTATAATTATTAATTAACTCAGTAACTGCTCGCCGTTCGAATTTTATTTTTGTAATGATTTATGCACATCGAAATATTTCAAAAATCATCAGATCCTTAACATCTTACAGTAAAATGGGTATGGTTCTCAGCAAAAATAAAAACATAAGGAAAAATAGACGACTGTATCACCACAAGACCCTCGTTAAAATGGTAAGAGAAATCTAAGTATTTGAAAATATCATCGCTAAGTATAATATATTATATTATAGAGGTACACCTACTTGATAATTTCAAAATCAAAATTCGAATAAACACATTATTAATGGAATGGGTGAAGGGATGACCCGTATAACCTTATAGTGAATCTACCTGTATATAAAACGACTCGATAAGGGGTGGGCAAGAGCATGTGGTGCAGGGTATTGTTGTTTACATATATAGAGGAAGGAAATATGCTAAATGCACATAATATTATGTATTCGTAGATCGGTGTATCGCGTTTGAACATTTTTTCCACGTCGAACGATAATAATAATAATAATAATAATATAACACATGGTTTTTTTTTTTTACTCACATTTGTTTTTATCGTGTTCATGCGCGTCTACCGACGATAGATAAATTATGATATCTGCTATATAGGATACTGTATATATAGTAAAGACTATATATAATTTATGATATACGCTGCAGCACAATATAATATTGATTTTGGTCAATCATCGCTGCCAATATATATATGTGCGAGCAGTGAGCACGTGGATTCGTATAGGGGATAACTCATCCCGGGGGCGGAAATCGCGGGCAACGACACTCGACTTTTCGTTGGCACCGTTTACCCTGTATACACACATAATATTATATATATACACTCGTAAATTGTCGATTTTTCGAGCGTTCGAACCGATATAAGATACACATAGAGACGTACTATTATGTAGGCGATAAAACAAATATAACACGTAGACAATAATAATAATAATAACATCATATATATATAACAATATTATATATTTTCGCGATCTGTACCGCGTATGACTTTATATCGTCGTCTGTGCACACGTACCTATATAAAATACTAATTTCCGAGTGAGAATATGCTCGTTTTACGTGATATCATAATATATATATATAGGTACACGATATTATTATTACGTGTGACTGCAGACTGATATTATCATTCGCCCCATTTGCTCGATTTATATGATATGCTTCGAGATATAATATACGTCCTATAATACGTAAACACCTATACGCACAAGGCCGTATCTGATGGGGGGGGGGGGTCCTAGAGGTCAGGGACCCCCTCTCCGAAATGTCTTCAACGTGTCTATTATTTCTAACCGAACATCGAAACCTAAATTCAATAAAATTACAATATACGTGTTTTGGACCCCGCCCCCTCCCGAAAAAAATTTGTGGATCGCACCTATATGATATTATACAGAGTGACGATACACTTCGAAATTATCCCCTCGTGGTTGAGATGTGCGCCTCAGACGTCCGAGACTGCCAAGGGCGCCCATTAGGGCTGCAAGGAGGTGGCGTGTTACTCCCCCTATAGACAAATGTGAAATGATTGTAATTTTTTTTTGATTGTAACTATTTTTACTGATGACATTATTATAATACATGACATAGGTACATCGTTTATCTATGTTGTGCATTTATTTTCTGTTATTAAATAAAATCAATTCGGTTGGTTCGTAGTTATTTTCTTATGATATTGTCGCACCCCCCTAGGATCTGATTGATGGGCGCCCTTGGAGACTGCTGCAGCTGTGTATTGCAATAATGATGATGATGATGATAATAATAACAACAACGACAGCACAATATCGTAAAATACCACCGATACGTGTGTGTTACGTAATATATAATAATATATACCCATATACAGTGGAACCTCGATAAGTCGAACCTCGATAAGTCGAAAACCTTGATAAGTCGAAAAAAATTCCATCCCCTTGCGAAAACCTCGATTACTCGAAAAAAAAACTATAGATAACTCGAACATTCTGTGCTCCGAATATGACGGATAATGACAGATAATTTTATAAACATTTATCTAATCGGCTTGTCCGTTCCGATAATTTTATCTAATCTTCATTGTTTCAATGAAGCAAGCAACAGCAGCTCATATTGCTAAGGACATTCACCGAACAATTGAGTAATGTTTACGATAAAGTGTACTCTGCTTTAAATGTAATAGAAAATACAATTGATAATAGTAAATTTCAAATTTTAAGTCAAAGTAAAATAATAAATTATCTTTTATAAAGTATTATATTTTTTTGTAATCATTTTTTTATTTAAATAATCTGTATAATCACATTTTTTTACATTGTTTATACATAATATATACTAAGTACATAATAATTAAAAACTTTAATACATACATACATTTTTAAAACTCTTTAAGTCGAATTTTTTTTCTAAAACCTTGATAACTCGAAAACCTTAGTAAGTCGAAAACCTTGATAAGTCGAAAAAATTGCATTTCCCTTGAATTTCGACTTATCGAGGTTCCACTGTATGTGTGATGTGCACGACACCGCAAATATGAATTAAGTCTGACATTCGAAAAAGCGTGGCCACGTTGGTTACATAATAATATTATATATGACGTATAATAATACAGTACGCGGCATTACTGCAATAATGTGGACCTTACATGTATTATTATTATTAATATACATCATTTAGATACAGGGTGTAACAAGGAAAACCTGACAAATAACTTATGTTCTGATCAATATTTTTTAGATTTTTTTTTTCTATCATATTTTACAGGCGTTTGCGCTCGCTTCGCGTATAGGTAGTATAACATTTTTATTTTTTAACATTGAAAATAAAAAATATTTTAAATATTCTGATGTATTTTTTTTTTTTAAATACATTTCAAAAGTATAAACTTTTTTTTTAATATTTTATGAGAAATTTCAAACAGGTACATGTTTAGGTCTAAGTATTTTTTCAAAAGTATTATTACTTTTCGAATTCATGAGTTATGCTTCAAATAAATTTGACATATTAAAAAATCATAAAAAACAAACCACTTGACTTAGATAAATGTTTTCAGAGTCAAAACTTTTCTACGTTCAGCTGATTTACAAATTGGCAATTTTGAAATTTCAAAGAAAAAATCTGAAACACAATTTTTTTTATTTTCAGTATTAAAATATAAAATTAAAAAATGTTTTATCGTACGCATGTATTGCACGAGTCAATAAATTAAATAGAAAAAAAATATATTGTTTAGAACAAAAGTTATTTCATTTGTCAGGTCTTCCTGTTACACATTTGCTGTACACATAATAATAATATTCGCGTCGTTATATTATAATATTATACCTTTACATAATAATATTAAATATGTGTTTAACAGACCCGTTTGATGCGACGACGAGCCACGGAAATACGATAATATTATCGCCGTCGTACTTATTACATTTATATGTATAATATAAAGTTACGAATCATTTTATCGGAAAATTCGCCAGACTCCAAAGCTCGTATACATCAATAATATTATAATGATAACTAAGAAGGCGTAGGTATACAGTTTTAGATATTGTCGTTTTAAAGTCGGACGAGAACACTTCCAGGAAATTGGAATGTGCACCGTTTGAATATTATATTATACCATTTCATTGTATATTTTATTTTTGTGTTCTCTACATGTAGTATTTATTATGTAATCACTGTACGCCATTTTATAATGATGAGCAGATAAAAAAGAAAGACCGTTCTGTTTATTGAACTCACAAATTGATGTCGTCGCAGCCGATATTAAAGATGAAATGCTCTCTCTCCTCCTCCTCCTCCTCCTTTGGCATTTAGGTTTAATAGTATTAAAATATCATACAGGCACCTACTGCAGCTTGTATTGTCTGCTGTCATCGCTTAGGTATCTCGAAATGTCATGTTTTCTTTTACTTCGATTTATTATTTATCGTTACTCGTTAATACCTATGTATACATAATGTCTTATCAAATAAAAATACATAAAACACGAATGAAATAACACAATCCCCTGATGTTATTTTAACATTTTTTTTTTTTTTTAATTTGATTTATACGATCTTAAGACTTAAAGACTATACGTTTCGTATTGATACATTTTGTTCACGTTTAGTTATTCGTTTTTTAGTGGAGCATTAGTTATTTATTAACACGTCATGCTGTGTCTTAAATAATTAGTGAAGTAAATTGATTAACGAATAATACTAAAACCACCATAATAGGTTGTGACCCAAGAGTGAACGATAATTTGTTAATATAATAATTTATAATATTTCTATTCAGATATGTTTATATCAGACTGATAATCGATATAGGTAATAACGATCGTCGTTCATTAAATTATTATGATGTTACCTACTTAGTAGATTGACTTTTAGTTTCCTTTTCTACTCAAGCTATCTATATACAGTCTACCTTTATATAAATTATAATGTAAAATTACTGATTAATTTAAGCTAAAATATTTATGTAAGACTCGATTAAGTAAATTATTATTATTTTAAGAAAGCGCGTTTAACTTGAGAATACTTTTTAATTACAACGTGTTTTTCAACGACGACATAAACGTCAAAAGCACGGTTTGTGTCGATCTTCGCGTATCAAAGTCAATTAAAAACCTCCCTTAATAGCTTCGTTGTATAGATAAATAATAAGTAATACATTTATAGAGTTATATCGCGAATATTAACCCTTTATGTGCTACATTATTATTTTTAAGTATGACCGCACGTGCTGCAGAATACAAACAAATTGTACTAAGAACATGTTTTTTTTTTAATGCTTATATTTTATTGATGCACTTGTAAAATATAGAAAAAAAATTTCACTAGACACACATTATCATGATTGTGTGGTATATCATATTATAATGATGGATTTTTATAAATGTGGACCGTGCAGGTGATATATTTTTGTCGTCGGAAATAAATGAAATACCTAGTACCGGTGAACTCGTAATCTTCGACCACATATTTTCGAGGCAATGAACATTAACGTTATTAAATTAGAACGTCTTAAGCTTAACGGCTGTATATACGGCTACTTATTTTAAGGTAACTACCTATATCTATATATTTAACGAGTTTCTTTTCAGCATCAGTGCAAGTATAACGTTAACATAACAAGATTATTTTCTACACGACAGAGTCATATGGTTACTCGAAAAATTGGTTTTCACTGCAATATAATATATTATTATTTTATCTAAAACTTTGTATCTCTCATATAATATGGGTACCTTTCATTGGGGAAAAACTGAACATTTTGAAATTTCATAACAGTTATTAACTGTTATAACAAAATATTCACCTCGTGAAAGGATATTATAATATAGTCGGTGATAAATGACAATCATTATTGAATAAAATGTATACGTCTTGTTTAATTATATACAAAACAAAATAATTACACAATATTAACTTTGATAGATTTTTCTTTTCTATACTTTAATGCAAAATAGGCACTTACATACATAGTATATTATACTTCCATAGGTATATATTTCTATTATCATCATAAACCACTAATAAAGTATTATTTTTTGGAAGAAAAATACACTTGGTTTCTAGTCTTTAAAAAAAATTTATATATTTTTTTTATTCTCAACATTTTTAAGTTTTTATTTTTTTTTTTTGAATGGAAACATGCAGTTTTAATTTCATATTCCAAAGCAGGATGAATTTCCAAGTATTTCGATACATAAAAATCGAACTTTGGTTGTGCAGTCTAAGAGTTATGAGCATTTAAAGTTTAGATGAGTGGACCAACGTTTTGCGGGATAACCACAACTCCACTCTGCTCATCAAAAACTTTAAATAGGTACCTACTTAAAACTCATAAACTAACTAGTCCTTAATTCGATTTTTATGTATCGAAATACTCGGAAAAAATATTCTGCTTTCGAAGATGAAATTAAAAATATACATACAACGCATATTATTATACATTAAAAAAAGTAAAAGACTTAAAAAAAAATTAAATATAAAATAAAAGTTGTTTTGGAAACAATACAGAAAAATATTTTCAAAAAATGTTAATACTTTTTGATGAGCGTTCTCACGTTAAACTAAACACCCTGTATCTCTATACGTATACAACTGCATATTATATATTGTTATAAAATATAATATAATATATTATTATGGCGCATAAATTGATATAAATAATACTTCGACTTAAACCGGTCAAAAACGACAACGCACCACTCAGCCTCGCCGTGGCCGTAATATATTATGCTTATAATATTATATGTTTGTGATACGAAATAAAATAGGTTTACCTATGTGCCGCCTCGGCTTGTTTATCGGCGGTGGGATTGTCGCAGCTGCGGTTTGCGACGGCGACGGGTTTTTGGCGATTGATAACGGTCGTCGCTCGGCGTGCGTGACAGTTATTCGGCTGTTATAATATATTATATAACTCCGAGCTGCAGCATCATTTCCGGAACGTCGTCGTCTCGACGTTTATTTATAATAAAGCGAATAATCTGCAACTTTGCACGATAGATAGGTCGGTACCACCATACACCACCGTAGTGTGTCCGCGAAAAACAGGGTACACAGAAAAAGTCGACTTGTGTAGAGCGTGTGCGCGACATACGAGGGTTAAAAAAAAACAATGCAAGTCGTATTCATATTATACAAAACGCGTGGTATCGCCAAAATTTCCGAAATTCGAGTTAAACGTCGATTTTTACTATATGGGAAAAAATGCGAGGAATTGGATTTTGCAGTCAGAACTATATCGATTACCCACTTTTGTGAATAAAATCGATTTTAAAACTGATGTTCAATGCATAATGTGATATCGCTACATTTAATGTCAAAATATGTTCAAGTCAAAACGTATTATTTCTCATGTTATTAGTATTGGTGCATACTTGTTATCATTGGAAAACCTGGTATTGCAATTATTACATTTTTTCTTCAAAACTTGGTATATTGCCGGCAATAATGCGTTTTGCATCAACAGATATAGGGACAACTTTAGAACGTGCTATTATTGCCATTATATACCTTTTTAAAACCTCCAATACCACAATTTTGCCTGTAAAGACTTTTTTTAATTTTTTGCATTTGATTACACCAATTACAAGTATTAATTCATGTCATAAAACTTGATAGTTTTTCTTAATTTGTGAACATTTTGATTTTTGGCAATACCACGTTTTGGATATCGCCTTTCATATAGGAATTTATCATCCAATAGTTTAATATCGTGTCCCTCAAACAGAATTCAAAAACGTGTATATCGTACTGATAGATATGTCATGTCGTATACGCCGATCATAGACGTACACAAATGAACAAACTTTTTAATTATAATAAGCACTTTTATTAAAACTTTGACGTCCAGTGGCGATCGAGTCACAGTAGTCACACGATCACCACCTGGCTCTAACACTGGTGGTCAGTGGTAATCGAGTTCCTTGTATCTTAAACTTAACATCGAATAATACCGATTGCCCTATGATTAAATTACCCTCAATTGTTATTATATTACATGATTGTTGTCTTAACCTTGTTACATGTAATATGTTTAATATTTATAGAATTTGTTGTGGTATTCTATTTGTGACCAATAAAAAAAAATAATTGTTTTCTTGACCTAGTTTTTATGTATTATCATTTCTTATCACTACATCCTTTCAACTTATACCTGTAATAAACGTTTAATACAGCAGTTATAAGTACCTACCTATAACTGAGTAGTTGTAGAGTGTACCCTGTTTTCGTGGTCATACGGTATGTTATGACGTGTGTACAAGTTTTCCCGTTTTCTCGAGTGTACAATATTATAATACTACAGCATAATATAATATAATATAGGTACAGTCTTACTGCGGTTAAGACTTGTGAAATGGGAAATGGTGCGTAGACGGCTATGCGAAAAACAATATAATCTAAAATAATAATATACAGTTTTGTTAAGAACTTTGTGGGCAGAACTCGCCGTTTACGAGGCGAATAAAATATAAACGCGTTTTCGGTTCGAGAGACTTCGCCCGATCTGAAATATAATTTTATAATGTTATTCATAGACAAGCGTTTGAAATTATTTAAAATATATATTTTTTGTTACGTAAATTCGTTTCTATTAAAATGTTAACAAACAGCTAGAGTAGGAACCTACTTATCTGTGTTTTCTCTCAGACTCACCGATTTATATACATTTGACTTGGAAAAAAATCAAGAGTCGTTCCTCTATCCGACTTGCACAATGTTGTATGTATTACTGCACATAGAGAGAGAGAGATACCCACATTATTTTGATCCTAGGATATTATTTTCATAACTCTTTCCGAGTCAAAACTAGCATCACCTAGTAAGTAATATCAGTGGCGTATATAGGGGGGAGGCCCCCTAGGCCAGAGCCCATAGTGAAATTTCAGGTTGAATTAAAGCATTGCATGTATATTTTCACGGTTAAAAGTTTTTCACTATGATTAAGTTAGCCGGTTGATTAAAATCGTTTTTGAGGAATCAACAATTAAATGTTAGATTGTCAGGACTTGCTTTGATAATTTATTGACTTTGATGTTAAATTCATAGTAAGATAACATTAAAATATATAAATGGCACTGTCAATATTTTTTAAAAAAGAATCGAAAAATTTAATTTTACATAATAATTATAAAACTAAATTGCTCAATTTTTATTTGTACTGTATAATATGTCATAATTATAACCACCCAGCTCCCTAAAAAATGTATAGTTATGGCTATGTTAGTCTTGCCATGCTTAACTAGTGATAACTGATAGATTGGACCATAGTGAAAATAATTTGTATATACGCCACTGGGTAATAGGTATATTTTAAAAAGTCAAATCAGCGCATGCGCACGAAAGTCCCGCGAACGTCTATCGTCTTGGTTATGTTATTCAGCGGCATTACCAGACACCACCAGTACACTTATTTCGTGTTATATACCTGACTGCAGTCGGATAATGCGGGCGGCCTATATTATAATCTACCTATATACCGACATGGTTTATATGTATATACATATACGCTTATAGATGACTTGTATAGAACCCAATTCGGTTTCGGGTTGTATAGGTCCTGTGCGAGCAGTGCGCAATAATATATTATACTACGAACTCGTATATATTATGACAACGGCAGACCGCACATTTTTTACCCGTTAAACGGCCTGTACAAGGCGCCCGCGTATATCCACAATAATATATAATAATAATATATCGTGACCGCGCGATGACGTCCTGCTGCAGCCTTTCACGCAGTTGATATATAATATGAATAAATATTATAAACACACACACACACACACAGACACACACATATTTTTATTTTTATTTTAAATAGCACCTGCAGCTGCAGCGCGCGTTTCGATATTATGATAATATTATTATATATTTTAACCGGTCTTGCAGCGGGATGGTTATTTTTACTATATATATTCCGTCGCGGACGCCGTAATTTGTATACGTCAGGACGACAGGATAACAGGTGAAAATCGTCCTTTTCGTTCGTATATATATGTAGTATATTATGTACACTATACAACACTATATACAGCAGACTTGTCTCCGCGGCACAAATTGGGCCTTAGCGCGCGGCCATGCGTCATTGAAATAGGTATAAATTGTGATGATAATAATAATAATATATATATAGACGTCTGTCCAGAAGCGGTAACGCGTACCCAGTGATGTAAATTGTATAATACAAATTGTATTCTATATTATATTATACACAGTGGCGCACACTCAAAAATAAATAGGGGTAGCAAATTGATTCGGTCACCTCTATATTGGCTAATAGACTAATGGTTATAGCCTATAATTATTCAATAGTTTATTTTCAATATTTTTATATGTAATAGAATTTTCATGATGTAAATATTTTGGGGCCAGGGGGTCCACCCACCCACCTACCAAAAAAATCAGGGGTAGCAACTGCTACCCTTGAACCCTCCAGTGTGCGCCACTGATTATACAAGCGTATTGTACGTCATGTATAATAAAAATCAAATACAAATGGTATAAGAAAAAAAATCTATGATAAATGGTAGATCAATAATAAAGAGAAAATATATGCAATACATAATGTTTCAACTGATAACAGTAATACAACGACCCGCGACGGCCACACAAGCACCTAACATGGTTGATGGTAGGTGGTAGTCACGATCACAGGAAAGAGATTATAAAGATCAACATCAAAGAACTATTCTAGTCATAGATCTATTTACCTAAGTTCTATGATTCTAGTCGTAAATATAGTAGTCTGATATCTTACTGATAACTGATAAGTCATAAGTCATAATCGTGGGCACTATAGACCGTATAGTATAATATTCTAATAAATTCGAATAATTCTATTTAACTACTTACAGGCTACAAGTTACAATTAATTGAAGTTACTAAACGTTATAGTTACTATTTCTTTTTACTATGGGTCGACCTTCAAAGCAAAAAGCTATTGTTGACAAATATCTTACCAAGTATTATGTTGGAAATATTGAAACACGAAAATGCTTATTTTGTAAAGAGGCTTATGCCTTAAATGCATTTCGTTTGGCAAATCATTTCTTAATATGTACAAAAACTGATTCAAAAAAGTAAACACTTACTAATTAAATAATTACATATTTACTAATTCAAATTACTGCAAATATTAAAACCTAGTATTCAAAACTTAGAACCAATACATTTTCTATTAGGTAGTTATTAATTTATTACCAGAATGCCATTTCATAATTTAATAATCAAAATGCTTCACTATTCATTACGCATCAATAAACTGAAATATTATTGATCTTACATTCTTATTACACTCTGGTAGCCATATATTTAACAATTATCTAAACTTTATACAATTTTTGTAAAATACTGTATTTTTACATCACTGCGGCTTACCTATAAACAGCCATTCCACCCCCGTATTGTACAAGTGTACGACGATCGTCAAACCAAATTGAAGATTTTTGACAGCAGAAACGTTTCAAGTCTTAATTAAACGACGTCGGGCGAGAACATAATAATATGATGGTATTATTTAAACCGTACGAACATCAAAACAATACGTTTTGGCGCACTTTACATCATCATCGTACCTAATACTATTGATAATACTATATAGTCTCCGCTACAGAAAAATATAATCTGTTGTTCAAAAACAGCCCTGAACTGCAGAGCAGTTGTAATACGGTCTTTAATTTTTACGACTCGAGTCATACCTTATAATATTATATACACTGCCGCGTACATTGTGAGTTGTAATATCGCACTGGAATAAAACGAAAAATTGTTTTAGAATTTATTTCAAGTAGAATTATCGTGTCGGAACAGAGACCCCGAGATACCTAGGCTATATTTCTGCTCGGATATCGAACGGTGTTCGACTAAAACGTGCGACTTGTATATTATTTTATAATATATAAGAGTGAATATTTCAGAAAGTTTAATGTTATTATTATCGTCGAACCACTTTCAGCATTTTATATACAACGACGATAACCTTTTCGCGTATATATAATAGTGTTTTGCAAAAGATTCTCGACCATCTTATCTCTGCTTTCTTTTTCAATTATAAATGTCCCCAGAGAAACTTTAAATCTTAAACGTTACGCGAGAAGTATTATGCGACCACTGCGCGTTAGATCCCTGACTCTATTTTATTTTTTGTACTCTAAACATAAATTAATTTTTAAATACTTTTCGTAAAATGTTTCGTTTTCTCCGGTTGTTTATTGTTCTAGATAATTCTCAAGTAGAGTATCGTCAAATAAACGCTGATATTATTTTATCGCATAATCTATTGTATCGTTATAACGGACACGGTCGTTAACGGTCGTACATGTTACTATATATATATATATATACTCTATCGGAATAGTCATTTTTTATAAACCAAACCTAATTGTATATTATATACTTTATGCATATCTCATATTGCAGTAATTATTGTTATATTAATCAACTAATTGAATAAACATTTGATTTGATTTACTACCGATTATATACGATTTGCCATGACTTTATGTCTTAATCACACCAAATAATAATAATAATGTAATTAAACACTGGAAAATGTTCGATAAACTTGCACCATTTTGTGTCATCCTACGTTTAGGACATGTCATTAAAAGCACTCAAATACGTTTAAATATTTAATGGGCGAGCGTACGTACATAATTCGGAAAACGTGTCTAATTGATTCATTAATTTTATATGACCTGTCTGTATGATAATATATTATATTAAAATATATTGTATGGTGTAAGTATTAGTCATTCCACATAAACTATGTATAAGGTATTGAGTTAAATTATTTACCACTATGGATTTAATTTTATCATCTACTACAACACTGCACTAAAGCATCCATCGCAACCCAAAATAGACATGTGCTCGCTCGGGCCTGCAGGACTTTATAAACGTGCCGTTGAGTTGACTATAAAAACAGTGCCGTGAGGGGGCACTGAAGGCAAGTGTCCCTCCCCACTGAATTTTTTTTATGAACAAATGTGTCAGAATTAAGCAACAGGTGATATGTATTCCGGGTCTACCAAACAAGAGAAAAAAAATGAAGTACGGCACTCGTTACAAAAATAAAAATAATATGGCTGTGATATCAAATTATATATAATTTTTAAACATTACGATATATGTGCTCCTTTTTCGCGCCATATAAACGATAAAACTTCCCGAAATGGTTTGGCTACCAGATAGGTATGACAGAATCGACTCTAATCACCGACAAAGTATGGTACTAATGCAAAGTATGGTTATAGTAACCTATACAGTCTTATTATCATTACGTCAAATGGTCAGTCTGATTGAGTTCGATTATTCGTTTGTATTTTGGCGACAAGTCGTATTATATATCCTCTCATATATGACTTGCCCTGTCGATCTGGTCTTCTCTATTACTCTCTCCCTCCCTATCCGTCGTATAACAATATTATACTTCTTCGCCAACACGAAATCATTTACATTTAATAAGACATTTTTTTTATTGTCATTAAATCGTTTTAACTCGTCTGGAGTGTTTTAAATATTTAACAATATATACATATTATTATTATACTACCTCGCTACTATTGTTTACAATAACACTATGTACCCATATATGATAATATATGTATATGTATATAATATAATATATTCTCTTAAAATTGATTTCCAGTGGTTCTCTCCGTAATACTATATATAGGGTACCTATTATAATTATTAATTACTATTCGGTTCATCTAACTGCAGCATATATATTACATTCCTGCTAAGTATGCGAGCTTTGTATACACTGACAGTTGACGCTGTCATCGAGACGTGCTCACCTCCGTTGGACGGGCATTCCGCTTAAATCTTCAAAGTCCGTCAATCGCCATATAATATCATCTGATGTGAATATCAAATATATCGAAGAGAACATACAGATCCCGTATCATTGCAATGTATTGTTGGCTACGTACCTCTATAGATACATAAGCTCTTTCCTAAATAGTTAAGTTGTCCAACGCGCTCTTTTGAACAAGAATTGTGTAATCAAGGATAGTTATTCTGTTTTCATATAATTAGGTATAGATGCACAGTTCTTAATATTTTTAACAGGAAAAAGGGTTAATTTCGTTCAGAATAAGTAACTTTTGTGACATGGGTCATGGATTAATAAAGGTACTATAATATATACTCAAATACTGATTAAACCGTGTTATTAATTAGTTTCTAAATTCTGAGTGGATAAGGAAAATAAAACAAAAAATAAAAGTGAATACCAATGTTTTGCTGATTATTCATTGAAATATAAATTTAGAATATTTGGATTTCGATATACTACCAAGAAATATAATTCGTTATTTTAAGTTCGAATTACATCGTTTGATAAATAATTATAGTTATAACCTTTATGCGGTATCTCTCGTTTTCGTAATACTTATTTATTTGACAGTGAGGTTTTCAGTGTTAAAAATTGTATATAGTAGAAATGAAAAAATAGCTGATTTTTTTTTTATCAATTGTATTCAATATAAATTGAATTATTATTAACAGTTATAAAATATTCGTTAGATTAAATTGTCGTTTAGTACCTACAATAGTAATTGTTTTAATTTAACACAAAACCAAAGATTGCAGTAATGCGACCCATCGATTTCACAATTATAGCATAGACTCCGCCAGTCCAGATAGATGGAAACCTATTGAAACCTTGTTCAGTAAAAGTAATTTTTTTTAATGAAATACACATGTGATTTAGTCTTATATGATGAGCTACCTTTCTTTACTTCAACGTTAGGTACTATGTATGATTCCTGTTAATTTTCACACGTTCCCGGGAATCGCACATCTCTACCCCGAGACGATTTTAATTCGAATAGATGTATTTATCCAAATCAAAAAACATATCAAATCAATACTAGAGGCAGGCGCATAACTGAGCATGCGCACCGAGTGCCGTTAAGGGCATATTTAGTATAATAATAATATACATGGAAAAAACGCAATTCCACCAGTGATGACCGACGACAATTATCGAGATCGACTCGTTTGGTATGCTTGTGCCGCGCTTGAGGTGCAATCATAATAATAATATTATATAGTACGTAATAACGTGTGGAGCGTAGTAGCACAACAATAGTAATAAATAATAGAGGGATAGGGAAAAAAGTATGGGGAAATGAGACATAAAATCGGCGGGCGAGTGGATGATGTGCGCAGCGCCTGCAGTGACAATATTGTGGAGAAGTATAGTTAAAAAATACTAAGGATTTATCGACTAGGATTTTCCGCAAATCTCGGGGGAAACACACATCACAACGTTCGATATGTACGCGCCGTTCCGAATTTTTTTTTCGTTTTTATTATTATTATATATTTTTATTACATCCATCTTTTTTCTTTTTTGTATGTGCAAACGGATTGCGATGTTCGTCTCTCCGGGCTCGTATATAACCCGTCATATCTGCTTTTCCCCGGAGGTGTTCACGGTGCTCCGGGACAAAATAACACTATATATACCTTCCCACCCACATATTTTATATAGGTGTATCTCTGTATATGCCGACCGAAACTCTTCTTCTCCACCCTCTCTCCCCCCCCCCCACTCGTCATTGTTTATGACGGTCACCGGTACCGGCTGCAGTTTTCTCGTACCTAGGTATATATGCGCGATATAGCTAACCGTTTCGAAATTAGAACGATTCAAAGTATAGCGCTTTCATATATATAATCGCACGTATTATATATTTCTATATGGGTTGCTCCTTCAGCAAATTTTGCTGTTTGCTATTGTTCACCGCGTTATTCGTTTTCGAGTTTTTATTTTCAGAGGTGCATATCATCACAGAGTATCATACAATAATAATAATATGATTCTTTGTAATTAAGTTCTGCTCTGCAGAAACCTGCACCCCCTGCACAGGGCCGTAATAATAATAATACATTTTATTAACACGTCGTCTGCAGAATATACGAGTATAAGCACAATATGCGATCGTCTGGTTTTCTCTCTCCGGGATATAGGCGTAGGACATTATATTATTATACTCCTATCGATACCGTGATCGTGCCTAGTCATACAGATAACATATTTTGTAGGTGAGGTGATAACGGTTTACGAACGCAGGTCGAAAACAAGCCAAAAGATTTGCGAAAACGTGAACGTTCACCATATTTATTTTATACTCTTACGCAGACATGTTTACCTGCAAATACTATATTATTGAAAACGACACAGTAGTTTTAATATTATAATTTATACGAAATGTATGGGACATAACTATACCTACACGCGTTAAAACCACTATATAATGATTTACACGTAAAACTGAAAAATGTGTTTTCTGCAAATATTTAGATTCGGTAAAGCGCTTCGACGTCGTAACGACGCGTATAATATGATTCGCATTTATAATATTATAATGTATTAGCATAATACACAACACGATATTATAACGCCGTAAATGATATATTATTATTCCGAATTATAATAACAGTACTTACCTACCATATTATATATGCGTCGTAGCAGCAGTGCAACACACGCCGTCGCCTGCAGTTTTGTAAAACCTAATAAATTGTTTGCGGAGACGAATGTCGAGAAGACGATCGAGTTCACAACTGTAAAACAGTGTACATTTATATATATATATATGCAAGGCGTGTAACAGAAAGGACCAGAAAAAAAATGATGCTACTTCGCGTATGATAACAATTGCTAAAATTATATGATTAGTAAATAATTTACGAAATATACTCACGTCAGAAAATACCCAAGAAAATATTTTGAAAAAAGTTATTACGTTAAAAAATTCATTTAATCAAAAAAATATTGATATTTTAAAAAATTCTAAAAACTAAACTACGCTTGACTTGGATTAATTTTTTTACCATCAAAACTGTTCTTATAATCAGATTAACAAATTGGTTATTTTGAATATAGGTATCCAAAAAAATTCAAATCAAATTCTAAATATTTTATTTTCAGTGTTAAAAAATAAAAATAAATTTTGTACAATATGTGTGTAACGCAAGTGACCGACAATTATATTAAAAATATTAAATATTGCGAATTAGAACAAAAGTTATTCCAAAAGTCTATATCTGTTACACCCTGTATAATATGTGTGTGTGTGTCTGAGTGTATATTGTAAAACGAACTTTTGTTATACCTATATACGTGTCTGTCTTTGCTGGCAATTTTCTTTGCGGCGAGTATGTAATAAGCGCCGCGCGTGTGACTGTGCGCCTTACAATGTTCGCAACATCCAACCACTGGCTACCCCCGCACACCCGCACACCCACAAACCCACATCAACACTAGCACACTCACACACGCTTGCCGAGCACACATTCAGAGATCCCCGCGGACAGATCGGTCACGTTTTCCGAAAGAAAAAGAAACTGCGCTCACATAGACGTACGCACATTATATTATATTATATTGTACGCCTACATAATAATATAACATAAAATCATATATATTATATTATATATATTTATAAACTGTCTTAGGCGTCTACTTTTCCGGTGAAAGCGTTTTCGCCAAAACTGCGTGTATACACGTCGTGTAGAGGTATATATAGATAATGTTATCTATTATACACTTTTGTATTCACGCACAATAACACGCCGACGTGTCTGTATATATTGTATACACGTCCATATAATGTGTAAGGAACATACATAGATAGTATAATTTACACACTATTATAATATATATATATAATATGTTATTATTGTAAGCACGCCGAAAACAAAAACATCGAAAACAGCGAGCGGTGACTCGCGCGTCACGTCAGATATTGTGTTCTCGTCTCACTCGCGAGCAATTTTTTTTAATTTTTTTTACTTCGTCTTTGACGAACCGAAAAATATACAATACAATGACAACAGTACGGATAATTTACACCGTACGTATACCTATAGTATTATAACGTATACGTAATTAAAAAAACCGCGAGTTTGCCTTGTCGATTTTTTTTTTCGGTATTTTTTTGAACACTGTAATAATATATCCACCTATATAAGCTATATACATTATATGTATATGATATTATGTATAGTAAACGAAAAACTGGAAAGTCGTAAACGCCTCGGCTTACGTGTTTTTACATGTCACGTTAATATTATACTGCTGTTGAATATATAGTTTCACTTTATGCGCTCGAGAATCGTCATATTTTATGTATGCGAAAACTGTTGTTGAAATATTCACAAAATATAATATTATTACATATTGTGATAAGGTACCTATGACTAAATTCATTTTTCTACTTTTGTCGTCGCAGATACACGGTTTTAGGTCTTTTATGACTATATATATATATATCGCGATGTAGCGGCAAAAGGGAGTTCTCGGCTCGCACTACTTGACATATTTCTCATATACTTTAAAAACAATAATATAATAACATATTTATGTATACTCGAATTGTAGAAGAAAGTTTTATGAAATATTAATTAAATATGAATAAAAAAAAAATAAACCCGCTTGTACCTACAATATGTTTTGTTATGGAAATCACATTCTCGCGTCGAATTATTTTATTTTGCTTTGTCCTGTACGCATATAGAAACCTAATATTATAATATATTATTATTTATAAAAAAAACTTCCGTTTAACGAGATTTTCTGTTTAATGAGTTAATTTTGAGAACCATGTCCTTCATTGTTAATCATGCGTAAATTCTATTTAAGAAATTCCTCTAAATATTACTAATTTTTTGTTCCCCAGGAGACTTTGATGTACGGAAGTTTCACTTAATGATTTTACTAAAAAAAAAAATTGTATTCTTTTAATTCATTAGGTATACATCAAGTATAGATTAAAATAAAAAAGTAAAAAATTATCTAATGAAACACTAAACAAACACTAAAACTGTATTGAAAGATATTATAATATTATTATGCATACAATATAAGTAATTTTAAAAACAATAAACCATAATTTTAAATTTACAGTAGCTGGTACACAGGCATCTCTTATGCAGCTGTAGTATAATATTATAATTTAGTTATTATTTATTAAGAACCTTTTACAATGCAATTTTATTGGAAGTATATTAATAATGTAATGTAATAACAGTATAATAATATTATGTAGGTTTGTTTAAAAAAAAATTGTCTTACTCGATTAACTTTGTATGGATATTTTTTTTTCATTTATTTACGAAAGACGAGTTTTTAAATCTATTGTAATATTACGCTTCAATCAACTTTTTATGGTTTTTTTTTCTCCTATAATATTTATCTTCAGCCCAGATAACAATATTATATAATGTTTATCTCGGTATCCGATAAAAATGTCCAAGTATAAAATGCCCAGGTTCACCTTGGAATGTACTGTGGAATATCTATAGATACATTATGAGACATACACAATGGGACGGGTGTACCAACAACCTAAATGAAAGACATGTGGGACCATAACTTTTCAAAGTTAGTGATTAATTCTCATTTCTTGATCTGGACGTTAATTCGACAAAATACAATATTAGAGTAAAGGATTAAACTCAAGATCGATCAAAAAGATATATTTTGTGGAACTTTACGATAGTTCTTACGGTATATTATTATATTGTTACTTGTGGCTAAGTTTCTACTTATCCTTGGTGATATTACACAAGGCCATCTCTCTATATTGCGGCATTTGGACCAATATCATTGTACATTTTATTTTTTACCGAGGAAATTTTTTTATTTGGGCATTTTTATGTAGATGGATATAAAATATAAGTAAATAATGTAATCACTTTATACAATATATTCATTTTTTTTTATTATTTATTATTTTACTCCACGTCGAAAGTTACTAGCTGCTGGGTAACTACTCCCCTCACGCTTTCGAAGTCAATTCCAATCCAGCTCACATTATGCTTATTGTAACTATATTATTACAGATTGTAAATATTCAAATAAATGTTAAAAAAAAAAAAAATTATTATATTATTAACTCTTGACGAATATAGGCCATTGGGATTTATATAATTGTACAACAGTATTTATTTATTGTTGTTGTATATTAAGGCGGCTCTAAACGATTGGATTTTTCATGCATTTAGACCAATAAGCTGGCGAAAAATACACATACTTCTAGTAGTCAAATTTTAATTTTGAATACTTATTTGGATTCGTTAGCCTCTTTTCTATGATCTGTAGGAAAAACTTTTTCATCTTTGTGTCTAGTTAGCACTTAAAAGTGCAAGTTAAATTTGAGAAATCAAGCAGTCATTTGGAACCGTAATATACGTAAATTATCTAAAATATCCAAAATCGGTTTCCTAAAAATCATAGAAAAGAGGCTGACGAATTCAAATAATTTTTCAAAATTGAAATTGGACTACTAGAAGTATGTGTATTTTTCTCCAGCTTATTAGCATTTTTCACTGTTGTGAGTGTACAAAAATATTTTTCGAGAGTGATTACGTTGACTTGTGCATGCGCGTACGTGTGCTATTGAACCGTGTGCCCGCAGCCGGGCGATATAAAATCTATTGTTATCGAGTTCAAATTTCTTTGAATTTCACACTAATAATCATTTACGACTAACACATAGATTACGGACGGCGACGACAAGATTAGAAATTGCCTAAATTGTTCCCCTTAAATAATAGCCACTAAGAGCCGCCTTAACGCCAATCCACAGTTTTGAAGTTAGGTATACAGAAAATTAACATAAATTATATTGTGTATACCTAACAGTAGTAAAACTAAATTTGAATATAAATATGATACCTAGTAAAAAATAATAAAGTAAGTACAGGGATTAATCAATTTATTTATAATCATTATAACAACTAGTATGTACTAGAAGATACACAGAAATAAGGAGATAAAAAAATAAATAAAATTACATGTAATAGGTTTTTGTTGTTTGCATTGTACAACCAGAGAGAGAAATAGAAAACGGAAAGCAATTAGTTTAGTTTGATTTCGGTTTGATTGTGGAGATTGCTGCGTTAGGTCGTCTTCTGTGTGTGCAGCTTGAAATAGGAGATTAACTAAATTCATCATTTTGGTTTATTTGCATTAATATTTGTTCTTATAATGTCATTAGTCATTAGTAATCAGTAATCACACAATCTTTACTACTATATTTTTGAATTATCGATGTACCTACAGACTTAAATAGTTCCAAACTTATCCAACTGAAGGAAATGTATGTATGAATTCGTGACTCGTGAGGAAGTGTGAACGAAAACGGTTTATCTTCATATAATAACATATGAGATTCTGTAATAAGCAGTAATGACGATTAATATACAACTATATAGTAACTACGAATACAGTAGGTACATAATATATAATAATACATAGACTTACACAATATTTGAGTAATGATAATATTTCGTAAATTTGTATTTTAAAATAATTTTTATAAAAATGTTTTTAAAAATTTCCCATGAAAATATAATTGGCACATTCATAATAGAACTTTTTAAAAATTATTGTTTTTGTAAATATTTTATCAATAATACAGTGTGTTGCACGATAAATGTGTCAAACTTCTAGAGATTTTTCTACGCCTCAAATGGAACAAAAAAAGTCGTTGTGATCATAATCGAATTATCAATAATAAGGGTGATAATTTCCATGTTTGTGTTTTTTTGTTAAACGCTGGTTTGATTCATGATAATGTTCATATCTGCTAAACCATATGTACTACAATTAATTTGAATACATTGATGAAAAGCTCATAAAATTGGGATTAGGAAAACATATCTAACAACGTCCCCACCTGATTTTTTGGGTATTAAAAGTATACCACACATTTTTTATACCTTTAAAATGTCGAAATTTTAAAAAATTTCAGTTTTATCCTACAAAAAATTTTTTTTAAAGCAGGTGGGTGCAAATTTCAACAAAACTTCAAAGTGTTATAAGCTTTTCAACAGTGTACTCGATTTTTTCGTTAAACCTTTCTGAAGGGCCGCTATTCCACTTAATGTGTGGGAAAACCGGGAAAAACGTAAACAAATTCTAAGCAATAAATACAAAACCTGGTAAACTAATTATTTAAAAATTTTGACATTTTAAAGTTATAAAAAATGTGTGTATTATTCTTTTTACCCAAAAAATCAGGTAAGAACCTTGTAAGATATGTTTTCCTAATCCCAATATTATGAGCTTTTCGTCAATGTATTCAAATTAATTGTAGTACCTATGGTTTAGCAGATATGAACATTATCATGAATCAAACTTGCGTTTAACAAAAAAACACAAATATGGAAATTATCACCCCTATTGTTGATAATTCGATTATGGTCACAATGACTTTTTTTGTTCCATTTGAGGTGTAGAAACACCTCTAGAAGTTTTACACATTTATCGTGCAACACCCTGTATAATTAAACATTAATGTTAAAATATATCTTTTTAAATATTCTGCATTAGTCGCGAGCGAAAAAAATTTCAGGACATATTTATTCCAACAGTACTTTTTATGGGTAATTATTACTTCGTAAATATTTTATATCATAATATTAATACACGATACATCTAGTTTACTTGTGCCGTGGAATATAATATACCATTCAACCGAAACCTCATTATAGTATTATTATTATTATTATTATTATTATTATCATGCATCACCATCGTCGAACACTATATGTTTCAACACGATCATTCATTATATTATTATGAACATCACTTGACTATTTAAAAATCAATAACGAAGATGCGATGTGTATCCGAAACGTCATCAGCTGTCGCTCGATCGGCTGTCACGTACAAAATGTAATAGCAGAGTACTATGTACACGGAGACATTATATTATACTATATAGGTACTGCTACATTGTATATACATATACCATACCTATTATGTATTGTTTTGTTTTGGACGTCCAATTTCGTTACATCTACACACACACACAAGCCATTTATATATTATATATTATTTATACGTATATCGGTACGTACCTACATGTTATATTATATTATTATGGCGTATCCGACCGATACAATATAATAATATAATATATATTGTATGTGATATACCGATTCGAAACGAACGCACAAATGTCAATTTTGCCTAAATATTATACGCGTTTCCGACGAGCACTGCACGATTTTATTTATTTCCGTATTAAATATATATATATAATATTTGGGCATGTCGTAAAACAATGACCGATATATCTGAATCGGTATTTATGTTGTAAGAGCATTATTCGAGTAGGTCATACGTGAATAATCATATATATATATCGATGACCTGCGTTTATAAAATACCATATAATAATAATAATAATTTTTATTGCTAGTAGTATAGACAAATGTGTACAAGTGTATGGTTACATATGGATTAACTAGCTTTGCTCTACACTGAGGTAAAACCTCTTATCGTAGAGCAAGAATACTAATCTAGATGAAATTATAAATAAAAAATTAAATTTAGAAATTAGAATAATGAAAAAAAAAAAAAAAATTCACAATTTGTTATGATATATAAGAAATACAATCTAACTATTATGAGTAAATTATAATTAATAACAAACATGATTTATAAAAAATTTTAAACATTGAATATAAAAAAATTGCAAACTAAAGTTGTGTAGATAAATAGGTTTTTAAGCATAATATTTCTCATAAAATATCTAATCATCATAAGATAACTAATAGATTTGAATTATAAAAATACTTTTACAGATTATAATAAAACCAATTTTTTAGTTTGTATTTAAAATTCGGTTTATTTAAACACTTTCTCAATTCATCCGGGATGATATCTAATGCCCTCAGACCAACTTGCATGAATGTATTAGAAGCTTTCTTGGTGTTAGTACTTAGTAAATGGAATTTCGAAATATTGTTTTCTAAGCTTATGATGATTGTTTTTAATTTTAAATGCTTTAGTTTTGTAAATAAAACATATCGCTTGCTTTTTATATAGATTTTTAATTTCTAGTACTCGTAATAGTTTGAATAATTCTTTTGAAGGGAAAGTATACATATATAGGTATCTATATAAGGTTAGTTTTAGTAACGCTCGTGTTATTGTTTAGTTTATTTTTCTGCGGTTATATACCGCCGCCGGTCCTTTGTCCTTTACTATATATAGGTAGTATTGTATTAGATGTGGCCGTGAGTCGGTTAAGATCAAAATCATAATAAACTAATTTACCAGAAATCAAACGAGGTATTTATGGACTACTAATATAACTCCCCATACGAGTATTTATAATCGATGATGATATACCTATAATTTGTTATACCTATAAGCTTATAAAGCGTGTTAAATAGATTTCGTACCCGAATTTAAAAGTATATTATATGAATTTAATTATTTCGTAAATAATTAGCTTAATCGTTAAAAAAGTGAAAATAAAACTTTTTAACGTAGATATGTTTTTGGGTTGGGTACGTCTTTACTTCTAACCGATTTTCGTAAAGCTTTGTTTTATTGCCGTATAGAAATTAGAATCGCATAGGTATTAGGTATACCTAATATAAACAAAATAAATAATTAATTTCCTAAAAAATGAAGCATGCTACTTAGATATTATTATTATTCCACTGCAAAAGTATATCTATGATTCCTCAAATTTTACTTGCAGAGGAAAAATATCTTGTAACATTCTCCCTTTTTGTAAATTTTAACCAACGAGATGTACTATTGTTTATTGTAAATGATGGTTATAAGAACCTTTTAGAAAAGTAATGCAGTACAATACGACATAAATAGGAATAATAATAATAACATGCAAATAATAAATGACAAAAATATAAATACGACGGGGAAATTAATTTGATTGTGTTGGAAAATAAAACTGCAAAAACGTAATATTATAATTTATCCAATTTAAAAGAATATATTAATATAGTCTGAGTCGCACATTTATACAAACAGTTAATTAAATTTAGTTTAGCCTTTTTTTCAGTCTTAAACTGATGAAATAAATTGTTTTAAATAAAAATTGTATTGATATAGATGAAAAAAAACTGCAAAAAATTGTCGGTAACCACTTCGCTGTGGACAGGGTTCGAACCTGTGCGGGCAGAGCCCATTGGATTTCAAGTCCAACTCCTTAACCACTCGGACACCGCAGCGGACGAGAAATTACTTTGGAACAGTGTCTTTTATAACGAATGATTTTTATACAACTGAAACGTTAATTCATTAATTATTACAAAAGACCAAAAAACCATGTTATATTAGACTGCTTACAAACAAACAGCGATTATAATATACTGTTTATTGTTATTTTTTATAAAGACGTAAGCTTTATTTTTTTACAACAGGTCGATGCACATTGTACAATAGGTACTACATAATATTTTATATTGTGATACGTGTCAATGGGTCTTGGAAAAAAAAAAAGGCCGACAGTAAACAAACTTACAAACATAGGGCATTGTAATACCAAGAAGCCTGCCACTATTACTGACATTTAACTTGAGTTGATGATAGGCTAACTTCAATTTTTTTTTTTTCAAAAACGACATATAATGTCCGTTATAATATTGTAAACTATAAACAAAAATAAGAAAATTTTTATTTACATTTAGGTAGGAGGTACCTTTTAAATTATTATACGGTAGGTCCCAAAAGTCCCGTATCACCCTTAATACCTCCATGTGAAATCACTTTATTTAAACGCGGTTTTTTTACAGTACTAAGTATGAAAATTCTGATTGAATGGCAAAAAATAAATTATTGTTTCACATTTCAATAATGAAATATCTAATTTCAGCACACGACAATACTTTTACATTCCTAATTAAAGTTTTGATTTGAATAGAAATAAAAATAGCCGTGTTATATCGTTTGCTGAACAGTGAAACTGGTTACCTATTTTTAAGTATTTTAATTATCATGAAGTGAACCTAAAGTTACGATATTGGACATATAATCTTACAGTTATAATTATTAATGCGATTGAAATGTGAAACAATAATTTATTTTTTTACTACAATTATTCAAAAACATAACTTGCTCTAACTTGGTCAATTTTTATTTAATTTTAGTATTTTTTTTTTTTGAACTGTTTTAAAAAATATGCTCAACAAAATCTTAAAAATTTTAAATTCTTAAATGCGTAAAAAATTTTTTTGAAAATTTTTGAATTTAAAGAAAAAAGTAAACGAATTTTATGCCATTCAATCAGAATTTTCATACTTAGTACTGTAAAAAAAACCACGTTTAAATATAGTGATTTCACATGGAGATATTAAGGGTGATACGGGACTTTTGGGACACACTGTATATAAAATATAATATATGCATAGTACATTTATAAAGTCATATATTTATGATATTTTAAATGCAAAAAAATTATAATTACGGATAATATAATCGGAAATTATCATCGCATTTTACATTTCGTCGTATTTCAAAACAAATTTATATTAGGTTAAGTAAATACATATATAGGTACGCTGCAGGTCGGTGGATTACATTTTTTGTAATTTCAAGAAAATATGCAAATGTCGGCGAATAGCTGTTTTCTGGAGTCCAACCTAGACCTACACCTACCTATCAAGTATCAATTATGTATAGGAGTTGATGGCGTTGTGAGTTCGGGACAAAAAACCAGAACTGTAAAATGAGAATATCCGAACATCAGTATGCCTATACTGCTTCCACCGAATGGTCACCATAAAACAGCATAGAAACAGGTACACACATAATAATGTGATGGGCTCTTGCGGGCAGCTATTTATACAGATTATCGTCATGATAATTCACGAACAAACTCAAAACTATATATTTTATTTCATTCATTATGCACTGGTGGTACTATGAGGAGGGGTCGTATTATACTGTACTAATGTATTTTACTCGTAAACGTATCAATAATAATAATTTATATTCTATGTGCTCGTCGAATCGTTAATTAAAGTGTTTAAAATGAATTTGCACTCGAAAGTTGTTATAATAATAATACGTATGTATAGGTAGTGTTACACAATATTAATTTCACGTTATGTTTTTAGTCCATCCGTGTATAAATATATTATGTACAGGGCGTAACAGAACGAACTGATAAATAAATATAAACAATTTATTGATATTAGTTAAACGTATAAAAATAATACAAACGATAAATTATGAAAACCATATGGATAATAAATAATTTAAGAAATATAGGTAGCTACCTGAACTTGTGTCACGAAATTCCCATAAAAAAGTTTTAACGTTTCAAATTAATTTATTCCAAAAAAATATCGATATCTTAAAAATAAATTGACTTAAACAATCGTTTTTATCATCAAAATTTATCTAAAAATTACAAATCGAATATTTTCCGATACAATATTTTATTATTTTCATTACCTATTAAAAAAAAAATAAAACAAATTATTATACTTATTATACTGCGTACTTGTAGCGCAAATGTCTATAAATTATATATATATATAAACATTTTTTAAATATTTATTAGAACAAAAGTCATTTCATTTGTCAGGTCTTTCTGTTAGGCAAACGTCATATTGTATTATCATAGTATTTTAATATTTTAATTTATTTCATAATATGTGATGTTTATAATATCATTTTTTTTACATGTATTTAGCTGCGGCAATGTAATATTTCAAATTTTAAGTTTTTCGTCGTTAAAATAATATTTTACTTAATATTTTAATATTATGTCTTTTGTAAATTAAATTTTTTATTAGTTTTATTTGTTGCGAATTGTAATTTTATACACGACACTATACAAATAGCTGCTATAAACTATAATATAAACTATGTATATATGTGCAATAAAAACTAGGTTTTTATTTACATAATACAATTTTTCTGTAAACGTGTTATTTCCGGGAATGATATATAAGTTTAGAAAAACTTTACTTAAAATTGTGTATTTTTTTTTTTTATTGGTTTTGTCTTGAAAATTAATTCTAGTCACATTTTCACATTTTTATTGTGTACATTTTGGCGAGGATATTTATATTAATACATTGAATATATGCAAATGTATAGAAAAAAAATTCGTTCGGAAACATAACTCGTTCCTTATATATACATATATTGCATACACATAATATATACCTATACATTTTTTTATATAAATTCACCTAAATTAGTTTTTTTTTTTTTTTTTTAACGATACGTTTTCTGAAAACTCAGTGCCTTACATGGCCACATGGGTACATAGGTATTATACTATTGTATGGGCGGTGGTAATATTTTAACGCAGACTGGTATAATATAATACTGCCGGCGTAAAAAATTTTATAAAATACCGAACGCGTATACATAATATCGTATAATAATAATAATAATATCGTTTATGCTGTGCTGTACCTTAAGCTGCGCGTATATCTCTTCTGGTTTTCCATGAACCGAATTTATTATTAATCAAACCGTTGATCAATAAAACACACAAATTTATTGGTATATATTCTTTAATAATGTGCGAATACACGTCCCGAGTAGGTATACGCACGTCTACGTGACGTTTAACTGTGTTAATATTTTACAAATCGATATAACATAATATATATATATGTATATATATATATAGGTACCATGTACATATATATATATATATATAGGCGAGGTGTTTCCCGTGTGTGCGCATTTTTTTTCTTCATCAAACACATCCCATTTATACGACCACGATGTAATAAAACCGTGTTATTTACCGAGATATTATATTATATGTATGTGCGTATATTATCATATAATATTATATAATATGATGGTATATCTACCACGAGTACCAGCTATTTACCGCATATACAAGATACCGGGTACATATATATATATATATATACTACATATCTAGGTAGGTATATATATATGATAAGTTTATCACAACCCATATCATAATATTATGTGTATCATCACGTGTGTTAATAATAAATACCAATAAAATATATTCTACTCGTTCGTTGACGACATATGGCACTCTATATTATAATAATATGTGTGTGTACACAACGTGTACTCTAATTTATATACAAGGTGTAACAGTAACAGAAAGACCTGATGAAAAAAAAAAAATTATGCTACTTAAACGTGTGACAAAAATTATTATTGTTAAAATTGTACGATTAGTAAATAATTTAAGAAATATACTCATGTCAGCAAATTCTCAAAACAGATATTTTGAAAAAAAGTTATTGCACGTTCCAAATTAATTCAATCAAAAAAATATTGATATTTTAAAAATTCTAAAAAATAAACTATTCGACTTGGATAAAATATGGTTTTGCCATCAAAATTGTTCTTATAATCGGATTCACGAATTGACTGTTTTGAATAAATCCAAACAAATTTAACTCAAATTTTAAATTTTTTATTTAGTTAAAAAATAAAAATAATTTTTTGTTTAATATAATATGTGTGTAACGCAAGTGACTGTATAAATTATATATAAAAAAAATTTTTTAATATTGATTAGAACAAAAGTCAGTTATATAATCTGTTACACCCTGTATATAAATATAATATAATATATACTCTACTTTATAATATATTATACTTTGTATACTCACTATAATTGTACCTATTACATTAGCTTACTTCGTTTTTCGTAAATACATAACACGAGTAAGTATATATTCTTAGGCTTGCAAAATATTACGCAAAGAGTTTTTTTTATTCGTAAAAAACAATAAAATGATTCACTTACTTTGGAAATGATGAATGTGAAAATGCGTAATATAATAAGAGGTAATTGTCATTTGTCATAAAATATTGATGCACTAATGCACAAATACATAACATATTATATTATGTCATATGAGTGATAATCGACTGAAAATATATTAAAAACATGAATATTATACATTATTAGTAATGTTTATTTGGTCATAATATGATTATATTACTCGTATATATTAGGAGTATAATGTCATATTATATATTGTATTATTGTACAACCGTATATCATATAATATGACGATAATAATAGTATTATTATAATATATCTATTATCTACTGTATACTGATAATACTTGTGGTCAAGTGGTCTAATCAAGTTGTCCAAAAGTTTCATACATAAGACATTATTACCTATAGGTATATGCATATTATATTGATATATTTGACATTATAACATTTATAATAAATTATTGTAATATATATGCACAATATACCTTATATATTATTATAGTACCTACCAACTTTAAAATTAGAGATAAATTTTGGAATTCTTCATATTAAGTATTTCAACATAATTGTGAAACCCCAAGCCTTTTACAGTCATCAGTCACGTATATAATATAGTTACTTGTATTAGTAATAGACAACTAATCATATTTTGTTTTGTAGTAACATAAAATTACTTATTACCATATATTTTATACTTTACAATTATTATATAATATATTATTTCATTTCCGTAGTCATTAGCTCTAATTGATTTATAATCGTTCGGAATGAGGCTACTATTGTTATGGCTACTAAGATTCGGTGGAGACTCATTTGCGCACATATTAATACATTTTTTAAATTTACGACAACTCATTTGCGCACAAAATAGTAAACAATGAAAACCAGCTTTTAGGTACAGTTTTGGGTGTACAGGGTGTCTTAAGCTGTCCAACACGTTACACGTTCAATATTATTGATATCAATCATCAATGATCACCCGTTATTGGAGTATCTTCAATATAGCCTTATATAGTCTTAAAACATAACGTGATTTCACATCAGTTCAGGACAGTTCTTATCTATCAAAAATGGCATTAATACTCGCCAAGTACACTAGTCGTGTGGGACAAGCTTTAATCTTTATTATGATTAATTTATTATTAATGATTGTACCTAATTTATTGTAATTTGACAAAATTTTAATGACTTGTAAAAATGATTGTACCTAATTTATTGTAATTTGACAACATTTTGAATAATGTGTAATAGCTAAAACAAAATTTTTAAACCCGCCAGTCTATAACATCAGAATATGATGAGACAGAAAGTCCTAAGCCTTTTAAAGGGTGAAGGAAAATGTTGTTTGAGTATAATAATTGTCCACTATCAGTATTGACCAAATCGAAAATATGGTGGTACGGAGATTATGTACACCCTATACGTGGATAAAATCAGGGGCGTCATTTCAGTTTTTTTTCCGGGTGTGCAAGATTTTAGGCAGGCCAATTTTAACATTTAACCAGGCCAACTTTAACATTAATATCTAAACAATAACCATGCCGTTTAAAATATTTAAGTATGTTAATATTATCTCCTTCCCTGCTTTTATAATCCTAATAAAAAATTACTCATATCAACTAGGTAATTTATATTGTAATTTTCAAATAGCTAGCAGTTCAATGTATTAGAAGGCTTTTAATAAAATCATAATATAAGCAACTAAAACAATGCTTACTCCACTATAGCTGATACCAGCAGGCTGGCACGAACTGTCTTACATAATAAGACTACAGAATAAAACTCTATTCACACGGTTATCAAATAGGAGATACATTTGATAAAAAAGCTGATAAAAAAAAAGAAAATATAAATTTCATGCATGAATCAATGGCGCCAAAATATAATATATTTACTTTGTGTATGGTAAGGTAATTATAATAAATAGGTGGGTGTCAAAATTTTATGTGGAGGTGTCAAATGTCATAGTTAAAATTTTGGACTTCAGCGCCACTGGGCCAAGAATGTTTTATTAATTTTGAATAGTAATCATATCGGCGCATAGGAGCATTAATGGAGGGCCAATTATTTATTCTATTATGTTAGTGGTGCCGTCGCACACCCTGCCCACCCCCAAATGACGCCCCTGGATAAAATTCTTGGAAAAAAGGTTTCTATTGTTCGTAAATTGTGCGCAAATGAGTTATGTTTTTGTGCGCAAATGAGTTGTAAAAAAGGTAAATGTGCGCAAATGAGTTGTAGCCCTAAGATTCTTAGAAATGTTCTAACGCCCATACGCGCATGCACAAGTCAATGAACACGAAGTAAATACTTTTGCTCCTGCTCTAGGACAGCAATTTTATGCAAACAGTACCAAAAGAGAAATGAAAATTCAACTTGTTTTGATCGACTTACATTCATTTTGAAAAGATGATTATATTCGTTAGTCTATTTTCTAGGTTTGCTCGGAAGTAGATTTACGATTTTATTTTTAGTTAATATAATATAATGCATAATAAGTTTACATTTTTCTCAAAATCAACTTATACTTAACTTAGTTGTAGATAGGGACGAAATTAAATATATAAAAATCCACTTCCGAGTAAACTTAGAAAAGAGGAATGCAAATTGAATTCCGTTTTCAAAATTGAAATCGAGCTACTGGAAGTATGTTTAATTTTCTTTCGCTTATTGGTCTAAATGTATGGAAAAAATGTAGTGCTGCAGCCCCCTTAAATTACAATTTACAATGGAAAATAAACCCTATTAAGACTTAAAGTTTCTAATACACATATATAGGTAATAATCTTCAAACTGTATTGAAGAATTGTAATGCAGACATATCAAAAGTGAATCTATATATAGGTAAAGACGAAGTGCTGCAAAGTGTGTATTTATATACAATTTTGAGAATGTATTTCTCTTTCTTGGAATTTATATTATAAAATGTTTAATATATCTTCAATTTTGCATTAAAATGTACCACAATTTTTTTTTTTTAGATTTCTTGTATAATTATATCATGTTTTAATTTTAAATTCATCACAACAATGTAAATGATATTCTTTTCAATATAGTCTTTGTCACTATAGGTATTCAATTCAATGCATTTGAAAAAAACTTACAAAATAATTTTTGATGTGCGTTATATCTAATTGGGTCGCTGTAAATTGCGGCCCATTTTTAATTTTTTATGTAAATTGCGGCCCGGGCATATTTTGTACATACGTAAACTGCGGCCTGGCTATATTTTATAAATACGTAAATTGCGGCCAGGGTATAATTTGTATTAGGTACCTACCTAAATATTTTTTATTTATAAGTAAAACTTACGTCTAAGCCTTTTTTTGCAAAATCGATATTTTCCTTCTCATTTTTCAGACTTAGGACCGTCAATATAATTGTATCAATATTGGTTTTGCTGTTTTTTGTTTTTAATTAAAAGATATATTATTAGCAATTACCTAGTAATAATGTGTATGGTTAAAAAATGTATTATTAAATTAATTTACTATAAAACATTTGTAATTAAGAAACTGGTAAAAATTTGTAAGACAATTCTCGCACATAGTCTAACGTAGTAATTTGTTTTGCTTGCAATTCATACATTTTGTCATGTGTAAATGTTTCCCAGGCCGCAATTTACGTAAATTTCAAATATACTCCGGACGCAATTTAGGCATGTTTTAAAAGTACATGGGCCGCAATTTACGTAGTATATAACTACTATGACCTTTTTTGGGGGACGCAATTTACCGGCTCCGATCTAATTAATGCATTTGAAAAATAATTTGGTCATATAATAGTCATAGTTGGGATTTATTTCTGTTTATAATATTTTTATAGTATAAATATTATAAGTATTATGATTTAACGTTTTGCCTAAAACAGTACGTCGGTGCCAACTAAAAAAATAAAAATTTCACAATATAAAAAACTACCTATGTTACCTCCAATCACCCCCATCAAATTAGTTAACCTGTTTAGGCGCAATACAAATTGATAATATCGAGTTATGGTAGGGACTAACGAATAGCTGAAAATGTATACTAATTACTATATCTTATATCGTATAAATTATATTATATTTTTTATTTCATTAATATACACTGAGTTCTGCTGTACCTATCTAAAAAAATGTACAATTATATTATGTTCAACACTTATATTATTTTAAATATCTCTCAATATGCAGCATAATATTAAATATCATAAAAAAAAACTAAAGTCTTGTACAACATGGTCGACACTCGACCTCAATCAACTTTTGACCCGTCTCGTATACTGAAAGAACTATTCACACTTAGATGAACTGATGCGACTTGCGAACTGGAAATATATGAAAAGATTCTGTTTCTGTCGTAATGAAGGAATTAGGAGTTGGGACTTCATATCTGATGTGTCAAAGTTTTTATTTATTTTTTGGAAAAGTCAAGATTTAGCCATAGTTATTCTAGCTTCTAATGGTTTTTGAAAAACACAAATATACTTATCGTCCTTATTTATGATATCACTTATTAAAAATACTGTAGGTAACACAAAAACAAAATTTAAAAGAATTTTGTTCAGTAATTTTTATTGGTCTTGTTTTAAAATTATATTTACTTAGTCGTACCAACTCGACGAGGACTTAATTTGGATGTACTTGGCATGGTTTGGGTGCTGGAACTAAGCCCCCTGGTTCCACTAGGTTAGGTGATATTATATTTCCCAAAGTGATGAGCTAGGATTTGTATATGCAATAAAAAATGGCAAAATATTCATTTTATTTATCAAAATATGCAAAAATATGCATTTCAATTTTTATAAGATAAACACAAAAATATGGTTAGAAAAAAATATATATTTGTTGAAATACATCAGTGATTGTCTGGCTGTTTGTCTTAATATAAAATAAATGAGAAAAAAAAAATTTAGAATTCACATTCACTGCATGTGTTACATGCTACGACCACATATTTTTTTAAATTTTCGAAAATGAGTGTCAAACTATTCAATCTTTTATTGCACCATAGGATTGTATTTATAAAAATAAAATTTATGTTTGACAAAAAAACCAGGTTTTATGAAATATACTACCTATAGTACATGTATTTTTCGCATTCTTATAATCGAAATATGCAATAATATTGATTTTATTCAATACATGCAATAATATGCATTTCATCCAAAACATGCAAAATAAAAATACCACCGTTTATCTCATCAAGAGGTGATTCGTGGACATTACTGACAAAATCAATAATCAGAAGTCGCAAAAAAAAAACATGCTGTTGCACATAAATCCTAGTCCTGCAGGTGATGAGTGTTGAGTTTTTAAAAATAAATATTTAAATAAATGTTACGGAATAAAATATTTGACTGTTTGATATCATGTAGGCATATTTCGAATGAAGTTAGTTTCCAACAGAAAAAGCATTAAATTAGATTTTCTCGGGCACACGACCAAAACTACGTTTTCCAATTATGATTACAAATGATATCGAACTCGCACAGTTTCTCGTCCGCTGCGGTGTCCGAGTGGTTAAGGAGTTAGACTTGAAATCTAATGGGCTCTGCCCGCACAGGTTCGAACCCTGTCCACAGCGAAGTGGTTACCGAAAATTTTTTGCAGTTTTTTTTCACAACAATCGAGTACGACTTTTACAACAATATTAATTATATTTCATTTTTTAAAAACTCTTAGAAAGTTTAGTTTTTTTTTTTAACGAAACGATTAAAGGCTTCCATCAAACAGAAAGCTGCGGGCACTGTAAAATAATACAATCGGCCGCCGTCAGCGTACACCATGGCAGCCAGCTCACTGTTTGATTGAGCCTTAACTCGTCAGAATTCTCGTCCGCTGCGGTGTCCGAGTGGTTAAGGAGTTAGACTTGAAATCTAATGGGCTCTGCCCGCACAGGTTCGAACCCTGTCCACAGCGAAGTGGTTACCGAATATTTTTTGCATTTTTTTTTTTCACAATAACTAAATACAACTTATACAAAAATGTTTTTCTTTTTTTATAACTAATAGAAAGTTACTTTTTTTAACGAAACGATTAAGTGAGCTGCTTTTAAGTTTTTTTAATAATGCGATTCATACAATATACATATAGTAGGTACTATATAAATAATATAATATACTTTTAATTTAGTATTTTACGATATTAGCAGGCTTATAATAGCTATTAGGTACTGGTCTAGTTGACCCCCAGGAAGGCAATTCCCCCGCCACTCAAGTTTAGTTGACGCCCGCCACTTACCTACATCTCTCGTATTTTTTTATTTTTTTTATTTTCATTTATTATTACCATATTTTTTGTGTATTTTTATTTTGATCGCTTGAATTGTTCTGGATAATCATAAGTGTATAATTGTTGTCATAATTTTTAAAACACTCATTGGTCTCCCGACATATGCCACCAAATACCCATTATGCTGTGGCAGTATTCGACCAGTATATTAATTTTGAGTCTAACAAATAAACTTTCGTCGATCTCGACAATAAATTTGTCGGAAATTAATTTCCTTTTTGTTCAGATGACGACATAGGCGCAATTTGGGTTAAATTTATGGGGGTGCTAGATTTAAGTTGACCAAAGTGACTCGTGGGGGGCTTTGCCCCCCACACCCCCCTACGGCCTTACCACAACACCATTTATACATTCATCGCATTAACTTATTAATCTATAATTTATAAGAAAATAATATTAAAGAAAATAAAACACAGATTCAAGGTACCTATATAAATACAGGTAAATACATTTTTTATTTTTATTTAATTATTATATTAAAGATATACGTCTTTGAGTCAAACCAAAGTTATTTATAATTTTATCTTTATCAATTTTAGTGCTAAGATCTCTCTCAATACTGATAACTGACAAATCGGTAAATTTCGATTGTCCCATACTTGTCCTAAGCCAATTCTTTATACGACGCATCGACGAAAAAGACCTTTCACAAGTAGCCGAGCTTATAGGAATTGTCAATCCTACTTGAATAAGTTTAAATAAATTTGGAAAAACATCTTTAGTCACCACTTTCTTTATTCCTTGTATATCAAAATCCAAATTTCTATTTTGTATACAATTTCTTGTCAGCAACATTTCAGCTTTTAATGACATTAAATCAATATTTACAACATCCTGAAATTATATCACCCTCACGTGATTATTTTATTTACAGAATTAATCTATATTACATTAACTAACCTTGTAATGATTAATGAAATATGAACCTTTTTCAAAATCCATTTTCATAAATTTGTCTAATGAGTTAGCTAAAACTAAACTTTCATCCGAAAAACGGTACTTTAAATTGACAATAACAGAATCAATTATTTGAAAATAAATGATTTTCCAATGCTCATTGCCAATTGTTCTACATTCCGACTCACTTTGTTGTCCAGTTAAGGTCTCAAGATTATAGCTCTGTAAGTGATGTGGCTCTTGGCGTTTACGTTTAGATTTTGTTCCTAAGGATATAAAAGTAAAAACATTAATACTTAGGTATTAAAGTTAAAAATATCTTATTCTTGACACATTTTTAAATTATTATTTCTTACCAGAGTTTGATAATTCCAATGTTATTTGGTTTAACTGTGCAAATTCCTTAATTTGTTCCCAAAGCTTAAAAAAACTATCTTCATTCCTCTGATTTTCAAAAGTAGAAATTACACTTTGAATTATATTACTTGATGTTCCCAAGGTAGCAGATTTAGATTGAAGTTGATTGCTTAAAACATTTATAATGGATAACACTTCATTCAATATATGAAGAACTATTATAAATTCTAATTTATTAATAGAACTTAAAATACCTACAAATCAGAAAAGTGAACATTATTATTATTTTATTTACTATATATAATTTAAAAAAAACATTTAAATTAAAGTTTTATAATAATACCTAATGCACGTGCTACATCTTTATCTATTTGTTCTTCGATTTCATCATTGAGAATATTAAGAATGCTAGAATAATTTTTCAACATTGCAACACAATTTTTATATCTGCACACCCATCTTGTATCACATATTCTTAATACATTTCCTTTATTTAATCCTAAATTTCTTTGCATTTCACATAATTTTTTATTTTTTGATGGTTGCGAAAAGTGTACATATATTGCTTCAAGCATATTAAAAACATTTTTTGCATTCTGAAAAATATAATAAGACATTTTTTATTAATATCTACAAATATATAGATTTTATGATTTTGATTTGTTTTAATATTACCTTTATTGTCTTACATGTATCTACAACTACTAAATTAAGGCGGTGTGCCATACAGTGAGTGTATATAGCGTATGGATAGTGTTCTTTAATTCTTGATTGAACACCGCGTAAGTGTCCAGACATAACACTGGCGCCATCATATGATTGTGCAATTATTTTGATTTTAGACATAGTCAGTTTTTGTTTTTCAAAACATTCAAACAGTGCAGTGACAATATGGTTGGAAGTTTGTCCTTTTGAAACATCAACAAAACACAAAAATCTTTCATATACATCCAAGTCAATGGTGTATCTCACACAAATTGACAATTGTTCTTCTCTATAACATCTACAATTAAATGACAATTTAATTAGTTTTGACGCATTAAAAAATAAGAGTTTTATAAGAAAAATGCATAAAACAAACCTAGCTTCATCGCACATTAAAGCAAAAAAACCAATCTTTTCAATTTCTTTTACAATAGTTTCTCTGATATCCTCTGCACACAATTGAATTAATTGATCTTGAATAGACCAGCTAGTATAATTTGTTGTTTCATCAAATTTGATTTTGAAATCCGGCTGATAATTTGATAATAATTTACATAATTCCTTAAAATTACCTGAAAATGTTAATGTATATAGATATACTCTTGAAAAAATAAACTTATTATTTATAAAAATAATTAAAATATTACATAATGTTATTAAATATAAATGCAGTTTAAAATTAACTTAAGAGTACCTTGGTTTAGAGAATCTGCATCTTCTCTGTGGCCTCGATAGGCAATACCTTGTTTCCCCAAAAATAATATGATGTCAATAAGCGTACCAATATAGGTACGGTTTTTGGCCACTTGTTCCTTATAGCCACTACACTGCTTTACCATAACAGAACCAGATTTCTTACAAGCCAAGTACCCAGACATCTTAGATACACAAACTAAATGTCGCTTTGTTTTGTCATGTTTTTTCAGTTTTTCATTAAGCTAAATAGACAAAAAATTAAGTACATATTTTATGAAATATAAAGGTATAATATATACCTATACTCTAAAGTTTGATCTATTTTTATTTTTTTTAGTAATATTGTTCAGAAACCAAAATAGTCAAAATATAAACATACTTTTTGCCAGTTTGAAAATCCTTTTTTTGTCCAAACATCATCAATAAGTTCATCAGCAAACATTCTACATGCATAGCAAAATGCTGCGTTGCTTTTCATACTATACTCCAACCAAGTATATTGTTTATACCATTGGCTACTAAATGATCTGTTTTGCGAACCAAATCTAGTTTGTTTATAAATCTACATGATAGTGTAATTTATTATTATACTACAATATATACAAATAAAAGTATTTTAATTTTTAAATAGGTAGGTATTAAATTATTAAATTATTAAATGAATAATATTAATACCTACTAGCTACGATAAATAATAAATATAATATAAATTGCTGACAATTATCTAATAATGTCAATATTATTGTTATTAATTTTACCAATTATTAACTTACATTTAAAACAGGACGGCAAGGTCCAGTAGCGAGATTTCCCAAATCGGAATGTTGGAGATTATTTTCGTTGTGTTGAAAAGGTAATGTTTCAACAAAATCAGTATCAGTTTGATTAACTATAACGTCATCTTTTTCTACAATTTCAATGTCCGGGTCATCAACAACCTCAGAATTCATCTAAAAAAATTTAAAAATATAACAATAATTAAAATTATCATTAAAATGATTATAAAGAATGTTTTTTTCTGTATTTAATAAATATCAAAACTTACTTCTTGGTGTTTATCATTTTTTGACTTTTTTTCAAAATTGAAAATATTAAAAATCTTTTTAGTATTTTCCATTATAAACTTTAAAGCAATAACAACATTAACAACTTGAGTAATAATAATATTATTCAATTTTCTTAGCAAGGGTAAACAGTAAACGCCTAACTTACACCTTACACGTACCACGTACGACGCACAGGATTCACGATTCAGACACTTGAGTGTGGACTGATGGTGGAACGTGTGTGTTTTCACAGAAAAATGCAATCGAAATGGTCACCTCGGAGTTCGGATCGACAATAAATTGATTACGCGCGTTCTATTTTTAGACGATTTTTGTATTTACCAGATTCGTGAAAGAAATTGATAAGCTAACGGGATACTCGAATATTCGATATCGATAGACGTTTCGGCGTAATCGTTATCGACTATCGTTCTATGAAGTATAAAATCTTCTTGTGTTATTAATACATAGTAATATGTTAATCAATATAAACAATAAATTACCCATAATATTATATAAGATAGGTATTATTATATAATATTTATATTATTATTATTATGAAAGTGAAAAGTCTTAGAAATAAATTTATTCTAATGCCTATGACATAATATGATAAGTAATAACAAATAAATTTTGGGGGTGCTAATATGAAATTTGGGGGTGCTAAGCACCCCCAAGCACCCCCCAAATTGCGCCAATGGATGACGACAACTGAATAACTCAGGTAGGTACTTCATAATATTATATACGGCACCCGCTGTTATACCTATCTTATATAATTAATTTTACCACGCGGATTTTACCAAATATATAATTCTTAAAATATCTAATTAAAGAATTTCACACAAATACCTAACGTATATATGATTTCGTACCTTTTTTTATCTGCACTCTGCAGTATATTATACATTTTATAACATCAAAAATACGAGAGGTGTAGGTAAGTGGCGGGCGTCAACTAAACTTGAGTGGCGGGGGCATTGCCTTCCTGGCGGGGGTCAACTAGGCCACTACCAGCTATTATTTTAGTAGTCAATGCTCACCTTAAGATTTATATTTTTTAAACACTGCAGCAGTAAGTCGCAACACACGTTTTTGTATTTTCTTTTGATTTAAAACGAAGAACTTGGATTTTTATGAAAAAAAATTTAGTAAGTACCTATTACCTAGCCTATAAGTAATTGCCCTGTTGTACAGAAGGTATCGATAGTGAATCTCGTCATTGATTGGATCAATTTAATAATGGATGTGTTAAATTTGAAAAAAAAAATTATGCAAAAAACTATTCTCAGCCGACATGGTCTAATTACCAAACAATTATTATATTGATAATAATTAAAATATATATTAAAATTTTGACAAATGTATAGTATATGAATATTATGTAGGTTACTATTATTTACCTACAATTATTGTAAAAAGTACCTACCTACGGAGAAATGTCTATTTTTGAATATTGAACCATCAAAATATAAACTAGATCCACTTTTCTAACAGAACCTTATTATCCTCAAAGTTGAAATCGGAGCATTTTTATAAAAATTTTCTTTAGACACAAAAATTAAAAATTAAATAAACCCGCACATATCATTGTAAAATCATTATACATTCTTCGTCCGTGGGCTCTTAAAATTAAGGACTTGTAAAAATAAACAAATATATTTAGCACTGAATATGTTTTCTGATGGCAGTGGCGTAGCTATAAGAAGGAGAGAAACCGTGACATTTACCCCCCCCCCCTCCCCCACTGGGAATTTTTTTTTACCATAACTCATATTTATTTTGTTTTGCTTATACATTTTCATGGTTGTAAAAATTTTAATTGAGGTATTTAATAATTTGCCACCCCCCCCCCCCCCCAAAAAAAAAAATTCACAAGTATGCCACTGGTTATAATTGTATACTTATAATATGTGTGTAACGTATCCATAGATTTGTAAATCGTATACGTGGTTTTTATTACGTACCTAATAATTTCAGATAAAAAATTTGAAAAAAAAACGTTTCACCGCTTATTCGTGAATCGTGTCCCAAACAAATTCGTAATATTATAGTCATATATATATAGGCACAAATTCAAACGTATTATGTCAATTAAATACGAAAACAAAACGATAACACACATTTGTAGGCAGGTATATTGTGTATACCTACGCATAATAGATATTGATATTATTTATTTACCGGTGTATTATATGTACTTATACTGCCCGCGTGTACAACAACCATCATTGTGTTATAGAGTAAATAATAATATTGCAGATTATTATATTATCGTAGCTGGTACCTAACAATAATGGGCAGTAATTACGAAAACAGCGAGCTATAATATATATTTAAACGGCCTATAATATATTATGATATAATCGCTGCGAATAAATTTCGAGATTTATCAAGAATCCGAAATACCCGGCAAAAAAAAAAAAAATATTACAAAACACTCTCGTGCGAGTGAAATATTCGTTCACAAAACAACGGTATAAGGCAGGGGTGGTCAAACTTGTTTTGATTGAGATCTACAACTGAGGGTATATTTTTTCTTTAAGGATCTACGACTAATGTAAAAAAAAAATTATTTAATATTAATAACAAACATACTTATATATAAATAATAAAATTAAAGTGTCAAGTTATCTAAAATGAGTGTTTCGCGTGTTAAACTTTTAAGTAATTTTAAAATGTACTAACATTTTATTGTTGCGATGTAGAAGCGTGTCATTGCACATCATGACCAAGCGAAGACGCTGTGCTTAAGTCTAAAACTAACCTATACTCAGCTTCTATAAATTATAACTTTCATGTGAGAAAATGCCATTTCACACTAACTACTACAGGTTAATCCGAAACATATATGTATTCAATAAGTGTATCTACTAGATTGCAAAATATATATAAGAATAATTAATAAATCCTAACAATGGGGATCGACTTAGAAATCGTCCAAGATCGACCAGTCGATCGCGATCGACTGTTTGGCCACCCCTGCAGGTATAAGGTATAGGTGGTGAGTAAAGACCGGATTTATATTCTCTTAAAATACCCAAAATATGATGCTAATATTCTCTAAAAAACCTTCAAATATTCTCATTATATTCTCTCAAAAATCTAAAAAATATGCTAAAATATGCAAAAATAATCAAAAAACATCATTATATGCTTTAATATGCATTTATTTTTTAAAATTTTTTTTCAACTATATTTTTATTGTGAGATATTAATTAGGTATTAAAAGTTGCGTATTATACCTAATGGAATAGTATTGCACTTTAGTAAGAGTAAGAAATACTGCATGTTTTCTTTTTATCAAAATAAAAAAAAAAAATAAATTGTAAATGTTCAAAACATTTTTTTCCGAGTACCGTAATATTAAAATTAAAAATAAATACAAATTTTTGCTCACAATTTACGAAATATTCCAAAATATGCTAAATGGGTTAAATATTCTCCAACCCATGAAATATTCTCAAATATGCAAGAAAAACTTTTTTCTACGCATTCAGAATTGAACGAATCGTTCACATTTTTTACTCTCATAAGACTGCATAGACCCAGTAACGATATGTAAAAACATATAAATCCGGTCTTTAGTGGTGAGATAAAATTCGCGTATACATATTTTATTGGCAGGGCATTAAAATTTCCCCGTCGCAGCTGTAGAGTGGCTGAATAAATAATAAATTGTATTGCGTTTAAATGCGTACTGCACACACTGATTATTTGCTATCCGAATCCACTTGTTGTTTGCATTGATTAATATAACGAGACTCGTTTATCGCCGGGGCCTCGTCATAATCCTTACGACGATTCGCTCGCCATGATGGTTTCAGTTAATTGAATAATAACATCCCTCGATATTATTATTATTATTATTATTGTTATTACGTGCATGCCCTGGCTGCTCGGCGGACTGTGCAATCATTTGATTATAATATTATTATTATTATTATTATTATATGGAAATCTAATTGCGCTCGTTTTATATTATTATTATTATTATTATTATTATTATTATTATATTATATATTATTATTATATACACCTGCACACGGCAGTCTGTACCTAGGTACATGTGCATACCTAAATAAGTACCCGAAGCGGTTTGCACGCAAAACTAGTTATTATATATTATTATGTAAAAAAAATTTTATATTATTCGCAATTTTTTCATATATACTCTCCGGCTCGCCCGAAACTTTTAACTCCGTTTTCGAGACTCGATTATTATATTGGTATTATTATAATATTTGTTTAACGTCCGAACGTATAATATGTGCGTTTTTAGCGAGACTACAAAAATCTCAGCGAAATAATATATTTTATAATTATACAAAACACGCGCGAACAAACCGTACATTTCTGAACACTCCTTATACACACTCATATTATAATGCATTACTATTATTATGCAACAAGAGAAGAAAGAAAATGCTTTTGAGTTTGAACAACTGCTTCAGATATTCGGTACACACACTATTACTTGTTAATCTTGTATAAATGTTTAAGATTTTTGCTTCATTCTCTGTAACAATTAAATGTCAAACTATATAATATAGGTATCTGGAATACTCTCATAAGTCATAACTATACGATACACTATACTCGTATTACTTGCTAGAAAGATTTAATGTAATTTATCTCCCTTCGCCAAAACGCTTTCAGTGATGAAAGGTTATAATTAGGGCGCAGATTTTAATGCCCTAAAAAATACCTAAAAATGCCTCGGGAAAAATGCAATTATGACCTAAAGAATGTAATTAATTAAGTAAAAAAATGCTTTGAAAATGTGAAAAATTTAATTAATGCCCTTAAAAAATTAATTGAACCTCCGAAAATGACCTTAAAAATACCATATTCATTTATTGATGATTTTTTTTTTGTAGGGGGCATTATTTAACACAATATTTATTAAATTAAAATTACGAACATGAAATAAAAACATACGAACTACGACCGTGATGTAACACGAAATCAATAATTATTTGTTATTTATCCGATAACGGGTGACATATTGAACAAATATGCATTAAAACCAACAAAAATTACCCAACAATGCTAAAAATAAAAAAAACATCAAAAAATGCAAAATAAAATTTTTAGTTTTGAAGCACTCGCTACATGAAACGAATTATGTACTTTGGAAAGCATTGTCTAAGATCAACCAAAAAAAAAAATGCATTTTGCATTGAAAACCGCGCCCTAGTTATAATATATTATAAACCATATGAGCTTATATTATTTTTAGGTAGGTGGGTACTATATTTGCTAGAAATATTTAGAAAATCAAAGAAAACAAAACAAATAATAATAATAATAACATACATTTGTAATAACTAATAAGCAATAATAGTAATGCGTCTTTCTAGTTTTTTTTTTTTTTTATAGGTAGGTATAATAATATTTAATGCATTTCATAGTATAAGTCATCCTGATATCGTTATTGAGACACACTTAATAATATTATACACGATATTCACTGCAGTAAAACGCCTCTTCTGAATTGTCTGAAACTGCAGCTGCAGTACTTGCATTGTACCTACCTATCTATATACTTTATCTATTCTATTATCATTGTTCGTAAGCATTTTTAACACTACGGACCTCGGCGTCGTCGTTATATTATATTCGTTGATATTCAAAGTGTTATTGTTGAAACAAATTTATAAAGGTTTTGCTGGATAAAAGTTGAACTTAAGAATTTTTTTAATGTATTTATTATATACATATATATATATATATATTTCGACCGGCGCGGGCACGGCGAAACGCAAGGAAAAAATGTAACTTGCGCTCAAAGCGATTTGTGTGTTCTCGGATGATAAGAGCTTTTTCAAAGATTTAAGGAGTCTGAGTTTTTGACACACAAAGAGCCCGAAGAAAATAATAATAATATTTTCTATGCAAATGCGTTGTACGTCGGTTTCTCTTTCTCGCACACACACACACACACACACACACACAACCTTCTCGCAGGGAGCATCGTATTTTGCATCCGTTTTTTATTAAACATTATGTTATTACAATTTTTTTTTATCATTATTATTGTTGTCGTCGCGCGTATAATATATAATAACAATATTATTTATTATAATTTCGTTTTCGTTTCATTTTTCCAGATTATCGTCGTGCCCCACTCGCACAACGACCCGGGATGGCTGAGAACGTTCGAGGGCTACTATCACTTGCAGACGAGCAAAGTGCTCAACTACATGGTGGAAAAAATGACGGTGTTAAAAAACATGACGTTCGTCTGGTCCGAGATATCGTTTTTGGCGCTGTGGTGGGAAAGGTACGTTCGTAAACTATTCACTCTCTAAATATTATATTACAGTCCCCACAGCGCTCATACATGAGCTGCAGCTTATATACAGGTATATATAGGTACCTATATAAGCATAAAGCAATTACTCTTGTTGTGTGTGTGTGTTGCCCCATTACTTATGTGCGCGTCTCGTCCGGTTTTCCGACACAAAACTATACATTTGTCTCTGGACATTTCGCGAGTATCGTTGAAGTTTCGGTGCTTAGGCGAATACCTAGGTACCTATATAGGTATACTATATCTGCTCCTCGTGTCGTGCAGCACCACTATATAATGTATATATATTATATATAGGTATATGATATGTGTATAGATACGACGAGGTATATACCTGCAGTTAATCACCGAAAGTTTTCACAATACTGTTATTTATTAACCTGACCGCGCGTACTTCGGAATTCGTACACATACAGTGTGATTCATTTATTGTAAACCGGGAAATATCTCTCTAAACGTTTTGACCTAAACTATATGGAAACTATGCGGGATATACCCTACCAATATGTAGCTATATATGTATTTTTTAATTTAAAGACAAACTTTGCAAGTATATACTGCCATATAGTAATCAATGATTATCGCAGTCAAATGTAAAATAGTGTGTTCTTAATTTAAAAATTCTTAATATTTTTCCCGGTTAACGCCGCCGCCCGCTGTCGGTTCACGGTACAAAAATTAAATTAATTTAAGAAGCAACAATTTTTTGTTGAGGAATTGAAGCTGTGATTGCCCGTAGATATTATGAGTTTATGTGGAAACAATAAGGAAATCCCTACAAATTTGTACCTACTGCCTACCTATATATTTTCATCTTATTCACGATTCGTCGGTGTCATATTATAGATACCATACGATAGTGGGCAATGGACATTAAAATTTATGAAATTTGTTAAAAAAATGTCCGAAGACTCGTTTGTTCTGTTTCTGATGTTGTCTGTGAATATGCGATGAAGGTATTATATTATATGCCTCGACATTATATATCGTCGGCCTAATTCGCAAAGGTCGTATGTCCAAAATTACAAATTGTTCAGGAGAAGAAAAAAACGTTTTACGGCCATATTATTAATTGGAGATACGACGATTTCTAATTATCAATTTCATGGAGGATAATAGGTATTATGAAATCGGAAATTTGATTGTATCAACTGACGCAGTTTTTTTTTCTTTATTTTATGAGTAAATAATCCCAAAATGACAAAAAATGGAGATACGACTTTTGCGAATTAGGCCGACGATTTAGCAGACGTATTGAATGTTATTATATTCGTCTTATACGTGCCCTGATAGCCTATATAATATTATGTTATGTTACACAGTATAAACATTGCTTGGTGTTACAATACAACTGTATAGTTATATTGTTATTTATTTCCGGACAGAAATTAAATCGTTTTTATGTTCAGTCGTTTATGCAGTAGCACAACACATTGGGATTTATTACGCCAAAATGAGAAATAACGTTTGGAATTTAACTCTATAAAAAAATAATTAATATAATATCTCTATGACGCATCGTATTTTAAGTTTTTAAATATCGTTGTATACTGTTATGACTTATAAATATAGTACCTATATGAATAACATTTAAGGGCCGAGCAATAAAAATCTATCTATTTGTTTTTTCATTATACCTCTAAAAAATGGCTATACGCATAGATAATAAATACAATCATACAATATTAATTATATATATAAATTATAATTTATTATATTGTATTTCAATTTTATATAGGTAGGTCCTAGGTAGGTACTCGATTTATTTTTATAAATATTGCACACTATATACCGTGGTGTTATGAGAAAAAATTTAATTTTACCACCCACACGAATAATAATTATATTCAACCAACCAGAAAATTGGTAAAAATCCTAGCTTCACGTTTTAAAATATGTTTTACATAAAAAGCGTAATTTTTTTTTTTAACGCTCAACTAAATCAAATTATTTAGAAAGATACTCCGTAAAAGAAAACCTATGTAAATACCATAATAATATGTAATAATACATCCAAATAATTAATGTATTATATCTTATTCAATATTATTGTTATATCTACAATTTAAAATGTTATATACTTATGTACACGACTTATGTGTATATAGATACTTGCTTTATTATTATTGCACTGGCTTCTGAACTTATGAGAGGAATTTTGTTTTAAATGTTCGAGTGTTTGATCAAAAAAATTTGTGTCCTCGTTTACAGAATAAAACTAAAATAAAATCGAATATTTAAAATGCCATGAAATATTAATATTTCATATTATATTGCTTGAAATGTGTTAGTCTAAATATTTTTAAATATTTCGTTGTAGAAAGAAAACATATGATTTAAGTACCTAACGCAGTACTTCCTGTAGAATGTTTCAAGTTTATACGTTATAAATTATACGGTTAATATATTTTGAATTACCTACGACATAACAAAAACCGTTTGCGGAGAAATCGTTATTTTACGTTTGCAGAATATCGAATTCCGACAACATTTGAACTTAAAATTTAATGTGACTTTACGCTAATCTTTTTTTTACCTAAATTCTTTATATAGCAAAATGACAACTCCTGTGAATTAATATTGTATCATATTATAATATATTATATATTATATTATGTATCTACTTAAAATACATTGTTCCTGATCCATTTCAGTGTCTATACAGTGCACGATATCATTTGTACACAATAATGTTATGTCACGTCAAAACGAAATTTTATAATTTTTACTATTTTTCATCGTTATTGTTTTTAAAGCTTTTAATATTTTTGGATGATGATCAACATTTTTAATTCATATTCCTAAGTAGAATATTATTCAGAGTGTTTGAATACACAAAGATAACTTTTCGGAAAAGTACTATAGTTCGTTAGTTATAAATGTATAACTCATAAGCATTTTAAGTATTGATAAGCGGAGTAGAGAGGTACAAGGGTGGATACCCCCAAAAACTTCGTCCAATATACTCCTCTAATTTAAACTTTCAATAATTACAACTAATGAACTCCGAAATTGTATTTTATACATTGAAATACTCCAAATAATTCGGAATATGAAATAAAACATGTACGGCGTGATTCAAAACAGCAAAAACTTATAACGATAGAAAATAATAAATTAGAAAATTTTCAAAAAAATTAAAACTTTTTGAAATAATGACCGTCGCAGACACTCCTTGGTATACAGGGTGTTTCTGAAATGGATGAGGCAACTAGTATTGGCGTACTCAGTGTGATGGCCCAATGAAGATTTTTTTGAATTTTTTTTTCTATCTTCAAAATCTGGGTTTACACAAATTATTTTTAGAACATTATCTTAAATGTAAATATAAATGGTCGAGTTAGATTTTTTGCGAAATTCTCATATGAATCATATGAAAATGGTGTGTCACATCGATTTGTATGAGAACACTACAAGATAAACAGTGGTGATATTTATTTGTTGTCATTTAACATACACAGTTATTCAACGTATTATTTTACATTGTCAACCGATAAAAATGATAAAATAATAACAAAATTAGGGTTAACAAAGTTTTAAATTATTAAATTTACTGACATGTACATTTAAGTTGTTTTACATTGTAAAATAATCATAATTAAATACACTTTATTTTGAAAACCTATTTTTATCTACAGTTGTTCAATGGTCAGTGTGTGACTCTCCCGTTAACTTCGATGCACTTTCTATCCGACGAGTTTTTTCCAACAAATTTGGTGTTTGACGAATGATATCAGCTACATTATTAATTCTCATGAAAATAGTTCATTTCTATTATTTAGGTAATTCTTTGGCATAAACGTGTTCTTTTTGAATATTAAATGTCAGTGTACTCAATCGTTCAAAATGTAAATTAAAATCTAAAAATAAATTAAAGTGTTGTTCCATATCCAGTATTGAACTCGTAATATAGTCAAATCAATACTAATGTTCTTTGTGTAAAAAATACGGTAAATTAGTTATTTTATAATGCGCTGCACCGATAACAGTTGCTATATTTTATTACCTGTACATCTAAATCACACCAATCAATGTATGTCAGTAAATTCGATCGTTTAGAACTTTGCTGACACTAATGTTGTTATTATTTTATCATTTTTATTAGTTGACAATGTAAAATAATGCGTTATTTAATCATATATTTTAAATAACAACAAGTAACTATCACCACTGTTGTAGGGTTCTCATACAAATCGATGTGCCACACCATTATTTTTTTAGTCGAGAATTTTGCAACTAGATCATTTATTTTTACATTTAAGACAATGTTCCAATAATAATTTGTATAAATCCAGATTTTGAAGATGGAAAAGAAATTTCAAAAAAAATCTCCATCGGGCCATCACACCGAGTACGCCTATACTATAGTTACCTCGTTCATTTCAGAAACACCCTGTATAGATTTTAGACGATTCTCGTTTATTTATATATTATACAAAAGGATGACTATCCGTCATTGAGGCTTCCAAAATAATATAAACTCTCCTAAACCTAATGCTCACGATGCGATTACGATTATTATTTATTTTTATCAATCTAACCCTGCTGCGGATTCCGACCAAGTTAAAATCCCTACGCCGCCATACATAGGCGCAACCACGATTAAAGATAGTATGGTTGCACAACGACCCATAATAAAGTGTTTCTCAGAGTTTCCTTGTTATCACAACGACTAGCAGAACCGAGCATTAGCGCTCCTAGCGTTTAAATATTGAATAATAATTGATAATATACTATTTTTAATCGTGTCATGAATTTACGTTGTAAAAAATAAAATACGAAATAACAAATAATAAATTTATATTTTATAAATTATAATATTGTGTTGATACATTACATAATTTTTATATTTTAATAAATAATAATTATATTTAAACAATATTAATAGTATATTTTTGATGATTAAATAAAGTATAATATTATATATACTTCCCTTTCAGTATAAATTATAATTTAAGTTAACTACCTACGAGTTTTGATAATTTTTTTTTAGTTTTATTTTGTTTTTTATTCATTTGATTTTTAATATAATATGTATACTGTCTCATTCTCATTATAAACATGTGCTACATATATTTGTGAGAATATCAGGTTGGTGACACATTACATTAAATGTCAAAGGATTATTAGTACTTTGAAAATCTGACAATGTTTCATTAAACACATCAATAGAGCCAGCATGTTTCACAAAACTTAACTCTAAACTCCTCCGAATGAGGAATACATTTTATTAGGATGTGCCTTTAAACCAAACTTTACAATGAAATTTCGTAGGTGGTAGGTACCATTAATCACGAATGAAAAATCGTGAAAATATCGTATTTTTAATCGTAACTTTTTTTGCATTTTCGCGGGAAATTAATGTGCATATTATTACAGAAGAATCTTGATTTCTAGTACATAATTTATACCCTATGAGCGCTAATAAAAGTTTCTAGAGTATCGTTGATAGTAAAAGAAACTATGAGCATCATTAAATTGTTTCTTATCATAGTTCGTTGTGCAACCATTCTATCTTTAATCGTAAGGTAAAAATTCTGGGGGGGGGGGGCTATAGCCCCGAACAAATTTCTTTGTTTCCGTTAGAAATGTTATATTATATTACCCATTTAGTTATAATCAATAAATAAATACAAATAATTGTTATAATAATTCTTATATTAGCATTCTACATCGTCGGTTTTCTTTTATTATATTTTCTCCGGTATGTTATTCTTCTTGATCTTCTTGGGACATATCTCTCTCATATTTAACCATGGCTAAATTTGCAAATCTATCCTGCCTCCCTTGATGTTCTCTCACCCATTTTTATGCGTCTCATAGACATGAGAAGGATCGTTCGCGTGTTGCCGAACTTATCCGTATGGTTAGAGCTACTTGAAACAGCTTGTATCTGTTGGAATGTATTCTTCTTTACGATTTCTTTGATGGTGTCTAATTCTAGATCATTATTTAAATTAAATGCACAATTTTTAGCAACGAGCATCTCCGCCTTTAAATCATCTTGTTTGACATTTAAAATTGACTGAAAACCATAAAATGTTCAATTAATATGAATTTGTATGTATTAGAAAAAATATTTTTAAGTTTTCACAATTTACCTGATTACTCGATCAATAAAATATTCACTGGTTTTTAAATCCATTTTGAGAAAACTGTCTAACGAAGTGGCTAATAATAAGCTTTCGGTTGAAAATCATAGCAGCCTGTACGCGACCAAAATATTCGGCTCTTTTCGGCTGATGGCCATCATTAAAATATTATTATACTCGATGCGGTATATGGTATATAATAACATCGCGAGAGTTGTTTATTTAAAGACTCGATGAGATTTTTATTTTTCCGTCTCAAGCCCGCTAACGCATCTGCAGCTTCGTCGTTTGGTTTTATTTTACGAGCGAGCATAAAAACGAGTTCGTTTTTGAACAGTCCGATTATAAATATTGAACTTTCGCATTCTAAACTGTCGTATATGCGTGACCGTTGTTTTTACGACGTGCAAAATAAAAATCGAAAATCCTTGGACGGGAAGGAAAAATCCGCAGCTATATTCCTGGCAGGTTGTATATAAGTGCAGCCAGCGGTCTCTCGTGATGGGAAATCGTCGAGCAACGTGTGTTACTTAATCTGAAATCGATTGTTATCGAGTCGTCGGAAAAACCGATTGTCGCTTTTCTCGTGTGGATTTTCTTTTCGGATCGCGTACTAAAAAAATTTATTTATTTTTTGTTCTAAAGATTAGATACCTAGGTATCTCCAGTTCTGAAGTAAAAGTAAAATATACTAAGCCCTATAAATATCAAGTCACTATGCTTGTATAATAAAAATTATACACAAATATAAAAACTATAGAATTCACAAAAATGTTCACAAAATGTTTTTTTTTTCCACTTATACGAACTAAATTTACTATAAAACGAGTGGATTTATGTTAAATAAATATTACATTTGGATTTATATAAATTAGAGTTGCGGTGTTCGAAACAATGTAGTTCCGTGAAAGTCTCTTCAAATTAATATAAATATATAATAATAATAATTAATATAAAAAAAAAAACATTTGAATAAGTTTATTTAAATAAATTGTATCAATAAAAATAATGTATAAATGGCATCGCGTAAAATACGAAAAAAAACTGCAAAAAATTTGTGATTCCGGCCAGGATCGAACTGGCGACCTTCTGCGTGTAAAGCAGATGTGATAACCACTACACCACGGAACCCGCTTGGAGACTTCTTAAGTTTGAACATTATTTAAAGCCGACGTACAATAAGACATTTTATAATATTTTAATAATATTATATATTGGTAGTTTGTTTTAAACATTTTTTTTTTAATACATCAATTTTATATCATGCAATATATTATGTCATACATGCAAAACTCGTAAAAATATTCAGATACTTTTATAGGTACTTAACGTACTTACAATTAAATGTGTAATTGTGGTTAGTTACATTTTTTTTTGGTAGGTATTATTAGGTATAATTTGGAGATATAGTTTACACTTAACACCAATGATGACTCGGTGGGAAGTCGGATGTCTTACACCTCTACAAAATGTTGCTGTGGTATACCCATAGGCGCAATTTCAACTTTTGACTTGGGGGGGGGGGGCTAAATATATTAAAGGCAAGCAAGACATTGCAATATAGCATATTCAAATTGTATATCCTAGGTTTTTTTTAGGGGGTGAGGGGCTACGGCTAATTTTTTGGGGCTTAGCACCCTCAAGCCCCCCTCCCTATTTGCGCCTATGGTATGTATACCCCTACCTAATTCGTTCTTTTACAATTTAAAAGTATTTATATATTTTATTATATAACCCCACTCCCCTCCCTCTGGAAATATCTATGCATACCGCTGATAGACACTTTAATAGTGCATGTCTAGCCATATGTATAACAATGTAGTAATGTACTAGTCTGGTAGCCGCAGTAAATACCCACTAATAATATATTATAAACAATATAAACTTGGGCGCAGTTTCAATAAAAAAACCGGGGGTTCCAAAGCCCCTCTATTTTTGTTTCATATTATCTTATTGTTATCGTACAATATGACTATTCAAATGTAAATCTAAATGAAAAATTTACGTATTAAACTATATTATGTAGGTTCGTGTAGATATACATTAGTCATTACTAGGGCTCGGATGTTGTTGCACTAAAAATGTTATAAAATTGATTGCATTATTGCTGTGAAAAAACCCAAAATTGCACTTAAAATTTAAAAATTGCAATAAAAAATATTTTGTACCAAAAAAATTTAAAAAATATATTAAAAAATTATTTTATGAAATGGATTAATTCATTTTATTAAGTAATATTAAAAAGTTTTATTAGGTAGGTTTTAAACGAGTAGATAATAAAAAAGATTCAAATTCAAATTCTCGTCAGTTGTCATTAAAAATCTGGTAAATTGTCCGGTCTTCTTATTTTTTCAGAAACCTATAAATAATTTTATCAACATTTAAAACTTTTTATTTAATAAACTATTTTTATTTTTTTTTTTTTTAAACTTTACCTTACCTTAAACCTGTATAATCTAACAAAAAAAAGTGAAAACACAAAAAAATACATAAAATTGTATTGAAAATGACGACAATCAACAAAATTGCAATAAAATTGAAAAAAGATCAAAAATTGCAAAAAGTTGCACTTAAATTTTTATATATTAATTGGTACTCGTTTGAAACAAATTTATAAGTTTATAACCTACTTAGCAACGAATCCGAACAATAGAAAAAAAGTTGCAAATGCAACAACATCCGAGCCCTAAGTCATTACTATATTATAGTATACGACATATATTTTGTATTTTATAGTTAACTGCAGGAAATCAAATCGATTTAAAATCGAAAACGTTTTCATTATTTAAGCACTCAAACAACTACTACAATCGATTTTACAATAGTAAAATACCTATATGTACTATATAAATAATAATAACACTTTTCAATTGGATTTTATCTATCGAATTGTGATTCTATAAAAAAAAAAAAGAACACAATAGCCATATAAATAAGTACTTACATATTATAAACGATGTATTGGTACATTCCGGTTCCATTCAGAATTCAACATATTTTATATTACCTTCAGCTGATTGCTAAAGCCTAAAGCGGTCTATTTTATGGATTCTGGTCAAAGGGTGCAGGAATGTACTTCCTTTTAAAATGGTATAAACAAAATAATCTATTTCTATGGACAATTTTTCGGGCCGTAGGATAGTTTCAAGTAGATTGAACACAATATAAAACTGGGTAGAGTACATTAAAGCAGGGCATACTATATATACCTAATAATACATTTACTTCGTGGATGGAAAAAATACTGAAAAATAAAATACATTTCAAGCAATTTTAAAATGGTAATAGTCGTGTTAATGAAGATAATAAAGACTAAGAAAACATTTTATCCTGGTAGTAATTTTATTATTTTCTTCCTTTGTAATAATAATGAAAACTTTGAAAATAATAAGTACCTAACATCTGATCCTACTGCTCAAAGGATCAAAAGGCGGATGTGATTAACACAACGCCTGCAACATGGCTACCTACCATTCTATATATTATTTTTTCGATCCGGTAGGTACTACCTACCTAGCTATTTTAATAAAATATATAGTTAATAGCATTTTAAATGTAAGTACGGTATTAATTTAAAAACAATTTGTAAGTTTATAAATAAAACTATTAAATTTTAAAATGTTATCTCTGTAACTTGACATAGAGAGATTTGTGTGAAACGTGAAAATCTTCCTTTCAAATTGTATAGGTATAGTAATAGTTTGAATTACCTAGTATGCAGTGGCGAACGCAGGGGTGGGGTTCTAGGGTTCTGACCCCCCCCTGAAATTTCTTCCGTTGACAAAAAAATAAAACCATTTAAATACACAAAGTCGATCAATTGTTGGTCATTTTTAATAGATATAATATAAATTGTTAAATATGACAAAGACGTCGATAATCATAGTTTCAGTTTTTTGGCTGATTTAGAACATTGCTAAACATCTGTCATAACCGCCGTCGAACGATAATTACCACATATTACGACCCGAAGAGGCTCTATAGATGACCATAGGTGTCAAGATTGAACACTCGAGTGTTCTTAATGTAGACTACATTTGAGACTAATTATAATTTGTTATAACCAATTACATAAAAACTATTAAGAAAAAAATAATGTAAATTATTTACTCAGGTGAAACCCTAACCGAACTAAAATTCTGCGTACGCTACTGCTAGTATGTGTAAAATAAGTTAAAACAAAATAATAAATAATATGCTCTGAAAAAAATCAACAAAAAAATATGTTCAATATTTGATAAAAATTTAAATGAGAAAAAAAAATAATTCTAAATAATTGTAGTATACGAAATTTTCGAAATGTGCGTTAAAAAAATAAACCACCCAACAAAAAAATGAATGATTCCGGCCAGGATCGAACTGGCGACCTTCTGCGTGTAAAGCAGATGTGATAACCGCTACACCACGGAACCACGTTGTGAGTCGAGGACGATACAATGTGTGGTAACGTATGAGTTCAAAATGCGTTTATATTAATATTATAACGCCTTATAAATCTTTTGACTGCGAACACCGAATGAATCTGGATTAACTCGAGTGATGCAAATACTGAGCGTTTCTCATTTCATCGGGAAAATTTTTGAATTTTTTTATTTTTGGTGGATTACAGCCGCTATTCCCTATACTTTGTGCAAGACACGGAATGGATACCGCTATAATGATAACGTGATAGTGGTAATGCAAAATAAAACGAATCGTAATCATTTTATCTCGGCTAATCTTAAGAGTTTGTGGTGAGGCCGGAATGAACGGCATTGGTGAATTATTGGCACAATACTGAAACATAATAATATATTATAATATCAAGGCAGGGCAAACGATTTTTTTTTTAACTCGTCAAGTTAAGTTATTTTAAAATAATTAAGTTAAGTTGAAAGTTACTCATATTTTTGTTCGTTAACTCGTTAAGCTAAAAGTCAACTTTGGAAAAAAAGTAACTTATGACTTAAAGTAAAGTTAAAATTTGCTAATTTGTAAAAATAAAAAATTCCAAAGCTATAATAATATGGTTTATTGGGTAGTTTTTCTATAAGTTCAAGGAAGGGGAAATTTAAAATGATACATCAAAGTAAAAACCAACTTCAAGTTAATGTTGAAGAAAAGTAACGAGTTCATTAAATTAACGTTTCAACTTAATTTTAACTTTTAACTCCTCAACGCCCAGCCTTGATTAATATTATGACAGGTACCTACCAAGTACCAACTGGCCATATAGCTATTATGCGCACAACATTCGAAAAGATTCCACCTTGGGCCGGTAAGTTACTTTTCACCGGGAAACTTTGAAATTTTAACGAAACCAGAAAAGGATTTATATTATAATATGTAAATAAAAACGGGATCGGTCAGCAGGTACTTATAACATGGCACATACCGATACGGCGAATTTAAAGGACTATACAACTAAAAAAATCTATTTTTTTTTTTATTTTGTTAAAGTATAGGGCTTTGAAAAAGAATAATTTTGGTGGTCTTAAAATTGTTGTCGGACAATTGGTTCCGTGTTTAGATATAAGTCGCGTTTTAAGCGTGACGTCATAAAATCACACCGTCCGACGGGTTGTATTAGATGGTCATATTATTTTTATTGTGTTGAAATTTGTTTCAGGGTAGTCTATAGGAAAGACAAAAAAATGAAATTTACAAAGGTATATTTAATAATATTATAATCCGTTATTTAATGTATTATTATAATTAATAATATAAGAACTAAAATAAATGTGTAAAAAGACCTCAAAATAAAATATATTACTTCAAACAAAAATACAAAATATATTATACGTAATTGAATTATTATAATTATCATTAAATAGTTATATTATATATTTAAAACCTACTATTACACTTCTATTCAATTTTGTGAAGGTACTCACCTTTATTGAATGGTAATATTTTATTTTGAGGTTTTTTTTACACATTTATTTTAGTTCTTTTGTTATTAATTATAAAAACATATTTGTCAATACATTAGATTACGGATTATAATATTATTAAATATACATATGTACAATAACCTAATTATGTTTGATATTTTATATATTTTTTGTCTTAATTATAGGTTAATCCTACTTTTCACTGGGAAACTTTGAAATTTTAACGAAACCAGAGAAGGATTTATATTATAATATGTAAATAAAAACGGCATAGGTCAGCAGATATAACATAACACATACCGATACGGCGAATTTAAAGGACTATACAACTAAAAAAAACCTATTTTTTTTTATTTTGTTAATGTATAGGGCTTTTAAAAAGAATAATTTTGGTGGTCTTAAAATTGTTGTCGGACAATTGGTTCCGTGTTTAAATATAAGTCGCGTTTTAAGCGTGACGTCATAAAATCACACCGTCCGACGGGTTGTATCTAATATACATGCGCGGAATTTATTCCTCGCGATTAAAATAATTATAGAGACAAATTAATTAAAGGTACAAGTTATTAGAGTACATTTACAAAAAGGTTATACACTTCTTTAGATGGTCATATTATTGTTATTGTGTTGAAATTTGTATCAGGGTAGTTTATGGGAAAGACAAAAAAATAAAATTTACATAGGTATATTTTAATAATATTATAATCCGTTATTTAATGTATTATTATAATTAATAATATTATAAGAACTAAAATAAATGTGTAAAAAGACCTCAAAATAAAATATATTACTTCAAACAAAAATACATAATATATTCTACGTAATTGAATTATTATTATTATCATTACCTAGTTATATTATATATTATTTAAAACCTACTATTATACACTTCTATTCAATTTTGTGAATAAACCTTTATTGAATGGTAATATTTTATTTTGAGGTTTTTTTTACACATTTATTTTAGTTCTTTTATTATTAATTATAAAAACATATTTGTTAATACATTAGATTACGGATTATAATATTATTAAATATATACGTATGTATAATAACCTAATTATGTTTTATATATTTTTATTTTTTGTCTTAATTAGGTTAATCCTACTTTTCACTGGGAAACTTTGAAATTTTAACAAAACCAGAAAAGGATTTATATTATAATACAGGGGTGGCCAAACAGTCGATCGCGATCGACTGGTCGATCTTGGACGATTTCTAAGTCGATCCCCATTGTTAGAATTTATTAATTATTATTATATATTTGCAATTTATTAGATACACTTATTGAATACATATGTTTCGGATTAACCTGTAGTTAGTGTGAAATAGCATTTTCTCACATGAAAGTTATAATTTATAGAAGCTGAGTAGGTTAGTTTTAGACTTTAGCACAGCGTCTTCGCTTGGTCATGATATGCAATGACAAGCTTCTACATCAACAATAAAATGTTATAGTACATTTTAAAATTACTTAAAAATTTAACACGAAACACTCATTTTAGATAACTTAACACTTTAATTTTATTATTTATATATAAGTAGGGCTCGGATTTAAATGTCCTAAAAATATCAAAAAAAAATGCCCTTTCAAAAAATGCATTTATGACCTAAAAACTCTAAAAAATGCCCTAATAATATCAAAAAATGACGTTTCAAAAATTGCATTATTTATTAAATAAATTCAAATTTAATTATTATTAAAAAATTAGGAACAAATAAAATTCTAATAAAAATTATAAATTATAAATTTGATATTATATTACAATGTACAAAATAAAAATAAAAATTAAAAATTAAATTATATTATTTTGCATTGCATTGTACAATAAGAATTTCTTTAATTTTTGGGAATTTAAATGATCGACGGTTGTCTGCCAATAAGTCATAATATGACAAATAGGTAAAAAATGTCCTAAAAAATTAAAAAATGCATTGAAACCGTAAAAAAATGCCCCAAAAAATTATTATGGTTGGATTGCGAAGTACTTGAAACATATTTGTAGCTTGGAAAGCATCGCGTAAGATATCCCAAAAAAAAATGCAAATGCATTGAAATCCGAGCCCTATATATAAGTATGTTTATTATTAATATTAAATAATTTTTTTTACATTAGTCGATCCTTAAAGAAAAAATATACCCTCAGTAGATCTCAATCAAAACAAGTTTGACCACCCCTGTTATAGTATGTAAATAAAAACGGGATCGGTCAGCAGGTATAACATATAACACATACCGATACGGCGAATTTAACGTAAAACGACGGTATGTGTCTTCGCTCACTCCCACGCGTTATATATTTTAATGTGTTTTATTCGTACACACACGTAATATATCCAACTCTGTGTGTGGGTGGGTGGGTTGGGTGGGTGGGTGACTAAAATTTGTGGAGACCATATCGCGTAGTGGTGTACATACAGTGCGGTCGATCTGACGGCGGCGCTCATAGGGTGGTGGGGGTTGGCCTTTGCGGCGGCGGTATTATATATACACACACACATAGTGCCGTCGTCGGTCGGACAAACGCCGTTTAATTGAAAAGCCGTCCGAGCAAATAAATTCGGGCGACCCCACGTATTTTAATTAAACCCGATAACGGCCCTCGATCGTCATCGTCGTCGTCGTCGTCTAACTCGGCTGCAGAGGGGTTGGGGGATGATGATGATGCTCGTGCTGTATACAACGTTATGTGCTGCACACCGCAGGTATATTATTTATATTATTATACCCGAGTACAAAGCAATTATACTCTCAATAACAGTCGACGGCGAGAAATAAAGCCGCGTATATATATAATATAATTATATCCATCCCCGGAGAGTACCTATATAGGTAGGTACTCTATAGTTCCGCGACCGAGGTGGACAAAATACTATATTATATTTTTATATATCCCCTCCTATGCGCGACGATCGTAATAAGCTCCTTGTTGTTGTCGTTATAGTTGTTTTTTAACTTGATTTTAATTCATTTCTATAGTGACAAAAAAATATAATAATAGTATACTGTGAGAGATATTTCTAGAAGAGTTACTCTGCGCCGGAGAAAAACCTCGTGACGCAGAGTAAGCCGAGTACTATTACGTAATAATAATAATAATAATAAAAGTAATGACAGTGAGAAAAAAACAAACAGAGTGCAGCTTAAAATAGTTGAATAAAATAAGAAATTGTAATGGTAAAATATATATATATGTAAAAAGAAAAAACTCACAGTTTAGAACTTTCGATGTTTAAAGATCATTGTAGAACCAATTTTTCAATTTAAATGAAGTATATAATTATGACAAACTAGTAATTCCTCTGGGATTGTATTTAGGGACCTTAATTCAATCTGTAAGAAAGATATTGATACTTTTTTAGTATTAACAAACGGTATATTTCAATATTTTTTTTTCTGAAGTTATACCCGTTATTATTGATGTTGAACAAATTATTTTTATAACCAAAACATATGGCCTGTTTTTTTTATACAGATTTCCTATGTCAAGAGTACTCTTAATAATTTAAATAAATTACACGAAGGAAACGTTTTAGGTTTGTTTAAAATGATTTTTATTGTGCACTTATGTCTAATTAACAGTTTTTTTTTTTTAAACTGGCATTGCAACCACCCCAAGTTATTAAGTCATATTGCCATATTTAATGTTGACATAGATATTATGTTTTTGGGCAGGGTGCGACTTTATTTTTCAAACCGATTTTTGCGAGGCCAACGCTATTTTTATATTGCCATAGAAACGCAAACCAACAATAAAAACCGAATTAAACTAAATTCCTAGCAAAATGTAGCATATAATATGTGACTACTGCATATAATAATGTCCACTGCGTTAAACCCCCCAAAAAAATATCTATGATTCCTCAATTTTCCACGCAAAGGAAGAATATCAAGTACTATATTATAATACATACCCAAATACGAACGACATTTTTATTGTCTTTTAGGTCTTATGCGATAGTTATTACCGACGTGTCTCGTACAACAACAATACGATGATAATTAATATTATTATAATATATACAATTGTATAATGTAGTTATAGAGGACTCTGAAAACACATTTTGAACCACAGACGAGATATACGACCCTATCGTCTTTTGACGACTTTGGACTTTCCGCCATGTGTACATGGGGCTGTTATTTGTTCTGTAGATTTTACGTGTATGGTGTAAAATAGTATAACGACCAATTAATATGGCTCGAAATAGCGAGAAACGACCGTTTTTTATTTCATATTCTACTTAATTATCTATTTTTTAGTTAATTACCTACCGTACAATAATATATCTCGACCATCGTAATCAAAGCCGAGGTTAAGGACGATTTTAGTACTGTGGGTCATCCGTGAAACATTAACCAAGTATAATATTATACGTACCTATACTACAAAGCGGCTTGGTTTATTCTTGATTTATTAAATTTATTTCAACAAATAATGTCATAAGCGGGGACGGATACAGAGTCTGCTCCCCTCCCCTCCAGACATATTATTTCTCAAATTTTCGAACATAAAGAAATTTTGAATAAACATCGATCTAATAATTTACCGTTTTGGAAAATGATGAAAATGTTGTTATTTAATATGATATAATCACTGTGACATTAAAAATTAAATTTAAAAAATTGATCTACCGAATCCGTGGTTCAAACTTGAAAAATTCGTAGAAGCGCTACTGCGCCAACAGGCTTGTCGCATTAATAATAATTATTGTTAATAAAACCAATGGCAACCATTTATAAATAAAAATTTCTATCGTAAATCTCAAAATCCTTTCCAGGGGAACACCTTCCCGGGTTGAACCTCTAATTTACCCTTTTTCGAGACTAAATGTAGCCTTTCTTCTCGACGAAGGTATATAATCTATCTCTGTACCAAATTTAATGGCAATCGGATGAACGGTTTAGGAATGCATAAAGGCACACAGACAAACATTCAATTTTATATATTATTATTATGTACCGATTTGTACGGTTCATAAAATAGAAATTCAATTCTATATTATTTCCGACCATATATCTTAAAAAAATATTTCCTCCAGTCGTACAAAAACAAACTTACTTTCGATTTATTTTAGTTTTGACTTTTGCAGGTAAACGCCCAAATCCAAAATAATGTATTATTGTGTCATTGCCCTGCCGACCTCAATTACATTCAATGAATAACGAGCAATTTCCCAAACCAATTCAATCGAAATACAATATAAAACACAAATTATTGAAACATTATTGTGTTTTACACGAATATTTTAACTAAGCAATTCTCATATTATATATTATTCGAGTGCGATTAGTAGTTGACTCTAAGCCGCAAATGATTGAATACAACGAGACACACCATTTAGGAACAATATATTATATTTTTTTATTTTTAAAGAAACAATACACAATACGATTATTTGCAATTATTGCAGTCCACGATGATAATATGCTCTCCGCCATATATAACAATAACAATTTGTTGTGACGAACAATAGACTCACCGGGAAGTTTGCGTCGATCCAATCTGGCGGAGATGGATCGGGGGAGGGAGGGAGCAGAAAAACTTGGAAAACACGAGGAAGAAAATTATACCCCGTACAAGAGCATTGAAAAAGCTGATCACTAGATTCGGTTGTGCTTAGTTTTTACCGGTCAGTGGTCACCTCGGGCACCGTTGAGCCTCCCCCCCCCAAACCGTGTGATCGTCTTCTTCACTGACCATGGACGGGGTATAATTTTCTTCCTAGGATTTTCCACGTTCTTCTCACCCCCTCGATCCATCGCCCCAGGATGGCATCCACGTCCCGGTGACTTCACTCCTCGGTGGGTACCGTCAGCCGTCGCTCACGATTATGGTATTTTGTCTACGTTATGCGGTGCCGAGTCGTCGTGGTTGAACATTTTGACAAGTGCAGAAACATTATTGCCCTTCTTGACACGAACCTTCAAATCAACGACTGCAGCAGCATCATAATGGATAACTGTATGTGCTGCTGTAGACTCGATATGTGAAATAATAATGGACTGCAATCATTGATTAATCGGCGTAATGTAATGAATTAATTATTATTCTTATATGATTGATAATACGAACCGATAACTGTAACAAAGATGACAAAAAATGTGAAAGCGAGATAAATATTCATACAATATTCAACAGAAATAAGAGTCGATACGAGAATAATACGTTTGTGACTCGATGTCCGGATAAATGTATTCAAATAATTATAATTATGTCTGCGTGGTATTGTGTACATCATTTCATTCGGCCATAATTATTATTATTAAAAAAAAAAAACATATTTTATGGGCGGGCAGATATTTTGGATTCAAATTTAAGAACCTAGATAGTTGAAATATTTACCAAATGTCAAAATGACCATTTTCCATTCATGGTAATATTTTTAAACAATTTTGACTCTTTTTGAACTATTTAAACCGATGAGAAATTTTTTAAATTTTTTAAATTTTGTGAATTATTTTTCAGTTAGAAATTCATAAAAATTTTTCTTTTTATACCTAAGGTTAAAAAATTTCAATAGAAAATTTTACATTAGTTTTCTTACCCATAACAAACAAAAAAACTGTATTAAAACAGAACTTTATTTTTTTATGAGCTTTTGAACTTATAATTTTTACGATATTTGATTTTCAGCGGTAAATTATTGATCGATTTTTTATATTTTATTGTATTTTCAAAACGAATAACCGTTACACTCGTTAAATGTTTACCATATATTTTAATAAGCATTTTCCATACATGGTAAAATTTTCAAACTATTTCGACGCTTTTTGAGCTATTTAAAGCCATGATAATTTTTTCGAGTTTTGTTAACTATTTTTCAGTTAGAAATTGATAAAAGGTTTTCTTTTCATAGCTAAGATAAGAAATTTTAATAAAAGATTCCCAACAACATTTTCTACTCATAACAAAACAACAATTAAGTTTGGCGTTGGGCAACAATATTTTTTTATGAGATTTTCAATAGATAATTTTTACGATATTGTATATTTAGTAGTAGGTGATTTATCGAATTCAACAAGACCTAAAGCACAAAGCATAAAAAAGTTATGGAGTATATCTCAGTACGTGTCCGGATCCACTGCATGCAATGGATGACCATTGACAAATTTTGTTCTTAAGCAATAATAATATTGATAAATCTAGATATTCATGTCACCAATGATCATAATGCAAACTGCAGTATAATATGCAATATTAATAATATTGGTTTGAATAAATATTTCGTGTTTATTAACAACGGGATGGAAAACCGTCGATTCTATCAAAATTAAAATGACCCTTCAGGTCATGTAACGATATCGAATAATTTAAAATAATTTAAAACGCACAATATTATAATTAGCTTAAAATTAATTTATGTCAAAGCACTTGATTTCTGACAAATTTTTTTTTTTTACACAACTTCAGTGAATGTATGACGTATAAATACTGTTGATATTAATACATGTATTCAGCTTGATGGTCCGTCAAGGTTTAGTTTTGTCGTTTTTATCCTTCATACGATTATAAACAAACTCATACATTTTAATTAAATTGTTTGAATTGATTTTAATGTCAATCATCGCATATTATACACAATACACCCAATATTTAAAACGTACTACCTAATTAAAATACTTTGTTTACCTATAAAAATAACTATATGTATACATACTCAAAGTACATATAATCAAAATGAAAACTTTATTTCGAACAAACGCGTTTAATGTATATTGTACCTACTAAAAACTGTGACCAATGTTTTTTTATCTTTTTTAAACATCATTGGGTTGTGTATAGTAATATTATAAAATTCAAATATAAAGTTTAGCATTAATCGTTTTACTAGCAATGCAAAATCATTGTCAATCTTTGTATGCATTACCTATATAATATAATACGCCTACAAAGTCTATGATATTAAATTGTTTATGCTTGAAATTGCGTCCCAAAATTGTGTTAAAAGTTTGAGATACATTTTCCGATAGAAGTATTTGTTTTGCTTAGAATAAAGTCTTTATTTTTTTAAAAAAAATTTGAATTGTTAATATTTACTCCAGAGCAAAGAAAAAGTGGATACGTTGTATAATATACGAAAAATCCAAATCATCATAACAGCGTATTGTTCAATATGCGATATTATCTCGTAACATACATTACTATTTTCGATGTATTTGAATTTTTTTCTAGAATGCTTGACAGCTGACACTATATGTTTTCCAAGATACAAAATATGTCCTTCAAGTGCACACTATTTAATGCTATACCATACTATATTATAGTGACTATAATAGTATGCTAACAATGAACTTATTTTAGGGTTTTTTTTACGCACAAATACTTAATGTTTAAGTGCATTTTTAAACGTTTTTAGAGCATTATTTATTCTCAATCCATTACTCTAGTAATATTAAGAAAAAAATATAAACACAATGTATTATGTAAATAGATACGCGTATTATTGTACTAAAACAACATATTAAGGTAATCTGGTTTTTAAATAGAACGATTCACAAATGTATCTCGAAGTCTGAAGAACTTCCAGGTCAGTTCCGGGGTATTCTTTTTGGACGCCTTTGAGGGCATTTTTCGATTTTTTTTTTTTGTAGTGCATTTATATCCGAGTCCTATATACATTACTGTTATTGTAGTCTGTGCAGTGTAGGTAAGTTAGAGCAAACCGAACAGCATAATAATTTAAAAGTAAAAAGTCTAAGCACCATCGCGAAAGCACTAATATATAGTTATTCGTCCTCAAATAATTCAAATGGAATTAGTTTTATACATTTGCAAACATTTTACAATTCTGCAGCAGTCGCGAAGCGAGTTCAGTCTGCAATCTGTTAATGTAACGATTTTATTGTTGTTTGTCCATTAAGTGCCTATGTTTTACTAGAGTCAATATAGTTCCACGTTAAATATTATAATTAATGTAGCCTGCAGGCGCATCTGACACGAGACCGATGATAAGTATGCGCAGTAAATGGCAAGTGATGATTTCTAGTCAAAAGTTCAAAGCTTTGATTAAACGTCTATTGAGTGTATTTACAAATTACACGGTCTCGTAAACCGTATATTCATTTTAAACCGATAAAATTTGAATAAATTGTGAAAACGCGGGGGGAAGTGAGGGTCGGACAAAATTTTGCTAAAAACATATTATACTATTATTGCACAAATAATAATATATACATTTCCATTGTACATATTATGTATACTTTACGATACGTATGTACAAATAAGCTGTCTGGGAAATGTGTTTGAGGTACCTATAAACTGTTATGAACATAGTTTTATATACATATATGTATATCATATAAGCTTATAGCAAAACAACAATTAAGTTTGGCGTTAGGCAACAATATTTTTTTATGAGATTTTCAATAGATAATTTTTACGATATTGTATATTTAGTAGTAGGTAATATTTATTAAATTCAACAAGACCTTAAAGCGCAAAGCAGTCCATCACCTAAAAAAGTTATGGAGTATACCTCAGTACGTGTCCGGCTCCACTGCAAGCAATGGATGACCATTGATGATAAGTATGCGATTCCCGCGCAGTAAATGGCAAGTGATGGTCTCTAGTCAAAAGTTCAAAGCTTTGATTAAACGTCTATTGAGTGTATTTACAAATTACACGGTCTCGTAAACCGAATATTCATTTTAAGAGGACGCTATACCCGCATGTGTTGTCTCCGTCTTACAAATGTACAACATATCAAAAACTATTTTGCGCGGGAAAGAACCGAGAAGGCTACAGTCATAACTAAGAAACGAAATTTTCACCACATAAAAAGGAGAACTATGGCTGTGCAACGTTGTTTTTATTTTTTTGATATCACTTATATGAAAAAAGTTCTTACTGTTTAAAAAACCGTTATTGTTTGTGTTTTTCAAACTTGAAAAACTTTTTCCATATAAATGATATCAAAAAAATAAAAACAACGTTGCACAGCCAAAGATCTTCTTTTTATGTGGTGAAAATATCGTTTCTTAGTTATGATTGTAGCCTTCTCGGTTCTTTCCCGCGCAAAACAGTTTTTTGCTATGTTGTGCATTTGTAAGACGGAGACAACGCATGCGGGTATAGCGTCCTCTTAAAACGATAAAATTTGAATAAATTGTGAAAACGTGGGGGGAAGTGAGGGTCGGATAAAATTTTGCTAAAAACATATTATACTATTATTGCACAAATAATAATATATACATTTTCATTGTACATATTATGTATACTTTACGATACGTATGTACAAATAAGCTGTCTGGGAAATGTGTTTGAGGTACCTATAAACTGTTATGAACATAGTTTTATATACATATATGTATATCATATAAGCTTATAACAAAACAACAATTAAGTTTGACGTTAGGCAACAATATTTTTTTATGAGATTTTCAATAGATAATTTTTACGATATTGTATATTTAGTAGTAGGAAATTTATTAAATTCAACAAGACCTTAAAGTGCAAAGCAGTCCATCACCTAAAAAAGTTAGACAACGTGTCCGGCTCCACTGCAAGCAATGGATGACCATTGATGATAAGTATGCGATTCCCGCGCAGTAAATGGCAAGTGATGATTTCTAGTCAAAAGTTCAAAGCTTTGATTAAACGTCTATTGAGTGTATTTACAAATTACACGGTCTCGTAAACCGTATATTCATTTTAAAACGATAAAATTTGAATAAATTGTGATTAGTCGGACAAAATTTTGCGAAAAACATATTATACTATTATTGCACAAATGATATATACATACATTTCCATTGTACATATGTATACTTTACGATACGTATGTACGAATAAGCTGTCTGGGAAATTTGTTTGAGATACCTATAAACTGTTATGAACATAGTTTTATATATCATGTAATTATTTTTTAATGTTTATTCGGTGGCATTGTATTCACCGACCACGCATTGCATTTGCAGAGGTTTTCTGAGCGAAATTCTCATTGCCCTCGTGATGTCGAACGAAACGAGATATCAACCTGCAAAGTTAAAATTACGGTTTCGTAAAATGTCTATACCTACGACCTACCTATATAATAGCGTATAACAATATTATTACGTTCATAAAGTCGACGGTAATTAAAATAATGTATTTTTTTTTTTACTGTATATATGGAATATATACGTATTATATACGCCAGTGTTAAATATTATTATTATTATAGATATGTTAATTTGGAAAACACGCGGAATAACAGAACCCGCACAGTTATTGTCGGCGTGTGTAAAAGTCTCATATAAGCTTATAACAAAACAACAATTAAGTTTGACGTTAGGCAACAATATTTTTTTATGAGATTTTCAATAGATAATTTTTACGATATTGTATATTTAGTAGTAGGTAATTTATTGAATTCGACAAGACCTTAAAGCGCAAAGCAGTCCATCACCTAAAAAAGTTATGGAGTATACCTCAGTACGTGTCCGGCTCCACTGCAAGCAATGGATGACCATTGATGATAAGTATGCGATTCCCGCGCAGTAAATGGCAAGTGATGGTCTCTAGTCAAAAGTTCAAAGCTTTGATTAAACGTCTATTGAGTGTATTTACAAATTACACGATCTCGTAAACCGTATATTCATTTTAAAACGATAAAATTTGAATAAATTGTGATAAGTCGGACAAAATTTTGCGAAAAACATATTATACTATTATTGCACAAATGATATATACATACATTTCCATTGTACATATTATGTATACTTTACAATACGTATGTACAAATAAGCTGTCTGGGAAATGTGTTTGAGGTACCTATAAACCGTTATGAACATAGTTTTATATACATATATGTATATCATGTAATTATTTTTTAATGTTTATTCGTTGGCATTGTATTCACCGACCACGCATTGCATTTGCAGAGGTTTTCTGAGCGAAATTCTTATTGCCCTCGCGATGCAGAACGAAACGAGATATCAACCTGCAAAGTTAAAATTACGGTTTCGTAAAATGTCTATACCTACGACCTACCTATATAATAGAGTATAACAATATTATTACGTTCGTAAAGTCGACGGTAATTAAAATAATGTATTTTTTTTTTTCACTGTATATGGAATAATATACGTATTATATACGCCAGTGTTAAATATTATTATTATTATAGATATGTTAATTTGGAAAACACGCGGAATAATAGAACCCGCACAGTTATTGTCGGCGTGTGTATAAGTCTCATACAAGCTTAAAAACTTTTTAAGTATGCATTATGCGTCAAAACAAGCCCGTAAAAGTTTTACACGTTTTGAATTTCAATACCGCCTCCGCCGCCGTTAATTCCAGCGGGTTTAAACAATTATTTCTGAGCCCCGGGTGGGTCGTGTGTGCTGCTTTTGGTTTTCGACTTTCGTCGAGTGTATATAATATATACAATGACATAATACACACGAAACCGAAACTTTTCAATGGTCACCGCGTTAATGGTATATATTTTATAATTCCTCTCCGCGTTTGCGACCATACTTTACCCATACTGGTAATGTGTATATGTATAGATTTCGAGTTTAAACGAGTGAATTATAATATTATTATCACGTTATCGTTGTATTATTATGAAGGCATTGGCTCGGTATACAGGGTGGTTACTAAGCGCGCTCAGCCCTATCTGTATATGCTTGATGTATTCGAATTATGGCTTTTGACATTTTTTTCGAAGACCATATTTTTTGGGATACTAAAGAGTTTATTGTGAGAGTAGTTTTCGAGTTGTATAACTTTGTGTACCTACTATATAGGGATAATATATGTCTGTTGTAATGGTTTAAATCGATACATGGCTGAGATGATTTGAAAATGTTCGTTATTACTAAATATTTTGTAAAAATGATCCAACTGTATTATAATAAATACTACATCTCATGACTAATATTATTACATATTATAATATAGATTATATTTTTGAAAAAACCATTTCTAAGGATTATTTACTCAGAAACTACTCATTAGAATTCTTATTTGAATATATATACATTTTCAAGAAAATCATTCGCTGAGTAATAATTTGCAGTAAAAAATGGGGTTCTCATTTAAAAAATAAAAAGTTGCATCGTTACATGATAATATTGTAAGCATACTTAAAAATTCTAAAAATCAGAATGTGAATAAATGTAGGTATTATTTAAAGGAAAATTGGGGGCGAGCTTAAAAAAGTCACCCTGTATAAACGTAATAATATCATATCATAATTACTTTATTACCTATATAATAAAATATTTTTTATAATTTAGTCTTTTAGCTACTTGTAAACTTGCAGTCTACAATAATAATTAACGTCTGCTACAATAATGGGCATATAGGGTATTCGCTATATAATTCTATAATATGTCTTAACGTCGAGAAAAGTGCTTATATATTGTCTATATTATATAAGGACTCGGAATATATTAATGGAAAATAGCGGGGTCATATTATTATAAGCCCATAAGGTATAATACAATATTTACATATTTATATAGCTCAAACTTCAATATTTTAATTATTATTAAGCGTTATCATCGAGATAAAGAACCGGTAGGGATATAACTACTATATAATAATGATAATACAATTAACAGGTTCTAAATTAAATTATCTTCAAATTATAATTTACTTTGTCATCCATTTGGTTTAAAACGCACCTAAAGTATATATTAATGCATTAATTAATTATAGTAATTGCCTATATATGCAGGATATATGAGTAGAGTTTAAAACAAACTTTTGTATATAGGAGTATTAAAAAGGATTAGATTATAAAATCTCTGAAACGTGTGACAGTTTAAAAAAAAAATTAATTTTAGGTAAAATATTATAATTTCATTCTAGATAATATTATTACATAGGTACTGCAGCTATTTTCTTAATATGACATAATAATAATAATAAAATATTGAAATAAGTATATTATTATGGTATCGTAAAAAGGAATATAAATATTATTAAAAATTACAATTTATTTTTGAATAGGATGTAAAAATAATAAAAAGTAAAATTCTAAGAACAAATTTAAACAAAACCAACATTTCTCGTTAAAAAAATTTCCATTTGACATAGAGATATTGGCGACTTATCGAGAATAATGTTTCGTGTCACACTATATATTTATTCAACCGTTATAAGCTGGTACAAGGGCACTCTATACATAAATGTGCAAAAACAAAAACAAAGTATTGTTAAAATTTCACTGCAATATAATATCATAACTCGCTGGCGATGGCGATAGCGTACTTTTTTTATTTTTAAATCGGAAACAAAAGATTAAAATTAAATATTTCAAAAGTTTTAATTTTATTAAAGTAGATACTTAAAGTCGTTGTGGTGGTTTTCTAGTGTATGCGTAAATAACATAGGTAGTGTATACACAATGGAAATTTCAGCAACGACAATACTGCAATATTATTGTTTTGGGAAAAGTAGAGGTCTTATATATACATTTTCTTTTGTTTATTCGAACGCATTTTAAGAGGAGAATTGAAAACACTTTGCAGCTTTCCGAAGGAAAAAGAAAAGAGAACGAAACAATCCAGCGACAGATAAAACTGTTAAGTCCGACGACTGCAGGTATACCTATGTATATATTTTATACAGTAAATAAGACATCAGCTGCCGGACCGGAGGAAAAAAATAATACCCTTCAAATGCGCCCCGGTTGCCGAGCTCATTTGCATTTTGGGTCTTGACGGGACGGCACACACGTGGCGACGAATTGGATTTTGAAAGTTTTGGCCTTTGTCAAACGGTCATAATAAACACAAGCTTATGGACATGAATACATAAACAGTGGCGGTGAATCAATGCGACTCTATACGTATATGCGCAATGATTTTTATTTCGGGTTTTGTTTTTAAACCCGTCCAGTCGCTTTTTTCTGCATATAAATAATATCATACATGGAAGACGCAATATATTGCGCCTGTATGAGCATATTTTTTTCCAGGGACTGGAACCGAAAAGAACCGGTTCTGGAACCCAAAAACCCTTGAAATATCGAGAACCGGAACCCAACTGGAACCTAATTTAAATGTTTTCAAATAACCGGAACCCATATTTTTAAATTAAAATATTTTAATGAACCTATAGGTATAGAAAACATTTAATTTGAAGATTCTAAAGAATAAATAAAACATATATACATCGTTTAACTTAAACTATTAAATTAATTTTCCAAAACCAGAACCGGAACCAGGACCCTTAAATGAAAATTGTCATAAACCGGAACCGGAACCAGAACCTCTTAATAAAATACTTATTCCAGTGGAAGTGAAAGGGGAGTAATGAATGCGATGACCGGGGCTGAAAATGTATTTGCTGGATATGTACTTTAAAAATTAAAATTATTGAGTACAAAATTATTAGGCCTAAATAATGTTTTGACTCCTATGGCTATAATATAATGTACATATACCATAGGTAGCATGCCACTATAGATATTTTATAAGGAGTTTTAAGGAAAATTGGGGAATCGTAGATATGTTTTGGGGTATATTGGCGTGCGGTGGAAAAACACCTAGTAGCAAACATTTTGTCAGGAATTTAATTTGATTCTTTTTTTTAAATTCTTTATATACGTTTCTGTCGCAATAAACACAGCGTTACGAAAATTGGCATCTCGAAAATCGATTAGAAAACAAAAATCGTATCCAGCCAAAAGTGTTATAAAAAAAAAACAAAAAATTTAAACAGTGAATTTATTATTTCATATTTTACTGACGATAAGAATACACTCTGATAAAATCCTGATATACAGGGTGTTTCTGAAATGAATGAGGAAACTAGTATATGCGTACTCAGTGTGATGACCCAATGATGATTTTTTCTACCATCAAAATCTGGGTTTTTTCAATTTATTTTTAGAACATTATCTTAAATGTAAAAATAAATACTCAAGTTGTATTTTTTGTAAAAATCTCATACGAATCGAGGTGTCACATCATTTTTGAGCTTGTCGCGCGTTTTTCACGCTCGAACCGCCGATTAAAAAAAAATGGTGTGGCACATCGATTTGTATGAGAAAACTACAAGATAAACAGTGGTGATAGTTATTTGTTGAAATTTAACATACACGATTAATTAACACATTGTTTTACATTGTCAACTAATAAAAATGATAAATAATAACATAATTAGGGTTAACAGAGTCTTAAATGATCGAATTTATGTGTTAATTAATCGTGTATGTTAAATTTCAACAAATAACTATCACCACTGTTTATCTTGTAGTTTTCTCATACAAATCGATGTGCCACACCATTTTTTTTTAATCGGCGGTTCGAGCGTGAAAAACGCGCGACAAGCTCAAAAATGATGTGACACCTCGATTCGTATGAGATTTTTACAAAAAATACAACTTGAGTATTTATTTTTACATTTAAGATAATGTTCTAAAAATAAATTGAAAAAACCCAGATTTTGAAGGTAGAAAAAAATTTTCAAAAAAATCATCATTGGGTCATCACACTGAGTACGCATATACTAGTTTCCTCGTTCATTTCAGAAACACCCTGTATAATCATTAATTATACTATATTATTGTACATTATCGTCGCTCCTTTTTATATATTTGTCTATCGTGACATCAGACTAACCGATGGTACACAATTGTGATGGGGTGCGAATCCGGCGGGTTTGAATTACAAAAATTCTTCGAAAACCTATATAGGACGTTTTTTTAGTCTTGAGATAACGCTGCATGATAATATTATATACAAACCAGCTAAACCATTTATAATAAAATTCAAATCTATTCAATATTATAATAAACAACGGATAGAGTATAGCTCCGATGTAGATAGATAATATCATATAGGTGTATACTGTGTGTGCAGTGCGCACGTGTCTCTTTTTTATGAGAATTTTACCATGGGATATAAGTGGGTGTGGATTATTATTAAATTCTGGTTGACAATATTTGCTATATAGCGACGGAGGAAAAAAACGATTTACGAATGATTAAATATATTATAAAATATTTAAAAACGTCAAACGACGATCGAAACGCAAAATAATAATAATAATAATAATATTAACGTCACAATCAATTGGTCCGGAGGATCAGCAATGTTTAATTTCGTCATATACCGTCCCTGCAAACGTGCAGCTTTGGCCAGGTCGACCGCCTGGAGCGCAGATACGATTCGTCCCCAAAATTATCGAAAATTGCCGGAACGGTCAAGTATATTAAATTATATCGTGTGAGATGTGATCTGGTAACTTTTGCGCCCACCTGCTGCTGGAGGGTCGCCGGAATTCTATCGTACAAAGACTTCGATGATTGCAGCCGCCGCCGAGTTCTTGTCAGCAACTGAATAGTGAATATTATTGTACATTTCTTTTGCAATTTTTCGATACCTCTATCTACGCGTAGGTTTGAAGTTCGAATAAAGCGAATTTCGTCGAAAGTATAGGATCGAACTTTGGCCGTCTCCGTTTGCTTTCCGCGAACGCTTCTATTTATAAATTCACGGGCACTTCAAATTCACGGTTTGCTTTGCGGATCTACCTAACCGTGTAATTCAGTGGCGGACCGGCCCAGGTGGAGAGTGGGAGAAATCCACCGGGGCCGCTGTCGCGAGAGGCCCCTTCGTTGTGGTGCACTTTTAATATATTATATTATAATTTTATATTCGATTTCTAAATTAACAACAACAGATAATAACGCACAAAATACACGATTCTGGGACACGAATATTTCTACATAGCTTATCAGTAGGGCTAGGATTTTGTAGCATATTTTGCATTTTCTTTCATAGTACTCCAAGACATAGCTAATCAAAAACAAAATTCGATTCATTCATCACAGAGTTCAAATATGCAATTTTGTTTTTGCTTTTTTGCTTTTTCTTGTGATATTCGTAAATAAATGCTTTATTGGTACTTTTTTGTCAGTTTATTAGCTATTTAATTGGTTTTTGTTAATTATAAGCATATTTTTTAACGTTTACGTACATATTTATCTAAATTATTATTTTTTCATTTATTTTAAATGTATAATTATATATATTTTGTGAATTCGTAGTGAAATATTATCGCCTTATCGGAAAAATTGTTTTCAAAATATTACAAAATATCAAAGAAATTTAAAATATCTTATAGTCTTTTTTAATATTTATGTAATAAACAGGTACCTACCTAAAATATAATACAACAGTTTTTAATTTTTTTTTTTTTCAATATTTATAAATTTTACTCAGTTGTTAAAAATATTTTTCAGCTAAACTTAAAAATGTTTAAGTCTTTTTTAGTTGCATTTTCCTGGTTAAATGCTTTTTTTTGTAGCATTATTGGCAATTTTTTTTATTTCTTTATTGTAGGTTTTTAGTGCTTAATTTCCCTAGCCCTACTTATCAGCATATAATGTAAATTATTTTCCCTGACCCACACCCCACCATAATATAGAAGTCATGAGCTGTAATTAGAAATAACGAAATTCCCGTAGGCCGTCGACCGACGACCAATATTGTTTTGTTTATATAATTAATTATAATGTATTGCCCATCTTTATCGTCAATGCTCAATGGTTATTCTTTATTTAATTGAAAACATTGAACGACTGAATAGAGAGCAAGTGAAGTTAACAATCAAAAAATTTGCCTGCCTATGTGTAACTTGTGTAGTTGTGTATTATGTACTTGTATATTATGCATCAAATGATGAATTTATAAATTTAAATTTAAAGTACCTAATAAATTGTTGTCTCGGTAATATCTAAACATAGACTTAAAGAAATTATGTAAAACATTTTAAGATTAAAAGATTTTAAAAATGATATAATAAAATATTATATGAATTATATGATATTATAATTATATTATTTATTCCTAGAATATATTGACGGTGCTAAACACCCTTAGCACCCCCAAAATGTTAGCCTATGATAAGCAAGCTGCAAATTTTTTGATCATACAAAAATAAATTGGGGGTCGAAGTACTCTCAGTCCGCCCCTGAACTGTATATGTAATGGTTTTACCAGTCACTGCAGGAAAATATGTCGAATTAAATTAATTTTTTTCATAAAGTCGCGGTTAGTAGGTGGTATAAGTATACCGTTTAATATTTTAGACGATATCGTGATGTAGGTTCCGTAAAATATTTATCGTCATCGTTATTAATTAATTAAAATGTCACCATCGCGATCATTTTCAGATAACGAATAGATTCAATATTTACAGCAGTACTATATTGTACCAATGTCATTGCAAATACTAAAATCAATAGAAGTTGGCATATTTCATGTACATCTTTTTGATACTTAGTTTAATTTCAATTTAGGGAAGGTTATCGCAGAGTTACTGTAGAACTTACTCCTTAGTGGGACTTTCAAAAATAAATTGGTAGATATCGTTTTTCTAGGCTTCTTAAGATAACTTTTGATAACGGTCCACGGTAAACCGAATGACTTTCTTCCACTATGCTCCTGCTTAGCAAAATCCAGAAAGACGAAAGTTTACTAAGTTTAGCTTAAATCTTACAACACTATAAGCATATCGTTATGAATTATGAATATGAGTAGGTATTATAATATCCCAGTATGACAGTATTCACAATTGCACAATTATTATTGTTAGTCTCAAGACTTATAATAACATTACAATGTGTTCATAAACTAAATCGATATAAAAACGTTTTAAAAAGGTTAAAAAGTTAAAGTTTTAGTGTCTTTCTTGCGTTCAGTGTATATTATATCATTAGGGTGTCTATGCCGGCTATAGCAAATCATTCCATTTTTTATTATAATAATTAATTTGGGTTCCAGTAAAAAAATATTGATATAATATCATGACTCAATAACTATAGAATTATGAATAATTAATTTTTATAGAGAAACTGGTTCGTTTTTTTTTTTTTTAAGTGGATTTTTTTCCGTGTCATTTTTTCACGTACTCTGAATTTTTTTTTTACTCTGGCTTTTTTCCCGGATTCGAAATTAACACCATAACTTTTATTTCACGTACCTACCCCGTCCGTCGTAGCACCGATTTTAAATATTATTCTCTGAGAACCGATATATATATATATACATAAGTGCGATACCTTTAGAACGCCAACGGTTCGGAGTGACAAACGAGTTTTTCGTTTAAGCTCCTGCGGCATTAATTAAACAATGTTAAACAAATAGTTTTTCACGACGACCGCTGCTGTGGTTTCCACGCCGCCTCTCGGTTTAGATTCATTGCCATATACCATATACCATATACCTGGCTGCAGCTTCTCGCCGCGGTAAATTCATGAAAACAACATTTGCGGTCGGTTTTCAACAACACCAACAGCTGCAGGTTGTTGACTCTGAACAGACAATATATTACCGTCTCTCTTGTCTGTCGATTAATCGGATTTCAATCGAATAATAATATTGTAATGTTGCGTTTCTAGAGAAAATCCACGACACATAATAGGTACAATATAATAAATTATTGTCAAGACGCATTTGACGCGTGTCGGTCGGTATAATATAATATGTATAACTCGTACGGGTAGGCGTATTCGAAAATTTAAATATCAAGTACGAGGCGTAGTACTTGTCATCTTAGCGTCACCATTTATACGGGTTTACCGCCATTATAATATTATTATTATCGTCGGAATATTAGAATAAACAATATCTACATATTGCTAGAGAGGAATCGGATAAAATGTGTGTTGTACCTGTCCTATGCACTGCACACGATCGTCCCGCGAGAATTCATTCTAATTTAGAGTGCCGGAACAATGACAGTAATAGTATATTTATTGTATAGGTACTATTATTTAAGTTCTATGTGCTCGCAGTTTTACCACATAACTTGAAGAATTCCTGCGGGACATTATCCGTGTTATCATATTGTTAGCCATTTGATGGCGAAAGTTGGGCTCTCGTAACCTCCTAACCTGGTATACCGTTTTACTTTCGATTCGTCGTCGTAATTACAGACGATTATTATTCGATAACTTGATTCGTAATATTATGATAAGTGTATCAAATTTAAACGATAATGCGATAACCTAGAGAGCCTTGATATAGAGAGAGTGGCCAACTGGCGTGTGATAGCAGCCATTAATCGTCCCGCCTTTTTTTTTAAATTTAAACACTTCAGCTAGGGGCATTATACACAAATTTTTTGGCTTATAACCTTATTAAAGTTAGTGTTGTAAAGTATTTGAGCATTAGTATTCAAATACTTTTACAAGTATTGAATAAGTACATATTATTTTAAATACTGTTTATCAAAAAGTATTTAAGTGTATTTTATTCTATTGAACACTTTCCAATAAAATACTTTTTTTCCAATTATAACTATTTGGAATATATTATTAACTTAAAATGTATAAATAATTATGATAAAATGATTTTTTTGATAAAAATTAAATTGACATAATATTGATGTAAGTATATATGTTTATTTGATAATGTGTTGTTCTTTATTCCTATTATAAATTTGATATAATAGGTTTTCAAAACAATGGTTATAAGTAGGCCTGGATTTTTATGTTTTAACATATTTTTATTGAAAGTATGCAACTCCAATTGGATAATATTTCTCGACGATTAAATTTCCAATAAACTGATGTACAATTTTCAGCACATAAAAACATATTCAAGGTAAAACAATATTTTGTACAAAATGTTATGTTTTAGAAATATATTGAAGTAAATAAAGTAATGATGAAAGTATTCTGAATTATATTTCAGAAAAGTTAAGAATAATTTTAATAGAAACCAAAAAAAAGTAATAAATTACTAAAATTAATTGATATTGAACAATTTCATAACACATAAACTAATGCATTAAGAGGACGCCACACCCGCATGTGTTGTCTCCGTCTTACAAACGCGTAACATAGCAAATTACGTCCACGGAAAACAAACGAATCGGCATCAAAAAGTGGTTTTAGAGTAAAAATACCTATAATAAAACTTAAACAGAACAATATTTTGGAGGGAACCTCATCGGCGTTTTTAAAAATATTAACTATTAAAAAAGTTGTGGTTATTTAAAAAAATTAAAAAAAGAGTTTTTGTGCCTTCAATATCTAGCTGTGTATTTAGATTAATACAAAACCCCGATGAGGTTCCCTCCGAAATATTGTTCTCTTTAAGTTTTATTATAGGTATTTTTACTCTAAAACCACTTTTTGATGCCGATTCGTTTGTTTTCCGTGGACGTAATTTGCTATGTTACGCGTTTGTAAGACGGAGACAACACATGCGGGTGTGGCGTTCTCTTAAGTATAAATATTTGGACGATTAATGGCGTTCATAATCAATGATAACAGTCAGCCAATAGAAAACGTTCACCGAGTTGGCCACTCTCTTATATTATATCAAGGCTCTCTACGATAAGCTATACATAAACATGACAGGAACTTTCGATCAATTTAAGATTGACCGGTTCTGTTGTACTAATAACTTTGGTATTAATTGCCTATCCAATTTATATAGGTATTCTCGTCTTCTGTTTGGGTTCTTTTATATAGTATACCAGATACCTACGTGATTTCCACTGGTGTTTTTTCCCATATGAAAAGTGTTTATTTTGTCTATCGTGTTAATTGTATAGGTAAACCGTTTGCCAATAGCTGTATAGGTACAAAAACTAATATTCACACTTGCGTCGACGACCTTATATCGCGTCCTAACCCATAATAAACGTTTTTGCGTCGATGGTAAAACGTATTATTCCGTTAAAATGACGTGACAAACATATTACCCATATTAATTGTACCCGTGGTGTGATTTCCTTTGTTGCTTGGCTGTGTGAGAGCTCGACAGTCCTTCTGGCGAGACCTTTAAACGAGCTGAAGTTCAACTCTCGGGCATACAGGGTGATCCATCGCTCAAATTTTCTCCTTTAGTAACGTAGTTTTTCGGATTGTGATTTTTGGAATTTTTAATACTTGAGGACCATACTTTGAAGTATTAAATTGTTTATACCATTTAACCTACGGCAGTACAAACGTATTTTTGTTTCAAACGAGAACCACGGCCTTTCTTTATCGGAATTAAGTTAGATTATATAGTTTCAAACGATTATTTTCTGACTTATTTAACAGTAAGTACTATAAGGATAGAAGACATGAGACTAAGATAATAAAATGTATATACATTTAAAAAAATTTTATAATATATTCCATCTATTTTATGTTATGTAGGACCTTAATCAAGGACTATGGTGATTCCTATGGTACCTACCTATACATGATAAAACCTCAGAATTAACTCGTTTAAATTTCGGTTTGTATGCGTAATGATTTTTCAAAGAATCGTTTGATTAACAAAATATTTCAACAGTAACAACAATGCAGGGTGGTCTTCGGGTATAAATCCTTAAGCTGTATATAGGTAAAACGTCTATATTAAGTAGTATCTACCTACTTAAAAAATGTCATGGTCTTGAGTGTACTTAAAAATCACAATAATCAGAGTCGGAATAAATGCATTATTAAAGGACAAAAGGGGGATGAGCACGCTCGGCGGATCAGTTTGTAAAGTATTTTATAATAATAGAAGATCCGTTACGCTCTATGGCGGAGAGGGTAATTTTTTTTGTTTTCGTGCACCGAGCGAACAGAGAAAACCGGAACTGTCGTAGTACGACGACCGTGGTATCCTCCGGGTACATATAATATTCTATACCAGCATAGCAGCTATCGGACGGGGTAGTTGTGGTGGCGTGTAATAAATGCCCTGCGATTTGTTCCGTTCGTCAGCGGGACTGTTTCTAACTAAGGGGGGAAAAAAAATAATACGTCTTACCTTTACGGTGGCGCAGCTCAAATGAAAATATATTAATGGCATTAACGTATAACGACCGCCGAGCGTCTTTGGGTCTACTACAATACGCTCTTCTCCTATGGCTGGGGCAGTGTTTTGCAACGGCGATTACTCAAAATTTAAACAAATCATCACCGGACCCGTTTCCACAGCGGTGACAATATTTTATCATGCTATATATATATTATTTGCGGAAAACGGCGATTTTTCATTTCGTTTAGAAGGAGAAGAAGAAAAAAATACCATTCTTAATAATAATGATGATAGGTATATGCAACTATCGTCGAATATCGTAAAAATCGTATTTAATGATGATTCACAATAACTTTGGTGGTACCTAATTTCGGTCCGTGTAATAAATAATGCACTTGAATTTGTTCGAAAGGTGGTTTTTACTATACAAACAAAACAATACGTTTTACCTTTTTTCCGTTAGATACTCAAAATGAAAATATATTAATTTTAATATTATTATTAACATAACGGCGTGGTGGTCTCGGCTAGTGTTTTTTTTTTTTTTTTTTTTTTTTGTTCAACAAACGGCGATTACTCAAAATTTAAACAAATCGTCACTCGTCTCTCCACCGCAGCTGCAATTATATATATTATAATATTATATATTATATATGCTATTTGCGCATAAATTTGCGATTTTTTATTTTGTGTGAAAAATAATAATATAATTATAATAATAGTAGACCGCAGCACGACGCTACCGATCCAACCATCCACCATCATTAAATACGATTTACAACCAACTTTTGTCACCATATTGTCATGATGATACCGTTAATGTATATTATATTTATTTAATAAATTACACATTCAAAATACGAAATTTAGATTTACGGGACTTCTTGCTGGGTAATCTGACCCGAAATATAATAGTATTTCAATTGGCCAAAAAGGATAATCACTTGAAAAAACAACATATCATTATGTATGATTATAATATATTATATTCACCCAAAATACCTATATAACTCGAATAAAACAAAAGAAATTATCATAATCAATATCATATCCTCTGCATTTGACATACAACAATGTTTAAGGTGACATGTATTCATGATGATAACTTGCTATCAATTAAATGGGCATACATATTATATGATACACTTATATTGTATTATTATTCACTTTTATTAAATGTTTTGAATGTAATTTAAAAGTTAAAGTTGGTCCATTATCGTTCCAATTGTGCATAAAGAATAATTCGACTTTCAAATGTACCTACGTATATAATATTGAATTTTTCGTTCATTGAACATTGATTTTGTATTAGTCTCTACTACACTAAATGTTAATTTAAAAACACCATAAAATATTTACTATTTCGTATAAATATAGATCTTGTGATAAAAATAGCTGTTTAAAATACCCTTTTTCCTGATGTCACGGAAAAAAAGATTAGGTGAGAATACGTTTTATAAAATACTTTTGTTATCATATTGATCGTCATAAAATTATTCAATAGCTTTTAACAAATATATTACTGAAATGATATTATCTACCTATATGCACATTTATTATAGATATTTCTATCTTGATTACTAGTGTATAATATATTATCGCAAAAAAGAATGTTGGTAAAACGGTTTAGCGTTGCATCCCTTTTAATTCATCGTATAAATTAAATATAATTATAAGCCACAAAGTAAAAATATATTCAACTTAAAAAAAAAAAACTCTTCAACTAATTGATAAGATGAAAATATACACAGCCTCTATTTGAATCAATTTTGTCGACCTCCTAAATAGTAAATCGATTCAAAATATTATATTCAAATTAATAAATATTATAATAATATGCACTGCAAACAAAAAGTATAGACGGTCATAATATTAGTAATATTACACTGCAAACCATAGGCGCAATTTGGGTTATGTCGACTGACTAAAGTGATCAGTGGCGAGCTTTGCCCCCCCTCATCTCCCTAAATTTGCATCTTAATTTTATACACCTTCCGAATTAACCTAAATATATAAACAATTGCCTAGGTATAACATAATACATATTATTATTCTTATAGATACCTCTATATAGTAGGTATTATTATGAAAATTATAAGATCTTAGAAATAAATGTATCCAAATACCTATAGTATAATATTATGGTCATTAAAAATTTGATGATACTATCAACAATTAGCTAAGCACCCCCAAGCACCACCTAAATTTCACATATGACAACTGCAGAATCATCCCACACAGCATTTGAGAAATGATAATATTTTACGAATATTTTGGAGTGCTTGAATAATGAATATTTGACTAATAATATTGTATAAATATTTTATTCTCATGATAACAAAATATTGGACTATACGGTCGCACAAAAATGTTGACTTAATATTTTTATAATTGTTTCCATGAAAATGTTTTTTGAAAAAATATGATTAAAATGTCTTGTTTGTGTTTTTTACAAAATATTTTTCGAATGTGAACTTCTTGGCCAAAAAATATAAATAAAATACTTCCTTATATAAACCTGACCTAACCCAGCCTTTATACAATACACGTGTGTGTCCACTGCTCAGCGGTCGATACTATGTTGCTGTCGGTTTGTTAAGTGTGTTTTGTTAGGTGTTAAGTGTTTGGATCTAGATCTGTATATCTACCTTAAAATAACAATAAGTATGACGTAGGTATATCAATATGTAATACTAGGTGGCCGTAATAATTTATGGGTAGGTACGTACAACATCAAATCAACGAAAACCGTGTTCGTTATACAATAACTGAACAATAATTATTAAAAAATAAATATAGGTAGGTAGTGGTACTGTCAGTGGCGTGGCGAGCAAATTTCAAACCCTAAGCATCTGAAAAATGACCTACCCATTAGGTACTACGTAATGCTAATTTAGAATTTTCGTAAAATTCACTATAATCCGCTCGAGTTTTAATTTTTTTTTAAATAAAATATATTGCTAAGCATTTGCACTAAGTAAACGTCGATCACCACTCCACTGCAGGGTACGGTATCCGATGGCCGATTACAGAATGTCAAAATCTAATTTTTTGTTCTCATTCCAATTTGGACGAAATAATCAAAACCCAGCAAGAGCGAGTTGGCACCTCTATATGTATATATATAGGAACTCGTGAAATTTGTACGGCCAATATTTTGTTTAATATATTATGACAAAATACCGGATCTACCTACTATATTATAATATGGTATGACAAAAATTAATTTTGAATAATTGTTATCGAATAGGAATATTGCATTGCGAAAAATATGTCGAGATTGTTGACACGTATTGTCGTCTTCGGCGCCGATTTTATAAATTATAATAATATATATAAATCTGCAGCCGACGGAGATGACAATAAGGCAATGCGGCTTTTGTCGAAATGAACTCGAGTTCGATAATAATTAAAAGCGAATTTCCTATTGTCGGTCGGGTGTTTTTATCACAATAATTGAAATAACCGACGAAATATACTGCAATTGTGATTCGCAATTATAATTAGTCGACATTTGCAGTGATCGACAGACATACATAATTTTTTTTCATCATAATAAACAAAGCAAATAATTAATAATAATAATATATATGTAGGTGTATTAAAACAGTTCGATGAACATTTCCATTATCGGATAATTCGCTGCAATGACGATGGCTCGCCATATAAACTTTATTCTATTTATTTAGCATTTTAGCAACTGTATGAATTCCGACCCTCGACTGATTTTCTCTATATATAGTTTTATTGTTCGTGTTATTAAAAATATCATTTAGCCGAACGACACGCGAAACCGGCTGCATTATACTGCAATAGTATAATTATTATTTTACGCATGTGGTACTATTACACTGTGCGTGTAGTCTATATATGTATAGGGGGGGGAGGGTGTAAAATTGTTTTTAAAAAAAAAACCCATTGTTGCACTTGACGCTTGTACCTATATAATATTATACAATGTGTGTCCCGTGAGGTATAGTGACCGGCCAGCTTAGAATGCTTATAGATAATGCGTGTGTACACAAAGAGGTGAAATTTATGAAAATGTTTAAGCTATTCAAAGTATTATTCTATAATAATCATAAAACAAAAATATAAACTGTAGTGAATACTGGGAAAGGTTATCTACACCGTGGTGTAGATAACCGCGATAAGGGGTTATTTGGAGTTGTACGCGATTTTTTCTCAAAAATATTCGTTTTTACTTTTTTAATTTAATATAAAAATTATTTATACAGTTAATTAATAGCACGGCGAAATAGATTCGAAATTTGAAAAAAAAATTACAGTGAAAAGTTGAAAAGTTTTGAAGACACGTCGGCAAATGTGCGGTGGGGGTTTTGTTTGAAAAAAAAAGTCGAATTGCTCATAACTAAAAAAAAATAAAAAGTCAGACTCCTCCATTAAAGGATTTTTTTCATAACTTAAGGTATACGTATAATATGACGCCGGTCACTTCCCCGAGGATACGGGGTTATTTGGAGTTGTACGCGATTTTCTCTCAAAAATATTCGTTTTTACTTTTTTAATTTAATATAAAAATTATTTATACAGTTAATTAATAGCACTGCGAAATAGATTCGAAATTTGAAAAAAAAATTACAGTAAAAAGTTGAAAAGTTTTGAAGACATCGGCAAATGTGCGGTGGGGGTTTTGTTTGAAAAAAAAAGTCGAATTGCTCATAACTAAAAAAAAAATAAAAAGGCAGACCCCTCCATTAAAGGATTTTTTTCATAACTTAATGCATACGTATCATATGACGCCGGTCACTTCCCCGAGGGACACATTTTATATATAAATATATTTATACTCGGCGGTTCAACATACGTGCACCTATATATTGGCAAACGTTTCGCTTTGCAGTGGCGATAACTGATAACTTATAATATATAACAATAATAATATTATACTCACTCATATTTTTCTGAACAAAACTTCTTAAAATTACATATTTTCGTGCAAACTCCAATAACTCTATTATTATATAGGTACTTATTGTAATGTGGAAATGTGTAAAACGAGGTGCGGTCGCGCAATAGCGAAACTAATAAATTATTAAGCCGACCGCGCAACAGGTGATTAATGAATATTCGGCGTGCGTGCGAGGAATCTTAAGATATGAGTACTCATTTTTACACAGTTAACATACGCGGACCTTTTGAACATTATTCGCACATTTCGTTATTAGGCATAGTGCACACGAGGGGGGGGGGGGTCCGTTTTGCTTTTGATATTAATGTAATCATCGGTGCCGCTGGCGAAATCGCTCGCTCAAAACACGCCAGAAAATCGTATCTGTTCACAAGAACGTACAAACGGAATGTTCCCAACGCCTTTCCGCACATATTGGTACAGTATATAGTACAATATAGTTATGATAACCATCGTAAAATAATAACAGTTTCGGGTACATATAAGCACATACAGTGCAGTAGACAAGGGGGGGACTTGGGGGTCAGATCCCCCCATTGGCTCTTTATTACCTTTGGTCAAGAGTTTTGAGAGGTAGGGTGATTTTCCAATTTCCCTCTCCCTTTCAGTTTTCTTTTTTTGATCCCCCCCCTTGCAGAAATCGTGTCTACGAGCACATACGTAGTATATTATGGCACCATCACGATTTTATTCGTCATTACTTATATTATGGGTAAGACCTATGTTATTATTATCTGTGTATAAATAGGTATACAATAATATTATAATTCAGATATTTTACACGGGAAAGAGTATCGCGCCGTCGTACACATATATTGCACACGTGTGCTGTGTTAATATATAATCACTGTGAATAATAAATATAATAGCAATATATACGGAGTGTGTCCTGAAGATAATAATATATAATTCGTATTATACATAATATATTGGTTTTTAACCGCCATCGTATAGACAGGTCTGAGTATTATCGTTTTACTCGACCTTAAACATCACCAAAAATGGTTATAAACTATACCTATCTTATAGGTATATTTACAGTAATTATTCACTTCAATTTGTACGAGTTTAGATTTGAAACGTTGCACGTGATTAATAACACAGCATGTAAACGAACGTCTTCGGAACATCTCCACAATAAGACCAAAGAAATTGTATTGAAATAAATATCGTTCAAAACTCTTTGCGAAATGGCTTTATTAAACTAATTTTATGCTCCCCTCTGCAAAATGTCGAACTTGAAACCGCGGTGGACGAAAAGAATGCAATTATTTTTACTTTTTTTAGGCGAATATAGAAGAAGAAGAACTTACTTGTCTTTACCGTATTCGATCGAAAATAGGAAAGTCGTTGGAAAGGAAATGCGCCCGTTTTAGAAAATGTATTATTTTATTGGTTCGTTCGAGTTGAGGTCGCTGCGGGATTTCGTATAGTTGGTTTGGATGTGTTGCCATTTTCTTTCCTTAGCATGGAAACATTCTGTCGTAATAAAGTGTAATATTATCTGTATAATAAATGTTTGATTGGTATACTTGAATTCCGAGTGTAGGACCTCACAAGTCGTAGACATAAGTATAGTGTTTATAGTATACCTTTGCCCAGTTCTGATAATCTCTTCGGACCATTTGTGAATATTGTCCTTTTAAATTTCGGTTCGGATTTCGCCAATAATTGCCACAGACCATATAGTCCACTTGGTTGTATTGATTTGACTTTTCGTATTAACGTCTCATTAATTCTTTTAGAATTTTTCACCATATGTATATAGTATATAATATGTGATCCTTATTAATCGTCGTTGATTTGAATCCATATAGGTACCTACCTAGTAAAACTATTTGTTTTTGTGCATTTTAAAGGTCTTGTGTACCCATAGATTTATGTACATGAGTGTATTTTTTACTTATATATTTAACTTTCGACCAACTAGATATTATATAGATCACATATAGGTAATCTTATAATGTACCTATATACACATAAAATTGAAATTGGTAATTTGTACTAATTAGCAGAGTTCGGATTTTATAGCACCAAAAATCCTAAAATATATTCTCTATAAATATGCCCTAATGACATAAAAAATAGCAACAAATAAAAATAAGTACAAATCAAAATGCTATTCAGTTTATCATATAACTTTATTAAATCATTAATTTATATAAAAAAAAACTAAAATCTCCGTTTACAGTTTAAAAAAATTTGTATGACGTACTGATTAACTTGATACCTTGAATTATGACATCGTTTGTACCCAACTATTCTAAATTCTCTGAGTAAACAAGAATACAATTCAAGTAATTATTATTTATTTAAAAATAGATTTATTACATGTTAAATAATATGTAACGAAAATGTGGGAATTTTTCTTATTGATTCGCATTAATGAATACTATTTGTCGTTCAATATAAACGAGATTTATGAAAAATATAAAATAAAGCGTTGAATTAAGAATATTAATTAAAAAACATAGCACCAAAACTTTAAAAATAGCACTGAAACTCTAAAATTCTTCAAATATGAAAAAAAAAATAGCAAAATAAAATTTCATATTTAGAGTCCCTGGTGCATAAAACAAATTTCTAGCTCACTCTGCTATGTTTAACTCTATCCTATAATAAGTATCAAATGCTATAAAATCCGAACCCTGCTAATTAGTATAATATCTGGTTCTCCTTAACATAGTATATAGTAAACTCGATTGACACGAAAATATGCACCCCATCACTGTGCAGTATTTTTGAAATTCAAACGCGCTTGTTTAGTTAACGTCGTTAATTTACATTTTATTTCAATCGTGACGAATTTACTATCAATATATCGCCACTGCTGCCACTGTGCTATCGTTGATCAAATAAAATTATTAATTATTCGCCATATTATTGATTTGACGACCGTATTTTCGGACTTATTGTCACTGCTGCTCGTCAGTGTTGTGTTACAGTCAATATTTTATGACCGTATACCTAGTATAGGTATAATAATATTATGAGATCCTGAACCGTACGGAGGCCGTCCTGGTTGCGGCTTCGATATTATAATATTTATGCAAGGAATTCGTTTTGATTCGTGTGTGTTAACGATCGTCTTGTCAAGACGTGTACACGCAATCTTCTTTTTACAGATCATCTACACTAGCTACATACCGATATACATCTACTCGTATATAATATTGTTTATTATTATTTACAGCCTCGAGCGTTATTAAGTGTTTCATTCAAACACACATTTTTCGATCGTCTTACATATATTATATGGTCATAGTAATATTGCCGTTCCGTACACGTGTACCTACCTCGTATAGTGTACATAATATTATAGCCTATAGGTTATTATCGATTTATCGATGTAGAGTCTGCTGCAAAGTCGACTATTTCAGCGTATATGTGCGCATTCCGATTATGCATCATTGTGACACAAAAAATTAATAAATATCGAGTGATGATTTTTCGTTATATGTTTCAGTCGGGAGCAGACTGGCTGGGACGCTACCCTTGCCCTAAAATATATTTGCCCAATATTATTTATTATATACGTTTAAAAACTCTAGATGCCTAATGATGAACAGCAGATCGTTATTACCAACTTACGATTATTAGTGATCTAATTTTGTAAAATTTTGATTGAAAGTTTGTTGTGACTGTTGGTACTTGTTTATGTTTTTAGCGTATATTCCAATATTTTTTTCAAAACAAAATAAAATATATTAATATTTTATAAATTATCTACGTGTTTTGAATTTGCCCCGACAATTTTTGTTATTTGCCCTTTAAATTGCGTAGCATCCCTTGCCCTTTTTTACCAGTCCCCGCTTGGGCCTGCATATTATTATAATAATATCTGCCGATTTATTATTTTCAAAATTCAAACATTTTCCACTTATATACTGTATTATTATTTTGGACGAAATCAGTACCTATAGTTATATGTATAAGACTTTATTTTTGTGACTGGTTGGTTCTGAAAAAATGTTTTATAGTTATCCGTACAATCGTCTAACAGTTTATTGCAAATTGTAGATAATTTTTCAAAATAGGGACATATACTATGATATATGCTACAAACCCAACCCGTCCACCAAGTATAGACCGGTGGAGATATTTGAATAAAACCTTACACGTTCTAGTAATTATTTTTTTAAACAATATCAAATTAACCTTTGAACAATATAATTATTAGCACATTTACACATTATATCGGCGACGCAAATAGACATTACCGTTACAGAATAATCTCATATATTTTGGACGATTTACTCATTATTTTAAGTAAAATGTCCCTCCCTCGAAAAAAATTGTTCACGTACCACTGAAGCGATAAATACCTTCAACTCATCTCTCTGATTACCGTAAAATGAAAAAGGTGAAAAAAAAACGTGTTTACTGTTAATAGAATCGCCCTGTACCCGCCTAAAATATATCATCGCCGCAGACTTCGCGTTTGCAATAATAAAACATCAACCCGCTGCTAAAACTTTTATCCCGCGACCGTCGACGATTTAACGTAGTTGCTCGAAATAAATACACATTAAAATATTTCAGTCACAGTTATATAATATAATAAACGGTATCTGTAATATTATAATAAACACCCTTACGCGAGAAAATCACTGTCATATTTTTTAGTGCCTATTATTGATCTCTCGTAAACCACACCACAACACATCTCGTCCGCTCGCTCAACCTTATAATAATGATAATGATGATTATCGTTTATTTGTAGTCTTAGAGTTTTTTGTTCTAGTTTTTTCTATACTACATAGACTTCAAGTATAAAACCTTAAAATCTCATATATTTTGGGCGATTTATTCATTATTTTTAGGCAAAAAATTGTTCACTTACCACTGAGCGATAAATGCCTACCACTCATCGTGTCCCAACAAAAAAAAACGTGTTTACTGTCAATAGAATCGTCCTGTAAAATATCGTCGCCGCCAACATCGAGCTTGCAATAATGATATCAGCTGCAACAATTATCCCGCGACCGTCGATTTTTTAACGTAGTTGCTCGAAATAAATACACATTAAAATATTTTAGTCACAGTTACATAATATAATAAACGGTATCTGTAATATTATTATAAACACCCTTACGCGAGAAAATCACTGTCATATTTTTTAGTGCCTATTATTGATCTCTCGTAAACCACACCACAACACATCTCGTCCACGTACAACCTTAATTATGATAATGGTGATTATCGCTTATTTGTAGTCGTAAAGTTTTTTTTTTTTCTAGTTTTTACTTTACTATATAGACTTCAAGTATAAAACCTTACACGTTCTAGTAATTATTTTTTGAAATAATATCAAATTAACCTTTGAATAATGAATCGTCCTGTAAAATATCGTCGCCTCCAACATCGCGCTTGCAATAATGATATCAGCCGCGAAAATTATCCCGCGACCGTCGATTTTTGACGTAGTTGCTCGAAATAAATACACATTAAAATATTTCAGTCACAGTTACATAATATAATAAACGGTATCTGTAATATTATTATAAACACCCTTACGCGAGAAAATCACTGTCATATTTTTTAGTGCCTATTATTGATCTCTCATCGTAAACCGCATCTCGACGGCTCGCTCAACCGTAATTATGATAATGACGATCATCGCTTATTCGTAGTCGTTGAGTTTTTTTTTTCTTTTTTTTTTCTAGTTGTTATACTAAACTCACATAGACTTGAACGAATAAATAATGATAAAAATAAAAAAAAAATCGTATAATAGTCGGCCGGCTGCAGTCACATCCTCCGCGAGCAGGTACCGCGATATATGAGAAAAAAAATATATAGACAGAAGAAATATATAATATATAAAAAAAATACCACGCGTGATGGATTATATTGTTAATGGTATATCGTCGTCGCGTCGTGCCATACAGACGAGACTCGTTATTTTCTCTCTCTCTCTCTCTCTTTCTCTGTTTTTTTTCTTCCTGTACATACCAATCTATGTGATAAATAATAATTATACGCATAAACGCGCCCACAATACGCGTCTCTCGAATCGTTCCAGTAGGTTTTTTCCTCGTTTCTTTTCACTCCTTTTCGTCGGAAAAGGTCAACGTGTCGCCGTTTGCCCAGCTCTTACAATATATACCTAGCTGTGTGCCGTGTGCTATTCTCGGATCGTACAATAATAATATTATGTTCTTTTGTCACCGCCGTTTCAATATACCATATACCAGATCGTCGTCGCATACCGGACACACGCTCTGCGTTAATAAAACACATAGATATGATGGTCGGTTTAAACCCAATGTCAGTTATATACCTATACATATATAGTGCCTATACCTACCTACGCGTACCAGCTTATTCTAATACAACAGCGCTGACGAGCGCGAAAAATTCATTTAAAAACGCTTCTGATTAATGGGTCGCCGGCTGGTGCGTTGAACAAATTGAATGAAATTACGACGATTGGCGACCTGCACGTTCAATCCGTCTCGTAGTTTTATAATAATAATGATAATATAGTAAACACGCACCGAAATCGTTGAGAACGAAAATAAAACTAACAAATTAAAAAGTACCTCGTGTGCCGTAGCGTACTTCCGGGGCGCTTTGAGGGCATCAGCCTCTCCCCCTGAAATTTTAATAAAATTTTTAATTTTTAACAACAAAATATAGTTTAATATACAATTAATATTGAAATGAAATAGGTATGCACATTACACAGTGATGACCTACACGGTTACATATTATTATCTCGTAAAACTACAAAGTTTTTGAAACTATACTTTTACTATTTTTTTTTTTTATCGTTTTTTTAAATTTTTTACATCTTTTTAATAACAGCACATATTTTTAATTTCATATTATTCTAATACGAAGCAGTATAGTGGACTGAAATTAACTAATCTTTCGAAATTCAATTTTAATACCTTTATGTATACATACGACATACCTATTATTCAAATTCTCAGAAAAATATTCTACTCCGAAATATGAAAATATTATGCTGCCATAGTTCGAAAAATGAACCTAAACATTTTTTTAAAAAATAAATAGTAAAACTGTTGTTTTTTTCTAAAATTTTGTTTTTATGATATCAAATCATGCAAAAGAATATTTTCAAAAATATATACGTCCTGACCGTCGTGTTAATACTTTTCGATTTAATGACTACCCCTTAAAAAGAATCATCAAGTATATTATATATATATGTAAAAGTTCTATATTATTTAGCCGAGTGTTGTGACCCCCCCCCCCCTATCATAAATAAAATAAAAAATATATACCTACTCGATATCCTGTAGGTGTACCTATAATACAAATGCCTCGCGGACCAAAGCACAGCCAGCGCACTTCTCCGTCAGAGGAGTTGTTTTCGTCGTATAATATTCAGCCTACCTTCGCGACCTTTCCACAATCCGTTTCGTTATAGCTATACATTATAATATTGTTGCATTATTGCGCCTAAGAGCAAAATTTCCACTCGTATACTCATATGTACATACCTACTTGTCCGGTGTACGCCCAGTACATGTTACATAGCGACCATATATATAATCACCTCGCGGCTTACAGGTACACAAACCGAAAACCTATGGGTCTGCGGCTGGTATAATATATCCGTTATCGGATGACTTTTAAAACGACGACGTGTGCACATAGGTACGTGGCATACGTTATTATTTATAAGCCGAGTGTATTATATACATTATATCGTATATATATACACAATGTGTATACAGGGTAATCGTATTGTGCACGCCCGTCCCGTTTTTTAGATTATATGACGTGTTTGGAACTTTTTTTATTTCATCGGAACCATATGGTTTAAGGAATTTTCAAGCTTTGCATCGATTAAAACGGTGGCTGTTCGTTTCAAATGTCGCAGGTTTTCACGGACACCACACTCAAAGACCTTATATTGTCGTCGCGAATGCTACAGGATTTTTACACGAATGCCCTGTGCGTTTCAAACTACAATAGTAAAATGGCGGTATCTACATTTTTTTTTTTTTTACGAATCTGTTGAACTATATAATATATTATATAATCGCCTCGCGGCTTACAGGTACACAAACCGAAAACCTATGGGTCTGCGGCTGGTATAATATATCCGTTATCGGATGACTTTTAAAACGACGACGTGTGCATACGTGGCATACGTTATTATTTATAAGCCGAGTGTATTATATACATTATATCGTATATATATACATACAATGTGTATACAGGGTAATCGTATTGTGCACGCCCGTCCCGTTTTTTAGATTATATGGCGTGTTTGGAACTTTTTTTATTTCATCGGAACCATATTTCAAGGAATTTTCAAGCTTTGCATCGATTAAAACGGTGGCTGTTCGTTTCAAATGTCGCAGGTTTTCACGGACACCACACTCAAAGACCTTACATTTTCGTCGCAAATGCTACAGGATTTTTACACGAATGCCCTGTGCGTTTCAAACTACAATAGTAAAATGGCGGTATCTACATTATTTTTTTTTTACGAATCTGTTGAACTATATACAGTCTGCAATTTGAAAAAGTCAATGCGACTATATATATTATATAATCACCTCAAGGCTTACAGGTACACACACCGAAAACCTATGGGTCTGCGGCTGGTATAATATATCCGTTATCGGATGACTTTTAAAACGACGACGTGTGCATACGTGGCATACGTTATTATTTATAATCCGAGTGTATTATATACATTATATCGTATATATATACATACAATGTGTATACAGGGTAATCGTATTGTGCACGCCCGTCCCGTTTTTTAGATTATATGACGTGTTTGGAACTTTTTTTATTTCATCGGAACCATATTTCAAGGAATTTTCAAGCTTTGCATCGATTAAAACGGTGGCTGTTCGTTTCAAATGTCGCAGGTTTTCAGGGGGAACCACACTCAAAGACCTTATATATTGTCGTCGCAAATGCTACAGGATTTTTACACGAATGCCCTGTGCGTTTCAAACTACAATAGTAAAATGGCGGTATCTACATTTTTTTTTTTTACGAATCTGTTGAACTATATACAGTCTGCAATTTGTTATTGAAAAAATCATTGCGACCATAAATATAATCACCTCGCGGCTTACAGGTACACACACCGAAAACCTATGGGTCTAGAATAATATATATCCGTTATCGGATGACTTTTAAAACGACTTGTACAGTGCGTCGCATACGTTATTATTTATAAGCCGAGTGTGTATATATACAATGTCTATACAGGGTAATCGTATTATACACGCCCGTCCCGTTTTTAGAACTTTTTATATTAACCAAAGGAATTTTCAAGCTGCAGTGCATCAGTTAACACGACGAGTGCTTGCAGGTTTTCACGGACACACAGACCTTATATTGTCGTCGCAAATGCCATAGGATATTTTTACACGAATGTCCTGTGCAGGCGATCCCGACTTTTTTCATACTACAATAGGACAATGGCGGTATCTACCTTTTTTTTTTTTTTTTACGAATCCGTTGAACTACATACAGTCAATTTGTTATCGAAAATGTCTACTTGAAATCGAAATCCCATAACAAATAGCTTTGCTTCGACGAGTTATTCCACTTCGTGGATCACCCAATTGAATATAAATATATTATAATATTGTTTGAAGTCTAGAACCCGCAATGTGGTTGTACAAATATTGAAATATAAGACATACAATAGTCGTTCATCGCTGCAGTAATATTTAGGTAATAACAATATTATTTATTTTTATCGAAAGCTACTCGTTGAAGTTTCGTATACATAATATTTTTAAACATAAAATCCCACTCCGATTAACGTTTTGCACATCATAGAAACAGGACACGACGAGCGAGTACCACCTACCACTTTGAGTAAAACAAAGTTACCCTCATATGGAAGAGTTCGTATTATCGCATTATAGAAGGCCCTCGTGAGTTTCACAAAAAATTCAAACGTTACGACAATAGATGTGAGCACGTACAAAACGAAACGAGCCAGCTCAAAAAATCACCCTGTACACAGTTTAATACACGATTTATGCATCGCTATTGTACGGAGACTGCATCGAGTGTAATAATAATATTACACTCATGGTACCTATATATGCGAGCGCGATGTATATCAGCTATAAACGCATTTTTGTCCGTTCGATGAAACATATATAAATACTGTGCATATACGACGTTATAATATATTTATAGTATTATTATATATCGTACTCAAGTTTATACATATTGTCATGTTATGCGATATGTATATATTTTATATCGTAAAAAATTATAATCCGACAAAACTCGCGCGGCTGTATTACATATATATAATATATACCCTAACCTAACCCGAGTCGCTTTCAAATTCATAAACTTGTTATAATTTTTCGTACACCGCATAGTAACACGTGCATATTATAGTTTCCTCGTAAATATACAGCTGTTATGTGCTGTCTGAGTATAGGTATAATAATATTCAATCCGAATTTTATATGTGATACCGAGTGGTCAACGTGTACCTGGTATGTACCTGTTCAAACGGCCACGATGAAAGCGTATAAAATATAATAGGTAATAATAAACCATATACACACACACACAATGTATACCTATATCTATATGTCCTATTGTGTATCGTCCTCTATAAGACGTGTACGAAATGGAAAAAGTTCGGCTGTTTTTAAAATTAAATACCATACACATGGCGTCATCCGCGTGCTATGTCATGGCACACAATAGGTGTAAAAATTTCATCAGATTGCGGAACATAATAGCTGGTATAATACACCTTCCTACCTATCTATCTATACGACGTCGGCCAGTTTCCCCCCCCCCCCACACAGCTGTATACTTAATCCTAAATGTTAGTGGCGGGCACGCCGCCGAGCGTTATAGTTTTAATATATACGGGAAAAAAAAATGACATTAAAATTTAGCATCACAATAAAATAAGTAATAATAAAACCGTAGAGTTCCGTTTGTTGCGTAAAATATATTATAATATATAACGCTCTTACCTATGATATTATACCTGCAGCAGCGTCTATAGGTATTAACCATAGGTATATAGTCGTATCTGGTATTGCGTCTCGAAGAGAAGAAAAATACTATCGAAATTTATGTAGGTGTTTATACGACCGAACTATACGAGGAGTCTTCTTCTATCGTGTGGTCGACAACTTATCAGATTCGCCTTCACCGTTCCAGTATTCGACAGTTTCCCTTCTTCGTCTTCTTGTTATATACAACCCATTACATCTCTAAGTGGTGGTAGGTGCTTTGTGTATAATTCAGGCAGATTATCTGCAGCAGCGTCCATGTTATTGGCAGTAGGCGAGTCGATTGATGTGCTATACATTTTTACCAAATTATTCAATTGTTTTAACAATAATATTTTACCAAATTATTCAATTTTTCTAATAATAATATTTTAATTAATTACTAATTTCTTTAATAATCATTTATTAAAAAAAATTTGAACGATTTTCAATTTATGAAAAAAAACTTAAAAGCGTCAAATATTTTTGAGAAACTCCGAACTCGTCAGCCAACCTCCTAGCGGTATTTCTTGGGTTAGGCTAATAAGCTGAACATTTGACTAAATATTGAAAATAATATATTATAATGACCCGGGAATCAACTCTTACCCAGCCAGTCGTCTGTCGTATTGCATTTCGAAGAGAAGAAAAATACTCTCGAAACTTACTTAGGTATTTATCAGATTCGCCTTCATCGTTCCAGTATTCGACAGTTTCCCTTCTTCGTCTTGTTACATACAACCCGTTAAAATCTCTACGATCCACAATTCTATGTGGCGCTCTATGGCACTGCAATATACTACGAGGCGTATAGTGCCTATCTATGCATTCTCGTATTATAATTTAGGTACATAGGTAAATGTGTTTGTACATTTTTTTTCCTCCTGTCGGCGGGTGTATCGGCGCCGGCAGTAGGTGCTTTGTGTATAATTCACACAGATTATCTGCAGCAGAGTCTATATTGTTCCCAGTAGACGAGTTGATTCCCGAGACCTAATTTATGTATTAGTTGATTCCCGGGTCATTATATGTCACGGTATACTGGTAATCTCATTTACTAGATACCAATTTTTTGAATGATTCAATTGTTTTAATAATAATATTTTACCTAATTACTAAATTTTTAATAATCATTTTTTAACAAAAAATTGAATGATTTTCAAAATATGAAAAAACTTAAAAGAACAATATTGTTGAGAAACTCGTCAGCCAACCTCCTCGCGATATTTCTTGGGCTAGGCTAATATGCTGAATATTTGACTAAATATTGAAAATAATATATTATAATGACTAGGTAGGGCGCGAATCAACTCGTACGCAGCCAGTCGTCTGTCGTATTGCATTTCAAAGAGAAGAAAAATAACTCTAGAAACTTATGTAGGTATTTATACCCACCGAACTACGTATAGTGCTCCGAAATACATTCTCGTATTATAATTTAGGTACATAGGTAAATGTGTTTGTAAATTTTTTTTCCTCCTGTCGGCGGTTGTATCGGCGGTAGGTGCTTTGTGTATAATTCACGCAGATTACATGCAAATGTGTGTTTCGCGCGATGTCCCGATTACCGCCGAATCTAGTTTGAATATTTTTACATATTATTTGAAGATGCAAAACATATTATTATTTATTATCGCCGCACACTTCGGGGACGGATAGTGAGCGTCGGCCGTCTGACGCGTATTATATTTATGTGTTCGCGAGCGCGACGGCAGTGGACTGACGCCAAAAAAATAAATAAATTCAAAAAATAGTGAAGATAATGGGGGCCGAAAAATCAATGGGCAAAAACTATACATATATATACAAAGTGTAACAGAAAGACTTACGAAAAAAAAAATGATGCTTCTTAAACGCGTATGACAAAAATCATTAAAATTATATGACTATAGTAAATAATTTAAGAAATATAATCATATCAGCAAATTCTCAAAAAATATATTTTGAAAAAAGTTATTGCGTTCGAAATGCATTTAAACCAAAAAATATTGATATTTTAAACAATTCTAAAAAATAAACCGTTTACTTAGATAAATGTTTTTACTATCAAAATTGTTCTTATAATCAGATTCACAAATTGGCTATTTTGAATACATCCAAAATAATTTAAATGAATAATTAAATTTTTTATTTTCAGTGTTAATAAATGAAAATAATTTTTTTGTATAATATATGTGTGATGTAAGTGACTATAAATTATGTTTTTTATATATATTTAAAAAAAAATTAATATTGATTAGAACAAAAAGTTATTTCAAAACTCAGTTCTATCTGTTACACTCTGTATACGCGGCTCTCACATATTATATACCACGATGACGGACATGTTGTCTTAGCAGGTTAAATACAAATAGTGAGACCTTTATTATACTCCAGTGCCGTAAGCAGGGGTAAGGTTCTAGGGTTCTGACCCCCCCTCCCATTCAAAAGTCTTCTCTTTACAAAAAATCTTATTTGCTACCATTAAAATACCATCAGAGTCGATCAGATGTTGGTCATTTTTATAAAATAAATTGTTAAATATGAAAAAGACGCGTCGATCAAAATATAGTCTCAGATTTTTTGCTGATTTAAGACATTGCAAAACGTCTGCCATAATCGTCGTATCACCATCGATATGGATGGACCCGAAGAGGATCTATAGATGCAGGTGTCCAGGTTACACACTCGAGTGTTCGAATTGTAGACCAAATTTGAGACTAACCATCATTAATTGTTATAACCAATTATGCAAAAACTGTTTGGAAAAAAATAATGCAAAAATTATTTACTCGAGTATAAGACCCTAACCGAACTAAAATCCTGCGTACGCTATACTCCCGCACATAATAATGTAATTGTTGTTGTATTGTGCAGTCAATAATAATTTTATTGTGCGTGTGCAGACACTCCGTCGCCGCTCACCGCACCCTAGACCCGGTGGCCCTGCAATCCCTCGACTCGGCTATGCCAATAATAATAGTGATTTATAGCTGTGCCGAAGACGAAGAATTATATGGCTCGACCTCATCGCCGATATCGTCGGACCCCGTTCGTTGAGCCGACCACCGAATAATAATAATAATAGTTGCGAGCACGCGACGACGGCCGAAAAACGCGTATTATATAATTTCCCGCCCCACAGCAAACGAGGAAATAAGCCGAAACGTTTAACGACATAATAATTGTACGAGAGAAGAACACCAGTCACGCCGAGGAGCGAGAGGAAAAAAACTCATTAACTTTGGTGCAAAAGAAAATCGTACATTTTATGTTTTCCCGAGGATGCGAGGTTAACGCGCCAGATATGGCCCGCTGCGGAGGGGGGGAGTATATATATATATATATTGTTATATATAGTGGGCTTTTAATGTCTTCATTAGAAGGCCTGAATAATTCAACAATACAAATATATTATGTTCGGTGGTGTGGGTGTGCGAGTTGGCGCTTGCGCAGTGTGCACCGCGAGTACGATGATACGTATACCGCCGTTTTCTCGCTTTATTTATAATATATTTTTTTCTCTCCCGCAACTTACTATAATATTTTGACGGAGAAAAAATAAGCGAATTTCTTTTTCGTGATATTCCCGCTACATGTACGTATACCCCCGTCGGGGCGTATTATATATAAATGAGATTTTGGTGTTTTTTTTTTTTTTTAACTTTTCTATAATGAACACTTTGTATGCACCGCGGCTTATTGAAATGTATTGCGAAAAAATTGTCAGCATAAATTTCCGACTCGCCCTGCTGTCTATAAATACAATAGCGTCATAATATCACGTCCCGAACCGACGTGTATATAATATAATATCGTCTATATAATATAATAAAGGGGCTAGTCTCCTTCCCGGGCCAATAAGTCGCCGCCGCCCTGCTGATCTCGACATAACTTGTATAATATAATATCGAAGTGGCGGTGTGCTGTTGCAGTTTCGTTTCACCGGAAGAGATAAAAAGCGACGAGAGGCGAATAACAATACGCAAAAACAGACGAAAACGCTTTTCTCCGTGTCCTGCTGCACTCTCCGCACAATACACCTTGGTATACACCTTGCCAATTATATTATATTATGTACACTCAATGACAGAAAGCCCGGAAATTACAACTGCAGTTTCAACCCTTATATTATTATTTGACCGGATTTCCGGCTTGTCATTGGGTTTCGCGGAACGTTCAGAGTGCACATTTTAATTCAACACGTCATATTAATATACACTGTGCACTGTAGTGGATATGGGTAGCCGAGTGGTTGCCTATTATAGTGGATATATAGGTAGGACGGGTAGGAGGTGTGTATGTTTACTATGTCTGTCATCTATACACAGGTCAAAACTCCAGGCCACAATGACTGGAACTCTGATGAGTGTTTCTATAGTTTCGGACTTTATTTTAAGACTGTTTAAGAAGATGACGACAAACGTATATATGAATGTTAAAATATCACTATACCTTCATAATATAATGGTCCTGTTCCGAAATAGTAAAATAAATAATCTAAATTGATATAATAACTATACGTATACTGTACTATATATTATATTAGGTATATTATGTCAGCCCATAAAGTACAAACTTACACAAAAAGAAACGTTATTATTATGTGTTATATCACACATATACATATAGGTATATTGTATATTACATTTTTATCTCATATTCAATAACTTTTAATTTCAAAAAATGTTATTTAATATCAAAACTGTAAAAGAAAATTAGCAACATAAAGTGTTAACAACTTCCAATGGCCATGGATTCCGCGGATCGTCTATAAAAAATAAATAAAATATTTATGTCTGCAGACACGTATTTTATTATGTGTATTCAGTTGCTTGGATCAAAATCGCATAAATCACCTTAATGTTATCGTAATATTGACTCGCATATAAACTGAGTCAGGGGGTGTAGAATCCGTGGCGTCACTTCCATAAAATAGAAAAACATTTTTTTTTTATTATTTTACATTCTTCCATTAATATTTTTTTAATTACGCAACAAAATAACTAAAATAGTTTTTTTTCGTTTAATTATCCAGTAGGTATTATTGGCATTTTGAGTCAAAATTCCGATAAAAAATCATGTCTACACGCCTATCGCGCTGCAACGACCATTTCAGACGGATAACATTGTATAACATGAGAACATTACATCACCCAGCTTTTGAACCGAAAACAAAATTGTTGAACCCTAATATTTATTTATAATGGCCGAATTGTTATTGAGTGATTTTAAATTTGTTTCGATTTGAATACATAATTGCATCGAATTACGTTTATTGAATGTAACTTGATATATTTAAGTACAGTTGTTAGAATAAAATATGTAAAAAAATGTCAACAACAAGATGAAAAACATATTCACCATAGATAAAAATATTGGTACCGATCGGGTTTTATTCCAGTGCCTTTAGATATTATTATGTCACTACAACAGATATTTGCTACAGGTGAATGGCCTGCCTTTCATCTATGTGCACAAAACACACATGACCTGAGCAGTGATGTAGTCCTAAAAAAATTTATGGGTACACGCCTGAGTCATTGCAAAAAATAACTAAGGGATCCCCCCTCCTAACCTGCGTGCCACGATTTTCGTAAAGGGTACACGCGTAAATATAAAATTAGGAAGTCGGTTACCCCAGCACTGCCAAGTTTCAAACTGAATATCAAAATGATCCACTATTGTGTACTTTTTATTTTGTACAATTTCGTACAACCAAAATAAAATTTACGCGTGTACCAGTGGCGTATATATACAAAATATTTTCACTATGGGCCAATTTTGTCAATATATACATATTTTAGGGAGCTGGGTGGTTATAATTACGACATAATATACAATATAAATAAAAATTGAGCAATTTCATTTTATAATTATGTAAAATTAATTTTTTAATTCTTTTTTAAAAAATATTGACAATTTCGTATCTATATATTTTTTTTTATGTCATCTAACTGTGAATTTAACATCGAAGTCATCAAAGCAAGTCCTGACAATCATTTCCTTGTGGATTTCTCAAAAACGATTTTCATCAACCGGCTAAATTAATCATGGTGAAATACTGTAAGAATGTGTAGAATGTAGAAATACATGAAATGCTTTAATTGAACCTGCAATTTCAGTATGGGCCCTAGTCTAGGGGGCCTCCCCCCATATATACGCCACTGGCGTGCAGTGGCGTAGCAAGGGTATGGCGAACTGTGCCTACGCCAGGGGCGCAAATTTGTGCTTTTAAATTGGTACTTATTTTTATTCTGCCTTCAAAACGACATTTCTTTATTACCTATACGGCTATACATTTTGAAATGTGTATGATTTTGTTTATCTTGTTTATCTTTAAATTTGTGTTTCGTGTGTGTGTTTGTGAACACTGAACATCGAGCTTATCGTTATCGGATCGCCCGTGGCCCGTCTATAAAGTACGAGTATATTATTATATTATTTGTCGTCTATATATCAATAATCTTATTATAAATATATTAAAAATAAATTTAAATATATTAATATTATATTAAAAATTACCTAAGATCAACGATTGGACAAGAGAGACTAACAAGCATGGCAATTTTATCCATAGAACATGAATTTGCTAAACAAATTTCATATGACGAAATCATCATTGAATTCTCTAGCCTTAAAGCAAGAAAAGAAAATGTTTAAAGTTTGAAATTTACATTATCATAATAACTGATAGTTAAATAATATTGTATTACCTAATTATACATACTACTATAAAAAATAAATGTTAAAAAATATCATTCCGTATTTTCGTCAATTTTTTAATCGCTAAAAAGGCGCATTTTCCTAGGTTTAAGCCAGGGGCGCTAACGAGTCTTTCTACGCCACTGCTGGCGTGTACCCTCTACTACACCTGCTCTGCATACATCCCGCGCAGGGACGGTTCAAGCAAAAATAGTGAATTGGGCAAAATCAAATTTTGCCGCCCCTAACAATGTAATACTGTCTAGTAGGTATTTTGAAAATGCCGCCCTCTTACTAAAGTGGTGCCGCCCTGGGAGTGCAGGGCCTATGTCGCCAGCTACCTCTCGGGCCGGGCCTGATCCCGCGGTGAGTCTTGTGCACATACATATTGTGTAAAGATAATAATTATAATACAACGAGCACGTACGATAAAGTAACGATTACCGGCTCCCCGCCGAAGGGGGGTGGGGGTGGGAGATGTATTATATTTTAATTATATTGTACATAAGCGTTTTAAGACGTAGGTATAGGTACCATAAGATTATACTCGCGACGGGTATTTTGTTTTTTACGTACATGCGCTCCTCTCCATTGTTCGCTATAATAAATTATCACATTTACTGAACACTTAGCATATTATTTGATGTATGGTTTATGTTTGTATAATAATATGTGAGATCGTCCATGTGTATATCATACATATATAGGTACACCAAAATACCAAAATTTATTGACATTGACAATTCGACAGCGGTGGTGGCAACGACGCGCGCTGATAAACGAACGTGTTACACCTATAATATTATAATATGTGATATTGTTGTATTTTTTTTGTTTTATTCGTTTTTTATCGGTTCTCGACTAATGGCCGCCTTATGACGTATTATTTACCCGTGTAACACCACAATAACTGCACCTGCTCCAGCAACACGACATTTGCATAAGACGTTATATCCTTTTTTTTTTTTACTTCTCCGCCCAGAGACGTATCGCGTGCTATACCCTTGGGTACCCTGCACAGGGTTTGTGGAGAAACACTTCGCTCCGAAATGCCGCGGTGCTTAGATATTTCTGAGAAATCGCCCTCTGCGGATAGAGTCTGCAGTATACACTTTACAATCGATATTCGCGGTGGCATATACCTATTCGAAGAAATGTTGAGTGCTGCGCCCGAGTTCCGGTTAATTCGATCGGTTATAATATCACTTTGAAGCCGGTCGTTTCGTAGACATTTTTTTTTCAATTCGCATTCTGCAGGGACGGGTCCGGGGGGGGGGGGGGGCACAGCCCGGACACATACTAGTTGCGGACGAATTATTCAGGTTAGAAATTATAATATAACAATATTGCGGACACGAGCTTCGTTGTCATAATACTAATTGCGTACAGAGCTTTTTTTAATAAGAACTACGTTAGTTGAGGACACAAATATTTCCCTTCACCACTTTTCAGAACTTATGACAATAGCTAAAAAAAAATTGGTAGGTGGGGTTAAAAATATTTGTGTCTTGCAAAAGAGCAATCGTTATTTTTAAAATGTTGTTGAATTATAGATTGTTTTAATTTTGTGGAAAAAATTGTTTATAAAATTGTTTATAGATTATCGTCATTATTAATTATCGTCATGGTTTTTAAAACAGCCTGTATATATGATATTCTACTGATTTCACCACGTGAATATTGTAACATTATCCGCAATTAGTATCTTATATTTGTGTCCGCAATTCGTATGTTACCTTTTTAGATTTCGTCCGCAACTCACATGGTTTTTGTCACTTTGTCCGCAATTCGGAAACACCGCACAGCCCTTCCTCCCTCGGGCAAGACCCCGTTGGCCCAAAAATGACCCTTCGCTTTTTGCTCACGTCTCTTTTTGCCCAAATATTTTAAAACTACTTTCCCTTTTCGCCCAAGAATATTTAATAGCACTTTCCGACCAAATTTTTATAATACACACTTTGGGAAAAATTTACTTAAAATTATTTATATCTCACTATCTTAGTATCCAACATAATAATAAATTTGTCATATTTAAATTTATTTGTTTGTGTTAATTAGTTTTATAAAGCTATTTACACCCAGAGGGTACCACGAGGAGGTGACTTCTCTTACTCTCCAAAAATGTATTGTGTTTTTGTACATTAATATAATTTTTATATAATATAAGTAAATTTTTATCAAAAGTATAAATCATCAAAATTTTGATGACATTGATTATTTATGTCTATCATATATCTAGTAATAGAAGCCGCCTCCTCGTGGTACTCTCTGGGTAATGCTAAATGGCTTTATAAAACTAATTAACACAAATAAATAATTTAAATATAACAAATTCATAATATATTATAAATAATTAAATAATTTAAAGTAAGTGTTTCCCAAAGTGTGTATTATAAAAATTTGGTCGGAAAGTGCTATTAAATATTCTTGGGCGAAAAGGGAAAGTAGTTTTAAAATAGTTGGGCAAAAAGAGACGTGGGCAAATAGCGAAGGGTCATTTTTGGGCGAAAAGAGTACCGCCTCCTCCCTCGACTCTCGAGATAAATGCGCGTTCCGGACCCGCGCCTGCAGCAGGTTTGCATTGTTGCAAGCTGTTCTCGGGTTTGAAAAAATTGTACCAATAGTGTTATTAACCGCGGTTACAACTGCACCGACGTATTATTATAATGTGATATTATTACCGGTAAGATATCATAAATCATAAAATTATGTACACTTATATAGTGCATGGGTGCCACGTGTGCGAATCGTGGCGTGTTATTCAAAATATGAATTAATATTGAATATTATTATAGATCGCATAAAATCAAATATCATTATTATTATTACCTATAAATCGGACGCAGCAGATAATGTAATATTATCGACTGTGGCTGTGCATTCTACGAACTACGAATTATATATTATACAATTTGTTCACAGGTCGATTTTTTTTTTTGTTCGCTCGTAACAACTTACGAACAATAATAATAAAACAAGTCGGTCGGAGGGAAAAAAAATTTACATTTTTATAACGCCGCAGCGTTTATAACTTACGATGATATTATAACGCGTGTACGATAAATAAATCGTACCTACGTTGTTTATTTTTTTTTTATGTGACAAAAAAAAATATATATATATAAACGCGCTCGTACAATATAATAATATTATATTATATAATAAGTAGTTTAAAACGCGAATGTGGAACTAATAATAATACGTTTTAGAGACACTGCAGCAGCGGCACGTCATACCTATATACACATACATTATTATATGAATTAAATACGTTTCGGATCGTTTCGACCATAAAAAAAAACCTAACAGGTCTATTAATGTGCCGGCCAATTATTCCGAAGAATTATTCACAATATTTGTGTAAAGAATATTTTACGAAACGCGAAATAATATTATAACGGACTCGCGGGCTGTCGTGGAATGACAAATGTATTCGACCGACCGGATTTTTCGTGCGTTGCATATCATTATTATCGTTATTATTATATGATCGTAAAAATAATATCAATAAACATGATAATAATAATAATAATAATAATAATAATAACATGATGTATTATGCGTGTGCATAGGTACAGAGGCGTGCTCTGGAATTTTGGATGGGGGGGGGGGGTTATTTTTGTTAAATTTCGTGTTATAAATCTAGTTGAGCACCCGCACCCGAATTTTTAAAAAAATTTTTGTCGGACACCTGTGTATTGCAACCAGTGAAGAACGATGGTGCAAAAATTAATTGCCAGAAATTATTAGTTTTTATGGTGTAGCCTTGCGAAGTTCACGGTTTTCGGCGTTTTGAGCACACGTATATACAACGCTTATATGGTCTACAGGTATAGGGTACAACGAATATTCAATTATTTTAAATTATTTAAACCTAGGTAAATTAACGTTTTAAAGATTTTTTTGCAAAAATAATTTTGACGCTTACCCCACATAGTGGTTTTACATAACAAGTCGAGGGATGTTTAGATGTTAATTGTCCAATCCAGTGCAGCAAGCAAAGGACCACGCCAGGTGTTGATATGGAAATACCAACAATTTCGATTAGCTATAACTTTAAACTAAGTCTGACCGCCAAATTTAGACTTCCTCGTCGTTTTCATCGTGCTTAACAACATATAGGTACGCATTAAAACAAAAAAAGTTTGAAAAATTAGAGTGGACGCTAAGCTAGATTTTTTCCCAATAAATTATTATAATTATATAATATGCAAGTATACCTATACCTACCTACATATATAATTATTATATTTGTAAAGTGTCCATGAGGGGACACTCGTGAGGTTGAACCCCCCCTAATTCCCCCCCGTGAGCACGCCCTTGTATGTATAATATTATCATGTTTGAGGAAGAATATAATAATATTATTGTGACGACATCGCTTTCGGCTCGAAATTTTTTCGGACCCGCATGTATGTGCGAAATATTAGTATCATTTCGCAGTTATGATTATTGCATGTTATGGTATGCACTCGCGTATCATTACAATAATATAATATATTATGTTGTCTGATTTTCAACCCCCCCTCCCACAGATCGTGTTTTTTTGTTGACATTTTAGTATTTGGGCGGTTGGATAAAAAATGTAGTTCGTATATTATAATATTATTATACAAGTAGGCGCCATGCTCTGCTAGATATTTGAAAATTGAGGAATCTTAGACATGTTTTTGGGTATAGTAAAGCAGTGGAAACATATCTGGTACAGTATTGCAATACACTTTGTCAGGATTTTAATTACATTTTTTTTTTTTTGGTTTCTATATTGTTTCCATATTGTTTCCATAGCAACAAATAAAGTGTTCCGAAAATCGGCCTCGCGAAAATCAGTTGGAAAAAAAAATTTCATACCCTGTCCAAAAACATATATCTACGTTATAATTTTGTATTACCAATTATAGGTATATAGGTACAATAAACTCCACTGCGCATTATCACGTTTAACGTCGAAAATATAAGACAAAAACTCAAAGTATTGAGGTTTTTTTTTTTTACTCGATTAGGTACCTACCTAACCATTGCTCGGTAGAATATGGTTAAACGTCCCGCAAAATCAGACACATTATTTTATACTATACTGTATGTCTTACAAATTATTTTTTCGAAACATTTGTTTTTACTATTTTACTTTTAGACTTGTACGCTTACTATAATATAAGTACCTACTTTAACATTTTTATTATACACGTCATGTCGGCACGAGCCTGCAGAATATCATAAAAAACTAATTGATTTTTTAAGACGGCTTCCGAATAAACTCATAGGTTATTTATGCATATAAATAATACCGAAGTGAATGATAAGTCCCTATAGAGGTACATTTGCATTTTTTTCTTCTGGTTAGATTTAGCCGACTGGTATATAAAGGTAGAAACAGAACGAAGACTATACTATACACTTATTATATTACATGATATACGCAATAAAATGTTTCCTTTATGTTTTTAAAGTATTATTTAATTATTCGTGAATGGTTTCACTGAAATATTTCATAATTTTATTGCAGGTATACACCAGCTACTTCGTGTTTTATATTTTATGAATCTTTCAAATGCTATATCATATATGTATATAACATGTAATAATATTATTGCGTTTAGTCGGTTTTTTTTTGTATAGATGGTTTTGCCCACTGGCGTCGGAGTATAATATTATATGCGACGATGATACGATTATTTAATAATATGTGATTCGCATTTTTTAAGCCCGTTTAAATGTACCTATGACCATTGATTACATAAATACTATATAATATGGTGCCTATAATAAAAAAATTATAATGTTATATATTATTATATTGTATGTATTTATGTCCCGCTCGTTTCTTATACCGTCGTGTTTAGCCGGTTATTAATACAGATTTAAGAATAATCCGTCAGGTGGACGTGATTAATATTACCTACTCCTAAGTCCCATGGGTATTATTGAATCGACTACCTGTGCACGTCGTGGATATCGGCATTGATATTATTGTAATTGCGTTGTTTGTACCGGTCCGGCTGCCGCTTCACTTTTATGTGTATAGTGTACCTATATATATATATGTATATCGGTACACGTAAGCACGTTGTACAAATATATGTATACCAATGTATGTAAATATAAAACGTTTCGATTTGAAAAAAAAAAAAATTAAATATATCGCATTTGACACGACTCTAAGCCGCACGCTGCAGCTCTGAGAGTTGAGACGAGGATCACATCAAATGTCTCTTAGATCGATGTGTGTGTGTGTGTGTGTGTGTGTAATCGATTATATTATTTTATATTATTATTATTATACACGCGAGGCATAAATTATATGCAGGGGCGTCATTTCAGGTTTTTTTTCGGGTGTGCGAGATTTCAAGCAGGCCATTTTGAAATTTCACTAGGCCATATAAAAATAGATATAACATATATACGTATATATGTACATTATCCGGTTTTCAATTATTTCCATTATCGTTATACATTATGAGTAAGGACCGAATCAATTCGGAATCATTGGGTCAAAATAAATAGTAAATATCAATTTATTAAGAAACTAAAATATAATAAATAATGAATTACCTTAACAGTGAAAAGTGAAAACCAATAATAATTGATTCATAAAAAGCTAGAAGAATTAATGCAGCAGCAAATAAAAAAAGGACTTAATATCTACATTAATAAATTGTCGTTTATTTTCATAATTATTATAATTTTGGAAAAAGCAAAGAGCTAGAAAATAAATATTTTAAATTTAAAGAAGCGGATATCGTCGATTTTTTAGTTTAGTGAATTTATCTACAGCTTCTTCTAAATTTATATTTAACTTTTTTTTCAACATAAAGTACCATCCAATCACTTAGCCTTTCATCACCCATGGTAATGCGTAAATATGACTTAACTCTTTTAAATAATGAAAAAAACCTTTTATTTGATGCCTTTGTAAATTGTAATTGGTAAAGTTTTTACCAATGAAATAATTTTGAAAGTTTCAACAAAAACGATAGGACAATCTTTTAGGCATATTGCTATGGTGTCCAAATCAACATTATGTTTCTCATTAAATAGTGCTTTTACTGGTGGAAACTCAGAAGAAATTTGAATTTCATTAAAGTTAAAATAACTATAATGGTTTATAAATAGTTTTAAATAAAGGCTATCTGGATTAAAAAAATTGGGACTAGAAAGGTAAAAAATTTCAAATAACTTAAACAAGTTATTGGTTGGTTCTGATAATCTTACATTAAGTTGTCAATATAAAAATTAAAATACAATTTAATTTTAATCATATTAATAATTGTGCATTCGTGGCTCGTGCATTATTTTAGGCTTCAGCGGGGCGCAGGCCAATTGGAACCATTTTAAAATTAAGGGGTGCTACCGCACACCCTGACCCCCCTCAAATGACGCCCCTGATTATATGATTTAAGTACCTACCTATATATGCGCACGCGTAATACGCGTATTATTATTATTATTTTATGTAGTAGCATAATACCTATAAATAATATTATTTTCGATTAGAATTTAAATCTCGATACGATAATGATATAATATTATAAAAATTGTGATCTTACGTTGTTGTGGGACCTAATATAACTCGGTGTGTCCCAGAAGTCCCGTATCACCCTTAGTATCTCCGTGGAAAATCAATATATTTAAATGCAGTTTTTTTTTACAGTCATGAGTATGGAAATTCACATTGAATAGCATATAATATTCGATTTTCTTTTTTTTCAAAAATTATCAAACATCTTTTTTAGGCAAATAAGTTTTTTAAATTTCCAAGATAGCCACTTAGTATCTCCGAGGGAAATCAATATATTTAAATGCAGTTTTTTTTACAGCCATAAGTATGGAAATTCTGATTGAATAGCATAATATTCGATTTTTTTTTTTTTCAAAAATTATCAAAAATTTTTTTTATGCAAATGAGTTTTTTAAATTTCCAAGGTAGCCACTTTGTTGATCGTATTTTTTAAAACAGTTAAAAACAAAAAATATTAATATTTAATGAAAATCGCCCAAGTTAGAGCTAATTATTATTTTTAATTTTATCCGAGTAAAAACCAGCTTGATTGTAATAATTAACATGCGAATGCCGATGCATAGGTAACATAACTATTGTTCTTAGAAATTCAAAATAATAATTAGCTCTAACTTGGGCAATTTTCAATACATTATAAATTTTTTTTTTAACTGTTTTAAAAAATACGATTAACAAAATGGCCATCTTGGAAATTTAAAAAACTTATTTGCATAAAAAAAATGTTTGAAAAAAAATCGAATATCATGCTATTCAATCAGAATTTCCATACTCATGACTGTAAAAGAAACCGCATTTATATATATTGATTTTCCACGGAGATACTGGACTTCTGGGACATACTGCATATTATGTAATGATCACGGTTTAAGATAGAATGGTTAAGCGACGAGGCCTGTTATTTCGGCGGAAGAGTTTCTTATCAAAAATATGAAAAACTCACTGCCCCGTGGCGCGATCTACTAAATTACCACGGTAATCTTGATTTTCTTTATTTATTAAATAATAATAATACTATACTATAATATAATACTATATTATAAATTATAATTATTATTAATTATTAATTATTATTATAATACCTACTTCATAATACTTTATGATTGAAAACCACGGTTTAAGATCATCTATCTTAAACCGTGTTGAAAACGTAGAAGAACTTTACAGTGTATTTTTTTTTAACAAATGTCAAATTTATTTTTATTTTGGCATTTAATAGCTTTCCAATCTAATACCAGCTGTATGAAGTGTTAACTAATTTTACAAATAAAAATAAAAACCAGTTGTTAAATAAACCGATTTTTTAATTTCAATTTTTCTATATTCTAAACAAAAACAGATTACCAAAAGGAATAATAGGTAAATCAAAATATAAATATAGTTTGTATAAAACATAATTTTATAATTTGTAATTGTTAATATCTTACTATATATAATACACTATAAACCAAAAGCCAACCAATGTTGGCACCGGAAGCGCTATAGTATCCAGTGAGTAAAAACATTTATTTGATAAGAAACTTTTCCGCCGTAAAGTACCGTGGGATTGTATGGATCGTCGCTTAACCATTCTATCTTAAACCGTGGTAATGATCGACTTCATCGCGTTTCGTCGTGTCGGCCAAACGTACCTCTACGACCATATTATATTATACATACGCCCTGTCGATATTAGGTATATAGTCTGATAATTATTAAATATTAATGATCCGTCCGAAACGGATATGGCGTAGGTACAATATACATAATATTAAATCTGCGATACGGACATCACGGTATCGACGAGACGCGTGTTCTGCGCTCACGAATAAACATTAATTTGTAAGCGTCGTTTTAACCTAAAACGATGGCAATAAAAGTATAATTTTTCATGAACGTCGAGAGCAGCAGCTGTGCGCATTGATTCGCCGCCGCTCACCACAAGTGTCCGCTATGCGAGAGGGCTGAAAATATTATTATGATCGAGGACGAGCGATTTTTCAGACATTAATATTATATTCGGCTGCACTGACGATAATATAATAACGTCTAAGTCGGTTTGTAAGTCGCGACTACGGTGGTCCTGCCGCTGCAGCCGTCCGCATATATAGACCGATTTATTACGTTTTGTGCACCGCTATATCGATATAATGTCGAAATGGAGGTGACGTTTAAATATATTATCGTATAATTATATACATTATAATATTATAGATAATTGTATATATTATATTATGTTATATCGCAAACGCTCCCAGAGTTCGAAATATATGGGAACCGGCCGAAAAAAAATTGGCGCACGCGAATTTGTACAGCGCGTCCGCCACCCACCTGCAATGTGATCAGACGGAGAGCAGACATAATATCGTCTCGTCGTTTTCGACAATTAAAAATCATTACTCACGGTTATATAAGTTCACTTTTTCAACGCTTTTGGCTAACGCGAATGACGTGTTCGGGTTTATGAATTATATGACATTTTGGGAAATGTTCTGTGAATATAATAATATGTTTAACGATCGTGATGACATTTCATCAGCAATATGAAGGTATACGTTATTTAATTATTGTATACATACTATATATATCAGCGTTTCTCAACCTATGGTACGCAGAACGCTCGTAAGTGGTACGCTGAGAAATCCCTTTATAAAAAAAAAAAATGCAATCGATCATTATTCACAATATATTATTTTATTTGGTTTTTTTGATATTAAATAATAATATGAATAACAATAAATTGTACGCCATATTTTATTTTATTTTTATGAACTAAATGCTTATATTATCATAATGTTGTAGTTCTTAATAAAATTTGTTTCGATGCATGTAAAATAACGTATTCGGTATTCATTTTTGATAAGCAAAAAAACTTATTTGGCCAAGTGATAGGTATTGTCAAACTCTGTAGGCGCGGTACGTGGATATAAAAAGGTTGAGGACCACTGCTATATATGATGAGGTAATAGGTATTAAATTGTAATCATTTCGGCCATGTCTAATGAAACAACCACAGCAGAAATTCACATACATATAAACAATAGTGACCTGAGTATTTCGAAATATCGTAAGTAAATACTAGATTTTTAAAAAGAGTACCAAAAAAAAATACAAGTATCGCGAATATAATATAATTCTGCTGCGTTTTCGGAAGACAATAACAATAATATCACAATGAAATAATTATTGTGTTATTATAATATGTACCATGACGTCTTTATATTCCCATCAGGTTATTGTTTGGAGATAAATCGTCTCAATATAATAATATAGCTAGGTATAGTCGTCAATATTATACAATGTACTTGGGCGAGTGTCGGAATCGCCGACGAAGAAGTTTTCGAAGATTTTCTCGTCCCCAGCGAACCTTTTTGAAACACAACGTTAGGTGTACCTATATAGTAATTAAAAACATTGCGAAAAAAAACTTCTGCGGGCGTTTTGCACGAATAAATCTCTTGTCGGAGGGGAAAAAAAATAACCGCACGCCGCCGAATAGAAACCAACTTTTCGAGCAGTAGACATATATATATTTTATAGGCATAGAGGTCATCCTATAAATACACTATTGTTCCCACGAGTACAATTGTGGATTAGCTTTTTTTCTCTCGTTCTAACTTATCTCTCGGGCCTATATACATGCTCTTTGATAATGTATTGGTCGAAGAATTCTGCAAAGATTATTATATGCTCAAAACTATCTCATCGATATAGTAATATATTACATACCTACTCCGCCAGATTTATTGTTTAAAATCCTCACCGAAAATCGGAACTAGCATTATGCGTGAATTATAATTTATATTATAGTTGGCCACTAATCCATAGTATGCTCGAAAAAATTGATTGCTGCAGTTTTTTTTTGAATTTTTGATTATTTTCTCCAATCGTTTTCTGTAAAATTAAAAATCGTGTTTTTATCCAAATGGTGACTTTTATATAATTTTATTGTAACACAAGTTGCTGCTTATGTCCGCGTAACAGAAATGATGTACAACACTGCACCCAATACACCATGACCGTAATATTATATAAACCATAAATAGTGCAGTACACGCACTATACATAGGTACCCATAATCTGACACGAATATTATTTAATTAGAAACATTCATTAAAGTTCGACACTAATAAAATATATTATTGATAGATGCGATGCTGCAGCACTGCACAAAAAAAAACCTCTAAATGTAAAAACCATTTTACGTGCTTAATATTGTCTCCTAAATCAATTTTGACACGTCGTTTAATATTTTTTAAACGTAAAACACAGTTTGTAATTTTTATGGCGGTACGAGCGGATATTAATTAAATCAAATTGTATACATGTCCTAGGAACAATTTTTTCAAAAGGTCAAGCCAATCCTTGTTTATACACATTTTTTAAATTGTCATTTCACTATAGGCACAATATGTTTTTAAATATAGCCGGATAATGGAATAAATTTAAAACTGTACGTGATAATTTTGAAGGAATCACAGTTGTATTTAAAAAATGTATTAATATAAAAAAAAAAAAATGTGTATATTAACTGGAATACGCTGAATCGATAAAATCAAAATGCAAATATAGAGGAAGGGTGCAAAATCCTCGCGTCTCGTATATATATTATACTCGGTTTCTGCGATTAATAAGTCTGAAACAGAACGTTTTTCAGCCCAAAAGAGTAGTATAAATAATCACTAAAAGAATTCGTCTCATACACTATATGGTGGATAAAGTAAAGCAAAGTAAACTGATATCATCATGTGATAATAAAAGACTTTTTGAAGCTATCTATAGACTATAATTTATATAAGTCTTACAGTCTTACAAAGGCAGCGAAGGACAAAGTCCATCACGGAGATCCTTTTTAACGGGCTACACTCTTTTTTGTATTTTTTAAGAAAAAAAATTGTACAACACATACGCAGTGTCGATGTGGAGTATTTATAAAACCTCATTATACTTAAATGTAATTTAAATGTAGACTTTAGTGTTTAAAATACTTCGAACAATATCAAAAAAGTTTTTTTTTCAATACAAAAATCAGCAGTTGTACCTGGATCACTCTGTATACAGCGTGTACATACAGAAGTTTTGAGCGTTAATTGTATCGCACTCGTGACACTTTTTGAAAAATAGCTTCAACTTATCTCATTACAATTTATAATTCCGTAAGTACCACGTGATCGTGTCCAAATATTTTTTTTCTTTTGAATCCTGTTTTGCTGACAAACATTTAATTTGTAAATATATTGAAAATACGCATAGCGGGTGATGTTGTGAAAAAAACTTTAATGTTTTCGTCAAACTTTAAATCGCTAGCCCTTGCGCTTTCGATAAGTTTTCGATCATACTAATCTGTATAGTTTTCACGAGAAAAAAATATTCACATACACATTATTATTATAAAACAACTTACTCTTTAAACGACAATAGGTACGTTATTTTATTATTTTATTGTATTTTTTCAGCGCACATCCGACGAAAAAGAAAGTGGTCCAGCGGTTATTGGCGGAAGGACGTTTGGAGATCACCACCGGAGGATGGGTGATGACTGACGAGGCTACGACTCACATCTATGCCATGTTGGATCAATTGATCGAAGGTAATGTATAATATTATAATATAGCGAAATCACATTAACGGCAGCGAAAACGCGTACAACGAGGCGTTATATATATATAAATAAATTGTAAAACAGATTAGCCATGCAACAACAACTACCCTAACCTAACCTAACCTAACACATAGATAGCAGTCACGACTCCAAGGGGAGAACTCTAATCCCCCCAGAAAACAGTTCAGCCCCCTCGCCAGCCCCCCTACTGAAAAATATAGTAATAAAGTCATAAAACATTGTTTTTAAAAGAGCTATACCTACATCAAAGAATTTATAAAGAAATTATCATTTTTGTACATCATTATTCATTATGAATAATATATTTGTTGAAGGTCTGCGATTAAACATTTTCTTACATAATGTGCATAAAAAATATTTGACATTATTCTTAAAACATTTTTCACTATTCAAAAGCTTGTACATGTTATCGGTTTAGACTTTTAAAGCGTACAAAATAAAAACTTGTGTACAATATTATATCTATTTAGCTATAATAGCTATAATATCTATATATATAAAAATGGAGACAAAAAATTCGAAATTGCATCAGTTGAGAACGGCTGGGCCGATTTTGCTCAATTTTTTTTTAAAATGTTCGTAATTGCCAGGTGAAGGTTTTTACGAAAGAAAATTTTTAAAAAGTCAACCGAATAATTAGAAAAACTGCAAAAACTATTTATTGATGTCTGGGATTTGAACTCGATACCGTTGTCTTTATTTACTCTATTGTGTATTATATTATATTGGTTGCTATTGGTTAATCGGCCATGTTTGTTGATTTGTATTATTATTTTTTGTATATATATCTTATATATAAATGAATAACGGTGTGTAGATTAGACCTATGGGAAGAAGATACGCTAATTTAAAAAGGGTTAAATTTGGTTTTTTTTATTCATCGGATTTTAGTACGGTTAGGTTAGGTTAGGATTTATAGGTAGGTGGAATTAAGTAAAAACGTCAAACTTGGTATAACTTTGGTACTTTTTGAGTTAAATCATACACTTACGTACAAACAGCACGGGGTCCGCGATCTACCGCAGGCAAATTACCTATCTGATAATGTACTGCTGCAATTCAGAATTTTTATTCCGGGCTACAGAAAAGTTAAGATAAATCTAGAACATCGTACACCGAATATTGAATAACGAATTGAACAAAGTTTGAGTCATATTATGAGTTGGTACATTTAACGGGAAACGAAGTGCACGGGATCAGCTAGTTATATATAAAACTGAAATCAAGCAAAAATGTTTGTTACGGTTTGGCTTCGAAACTTCTTATCCAATTGTCATGCAGTTTTTTTTGAATGAAAGAGGATATCACGGAGCAGGTTTTAGGCATAAATAAAGTCCGATAATGTTGGTCAATAATTAATATTATAAACGCGAAAGTCTGTGACTTTGTTACTCTTTCACGTAAGAACAACTGGACCGATCTTGATGAAATTGTTACGCTGTGTGTATTTTGATCCAACTTAAAACATAGGCTAATTTAAAAAGGGAGAGGACCAACCCCGGGAGGTGCTCAAACGGGAATTTTGAGATTTCAGATGGAAATTGTTGTTTGTAAATGGTCGCCATGGTTATATAAATAATAATAATGATAAAAAAAAAATTATTTTCTTCTCTTTTTAAATATAAATTATATTCAATGGGATTATTAAATAAATTGATTATTTTAATCAATATAGTAGGCGGAATTGAGTAAAAACGAAAAACTTGGTAAAACTTTGATACTTTAGAGTTAAATCATACACTTCAGTACCGCAGGTAGATTGCCTACCTGATAATGTGCTGCTGCGATTCAGAATTTTTATTCCGGGCAACGGAAAAGATGAGATAAATTTTGAACACCATACACCGAATATTGAATAACGAATTGAACAAAGTTTGAGTCATATTGAGTTGATACATTTAACGGGCGACGAAGTGCACAGCTAGTTATGTTATATTATGATACGAAAATATTTATATTTTATTTAAATGACTCAGTATATTTGTTGAAAAAACCTTAGGCCGTGTTTAAAAAATATTCGCCACACTCTGCACCCCATGGAAAAAAAAAATTCTAGTGCCGTGCCTGATAGATAGGTACTATCGCTGTTATATGGTTATTTACTTATTATATTATTGTGCGCGATATTGGTCGAGTTCTCTACTAAACATTTCCCATTTTGATTTGTTCCTATTCTATATTGTATTAAGTTTGTCAATACCGTGGAAAGCATTTCCCTCCTTTTATATATATATACTTGAGCAGCACAAATGCACAACATAATACTGCAGTATACTCGTATTATGTCAACTTATAATGATAATTGCATTGAAATCTAATTTCCAATGATTTTCTTCCGTTTTCGTAACTCTATATACTTAGATGACTGTATATAATACATAATGTACAGAGATTCAATTTTCCTGTTTGCTCAAACCGTCGTTTTGATCATTTTCCAACGATTATTATATATTTTTCAAGGATATAAGAATTTTCGTGTTCTAGTATATACAGAGTGTAACAGATAGATCTACTTTTGGAATAACTTTTGTTCTAAATAATATTACAATTTTTTTTTATATGTAGTTTATAGTCACTTGCGCTACACATGACTTGTATGTATTATACAAATAATTATTTTTAAAATTTGATCAAAATTTTATGGGATATATTCAACTCAGCCAATTTGTGAATCTGACTATATATAAGAACAATTTTTATGGTAAAAACATTTATCTAAGTCGAGTAGTTTATTTTTTAGAATTTTTTAAAATATCAATATTATTTCGATTCAATGAATTTGAAAGTAATAACTTTTTTCAAAATTTTTTTTTTTGGGCATTTGCTGACGAGTTATTAACTATAATCATATAATTTTAACAATTTTTGTCATACGTCTAAGTAGCATCATTTTTTTTTCATCAATTCTTTCTGCTGCACCTTGTACGTACACTTATATTGTGACACTTTTTACCAGCCATAAATGATCCATCCAACTTCACTATATATGATTTCAAGACGTTCTTCTCATTCAAGTTTTAAAATAATTTTTACCTAACCTATACAAAATAATTAATTGTTGTAAACTCATATATAACTTGGTCAAATTGCGAACTGCATTCATAAGATTTAAAAAAAAAAAAAAACATTAGCAGATCGACCAACCATTTTTTTTATTACAATTATTATAGTTTTCACAACAATTTATTCTCGCTTTCACACAACTTTCATTGCACTCGTTTCAGTTTATTTATTTCGTACGATTTTTTAAATGTGCTCCCCTTCAACAGACTTTGAGCTCGGAGCTGATTGCCACCCTCTAATCAAATATTATTATTGGTCACGATCCCGACGAGGCAGTTGTATACACCGCCTCGTTCCCCGACTTAAATGCACAAAAGCACAATGAATTTATTACCGTCTCCTCGAGTACGCTTTTAATAACTCAAATAATTTCCAGCTTTCCGTCTTCTCGTCGTCGTCGCCGTCGTCCCACTCGAACCTCTGTTCCGCAGCCATGTATATAGCGTAGGTAGGGCGTACTCGGTTCATTTTTTTTTTTTTTATTTCCATTACTATTACTGACTGTTGTACAACTGCTATAATACCCTCTTTAAGCGTGCGTACACGTTTTTTCCACTCGCTTTTCCGAACGGCAGCTCTAACACAGACGCCGGCAACGGCACTTTGTTTAGACTTCTCCGCTCAAAGTGCAATCACTTCGCGTACATTATTTTAATGGGAAATAATCTGCTACCGCGTTTCGTTTTTTATTCTCGTCGTTATAATAAAGTATATAGGGCGGAGGTGAAAAATTAGAGATTCTTATATTTATACAAGTTTCGTATAATCGTCGGATTGCACTAAAAAATCGTTTATCATTAGAACGCCGCTTATTCCGACGAGCGCTCGGGATATAATGGCTCGGGGGTGGCTTAGATTTAATATTCGATTTTACCACACTTCGCTGGAAGACGGGACATTAGCGTCGATCAATTACACGCCACGAATTAATAATCCTATACGCGTAATGTATATAATATACTTGTTTAATATCCGTGAAAAAAAAATATCTTTATAATATTTTAATGTCACGCCATTTCTATAATAATAATACACCTACATTTATTTAATATAATATCAACACGAAAACGAGTGACGGTCGTTCCTCTGAATCGAAAGCCAATATACAAGCGAGGAGACGCATTCTGCACCGGTGGATTATAATGCATTTCATATTATACAATATTTCGGTCAGACTTCACATTTTTTTTATATACTATGCAGTAGACATTATTTATTATTTATTTGTTTTCATTTAAAACAGAAATGTATACATACATGTAAAATTACAAATATTTATACATATTATAATTTGGCATTATATATAAATGATTGTCTCCGTAAGCTAGGCTTGTTGTGGAGACAAGGTTCTTAAAAATATCTCGTACATTTACTAAATAATTAAATTAACACATTATAAGTCGATCATAGTTGATTATGTGAAAATAATCATCATGAATATAAATTTTTAAATATTTTAGAAATACATAATAAACATAACAATTTGACATGAATACAGAAAAATTATCTATGTTAGCAATTTGATTTTTTCATTTACCATTTTCTTATAAAATCTAAAGATTAAACAAACCAACGTCAATATTGGCATTGGCGAATAATCGTTTATTGTACACCCATATCTAACTGTGCGCCTGCGCAATATGCACCTGGAACCGTATAACTTACGTATTACAATAATACGTAAAGTCTTACCCGCCATGTGTTGTCTCCGTCTTACAAATGTACAACACAGCGAAAACTGTTTTTCGCGGGACACCTTTCATCTCTCTGTGTTTGTAGTAGTGGTTCCAAAATTGTTGAACATATTCAAGGGTAGAAAATTGTCCATGCAACAGCGTGCCTATATTTTTTGGATAACATGAGTACGATATAAAAGTTATTCGCTTCTAAACATTTGCAGGTTTTTTTCATTCGCTTAAAAAAAAGAATGATTGGACAGTGCTATCAAAAAAAAAAAAAAACACGCTGTTGCAAGGATAAAGTTCTGGTTGTGAACATTTGGTAGTTCTACGACAGATATGGTGCGAGAAACAGATTTTGCTGTGTTGTACATCAGACGCGAGTTTACCAATTGCGCTTAATATGACCTTTTAATATACCAATTGCGCAATGTCTTTTTTGGGTCGATATACCAATTGCGCAATGTCATTTTAGGGTCGATAGACCAATTGCGCTCAGTTATTTTCAGGGTTTATAATATTATTCTAATATTAATATGTTTTTAATATTTATATTTTATATATTAATATTAATATTATAATATTATAAAAATACTTTAATGAAAATAATATGTATTATAAATAGATTTTTTCAGTCAATACAAAAAAATTATACAATGAACGTCAATTTTAATAATATTTGTACAATATAAATCTATACCAAATCATACACATAGATACACGTCAATAATACATAATTTATATACATAAAAATATAAAAATATAATTAAAAATTCTTTGCTAATAATTATCAGATTGTAGCTTATCGTATTTTCCGGTAATTTCGTATACGTTTTGCTTTAAATTGAGTACATATGTAACTTTTTCCGCCGTTTAGAAACTTACATATCTCCATGTAAAAATAAGGAACCTAAAATATAAGTATCGCAATTGGCGTACTGAACTAAAATTTAAGCGGCGCAATTAGTATACTGACCTAAAGCACAAATATTGTTTTAGGCGCAACTGGTCCATACCCTATCAGACAACTCATGAGGGTGTGACGTCCTCTTAATATTCGTCACACCTGACCCGCGCGTGGTAGTAATATAGTGGTTGCAGTGTGTGGTGATAAAAAATAATTGCAACAAAGACGATAATAATATAATTATACGCGAATATAATAGTATGATATTATAATAACGCATTTATACACGACGTGTTCGGCCGTCGACTCGACGCATAATATTATTATTATGTATATATTATTATAACCATATGAGTCATACGAGCGGCGGCGGCGGTGGTATATAAGCGCCATAAACATATTACCTACACGACAACCCGCCGCAACCTGTCCGTCTGCATCGACGACGCGAAATCATAAGACCGTGAATTTCATGGTTGATGGATGACTACGGTGTATACTGTGTGTTTGCACGCATATCGTTATTATCGTGCACGATATTCAGTACCTACGTCATAATAATATAATCAGACTCGCGTATTTTTACCCCCCTCCCCACAAGGCACCCTGCGCCATGTATACCGTGTGTAACAGAAAGAACTGACCAAAAAAAAAAAAAAAATGATGCTACTTAAATGTATGACAAAAATTGTTGAAATTATATGATTAGTAAATAGTTTTAAGAATATACCCATGTTATAAAATTTCCAAAAATAATATTTTTAAAAAAGCTATTGCGTTCCAAATTTATTTTATCAAAAAATATTGATATTTAAAAAAATTCTAAAAAATAAACTACTAGACTTAGATAAATGTTTTTACCATCCAAATCGTTCTTAAAATCAGATTCACAAGTTTGCTATTTTGAATTTATTCAAAAAAATTTAAGTCAAATTTAAAATTTTTTATTTTAAGTATAAAAAAATAAAAATAATTTTTTTCCTCTTACACGTGTAGAGCAAGTGGCTATAAATTATATATAAAAAAAAAATTAAAAATAATGATCAGAACAAAAGTTATTCCAAAAGTCAGTTCTATCTGTTACACCCTGTATATGCGTTCACGAAATCTTCGTGTCGAGACCGATCGCCAGTACTGCACCTCGCCGTCGTAATACGTTTATCTCGCGTGCCTATACATATATACGTACAACAGTGTTATATAATGTAATATTATTATTATTATTATTACTGTTCCGCCGCCGAGATTCAGCTCTCGGTCACCGCCGCCACCCCTTTTGCAGGGGGTTGTTTGCATAACCCGGCCCGGGTAGATTACGATAGCGCAGCGATCCCTCTCTGACGTGCCAAATATTATATATCGAACGCCATACATTATATTATTATTATTATTATTATAATGCCACAGCATTGTTCTTCGCCATGCACACGCGGGCTTTTTGCTCGTATATATATGTGTGTGTGTGTGTATTATATATTTTCGCGTGTGGAGTATATATTATATCACATGGGCGTATAACAGTATATATTATTATACTTACAGCCCTGAGAGTTATTATACTTATTATAGTTCGGCTTTCGCGGTGTTTGGCGAGGATTCGTACATTATTATTATTATTATTATTATTTTTATTACAGCGAGTACCGGTTAATGTGATCACATTGGTTCGGGCCCTCTTTGATTCTATTAACCAGTTGATTCCACAAAGTATATTTTTTTTTAATATAAATACGTGGTTTGGGATTTTCATTTTTGATTCCAACAAACGGTTGATTCTATAAACCAGTGATCACATTAAGCGGAACTCGCTGTATTACAAAACGTCCTTACAGGGCTTATATTATAATAATATAATAATTATAATACAATTTACCCGAAATCATACGATACCCGCGTTCGACGACCCGAAGGGGTTGGTTCCTCCTACTTATCTGGAGCACCCTTAGAGCACCTACGATCAACGTCAAACTCGTACTGGCAAGTTTTCTCGGATCATGACCTCAACACCTTTTAAATTTGATGTTTGGCTACGATTATTCTAGTACCTATTTTCCAAACGAAATATTTAAATCTCGTAAATGATTTCAGAGAGGTAAATGTATGGATACTTGCAGCTATTTTGCACAATCCAGCAGTCTGATCTGAAATTGATTATAGTGTAAACTATAAACTATAAGTACCTACAATTTTGTTTTTGCGGAACAGTATATATTATACTTACAGCCCCGAGAGTTATTATACTTATTATATTTCGGCTTTCGCGGTGTTTGGCGAGGATTCGTACATTGTTATTATTATTTTTATTACAGCGAGTACCGGTTAATGTGATCACATTGGTTCAGGCCCTTTTTGATTCTATTAACCAGTTGATTCCACAAAGTATATTTTTTTTTAATATAAATTTGTGGTTTGGGATTTTCATTTTTGATTCCAACAAACGGTTGATTCAATGAACCAGTGATCACATTAAACGGAACTCGCTGTATTACAAAAACGTTCTTACAGGGCTTATATTAAAATAATATAATAATTATAATACAATTTACCCGAAATCATGCGCGATACCCGCGTTCGACGACCCGAAGGGGTTGGTTTCTCCTCCCTATCTGGAGCACGCTTAGAGCACCTACGATCATCGGCATACTCGTACTGGCAAGTTTTCTCGGATCACGACCTCAACACCTTTTAAATTTGACGTTTGGCGTGGCGATTATTCTAGTACCTATTTTCCAAAAACGAAATATTTAGATATCGTAAATGATTGCTGCAGATGGGTAACTATATGGATACTTGCAGCTATTTTGCACAATCCAGCAGTCTGATCTGAAATTGATTATATTGTAAACTATAAACTTTAAGTACAATTTGGTTTTTGCTCATAGATATATAATCCGCCACAACTTGAACAACTATAGTAGATGTCTTTATACTACAGTCGTGACCAATGTTGAAGTCGGCCGCCATTCATAAAGCAGGAAATGTTTACATTTATTCACATACATATTATAAACTTATATATACATAAATTCTGTGGTAATATTATTTTGTAAACGTTCCCTGCTCTGTAAATGGCAGACGACTTCGATGATAATAAGGGAAGGACTGAAGGAGACGGCTATTTCCTAGTTGTTGTATATTATATCTATGCTTTTGCTATAATAATATTATTTGTGTTAAACTTAGTTCTGAGAATTGTAATTAATATATACTAAAATTTAATATTTATTAATATATTATGGTAGTATAATGGTAGTTCTAATTTGATTGGTACACATTGCAATACTAGTTCGTAAAAATAATTAAATTTTGTAAGATGTAGATAGTCAAATTTTAAATTTCAAATTTAAATTGAAAAAAAATTACCAAATTTATGACAAAATAAATAGTTCTGATATATAGTAAAAAGATAACTAGTAAAAACATAATAATATTAAATCAGCATAATAATTTTATTGTTCAACAATAACACAATATTAATGTCATATAAATCCCGCAAGACCAAGAGGCACGGGCCCATCATTGTGCTCTATTGCAGGACTCGCTTAGAAACGATAAATTACCTAGGAAATAAATAATAATACATAATAATATTGAAGCACATAATATACAACTTGTATTATATGTGTATAAGTTTGTCTACATCTAGTATCTGGTATATATATTTCAAATAAATACAATAATATTATGTACACGCACGAATTAATCACAATGTTTAATCTCAAGTCTCAATCCTGCTCGTATTATTTATTCGTTATTTTCTCTCTCTCTCTCTCTCTCTGAAGTCTGAGGTTTACGCATTATAATATTCACCTCGGTGACGGAGACGGTTTTATATTGTGTTTACTACAACAGACTGTCGAGCACTGTCGTTTAATTCGGTCCACGAGTTGTGCGCGGCGAGTGATTTCTCTAGAGGACGACACCGCAGCAGAATAATTTCTTTTCTCAGCCACACGCGTGGTATATAGGTATATATACGACAGTACTATACATATTATTATTATTATTATTATTATTATGTAGCGATTCCGTTAACGTCTCTCTCCGGTCGTGATTCTCCGGATAAGTAAAAAAAAAATATTAGTATGTAGTTCGATGTACGATTTGTCAGCTGCTGCTCGGAGGATTATTATTTATTCATATATTTTGGACGCGGTCCCATTGCGTGTGTAGAGACGGTGCGTTATAGATAAAGAGAGAGTTATGACTTTGTGGCGTATATAAGATAATCGGTTCGAGTAATCGAGTACAATAATAATAATAATATGATGGATCGCCGCTATTGCGTCCTGTTCAACAAAAAATATACGTACACCTCGTGCCCGTCTGCGTATATATTATATACCTATATATAAACCAAAAAAATTATTCCAAGATCTATATATAGACTCTTTATTGCGATGATCCCGCGAGTAAATCATCTACCCGAGACCGGACGAACGCAATACAATTTTATATCAGCTCATAACCGCTGTGTGATAATACTCTGAATGTTTGATAATAATATTATTATATACAATACGCAATCGCTGTTCCGAATAACACGTCGATTTTACAGGAGAAAAATCATCCAGTATAAATCCTCCTCGACGATGGTAATAATATAATATCAATGGTTTAACCTGCATATATTATATTATACCGTGGTACGGGTTACAGTGGTAATATTATTATGTACCTACGCACTGTACGCGTGCAACAGCAATAATACAGTACCTAGGTGTACATGATGATTAAAGGTGATGGAGCCCATGACATAATTTTCAAATTCAGAATTATTTTTACCCACCCACCCTGATGACGAGAGTCATTATAGTGTCACTTCACTCGCATGCTACACGTTCACAGGGCAAAGGGGCCTCAAAACAAGGTGGGGTTATTAAAGTGTCGGAAGTACTCTGTACGTATACATAGGTACGTTCTTTCATCTTATAAAAATATATTTTTTGTTAACTACGACTAGATAAGCGTGGTTTTATATATTATAGTTCGTAGTAAGTAATATATTATTTTCAAGAAAACTATAATGCATATTATTGTGGTTAAAAATTATAATTTTTCAGTGGAGGATGCGTTATATGATTTGGTATTATAGCCTATAGAAGGTGTATTAAAAAGTAAGTTAAGGGATGTAAGACGTAAGCAAAAAAAAAACGGACGATGACACTAAACTACTAAACTCCGGTCATTAATAATTAGCAATTTACGGAATTCGTGAAACATATTAATTAGGTTACCAGCCCGCCCCTTTAGGTGTAATATTTTCAAACCCCTACAGTACTTTATGCTTTATATGCCTATACAAGCTGTAACAGGAAGACCTGACAAATGAAATAACTTTTGATGTAACCAATATTTTTAATTTTTTTTATATAATTTATAGTTCCTTGCACTACACATGGGTATAATATAAAAACAATTATTTTTATTTTTGATACTGAAAATCAAAATTTTAAATTTGATTTAAATTTGTTTGGATACATTCAAAATAGATTATAAGAACAATTTCGATGGTAAAAACATTTATCTAAGTCAAATAGTTATAGTTTAGAATTTCTTAAAATATTAATATTTTGCCGAGTAAATTAATTTAGAACATATAATATAATTTTCAAAATGTTTGTCATACGCGTTTAAGTATAGCATAGTTTGTCAGGCGTTCCTGTTACGCCATGCTTACAGCCAACTAGGTATCTCTGGGTAAGTTTTGCTGTGGTGTACCACGTACAATAAATTATCGATCTGTCGGCCGTCGGGTTAGGGCCCTTGTCAATGATCGATATATATATACAGAAAACCAAACGACAAAACTTGTCTCTCCCGCTACGAGAAATGTTTATTCGCATATACATAGCTAGCGTATTGTGTGGGTACACTCGTACAGTGTATCGGACTCGTCACTTTCAAAAGTATAATAATATAATATACACACGAACACACGCTTATACTTCAGCGACGAGTACCCACAAATACGTGCGTTATTCGTGTTGTATACGCCGCCGCCGTCGACTGCAGCCGTTTCGTATTAGGACCCTCCGAGGCAGGTAGGCACACACCCACACCCACCCACACACGCACAATACTATACGACACTCGAAAGCTCTTTCTTGAGCGATAATAATAGTCGGCGAGCTTGTTAAAAACGTCGAGTCGCGTTCGACGTTATATAGAACAATTTTGATGGTAAAACATTTATCTAAGTCAAAGTAGTTTTTTAGAATTTCTTAAAATATTAATATTTTGCCGAGTAAATTAATTTAGAAGATATAATATAATTTTCAAAATGTTTGTCATACGCGTTAAGTAAAGCATAGTTTGTCAGGCGTTCCTGTTACGCCATGCTTACAGCCAACTAGGTATCTCTGGGTAAGTTTTGCTGTGGTGTACCACGTACAATAAATTATCGATCTGTCGGGTTAGGGCCCTTTTCAATGATCGGTATATATATATAGAAAACCAAACGACAAAACTTGTCTCTCCCGCTACGAGAAATATTTATTCGCATATACATAGCTAGCGTATTGTGTGCGTACACTCGTACAGTGTATCGGACTCGTCACTTTCAAAAGTATAATAATATAATATACACACGAACACACGCGTATACTTCAGCGACGAGTACCCACATATACGTGCGTTATTCGTGTTGTATACGCCGCCGCCGTCGACTGCAGCCGTTTCATTTTAGGACCCTCCGAGGCAGGTAGGCACACACCCACACCCACCCACACACCCACACACGCACAATACTATACGACACTCGAAAGCTCTTTCTCGGAGCGATAATAATAGTCGGCGAGCTTGTTAAAAACGTCGAGTCGCGTTCGACGTTATATAGGTATACGAGAGCACACGCAAAAAGGGGGGGGGGGTGTCTGAAAGCACCACTGCAGCAGGTACCTATATATATAACGTCACCTAACAAATATATATATATATATGTACGTGTATATTATATTGTGTTTAATAGTACGTGTGTTGTACAGGGCCGCGCAAGACGAGGGCGCAGAGAATAATTGCGAGAAACGCTTCCATTATATATTGTTTGTGCGTGCGTGTGTGTGCTTAATTAAGACCGGAACTGCGGCCGTAATCCATTATCGAATCACGGAAGCCCTCCTTAAGAAAATCGTTGATCAACAACACTATACCTACCGTTATTATTGTTATACCTTATACGATTATTGTGTTAAATAAGGTGAAATTCGCGACCGGCACGCGACGGTCGAAAATAATATAAAGCTGCACCTCGTCCCGCACGGCAAACTGCACGCGCCACCCCCCACCCCCACCCCCAAAAGCCGTATTTAACTGGGTTATTACGTGCGTGAACTTTGTTAACGAGTTTTGTTTGACTATATTATAGAGTCATAAACCCGCCCGAAACTGTCTGAGGTGCGTTTTCGTTCGCATACGTCTCACTTTCGAAACGCGTATTTATTTTTTCATTTGATAACAATTATTATTTTATTTCAAAGAGAAATGTGCTAGGCGGTGTGAAGGTGTGTGTTTAGAATTCGATGTATGTGTGTGTGTGAGACTTGTGTGAAGTATGTATCATGACAATACTACAACCATAATATTATTATAAAGTAATGGGTAATTGTTATAACAATGACAAATCTGGTACCATCGCAAAAACTATAGTATAACGTCACGTCCCTGGATTGATGATTTTTGATATAGGTAATCATTTTAATAATTGGTATTCAAACATTAAATCTTGACAAACACTTATTCGATGTAATAAGTAATAATAAATAATAATAATAATCAGGTAATAATATTAGTATATAAGTACTAATAACTATCCCTATAGATTAATTCCTTAGTTCTTTAAAATATTTCTAAAGTATGCAATTATTACCAAAAACCAAAAATCATAACAACATTCTTAACGAGTATAATATTATACTCTATAACCCTATAATTACTTAATAATACCCTAAACAAAAAAATATTAGTTGGAAGTATAACGATATTATTTGCACTTGGATATACATTTTATAACACTTTTAATATTGAATTAAAAATCTGCTAGGAATTATATCATATAATTTATATAATTAATATGTTTTGGTAAAATAATAATAATTTTCCTATACCTACACTTGTTCTTCGCTTTAAAATCAATAAAATGTTCCTATAAAAGCCAAATCGTTTAACTTCACAAAAGTTTAACACCAGAATACAGTGTGTATGAAAGTGGAATATTATGGAAAAACGAATATTCTTAACTTCAAAATGTCGTTTTCAAGAAAATCTACAGATAGGATTTAAAAAAAAAAAAATTAATTCGTATATACTAGATTGTTTGAATACAATAAAAGACATTTGTAATATTTTTCTGACCTTTGGTACAATTATTATCTTATGTAACAATATAAATATATTATATGTTTATATCGATAATTTATTATAAATCTGATGAAAAAAAAAAAAATGCATTAAGGACTGCTTGAACATTTGCACACATAACAAATTATGATATTTTAACAACCATTTTTGTGCTGGAATAATAAATTGAATATATTTTAAATATTAATTTAGTTTTTTTATTTAAAGGTAGATTTCCATAGCTTCATTATTCTGTATACTTGCGTTAATTATATGTTTTATTCTAAATTCAGTCGTATTTTTAATGAATTATTGTTTGCTTATAGATCACTCATAATAATAATAATAATAATAAATAACTATAATAAAATCAAATCGTAGTTTTGAATAGCAAATAACACAGGTGGGAATGGAAGTTCTAAAAAAAGTGTTTGATGTGCTTTCAATCTATATGTAAATAATTTGTGTTTGTGACACTATCCCTGCATAGGTGTCAGAATTATTTTGTTTGTTTTCTGTGACAACAGATATCTGTAAACGGAATATCTACCTATATAGATACCTACTATACGTATTATTGTATACAAAGATCAATAGTTGTACAGAGTATAAAGAGAAGATTATTATTTTAGTCATTAAAATACATTTTTTTCACATTCAGATGTCAACAAAGACAAAATTAAAATATATAACAACAATGTTTAATGAAAAATAAATTAGAATAAAAAACGGTCCACGGATAAATCAAGTTTGATGTACTTTAATATGTACCAACGTCGTTGGTCCAACGCACACGATGCCATCATGTAATAATATAAAACTACGTATAAAAAAAGAACACGACAACTGGACGGGATATGCAATTTTGCAATATTAATTTTTTACGCGTTTACATTCGCTACGATTTCTTATCATCATTTTTATCAAATATCCACAATAGGTATATATAGCAATAATATAATCAGCCGTTATTTACCGTGATTTTCGTTTGCCGTGCAGGTCACCAATGGGTGAAGAACAACCTCGGAGTGAACATCAAGACCGGATGGTCAGTGGACCCGTTTGGACACGGCCCGACGGTGCCGTATCTGCTGAAAAAGTCCGAGGTCACCGGCGGAACGGTCATCCAGCGTTTGCACTACGCGTGGAAGGAATGGTTCGCAAGGACGCAAAACGGCGATTTCATGTGGAGGCAGAACTGGGACCGGACCGGTCACACCGACACCTTGGTGCACAACATGCCTTTTTCCATATACTCGATAAGGAGCTCTTGCGGTCCTCATCCACAGGTATACTTGACATGAATTCCTGTCGGTTATTACTATCGCTTATCATTTTTATCGATAAGCGGTGGTGATATTATTGTTATCGTTAAATATAATATATTTGATGTTGTTCTTACAGGTGTGTATCAATTACGACTTTCGAAAGGTGCCCGGCGAGTTTACCGACTACTCGGAACTGGCGGTTTTCATTGACGACCAGAACGTGAAGCAGAAGGCCGACGTGCTGATGGACCAATACGGCCGAACGGCATCGGTGTCGCCGTACAACGTGGCTCTGATACCGCTGGGAGACGACTTCCGGTACGACCACGACACCGAGTGGGACCAGCAGTACACCAACTACATGAAGCTGTTCGACTTCATAAACGCCAACAAGGAGAGATACCACGGGGCGGAAGTGGGTTTCGGCACGCCGTCGGATTTCTTCCGGGCTCTGAGGGCGAGGAGCGACGGCCAGTTCCCCACGTTGCGCGGCGATTTTTTCGTCTATAGTGACGTGTTCTCCGAGGGCCGGCCTGCCTACTGGAGCGGATACTACACGACCCGGCCGTACTGGAAGGTGCTGGACCGGGAGCTGGAGAGCAAGCTCAGGTCGACGGAAATCCTGTACACGTTTGCCGTGAACGACGCCCGGCGGAAGAAGCTCCAGACGGTAAGGCTGCTGGAGCGGAACTACGAGAAACTGACCAGGGCCAGACAGAACTTGGCGCTATTCCAGCACCACGACGCCATAACGGGCACGTCCAAGGCGTTCGTGATGAACGACTATGCGCTGAAGCTGTTCGAGGGCATCCAAAACTGCGCATCGATCCAAAGCTACGCCGTCCAGTGCCTGCTGTCCAAGGCCGGCGACTCGGGCGCCCCGCTGTCTGCGAAAATAGTCGTGCCCGACAGCGACCGGCAGACGTACGACCAGCCCACGTACAGGCTGGCGTTGAACATCGACAAGTCCCGGCCCCGAAACGTGATCGCGTTCAACCCGCTCGCCCGCCGGAAAACGGAACCCATCAAGGTGTTGGTATCCGAACCCAACGTCCGGGTGGTGGACAGCGACGGGTCGGTCGTCCGGCACCAGATAAACCCCGTGTGGAACCTGAGCGACACGGCCGAGCAGCCGTTGACCATGTCCAAGGTGTGCTTCGAGCTGCTGTTCGTCGCCGTGCTGGAACCGCTGAGCCTGACCACGTTCACCATCCAAAAGGCGCCGAACCCGGAAGGCCTGGCGCTGGTCTACTGCAAAAACTGTGCCGGGCACTCGGTGTTCACCGTCAAGCCCATGAGGCTCGGCGACGTCCAGCTGGAGAACGATCACATTCAGGTGCTGTTCGACGGCAAGACGGGCCTGTTGACCTCGATCGTGGACAAGGGCACGGGCGTGTCGCAGTACGTGAACATCGACTTCGCGGCCTACCAAGCGGCGCAGCTGCACAGTGGCGCGTACCTGTTCATGCCCGACCCGAACCTGCGGGACACCGAGAAGAAGGTGCTGGACGACTACCCCGGGCCGTCGACGGTGATCATAACGTCCGGACCGATATCGTCCGAAATCACTGTCGTCTACGGCATAGTGACGCACAGGGTGCGACTGTACCACGGCAAGGGCGTGGAGAGCAAGGGCCTGTACGTGGAGAACGTGGTGGACTTCAAACAGCCGCCCAAGAATCGGGAGACGGAGCTGTTCATGCGGCTGTCGTCGGGCATCGCCAACGGCGAACCGGCCGTCATCTACACGGACTCCAACGGGTTCCAGATGCAGAAGCGGGTGACGGTCAAGCGGGTGGGCATCGAGGGCAACTACTATCCGACCACGACGACCGCGTACATCGAGGACGACCGGCACCGGCTGACCGTGCTGGTTAACCACGCTCAGGGCGCCGCTGGATGGGAGCCGGGCCGGATCGAGCTGATGCTGGACCGTCGGACCCTGTACGACGACTCGAGGGGCATGGGCGAGGGGGTGGTGGACAACAAGCCAACGCTGACCAAGTACTGGATACTGCTGGAGACGGTGTCGGACGACGGGAGCGGGTCGAAGGGCGGCGACCGGGTGTCCAACCCCAGCCTGGTGGCCAATCAGCTGTCCGAGAGCCTTCTGTACCCGGCCGACGTGTTCGTCGTCGAGCCGGACGCCGAACACCACCTCCGCCCCGGACTGGCCATGATCGACAGGCCGGTGCCGTGTGACGTGCACCTGATGAACTTCCGGACCAACACCGACCCGGTGTTCCAGCAGTTCCCGTCGCCGTCTGCGCTCATGGTGCTGCACCGGAAGGGCTACGACTGCCGGGTGGACAAAGGCTACCGGATACCCGATTGTCAGCTCAGGCGGGACAGGGGCGTGTTCGACCAGGGCACTGCGTTCGCCGGGCTCGACCGCCTGCAGATCGCCAGGACCACGGTCACCGGTATGCATCCGATGGAAGCCGTCGACCGACTCGACCAAGTGGAGGTGGCCTCCATGGAGTTGGCCGTGTTCAACGTCACGTTTGTCGACTGAACGAGTCACTCCTCGCACTCGCGTTCCCTCACATTTAACATTATAAAATGTTTGTAAATTCTGTCCGTGACCAAATTTCTAGAACCTCGCGCCGTGTTACGATAACGAAAACTGATACGATCGACAATATTACATTAATTATATCACGTACTTTTGTGCAGTATGAGCAAGGCCGTATTTGGGGGGAGGGGAGTTTACTCCCCCCCCCCCCCAAATTGTTCTTGGATTAAACACATTATGTTAATATTTATAATCAGTTTTTTTTAAATAATATTTCATAACACCCCCAACCCTTGGAAAATTTGTTCGGAATACGGCCTTGAGTACGAATCGTTTCTGAGACCACTGCTACTATATAAATGTTATGTATTATAATTATTACTTATTATATATATTTTTTTTTTTTTTTTACTCCAGTTTATCGTTATATTATCTGTTACAGTACAGCACGATAGGTGTATATACGATAATATTATTATGTTTTATAATCGACACGATTAGGTATTAATTTTTAAATTTCTCACACGTCGACAACTGGGAGCAGATTGTTTATGGGGATTTGGGGATCGACACGAGACTCTTCCGTACCAGGAAATTCGTTTTTCGCAGACGCTTAGCGTGAAAACGACGAGCGAATACGTAATACGGTGACAAAGTTTTTGCCACGCAGATGCGAAATATATATCGATAAACGTAAACGATTATAATATCGTTATGTGACGTTATCGTTGTTTGTAAAAAAAATTTAATATGTTAACTTAAAACTTGTACAATAAAAAATTTTCTCGTGACATTATATAATGTTATTAAACCTGTAATGTATATGTTAGGTATATTTTGAATTTATAATTTGTTGAAAAATACTAAAAATATCAAATCAAATATATGTAACGCATGTCTGTCATTATAATAATATTATTGTTATTATTATATGTTACGGATATTATCACTGCATATAATAATATTGCATAAATGTTGTTTATAATATTGTTTTTTTTTTTCCCCTTTTAGAAATTATGGAAATGTTTTTATTTCTAGTCACATACCTATGTCTTACGCAAAACTCAATGATAAACGTTATATTATTATTATTGTGTACTAATTTCCGTTCGTTTTAAAGTTATTGTGTTTGTTTATTATATTTGGCTATTACATTGGAGCATTGGTAATATCATACAATACTATTATTAAGTTTAAGCACTGTTTTTACGCATTATACTTTTCATTTTTCGTTACGATAAACGGAAATTAGGTGTGTCATATACTCATATACAAATAAGTAATTTTTACTATAAGTAGTGTAATATATTATATTGTATGTTATTTTTTATAAATATTAAATAAAATACCCATGTGTTAATAAATATTGTTAACTTATATTTAGGCTGTAGGAATATTGTGATATAATATTATAAATGGATCGGTGTTTATTGATAATAATAAAATAATAAAAAAATGTTCATAATAAACTGTTTACAATTTTTTTTTATTTTATTTCCTCCTAGAACTTTGACCATACCGGGGATTTATAACATTTTTATAAAATATACTGTATTGTACTAAGATGTTTGAAGCTATATGCACATATAGTTGGCATTTATTCCGAGCAGTTCATCGATTGGCCATAGGTTTAATATCTGATAAATTAATTAAAATTGATTTTTTACTTATAAAAACATACCCAACTAAATAATACACTGCGCAGTCAAAAACAGTAGAATCTGAATTTGGTAGTCATGTTCTAAAAATATTTCATTGTAATCTCAGCATCCTTCATCAGAAATAGTATTCAATTTTACTTTGAGCTTCTTAAAATGTTTCTACTCTATTTGAAGTGTAAGCAGAGTTTTAGTAATTTCTTTCAAATCAGTTATTGTTATGATAAGATATATAATAGGAAGGTCACATAGGTACATACTACATCTATTACTATATTAATTATTAGTTTATTTATTTTACATGGAATTTCAATAGATATAGAGGATTTATCATCAAATATAATTAACAAGTTTAATTAATGAAAATACTGAAAACTGAAAGCATTCTACAAAGAATGACTAGAAGAATGGTCGTTTGGATCAGCCACTATTATTGTATAATTTCAAACAAAATTAAATTGAAAAAATTAAATTTCTGTAAAATAAATAACAAAAACATTATCTAGAATCAAGATAATGCAAGTATGTTCATTATATTATTTAATTTGAATAATATTTATTCTACTCCTAAATAATTTTGGTTAAATTCATAACATATCAATAAGTACGTCATATGCAACATTTATTCATACAGTAGATAGTTAACTCCAACTAGTGTACATTTTTGTGACGCTCATTAAAAATTAATGTGACTTTCCGGTAAACAAATTTTAGATTCTAGGCAGAGCGATGAATCTATTGTTTTTACAACAATGTGTGTTTTAAAAAAAAAAATAAAAATTTTATTATTTGTGTTTGTTTACACAATAGTTAGTTGAAACAATGCTTCGATTTTCCACTTCAGTATCTTGTTCGATGGGAAAGCGAATCTAGTTGGAGTAATTTTCAAAAGCACCGGGAAAAACGCAAAAAAAAAAATTATGAAAAACAGGAATAATTCCTGTAAAAATTATTTTTAAGCAAAATCGGTTTTCGAAAAAATCGATTTTAGTTTTTGGTGTAACTTTAAGACAAATGACCGTAAAGACAAGAAGTTTTCACGAATGTTTATATTAGAATTTTGTATACACCATCAAATTTACAACAGATAATATTTTGACTTGTTTTGAGCTGTTTACGAACATTTTAGTTTCCAATTTATTTTAGTTTTTTTTCCAAAAATGTAAATAAAATTATATTCGTTGAGTCAAAAAGCTTTTAAATTAAATACAACACACATATAGAAATCAGTTGTTAATTTAACTTTTAAATAAATTATTGAGCAACTAAATTTTAAGTTATGTGTTTAGGATTGTTAAGGTAACACTAGTGTGTAACTGAATTAACATTTTAGTTCAACAATCCATATTGTTAAAATAGTAAAAAAATGATATTGGGTTATTCATTTATATGTACCTAGTTAAAACAACATTTATTTGCAGTCAAATTGAAGATAATAAGTTTTACATACTGCATTTATTTAAAACAACACCCCGCGAAATGTTTGTCCACTTCACCGCTCGTCTAAACTTTAATTACATCCCAACCCAAATTCGATTTTCATGTATCAAAATACTAAGAAAAATATTCTGCTTTGGAATATAAAATTAAAACCCTATGTTGTTATTCAAAAAAGTAAAAAACTTAAAAAATATTTAAAAATATAATTTTTTAATAAAAACGTTGTTTTATAAGCGACTTGAAACTATGTAAAAAAATATTTTCAAAAAAATTTACACTTTTTGAAATAATGAGTGTTGTTTGATAAAAGAATCACGCTGTATTTTAGTGATTGTATTGACAAGCTTTTTCAAATGTCGTACTGTCGTCTGTCATGCAATCGAGTTTGGAATATTGAAGAATAGTTTTTACAATTATAAAACGTGAAGCTACTTTTCCAAATCTATACAAACTCCTTGGTGTTGCATATACTTTGCCAATCAGTAGTGCAACTTGTGATAAGGTCATTTTCTGAGATGAGGCGAGTCAAAAGACGGTTACGGTCTACTATGACACAAGAACGGTTTTCGAATTTATCCATCATTCATATTGAGAGAGACATATCAAACAATATTGACAGTGAAGACATTTTAAAAGATTTTTCATGTGCTAACATTAGAAAAATACCATTAATATATTAAAATGTTACCTACTATAGTAAAGTCGACTTGTTTTCTTTTTTCTGACTCTCTAAGATACCAATTACTATATATAATAGTGTTTGCTGTATAAAATGTTGAGTAGAGTATACCATTTTTATGATTGGCTCACGATAGTGTCACATACCTAAAAAAACAAATTGTTGTAAAGCCAATATTATGTTCTTCTCTTGGTTCAGAATCCAAAATTTGTTGTGATTGTATGTAGGGGGGGGGGCTGCCTATGGGATATTTTAAGTTCATAGTTTTGTTGGGGGGGGGCTATAGCCCCACCAGAATTTTAACCCTAGTTGCGCCTATGGGGATGGGAAGTATAAATCAGTCGAGTGAATTAATTACACTTGATTCAATTCGATTAAATAATTATTATCATGTTCAAGAAAATGTGACCAATACAAAATTACAAATAAATAAGAGAAAATCGGCAAAAAAAAAAAAAAATCGATTCAACGATAAAATCGCTCTAGCAGAATCGGTTTTAAAATCGATAAATCAACTCAAAAAAAAATCGATTTACATCGCCCATCACTATATCGAAATCTGTGATTCTGACGAGACTACGAGAGGATGGCGGGCAACTGATAACAGCAAGTTGTTAAGGTTAGTTACGTATAGGTTAGGTAGTTAATAGTTATTAGTTATGCACTTATGCGGATAAGCCGAATCGCTCAGGACGCGGGCAAGATCGTTATTATATATTTTTAAGAGTGAAAAGTGAAAACGACTGACAAGTATCGTAGGATACAAACAAATTAATTTTCTACCGATTTTACAAAACAGATTCCTTGTCGAACGTCGAATTACCCCTAACACCTAATATTCAAAATTTCGATCGAAATGTCTGACGAAAATGAGATGTTAAGAGAAAATCTAGAAGCTCAGTTAGAACGGTTGGTCCAACAACTCAGTGATTTAGAGGAATGCAGGTAAAGTTAAAATGCATCTTGTACAATGCCGACTTATTCCTGTGCTGCACCTAAGGGGGCACTGCGGTACATTCAACGTTGAGTCCAAACGGTTCTACCGTTCACAGATTTTACTACTGGCACCTCACTACGTTTTTTTGGCCGTCCGTCTAATATGGGTTTATCACAGAAAATAAACCGTCTCAGCAGTGGGTTCTTATCCGTCGAAATAATGTGCTCACTTACAAACGGTACCGTGAAACAATTGCATGTTGCGATGACCAACAACGAAACAGTTCGAGTGCGGTGCTGTCTGTTTTTAATATAGTAGTTTGGCTGTGGACGTAAAAACCGTTCAGACTCGACGGCGAAAGTACAGCAGTGTGTTTAGACCATTAACGTTGTCTGTCACATAATCATATTTTTGTCCAGCCATTTATGTTTCAAAACATTGATTTCAACCCATTGATATTATTGTTGTTGCTAGCTTGGAAGTATTTGAATAAGTTTTCAATCTCTGCTGAATATCTAATATCTTGTTTGGAACAGAAGTTGGAATTTTTTTTAGTTTCAAAAGTAATATTTTGGGATTATGTTACAGAAGTGATATGACTGACGATGAATATAATGAGTCAAAAGAAGACACTGTTGAACAGCTAAAGGAATTCAATGATAGATTAAACAAAATTACCGCCGGTGACATGACTATACATGACAATTTGAGCATTATGCGTTTGGTCAGTATTAAGTTTAATTGTAATTTGTAATATAACAGTACTCATTTCAATATTACAAAATACTAGAGATTTTACGAACCATAATAATTAAGGTCAAACCAAACTTTTGTCTAAATTAACAAATCCGAACAGATCCTGTGTCCTTTTAAACAAACCCGAACCTAACATTAAAAAAGTCAAAATTGGATATTATTATATACACCATACCACAGAATTATAGACTAAAGATTTTAGATTAGTGATACCTAATAGAAACCTTATAAAACTGACTTTTATTTTTATTTCTTTGGTTCAATTATCGAACCAAACTATTAGGTATTTGGTTCGGTTCGAAAATCAAACAGTTCGTAACATCTCTACAAAATACATTTTGTTAAATCGTTAATTTTAGAAATAAACATTAATCAACCAAAATATGAAATTAGTAACTTTATAATATTTATGTCTTATACATAGGCAACTAGTGCAGCCATAACCAAAGCATTTCAAACACCGTCAATCATCAAAATGTTTGCTAAGAATGAACCAAATGCACTCAAAGATAAACGTAATCAAATTGAAAGAAATATGAAATTGGGTAAATTGAGCTTGGAGGTTGGAAATCGACAAAAAGTTAGTCTTATTTATCCATAAATAATAAGGTGGACGTGATACCCCCTTGTGTTGTCTCCGTCTTACAAGTGCGTAACATACCAAATTCTAAGCTCAACAGAACATGTGTAGCTCCGTTGGTTTAAAAATGAGAGTAAATTGACCTCTTATATAATCTAAAGGTAAGATTATTATCTAGACAATCGCATAGGCTTTTTATTATATTTTAATTTTAAAGCGAGCTATGAGTATTTTAAAATTATTAATTGTTTGTACATCTTAAAGTACTCATAACTCGCTTTAAAATTAAAATATAATAAAAAGCCTATGCGAGATAATAATCTTATCTTTAGATTTTATAAGAGGTCAATTTACTCTAATTATTAAATTGACGAAGCAACACGTGTTTGGCTGAGCGTAAAATTCACTATATTATGCACTTGTAAGAAGGAGACCACACATGCTGGTATCACGTCCTCTTAATATATACAGTACATGTTTTATTTATAAAAATTTAGTTTATTAATGTAATTATTTCATATATGGGTTTTCATTTAACAGCTTGAAGTATTAACTGCGTTGAGACATCTTGGCTGCGAGCTGACAGATAGTGATAAAATGTTTATTAGAGAAGAAACAAGCAAACTTCAAAGCTGTATGCCATCGAATGGTTTTAATATATCAGACTCTTTAAATGGTTTTGGTATGACATTTCCAATATTTTAATCATATAAATAATTTATGTATAAATGTGATACTTATTACTTATTGGTTATAGCTAAGGTTAGAATATTTATGACCTTAAAAACTATAAAAAAAAAAAAAGGATGCAAATGTACACAAAAAATATCAAAGTACCTATAACCTATGCCCTTTAAGAGGACGCTACAACCGCACGTGTTGTCTCCGTCTTACTTACGTGTAACATACCAAATTTACGCTCAGAAATTAAAGTTTTATGCCATTAGCTTAAAAATTAGAGTGAATCAACCCATTATGAAACTCGATGGTAAGAATTTGTGTTTTGTTGGAAGATTTTTTACGATAATTTAGTTTTTAAGTGAGTTATAGCGTGTATAATAAATGTAAATTAAAAATGCTCGTAACTCTCTTAAAAACTTAACTATCCAACAAAACACAGATATTGTTCTTACCATCAAGTTTCATAATAGATCGAATTCACTCTAATTTTTAAGCTAATGGCATAAAACTTTAATTTCTGAGGGTAAATTTGTTATGTTACACGTTTGTAAGACGGAGACAACACATTCGGGTGTGGCATCCTCTTAATCAAATAAAATGATATGATTATGACATTATAAAATGCCTAGAAAACTGAAAAATACTGTATTATCTTGGCGCCTGATTTTGTTGTTTGACTTTTAATTTAACTATAGATTAAAACAATTTGAATATTACTTTTGATTAACTTTTACATAACTATTTAAGCTGATTTTAGATTTGAATGATTTTATTGAGATTTTCAAATAAGTACTTGCGTAATGCGTTGGTTGTCAGGTAACAGATTTTTGTAATATGAAAATTTCATTCATCATCTACTGAAGCACATATTGAAATTTGTACTAAAAATTCATTTTTAATTTTTTTTTAATCACTGTTTTTATTCATAATATTATGCAATTTTTCCTGTTAACCCCGATAAATGTGCCAAAATATGCAATATAAAATGTAATGTATCTGATTCTATGTCACACAAAACCAACTTTTGGCAATGTGCATGACAAAAAAAAAAAAAATGAAAAAGTCATAAAAATCCTGACCCTACCTATTAGCAATTTGAATTAATTTAGTTCATGACTTTAATTGTTAAATATATATCATAAATATAGCTAATATTAAAACAACTTAAATTGTAGGACAACTTTTAACATAATATTATACATTTTTAACAAAAATGACAAGATATTTTTGTAATTTAGATCTAACATTAATGTTTCAAATTAGTTTAATATCAGAGGTAATAAATCTTCATAAACTTGTTTTTGCTAAGTTCTACTTGCCAGAGACTTGTGTTTATATATTTATTTTCTAAAATTATACTTTTGTCTAAACAAAAAAAAATATAACATTATTATTTTTCATGTGGGCTATTAAAACATTTTCTTGACATTTTCCTATATTCTATCAGTTGTGCCCCATAAAATATTTATTTTTTTGTAAGAAATCCAAAAGTGAATTTGGGTTTGTTATACATTTTTATCTTTCTTATATGTTGCATATTTTTTTTTTACAGTTGTAAAATATACAAAATTTTTATGTTTTTTATAGAATAAACTACCAACCTATATGTAGTGCAATATAGCCAAAACAAATATTCTGTGTCCAAAACATAAAGAATGTTGTCATATTTATTACAAAAAATAAATAATAACCTTTAAACAAATTTATACTGGTCACAAATTATGATTCAAAAGAAAAAAAGTGGTATTTTCAAATTTATTTAAATCTGATATTATTTAGGAATTTGAGTTCATTAGTTTTCATCATATTCTACACTTTTCATTTATCATTGCTAAAATTCCATATTAGTGGCCCATAGACGCCAGGTGTAACTGTTACACTATCTTAATAATTATTTTTGTTCATAATTTAACTTTATGAAGTAATGAGTAATAAAATAAAATTGTTTTCTTTTAATACTTGTTAACTACTTCCAAGCAATACAATAGTTAATATAAACAATAAAATATTGCCATTATCAAAAATATTCTGTGAAGAATTAACTTGGTCACTAGTTGGTAAATAACTGGTCTTGTAAAAATAATGTTATAATTTTTAATTTCATTTATTAGATTTATTAATATTGGTGTATTTAGATTTAGATATAAGAAAGCACTTGTGTTATGATAATATATTAATTTTACATGAATTTGTAAATAACAATTATTGGCAGCTTTATTTTTAAGTTTTGACTATCATTATATTGATTTAATTAATAATTACACACAATTTTTTTTTTTCAGATTTCAATATGTTTTTGAAACTGGATGACACTACAACATAAACTTGGCGTCTTGGCAATAACACAATAACACACAACCAGCATAGGCTTGTCCAGAACTTGTTTGCAGGTCATGCACAGTAGTGGCATATTCAGGGGAAGTAGGTTTCTGCACCCCCCACCCCCTAAAAAAATTTCAATAATTGTAATAGATATTAAAAGTCCACATGATGAAAATCAAAAAATTTAATATGAAATCAAAATCTAAGAAAAAAAGTGTATATTATTATGTACCGCAATTTATAATGTAAGTTAGTTGCATGACAGGCAAGACCCGTAGACACGCCTATGACAACCAGTGTGGTAATGAACAGTATTTTTTATATAATTAATTGTTGTGTATTTATTTACTTAGCGGTAATCGACATAGACCAAACGTTAACTATATTATTATATAAGACTTATATTTTATGTATTAATATGTGTTACTTGTAAGTATTTGTGAATTGTGTTTAAAAAAAACTTTAGTTTTGATATTTTATTTTTGTTATAAGTTCCATTTTATAAAAAATGTACTAAAGCCATATTAAAAATGCCAAATGTATATTAAAAACCGTCTGTTATACTGAAAAAATAGAGAAATATATTTTTAATTTAAACAACATTAAATCATGTTTGTTATTTAACTTACATATTTTAAATTGTTTCAGGAAGAATTCAATTAGCTTAAAATTTTTTAAATCAATGTTCTCCAATAAATTGGTAATTTTATTTTGAGACAAATGGTTTAAATGTATGTATTATTTATAGTTTTCCCAGTTTCCAATGTTAAATGTCAACATTTTTAATTAATTTAATATCTATACTCATAAATCCATTAATCTTAATAGTATAAATACCAACAGGGTGTAAAATATTTTCTAAAATTTAATGTTAGCTTTTATATTCTAATACTGATTTAAGTTAGGTACAGTCACAGTGTGTATTTTTTAGGTCAACATTTTAAAAGATATAACTTTATTTTTTTTAATACATTTTGTGGTTGTATACAAAAGTATATTATAGAAGCATCTTCTAAATATTATAATTGTATACATTTTTCTAATGACTATTAATTTTATTGATGTAATATCTGAGTATCGTCAGTTTTCAACATAAAAGTAGTAGCTAATAGTTCTGTAGTGGAGGGTGTACGCCGTATACCTTCTGACCATTACAAATAAACACCTTATACCTTCTGGTATGATACCCTCTGTTGTGGTGAAATAATATAAAATGTTATATATTATAGTTGTACGCAATATGTATACCAAAACACATAATTGGGTATCAGTTATATGGTATACCCTCTGATTTTTTAGTAGCTAATAAACTCCAAGCTCAAATTTAGGTTAATCTAAAATAGTGAATGTCACATTGGTGTTTTTGCCACCTTCTAGCCAATATCCAAACCTTTGACATTATTGCCAAACACTTGTACACATAAAACGTCATTATTTAATTATTAAAATTTAAAATATATATTATTTGAGATTATAAGAAAATAAAAACTGAATTGTAAATGGCATAGAAATTAGAAACTGAACTTTATAATATTATCATACCAATGTCAAAAACATATTAGGTTAAACATTATCAATGATGATACTTATAACCTAATTTCACTGTTTAAACATATTTAATCGAAAAACATTTCATCAAGTACATAATTAATGATACATGTACAATATTTACTTTTATCATTACTAATATTATTGTACCTAATCTTTAAATATTGTTGATGTTAATTTTATATTTTAAGATTATCATTTTTTTTGTGATTTGTTTAAATCATATTGTAGGTACCTGCCCAATTTAATATGTATTTAAAATTACTCGAACCAATCAATCATATTTGCGGTTGACAATGCTCTGATTACACTTAGTGTCATATTTACTGTGTATTTTCAGATTTAAAAAGTTTACTTTTGCTAAAAATATCAAAATCATGCGCAATATTCTATCTAATTATTTACAACCGATACCAATCAGATATAATTTAATATTGCCTATAGACTTTTTTGTTCTTTTTTTCAATGCTTCAAAAAGCATTTTACAAAAAAAATATGTTATCGTAAAATCAAAAACTTATTTTTTGGCAATATTAATCCAATAAAAATGTTTTAAATGTACAAGTTATAAATCAAGTAACCTCATCAACAAACCCTGATCTAGTCAAACTGTATTGTAAACACACTTATTTATGAACAATGCGTGGACGAAACAAACAATTTGAGATGAATAAATAAGTATAATTATAATTCACAAATCAGGTAGGTAAATTAGTATACCTACAATATATATACTGCAGTTGTAGTTGATTTTCTAAAGTATATAAATATATTAATTACAATTCATAATATAACAAGGTATTTAGGTTTTAGTTTAAACGTTGACTGTAACGAGTCCGCTGGCGACCTGTAATTTACTATTTATTTAATTTGTTTTTAAATTTAAATTTAATAAGATCACAATTTAAATTTTTTCTATAGTCTAACTATAATCTAATCTATAATCCTAATTATAATCTTTTGAACTAGGTACTTCAGTTTATAAATACAATATTAAGATATACTATCGACTATACTTACCCAAAGTTTAAATCTAGCCCCGATGCTACTATAATACTAGGTGGGTTGCTAGTATTGCCACCTACCAACCTAATTGTACCGCTTAGTGATTATTGTGAGTCATCATTCATTAATTGTATTTTGACTATCCAAAATATTTTGAAAATTTGGTCTCAACTTTCAGTGAAGCACTGTAAATAAATATTTATTTTTAATTAATAAATGCAGACTGTTAAGTATGAAACAAAACTATAATCTAATTTAGTAGGTAGGTACTATAATATAGATATTATCTAGAAATACCATTGGTTTTATTTACCACACTCATAAGTGAACCATGTTGGAGGCACTTGAAACGTTGAGCGTTCCAATCATGACTACTTGTCCTTTAATTGCTTAAACTTGACACTCTAGCTGACCGCAGGCAAGCTGCAGATCTCGATTTTTGATTAAATCTTTACAAGGTAAAATCGATTCACCATACCTGTTGTACTAAATCTCTTTCAACGTCCCTGTCCGAATCTCACAACGCCCTGTCTCTTTCTCACTCACTACTGCCTCGACTAATAAATTTTGGTAATTAAATGAGTCTCTGCACCCCAGTGGCGTGGTGAACGACGTTTACCTAATACAATTGCTTAGCCCTAGAAATTTTTCAGGGGGGTGGGTACCCCTTGGCTCAGGTAAAGATAATAAAGAATATATTAAGAACAACCATCGGCCAAAATAGATTGGAATCACTAATGCTTTTATCTTGGGAAAAAGATATTTCACCTAATTTAGAAAAAGCATTAGATAGAATGGGTAAATCTTCTCAACTGCTAGAAAAAGCTCTTTTATTTAAATAAATAAATAATTGTATATTTATGTGATAGTGTGATACTGTAAATAAAAAATTATATTAGTATATTACTATATACCTATATTATTTTTTATGTATTGTATTTTAATTATAATTAATGCATTATGTAATCTATTTTTTTAATAATACACTTACACATAAGCAAGGCTTGTGTTTACTTCATAAAAGACTGCTTCAAAAGTCATCAGAGTTAATTGGTATTTTTAATTATACTATTACTATTTTATGTATAATTAATTATTATTATTTATAATAAATGTTTGATGACTTCCTATAACAAAAATTCAAAATTAGCATATAGAAAATTATACTTAGTTTGTGGGGGGGGTGTAAGTGGGGGGTCATTACAAAATTAATTTGCTTAGGGTTTGAAAGATGCTCTCCACGCCACTGCACTTAGCAATTGAAGACCTTTCTTTCTTGCTTTAATAATATAGTTAAATATTATCGTGCCAACAATGTATATTAAATGTATAATCTGTAAATCGGGGCAAAAGCCCATATTGTAAAATAAAACAAGTCATAACGCAGTCCAAGTGGGTTGTTCACAATTTATTAATTTAACAATTTATAAAGTCTGAAATAGTTCCACATTGGTGAAATGTGAATATTATTCATTGTCACGGGCACATATTTTTGTTTCGATGTTTAATCGTTATATTCTCATGTCGAGTAGGTATATTTGAATCACGACGAAATAAAAAAATTCTCCCATTTTGAAATGGACGTTATTTAGAAATATTATTATAGGTATCATGCGCAGATCCTTTCAGTAAGTAGTAGTCAAGTGCAGTGGCGCACACTCAAAAATAAATATTGGTAGGTAGCAAATTGAATCGGTTACCCCTATTTATTTTCTAATAGACTAATGGCTATAGCCTATACAATTATTCAATAGTTTATTTTCAATATTTTTGAATTATTTTGATGTAAATATTTTGGAGCCAGGAGCCAGGAGACCCCTGGTCTAAGGCGTCGGTCGCGACGCAGCCGGTGCCAGCTCGATTCCTTGGTCGCGGGCGGCAATTTTCTTTGGGCAAGTCACGGAGAATAAGTGCCGCCATCTCCCACCCGGACATGGCAAATACCTACGGGTGCCCCAGATAAAAAATTCTGCCAAAACAAACACACACGACGTGTAACAAATCCTCCCCTACGGTACCACAGGCTAATGACCTGAGTAGTCGAAGCCTCAACCCTAATAAAAATAAATAAATAAAATATGGTCAACTATAATGTCTAATACTATTAATATTATACTAGTTTTATAATAATTTTATTATATTTCTGATATTACGTTCCAAAATATCGCCATAAGGAAACTCTCGAATGCCCCTCCTTATGTATCAAATCTCTCACTCCACACAGATCTAAATCTAAAAACCAAGAAAAACCGAAGAAGCCAAGGCCTACTACAAACGATTTCACGCCAGAACAAACTATCACAATAATCCTCTAATCAAGAACCTTGCGTCTGTTACCATACCCGGAAATCCCCCAAGGCGCCTAAAGCGTAAGTGGTGCCGAGATGTTTTAATTAACTAACTTGTAAACTCTCCTGTGAAAGTGTCGCCAATGGGTGGCTTCTTTCTTCAATTTTTATCATGTCATATTTTTACTCTGAGCCTATATGCTTATTGTGTCATTTGGTACAGATTGTATATTACTTATTTGCAAGTAAAATAAAAAAAATAAAAAATATTTCTGATATTAACACGACAAATGATATTATCGTTGTAGAATTGTGAATTGGGGGTCTGTGTGACTGTGTGATAAAATTTAAGTGGTGGTGGTCGAGCATTTATATACTCGCCTCATAAAATAAAATAGTTCACGCCGCCATTAGACTCTTGACGACATTCGCGACAGGACAATGTTATAAATAACTATCAAATCGAAACGATGATGATAATAAATTATAATGTGCTGGCCGAACTGTAAAATAATTAAAAATGGCTACTCCTATAATGTGCTGGCCAAATCGGAATAATATGTATGATCCGTGTCAAACGTCTACGTGGATACCATTATTGTGTGTATTCGTCATCCTTCGTCTCCAGAGACATCGTCAGTCATTTTACTACGAAGCTCAGCCCGGAAAGGTCGCACGACAAGAGAAAAAGTCCGTCGAAGTCCGTCGTTTGATCATTATTTTTTTTTTTCCACCGTTCTTCGATAATATTAAATACCAGTCGAAACCGTTGTTTTAAGTAATTCTTTCGCAACAACAAACTCTATTCGTTTTTTTTTTTATTACTCTCGAAACTAAAAATAAAAAAACATGAACTCCTTCGTCGCATTGATGGTCGCCGCGGCTTGTATGAGCGGATATTTTGTTCCCAGTGAGTATATTATAGCGACGCTTTGCGATTATTTTTTGTCTTTAACGGATGCGCAAAACAATTTTATTAATCTACTGGTTTAGCGGTTCCCGGAAATTTGGATTTTTTTTTTATTTTGAAACCCGTGTACAATTCGACGAGCTTAAGACGAAGGGGCGAAAATAAATTTTCGGAAATTATCAGTTTTGAAGTCATAATAAACTTGCGGATTTTCGGTGTTTTATTCGTGCGCGCTCTAACGCTCTTTTAACGGATTTTTTTTTTTTTTTTACTCTAGAATTAGAATTTTTGCAATTAAATTAAATAAAACGATTGATCACTCTAAAAATAAAAACGATTACGGTTACAAATTATTATTTACGGTATTGTTGGATCGAGAATAATGTATTTTTATTAAATCACTATTTTTAACGTTCTTATAATGTGGGGGCAGCGATTACACGGCTAGCGGCACTTATGTTTTCGGAAAAAAAAAATTTGTTTTAAAAATTCGTTATGAGAGCGTTAAAATAGCAAGACACCGCAAATCGCTCGAACTTCGCAAGTCTATAATCGTTTCCCAAAATTTATTTTTGCTTCGTTCTAAACTCGTCGAATTACCTACATGGGTTTCAAAGCAAAAAAAAAAATCGAAATTTCGAGGAGCCTCTAAACTATAGATTTACACCCGTTTTTGTCGAAATAAACGTCGCGTGGAGTATCGGTTTTTTCTGTGGATTTTTGCACGAATGATATCGTAAATTCATTATACAATTTTTTTTTTTCTTATTAATCATCTCTCGTTGGGAAAATATTATATCGGTGTATTTGCGTAAATGTTACACAGCAGCTCTGGCAGATGGCGAGATGTGTTTCGTATGCGCGGAAGCGGACATAGCCACGTGCGGAACTGTGCCGGCCGCGGGCCCGGCCGCTTGCGTTTCGAAAATATGTTACGAAGTGCACGTACAAGGTAAGCGAGAATATTATAATAGGTATTCGGACGAGACGACGTAATTGATTTTTGTTCCGCTCGACAGACGCAGCCAAGGCGTACGCCGGCACGGTACGCGGCTGCTTGGCCGACGCAACCAGCCTGAAGTGCGAGGGCGCGTTGAAAGCCGATTCCACGTTTACGGCGATCGAGGGCGGCTGCAAGCAGTGTCCGGCCACCGCAGCGGATTTCTGTAACAACGGGATGCACACCGCACTCGACGCGCCCGGCGGCGGCGGCGCCGGCGCGGGAGCCGGAGCCGGCGCGGGAGCCGGAGCCGGAGCCGGAGCGGGCAACGGCACGGGCAACGGAACCGCTCCGGGCAGCGGCCACCCGCCGTCGTTCACCGCGGGCACCGCCGTGTTCTGCGCGTTCATGTCTTCCCTGGCCATCGCCAGAATGATGTTCTACGACACTGCGCTCTGATCGGCCATCGACTCATCGAAACAAAAATTTGTTCTTTCGTCTTATTTTAATGACGCTGTATGAATATAATATATAGCCAATAAACATAAATAATTAAATATATTTTTTGGTGTACAATTTTTTTCGACTGTTCCACAAAATGGACTCGGAACACGTAATATTTTATATAGTGTTTAGAGACGCGAACGTTAATATTATTTTCGTCTATAATATTTTATTATGGCTGGTGTTTCAATATTTCACGAAAACGTGGAACATTGACATTTTTTGGTTATTAATATGGTTGTTTTAATATTTATCAATTATTAACTTATTATCATCTCCAAGAGTAACTTATAGGGAAATATAATGTATATCATAATTGATATCAATGGGATTTGAGTGCTGTGGTTGACATAATATTGTAGGTGGGTAAAATGTTGTATACGTAACGTTCAAACGTTTTTCAATGTTTTTTTTACAAATATAAAAACTTTGAATACCATTTAAAAGTATCATTCGTGCCTCGAGATACGTAACCCGACGGCGAATACCATGCATTATCGAAGTTGAAACGTTTACGAAATCGAAAATTCAATGGTCAAATTATATTTTTCATATCGTAGTGAGTAATTATTATAACTTCAGTCCCATTGCTAAGCAAATCGTTATACTTGAAATAGTCATTTACAGTGTCGGTCTGGCCTCAGCCGCTAGACGGGTTCCGCTGGCATATTTTTGTTGAGGGGCCCTCCCATAGTAATAATATAAATATTGGATGTTGAATATTATTATTAAAAATATAATATATCATTAAAAATTATATTAGGTGCCTACTATTGTAGTATTATCAAATTTTATCAAATATTACCGATATGAAGAAAATCAATTACACAACTTGAATCGCATTAAAAAGTATTAAGTTGTATAATATTATAAGGTAGGTAGGTGTACCTATTATTCATATGATTTTTCAGAATTATAAATGATTACTATAACACTATGTATTTAACTTAAAATAAATGTGTATTTTAAATAAGGTGAGTACCTTTAAAAAAATATAATATTTTGCACTACTTGTTTATAAGAACTTTTTTTTATCATTTTTTAAGTAATATTTTTGGGTCGCTTCTATATAAATGCATTCGGGGCCCTTCAAGTACCAGGCTGACACTGGTCGTTTAGTTTTGATCACTGTTGAAGCAGTAGGAAAATATCAAAAAGTATTTTAAAATATAAAAACCAATAATGATTGTCATCGCCTTCATACAATTACTATTTGACACATTAAAACATAATAATTTTTTTTTTGTAAACATTCTTTTACATCTAAACAAATGTCTTTATTGCTTGATCCATTGGATTCCCTTTCATCAAACTCCTAAATATACATATGGTGATAATCAAAAAATATGTTATGATTGTACATTGTACAGCCAAAGTCGGTTAACTTCAACAATGCCTTGACATTCTGTACTTAACTCAAATGTTATGGTCTATGAATAACTTTAAGTTCTAACTAAGATGTTAACATTAAGAATATTATATAGGGACGCACATATGCTGTTTTTGATACATATTTTTATTTTGAAGTTAAAGGTAATAGTGGCTAGTACGGGGGACTAAAGTGACTACACCCCAAAGATTTAAATTAATATCTAGTTTATTAAATACCTAGTATATAATAATTTTGTAGTTATTAAGGGTTTTTTTTTAATGTACTGTGTAACTGATCAGCCCCAAACCCCAAAAGAAAATCCAGGATTCTCCACTTTCCTTCAAAATTAAAATATCAAAAAAATAAATACCTATTTGGGTACATTTAGTTTTGAATCAATTTACTCTACATATAACAGTGTTGAATAAATTATTTTGAACTTAAAATTGGCTATGTTATGGTTTGTGCATTTGTGAGACAAACACTTGCCAAACAAAAATAATTACTTTTTAAAATATTTAAGTATGTATGTAGGTTTTATAAAATATTAATATTAATATTAATATTACATAATATGTTAGGTACCTCTATATATTTTAATTTTTTACTTTCTTGGATATAATCTTATTTCATTAAGAACTCTAAAATTATTTTTCCTTTGACTTGAGTTACCTACCTACCAAGTTTGACTATGTATTTAATATTTACTTAATATTAATAATGGTTTTAAATACAATATTGTTCATAATATGTCTTTAAATATTTTAACTGCATAGTATTGTAGGTACCTACTAAACTTTGATTTTGTAGATTCTGAGCGGAGTATGATGAATGTGTTGATGTATTAATGTATCAATAATGTGGTTTTCTTTATTTTTTTATCTGTCATCACCTTTTGGAGCAGTAAAAATTCTATCTTCAACTTAAACAGAAATACCTACTTTAGAAAATTGAATCTTGTTGGTACTTATAGACTATAGTAAAAGATTCTCAGTTCTTAATAAGTAATTGGGGAAAACTAAAAAAAAAAATATGGAAGAATGCAACAATACAGTGTGATCACAATATTAGGGGTACCACTGAATATCTCAGATGGGTGACTTTGTATTGAAATGGGGTTTTTGGGAGGTGATAGGAAGCACTTAAATACATATTTTCAGACCAGTTTCAAATTTTTAGCTCACTTGGTACGCTCATTTAATGATATTTTCATTTATAACCACAGGAAATGGAAATTTGAAGACTGCGGTTTATGCAGATACACCTGTCAATCTTCAAGACTTCAAGAAAGCACACAAAATACAAACCTATACTCTAACCTAACCTATATTCTTTACTCTATGATACAAACAGCATGTGATATTTTAAGTGAGGACCGAATCAAGGCGACAACTTTGACTGAATATTTGAGATGACTGGAATCATGTTTAGAACATGATGGCCAAAACTTCGAACAATTCATTCGATAAATGTATTTAATACATTTTATTTTTTATTATAATATTACTATTACCATTATCATTATAAGTTATAACTATTTTGTTGTACAATTAATTAATACGGTTGACAAAATATCATACACTGAAAATATTGTTTAATTATTTCACACTTATTTTATTATTTCCAGTGATTATAAATGAAAATATCATTAAACACAAACTATGCATAAATCCAATTTTTGACCTACTCTAACTTGGTCAGTTTTGAAAATAGAAAAAAACTTTTAATACAATAAATGTTTAAAAAAAAGTACTCTACTCGAATCTGCAGAAAAAACTGGGGTTGCCATTTAAAAAAAATTAAGTCGTATTGCGGATGCAAGTACCGAGTGAGCTAAAAAGTAGAAACTGGTCTGAAAATATGTATTTAAGTGCTCCCCATCACCTCCCGAAAACCCCATTTCAATACATAGTCACCCATCTGAGATATTCAGTGGTACCTAAATCGTGATCACACTGTATACTAAACACCTATTTTTGACAAAAAAAGAACTTTTGTAATATTCAAAAACCTAATATAACCTTAGATACCTACTTTATATTATGTTCATCTATTGTCTATTTTAGTAATTTCTAAACATGGTATAACTTCCAAAATGCTTTGGCTCTTCTTAAGATATTTATAAACATATTAAATCTATCAGAAATGTCAATTAAAATATTTATGCTTGGTCAAAAAGCTTAAAAATTAAATACAAGGTTAGGTTAGGTATTATAACTCCAAAAAAAAATGACCTAATTAGTAATTTTATTATGTGTCTGGAAATAACGATAATCGCAGTATATTGAAACTTTCACTTAATGTTTAAATTTTCATTTTATTTACAAGATTAAATTTTTAAAATATTGAGCTTATTTTTAAATTTTAAGCTATTCATAGGCATTTAGAATATTGGAATTGTTTAGTTTTTTTTTTTGTTTTTAAATGTTGATTATTATATTATGGGATCTTTTATCCATCTTCCGCTATTTATTTAATATGACTTGAGTCTTGAGAAGTTTTTGTGAGTATAAGTAGAGGATACATACATTTATATATATTTTTTTTTTTTTATTATTTTAAACTAAGACATTCCTAGCCTAAGGCTATCTATGTCTAGGGATATTTGACAATATACTTATGTTTTAACAGGTATTAACATGATGATTAAATATTTATAAGTACTAAGGATAATTTACAATTGGTGATTGCAAGATATTTACAGATGTTACAATGTGATTACAATAATATTATTCTAGTATTTACATATTTACAATAATAAGTAGCAGAGAGGTCGTAGAGTTATCTGGAAGAAGCGCGTGTGTAGAGTGGAGATCTGGATGTTGAGAAGTGGCTTAGTGTAGGAGGTCGTGGGGACGACCTCGTTTTAATCGACGATGAGTTGGGTGAGTGAGGAGGTTATAGTGAATTGCTCCTGATGAGTTTGGAAGAGAGCAAAAAATTTATATTAATTATACCCATTCAGATTCTCCACTTGGTAAATCCAACATTTAAATATGAATGACAGTATAAATAGTAGGTACTTACATAAGTACATAATAACCAAGGCTCGGGACTTAAAGCATTTGCTTATTTTTATGGATTGGCTTAAAATGTAGCAGAGTGCTATGGAAGTGTATGTCGTGTTACGAGACGTTTAGTTATGAAATTTAAAAGTGCTTTTTTTTTGCTTTTTTCATCGATTTTCCAAAAAAATGCTTATTTACAGTTTTTCTGATTATTTTTGATTTTTTGACCAGTTTTTCTACTTTTTTTTTATGGTTTTATACTGCAAAGTTGTTTTTGATAGAATTAAAACTAAATTATTTAATGCAATACTAATGGAAAGGTTTAATTAATTATTTTTTTTTTCAACTAATTGTAAATATCGTTTACATTTTAATTTTCAGAAAATCCCTTGGAAAATCTATAAATAATAATTTGAATTGTCTAGAAAGTGAAATTTGATTTTTTTATAATATAAAGATTTATTTATTTTTATTTTTTGTTAGAAACTTTTCCTAATCATTTTTTTAACACAGTTATACAAATTATGTCTATAGTACCTACTTTATCGTGTAAAAAGAATTTTTTTTTTGATGAAATATTTTTGCTTAAATTTAAGTTTTTTAAATGCTTATTTTAGTGCTTATAATGATTTTTTTAAGTGCTTATTTTAATGATTTTAAGTGCTATAAGTCCCGAGCCCTGATAATAACTATTAAAATAATTATTTATTCTTATAATATTATGTGGACTTCAAAAAGAAGATCACCTAAAAGTACACCTAAAATATTAATAAAATACAGGTAATTTAAGTTACAACTGTTAACCATCACAAATATTTTAATTGATATGCAATATAATAATGTACCTACCTATTAACTTGTTTACAAATTAAGCTAAAAATTATAAAAGAAAAATTGATTAAACAATAAAAATAAGTATAAAATTCAATATGGTTTTCAAACTTACCTAAGAAATATTTAAAACTGTATTTTAAAGGAATGCTTTTCCTAATTATTAAAACAGTATTTACGTGTAAAATAAATATGTATATTGTATGTCAGGTAATAACATCATATTACAGCTGTTGATGTGTCAACATTTAATGACTTTTTGCATGTGGTACATTATTGTTAATATTTTTTTCAATGCAAATTGTTTTTTTTTTAATCTTCATGCTATTTTCACTATTAGAAAGACGTCCTAACCGTCTCGCCCCACTATAGTTATTGTCCTAGTGTGCCTTGCTCTCGATGTTGGTTGTTGGTATTTTGCTAGGTAGAGGTGCTAAATTATCATACCATATTCTAGAATAGGGCGCACAAGAGATAGGTAAAGTGTACGAGGACAACGGACTGAGCTAAACATTTTAGTTTATAAAACCCAAGACTTTCAGTGCTTTACAGGTGGTATATTATATAATATATATGAAAATATTAGTCACAATTTTAAGTAACAAACTACATGATTATACATTTTAAAAATTAGCTAATTTGATATTTAAATATAACAATATCGAAATATAAATTAAGAACAATTTTTAAATAATAATAAATCCAACACAATACAGGGTGTCCCGTGAGGATTTACTCATTGCGATATCTCCTGAAATAATGGAGATATCGTAATTATGTTTTTTTATTAAGACTCGTAGAGGTAAGCACTACAAATTTTTTATTTTTTAATTAAATTAAATTTTTTAGTAAAAAAGTTAAAAAAATTATTTTTTTATTTTTTTATTTTTGAAAAAATTGAAGATGGCCATTCTATAGAGTATATTTTTGTGAACATTTTGAGCTTTTAACATTTTATTTTCATTAATCTCATGATTTTTAATAATTTTTTTAGTTTATTAGTAAAACGTCAATAAACTGGTTTTTGTCCGGGCGGCGAGTCCCCCTCTACGGCTAATGAGTAAATCCTCACGGGACATCCTGTATATATTATAATATAATCATGTCAAAATAACAATAAAAATAATAAATCACTCATTCTGTTTTGAATTTGTATGAGACAGTTAATGAATGGTGAATATTTATAACAAAATATTCTATAACTAGGTGTAACAATAATGAAATATATAGGTATTATTTATAAAAAAATTTAAACCTCTGGTGAAAAGTTAAGGATCAAACATCTTTATTGCGTCTTTCATTCGCTCTTTGGCATGTTTGAGTCAACCTGTTACAGCTTTATTTATAGATGTAACACTTGCTCCTTTGAGATTTTTTAAAATACCACCTTAAACTTAAAAAATAAACATTGTTTGTTATACAAACATTAAGTACACATTAAGAATAGAATTATTAAAAACTCACCAGAAATAATTTTAAACAACAATGTAGATCTTAGAGGTTCCTTATCTTTTTTATTAATGCACTACGGCCAGTCAAAGATATTTTGCATCCTAAATTATTTGTAAAAAGTACATCCATAATAGACTTAGTGACTAATGATCATCCACTTGGACCATGGAATTGTCTAAGCTTTTTTACCTGTAAACAAAGTTGCCGATAAAAATTATAAAACAAAGTTAGTTCTAAAATATTTACCAATTTTCTTGAAAACAATTTGTCACTCTTAAGAGTAATATTAATTTCATTCAATCTATCCAAGCTATCAAGTGGAAATCCTTCAAATATAATATCATCTTCATCATAAATGCTTTCATCATTATTAGCTTTAAGTTGTATGAATATGTCTTCTAACAGGTGTTGTTGTCTTGCCTGATTTAATATAACTTTGTCCATTTTTACATTTAATTCAACTAATGAAGATATTGTAAAATCTGAATTTTTTTATTTCCAGTAGCTAATAATGTATAAAATTGTATATTATAAAGAGTTATTTTTAATCAACTTGCATCGTGGTGAAGTCATTATTCTACAATAAATTACTATGACAGACTATTATGGTTACCCAAAACATTAAATAGTATCATATAGCATAGTACTTTATAACTATGGAAAAAAATTATAAATGTTCTAAAAGGTCCTATTATCGACATAGATACAACATTTTCATGCAAATAGAATATAAAGAAAAAAAGATGATATTTTAAAATAACTAAATCATTTAACAAGTGGACAAATTGTACATGACTTATAATAGATACGTGTATAGATGAGAGATTGTATGGTAGCCCAATGATGTTATACTATTGTTTTAAATGTCTGAATAACTACAACAGTAACATTTTTTTAATCAGATTTTTTCAGATCATATTAATTTGGAGAAAAAAATTGGTGTTGTATCTTGTTTAAGTTAACTTTGAAAACTATTAATAATCAGAGAATTTAATTATTAATTAAAAGCTTGTTTGCGTATTTCTATTCTCTATCTTATATTCAAAAGAATTTTTTTTTTAAAAATTGATACAACAGTTGTCTATTATAACTTATAAGTTATTTGTTGGAAATGATTGTAGTTAAATTTAATATTATTAACCGAGTGTAATTACTTACTCTTCTTTGGTGTTGGAGAGGGTATAAAAAGTTTTCTTATAACACCAGTTTTATTTTGATATAGGTGTTGAATTTGATTGAGCTTTAGATGAACGTAACATGAATAATGGTGGACTACTCATGTCCCAACAAATATTTATTAGAATTTATTAGAATGTATACATCAATCAGTATTTGTCATACGCAAAGGTCCCTGAGAAAATGTATAACCAGCATCTAATAGCTAACAAATAAATAAATAATCAAAATAATATAATTTAATATAAGTTTTTAAACTTATTATTAGTACATTTATTACTTTATTTATAGTTTTGTATACTAACCATACTTTTAGGACTATAATTTTGTTGTATTCTCATTTTACGATGGTCGATGAGCGTTGTACAATTGTGAAAGTTCTTCATTTGACTGTACTAGAATATTAGTTACATCAAATATAAAAAACATATGTAATATAAAGTATTTAATTATCATTGTTACCTATTTTTGAATCAAATATTTATATAACATATTATAACATTTAACTTCTATAACTGCGTTTGATGGTTCATGATACGTACAATTCAAGTCTTCTAAAGCATTGTGATCAATACAAATTCAATTTTTAGAAGCTGATTTACCATGTGATTGATGACCTTAATATTATACAATTTAATTAATTAATTATCTTAAACTAATTAATGTTTATTATCTTACCAGATAGACTAAATGAATGTTTTGGCAGAGGAGGAATGAATGATAAATTCAATTTTTTTGGTGATTGTTTCTTTATGTCTATTATCATTTTATGTTTTGGATTTTTGCAGTTAATAATCTTCTTTTCGCTATGAAATCAGTTCATCTCTATCAGAATTAATGTCCTAAGTCTCGAAAGAGCAAGAGCAATTCTCAACTTTTGTTTTCCTCTTATAAAGTCATCTTTAGTAACAATGCACTTTAGTATTCTTTTTATGTGAATGGTTTAAACATTTTAATATGAGAAATTATTACCTGATAATGCCCATATTTTTTTATTTCAAAAGTTTCCCAATAAGAATGTGGTTTATCTGTATTTAACACCAATTTGTCAAATTGCTTAGAATTCATTTTAGTCATATCTGGGAAATAAGCAAGAGACTTACCTACTGAGATCCAGTTTCATGCGATAAGTTGTACACCATTATAAAACTCGACAACTGCATAATTTCTTTAACACATACATTTCATAATTCATAATTAAATATGGGTTAAAAAACAACATATTATTATTTTTTTTTAAATACATAATATTAAAATTATATCATACTTAAAATTTTAAAATTTTTTACTTAAGTGGTATAAATAAGCTAGGTATATGTACAAGATATATTAATTATAGGTAGGTAGGTAAAAAAAAACTCAAATTTGTATCTTAGTTTATTATTGAATTTGAGGTCTATCTTGTTGATCAACGTGCTATAATGGAAATACAAACTTAGTAGAACAAACAGAAATTGGAAATATAAAATGTTTTTAATTTATTTTGTTAACTAACCAAAAACTTCTTATTGACAATTTGCCTACATCAACTTAGTAAATACCTAAATATACTGATGAACAGTGTAAAGAATACAATGATGTTTTTTCTAAGAACTTTACCAATAATTACATGACCTCCAAGTTCAGCATTATAACAAATATTTTCAATCAAAATAATTTTTCCTTTAATTCCACAACAATTGTTACCTTTGTTATTAATTTGAGATTTCATGCCATTAAGTGTCATAGTAGTAAATTGTGAAATGCATCCTTTTAAAATTGTTCCAGCAGTATGAATATTTTTTAAAATAGTCAGTTCTTTATAACAATACTGGTTCTCTGGTTCTGTAAAGTAAATTATGATCAGAATTTTCTATCTCATGAATTCTACCATTGGAATGATTCTACTTTTGCATACAATTTTATAATTACATACAAATTATATAATTTTTTCATACCTTTTAAAGCTATTTGTATGTCATGAGTAGGGTGCGGATTTTAATGCCCAAAAAATACCTAAGAATGCCTTAGGAAAATGCAAATTTGACCTAAAAAATTGAATTAATGAAATAAAAAATGGGAAAAATTTAATTAACGGCCTTAAAAAATGAATTTTACCCCCAAAAATGACCTCAAAATTACCATATTAATTTATTGATGATTTTTTTTTTTTTTTTTGGGGGGGGGGCATTATTTAACACAATATTAAAGGAACAAACATGAAATAAAAACATACGAACTACAACCGTGATGTAAAACAAAGTCACTAATTATTTGTTATTTATCTGATAACGGGTGACATTTTGAACAAATATGCATTAAAACCCACAAAAATGACCCAATAATGCTAAAAATGCTCTAAAAATAAAAAAACATCAAAATATGTAAAAAATGCAAAATAAAATTTTTAGCTTTGAAGCACTCGCTACATGAAACGAATTATGTACTTTTAATTGGAAAACATTGTCTAAGATCAACCAAAAAAAAATGCATTTTGCATTGAAATCCGCGCCCTAGTCATGACCCATGAGTAAATAAAACTTCTCTAAAAAGTATCATTTTAGTCTGTCTCTCTGATTTGTCTATGTTTGGCTTTGATTCTCAGAGCCATCTCCATAACGCCTGACAAATATGGAAAGTGTTAAGTAGTAATTTTGAAGCTGGAAAAACAGAACATAATAATTGGCGTTCAGCAGTACTATCATCGGTCATAAAAACTATAGGATACAACTGACCATTAAATGCTACATGACCATTTCTTCAATAATGAGAGTGCATTTACATAGGTACCTAGTCATCTTTTGTTTGATGTTGGTGAGTACCACTCCAAGAGGTACTCCACCAATTTTAGAAGCACCAAAGAAAAATGTGATAGTAGAATTACCTTGGTTTGCACGAGCCACTTCAATCTACAAAAACAATATCTTTGGATAAAGAGAAACTGTAAGCTCTTTTAATAATTAGTATAAAAATTGCTAAAGCAAATGGATTTTCAGATATTTCTAATAAGCCTCCATTTTGTTGACACATGATTTGTTTTTCTTTTAAAGTATTTATAATTCCACTATTTGTGTGATTACCAAAATGCGCAGTCCTATACATCAAACAAAACAAATCCCTTGTTTTATAATATAAAAATGTGAGTTTTTAAATAATAATAAATTAAACAATGTTTGGTTACATTAAAATTGTAAAAGATTTTAATAAATATTAATAATTAAACATATTATATGTGCATATTAGGACATTTCAATTTTTTAATTCTATTTAAAATTTAAAAAAATATAGGTACCTATGTATAAAGCGAATATTAAGTTTGGAGCAAAATCTTAATATATCCTTTTCTGAAAGTGTACAGGAAATATTAAAATATTTTTAAGTTTTACTAAAATATATACATAAAAATGTACAATATATTATTATAAAGGAATATCTTAATAATATTTAATGCATTAAATTTTACTATAAAAATTAAGCACAAGTGATTTGGTATGGAATTATCTATCTACTTTTTTCTCACAGATAGTTTTTTGTATTTAAAAGAAAAAAATATTAAATATTTTAACAATTTTATTGTTTTTAAAGTTAAACATAGGCAATTAGCATAGTACTCAAAAACTATTTTATAAAAACAAAAGATTTAATATTTTTGCGATGGGGTTCTCAGATAGTCAGATATTATACCAACATAAAGCATAAAACATACCAAAAGCTAAAAATATACATCCAACTTTGATTTTTGCATGTGCATTATTATTAGGTATATCCAATTATAAATTATTTTTTTCTGTGCATTCATTTATTAAAAACATTTATTTTCAAAGAAATTGGGCTCTTCAGTTTTGATACTTAAACAGTTTGTGGACCTACACTATTAATAAACACACAGACTTGATTAATTTATGATAAAAAAAAACTAATTATTTGATAAGTTTGACCCATTCATAATTGTTTAACGTTTAACTCAAACAGTGTATTTAAGTGTACTTTATCAGATTATATTTTATTTTTATGCTTGGGCTTATGTATTTATATTATAGATGAGCACAACATTAATAGAGAACATTGTTTGCTTATATTGTAGGATCTATATATTTGTGAAGAAGAAAAAAAACCATGTTAAAATGATTTTGAATTATACATTTTTTCCCAAATGTCTAATTTATTTAAAAACTTGTTTAAATTTTTAAGAAATATAATTTAGAAATGTCCTTAATTCAATAGTAAAAATACATTGTTTATATGGGAAGAAAAATTGCTTTAAATACCTTACAGGACCAAAAAAGGATGAAAGACTAAATTTTTATGTATTTTCAAAACTTTTCCATTTTTATAATAGAAAAACATAAAGAAATGGTCAAGGTATCTTAATAATTCTTTCTATTTTATACATATTTATATATAATATTTAGGTACCTATATATGAATATTAAACATATACAGAGTGATTATTTTATCAAACAACACTCATTATTTCAATGTTTGATAAAATAATCACCTTATATAAGACAAGTTCCTAACATATTTTTTGCTCATGAAAATTAGTTCTAAAATACTATCTAGTATTTTAGTAACTAATTATAATAGGCAATAGATAATATTATAATTTTAAGAATAATTGTTTTATTTTAGAACATATAAATTACCTCCATATATCAAACATTTTGTAAACCTGTCGTTCAGTTGGATTTATCTGTGCATTTGCCAAAACTTTTATATATTCCATTTTATCATCCAAATCATCAAGCTCAGTTAATTTTATTTCATGATAGGTTTTTGCTGCTGATGGAGTTATACCGGAATTAAAATAGTTAGTAAATTCATTCTGTACTTCATTATTAACTTGTAAAAAGCTATATACTTCTGCATTGTGCACTTTGTGGGAACGCATAAAATCAATCTTTAAAAAACAAAATAATACAATTTAAGTGAAAAAATATCAAGACAGAACAATTTTGTGCGATGTGTGTCAAATTGTACCGTAAAAAATGAACTTAACCTAATAATTTAACATTAACATACACAAGAATTAAGAACTTACTTGTATTTCAGAATTTAATCCTTCATATGTATTGTTTTTTTTTTTTTTTTATAACTTTTTTATAAAAGCTTTGCAGTTTTTATTTCTAATTCAAGTATTTGTCTTCAAGAGGATTCTTAAGTTTATTTTTTGAAGAATGCTGACACACAGTCTTTTCTATATACATAATAAGTTTTATTCAGAAATGTGTTTTTTACAATCCAATTACTTTTTGTGGAGGTAGAAAACATTTGAATTCCTTTTATGACAAGCAGTAGGTAGTAGGTACTATAAACATATTTTGATTCACTTTCAATTTTAGTTCGAATTTCGAATAGTTACACTAAATTCATCATTACTTATAAGTTATCACTTTTCTTTTTATAATAGTACTGTTTGAATCAAAATCAAAGCAGTTTAATTTTGACATTTTAACTACGATGTGAAACTAATCCTTCAACTATTTTTTTTATAACTACGATGTAATTATGTAAATCAATTTGTGACTCTTTATCGTACATCAGTTATTGTGGTTTTCATTGTTTTCAATATGTGATATGATATGAGACAGATAATATAATAATATCTAACCTGGTAAATTATTTTATGTTTAAACAATTTAAATATTATAATTATAATCCACTATTATTATCAATTATGATTTCGCGCGTCATTCAAACAGGCCAATCAGAAGCACGGATTTAATACAAAATTTAGCAGTTTCGAGCACAGAATAGATGAAATTTAATTTAATTTCATCTATTCGGTGTTTTGAGCTTAGATCATAATATACAATACGATCTAAGGTCTCGTGTAGGGTATATAAATACGTGTCCCTACTCCCTACATGGTCCCTACCAAATCGCGGTCAAATCCGCGCATCCCCCCCTATTTGACATGTCGACGTTGCACGATCACGACCGTCAAAGGTCGGCAACGTTATATGGTAGTACCCATGGGCGTAACTAGGATTGAATAGTTACAGGGACTAGAGTCCTACAAAACCAAGGTGTAAAAACACGTGGGGGCAAAGCCCCCCACACCCCCTTATAAGATTCACTGAAATTTAGTTGTTACAAAAAGTCCGCTAAACCAAAATTTAATATAAACCATAATTTTTTTGGGTCATTTTCGTTGTTAGCACTAGTTGATTTTTTTTAATTTGAATATACTGAACATTTTGATAATTGTATACAATACAATCTAACGTTTTTACGTATATCGCGTACGTAGTACGTACTCAAAAATAAAAACAACGGCTGCGACAGTCTGTAATAGTACCTACCTACTTTGCAGTCTGAAAAGTAAATTGAGAACTGAGAATTGGAAAATAAAATGATTATATTATAATAGTATTCAACCATTGAAAGTGCGATTCAACTATATACAGGTCACTGTAATATTATAAGAATAGGTATACCAATACGGCCATACGGGACACGGGTACTTATTTAAAGGTAATTATATTATATTATATTATATATAGTAGGGGTGTGGTATAGGTAAGCTTGAAGCTAATATGCAATAAGCAGAAAAGCTATACACCTTAAACCATGCATCAAGATATACTATAGGTATATCTTAACTCGTGCACATAAACATAAACACATAAGACATAAACACATTTCTTCCCCTATAACTATGACCAATTACGATAAATTCGTACTTGGTACATACCTACATAGTACACAATGACAATGTCAATTATATTTTATCATATTTTATAATATTATAATAATTTATTTATTATTTTACACATTATTTTTTTTTCGTAACGATTTGGGTTCTAATTACGAGCTTAAGGGGGGCTAAAAATAAGTACGGAGGGCTAAGTCCCCTTAGTTACGCCGATGGTAGTACTACAGATTAAATGGAAAATTTAATAGAAGGGAACTTAATATTCCCTATTCCCAAAACCATGGACGCAGGACTCGGACCAAACGCAGACACCACCTATTAAATTTTATTTTTTTATTAACGATTTAATTTAAATATTATAATTAAAAATATATATTAGAAAAATAATTGTCATTATTATAACATCAACAACTAATGAGTAATGCCTGTTGTAGCGGATGTTTTTTTTAGATCAATAATAAAAAAAAAACTTATTTGAAAAAAAAAAATTTATTTAAATACTAAAAAAAAATAAAATAAATAAATACCACAATTTTAAAATTCATGACATTTTCAAACATTAATTTATTATACGTATTTGCAATAATAATACGTCATAACAACTGTCGCTAGCCACCGATAACATCATTCATCATTATATTTTGATGGTACCTCGGGTTAAAAATTTATTTTACGACACTCATGCGCGTTTTTAGATTATATTGCCTATACTTAACTCCTTATAAACGGTCGATATAGAATCCACTTAAGGATTAAATATCATTAGATTTTCATTAGACGTATATATAACCACGTAGGTAAGTAATAAGGATCAAGACGTCTGCTACACGCAGGCTCCTTTTTTTTCTTTTAAGAAAGTATACTTATTGCACAATTCCCTATTAGAACTAATAATGTATCAATTGATATAATTAAATAATATTAACAATGAATAAAATTCCTAAAACGAAAATAATATACATATTATATAATTATATACAACGGCTGTAGGTTTAGCCGACATAACCCGCATCCATACTACACATTTATTTTAGTTGTTTACGTTGTCAGGAATCGAATAAGACGTCAAGACGCCTCGCCTGTTGGGATTTACGCCCAAGTTCTCCCAGTTGATCCACGAAAGTCTGGCTGTTAGATCTGTGGGAATAACAAAACAATTTAAAATTCATCATACACGTATGTATCAAAGGTATAGCTAGGTACTTATTACAATAAAAGGTAAAATCGCTAATCAGGGCAACTAATATTAGGATATAATATAAGTAAAATAAAATATTAATATAATTTTTTTGTTTACTATAAGACGTAACAATAATATATTTTGTACAATTGGGAACTTTAAAGTATGAATCACATTCAAATTATGGTTTGAGTAATTCCGACTTTAAAATGATAAATTTAACCCAATCTAGGACGTTTCCCCCCGTGCCTCCCCCCACGATTCATTAGACCTCCCCACCAAACGAGACAATTTCTCCTCGGACAAAAAATTAACAGTAAAAATATTAAACAATAATATACAATGGAAATAAATGAATGTACTGTTTACTAGATTTTTTGTTAAATAATTTTTAAATTAATGTACAAAATATATAATTCAATAATACTTTTACGTATAACTTTGGTTTATCAATCATTGTTCATTACATACCCATTCAATTGGATAATAAATCCATAACGGGAGTGATGATAGTCGATAGAAGCCGTCAAGCCGATATAACGATCGTAGATTTCGGGTAATACCAAAGATACCATTTTCCAACCTACTATTTTGTGTAAAAAAAATATACATTCACCTGGGGGATGGGGGGGGATGTCTCAGTTCAGCGGGAAACGTCCAGTACCTACATTTAAAATCCGCGGGGGGGGGGGGGGCGGGAGGAACGTCCAAGTATCAACCTAACCTAACCTTACTAGGTAGGGAGTATATACCTAACGGCATTACCGGTGTTCCGCCTCGGAGGTTTATCCGATATCGTAACGACAGTTGTGACCGTTTTGAATACCCCATGGTAATGTTTATCGTAATAATATTATAGACACTTACCACTGGTGTTCCATTCGGCACGTTCGGGCGTCCGCTCGCCGCTCAGACATCGCTGGACGTAAGTGAGCGGGTCGCAGTCGGCCGACAGAACTTCGCGCAACAGCGCGATGTAAGCGATCGCCAGACGGAGCGTGTCGATCTTGCTGAGTCGCTTCTCGTACGGGAACGTGGGCACGTGTCCGCGGAGCTCGTCGAACGCCGAGTTGATGCTGCTAAACACCAAACGATTCATTATAATAACATGTTGTGACGGATGCGAACGCGGTCGGTGTACGATAAATGACGACGGACACTCGACGAAGTGCACCTATACTGCAGGTTAGTGTTGTATAGGTGTTAAGTTTTTTTCCCAAAAAATTAATCTTTTTGACGTATTTTTTCACCCCTTAAAATGCAAGAAATACTCTCGGGAGATCGTGTGACGAAACGACATAGGCATGCAATAATATTACCTAGTGGGTCAGTCGTTCGAGGACAAAATATGTGCAACGCCAAACGCGGCAACTATAATATATTAGTAAGCGATTTCAATCCTATAAAATGAGTATAAACTATTACTATTGATAATAATATTTGGGTACTTTTAAGGTAAAATTTAAGTGTATTTAATTAATATTAATACGTGCAACGGTCTAGGTACTACATGTCCAAATTTCGACATTATAGAATGACGTATAGGTAGGTAGTCTTAAAAAATTGGAAATCGATTAACACTGACACCTAACGGCTTGACTGTTGTATAAATAATTGCTCATTAGAACCACGTCTTTAAAGAATGAAGTGCCCGGTTTGGGGCGGTGTAAACATTTTAGAAATTTATGAATTTTTTACGTTATGAACGTACAATTATGTGTAGGTAAAAGGTATAGGTATAATATATAATATACGACATATGGATAATTTTATCTTAACTGTGGCTATTCGAACGACGAACACAATAGAATTAGGTTTTTGATATCTTACTGATTTATAATTTTGGACGGCTTGGTTTTTAGTCATTACCATGATTGAAATATACAGGTTATGGCATATTGACTTGGATTGTTATCATCAGAAATAAAATGGCTGCTGTAAAGGGATATCACAAATATACATTTTTCTTATCATCAAAAACACGCTGACCAAAGCTAACAAATTCGAAATTCACGCGCATGTATTCTTGATTATCATTGGTTTCCTTTACTGTGCCATTTTTGTTTTTATCATCAAATATTTGATCTAGAAGGGGTAAAAATGCAATAACCTTGTATATTTCAACCATGGTCATTACCTAGTGGCTAGTGAGTAGTGATGTTACATGGCTCATTCGCGTAATTCACATAATATGTGGTACACAAAGATATAATCTTAGGATCTCTGGCTCCGACCAGTCTGACCTATATACCTACAACCTACCTATTATTATGTCAATATATATATATATCAATACAACATATCTTACCTACACAGTATATACCTATACGTCCTACATCACACAATCTACATTATACACCTGTCTATATACCGTATAGGTAGCTCGAGTTCTAAAATTCGTAAATATTCGTTTAAGCTCGTGTCGGCTAAAAGGTCCCCGTTTCTCGACCGGGTCGCTTAAATAATAAAATGATCGGATGCGACCCGCCCGAGCGTTTGTTTTCGCGCGCGTGCGCCGTGTCAGGGTCTTACATTTTGACCGGCGTGGGCCTATCCGCTGCCCGAGTCGGCGCCAGGTCTGACCTCAACATTCGTCTACGTTCCCGTATGTTGGCCGCTTGCCTCTGCACCCTGTACCCGCCACCTCCACCGCCTCCACCTCCGACGCCGCCCGCGCCTTGTGCGTCCACAATCGCCGCCACCGCCATTCCCGCCGGGGCGTTGTGATGATGGTGATGATGATTATGACCGTTTCCGTTGCCGTTATGGTGATGGTGATGGTGGTGACCATGGTGATGGTGGTGATGATGATGTCCCGCGTTCCCATTACCGTGGTTACCGCTACCCGCACCGTAGTAACCGTCCGCCGCCGCTGCCGCCGCCGCCGCCACCATATTGTGCCGACCCATCGAACCGGCCGACGACAAGTCAGCGCCTGATCGCAAAAAAAAAATTATTATAATAACTTATAACTTATAATCCAACAAATTTCTAATTTTCATAAGGATAGGAAACGAAGTAAACAAAAATACTGATACAGAAATTGTAGGTCGCCGGACTATATTTTGAAACTTTCAGATCATTGATGAATTATTTCCTTTATAACCGGTAATATAAACACGTAGGTATTTTATTGAGTTTATTTAATGCATTTAAAAGTGTTATCATATACTATCAAAATTTGTTTTCAAAAAATGCCTGTTAAATAATAAACAAAATTAAATCACATATTGTATATACTTCAGAAATAGATAAGTCAGTAGAGTTCCCTTCACTCAGTTCACTTTGCTCTGAATATAAGACGAAGTGTAAAAGTATAAATATTTGAATTTTAAAAATCTTCTATTTCATTTGCTATAACACGTTGTGTAAAGGGCAACAATTAAAATAAACAAAAATACTGTTATGATGATCCAATTCCTTTATACTTCCAACTTCCAAGTCTTAAACTAATAGTTAAGTAGGTACCTATACCTCACTGTACCTGTTATATTATAATATTATAATATTCAGTATATATTAGGTATATTTATTAGTTATTACTTATTTCACACTTTATGATTACGTATTAAGTATAAAATGTTGCTTACCCCATGTTTTATTTATTTTAATATAATGCATTTTGTTACAAATAATATAGATTAGGTACCCATCCCTATAAAATTATTGAGTAAACTTATTATTGGTAATAATAACTAATAACAGATATAGCTATCGATTTGTCAACCAACTCAACCAAAATATATTTGTATATATCTATTTACTAGCGATTTAAAATCAACATAGAAAATGTACGTTCAGCAGAACCAACCTTGTGTTGTTAGTTTTAGTTTTGGAATGAATTGACCTATAATCAAACATTCAAACTTAAAATTAAGAACATTTTACCTGTGTTTGTACTTTGGGTATGCTGCGATATATTTCAATTTTAATTAGAGATATATGAAAATTTTTAAATTGTAATATCTTGGGATCTTATATACATACTCATAATTTGCATTCAAATTTAAATATAATGTTCTTAACTGTAAGTTTGATAATAGGTTAATTTGCTTTAAAATACTAAAGCTAACAACACAAGGTCCGTTCTTCTTGGCACAGATTTGCAATGTTTGAGCTGCGCCGCGGCTCAAAGTGAGAAAACAAACAGCTAATGCTCTGACAAATAACTATGTTTTTACTGTCAACTATACTCAGATGTACAAGAAACACTACTACAGTTGACTAAATCAATTAGTTTTCTCCATAATATTTATTAATTGATGATTTTTTTTAAAATTTAATTTAAATTGTTTACTGCTGCAGTTTTACAGTAGGTATTATTTTTTTTAATTTAATAAATTTCTTTACAAGGTATAAATACATAATGTAAATATATACAGATATAAAGAATATATCTACTCCTGTAAGCCTTGGCTTGTGATGGAGGAGAACGTAAACGAGTAATCGTATATAAATTATAAGAAAAATAAAATTAAAATTATACACAAATATCAAAGAACAATCTAAGAACACGATTAAAATAAAAATACTTTACAAATTTAATGTATAAGAATAACAAAGATCGTTAAATGCGGATTTCCCTAAGGAATATTTAATTCAGAAAAAAGCTTTTTGGTAAAGTTGGAAACTGCTTTAGGTTGGACCTAAATAATCTACAAAAGATTGCTCAAAAGATTTTTAGTGTATCTCACAGGTAAGTTATAATCTCTTAGTTCTGTGGACTTAAAAAAATCAACTGTATTGGTATTGTTCCAAATAATTGTTTTAATTGTTAAAAGTAATGCAGTTTTTTATATAATATAATAGTTTAGCTGGATGAACACCTAGAAGCTTATTATTTTGTTTCGTTGAACCTTTTAAGGATTTATTTTTTTATTTTTTATTAGATAAAGATAGAGTAGGTATTTACAATCTGTAGTATTTATATACAACAATTAGTAAATTTGATAGCAAAAAAAAATTTGATGGTACAAAACATGAATGGCGCGAGGAGGGAGGCACACCAGTGTGGATACCTTCTTCTAAGGATTTATACCAAAAATTATTCTTGCTACGCTATTTTGATTCACTTGTGGTGGATTTAAATAATTATCTTTCACAACTCCCAATACTAAGAGCCCATACTGAAAAATGGATTGATAGAAGGAAAAATAAATCATACGCATCGTATTCACCGGTAACAGATCTCTAAGTTTTATGAATTTATGGATTGTGGAATGGTATAGGTACACGTCATATAAATGTGTAATGTAATTACAATTGTAATCATTTTACATATATATGTGTATCATTATTATATATTATTAAGACTATCATGCACCCGGAGACCATGGGTAACGACAAATGATACCTACGCTCAAAATTAGCATTGAACTTAACAATTAGGTATATAATTTTTTTTAGTATTATACTCACAATAACACCAGACATGCACCAGAGCTCCATATCATAATATATACCTACAGCCGTATTTCCCTTGCAGGCGTAATGCGCACCTATATAAATGTGAAACCTAGCTCAAAAATTCGATAAGTGATAGCTGTAGAAACTCAACATCAGAGTTAAATTTACCGACTCTTGTTTTTTTTTTTTGCATACATTTCTAAACTTATAATGAGAGGGAGTCAAGAAATCATATACGGGTAGTAAGACAATACCCTTGCGCCAAATTGATGATCAAAGGGCCGAAAATATTGCGGAATGTATAATGTTATATAAGTAGGGTTCTTAACAATAAGATATATGATATATCCATTTTTTTTTCCAAAACAATATGAGGACGACAATAGATCTAGTACAACAAAAGATAATTATATATACGAACACGAGTATGCTTAGTACGCACTTCTAAGTTTAGTTTTTTATTAAACGTCACCGATGATGATGTATAGGTACGTTTGGCTGTACATATACGAGTATAAAGTAACTGAACAAATGACATTGCGCGAGCAATATGGTTAAATGTGTTTACTACTAATTGAAACCTGTAATAAAGAATTCGTCGATCGTTAATGATCATATAGGTATATCGAGTGTATACCACACGGCCTATTAAGGGTTACTTAATTTACAGTGTGTTTAACAATTTGTCTGTTTTTTTTTTATTTGCTTTTTATGTTTGCGGAAATTTTAATAGGATTGATCACCCATATTTTCTAAGCAAATTGTAACGATTATCTCGTCTATCTAATTATCTTTATTGAAACCATAATATAGCGTGTATGAAAGTTTACCTTGTCTTATCGAAGTCCCCACGAAACTGTGGTGGACAGAGCGGTAAGTGCAGCTGGGTTGGCTCGAATCTTCTCCGTCACTGCAACTGTCGTCATCCTGTTGCTGTTGCGTTTGACAAGAGTCATTGGCCAACATGAAATCTTGGGTGAAAGTCGAAGTCTTACTGAAATCGAAAACAACAACAACTATTAGAGTGGTGTCCTGCAGGATATTCTGTTAACGAATACTATCCCGTTGGTATACTGGGTGGTAAATTACGAGGAGATATATTATATGAGCTACATGTTACACCACAGAACGAAAAATACAAACAAACCTATTATTAAATAGGTAGGTATTCAACGAGTAAAAATTAATTAAACAGTTGATGTGTGTTCTCGACGGCCGTTATAGGCGTTATAGATTATAGACCGATATTCGACAGTACGATTTAAATTTGGTTATAGTCATGCAAAAATAGATAGTTTTTAAGATATTTAGAAAAACCTTAAGTCGAATTTTCAAACTGAGTTCAAATCCAATACTTTGGATATCAAACATTTTAATCACCTATTAAAATATTTTAGTTTTGTGAGGTAAAAATTAAAATGTCCAGTAGTTTTCAAAAGCGTCGGGAAAAACCAAAAAAAAATTAAGAAAAACGAGCATTTTTATGATGCAAAACCAGTTTTTGACAAAACCAATTTTAGATTTTGTTGTCTAATAAGTAAAAAGTAATAACCATAGATACTTTAAATTTTCACAAAATGTTTATGTGACAATATTTTAATTGTGGATTAGGCCCACCGAGTACTGGGAATACCACTATGAAAAAACTCAACTTTATATTTTATAAAAGCTGTTAGCGTAAACTGTAGCTATATTGATTGATATTGAACATACAATTAGGTGTAGGTGCACTACTTAATTTTACTAAATCATAAGTAATATATAACTATTTAGGTATTTCTCCATTTTGTTTTTGTCGATATTTGTACTAAACATCTAAATAAAATGTATTAGGCAGCAGAGATCTATTTCAGGAGGATACACATAAGAAAGCGCTCATTCCAGGTGGAAATTTTGTATAGGGGTGCCACTTTTTTTTATATGGGCTTACTATTGCGTTGTTATACCGAAAGTATAAATATTAATGTTAGGTAAAATGTAACATACTTTTTAAACTACAATTAAGTACTAATTATACTATTGCTTATTGAAAAGAAAATTTGTTATAGGTGATAAATTAGTTTTATTTTTTTTCTATTTAACTATAAATTTTACATTATATCATTATACTATTTATACTGAATAAATCTCTTGTACTAAGAATAAATTATAATATACTCTAATATGGTATCTACATTTAGATACATATTAGATTCTGAGAGGAGCGAGGAAGCTATTGGTTTTGTAATGGTGTTTATTTTTTATTTTATTTTTTTATTTATCCTGTATACAAATTTTCTACTAGAAGGAGTACTTCGATTTCAACATATAGAACCTTATCTTTTAGGAAATTGGATCAAGATGGTACTTTAAAAAGGTCATTTTTCGATTTTACCAATAGTTATTTAATGCCACGGGAAAAACTACCGACAAATTACGAAAAACCACTAAAAATGGGATTTTAATTCAACGATTCGTTTATAGCAATGAATAAAAAATAATAATGTTATAATATATTAATTCAACTTACAGGCTATAATAAATAATAACAATATAAAAACTCCAGACTGACAAACAGTCTTCACTCAGAATCGTTTTTCTTATGCAATGATATTATATCATTGAATTCAAGTTTATAATAGGTACTGCAATTCATTATACATTGACCCACTTGTGACCTACTGTTTTTACTATCTATTTTATCTATAATATTTATATAGCTTAACGTGATGTTGATGTGTCAATATTTTGCTTATATTATAGTAATATAGTCGATCATAATATTATAAGTCGTAATATGAATAAAAAACCATGGATTATCAGCACTTAGCTTACGCATTTCCCACCACGATTTCTGATTAATATCACTATACATAAGCTAACATGATTTTAGTGAGCTAATTTCAATCACATTACTTAAAATATATAACATTTAATTATTTTATACTACAGGTTAGAATGACATATAAGTATATAACTTATATTAATATACCTTCTCTACTATAAGCATTTAATATTTTTTGTATAAAACATCAACTAAATAATTCGACTTTTTTTAACTCGACCGCTATTATAAATATAAAATTCAATAAGTTTACAATGAAATCCGTAATCATGTTATTTACTTATATATATATACTTACTTATAACAGAGTGACGGCGATGAGGATGAAGAATCGGCTTTAGTGGTCACGACGTGACCTCCACTTCTGAGCAAATCGGGTGATTGTTGCTGGTGCTGTTGTTGTTGCTGGTGATGATGGTGAAAACCGTAAATGTTGTGCATGTCCGGTGTCGGCGCCATCGAATGGTTCATAATAATAACAGTATTACGGTTGATAGGTAAGTCTTATTAATCGCAATATTATGGGAAAACATTAAAACAAAATAATTTCCAAGTGAACAATTTCGAGTGAGGTTGTTTATTTTCTATTGCAAATCTGCCCGGTTTTTGGCGAGCGAGATCCAACGACTGACTGATCGTCAATCGGCGAAGGAGACCTATTTAAAACCGATGCTCGTCCCTTTGCGCTTGGAGCTCACCCCATTTGGGCGGAGCCAATGCGTTTCACGGGAAAATGGCGGACCATCCTTCCGCTGAATTAATCGTGTCTGTATCTGAAAGCCTGACTGCTGCAGGTTATTTCTTTCGATCTCTGTGCTTAATTTATAGTCGGATGGCAGAACAAAAAAAAACTAGTTTTTCCAAATAATTAACAAATTAAAACAAGTGATGAAGAAAAACGTAATCGCATATTCTCGTACAAGGAATAATGCTTTGTGAATCTCGTAATTGCAGATTTTTAAATGTGCCCATATTTTATGGAAGTAATGTTAAACAATATTGGTTGTTAATCGTCATACAGGTAAGAACAAAAAGAAAATATGGCACATTTATGTTATACAAAAATCCATACGCCATACGGCATAATAAATTGGAGTTATTTATAGTTTTCTTCTTATCATAATGATACTACAAATAATTGTAAATGTTCAATAAAAATTTTTCTGGTACCGCGTAATATAAAAATTAATAATAAATTAATATTTTTTAGAAAAAAGGTTTTATGACGTAATTAGTAAATGGCATTCAATACCATAATATTGCATAAAGTGATTGATATGCGTATGCCAGAAGTTCAAAAAAAGACAACATGAAACACTTTTAAAACATTCCTATACGTGGTATAAAAATTGTATGATCACTGTATATAAATACTAAATAATAATGATGATTACAAACAATTGTCTAATACATTAATATTACGATTGACGATTTTCAAATCCTTAATTAATTTAAATATTTAAAAAACCGTAAGATTAATAGCATAATATATTGTTCAATGGGAGTATAACCATAGGCGCACATTGGGTGTGAATTTAGGGGGTGCTGGGATAATTTATGGTTCACAAATCCGTGGGGGGCTTTGCCCCCCACACCCCCCTAATCCTAATTTTTCTGCATTGCATTAGATTTAATTTATATGGTGTATACAATAATTATTAATAATTTCTAAAGTGCAATGTATCAAATAGTCTGTATGATTGTAAAGAAAACGCTAGGTACACCCACATGTGTTGTCTCCGTATTACAGACGTAGGTACAACATAGGCAAAACTGTTTTGCACGGGTATAAAAAACATTCAGGCTCTACTCTAAGCTAAGAAACTAAATGTTCACACTATAAAAATGAGAAAATTTACTCTGTAACTTTGTTTTTATATTTCTGATATCAAAACCAAAATAAAAGTTATTTAAGTTTGATAAACAAAAAAAGGTATACATGACGTGTACAGTAGGGTACAAGTGGGTCACTGTATAATCGATGGTATTAAATTTGAATTCAATGATATACTAACATCATTGTATAAGAAAAACGATTCTGAGCAAAGACGGTTAGTCAGCCTATGATATTACTAAGTATATTTGATGATACTAAGGTGAATAAAGCAATTTATATATAACCTATTTACGTAGAATCTTGTTTTAAATTTTCAATCATTAGCTATAAAAGTTGAACATTTTATAAATTTTTAACTATAAAATGTGATAAATTTTGTCAAAATTGGAATTTTAAATAATTATAAAAAAAAAATTGTGCCTATGTATTTTCAATATTTTTCAAGTGTTATTGTAACAATATATCAGGAGCTTTGCATTAAATTTTCAAGCTTTTTTACCATTCAAATAAAATTTTATTGATATGAATAGAAAAAAAAATTAAAAAAATTGAAAACTGAAAATGTCCGTAAATAGCTCAAAAAGAATCAAAATATTTTCAAAACTATATGGTGTATAGGAAATGCTAATATAAAAATTTAGTAACATTTTCAAGTATCTACAGTCATTCGTTTTTTAATTACAACAAAATTAGAAAATCGTTACATGAGAAATCGAGTGAATATCAAATGTTGTAAAAATATGAATTTCAAACGTTCATAAAAATTTAATTTGAGACTCTTGTATACATTTTATTTTTGATAAAGGTAGACAAACTTATGAGGAATCTTGCATTACATTTTCATATCTTAGATTTAAAAAGAAAAATTTTTATGAATTTCTAACTCGAAATAATTTTCAAATTTTCGTCATTTTCACGTATTTTGTCAATATTTGGAATTTAAATGCTTATAACAAAAAACTGTGACTAAGGATTTTTAATATTTTTCATTCTGTCTTGTTTTCAAAAACAATATATTAGGAGCCTTCTATTAAATGTTTAAGCTTTTATACCCAACAAATAAAATGTTATTGATACTTAAAGAAAAAAAAAACTAAAAAAAATGGAAACTAAAAATGTCCGTAAAAAGCTCAAAATAACTCAAAATATTTAGAAAATTTTATCATGTATAGAAAATGGAAATATAAATAACCAGTGAAAATTTCATATATCTACGGCCATTTGTTTTAAAGTTACACCAAAAACCAAAATCAATTTTCTCGAAAACAGATTTTACGTAAAAATTCCCATTTTTCCTTAATTTTTCTTTTGTTTTTCACGGCGCTTTTGAAAACTACTGTGAAATTTTTGCTTTTGACCCCCCCAAAGTACCAACTAGATTCACTTTCCTATCAGAAAAGATACTGTTGAAGAAAATCCAAGCACTTTTACTGTCCTAAAAGATGATGACAGACAAAAAAAAAAAAAAATGAATTCGTGAATTCGTAAACAGTTGTCAATATTTGTAATGAAAAGAAAAATTCCGAACCAATAAACCACGATAGTTTATAAATGATTGGTGAAATACTGAAATAAACTGAGGGTGCTAGTTGCTAGTTTGAAGCTTGGGGGTGCTAAGCACCCCCAAGCTCCCCCCTATGTGCGCCTATGAGTATAACGGGCATAAATATAGATTATAGGCGTATATTTTTTTAGTTTTAGGGACAAGTATACTTGTATACAACACAACTGAAAAATCGTTGACTACATTCGTTTAAATTGCCACAAAAAAAATTAAAAATTTCAAACCACTCACATTTATTTTTTCACCATAACTTTTTGTCCTTTCACCTGGTAGACGCTGCTGGTTCTTCAATATACCTAACTTGAGTTTAACTCTAAGTGTTAACGATGTGAAACAAATACAGTACCTATTTACATTTGATTATTATAATGTATATTATAATCATTGACATAATACATTACATCTCTATCCCAGACGCATGTCAGCATTTGTCAACTTACATTCGTTCTGTATCATCACAGAGTCCCATCATGTAGGTATAACTATTTTTGATTACATTAGTACTTCACAATAAATTGTGTAACAATAATCTTCCGGCCTGCTACATATAGGTGTGTCAAGGTAGTCTCCAAGTTTCATCGCTTGCTCTTGCTCTATGTATAAATTGCTACCATGATGTGTTATGCTGTATTTAAAGTAAAATATATTATAATATTAACATTTTATTTCAATTAGGTATTATTGACATCAAAATCGTCTCGTTTTACCCCGTTTAGTACCTACCTATAATACTAATCTGTCACTGATTCATCGCATCTGGGATAGACAAGGTTTTTTATAGGTATATTACCACGTAAAATAGGCATTGACTTACCTAGCTGATCGATGGACTTTGCGTATAGATTCATGTTGGAAAATTATGTTGGTATCGAACTACCCACTCATAAATTATTGACAAATACTTCAGGTGCGATACTTATGCATATGTTATAAAGAATATTTAATTGTTTCTTGGAAATGTTTAAACATTAAACATACTAGCCGATTAATAATTGATTTTCTGGCTAGAGATTTAAGAAAACCTATGTTATCGAACTTCAACTGTCTAAATCGAAATTGCTGTGGCAATACATGCAGTGCCGTAAAAACCGGGTGTGCAAAGTGTGTACCGCACACAGGCCTCGGGCCTCATAATATCGAAGGGCCTCAAAAGATCCAAATACTAATATTAAACTAATATAAAATTATTAAAATATATAAATTATTTATTATTGATTTGGAAACGAAACCAATGTTTCAAACCAATTGAGAGGAACGAACAAATGTATTGATTTTACAAGATGTGTATAATTTTTTTCATTTCTGTCGGTCATCAACAATGGGTAGTAAAAATATTCCGAATTTCGAGATCAGCATTTTTTCTGTTAGAAAAGTGAATCTAGTTGGTACTTTTTGGATATCAAAACCGAAATTTTTAGTTTTAGATATTAAAAAGTGTCAATAAAAAAAAAAATTGTCATTTTTACCTAAAAATTTTATTTTTTGGTGTAACTCGAAAACTAATAACCGTAGACCATTGAAGTTTTCATCAAATATTTATATTAATATTTTCAATAAATTACATTTTGGACAATTTTTACTTTTTTGAGTTAGTTATAGCCTTGAGAAATTGTTTTAAAATTATAGATTATTTTAAATTAAACATTTTTTTTTGTTTAAGCCCGAATTTTTGTCTGCTGACTTTAAAAATTGCAAAAAAAGTTTTTGAGGTGTGTATTGAAAAAGATAATAAGGGGCCTCAATATTTTGGTTTTGCACACAGGCCCCAAGTAGCCTAGTTACGGCACTGAGTACAGTAATAGATATCTGTTACAAGATTTGTTCAGTTTAGAATATTATTACAACTAAAGTCAATATTTTATTATATTGTAAAAATTGACTTACACACTCGACAATACGAAAAAAGCAACAATAGTTTTTTGTGTTCACAAATTTATTTTTAATTATCGAACAAAAACAATATAACATTTTTTAATTTTGAATATAATTTCAAAAACGGAAACAATTTTGGAAACGGTTGCCGTTATATTATTATACAATTTTGTATGTTCAAAAAAAAGTTAGAACAAAAAAGAAAAAGCCGAAATTTGTAAAGTGAATATTATTCGATATAAGTAAAGAAAATTTAAATACAAAAAAAAAAAGGCATCGGTCAAGACGACGCGATGTGGGGGGGTACGTGGTGGCGAGTTGGTGGTGCTGATGATGTATTGGTAACTGGTATATGGCCACTGGTCATCTCTACAACGTTCTCACGGGCTGTCCTGCGGGGCGGACGAGAGTCGCGGGCGAGTTTGCTCGAGACCGCCAAGACGACCATGGCAGCGGACGAAGCCCGGCCACGACGGCTGCGAGAGCGACGATGGTTGGCGACGAGAGGCTAGTGCGCGATGTCGTGCGCTGCTTGACGGTACTGCGGGTGCTGAAGACGACTGCTTGTGCCGGCAACGACGGTGACCTGCAAAGCTCGGAGAGGCGAGCTGGCGACTACGATCTCGGTGCAGCTGCGGAATCGGCGGCGTTGCGACTCGGGATCGGACCACTGGGCGAAAAAGGGAGAAAATCTGCAGACAGCTTCGCGACGACGCGCCGCTGTCCTGATAGTCTCCGTGATTTTCGCCCTGGCGTCTCCGTCTGCCGCAGCCGATGGCCACGGAGCCGCGCACCGTCGAACCCGACGAAACGTTTCGTTTCCTCGAGCCCGGCGCTGCTGACGTCCGTGGCGTTCCTAGCTATGCCCTGTAATCATAGTCATCCGTCACTCACCCGCCGTGAGCTCTGAGGTCTCCGTCGCCGCCGTCACGCGAGTCGCGCAGCACTGCAGCGTTCGTCACTGAGCAGGTACCGTGTCGGGGACGGCGTCGTTGTCCGCGCCGGTACCGCTAACCTCCGTCGTCGTCGTGTCGTCGTCGCTCCCGGACCGAAGCAGCCGGGCGCCCGCCTCGCCGCCAGAGGGTCTCGCGTGTCTCGGCGACCTCGAGCTCGCAACGTCCGCGATCCCGTCGCGCTGCCGCAGGATGGCCGGAGAACGTGTATCGGCGACTTACCGCCGGTCACCACCTGAATGTGCACTGCCGCGTACCTATTACCTCGAAACCCCACACGTCGCCTCGTCTTGTCCGCTGCCCTCGGCCAGGGGGGAAACTTTTGGACGGTTTCACTTCGGGGGACAACAACAGCGCAACACGCGTGCGGCTCTCGTCAGGCCTCTCCACGCAGAGGACACCAGTCTCGCCGTTGCACTGCGCGGAGCTGCGCGTGTTTCTGCCTTGACCCCCGGGTCCAGCCAACCAATCAAGATCCCGATACTATTTCTGACTTCCAGTCCTCTGGCCGGTGTGGCGTCCACCGCCTCGCCATCCAGCTCCTTTTTCGCGGCTTCCTGCACCGGAGGCGCGACCACTTCAACGATCGGTTCAACCGGTTCTGCCATTTTGTCAGATTTGTCGACCGGTTGAAAGACGTTGGACGGGACGTAGTCGTCCCCCGCGAAGCGCGTCGCATACGATAAAAGTCCTTCCAGGTCTCCGATGGTAGGCTCTTGGTCGATGTCGTCTATTCGTTTAAGTTCTTCTTCCATAATCTCGTACTCGACGTTGCTTATTATTTTTCCCAAGATTTGCATGATAGTTGTTTCCATTTCCTTTTCTTCGATATGCGATGCAGCCATTTTTTCGTTCAGGTTTTTTTTTTGTCCGCGTAAGGTTAGGTCAGATTATATACTCAGATGAGCTCAGAGTTGCAAATGTGCCGATTTCGGTATTTATTCCTGGGCCGTCGACGATGATTTTAAACAAACATCGTTTATTAGTAGCCAGCATATTATTATATTATTAATCGACGGCCGGCATCAGCTGGATTTCGGGCCCGTTAATTTTTCCAAATGCCATTATTACGACTATTATTGGTATACCGACTCTAACTGTATATACTTACGCAGAGGTACACTATAATAATTGTATTATAATATTTTAACGAGGATTTATATGTCGATCTGCATTATATTGCTATACTGTCGTATATATAATATATATACTCGCTTTATACTTTTGTAGGTACCTATAAGATTTTTAGATTCAGAACGGAACGCGACCAATGCGTATTGCGATTTTACAATTATTGTTTTTTGTGTATGTGTTGGGGTGTACCTATATTGCGTTTTATACAGTGCCGTAAAAACCGGGTGTGCAGAGTGTGTACCACACACAGGCCTCGGGCCCCATAATATATCGAAGGGCCTCAGAAGATCTAAGGACTAATATTAAACTAATATAAAATTATTAAAATATATAAATTATTTATTATTTATTTTTTAACCTAGTAAATTACTAGGTTTATATGATGGCGTTAAAACGGTTTATACTCAAACCGTTTTGAAAGTTAAAACGCTAGCGCTATGTAGTTTAAGAATTTAAAACCGTTTTATATGTTTTGTTATGCTGTATTTAATTATTTTTGATTACCGCATTCCGTTATAATTACGTTTACAAACATGTATCGTTTTTTGTAAAAAATAAAACGTTATAATCAATAATCATAATGTTATTATAACGTTTGCAAGCTCTGCCATATCCATAAAATATTGCAATTTTTCAACCACTTCAAGATTGAAATTCCCAACTTACCTATTTAAATCACAATAAATTATATTTTCAATTAGGCTGAATTGTATTGTTAATTTATTTATTGTACAACCTAATTTTTTTATGGTCTATAGAACTGGCCCTTCTGAATACAAAAAAATCGGCAGAATTGTCGACCGGTTTTTTTGTCTGCTGACTTTAAAAATTGCAAAAAAAGTTTTTGAGTTGTGTATTGAAAAAGATAATAAGGGGCCTCAATATTTTGGTTTGCACACAGGCCTCAAGTAGCCTAGTTACGGCACTGAATACATGTGTCCTACAACCATGTAATATAGGTACATATATATATATATATATATATATATATATATATCTAACAATGACCATGATGCAGGCATGTACATAGTACAACAATATAAGATGTAAATTATATAGAATCTGTAATTTATTGATTTTTTTTTGCAATCATTGTTTAAATTTAAAACCATGTCAATTTAAGAGACATTTTAAATTAAAGTTAAGTTTTAGTTGGTAATTAAGACATATTTTTATTTATAATATGAAATAATACGTAAGACAAAGTTCTATTTAAACATATTTCTTATTTATTTGTTTTGTTTTTTAGCGATTGTTGTTGAATATTATACATTTTATCGACCTAAATCGATACCTTCATTCGACATCTTCTTATATTATTTCTATATTATGACATTATGGTCAATGGATATTAATTGTAAGTCGAAGTAAATTTATATTAATATGCTTTACGAATCACTCATGTTATATTATTATTATAAATAGTATTGAAGAAAAATATTTACCAAGTACTCCGAAATAAACCCACACACACACACACACACACACACACACACACATACTCACAAAGAGTGAGTAAGAGAGAGCGTGCGGAGAGTAAACGTAGGTACACCTACTACACAAGTAGTGCGTTTGACACATACCATAAAATAAGCTCCCTGTATAGTGTGGTATATAGTGGTTGCGGTATGTACGCAGGTCGGATGGTATAAAAGGGCGGTGGCGAATATTCCAGTTCGCGAATCGACCTGTCACACGCACACCGACCAATCAGATACGGTACTGCAGTGGAAGTTGTTGATCGATATACACAAATACGCAGTCGAGCTTTAATGAATGAGTGAACATTTTAACAGTGTATATCGTAAACGCTAGTGGCGCGTAAGTCCACTGTGAACTTTAGAGTTAAAACTGTCTTTGTTAAATAAATATTGGGAAAAAAGATTTTTGGCTTAGAAATTATTTTAGATTCTGAGTGAAACGATGAACGTATTGATTTTACAATGATGTGTGTTTTTTTTAAAATTTTAAAATTTATTTTTGTGTCTGTCATCAAGGTTTGGGGCGGTAAAACTGCTTCAATTTTCTTCAACAGTATCTTGTTCGATAGGAAAGTGAATCTAGTTCATGCAATCGGCAGGTCAAAATTCCCAATAGTTTTCACAAGCGCCGGGAAAAACAACATAAAAATTAAGGAAAAACGGGAATTTTTAGGCAAAATCGGTTTTCCAAAAAATTGATTTTAGTTTTTGGTGTAACTCTAAAACAAATTAACGTACATACATGACATTTTCACTGGTTGTTTATATTTACATTTTCTATACACGATACAATTTTCAAAATATTATGATTTGTTTTGAATTGTTTAGGAACATTTTCATTTTCCGTTTTTTTTTATTTTTTTTTTTCTAGAAATATCAATAAAATTTTATTTGTTAGAAAAAAAAGCTTGAAAATTTAATATTTAATTATTTTGAGTTAAAAATTTTTCTTTTTAAACTTAAGATATGAAAATGTAATACAAGTTTCCTCATAAGTTTGTTTACCTTTATCAAAGAAAAAACAAATTTCTATAAGAAAGTCAAATTAAGTTTTTATGAGCGTTAGAAAATTTCAATTTTTACAACATTGGATATTCACTCGATTTCTCATGTAGCGATTTTTATTTTGTTGTAATTCTGTAAAAACGAGGTACTGTAGATACATGAAAATTTCACTGAATGTTTATATTATCATTTCCTATACACCATACAAATTTAAAATATTTTGATTCTTTTTGGGCTGTTTACGGACATTTTAAGTTTTCAATTTTTTTTAGGTTTTTTTCTATAATTATCAATAAAGTTTTATCTGTTGGGCCTAAAAATTTAAAAATTTAATACAAGGCTCCTGATATATTGTTATAATAGCAGTTGAAAAATATTAAAAATACATTATCACAGTTTTTTTTCATAAGCATTTAAACATCAAATTTTGACAAAATTTATCAAATTTAAAATTGAATAATTATTTTGTAGTTAAAAATTTACAAAATGTTCAACTTTTATATCTAAGGATTGAAAATTTAAAACAAGATTCCACGTAAGTAGTTTGTTCTGTTTATTTATTGTTCTATTCACACCGTTACACCCAGAATCCCAGTACATGGTATTGACTTACCTATAAGTTATTAACAATAATATATAATTATAATATAACAAATGCGATGTTTTTACCAATTAACCTATTTCATTATTTCAATATACCATTCTATTATGACGACTCAATGACGACTTACACTCGAAACCTACTGTAACGTAGTCGAGGGGTGACCAGTTAAATATAACTTATAAGATACCCTGTACTCTGTAGGGCTCTGTATAGATATAATAATTAATAACCGTAGCCAATAGCCAGTGGCAGGTATATTGAAGTATGTTAATTATATTTACATTTTAATTGAACCAGGACTCAATATTTATGTAAGATAACCGACTCACCTGTCCTATTAAACAAACTCCCAGTTTTAATTCACGAAGTATGTATTTCCCTTTCATATCCCTCTGTTCTGTGAATTTTTTGCGAAACAGTCCTTTTTTTGAGTGACGAAAATAGAGAACGAGGGCCCGTCGATCCTATTGGGTGACTCAACCAGTCCCTGTTTATGAAATGTTCATCACTAAATTGATGTTTTTATAATTTATACTGTACTCTAGCTATTTAATCTCGTACCGTTTAATAATATAATAAATAAATAATAATAATATAATAATTTTTGTGATGAAAAAAAGTGCAGAATAAAGTATATAAAATAATCTGTGTCAGTAGTATTTTCAGTGGAAAACACCCCGGATGATCGTGGAGGCAACGTGAATAGGACCCAGCTCGATGGTTGTGACACACCCGTAAAAATTGTCTGTAAACGTTGCATATCATATTAGATTTATACTTATATTGGAATAGATTCGCGGACTTTGGAGGGACGGCGTTGTGGTAAAAATCCGCCAAAACAGAAATCGTAATAGTCTCATAATAATATGAGTATCTACGACCTATTTGGTGCCATTATTATAATGCGGAACCGTGAGAAAAACACTTCCGGTATCAGAGAAGAACGTGTTGTGTGTGGGCGGCGAAACGGTACAACTCTTCGGCGACGGCGTTCCCGTCTACACCCCCGCTTCGACGCCAATCGGGTGGCTGCACCGGCGGTGTCGACTTATTGAAAAGCAGGGGCGAAGATATTCCTTCGAATTATCGAAAATTCGACGTATAGACGTTTCGAGTTATCGATAGGTTTCACTGTATTGGAATAGATTCGCTGCATTTGGAGCGACGGCCGGGGCGGCGGTGTGGTCAAAATCCGGCAAACCGGAAATCGTAATATAGCCTTTGCGCATAATAGAGTACCACTTACCTATATTCGGTGCCATTATTAAAATGCGGAAAACCGTGAGAAAAACAATTCCGGCATATCCGAGAAGAACGGGTTGTGTGTGGGCGGCGACGAAACGGTACGACTCTTCGGCGACGGCGTTCGCGTCTCCCACCCACCCCCACCCACCCCTACGACAATCGGGCGGCTGCACCGGTGGCGTGCACGGGCGGACTGCCTTCCGTCTAATAACCATACGTAATGTATAATATTATTTTATTTTGATCGTGTGACGGACACGGCCAATTTGGACGCGATAATAACAGGGAAGCGGAGAGAGAACCGTGAAAAGGAAAAAAAAAACGCGTATTACAACACAATAATAACAAATCCCTCAAGGGTAAACAAAGATTTGGCGCGGGAACGTCGAGGAGCCCGGCACTACCCTATTTATATTATAACGCGAGTTATACATTATATTTTGTGTTTACACGTGCGGCGGCGGCGGCGGCGGCGGCGTTGCGTACACGACGTATATATTATGCGTCGAATTTCCACCCGGCCCACCCCTTTTATTTTGTATAATTTTTTTTCCTACCGGTCGCACAAAGTGCCCGCGGCTGATATATTATTATATTATTGTTGTCGTACGTAATTAGCTGGTGTTTATTTTTTTTTATTCTATTTCGACGACGACGACCCGCGATCGCGGTCCTGCGGCAACGCGAAAACTGGCGATTGCAGCACACTACCCTGCCCCGATTTTCCGTGTGCCGCAGGTGCGACTACTAAATAATTGTATACGAGTAAACTCCCCGCTCGCCGATTATTGAAAGCTGGGGGGGGGGCATTAACTTGTTAAAAAGTTAATTTTTTTTAAACTTTTTAACTTAACTAGTTTATTATTTTTGTTATTTTTTTTATTAACTTATTCGTTTAAATTTGTATTGTTGTAACTTAACTTTTCACAGTTAATTATCATTGTGGTGCAGTTAAGTTAATTTTCTTTTCGTGTCATGCGTGATCAACTAGACAATACTGATTCGTTGACAGTTTTTAGATTTTGGTGATTAATTTTCTAGTTATGTTTTATAATAATCTAATTTTTGACAAGGGGTTAAAAGTGTTGGTAAATGTTAGTGTACAACAAAATACTAGGGCACTTCATGACTTAAAAGTATTGTAACTTGAAAAAAAATTATCATATTATTTAATTTTTTGAATTGAGTTAAGTTAATTTTCTTTTCTATTTTGACTATTTAAAATTGTTTTTGTTAACTTTTAACTTATAACTGAATGCAATTTAATTGAATTAACTCAACTTGCCACAGTTAATTATTTTCATTAACTTTCCAACCTTTGCGATTATTAATGAATAATGATCGTTATGTTTTAATTTTTTTTATGATAATCCACAGTTAGCATGATTACTCTGAAATCGATTATGTCGAATAGACGTGATTCTCATTAGTTATATTTTATCATCCTCAAAAAACGTTAGGAAATCCAAAACCTCGTAAATTAATATTTTTACGAAAGTTAGTTTTTAGTAGTACCTAACTAGTAGCAGTGTCATCCCATGAAATGTCTAATATGGAGAGGGGGGATATACTCATCTTTTGTGAAAAAAAAACGTTCTTTTTAGTTTTAGCTGTAGCATTATTATTATAATTATTAAAGATTATTATTATTACTATTGATACCAGCAGAAGAAGTTACATTTATATGAGAACAAAGGTTATACACGTGTTAGTAATTATTGTTTGTTTATTATAAGGTCTTATTATCCATTACTTAAGGTTTATCAATAAAATATTATAATGATTATTGATTATACAACGTAGTTTTGATTTTTTGGAATGACGAAATAATTTAAATTGATCTATTTACTATTGTTACTATAATAAATTATAAGTAATCAATGGTACGTTAATACTTAGTCATATTTAAAATTGTGGATCGCTGAAGTAATTTATTTTTCAATATTAATTGAGTAAGCACAAACAAAATATTTCACTTAAATGATGCGTACATTTAAAATGGCATAAGCATATTGCATATATAGCCAAATATATTTGTGCTGGTAAAATGTCAATTGCAAAAAATAAGCCGTGCAACCCTTGTCAATTATTTCAAAAACAAATCCAACAATGTGTGTAAAAAAGCGTAATGATTTGAGAAGGGTTGCGGACATAATGGTTAACAATATTTAACTTATTTTAAAACGCTATAGGGGATAATTCTATTAAATTAATTTGAAAGAGTGTTTTTATTTTTCATAATATATTAATAAACGTTGAGCGCACACTGATGGAATCATTCAAACGGGTTAGCCTGAAATAATCAATTCTTCACTTATTGAATACTGTCTAAGTATCTAACCACTTTTTTAATTAGAGAAAAAAGTTGAATTTAATTACTTCTTTAAAGTGATTAAAACTGTTTAGGCGAGCACCCCTTCTGGCGAAAATAGAAAATAAAAGTACCACACTACCACTATGTTAAGACTAGGCCATATAAAACCTAACTTATGTCTGCTTCGTTTTTATTTAAAACGTCTCGAAATTTACATCTTAAGAAAAACATTTCCAGGCTACAAATTATTTTAGTATTAACGAAGTTAAAGCAATATAGCATGGAAATTATCACTGCTAAAAATTGTTCGTTACTTATACCTGTAGCGTTCAGTGTTGATTATATTAATTATTGTGATCTTGATGAAATATATTTACAAAATATAGTTGTCAAGCTCATGGTTATATCTGATGGTTTTAGGCAAGTTTGAAGTTAGAAACATATTTCTGTGAGTTCAAGGTCAGTTAAGAATAGGTATACTCTACCGCAGGGGTCTCCAAACTACGGCCCGTGGCCCGCATAGGACGCATAGGTAAATACTAAATATAGTTAAAAAAATTATTTCAAAAATGTATTAATATTATATTATATTTATACCTATTTATTTTGATTTAAGTATATTGTAAAGTAAACAATATTCTATACAAAAATATAAAGTAAACATATTATTTATATAGGTACCTATATTATCATAAAGTTAAAAAGTATATGTGTTAATAAACTTTTGGCCCGCTAAGAGCATTTGATTTTTTTTGTGGCCCTTGAATAAAAAAGTTTGGAGACCCCTGCTCTACCGTATGGCATGTACTTAATTTGTAATCATGCAGGCTAACTGACGCCTAAAAGCCACCCACAACAGCTCGCCGTGGTTAAAGGTGCCACATTTTCGGTGGTGTCACTATAAATAGTGGAATATGTGTCTAACACGGGGCTGTTTTTCGAAGTTTCCCATGATTTTTTAAGGTAGGTGCCTCTATGACTTTATGTAAATATAAATTATAAAACGTATTACGAATTTACCTTTTTTATTATAATAATTGAGCCGTATAATTGTATAAAGGTTGGTATAGTTTAATTTTAATGTATATACAACATACATTATTTTACATACATATTTGAGTATTTAATTTAACTTAGTAGGTAGTTATTTATATTTTTTATTTATCTACTCGAATGAGCATTGCTTCCTGCTGTATGCCTTCCTGCACAGAAGGAAAATTAATTTCGTTTTCCCAATGGACTCAAGTCAAATACGCCTTTGAATAATAGACCATTGTTCTATCATTTTAAATATAAGAAATAGCTCAATTATTCGAAAAATTATAGTTATATACTTAAAGTAGTATTTAATTATCTGTTGAATTACCTATTGAAAATTATTATTATTACCAGAAAATGCATCAGCCTTCTCTTTAAATATATATATTTAGGGACCACCGTAACAAAAAAAACGTTGTTTAGTTCTTTATGGGCATCACAATTCACAAGAGTATCTACCGTGGGTCTATTAAATGAAAAAAAATATATATAGGTATGTAGGTACTCGTTAGTATGAAAAATAAGAAACAACATTTTTTATGTAGAAAAACAATAATTTTGAATTCTTTTTAATTTTTCAAAAATGAATTCATTCTTTTAAGACGTACATAAAATTTACGTCTTGCTTACCATAGTTGACAGTTGAAACTTGATAAACATTTTTTGAAAAAGTAATAATAATGCATTCATGGTTATATTTTATAAGCATTTAAAGCTCTCATTTTTCCAAAACCACATTTAATTTGTAGTTCAAAACTTATAAAATATTAAATTTGTATAAGCTAAGACTAGAAAATTTAATACAATGTCTTTCATACAAGTAGTAATTACAGATAATTTTAGGAAAATTGGTATGCAAATACAATGTTTTTTCAAAAATGAATTCATTCTGGTAAGACGTATATAAATTTTATATCTTGCTTATTATAGTTGACAGTTGAAACTTGATAAACATTTTTTAGTAATATAATACGGGCAATGGGGAGGGGGCTTCAATCCGTTAGCCCCCCCCCCTGCGGAACGTTCTGATCACTATACATATTAATTATTATGTGTGACACATAAGCGCAAATACGCCAATATTTTTAGGAGTGCACAAATTGTGAAGAATTCCCAGATCTAGAGATCCTTACCATTTTATATCTATTAACAATAATTTCAAATGTATAGGTATTTTTGATTATCGACGGCGAGCGTCTTCATGATGGTCATTTATTTTCTTCTTCCTTCTAAAAAGCGTTTACTCATAACTCATAAGTCATAACTCATCGATATTCTTAAGTAGGTATTAACTGCGTTTAAAAGATATTTTCTTTTATATTGTGGTACGAGAACATATTATTATTTTCAAAACTTGAAATGATACAACACAACATGTCACCTACGAGGATTTAAAAAGGTTGATAAACCGTGCCACTATCGAGAATCCACATCAGAGACTAGAAGTGAACCTAAAAGAACCAGTTCTGGAACCGGAGCCTTTAAGATATTAAGAACTAGAACCGGAACAGAAACCTTTATTTTAATAAATAAAGTACCGAAATTATTAAATTAAATAGATTCTTTTAGGTTCAAAAATAAAATAATTTTGTTTATCATAATTTAATGGTATCGCTGTTACTTGTGTATGTATGATCATATATGAGTTTACTAATATTTCTCATACTATTAATTAAACCCGCATTCCGGATAGGTATTTAAAATTAATTTACTTTTCGGTATACCTAAAACTGGAACCGATATCGAATTTTTTTGGGACCAATACCTTTATTTTTTTTTTCAGAACCAAACCGACAGAGTTATTTTATTTTTGGAGAACCAGTACCGGAACCGACACCGATAAATTCAAAAGGTTCCAGTCCCTGATCCACATCGAAACCCTGCAATAGCGGAAGAAAACGATGAAAAGGGACGATATAATATTATTATACTGACCCGAAGTGTGCAGAAGTGGGACGGGGCGAGGTTACAGTAAAGTGTAAATTACGATTTGCATAATAATAATAATAATAATATAATGAACTCGGGTCGATCACCGTGCGCTCACCGTACCATAATAATATTGATACCGGGTATCGGGTTGATAACGTCACCGCAGACCAAACCGAAAATCCGGACGTCCGCGTGCGCGTTGTTCGCGCTAATAAACTATAATATTATACATTCGTTCATAAATATAATAATATCTAAAGCATTATATAATATTACATAATAGAATCGATGCCGCGGCGGCGGACGTCGCTGTCAATCACATCTCGTACAACAATCATAATAAGTGTGTGTGCCGTATCGTCGTCGTCGTCGTTCGTTTTTTTTTCTCATCTACTACAGAATTGTAGGAACTTAATTAATTCAAATCCGCAAATTTAACCGCCGCCGCTGGTATAGGTGTTGGACCGTGTAAGTGTGTTCGCGGCGCGTTCGGATATTATGCAAATCAGGTTCGCGGTCGTAGCCTATATATTATTTAATATATTGTATTATATTGCAGTACAATGTACATAATATTATATATTATATTTGTCGGTCTCTTACGATTGAAATTTAAAAAAAAAAAACTCGCTCTCGATCCGAGTAAAACGTGCCCGAGGGATTACGAAAAATTATTGTCCGGTCGGTCGGACGCGCACGTGTCGCGCACGGCACTTTGGTCGCGCGCCGCGGCCATACGTTCCGGACGCACCGCCGCCGCAGCCCTCGAGGAAAACAATAATAATAGTATGCAATTCGGCCGGCGGCGGACGACCGCGACACAAACAAACACAACAATTGGTCGGTTCGTTGAACACGACCAGACGACGACGACGACGACGACGTCAGCCGCGGTCGGACCGGATTTATCAAAAATAATAATACAATAAATACGAATTTCATCATAATCGATGGTAATCACATTTTTTTTTCTCTCGTAAATCCGACAAAGCCATCAGAGTCCCGTCGAGAGAGAATGACGACAGAAATATAATTTCATTAAACTATACCTACGTACGTATGCCGCTAGGACAGAGTTTCCCAACCAGGGGGCCGCGAAATTAATTGAAATATTTTTTTAGAAAAAACAATTTCATTAAAAATAAATACAATGTAATAATTTGTTTATAAAATGTAATATGTATATAGTATGCACCTACACCTTACTACTTTTGATTATACTTATGCACTAATAAATAGAACCGAAGTACTCTATAGTATAGACCAGGGTCCAGGGGTCTCCAAACTACGGCCCGCGGGCCGCATATGGCCCACGAATAAGTTTTAACCGGCCCGTGGCCCGCATAGGACGCATAGGTAAATATCGATAAAAAAATTATTTCAAAAATATATTTATATAATATTATATTTATACCTATTTATTTTTATTTAAGTATACTGTAAAGTAAACAATATTTTATACAAAAATATAAAGTAAACAATATTTTATACAAAAATATAAAGTAAACATATTATTTATATAGGTAGGTACCTAATACATTATCATAAAATTAAAAATTATGTGTTAATAAACTTTTGGCCCGCTAAGAGCATTTGATTTTTTTTGTGGCCCTTGAATAAAAAAGTTTGCAGACCCCTGGTATAGACTATAGACTATAGAGCATAGGGTGCCTCCGGATTTTTAGAAAATGTCCAAGGGTGCCGCGAGTCAAAAAAGGTTGGGAATCTCTGGGCTAGGACATTATACGATGAATCTGTGTTTTTGCGATAGGCCTTTCAGCCTCTGTAAAGTAATACCGTCATAATACCGCGTATAATAATATTATTGTTTCATATTTAAATTATACATTTTGTCGTCTCAGAATGAAAAGGTTCTAACGTAATTTTTGTAATTGTTCATGGGGAACGTTTTTAAGTTAGCCCGCACCTATCATTCACGTATGAATTAGAACCTTTTTATTCTGTGTATCTCATTGAATAATCAACGTTCGATACGATTTCAGGATTGAATTATACAACAAAAAATATTAAATAATAAGATGCAAAAAAAAACCATTTATCAAAAAAATTGATTTTGAACTTTTTCATTCTGAGACTACGATTTGTTTATGTTTCATTTATTGGGTAATATAATAAAAATCCAAAACAACTAACAAGCGATGTACAAAATATTAGGTATATAAGTAATTTAAACGTTTTGACTAATCTCTTCTTATAGTTGTAATCCTTATAACTTTTACCTAGTGATTATATTGGATGTTATAACTTATATTAGAAAATACAATTTTCTTTATATTTTAGAAAATATATTTATATATTATCATTGATATAAATTATAATATTAAAAATAACGAAGTTAACAATTAACGTCACGTCAGTCAGGCATTCCTCCACAGACCCAGTTCAGAAAATCTAATACAGTTCTTAGAACGACACGGACGTAGGTCCACAATTTATAGGTAATAAAAAACATTGTTACTCTAAGGTCTAGGGATTGGAAAACATTTTTAAAGAATAAACTGTATATTTTTATACATAAAAATCTCATCATAGTATTTCAACATTATGATTACCTACCGGAAAAGGTAACAAGAAAATTCCTAGTAAGTGGAGTGGCTCCCTTAGACCCGCCAGTCGACACCCATATTCAGCCAACGCATTTACAATAATACAATATTCATAGGGGTTAGGGAATAGAGATATAACTATTTGTATTGTACCTTGTAAATATTATAATTGTTGTTTAAAACATCTCAAAAATGTATTGGCCGAATTGGCTCGCCATGCTCCACCAGTACTTAAACATTTTTCGAAAAATGATAATTTAATATTATTATATAGTATATGCCTAGCAATACCTATCTCTACTTATATAATATAATATATTTCTTCTGTCCGTGTGTTTGTCCCTGAACTCCTCCCAAACGGCTGGATCGATTTATATGACGTTTCTTGTGTGTGTTTGAGTGGTTTCCACTTCCTTGGATGGTATTTAGATTCACAATTGGACCCGATAATTCCAACCCGCAGAGGTATTCAAACAGGGATTTCGAGATTTACGATGGAAATTCTTATGTATAAATGGTTGCTTTTGGTTATAGGAGAAATAATTAGGAATTTTTTTTTGCATATAAATGGTTACCATTATAGTTACTCGGGCAGATGGGGTAAAAGCGTGCATAAAATCGGTACGTACCTATAAGCTATAGATAGCTAAAGGGTAGCTCACACATAATATTTTTTTTTAGCTTACGAAAAAAGAAAATATTGTGTATATATTTTATATCTATGTTTATCTAAATGATTGCAATTGGTTACATATAAATATGGCATACACATTTTTCACTAATATATTTATTAAAAAGTCGCTCAGCTGTACAGTAGGTTACAAGTGGGTCACTGTATAATGGACAGGGGCGTACCGAGGAGGTTTTTATTGGGGGGCCAAAGTTAGTAGTTTGGCCAACTCTAAAAATTGATCCGGGACAACTTGTTTTTGTTATTTTGTCGTAGCCATTTCATCGTTAAACAGTTAAAATGTTTTAATTATTTAAGTAAATTAAAAATTCAAGCTATTATACTAATAGATTATGAAAATTGTTTATAATAATATATATAAAGATACCACATTTGCAATAAAATAATAAATAATGTTAAAAAAAAAAAAAAACAAAGTAAATAATAAAAAGGCGGGCAAGTGGGTGTCGCTCTGCTGTACAGTAGGTTCAAGAGGGTCACTGTATAATGGATGGTATTACATTTGAATTCAATGATATTATATCATTGTATAAGCAAAACGATTCTGAGCGGAGACGGTATGTCCTTCTAGGTATAAGACATATTATATACTTATCTATGGTATTAAAAAAAATTGACCTATAATGAATTCCAAATTAATCATATCACAATATCCATTAGGTACTTATAACGCATAATACACCAACAACAAACCCCGATACTATCATAGATATATAGTAGTATACTTTAAAAGTTTCAAGTACCCACGAAAAATATTATACAATCACAATAAAATAACTAAAATAGTTATTCTAGGTTTTTTATTATGTAACTAGATTCCAGTGTTTGTCATCCCGCCTACGGCGGAAAGACTGTGTGGGCGGTGGTGCATCTTTGTCGGCGATGCTGGGTTTTTGATCCAGCCTGCGTCGGGAAGGGGGGGTCGTCGGGTATTGTGTTTTGTCGTGTTGGCAGCACTGGTTAAGTGGTAATTTTTGAACTCGGAAGAGTGTCTAGTCGTAAGTCACGCGATTCAAGTCGATCGTAAGACACAGCCAGCCAGGTAGGCAATCCGACTACGTCGGATCGCAGACCATGCACCGGGCGTGTATGTCCGGTTCTCGTATGTGTGTTGAAATCGGAAATTCGGGTTCTCTGAGTTTGAGTGTCTAGCTATCAGTCATCTCGATTCCCGAGTGTCGGTTGCAGTGGGGGTGTAAGTCACTCGTATGCAAGTAGCTAGTCAGGTAGGCAATCCGACTACGTCGGATCGCAGACTATGCATCGGGTGTGTATGTCCGGTTCTCGTATGTGTGTTGAAATCGGAAATTCAGGTTCCGAGTTTGAGTGTCTAGCTATCAGTCATCTCGGGTGAAATCCGATTCCCGAACGGACAATCCGCCTACAGCGAAAAGTGCTCGAAACGGCCGTTCAAATATGAAAAAGTATACAGGAGGTAATAAAATTGTATTTGTTGATAATTATAGAGAACAGTTATCAGGTGTTTTATGTTGGGCTTCACTGTAATCAATGTAATCATTGTTATGTTTTCGCGGTTATAACAAATAAGTCGACAAAATCTAATTTTCTGATTGGATATTTTCTAAAATATACCTACCTTGTATATTTATTTAATTATGAGAATTAAGTCAAATTAACAAATAGATAATTATATTGGTGAATAACAAAGTTTATTGAAATGTAATACTATCCTATTAAACGTAGGTATCTATAAATGAATACACTATACATACTCTCGTTTCCGACACACTACTCCACCCCGGGACTCGAATTTTCGAAAAAAACGGCAAATGAAGCAGTCACTATTTTTTAATATAGTATTTATAATCTGTAGCAGTATTTAACCAAATCGGAATCACGTAAAAACTGTAATATATCAAGTAGGTACTACACGTAGGTTAGTTATATTATAATGTATTATTAAAAGAAACATGTAGGTGCGTCGGTAAATGTTAATTATAATTATTTTTTTGCCCAATAAATATCGTCAAACGAATAATAATAATATATATAATATAATAATGCAAATTTAAAAAAAAAATTAACACTTTCGTTAAAATGATAAATGTGACGAAAAAAAAAACGCAAAAAAAAGAAATTCGATTTAACACGGCCCCGCCGGCGTTCGAAACCACGACCGTCGAATCACCCGTTTTAACGCCTAACCTACCTAGCCACCTACCGAGATGAAATTAAGAGTCAAATCTATGACTCTTAAGGGCGTTTGAGCGGACCACCGTGTCCGCCACCTTCAGACGTTCAAAACGCGAGATTTGCGAAAAAAATCGAACCTCGAGGCGCATGTATATAGCGATACCTACACGGTACCTACTCTCGTTTCTGACACACTACTCCACCCCGGGACTCGAATTTTCGAAAAAAACGGCAAATATAGTCGTACTATTTTTTAATATAGTATTTATAATCTGTAGCAGTATTTAACCAAATCGGAATCACGTAAAAACTGTAATATATCAAGTAGGTACTACACGTAGGTTAGTTATACGTTATTATAATGTGTTAATAAAAGAAACATGTAGGTGCGTCGGTAAAATCAAGTATTAATTAAATGTTAATTTTAATTATTTTTTTGCCCAATAAATATCGTCAAACGAATAATAATAATATATATAATATAATAATGCAAATTTAAAAAAAACATGTAGGTGCGTCGGTAAATGTTAATTATAATAATTTTTTTGCCCAATAAATATCGTCAAACGAATAATAATAATATATGTAATAATATAATGCAAATTTAAAAAAAAATTAACACTTTCGTTAAAAATGATAAATGTGACGAAAAAAAAAAAACGCAAAAATAAGAAATTCGATTTAGTACGGCCGCCGCAAATAACCGAAACTCCCGGACGGCGGTTTCGAACCCACGACCCTCGGGTCACCTATCCTAACGCCTAACCAACCTAGCCACCTACTCAGATGAAATTTCGAGGCAAATGTATGACTCTTAAGCCGCGTCGATAAAATAAAATTCTTATCACTTTCCTTATCAATAAAAACAATATTTAAGAAAATCCCAATAAATCCTATCAAAAACTCAAAACCCCGAGTTTCCCCTTGGCGAGGTGGGTGTTAGTACTCTCCCGGACCAAAATCCATCAAAAAAGCAAAATCCAAAAAGGGGGGGAGGAGGTGCCCCCGTTCCCTAAAGCGGAAAACGGTAGTATTCATAAAAAGAATGGGTTCCCCCTTGGTCCGAGGTCTTTAACTTGAATTCCGGCCGAGTTATACTCAACTCAAAATGTGGGGGGGGGTGGGGGCTTTGGTTCCCTAATGTTGAAAATTCATCTGGGGCCTAAAAAATTGAGATGCCCATTGGTCCGGGGTCTCTAAGTCGAATACCGGCTAAGTTATACTTGGTCAAAAATAATTACTCGTTTAATGGGTCGGGGGGACGGTCGCGGGGTAATCGATTTATAAGACGTTATTATCACGTCAAAAAATTGAAAAACACGGGTTTTTTTTTAATAATAATAATAATGTTCGAAAATATTAGGATCGATAAGGAAAAGGGAGATAAGCGAGCGGAATTTATAGCGAACGCGCGGGAAGTATTGTGATTGGTCGTCATGGAAGAAACGCGGAGTGCCGTGAGCGCTCCCCGCGGATCTTATACGCGTTATTAGCGTTTTATTATATAAGACTAGCTCTAAGTGAAACTCGGAGCCCGTGGAACTCGCTGAGAGTGTGTACCGATTTTGGAGACAACGTCGTTGGAATTATAAAAGTCTCAAAGGTTGTAAGACGAAAGTTTAGGATTTGTGATAAGGAGTAGTGATAAGGATTGGAGATAAGGCTTGGCGCTTTGGCGGGAATGTTACAAGTTTGAGCGTCTAGCAATCCATCACGAACATTGTAAATGGATACGATCTCCAGGATCTCTATGCGTTTGTCAGCTGCTTTTGGTCGTTGAAATCGTTAAAAAGTGTATATCTGATATGTGTATTTGATTGTCTAGCTATCAGTCATCAAATCACATAAGTAAGCAATATGAGAAGCGTATATTATCAGGTATGCACTCCACCTGCGGTGGATTGCGGACCCTGTTAGTTACGTAGATTAGTGAATAATCAAAAATATGGATTGGAGATAAGGCTTGGCGCTTTGGTGGGAATGTTTAAAAGTTTGAGCGTCTAGCAATCCGTCACGAACATTGTAAGTAGATACGATCTCCAGGATCTCTATACGTTTGTCAGCTGCTTTTGGTCGTCGAAATCGTTAAAAAGTGTAGATCTGATATGTGTATTTGATTGTCTAGCTATCAGTCATCAAATCACATAAGTAAGCAATATGAGAAGCGTATATCATCAGGTATGCACTCCACCTGCGGTGGATTGCGGACCCCGTTAGTTGCGCAGATAAGTGAATAATCAAAAATATAGATTCTAGTTGGCCCATGAGACTCGCTGAATTTGGGGGTACCGATTTTTGAATAAGAGTCGTTTCAATCATAAAAGTAGCGACAGTCGTAAGATGGAAGTTTAGGATTTGTGATAAGAATTAGTGATATGGATTGGAGATAAGGCTTGGCGCTTTGGCGTAGATGTTTAAAAGTTTGAGCGTCTAGCAATCCGTCACGAACATTGTAAGTAGATACGATCTCCAGGATCTCTAGACGTTTGTAAGCTGCTTTTGGTTGTTGAAATCGTTAAAAAGTGTAGAGTCGATATGTGTATTTGATTGTCTAGCTATCAGTCATCAAATCACATAGGTAAGCAATATGCGAAGCGTATATCATCAGGTATGCACTCCACCTACGGTGGATTGCGGACCCCGTTAGTTGCGTAGATAAGTGAATAATCAAAAATATAGATTCTATTTGACCTATATGAGACTCGCTGAATGTGGGGTCATCGATTTTGGAAGTATTGTTCGTGTCTGTTGTAAATCGAATGTTGGATAATTGTTCTAAGGGATAGGGTTTATGATAACGCGTTTAGTGATATGATTTTAAGATTGAAATAATGCTTGGCGCATTGGCGGGAATGTTTAAAAGTTTGAGTGTGTAGCTATCAGTCATCAACGGTGTAAGTACGCATAATATTTTACATCTCTTTTTTGTGGCTTTTGGGTCTGTCCAAAAGTTTGAAGTCAAAAAAAACCATACACCTAATCGATTTTCTAAACTATCAGCGCACTTTGTTCAACGTGTAATTATGATCCATAGGGCACCAGCCCTTTTTGTAATTAAAAAAGTGTACGTCGATAATTCGATTATTAAGTCGATATTTATGAAGTTCATTAATTTACAAAAAATAGAAAATCCCAAAGTATAATATATATAAATGTGTGTTTATTGTATGATAAATGATAAAAATATATTATAAACACAATTAGGTGTACTAATAAATTACACTGTCTTAATGTACCTAATTAATTTCAAGAAAATAAATATACGATCATTGTTATGATCAGATCAAGGCTATTTACTGCATTTAATTAACAAAATTAATCATAGGGATGTCAATATTAAAATCCATTTGAATATGGTACATTGCCATTTTTGTTGTTTTGTTAAAAAATATAATATGTTTAGTATACATACCTATCTATTACATCGTTTTTAATAAAATTATAATTTAACTTAAACTAACTTGCAGTATGTCATTGATACTATTAAAATTATTTATTTATTTTAGCAAATTGTGTGCGTAATTGAACAGTTTGATTTAGTATGGTATGTATAATATATATTGAATCAAAAACAGTAGGTAAACAATATTTTAAACAGAAAGTCGGGTGTTAGTTACATACAGCGCCGGATCATAGCTTTTTAACACCCGGGGAAAATTAAAAAAATACGCCCATCTCAGGGAGATGACCAGAATTAGTATTTTTTTTTTACGAAAAATCAAGCACACTCACAGTACTGCGAGGAACTGAGGACCAACATTTACAAAACCTTTCCAAATGTACTGCAGGACCAATAATTTATTTACCACAAATAATTTGAACGATTTTAACTTGAAAATGAAACATTTTAAATTTTAAACTATTCACGTAATATAGTTTTAGAAGCACTTCTTAATGGTGTATTTAAAGCTAAAATCTGTATTCTGTGGTCAATATTTCTAAGTTCCAGGTTTAGAATAAATAATATTGATAATAATAACATGTATGAATTATTTATTAACAAATCTAAATTAGGTAGGTATCCATTGCTTACTTTTAATATAGGATGCTTTATGTAAAAGAACAATATTTAATTTACAACATACCTATCAATATTATACATTTTCATTTTTAATATTTGTTACAATCAAAACTTAAAAATATGTACCTAGGTACGGAATAAATACAATGAAACAAAAATGTAATTATGTACTGAAAATTGTAATATAATGATTATAACACGACAAAGAAATATTTATCATGGATTATCACTTACGGATTGAATGTAGATACCTATATACTAAAATAACTACATTCTACATTCTACATTTTAAATATTTCCAGAATAATAAGGACCTGGTTGTCTGTTTGACATCTTGAACTATAAAAATAATTTAGACAAAAAACACAGTTTATTATAAAAAAAAAAAAACGAACCAAATAGAATATAAATTTCCTTTTAAATTATTTTAATATAATATGTAAAACATAATATTCAATCTGTCTTGGGCTACAATCAATAGGATAATATTTTTGTTTTAATTATTTAATTATGTTGTACTTTTGTAGTATCAAGTTTATCAAGTAAATTAATAGTTGTATACTTGTACACATTTAAAAAGCAAACACAAATGACAAATTATATTCCATTTTGTGTTCTGTTTCATTTATCTAGTGGCCATGGTGATATTTATAAAAAAGTTCAGTTTATAAAAAGACATTAATTGTTAAATACAAAGACTTTTATAAGCCTGGGTACAAACATGTAATTTAATAAATAATCTGAAAACAATTAAATTATTAGTACCTAAGTAACATTTTATGTAGTACATAATTTTATGCAGTACCTACCTATTTGGAAAAATATAGGTATAGTTGTTAATTTAAAATCACATAACAATGAATTACAATTAATAGTGCGAAAAAAAATAAATATATAATATAAATCAATGTTATTAGTTATTACCTACTAATCTCGATTAAAAATAAAATTATTTTATTTTATTCCCATACCCAATATTACACATTTCCTGTGAAATATTATTTTGTACTTAGTTTTGACTTTTGTTTTAAAGCCCATTTTCAATTTTCAATTTACAAAATATTTAAAACCTTAAAAATACGCCCACGAAAATTATACGCCCGGGGATAAATCCCCGACTTCCCCCCTAGATCCGGCCCTGGTTACATAGTTGAAATAGTAGTACCTACAATGATAAGATATATTTTGTAGAAACAAATGAATTGACAGTGATTGTAAAACCGTAATGAATACATAAAACCGTGTTTAGAATAATTAGTTAAAAATGCAATAGTTAAGTTACAATGATGAACGTTCATAACATTATATTTGTTCTATATAAACAATTGAATAGTTAAATCACAATAATACACATTATAATATTATTGCTTACATACAGACATGTAATTATTAAAAAATGCAATACTTAAATTACAATATGTAGGTACGTGACATTATATTTTTTGTTAAATGAACAATTTAGTAGTTAAATTACAAATTATTTGTTATATAAGCAATTCAACAGTTAAATTACAAATTATGTACATGACATTATACTTTTTTTAAATAAACGATTAATTAGGTAAAAATAGTAATTTAATAGTAAAAATATTCATACAGGAAACTGAGGAAAGTAATATTATTAAAATTTAAAAAAACCAGTAACTATAATTTGTAAGATAACGTAAGAAAATCGAAAAAAACATGTTTACCCACGTAAATACATATTATATTATAATACATAAAAAATGATAAATGGTAGATTAATTTAAAAAAAATTTAACGTAGTAGAAATATTGTAATTTTTATACACAAAGTAAAGTTAAAATAATAAAAATAGTAAAGAGAAAAGATCGGAAATTTGTAAAATTACGGAAAAAAAAATGCAAAAAAAATCGGTATTCGGGCGGCCGTGTAAACCATATGGCTTTGGCGACACTACCGCTCGGAAAGCGTACGACGGATTTGAACCCGGGACCTACGTGTTTTCTACCTAACGCCTAACCTACTCGGACACAATTTGAGATGTGAAATATGGTCAAAACATCAACACTTAAGCCGTGCGTCTACGGAGCGACGTAAGCCGATATATTCGATGTACATCGATGTAATCGCATACAATTCGCTTGTAATACGCGCATCTCCCATATATATATTTAACGGGGCGCGTGAAAAGCGTTTTCCGTTAATAATTATTAAATCAATAGGCAAAAATTAAATTATACACGTATATACATGTATATTGTATATATACGCGTAGGGTCGGTCGTAATTTCTAAACGCGATTGCGAAGCGAACCTACCGATTTCGTAAGAAAAGCGTATATATACGGCTTTAGAAAGACGTCAACTACACGATTCGGGCACGAACGGCGTGCAAAAAGACGAAACTGTCGGAGATAACGAAAAAAATCGGCAAAAAAGTCCGGCCGGGAGCGTATTTTGCGATCGACATTCCGACGGCTACGGACGGCGCACGGATATAAACCGCCCACCGGCGGCTTCGAGAGATCGCGAGCCACGCGAATCGAGTATAAAAAAGGGCGAAAAACGATAGAAAACGGTCGAAATCGTGTGAAAAGAGTAAATGTTCGAAAATTTCAAAAATCGGCGGAATGATAAGAAAAGAAGTGATAACGCGGGGCCGGGCGACGGAATTTTCTGATTGGCGTTCCTTATTTGCTGCGTCGCGCCTGTCGGACAAAACTGGGGACTAACCTCGTTTTATAATATAAGAGATTTCGTCCAAATTTGAATTTAAAATGTCTGTAAAAAATAACTGTGTTCATATATTTTTTAGATTTTTTGGTTACAGTATGAACTATTTATGAGAACCTTTGTTTTAAATTTGCAATCCTTAGCTATGAAAACTGAACATTTTATAATTTATTAATTACAATGATTGATAATTTTCGAGATTTTGATAAATGTTGTCAAAATTCGATCTTTAAATGCTTATAAAAAAAAATTATGGTTATATATTTTTAAAATTTTTCAATTGCTATTATAACAATCTATCAGGACCCTTGTATTAAATTTTTACACTTTTTTGCCCAACAGATAAAACTTTATTGATATTTATAGAAAAAAAAACTAAAAAAAATTGAAAGCTGTAAATGTCCATAAACAGCTCAAAAAGAGTCAAAATATTTTCAAAATTGTATGGTGTATAGAAAATGCTAATATGAACATTCAGTGAAATTTTCATGTATCTACAGTTATTCGTTTTTGAATTACAACAAAATAAGGAAATCGCTACATGAGAAATCGAGTGAATATCCAATGTTGTAAAAATTTGAATTTCAAACGCTCATAAAAATTTAATTTGACTTTCCGGTAGAGATTTTTTTATTGATAAAGGTAGACAAACTTATGAGTAAACTTGTATTACATTTTAAAATCTTAGATTTAAAAAGAAAAATTTTTACGAATTCTTAACTCAAAATAATTTGCTAATTTTCGTGATTTTTCCATATTTTGTCAATTTTTGAACTTTAAATGCTTATAAAAAAAAATTGTGACTAAGGATTTTTAATATTTTTCATCTGCCTATGAAACAATATACTAGGAGCCTTCTATTAAATTTTCAAGCTTTCGCAACCAACAAATACAATTTTATTGATATTTTTAGAAAAAAAACTAAAAACAAATGGAAAATGAAAATGTCCCTAAACAGTTCAAAATAAATCAAAATATTTTGAAAATGTTATCGTGTATAGAAAATGCAAATATAAACAACCAGTGAACATTTCAGGTATATACGTTCATTTGTTTTAAAGTTACACCAAAAACCAAAATCGATTTTTTGGAAAACTGATTTTGCGTAAAAATGCCCGTTTTTCCTTAATTTGTATGTTGTTTTTCCCGGCGCTTGTGAAAACTACTAGGACATTTTTACATAATATTACAGATAAACATAACGTGACGTATAATAATTATTGTAAATAATAGTGGTAGGTATCGCAAGCCTGCAGTACTGATACATACATTTATAACAAATTAGATGCCATCGACTGAAAACATCAAACCAACCACGTTCAGTTGGCTATTTATAGTATCTGGCATCACTAACATTGGGATTTTCAAACTCCCTCACCATTGCACCTCTTATTATTACTGACGCACTGATAACAATTTAGTATTTACTGCTTATTTTTCCGATAATAGACAACAGATATTTTTCTAGTTCAGACAGTATAATATATTCACTATATTATTCTAATAACCTTGATTCTTGTCAGTATCACCATGGACACCATCACAAATCACAATCGTCAATCGTATACAAATTATTAGTTGGCCATTATGTACAGTTATTGAGTTTTTCATAAATGTAAAATGGCCAACTCAAAAGTTAAGAAACCAATTATTGGGGGGGTATTATGACCACCATACCCCCCCACTAGGTTCGCCCCTGATAATGGATATGGTATTAACTTTGAATTCAATGATATAATATCATTGTATAAGAAAAACGATTCTGAGCGGAGACGGTATGTCAGTCTAGGTATAAGACATATTATATATACTTAAGAGGACGTCTCACGGAAAAAATCACTCGAAAAATTCCTTTAAAAACACGTTTGCGCGTTCCAATGACATGGGTTACCGAGTGATTTTATCATAACAACACCTATGAACCAAAATTGTAGAGGAGATTTTTATCTGGTTCCTTAAGAAGTCCGATTTTTGAAAGTTTCATTTCTAAGTCCTAAAATTAACTTTTGAAAAATTTAAAGAAAGTGTATTATTAATCATGATAAATTTCGTGATGTTTTAAATATATCGAAAATCGGGCTTCTCGCGGAACCAGATAAAAATCTCCTCTACAATTTTGTTCATAAATGTTTTCAAAATTAAACCACTCAGTAACCCATATTATTGGAACGCTCAAAGTATGTTTTATAAGAAAACTGCTGAAAATTACTCTCGTCAGGTGCTGCGGCCTGTAAGCAGTGGCAGAGTTCGATACTAGGTGTTCAGACCACCACCTGCGGCTGTACAGCACCATGATCAAAACAGGTTTTCTATGGCAGCCTAGCGCCCGTGCATAGTTTATAAAAAACCAGAAGAGAAAATGATTATTTTATATTTGTGACGAATATTATTTAATTTGGTTCGATTTTATATTTTGTATTCGTATCCGAATTTCATACAAATAAAAACTATACTTTTGTTCTTCAAGTAATAGTACACATACGGCTTATTGAAGCGGTTTACAATAAAAATACCTATTATAAAAATTATAGAGGAGAACTTTTTTAACAATCGTAAGGCAGGGGCGTATTTATGGGGGTGGCTGGGTGGGCTGCAGCCCCCCCTGAAATTTCAAGAAAATCCAAAAAATATGAATGTCAATAAAACTTTATTTGTTGGGTAAAAAAGCTTGAAAATTTAATACAAGGCTCCTGCTATATTGTTACAATAGCAGTTGAAAAATATTAAAAATCCTTAGTCATAGTTTTTTTATAAGCATTTAAAGTTCGAATCTTGACAAAATACGGAAAAATCACAAAACTTAAAATTTTGCTGAATGTTTTCATTTTTTATACACCAAAAAAATTTGAAAATATTTTGCCTTTTTTTGAGCTATTTACAGACATTGACAGTTTTCATTTTTCTTAGTTTTTTTTCTATAAATATCAATAAAAATTTTTTTGTTGGGTGAAAAAGCATGAAAATTGAACGCAAGGCTCCTGATATATTGTAACAATATTAGTTGAAAAGTATTAAAAATACATAGGCACAATTTTTTCTTATAATCATTTAAAGTTCGAATTTTGACAAAATTTATCAAATTTAAAATGTAATAAATATTTTGTAATTAAAAATTTATAAAATGTTCAACTTTCATAGTTAAGGATTAAAAATTTAAAACAATGGTCCACGTAAATAGGTAAATATATAAATTACTTTATTTACAATAATATCATCAAATATACTTAGTAATATCATAGGCTGACTGGACCGTTTTCGCTTAGAATCGTTTTTCTTATACAATGATATTATATCATTGAATTTAAATTTTACACCATCCGTTACAGTGACCCACTTGTAACCTACTGTACAGCAGAGCGACATCCACTTACCCACTTTTTTGTTTTATTGTGTGACTATGTTGATAATTTTGTTCAGCCCCTCCCGAAATAAAATTCTGGATACGCGCCTGTCGTAAGGAGTCCGATTTTTGATATCGTATTCTAATTGTCCAATATCACGTGGTAAACTAACACGGTTTTGAACTATTTATCGATTAATTATTTAACTAATTAATAAAAATATCGAAAATCGGGCTTATTAGTTTATTACGATTGTTAAAAAAATTCTCCTCTACAATTTTTGTTATAGGTATTTATACTGTAAAACGCTTCAATGAACCGAATTACTGGAATTAGGAAACCGTGTTTTGATGCCATATTGCTGCGTATTTTCACCTCCCCAATGCACCAACAATATTCACTTTCCCGTCGAACAAGATACTGAAGTTGAAAATCGAAGCATTATTTCGACTACTTGTCGTGTACACAGACTAAAAAAATATTATATTAAATGTGAATAGGTTAATTTTCTTCCCCAAAGTATGTTGGATTTTTCGTTTTCAAATAGGTGTTTCAGTCCCAGCTCGACAAATTTAGTATTTTAAGTCCCAATCGGCGAAAAGCCCGTTTCGATCTGGAAACAGAAATATTATAGGAACACGGATGTAAAATAATGGTTAGACGTAATAATTATGTGTAGGTACGTTATGACGTCATAATTGTGCCAATTTGTGCGTATAGCCGTGGATAGACAGAGCTCTGTGGTGCGAAGGGGGGATGGCGGAGGCGCTCTCGAGACTCGTTACAGTCCGTCACGATTAATTGTCACACGACACAAAGGCTCGTCCCTCAGAACACCACAATACGCGTAGGTACACACACACATACACACACACACACACATATTATGTGTTTAATACATGTCGACGGAGACGATAATGTATCACGTGCGTGGGCTATCCGCGATACGGCAAACACGCCGTATAATATATTAATCGACGGTGGCTGTGCGCCGACGACGACAACGACTCGTAAAAGTCGCGTGTCGGACCACGCGGTATGTAAACACACTCGACGGACAGCGTGGCACGTGGGAGAATAAAATGTAGTACAATAATATTATAATGTATGACATTTCCGCGACATTTTTGTTTATAGCAATAAAGTGAAACAGTGTCCGCAGGGGCGCGTGTGTGTGTGTGATTTTCTCTTTTTTCCGAGAGGGCGAAGTGCGCCTCACACACACACACACACACACACACAGACACACACTCGAACACACAAGAGTCGCTGCGAGGGTAGGTTTTCGGGACGAGCACACGCGCCGAATTAGAACGAGACCGGATCGGAGGACTGCGATGCACACATAATATGATAATATTATACGAGCGCGGTGTATATAATGAATGGCTGGAGACGACCGCGCCGTATTAGCGACGGCCCATTAACCGCCGCGGGTTCCCACAACAATACGCGGTTAGTGGTAGTGGTGGTTACACGCCGCAGCGGGTACAACGGATATTATAGTATTGTGATGAGATCCGCGCGACGAGTCGGTACTTATGTTTTTTTTTTGGGCCCGGGGCGCAAATATTTGCACAATATCCTTTTCGGGGGAGACCCCTCGACCCGCGCCCCACATACTCGGGGGTATCTTTGTATATATTATGTACCTACTATGGGGTACAACAATCACGTCGGTGGTTTTTGTTTTCTCTCCGTATGGGGCAGTCTTGTTTTGTGCCAAATTTAATTTCATGAAATGTACACCTGAAGTCGACCGCGATGACTGTGTAAACATAATAATATATTATACCTACGCGATGGGAACGGCAAACACGAATCTGCCTTATACATAGCACGCGCTCCTGCTGCTGCTGATGCACGTGACCTCCATACTGGGCTCGGGCATACCACGGTATATAGTCACATCACTCACATCGATAATTTAAAACCAAGATTTAAAATAAATTGCACTAGAAAGCGGTCGAGTGGTTTACCCGCAATACCCATATGACGTCTATGGGTGTACCTGTATAGGTATTAGGTATACTTTTAAACATAATATGTAAAAGTTCAAATACACACTCGAAAATCGTCGCACCTACTATAGATTATATTATATGCACATATTGTACACACACGTTTTTCTCTGAAGACTTATCGAAAAAGTTGAAAAATGTTTACATAAAAAAATTTGTTTTTATCAACCATAATATGTGTATAGGTATACCTACAGTTTCAAGAATTGCTTTCAACTTCAAATTACAGCGCCCTTTGTTCGTGTAGGCGTAAGACATACATTTCCGATTGGGCAGTTCGAACAGACATTTTCACCCAAATATCTATACCTGTAGCAAGGAATAAGGATACACTTTTATTTTATTTTTCAGTTGTACAAGTGGTGTTGACAAATGGGGAGGTTATTACAATTTTATTTGGCCCTACCTATAGGCTATCACATATTAACATGGTTGTATTACGTTAAGGGGTGCGATACTTGTGTATGTCGTATGCGGTTACACAACGATCGATATAAAACTGAAAAAATACAATTTTAAAATTTACTGATTGTATATTTCATTATTTGTGTGTGGAGGTGAGTTATTTTGGTGAAAGCGACTGCGTATATAAAGTGCGTGTAATTATGAATTGGTTTTGAATAACAAATGTGGCAAGGTAGATTTACAATATTGATCCACATTGTTTGTAACGATATTTAAAATTATTTATTATTTTATTTTCCCTGGTAGGCAGGTAGGGATAGTTATGCGATTGTAGATTAGACATTTTAATGAGATGAGCATTGAGCACCACTCCACTATGCATGTGCCCATTTTTGACTACATAAACGATCGTGACCGATCGACCAAACATAAAAGGTAAACCATTTTTTTCAACTGTCAATATTATTATATTAATATACGCGTTAACATATTATTGTACACGAACCTATGTCCTATAGTGTTATATACAGTAAGAGCTGGATACTTTGCTCCAAATATATTTCTTTTTTAGTTTGAACCTATACCATAGCTTCAATAACAAAGATAAAAATTACCTGTTCACGTTGTTTTATATGTATAGATATTGAGAGGTAAGAACAATACAAAAAAATCCGAATGTCGTACTAGTGACTTACTTACTTATTACCAAAAGTTTGGAGCAAAGTTAAAATACATTGCAGGTTACACTTCACAATGATGATTAAAATTACCTTACTTTAATAGTTTAATGCATATAATAACTGTTGGTGCAATGTTTAGTGCTTGTGTTTTAACTTATTTCAACCTTTACATAGGTAATATAATTGAATAATATAATTTTTTTTTTTTAGTTGATTAAAAGTCTTTTTTCAATACATTTTAAATAAAATTTCAATCCCCTAGATTTTGGATAACTTCTCCGTTATGTGTTTTTTGTGTTTTTGAAAACAATTTTTTTCATGACATACATCTTGGAGGCAAACTAATTGTTTGATGTTCGAAGTGTTTGAAAAAATTAGTAATGTTAATAAGAATAATAGAAAAAAAACTACAATCTCTTATCTCAAAATCGTAATGTGCTACGGTTGATATCAATAAAATTTTTTTTTGGAGCAATGTTGAACCCCTGGAGTCAAGTATCCCGCTCTTACGGTAATATATACCTTCTTGGATACTCTAAAGTCAAAACCACAAAAATCGAAGGCGAGAAACTGAGTGTAGGCACTTACACCTTATTACCATATTATGTGTAGTTCATAGCCAATCAAAAGATTTGACCAGTATATAGCGTTATAGCGTGTATTATTGGCCTGTGTTAGTGTGTTCGACGGTGAAAGGGTTGACGGTGGCTTTGCGACGATATGACGAAAGATCAAAACCGTTTCTGCGGTCATCCGCATAATATGATATGTATAGTAACACAAAATATATAGCAGAAAGTCGATGACGACTGGTCGAACGCGGGTTGGGTCTCGTCTGCGGGGGACTTGTGCAGCTCGGAGAGAGGTTGTGCAGGCGGATCGTCGTCCGCATACTGCATATATAATACGACATATATAGTAATACAAAATTTTATAGCAGCAAGTCGACGGCGGCAGGTCGAGTGATCGAGTTGGGTCTCGTCTGCGGGGGACTTGTGCAGCTCGGAGAGAGGGTTGTGCGGGCGGATCGTTCGTGTCCGTCGCAGATTCGACGTGGAAAAAAACGAATAAATAGGAAACGTCGACGACGGTTTCAAGTGGGCGCGTGTCCGACACGCGTTCCGATAATTATTTATTTATGTTAATCGGTGGTGGAGCCGCCGAACACTGCGATGACTGCAGCAGACGGAGTTACCCCATCAGCACCCACAAGTACGAATTTCATAACTATTTAGATTCCGAACGGATTCGGGGTATTGATTTTAAAATTAGATCGACGTATGTTTTTTCGTTTTTGTTTTTGTGTCTATATTCGCGATATAGCCGGTGTAGAACAAAAGGGAAATGATTCAAAGGTTTTTGATAGCAACTCATAGTCGTAGGGCGTTATGCGTTTGGGCGATTTACCTTTTTACCCACATCATAAAAGTAAAGTGTTTGGGCGAGTTTCTTATAATGTGTTTGAGCGAGTATGATACAATATATAAAAGATAAAATAGTATAGTACATTATTTCAATTTTTAACTATACACACACTACACTTATTATTTAACTTACATATTATTTTAATAATATTTTAACTTGATTTTCAATCGTTTCAACTTTTAATCACACACAAAAAAAAAAACAATCCACTTTTAATCATATCCGTGGAATTCACGGACAACCCAAGTCTGTCAAAATGAGAGAGAAAATGGATTGATAAAATACAGCATCCCAGGATATTGAAAAATATCGCCCAAACACATTACAATGTTTTAAAATCACTCGCCCAAACGCAAACCGCCCTTATAGAAAGCTAGGTTTACCTAGTTTACAGGTAAAGTATAAGTTCAAAGGTAGATTAGTCACATCAGGCTATATTACACTAAGTGGTGATAGGTAATTCAAATGATCATTATAAATCTACAAATACGTTTTTTTCATCAAAATCACAATATTACATCTATTATTATAGGTCAACCCGAGCGACTTGGAACTGGGAGGTGACTTGGAACAACTGTGTTATTTTTTAATAACAGTTTTTAATTTTATGCTAGATAAGGGAAATAAAATTCTGCTTCCACAACAATGTTTTTTGGAACGTTATATTATCATTAAAAATGTGTTATCCCTTATCAATAAGCCATGTGATACAAAAATAATTTAATAAAAAAAATCCAAATTTTCAACTCCTAAATTAAGAGCTTCGAAAGTGTTACTTCAGCTTCAAAAAACCATTATTGTTATTTTTTAGTGAATTCGTAATGTGTTGTTAGTGTTAATCGTTAAGTGGAATTAGGAAATAGTATTATTTAAATGTTTTAGGGTTGTTTTTATTTTCCGTAAAAAATAAGTGGGTTACTTGGAACATGGGTCCCTATATTACTTGGTACTGAATTTTTTTTTTTTGTATACAAAGTTTGGTTGTATAAATATGTTGGTTAAATTTATTTTAGGAGCAAAGACTGCAACTTATAAAAAAAAGTATTATTTGGTAGTAAATATGTACCTAGTTTTATAACGAGTTATATAATAATTATGTTAATTAGTTTTTAAATTAAAAAAAATATGGTTTTTAACACTTTTTTTTTTTAATAATTGCAGCGTTCGAAGTGACCCTCCACAAATGATTAAATGCAATCTGCATTTGAAAAAAACGCATGTTCCAAGTCACCCGGAGTTATGGGTGACTACTGACTTGGAACAAGCACTTTTTATTTTTTTTTTACCTTAATTTACTTAAGAAATTTATTTTTATTTTTTTTGTTCAATCTATTCCTTGGAGGTGTGCGACACTGCATGATTTTTTACAAAATTTAATTATCAATAATGAATGTGTTAAAATAGTTAAAAGGTCAAAATTGTTCCAAGTCACTCGGATTGACGATATTCGATTAGAACCACTCTGCTGTACATTAGGTGTCGAATGTGCCTACCTCGTCATTCAGTATACAGACACTGCGTATGTATCTATATGTGTTGAATTTGAATTCAATGATAAATATTTGCAAACGCGGAGTTTTTATTGATTTTATAATATATATTTTGTGTTATTAATTTATGAGTCAATGTACCGAAGAACGGTGTGAATAGGTTCGCGGTATAAATAAATAGGTAGCTATTTAAATTAATCTTGTACATTTTTTTAAATATCATTGCGTGTATCGTAAATTATAATAATAGACTTAAAAGTTTCAAGTAACACATAAACATTGTATTATATTAAACTAATCAGCAATCAGCCCAACAAATTAAATATTATCGGTGCATCCCAAACGACTGCTCCCGCCAAAAACCGTATTACGAACAGATAAATGTCCCAAAGGCTCCAGACGAAAAAGGTATTATACGAACAGGTAAATTCCCAAACGGCTGACGATAATACCAGTATACCGATTTGAGGTGGATATATCGATATACCGTATACCAGTAGATATACTGTATACCGTTGTATAATTGAAATTGAAAAAAATATGTATATAAATTAAAATACACCTAAATCGAAAAGAAAACAGGGGCTCATTGGAAACATTATTGAAGAATTTTCGTGGAATGAAATAACATGAATTGATTAAATGAAAATATAGTGCTTCAAAAATTTACCCGATGTATAATTTTTATATTTTTAGTTTTTACATATACCTAGATACATTTTTTTACGATTTTTTTCTATTTTTTAACGCTAAAATTTAATATTATTTTAATAAAATTTAATTCACAATATATGATTTTTTTATATAATTTTTATGATTTACTTAGAATAATAGAATATAACCTTAAAAAAAACACCAACACATTTTCAACCACATCTGCTCTTTTGAAACAGTCCTAACTCCTAAGTCAGAATATAGTCTGTATGAAGTATGGGAAGATGTGTTGAGAAGTTGTATTGGGAATTTGTGTTGTAAAAAACAGGAGCCGTTTGGGATTTGAATGACTAATAAAGATTATTAGTATTGATTAGTATTATTGTATTGATTACATATTAATATATTATATCATAGCAAATATTGATAATGAATGATTTATCAACATCTAAAGCCTTAGTTCAGGAATTACCTTGTTAATAATTATATATCTAGTTACATATAAAACCCTAGTTGAAAATGACACGTATTCCTTGAATTCCTATTAATGACCTTTTAACCATTGCCTTCTCTAACATTTTTTTTTGTTATCTTGCTCAATAAATTTAAACGCTCAATAAATTATAAAAAGTAATAAATTATACGGATGAACATAAGTAGGTATATCATCACGAGTCAGACAAATCTCTTATAGGTAATGTGTTAGTATTGAGTATAAATAGTACCTACCAAATGCCAATGTACTAGTTTTTTTTAAGCAATGGTGTTAGCCGCAATCACACATCGCCACATAAATAGACCACCAATGTTTGGAACCTTGGAGGTCGTAGTTGTTGTGGTGTACACTACATTGACAGAATTTTACGATTATTACATTTTATACAAGAAAACATTATCGACACCTGTGGTTATTATATTTTAATCGTTTTTTTTCCAGAAATTGATCGAATAGTCAAAGAAATAACTATATAACATTAACTAATAACATTTAATAACATCCTTAAGGATTAATAAGCAAAATCCCTAAAATATTAATAATTTTGGATTTCAATTCCATAATTAATCTCCAAAACGATTTTTATACGACCAGCTATTTATTTAACATTTTATTAAAACATTTTAATTATATTTTTTCAAAAAATATTTTTAGGGAAACTTTATGAAAATATTAAGTCAACATTGTTATGCAATCTTATAGTACAATATATATCATTTTGTTATAATGAGAAGAAAATATTTATAAAATATTTTTAGTCAAATATTCATTATTCAAGTACTTTAAAATATTCCCAAAGTATTATCATTTCCAAATGCTGTGGGGGTACGACCCCCCCCCCCCAGTATCCAGGTAATAGGTATATACGTTTTCTATTATACTGCAGTACTTGCATTTATAATTCTAAAAGGCAGTTCGTTTGGGTACCACACGATTGCGTACGATGTACCTTTTTAAGAACACGATTGCGTACGTTAACACGATTGCGTACGTTAAACCATTAACTTTAATATTTACCCCAAAAGTCAAACGATTGCGTATGATTTGTTGTGCAACGTTGCCAAGTTTATGTTTTTATGTGTAATCAGTAAAATTTAAATTTTAAAAAAATTACTTAAGTTATGGTACCACTTAAAAACTCAATTTTTGACAAAAAATGTTATAATATACTATACTAGCTGAATTACCCGGCTTCGCCCGTGTGTAGTTTTTGTTTTATCAAAATTAAATTCTTAAATCAACACAAATTGTTGTGTTTTAAAGAAGAAAAAATATGTATTTTACTTAATGCTATCAAGTGCTAAAAAGGTAGTAGTTGCTGAATTATAAAGACAACAAAAATAATAATAATAGTATTTACAAATGAACACGCTAAGAGGTTGATAATCCCACGACGGTTCTTCACTGACTTCGTTTATTAAACGATACGCATATTGCAGTATACATATTTTATCGGGTGCGAGTATCCTAAAATATCCTAGTAAAATACCCGATTTCGTTATCGCCTATCAAATATCACCTATCGCCTCTCAATTAATTTTAAATTGTATGTTCTATTAGTTCAAAGCAAATGGCAACAGTGCTTCAAAGTTGCAGATAAAAATCGTACGCAACCGTGAACATTAAATGTTCACGATTGCGTATGTCAATAAAGACCGTACGCAATCGTGTTTCACCGGTTCGTTTATCTTATAAATTATAATGTATCTGATATCCTAACTCGTATATTATAAATATTATATTATACATCCGTGATTTTATATTGATTTATCGGTTTTAATTTTACACCTTTGTATGTAACTTTAAAGTTCGATTTATTAATAGATTTTATTCGTGGAAATATCGAGACTTTTACTTATATTATTTATTTATTTATTTAACAAAAATAAATCAATGAACACAATAACTTGTGATTTAAATCGGACTCAACGAATTATAATCGACATGACATAAAATTGACTTTGAGCGGAGTCTACGAGCTTATAAATTTATAATCATTAAAATAATTATAATCATTCTGCATCAATAAATCATCTTTGAAAAATGTACCTACTTATTATTTATTATGTTAAATTTTTTTTTAATTTTACGATATGACGCATTAACTTAATTAAAATTAACCCAATACCGTAAATTGATCATACTTTTTGTCGATGTTTGAGTTTGGGTCATTCATAAATCAATTCAGAAATAGTTGCGATTACCTTCTAAAGCCCAATAATTTGATACGATTAATAATAAATTGATACAATACATTTATGAGAATCAAGTAGTGTTCTATCCAACATTTTAAACTAGTATTTTGAATTTTTAATGTTATACCTATATAAAAACAATTTAACTCTTGGATATAATTTTTAATTACAAATATACAAGAAAGAATAAGTGAACTGTAAGAAAATAACGAGCGACAATTAGTTATTAAAACATGGTATTAAACTTAGTTGAACAAATTTCAGTATAGAAGTATAATAATGTGCACAAATAAAATCAATGTTGAATTTATAAAAAAAAATCGAAACATTAACAATATTGTACAGCGGTGTGTGTTGAATTTAAAATTCCAACCGATATAGTTCGCGTCGATGTACGACGGAAAACATTTATTACAAACCTAACTAAAAATAATGAACAAAAAAACCATTAATAATTCGGTTTCTTACACGGTAAGTATAAAACTATTCCTTAGATTTATTGTGTACATCTAAAACGGCCGCGTTATAGTCGTTAATTTCGTTTTGTCTTTTTTCTCGCGTTTGGTTTTGGCGTTCGACTTGGCTTCGGCATTCTTGGTCGATTGTCCGCCTCTATCCGACCCGAACCCTAAATCAACAGGTGTTATTATATCTAAGGTTTCCGTGGTCACCGGACTGTCTTTTCCTCCGGAAGTTGTCGTGGACGTCTTACGTACGACCACCGAGGCGGCAACACCTTTATCGCCGACCTTTAAATCCAATTCCCCTGGTCCTACATTCGGCGATATACGCGACGCATTCCGTTCGTTATCCATAAAGTTTGACATCGCGTCCGCGTCCATCGTCACGTCACCCGTCTTTAGGACCAACGTGGGTTTGGATCGCGATTTTCCTAATTTCAACAGGCCGGAACCTGTCCGGGGCAGTTTTTTAGCAGCCGCAGACTCGTCGGCTTCTTGGATGTCGTCGTCCGACGGTTGAGAGATCGACCGTTTAAATATTTTGGGCATCGACATAGACTTCTTGGACTTTTCCGGGGACTTTGTGTCCCGCTTGTCGGGCTCGTCGCCTTCCACGTTCTTCGGCGATTTGCTTTTGCTGCGGGTGAAATTCAATCCGGACTTACCGATCTCCATCTTATTATCGCCGACGCTCATGCTGATTCCGGATTTCCCGACACCAAACTGGAAACCAGACGGTTTTTCCTCATTTTCCGGTATACCGTCGGTGACCACGGTCTCTTCGATGGTTTTCACTTCGCCGGGTAACGAAGATGACGATATTTTACGAGTTGTCCGGACCGTGACCTTGGTTTTCCCAGGTGTAGATTCGTCCGGTGAATCTTCGACTACTGTAGTTTCTATTATTTCTTCAATAATTTCTTCTTCACCTTCGTCACCTTCAGTCCCGTCGATGTATATAATTTCTTCAATAACTTCAACGTCATCCTCTTCATTTTCAATCTTTTTATCGGTTCCAATGGCTTCGTCAGTCACCACTTTTTCCACTTTTTCCACTTTTTCCACATTTTTATCTTCTTTCTCCAATCCCAAGAACTTCAATTTCGATTCGTTAATACTAGTTTTAGTGTCTGTGGGAGACGTAACGACGGTTTCTAGAATATTTTTCACATCGATATCCTTTTTGTTACGTGTACTTTCGATTAGTTTTTCGGTAGCAACTCTATCTTCTGTACTTGTTTTCATGTCGGGCGTTTGTTCATTCCTTTTAATTTGTTGAAGATCCGGTACGGACACTTGTGAAACAATAACTTCACTCAAAGGTTTAACGTTTGGAGACTGTTGTGATTCACCAAGCGTTATACTTTTGATATCTTCTTGAACTGCAGCATTCTGTGTTTCGTTTTCGTTTAAACTTGTTTTTTCCGAATTATTTTCTGATTTGATTTCAACATCCACGGGAACGTCAGCAGTAATTTTTGTTGACTTTTCGTTTTCCACAAGTTTTGATATCAATGCTGCATCTCTAGATATTTTATCCAAGTCCTTCTTAATTTCATCTTCAGTTGATTCAACTTTTTTCCCCACTTTTTCAATAATACTGTTGATTGTTGGTTTTACTTTTTCAGTGAATATTGTATTAATTTTTCCGCTTATAGCCTCTTTTATAGATTTTCCTTGCAATTTGTTCTCAATATTAATAAGTTTTTCTTCGACATTTGTCACAAGTGATTCAGGAGAATCTGAAATCTTCGATTTTCGTTTAATTTTACGGTATCTTTTTTCAGAAGTCGATGATTTCTTTTCCTTTGACATACTACCATATTCATTATTACTATTTTGTTTACTACTATTCTCGGTGTCACCACTATCACTAGATTTTTGAGACGTTTCGTCTACGAGTAGCGGTGTTGGTATATTAAATTTAGGCTGTAAAAGTGGTGTTTTTTCATTCGTTAAGTCTGGTGCTTCTAAATCATCATAACCACCACGACGACAACAACAGCAGAATAATAAAATAATAGCCTGGAAACAAAAATATTAAGTTGAAACATAAAAAATGTTTGCATCGTTTAAACGTTTTATATCATACTTTAATCCAATTAAAAATCGATTGGATTGTTCCTTGGAAGGGTATTTGATCTGTACCAGTCTGTTTGTAATAATAACGATTTATGCCTGTTCCAACCACTCCAGTAACAACTGTCAATGAAGCTCTGTAACATTAAAATATTGGAATATTAAAACAAATTTATTTATAATTTATTACATTTTATCATAAACTTTAATAGATCATACTTACAACGCTCCAATTATTGTAGCTGCAGATACGTGTATACCGTTAGGGAAAATGTTCGAAAACAAATTACCGAAACTGAAGCCGTTTTCTGATTGGTTCGTACTATCTTTAGTCGTTTTTGAATTATCGCTTTCATCATTATCCGATGAATGTGCACTAGGTACCGGTATCGATTGGTCTGGTTGTAGATTTTTGTTAATGTTATTGGTTTCGTTTATAATTGTACCGTTTGGTTCCGATTTATTGTTTGTTTTAATATTGTTTATCGATCCATCGACCGGCGATTCTGTGGACGAACCATTTACTTCACCAGATTCATTAGTGTGATCATTAACCATTGTATTTGACGGACTAGTTTTCGTAGTGACAGCGATAGTGTTATCATCTTTACCACTTGTTGAATTATTATTATTTTTCATTGTATTATTTTCATTCGAGTCAGTGGTTGAATTACCATAATTTGTATTAGGTTTTGGCTTATTAATAGTATTAGCATCGACATCTTTATCTCCACTACCCGTTGGTTTATTTTCAGTCGTCGAATCGGCACGAGGTGTACTCTCGGTTATTAAACTATTGACGTTCTTCGGATTATTTATGATTTCATTATTTTTATCTTCTTTTTGAAATGACTTAGACTCCGAATTATTGTTTTGCGAATGCGTTTGATTTGTATCATAATTTGTAGTATGTTTTGTCGTATTAAAAGTATTAGCATCAATACCTTTATCTCCACTACCAGTTGGTTTATTTTCAGTCGTCGAGTCGGCACGAGGTGTACTCTCGGTTATTGAACTATTGACGTTGTTCGGATGCTTTTCAATTTCATTTTTTTGTTTTTCTTTTGGAAATGACTTAGAATCCGGATTATTGTTTTTCGAATGCGTTTGATTTGTTATGTTTTCTTTAGTTACATCGCCAGGCACCTTATTGTTATCATAAATAATCGATTTGTTATCTTTCGATTGGCTTTGATTATCTTTAGTAACGAAAATTGTTCCTTCATTGGCTGTACTATATTTAATTCTGTTGCCCGTGTTCGGAATTCTATTATAAATACTGGAGTCGTTATTTAAATTCGATTCTTTTGAATTATCTTGATTCAACTTTTTTTCGTTATCTGAAGGTTTTTTGTTATCACTGGAATCATTCATCTCTTTATTTGATGTTTGGTTTTCAAATGTGTTTCGTCTCCAAGTTTTTTCCATGTTTTCATTATCTATGGGCTTTTTGTATTTCACATCGTTATTCGAGACATCTTCCGGAAACTCATGATTTAATTTACCATCCTTATTTTCATCATATTCAGTTGATTCCCTTAGCACCGAATTTTCATATTTACCTTCAGAGTTTTTATTTTGATTTAGATATTTTTTCAAATCATTATAGTGTAAGATAGTTTCATTTTTTTCTGGATAACTGTATTCTTTTTTAGACGGTATAAAAGGCACTGTGTTATTTTTTTTGATCCAAAGTTTATTATTCTCATAATCTGATGACATTTTGTCTTCAGGTGTATTATTTTTAGAATTACTTCCTTTAGCTTCCTCCTTTTCATTTTTTTCGTTGACTGTTTTCTTATACTTATTTAAATAATTATCTTTGTTTTCCTTGTCTGATTGTCTTTTCTGATCTTTTGAACTAATTTGAGTTGTGTTACCATTTTTAATTTCGTCGTTGGTTATTTTATTTTCTTTACTAGTACTAAAATGTCCATTACGAAATGATTTATAAAATTTGTTGTATAAATCATTTAAATTAGGCTTTTCTTTATTTTCAATGTTTAAAGATTTATCATTCTTGTTGATATTACTTGTTTCGTAATCAAACTCGATTTTTCTAGAAGGTATTAAATTGGAATTAGTTGACTCCCTCACACTGTATTTTTCATGATCATTCTGAAACAACAATTACAAATAGTTGGGGCTTATTATAATTATTAGGTTCAATATTTTAAGAGGAAATCAGCTCAATATTTGCTTTTTTTTCTATCTCTGATCTCAAAAACCTGTATATTTGCGTCCAACAGAACCATTATTGTGTTGTTATTGCTTTAAATGCTTTAATATAATATAGAAATTAAGCTCAAAGTTAAGAACATTAACTTTGTTTGTGAATTGGCTTTTTTACGATATTTCAATTGTTATGCAATTTATTATACAGTATATTAAATTGTATTTTTTTACATACCTACTTATAATGACTAGCATAGATCATGGAGTATTGTAAAAATAAAAACACAGATAATATTCTTAACTTTTAGTTTGATAATACGTAAATTTTCTTTAATATTACAAAACTAACAACACAATATAGATTGGGTCTACTTAACATACATTTGCTATATTGCACGTGATTCAGAATGAAAATAAAATCAACTCTCTGACAACCATATAAGGTCTAATAGTGAATAATATATAAAAAATAGGTGATACATAATATTTCGTTTTGAAAAAAGATAGACCAACGGATAATATGTGGAAAAAAGTGTTTTAAATTAGACCATGTAGGTAAAATTTAATTTACTTTTAAAATATAAACCTAACTTTTTTTACTGAAACAGATTTTTTTCAATGTTGGTTTTTTGCTACATTTATTATTGTTAATCTCGAAGAATTGAATATATGCATTTGTGATTTGCAATTCTTATTACATTACAATTTAAAATTCCTTATACCTACCTGGTTAATTTCGTATAAATCAAGGCGGTATTGATTTAATAATTAAAAAATTTCAATATTTTGTACGATAGAATTTTTTATCTCAGTATGAGTATTAAAAAAATATCTCTGCAGCAATAATGCTGGTTTAAAACGAGTATAAGGTATGTATTTATATTAGTAATATAAAAAAATGCTATTTATTCCCCTTCACTGTCCATATATTTGGTTACCTGATTTTTTAGAGTAGAAAAATCTTTTTCCATAATCACTAATGGTAAATGTGGCTGACGGTTACATATTTTAGACGTTATTACTGTAAACCACACTTGACATATTTCAGGTTGATCGGGATCTTCGTCAATCAATGTTAAAATATCCTAAAACATAATAAGATATTTTATTTAGTATATAAATTATAAACTGACTTACTGACATGTTATAAAAACAATATTAAAAGCGTAACTAGTTTTGATAAAGACAAAATCATGAAGTCAAAAAAAAAAAGCTTAACACTAATTAAATAATTTAACACATTGTTATGCTATTTATTTTTTTCTATACATTTTTGGTAATTATTGCCTACAATTTATAGATAATTATTTAGTTTTTTTAATTGCTTTCAAAAACTTATATTTTGATTATAGTTATAGGTCAATGTTTGTTGTTTTTTTTTAAAACCATGATAAAAATTGCAACTTTGTGTAATACAGTATTTTTATGTCAGTGAAACGCTCACATGGCACTAATGACGTTGAAATTAGGTAGGTAGTATTAAACATAATCATTAATGACAGGTAAAAGATAAAAATAAAAAGTATATGAAATAATATTTTAACCAGCGAAAGCCGAAAGGCTAATTAAATTAAAACGCTGTGTACTCGCTATACTAGTGAAAACTGATGAAAACTTATAATGTCGAAACAACAAAAAACCAAAAGTTAGCATTTTTTCCGTTACTTGAATAGCATTAAAGCCTGAAACGATGATGTACCAACAAAAAACATACTCAATTTTCGTTATAAATGAGTAGGTACAGAGAACAATATAAATTTTCAATTTTTTAAATATGAATGAAATAATTAATTTAGTTTTCATCATGTGATTATGCGCATACAAATAAAAGTGTAAAACACAGTTTTCCGTTCAAATTATAAAAATAAATATAAATTTGGAAGTTAGGAACAGATGTTTGAAAAAAAAAATGTTTTATATCTAACCAAAAATATATATTTTTTAAAAAAATTTTTAATGAATTACTCTTAATATTAGTGAATGTCCCTATTTATATCTGTTGGTACGTAATTTTACTAAAATACTACGTAAAATCTAAAAGTGAAGAGTTGCTTGTAACCAGTGTTTTATTGAAAATTAATCTAAGTAAGTGTTATAGATATATTAAAAATATATTTAACTTTTGGCTATTGACTATTTAGCAATGCTTATAATTTATATAGTATATGCGCTGAACACTGCAATTGTAATTTACATTTTTATATTGCATTATTGGTTTTGGAAGTCGTTGGATGCATTTATTTTTAAAACGAGCATTCCAAATCATAACTTACGTGGGTTGCTGTCGGATCACATACGAACGTCAGATACGTTGTCCATCTCAGACCTTTGCACGTGTCTTGTACATCTCTATCTCGATCACCACCGACGTATGTAAGCACAATACTATTCTCTAAAAACGTAACAAACGGGGTAAAACATATTTAAGCAATATTTTAAAACAGTTAATAAAATCAAACCGTTAACGATGACGTTGGATTGGTCGATATGTCCAAGATCGACCGTGTGCCCTTCGGGCGTCAATTTAATAGCACCAGACAATTTTCTGGGATCATAGAACATTCTTGGTACAGGTTGGCAAATCGAAACGACATAAATGTTGTCATTCGATTCAGTTGTTAGTCTATGTGTAAAAATAAAAGACGATATTAAAAAAAAAAGTTTTATTTTATACATTGCAGGTTATTAATTATTATATATTTATAATATTTATAATATTTATATATAATATATTTATGATTCCGTCTCTGATGTTTAGATAAATAACGATATGAATAAAAAACAATTCAGTAGGTATTATATTTTTAATAATTACATAATTATAATTATAAAGTTTATGGTCATAGCTATAGCCTAATAATTATTAAATTACCTATACCTATTTACTGTAAATACATACTATTATGATAGAAGTATTTGTGTAAATGCAATCAGTCATCACTATAATCAATGTCTTTAGGTGAATATTATACGTTAAAAAAATGTTCAACACCCTAACACGCATTTACATCGAAATTACAACATATTTTGTGTTTTTATTTAGAATATTTACAGGATTTATTATTTTCAATAATAAACAATATTATAATTCATAATATAGTAAACTATAAATACATTTCAGAATACGACTGTTTTTGTTTAATTTAAATAATTATAATAAAAACCATGAATTATGTATAATATATTTACATAGAAATAAAGTTATTATCAGTAGGTCCGTTACTCCTACACTACCATATATGGCCATATCGAGTTTTCTCGTGTTTGTGAAGTTGTATAACATTTTAGATTCTGAGCGGAGCGATGAATGTATTGGTTTTACAATAAATTATATGTGGTTTTTTTTGTGTCCTTCATTACCTTTTTGGGATATTAAAATGATTTGATTTTAAATTTCAGTGTCTTGTTTGATGGGAAAGTGAATCTATATAGACGGTCATTAAAGAGGTCAACATTCCCAGTATTTTTTACGCAAAATCGGTTTTCGACAAAATCGATTTTGGTTTTCGGTGTAACTCTAAGACAAATGACCATGGAATTTTCACTGAATGTTTATATTAGCATTTTCTATATACCATAAGTATCTTCATAAGTTTGTCTACCTTACTCAAAAACAAAATCTCTACCCGAAAGTCAAATTAAATTTTTATGAGCGTCTAAAGTTTTATATATTATTATGCACTCGATTCTTCATGTGGCGATTTTCTTCTTTGTTGTAATTCAAAAACAAACAACAGTAGATACTTGCAATTTACATCCTATGTTTATTTTATCATTTTCTATACTTGATAACATTTTAAAAATATTTTGACTTGTTTTGAGCTGTTTACGAACATTTTCAGTTTCCAATTTTTTTAGTTTTTTTCCTTCTATAAATGTCAATAAAATTGTATTTGTATTGGGTCAAAAAACGTAAAAATACAAGACTCCTGATGTATTGTTACAATAGAAGTTGAAAAATATTAAAAATACCTACATAGACACAATTCTTTTTATAAGCATATAAATTTAAAATAATTTTGTAGTTAAAAATTTATAAAATGTTCAACTTTCATAGCTAATAGGATTGAAAATTTAAAACAGGTTTCCACGTAAGAAGGTTATTCTGAAACCAAAAATATCTAAAAAAGATATAAACACAGTTTTTTTTCTAATTATTTTAAGGTAAAATTTGAACGAGATTACATATTTGCAGTGCAAGAGGCACGAATAACGATTTTAGTTATTTTTTATAAATTTATAATATTAATTCTACTTACTGTATTAATAATAAGTAATAACAATATAAATATAGTATAAAATGTCCTAGACTGACAAACCGTCTCCGTCCAGAATCATTTTTCATATACAATAATGATATTATATCATTGAATTCAAATTTAATACCATCCATTACAGTGAACAGCTTTAACCTATATAGGTACTGTATAGAAGGGATGGACAACTGAAGGCCCACGTACCATTTTTCACTGGCCCGTGCTAGATTTCAATTTATTTTATAAAATTATAAAATTTTCCTGTATTTATATTTGTAACAGACCTATTTTCGGTGTACCTAATTCTTAAATTTAACCACAAAGTTAATTGATGCAATTTATAGTTTTGGACATTGTGAGTATGCAGGGTATTCAATGAAACCATTTTAAGAAAAAGTTCAATTTAACAATTATAATAATTTTAACTTCGTTTCACTTAAGTTTTAATAGGTACTACATTGGTAATATTACCTAATCATATTATATAAAAAATAATTTTCTGCCAGAAAACGATATTGATTGATATCGATATCAAAAAATACTGACAGGGTATAAAACAAAATATTTTTTTTATTTAGGATTATAGGCTATCTATTACACACGTTAAAAAATATAAGTTTCGTTGATTGATATACCTAGAATCTAGATGCTATAGTGAAGAGACACTAGGAACACATATTTTATGGATTACTCTGTATATTTCTTGTATATGAATTAAATCATAATTGATTGTAAATTTAAGATTTGTATAGATTTTATAAATTATTACATAATATTAAACAAATTTTAATCCTACAACAATTTATTAATATACCAGTGAAATTGTATATGGACATAAACACTAAAAATATAATAGTTATAATATATGTTTTTAGTTGCATAGGCGTATAAATTATAATTTTATCAATTATCTACTTTAAATAATATTTTATTTTATAGTTCATCGATTTTATTACAACAAATTTAAATTGAACCGATAATGAATATAATAATCATTAATTTTATCTGTACAAAATACTGGATAGAAAATATTTTTTTCATTAATAATAGGTATTAAAATACGATAAACAATTTATGATTAAAATATAGAATAAAACTATTAATTCGTTCGATATAGCGCACCATACATTATTATTTGACTTTTAAGCATAAATAATGACATTAAGATAAGTCAACTTTGCCGGTCTATCTATGCATTAATTCATTTATACCTACGTTTAAATAAGGAAATACTTAGCAATATCTAAGGCAAGACTTGGTACATTTTAATAACTTAGTAATGATTAGTTGCCAAGAATAGAATATTCAAGGACATAAGTCATACGACGTATCGTATTATGTTTATACTTTTATTACATATTATTATATATTATAGAGTGGTGAACACTGAACAGTACTCGATTTCGAAATTAAATACAAACTCAATAAATAATAATGTTGAAACGTAATAGTATTATTATGATGATGTAGGAACAGATATGCAAAATACGACCTAAAGAAACTTTGGTCATTATTTCTTGTCAGGCGGCACTGCTGAGAGCATTCCTACTCTTCAATTAATGTTATTTTACGTCAAATGTTATTTTATGCCACCACACTTAATAATTATACCTTGTCGTATAGATTGTAAATATATTATTTTCAAATAAAAAAAAGTCTATATAAGTGTAATAAAAATTCCTTGCACGCATACCTACCCAGTTCCAAAAGAGAATAAATAATAGTACTAAATATAATACTTCTATGATAGTCAAACCAAATTAAACAATTATTTTCATGGTAAAATGTTTTTAACCTGACGAGTGACGGCGCAAACCTGCAGTACCTAGGTATATATATTTTTTTTTTAGGATGAAATCGTGACCGTCACTTTAATTTATTAAGCGGTTTTTTGTTTTTACGCGTATTGTTGCATAGAAATGTTTATTCAAACTATTCGGCTTTAAGTTATTATTCAGTTTTATACCTATACGGCTATTATAGTGCTATACGTTATCTAGAAATCAAATAGATACAAAAAAATTAATATTAATATTCTATGGGACAACTGCCAACAACCTTAGAAAATGTGAGATATGTACGAAATAGGTACTCGTTAAACTAGTTTTACACATTTATTTTTATCATATTATACCAACCAACTTATATAAGTTCAGAGTATAACATACGGCACCAGTATGTAAATTTTATTTTTTTATCATAGTTTTATCTAGTTGGACACTCAGACAACAGAGCCGTAATTAGGATGAGGCGAACGAGGCACTTGGCACTTGCCTTTGGCGCCTGATCCTTGGTGGGAGGGGGGGAGCAAAAATATCTAATCGTTAACTTAAAAAAAATATTATTGGCAGTATAATAATATTATTAATATTATATTTTTCATTACTACACACCGATCCGACATCTGTAAACATATAATATTATATTTTTAATATAAAATGTATTTCTTCATTGATTACTCATCTATTGCCTTACAATTATTGAATTAATATTAGAACTTGGATGCACAAAATGTAAGGGGACAAGGGTACGACACTGGAGCTAACATGTCAGAAAAATAGCAAAATATTCAAATTGCCATTATATACTCAATCAATATTCTTTGGGCGCATTGCTTGAGTTCTGGCTCAGGATAAAAAAATGGCCCGGTACGGCTCTGGCGCCACAACAATAATACATTAGTACATAACCTATATGAATGTATTGTTTTCCTTTATCTGTTTATAATACAACTGCTATAAATATTGCATCTTAATGGAAAATTGATTTATTATTACATAAAATATGTAGGTACAACGTCCATGCAATTATAATATTAAACATATTATGTAATAATATACTATAAATCATTGGTGCCCAGGCCAGTAGAGGGGACAACGTGCTCCCCCATTGCCACCCTGAACCAAATCGTTACCCCCACCAACAAATATTATATGTATGTATGTAGTGTTATGTTATGGTTAAGCATAGGTTTTCCTTTCGATGCCCTAAAATTTGGTTTTCACCACCTGAAGACTGAAGTTTGTCATGCAAAATTTAACTGTAACACATTATCATGTTATATATTTTAAAAATAAGAGTATAATATAGATCGAAATATTCATGTATAGATTTTAATGACACAATTCTTTATGTTTTAGAAAGTCTTAGAAGTTAGAACAATAGTCGTTAGCTATGGTTGTTCATATTTTTTTACGAAAACACTGTGGAGGATCGAAAAAATAACATCCTAATTATTATTATTATAATGATTGTTGAAAACGTTGATAACTTTTTCGATTAGTTATCTACCAGATCAATTCGTCAATTTTTAATTCTTTGACAATTTCGATTAGGATTTCACGTTTGAGTTAATTTTTTGTCGATCGAAACTAGAAACTTACACAACCTCGATAGTCACTGCAAACACGTTTTTTTTTTTCTTTTAATATTAAACACTGACAAAAACTAGAAAAACTTCTCACCTTTATTTTGGTGAAAGAATCGTGTTTCTACGGCTATGACGGAAAATTTTAAGTATACGAAAGCATGTTTCTTAGGCCGAATTTTGTTACCAGAACGGCCTCTTAATATTTCTGATGAAATCTCTAACGATTAACGTCACGTCGTAATAAATTAAGACGTGGTTTTATAATACATATTATACAGGGTGATCAATTTAACGTAACACACTTACTATACGAAAAGTAGATGGTCAAACGATAAAGTGTCTTACGTTAAATGGATCGCCCTGTATATTCTTAATGTACGCACAAATACCTTAAAAATCCGTTTTTTACTCGTCCAGCGGTTACGATGGGAACGACAAACATATCCATTAGGTTTTTGACATGAGATATTCAGGAATTCGTGTTTCAGTATACCCAACTTAAAAATTAACCCAACGATATTATATTTTTATTAAACCCACACCTGACCGAGTAATAACATAGGTGGGTACATTGATCGATTATAGTGCTTCGCTATAGTTCGTCAATATAGGTACAAACTAAAGTAGAAACAAACCAACAGTTATACATTATGAATTATTGTTCGAACTATTCATAACTACAATGATTTATCGATTATACCAAATTAATTATTATCTGCTATATTATGTAATCGATATCTAGTTTATTAAAAACAAAAAAGTCGTTGTACTATACAATCCAAATGAATAACCGTGATCTAAACCGTTAATATTGCTTTTTACTGATGTCTGGATGATGATATAACATATTTTTATAGTCACTATTTACTAATATGAATACCGCTTATAGAATATACAGACACATTGTAAACATGTTAATTTTCAGATATTCATAATATAAGACTATATATTTTCAGTCTAAACGATAAACAAATTATAATACTTAACTAATATTCAGAATGATAGTGTCCATTCGAAATCAAAGTAATAAAATAATATAAACTAAACCCTGAAAGTAACCTTATAAAATTTTTATAAACAAGGCTTGCAGGGACTTGGCATTAAAAAAAAAACTAAAAGATGTGCACATACATTGATGCACATATAGTATAATATATACTCACAATAATATACAAAAAAATAGTATTTAATTACCAAATTTATTGTAAAAATTGTTGAATTTTGGATGAATAATATACAATTATTTACCATAAACTTGAATAAAGTTCCTTTAAAACTAGGTTTTTCAAATGTTGAATTAAGAGAACGCTACACAGACATTTGTTGTCTCCGTCTGCAAGTGCATAACATTGCTACCTATTTTAAAGCTCAGCAGATCACGTTTAGCTCTGTTAGTTTAAAAATTAGAGTGAATAGACCTCTTACAAAATTTAAAGGTAAAATTATTACCTAGGGCAGCGCACAGTGGTCGAAAAACTAAAATAGGTGGCCAAAAATCATTATTTTAAATATTAGAAAACTTTAATTTTCTAAAAATAAAATGTTTGTACAAGTCCTATTGTATTTAAAAATATTTTTTTTTTGACAAAACACTAATTTAAGTACATAAAATGCTATATATAGCATAAATATAATGTTGATAAAACATCGATGTATTGTAAATAGTCGAAATATAATTAACATAAGTTCTCTGTTAATTATGGTATTAAATTGAGTGATTATCGTCGGTACTTATAAAATGTGATATGAGAGATATATATGTATATATATAATGATAGATAAAGGTACGTGAGCGTGTGTACCATAATATATTTGATAAAATATTGTCATAAAACTAAATTAAACTTATATGTCATTAAAAACGTAGATATTTAGTATGTTTATTCATCGAGTTACACGACGAAAATTATATCAGTTCGTTGGGAAAAGTCCAGTGAACAATACTAAATAAAAATTAGCTGCGCATATTTGCGCTATTTTTTTTAACCAGTGATTCAAATTGAGTGTATACCATTTTGGTATTATCTTTCTTTATAGTGAAATAATATATTTATTTTTAACCATGGCTTTATTAAATAAAATTACACGTGGAAATATTCATGAGTGTATATTCACAAATAGTACTACACATGGTTGATAAACATAATCTAAAAAAACTGCTCCCAGAAGTCGAAGATCTTTTGCTAGACATTAATTATTGCAGTGATGAAGAACCAGAATACATTTCAGAAAAAAAATAATCATTAAAATAAATTATAATATATTTTATACCAATAAAAATGTATTTCAATGATAATTGGATATTTATAAATATCATAGTTTCAGTTATTCATTTTTGGCCACCTTTTTTAGTTTTTCGACCACTGTGCAGCCGTTCCCAAACTGTGCGCCGCGGCGCCCTGGTGCGCCGCGATGTCTTTTCAGGGCCGCCGCGTCGCCGTAGAAATTTACCTGGTCTAAAAATAAATTCATACTATGTCTTGGGAAGGGCGCCTTGAGAAAAGTTTAGTTCAAAAAGGGCGCCGTGAGTTAAAAAAGTTTGGGAACCGCTGATTTAGGGCATCTTATCGGCTTTTCATTATATTTTAATTTTAAAGCAAATTATGATAGTTAACTGTAAATTATTTGTACATTTTAAAATACTCATAACTCGCTTTAAAATAAAAATATAACAAATAGCCTAATAGATGCCCTAGGGCCTAAATGATAATCTTACCTTTCAGACTTTACATGCTTTGAGGTCAATTCATAACTGAGCTAAACGTCATCTGATGAGCTTAAAATTTGCTATGTTAAGCACTTGTAAGACGGAGACAGCAAATGTCGGTGTAACGTCCTTATAATGTAAATGTTTGATACAATTTGTCGAAAATTGATGAGACAACAAATGTATGGGTAGCGTCTTAATATTGGTCATAGATAAAGACAGTTTGATGTTTTAATTTATTAAGTATATGCACCTACTACGTAGGTACCTACGAATTGCAATATAGGACATATATTATACTGATATAAATAGTCAAAAAATAATAATATTAATAATAATAATTAAATACATAGATATTTTTTATTTTTTTTGTGGCGTCGACGAAGCTGCCGAAACTGCTTAAGCATTACATCGACAAATATAATATAGTAATCTAGCCACTAGCCATTAGCACAATGTTTTAACATAGAACAATTTAAATCCACGTGTTCAATTTAACATAATATGTAAATTATTATGTATGAATATGAAATATCTATGCGAATGTGGCCATGAATAAAAATTGTTATTCCACGCTGTTTTGTATTTTTTCAGGAGTTTAATTTTCAATTCTGCGATCAACACTCACTATTTTCTACTAAAAATACTTGTAGGTACCAAACTGTCCAAACTACCAACATATACGTAATTGGCCCAACTCTGCAGTTAATCGTTAGGTACTCACTACTCAGTACTCCATACATAAATTTACCTAAACACCTTACGATTAAATTTTCTACTAGGTATTTCAAAATAGTATCACCTTCAAAATAATTGTGTTTTCTGTATTACACTATTATTATAGTAATGTAAAATGTTTTAATGTTGTTGTGCTCCATAAATTATTAATAAAATATTAAGATAATAGGTAGGTATGCTGTATTATAGAAGATTTAAAAGATTCTATTAATATGAAAGCTAGTATTTTTTTTAGTAACTTCATAATTTTTTTTTAAACTAGGTGCAAAATAGTTTGTCAAAATTAATGCTCAGACAGTCAGACTATTATATTAAAGGAAAAAAACCACAAAATGCATGTGAAAATTTAAGTTCAACGTTAAGGTCATTGTAAACATATCGCAGACTTATCACTGCAGTCTGTACACTGATTAGCGACTTTTCGTTGCGCCTCCTATCTGCGCGTTTTTCTATCGAGTATTATACCCATACCTATTACTTGTATTATTATCGCGTTCGTCGATTTTGTCTTGTTTTTACAATTTTATTATTTTATGAGAGAGGTGGGCAGTGACGTGGTGAACGGGGTTTTATGAGGCTCATGGTGGAATTTTTTTAGGGGGTATGGGGCGGTTGGATGCATTATAGTTACCAATATCATAAAACAAAAATTAAATATTTACAGTCACATAATAGTTATAATATGTACTATATATGCTGGGCATCATGGTATACAAATGTTCAGCACGCCACTGGTGGTAGCTACAGACTACAGTGCTTATACAGTGCTTTCATTGAAAAAAATTAGAAGGGGGGGGGGGGCAAAAGTGTGAATAAAAATGTGCGCACCTACGCGAAGATTTAAATGTCTTATTGATTAGGATATGAATAGGGGCCGGCAAAAAAAAGTTCGAAAAATAAGAGGACAGAACCACAGAACGCAGGTACTTTAGCTCCTTCTAAAACACTGCATATGCCTAAAGATATAAAATATATATATATCATGACGCGTGTACTCACATTTCGCCGAACATAGGGTACAGAGTGCTGAGTTTGAATTCTTCGACGACTGTGTTTTTCTGGAGTCCGCACATGCCGAAGGGTCTATTGAAGGGTCTGCCGAAGGGTCTGTCGAAGGGTCTGCCACCGGCGGCGACGCCAACAGATATCGAAACGATAAGCGCGGCGGCGAAAATCATTGTTTTCCGCGCGGAAACGGATCGAGAAAACATATCACAAGGCAAAGCAAACGGCGGTTGCTATACGAAAATAGTTTAATTTTTTTAATAAAATATTTGTCTCTATTCCCGACCGAAGAGACGGTGTGCGAACGTACTTGCGGCGTGGAGCCGTAACGGACACTGACCGCGAGAAGGAGCTACCTAAGTCGAGCCTATTTCTATAAAGCGCCACTGCCGCCACGGATCGCGACTAGTGGAGACGGGAAACTAGTTTGGTCAATAAACTCGATGCCTAGGTACATAGACTTTATTAGCTATAATAATATTATGATAACACGTTTATAAGTATCATAATAATATTCCATCGGATCGTCCGTCTAAAAAACATCGTTGGTTTATTTTTTCCGGTTTTCCGTTTTTAAAATGAGTGACAGAAAATAATATATTATAGTTACAAGCGCGGAGAGGCTTTCGGTGGATAGAAACAAAGAAAATGTCGACGCGACCGATCCGATTTAAATCACGATAATATTATATGATCTATAGTGAACCGTTCAATACCGAATTTGTTTAGTATAAATATTTTATATTAGGTACCTACCTATATAAATATGTAATATTATTATGATATCGGTTCTTATTGCATTTTAATGTACAATTAATTTTATAAATATTATATTTTATTATTCATTATCACAAAACCTGCTATCTATGGCGCATCTCGGCATATAGGTATATATTTTTATAGCGTAGGTATAATAATGATTAATTAATAATTCAAATCAGACACAGTGAAAATAATCAATAAGCCACGTACGGTCAAAATAATTATAATTTGGCAATTATATAACATATAATAGGCTGGTAATTACAATAAATTTTATCGGTTCACTATATTTGACACCGTTTTACGTTCAATCGCTCGTGAGCGCATTAATATTTGGGTACAGCCGTCAGTGAACTTTTTTTCGATATTCAGCCATTAACCTAAAGCTATATTTAAAGTGTGCAGTGTTCGCCAAGGTGGAAAGTTCACAGTTGTTGTTGTTTTTAAAATGGCGAGAGAATTTATAATAATGTAAATAATGTAACACATATAATATTGCCTTCTATAAAAGTTGTACTTTTTATACCAGGAAAATACTGATCAAAATCCTACTCTCACGCAGCCGTTTCAAGGCAATCGATATTAATGCTGGCATAATGTCATGTAAAATAAAACGAAACATTGCGAAACAAATTTATCAATTATATTATGACATTTAAATTTCCAGTTTGTAGGCGCCTATGTCTTTTGAAATACCTAAATTGTGATTTTTTGGCTCCCGTCTTTCAAATATATGAACTCGTGTGAACAAGACGTAATCAACGACGAAAGGGCATTTATAGGTATAGGTTCATATAGGTACCAGTTATATTTTTTAAACGAGACAGCAGTGGCACAAATAGGAGTTTGCATAAGGGGGCTTGGTCCCCTAAAAAAAAATAATATAATAATTATTATAATTTAAAAACTTTTTCTTTGGAGCTTGAGTCCCCCCTAAACATTTTTCCTATTTGCACCACTGCAAGACAGCGTGTTTTTAATAGTTACAGGTACTTCACATTTTTAAATAATATTACATAATATATTATAAGCGTTGTTGGTTCATAATGATTTTTTCGTAGTTAATATCGGGTGTTGAAATAAATAGTGTTATCTGCGCAGCTTAATTGAGAACTTTAGTGATAATAGTTGCCCTAATTATAAATTATAATAATAATAATTTTATTTTTCGTGATTACGGACCCGATGACTGCAGAAGTGAATTTCACAACATAAGAATGGTGATCGAAATGATCTCGGAAGACTCTATATATGTGCCTATGATTACAACTATTACAAGTTACAACAATAGTTAGAATTAAGCCCACTTTTCGAGAGTTGAAAGTTCTACATTTCCTATTTTTAAACGCATTTTAAAAAAAATGAAAATATAAATCCACCAATAATTTTAACAAAAATTTGTTGAGGTATTTATTCAGGTACCTACTCTTATGTGTAATAACTAATAACCCATCTAACAAATTAAATAATTTCTTAATAATTTGTTTATAATTTATTGATAAAACTTTATTAAAATTTTTAAAGTAGGTACTTAGGTATACAGTGTGTAAACGCTAATTGAGAACACTCAATATCTTTTGCTTTGAGCCCTGCAATTTGAATTCTAATTTCTTGTTGGTTGTTATGACATAAAAATACACCTTTTTATAGCCTTTGAATTTTTTTTTACTTAATTAGACCTACGCATGCGCAGTACAACTTTTTTTCTTAAATTCATTTTCACCCCTAATTATTTAGGTGATATTTATGTGACACATAAATAAATATGTTGTTTATTATGTTACATGTAATGGATCTATTGGAATTTATTAATAGTTTAATGTATGCCGACCCTCCTATAAATCTTCGAAATTTAAAAGATTTAATAATAGCAACATGCAATCAACTGACTGAAGAATAAATTATTAATAAATATCAATAGATTCATTTATTTAAGTATCACTTAAATATTACCTAAATAATTAGGGATGGAAATGTTAAGCCTAAAGAATTGAAGAATAATTATTTTCAGAATTACAGTAAAAAATCTAAAAATTTCGCATATTTTGCAGTATTTTTGTTGATTGGCTGTAACTTGGTACATTTTGGACTTGGGAAGTTGGTTAAACCACCAACATGCATTAAAAAATTGAGCAAAAAATAATTAGTGGTTAAAATAGGTGGTTGCCATTTAAGAAAAAAAAGTTGTACTGCGCATGCGCAAGTCTAATTAAGTTAAAAAAAATTCAAAGGCTATAAAAAGGTGTATTTTTATGTTATAACAACCAACAAGAAATCAGAATTCAAATTGCAGAGCTCTACGCAAAGATATTGAGTATTCTCAATTATCGTTTACACACTGTATTTTAAAATACCAATAATATAATAATTATTTGTAATTTTCAATTCTCAGGTGGTACTTATTCAGCAGATATTAGGTGATTAAGTATAAAAAAATATTTTGACTTTTCATCAAGTTTGTACCGTTTATAGGTATATATTAATTTTTTATGAATATAAGTTTCCATAAATATAATGTGTTATAAATTTGAGGCTTTTTTCTTTTGACGTTTAGAAAAGTATTACAGTAAATATCCACAAAATACCATCTTCGAAAGTATTAAGTACTTGATAGTCATAATAAAGCTGGAAGAAATTAATTATTTCTGATGAAGGCTAGAAATTGTTTTTTTGACCTTCACAACGATAAGGTTTTTTTACCATTGTCGCCTACCTATAAGTGAAAAACGCGTTTATACACAATATGTATTTTAGCAATACATCACTAGATATAATATTATGTCACCCACTGGACGAGTATTTTAACGTAAAACCACTAAAACCATAGAATAAATGAAAGTAAATTAAAACAAAAGCATTACATTATTCATTTATTTATTTATTTATTCTGTGATATTTTCCTTCGATATTAAAACATTATTTTAACGAATAAAAGTATAAACTATATAGAATTAAGCTTACAAATATTTTGTTTAGTATAAAATTTCCCTAGGTATTATATTCTGATGTTACCGGGCTTCTGGTTTAGTAATATTATTATACAACTTACTATAAAAGTCAACCTCTAAAAATTTAGCTTGAATATTTTGAAATTTCGGTATTTTCAAACGTTGATTATTCGGGATTTATTTGGAATTTAAATCAGAAATCTTAAAATGTGGACTAACCTGTTTTCTGAAATATTATCGCATTGTTAGATCGATTGGTAGGATGGAACAAAAAGAAAACGGGAGCGGTCAGTTGTAGTGACGGTCCGCGATAGATTGATTATAATTTATCTTTATATCTTATATATAAAAATCTCTTGTCACGTCTTTGTCCGGAATAAACTCCGAAACTACTTGACCGATCTTGGTGAAATTTTTACAATATTTGTAATTTGACCAAAATTAAAAGATAGGCTAATTTAAAAAGGGAGAAATGAAAATCTCTGTACAGGCTGAACTCTGGAACTACTTATCAGTTCTTCTTGATTTTTTTTAAACGAAAAAGGATTTCACGGAGAAGGTTTATATGACAGAAAATTGTAGGAAAATCCACCGGTACATAATATATTGGTTGCTATTGGTTAATCGCTCATGTTTGTTGATTTGTATTATTATCTTTTGTCAATATACATATATAATATATATATAATATAATATATACAAGAAGATCTGATAAGTAGTTGCAGAGTTTAGTCTGTATAGTTATATTCGGTATATTTATATAGTTAGATGTATTTATGTATATAAATTAATGTTTGTGGGTAGATTAGACCTCTGGGAAGATGACAGGCTAATTTACAAAGGGTTACATTTGGTTTTTTTTTTATTCATCTGATTTTAGTACGGTTATAGCTCGGTGCACACGAATTGCGTACCAAGCCAGGGGCGGGTTTTATCACTCACCAAGGGGGGGGGGGGCTAATAGAGGTTCAAGAATTTAGTTAGTTGTATATTATTATATATATATTTTCATAATAATATTACACGTCATGTCAGACGTCAGTCGTCGAACGAAAAACAATTATTAATATATCAATAATCAATATATCATAATACTTGCCTTTGCAAAATAGTTAGCTTAGTCCCATGGGGGGGGGGGCTACTGCCCCCTTAGCCACCCCCTTAAACCCGCCCCTGTACCAAGCAAGGTAAACGAACCTTTTTGAACGAATTGCCTCCCGGAAGAATTTCGTGTTACTTTTCCACTTAATATTTTTTTTAGTGGTTTCCAAATTTATTTTTTTATTTTGATAATATTTTTAAATTTTTTAACAAAATTAGGTAATAATAAAATAAATTAAATAAATAAAATAAATACTAGCTTTTAATGGTTTGTACTTTAATAGATATTTTTGAAAAAATATTACGGCTTTTCCAATCAATATGTAACTATGGATTACATGCGAGACACTATATAAGATAACATCGACACACCAGTACACCACAGACCACACCCACAGTTATAAATACAAATACCGGTAAAATACGATTGCGCGCATTTTACCTTTTTCATAATACGATTGCGCATGTTTTAATGGGACAATAGAACATACATTTTGGGTAAGATATATGTACGATTGCTCGTAAAACTTCATGCGACGTTGCCAAATTGAAAGTAATTTAATTTTGCTTGAGCTAAGAGTTTTTAATAATAATTTAATAAATATAATAATAAATTACACGAACAAATCATAAAATACATATAAAAATAAAATACCCTAATATGTTAATTAATGTATAGTGTATACCATCAACAGTCAAAAAATAAAACAGGATTATAATATTATTTTTACAATTTCTGGTGCTAATTCGGTATGCGCTCTACCAACAAGTTTCTGTTTCGGTATGCGCTCTACCAACAAGTGCTGATTCGGTATTCGCTCTACTAAAAAGTGTCTGAGTCGGTATATTTAAAACGATTATTCACGATCTGAATTTCTTAACCCTGTGACCCACTTGGGGAGGTGTTGCACAGCAAGTCGGGGGATATTTTCGATTTGCGGAGCGGAGCGACGGCGCCGAGGAGCGTAGCGACGAGTGCCGCTAGCACCGCATCACTGTACGATGTTCTTAAAAAGATGAGATAATCTGCAGATAAATACGACATTAGTTATCTTAGAATTTGTATCATCGAGTCATTAAATTTGGCAACATTGCACAATCGTGTAATCGTATTTAACACGCGCAATCGTAAGCCAAAAGGGTATGAGCGCAATAGTAATGCGCGCAATCGTATTCTACCCACAAATACCTACAGAAAAAATTAACATAATAGGTGTTTATGACTTGTGATTTATACTACCTACTATGAAATTATATTTTTTTTAAATAATATGTGAATGTGACGATTTTTATTATAATATTTTGTTTTTACAGTTTCAATTTTTCATATGACCTGACGTGTTTATTATTTCAATAACACTTTAGGAACCACTCAACTATACATAAAAATAAAGGTTGCCTACCTGTTAATATCTAATGTACTGCTGCGAATCGGAATTTTTATTCCTGGCAACGGAAAAGTTAAGATACATTTTGAACACCATACACCGAGAATTAAGAGGACGCCACACCCGCATGTGTTGTCTCCGTCTTACAAATGTACAACATAGCAAAAACTCTTTTGCGAGGGACAACTTTTCTCGCACCATATTTGTTGTAGAACTACCAAATTTTCACAGCACTTAAAGAAGAACTTTATCTGTGCAACAGCATGCTCTTTTTTTCAATAGCACCATCCAATCAATTTTTATAAACAAATTAAAAAACCAAATGTTTAGAAGCAAATAACTTGTATTGTATATATGCTATTGAAAAAAAGAGCACGCTGTTGCACAGATAAAGTTCTTCCTTAAGTGCCGTGAAAATTTGGTAGTTCTACAACAAATATGGTGCGAGAAAAGTTGTCCCTCGCAAAAGAGTTTTTGCTATGTTGTACATTTGTAAGACGGAGACAAGGACAACACATGCGGGTGTGGCGTCCTCTTAAATAACGAATTGAACAAAGTTTGAGTCCTATAGAGCTGATACATTTAACGGGCAACGAAGAGCACGGGAGCAGCTGCTAGTGATTTATAAATATCTTACTTATATTGATAATATTATTTCACTACACTACGTATATTATGCATTTATAATTATTAAAATTAATAAAATATACAGGGTGGGGGGGGCACTGAAACGGCCGATTTTAAAATAGATTTTCATTGAAAATCGGCCGTTTTAGTGCCCCACCCTGTATAAGTAATAAGTAATAAGTATATATATATAAGTATTGAATTGTACCTACGTAATATATTTTTTGTCACACCTGCACCGAAAGTTTGGTTTTCGATAGAGGTTGAAACGTTCGACAGCGTCCTTTTTCCGTCCAGCTGCCAGTAAAGTGGAAATTGTGCTGAGCACACATTTCACGGGCGACGCGCTTTTGCCCTGCACAAACAGTTACTGAAATCTATACCACGGTCGTCGGTTCCTCACAAATTATAAACTTTTGGTAACATCTCATAAACATATTATAACCTCCATGGGTGACGCTTAAGATCAATAAAACCAAATCGTTTCTTTCGTAAAACATTGTATAATAATTATTATGGTCTATAGTTGTTGCATAGATCTCTGCATTACCTTTGCCGTTATCGATGAATGCAGAGGCGTGACAAATAATAGTATGTGTGGCTCGTGCGGGAAGGCAATTTGCCGCCCTTGCCACACAATATATTATTGTCACGGCTGCACCGAAAATCTGGTTTTCGACCGCGGTTGAAGCGTTAGAAAGCAACCTCTTTTCGTCCAGCGTAAAGTGGAAATCCCCAAAAGTGCTGGGCGCGAATATCGCGAGTATTCCCTGCACAACCAGACACTGAAATCTATACCACGGTCCTTATAAAGAATAAACTTTTGGTTACATCTTATATACCAGGTACATATTATAACCTCCTTGCATATGACGCGTAAACAATTTTATTTCATGAAATTGTTTTCGTAGAATTATCTGATTGTTGCATATTATATCCCTGCATGGTGTATTACGTTTGTCGTAATCATAGGCGTGCGCAGGGGGGGTGCCGGGTATGCCATGGCATCCCCTGCAGAGTTATCTTAACCATAAAGTGTCTACTGTCTAGAGTTGCAAGTGTTTTGATTATAAATTAGAATCATGAACTAAGATAGTTCATAGGATCTTAGTTCAAGAATTTAAATATTTTGATTGATTTTTTATAATATTTTCTAATTTCTTATATTAATATATTGGCAGTTGAGACGAAATCAAATATTAGGTAATTATATTTTCATAATCACCACACAGGTACCTATAAATAATAAAATAGATTTCTAACTCATGATAATATAGTTGAATTCAAAATCCACCATTTTCGTGAGAATTTCGGGTTTTGTCACCAGAACACTGTCCAGGCCCCTGCGGTATTCCATATTTTCATTCTACCTACAACTATCAAAGATAAAAGAATTTCGATTAATTAGATTATCATTTTTTGTCATTATTATATTATTATAATATGATCAAATAATGGCTGTAGGTTTCTATACTGGTACTTCATTGGAATGAAATCACAGTACAAACTTTTTAAATTAAAATATCTAAAACCAATAATTAATATAAGCTAAGTAAAACGCATGTTAATTTCCTTTTGCTATATATGGCAAGTTATTAATTGTACCTATTAAGAGCTTTTGGGGAGTTATTTTTTGTTTTGAGCTAGGTATGTTTAAAAATAGTGGCATACCCAGCAAAAAAAGTCTGCAAACGCCCATGGTCGTAATTCAATTTTTTTTTTTTGGTATGGACTAGACCAGGGGTCTCCAAACTTTTTTATTCAAGGGCCACAAAAAAAATCAAATGCTCTTAGCGGGCCAAAAGTTTATTAACACATATAATTTTTAATTTTATGATAATATAGGTACCTACCTATATAAATAATATGTTTACTTTACAATATACTTAAATAAAAATAAATAGGTATAAATATTAAATATAATATAATATAAATACATTTTTGAAATAATTTTTTTATCTATATTTACCTATGCGGGCCACGGGCCGGTTAAAACTTGTTCGCGGGCCGTATCCGGCCCGCGGGCCGTAGTTTGGAGACCCCTGGACTAGACTAAGCAATAGAAAACGGGAATAACTTGAGGATTTGAAACAGCCTAATTAGGTCTGCATATTATGCATTTATAATTATTATAATTTATAAATTCCAACAATCTGCTGGTGACTTTAACAACAGTTTTAATGATACTAAATCGGAGACATTTAAAACTTTCCTTATGGACACATTCAATTTACATTTGATAAACGATCGAGCAGAATCTACAACGAGAGATGACACCACTATTGATGAAGTGTTTTCAAGGGATTTGGAAAAAATTACATCACAAACATACATAATATTATCATATTTCAATTATCACAGGCCTGTAATTTCGATTATTGAATAATATGATTAATATAATAGTAATAATAATAATTTTCATTTCTATTCATTTTTCTCGTTTACTTTTTTGTTTTAATGGTCCCACTAAAATGTATTTGTAATCTATAATATTTTGTTGGAAAACAACTCACACACTATTTTTTATTTGATGTCATTAATATGTATTTAGTAGAGCATAAGAAGAGTCAACACAACCACTTATAAGGGGTTTTAAATAGGCAATTCCAAGACTGATTAATTTGAAAAATGAAAATAATACAACATTTTAGGTAATATTATATCATATTTTTATTTATCATTTTTATAAAGATGAAAAACGTATTTATTTTTTCTAAACCTTTTAACTTCCTATGTATAAAATGCGTTTTTGACAAAACAAGTTACAGCGTTTTCATACAAAAAAAATACATCATGTTTACAAGCATTGCCACACTGGACATACGTGTAGGTATAAAAAAAAATATAACAAAGGTATGGTTAATTTGTTTCCGATATACAAAATGATATATCTTTGAATTACAACCGAATAAAACAAAAACATTTTTTGATAAAAATATCCAATTGGCTATTATAATAGTGGATTTACAAGTGTGAAGTGGCTTCTATACACTATGTCATTACTTCTATTGGGTTCTGGGGCGCTTATGAAACAATTATTAACAAAAACAGTTCTGTACAAAATTGTCCACCAAATAATTATAACAAAACTATTGAACTTTCATTATAAAATAGCCAATAGGAAAGAATGTTGTTCGCCGTTGTCGGTGATGTTTTTTTTTTCAAAATCTTAACAACATGGTTTAATTAAATTTAACAAAATATATGAAAAAAAAAACAGACGTTCAACAATTTTGAAATGTTTAAATTCTACTTACGCTTGTCGTTAACAATTATTAGAAAAAGCACTAAACAATGGATTAAACTATTGAGATCTTTTCTATTTGCGGTAAAGAATTTGTCATACAATTACAAATATGTGGATATGGGCAATTATTTGCCTGTATGACTTCTGGGTAAATACACATTAGATTTTAAGACTGGAATTACATTTGTAAACGAGGCTATGTTATTGTGTATAATAATTTATCATATTATTTAATAATGTGATACTTGCATTGTTAAAAAAATTATATATTTTAGATATAATTATCGTATTAAACCTATTAGTATTAATAATTTCCTTGCATAAAAATATTTCATGACAATAGGACCATAAAATTCAATCTATAGATAATAACTTTAATTACAATCTAACCATTCCAAACAGTCTAAATTGTTCTCTGCTAAACATTCACCAATAAATTATTTTTTTAAACAAAATATGTTCATACATCATAGCTTATCTTGGTTTCAACCACAAATTAAATCATACTATACTTTCAAATTGTTACCAAGATTATTTTTTTAAATAGTTTTAAAAAGTACAAATTTTACAACTTGAGTAAATATAACGAGGTTTTTTTTTAATGTTCAAGTAAAATGTGACTATCAAAAATGTTTAAGCGATAACCATTTGGATTTTGTGTATGCATATAAAAGTATAAAAAGATATTTAATGAATTATGTATAACTGATTAGACTATTTATATTTAAACAGTTTGGACAATTTTAAAGATTATATGTCACGTTTTATGTGAAATCGGGTACAGAATTGAAAAAATAACCATTGCTATGACGTATTTAAAGTATTTAGTTTTATCATTTTATCAGTAGTTAACTTATTTACACTTTTAAAATAGAGGCATACAAATCATAATATTGATCGGCTTGATCAATATTAAATTTAGAATTTATACAAACACACAGAGAAAAATGGAGTTTGACTCATGTTCAAATAAATCTAAATCTATGGCGTTGGTACACAATAACAGTAGACAGTGTCATGACAAAATACAATTTCCTAAGAAACGAGAAGATATGAACTTCAGCATCATCGGTGGTGATAAAATAATTACTTAAACACTCGATATACAATAAAAAAAAGTCACAAATTACTTTATTTGTTATAACTTATAATTAATATAGTTATATATAATATTATTATATATATAAAAAATAAAAACATAATCATATTGTTCGGAAATGAATATACAATAAAAAGATAAATGTTGGTGAAGACTTGGGTAGCAAAAATAATAATAATAATAATAATCACTGTACCATGTAACATAACATCGTGATATGAAGAAAAAAATGTAAACATATTACAAAACATGGTTATGTATTTATTATATAGAAATATAAATTAAGCACCAATTACGATACTATTGCAACAAAGACAATATCAGAACTGCAACATTATGTTTGTAATACCATTACGAATAAACATAATATAATATAAATGTATATAAACAATTATGATTATTAATATTAACACAAAAAAAAATAAAATAAAATACAGTCTTTTAGTAACATATTATTCGTAGAAAGAAAAATTAATAAATTAACGCAAAACACAGGTGTGAGGGAAGACGCTGTTGTTCTCCTTCTTTGGACGACCGTGGCTACACAAACAAAAATAAAACAACTAGCCCAGGGTCTTACTATGGGTTTTAGCCACAGCGTATTAACAAAAGGTTGTATAATATGACCAGTGAGCCGGTGGCAGGCATCATTGTTACTAATAAATAATAATATTATTTTCCACCAAAAATTTAAAACTTAAATAGGTACCATTTAGAATTGTATTATTATAGACCATAGACATATTATAATTAATTAAATAATAAAGTTTAAATGTTTAAACATGATAATAATATGACATCTTTAATTTAAAACAGTGAGTTTAATTAATAATTGAGGCATCGGAAATGCATACAATTGCGATTATGTGTTTTTGATGCAACCTGCTTGGTTGATTGTGGCTACCGCACTGTCACAACGCACAGTAAAACCCTGGGGCCTTGGCCGTCGAGGGGATTTTCCGATAAGGTTTAATTTTCCCAATATTGACTACAACGGTATTACTACTATATATTACTATAAACCGATCGAATAAAAAAACGATCACTAACAATATTACACAATTCGGTTGTACAAAATAAAATAATTAATAAAATAAATAGTATGAGTAGGTATAGTACATGAAGCGACAAAACAGCTCTATAGACGGCAACGACTAACAATATCGTGTCGAGCCGTATACACTAGACACGACAGAAAACGGAAAAGAGAGTGTGAAAAACGAACGGAATGAGTACGGGGTGATGGTGAACATCGTTACGAGACGACGGTTGTGAGTTGAGTCTTCTCGGACCTCGGGGGCGGCGGCGGAGGTGGTCGCTTGTTGATCTTGTTGGTGGACCGGAGATGTTGGGCCGTAAGCTGTTGTGGTGGCGGCGGTGGTGGTGGCGACGAACAAGTTGCCGGACCTGGGTGCTGCTTGGGGTACACATTCTCGTACAGGTTGTTGGGCCCGTAATGTTCGGCTACCCAGTTGCTGACGTTGGCCTCACGGCTGTACGCGTTGTTGGTGCCAGCTGCGCCACTATCGGTAAACTGCACTTGGAGCCCGTGCGCCGGATCCCGGAACCCGAGCACTTCATGCGGGGTGGCCATCGTGTCGAGCTTGCACTTTTGCGCCACCTGCCACTTCTTGCAGACGACCCGGTGCAGGTCGGCCAGGAATGCTGTGCTGGGAGGCGACAGAAGCTTGGGCGGTGGGGGAGGTACCGCGTTTATCAGCTCGTCGTCGTCGTCATGGTCGACATCGCCGTCGTGGTCGACCAACAGTTCGGGGGGCGGGGGCGGCAAAGACTCCAGACTGGGCGTCCGGCGGTGCTGCATGTGATGGTGGTACTGTTGTTGGTGGTGTTGCTGCTGCTGGTACTGTTGGTACTGCAGTTGCTGGTGGTGCTGGTACGGCTGCTGGTGGTGGTCGGCGAACTTGACCGATTTGACGGGTTTTTGTTGGTTGGCGGCCGCAGTGGCTGCGGCGAACGCTGTCGCCGCCGACGTCTCCGTTACTGAACAGGTGAGCTGACGCGTGGTGGCCGTCAGCGGCAGTTTGGGCGGCTTCCGCTTGATGGTGCCGCACGGCGGGTAGTCTGACTCAAACGCCACGTCGCAACCGGACGACGAACCTCCCGAGTCCGACGACAGTCCGCTCTCGGTGTCGTCCAACATCATGGCGGCGGCGGTGGCGGCCACGTCGTCATCGAGTCCCACGGACCCGCGTCCCGCCGTCCCGCGTACCATCATCGAACCGTCGCGGCGCAGGGACGTCCCGGACGACGATGGCGGCGCGGGCGACATGGACGACGTTTGCGACGGGTCGCCGCCGTCCCCGCCGACCAGCGCCGACTCGTAGTTGTCGAGCAGCTGCTGTCCGTACTTGACGATCCGAATGGCCGACATCCACTTTTGCAGCGTCCGCTCGTCCTCGGCGCACACGTACTTTATGTACTTGGTGGACTTGGGCTGCTGCAGACACGGGTGTTTGATCGCGAAACAGTGTTCGGTCGGTGCCTTGTACTTCTTCCGCCAGCCCACGCCGTAGTATACCTGGTTCACGTCGAACGTGGCCAGGCAAACCAGGTCCTTCGGCGACCGCGAAGTCTTGTCCTTGTAATAGTACAGCCCCGAAGCCCTAAGCACGCTGTGGTACTTCTTCCAGCCCTTCCTAGAGTCCGTTTTGATGTACAGCGGGCCCTCGACGCTCGGAAGTCCGCCGTTGCAAAAGTATTCCTGCAATGCAAAAAAAAAAACGAGGTCAGTAAAAATTAAGGAACCATGCAGTGGTATGTCTGGTTACTGATATAATATGTGTATTGTTTATATAGGTTGTTAAGGGTTGTGATCCAACATGCAACTTACGGTCAAAAATACAGTAGGCGTAAAAATAATTGAAAAAACTCGAAAACAACGTTTTTTTTAAACGAGTCACGGCTCATAATATCAGATCACAACGTAAATTAGGCGATGGGGTTAATCGATAGGTCTTATCGTTGAATTATTATACAAATCGTTTTAAAAGTGATATAAAGAACATTTTTTTTTTAAATTTTTACCACCCGCGGGTAATTTCAAAATAATTTGAATGATTATTTTTTTTTTCCATTCGCAGGGCAGTTTTAACCGAACAAAAATAACCGTTGTTTCTAAAATATTATGGCTACGTTTTAAATGTGCATTACTTACTTGTGCAAAGTTACTAGTCGCGTGGTTTAGCGACTGATTGTTGGTGTTGAACAACGACGGATTTTCGAATATCAACGTCCTCTCGGGCCGTTCGACGAACAATAAACGGTTCTTGGAATCTCTGGTCCACAGCATCAGATTGTCTACCAGCAACTCGTGTTCTTCGTAAACGCGTTCTAAAAAAATAATAAAAACGCGTGTAAAAAAAAATTCATAAAAAACCTACAAATCTAACACGTGTTGCAAAAGTATGGAATAGGTTTTTTTTTTTTTGTCAACGTACCCATGTGAAGGTCGGGCAGATGTTCGACGAGCCCCCAGCGCGGTCCGAGATTAATGTGATGTTTGTCGGCCAACAATCGCATCACATAACTGCATCGCATACCCTCGTCGACCAGCAACGATTTCGCTCCACCGTCGTCGTTGAACACTTTGATGAACAGTTTCTTCACACTGGCCTCCTTCATTTTCTGTAGGGCCAGACGGATTTTCTCCGCTTTAGACGACTCCTGCGAGCGCAACAGACACGAATAACAATCATTATTCAAAAAAAAAAAATTAAAAACGATTCCGTCGACGCTGCACAATGCGCAGCAGCAACGCACATTAATAATATATATATATTATAAATAATAATAACGGATAATATCGCGACTATAATACTACCGTATAATATTATTATAGTCGAATGACAGTCGTGGTTTACGATAGTATTATGCGATATGCTTGATACGCATTAATATCGTAACGACAGTAAAAAATAATATATAAAAACGATTAACTGCGTACAACAACAACAATAATAATAGTACATACTTTGTTTCCTGCAGAGTGATTGGTAGTGCCGCTCGAAGCTGAACTCTCGCTACTCGACAACAACGATACGCAATCGGAAAACGCGGAATCATTGTCCGGACTGTCTGTCCTCACTAGAAAAATACAATTTGTTAAATTTACAACGCTATTTCGATTCATATGTACATGTGTGTATTGCGTATATTATATAGACCCACGGTGGCGATCGGAAGAAAAATGTCAAAAAGAAAGAAAAAAAAAAAAGGATAAGTGAAATCGGACTTACATCGCGATTTATCTACGAATAGGGTATTCCCCCGATTTCAGCTACACAAAATTTATCAGATTTGGGTAAAGTCCAGAGAATTGGGCTTACCACTCAGTATTAAACGTATACACAGACCGAATGTCACGAACCGCCTTTTTGATTCATTACCATTTGAACCGTGGCCAAAAACGACACCACGATTGTTGGACAGGAGGAATGATGGCGTAACGACCACGGCATATTGGCCAGGTGCCTCTTTTCTGATATTGACCCTTCCCAGACGACGTATTATTATTGGAACGATAACGGTATTGTGAGTTATAATAATAATAATAATAATAATGGGCTATATGGGCACTACCTAACACTATATATTTATATTATATAGGTATTATTTGTACATATATATATATTATATATACCGAGAGACGGGGAAAAAAAATTTGTAAAGAAAAGATTTTTGTGATTCGCCGCACAATCGGCTAACCCGAAATGTCTGCCCCGGCGTATTATAATATAAAAACGATAAGGGGTTGTTGTCGTTGTTGTCTGCGTATGAATAAATAATCGCGGTGAAACACAATATAACAGAATATAATATTCAAAACATATATATATATATATAGATCATGACGTTTTTTACCTGTTCCCGTTTGATTTGAATTTGACAGCATCCTGTTTATTGAATTATAATCTGTGACAAACAATTGAATGTTATTATTATTGTCATCTATATTTTCGTATTTAATATATATTTTATCATATAATGCTCAAATTGGGGGGGTGCACAGGGGGACGGAGCTCCTCCACTATTTTTTTTTTTGCGTACCCCTTCTATGTTTTTTTATGGTCTGTGTTGAAGAATTGCGCCCCTTGGAACGCAGTTTTTAAATCGTTAGATTGAGCTCCTCCACTTAGTTTTTCCCAATTCGAGCACTGAATTGACTATATTATTTTAACGCGAAACGGACGACCTTATGGCGATTTACGTACCAATTTTTTCCGAATCCAATAGACTGTTCGTGCTCTGGTATTGTGATTCTAACGCACACAACTCTCCCAACACGGCGTCTAAGTCTACGTCTTGAGTATCTGAAAAGCCAAAAATGAACATTATTATTAAACGCCGTTTTGTATGTCGTAGTATTATAATATAAAGTGAGTGGTGACGACGATCCGTGTCCGGTCGCGGCTTCGGGATATACAAATATATTACAATTTCGCAGACTCACCTTCTAAATTCGCCATCGAGAATCTATAAGAATCCATCCGCTGACCAGCAATGTCCGTGGCGTTGGGAGCTTTCAAGATGACATTTTCGATCGGCTTGGACGGGCTCTTGTCCAAACTCTACAAAACAGACGAAAATGTTGATAATATCATTCCGAAAATACAAACGTTGGTACGTAATCGAACAAATAATATTCTAAATACAGGGAAGTACGCGTGTGCGGTACGTCTTCGATTTGTGCGCACACACGAGGAGCCACCTGCACGTAAGTCGAGGGGTGGCTACGACCCTCGGACGCTTTGGGTTATACATAATATATATATTATTATTTCTATTATACAATATCTAGTTCGTGTTCGTGCGACGTCAAAACTTCTTTACAAACGCGACTGCTCCCCCTCGCGGCCGAAGAACGACCGACGAATCCGCCCCCACAGGTCCGTATTATATTTTACGAAAATCATCCTGCCTACGACGACCGCACACACACGGTCGAAATACCTACGACGTTTTTCAATTATTTTTCCGATACGACCGACGGTTGTTATTATCCGTTCGTTGCGTACCTTCGGTGCTCGAGCACGCAAATCTCGTCGACGTTTGGTTTTAAAATAAAATATTACAATCTGTCTCCACTGTGCGTATAGTATAACACGATAATAATACACTATGTTATAATCATGCGCGTACACACGTTTCAATATTATTACTATTTCCACGAGCACAAGTTATGTACATTTTTAACGACCGACGCGCGACGGTTGCGCGTTTATGCGTTTATTTTGTGAGCGGCGGCGCTAGTTTAAAAATTATAATAATTCTCAAACACATAATATATTATGACACGCAATTAAAAAAACTGCACAGTGCACACGTCATATAAAATATATTGGTCACGCGATTTTTTGATTAATTTATATCGTCGTTGGGCCTGCCGGTTGATAATGACGACGACGACGACGACGACGACGACGAGCGAGGCGCTAAACGGACGAGCTGCGTTATTGTATAAGCGTCGGACGACGGTTCCAAAACATCTCGTTAGTTATAAAAGTTATAAAAAAAAAAAGTTTAATAGAACTCAACCCCTCATACACGTAATGTGCGTATAATACGCGGTACGCAGCATAGACGCGGTCGTTTTAATACAAAAATATAAAAAAAAAACATTATGTTTTCAATTAAAAACGAAACAATGATCCCCGCACATAACGCATTGTGGTTAGGTCAACTGTCTCGATTATTATTATGCGCGTTTTTCAAGACTCCAAAGCCTGCCTGTGTATGATATTTTAAACGCGCCATTGTTCTTGGCGTTCCTCTGTAATAATAATAATATATTCCGATGATTATTTATTATGCATCGCGTATACGCGATGCATAATAATCAGTAAAAAGTCGGCCTCGTCCATTAAAAAACCACCCAATATTCGACTAATTAGTTCGTGCGCGTATTATATAATTATATATTACATGAATATTGCCATCGAAAGACCGGCAGCCGATTCACATTAATAATAATATAAAATGTCATAATGACTATGCACTGGACGATTGCGTCGTTTTTTGATCGATTGCGTCCAATCTGAGCACCGAAAACAAAAACAGTTCTCCCGACGCCGATCGGCGGCAGTGGTGGCGGCGGCGGCGCGCAGGAATTTTTTCTACAGAAATTTGACAACATCTACCGACGGCCACCGTTAATATTGTCAGCCGCCATAGTTGTACACTTATTTTTAACTTAAATCTAATTATAAAAATATTTTTTTATTTTTTTTTTCATGTCAATGTAATTCACGTAATTCAATTTTAATTAATTTTTGTAATTAGTCTTGGATTTTTCTGTGAGCTGTGTATACGGAATTTACGTTATTTACTGCAGTGGTTGTTATACAATAGGTGTATTTGTATTTATAATTGGATGCTCGTCTGCCATCGGCATACATAATATGTTTTCAGACTTCAGCATTAAATTCCGACCACCCTCGATATCACTTCTGTGGAAATCACTCTCTTTCGTGACCACTCTCACTTTCAACTCTCGCATAAAGCCTATATACACAGAATGCTTCGATAGGCTCTTATTCTATTAATTTAAATTTACATCCAGCTCAACTTCTAGCAAGGTTGTTAAATTAGTTTAATAATACATGTCATTGGTACGTATGCTAATATATTTTATTGAACATTCTTTTAATCTTATCAATGTTTTGATAATTATCTGATATCTCTTTACTTATATATTATCATGTACAAATTCCAAGTCCAGTCGTATAGGTAAATAATAACAATATACACCAGGCGCGAGATTCATAAGAGGAAATAAGTACCTATATATATTGTATAGGTAAGAGTTAGGTTATCGTCTCTCGACATGTTGAATATATCATTTAATTTTCAGTCGAATACTACATAATATTATATTAATCTACAATACGCATTCAGTAATAAGGAACCACCATAGCTACTATACAATAATATAATTTTGTACGTGCTATAGTGTCGTATAAATTGTACGACAACCAACAACAGCAAAAATAATAATAAAAATGTAATTGTCACAACTATAATTATTTTAAAACGCCGGAGAGCCACGCAATAGGCGTGGTGCCCACCATCCATATATGTGTAGGTACTACACTGTATTATTATCATCATAGTTTGCTATTGAAACGTACTTGAAACGAAAAGGAAAAGATCGAAGTACGCTACGTGCTCATAATTTTCTCGTAGGTACCTATGAGCCGTGGCCGCTAAACAGCAACAGGTTATCAAAACAACAATAATCATATGATGACAGTAATAACAACACTACAAGACGATATTATTATGATGTAATATTAGGCGCGGAGAGGCGATTTTTCCGACAAGACTCGAAGAGGAAAACTGTGTAGACAATTCAGCGATTTATTGACCCTAAGTGGCGTTCAAGGTACTTACGGTGGGCTCGATCGCGGTCAGTGGCGTTTCCGAGCGATCAGTCGCCTTGTGCACGTCGACGATGACCCTGCTAGTGTGAAGGATCGTCTGTGGCATAATTTCGCTGTTATCGATGACGCGAAGTTCGTCTGGCAACGACGGCGGCAGCGTGAAAACGAGTTGGTTTGAGGGTGAAGGGAAAACGCGTTCGTTTGGTCGCGGCAAGGGCGGCGGGATCACTCGTTGGTTTGCGGGCGGCAAGGGCGGCGTGAAGACGTGTTCGCCGGGCAACGGCATGCGCTGCCTCTGGGCGATCATCTGAGCGACGTTCCTCCGGGTGGTGGAAAAACTGGAGGCTCTGCGCACGGCCACAGAATAGCACGGGGGCGGCGGCCGGAAGCTGCTGCGACGTCTCATCGGCGACGGCGGTGACGGCGGCGACCGGTGCACGCCGGAAAAGCTGACGGTCCGCTTGACGGGCGCGCGCCGGCGCACCGAAGTCGCCGCGCTCGACAGCCGCGTCTTGAGTATCGGCTTGTAGCCGAACGTCAGGTTGCCGTAGATGTGATAGTCGCCGTCGTCGGAGTACGACGACGACGGACACTGGCCGCGTCCGACCGCCGTGACGGCGGCCCGGGTCTTGTTGCCCACGGTGCCAAAGCCGTAGCTGCCGTCCTCGTCGCTGTCGCTGTGCTGTTGCTGGCTCCGGCCGCAAGCGTACCGGGTCTTGCACGAAAACATGACGACGGTGATGGGTCTTCCGCGGACGTCGGTCGAGAACTGATTCCGGGTCCCGGGATGGGTGGCCGGTCGTCGGATCGCGACGACCGGGTGTCCCGGGCACCGGAGCAGCTGCTGCCGCGCGCTATACGGTCGGGTCCGCCAGGTGCAATCTCGAAGAGACCGCGCGCGCTTGTGCGTGTGTGCGCGCACAACACATGTCCCGCCCGTGTCTCTCCGCGGTAACACAATATAGGTACCCGGCCGACAGAGAGAAACCACGTCGAGATCCAGAGATCCAGCAGCAGCAGCAGCGATCCGGGGAGAGTGAGCGAGAGCGAGAACAGAAGACCGATGATCGGCGGCAGATGTTCTCGCAGCAGCAGCATAATAATAATAATAATAATATTCGAAATCCGATTCTCGCCCGAAACTCGTTTACGTCGTGTTGTTTATGTACCTACATACGCGTGTGTACCTCTATATAATAATACCTATGCTGTGTATATACAGTTTTTTAATATATATATATTACTACCATTATATAGTTTACGCGCGCCGGTACCTGTGGTTTTTTTTTCACCGAATTATCATCGTCTTCGTCGCAGTACCCCCGACATTATTCGCCCTCCTGGGCATGTTACACACACACTCGCGCGCGCACGGATTTCGATAAACAACAAATCTCGAAAAGTGTGTTTTTTTTTTTTATTATTATTTTTGCGATTCGGCGTCGCCATATGGCAGGCCAGACGGCGGCGGCGGACGTGTGGTGGTCGTCGGCTATAATATATTATTATTTTTTTACGTTTTCAAACGCTGAGGTACACGAGAATTAATAAGACTCGTGTACGCAGGCGCCATCGCCCGCCGCCGCCGCCGATGTTAAATGTCGGACACCGCAAACGCAATGATAACGCAGAGGACGACTGCCTGTTGCCACACACGATAAACCAGTTGACTTTTAACTCGCACACGCTATTGTGATTTGTGCGATTGTGTGCACATAATAATAATAATAAATAATATGTGAACAAACACAGCACGCGGCGGCGTATGATAAATGTTATCATTAATATTATTATTGCTGGTATAGAGCTGGTAAGCTGGTATGTGCTGGACTAGCGTGTCGACGATGACTTTCCGAGATATGGCGGTCGTATAAACGCAATCGTACGGTGCACAACAACAACAATAATTATTATACGACTATATTGTAATAATATTAGGTATAGCATAATGTTATGATATTGCTTGGCCCTCGGTGGGGCGTAAGGGAATGTCCCAGTCCATGTTGAGGTCGATATAAAAAACAATTATAAGCAAAGCGCGTGCGAAAACCGGAAAACAGCGGCGGTCCTCGATATAACTGCTACAGCAGCCGATAACCACTCTATTTACGCACACAATGTGACACCTATACAATATAATATCATTGTATAGGTATTATATAATATAATGGACACGGTCACGCGAATGAGATAAGAGGAAATATGTCAAGTTAGTTTTTCTAGACGACGCGTGTGCAATGGCCTTGGTTTTCCTAATTAAACTACTGTTCATATTGAAAAATGTAGAATATTATCAGTTATTATCAAAAAATTATATCAAACTAACATTGGCAACAAAAAAAAAATTAAAAAATTAAGAAACTTGGTAAGAGTAAAATAAAACCCAAAGTGTATAATTACAATTACAAATGGAAACATCAATGAACCGTGTAGGTAATCCGTATAGTATAGGTCTGATGATCTACCTTTATCGATATAGAGGAAACGTGAAAAATAATACTGTATTGAGTCTATTACTGGATATAGTAAAGCGGCGTCCAAGTATTCCATTTAATGATGCTTATTTTAAAACTGAAATACTTGATGGTTGTCTGTATGTTCATCTATCTCGAAGGCCAGCTTGGAGTTATGAGCGATTGTATCGAGAATATCGATACCCGATTCTGAGAGAATAATACGAGTATCCTAAAAAACGGCCCTTTTCGGTTAAAACGTAAAACCAACCAATCATAGACTGCCGAAATAGACGAAACCGAACAAAACACGATGATTCAAAGACGAAAAAAGGACACACGTCTTTCAAAAAATGTAATTACGGACATAGTATGGCCATTCGTAGTTACTATCACAGTATCACGGCTTAAATTGACCTACAACAACTAAAACGAGATCAGAAACAAATAAACAACGAACCTACTAGACAAATTCAAAGTCGTTACAGCAACTTAAGAATAAGAGATCTAGATTTTAGATATTATCAAGACTAGATAGCGAAGACACTGGGCACAATCGAAGATATTTCGATTGTGATATATTTGTATAATATGCACAAACGTAGAGTATGTGTTTTCAAATAGACTTTTCTAATAATGTAAATAAAACCGTCGATTCTGATTTGCATGTCACATCATTCAACAAATTTAAAACCATTCAACCAACAGAAATAGTAATAGGTACCCAAAAACGAGTGTGTATCGAAATTATAGCGATCAATTGAAAATAAAATCAGTTAAAATCACGGTTTTGGCGAATTATCGATCAATTTTCTAAAGTAAGAGATCTATAATAACCGTTAGAGGGTTGAGTATAATTTCAGCAAAACCAAAAGTTTTGATATCCATTCGACAACAAATCACTGGGCCTTGTTTTATTGTTGTCGATATGCTATCGATATACTATATTATATAATAAAAAAAGTATTAGAGTTGTATTAATTAATTTAAGATTAATGATTAATAATGATTAATGATGATGATATTTTAAAATTATTCGCTTCTAGAGACAACCGTGTACATTTATAAAATATATTGTGTTTTGTATGCAATTAATTAATTGTCTTAATAAACCGAATGTTTTTACAAAGTTAATTATAAAATATTAAATGTGCCTACTGAAGGATGAAAGAATATACTAATTGAATTTTTCATTGTTTACTTTTATGATTTTGTATTTTTTAATGACGAGTATAAAACGAAGGACCTTTTGGTATCGTTGGATTTTCCGAGACTGCTAAACTCTAGTTACGCTCATAAAGTGCAACTCCGCTTTCGGTTTATTTTATCGTTTTTTTGTTCACCGTATTTTTGTATAATTTCTACTAATTACCCTAATGTAAAAAAACACTGTAAGGTAATGCTGCTAAAGTTAAAAAGTTAAAAATAAACTAATTTGTATACAAATTGTTTAATATATAGTAAACTTATAATCATTAAACAACAATAGTAGTTCATTAGCACTAAGCAACATATTTATTAGTTTAGGTAGGTACTATACTAAAAGGTTAAGGCCAAAGAGATTTTAATAGGTTTTAAAACTCCGATTCTGCATAATTATTGTGCTCGTCGCAACGGACATTTGGAACGGATTCAATACGACAATTTCTATATCCTTTGAAACTCCTTAAGACACATTATCATCGTAAATTCCAGTAAATAGCACTTATATTATTAAAACCCACGACAGCTACCACGAGACTGATATTAAATTTCATCAAAAGTTCTACACTTATACAGTGTTTATATATTATAAAATTTAAAATAGTCTTAAACATGTTTCGTGGGACCTACACATCATATTAAGTACGTTTTAAATAATGCTCTCGTATGATTATTTATTTTTATTTCTAGAAACGCATAAACTTAATTGACATGTTTAATGTATATATATATATTTCTGGTACACATTATAAAATGACGACGATGATGGTTTTATGTCTCCGGTGGAATGCAAAATGCAGTATAGTCATTGACCATTGTCTCTACTCTATTCATTAGTATATATATTTTCTCCGACATTAAAATGCGTATCATAACTTTAGAAAATATGTCGTATATTTTTAAAAAGAAAAACACTTTTTCCGGGGCAGTAAAAGTGTGGTCTATATTTGTAATTCGCCATTGATATTTCCAACATGTAAAATTCCTACATAGAAGAAGTTTCGTAAAACAGCTGCAAAGAAAATAATGTAAGAGTGCGAGTACGTTCGTTTCTTAACGTTGATCTCGGCCATTTCTGTGTTTAAACTTTGTTTTTCGAATGTGCAGATAGGAAATAGGATTAGTCACTGCACCCTTCACGTTACAATTTTGAATAACACATCATACCACGCCACTATCCTTCGCAGAGTGCAGAGGCGAGCGAATCGAGTGGATATACATTTTTTATTACCCAAGTGCAATATTCCAACAAACATTATTATAATATAATAATCGTTAAAATCGAAACCAGTTATTGGGAAACCGTTACTTTCTACCCGCAATGTATAATATTATATAGATAATCAACAAATTCAATGTGCGGCAGTTAAACGGAGTTGAATTTTAATTGAATGTTTATAGAACACCACCACTAGAAAATTTGATCAACCTTACTTTAATGACATATTTATGAATCGCCAAGTGCGTATCGAGTGCTCGCTCGCAGTACATAACACACAATGTTGCGCCACTGCAGTTTCATTGTCGTGTTCATAATCAAAATGAAATAAAATTGCCGCAACCTCATAAGCCTGCTGGTTCCTGTCGGAGGGACGGACGACGTCTTAAACCATAAAACGTACGTCTTGTGGGCTGTATTTTGGGGTCTTTGTAAACGACGCAAACACGAATTTATGAAGACCAAGTTTGGTAATGTCACGCTGCGAACAATATTAGCTGGTGTATCATTGTGCAGCGGGTGATCTCGTAACCTCGGGATGTGCCACACATGTCTATATTATATTCAGCCAAAAAACGGACGACAATATATTTTTATTATTATGTCCGATAATGGGTAAAAGTTTAATGTACACTAGCAACGTTGTATGCAATATATTGTGTAGTTTGTCGATGTTTACAAGAACAGAACAGAATATTATCAACGTCGAAAAACGAAAAGCCCAGCCTTCATAATTCATATTATTATATATTATGTAGGTATATAATTTTGATACGTATACTTCCTCTGTACAATGTACATATAAATTATTACTAATAATTTGTTTTCATCTTTAATAGCTGCAGTGTATTTTGTTATAACAAGTCATTTTAAATAGACATTCAAAAGAGTACTCGTATAATTTTTTTTTAAATATTATTAACTCTTTTTGCGTTATATTTGTTTATAAAAATATGTAATCATATTTAATAAGCTTATTAAAGCATACACAATTGCATATTTTTCCTTTCCTAAATGCACATTTTAATGAAATGGTAACATCTAATAATTATAGACCTATTATAATATTATATACAAATTGTAAATAATATATTGTGAACGCTTATCCGAATAAAACAAAGTCATATAATCACAACTTATATTGTACGCCGGTAATCAAATCCAGCTGAGCCTGGAGCTCGGGTTTCGCCGAACAGATTTAACGTGTCCTGCAGCTTCAATTTTTTCTAACCACTCACCGACTTAATTGACCCGGGTGTTGAATTATATTATATATTTTACACACACGACTCACGGTTAAGTGAAGTATAAATCATGTACATTATACCGTCGCAGAACACCTGGCCAGGTGCAGTCGGACGCATATACCGCTCATCATCGTGCAGCGTCGTACTTACAACACGCGCCACCTGCCACCGAAGACCCGGACACGTGCAGTGCACACGTCGGCGCGGGGCAAGGATAGGTTTGCAGCTGCCGCAGCCGTAATAAGGGCGCATGCCATCTGTTGACGGTACATATACTTATGGGTCTTACCTATAGATAATATTATATATACCTATATGTGGCCATACGTGGCCCGTAAAGTCGTCCTTGACGATCGAAATCCCGACAACACCGTGACGGACTTGTTGATCACGAGCGAGAGAGATATTGAGATATTGAGAGAGAGAGAGAGAGAGAGAGAAATACTTCGAGCACCTTGTATACTACATATAGGTATAATATGATATTGTTGTTGTTGTTGTTGCGGATGCTGTTGTTCGGACCAGACCCTTGCCAGATTAAATCTGCAGGAGCAAACCAATTTAAGGGGTGGGGGTAAGAATAAAAAAAAACTAACAAAAATAACAGCATGCGATGGCTATCTTTTATTTTATTTTTACATATTATTAAATACAATTTTTTCATTTATAACCGACTACTGAACGATAAAATTATATATTATTCATAATTTAATTTAGTGTAGTACACTGACACATGCCTAGCGCCTGAGTTCTCTCCTCAACCGTACACACTGCAGCCACTATTTAGTCCAAGAAGAAGAATATCGAGGTTAGTATAAAATAAACGAAATACAAAAATCTGCTAGTGGGATTAGGTTGAGGGAGAGGAATACTTTGTACCCGGGCCGGAACAGTGACACGTTTTCGACTAAATGAATAACATTAAACGAGTCTAGCGAATTTTAATTTTTCGGCCTACCTCTAGGATCGAATTTCAATCATCAATATCTTTATAGTATTGTATTCGCGAGCTGCGCTGCTTAGTGTCGTGTCTCTGTTTTCTTTCCATGCTAAGAGACGACTTTTTAGCTACTTCAGGCAGTTTAATATTTCACCTGATCCGTCTATTTTAGACTAAAAATCTAAAAACCACATTCTCATTTTAAAACGATGCGTCTTGACTCACGAGTAATCATAATCAGAGTCTTTCAAATGTTGATACACGTATAATTTTTTAGGAAGCACTGCGGTTATTTTTGAGTCGATTATAATTGGCCGATTTTTAGATGTTTTTCGTGTATTGGGTACTATAACAATCCGTTTTAACAACACAAATATTATAATAATAATGATATGATGTACCTACGTATAGATTTAGGTCACGCGAGCGCGTTGGAATCTCCACGAAAACATTTGATTTCATTATTTTATACCGACTGCGGTTTTCGTAAAGCGTGTATAGGTAAATATATAAATATATAGCGAGATCCCAGAGTAATATAATATTATTTCCGTTTAATAAGGCGTCTTTTGGGACTGGATAGGGTTGCTTGCTGCTGCAGACACTACAGTACTGTATACATAGCGGCAACCGTGGTCGCGTCACGCCCAAACCGTAAAACGTAATGAAATACATTTTGTTTTAAAAAAAACACCGTTCACATTTTATAACATTTCGATACATCAATTTTAGTCACGCCTCGGAAAGCACCCAATCTACACGCTATAACACCATTATAAAGTAATAATAATAATAATAATATGAATCAATCGGTAATTATATTATATACATATAGACGATTTTTATAGATTTTTAGATCGACAAGAAGAAGGTTATAGATTGGTTTTACAACCATGCGTCTTATTTCTCTCGGTTTATTGTGTTAATATTAAATTGTATATATCAATTTTTTTTTCCCGGGATATACAGAATGAGAACTTTGCAACAGTTGAATGTATATAGCGTGCAACGTAAATGCTTTTAAGAGGTAATATATTTTATTTTCACAGTAGTAGTTTTCCCAAGTTTTGTTACAAAAATGTAAAGTTGCACAAGATTAATGTTTACGGCCCATATGTTTTAAATATTATAAGTGCACAATTTGAATACAAAGTTACCCGTAACTCATATAAGCTAAAAGACCATAATATATAAGACAACTAAATTTAATAAATCATTATATATTAGCATATACGTTATTATAAAAGTTTCCAATTACAAAAACAATAAACATAGTTCCGCTCAGAATAATTTTAGAATGTAATGATTTATCATCCCTTTCAAATGTATGTACCTACTTTAAGTATTATTCGGACTAGATCAATCGAGAATTTACCGGCCTACCATAATATACATTATACATTATACAGGGCGATTCACCAAGCATGCCATTATTTAATTTCATAACAAATTTATTCTAATTCTGATTTTTTGAATTTTTATATATACTTTACGACCATATTTTTAAATTCTTCAGATTTTATGTAGGTGCTATGCTAAAAAAGTGTTCTACTCCACGTGACGATCCAAACATATTTTTTTCAAATGAAAACCTCACACCCTCTTTTTTACTATAAATTATTCAGTAGATAATTTTTTTGAAATTGACTTGTTTATATATAGGAATATACCTACTCTTCATTCAAAATTTTCACGAGTTGTTTTTCAGTTACTAAAATGTTTATACTAAGGTTAATAGTCTTTAAAAATGGTTTTACAAAAAAAAAAAAATATTTGTAATATTGGAACTAGTATTTATTATACTTGGAACATTTATACAAAGTTACATCAAAAAATGTTCTGAAAATATATCCACAAAATTATTTACAGTAAAAAGGAGGGTTCTCATTTGAAAAACTGAAGTGTATCGTCGCCACAAGACACTCTCCTCAGTCTTCGAGTATAGTACAACAAAATTAAATTTGAAAACGTCGTCTTTAATACATAGTTAAAAATTCCAAAAATCAGAATTCAAACGAATTCATTATTGAAAAAAAATTGTGAGTGCGATAATGCTTAGTGAATAGTCCTGTATATATTATCCCGAGTGGTTTCATTATTTATTATAATTTAATAAAACACCGGGCACCGTTTAGATGCAATGCGCAAAAATTAACAAACGCCTAGATTTATTTACATTGCTGAATACAGAATAACACATTAATCACTATTATATACACAAATAATAACTGCGTATATGTATAATGTATTTATAATAATTTTATATATTTACCGAAGCTAAAGAGTCCAATTCACCGAGCCAAACGTCCAACAATCGTTCTGGGTCTTCTTCTTCGTCCGAGTCGCCACAGTAATTGGAGTCCGCTGGACAATCGACGTCGTAATTGCCCTCATATGGTCTCATTACAACTGTAATGGTAAACATCGTTTTACTTCATTCAAGTAAGCACAAAGCGTATAAAGGGTGATAAGCGACTAACGGTAAATGGACAACTATTGGATTTTTAACGGGAACAAAACAGCATACCTATAGGCTATAGTGTACCTAGTAAATTACCTATACCTATATAATCTGCTCGCTATTATTTTTGCCGTGAAAAGCTAAAATGTGTTGCACATTATAAGAGAGACTAATTGTAAAGGCATTGTTCGATTGCTGAAAGTAAAATTTTAGTTTTTTTGATTACAAATTATTCACAACATTTTTTTAGACATTAAGTATTTAATAATATTTTTGTTACAGTCTAATTAATAAAAAAAAAAGTATATTGTTCAGTATACTATAGCTAAAAATTATTTAATTATTTGAAGTACATAATTTATTTATTTTGTTAGAATAAGTATCCCATTTTTTTTTAATTTGTGCCTCCCTCCTATCCAACATTTTTACATTACACCACTGATTAGGTCCTTACAAGTATATGAAAATATTGTTTTATCATAATAGACTTAACGGCACTGTTCTAAAATTATATCTATACTAAGAAATATTCTCAAATATGCGTTTGATGGTGCTTTCAAATCTAAATTCAAAAATATTTATTAAGGAATTAGAAAAAATACCGTTTTCTAACTTTTTGAACACACTATATATGTATTATGGCAGTCATAATATTGGTTGATATGTACAATGTACACCGTACTTTGCACAGAAGATAATATTGACAGGCAAAGGCATCACGTGCTTCTTAAAAAACAAAAACTTGTTTGAAAACAACAATAAGGGCAACTAAAACTATACGACTGATATTATAATATTTAACTTTACCACCGCGAGTGTTATTTTAATTTTATTGCCCCCCTTAACAGCTGACGGCACAGAATAAGTAATAACACTTGACCCTAATGGCCTAATGTAATATCTCTTGTTAAAATCACCCTCTAAATTGGACTGAATAATGAACAGTTCAAAACGATATTCCATGGCTTCCAAAAGTGCGTGATATTTAAATTAATAATGTAAAATGTTTATTTTTTTACAATATTATTGTTCAAAGACACCATGACAAACGACCATTAAACCCGTATCGAAATCCGAAACGTTATACAAATGTAAAATATATCAAATAGATTTTGCGACGTCTCCTGCCGGCCATAATATTATTATCCTGTCTAAAAGCCAAACTATACCGCTTAATATATGTACTCTCCTTCCGACAGCTGTGTGATTCAGTGTTTGTATCCTATATGTACACACGTGAGTCATCCAATAATCAATAATATTATATTCGAAGACCGAAATCCGTGGACAATAGGGAATAATAGTCACTATACAGTTCGTTGTGTATTAAAAATTTGGAAGCACCGCCTCGTATACAATATTGTCACGTGACAAAATCGAGTGATTCCAACAATAATAAATAATAACAACATAGACGCATCAACCCAAAAATAACTAACACACCGGGTTCATATATTATAATAGTAACTAAAGCCAAACACTGCATAATATTATATTATTACGAAGTCGGACGTTACGATATTGTAGATGTTAATAATATTATGTCGGCGGACGAACCAAATTATATTTTGATAATCAATCACCTAACGCCCTCTGGTGGTTTAATAATCTTCACCTGTCATCGACATGTGGGCTCATATTTTATCACGTCAACCGAGGCAAACACCCAAGGCCGAATTCACACGTTACCGACACGTGGCCTGAGGGGACCGACAATAAATTCTGTCAGAAATTATGAAAACGTAACACAATATCCACTTTAGGCATCATTTCGAGCCAGACAATACGAGCGTCTGCTCGAAATTCGTCGGGTACTACGACAAGTTCGTGATAACGGTTGTTTTGAAGAAATAAAAAAATGTTTACATTGCAACTAATTGTATTATCATTCCACTATCAATTTTTACATTCATTTCAGCAAACAAACGTTAAAAAAATGTTATTGTTTAATCTCCAAGAGAAAACAAAACAAACCACAATAATTTAATTAAAATATAAGTAAACGAATAATATTATGATATAATACTTTATGAAATAAATGCCGAAATCGAGATAGTACATAATACATATTATCATCATTTGTTTTAGAGTGAACAATTTCCGTTGAAAAATAAAATATATTAACATGTAGCTGACGGAAATGTTTCGAGTGCAAACCAATATATGGTACCGAAAAAGGTGCTTAGAATCAAACACTACAATAGACTGACTCTTCGAACAGCCCGAGAGACCCCTCCTTTATATAATATACTCGACTACAGCTGAGATAAGGACCCACTGGCACCCTTTGCACACAGGATGTATCATGTGTCCCTTCCATATATTCTGCCGGCCCTATTCAGTTGACGTCTACGTGTGTATTAAATATTTTATTACAATTCACTGTAATAATAATATGAAATAAAATAAAATGTACATTATTGTCATTATTATTTCGTAAATACGATAATTATCCGTTTATCATTACATATTATTATTTAAGTGGGCATATATACTCTGATTTAGTGACCTGTAGTATATTTTCCATAGACCTTAATGGTGTAATGGTGTCAGTACTTTTTATAATTATATATCCCTTTTCGTATTAATCGTATTCATATAATGGATAATATTATGATAATATAATATTTTAATATTTTAAGTTTGTATTCCAAAAATCTAATTTTCCCACCTGTGTCAGCAATAATATATAAATAGTAAATACTATAGTACATTTTACAAAATTCAGCCCTATAATTATACCTCATACATGAAATACTCTAATACTTAAGAGCATCTGTTACAAGAATAAAATTAACAATAATTTAGTAAGATTTACGCACTGAACACACACTCTCGCACATTAGTATTCCGAATACTACTACTAAACTGACAACACTAATCAAATGGAAGATTATAATATTACATAATAATATACCAAAATAAGGTGTTGTCTAAAATTAGCATACCTGCATTATCCTTAATTACCGTTAACGCTTAGCGGCGTTATAACATCCAAACTTAAACCTCGTTATTAGTTCGTGTTAAATTTTACATTTAAAGACTTTAATATGTAATATTCAAAATATATTATTATGACCATCTAAAATGCTGAAAAATACAGTCTGGGCGTTGGACATTAGTCTCACTTCGTTTGCCTCTGTACAACAAGGTAATAGCATATTTTTTTAAATTTCAAAAACATCGATAAATCATCGCATTTTAAAATTCTTCACAATTCGTTTTTTACAAGTATACATTATAGTAATATAAATAAATGAGAATCTATTTATAACAAGACTCAAAATAACTAATTCAATATTAATGTGCTTCAACAATAATGTGAAATCAATCAACTTATGTTGTAATTGAACATCCAAATTGTCGTTAAGTTCAAACGAACAAAATGTTTTTTAACAGGTGAAATTGAATTAATTAGTTGTATTTATTCTCGGCAGTCTCAAAAATTACCAAGAATTAGGAAAAAATGAGGCTTACCATCTGCATCTGGTTTATTTAAACAGTGTACAGAGCTGGCTATTATATATTTATATGATACCTAATATAAACTTTTGAGTTTTTTTTATTGCACAAAAACGTCAAAAGAGCCTTCAAAAATAAAACTAACATCAAAGTAAAACGAAAATAGCCTCGTCCTTTCAGAATCGAATACGAATATCATATTTGAAAGATTATAATTTATTACAGCTGTTTTTGACTGGAGTTCTTTACTCGGTTTTCGTTCAAAGAAACCTATATAAGTTTTAGTGTCGTCAAAATAGAAGGTAGGTGAATAATAGTTAAAATATTTCATGGAATGCAATCTGAATAGTTTGCATAAGACAAAGAAAACGTTATTTTACACTATAAAATATGAAACCAGCAGAGCAGTAAATATGATAAAAAAAAAAACAACATGCTATCAAATGTCGAATTTGGACTTCGGTCTGATTTTTTTATGAAGAAATCGATATTGCTTTTTATTAAATAGTTATTTATTATAGTAACAGGATTTTGCTAAAAACCGCAATGCCGCCAAACAGCAAAGTGCAGAAAATTATATCGAAATCATATATCAACTAATTAAGCAGGAGTATATTATAAAAAATGTTTTCTAAATATCTAACTGATGATATTAAATATTAATAATACACGCGTGACACGCATGTTCGAATAAGAATGTGCAAATACCCTTTTCAAAATCATTGCTTACGTACTCATGGAAAATTTCTATTTTCAATGAATTACCAAAATGCAAATTTTTGAAAAGCATTTGGTATACGACTAGAAAAACACAACGTAAGTACGTACCAATTTAGGAACGGTAAACGTGCTGTGTACATTTGATTTCGAATAATTTATAGTCTAAGATATTCTAATGTGTGCACACGCGAAAATAATGCAATTTGTTGTAGTCGTCGAGACCGGTTATAAATCCGTTATGTATTATATTATATAGTGTACCATAGCCGAGAACTTAACCATGTACACCATATAATTAATAACATTATCGCCGTAGAAAAAAAAATCTAAAACATCGACACAATGAGAAGGGTTGATGCGCCCAATAATAAAATTGTCCAAACGATTGTTCTCCATTATTGCTTTAAATTTTTAATCGCCGTGAAAAAAATAATTATTATCGTTCGCCGGAAACAGATATATCACGACTATTTTTTTTTTTTTATCACGCATTATCACATTAAACAGTCTACGGCGTAACGATAAAAAACAACAATTATTATTACGCTGCCGGTCCAATGTTCAAATATTCAAAAACCTACAGCGCCACTCGTGTCCAAATCAACAACGAGAAACTGGCCCCATTGTTACGAATAATGTATTATACAATATCCACCGAGAAAAAAAATAATGTGTGCACACAGCCCAGAAAAAAGCGATACCCATGAAATAATTTATAACGCGTATTATTATTATATTGCCTACCCAAACGGTTTGCTCTTGCGGACGGCTTGAGCTGTGCAGCGAAAAAATTATAATATGTTAAACACGCGTGTTTACCAAAGGACATATTATTATAAATTATTTTCTACGGCCGATTAAACGCGCTGTAGGTGTACCTATGTGTATTCGTCGTCGTTACAAAACATTGTTTGCGAAAACATTCTACACCGTGCACACACATCCACGTAATGATATAGGCATGCCTTACAGCATTTAAGCTGTAACGCCCATTTTAAAGTATACCGCGCTGTATATACACATAATACGGTGCACGAAGTAGGTACATTGTGTGCGGTGTAAATTATATTGGACAAATTGCGCCTTTTCAACCGCGGGTACAACACGTGGTTTATGTTATCTATAAAAAAAAAAAAAATTAGCAACTCGTATTATTATTATAATTAAAACGCACAGTTAAAAAATGCAGGTATTGTACACCTGCAGTGCGCCAACTACCACTTAACTATACACATTTCGCAAGTCGGTATATTGTGTTATCCTCCTTGGCATTTTTATATTCGCGAGCGTCAACGCCAACGTCATCGGTCGGCGGGACAGGGCAGTAATTATTTTATTTATTAATTATTAGAAATTAAATTTACTATGGATTACACGTCTCTTATCATTAATGGCGCAATTTACGACTTGCGAAGTGTTGGGTTATTACATACGCTGACGCCAAAACGACGAGCGAAAGTCGAAAAATTAATACATTATCTATAAAATTCGAGTTAAATTTATTCGCCGGCTCACGTAATGACCTTGAGAATATGCATATTATATGTATACGAACGAGTCGTAGGTTAAACAATTTTTTCCTAGAATTTCATTACAACGCATCCTCCCTCCACCATTTTACCATACATCAAACAACACTTATCATATAACACGAACATATTTTTAATTGTGCGTTCATGTTCGCAACAGACGTTTTAACACATCCTACAAAAAAAACAACGAGTGTGATAGTATTGAATGCAATATTATGCATCTGTAAGTGTATAAAAACTGCATAATATATATATATATACCTATACAATGAATACAATTGTGCAGTCTTGAAAACCTCTGTGAAAACGTTTAAAAATATTTATCGCGGGAGGAATACCTATATTAAAATATTGTCAGGTTTTTTTACTATTGTGTATGGGCATCGAATTGAGATGCAACACTTCCATATAGTAATATTAATTTAAATTAACGAGCACGAACGATGATGGATCGAAGAATTGGTAAAAATAAGCTGCTGAATAAATGTTACGCCACGACAAAAATGTACGGAAATTGATGACAGCACATTCGCCGATAACATTGCGGAAGAGGAAAAATAAAAAACCGAAGGTAACAGGAGAATAATATTGTTTTCCACGAATGTTGAATAAACAAGAGGAGAGCCTACCTAGACCTACTTTATTTTACTGAATAAAATATATACATGTATACCTCTACATTGCGATGCTAAATTTTAGATGCAGGTAATTAAGAAATCGTGTAAATATTTAAAAACGTTAAACCTAAACATTTTCTAAAAACAAAATGTACTAGGTATCCTATATTATTTTGTAATATTTTTTTTTTTATCGTACTTATAAAAAAGGGAGCTTACCAATTGCGCTCAATATTGTATGCTTTATACTTTTTAGGGAATAAAAAAAACACAGCAAATATCTTATCGTCATAAAAAATGATGTGCCCACCTAATGTATACAAAAGAACAATAGAACTAATATGCACATTGCACAAAAGTATACTTCATACTTATAAAGAGTATATTATAGAACAAGGATAATTCGTATGTCTTATATACGTAAAACCTTTATACCTAATGAATTTAACGAACAAACATTCAAGTCGCGTTATTTTCAAGTGTTCATATTATGTTCTAATATTTAAATATATCAGTTAAAGCCAGGCATATAATCTAAATACATTTTCGATATGATTTTATCAACATTTAACAGCTTAGCGACGACAAATAAAAACAGTTGAATATTTCAAGTTTATTAAAAGATTGCCGTTTAAACCTGCAACTTGAAAATTATGAGTAATATATGTAAAATATTTAATCTTGAATGTAGAATGTTGAAACGGTAAACAAGATAAATTCTTCAACCACTATCGGTAGAATAAAGCTATAAGTTTCTATTTGATCTACACTCTACAGTAATATTATTCTTAGTTGGCTATAATATGACATTCGACAAAACAAATGCTATTGACATAATTTATATTACACTATTGTAATCTTTTTATGTATGTAATTTGATTTGTTTTAGTTAAATAAAATCGAAAAACAGAATATAGTTCACATTTTACTATATTATATACCTACGTACCTACACTTGAACAATTATTTTATTTAAAATAAAAAACCACATGACGGACGTTATTATACTTTTGTACTTATTGCCATCAAAATAAAATAAAAATTATCATTACAATCTATGGATCTCGCTTCCCACTTACATTACGTATTCATACATTTATAATTTTGAACAGATGGTAAACATTTTATTTTCGTTTAAACACAAACCTTAATCGACATAAAAGTGGGAGTTTTTTTTTATTCGACTAAAATGTACTCGTGTCAAAACGCCCACAATAAGGTAATACGTACGATGCGGTTTCGTGACCCATAATTATGCTATTGATAATCTGTACGGGCCCTAAACGACGCGTATGTGATGCACACGCACACACACACACACACACACACACACACACACACACACACACACACACACACAGAGTGGTTTATTAAAATTGACTATAATATCCGGAGTGAAAATTGAAAAAAAAAATGAAACAGAGAGGATGTAGGATGTACGTGACCGCTTGTAGTGTCCTTCTGTCTTTTGCCGGTTTCATGACAATTGCACATTAATTTTAATGAATATGATCATGCTCCAGCGTTTCGCCATTATTGTCTATTAAACTCTTGTCTGTCGTACAGAATGATATATTATTGCAAGTATAAGTGCGTTCAATAAAAAAAAACTAAATAATATAATTTCATGTTTTAAAACCAAACGTACCTACAGTATATTATTTTTACTGTGGAAATGGTCACAATGGACTCGTAACAAACGCCGCATGCAGCCACATATTATCACATATAATATATAGATAAGAATAATCTGAAACAACGCGCAACTAGGTTATGGACGTACAGTTGGAGAGGAAGTCGAAAAATGCTCGAAAATTAATCCGCGTTTGATGCACGTCCAAAAACAAGCAGATAACAATATTTAAAAGATAATTCTTCGATATTCGTTTATATAATATAACTGTGCGTATATTTATGGAGACTACACCGCGTAAAAAGTAATGTACTGGAGTAGGTACGATTAACTCTATTTTTGACCGACGTGCGTTCTATAAATAAGAGCGTCGAAAAAACGCATAAATATTATATTATATGGATGTGCATTGATAAGACATCGAACGGGTTGAACACACCACACGTTGTATCAGATTTTTAGTTGGCGTGCGACACCTACGGGTTCGTTCTCATAGAAAGTGTGTGGCCAGTTTTTATAGGCGCACTACCCGTGACCAGTGGACCCAAAACCACGGGGAGTCCGTTCTTCTCGGTCGACCCACGATTATACGCGTCTCGGCGACCTCCCGGTAGGTGAGGTAAGTGCAGTGCGATGCGATATGAACCACTGATCCGCAGCTGGTGTCACGAGTCCGGTCAAAGGTCTCCTCCTTACATAACACAATAATATAATGTGCGGCGATCGACACTGCGGCAGTGCGTACCACGGTATTGTACGTCGTACGGCGATATAGGTTATGCCCTTTGAAAACGAAATCGGATTCAGTCAGACATAATATATTTTCACCATACGGACGACTCGGCGATGGCCGACGACGAGACGGGGTTGACGCGATTAGATTTAAACGTTTAAAATTATATTCCGGCGACGTAAAAAAAAAAAAAAAAGGGAGAAGGCATTTATTTAAAAAAGTCGCATGTATATTATAGCTTATTACGGAGGCCCATGTGCGCGATGTCTGCCATCGGTGCCCGATAATTCAAACAGGCGCTGTGTATTCGAGACGTGCGAGTGGCCTACTACGAACGGTTTGGGTGACAGGAAGCGAGGGGGGGCCGGGGGAACGGATTCTGAACAACATATGGTGCGCGCACCAGTGGTGTCCAAACGAATGTTGCACAGGGGTCAACAACATGCGAGTGCGAGTTGTAGGATTTCCCGAGTGCATTTTTTTTAAAACGGACTGCGCTCACCTTGAAAACCTATTGCACTATATATGGACAAGTCTAATTTGAAACAAAAGACCGTCAAGACATTTTAACCGGGTATCTGTTAATGGTGGTCGGTGATGGAAAAACGGCTTTGTATAATTTTCGAAAAGAATCGATTCGTCGTCCGAGACAAGCCGCCCGAGATTACATTCTTAAAATTCTTTCGATAATTCCAACATTACCAACAATCGACGGCCAATCGTTACGCATCGCATAGAGTTTGTAAAAAAAGGTAGCCTCCGAGTAATTTGTTATTTAATAAATACAATATCATTACTATACTGGGTGGGTATGATATTATAAAAGCTTATTGATTTCGTCATTAATTTTTAATATTATGTATGAAAATAATTGATCAGAATATTACATAGTTACCTACTTATGAAAAAATATTTAGAGCACGATAGAATAAATTAGTAAAATAAAACACGGTACCTATATACTATATAGTATATTGTCAAGGTATCAAATTATCAGAGAAACTGGTTTGCTTGATATTATACTCTTTATTGATGGACTAATTATTATAAACTATCAAATTAATTATTATATTTAGCTAAAGGTTATATAGTATATTTGCGAAACGATAAGTTAAACACTTGCTAACTATGAATTATGATTGTGATGAAAAAAGGTGTCAACATATTTTATAATATAAAACGTATACATTTTAAAATTAAAATATAAACTATAATAATATATGTCAACTAAAACAGTGGTTTTTCGCCTTAATATGATGAGTGTATATTTAAACAACGATCACTATTTGATGTAAATATTTTGATTTAGCTATAGTCACTTAGTAATATAATATATTTTTATTTTGTAAACAAATTTTATACACGTATCATCAAAGTATTAAAAGATAATTAGTTTAAATGTGTTATTTTTTCCACATACTGTATCAAAGAGAACCAAAAAAAAAGTAATATTAAATGACACATTGTCCAAGTTGATTTATTTTCCAGGATCAGGATTATCATTGATTAACAATTGTACTTAGATAATATACTATATGATAATTTTTTATTTTATTCATGATTGTTTCCCACGCTCTTAAATACATGTTTGAATAAATTATGTAGACTTATGTAGATGATGAAAATAAAATAAAAGTTTTGAACTCATTGTTTAAATATATACGTATATATTTTTTAATTTTTTTCCTTGGGGTATCGTCTGATATTTTCAATGCTGATCTGTATACACAAGCAAAACAAGTCATGGAAGGCCAAAGCTCGTGAGTCACGTTTTGGACGGTTTATGAAAATGTTTTTTAACCGACGTCTCCCTTCTCCGACTACATAGACGAGTTTAGCGACAAAAGTCTAACATATTATTTCAAAAAAGAAAAAAAAAAGCTGTGAAAACTCATGTGGCAGTACCTCAACGAGTGCAGTGCGAAATGGTTTCATTGACCTTAAAATATCAGTTTAAACGTGAATGAATACATAAAAATACATGTTTGTTTACATATGAGCGAACACAATTGAAATACAAAAACTTCCTACAAATTGACCGCATTGTTTACGTATTTATTATACACAAGTAGGTATACGCAGTACAAAGAAGGGATAAAGAATGAACCTAAAAAAATATGATCGACTATTATACTGAAATACCTAACTTATTAATTAATATATACATCACAAGGTTATAAAAATTTTTATTATTAAAATAATAATTGTTTTATAAGAATAAACTACTATGTGTTACTATTATCACCACAATACATTTCCGAATGGACCAATATTATAGTTAAAATACAATTAATACAAATTAGGTATATCATATTATTTATAATTAGTGCTTTTAAGTTTTAACAAAAAACTTTCTTCTACATTTTTTTTTAAAAACAATTAATAGTCAATTTAAACACCAGACATCAACAATTAAAAGTTTTTTGTTTTAACATTGATTTGTTAAGTATTCATATGTATTTATAAATCAATAATCATCAATACTAATTTTGTTTAAAATTTAACATTTTTTGAAATAAATTCTTCAATTTAGTTATTTAAATTTCATAAACCTACCTAAGCTTCTAATACTATATATATATCAGGCAAAAACGTTAAAACTTGTTGTATATATAATTTAATATATTATAATACCTACACTTGGAATTTAAATTGTGGTCCTGTACCTATCAATTTATAATAAATAATTATGATTAATATAATATAACGAACCTGACGTTACTTATCATTTATTTTATGTTTATAAAGAGAAATGGGACGCACGGAAATAGTAATTTACGACTTTGTGAATATTACTTAAAACGATTATATTGCCATATAAAATATATTATTGACTCACCAATTATTTCTCTAATATACAATTATTATACATAATTCAGAACACTTTGAGTGTATTATAATATCTTGATGACGAAACAACAAATACTTCAAATTATTTCAAAATAAATAGTTAAATCTTTGTAAGATAATATAGCTTGCTACTTAATTTTTTTTGTTCAAGTATATGGATCATAATACCATCATAAATAAAATGTAGTTGTGTAACATTCAAGATATATAAATTGTTGCGTCACATTATACAAAATATGCTTAAAATATTTAAAAAAAAAACAAAAAACAAAAATATCTGTGATGCTTTCAATCTCTAACCTTGATTATACCTAACTATTGTTATACTAACAAAAACAAAAATAATTGTTTTTTTAAACATAATAACTAATACGTTATGATAATACAAATATTATTTCCGCAATACAATATTAGACAGTTAAGTAATGATAGTTTTTAAAATATTAATTAAGTCGAAAATTATTTTGGAATATAAATAAGTGCTTTTAGTAATAACTTTTATACTTATTAGGTAATATTTCCATCCAGAGAAATCAATCCTATAATCAAAGGTATTATTATACGGTTAGGTATCCTACGGTGTAGTATAAAGTTACCAAAGGGAAACAATAACATTTAAATTTAAATATAATATCCTAAATCTCGTGATTTAATCCGAAAAGACTTAAATATGACAAAGGTATAAGTTTCAGCATTCTAAATGGCCTACATTACGCAATATGAAACCACTTTAATCAGATTACATATATATATATATATATCAATATAACGCTAAATAAAGATGTATTGTTATAATTTATTTAAATTTTGTTTAAAATTACAAGTGTATCTATATGGCTTATGCACAGCTAACAATATTATGTTGGTATATTACACAACAATTAACATATCGATATTACAATAGAACAACATAAACATAACTATTTCATGTTATATAATTTAAACTGTATTTTTACAACGTTCACACACAGACATGCCTTTTGTATTATTTTGTTTTTTATTGATTAAATCCGCGGAAGCACTGGTCATCGGTTATCTAAACAACGCATATTATTATAAATTATAGAAACTTATATATTGTAAAATAATTCTCGGGTTCAGTTACACATAATTCACCGAGAAAAAACAAGCAACTCAACTTTTCCTTAGACATGTGGTAAAATTATTATAAGTCGAAATTATTAGTTATAACTAGTTATCAGTCGATATTTATGCAAACTAGGTAGGAAATAAATACTTATTTTCTAAATTCGTCATGATTTTATAAACAGCTATAAATATCATAACTTATAGGTTATGTATTATTATTATTAATCGTCAAGCTTTTCAAATTGTTTCGTTGAAATTAATTTGTTTTTTACACATTTTAAACGTACAAAATTCTAACTGTAGGTATATTCTTCATTAAAAAGTAAACGTAATTTAATAAAATGTCAGCAAATAGTTACCTATCTACCATCACACCTACGCGAAATATTATGTCTTAATTATAAATATTGTCGTACAAAATACATTTATTTCAGACACTTCAACCGCGGGATTTGGTTGGTTTAAAAACAAAGTACGTTAAAACTCAAAATAACTATGTTTCTAAGCAGGGGAGGGACAGGTTTCAGGCTTATAATTAATGATAAATACATTTAAATAATAACGTGTTTTAAATGTTTAACAGTTTTGAATTGTCATTGTATATTGTACGATCGACCAAATAAAAAAGACCCTAAAACTGAATTATTGCAAATAGGTACATATAGATATTATTAAAACGCGAGAAAAATTAAATTCAACAGTCATCCGGCCAACTGCTGCAGTAAGACGCCGAGTGCTAATCCTTTGGTTTACGAAAAATTAGTTTACAAATGTCTCCTGCCAAGGCCGGTTACTCGTTTACAATATTATATAACAGTGATGTGCACAGTGTCTTATTGGCTTTATGTCGTTCTACAATATGCGAGGTGTTGGGAAGTAATAATTACAATAAACAAGTATATTATCGAAAAACTGACTATAATACGAACCTACACTGTACTGCGAACGGAAAAACTGCAAACACAAAATTGTTGCAAACCACACCACAAACTACACGCACCGTTAAACACGACCGGGCAAAATGTGATAACGCACTCACCACATGGACGACATATCGTGTCGGCGCGAACGTTAGCTTTATACTGAACGGTCCGCTGAGCCGCGCCGTAGCTCGTACCGTAAAAACTCGCACGCAAATTGTTGTATAACAATAATAATATGAACGTGTCTCGAGTGGGACTTTGCGATAGGCAAAACGGTTGGGGAATAATATGTGCTAGTATTATTATTATTATTATTATTATTGTTAAAATTATTATTATTGTTATAATAATTACCTATTATTGTTATAATTATTATTATTATTATTACTATTATTATTATTATTATTATTATTATTATTATTATTTTGTAAAATTTAAGATAACCAATATTGGTACAATACTATTATTTTGTTTCGATTTGGTACAACACTATAACGTTGAAAAAATATAGCGATTCATTATTTCATAGGTATATCATATCATTACAAGACCTATGACTTACTATTCGCCAAACCTCGCCACAATTTTTTTTTTTTTTCATTATGAAGCGTATTTTATATTTTAGCTGATGAAGACGAAATACACGTCGTGTAAATAATTATTGTTGTCGTAAGGCCGTCTGATGATTAATTTTTCTTTAATTGGTTAGTTTTGTGCATTATATTGATTGGTACGTTACTGAGTACTGTACACAATTAGTTTTACATTAGTCACAACTACACTGTAACGTGCCGCATGCGAGGATTCATCGACACGGAAATTTACTCAAATTAAACATTTTTTTTTTTACAATTTACAATGCCAGCGACATTCAACTTAAAAATACGGTTCATAGGACGTATGGATCAATATTGATTGTGTAATAGTCAGTAACAATTCTAACTTTAAATACTTATAAAAACAAACGTATTTATAGATCTTAATTATTTACCAACTGCTATTACAACAACTCATATGGAACCTTGCATTAAATTTTCAACCCAACGAATACAATTTTAATGACATTTATAGAATAAAAAACTAAAAATATTAAATTTCAAATGTCCATAAATAACTCAAAACGAAAAAATTATAAAATAAATTTTGATGAAAATGTCAAGTACCTACTTACGATTATTAGTTTTTAATTAACGACAAAACAAGAAAATCGTATGCGAATTTGTTAATTTAAGAGTGAATATGCAGTGTTTAACTTGATTAGATAAAAATTTAAAAATGTTTATTAATTTCTAACTCAAAATAATTTGCTAATTTTAGTGATTATGATAAATTTCGGTAACATTTTAACTTCAGACGCTCATAAAAAATGATTGTAGATTTAAGATCAAGTTTTTTTTTGATTTCCACTAACATAAACTTAAAATGAACGCTCTATTACATTTTTAAGTTTTTTGACGAACCAAAAACTAATATTAATTAAATTATTCATAGCTCCGATTAGAATTTAAAATATAACATAATATAAGTAGTGAAAAATTAATTCATTTGTATTGTATTGTATAATATAATATGTAGTTGAAAAACATGTTTATTTGAATAATGATAGTGAATTCTTTTTTTTTTAGTTTCGTAGAATCGTTCTTGAACAATAGCTCCACTGAACAATTTCTTGTGATTTGCTAAACTCATTATATAAACGTAAAACGACGTTTGGGTCGTTTGACGTCTTATAAACATTAATATCTATACATATTTTAATGGTCTGTTAATACTATCTAAAACCATTACGTTCTAAAATATTTTATAAAAAATGTTCATTGCTTTTAAATTAGTAAGTATAAAATACCAAAAATCATAATGTATTTTCAGTATCACATTGACAATACATTTCGGCAATTTTTAAAATGTCAAAATAAATCCCATTAAACATTATAATTCATGGTATACCAGATACCTATAGTAAATAGTAGCTACAGTAAAAATATTTTTGAAAAATCGTGACTGAATAAAGATAAAGGTCTTAAATAATGTAATTTATAAAAACGTATACATATATTATTAATATGTAATAATATGGTTAAATAATATGAATACTTTTTTTTACAAATGCAAAAACTCTATTTAATTGTACTACAACATTTTAACAATTTATTTCAATAAATATATTTTTCTATAGGTACAAACAAAATCAAAATAATTATCATAAAACAATTTATCAGAATTGTATAAAATAATTTATATAAACGTGTACTTCCACGTATAAAAATTTTATTTCATAAAAAATTGTTATGTTGTTTTACATAACAAAACATTCATACAATTAATATACATTTTTTAATAAACGTGAAATATTTATAAATTCCATATTGAATGCATATTCGACTTAAATTTTTCAAAATGTGTATATTATGATAATATGTACGCAAATACGCAATACTTATAATGGCAATATGACACATGTACATGACATGACATTGCTTATAGGACGTGCATTATAATATATATCTACCTAATATAATATAATAATACCGACATATCCGTCAATAAAATATAAAATATAATTCCAAAAACAGATTAGGAAATGTTATTATCACTGAAATTGAAAATACCCAACGATAAAACTGCAATATGATGATTAGTATCAATTGACAATATTTCGCTGTGAACACGAATATTATGATTCAGTATAATACCTACGGTGACGGTCTAAGGTGATTGAAGTTGTTATTTTAAGTTGTGTAAAGTAATCATAGAAGTTCAATAATATGCAGGATTTAAAATAATCTATGCAAATATAAAAACGACTCATCCGTATTTAACCGACAAACAAATTAACAACAATTTAACCGAGGAAGTGTTACAAATCAAAACATCGACAACAAAAGAAATGGCTACCAATTTACGGACGGCAAAAAGGTAAGAAAATTAACGTAATATGATATTAATCTATTTGTTTCAATATCTAAATTAGAAATTGATCACTTTGAATAGTTGGCCACGCGTGTTTTCACACAGTTTTCTCATTTCGGAGTATAGACAAGTGAAAATTGTATCTTTTTTTTTACATATGCCGGTTTCATGGATCATATTATTAATATATTATTGTTATAAACAAAATAAAAATAAATGTAATTTATTATAGGTAAACTGTGAAAATTAATATTACCTGCATTTTTTCACTATACACATAGATAACTGTTATTTATAAATAATTTTAATTTTAATAATTTTTGTTTAGGATCTCAATAGTTAATAGTTAAACTGTTAAATACGTACTTACGTATTTTTATTCTATTAGTTATTAAAAATGCTATAGGTATGTGTTATTTTATCAAGTTAGGTGCATAATTTTACATAATTCAGAATACTAAGTGCACATGTTGAACTTTATAATATCATTGTTTTAAATAATTTAAATTGTCTATCGAATCACGACAAATTTGAGGAAAAGAACTGTCGTGACTTAGCGCGGCGCGTTGGCTGCAATCATTCACGCAACGTGACTGAGAGTAAGTAACGGCCGCTGGGGACTAGTTCCCGGATGGGTGACCACCCGGGTTCGTAATGTGCAAAAACCTTTCCACACATATGTTTTCAACATTAACGTACCAACTGTACCAAACCTTAGAGTCTAATAACTTGAGATTAATCCAATCGAAAGAAAAGGAACTTTTATTAGGTATAATTTTATAGGTATCTGGTATATTAATAATTCTCGATCGCTGATAGCTATAAATGCATTAGTTTAAATTTCAAACAGCATTACTACAATATGTTATTAAAATAATTTAAATTTTAAAAGTATCCAATTCACGCACGTGGCTAGACTTATATCAGATGGTAAACACTTAAGATATCTTATTAAAATAATAATAAAAAATGCCTATGAAAATAAAACGCATTAACACTATTTTGACTGCGCACTTTATTTTTTGATAAAGTATAAAATTGATAATATTTAATCTCTCAGATGTCGTGACTTTGCATTCCTTGCACACTTCACCGTTCCAGGAATGTTTACAAACGAAAATCACAAGCTAATCGCAATTTGTATATTGACCTGTGTTTCCAGTATCCCATTTCTGACAATAATATTTTAATTTTAGTTTTGATCAGCATTTCAATGAATTAGGCACAAGAATGTACTCATCAAATCACAATTTTTACTTTTTTTGATAGCATTTCCATAAGTCGTATTTATTCAATAATCAACTACCTATCAACGTTTTTAGTATTAATTTTAAATAAATGAAATAATCATAATATTATTAATCGAATTATAGTAGTCGTAACATCATTTAGCAAAAATAAAGCTCTATTTTTAAATGTTTTGGCAACACTGAATAAAATGTAGGAGCAGTCGTGAATACACAAGACACAACGTTTCCGGTACGTCCCACGTTTCCTGCTAGCCACAACCCACTTTATGTCTCTCTTTTCCAAGACACCGGGGTTACCCTTCTAAATTTCAATAACCATTGTCAAAACTAGCCGTGTTTAGTAAACTAAAAACCCTACAGAAAAAAAAATTATTGTTCTTTTCATATTCCCTTTTGTATTTCAAACCACAATCAACCAAAGTGAAATATGGTCGACGAGAAAAATTTAAATGAATATATATTACAAACCGAAATCTCACAACAAGCACTTTGTAGTGAGTAAACAAACCTGGTAAAATCGTCGATCATCATGTTTTATTTAATACGTCATTGTCGCCGGGTACACAATAATAATAATAATAATAATAATATTATCCAGTATACCTACGTCAACCGGTACATTAACATATACACGTTTACGCATTACAGTGCCATATCAATCGATCGTTAAAATAATAATACAATGCTGCAGAGGAATATTCAAACATCGTTAATACATTAAGTTTTACGCATTATCAAATGCTCAATAACCGAGTAAATAATAACGTATAGTGTTTTGAATAAATATAGTGATTGCTATTCGGTTGAATAACATTAAGTACACACATTTTATGAACAATATAAAAATTAGGGTGAAATTGTTTACAAAATATTCCGGTGGACGACGTAGACCGTAAGAAGAGGGCAACAACAAGCACAAGTTATACATATTTATGTGAGTTTATGTATTTTTTAAACACCTCTTCGAAACGTTAATGCTCTATGTTCGTCTGGCGCCACAGAATCCCGAGACCATTGTGCCTCCGAACAAGTAACTATATTTTCCCCTTCCCAAACGAATACAATTACATTAAAAACCATAACGTAATGCTTATTTTTTCGAAAATTTAAAACCAACACGTAGTCGTATTATGTGAAGGATAACACCCACTGTGGAATAATAACCTCGTATAAAATATAACAGCAGTAAATGATCTCGACTTGGAATAAGAGAAAAAATGTGCAGTATATTTTTAGAAATGCCTATGCGGTATTATACGAAGGGTCAAAAAACGATATTCAGAAGATACAAAGCATAAATAAATTGGCCTTATACAGTTGACGGACGCAGGCGCATACTGCAGAGCGTATAGCATAATATGTATAGTAGACGAGGGCGATATTAATTATTGTTTTGTCACATTTATTTATAATATAATTGATCGATGTACGAAAAAAATAAATTAATACAAAATAGATGGTAAAATAATTTGAATAATTAATAAAGTAACAATATTTATTTTCTTCTAGGAATTAATTACTTTGGGTGATAAATTACACGGTTATCAAATAAATTACGTCTGGCTTACGACACTTGTCGACGTTTGTAATCAACGAATACAACCCAAATGTACATATTATTGCTATGAATAAATAAAAAAGTGATACAAATATACGTATAAAGTGAAAAATATCCAACTAAATAATTAACATTGAGACTGTGATCAAGAGATCACAAACAGTTAAATTAATGACATACGTCATGTTTTTTTTATTATGCGTAGACGTATTGTTTTCCCAGACAAAGTGTACTCAATAAAAATAAAATATACATAGGTAGAGGTAGGTACTTACACATTTGGTATTACCTATATTACCTATTATAATATTTATCTTTAATAAGATTAATAAACAGGGCAGGAGAAATGCCAATATACGATAGAAATTGTTATCATTCCATTTTTTAATAAAATTATTTATATATAAACATACAGCACATATCTCAATAAAAATTCAACATTAATACATTATTATTATTATTATTTCATGAATTTTAAATTATAAGATAAATAATACGACTTGACTTTACAAAACGTGTACGACATAAATAATATAATATATTATAATATATATCTATTTAAAGACGATAAGTAGATTATTTTTAAAACACTTAAGTAGATTACCAGTATTTTTGGGTAAATTATGGCTTGTAATTTTCTCATACGATTTACTTTAAAAGCGAAGAAATATTTATAACTTTATCCCGCGGTATTGTATTATTTTTAAATGTCTGGGACTGTAGAAAATATATATTATCAATCCACTTAAAAATAATTAAAACGTCGCGATGTACCCTAGCCGGCCTTGCCCCTTGGTATTTCATACATTATACTGACTGCCACCAAATGTTTCCGGACACTTGAAAATAAACAAATTAATTATAATACACATGGAAGTCTGTCGTGTAAAATTAAACTAATATCCCTTTTAGTTGAGATATAGTAATACGAAAAAAATTATTTTAAACACACAAAACGGCCTGGAGATGGGATTAAATTCTTCAAGATTCGTGTTGATTAAAATAATTGAAGTAAACGATTAATTAAAAATATATTTTACTTTCAAACATATTTTGAAAATCGCGTCGGATTAATATGTAAAAGTTTGCCTTTCAATGATTTCCTCTTGGGCCCTACGTATCGACGTAGCTTAAAATTGACTAGATTGAGAAAGTACGTACTGTGCACAATGGTCGATATGAGTTCGATTTTGACATAAAATCAATAACAATTCATAATATTGGAAGGTACTTCAGTCGGTAAAATAAACTGTAGAGATACGTGACTAACATGGCGTCGTATTTATCTTTGGTTATGTTATATCGTTATAACACTCAAGAAAAATTATATTTCTATATGGTACACAGGCTGTTGCCAGTTTTTATTGGATAATATTTTTGAACATTATATTACGTTTAGGGAACAAAATGAATTATAAATATAGGCATTTTATCTTCGTAATAAATTTTAAACTCGAATAACCACGGTTTTTAAGTCTTCTCAGACATTTGCGTCAAGACTCGAGAGCATTAAAATTACGATCTCATAACAAAACTTTTTAGAAAGAAACCGTTAATGCAACATATTTTTCGAATAATTCACGAAAAGGTTACAACCTCGGACGACATTATTATTACTATATTTTATGATTTGCACACTAAAAACAGTTCACGAAAGCAGCAGAAAGTCCCTCTACTTATGGATCGCGACGAATTAAAGTGAGTGTGACGAATTAACGTTAAGTACAATTTATAATAATAATCGTATTTGATGTTTTAGATGATTTAAGTAGGTAATCCGGAAAATATAGGGGACACGACATGGGTATTAAACCGTTTGACGACGACGCGATGGAAATATAATTACCGTTTTTAAACTTGTTCGCGAAACACTCATTTTTAAAAGCATTATCAGCTGTAATTGATGCGCCGTGCCGATTACATTATTATTATTAACAGTGCGGAAAAAAACTGAAGTTGTGCTGAAGTAGTAACGGCGACGACGATAGTAGGCGAGAAATTGTCATTTATTTACGATAAAGTATATATATATATGTATACCGGCAACAATGACGTCCGCAACACAACAATATAATTTACGTATATCTGACACAATTCTCGCTCGGAGAATTTAGACGAAATTACGTGACGCCTGCTGCAGTAATTACGCGTCCTCGCAATTAATAATTGCCGACGATTCCCGTCCGAGTCGTCTCTAGTGTACCCGTCGCGGCAGCGGTCTGTCCGCTGTTGTCGGGACCGCCACCTAAATCACCGCCGCCGCCGCCGTCCCTATGCCTCGGCGCCGAGAGGGTGACGCCTCAGTAGAGCGCACTACACGTGTCGTCCGAGTGATCGGCGTGAATAATGCACGAGATCAGCATCCGCTTTTGGCCGTCGTGTTGCACGTCCGTCAGGATTTTCGAATTTTTGGACAGAGTTCAACTCATTGTCCCTAGGAAGAAGAATAAGAGGCTTGCATGCGTCGTCGCTGGCGGACAGTGAATTCTAATTTCGGGGCCACCGCATTACTACTTACAACTACTACCATTACTACTACAACAGTACTTACTACTACTACTACTACTACTACTACTACTACGCCTCACGACTTGTTTATTGTCCATTAAAATAACCGTGACAGTCACATTCTGGTGACGCGCGATAACGGTTCGTTTATTATACTGATATATTATGTCGTCGTCGTTGTCGTCGGGGCCATCATCGGGCGGCCTACCGGGAGAACAATGAACGGTCACATAATGAGAATAATGATAATGATTTCATTTTTTTTTTTTTTACTAAGAATTACGCATTCTGTTAATTATTTTATGTAAAATAATGAGCGCAAATGACGAAATAGAAAACGACAGTATTTACTAGAATAAAATATTGTATGATCGATCTCTTACAGTCGTACGTACTTCTGCAACAGTATTTCATATTGTAGCGGTAATAATTGGGTGTAGCCGAATTTTAGGGTGCAAAATCGGAGGGGAACGATGACAATATGCCTGCCCCCTTATCACGCCACTAAGAGAACTGACCGACGACCGCGTTTTTTTTATTAAGAATTACACAATCTGTTGATTATTGTATTTGCAATGAGCACAAACGTCGATGATTATAAAGTGAAATAAAAAACGACTGTGTTGACTAGAACACCTATAATATATATAATATTATTCCCGAATGATCTCGTAAAGATCTGCTGCAGTGTTTTATATCGCAGCGGGAACAATTGGGTACAGCCGTCCCATAAAGGGTGCAAAATCGGTGGGGAACGGAGACAATATATGACCCCACCCCTCGGCGGAGGACGCCGCTGATCGACGACCGCGTATAATGTTATGCGAACTGTGATGGTCATTACCACCAACTTTATCATGAACTACGACGTATAGTAAGTTGTGGTGTGTTTGTATAATAGACAATAATGTTATTATTATTATTATTATTATGGTATTTTAACGACCTCTCGGACACCCGCCCCGCCCCCGAGTGGTGGTCAAACCGCGTCCGACTTTTTTTCCACCGTCGCCTCGGCCTTTTTCGATCACACGCTGTTATCGTCGTCACGTTCTCGACAATATTATATATTATATATAAGGGCAAGCCGTGGTCGTCGTGCAGCCGTTGTTGTTGTGGCCGTCGTCGCCGCGGTTATTATCTCCGACGACTATCCGACGATATCGCTCGAACACGATCTATAATAAACCGTCCCGAGAGAAAATGCGCGAAACCAGTTTTAGTCCGTCGGCCGATATTAATATACCCAGAACGGGCGACTACCTGACCCCGTCGCGCCGACACATTACCGCCACCTCATTTTTAAATTATTATTTTAAATGATAAAAACGCGTCCCAAGTGCGGAGATCTGTCGTCCCTTTCAGTAGAAACCTATTCTAGCACACCCGACAAGGGGCTGAGACAGACGACGACGACGACGCCGCCGCCGCCGACAATACGACAGCACATGTGCGGCGCGACCGCGGTAGCGGTGACTATAGTTGACGACGGTCGTACGGGGAATGGTAAACTCCTACAAATGTAGTGTAATCTCCTACAAAAGATAGTGTTAACTCCTACAAAAGATAGTGTTAACTCCTACAAAAGATAGTGTTAACTCCTACAAAAGATAGTGTTAACTCCTACAAAAAATTAATACCGCTCGTATTGCTGTAAAAAATAACAGTCTTGCAATATATTAACACATACCTAATATAAAAATGATTTGAAAAATATAGTTATAATAATATAATAAATTATAATAATAGTATAATACATTTTTAAAATATAATAAAAGTGTTAATAAAATAATAGTCATAATCATTTAATCCAAAAACAAAATATGTTTAAATTCAATAAAACAATACTATTAGTTAATATAATTTTTTTTGAAAAATATAATAAAAATTTTAATAATACAATATTCATAATTATTTAATCCTACAACAAAAATTGTTTGAAAAATATAATAAGACAATAGTCAAAATCACATACGTTTAAAATAATAATTTTTGAAAAAAAATGATAAAAAATTCAATGAAACAATACGAAGTCATAATCATTTACGTATATTTTTATGGCATACTTTGGAGATAAACTCTAAACGTGAAATTTCTCCTCGTATATATTTATCTTTTTGATGAAGTATAAATTGATATTTAGAAATAGTTTTTGTCTGTCTGCGTTGTGTTGTATGACTGCTTCTAATTTTAATGTATGTTTCGGTCTGAATATCTTTCAAAACTTTCACGAATAAATGGAGGTTTGGATGATGATGATAAAAACTACTATTAAATCTTGAATGAAATGATTCACATGCATTTGTAGTATCATTCGAAGACCACAATTTTGGAGGAAATAATGAAAACGAAAAAATATAATTTTCAGATAAATAGTCGCAATATTGTTGGACTTTATCGTCAGATGGCATATTTTCTAACAAATCAAATACAAAGCAATCTTCAATATCCTTAGCGTCTTGCAATAATGGTAAACCGAATGTGAGAACTAAAAATTTTCCAATTTCAGATTCACCATTATTGTAATCATTCGTTATTTTAAATTTTCTATACAAGAAAATATAATAATATGGCTATCTTGATCATTTAATAAAACAAATTGTTCAGAACGGTTTGTTTGTATATCCATTACATTTAAAGTATCGTGAACTTCTTCAATACTTTTAGGCAAAGGTGGCAAAATAGATTTACGTGCATTATACACATTTCGTCTAATATAATTGAGATCAGTTGTATTTAAATTATTTTCGTTATTAAAATGTTTGATTTCAGTTAAAATAAACTTGGAAGGTTTTTCTACAATATTGTCTTCACTTACTTTCCTTTTCAGTGAATTATTGACTTCTTGGCGATTCAATGTAGTATCATTATCATGATTGTGAATTAGAACTACATGTTTTTCAATAACTTCATCCTCTGTATTATTTGTGTAAATTTTACTTTGACACTTATTATTAATACAACGCCAAGTTTTTTGGCCACTTTTTGCAGTATAATGTAAAAAAAATTTATATTTATCAACTATTAATAACTTTTTACCATTCTGACTATACATGAATTCCATTGCAATTTGTAATAATGTACGACTATAAGAGTGACTAACAAAACGGTGAAAGACGCAAAAGATTCACTAGACTAAACTCAAACAATACACAGTTGACAGTTATATAGTTACGAGCGGACTACGATATCGGCAATAAACGTAATAATTTGTTCGGAAATTTCCGATACGGACGAGATTATCATGTTTTATCGTTATTCGACAATATTCGATGCCATATCGCTGATCTATTTATAACATTTTGTACTGCAAGTGTCGATATGAACGTATAGTATAGTATATAATATGGACATAATCTAACCTTCGAGAATCATCATACAGCGTATAAACAAGCTCTATTCAAGCGTTTGTTTATTAAATAATATATATTTATTATTTTCAAGTTATGATAATTTTGAGCTTTTTGAGCTTTTCAACTTCAAAATTGTGAATTTAAGTAATATTACCCTATTTTTTAAAGGGAAAAATTTCTATGTAGGAGATTACAATATCTTTGATTTTCAGGTAAAAATTTTAAAAGGTTATTAGTGTAGGAGTTTACATTTAATGATGATTCAGGTAAAAAGGTTATTCTTGTAGGAGTTTACATTTGGCCGGTCGTACCCCCGCTCGCCCCCACCGACCGCGACGACGATGAACTCACGAGTCTTTGTCGTAAACGATAATAATAATGGAATACCAAATAACGCGTATACGGTATACGTTATTATTATTATTATTACCATCACCATGACGTACTCAAATACTCGGAAATATCGTTAAATCAGGGCCGCAGCTAATCGGCTTTACTGTATATGTACAAATACGTTCGTGGTTGACGCAGCCACGGGAAAATAAACTATTTCGAAAAGACTTTGGCGTAGTCGAATATTTCGTTTTTGAAACGGAGTTTTTTTTCAGTATATCACGAGTTTAAGACGCTCTGCGAAAAGCTTTCAAGCTTCATTTACTATGAATACTCGTCGATCGTCACTTTTTCTTCTCAAACTATATTATATTATTTAAAAGCCCAGACCAGATAGTAGTCCCCCCCATATATTACCAATACGCCCGAGGTATGCGGCGTGTGTGCACCGTTAATATAGGATATTTATAGACCTTAATATGTACTACGACCGCCTCGTTACGATGGGGAATTCGCCGTTTGATTGAGCGTTTCATATCGTTATTAAATCTTAATTATATACTAATTTATTGTGACGAGCCACGAGCGATTCGAGCACAAAACAATAACCACGGTCAAAAGATCCCGTTTGTCAGCTCGAACAAAACAAATCGCATACGTTTTTACCAACCGTTCGGCGGGTCACCGTGGGCTAAAAATGTAAAATATAAAATATAATATCGTACAAAGTGACAAAATCTCAATTGGTCCTACAATTTCGCTGGCCGACCAAAATGCGGGCTTATATATAATACTGTACGAGCTGTACATTTCGGAGAATCGAATTCGTATCTTTAACCACACGCCGAAAGCACCGAGCGGCGAATGGTGTATCGACGATATCGTTCACTGGAAACATTAATAAAAACAATAAAAGTACTATTTTGGTCATTTTTCGTCCGATACGACGTACACGGTAGAAACGGCACATTATAACCTTAGCATATGATCACATCAGAACAGCATCGAAACACGTATGTTGCCTTATTTATTTAAACGAATACAATAATATGAATTGTGTCCCAGACCACAGTCATCATTACGCAATGCCCCTTGTACAAATAGCATGGTGAGTTGCTCACGAAAATAGGCTCCGACTTAGTACAACATTAATAATTATAATTATAAATAATAATAACGGGTCTTACCTGGCGATCGGAGACGCCTCTTGGTCTTCGTACACGACGTCCGCCGAAACAACGACGATGTGCGACGGGTGGATGGCGGAAGTGAAAATTTATATATCAAAAGGATAAAATGCCGCTACCACGGGCGGAAGCGGAAACGCCTATCCGCGGACTCGTGCGTACGGATACGCATCGGAAAAACGCAAACTTCGATGGCATCAGAAAATATAATTTAGAACACGCAGAATTACGCGGGACTTTTCGAACACGTTTTGGCGCGAGGAAAACCCGACAAAAATAATGAACGATATTATTACCGTATTAAGTATGAGAAAACGACGAAGAAGATGATGATAATAATATTAATTCATTATCAACAACTATACAATAACAACAACAACAACAACAGCGGTTGTTGGTGGTGATAACACCGGACCGATCGCTGGCGCTGCAACTCTAATATAGCACCACCGAGTACCGACCGGGGCACGGTCGCGGACGATAAATGATATACAGGATGAGTCAACGAACGCGCTGTGCCGCATGATTGTCGTGGAGCGCGGCGGCCGATTACATCCGACAGGGCACGGCGGCGGCGGCGGCGCGGACGTCCGCCGCCGCCGCAGACGTTAACGCAATAATCGACCGGGTAGGGGGTGGAGCGCCACCTATCCGCGGACGCCGGCAACACTGCGACGGTGGCGGTGAACAGACGGACCGATGAGTCAGCCGCGGCCGCGGTGACGACGGGGAGACCTCTGGACGTCGCGGTCTGCCGACCGTCCGACCGACCGTGTGCAATAATATATGACGTAATGACGCATTCTCGACGATCCGATCATGACGTCAGTACTGGATGGGGGGGAGAAGAAAATAGATCTCCGGACGAAGAACACGGAAATACAATATATTTTGCCGGTCGAGATCTCTGATGGAAATGAAACCGTTTAATCGCGTGACGTGGAAATGTATTTAAGTATACGACTTACGACTGTATACCTATATGTAGCTTTTCGGGTGATTCACCAACTCCCATTTTCTCCTTCGACAATGATTTTATTCAAATTATGGTTCTTGGAATTTTGAAGTTTGGCCACAGATTTTATTCCACCTGTGGTTTAGCTATACCGAAGGACCCTGACGTTATTCTAGAATACTCAGATTGCAATATTTAATTGTATAGCCATCCAAATTTTTTTTTCCCAATTGAAAACCATTCTCTTATCGTGACAAATAGTTCATGGTTTTAATGTCTTATACAGTCTGGATTACCACTCTGGAATCTAGGACAAAAAAAATCCCCAAAGGTATACCTAACCGTACTGTTGGGTACAGCTGTAAAAAATAATAAGTAATAATAATAAAATATATACAATTTGAAATATAACAAGTAAAGTGGAAATATCGTTTTATTTATACTGCAACGGGACACTTTTTTTTTCAGTTAACCCCATAATTTATGTTTTAAGGCAGCTTTTCTCAACCTGTGATACTAGTATCACTATATATAGTGGTACTTGGAAAACTCATATAGGTGGTACCCGAAGAAAAGCTCCATTTATAAAAAAATTAAACGGATCATTATTTATATTGAATATTATTTGATATTAATAATAATTTTACATACTTCATTTTCTTTCTGTGCATTAAATGCTTATATTGCCATAATTTTGTAGTTCCAAATAAAATTCCATACAATATGTAAAACAACGTATATACTTATTTTTGATACGCAAAAAATAAATTTCAAACTGTGTAGATGGTAAGCAAATATAAAAAGTTTGAGAACCGCTGATCTAAGGAGAAAACAAATAGTTCTCTAACATCCTCCAAAGAAAATTTATTATAATATATAAATATTACTTAGGGCCGTTCTTACGACGTCCGGTTAAAGTTAACCGACACTTAACCGGAAGAATTCTGCCGGTAATAAAATCTGTTATCAGTCGGTTAGCGTTAACCGACACTTTACAGGACATTGTAAGAACGGCCCTTATTCTACATACATAATTCTACATTTCTACATACATTATTCATACGTGATTGGTGATTGGTTGTTTACGATTAGTTACCACACGGTTAACCATTATACCGTGTTGTTGGACATAGCTGAACATTTTTCGTGTACACGGCAAACGTGTACAGTGGAAACCCGCCTTTATATGCTATCAATATTGTTATCAATATAGAGCCGTGAACACGAAAAAGTTGAATTAGATCCAACTTCATGGTACCATGGTTAAGCTTGTGGTAACAACGTAGAAACACTCTGGTATACCTAAAGCTTACCATGTATACCAACCAATCACAGAAAAGTATTTTTATGCACGTACAGGTAGTGAAAACTCACCTTTAAATAAAAATTATTATAGGTACCTAGTGAATAACGGAAAATATGTTACATATTATGACAGTGTTAAGGCGGGTTTCAACTATACACGAATGCGTGTCCGTGCATACAAATAATTTGCTGTGATTGGTTGGTTAAGATCAGTTACCACACGATTAACCACGATACCGTGTTGTTGGGCATAGCTGAACATTTTTCGTGTACACGGCAAACGTGTATAGTGGAAACCCGCCTTTACGTGGAATCCCGGAAAAAAAGTACAAGGAAAAAAGGTTCAATTTTAATATTTTTTTTCGGAAAATAAGTCGTACATAAAATTACTAAACGGAAAAAAAACCATTTGATTTTGTTGTTATGAAACCTACAGTAATAGAAGTTACGGAGTATGGCAAAATAATGTGTATTATAAGGTAAGGTATACTAAATATATCAAATATATATAAATATATAAAATTCTCGTGTCACAGTGTTAGTGGTCGCACTACTCCGTAACGACTTTACCGATTCTTATGAAATTTTGTGTGAATATTCAATAGGTTTGAGAATAAGTTGTTAAATATTTTTCACCCATCTACCAGCCATCCGGGGAAGCGCTCAAACGGGGATTTTAAAATTTATAGTGGAAATTTTTGTTTATAAATGGTTGCTATTGGTTATATATAGGAGAAATAATAAGTAGAAATTAGTATTTATTTATTATTGGTTGCCAATGGGGTTATTCGGGTAGATCGGATTATCCGGTTATCAGGTCCATACGTTATTATGATCAGGTGCAAGGTTGCATCAAATCGAATTTTCGAACATTGCCTAACCAAATACCAAGGTAGATGAGTTGCACTTAGTCCACGTTCCGACGTCGTCGAATTGCCTACCAGGATGGCTAAGTTGAACTTACTGCAACGAGCCACACCCAAAAGGAGTTAAACGATCATAATTTTTTTAAGAGTTGAGGGCATTTTTAATATACATTTATTATACACGCATAACTCACTTAAAAACTGAATAATCGTAAAAAAACTTCCATCAAAACACAGATAATAATATTTATTGTTACCATCAAGTTCGATTCACTCTAGTTTTTACGGCATAAAACTTGAACTGCTAAGTGTAAATTTGGTATGTTACGCGTTTGTAAGACAGATACAAAACATGCGGGTGTGGCGTCCTCTTAAACTATTTTACATTTTAAAAACTGCCATGCATTATATAATATATTCACACAAACAATCTAAGGCGTAAGACAAAAAAACTTCAATTGATTTTAGATTCTGAGTGAAACGATGAATGTATTGATTTTACAATGATGTGTGTTTTTTTATTTTTTTTTAAATTTTTTTTTATTTTTTTTGTGTCTGTCATCACGTTTTAGGACAGTAAAAGTGCTTGGATTTTCTTCATCAGTAGCTTTTCTGATAGGAAAGTGAATCTAGTTGGTACTTTGGGGGGTCAAAAGTATAAATTTCCCAGTAGTTTTCACAAGCGCCGGGAAAAACAACATAAAAATTAAGGAAAAACGGGAATTTTTACGCAAAATTGGTTTTCCAAAAAATCGATTTTGGTTATTGGTGTAACTCTAAAACAAATGAACGTATATACATGCAATTTTCACTGGTTGTTAATATTTGCATTTTCTATACACGATAACATTTTCAAAATATTTTGATTTATTTTGAACTGTTTAGGGACATTTTCATTTTCCATTTTTTTTTTAGTTTTTTTTCTAAAAATATCAATAAAATTTTATTTGTTGGTTGCGAAAGCTTGAAAATTTAATAGAAGGCTCCTAATATGTTGTTTCAAAGGCAGATGAAAAATATTAAAAATCCTTAGTCACAATTTTTTTTTATAAGCATTTAAAGTTCAAAAATTGACAAAATATGGAAAAATCGCGAAAATTAGCAAATTATTTTGAGTTAAGAATTCGTAAAAATTTTTCTTTTTAAATCTAAGATTTGAAAATGAAACACAAGATTCCTTATAAGATTATCTACCTTTATCAATAAAAAAATCTCTACCGGACAGTCAAATTAAATTTTTATGAGCGTTTGAAATTCAAATTTTTACAACATTGGATGTTCACTCGATTTCTCATGTAGCGATTTCCTTATTTTGTTGTAATTCAAAAACGAATAACTGTAGATACATGAAAATTTCACTGAATGTTTATATTAGCATTTCCTATACACCATACAATTTTGAAAATATTTTGACTCTTTTTGAGCTGTTTATGGACATTTACAGCTTTCAATTTTTTTTATTTTTTTTTTTCTATAAATATCAATAAAGTTTTATCTGTTGGGCCAAAAAGTGTAAAAATTTAATACAAGGCTCCTGATATATTGTTACAATATCAGTTGAAAAATTTTAAAAATACATATTCACGATTTTTTTTTAAAAGCATTTAAAGTTGGAATTTTGACAAAATTTATCAAAATCTCAAAAATTATCAATCGTTGGAATTAAAAAATTATAAAATGTTCAGTTTTTATAACTTAGAGTTGAAAATTTAAAACAAAGATTCTCTTAAATAATTCATACTGTAACCAAAAAATCTAAAAAATATATAAACACACTTATTTTTTACAGACATTTTAATTTCAAATTTAGACAAAATTTCATATTTAAACCAAGAATTACGATTTTAGTTATTTTGTTGTGATTGTATAATATTATTCGTGGGTACTTGAAATTTCTAAAGTAATCTACTATATATATCTATGATAGTATCAGGGTTTGTTGTTGGTGTATAACGCGTTATAAGTACCTAATGGATATTGTGATATGATTAATTTGGAATTCATTATAGGTCAATTTTTTTAATACCATAGATATGTATATAATATGTCTTATACCTAGAAGGACATACCGTCTCCTCTCAGAATCGTTTTTCTTATACAATGATATTACATCATTGAATTCAAATTTAATACCATCCATTATACAATGACCCACTTGTAACCTACTGTACAGCAGAGCGACACCCACTTGCCCACCTTTTTAGATATTATATCTACAAAATATCATGTTATTTTTATTCAATTCATCTACCTATGACATTTGTTGGCATTTTTCTGAAGTTGAGATGTAAACTGTTGTGTAAAATTCGTTCAGTCTCACTCTCACAAATATTTATCTCCACTTTCCAGCGTTCCAATATTCCAGTCTCCATACTACGGTGTATAGATTTTGAGTACCTCTATATTATATATTCTACAATGGACATTATTACTTAAAATAAAAATAATTGTTAATTGCGTAAAAAAGAGATGAGTACATAATAACGTATGTAATTAAAAATACTGGAAAAAAATGTTCTTTTTTCCCATGAGTTGGGTTTCATTCCATACGTCCACGTGTACGAGCATTTATTGACCGGGTCCGTTCGCCGTGAACGGTTTCCCGTCGGTTAAGATGGGTAATATCGGTTAGGATTAATAACATATTGGTTACCTCATATTCTTGTGCTATCAATATACAGCCTTGTACATCCAACAACACGGTACCGGTGGTTAATCATGCGGTAAGAAATAAGAATGTATTAACACTGTGATATAGGTATCAAAAGCTTACCATGTATACCCTAACCTTTAACAAAAAAGTATATTTTTTACGAACATACAAGCAAACATATATAGTGGAAACAACCCGCCCTTTACCCCGAATCACGTCCAATCATGTATTATAATTTATAATTATATTATCCAATCGTGTATTATTATAGTTTATAATTATTATATTATGTGCATTGTGCAGTGGATGCGGTTTTCGATTATTTTCAATTAAATACCACCGCCTTGCGCCGTTCCGTCGTCGTTGTGGCAATATGTGTTACATTTACTCGAATAAATTAATGTACAGATTCCCTTTGTTTTCTTCGTAAACTAATCAAGTCAATGGCACCGTTTGGTGTTTTTTTGCAAACGCTCGCTACCATTGTTTGCTATTCGCGATTTCTCGTTTTCTGTGCAATATCTAGGTTGGAAATCGGAATATATTACATTATTGTTGTCATAATCAATACTCGTAACTATAATAAATAATAATCCACTAAATTATATTTGCGTACTGAATGTGTTTATTTTGTCAGGTTGTCGACGTCACTATGAAAATATATCGTTGTCATCAAAATGTAGTCGTCTGTCATTCCCATAGGGGTATAGTGTGATTTTACAATATTCACTATATAAATTCAAATCGGTATAATAACAAAAATATTATGTTTATTGGTAAAGGTGGCAAAGGGGTGTCTGGATTTTATGACATATTTTATGATTTTTTTTTTATCATCTCTTTAAAACCACTATAATATACAGAGCTTATAGGCATTATTATTTATTATGTACTTACAACCGTCGTGAAAAAATTTTATTATTAAAATAATTTAAGATTTTATATTTATTTATTTACTGCCATTATGGTTTTGGTTTGGACTTCAATGCCTATTTTATAGTCATTGCGACCAATACATTATAATATTATAAGGTACCCAAAGGTACCTAGATACTATTTAGTGACCATTTCAATGTCGATGTCACAGATAGTAAATTATTAATATCAAAGGTTCACACGCACATTCGTGCAGTGACGGGCAACTAATATTTTACCGGTAGTCGGTACTATTATATATTTTATTAAAATTATGACGCACATTTAGTCACAATAATAATAATAATCTTAATTATAAAGTAAATATATAATTTCATTAGTTTGCACACTTAAAAATATATTAATAAAAATATAACGCTAATGCCGACCGCTGGGTTACATGAACAATCACTAAACATTTATTGAATCAATAGTCCCTTAAACATGATTTAGTGGCACATTATTGCTCCATTAAATATTATTGAAGCATTAAATTAATTAATTGTTCGTGCAACCGGCATGAGTGTTTATATTTATTGTTTCACGAGTTGTTTCATTTTTAAATACAATTTATTATATAAGTGCATAATATTTTATATTAGTTACTTATTTTATAACGTACATAAGTGATAACTGAGTTAGTGAGAAAATTATTGCTTTTTATGAACAGTTATTGCGTGATGTTAACTGAAAACACATCTTAAAACAATTAAAATGTCATCGCGAATTCATGAGCCTAGAAATGTTTTGCAACTCCTCAACAGAAATACAGAATAGACATTTGGCGCAAATAGTAGACATTTTAAAGTAGTCACTTATTTTTGTGATTTATTGTGAAGGTTTTGTAAAGATTGAAAACACCATCACCATGGGATATCTACTATATCTAGTTATTATGACATAGCTAGTATAATAACGGTATAGTTAATAATTAGACTTTTTAAGGGGAATGGGGATGAATCATGAATGTATTATAATATTAATATTTAATAATAGGTATGTTTAATATTATCTTGGTTGTAAAGTATAGTATAATTTAAATTATTTACTTACTTCTTTATTAGGTACTTGCCAAATTTTTTAAGTAGGGTTTTAAATTTTTCATCGATCATAATGTACATAAGGCGCATGTTCAAAACTACACAAAACCGGTATCTATATGGTTATACAGTATACTTTTTATAACCATTGACTACTTTAAGTTTAAAACATAAAAGTTTGAAGTAAAACCCATTAATCAAATGGAAAACGGATATTGACCACCAGGGCTGCTTGTCATATTGTGTGGTGATCAGCTGTCATGACATAAAAGTGAAATATTTTACTGTAAATATACAAATGTCAAGTTTAACTTAACCACATAAAACTAATTTATATTTTATCCTTATTACTAGAACCCGTAATTAAATGTATTTAAAAAATGTTAAATATGATACAAATATGCAAAGAAAACGTGATTAAAAATAAAATGATAAACATAATAATATTATATAACATCTATTATATTATTATACATGATAAAATATATTTAATAAAAAATATTTTTACACCAGGAATCAAATAAACTATGTATCTAACTAAACTAGAAGCTAAACATTTTATTAGTAATAAGAAACTTTTAATAGATTTAAATATCAAAATGCAGTGTTCTATTATAATAGTATAATACATACCTATTATTCATGTGTTTACGAACAATAAATAATCTTCCAAATATGCAACATTTTCAAAATTAATTTGTGTTTAGAATTTAAATAGGACGTATATGAATTGTCAACATTTCGGACCATAGCATACTACAAACACAATACCTAATAAATAAACACTCAATTCCATATTTCCAAGCTCTACTATTATAATTTATAATTTATTACTTATAATTTTGATATTATAATAAGTAGCTACTACTTAATAATTTTACTATAAAATCAATGCCTATTTTATAGGTAATTAGTTCCCTCTCAGAAACCTTATTTTTAATATTCTGTTATTTAGTTTATGATAATTGATAATTCAATGACAATAATAATATTATATCATGTGAAACTGTAAGCGCGTTTTCGAGGAGGTACCGAGAGAAAAATTGTATTGGAGATAATTTAATGTAAAACTTTAAGGGGATTCGATTCAGCGTATTTATTTCATGATTTAGACCTAAAAGCCTGACAAAAATACGCCTACTTAGAATTATCAGATTTCAATTCTGTAAAAAGATTCGAGTTCATTGACAATTTTCCTAGGTTATTGTGGGAATCAATTTTCGATATTTTTTTAGAATTCACGTTAAATCATATTTCGATTTCTCAATTTTTTGAAAATTGTTTGTGTCTTTCTTTGAAAAGTTAAACAGTTATTCAAAAATCGATTTCCGCAATAACCTAGAAAAAAGAACAATGAATTCAAATATGTTTACAGAACTAAAATCCGATCATTCTAAGTTATCGTATTTTTGTCAGGCTTTTAGGTCTCAATTGATTGAAATTAGTTTCTCGTTGGAACAAATATTTTATTATGTGACATGTGCATGCGGGTGCGAACCACTGATTCCGAACGTATCTACGCACACTAATGATCATTTACTTCGCACACAAACACACTGCGAAACGACTATAATACATCGAATTGCCTATACACGACCCCTTATTAAATCACCGGATCGAATCCCCTTAATGTCAACTGTTAAACTTTTTACGGTTTACTAAAATGTTTACTCCATCACTAACTGACTTTTTCAACGGTTTAGTGTTTCTGGTACTCTTGATATTACATTTTCCTTTTGGTGATGAACAAACTTCATATTAGGCGGTATCAGTAAACAGTCAGCAAACATTTTCGTGCAAGGTGTAGCTGAGCCTGTTGGTTACCGACTACCGAGTTACTTACTGTGTTATATCTTTTCACTTAGGTATCACATATTACTATATTAGGCATACCTAATTAATAGGTTTTTTGAGTTGTTTACGGACATTTTCAGTTTTCAATTTTTTTAGTTTTTTTTTCTATAAATGTCAATCAAGTTTTATCTGTTGGGCCAAAAAGCGTAAAAATTTAATACAAGGCTCCTGATATATTGTTACAATAGCAATTGAAAAATATAAAAAATACATAGGCACTATTTTTTTTATAAGCATTTAAAGATCGAATTTTGACAAAATTGATCAAAATCTCGAAAATTATCAATCATTGTAATTAATAAATTATAAAATGTTCAGTTTTTATAGCTAAGGATTGAAAATTTAAAATAAAGGTTCTCAAAAATAGTTCAAACTGTAACCAAAAAATCCAAAAAATATATTAACACAGTTATTTTTTACAGACATTTTAAATTCAAATTTGGACGAAATTACATATTAAAAAACCTAGAATAACTATTTTAGTTTTTTTGTTGTGATTGAATAATACTATTCGTGAGTACTTGAAACTTCTAAAGTGTATTATTATATATCTATGATAGTATCACGGTTTTTGTTGATGTATAACGCGTTATAAGTACCTAATGGATATTGTGATATGATTAATTTGGAATTTATTATAGGTACCTATTAATTATTATATAGGTCAATTTTTTGTTTAATACCATAGATATGTATATAATATGTCTTATACCTAGACTGACATACCGTCTCCACTCAGAATCGTTTTTCTTATACAATGATAATATATCATTGAATTCAAATTTAATATCATCCATTATACAGTGAACCACTTGTAACCTACTGTACAGCAGAGTGACACCCACTTGCCTACCTTTTTTAATTTTAAAATAATAACATTCTACCAAATACTGGGCTCCTATAGCTCCTAATTTATTAATGATGTCTTCAGAATCAATTTTGTTGAGAATATCATTTAGATTATTTTCAGAATATTTGTGGATTTTTACCCACCTTAACAGTCCCAACTCACAACCGTGACCACTACCCGCCGCCAACCAGTAAACGACATTGTATAGGCGATAAGAAATCTTTTGTAAAATACCACAGAATAGTAATAGATTTATATATATATATAAGATTATAATAATATAATATTTCAAATTTATATTGTAAATTATAATATTATGTGTAATTTCGTTAACCATAAAAAGGGCCGCATTACCGAAATACGGAGTGGAGGCCCATCGGTAGGCCTATCCGCCCATGGGCCAATATACTCAATTATTAAAGCTTACTATACACAAAATTGGAACTGCTGAAGTGCAGAACACAAATTGGCAATGTTGTATGTTTTTAAGCTGCGACAACACATACGGATGTGGCGTCCTCCTAATGAAAATCGATTAATTTATAGTTTGGCATCGGGTGCTTAATAGATAACATTCATATAGGGACATAGACGAAATATTGAAGCTTTGTAACAATAAATTCTCACCAAAACATATATTGACAAACATCTTTTTAAATGCAAAAAAATAAATTTTTTTTCAAGAAGTTTGCTTATGACAAATTCAAACAATGTAAAACAATGTTTTCAAAAACATGAATACTTTTCTAGGTAATGCGTGTTTACTGTTGAGAGAATCACTCTGTATACCTAAGTTATTTTATTATAATATGATCGTTTATCATTCGTTATAAATTATCTTAATGACCTTAATATTAACTAATATATTTATTTTTTGATGTAATGAGTTTTTTTTTTAAATTTACCATCGGTTCTATCAACAGAAATTTTGTGTGTTTAAAATAATAATTATTTATTATATTATTAAGTATGAATTTTAAGTTATTATATTTTATTATAGTAGTTTTATTATATTTACCTATGTCCTATGTTATTCGATTACAATTTGTTATTACTTATAGTTATTACTATTATTGTTATATAGGATTATAGAGTTATAGCCATATAATATATAATCACATTTCTGAGTACAACTTTAAACAAGGACTTGAGTCTCAGAAATTTTTGCACTATTACATCGAATTGTGTGATACTTGCGCATTCACGAAGTCTCTGTGTGGCGTAATCAAGTAGAAAATTAGGATTTAGGGATTCAATATAATTTATACATACTATTATTTTTTTCTTTGTATAGGACGCAAGAAATAATTACTATTTAGTATTTAGCAATTATTTATTGGTATCGTTTAAAAAAAACGTCCTAGTTTTTTGTTGTAGGTACCGCTTTGTACCGATATCACTAACTTGATATTTATTTGTTTCATTGTTCATGAATTATATTAATTAATGTATTATAAATATATAATATTATACAGTTATAATCGTTATTTTACCTTTAATAACCTTAGGTATAGATAATACTAGATAACAATTAGATTTATTAGGTACCTATTTTCGCTTTAAGTTCGAACACTCAAAAACACAATATAAAAGTGGGAACCAGTATAAAACTTCTTTAACGGGCGATTATCTTTTTGAAATTTTAAGTTTTTATAATTATTTTTAGTAAATTGAACGTTGACTTGAAATCAAAAAACAGAAATCCCGCAAACGCAGTTACCAAAATTATAACTGTTTGAATCTCGAAGGTTAAGAAACAACAGATTACAGCTTATGATATATACTGTTTTTATTATAATCCTTGATATATGACAATAATTTTCTCACACCAATCGTACATGTTCACCGAAAATCGCCATATATATTTTTAGGTTTTACTTTCGACATGAGTGACATTGAATGAAGCCTGTACGGTAGCCGCTGCGTCCCCTGTTGCGTCTGCGCTTTCGAACTAATTAAACGGTGTCTTGCATTTTTTTCATTTTGATTTCACGATTTATTCTAATAAAAAAATTATAACTGTTAAATAATATATTATAAGAGAAATTTACAAATTTAAAAATATTTCTAATTGTGGTATTCGTATTTCATACCACTATGTTTGATAATAGCAGGCCGATTCTCACTAATATTGTAAATAACTGAGTATAATATACCCCACTATTGAACGTAAAATTTGATACTTAAGAGTTAAGAGGATGCTGCTCATGCATTTAATTTTCAAACAAGATATGGGTATGTGAAATATGACAAATAAAAAATGCTCATAACTCGCTTTGAAATTAAAATATCGAAAATTCGCTGACGCTTAGTCACAGATAACTGTTTTACTTTAAAGTTTGATAATATATCAATTCACTCTAATATCAAAACTAACAGTACACTATTAAGACTAGTGAATAAAAATTTGGTATGTCATACGTGATACGTGTGTTAGTAAGACGGTCGACAGATGCAAGTGACAACACATTCGGGTATAAGATAAGGTATATAACGTACTCTTAGTACTAAAATTGTTATAATTGCTATTTGCTATCTTTAGACTGTAGGTCTTTACAATGGTGTATTTACCGGTTAGTGGGGGGGGGGGGGCACGAGGTCCGGACCGGGGGTATTGGCCCCATAAATAACTATCTAAACATCTAATATATTCTGTAGCAAAGCCCCCCACTTAAATGTGTTTGGAAAATTAGCAGGACCCCTCCATGAAAAACGCCTAAATACCGCCACAGGGTATTTTCAGTTTCTACAGACAATTATATCGAAGATCTAATTTGATTTTAAATTCAAATTCCATAGCAATATAATTTTTGGAAAAGTAGTTCCGTTTATAAAATAGAATTTTGAAATAGTAGCTAATTATTATTTATAATTATAAGTATTCGAAGTTATGATGAGCGGAGTATAGTGGACCAACATTTTGAAGGGTATATTTAGTATTTACCCATCTACCACTACACCGCTCATCTAAACTTTAAATAAATATAAATATATAATTAACTATTTGTACGGAAATTGTATGGGGCAATATACCTACTTAAAAAAAATATTTTAGTGGACCAACATTTTGAAGGGTATATTTAGTATTTACCCATCTACCACTACACCGCTCATCTAAACTTTAAATAAATATAAATACATAATTAAATATTTGTACGGAAATTGTATGGGGCAATATACCTACTTAAAAAAATATTGTGTTTCTGAATATTAAATTAAAAATGTATGGTGTCATTCAAAAAAGAAAGACTTAAAAAATGATAATAATAAAAATATTTTTTTTAAAAATATTGTTTGAAATTTTAGATGTACCTACTTAATAAATTTAAAACTTCAAAACAATTGTAGTGTATACTGTATTGGAATATTTCAATAGTTTACCTTGTACTTTTAACCATTTTCTAGACAAATATTTGGCACGTTTCGTGCTATTTATAGATATTTGAAATGTTTGACTTGTATTAGTTATTTTTTCAATTTATGATGATGACATATTTATTTTTGTCAAGCAATTTAAAAATATTGCCAATATGGACACAAATTATTTATATGTGTTTAAACTTCAAATTTTTACATCATTTAACATTTTCAATTTGTCTTAATCAATTTTAATTGCAACGTCCTACTAAAAAAAAAAAATTAGAGATATGGAAAAGTTTATCATTATAAATAGCTACTTAATAGTTAAGTATATTTACATTACAAAGTTAATTTTTCAAAATACTTTTACTTATGTAAAGCTATATATTTTTACCACAAACTTATTCACATAATGCAATGTTATTTCAGTATTCACTTATAAGTTGTATGGAATGTTTTTGGCAATAATTAGTTACCAAATTAATAAACTATACCCATAGTAATATAAATATTGAATACTACAAGATAAACTATAACCTTCGATATAAATGTTGATCCATATTCCATCCGTGCCTTCTTCGCTCTGAATTGTTATTTGTATGCAATGGTTTATATTCTTGATATAAATTAGTATACATTTTTAAAATAATTACTTGCAGGAGGCCTTATACCCATATTTGTTTTATTAATGGTATTCATTTATTGACACAACGGTAATAATAATTTTTTTTTTAAATAGACAGTTTTACAAACGATTAATAATTTATTCAAATTATTAAAGTTATTATTTATTAGTGTATAATAATTGTGCTTATTTAATATTAGATTTTTTGGTTTGGTATAATATTATGTTGATGTCGATATTAGATAGGTCGATATGTTGATGCCCTCTGTTTCTTACAAAAGTATTTTAATATAGTAAAACCACATAAATATCTATTTAAATTTTTTTTTTAAATTTTCATATAGACCACGTAGTGGACACTGATTACTTCTTTATAGTGACCTTTTTAATGACGAGATATCTACTATCTACACATATAACCTCTAATAAGAAGTAGAATGAAATGTAATGGTTATTAATATTATATAATGTAATGGGACATTGAGTATAGGTACATACCAATAATAATTATGACAGTTTATTTATTTTAGATTTTATGTTTTATCTTTAATTTTTACCACACTTTAGAATTTAGATCACAGTGCAAAGTTAATGTGTTGTATGTCGCCTCATTATTTATATTTGTTATATTTGTATTGCAAAAATTCTTATTCAGCGACTTGTCACTCGTAGTTTGTAATTTTTCCATTTTTACCTTACTTAAAAATAAATAGTAGTATTGGATTTATTTAAATATTGTCGTTTATTATAAATAAAATCACAACTTAACAAACTATACTTATTCAATGGTGTATATTATTATACATGAACGATAAAGTTATAGATATAAGCTAGGTACTTGGTACACGGTACACAACCTAACCTTTTTAAAAATTCTTTAGATTGAATTTAATTTGTAATCATATATAACTTATAACTTACAAATTATACTTGAACTTTGAACAATATTTTTATTGTTTAAAATTTAAATTATATATTTACGACGTTTTATTTAAACTATATTTCGTGTTCATAAATATAATGGGCAAGTGGGTACCGCTCAGCTGTACATTAGTTGTCGAGCATATCGTTATAATTGCTGTGTTATATTTTAATTCAGTGATAAATCATTGTACCTAAACGAAAAACGATTCTAAGAGGTGAAGTTTTTTCATACTTGTATATACATAATATAACCAAATTTAATAGTTAACATTTTTTTATAAGAATCTAAAATATCACATGGCTATAAATAGCTTAACTTTCCGGTGAACCTTTTATTTTTGATAGAGGTGGAAAAACTTGTTGGAAACCTTTTTTCTTATGTTAGCTATGAAAAGAAAAACTTTCATGAATTTCCAACTGAAAAATATAAAATAATTTAAGGAAATTAATGGCTATAACTAGCTCAAAAAAAGTCAACGCGTTTCAAAATTATTACCATTCATTGAAAATTCTAAAATAAATATATGGTGAAAATTTCAGAGGTCTATACGGTTATTAGTTTTTGAGTAACACCAAAAAAATAAAATCGATTTATTTCAGAATATTTATTAATAACTAGAATTTTTCAGTTCGACCTCCTAAAAGTACCAACTAGATTCACTTTTTTTATCAGAAAAAATCCTATGATTATGAAATTCTGAGCATTCTTACTATCCAAAATATTGATGACAGATAACACACACTTCATTGTAAAAGCAATAAATTCTTTCGATACGCTCAGAATCTAAAATAACTGTAAGTACATTTATTAATAATATAATACGTAATTAATTCTTAATCAAAGAATTTAACCACTATTATAGTATTTAAATTTACAAATTTTAAGTAGATACATTTTAGATTATTTTATATTTTCTTTCTTTCGAAAAATACTTTTTAGAAAATTAAAGTTAAAAATTCTAAGCAAAGTAAACTCTACAAATATTTAGTTAATTTTTTTAAAAAATGTCGTCATTAAATAATATACATAATATTATGTACTCGAATTTCTTTCTTGCCCCTTGAAAAGTTTTTAAGGTGTGTTTGTTGTAAATAACTCGAAAAAGGTGGGCAAGTTGGTGTCGCTTTGCTGTACAGAAGGTTACAAGTTTGAAGTTTGTCACTGTAATAGATTACATTAGGTGTTAAATTTTAATTCAATGATACAATGTCATTATATACGAAAATCAGTTAGGTCATATGCGAAGACGGTCTGTTAGCCTATGATATATTACTTATTATAAAAAAGTATATTTGATGATATTATTGTGTATAAGGTAATTTATATGTGGTACCTTGTTTTACATTTTCAATTTTTAGTTGTAAAAGTTGAACATTTTATACATTTTGTCAACATTTGAATTTTAAATGGTTATAAAAAAATGTGTGACTAGACTATGTATTTATAATATTTTTCCCCTGCCATCGTAACAATATATTAGGAGCTTTGTATTAAATTTTAAAACTTTTTACTCAACAAAAAAAATTATAGTGACATTTATAGAAAAAAAACCAAAAAAAAATTGGAAACTGTAAATGCTCTTATAAACATCTTATAACAAGTCAAAAATATTTTTTGAAAATTGTATGCTGTATAGAAAATTATTTTTTAAACATTCGGTGAAAATGCCATGTATTTGTGGTTATTTGTTCTAGAGTTACACCAAAAACCAAAATCGATTTTGTCAAAATACAATTTTGAGTAAAAATTCCCGATTTTCCTTATTTTTTTTTTTGCGCTTTTGAAATCTACTGTGAATTTTAAATTTTGACCTCCCGAATGCACTAACTAGATTCACTTTCCCATCGAATAAGATACGGAAGTTGAAAATCGAATCATTATTTCGATTACTTATCGTGTGCACACTAAACAGACACAAAAATAAAAAACACACATCATTGTAAAATCAATACATTCATCGTTCCGTTCAGAATCTAAAATACATATTAAGTCGAATATATTTTTATTCTCCTCGAAATTCGAGTTATTGGGACTCGACTGTAGGTAGTTAGTAGTTTTAGGTACTTGAAAACCCTGAAAATTCTAAATTGGTTAAATGTAACAATTTGATAGTAGAATGGGTACTTAAGCAGCCATCATAGTATATTTTAACAATTAATCATTATTTGTAAATTTAATTTGGAGAAAATTTTGTTAAAACATTAAAATATAATATAGTACCTAGATAATTCAGAATGTAATATTATTTCTACAACAAATCTCCTATTTTACACAACATTTTTTCAAACGTATTTATAGATTCCAAATTATATTTTTGTTTTAAACATAGTAGATACAAAACATGTACCTCATGACGAATATTAACCCAACACATGTGTACAAATAACAAGGGCCGTCGGCCGAAGTAAATAATATGTAATATAGGGTGGTTATTTTACATTTATATATATAATCAGACGACACATAAAAACAGTTTGAACAACTTCAAAAAAAAAATACTGTGACTGTTACTCCATTCGTAATCTAAGTAGTATTATAGTGTTTAACCAGGTTTCTGTCTTCCACGTCGCCTTTATTATTTTGATTTCTCCCACCCAGCGAACCCGGCGAACCAGGCGATCCAGGGTAGTGGTGGTTACTGGCAAGCAGCAAACTACAAATGTGGTCGGCCATACTTCGAACCAGTACGGACGCACGGCAGACGGCACTACGGCAGTACGTTAGCAGCGGCTCTTTGGCTCTATCCGTATTTCCATGAGTTTACTTCATCATAAACATTTCATCTTCAGTTTTTAAAACTTAAAAGTTATTTTTTCGTTACGTCAACTTCAATTAACGTTAACGTACATTTAAACACAGTATTTGACAATAATTTCATTTCATCAAGCGCATCAGTTATATTTTATGTAAAAATTATTTTTTATAAAAAACACCACTACGCATCAGCCGTGAGTTTTTGTTACAACAATTTTGGTCACGGGTATACGCTAAAGTGTACTGCCTACAAGATGCAACCGAAAAGGTCTGTATGCTTATAAATAATAATATATTATTGTAATAATGGAATTAAAAACATCTCAATATATTAAATTGATTTTCCAAATCAAAATATTTTGTTCATAATATTGTATTAAGCTACTAAGCATGCCTACTGTATGTTATACAGTAATTAATGCTTTAATGTTAAACATTATTTTAATAATTATAAATTAGAATACATAGTAAATATTTTACTTAATTTTAAAATTAAATTTACAGTTAAACTATTGTAAAAGCCCAGAAGAGTGACTTGAACTCTGCATAATTACTCAGTGCGATTATGTTTTAATCAGTTGAACTATATAGATTATTGTATAATTATGGGTCTCTCTTTCTATTTCTAATAAGTTAATAATGTTATCTCACTTTTTAAGAAACTGAATACGTCAGGAGGACCAATTACAAAATACAATTGACTTAATTTGATATTGGTTTTAATGAAAAAAAAAATTATATTTAAAATATATATAATATATATTGCATAATATAATATATTATAATATATATAATATATATTGCATAATATAATATATTATAATATATATAATATATATTGCATAATATAATATATTATAATATATATAATATATTATGCATTTCCGACGTATTATATTACAAGTCCATTAAACACAAGGTTTTTAATTCAGGTAGCTGACATTTAAAAGAATTTTTATTTCAAAAAAGTATTTTTTTTAAATACTCATCAACATGATATTGAAATATTAATTTGAACGTCGAAAAAGAGTAGCAGCCATTTTGTTTTTAATCATTCAAACATTGCAGGAAGTTTACTATTATTTTTAAACATTAAAATTATTCACAACATTTGGATTTTAACAGTTTTGACTGCATTTGTGTAACTGTTTTATAAAAGAGTTATCTCAATCAAGTAAAAGTTATATTTAACTATGAACGTAAAAAACGTATTGGTACCTAGCGAAATTTGATACTTTTATATAGATATAATACACGTGTGTGTTACCAACCTTAAAACGAACATTGCCTATATTTAATTATTTAATAATCTATATAGTTTAACCACAATCATTATGTATTATCTCACAGAATTATCAATGTATAATTTTGAATTTGTATTTAATTTTATCTGTGGTGTAGTACCTACTAGTAACCTACTAGTAGGTACTAGTTGTACGTATATAATGTAATGTATAATGTATAAGCTATAATTTGTGAGACACAAGTGTTTTACATAATATTTCACGTTCAAAAGTACGTGTAAACTGTAAGTTAATTATTAATTTAAATTCAAGTTGACATAAATGATTTGAATATGGGATGGTATCAAAATTCAAAGAACGCTACTATAGCTAGTCACGATGTTCATTACGAAATGTTTAAGATTGGAATTTTGACAGGCATACGTTCATAACCTTACAATTTATTCAACAATAACGTGGTGTAGAGTTTCAGCTACCAGTTCGTCTCACCTATCCTCAAATAGTCAAAACGGTTATCTGGTCACCATTTACTCTCTGTCAAAGACGGAATTTGTTCTCAAAAATGTGATAACCGTGTACCGAATGACGTTGACTTCTTTCACAATTTTATTTACTATATACCCTACCAAAAAAAAAAAAAAATTAATTATACATTTTGTTTAACCATTGGGACATTGGTATACACAATATTTCACATTTTTATCAAATAATAACCGTTTATTATTTGTATATTTTAATAATTCTTCATTTTAGCCTATACTCTTAATTGTATATAGTCAATTATCAAATAATAATTGATTATTATTTGTATTATAAATTATTATCATTCATTTTACACTATATATTTACTAAGGTGCTTAAGTGTATATAATTAATTATCAAATAATATTTGTTTATTATTTGCGCCTTGTAGGTACCTACGATGATTATTAATTTTACACTATATTCTTAATTGCATATAGTTCATAAAACAATAAAATAAAGTAAAAATGTTTCATCGCAAATGTCTTATATTTATCATTAATTTGATACTGATTAATGTTAAAATATTGGGAAATGTAAACGATCTTCTTAAATCTATATTATTTTTCTCGACGCTATAAATTAAACTATGAGTGTACCTACCTATTGAAATTGAAATTAAACCAAAAGCTGGCGAACTGACTTCGTAGGTTTTAAAAATTCTAGATCTATTTTATTTATAATGTACTTCAAGTACTACATCGTATTCAAGTCTTATCCAGCAATCAATACGGCAAAAGTCTTAAAGTAACAGAAAATACAAACAAATTTATCAAAACATCTTCGTATTAAATAATAATTATTATGAACATTTCAATGAAAACAGTCAAAATACAACCAACCTTCCAATAAAGCAACAAGTTTAATAAAAATTGATTTAATTTTTAAAATAGATGACCGTTTTGAACAATTTTTATCAAATTGAAAATTAATATTTCATCAGACTTACTTATGTACACATATTAGAAATTTCCAAAAAATGTATGAAGCACTACAAAAATAATATTCAACATATTATATTATTAAATAAACTTGTCAATTATATTAATACATAATATATATAATTCATTTTAAATGCGAAATGAACAATATTTTTTACTTGTAATTTAAAAGCACAAGTAAGATATTAAAAATTTACAAATGCAAGGTAATCAGTATTTTACTGTGCTCAAATTTACTCGAATATGACTATCTTAAAGTTGGTTATAACTATGGAGTAGGTAGCAAGTCGAGGTAAATCGATGTTACTTTACCACTTACTAGCAATGACAACAAATACACATAAATGATAAAAAATATATTATACAGGAACGCTAAATAAAAATAATTTCTGATGTAATTTTACATCAACATGGATACAACAAAAGCAATTTTGAACATTGAAATTTAAATTGGGAATATTGTCTTTGAAAAAGGTCACATGACATCTAACTCGATTATAACATAATTATCATAGCCGAGTGCCTCGACGGGGCTTAAATTATGTACAAGATAATTTGATAATAATTATTGACCGAGCTGATTTTAACCATGGACTCAAGAATAATTGGTGAGCATCTACGCACGGAACAAATCGACGATCAATAATTATAGCAAACAATTAAATCAAATTTGCTGAACACGCTGGGAGCATGATACGAAGACGTGTTGTATGCGGTCATTTAAAACCTTCGTAATTACAGGTAAAATATTATGAAAATTGTCGTCAACGATTGCAAGATCTAATAGTATTAGTGAAGACAATTTAATATTCATTTGTATATCTATCAAACATGCAGTATGCATAGTATCAATATAATAAGCTATGTATCATGACGTGTAGTCGACTAACAACGGTTTTCACTATAGCAAAAATTAATGGACAACTATCGAATCACGTAAGGCATTAATCTGGCTGTTGGCAAATAGTGACATACCTACACTCGGAAATACCATTTTTGTCTAAAGAAACGTGGGTAGAGCTCAACGTTCAAAAACTCTAATATTAGTATTTATTTATACCTCATGTCAATTAATGCAAACGCAGTTTGGGATTCAGGAGTGTTCCTAGCGGTTGTATTTACAACACAAACAAAGTATTTAATATTATATTATAATATTATCAAATCTAAGCCACAGATATTATGTTTAAATGAAGATTCAAGGAGGAACGATCAGATGACGTCACTTCTTATATCTGACCAGGCGTTTTGAATGATAAAGCGGTAATGATTAAAAAAAGTTAAATCAGTGAACAAATTTGAGAACTTAAGACTCAAACCTGGAAGAAGATATGCACGCATTCACGATACGCGTTTGCCGTTACTATACCTATACATTAAGTATATTACAGATCTTGAGGATCAATGGATTCTTTCATGTTTGGAACTTCAAAAAAATAATTAGTCGCAACTATCATCTATTAAATTTTTTAATTAATCAATTGAAATTTATCATGGGAACTGTTCTAAATAATTATTCTATGTCCATTAAGTTATATTATTATTACATTTATTGATTAATATTATTGTTTTTGACAAAAACAATTTTTAATATTGGAAAAAAATAAGTATTATAATATAATGGAAATGGAATATTATTCCTACGAATACAACTCACCATTTAAGTTCAGAAATATAAATATTTCATAATCAGACAAAATAAATAATGACATACCATAATATTTTTAGGTACGTTTAATTTAATTTAATGATTTCATGATACTTAAATAGTAAAAACGAAAAAAAATTAACGTGTTAAATTTGGTTTATCATCCACTTTAATTTAATTTTAATTTTTTGTAATTGATCAAGATAAATTTAAAGTAAATTTTAACTATAAACAAAAAACGTTTTTACACGAGTTCAGTAAGTTCTTATATACGTTACACGTTCGGAGATGATACGTTCCTCCGAGAAGAAAGCTAGGGTAACAAAAATATACCTACCTATAAAATATGTTCATTGCATGCCTCAAGAATAAGGTAGAGTTCCACGAATAATGTACAACATATAAGAACGTGAAAGAGTAGGCAACTAGTACGGGTCCGAATTGGATGAGGGGCGAATGACTATATAATAATATTATAACATGCTAAACTGCTAAAATCGACTTTGCATAGACCAAAATAGAATAAATTATGTTAGATATTAGAAAGTTCAAAGCCATCAATGTCGCGTACTGATTAGCAAAGGCGGGGGACACATTAATGACAAGAATTAACTCCGATATGTGAACAACGACGTATTAACATTCCGTTATGAGTTAAAAGTTAACAAATAATATATTATTTGACTCTTAAACTTTAAAGTTAATATGGAGAAAAATATTTTTCTTGACTCATTCAAAAATAATTAATTAGTTTTTAACTTTTGAGTTATTATTTTTATTATTACATGGGTCACATATACCGTTGTGTAACTTTCAATTATTTTTAAAAAACAAGAACTAACTACTTTGTTAATAATTCAACATACTAGTCCTACTTATTGCACACTGTAATGGTTCAGACTTTAGGCAATTACACGTGTGTGTGTCTACTAAATATTTAATAAAAAAAAAAATGTATTTGTTTATTTTTATCAAATATCATTGTACACACAGCATAATTAAATAATAACCTATATAGCTATTTGATTAATTTTTATTATTTTTATCTTAATTTTTTTATATATATCTAAAACATCGGCAGCTAAGACCATTAGTACCTATATAATACTTACATAGGTAGTTGGTTCTTATAAATGTCTTACCATTAAGTATTATATAGATTTAGTTTAAAATTGTTTCTTGCTTTTGCTAGCTATAAACATGATTTTAATTTAATATATGTGCAATAGGCGGTATACCTATTATTTTTTTTAAATAAACAGGAAAAATCTAAGTTACTATAACAAGCAATTTTAAACTACTTAGTTTGAAAGTAAACAGCCTAATTAAGTAAAAAAGTTTTTAAAAAAATTAATATTTTAACTAGTTGATGCTTTGTCTATTAGTGGTAACCCAAGTTTTTAGAGATTAGTAAAGAAATTCACTATATTCACAATACATACGCAATTCATTACCCAATGCTGAAGGCTTACTATCAAAATTTTAATCTGAATCGAATCCGTTTAAGAAAAACACCGATACCAATCTGGATTACAATGATAGATACAGGATTTTAAAATAAATGTTGTTTTTGGCTTTAACATTTTAAATGAATAAATATTATATTTTTATAATAATATTCTTCTTCTGAAAAAAATACTCTAAAGGATATCTAAAAACATAAAAATGTCCGGTGTAAATTGGACAGGGATTAGGTCTGAAATTCCGAACAGATGTGGTCCTAATATCCTAATGAAATTGTTTTAATTTGAAAATAATGTATATTTTAATAATTTAATCTTGATGCGAGGATTGGAAACAATTTATCTTTAGCACTACAGTGCAGTGTTTATTTTTGTTTATAATAATACTGGGAAAAGGCTTCTTTATTTGTTTCTGCACACTGTAAAGCACAGTGCCTATGGATAAAATATCAAGATAAATAATATGTTTTAAATTTTTTTGACCTAATGGTTGAAAACGAAGTACTGTGTTTAAAATAAAATTAATAATCTATAAATAGTAAATACCATGCAGTATTATGTAATATTCATATTTTTTCCAAGTAAAATGTGTCTTAAAAATATCTACGTTTCTCTTGTTTCACATGAATTTAAGTCCTAACTTATTTAATAAATATTTGAATGTAAAATTAATTTATTTTTCAATTTTCTAAATTCATAATATTAGGTATACCTATCAATAAAGCTGTAATATAATTTTTTCTGTACATTTATTTATAGGTATACACTATACATATTATAAACATTTTAGCATAAATATAATATTTTATCTTAAGTTATGCCTATAACATTATAATATTGCATTTATTTATAGTTATATTTTTGGTTTTCTGTTTTTTTTTTAAACTAACCATAGGTACTTACGATAAAACTATGATTCCAAATACCTACTACAAACTAGAGAGAACAATGAGATTCATACATCTATGTAACTAAAAATTTTTATTGTTGTTGCTATTATTATTATTATTGTTATTATTATTACTATTATTGAGTGTACACTTAATGATGGATTATGTTAGATTGTCAATCCAATATTTCTTTGTCTCGGAATTCTTGTTACGAGTGTTTTTTTTTGATTTAGGACGACATCGATACAACCGTTGAGAGCTTAAAAAAAAAAAAATTACGTGTACAAATCAAATAGGCTATACAATTTCAAAATCTGGTGACTGCTGAGTGCAGATATGTTTGCTTTAATAGCAATTTCTACTATAATAACTAATTAAAAGGTTAATGATGATAACTTTATAGTATTTTTATATTTATATAACATTCAACATAATTCATAAATGATATAATAAATGACTATCAACAAAAAAGTTAATTGTGATTAATAATTATATTCGACGTTTAGTTAAAAAAAAAAACATTTATGACCAATGAGAATATAATAATATTAATCGTCCACATTCCTCACGAGTCACAGTGAATAGTTTTGAATTTTTTGAGCTGCACATAATACGTCCAGGAAAATGTTTGGGTTTGACTACACTCTACAGTCTACATCAAAATCGTTAACGATCGATAATCACAATAATACATACAAATACTTATACAACACCCGATATCGAGTTGATAATATATTAAAAAAAAATATCAGATTTGGTAAATATTGTCCCCTTTATTTACCCTTAAAACAAACACGTAATCTGTAGATATGATTAAATGCTTGTATATATGTTAAATACTGTTCTGTATTTTGTTTTCGAAAATACGTTTAGGAAGTATTGTGTGAATTTGAAATACATTAAACCATCAAGGTTATTTAGCTTTGGTTTATCGTCTATCGATGTTTGAACATGTTATTTACTTCTATTCTATTCTATATGAAATATTTTTCTTATTTATGTCTGTTATTAATATTAAATATACTCATTCGGAACGTTACGGTAACACAAGTTTAACATAGCCTACGGGTTGACGAATTCTGTATAGGTATATTACTATATACAGAGTAGGTATATAATAGTTACTATATATTATTATACTACTCTTGTATTATGAGCATTCAAGATAAAACGTTTACAAAATATTTTATGACCACGTATAATATTTTATTCTTGACATTCTAACCCACAACGTGAAAGCATAAAGATGAACATTTCATCTGTCAAAGTATCGTTCAAAACTAAACAATAACACTGTAGATAGTATAGTTGTAAAAGAATATATATAATGCGCTTATTAGTTATTATATTAAATACAAACCACAAAGATTGTCACTATAATGTCAAAATCAACAATAAATAACAATGTCTTAAGTTTTCATAAATATTTCTTATCAGTTGACATTTTAGAACTATTATTATATTTTTCTTTCAATCCTTTCAGACTCGATCAACACTTTAGATAAACAGTATTTTTCGGTATCTATAGATCCTAGGTCATAACTATTTTGTAATTTTGTATACATGTTTTAAAAACATAATCGATATGACAATATAATATGTATATTATAATTTATAATATTATATTATATATTATGCTTCAGTTATTATAGATTCTAGATAAAAAAGTATTTAAAATAATAATCTTAAACAAGAGTAAGTAGAATACTTTGTCATAACGATGCTATCGGTGTTACTAAAAAGAAAAATGAATATTAGATTACTTAGGTAGTTTATATTATATTATAATAACATTCAACAGTAAACGTTATATTATAATATATTATAGCTGTCTATTAAGCCGATGGGTGGTGACCTAAATTCGGGTCGCTTTATACTTTTAATGAATTCAAATAAAATATAGGAACAAAATATACATATTGTAAATATAATACAATTTATGTATATTTTATATAAATTATTATGAACAAAGAAAATAAATATAAAAATAATAATACTAAATCAATTCAAAATTGACAAGTTCTTACATATTATAATATATTACAGTATTTACTAATTTACCATAAATTTTATTTTTCTTCAAACAAAAAAAAAAATGTGTCGCAAGTCCAATAAGGTCGACTAAAGTAGGATTACTTAAGTTTAGAATAGGTCGTATAAGATTATTCATTCCGCTAAATTATATTCATCAATATTTCGGTGAACTTATTCGTGCTGAGGGAGGAAGTTCTCGTTTGGATCCCAAATACATGGATGTCGGATGATAATATTGGAAAGTCGACAAAAAAAATTTTTACATCACACAGAAAGCAGTATATACGTAGGTATATGTCGTATGTTATACTGCCTAAATAAACGCAAACACGCGTCGTATATCACTCCCGAGAAAGTCTCCGCGCCTAGGAATATATATATATATTATGTGACGTCATGTACAGCTTGTAGAAGCTAGAAATTGAAAGTGGTTAACGGAAATACGCTTCGTGTAAACGTTTATAAATAAATTGACATCGACGTAAAATCGTCTGCGCGTGGGTCGCATCAGCTGCCGTGGCGTATATATAAAGTCAAACGATGTTATAAAACTGTGTACTTAGCGAAAAAGGCTGGAACAAAAAAAAAAAAAAACCCTCAAACCCATATTGTATCATCATTGTTCGCGGACAAAAAGCATTTCGGTATAATATATAGTAAAACACCGTGCGAAAACGACGACAAAGGGCACAGAAGATCCCGGCGGCTAAGTGTTCCGATGACTCACCACGGCGGCGGCGGCGGTTCCCCATCAGAGTCGCTATCATCCTATTAGGTCCCCGGGACTGTCACTATACAACATATATTATATGTATAGATCGCACACACGACTTTTTCCCCCGAATACGCACCCAACCACGCAAATAGTATATATATATATTATATTAAATGTATTAACTGCAGGACCCCGCGAAACCGTAACGGCCGCGAGTCTACGACCGTATCTAGTCCCGGTCGGGCGTATTATAAATCCTAGTCACGATAGTAATTCGATTACGAGAGACCCTCTCTGTATACACGCGCGTGTTGTTTTCCGGCGTGGCAGTGAACGATCGAGAAAAGTTTTCAGTCGTATTTAATGTGCTCGCGACCCCGTCCGGCCGACGGTTAGATGAACAAATCGCAACGCCGACAGTGTTCTGGTCTACGCGTTAGGGGGAATTCGCGATATATTACGTGTTATTATTGTACGACAGAACAATGCGAAAGTGCGCGAAAAAGCAGCGCGCGGCGTTCGGTGTAGGCAATCCGGCGGCGGTGGCGGCGGCGATGGTATCCGAAGGAGCAGCGTGACGATCGCACAATATACGTCTCAATATATTATTCTTAAAACATAAAACTGTCGCGATTTTTTTTTTTTATCGTTTCGGAAGAGAACGGCAAGAGTCGCTTCGTTATAAGTTATAACTTACGATAATATCACGGACGAATCGTCGTCGCAATATCACCCGTCACGGCGTCACACCTATAATATAATACACGTCTACGCGGCTTTTCGTACGGCGCCAACTATACACTCGGCGCGCTGCACATTACATTATATTATTTTAATTCCGTAAATTGTGCTGCCGAAAAACCCGTTGCAAATGGGTTTCATGCGACGCCACCACGCCTTTGTTGTTTACACGCGAAATTTCCATTAGCCGCCGTCGTGGTCGGTGTAGGGATGGCTCGTGTATTCTATACCTCAGTGCCGCATGCCGCAGCACTCCTTTCGAGAGGGTTTATCAATCGAGTAAAACGATTAGCGAGTGCGTCGCTGCGGGGCTACTCCAGCCGGGTGTTCGTATCGGTGAAATCGCACGTTTCGAAACGATTTCGCCTGGTTTGCGGGAGAAATAAATGTCTGGCGCACTCGTCAAGACTCGGACCGCAAACGGCGCAAACGTGTGTTCTGCAGCGATTGATTTTGGAACCATAACAACAACCCACTTTTTATCTCCACCAGACGTATTCGTGAAAAATCTGTGCCTCGTATTAATATTATAATTAGGGTTTAAAGGCAATATAATCAGTAAAGAAAGAATTTAAAATGTCAATAAAGGCAAAAAAAGCATTTTATTAGTTTAAAAAAAGCTATTACAAAAAAAATGTACTTAAAAATTAAATTGTTTGTATACTGTACATATTTAACTAGTGTGTATTAAAAAAAAAATCACCATCATGTACTTAGATAAACTGTCTTAAGTAAAACGTTGACGGTTTAGGCTTAAAATATTTGTGTAGGTACATGGAAAATGTAATGGGGGCGGACTGAGGAACAATTTTAAATATATAGAAAGTTTATACGCATTATGAACATATTTTAATTTATAGATAGGTAGAATGTTCACTTTTATAAACGTTAAATTAACTGGCCATACCAAATACTCGATAAAGTATTTAGTGATATCGGTAAAATGTAGCCTCAATAATAAAACCCATTAAAAATAATTAACAGCCGACACAGAAAATCTTATCGATCTGTATATATGTATGTCATGTATAAAACTATTAAATCAATTAAAAATTAAACACAATAAGGGCAAAAAGTGAAAAAGGAAAAAGGCATTTATCAGTAAAAAAGGCAAAAAAATACGTTCATCATCTTACATATTAAATGACACTCATTTTAATATAAAAATTATATAAACATTTTATTTCTCTATTATAGTTATTATAAAAATAAAGGATTTTGCCTTCAAATCCGAACCTTAATATTATAATATAGGTAATAACGATAACCTACCTAAATAATAATACGTGCAATATCAAAAATGAAATTCCTACGGGTTAAGTTCATTTATGTGTACCGGGACGCGTTATGTTGCAAAGTCTTATCTCGGAAAAACTTAATGAATGGATTGGCTCTCAACGACAGTTTCCGCAACAATAAATTATTTAGAAGATATTGTAGCCGAATATAATAATATATTACAGTGATGTTGTAGAGGAAAATAATAGTGATATTTACGAATGAAAAAGAAAAACCTATTCCCCAATTATCTGATCGAAATTGGATACTCGATTATGCTTTTTATATGATGTGACATAACTACATATATTATCGAATCAGTTTAACTTAACATTACACGGCAAAGCAAAATTACTGTCAGATTTTTATTCTGATGTAAAGTAATTTTTAGTGAAATTCAAATTATTTCACAAGAACATTGATGAAAAAAATTAGACCACTATACATACGTGTTGTGTTACAAGTCATTCCGACAATGTAGGTAACTGGGTAAAAGTAACTGTCAAATTGTTGGCTGTCGAAGAACAGTTGCAAAATTAATTTTTAATTTAATTTTCTGATTATCATAATTGTGATTCTAAAATCAAACTGTTCCAGAACCAATTTACAGTACTCTTTATATTGATATATCAATGACATCGAAAGCTAAATGAAAATTGAAATTATTGAGATGCATTCACATGACGACATTCTTAAAATTTCTTTTTGTGAAGGTAAATTTATTGAAAATGTTAATTGCATTTGGAAGGCCTTTAATTTGTGAGCACACAGTTTTATTAAATTAACTCGAAAAGGCAAATACTATGTACCAAGATAAAATGTTGAATTCCATACAGGTTAATATTTATATGGGATCCTAAGTATTCGTGGATCTGACATCCAAATTTTAACAGAAAATTAGTTAAACATGATATTTAGATTTTAAAACCAATATTTTTATATTTTATCTATTTTTCAAAATCTTTTATTTTGTGTTTTTTTTAAACAGTTCGAGTACAATACATATTATTTTTATTTATGTATCAGTATCATTATTAAAAATTTTATCTTAACGTATTCCTTATTTTGATATCACAGTGAAATAAAATAAAGTATCAATAATAATTATAATTACCTATCTACAAAAAACTATTTGGTGTGGCTCTTGATAGTTAATAATATTATAATTATACTTTTTTGGCCATTGATGTAAAAAAAAATTCCCTACCACTGTATTATTCGAAAGGTCATAACACATAATAATTATTCTGTATACGACAATTACATAACATAATAATATTATGCACACTTTTATGCGAACATAATATTTTCTGTTCTCGTCGTGTTTTGACCTAAACAACTGCGGCAGCAAGCGCATCGAACCAAAGGCATAGGACCCTAAACACCTTTTGCGACGAACAATAATAATTAATTACATTCTGTATTCTGCTGCTGCAGTGAATGATTAGATTTTCTCGCGCAAAATAACGAACCGGTAAAATATATTACTAACGACTGATCGATTTTCATCATGATCATAATAAATTTATATCAATAATTTGATCGACGTCATATAATTAAAATAAAATATATGAATGAATAATGGACGCTCGCGCGTAGGTATAAATTTAACCGAGAATTTTGATACGACGAGCGCGGCGCGATGAAAAATGTTTAATTAAATAATACGATATCATTGTACCTACGCATATTATTATAATGTGTGCGGACCGTGAGAGACCGGTCACGGGGAGGTAGCCAATCGCGGGTCTTGGCCGTGCGGCGAAATAATAATAATTGCAATATAATAATAATAATGATATTATGTCGGACCGGTGGCGCAGATCGACTGCTGCAGCAGTGATATTCGACGTCTGATCGTTTACCGAGTGGAAGGTCGCTGTGGTCCGGTGCAGTACCTCGGGCATTACGCACATTAACTCGATTATGCATTTTTTATAGATTGTTCCGACGTAACTGCAGCAGTCGGTGTTCTTCCGTTCCATTTCGGTACGTATATACTATTAATGCGCAGTACATAAAAATATGTTTTTAACTCGGGGTTATCATACATTATAATATTAAATTTCTATTTAATGATATTTCTATTTTTAATTCGCGCGCGCTCATTCAGTCGTCGTCGCGTTGTCGTGTTCGACTCACCATAATAATTCATTATTTATTTGTTTTACTTTTTTGTCGATGCTCGGCATCAGTGAACGAATCTCCTAGCCCGCTTTTCCTTAAAAATAAATACAAATCGCAACATTTCACAAATCTAATGACTAGATTTACAATTTTTGATTATTTTGGGATCATGTTTATCATTCCTTGTGAAAAATTTGTATATTTCGGTATTTTCTCACCGGTCGAGTGCTGCTTTTTTTAGTGAAGATTTTTCGTATACATTAATGTTATAACTAAATTTAATCATCCTCCTGTTTGCGTTACCTTATTTTTGTTGTGTAATGCTTGAGTAGAAAATTTTCGATTTCCATGAACTCGTGCGTCTTAATACTTGACCGAGTGCCCGGATTTGATTGATGTCTGTAGTACGCGTAAGTACCTGCAACTGTAACAGTCTTTTTAGTTTTTTTTGTAATTTTTAATTTTAAACACTTGATTTTCGATTTGATTTTTATTTTTAACGACGTTTTATACACACGAAACACGAATACGAATAATCGTTTCTAAACGTAAGACTATAAGCGTGTTTTTTTCAGTGACTATATAGTGTCATAATTTTTTTTTTTTACAGTACAACATTTGGCCAAAATCTAAACCGTATAGAATTCGCAAATATAGAGAGGCCAATACCCAAACGCCTATTCAGATCTCAGGCCATTGTTATAGGATATAATGCTATACGATTTCAGTTTTAATTTATATGAAAAACCGTTATCTAAAAGTTTTGCTTATTAATTATTACATTATATATATATATTTGTGTATGCTGACTGCAGCAACCGATGTATTATAAAGATAAAATTAGTGAGATCGCATTTATACGTTATACAGTCCGTATGTATTTATAATTATTTTCTAAGTTAGTTTCATCAAGATTAATATCTTGACACATTTATCTTTATCATGGGCCTACGACCATAAGGCATAAGCCGTAATTCACAAATCACAAAACTATTTTTATTATAACAACATTTAAACATGTATAGTATCACGTCATATTATAAATGTGAAATTCCGTAGTTCCAAATGTACGACTTTACTTTTTCTACTCTGTGCATTATTTACTCATTGATGTCTACGAACCAATCACGTTTTAAGAATAGATACCTTATATTATTGTTATACTTTACCAGTACGAAATCTGAAACAAACTATTCGTTTATTATTAAAAACAGGCCTGTGGTGATCATGAAATCGTATATATGGGTATATAAATAATGATTAATGTTTTGGCGCAGTATATTATACGTGACTAGGTACAGGATATTATATCGTGTTAGACAATATAAAAAATAACACGCACAATATTTTTGAACCTAAAATAACGAACACTTCAAATTTTTATTTCCGATTGTGTATCATAATTCATAATAATATAGATTATAGGTACTTTCTTCGTTCAACAATCGAATACAACATGGAATTCGTGCACAAATACACAGATTTTGCTATGAAAGAATTAAAGTGAACCGTAACTATATTTGTGGCTTATCATATTATTAAATATATACGATAAATGTGTGCATTTTTATTCGTATTCTTATAATATATACTTAATCAAAAACGCATAAAGTATAAATAGGTAGGTAGTAACTTGATCAATCTCGTTTATTTTGCATTCGAGTTTTGTTTTCGACACTTGATGGAATAAATAACCTTTTTAATTAATAATTATTGCGATCTAGCAGTTCTGATAATAATTATAAATAGGCAATACATAATATATGCAGTAACAGCGTAGACGTAAAGAATCGATTCAGTAAGAAAAATAATTAAACTATTTAAACGTTTTACATAATATTATTATTCAATAATTTAACGTTGTGAAATAGGTAACTCTCGTACGAACGTAAAATTATTTTAACAGTTGGAGTACCTATAACATATTATTGTAGAGGGATATCGCTCTACAACAGAATATATTTTTTTAACACCCGTGATGGCGTGATGGGGACATATTATATTAAATAAATGTAATTTGATCATAGACGTGTCACTCTAAAACTATAAACTAGGTATTATTTTCATATAATTTTCCACTCCAAGCCACGTGCAGTGCGCTTACAACTTAAGATTTTGAAAAATGTGGTTTTCACGGCCGAATTTGTCACGTTGAAAATACGTATACGATAATATTATCGTTGCGGGTCTATGGACTTGGAACGTTTCTGTAAAATATATAACCTAGGTACTTTGAGGCGGGTTCTAAGCGTAGATACTATCTATCGCCGTTTGTTTGTCTAATGAGAGATAGTGCGAGCGCTGCAATAGACGGTGCTAATGTGTACGGAGGTGTAGATTTTTAATTTCAAAGCATAATATTATACAGTATAGACGTATTAACTAAGTTAATGATATTATATAATATATTAATTTATATATTATACGCGTAATAAATCCAAAAACAAATCCTAAATTATCTCAAGGTCTGCAGTGGCCTGCGCGTTTATAGACTCTTGCGCCTCGTGCGATCCAAGTACCTATCCAACTTCACGAACCTCGGTGTAATAATAGCACGATATTTATCATATTTATCGTATATAATATAGGTGTACTATTAGTTTTAGTCTCTTATCGCATGTGTGACAAACTGCGGCAATTACAATATACGCCTAGAAAATAATCTTATACACGCACAACGCACACTGTAGTACACGTCATATCCTAAAATTCCAAAACAATGAAATACTATTTAATAATAATGCATAATATAAGTATATTACCCATGTGGTGTGTGTGCAGTATTTTGTGTAAGCAATATTGTAAACTACTACGGTGAGTAATGTTTTGTCGTTAATTGGATTTCGGTTGCCATATAATGTCTGCAGCGACTGCCGTTGAATAATACAACAAATTATTATTGTATCTACCTACCACGCGATACGTTAACATTTCGAAAGTGTTTAACAAATTATAATAATGTACCTATACAATATCGTTATTTGGTGCCTAGCTATAGCGAGTCGATGGTTTTTATTACTACTTAAACCGTTTTTAGTTCATCACGTACGCCACAGAGGAACGCCTAATAAATAATAATTGACATTTTGGTAGGTTTAGTATAGGCAGGTATTAGAAAAAATTAATATTATGCAGCGGTACCTCGATGTGCGCCATGCGGTCCACACCATGATTTAAAAATTGAGGATGTGGACCACCTAACATTGCGGTCTACCTTGAAACGACCGGACAACTGCACTTTTTTACAAAATCATCCGAAGGTCAAAGTATACAGAAAAAAAATCTCTGAGGGTGCAACAAACGGAAAAATCTAGTTATTTTTCGTTGAATTATTGGTAACATTGCCACATTGGTGTTGCCGATTCTAAAACGGCCCATTTACGATCAATATTCGATATTGACAATATTATTGTTGACTGTGTATCGGTTATATTGAAGATACATTCAATATATTGAAAATAACAAAACAGTTTTTATATTTATTGACGGGTCCTAATTTCCTCAAGAGGACGCCACACCCGCATTTGTTGTCTCTGTCTTACAAGTGAGTAACATGGACATGAACATTGAACGTGATCTGCTAAGTGTAAATTTGCTATGTTACCCACTTGTAAGACGGATACAATATATATGGGTGTGGCTTTTAAGTGCAACTTAAAGTTTGAAACAGCTCCTTTTATTTCAAACAGTAAATACAATAAAACGTTTTCATACTTAAATTAAATTTAAATTAAATTTTTATAGTTTAAGTCTTATAAACGTAAAACAAATTATATTGAAAATTGTGCAACAACTAGACAACTGGTTATTAACTTTAGGAATTTAATTTCAGTAGTTGAAACTTGAAACCACAATTATTAAGGTCTTATCTTTATTTATTATTACTTGTTATCTTGTACAGAGATATATATAAATATTAATAGATTCTGTATTGGACATTTTTTATTTCTCCTGTAAGATGTATGGAAATGGAGCAGTCCTGTTCTTGCACCAGCCTTTCAATTTGTCCTTACTATATTATATTCTATTATAACAATAAATTATATGAGTATAATAATTTGAATTATTTCTTTTATGAAACTGTAAAATAATAATTACTTATATACTTATCTACTTTAAAAGTTTAAAAGACCCGTTGAAGATAAATAAATAAATACCTACTCAAAAAACATTAAAGTAAATAAAGAAACCGGACCCGATCTGCTTATTGGCTGTCACAGTGTCACCTCAGGGTGATATTATTCGCCGTCGAGAGTAATAGGTTTGTGACAGATTGACAAACGATCGATATAATATAATATAATAAAATAAATATATGTGTTGTGCAAGTTACTTGTAGATAAGTTATATAATATTATGTAGCCATGTAGATTGTAGGCATATCGTGCATTAATTAATGATGTAATATTGGGTTTTGGTTTTAAAAATGTATTTTATTTGGAAATTGGAATATTGACTGCTGATGCATGTATATATATTATATTAACATAATATTATACATTTTATAACCATAAAATTACTATTTTTTTTAGGATCGTAAAACGGGTGTTTAAAATCAAGATATTAAATACATCACGTCGTGTACATTACGGTCTGGATTTGTTTATGTTTTTGAATAATACATATTTTGTTGTTGTTTAGTTTCTGTTCGTGCAGGTACTTCATAAATGGTACTCTATCGCAAACAAATCATGATATTAAACTAAAACATCACAGCAATAATATAATTAATCACAGGCAGTTTGAAATCGAGTAGGTTTAATTGGTATCTACTACGTTTCCATTTTTTTTTTAAGTTTAAAATGTAGAAAATATGGTCATGTATAGTTTTTAATTTTCGTTGTTATTAACGTGTACACTGTAGTCGTGTAGATCAATCCAGTATAGTTGGTTTTGGAAGCGTCTGTAAATTAATGACCCTATGTATATATCATATTATTACAATCTACAGAAAAAAACAGCTAGCCAAAAAAAAAAATAAGAAATTAAGCATTTGTGACATTTCAAATTTGTGAGATTATTATATTATATATGCGTACCATTATTTTTTGGCGCCTATCCGATTTTTTATACCGATACAAGTCTTCTATTTTTATAAGCTTCGGCTCGAGCACACGCGGACGAGTACCACGGTCCACGAATATCTGTAAGACAGTATATTATTATTACTATTTTTCTTTCTCCAAGTGTAACTTCATCTCCAAACACGTTCGCTTATTCGAGATGCACCCAGCATCGCGTTCAAAATAAACATCGTCCTACATTCGACTAATCGTACTTACGAATCTCTCACCAAAGGTTTCGTAGAAAGACTGACAGAGATGTGTGCGTCAGATACGCAGTGTCGTGGGCTCAGAACCAAAAGGTTGCTATCTCAAAATAACAAAAAATATCAAATGGTTCAGGAGAGAAATTTTAAATGTGAAGCTGTTATAATATTATAATATAATATGTCTTCTTTAGCAGTGAAGTTTAAGGGTTTTTTATGGTTGTCAAATCTAAAAATTAAAAAAGTTCTGCGTAAGTTCTTATACGGGTTTGAAAGCAAAACTTAGATAGTGTAGACAATTTCAGCTAAGGACTAAAAAGTTCAACAAAAAAAACCATTTGGTTATTTGCATATAGTTTTCCTCACTTAGTTAGAGCTCTTTTGTTCCAAATTAAATTAGTATTTCACGGGAAACAAAAGAGGTGACGTGATGTTAATAATATGAAGGAACTATATTATTAAAAAAAAATTGTATTTTGTAGATAAATGTATAATAATTAATAATAGGTTTAATTGTACCTACTATCATAATATGGTAATTATTATAATTATACTCTGTAATCCTCGAGAGTCTTGGTTATTGGGTATAATGGTCTCAACGAAATATACTAAAATAAAAAAACAAATTATTATTGTACCTATGATTGTACAATGAATATGAAATAATATGTAGGTACTTTTTGACTATTGGTTTTAAGTTTTAATAGTACCTATATCTAATATAGGTACATGCTATATGCCTATATACCATATAATATATATTTAAGACCGGAAGGTTCTTTCTAGATCACTATTAAATAACAAATATGTAAATTGTGGAGATTTAGAGCCTTTAAGTTCTCGATCGCTCTTCAAATAATGAGCCTAAATTGTTGTTGGCGAGCTTGAATTATAGAGCATTGATAGTTAATCTATAATATATTAATATGATATTTATTTATATGAATTTAAATTAAATAAATTTGAATTATAATTCCATAATAATGTATTAATATATTATACATATTGTACTCATTACTTATATCATGTACTATTTAATTACATTACATAATATTATAACGAAAGATACGTGTTTGAGAGTTTGGGTGAAGGATATCAATTTTTCTTGTGAATAGTACCGATATAGCTGGTAATACGACCAATATTCATTAGCAACTATACCCGAGTAGGCGAGTAGCAATTGATGTTCATAGACGGTTCATTTACAAGTATAAATTTGTGATACGGAACACAGTTATATATAATAATATCTAATCGAATATCAATAACCGTTGTTGGAAAAAATATCATATTTATACAATAATAAATACGAACAGTAGTCGAGTATTATGATATCGATGAATCGAAATTCTCAAAGGATCTGATGATACAATATTAATCACCACGAAATCAGAAAATATATTCTTTACACTTTAATATAACACAATGTACATTGCATAACCTAACCTATAAACTAGTCAGTTTATAGGTTTGTGGTACATTGTTATACCTATATTATGCATTATTCGTATTTCGATAATTTGAGATTTTTGCTTAGTACCCCTAACCCTAGGCTTCGGGTCATCAGAATTCCGCTGAATATAACTTCAGATTAACATAATATTACGTTTTATTATGAGTTATGGCACTGATTTGAATTTATTTATGAATTAACTTTTTTTAATATTCAAGAGAAAAATATAATCTATTGGGTGTTCATATAATATTATGTATGTTTATCATTATAATATTTTATATTAATCAACGTCCAGTAAATTTACTTTTGAGAAATAACACAATTTTTACTCGATAAGAATCTTAAATGTATGTAGAAAAAAATTATTTAAATCCTTTTACGGCAAAAAAAGAAATGCGAATACCTACAACTTATATAACATGATTGTCAATAGCATTGTCTTTGACATCAGATTAATGAACTGTCAGATGCGTGGTACGAATAATAAATTTAATTTATAAACTCATGTTATCAATGTGACTTCGTATTTTTGCCATTAATTATACGGTACATAACTCAACCATTGATTAGGTAGGTACCCATAACTATTTAAAGTCTATGACCAACCTAAGCGATTTCATATTTAATTTATTGGTTGATATTTTAAATTTTTATTAACCACCATTTTGTTATATTATTATCGTGATTGTGAATGTTATTAATTGGCCTGTATTTCCTTGTCGAATTTATACACGAAGTATTTTTATAATTAGGCAAATGTAAGTTGTAACAGAAGTAAGTAAGTAACTATACTGTAGTCTTGCACTCTGCAAATACCTGTATTGATAATACAATTTATTTCGATTAATAATTATTTTCCAACAATATTAAGCATAAATTAAATCATTTTTATGTTTTTTTTATCTGTATATTAGCCTATAGCTACTTAAAACCTAGATACATTAAATATATTATAAATGTTTCTGTTCATTTCAAATCATTATACATTAGTTCGAAATTCTATAAAAAAATTGTATGACCATACGATCCATAGTATGATATATTATTACATAATATTTAAGCGATTATAAAATAAATAATTTATTATAAAATATTTAATTTGGCATGGTACATATTGTGATGTTTAAATTGAAAAGACAAATATTTTAACTATATATTTTACCACCCGAATTCCAATTCCGTACATCTCGTTGAATGAAATTTCTTTTAAATTCTGTAAAATGTTTGTACCATAATTTAATATAATATGTTCAAATATTATTGGTATTTTGTTAGTTGTTACAAATGTTGCGTTTACTAGTGCTATCAACTAACGACACGTCTTGTCTATTACATTTTTGTTGACTCAATAGTCAATAATAATAATATTATTAATAAGTTAAATACACACTAGAACTTAAAAGTAGTTGAAACTTGAAATCAAATACAAATAGAACATTTGGAAATTGGAAGGAACAAAATTATTACCCAATTTATATGACATTTGAAAAATTATTCAAAGTTATATTTATTTTTATTGGTATAATGGTACAAGTTTAAAAAGGTTAACCGTGCATATTATTATTTAAACGTTTATAAACGAACATTAAATTACATTTTTTTTATTAATATAATATTATTCAGTATTCGTGTGGGTACTGTGTATTTAATTTAGTTAGAAATTAATTCGTCGAAATGTTCTTTATTTTCACTACTGTTATATGGGTTAATACAACTACAATTTTGCATGACTTCTCGCAATTGAAGTGCATCAACTCTGTCCTAAATATTAAAATTAAATTGAATTATGGTGTTCAAAATAAACATCTTCCCGCCGTCAGGCACGATAGCATTTGTTTACTAATTGATATAGGTGATACCCGAGGCCAACGGCTCAAACAAGGAAAGGTCGAGAGACTTAGCCCCCACTAAAATTGTTATAGCCCCAACCCCCCCCCCCAAAAAAAAAAAAATAAAAACTTGTAAATGTCATGATGTGTCATAAGTTTACAGTATCCAGTATAGACCTGAGCTATACAGCCGTATACGCGAAGTGATAAAATAAAATCACCACTATACAATTACTAAACTAATCGAGAAAATTTGAATTTAAACGAGATTTTAAAAAATTTAAAATTTTAAAATTTTAAATTATTATTATGTAGGCATTACGAAGCCAATTTTATAATAGTTATGGCACAAATTAAAACCATTTAACGACATTACCTTGCTAGATTACTAGTATTATTGCTCTTGGAAAATTATGTATTAGGCACGAATTAAATTAATAACTATGAACTTTCGGCGATAATAATGTCAAAGGGGCGATTTTGACTTACAATATAACATATTTTACAATATTAATAGATATAATATTATTATCTATTCTCGTACATAGCAGTCATACGTACGGTTATCAATTATCTATGCACCGCATTAATATGATTTGTTATCGTTTTTCCGCATTATTCGCTATCGTATAACCGCAGCGTTTTAGTATAGAAAATAAAACTATAATAATATGATTATAATTTATAATATATTATTAAAACCGTGATCTTACAAACCCCGAACGATGACGAACGTTATTGCGCAAGCCTTTTTTTAGTTTTATACCTATTGGCTATTATAATAATAATAATTATAATACATATTATAATAATATATAGTGTATGGTATATACCAACTACATCTTAGATCGACGAACCCATCTCTCACAAAACGCTGCAGCATGATTTATTGTCAATTCATCTCTACAGACGTATATAAAATTATGATATAATAATAATTGTGATTTTCTTTCATTCGTTCTCTCTAAAGCTTTGTGCTGTTCTGTTCGGTGCGACGGTGCTTGTACTAATGGCCTATACACCAAAAAAGGAAACGCCTGCACACGACTTGCACGCCTTATCACTTTTCGATACCAAATCTTACCTATACTATAGACACAGCAGCAGCTGTAAGAAGGTACCTCTCTATATTTATGTATAGGTATATGACTCCGTTTTCATCGGACCTTCGACAGTCGACACACAATAGTAGGCACCATCGTACCAGTTTGGCCATCGCCTCTGCATCGGTCAACCTTTCTCTTCTCCGGGACACAAGAACCGTATAACGGTTATTATTAATAATGCTATATTATACTGTATAATATCTATGATACACAATATTATGTTACACTTACTACTCTTATATTTTACCCATATTATACATATTGCAGTATATCATTACGCAGAAAGTGCACTCCGCAGCTGCACAAACTGCAGCATTGTGAGTGCTCACATCAGCCGCGAATCCATCATTAACGCTAAATACATACTATAATATTGTAAGCCATAATCATCATCGTCGTTCTACATATCAAGTCGTTAATTAAATATCTGCACTAAAGTCATACCGGATGATATATCAGAATAATTTATGTATGTTTATACTCTTTTTTTTCTTAAAGAAACACTGTTCTTGTTTAACAGTGTTTTTCATGTACATCGTTATAATATTATCATCATTATAATAATATATAGGTACCATCGCGCGAACATAATATATTATATAGGTTTCGCCAAATCGTATAATTTACGCGTACATATCCCTACGAGTTATACCATTATATTATATTATTATACACCTTAATATATACATTATATACGGCTAATAGTTAATATTAAAGACGGTTAATGGTATATTATAGTCGTACACTCGTATGCACTGGCAAAATCCATTGTTGTCGAGGTGGTTGTTATGATATTTTGCACTTTTCTGCAGTGTAGTAAATTATGAATATAATAATACCTATTGTAATTCGAAAACATTTTATTATTTTTAAATTTTTACTCTCTTCCGACCGACGACGGTTCTAGAAATACCACATTATACCTTCCCATCGACGGTGGAGTGTGGACACAAATCATTTCCTAAAAAATAATATAAATATTGAAAGACGATCACTGAATACGGTCTGCGACGCACTAATATGGCACCAAAATGGCAAACTATATGCGCGACAACCCAAAACCATCGTCTTTAATGAATAATTATATAGTTATACAATATTATTATCGTGTTGTTTTCTTCACGCCGGGTGCAAAGGATGTGTTTTTCGATTTGTTTCATATTATGAAGAATATTGCCCACGCCATACTGTCTGGGCGCGACATATTAGTGTGTATAGTAATAGTGTGCAATTAAATGCAAAAACCGCGTAACGATCACATCGGTTCAATGCCATTGTAATTAATGACTGTATGAAAAAGGTCAAATACATGATTATTGTTGTTGTGGAAGTAATTGGTAGACGTTTCCAATAAGAATAATAACAGTATAGATCCGTCTGATGCATCAAAACGCAGATATCGAGAAAAAAAATCCAACGAGTTCATCGATCAAACGTATACAATATGATATTATATTATAATAATATAATGTATTTTGTTTTAATGACTTAATTTTAATTTTAAATTACGACGTTTGTGGGTGGGAGTACAATAATATGACGTATACAAATTAATATTATATGTATAGAGCCGTTTTAGCCGCAGCCCGTGCTGTAGTCTATACACGCACGTGTACGGCGTATAATAATCTAGTCCGCTTTGGAATAAAACAGAAGACGCGATTATAATAATATTATGGAATAACAATATGAATGTTTTATAATAGTATATAGTAACAATCGTCGAGAGAACGTGAAAAAGAAAAACATAATTACACACGTTGCGGGTCACACGCTGTTAATCCCTCTAGACCGTTGCTTTATTCCGACAGATATTAGGCCCGTTTGGAAGTTGGTGTGCTGCGTTTTTTTAATATATTATTATTATTATTATATCACAAAAACATTTCTTCAGCGTGCTACATACAAGACTGCGAGTGTTGTTCCACGTTGTCATTTCGTATATTATAAAAGGGGATTTCGTAAAAATAAATGACGTATATATATATACACGTCATAATACATACGAGTAGGTATATATTGTTATTATTATACGTAATAATAATAATAATAATACGCCAGATGAAATTTCGACACTGACGGTCCTAAAAATAGCAGCAAGTGTCCTCGTACACCCCTTGGTTACTGTGAGAACACGTGTGAACAATATTATTATAATATTATACACGACGTACGGAAAATGCTGACGCCGAACGACGAATGTGCGTGGTTAACAAAACATTATTACACTTATAAGGCCGTTAATTTTTGTATTTATTTAAAAATATACCATCGGTATTTGGTCGCAATACCTGTGCACTATAAATATGGCATCAACCACATCCATCATCGTATTTTGTTGTGTGTTCAGACCGAATAAGTAGTTTTTTTTTTCCACAACACTGCAAATACAACTACAACGGGGCCCCATTGTTCGCAGCATACCTTCCTACCCATATAATAAAGCGTTGGAAAAACATAATATATAATTTTGTTCGGCGAGAGAACAAATGGCGGCGTTTTATAATAATCATGACAATGTCGGGTATTTCGCTAGTATTTAGTGTCGTCGTATATTATAATATTATATTACCTATATTCTACTTGTATTATTCACATGGCTGATTAGTGGTTATCCATAGAGATAACCGTGGTTATGCACGCGTGATGATTATATACATTTAAACCCACATGACTACATATTTTATAATCTTATATTTTACTTCCGCTTAGAAATCCAGCTTTTGTCTTCAAATTGTCCCAACAGTTAACGAATTTCTTATAGATGATAATTAGCATTCCGTTAGTTTTTTTTTATATATATTATATACGCCTCGACTGCTATAAGGTTATTGGCGTTTCTGAAATACATTACAATCTAAAGATTTGTACAAAATATTTTTAATATGATACATAAAAGGTTATTTTAGTTACATCATGTGATATATCTATCCATCTATGTCACTATATGTGTATATTATGTCTTATTTTTTGGATCCGGTTCGGAAGGATATGAGGCTTTCATGAAAGTAGAGATTCCTCCGCTGGCTCGGTTAGCGTTTGCTCTTCTTTTGGTATAAGTTGTGTACTTACTACATAGATAATATTATACATATACAACGACTGGATAGTCGTATCCTTCTCATCATCGAAGTCGGCCGCCATTTACAAAGCAGGCAATGTTTACAAAATAATATTATCACTATATTATATTATACGTGCATATGAATAAATGTAAACATTGCCTATGCTTTATAAATGGCGGCCTACTCCAACTTTGATCACAAACGTTGTAGTATATAGATGTCTATCTAGTTGTTTTATACACCTATGATTGTGTAACCTTCCCATGTGTTATCTCTGTGCCATGTAAAATTTATTTCTTGTAGATAGATTTTAGGACAGTATATTTGTTAACTTATTATTATTTGAAGTTTGTTGATAATTTTGTAGAAGCCATTTAGATTCTATTGTAATCTTAAGGCTCATTTTGTCACATATCACGCCTATATTCTATGTATAATAATATATAATATAATAGGCTATAATAGGTATAAACAACGAATTATCATGACTATTTCTATACATGGATTATTAAATACACACACTTTATACAAAAATTAACTTCTTAAAAAACATATATTTTTTCACGTCTAAAATATAAAATCTATCGGTACTTACCTAGTTGTGTATTGTACGACGATGTTAATTTTAATATAATAAACTAGTTCATTTTTTTAAATCTTATAATTATTAGGTAGGTACTGTGGATAACAATTCTAATAATTTTCATAATTTAAGACACAAATCCAATTGTATTGTTTATAAAACTATAATTTTTTTACACCAAAACTATTTTTATTGAGTTCCAATGTATAATACCTGTATATATATATATATATATATATGCCTCATTTATCGGTTTATTTAAAATCTATTAGATATATCGAATATTGATGTATACATAATATATATATGATTTTGTATGAAAAAATGTTCATCTCTTTATTATTAATATTATAACTAGTATTAATTTACATTTGAATTTGATTGCACGCACATTAAAAGTAATGTTGGCTATACCTATTCATTAAGTATAGAAATTTAAATAGGTGCAATAGTCATTCGAAGGCAAATACTCTTGTAAAACTTGTTATCGACATGCAATGTGTGTAATTATTTTTAATAAATTTGCATTCAGTAAATAATACCTATCTTCAATAGTGATGAAGTGATGAACCAATAGCTTAACGAAATCATCCTTCATGCGATTGGTTTTTTTTATAGCTTCGAGCCATATATAATAAATAGGTAGATACCTACTACATTTTTGTACTTTTCGAATAATTTTATAATACAATACGAGTAATACAACGTCCCAGCGTATTTGTCTCCGTTAATTACATATTTTTATTCAGATTTATTCAAATTATTATAGATTTATACTCTTATAGATTGCAAACAATATTTTAATTTTCAGAATGTTTACTACGCTTTTGAAAAAAAAAAAATAGATCTCAATGTAGTATGTACAATAAACAAATTATCAAAAAATTACGATTTTGACGGGTCTATCGTTGGGCTATGCACCCATAATCACTGCATTTTGTAGCTTTGTTAAGTTTATATAAGAATTAATAGAATCGAAAATAGACAATCGGCTGCCTATATCAGCCTATATAGAATATATTTAAGATACGTAGTTACGCGTAAAACATTGTATCATTTTATGTGACTCATTACTTCCAAATTATATGCCTATATTTTGCTTGAATTTTGATTGGATACATTTAGGATTATATTATAATAATAACATAATATATGACATTTTAAGGCTATAGTTATATAATTCAGGGGCTTTTAACCTGTGTTTCGTGGCTCCCAGGGGCGTCACCTCGGATTATTATCGAGGTAGCCGCACCCGCGCAGTAGAAAAAAAATATTTGTTTATTTTAATATCATCATTGTTTGTATGGGAACCGTTTAAATTGTTTTCGAAATCAGAGGAGCCGTGAATCCAAAAAGGTTGAAAATCCTTGCACTGTAATATTATGTAAGCAGTAGAGTAGGTAATCGTAAAAATAATGTATTGTTACTAAAAAAATGTAGTACCTATTTTATATTTAGTATTTACTCGTTCACTGTTGTCTGTTGACTTAAAGTAATACAATATTGTATATTTAATATTGATTCAAAATTAAATGAACAATTTTTTTTGCCAAATAGTTTTAATCGAATATTGAGCATATTATAAATGCCTTTATTGGTGTATCAGGTTAAAACTATGTACATATTATATGACGTATTTTTTTTTAGTACAATTCATTTTTTAAACATTAGTATCTATTGTTAACCATCGTTGTTTGGACTATTTTATGTAGGATTTTATTGATTGTAGTAGATGCCTTATTAATATTTTTACTTTGATTCTTGAAAATATATTAATTATTAAACGTTTTGATTAGCATATTTATCGTTTAATTGGACTGAAAAAAGTACCAATCAACCAATATCAGCCATTGACTCTGACAACTTTTCGGCGATTGTACACTGCCATTAAAATTGTTTACAATACGACATTATAGAACCATTACATTCATCATTCTATATCGGATACTATAAGAATTTAAAAAAAAAATAATTACTGCTGTGGCATAGTAGCAGAAGTTGGAGATTCTTAAAAATAAAAATACAATTTTAATATCGAAGATTAATTCTATATGGTTAGATAAAGGTTATCTAACTTTTTTGCTACGCAGAGAAAATATCATTATGGATCACTGAAGAAAATTAATGGGTATAGTTAGAATAGGCTTAAAAGGAGAATAATGATGATAATAATACACTATGGATGTATTTCTAGAGGTTATACATTATTGTTATAATATTGTTATAAATTATAACAAATATACGTCATAGACGGAGCCAGACTCCTTTTTCAGGAGATGCTCCCTGTTATTTATGTGACTTTTTTACATTCATTTAAACAATTATACTTAAATATGTTCTATTAAATAGTAAATATTTCACTTAAAGTAATACAAGTGATTATTTATAACTTTAAGCTTTTAGGCTCATACATTTTTAAAAAAGCTAGAAAATGTAGTGTAAGGTTCATCATAAATAGCAATTTAAAATACAATAAATACGTCATAATATACACAATTGTGCAATCCTATGACAAATCGCAAAATCTCCATATTACTTTTATAATCACAACTTCCATCATGACCTTATCATCCTCATTGTAACTTATATCACAAAAATATACTAAATAAAAGATTATACATGCTCCCCTCTTAAAGTCTCAAATCACAAAAATATAATCATGAGCGACATCAAAATCCATTTCTGGTTATGTATAGGTTATATAGGTATAATATATAATACATATGTATATTATACACATTTTATAACTAGGTACTGTAAATGTAGGTTATCAGCTGTATATGACTATATATTTTAATAACGAACCTTATTATAAAATGAGTGGCACAGTAACTGGTGTTTCTAAAAATGTTATAAAAGTAATAACTGAATAATAATATAGTATAATTATATATAATGATGCATCACTTGTATATTTAGAAATTAAATTAAATTGTACTCGGTAACTTCGGGTGTAACTGTGTAAGGGTACAACGATATTACATGCAAAACGTGATACGAAATATTTAGACCAAAGAGTCAAAGAAATTAATGGAAACAATCATAGGGAAGTTGCTCTCTGATGTATAGAAGGTGTCGAATGTACGTCTCCGTCGTTGGTAGGTCACTGTACTCATGGTTGTGTACACTATTTGAATTCAATGATGAATCATTGAACATTTGCATACGAATTTTGTCAACATTATAACTTCAAACGCTTTTATAAAAAAAAAAATATTGTTAGAAGTCCAGTGGCGCAAATAGGTGGGGAGCTTGGGGGCTTAGCCCCCTCAAAAATAATAATATAATATATATTGTAATTAAAAAAAAATTGTTTGGGGCTTGAGATCCCCTAAACTTTTTTCCCATTTGCGCCACTGGACTAAACAAAAATTGTTTTCTTATCATAAATAGAATAAATCGTTATTATACGTTTGAATATCCAATGTTGTCAACATTATATGAATAAAACTTTTTTTTAAATTATATTTGAAAACTTATGAGATACCTTGTACCTATTACATTTTTAAGCCTTTGATGTTAAAATTAAATAGTTTTGAATTTTTAACCTATACTTAATAATTTACATATTTTCGTGATTTTGACAAAATTCGACTATGTATTTTCGCCATTTGTTTAACCTTGTATTACATTTTTAACATATCTTGTTGAAAATTGTTTATTTGAAAATTTCAAATATTTTTAAATAGTACAAAAAGAGCAAAAATATTTTAAATATGTTATGATTTCTAGTAAATGTTTATATGAATATTTAGTGTACATTTCAAGTGTTCTATATATTCTCTAGTTCTCCAATTTTCTACCAGAAACCACCCACAAACTTGAAAATTAAAACATTTTTACTTCTCAAAAAGGTATCTACAGACTCCCTGATCCCCTCAAAAAAAACCACACCATTATTGTAAAACCAATATATTCATCGCTGTGAATTTTAAAATATACATCAACTAAATTACATTTATATCCTATTCAAATACAAATTAATACCTGTGTAATATTATTGTACTCGTATGATGTTTAAATTATTAGGATTACAAATGTTTGTAATTGTTATACATTATAAATTTGTAAATGAAAAATAAGTGTTTGTGACAGAAACAAAATATCTGCATACACATTACGTATACTTAGTTCAATCGTTGTAGACACTTATAGTCTTTGTGTGTACTTATCTTTTTAAATATTATATTATATTACAATATGAACTATTTTTTTATATAATATGTGGTACATCCAGTTTATATATATCAGTATCAAGTTTTACTGTTTAAGTATCAGTTTTTTTTAAACACTCAAATTATTTTAATGTGGTTCTAAGAAATGTATTAGTCACACTCCTTATTAGCATACATTCAATGTCCCCAGAGCTGAAATGAATAACCATTGGCGTCTCGACATTTAAAAATTAATTTTATTTGTGAAAAAAAAATTAACTTATTTAACCCCGTCATTAACTATAGGCCTAAAGGCTAAAACGCGTTAGAAACTATCTGAAATGTACAATCAGTTTTTCCCGTTTGAATGTTAGCATTGTCAGAACCTCCTGCAGGTACTGTCAAATACTGAAAACCAGTTGTTGCTTCTACATCTACATAATCCACCAATTTACCAATTCGGTGAAAAAGTTTTAATTTTAGCTAAAGAGCGCTTGTCTTTACTAACGATCAATTAATTTTTAATTTTTTGTTTTTATTTAAATAATTGTATAAAATAAAATAGTAATTACTAATTATTATAAAATGTCAACATAGTTTTATAATAATTATTTATATATTTCTGATATTACTGATAGGCACAGTAAACCTAACCTAGTCTTGAGACTAATTCGTGAGAATAATCCAATACCATCTATATTCTTAATTTTTTTCTGCATATTATTGATAAGCCTATATATTATTATATAGCTTCACTATTTAAACTACTTAGAACAGTGTTACAATTGATGTTTTATTCCATTTTATTTGTATTCCTTGATTTCATTTATTACGGTTCAATATGTTTTTCCATAAAAATAACTATATATTCACATTGTACTGAGTAATAACTGTGTCCAATTGGCAACTCACATGGTGAGCAGTCCACTTTATGTCTTATTTAATAAAGTTGTTTGTATAATTGTTTATCTAAAGCCTACAGGTACTTACATTAAATATGTTATAAATCATAATATATCATAATGTAATGTTAAAATTTCATTAATAAAAAAAAAATAAATCATAATAGGTAACGATGAATTCAAAATCACTTGGATACTATTTGCTCAATTTATTATACCCATTTTAGACCCCTAAAAATCCCGGGCTCGATTTAATATACCTATTTTAGAAACCAAAAAATCACGGGCGCAATTTACTATAGTATTTTTATTACCAGCTTAATGTGGGAGCAATTTACAAGCGCCCTGTAGTATTCCTTAAACCTATACTATGTATTTAGAAATTAGAATTAATAACAAGTTACCTTATAAAAGCATTAAAGCATCGATCTATAAATCAAATTATTTTATTAACTATAATATCTACTGCATAGAGATTATATACAAACACGTATAATATAAATATTTATAACAAAATAAAAACTATTATACATCATGTGGTAAGTTGAATAATTCGCATCTTACTTTTATAAAAGTTTGTGCTATATAGTAAAGAAAATGCTAATAAGTGAAATCCTAAAAATAATAAAAAAAAATTGTGGTTTTACAAATATCAGTGGGCGCATTGCCCAAGAGGATTGATTAGGTCAATGCGGTGACAGTAGGTACTCCTTACGCGATAACAGTCTTCTCGGAATTCCGATCATTTCAAATGTAAATTATTAATAAATAATGTAGGTAGGTATAAGTTTGCTCATTGATGTATTCCTATAACGACAGTTCATATTCAATTTTAAATATTGTTGGAAGATATTATAACTACGTCTTGTAGTTGTATATCTTCATTCAGTATAATTTGAATATATTTATATAACATATATACACTAATTAATACACGATGGACTAAAATTGTATTTATACCTATATTTATACATTATATTACGTAGCGTGTCACGCGACGCAATAATAAATTCAAAGATGATATTAATATATACTATTAGAAATGTGTTTATAATATGTGTATATTTTATTTTTTTGAGACTGTGGTCTTGCGCCCGGGTCTTACACTCTAAGACTCGATTATCAGAAGTATAATAAGACGTACTTGGTACTTGTATCCGGATATTATAATTTATATTATACTCGTGTACACAATTCTAATGTATAAGTATAGATATATCCAAAATAGGGACGGCAGGTGCAAGAAAGAAAAAAATATAAACAACCTCGTGACAAATAAATGTTTGCGTCGCCACTTTATGGAGTCGTATCACGTCGCACATAATTTTATATACAATATATTATATTATATACAGTCGGTCGGTAACACGTGTTTGGTAAAAATATATATACAAGGTGATCCATTTAAGAGTCTACGCACTTATAATGTTGTTAACTCTTCGAAAATATTATTTTTACGTAGGTATTTTGATGTCACTGAAAAACAACATTAAAAAAAAATTATATTATTACAATTTTATATCCTTATCATTTTTTAAGTTATCATTTGTTTTGAATGACAGCATCATATCCATTTAATTTCATATTCTGAAGCAGAATATTTTTTTGAGTACTTCGATACACGAAACTCGAATTTTAAACCAGTAGCTACTTCCAATTAGTTATAATTTATATAATAATATACTGTCTATACATATACTAGGTATAATATATAATAATATACTGGTTATATCTAATCGTTATTTATTTTCAAACAAAACAAAACAAGTCCATGTAGTTAATATTAATAATCAAATTAGAGGTCTAATAACAGACATATAGACTATAGACATAATAATAATATATAAATCAGTGACCCAACATAACAAAAAACTAATTATTAAATCATTTTAAAAATAAGGCGTCCTTAATCCTTTTTAGCCAAACACATCATTCTAAGTAGAACATTTAGAAGTATACTTGTATACTTATAGCTTATAATTAATAAAAGTAACGGAGTCGTAAGTGATCTGCATGTACTTCACTGGTGTCGTAAGCAATCTACCATAATTTTTATGATCCACTATTTGTTGTATAGGGACTTATAAGGACCACATTTATAGACTCATGAACTGTATCCCATAAACAGCACAATGAATGTTTATGGTGTATTACCATTTACGAAACAAAAATGTTCTATACGCGTGTTAATGGTGCTTCAATTTGCTTGAAAGGAGGTTTCAAGAATAATGGTGGTGATCTACGTATAATGCAATATGTATCCGTCAAATGATTCAATTATCGACAATTAACTACAATTTCTTGAATACCTATATTTTTATATTACATTTTTTTGTTTTATTTTTAATACAATTATTTTATGAAACTCGCTTTTTCATAAATAAATATTTAAAAAAGTTTACTTTGGTAATTTGTACTAACTATTTGTAAGTGTTTTTTTTGGAAGATCGCTTACGACACCGTTACTCTAATTAACTAATAACTAGGTAAATTCGATTATTATGTATTGATACAATCTAAAAAAATATATAATGCTCATGACATCAAATTATGTAAAAAAAAATTAAAGTTAAGACTTAAAAAATAATGAATATTAAAACACTTAAATGGATCACCTTGTGGTTTGTATAGTTGTATATATTATATACTGCAAGTATAAATATATTTTCGGTTCTCACGTGACACGCTGCAGCTCGATAGGGGGTATATTTAATATTTATGACTATAGTATACAGTCATACAGGGTACCTCGACACCTCGTGATGTTGATTTCGTGTTTCAACATGATAATATAGGCGGCAGCTGTTGCAGCTGTAGAGATACAGTTCGGATTTATAGAGCTGATTTATGTAAATATATTATAACCTGAATACTAATATCCGTTAAGTATTCAAAAATAGTTATGCCGGTTTTAATGTCTAGTCCGGAGGCAGATAAATGAGTAAATACGTCACGCACTATATTAGCCTTTTTTATAGGAGGGCTTGAACAAGTACTCGATTATACATATCCAGCTATTGTGACACCCTGTAGATTAGATAACAGTGTTTGGTGTAGGGAGTGATCATCCAACTGGTTAAACTGTGTTCCTTGGTAAAAATCCGTTGCTCGTTTTTAAAGTTTTCGTGTATATTTCAAAGGTAACTAAATTGTTTGACCATCGGCAACATTTTCGTGGAAAATTATGTTTGTAACCACTAACCAGTTAAATGGAACATTCCGCGTATTTAGTGATAAATTGCTATACTTACTATTAATGGGTAATATTATCGGCGGTAGATAAGACTGCGTATACCGCGGTACAAATAAATAAGTAATAATAATAATTTGTCACAGTAGACATATATTATGGTAGATGTGGTGTGTCGATAGATAGGTGAAATATTGGGTGCCAAAAACATATGATTTAATATAATATACCGGTTATCGTCAAGCTACTCTGTGCCCTGTGGGCCTTGACCATAATGATTTTTGACGTAAAATGTAATAATGATTGATATCAATTTTCCGTATGGATATTTTTTTATTTTACAGGATTTGGTCATTGATTAAACGAGTAGGTCATAAATCTGACAAGAAGATGACGTCGTCATTGCCTTACACACAGTTCGAAGATGAAAACTATTCAGATGACCAATTGGACCTCCCTTTGACTCCGGTAAGATTGAATACTATTCAAATTTTTAATTCAACCACAAATTATAGTGATAGCTACTATAGCTAGTTACCGCGTAGTTGAGTTTTTAAAATTTTTAAAAAAAAATGAGGTTAAAAATCCTATTTTATCTTCCATGAGTTATATTTTCCAAAACAATGTTATCAACACGATAATATTTACTATCATAATTCATAATAATAATATTTAATAACAACAACACTGTGTTATTGAAGTTCAACAATTTTTTGCGCATTATTGGTGTTCGTACCTACTGGCTAGTTTGCTACTATAACATTTAATATAGATTATAGCTTAAAGCACTCAAAACGCAAAATTCTACTGTCCATGATGAGGTTCCATAAGTAAGTAGTAATCTTGTGAATTCGATGATTTCAGAGAGAAATTAAAGTTTATCATGCTGATGATACGTATGAAACAGTTTTAGTTACCCCGAGTACAACATCCGAACAAGTATGCTCTCAGATTGGCAAAAAAATTATCAGCCAATTTTACTGCTGGTCAATCGTAGAAGTTTGGAAGGACGAAGGGATAGGTAATTATGTAATTTTAATTATGCCGTTTAACCTTTGCTTATGACTGTTGGGTATACCTAATAATATTATGCTGTTAATTTTTTTTTAAGAGAGAACATTAGAAAATCACGAATCTGTGTTATTATGTCACCATAGAATGGAAGATAAAAACAACAGAATTTTGGTGCTCCGACTAAACAACAAAATGTTTCACATGTTCAAGCACCCAGAAGTAAATTTTTATTTTATGTATAGTGGGCAATGGGAATTTTTTAAAAAAATATAATATTTTTCCAGTCAAGTGTCTTAAGGCCTGTCCTACAAAAGTACATTTTTCAACAATTTTAACTATTAATATTTTTTATAGGAATTCTCTCTCTACAGAACACTGGATATTGGTACAAAAAAACAAGCCAAAATTATACAGGTAATTTAATATTGTTAATATTCAATCAAACAATAACAAAATGTATACAGAATATTATTTTTTCGATTGAAACAATCAGAATTTATAAAAAAAATAAGATAGACAAATAAATAATGACTTCCCTAAGTATCAATGTATTATAAAAATTCAAAGGAGATAAAAATATTAGGTAAGTTAATTATATTGTAGTCCAGTGAATTAAGATGAAAAAAAAAAACAATAAAACTAATTTACTAATTTACCCTTACTTCAGATTTTGGCAGCATAAAAGTTACTTTTTTTAATTGATGTAAAACAGTAAATCTGATTTAATTAGTAAGTATTGAAGTTAAACCCTAACTAAAAAGCTTAATCAAGATACATTAAACTTATTTCAAGCAATAAATACCATACAATTAATTAACTTCCTCATTATTAAACATCTTAATAACTATTAACTATATCACATGTATTACGTATTATATAAATATTAACATGTCACATAAATAATAAAAACTAAAATCGGACTATTTATATAAAAAAAAATTACATCGTTTATTCTAAAATTGAAATTAACCCAATTAGTTTTACTATTTTGTACAAAATAGTTACACAATTATATATTAAACACATTTTGATTGACCTAGTATTTTCCATTTGTTAGTTACTTATAATAATTAATCTAAGACTTGTATGAGGTTGGGGAGCAACCCACTTTTTTTTTATTTATTATTCTACCTATTACGTTGATCGTTCTTAATCAGAATGTTAATTATTTGATCTTCAGCCAAGTTTAGAACATCAATTGGAGGCCAAGTTGAATTATTTATTTAAAATGTTATCTTTTTTAAATCAACTGATTCATTATAGTAATTTTTTATTTTTTTCATTTATACTTAAAAAAAAGTTAGTTTGATTTGAGGTACACATTTTTTATTTAATACGTGGGTCTTTCTTTAGAAATGGAATGTAACAAAAATGAAAATTCCATTTCTATGGAAAGACTTACATAATAATGTATAAATATATGTAGTCAGGATAAGTCGATAACTAAAAAGTACCATTTTTACTTTTTAACTAATTTCTAAATTATTTAAGGTTTACCCAGTGTTAAATTGTATTTTCATAATGTCCACAATATTCCACATTTTACTATAAAAATTACCAAATGGTCCCATGAATTCAAAACGCTAACCAGTAACCATGATGCTTATTTTATTATTCATGCATTATATTATGCCTTAATACTATTGTTTGATATTGTGTGACAATGGTTGATGTAAAAAATGTTTTGAACCATAAACCGAGTATTTAATAAACAGATCTAACAGAAAATACTGTTGTTAAATTTCTTTTTAGTACACTGTCTACGTGTTAACTTTTAAAATTCGAATAATTTCTTGACAAATATTTTAATTTATATTCATATCTTTTAATATATATATTTTAGCTTAAATCTTGGATTATTTTTAAATATTGGTAAATAGTTCAAAATATTTAATAAGGGATAACTATTTGTTATAGTAGTAAATTATATCATATTATTTTTGTTTATAATACTTAGAAAGTCCTCAATGGTGACACCTGTCCTCTACATTTTGGCCAAGTATGGGTGTATGATTGCAATAAAACAAAGCCGTTCTGGGATGTAACAGTTTTGTTGCTCAAGGATAAAAATCTTTATCTCACATCAAATGTAAGTTTTTCAAATTTCTTGTGGGTAACTAATAATTTAAAATACACATAGTAATTACTATATAAATTACATGGTTTATAATTTTTCAGCACAAAAGCATGTTACCACACATTAAAAGATCCGGGATTAGCTACTTTCGCAACACTATCATGGTAAGAAAATATATCTGTCTTCATGTTGATACCTACTAATTAAATATTAGAAAATTAATATTACTATGAATATTTTGTATTCATTTTTATTTTCATACTACCATTATTTTATTTTGGGACTAGTTAGAAGAGACCTGTCATTTTATTATAAATAACTATCCATCTGTAACTACAGACGATGGTTTTCAATGTCATTCATATAATGAGATTTTAAATGAAAATAATAAAATATAATTTATGAATGCAAAATAATTGCATTATGTCAAGATTTGGTAACAGGATAAAACGTGCATAAGATAGAGTTATTTAATTTGTCATTTATTTACTGCTTTAAATTTATTTACTTCTGTTGTATATAATGATCTCATTGAAATTCATAGGTTATACATAACTTAGTGCGTAATTACATACTAAATAATATACCATTCAAAATATCTAATATTTTAATTTTTACAAATAATTTGTAAGTAACGTATTCTTCAAATTATTACTTCATCATTAATTGTAGTTTATGTATCTGTTATTTTTTTATATAATTGTGTTAGGAGGTAATAATCATGAGTTGAATTACAAATATATTATTACTGCAACTGTTGATATGCAATGATAAAAACCACGTGAATTCTATTAAATTTGTTTTTAATATAATATTAAAGTCAAAGTATGTTTTAAATCAATTCCAAATTATTAAATCATCAAATTTGGATAGTCCTGTGATTATTATTTAGTGTACTGACTTTTCTCTTTTTGTTCGTATCAATAAATTAATACTTTAATTAAAATAAAATATAATAAGTAACAATTATGGAAATAAAAATAAATTTGTATTTTATGTAAGCATAAAAATTAAAAACTAAATAGATATGTAATATGTATTATGCTTCCTTAAAAGGACAAAATATTGTAAAAAATCAATTAGAGAACACAGACAATGTTGTTAACTAAAAGTTTGGTAGTAGGTAAAATCACTCTAATATCATAACTAACAGCACCCTATTGAAACTAGCGAACAAAAATTTGGTAAATCGTAAGTGTGTAAGACAAAGGCGACACATGCGGGTGCGACGTCCTCTTAAGCGTAATATAAATTATAATCACAAAAACATAAGACACCCAGGCGCAGGCTGACTGGGATGCTGGGATTCCCTTGCCCTAAAATATATTTGCCTAATATTGTTTATTATATATTTAAAGACTCTAGATACCTATATAAGACCTAATGCACAGCAGATCGTTATTACCAACTTACAATTATTAGTGATCTATAATATTGTAAAATTTTGATTGAAATTTTGTTGTAACTTGTTACTTATTTATGTTCTTAACGCATATTCAATATTTAATATTTTTTCAAAACAAAACAAAATATATTTATATTTTATAAATTATCTACATGTTTTAAATTTGCCCCAACAATTTTCGTTATTTGCCCTTTAAATTGTGTAGTATCCCTTGCCCTTTTTTACCAGTCCGCGCCTAAAGATACCTGTATGAAATTTACCTAATCAAGTAATTCTAAATAATTAAAGAATATAATGCATTTAATTGAGATAAATTGATAAATAGTTAGCATGCTTATATATTTACATTGACTTAACTTATAATTGTAAAAATACTTTTTTAAATACTTCTTTAATAGAGTTAATGTTTTTCTATTTGTAGAGTGCCAATGTTTAGGTTTCCTAAGCCCTGATGGGACCTTTGGTTATCAAAGATAACAATTATTTCACTTGGTTAAATCAAAGCTTTAAAATAATCAAATAAGACGATAATTATTAATTATCATTAATAACATAACATTTTTGAAATAGGAATTCACAATTTATCATTTAGGGAAATTTATTCAAATAGCTATTCTTATTTATTTTGAAATTTATCACAAACTCATAATTTAATTATCAATAATTATTATTAAGGTTCTTTTGATTTTAACAATGGTTTTAAGCTGTGATCATAACATAGTACATGATCTAAGGTTGTAACCTAAAATTTTGTGTTTGTCAATATAAATATATATTGTATATTAATATTGGTTAGTGATTCAATTATGACCAAAACTTTCTCTCTTCAATTTCTTAATAGTTACACAGTAGGTACCTACTCTAGAAATCCTTACTAATGTTTAAAAATGCATTTATTTTCCTTTTATGTATACTTATATTATTACTGTAATTATATATTAGCTTATTATTTATAAAGTTTTTTTGGTTTTATAATCTATCAATTGGTTGGCTGTAACCTATACTTCTATTGAATTTAATGGAGTTCAAGTACTAGGGGTCAACATTGCATCTGCTGATTTTCTATCGTCTTAGCTTATTTTTATAATTTATTTATTATTTATATACTACCAAATTAAATTTGATTAATTTTCAACCTACAGTAAACATAGATTATATATTACAATACTAACAAATAAAGTAATTTCCATTTATTATTTCTTTCATGCTCGGGTATTACAATTTCTGTAGTAATCAACAATGAGGTCATTTTAATCTATAGTAATTTTTTTATGTTATCATAAATAATTTATGTGTAATACCTTATTACCATGTAAACTTGGGTTAATACTGTTAATAATTTATAATCCAAAACAATTAATACTTACTATTTATTATTTATCTTATCAGATTGTAATTACTGACTAGTGAATGACATAAAGAAACTTATAATCCATATTTTGAATACGTGTAGATTAATATGAAATACCAATAAAATATAAGCTATAGTTTATCTAGTTTTCTGTAAGTACATACATGATACATTCTATTGCACATATTTCTCTCATTTAAATATATTATGATTTTTATCATATAGGCTAAAGTCTACAAAATTTGAATACTATTTTAATACAACATAATATGAATTATAAATTATATTTCTATTGCAATTACTAATATTTGCAGTTATTTTTTAATTGTTCAAATTTGTTTTATACTCTATTACTTTTTTAGAATATTTTGAAAAATAGTCGCCTTAAAATTGTTCATTCATAGATTGATCCCCACGAATTTCAGAAACATAATGGCAGTGATATTTTTTATAACCTTTGACTATCCTACTGATATATACAAGCATACACTTTAACGTAGGTTACTGCTTTGATGTAAAATTGAAAATGACAAGAAAATAGGAATGTCCACTTTCTGGATCTCTTGACAATGTCGTCAAAAACCAACGGAAAAATAGTGAAAGATAACTTGGGCCAGTGCCACTCGGTTTTTGGCCTTAAAAATTCGGTCAATTATTATCAGCGTACAGTAATAATAATAATAATAATGATAATAATAGTAATAATATATCTTCGGAATAGTTGGCAACAGCGTACGCGAACCAGAACCAAAACATAATTTTTGATTGACACATTGCTTATGGTGAGACGTTGCCAATTTGCTCGTAAATTCGTATACGGTATACTTCAATAATAATATGTAAATATGTTACATGCTCGGTGCATTGGAAAATTAATAATAAATGTATTTTATCGAAAATTACTCGTCGATAACTATTTGAACAAATTCGACAAACGTGTTATGTGTCTAGTTGAAATTTAAAAAAGAAACGATGACATCGTTTTTCTGTACCTAGTTGATTTAGTATTACCTACGTGTATTATCACGTATGACTCATCGGGTTTTTAAAATTATTTTGCAGGTGTTCAAAGTCTCCAAGCTCATGTTATAAATTTTTAGAAACACGGTAGATCGAACTTTATACTTAAAACGTTATAAAGATTACAATTTATTATGTAATAAAGAAAAATCGGGGAAGTCACTTTGCTGTATACCTAGGTAAATGTCGAATCTACCTCGTCATTGAGTAGGTCACTGTAATGGATGTTTCAAATTGCAATTCAATTTGGTGAGGTCAAATATGATTCTGGGTGGAAATGACCGCCTATGTCTATACAAAATAATTTTAGATGTTGACAAATGTCGTCAACATTTTATATTCAAATGCTTATAAAAAAAATTGAGACCATATTTTTGATATTTTTACATTGTTGTAGGGAACCTTGTATTACATTTTCAAACTTTTTAGCTTGCAAGCAAAAATGCTATCAAGTCGAATGAGGATAAAAAAATTCAAAAATTTTAAATGGTCTATAAATAGATCAAAAAGAACCAAAATATTCTGTAAGTCTATATATATATATAATGCTTATATATAATATATATATATATATAGCGGTTACAAATCTCTAAGGCTATTTGGTTTTAAAGTACCTAAAACAAAAAAAATACAAGACACCTTGCTCAGTTGGAAATCAGAGCTTTTTTCTATAATAAAAAGTGGCTTCAAGCACAAAAAATCATCAATGTAGAACCTACAAATACATCTCTCCTCTTGGAATCTAAAAAAATTTCTATTTTATATGCATTGAAACAGATATAATATGCATTATTATTATTTCAATGGCATGTAATAACGTTCCGATTGATTGTTAATAACCGTTGTGGTTTTTTTGACCTTGAATTTACACGAATTTTCACAAAAAAAAAAAACGCTGTAAAATTTTAGTATTGTGTTTTTTTTTCGCATAAAGGTAATTTGGCCGTATCAACAACGACGTTTTGTGCGGTAAGCTAGGGAAAACAATAGAACCCTCCAATCGAAGTATCCAACAATGGCTATTGATTCCATGACGTTTAATTTTGAATCCTTGTGAGGTTTTCGTATAAATTACTAACGGCTACAGAATTGGGAAAATCTTGGTGGATTTTTCGAGAAATCCGATTTATAGACGTGCCGCGAATAAATCTTCGTGAAAAACGGGTTGTTACGGATATATTCTATGAGCTGCGGGCGATTTATTTAAAAATGTACTGTCTTTATTGTACCCCGCATTTGTCGCAATTATACTCGAGAAGAATAAAATTAGCTATCGTATATACAGGGTGATTCTCAATTATTACATTTAACAATACATTTATTTTGATTCTGATTTTGGGAATTCTCAAGCATACTTAGGCCGATATTTCGAAATATTTGTAAAGAGTGTCCTGTGTACCAGTACCTACAAGCTTATATTTTTTCAAATGAGAATCCCCTTTTTTCTGTTAATTGTTAATTAGATGACTTTTTTAAATGCTTATGTATAATCTTAATTGAATTATTAGTTTTTAAGTTATTTAACATAGGAAGTTTGTAAGATGTGGCAGGGGCTATATAGTGATTGAAAATTGAAAATTATAATAATTCATTTTTAGATTTAAGACTAGAATTAATACATTATATTGTGATTAGATAAATTAATAAGTTTATATACTTGTCTTTTATACACATGTTATTAATATTACAATAGTTATAAAAATCTTTATAGCCCGTCAAAACATAAATAAAAATATTTAATATTTTTTTAAATATAATTTTATAACTAACCTAACCTAACCAAAGAGATATATATCCTTAGTACCTAGATAACATAAATTTTAATAATTTGAAAACCACTTTCAAATTTTAATTATAGGTATAAGTACATCAATATTTTCAAAAACATCATCTGTTATCAATTTACAGTGAAAAAGGGTGATTCTCATTTGAAAAAAAGTAGTTGGTAATACTTATAATACAGGACACTCTTTATTATATGCTAGGTGGATCACCCTGTATATGACTTAATGAGGAAAAATAAATAAATCTCGAATCGCGTCTGCCTCTTAAACCGCCAAGCATTATAATATATATTATTATAAAATATACATAGACTATAATTAAGGTAAAGTCGTTTTGATATTAAATTAACCTAAAATAAAACCTGAGCTCTCGTATTTATATTATAGTCACATAAAATCAATTTTTTTCGATTGATGTAAATTATTTTCCACTAGAAGAAATCCGCAGTTTATCCATTCGGAAAGTATGATTCTGATTTGCCCCCGATATCTGCTTACAAATGTTTGAAAGTAATATTTTTAAGTACATATTATTTGCCGACTCCTTATATGTTCTGTATATGTATGTATAATATCAAATAATTTTAGGTATATATTTTATGAAAAAACTTTCTTTAAAAATGTAAATATTAGGCGGCCTATCAACTTAACCATGGGATTTCCGATAACTTATACCATTTGTCATTTTCTTCTAACTGCACCCCGAGGGTATAATTTTTTTTTAATTATTCTCGAGGGGATGTCTTTGAATTACTTTGAACTTTTGTTTGAAAAATATTCAAAACAATACAAATAAAAGCATATTGAACACAAAGGTTACAAATGCTCTAGAATAATTTAAATTCATAAAATTGTATTAATAAAAAAATAGATACTTTATTTCACTCAACTTTCAGTGTATAATAGATAAAAAAAAATAAAATTTGCATATTTCTGTTTCTTTGAGAAACTTTAAAAATACTTTAAAAGACTTATTTGTATAAACTTTAGACCTAAGTATTATTTTACTGGTATCCTTGTTTTTTTCTGCATTGTAGTTTAACAATATCAATAACAATATATTATTATAATGACGTTTCGTACTATATTTTACTATACAAAATTATAAGATATATGCTTATTTATAATTATTTGTATACAGAAAAAATACTAATTATTATTTGATACTAATTTCATAAAAAGTGATACAATTTCATAGACCACATTTTCCGTTCACTTATACTCTACGTTTGTCCACCATAATATTTATGGAACTAACTAAAGATAAATTTATTATTATATTTTTATCATGAAGAGCACAGTCTGAGAAAACTTTTATTCCCAGAACGTATCTAATCGTTTTAACGTGATGTGTATCACCATTCACCGTCCACCGTAGAGTTGAAATTAATAGTTGGAAATACGGGATAAACGTAAGACAAACACTGTCTAACTTTTGTGTTTTTGGAAAAATAAACAGGACTGTATGTTTTTATAATATGATTTGTTGTAATTATTGTAATTACTTACAGTCTACAGATGTTTTGCTATACTTTTTTTCATAAACTAGCGAATGTGTATTTATATTATTTTATTTCAATTTTAAAGTTTTTAAATATCTTATGGTCAATATTACTGGTACAATATTTTAGATATTATATAACTTTACGTATAACAAAATATTAACTATATTAATTTTTCCAAAATCTGACTTAGAATTTGAGAGTTTTGTGTTGAAAATATCACCGAGCAATATTTAATTGGAAATCTGTAGGGTTACGTCTGTAAGTGAGGGTGTCGCTGCCCTTACTCTGTACTTTGTGTGTACAACGCAGGCGTATGTTGAAGTGAGTATTCGAGTGGCGATTAGTCATTTTGGATATTTTGGTTGTCACGCGTACAATTCGAATCACTTGAGTTATAGGTACAACGACCGTTTGATAGAAATATTATAAGGGTTATACTAGTATAACAACCGTCGTAGCATCGTGTCATAACCGCAAGGTACAATATTATAGTCTCGGATAAGAAATGATCGTCGTCGTCCGTGTTGAAAAATTCGAAAAAATTGCAATGCGTGATGTTGCCCGCTAAATAATATCTGAAAACAAAGAAAAAATCCTTTGGCGTCCACCAAAAAATGCGTTTATCGGCGGACGACATGTTATTGTTGTCATGTTCATCATTTTACGTTGCGCGCATGGACGGAAAGGGTGTCGCTGTCGGTCCGAGGGTGCACTATTCGCGCGCAGTGTTCGGTTGCAGCGGCGGGGGGAAACGTCGAACGGCCGTCGCCGACACAAAGACGAAACGTCACGCGACGTACAACAACCCTACTCAGTCCTACCCCCGAACAGCTGTTTGCGCTTCGCTCTTGCCGGATTAGACGCCCGTTCCGGTTAGACGCCCGCGGTTCCGTTGTCCGGGCATGAACGGCGCGCGTGTGGGGGGGGGGCAGGCCTTGTCCCGCACACGCACGCACGTGCCACGTAGGCCTGCATCACCCTTCCGCCTCGCTGCTAACGTTTTATTGACCTACCCTATGCCTCCTAGCCCGGAATTCCGCCCTCCGCCGAAAACGCCGCGCGGCAACAAAAGCCGCTCTCTCGGTCCCCGCCGCAACCGGAAGACCCTACTCTCGCTCGATGTGCAATAAGCTTCGCGACGCGTCGACGGCCGCTTTCACAATAATATGCATTCGCTCGACGGCGGCGTCAGCATCCCGACAGCGGCGGCGGCCTAATACGTAACGGCAACGTCGCACTCCTCTCCTACGCCTCCCCTTCCGACGGTGTTGTACGCGTATCACACACATATATATATATAAGTACACGAAACGTTATTATGTACGCGCTGTATATACCTATGTGCGGCGATCCCCTCGCCCGTCATCGTCATCGGAAAAAAAAAATTTCGTTCGCCGCCGGCTCAACACCTGCCCGCCACCGTGATACGCTCTTCTCGGTCGCTCGCGCGCGCTGCATACATACATGGCACCATGTTATATAGGTACGTATTCGCGTGTGCATCCGCACTGACGGACGGACGGACGCGCATCGTGATTTCGCTAGTGTACCAAGGTCGGGGTTACGTGTCGTGTTGTACATATTATCATTGTTACTATTATTACTATATATGTTCAGAGGTATAACGTTACTATATATAATTTATATGTACCTACATAACTATTGAACTAAGTACTAACCATATACAATATATAAATATATATACACACACGATGCCTCGATGGTATTATCACTATTATTCATAGGTACATTCGTTTAGTGCCAGTGGTGTACCGAGGGGGGGGGGGGGGAGAAGCTGACCGGTGAGCCTGAAGGTAGCGTATTTTACTGCTGCAGGCTAAAGAGATGCATATATACTATTCCATCTTCGCTTTTAAAGTAACGAGCTTAATTTGAACCAAAACGAATCTTAATCTAATTAAATTGTTAAATTGTTTTACTCTAGTCCAGATGAAACGAAATATTTACTGTTAGCTAACTAATTATAGATTTTTATTTAAAAAATGTAATGCTGTATTGGGAATATCAAATTTAATAACTTACCCTTGAACAGAAATTAAAATTTTGAAGTATGGGTATTAGTTACCTATATTATCTAAAAATAAATTATTTTTATTTATAATTTTTACATTAGTAAAAATTGGTTATAAATGCTATTATAATATTATAGTATTTAAAATCAATGGTATTGTGTACCATTTATTAAATTCATAACTATATAGTATAATATAGAACTACTCAAACTTCTTATCGACTATAATAGTTTCTAAAATGTGCGAAGTTGGAGGGGAAAGTTGCAACCTGACGATGCTATAATATATAACGACTATTATTATTAATATTGTATTATTAACTATATAATATATTGTATAAGACATTATATATAGGTATTGTATCTATATAATATAATATACGACCAGGATGTCTAAGTTTATAAAAATGCTTGACATTTATTGAACAATGGCAAATTTTACCCGAGTCTAATCGTTTTATATAATAATTTATTATATAAGATTCAGCCATACAGTACATTATGTCAGTGTCGCCCCGAAGGGTTGGAATCCGGGCCCTGACACCTGCAGCATAATACCTAAAACAAATTTAAATTAAAAATGTTTTTATTTTACCAACTTGAAGGTAATAAATAATTATAAATATGCATTATCATATTTTTGAACATGATATTTAAATGCACGTTCATCAAAAAAATTAAATTAATTGATTGAAGCCACCCAACAAACAAAATGCCTGGTTGTGCACTCACACGGTACTTACCAATAATATATTACACAGCATATACCTATATACTTTAAACCGAGTATTAACTATATCCAAATATATTTACGTATACATTTATATTAATTTTTTTTTAAAATTAAATTTCATATACATATGAATACCGAGTCCAATTGAGAATACTCGTGTTCTAAAACAAATTGTATAAAAAATAACACTTCTATTTTGTATAAGTACATGATTAAAATTTAATTATTTCAAATTGATTAGAATAAATTAAATAAATGAATACAATATTATTAATTCATCAGAAGATTCCAATAACCATTGCAAAATGTTTTTTTAAATGAATTAATTGGTAGGTTTATTATATAGGATGGTATTTTGTTGCATAATTTGGTTCCAATTATTTTAAAATACCTACCAGGTGTTGTTTTTTTAGATCTATTTATGATACAATAATTGTTTTTTTGCGTATCTTGTGTTTGCTCCATGCAATATTGGTTGTAATAAATTGTGGTTATTATATAGCAGTAATTTTTAGATACATTTTTTAACAGGTAGTGCTATTTAGTTCTTTATATAAATTTGTTGTTGAGTACATTTGTTCTTTAGTGATGAGTATTCTAATAATTTGATTTTGACATATTTCTAATACTGAGATATAGCATTACCGAAGCACCACCCCTCCTATTGTATCAGAGGAGATTATTGATTCTACCAATACTAAGTAAACTCGACGTTATTACATCGGTGTTGTCATTAATTCTATTTTGTTGATTTCTTAGTTAAATTAGTAAATCTGATTTTACATTAATGAAGAAGTCATTAAACTTATTTTAAATAATTTGACCGTTATTTTTAACATTTAGTTCAATACCATCATGTAATATTACATTGCTCATAACTAGAGCCCGGATTTATATGCATTTAAAAAGTGTCAAATATGATGCAAATATGCAAAGAAAAAGTGGCTAAATATGCAATTATATGCATTATGTTACACTTTATAAAATGTGTTTTTTTTAAAAAAAAAACCACACTACTACACCAAAGAAAATTCTAAAAATGTTAACAAAAACAAAAAAAAATGATTATATCCACTGCTCTGTATTTCAAATCATTTAAATCAATCGAAAACATTTAGGAAACTTAAAAAAGAGAATACAAATAAAAAAACAACTAAAATCATACATAAATATTTTAGATCATTTAAAGTTACTCTTAAAAAACTAATGGAGAACTTAAAAAAAAAATACAAATCTTTTAATATAACATTTTTGAAAATTTAAATATTTTAAACATTTTACATTAATAATATAAATTTTAAAACTTGCCAGAACAACACTAAAAATTAAAATATTATAATAGGTTCTTTTTAATAATTTTCATAACAGTGAACAATAATATATTTTTCCATATTTTCTGATGTCATGGAAGTTCTTTTTTCAGTTAGAATTGACTTATACGTACTAAAAGACCTTTCTACATCCACCGAAGTTATCGGTGCAAACTTCATACATGAACACATAGAAGGAGTAAAATTAGATGGCATAATACTGTTTTCTTTACCTGACAAAATTGTTGTTATCTGCTTCGCGGTTTGGAATCCAACATTTTTTTCAATTAAATATAACAATTTTTCTTGAATTATTTTTCCCTGTTGTCCTGGTACTTTTTCCATCGCCAAAATAACATTATTTACTATTTGAATAGAATCACACAAAGTTAAACTAGAACGTTCCAAATTTTTTATACTTTTCACTAGTATAAAAAAATGAGATTGAATAAATGTAAGGTCATTTTTAACAGACTCCAAACTTAGCATATTAATACATTTTTTTATACTAACAACATTTTTATCTTCTAATTTCTGTAAAATTATTTTGAGATTATCAAAATGGTCTGCGCAAAAATTAGCTGCTTTAATCCATGTCCCCCATCTGGTTAACACTGGTTCTGGCGGCAAAGGCACACTGGGCATTATTTCTTTGTATACATCTACTCTCTGAGGTGCTTTAAGAAATACTTTTTTTAAATTACTAACCAAAGTATTTACATTGGGGTACATTTCTCTAACTTTTTCTGCTAGACGCTGGATCATGTGAGCAAGACATGAAATGTGTATCATATTGGGAAAAAATACGTTTAATGTTTTACCAGCTTTGATCATATATGGTGCTGCATCGGAACATAAAAGTAATACTTTTTCATCATTCCCACCATGAGGCCACAATATTCTCAGGCTGTCATTTACGAAGCGAGAAATTGTCGAATGATTAGTTTTGTCTAATTTTTTACATGCAATTAAAAATGGTTTACTAGGACTTTGTTCATTTAACACACCAACCAAAAGGTTTGCAATATAACTACCGTTGATATCTGTAGTTTCATCAACGACTAAATATATATACGAGTCTCCAATTTTTTCTCTAATTTTTTCAATTGTACTTACATAACACGGATGTAAGAAAGATTTTCGTAGAGTGCTTTCATCAGGAATGTGTTTTTTTGTATAATTTTGTAAAAAATCGTGGAAGACTGGATTTTGTAGCTTAAACCAAGGTATATTTGCTGCTATAAGGCTCAAACACAGATCTTCATTAAAACTTGATGTTTTTGGTTTGATTTCATCTCCCATCAACATTTGTTTACTATTGTTAGAACTTTTTTTCAAACATTTCAAATGAAACTCGGTAGTTACATGTTGTGTTATTTGAAATTTTTTGTTACAACGCACTTGCCGGTCACAAACTTGACAATAAATTACTAATCCACTAGTGGTAAACACAGTTTTGTCGCGATTATAAGGCTCAATCCATCGAGTTATGGATGAACCCAAATTAGATTTAGTTTTTGGCATTTTGTCTTTGTTTTTAAAACGGGATAAACAAGCACTACAGCGGACAAACACGTTGACGTACGAACCTACGAAGATGGTCGATGACTGCGTATTAATTAATTGTCGTCGTGCCGGGTGGTGGTTATTATCACCGGTCGACATATTTCTGTCGGCCGGGAATTTCCGACTATTAGATTATTATTAGCGACTTTATTCGGGACGTACTACGTATGTTTGTTAATACCTATCATATCTATTCATGCTCCGATCTCATACAGTGAGGCAATTCCAAAATTTATTGTAAAATATAATTATTTATTTATTAAAAACCTATTAAATATGCATGTCATATGCATTTATGAACAAATATGCAAAAACCCTCGAAATATGCAAAATATGCAATATAAAATTTGGTGTTTAAAATCGGTGTGGTATGAAACGTGGACATTTTAAACCCCCATAGACGTGCATACACTTAGTACGAACATGCAAATGCATATAAATCCGGGCTCTACTCATAACATTTTGTTTATTACCTCTACCGATATACTCATTTATTAAATTCCAACTCATTTTGGGATTACCTTTTTTTTTCTCTGATTCCAATTTATAATATTAATTTTTGGTTTTTATAATTGATTGAGTACTTACCTAACTTGATTTATGAATTTTCATAGTATTTTTTTAGTTTGTCATTAGTGTTGAATATTTATACTTTAAGGCGGAAAATATCTCTATTCCTTATTGCTTTTATTAATTCTGCGGTAGCCCATGGTTTGATTTCTTTAATTTAAAAAAAAATTTATACCAGAAGATGCAGATTTTATTAAGTTTTTCAACGTAATAATAAAACATTGTGTAGCGTAATTGGCGTCTGTGTATTATAGTGTGGAACTCCGTACATTTTTTGTTATTACATTTTATAGTATAGAATATTCTATTATAGTTATTGCTAGTGCATTAGGATTATTATTTCTATTTCTTACTAAATTCCCAATACTAAGAAATATTAAATAATGATCAGATATTGTAATTGGACTGACTATTGCCTTTGAATAATGAGTTGTTTTACAATAAATAATATATGATGTAGGCAGGAGTTAGACGCGTGTCTAGTGATAGTAACAATCATTTTAAAGAACACAAATTTTGCTAAGAGATCGAGGTATTTATTTGAACGTAAAGAAGTACGTAATATATCTAAATTTATATCACTAATTAATATTTTATAGTCAGCATTTATCGTTTTACCTTTTTAGTTTTTCTAGTAAGGCGTTTTTTAATTAATTTATGAATACTTTTGCATCATTGTTAGAAGATCTGTAAGCTGTGTAAATTAAAAAAAAATGTGTGTATGCGAGTCAAAAGTTTTGATTTTTCTGATGTTAAAATCTGGATACGTCCGCTACCATGCGTAAGTCAAAGATATATAATTGTATGCATTATTTGTAATTATCTTATAATTTGAATTGAGAATACACGTTTATTTTAAAATTGAGACAGACATTTTTTGCTCCATATTCTATATAATAATATACATACGTACGAGTTATTCGTCAGTATTTTTTTTATAAGTAACTAGAATTTTCTCTGCAAAAAATAATCGAAAATTAACATTGTGTGTACAACAGGTCTCATAATAATAATTTTCATGTTCACCTAAAATTGTGTAGATTATTTTAATTATAAAATTGGTGTATCGTGCACGTAATGTATACTTGCATTTTTCATGATATTCATAATTCATCGTGTATAATCGTGTATAATGTACAAAGTAAAAATTCAGGTACATATAAAATTGAAAAATTAACTTATACCATTCATTTTATACACAATAAAATGAACAAAACCTAATGCAAAATACCGCATCGTGCAGATTGTTTTAATATACCTATATGTCTAGCCCGATTTTAGATTTTCAGGAACAATAGTAAATTGTTATATTTTTTTATTCGACGATTCGTATACTGTTTCACACCATTACAGTATCTATACTTTATTGTTATCATACACACATAACATATATCCCAGACATGTGTCATCTTACATTTCTTCCTTATTATCACGGAATCCCACCATACAGGTTATATAGGTATAACTATTTTTGATTACTTTACAAAATGTATAATAAAAAGCCTCCGGCCTATTACATTATGTGTGCCGAACCAGTCTCGTTTCATCATTTGCTTCGTGTATTGCTATACCAGGTCATCGGTAGAGTAAAATATATTATATTAAATTAACATTTATTTCAATATATCCCTACGTTGAATTATTGTACTCAGTATAACTAGGAGTCGTGTGCAATATCATTAACATCAAATTCCTCTCGTATATTCCCCCGTTTGGTATTACTCTGCCACTAATACACCGTACCAGAGATAGACGTCGTTTTAATAATTACTACCACGTAACATTAATGGTGGAGCCAATCTCCTACATTAAAAAAAAAAAAAAAGTAACTTGAACTGAAAAAATGTAATAAACATTATAACAATATAATATTTAATACACCTTTAACCTTTTTTTTATTCCAACTAAAACAACTTATGAGGAATTTCGTATTAAATTGTCAAGTAGGTGTTATGTAGATAGTTAAAACGAAAATTTTATGAATTAAAACTGTAAAATAATTTGAATTTTCATGATTTTTACAAATTTCGTCAAAAAGTTAATTTCAAGCACTTATAAAAACCACCAAATTATTTGTAACTAAAGTAGGTACAGAAGTGTAGCGTGCTACTTTATAATTTTTTCTCTCATATCTTCTTTCTTCGAATCATATATCGGTATGTTTTTAAAATTATGATTAAAAAAATTTATCCATCTACTAGGTAGCTAGGGTAACCTAATTATATTAATCATTGGTTGCTATAGGATCAACTTAGGTACTATAACAGTGTAACGTGAAATCTAACTTTAATACTTATAACGTTAATTTAATCTTTGTCATTGTTTGGTTGCCATGGCAACTGTAACCTAAAATAGGCCACGTGAAATCGGTCAGAAAATTAAGAAGTTGTATCCAGTCCAAAAACATAATATATATGTTAGACAATTGTGACTATGTTTTTTCGACATTTTTAATTATGGTATGAACTATGAAGTATGAACATCTAATCATCTAATCATCGTAAGCTTTTTTACCCAAAAACAAAAATTATATCAACAAAACATTAAAAAAAAATTAACGAATAAAGTTCATTTTTAATTTATGTAACAAAAAAACTAAATCCAATTTGCTACCTACCATAAACCACACTCGAGTTTTAAGAGTGAAGAATTTTTACTGTTGCTCAAGGTGACGTGAGACACGCATAAAAATAAACATTGTAAATCCAATATTATACATCCATGGTTCCGCTCAGAAACTATAAAAAACAGGCATAGGTACTTTTCATCAAAAATTAAAAGACGATAAAAATTTATAATGTCCACAAATATGCACATTTTAAAGAATTACTATTACTTAATTTTTTAAAGAAATATAAAGCAATAATTTTCATTTAAAATACACTGAACATTTGCTTATTTTATAAACTATAGGTATTAGGTACCTTATGCTTAAGTGTTCTGCAACGTCCATATAGTATATTATGTTTCTTTGTATAGATATATGATATAAAAGGTTGTGTAGGTAACGCTGCTGTGTTTTTATACTGTAAATTGTAATAGGTACTACAATACAATATTGTTGAACTCTGAAAAATCGTCCTTGTTATCTCTTCCACTACCTATGTAATAGTATTTAGTTTACTCAAATAAATTTCACTTATAGATAATCCCGTTTTGTCATCGAATTGGTTGTAAGAAATGTTAAAAATTATTCACTATTGTGTTACCTGTGTGAAATCGGATCATTATATTATAACCTATAAGCACGTATCTATATTCTATACCTACCTATTATATAATATATGTTTTGTTACATTTAAATATTATATAATGAAGTTAGGTTTACATATACATATAGGTTTATATATGATAATTATATTATAGACGTCGGATATGTATAATTTATGAAAATAATTGAGAGCTTCTGAAATAATGTAATAATAAATATCGTATCACGTATATTAATATTTATTAATCATTATTTTCAAAATATAATGTATATAAATTATAAAGGCACTTGCAGGCAGCTGTAGGTATATACTATATACAGCTATACCGACAATATGGCTTGTGATCTGAATATATTACCTACATTATATTTCGTCGTGTGTAACGAACATAATTGATTCTCCTATTATATTTTAATGTTTATCTTTTAATACTCAATAAGTTGTTTTATATCAAAAATTTAAAATTAATATTATACATACAGGTAGAACGCGGCATAATTGTTATAAAAAACTTAATGATAATTTTTTTCCACGAAAGCAATTTTTATTTGATATCAATTAACTGTAATAATATACTTACGACCGATATAAAAATATACAATTTTTTCAAACTATCAGTTATCAAGTGTTCATGCATTATTGTGTTATTCAAACGTCTAATAAAAGTAGAACAACAATTTTAAATAAATCAGGACGACTTGTCATGTATAAAGCATAAACAGTTATTTGTTATACGAATCGGTGTTTTGTTCTACTTTATGGAGTAAACAGTGGAAATAAAAATTAAATATTTAAGTAAAATTTAAATTAAAAAAGTTGAAAAAAATCAAAGAGAAGTTATGTAATTATTTCTAAGGGTAGAACGTCCGTTGTCCATATTAAGTGTAAAATAAGGAATACATTTTTCCACCAATAATAAATGCGATTATTTGTAGAGGCCGGGATTTAGTTTAATGATAAAATATGCATTATGCAAATAATGCAATGTAATAAATGTAAAGAAAAGTAAATTAAATAGGATTCCATATGCAGTTTTAAATTTTATTGCTTATTAGTCGTGACAATTTACAGTGATAGAGAGACATCGTTCAGATAAATTAGAATGTTATAATATATATTTAAAAAACTGCAAACTCAGAAAAACTTTTAATAATTTTTTTACTAACCAAGCTATTTTATCATATAAAGTATAAATTGTGTATAGTTTCGATGACGTATATTTATAGATATGTATAATTATTATTGATCAATTTCATTGTAATAAACAATTTTTAATATAGGTGCGTTTAGAAATCATATAATAACTTGTATCAGGTATAAAATGTTATAAATTACACACGTGGGAGCTGTGGGAATTAAATATTACTAATTAGTTGATGCAAACCATATAACTAATTTTTAAAATTCCTATTTTTAAATAGTAAAATTGATATTAACTTCCTACATATTTTGACATTTTTAGTTTATACTTAATATATAAAATATAGTTCTACAATAGTTGTACCTACACTTTAAATAATTTTTGGCATTATAATTTCAATTTCTTATCCGAGTAAATATTTTCAATAATTACTGAAAAAGATACTCTCAAAACCTACTATTTAGTAAAATCGAGCTCCCTGGTTTTTATTGTTAAAGTGAAATATTTTTTTTTATACTTAATTAATTTATCAATAATAGATCATTTTAGTAACCTATCTATGTTCAATATACAATATACATGTATATTATATTTACAATAGGTATGTACTTTTTCTTCTTTGGTTATTTTTACTTGACGGTTTTTATATTATATATAAACTGCTTGATAAGATTTGGCTCCTAAAATGCTCATCAATGCCAACAAAAAAATCACCCCTCTAAAAAAAAAAAACTTTAACATCCAAATTGAGCAACTTTTCATATTTTTATATGATATCTACATGGTCATCCGTGAAATATGAAAATTTTGTTTTTTTAGCTTTCACTATAATTTATCCCTAGTAAAATTCTTCATCCAATTATTGCAAGGTTTACTACTAAAGACTAAACCACCAAACAACTTTTACACGCAGCAGTTATTAATTAATATGGTGTACTGTAACTATACAGTTTCTCTAAAAATCGTTTATACAAATACAAATATCATCGTATTATTTGTCCAATTCTTTTGCACAACTCTTCCGCCGAGAATTAATCAATCAACTTCATTATTTTGATAAATATTGCGGTACGTCGTTTCACTGTTGGAACCTCTCCCCACCTCCAGTAATCTAACTACCACAAAGAACTCATTTCTTTGTCATCGTGTTCTTTGGGGAGACCGAAACATTACATCCTCTCAGCGTTATATACTATCGACATCAAATCGTACTTTAAAACTAAATCCTATATTTTTATAGTATTTTTTTCTTATAAATATTATTATTTTTTATAATATATTGTGGCATTTACCTAGGCCACAGCCAGATATGTGTATATAGTGGCAACAGGTAAATTAATTCCAATTTGCAATATAATTTAGGTATTATACTGTACTAGTACGTCAAACATACAGTGACAGTGTAATCAATAATTGCATACATTTATAGTATCTAAATATAATATAATGTACATAAGTAATTTGTATGACACCCATGCAGTGAGTATATTTGAATATAATAAAAGAAAACATAATCGGATAAGAACAACATTTTTTTTATTATTTTCATATTGTTTGATATTTTAAATAAGAATTTATACATTGGTTGATAAATTTAAAGTAAAACCCTCAAAAAAAATTTAACATTATTTTAAATCGTTAAAAAACACATTTTTTACAATTTTCAATATTTTTATTTATAATTTTACAATCGTTAAATTTTTTTTCTTTACCTTTTTTTACGAGAACATGCATTATTATTCATCCTTTATTCCAAAGCAGAGTATTTTTGGAGTACTTCAATACATAAAAACAGTATTTTGGACATGTAATTCATAAGTGTTTAAAGTTTATATAGATGAACAGCGAGTGGAGTGGTACAATGGTATGACGCTAAATATTGGTCACTATAGTCACTACTCCGCTCATCTATACTTTAAATAATCTTAAGTCATAACTCATAACTAATAAATTTTTATAGATCGATATACCCCTAACAACATTCTACTTCGCATTATGAAATGAACCTATGTTGTCATTCAAAAAGTAAAAACTCAAAATAAAAATAACGATAAAAAATGGTAAAAGTATAATTTTCTTAAACTGTTATTTTGTAATGACTTGACATTATGTAAAAGAAATCCAAAACCGTATATGTGTTTTCTAAAATAATTTGTATGTGCGTTAAATGGACCCTCTTGTACCTATATATTATATAAGGATGAATTTAATATACATTATACATACTTATGGTATAGATAACACAAATGACGTTGGGGTTCAATGTGTCTACATAGATATATTAGTGGCTATAATTTTGTATTTTCATACTTTTCAACTTATTCGCTTCGTTAATACCTAACCGGGCTTTGCCTACTTTTCGAATTTTTTTTTCACTGTATTGTTGCGGAAATCCGTCCGACCGACCACCTCTATAATATGTGCAAATTTCAAGTACACGAATATTATATCATACAATATTATATCGCGATTTGTGGCGTTGTTACGCGGATTACGAAATCGTCGTTGACGCGCGAGCTTTTTTTTCACCGGAAAAAAGTACACGAGCAATAGTTAAAAAAAGAAATTGCAACTGCTTATTTATTCTGGCACGGAGCAAACGCAGCCTAATGAATATAACACATTGTAGAACTAGTTTCATTACGCGTGTAATACCCGGCCCGTCCCGAATGTGAGTGTGCAGTGTTGTATATATATATATATATACTATATAGGCAGGTATAGTTTATATGTAGATATAGTAAGTATAGCTTAGTCCGTGTCTCTGACAGTCTCTGTATAGTACGCTGCTGCAGCATTGTAGTATACGCCACACCAATAATTACCCGCGTCGCCGTGTGCGTAGTCGGGAGTTTTCAATTTTTGTTCCCCTCCGCTTTGGTGTCACCCACTCGCCCACTCTTTCTCCCGCTCTCCGCGCGCTGTTCAGACACGGCCGAGGTCATACTAATGTTGTGTTATATAGGTATACGTGGTCCTAACCTTGATTACCTTTTGTGCTGCAGCTAGTATATATAGGTACATAATGCGCCGGCGTGCACTCGAAATTTCATCCGAAATGCAAAACCCTTCTTCGACATTATGCCAAGAGTATATAGTACACCGCGTCATAATATAATATCGTGTGTGCTACTGCTGCAGCAGTGCACCGAGGGCCGAGTGTGCATACAGTTCTCTAAAAAAAACTATGTACGTACTACAATCTGAACTTTGAGAACTGCAGTGTAGTACTATAATAGTCTATACACACTATATGTATAGTATGTATACTCGCCACTCCCGTTCGACCAATTATTATTATGTGACGGCGGAGCACACTTTTTGGCGATTTATTATTCTGTCGAGTTGTCAAAATCTCGAGCTTGTCTGTGATTTATCTTTGAATAAATGTCGTGAGGGGGGGGGGAGGAGGAGGTTATCGCGGAGATGGAAAAAAACCGCTTCTTAAACGCTGCCATTGTGAAATAATTAATGATGCACTGCGAGTGTTGCAGAGCAACATTGTTTCGACGACGGTTTCAATAATAATATAATAATAATACAGACGGAGAAAAGAGATACTATTATTGTGCGTTGTAGTTTAACATGTATTATCAACTTTTTTTTCTTCAAATGGATCCTTTGCGCGATTCCTCTGGTGTATAGAGCTGGATTTTTATTGTCTAAGAGATAGTACCTAACGAATGCGTTCGGTGACAGCGCAATTAGTCAACCGTATTCTGCCGTTTAGAATCAAAGCGGAAAAAATGGGGAGGAAAATTATTAGCATAAACTGTACCATAATCATTGATATTAAACATATGAATACGGCATTTCTATCTTCTCTAAACTTCCACTTTTAGCCTATACATATAACTGAGCTAGAAACTATGGTTCTCACAATAATTCATAGGCGGAAATCCATTACAATTTCAAGGGGACGTACATTATTAACATCATGCGGAGGGCTTCACTCTTACACAACTAAAAAAGGATGGGGCTAGACGAACGTTTTTTTTTTGAGGGGTATAGGGCATTTCCGATTTTTGCCAATGCTTCTGAGCGATAAAGAAATTAACATTTCCCACACCAGAGTAAAGATATATGTAACGATTTGGCGGTAACTCAGCTGTATTGCCTTACAGATTTTTTTATACAATGCCACATCAATGAGCTTAGTTTATCAAAGGACAATGATAATAATACAGGGTACTATAGGTACTATAGTTATATATATAATTCATAGTGACTCGTTCGCTCTCTGTAGTGTGAGTTGGATAGTCGGGTAGTTGAGTTGTCCTGCTGTAGTGGCTACGTAATTATAGTACTCAGTTATAGGATCGTTGGGGGAGAATTTATTTAATATTACAATAAATGTACCTATATACTTTTCAAATTGTGTACCTACTTAAAACTGTTACGCTTTCCCGAATAATAATCGTCCTTCTCAAATGCCAATGACGTGTAGGCAACAAGCATAATGTATAATACAAAAAAATATCTTTGGGGATACGACACACATTATACCCCTCGGTTCTTCCCTTCCATGTTGCGTTATATTACGTGGTGTTGTAAAGTAATTATTATTATTAGTATAAACCTACGTAAGATTTTCAGTGATAATGACCACCATTTCTTCTTACAGGGCAAACAATAAAATGTAGAAAAAATTGTACGTACCGTTATATAACACAGTGTCCCGCGAGGATTTACCCATTGCGATATCTCCTGAGATAATAAATATGTTTTTTTTTTATTAGACTCACAGAGACAAGGGCTACATATATTTTATTTTTTAATTTAATTACTTTTTTTGGTAAAAAAGTTATTTATTTATTTTTGAAACAATAGAAGATGACTGATTGATGATTGATGATTGAATGGTTTATTATTGTGAAAATTTTGACTTTTCAACATTTTATTTTCATTAATCTCTTGGTTTTTAATAAAAATTTTAGTTCATATAGATAAAACGGCAAAAAACCGGTTTTTGTCCGGCCTCCGAGTCTTCCTCTACAGCTAATGGGTATTCCTCACGGGACACCCTGTACCTACACCTTCATAATTTTCGTAATTTATTATATTATATTTCTATTCATACGCTTATGGGCATACTATACAGGGTGATTTTAGGCTTGCCTTGTCTGTTCCTGTGTTTAACTTATTTTCTGTAATTTATATGATTTAACTGATTTATGTATGATTTCCAATCTATGTTATATTTTTTGTATAAGTACTGTACTATCTGCACTCGCGGCCGTCTCTATAAATAAAATAAAAATAAATAAATACATAAACATTTTGAAAAGATCACTAGATAAATAGAGCACCACATATTTATATCTGTTGATTTATGACATAAAATCATAATCAATCTCGAAATTCAATTATTATAGTGTTAATTGATGTACTATTTTGAATATTGAATTTCTACAGTTTTCATTGAGTAATCTGAATTCTAATCGAACATTTTAGACAGGTGTCTGAAGGAAAAATTTATATTTTACTCATGTGGGTTGTGTATATGAGAGCATACGAGCGATAATGAGACACTCTGTATAATATGTATAGAACCATTAGAGTATTATTACTATTATTATTATTCCTCTCGGTATTTTCTAGAGTGCAGCGAGCTTTGTCTGGTCGTTTATATCTTCTATATACATGTGACGGATATTGCTACATTACTCTATACAGGTATATACCACTACCACCGGTAATAATAATGACTATTATTTCATATTAACTATTTCTATTACTTTTTTTTTTTTGATTATTTCTACACCACAATTTTTTTTATCTGCTAATGACGTTTATTAGGTAGGTATATCAACGCAGTGCATTTATATAAACCACAAAAGATTCTAATATTCATCAAATTCAACTCTGCAGCAGACTGTATGACTGCAGGTACTTCGTATAAGGTCTCAGAATCGTTTTATTATATGATGTCATATTATATATGATCATATAGTGACTATGATTACTATATTATAGTCAAATAGGCATCTAAACATTTTATTTGGAGTTTATCAATAGAATTAATATTTTATTCTCGTATAAAAAATCGATTGAAAAACTAATATTTGAAATATAAAAGTTAATATAATATACGTTCATTAAAATTACCTATATCAAGGACTTAAATAAATTAGGGTACACTTTTCATATTTACTTAGTCCTCCTCATAACCTAACCTCATCCTCATGTGAATAACATTGTCAACTGTTTCTAAATTATTAATATTACTTATTGTACTCGATAGATATAGATTGTAATTTTTCATAATAAAGTCAAATATATTTAAAAAAAAAAAAAAAAAACTTAGTTATTTAACAACGGCGTATAGTGCAACCGTATCTAAACAAAATATAATAATATATAAAAACAATTCTATTTTAGATTCTGAGCTGATCGATCGATGTATTGATTTTACAATGGTGCGTGTGTGTTCTTTGTTTTGTTTCATCGTCTTTTGGGACAGTAAAAATGCTTCAATTTTCTTCAACAGCATATTTTATGTTAGAAAATTAAATCATCTAGTTGGTACTTAGGAGGGGGGGGGTTAAAAGTAAAAAATTCCCAATATTTTTGAAAAGCCTTAGGAAAAACAAACATACAATTAAGGAAAATCTGAGATTTTTACATTAAACCAGTTTTCGAAAAAATTTGATTTTTAGTGAAACTAAAAAATAACCGAATATAGATGAAATGTTCACTGAATTTATATAAGCAATTTCTATGCACCATACAATTTCGGAATATTGTGACTCTTTTAGGCTATTTAAATTATTTATAAATACATTTTTCGGTCGTTAAAAATCTTCAAAATGTAATGCTACGTTCCACATAAGTTAATGTTGGTAGAAATTGAAAAAAAAGTTTTACGTAATAATTTTTTATGAGGGTCTGAAGTTAAAACGTTGACAAAATTGATCAAAATCACAAAAATTTGTGTATTTAGTAATTAGTGTAATTTAGTTGGCATGTAAAAGATAATTTTATTTTTACTTTTTAGTATGTATTGATAAATTATTAGTTATGACTAGTACAAGTCTTTCAATCGTATAGTACCTGCGCTTTGGTTCACAATAAATAGAATTCGTATACAATTTTTGCTGAAGCATGATAAATATTAAATATAATATTCCGCCTTATCAATGTTGTATATAACATACGACTGTTTTTACTTTGAAATTAAAAAAAAGACAAACAATCTCGTTTTAGAATATTAAATAATTTAAACATTATAACATTACCTAAATTTAATACATGTTTTATCAATTTAAATCATTATAAATTTAATTTCCGCGAATATCCTGCCTGAATAACATTTAATTCAAACTATACCTACGTTTTGTATACACGTATATGTAAGCTTAGTAATTTATTTGTAAAATAATTTTTTTTATTTTAAAAGTAATAATTCTGCAACCAGTTTCTGTTCTGATTAATCGAACTAGTTTTGTGTATGTATATATGTAATTTCTATTTGAATTTAAATTGTAATTAAATAAAAGAACTCTTTTTGAAATTGAAGTGTTGTTGGGGCAATAAATGTAGTTCAAACACATTTGGCAATGGAACCTATACAGAAAAAGACAGATGTTTTTATACACAGTAAATAGGTACCTTATGTAGTATAATATAATCTGTTAGTATGACAAAATATTTTTGAGAAATATTATTCGTGTTATATAATTTTTGTTTTCATTGAATTATTTTAATAATAATATAAATTGTATAGGTGAGTACGAAGTATTAATGTTTTATACGCTTAAATAATTTTTTTTTAAGACTACTTAATGTATTTTTACTATACTTATTAAAATTTAAAAGAGGCTTTTTGTGTAAATTATTATATAGGTACATATTCATTTAGAAAATCTGAATACCATAATAATATATTAGGACTTAAAACATTATATTATTGATATTGGTTATTGATTATTGATTATAGATTATAGATTTGAATTATAGGTTTATCTTAAAATTTTAGATTCCAAACTTAGGATTTTAAAATTTAAAATTCGTACATATTGTTTACAATGACGTACACGAATATCGCAAAGAGTTCTAGTTGTAGTAAATATTTAGGAAATTATTAAAGTTTGACTCTGTAATTTTTACCTGATTAAAAATTCATTGTTTTTTTACGTTATACCTTTTTTTAAATATTAATGTGCTAAATAAATGATGAAACGCTTGTTGGTTATTTTCTTCCATAGTTTTTATCGGCGATATTTACTTTTCTTACTTTTGAGCATAAATATCTTTTAAACTCGTAGACGGGTAGAACAATTATTATATTGAAATCAAAATTACCAAATTTTAGTTCATGACAAATTGACCAATAATAAATTATGATCGTCAATATATTATAAAAGTACTTGTGTTATTACTAATTTTGTATATGTATAGTTAGCGTAATAATTGTAATCCGTTGTCTGGTAATGATTAAAATGTATATCTAATGCTAGTTTGAGAAATAACCTTGTCCACCATAATATGCTATTATAGACACTATTACTTATTAGTACTACATTTTACTTCAATTAATTTAATAAATTCATTAAGTAAGTTTGAATGTTGACAATGTTGTTAAATATTTTTTAATGTTAATTTTTATTGGAGAACTATTGACCATAGAAACACTTATTAATTAATGGTTAAGTACATATTTATGTGTGCATTTTTTTAGGACAATTTTATAAAATACTTTAATGTTAACGAATATAATAATATGATTATTGCCTTTCATAATCAATTTGGCCTAATATAAAAGACTCAACTCAGGTACATATACTACCTATATATATTTTGGTATTGCATGATTTGATGAATTATTGAAACAATTACTAATACATAAAGACTAATAGAAAACGAATCCCATAAATTTAAAAAAAATAAAACTATATAACCGACATTGGTATAGTATGGGTATTCGTTTACCAGAGTATATAAATAGGACGCGTAGGTATAAGTCGGTAGTGTTTTAGTTTTTTCCCGGAATATATCGACCACTTTAGGTTTGTTTAAAATTCTAATGCCAAGCTGCATGAAAAAATGATTAATTTATGTTCACTAAAATACAATGGACCATTACGGATTACTAAATCATGTTTAAAGGATATTAGGTCACTATTGATTCATTAATAAATTAAAATGTTTAGTGATTGGTTATGCAATCCAGCATACGTAAGTAAAGGAATATAGACAACATTTTGGCATCAAGCTCGTTTAACCGCTATAAATACTTCGTTATAGTTTTAGTTGTATATTTATTATATCTACTATAGTACCTACACTCCTATATACTTACCCTACCCAATAAACTACCGTTGTGGGCTTCGATTTAATACCGACACAGATCAACTAAATACATCGTATATAATATTATATTAAATATGTAATATTATCTTATATGTATATACGTGAGTCACCAATGATTTATACAACATAATACCTACCTCCAAATTTGTTTTTAGGGTGGGGGCTATAGCTCTCATATTATGTTTTCTTTATTAATCCATATGTATGCATTTCCTTCCCCTACACCCCTCTTTTATAAGTTGGCATGTTTGAAAATGGCTTGTAATTTACATCAATATTATTATTTATACATAATATTTTTTCCAGTATGGTTCACCAAGCATGTACACCCGACACCCTCCTTCAATAATGTATTTATTAAAATTCTGATGATTGGAATTTTTTAAATATATCTACTTTAGAACACTGCAGTTTTCTATTATTATTTAGATTTTTATTTGTACAAAACATGTTTTGCACTTGTTCTTCACCAATTGTATGCCTCATTGAAGAAAACATTTTTCGTGACTTATTATCCAATTTATATTTAGGTGGCTAAGTCACCATATAGTGGATGGTAGTTGCACCTATCATCAGAGGTGTTTATAATATACATACTTAAAAATGGTTGAACGAGGCAATTTTATCAAAGTTAACTTTGACTGGAAAGTTACTATTATTACCAATCCGCCGCAGGTGAATCTCAATTTTATTTATCCACGGGCAAGGCGAGGCAATGACTCTAGTGGGTATTATATAAATTATAGTCATTACCTACTCATTATACTTAAGTAGGAAAAATAAATATGAAATAACGGTCTTTTGTATAGAGGCGTATTTGAATTACTGTCTATTCTTTCGAGGAATCTATGAATAATATATAGGTGACTGATGTGTATCTTACCTTGACGCGCCACCCTTGGCTGGTAATCCTTAGAAAACGGGAGATGCGTTTGTCGGACCGGAAGTGATGATAGGCTCACAAGTATGCAAAACCAGACTAGTTTCACCGGAATTTTGATGACGTCAGCGCACTGTTTGTATCCCTTTCTGGCCCACGCGAAACATAGACAAAACGCGTTTACACAGTAGTATTTTTTATTTAAACAGCTTTTAAAATTACAAAAAAAATGTTTTTTTGAAAATCCAGGCAAAGCCAAATAATATAAAATATAAAATCGATTTGATGTTCCCACAAAATATTATCCTCTATAATTTTGTAATGTGTGATTTTACTCGAATATAACTCAAAAATTATAAAAGAAAACGATTTTATAGGCGAATGCGTTTTATCTATGTTGAGGGTGTCCGAGAAAAAATACAAATATTGTGCTAACTTCCTCTTAAGTACACCACTAGATTATATATTTATATTATTACTTACACGCTGACTGAAAAACAGTTTAATCGATTATCGGACTTAAAATTAACGTCAGCGTTCTATTTTCTGAGTTTCCACTAATCGTTATCCAAGGAGTTTTTAGTGCATCAAATAAAATTTAAATTAATCAATAACTGTAATTTTAAATAAAATACTAGCACGTTTAGTTGCGGATTTATTGGGGGAGGGTCTAGTATCTCTGGACCCCCCTCTGTCACGGATATAATATTAATTTATATACATACACTAGTTATAGGGTTATTTATATATAATATTTCAAATATACTAAAATTATATGTTGAATAATTATTTTTAATTTTTCAACACTTATATATATATATTTATAAAATAAAATTATAGGTACCTTAAAATATATATTATAATACAGGACCCTCCCCCCTCAGAAAAATTTTGAAAATCCCCCACGTCGCACCCATATATTGTCCATATATTACTATACCAAGTATACGTACAGTAACCACATTTTATTAATTATTATAATTTCAACCAATCACATAATTAAACATCTAATTTATCACCATAAAACGTTACTAAATTTCTCAGTAGTCAGTCGGGTCAGAGTGAAAATTCCGATTAAAATTTTAGTGAAATAGTCGCGTATAGCGCGTATAGTTTGACAAGTTCTACTTTAACGGTACCGACTTATATTATATAAATAATTGAATGCAGCGTGTTATCAACTTATATATTGTCGACCAAAATATGTACCAAATTTTAGGTAAAATCCTTAACTACATTATTTTTACAGGCCTCGGGAAACAACTATATTATGCTGAGGTAAAACACTAAAATGTTAATACTTATTTTTTACTCGGTCCAAGTTATTTGGTGCCATTTCTTATAGTTATAATTGAAATTATTGTACAATGCTTTTATATATATTGTATAGTATAAAATACCTAATTATATTATTATAATTTTATTTATCATGGTCAAAATATGTATGTATAATAATATGATGCACATATTTTAAGTTTGACGTTATAACCTCTAAAGTCTTAAAGCAGAATCTAACAATTTTTTTTCGAACATTTAGTTTAACTGAATTATGCTTAATTGTTTCATCATACATGCAGCCGGCGGGCTGGCCATTTGAGAAGTGGAATTTTCAAATTTTCCATAAATGTGGTAAAGATATCCATTACACGCGGGTTGCAGGGAGGTATATACTTTTAATCGAAATGTCAGAGTCATTGATTCGGCCACGGGGCTGCAGCAGGGTACTTATATACACCCACGTACCATTATACACGACACCCACGTCATCGCCAATTTCGAATTCCGTTTTAGGGATGGAAAACGGTACAAATACGTTTTTGTGCCATCTGCTGCGTACCACGACCCACATGTATAATATTCGCGCTGCTAATCGTCTTTGTGGTCTCTCGCGCAGCTGACGTGGTGCGAACGGTGGACCGCTCTGCGATTTTTTCTAAAATATATATTTATGACCTGCTATGCGGGTGTGTGTGTGGGGGGGGAGTTCTATATACGATGTTTTTCCAAGTTTATCTTTGTCAGTATAAACTTTTTCCAATTGTTAATATTTTTGAAATTAATTAAGATTTTAGATAAATATTTTGTGTGAGAGTCGTACTTACAATTCTCAATATACAGTTTGCGGTTTCTTACTGTAAGCTAAAAATAAAATAAATCGAATTATTTTTTTTGTATTATAGATAAATTCCAAATTTATAGCTTTCATTTATGCAAATATTTTAAAGTGAACTGTCTATAATTATTATATTTTAGGCATATAAAGTTGTTATGTAAGTATTAGTATTCAAATCGTATATAGTTAAGTTAATACTATATAGGTTAGACAGCTGCAGGCAGGTAGAGGTGTATCGTGTACGTTATTTAGTAGGTAACTGCATGATGAGACACCCTGTATAATATCGTCATTGCCCATATGGCATATTATTCGACCTTATTGGATCCGATCGGCGATCGGTCGCGAGTGCGCATGAATAATAAAATATGTAACAGTTGACGGATTCGATAGTAGTTTTAATATTATTTTATTATTATTTGTGTCGCTTGAACTCACCTGAAAACGAATTCGTTCGAAAAGACGATATGCTATAATAATAGTTACTTAGGTATTAGAATTGTGCATATTCGGAAAAATTTGATATCCACGCATATATTATCTTGAGGAAGGAAATGCCATCACGGCATCACCTATTTATTTAATTTTTACATTAATACATAAGTATTATATATTATGGAAAATGCAAAAAATTAGCTACATGAAAAGATAATACATAATCTCGATTATTCGAAATTTTTTCCTCACCTCTTGGGCCTTGAAGTACTTTTTAGTTGTATTTGAGGTGTATCTAAAACTTAAAAAATACATAAGTCGAAATTATTTTTATTACCCTTGAGATTCAAGTTATCGAGGCTCGGCTGTAAAATTGCGTCTAATGATTTTCAGACAATTAAATTAATAATATAAATATTTTATGATATCATTATGAATTATGATTGTCGAAGAAGGCCCATCTAGCAATTTAAATTATTATCTTCAGATATTTTCAAAATATTTTAACTCAGTCGGCACTGTTAATTTATGTTTGGGTATTTGAAAGAACTTGTACTTTTCCATTCCATGTCACTGAATAGTCTTTTTTTCATTAATTTTTCCCATGTTATTTGTATATTGTATAATGTATTTACTATTATATTGGCTTTTCCGATGTCTAGTCCGAACGAAGCTATGACGTAGACACGTAGTACCATTGTTTGTGAATAGCGATTTATAATCGATGGTATGTTTATGGTTCGTCTACTTTATTTGTGATCTAAATATATAATAAAATATCGATACCGTCGAATGCATTGGTCGTATTATTGTAAATAGTATTACCTACATACTGAAATTTATAACCAACGGTAGTAATTAGTAATAGTTTTTGTCGTGTTCGACCGGTGAAAAAACAAACAAACGGACGAAACAATAAATAAAAAAAAAAAACTCGGTCGGTCGCACGATACGGTAATTGTACGTTTGCGAGTCGCCCACACTGTGGGTTCAGCTGTGCTCCGTCTGCTGCAGCAGTGGTCGGATGGCGGGGACGGGGGGGAATCGCACAATTCAACCGTTACGCGCGGCGGCGGCGGCTGTGACGTTGGCGGTGGCGGTGTTACCGGCCGGTCCGCCAGCCAGCCATCGAGTGAGCGAGCGAGCGAGCAGCAGCACCGGCACCACCTCCGCCGCCACCACCATCACTACCGTAGTACCGACGACGGCCCAATCCGTTCGATATCAGCTGTTCCTTTGTGTAAGTGTCCGTCCGGCGGCCCCGATGCCGATCCGCCGCGTTCAAAACCCAATCGTCGTCGTCGTCTCCGACCGCGTACTACTGTCGCCGCCTCCGCCGTAATCGCGTGCCGTCGCGAGATACAAAAAAATTATATTGCAGTGTTTCACTTATCGCCGGGTCTCCGTCCGTCCACCGAGCCGATTTGGCGTCGTCGTCTTTCTCGATAACAGACAATAGTCGTTGCTATTGAATTGCTATCGTCCGCTACACTGCCGTCGCTGCGACCGAATTGCCGTACGAGTCCCACCGGCACGTCAGTCGCCGGCGTTACCGTGCGTCGTCGGCAACCGCCAAGTCCGACAGAGACCCGACCGCCATGTACGGGACGTGAAAATCGCCAGTGAATTTTCCGAAATTTTTTCCGAGTGCGGCCCGCTCCGGATCGCCACGAACGGTTTGCCCAGGAACAAGTGGAGGAGAAGGAGGAGGAGGAGGTACGTACGACCCACTTGTTACGACGAGCGAGCGGCCGAGAGTTGCGATGTTATAATAGGTAGGGATTCGTGTCGTTGAATTTTTCGGCGAGCGATTTTCGTCGTTTCGAAACCAAATCGTTTTTTTACGCTCAGTATATGGCCGTGCGAATTGTGTAGGTGTTGACCGATTAAAGCATTAGCTCCGAAATTTGTCCGGTTCTCGCCGAGTAACGATCCATATAATATTATTACGACGATCGGCGTTTGCGTTTCCCTTGAGGGTCTACTCGAATTTCAATTGATACCGTGATACCATTACTGCAATAATATACGTAGGTATCTACATAAGACGTAGGTATCTACATAAGCTATCTATATAAGACTTCCATAGACAAATTTCGACACAATTTTTTTTCTCGCAAAATCACTCGATTCTTCCACCTCAGTTGACGATCCGAGCGGTTTGTACAGGATACCGTATACGAATGCGTATCCAAACGAATTACATATGTCTAAATATTACTGTACTTTGATTTGAAAATTTTCATCAATTTGTCATTGTATACGATAATAGTTAACCGTAATTTTCAAGTTAGGTAGCTATACGTTTTCATCAATTATTAATATAATATGTACTCGATATAAACAGATTTACTATTTTAAATACTACCTACCTATAGGTAGTCTACATATTATCAACAATTAACTGTCCGAAACTTATGAAATATTTTACTAAGTGTACGATTGTTTCTATGTGGTGTTTCAGTGGATAATATATTCATTTATATATTATAATGTCTATATGGCCATGTAATTTATATCCAAGCTTGTACCTATATGACATTATAATATACTATCGAGTTTCTTCCGCAAATTCTATGTTTGAAACCAGCATCGAAATACGATACTAGCGAGTATGCTGTCAAAAAAAAAATATATATATGTAGGTATACGTAATACGTATATATTATGTTATATTAAAATATAAAATAAAAAAATTGTACAATAATTATTATTAACATTATTATTTATGTTTCTGATTGCTAAAAGACTAAATTTCCTTTGTGTACGAATGAAAATCTATTCTAACCCAAGAATTATTGCGAGGCACGTTCATAATGATGACAAATTATGTCGAAAGAGAGAGAGAGACAGAGAGAGAGAAATCGATTAAAGCGTACAATTTTGCCGCGAGTTGGTTTTGAATCCGGAAAGAGATAAGTAAACCTCTGCAATTAAGATAATTTTGTAAATTTATTGTTATGGTTGAGAGCTGCGTTTAAGGACATTCAATAGTTATGACATGTGAAACTGAAAGACATTTGTGTTTAATTTAGTAACAAATTGTTTTGTCCTATAGGTCGTTAATGGTGGTGGTATACTGGTATACTATGTCACATAAAAAATAAAACAATAAAATATTATACTTTATTTAACGGTTAACCCGCGAGGAAAATGTAGGTTATTGTCGGGTTTATTGCTAACAAAGCCATACAAAAAAACTTTTTCCATCGATATTATAATATGAAAAAAAGCTTAAATGCACTTAACCAATTATATATAAATACATTTTATGTGCAGTTTATCAATACTGAAAGTGGAAGTTAAAATTTTACTCTTGCATTTTAACTTTGATTTTATACCTTCGGAATTGGAACAATTTATTATTTAAAAACTACAATAGTTAAATTCTTTTTTTTTTTTTGCAGTAAATTAAAATTTCCTTATCTCTAATTTCGTAAAATATAGCTCAAAGCCCAAAGCCGAGCCCAAAGGTCATAGCCGCAAATAACGGATTACCTAATGGCTAACAAATAGTAGGGACTAAAATTATTATAATAGGTACAATACATTTTTAGTATGTACCTATGAGTTTAGAGGCTATGAGTTTTTAATTGTTTCCTAAGCTTAGAGTATCCTTATCCTTCTAATACACATTATAATATGTCATCTATTAATATTATAGGCACCTAATTTTTATTTTCTGATCAATAATTTAGGATATAATATATACCTACTAATCCTAGCTGTATATTAAACTGCAATAATATGTGCCAAATCGCGCTAATACAACCACATCTTGATAATTGTCTATAAAGGAATTTATATCATTTTTAGAGGTATACAGTTTTTTTACCTCCAAAGCCTCCGTGTATAGTTCATGTTGGTTAGTATTTTGAATTAAAAATATGTTCTCGTAGCTACTTAATGAGCTTGGACTATAAATGGTTTCCCAGACAACGTTATGGGATTTTAAAAATTTAAACACTAATAATTTTGTTTGAGCCCCTTCTCAAATTAAAAAGATACTGGAATCGTGACTTACTAATCACTCTCGTCTACTAAATACAACTTATTTTTATTCCCTCCTCATCTACTTCTAGATAATATACACAGTACTATATATTCGGGGTATATGGGTGACTTCCCCTATCTCGCGATTCACGTTACGAGTATATTCTGGTATCATAATAATTATAATAACTTTTTTATTGAGCTTAAGCCATTAGCTGTTTTTTTTTTTGTTTGTAGGGGTGAGGGAACGGTTGGTTAAAACACGTTTATATGTGTGGCAAGGATTTGTAGCTAAAAATCCCGGGTGGTCACCCATCCGGGAGCCAGCAACACCGGCCGAACGCAGTTGAGTGTACAGACCTCTAGCCACACCGCTCCACAATTAATAACTATTATTATATACCTAATGATTGAAGTATTGAACTTTTAAAACTATACCTAAATATTTGGTTATTATTGATTCTATTTTTTATATAATACAAATTTTCATGAATTTGTCATTGTTTTGTAGATGTTAAACCAAATGTCTAATGACAAGAAAAACTGGTATTTCATTGTGTTTTAATTTATTGTATTCCATCAGGGAATAATTTGTAGTAAAATACCGATTATTAATTATTACAATTTACAACCTAATTATCTGTTTTACAAGTTGATATATTTCACACCTTTTTTGTCTAGATGGTGTAAGGATAGATTAGGTACATTGATGTTTGTTTATATTTTTATTTAGATAATTAGAAACTGACATTGCAATCAAATCCTATTCTAGCCATCACTATTGTTCTAATGTTCTATCAGCTCTATCATTTTCTACATACACACGCACTGAACTAAGCTCCTGACCGCTCCTTCCTTTACAATTTTTTTTTTGTTTCTATTCGCAACGTATTTAACCTGCGGTTAGAACCTGATGAAAAAGACCACCAATTTATTTTTTCTGTCTCCGCCTATACTTTACTAGTGAAGGTGTACTCCATGCGTACACTTCCACTGCTTTTGTCTAGTACCGGTGTCATGAGGATACTTTCACAATTATATATAGATTATAGGTAGGTATATCGACATTCGTGTGTGTGTATATATATATACCTATCATTTATGTATATGTGTGTGCGTGTGTATAAGTGCCTCTCCTATGTTAATGCAAATTGATAACACTGACAGTCGACAGGTACCAAATAGATAAGGCCAAACATGCTAATATGCAGGGACTGATTTTGTGTGTATTAGCACACACTGTGCAGTATGAAATTAAAAAGTGTGTAGTAGTAATATCTGAATCATGACATTTTGTATATTTAAATCGTATTATTATTATATGTATTGATTATATTATTATAGTAGGTCTACAATAGCGTAGCCAGGATTTTAAAATGGGGGGGGGGGCAATGTCAAAATATTAAAAATTAATAGGTACTCAACATTTAAAAATAATAATTCATTTTATGTTGTTTCAATGTTTCGATATGTCAATGGGGGCATGACCCACTGACCCTCCCCTTGGCTACGCCACTGGGTAGTGGGTACCTAGTTAATCGAGTAGTTAATTAAGTACCGAGTTTTATTTACACTAAATTTTGTTTTTAATGGCCGTACGTCAGGTGAATAGTGCAGATAATTAATAATGTTTACCTATCCCAATGATTTGATGAAAAATAAACCTCGAAGTAAACAATTAATTTACCTAGTACTATGTTTATTTTAATATTATGATTTGAGGAGACTTTCCAGAAGTGCTTGAAATAACTAATGATAAAATACTAGCTCCTATATTGAAGCAAATAGACCTGAAACCTGATTGGTTTTTTTAACTTTGTATAAAGTATTATTTAATATTTGTTAATTAATGTAACCAAAATTAAGTTCAACAGTTCTAGACTGATAAAAATGTGTATTTATATTTAAGCAATTAAGTATTTCTAATTTATATATTATATTTTCTTATTAGGATTATTTTATAGAAGTTTAAACTTAAACTAGAGTTCAAAAGTTTAAAGTTATGAGGATCTGATGTACCTTCGTATTGTATTAACGTTTAATATGAAACGTTTATATAAAATCAATAATAAAAAAGACGTCGATTTAAAGTTTGCTTATTTTCAGATATAATATGGGGGTACAAAAGCAAAGCCCCCGCGTCTTTGTACGGCACATAAAAAGTATTCATAACATTTAGATATTTTAGACCCTGCTAATATGGCATAGTGATTATTCCCCCCAACAGATCCTCACTTGTAGTAGGTAAATACGAAATATGTGCTAAAATATAGAATAATACCAGCAATATGTAAGAAATAAAATATGTATCATATTATCGTGACAATAACTATTACCACTGAATATAATATAATTACTGAGCCGTGTCAAGCAATTCAAGGACCCGGGGCAATTCGCGCCCCTTCCCTACAATTTGGGCCACAGCTCCCAGATAGCAATTTTGTGTTTAATAATATTATTATAACATTATAATCACGAATAATATTAGTACCTATAACGTTATTATAATACTATTATAATATTATCATTACCTACAAAATGCTATCTGGGAGGTAGCATATTACAAGCGCAAATAAAGGCGCCCCCTTACTTTTACGAAACTATGGAGCCCGGGGCAATTACCCCCTCCCCCCCTAACACGGCTCTGATGTAATATAATATACTCGATGCTTTTACTAATACAATAATATTGTTGTTAGTACCTAATACTTGTGTATTAACAATATTATAGTAATAGAATTGTGTAACATAGTAGGTAATTACCTAATTATTCGTAAACAATATTTCGTTGATAAGGCCATCCAAATTCCATTATGTAGTACCAGTAATGATCTTATCCATCGAATTATTTTGCAATTTTGACCTTATTAAAGTAACTATATTATTATACTCTATGAAATTAGATTATAATATTTATCGTGTTTCAACGACTAATTATTATCTATGCATGATTTATCGATCACTAATCACCTTATTATAAATATTTTACTACCTAAATTAATTATCTTAGAAGATTTGGTCCATGTAATATGCATACTTTTCAATTGGGTAATGCTTAAATTAAACTAATGTGCTCAAAATGTTTAGCATTACTATTATAGCATGCAGGGAATAATGTGTTCATTTAATTGAATGTTTTCTCAAACGAATGTTAATTTTAAAGGTAGGTAGTAAATTTGCACCATTTTGTGAACGGTTTATTACATTTTGTCGTTAATGATGGATGGTTTACTTCCGTTTGAACACAGATAACCAAACACAACACTTTAATACGAGTATAAAAGTTGCTTTTAATCCACAAAACATTTTACAAGAGTGACCAAGCTAAGAGCTTCCTCTGTTATTTTTCATTGTAAATTGCCTATTTGCTTATTAACATTAGTTAATATTTATATTTATAATATATTCCATTTTTCGTTAAATTTTTTTTGTACCTTTGAACTTTATTTTTTCCCTATGGATTATTTTTGTAGTATTAGGACAAGATTGAACATCGAAAAAATTGTTGTTGCATTTAGAACCTATTATATTAAAAAAAAAAAATAGTTTCTATTAAATATACAAAATATAGTTATTGTTTATCAATGATAATATACCTAAATACGTAGTATAAAGTTCAAAGATACTTTATAATATGACTAGGCAAATATTATAATTATATTAAACTAAAAAATGTCTATTACCAAGTCCCTTAGTAAACATGAAGTAATGTAATATGAAATTATAATATATAGAAACGCATAGATAATATGCATAGATAAAAATGGATAGGCCATCTGTATATCAAACACATACATTTAGATGACATTAGTTTAAATTATGACGAATAATCGTATTTGGAAAAAGATAGTTGTTTAATATCTAGTTCGGATTTTCTAACAGGATAGTTATAAGTTTATAACTTATAATTAACGTTGCTATTATAGAACCAATATTATCTAATGTTGAAGAGAGTATCTCATATTGTTTCAGTTAACTTATCTTTTTAATATTTTAATATTTTGAAATAAATATTAAGCTTTACACATTATAATATAGATATACGTTTAAATTTGCATGTTCATTAATTAATGAACGATGATCGTATATTTAAGCATTTTCCCCTTTTACTTCGTAAAAATATGATTTTATGTATAATTTTACATGTCCACTAAAATTCGTGTTAAATATACGAGTTATAGGTATATTGATAGGTAGGTACAAAATGTTAATATTTTTATATTTAATATATACCTTATACTCGAGCGTAAGTACAATTTTAATTTGAGCCTAATAATATGATAAGCAATTATGTTAAATATGAACGTGGATTAAAACAATAAGTAAAATTAATTTCTATGCAATATTTTGCAACACGTTCGGTTGTTCGGAAGCTTATTTAATGAAATTGGAAGACCTTGATATAATGATGTGACTAAATCTTATAGAATATTTTTTTCTCTTCTAATTAATTCTTTTTTGGTCATAGATAACACTGGAAAAAATTTAATATCTGTTGAAATTTTATTGATTAATCACGTTTAACATTATATTAAATAATTTTCTATATATTTATAAATGTAGCTAAACATTATACATTTTTATGATTGTCTTTATGTTAAGCAACTTTAATTCAAACATTGTATCACCAGGATGCATCATTACTTCGGTGGAGATATTTTAAAACGTTAAGATAAAGTTTTAGTCTTGTAGAGAATTTAAAAATATCAAAATTCGTAAATAAATGTTTACTTGCATTTCTCAAAAATATATTCAATATTTTTTCATTAGAAATTAAAGAGGTTGAATGTGTGTTTCATTTAAATACGATAGAAAGTCAGTTTTTTTACTGCGTTTATTCGCGGCCTAATTTGTTGGATAGCTTTAAATTAAAAATACTCAAACACAGTATCTTTGTGTTTGCGCTAGAACACACACACACACACACACATATATATTTATAATAATAATTTGTGAACGTGGCATATCGTATTGAAGTTCGCCCACTAGCCGAGGAAAGCGTTGAGCGAAAATAGACAGTTTATTAATGTGAAAAATACTAGTAAGTATATTATTGTCTATATGGCCGAATAGTATAGAGGCCTATCGAGAAACCGATCGCGCTTAATACTGCCAACGACCACGAAGGTCTGGCAGATGAATCATCGTCATTGTATAAAATTCGGATCAAAAATTTAAAATTTAAATCACCTACCACGTTTTTTTTTCACTTGTTTATATATAATATATTATATCAACTGCGATTTTTGTTTGTGTGGTACGATTCTCCGCACATAATCAAAATAATTAATTAATAAACAAAAATAATTAATGCGCTCTGTAAAATGTTAGTGGGACCCATGGTAGACTACTCGCACTACACATATTTATGTACAGGTACAGGGCGTGGGTGTTGACAATATAAGACGATAAATACGTATTGAGTGATAATAGTCTTGCGATCGTGACCCTGGCGTGTGTGTTTCGTATAGGCGCCATGTCACATTTCGACTAAAAACATACATTTCAGTAGACTTACCTTGCATGTTTCTCCAAATCTTGAAATTCGGTTAATTTTCCCAGCCTGGTGTATGCTCAATCGCAGCAAACCCTTCTTCACACTCTAAGGGGGACCGTATGTTACAACTGGCCCTTAAGGTACGCGGGCGTGGGCACAAGGTGTATCTATAGGCACAGTAGCGTACGCAGGATTTTCGTTCGGTTAGGGTTTTACCCGTGTAAATAATTTACTATATTTGTTGCTAAACAGTTTTAATATAATTGGTTATAACAAATTATAGTTAGTCTTCATTTAGAATACTCGAGTGTTTAACCTGGACATCTGGTCATCATTCTATAGCCTCTTCGTGTCGTGGTAATAATCGATGGACGATGATACACCATACAACGATTGTGGTAGACGTTTAGCAATGTTCTAAATCAGCCAATAAAAAACTGAAACTATGATTATCGACGTCTTTGTCATATTTAACAATTGATTTTATATCTATTAAAAATTACCATCAATTTATGGTAATTGTAATATAACTGTGTATTATGAAATGGGGGTAAATATGATTTTTTTTGTAAAAGGAAGACATTTCAGGGGGGGTTAGAACCCTAGAACCCTACCCCTGCGTACGCCACTGTAATAGGCATTTCTAAAGATTTTGTAACTGGGAGCTTTTAAGTCAAGCACCTGTCATTTGAATTTTTCTAAATAATATGTACACATCTACAAAATGTATGAAAATATATTAAATAGTATATTATATTATCAGTAAAGAAGCTCTAATGCCCGTATGCATAGTCAATTTATGTGTCACATAACACATAGTTTAACATGTTTTATGTGAAATATAAATTGATTATGTATACGGGCGTAATTATTGCTCTAAATGTATTAATAGTATAGTAAAATGTTCTATGAAATCCTATTTTGTATATTTCTGGAGAAATATAAGCTTTACTACTGGTTGATCGGGATTGTATACTTATAGTAAAAAGAGTAGCGAGGCAGAATCTGATTTATGAAGCCGATAAATATTACACACTAGGTAAGTATTGCTTAAAATTCTGGTTTGATCACTTAAATGCGCTATTACAATATCAGTCGTACTTGGCGCACACGACTGATGCGTGGTTATCTTTTCGAAATCTTACATTCGCGATGCACGGGTATCCGTATACAGCGTGTGTGTGTGTGTGTGAGTGCATGTGGTACTATAAATTATTTTATATTTGTTAACACCTTGAGTGCTGGTTTGATTGCATAACAATATTATTGCCCGTTATTTTTTATTGGTTCTGTAAATTTTTTTTTTTTCTTGCTACGAATCGGATGGGCCGCTGCACTACCTACCACCCGCCACACCGTAATGTGTCGATAAGTAGGTATATTGTCTAATTATTGAGAGTCATCGTTCGTTCGATAAACGTACTTACTTGATCTTGCAAATTGATCGCCCCCCGCCCGTGTGTATAATATGGTATATATTATATTATATTATACAGGTACCTAATCGGCATTTTTTGCTACTTATCTCAATTATTACGGTACCTGTATGATACATAAAATATGATATACCCGCGCGTATCGCGTTTTTTACTATTAAAATCACATGCCGTTCATAAAATATATTGAGGTCTTTATTATAAATGAGTATATTATATTATTTTTCTCATGCCATTATTTAATATGTTATCTTTTACCCGTATTATATTTATTATATTATTACTTTTTAATAATATGTGTTATATTATATTGATGTACACTAATGAATTTACGGTAGTTGTCCGTTATAATACTAAATCTCGCGGAAAAATGTCTTTATATGGGTAAATCGATTGAAAAAGATATTGCTTATTTTATTTTTTTACATACAACGAGTTTAATATTGAACTGAAATGCATTGCAGGATTCTTTAATTATTCATTAATTATCTGCCAACGACGTACAATACTAGACGATTTTACATCAAAAGTTTAATTTAAAATGATTTATTAATGTATTGATGTTTGTTCTTCGTGTGTTCAATTGTTTTGAGTTGGGCTAAGAATAATAACTTCCTAGTTTTGAAATATGTGTTCGGAATACAGTGAGCGTTTTCGATTATTCCGGTACGTGTCATAAAAAAGAAATAGTAAAAGTAAACAAAAACCGTGTCCAATATTTTGTTTCTGGCGATAGTAGAATACGTGTACTTATATCGTATTTGGTAACTTGTAGCCTATCGTGGTACTCGGGTTTCAATAGTGTTTCTCTATAAATTGACCTTATCACTTATTGGTGCATTGCGTTATTTTGAAGTTGCACACTTGCAAGCTCGATAATATAATTTTAATAGTGCCACGTGAAAAAAGCGCCGCCGTCTAAATCGAATAAAATATTATATTATTTTACTTACTTTGCTTGGAGAGTTGACCTCGATGAAATCCGTACGGTCGTCAAGAGATCACAATAATTCTGTTGTAAGCAATAAGTTGTTGCCTTCTTTGTAGTACTTATACAGAACGCTGCGAAATGCATGCGCGCTGGCCCGGCGGGGAGGCACGTCTTATTAGTTATTAAGTTATTATCTATTGTAATCAATCTCTGTCCGTCTCTCTCGGATATGCACATGCACATGCATTAATATAATATAACACGTCGAGGCCCGGTGACTATAACTATATATATATATGTATTTGAGTACATAACGTTATGCACTCGTACCGTCGCTCACCATTTTTATAGATATTAGTCTCGATGCGTCATAAATTCGTCCTTGGAGTTGATTGATCACAATGCATTTTGATTGCACTCCGACTGCCTGGCCACTCCTATACCTATAATAATACACAACCATGGCACTGATATATTACGATTTTATCGTATGCCGTTGTTATAGTTTACGTAGTGACGTTTAACGATGTGCTAATAATTATTCTATAAAGATTAATAACGCCGATTCCTCAACAAGTGTGTCTTTTTTAGTTATTTAAAATTCACATTTTTACCAGTGTCAATGGAAACGATGTTGGGGTTTGTCGGTTATGGGTAGAAAAATCTAGGCCAACATATTTTTTTTACGACTATTTGTATCGTACAATTACTATTCATTATAAAATAAGTTGAACGATGTTACACTCGATTATACGGTGTATACATTTACATCAGAATATTTCCAAATTTTAACTTGGTAGTGTATTTCCCCGATTCGTAATAATAATAATCTATTTTAATAAAAGCGCACAAAGATAATCCATGTACAAAAATAATAATCGTCCGCCTTGTATATCTTATCTAAATTCTAAATCTTATCTTAATATTTCATGATCACAATGTCCCCGGTCTCAATCGTCTGCTACAAATACTTGGGGGCCGGTTTATTATAGGATGGTGATTATTGCGTTAATCGATTGTTAATAGACAAGTAGACGACAGTCGTGAGTCGATACTCGTCAGTCGTGAGTCCGTCATTCGATAGCCGAGAGCCTTTTTTTTTGTCTTCCTGTAATAAGACGTGTCGTTTTTTTGAAATCAAAAATTTTAAGCACTCTTGACCGAGTAAAAGTTGATTAACGGACTATGAGCCCTCGAAAATTGAAATTGCAAAGTTATTTTGTGTTAAAAATAAAAATTATTTTTCTCTCTAAAAAAACGTTTTGCATTCATTCGTCTGAATTGGAACTGAATCATTTTTTTATTTCATAACGTGTAACCCGCGTAGGAATTGCAATTTATTTTAATAATACTTAATTTTAGAACAAAACCGTGGCTCGATCACCATTACCCGAATAATACATAACATTTTAGAAGTTGAATTTGCCGTTATTCGATTTGACTATTGAACCCACAGTTTGTGTTTTAAATTTGTAAGTATGATGTTAATAGTTGTATCATTGAGATTATTCAATCCACACGTCTTATATTTTATGTTGAAATGTACTACGTATGCATATTTAGTATAGTAATATCTTTTTTATAACGATTTAAATGTGATCCTTCCAACAGCGATCTTGTTTTAATATGCTAATATAATACGTATACGGTTATATTTAAATCCTATTCTGTATAGTTTTTTATATTTAGAATAATTACTTGGGGAAAACCTTAAATCGCCGTTGCTGTAGTTCTCAAGGGCCTTTTTCCAACTGAAAATAACTTATGAAATTTTTCTACTTCTACTCCATAACTACTAACAACGCATACCTAATACAAGTTTTAAATTATTTAGGTATTTTTAACGATTTGTAATTACAAGGTCTATAAAAAAAATTATAATATATTCATGTTATTTATCGTTATATCCTAGTATATTTTTTCAAACATAATCCACAGTATTCCCCATAATATGCGACATAAAAGTTTTTTGGAATTTTTTTATTGAAACATTTGATCGTTTTCGCCTAATTGTGTTCCTAACCTATATAATGTATTGAGTAAATACATATATATGGTATCCATATTTTTTTCATACCTACTGTTTATATACTTAGTGTAATAGGTAGGTAGGTACTACAGTTTTATTACAAAAACTATAAATGTTACCTATTTATTTAATGTAGCTACTTTTTTATATCACAGATGTTCTGATTAAAAAGAATCCATTTTTATTTGTCGATGAATTAACGTTTTTAATGGTCTATTGTATTAATATCGAAGGTAAAATACTTCTATAATCGTGCTTGTTAATCAATTCACTGTATACTGACTACCTCGTAATATTATGTGTGTTGAACTAAATTTGCTGTAGAGTTTTTAACTATGATTTTTTTTTTCATATTTTCTATACACTCGTACTCAAAAGTGTAATGAGAATGTACACGTTTTCAGTTTAAAATTTATAAATATATTAAAAACTTAAAAACATAGATGGTCGGTTATAAATGTTTAATTTTCATATGAATCCAATAAACTAGCACTGATCATGGATTTTATGTTTATGCAAACGAATATAGTCCATGTTTTTTATGTTGAGGTAGGTTTATAAATATTCAAAATGGCTGATTTAAAACACTTTTTAGCTGAATTAGCGTTTTTGTTGACACAATATCATGTAATATTTTTTTTAAGCACGTCGTTTCTTGGTATAAAATTGTTCTATGAAACTAGTAAAAGAATATGAATAGTCAAATTTCCCACTTAGAAAATAACAATTATTACCTAGGTGTCATTTGTTTCCGGCTGACTAGTTTGAATCATTATTGTTTACTATATATTGTCTTACTATATTATTGCAGTCTGTAACTCGAGACAAATGTCAAGTACAAGTCTGGGCTTACCTCGGTGACTTCAGAATATTCACCACCAACAAGAAGGTTGCAGGCGCCCCTTCAGAATACTGCCTATGTTTAGTGCCTGACAGTGGCATAAAGCAGTACATTGCGTGCAGTTCCATTACAACGCAATCTTATTGGATGTGCGCTATGAGATTGTCGAAAGTGAGTATTAAACTATTTTGTTGAATAAATAGTTGGTAATTGATTGCTTAGATATTGACTTAATACATCTGTTTGTTGTTATGTAGTATGGAAAGCAACTAAGAGACAACTACAGATCATTTGTGAAAAAGCACAACGATGCTAATGAATATGAATACAACAAGAAGCCATTGCCCAACGAAAGCGTACGGTCCCACGTAGCTATGGACTTTTCCGGAAACGTTGGTCGTATCGTAGAGGATCCCAAAGAAGCACTTGCCATTGCTCAAGCAGAGACTGGTAGTGTGCGGCGAAGCTGGAGATCCAGTGGCCGAACTACTCCTGGTCTTCAAGCAGCTGTCACAAAACTTGAAAATGATATTCACTTGTCTCAGCCATGGTATCATAAAAACATGAGCCGTGATCAAGCTGCTCATGTCCTTCATGCACTTGGGAACAAAGATGGGTAAGTACACATAATTTATTTATAAAATAATAACTATTCATCTGAACTTATCTGAAAAAAAAATTGCAGGGTGTTTTTAATACGAGAGAGCAAAAGTAAATGTGGATCGTATGTACTATCATTCAAATGTGGTGGTAAAATTATCCATACACCTATAATAGCAGTATGTATTCAAATTCATTTATTAATTTCCTCGTTATTTGATTACAATTGGTCAAATTTTAAAATTATTTATTTATTTTTACAGCAAATGGATCCACTTAACGATCAAGTTTGTTTTACGCTAGACAACGGTGTGATCAAATTTTATGACCTTTTACAACTAGTAGAGTTTTATCAATTAAATGCAGGTAGTCTGCCCACCCGACTGATGCACTATGTTGTCCAAGTACCAGTCACCAAATGAAATTTGCATTAATACAATGCACAGACGACATACACAGTTCCTGTTGACACAAAATATTCTCATCCAAAAGGTGTGTGACCTATAAAATAATGACACAATTCTACAGGTGAAATACCTACGGTTTAGGTATTTTAATCATCTCGACCATCAAATAATTACTAATTATTTATCTTTTTCTTTTTTCTCTTTTTTCTTTTTCCAATGTAACATAACGTTATTGAAAAAAATTTGACTGAATCGTTAAAAACATCTACCGTTTGCACTGTTCGGACTCAAAAATTTTTTATTTCTGTGTTACAATTAGTTATTAACGTGTAATCCTAATGGATATAATAATTTTGCGCGATCAGTTCCTAGATTAACTAGTTCGTAACATTCAATCAAGCACCTTTAGGACTTATAATTTAATTGTAATATTAGAGAGAATAATAATAATAATAATAATAATAAAAAAATCATTAATAATATTATTGTCATTTAAAATAATATAATATTTATATTGTGATAATTTTTGTCTTGCATTTAAGCGTGACAGACCAAATATTTAGCATGTAAGCATACCTAATAATAAATGGTAATAACATATTCTATTTAACTTATTTAACATGGTATTCAGTAGTCAATGTAAAAGCAATAATAATTGTTATTATGAACTTTGTAAGATCCTTTAAAAAAAAAACAAAAAAATTGAAAAGTAGTTTACGACATATATTATGTGTGTGTATTTATATATATATTATATATGTTTATATGTATCTATAGATAGTGTGGACTATGTTATTTTTCTCAATAGCTCATTTAGCTTACACGAGAAAATGGAAAAATACTATTGTCCACTCTGAATACTTTATGCATGTTAGTAAAGCAAGCAGTATCTACCTTCTATAATATAGCATATCAAAATGAATAAACACTGTATACAGCCAGCTCTTGAAATAGTAATAAATCATATTATTACCTGTACGATACCATTTTAATCATATCTGTATGTCACACAATTGTTTAACCATTTAATAGTTTTTAAAATGACTATTTTATTTTTCATGTATTCTTATCGTTATTTTTGTAAAACATTTTGAGACGTGCATGGTATGGTTGGTAGATAACTTTTAACACCTACTGGTCGACTTTTTGTATTGTATTCCATCTGAAGAGTGAAGACGACTAAAGTCAACGCATTGTATCCTGTTTTACTGCTCACACTGTAACACTTTAATATCCAATATTATAATAATATATACCGTACAGATATGATCTCAAATTCTTCTCCCGTGGTAATATACTATTTTCCCTTCAAGATGTGGATTACCGTTAGGTATTATTAAATATTTATTTGTTAATAGGATAATAATTTAAGACACACACTTTATCATGATATTATATAATATTATAATAATGTAAAATATGAAAGCTTTCATACAAATATATTTGAATGTATGTATGTATAAACCTTTGTGCTGTTGTCATAATTATTAGTTTACAAAATTCCCAGTATTGTAATTTGACATTTATGCAATAACTACTAAAAATAAAAATAACATAGGAACAATATAATTGTACCTAATTAATTTCGATGTACAAATAAATGTAGTTGTTAATACATACATACATGCACACATACCTATTATAGCATTTCAGTTCTGAATATCTACACTATACATGTGTCGTGTATTAATGGTATGTGTTTGTTTGTTTTCATGAAATTGAGTATATATTTATGTATTATAAGTATAAAAGTATATACATATATATATATATCAAGCAATCAATAGGTGATGACATTATTAATATTATAAAAGTTGATTCCATACTCCTTTCAAGGTGATAAAAATTCATGTAAATGTGGAAACAAATGTGATAAGCGCAGTGCAATTAAATAAATATATACATGCGATAAAAATAATATTCTTTTTCATAATAATTATAACGTTTAGAATATATAATATAACAATAAAAAAAAAAAAAAATTATATATTATCAAGTCAATGTTTATGTGATCATTAAAGTACAAAAGACCCATTAATTTTAATTTATTTTTTTCCTTGTGTAGTATTACAATATTATTATTTTGTTTTGATTAATTTCAAATGAAAATACGGATTATGGTATGGTCGTGTTTTGTATATCGACATTTTGTGTTCCTACGAATTGTTATTATGAAAAAAGAATTGTATAATTATATTGTATGATTATTATAATTTTTAATTTATTAATTTTTACAATATCTTACGTTCAATGATGTACCATGTATTGTAATTCAATAATGTTTAGTTGATAAGTATTATTTAAAAAGAAATTATATTATTGTATTATTTGTATTTTGATGAAACTCTGCTCCCTCCCTTCCAATAGTTAATTTTTATAGACAATCAAATCCTAGACAGTTTAAAAATAAAACTACTATTATATTATTTTTTTTCCATATGATATTGTATTTAATTATGAAATAGAAAATACAATATAACTTATTGTTGTGATTTTTGGTGCGTGTAAATGTTATGAAGAAATCTGTACACTGATATGTCTTGTGCAAACTTTGGATTCGATAAACAATGATGAAAATTATGAAATGTCATTTTTTTGACAATGCATGTTTTCTCTATAATAATAACTAACTTGGATTTTTGTATGAGTACTAGATTTAAGTAAAAAAAAAACTTCATAAACTATTGAAACTTCTGTGGACACATCTTTGTACAGTTTTTTTGACTAATTATTTATTTTTGTATTATATCAATACAATGTTTGTATATTTTCTATTTACGTCTTAATCAAGATATTGCGTTGTAACATGACCAAACAGAGTTCATGAAATTTGGATGGTTCTGTCATCTAATCTTTGACCTCATTGAAAAAAAATAGATACAACTGTATCATTAATTATATTGATTATTATGAATAGAGGAAGCAAATGCACAAGTAGATAAAAATGTATGAAAAAAATTTGTTTTGTTAATAATCTCTCTTATTCTCCGTCTCCCTCTCAAATAAAAACATTCACACAGGAAGAATATTATCAAAAAAATCGTGTATGTCCCTCTACTGTTAATAATTTGTGAAGTGTGTATTATAATGATGTGTTTCAAGGGGATTAATCAATCCACTCGCATTTTTATCAATACTATAAGGGCACTGCGTAGTACATAAAGTGCACACCGATAAAACCATTATTGCGCAGCAAAATTAAAAAATCTATTTGTGTCAATAGTTGAGAAAGAAACCATTTCTCATTGAATTATTCTCGAGCTTTGTTCTTGTTGTTAATGTTCAAATCACATGCATTCAATGTTTTCTATGGGTAGAAGAGCAAAAACACGTATGATTTTTGAAAAATTTCTCCGGTCAAATCAATTGTGATTCGTGTTTCAAGTAGGTACCTATATCATAAAAAGTATAGTGCAATATATACAAATATTGTTATCTCATTGAAATTATATCGTTGCGTAGTATAAAGTCATAACAAGTACGTACATTATTATTTTATTAGTACATATTATTATGATAAAAATTGTTTTTGCTCCAACATATTTTTAGATGCCATAGTAGGAAATAATATAATATTTATGATATACAAATAAGTGACTTCATTTTAACAGGGCCTCCGACTACTACTGATGAATTCTAAGGAACATTTTATATGCAATTTCTCATACATCCGGCATTTTCGTTGTATTATTAGTCGTAAATGATCGATATAGTACAAGTAACCAGCATCTGATTTTTCTAGGAACGGTATAATATTTGCAGTAGCGGCACAGAGGGATCTTGAACGCACATGTCTGAGTATAATTTTGTGTAAAAAACGTAAATTTTTTTAACTGAAACTTATCTCAACAATACGTCGCAACGATCGCGTTGATTTGCAATCCGACAAAATATTCTAATTTTCCACAACATGTACGAGAGATCGATCGGAGCATATTTTTACAATTGTATTTAGTCGATTAAAAATGTGGCGCGATCGATCCTTTGTACATATTATAATGTTAAGGAAAATCTGAAAATTTTTTCTGAATGAAAATCGTGATAATTGTTGACGCGTATCGTTGGAATTAGAAACAATAGTTTTTCACAAAGGAAAAGCGCATTTATGAAGTCCCTTAAAAGCATTGGTATCATCTATAATTTATTTGACACAGTTTTTTTCCAATTAACCGAACTATAAAATCGGATGGGTATAATTTTAAATTGAACGTGACCTTATTTTTCAATTGACATTTTCCCTGTCAAAATAAAACAACGAAAAATGGGTTTTACAAACATTTAGAGTGAAAATATAATATGAATTATGAACCTAATTATATTGACTAAAACTTTGGTTACGGCTCTGCAGAAATAGTGTCCTTTCTACATTATAATGTCGATCATTGCTTCATCTATTTGATATGTACATTGGTCATTGACAAAGTGAACGTACGAAAGAGCTGACATGGTTCTTACTGCAGAAGAGAACGATAATTATTTTTGTTTATGCATTTACTGTTTCACTCGTGTCACTTGCTAGTTACTTGGATTAGTTATGTTATTATGTATATTAGAACACATAACTACAAAAGTACTTATTTAAATTTAATTACTAGCTGATTTTATAAGTGATAGAGGGAATCAACAAAAAAAAAAAACACATAAATAACCTCTTTTATATTTATAAAAAGCTGACAGAATATAATTGAAATTTGTTCATAAGTAATTTTATAAAGCTAGTGTAGGAGGTTTCGCGCACGAAATGGTAGCTCTGGCATAGATTTATGACTAAACGTTTACGTGTTACTCAGAGGTCATAATTCATAACAGTACTGTCCCTTGTCAGTACAACACTGTATAACAATAATGTTTCTCACACAAACTTAACAATTTTGAATATTTAAATTTTCGTATATTAATAATATTTAGTTAAAAATTTTAATAAAAATGTATAGGTTTGCTTCATAATTCATTTAAAATCGATTCCAGAAATTGTATGGAATAACTTGGTTGGTTGGTCATTACTCATTAGACATATTGGCAAATATTGATACTTTTGAAGAAAAAAAATAAAAATAATATTCGTTAGGCACTTGACTCGATAGTCGTTGATGTGCATGTGAAAGTGCCCCATTAATTTAATTGAATTTTAAATCGCACATTCGCACACTACTTTTTTTTTGTAATGATAATATTTACAACACTACACTCACTATCGTTAACGATCGTTACCCACCTATTAATCCGCCTAGTTGGTACGTTCCACACACTATATAATGTACTATTTAGACATATAAAGTATATACGGGATAACACGAACCACAGGCCCCTCCCCCCCCCCGAAATTACAGTCTTTTTAAATAGAACAACAATATATTTTATTAGGTAAGTGTAATAAGTAAAGACCGGATTTATATTCTCTTAAAATACCCAAAATATGATGCTAATATTCTCTAAAAAACCTTCAAATATTCTCATTATATTCTCTCAAAAATTTAAAAAATATGCAAAAATAATCAAAAAACATCATTATATGCTTTAATATGCATTTATTTTTTAAAATTGTATTTTCAACTATATTTTTATAGTGAGATATTAATTAGGTATTAAGAGTTGCATATTATACCTCATGGAATAGTATTGCACTTTAGCAAGAGTAAGAAGTTGGAATATAATATAAATACAACAATATAATATTAAAACACAAAAACAAAATTTTGATATTTGAATATTTGATAAACTTATAAGTTGATCTTATCAGTAGATATACATAGATAAACCTTGATAATACTGCGTGTTTTATTTTTATCAAAATGAAAAAAAAAAAATAAATTGTAAATGGTCAAAAAAAATTTTAGTACCGTAATATTCAAATTAATAAAAATAAATACAAATTTTTGCTCACAATTTACGAAATATTCCAAAATATGCTAAATGGGTTAAATATTCTCCAACCCATGAAATATTCTCAAATATGCAAAAAAAACTTTTTTCTACGCATTCAGAATTGAACGAATCGTCCACATTTTTTACTCTCATAAGACTGCATAGACCCAGTAACGATATGTAAAAACATATAAATCCGGTCTTTAGACTAATAAGTTATAATATTTCGTAGCCTGTTGAAAAATAACAAATACGAATATACAGTGGTGGCGTGAACGGGGTTAATTTGACTCAGTTGTGTCACGAAAAAATTGGTGGTGGGTGGGTGGGTAGGTGTTGAAAGTTGACATCTGGAGACTGGAGTTGAGTAGAAGTTAGGAACTTATTTTAACATCATCGATTAATAATATAAAATACATTTAAACATTTACATAAGCATTAGTGAACGGGACAATAGATGTTAAAGATGCTAAATAAAACGTGGGTGGATGGATGTTAAAATCTTTTACTGCGTCATTGAAAAAATAAGTTCACGCCGCCACTGCTTTCAGAGACGACAGACCCGTACACATAGACAAAGAAAATAACCGTACAGCAGTCGTGCTGGTCCGGAGTATAACTGAATGCGGCAAGCACGTATCCAGGATCAATTTTCGGGGGGGGGGGGGGGGGTTTAAAATATTTTAAAGACGTATGTAGTTAGTTTTTGTTACCTATATTATAAATATATACCTACTTTAAAAATTTCGGGGGGGGGGGGGGGGTTGAACCCCTAAACCCCCCCCTGTATACGGGCCTGGAATGCGGTAACAGGACGATGTACGCCACACAGAGCTGGCGACGCGAAAACCACAGAGATAAACACCGTTGACCGGCCGTTGGGACCAAAGTCCACGGGTGATCACGACTCTGTGCACAAATACGTGAAACCGGTCAAAACGGCGGCGCGTCGATAATCGTAATCTCCAACACTTTATTTATTTAATAATAAGCTATTAATGATAGTTTTACCATAATAAAACAGATATAGCATTTAGATTAGTAGTGTATCCAGTAGGGGGTTGAGGGAAAAGAGGGCATCTGCCCCCCAACCACTCTCCGTAGTTTCCTATGTTTTACACTATGTTTAGTAAATGTTGTAGCTATAATTTTGTACTTTTGCCTCCCATGACTCCCAAAATTAATGGGGGGGTGTTGAGTCATTGGATCCGCCACTGCTTTAGATTTTAGTCTAGTAAAATCATGAGCTATTTTATATTCGGAAAATATAACTCCATTTGACTTAGGAATCAGCGCTCCGATCTATGCCCAAATGCATAGATCCAACAAGGCTTAACCAGGTATAAATCATTGTTCTGTCACATTTTTACTGTAAAAGATTTATGACTTATGTTCAGTATATTATTTTTTAGTTTAATAATCAATAAACTTTATACCATTCTTTGTTTTATAATATAATATTCACTATATTATTTTTCGTGTTTTGTTTAATACTTACTGATTTTATATGGTAAATATTTTATGTATCTATAAATAAAAACTACAACTGGCTTTCTCCAATATTACCTTATAGGGAGATCGGAGAAGTGGAAAATCTTTGGGACAAAAACGAGGATATTGGGTATAATATGCTACTGGAAATGGTGTACGGTAAAATGTACTCATAAAATGTTTTTTTAACCCAACGCAGATCAGACCAGCTCCTTATCTCCAGGGTCAGACGAACGTGAGAAGAAGTGGAAAAGTGGACATCACAACGGATGAAAAATATTAATCAAGAAACTTTTTCCCTTTTTTAATGAATGCTTATTATTTTTGTCCAACTGGCTAAACCAATTATCCAACGCTGCTCTTTCTCGTCATGTAAGGCTTTTACTTTATTTATGAGTACATATATATTTTTTTTATCAACAAAAACTTAATTATATATGTATTTTTATCTTGTTGTGTGCAAGTTTTGCGCGATAATTAATGTTCTTTTATCACTTTATTCTTATGATTTAAATGTCTAATATACATGAAATTATCGGAAAGGAAATAATATAATTGAAACACTATTAAATTTAACAACAACGATTTAAGTTATATGTTTTGTGGTCCACATAGTTTATTAGCATCAAATGTTTCATTCGCTTCTTCGACAAGGATATTATTATTATAGTATCCACTTCTTCGTCTTACACTCATTAAAAATTCAATTACATTTTAAGTACACAATTGTATTTCTATCTCGTGGAAAATAATTTACCCCTATCAGGCGCGTAGCTAGAAATTTCAAAGGGGGGGTGTTATTCAAACTTAAGAGGACGCTAAGACGCGTGTGTTGTCTCTGTCTTACACACGCACGACATAACAAATTGTCGTTCACTATTTTCAATAGTGAGCTGTTAGTTTTGATACTAGAGTGAATCGACATATTATCAAACTTTTAGGTAAGAACATTATCTGGGTCTTAGCCTGGGCGATTTTTCGATACTTTCACTTTTGAGAAAAATGTGTATGGAAATATTAAAAATGCTCATATCTCGCTTGAAAATTATTTATTATACAAACGTATTACAACTTACCCGTGAATAGATAATAGTTTAGAATAATAGTTCTCTTATATAATATTATTATCAATAAAAAAAGTGAATACATTTTTAAATTAACTTAATGTGTCGACTTTTTGAGGCTAGTGTATCTATTATTTCGTCTGTGGTTACGACTAAATCTCGATGAATATTTATAACAGCTAAGCCATTCGAGCGATTTTCACCAGTTGTATTTCTTAGATATGTTTTCAAGCGTCTTAATGAGGAAAAAGACGTTTCACTGCTTGCAGTTGTTACAGGTAAAGTAATCAATACTTGTAAAAGTCGATAAACAGTAGGAAATATGTCTTCGTTGCTGTCAAAGAAGGCTTCGGTAACATTTTTAGGATTTTTATTTTTTATATGTTCATACCATATTGCAAACTCACCAATTGCAGATATTTCATCAGCTTCAATAACTGAAGAATATGTCTTAAGAAGTTCTTTAAATTCGGTATCATTTTTTCATTTGCATTTATTAAACAAGTAAATTGTTTTAATAGCGATTTATGGTTCAAAAATCTGTCATTTAGTTGCTCACAGAAATGATCCAAAAAAGGTACAAAAATCAAAATCCTAAAATAGACTTCCGGCGATTCTGTTGAAATTCTAAAACGATTTGTTCGGTTTATAGCTAGTCGATGTATTGAAATTGTAATCCCCAATGATAGTTGATACCATAGAGTAACACTCTAATGATGAAGTTGTAAACAAGTTGTAAATACTCTGCATTAAAAGATATCTTGTATCGTACATGAAACGAGTCAACGATAAACTGACACAGAATGGTCTAAAATAATAATTATCTAATTCCGTGTGTCCGTGTCCAGGTTTAAATTATAAAACATAGTACACCACGGTTGAGGGGAGGTGTTACTACACCTGTAACACTCCCCCTGGCTACGCGCCTGACCCCTATGGATATACAATTATATTTTGTTCGTCAAATGGAAGTTACAAAGTCTCTATAACATACCAAATGTACAAGGTGATTCGCTGGCCATGCATACAAAAGTTAGACCCATTTTATTCTTAAATAAAAATATGCAATTATCAAAATATTTTCATTTATTAGGTGTTAAATAATATACTATAATATCCTATTTACAGATGTTTGGGTTTGATTACTATAATATTAATTTAAGAAATGTCCTATTTTAGGAACATACCATTTTTCTAAAATCACATTTTTTCACTAAAAGTTTGATAATCTTTGCAAATACTATGTTACATCTAAATGTACACTCATACGGTCGGTTTCTGGTTTATTAAACATGACCTACTAAATTAATAATGAAATATAAAACGGATATAACATTTAGATTAGTAGTGGATCCATGAACGAAGTTTTCCTATGTTGTACACTATGTTTAGACAATTTTGTAGCTAATTTTGTACTTTTTGTAGTTTTGCCTCCCATGGCCCCCAAAATTAATGGGGAGGGGGGAGTATTTGGATCCACCACTGCTTTAGATTTTAGTCTAGTAAAATCATTAGCTATTTTATATTTGAAAATATAACTCCATTTGACTTCGGAAACAGCGCTCAGTCATCTACCAAAGTGCATAGATCCAACAAGACTTAACCAGGTACCTATCAATCATTGTTCTGTCACATTTTTACTGTAAAAGATTTATGCTCGGTATATTAGTTTTTGTTTAATAATCAATAAACTTTATACGATATGAAAAATAACATTCTTTGTTTTATAGTAAAATAGGCATTATTTTATATTGCATATTATGATAAGGTGTAAAAAGATATGAGTTAAAAATAACAAATCAACATGCAATAATATTATATGCATAATAATATAACCTAAATTAATTTTATTGTCTCACCTTCGTAATGAATTATACTATTAGGTATACCGTATACCTACTAGGTATTTTAAATCTCTCATTAAATTATTATTTTATTCTTTTAACTAATTACAATCATAGTACCTAGATATACCTAATAAATGTTTATAATGCACCTATAAATATTTTTTTGAGTAGGTAGGTAAATGCTTTTTTTTCACAATTTTAAAAGATTCTTTTACTAATTATTTATTTTATTACAAAATCTAAGCACTATATATTACACATTTTAATGAAAAATAAGCAAAGTAGTAGTGATTTTAATGTTATGAACAACTGAGTACCGGATGATTGTGTTGATCCTGTTTCAGTCTTTTCAGTTAGTATAATTGTGGCGCCGGGACTTAGATCAATCCACTCTGCGGTTAAAATTGATTTTCTAAAAATAAAACATTATATAAATATGATGTATATTGTAGTATATTGTATTAGATTGCTAATATTATTTGCTTAATGCAACAATCCACCACAATGGAACATTATCCACTTATTTTTACAAAATAATTATGTACTAACCCGGTGTCAAAATTCGAGTTTACTGATCCAACAACAACAGTTAGAGAGTCACACAAATTTGATATTTTGTCTGATAAACGTACACGCTGTGTATAACTTGTATCCATGTTGATAATTAACGTGTAATTCTCATGTCCTGGTAAAAATCTGGAAAATGTAGTAAAGTCATTTGTAATACTCGTTCACTTCTAAAAACTCATATATTTTTATTTATTTATAGATTAATATATAATGTATATATGTCATGTTTATATAAATAAAAAAAATTAGAACTCCAATAATTATCATAATCGAAAAGAGGAAAAATGTAAAGACCAAAATGAATACTCTATAGAATTACGGTAGGATTTTCTTTTTACTCTCAAACAACCAGGCAATTAATAAACAATATATAAAATATATGTAAAGTAATAAGCAATTTATTTATCTTTCTTCTGTAAGCAAAACTTGTGTCGATGATTTAGTGTTATTTACTCATCCTTATATATATAAAAGAACAGGCCTTTTTTATGTACCAATTTTGTGACGACGCTATTTAACTTTTTTTCAATTTTTTTTCACAATGTTGTTCTAAATACCTTCGTGAGTGTCACCACATCGCCCGATTTTCAAAATTTTGATTTTAAAGGGTTGAAATTGGCAAAAATAATTTTTTACGTGTAATTTGTAATAATGTATAATAATAAAAAAAAATAATTAATAATTAATAATAATAATATTAATAATTCACAAACACCATCTGGTATGCCTCCTCATAAAATATCACTGAAGGTGGGGGTTCCAATCATATTATTGAGAAATTTGAATTCTCCTAGATTATGTAACGGGACTAGGCTTCGTGTCACCTCTCTTACAAAAAATGTAATCGAAGCTGAAATTTTGACCGGATGTGCTAAGGGAGAAAAAATATTTTTACCGAAAATACCATTACACCCCAACGATTTTCCAGTTAAGTTTAAAAGAGTTCAGTTTCCAATAAAAGTCTGTTTTGCAATGACAATAAACAAAGCTCAAGGTCAGACTTTAACTTATTGTGGTGTAGATTTGGAAAATAACTGTTTCTCACACGGACAATTGTATGTGGCATTTTCTAGAGTTGGAAGACCTGACCATTTGTACGTTTATGCACAAAATAAAACTCTAAATGTGGTATACCAAGAGGTTTTGACTTAAACCATATTAGAATTGAGCAACTACGTATCATTTGTAAATATTCATAAAAAAAGTTATAGCATTTGTAAATACTATTATTATTATTTTTGTTGTCTTTATAATTCAGCAACTACTACCTTTTTAGCACTTGATAGCATTAAGTAAAATACATATTTTTCTTCTTTAAAACACAACAATTTGTGTTGATTTAAGAATTTAATTTTGATAAAACAAAAACTACACACGGGCGAAGCCGGGTAATTCAGCTAGTACAGTATAAATGTGAAATCAAATTAATTAATATAATACCAATATAATGACGAGACAAGCCAGTTTCTTATTATTATTACATTTCAAATAAAGAAAATTGCTTAGCGTCTTATTAATATTAAAATTTATAATTGGATATTTCTTTATACAATCGTTAGACAATCGAATTAGGTATTTTAGTAAATTTATATTTTTATCCCTAGTAAAAATCTTCTGACGCCCTTGCATTTTACCTTTAATTATATGGACGATAGTGAAAAGTTTAATGCTCTAAAATATTGCTATAATATTATACTTTGAAACTGAATTAATGGTATTCCCGATCATCATATATAATGTGGACAATCAGTGCAACTTAAGAGTTCCTCTATCTCCCCCTAGTTGGCTTCTTGACTAGAATTTACTTTTTGTTTTTTTATTCTGGTGGTACATATATAAATGAACTTATTTATTAGTAATTTACGTTAAAAACCCTGCTTAGATTATGGTCAGGGCTGTTTATAACTTTGGGTAGACTCTTTGACTCACTATAGTATCACTTATATATATACATAATACATATATATAAAACATTATTGTTACACCAATAGATTGTTTGATTAGCTCAGAATCTAAAATGTCTGATGGTAGGGGTAGTATGTGTAATTAGGTTTACAGTAAGTTATTGTTCAAATTGCATGTTTCTATCACCATGGGAAGTGCATTAAAAAGCGTTGAATTTTTTTGTTACACTAATTTTTTATGACCCGCCTAGACCAAATACATATTAATGTCAAATAACTTCAATAAAATGTTACATAATACACGGAAAAACCAGTCGAGGGTATGTAACTGGTTTTCAAGTTGATATAAATAAAATTTAAAGCTGTATATGGGACACCTCTATTTTTAGTTAAAATTACCAATTATATTTAGTTAATTAATTTTAGTTAAAAATACTACTAATAGTAGTATCAACCATAATGAATAGATGGAATGACCATAGTAAATAGTTGAAATTACTATTTTATAGTTTAGTTATAAAGTTTTATATTTTTAAAAAATAACAATGCATTGAAATAATTGCGTAAGTAGGTTCCCACAGGTTATTTAATATTTTAAGTCAATATTTTTTATGTGGGCGGTATGTAGTTATTGACAATTACCAACCTTTTTACTCCAAAGTGAATAAAATTAATTAATTACTAGAAAGAAATGTCTGCATAGGAATATCAAATTTCAAATGTATATAATACTGTCATTCAAAAAATAAAAAAATAAATTTCTCTCTTTTGAGAAAAATATAAGTTCTATAATAATATGTCTTATGGCAAGTCAAATTCAAGAATTACCGTTCCACTTTTCACAATCGACATTGTTGAGAACGTTTTGTAGACGTCATTGCTTTATTTTTTCTAACCATTTTATAAATAACACCTAAATGCATAATTTGTATAAGACCATTATAAGGAAGTTATTGTTAAAATTTTAAGTTTCTATCACCAAGGGAAGTGCATCAAAAAGTGTTACATTTTTTTTGTTAAGCAAATATTTTACGATTAATGTCAAAAAACTTCAATAAAATTAAATTTTTATATATTGTCTTATGATGACTTCAAATTATTAAAGTAATCAAAAAATCAAAAACGTAAATTGTTGTCGAGATAGCACGAATAAGTACCTACACTTTTAGATTAGTTTTGAAGCTAAACTACATAATAATCATTGTTATTTACCTGTTTAAAACAAACACTTTATTGTCGTTAAAAATATCAGTCGCCAAACCTCCTCTTTTAAACGTTTCAGTCTGCCGTAATTTCGATACTGATTTGAAAAAGTTCAAATAACTTTTAGGATCGTAGCTTTCAGACTGCACATTTCTCGTGACATAATCTGGGTGAACAGCGACCCATGGTTCATTTGTACCATCAGTGAATCCTAAATAATATAACGTACTATTTAATTATTTATTTGTAAAAAGTGACAAAATGTCAAAAATAACAATTTTTTTCAGTATTATTAATGTTTGTTATTATAGACAGTCACATCTCTTGATCTATGTATTTCTTACATATTAAGTATAATTATAATAATACATCTTGTGATTATACATTTTGTGTTATATCATATATATTTTGGATGTTGATCTAATAATGTGAAATTGGTTGTCAAGACGAGACGTCCCAGTTCTTAATACTTTGACCCGGTTTCCAGAATATCTTTGTCACATTATGAGGGTTTTGATGTGTAATATAAATATAAATTATTATAACAACAATATGTTAAGTACTACGTTTAAAAAATATAAATTCTTGTAAGTAGCATAAAAACCAAAATATTGTTAGAACCGACGTACAATGATAATGTTTTTATCTTAAAATTGTATACTAGGTCAATTCACTAAAGTTATTAAAGCAAATATTGTAACAACACAACATTGATTCTGCTGAATGCAAATTTTATATTTCGTACATTTACTAGGCCGAGTCAACACTTATGGGCGTGACTTTTGAAATTGTAGTGAATATTTTTGACACATATTTACTACAATACCACTATAATAGGTACTTACCAGCGTATTTTGTATCATCCCACTGCATAGGTCCTCTTGCAAAATTAATTTTATCTGGTATGTTTTCCATTCCGATTTCTCCTCCATACAGAACTATGGATACACCCGGTAGGAATAAAGACAGAGCGTTCAATCCATCAATTAATTCTTTACCATTAACAGTAGGAGATCTTGGATGGTCGTGGTTTTGGAGCTAAATTGTGATCAAAATAATATTATGATCCGTAATAATATCCATTAAAAGTGATTTTATATTTAAAAAAAAACCCAATTTTTCGATACCTGGGTATTAAAAATAATTAAAATTTAAAGATTTTTACATTATTATTAAAATATATATATCTGTATATTATTAACTATTATTGTGAAAATATATATTATAAGAAGATAAGCACCGACACTATTTAGAACGTGAAGTAAATAAGATCACGATAAAATTAATAGCTTAAAATATATATATTTCAAAAATTAAAATTAATCATTTACAAATATGGAACTAATGATGTTATGAAAAATGTCCACAAGTCATCCCTACAATAAATATCATTATGAATAAAATTATATAGGTACCTATACCTATTATAATTTAAAAATATGTCAAATATTTAAAAATAAAATTATAATGTTATATCTTATATGCAATTATTATATATATATATATATATTTTTTTTTTTTAATTGATCTTTTTAAAGCCCGGCGACTATGGCCATTAGCTGATTGTGGGGTTTTTATGATTGTAGGTAGTAGGGTTTGAAATTGTAGGGTTATTACACGTGTGTGTTGTGTTTGGCAGAATTTCTATTGGGGCACCCGTAGGTTTCTGCCATGCCCCGGAGTGGGAGATGGCGGCACTTGTTCTCCGGACACCGTGACTTGCCCGGAAAAAAATGCCGCCCAGTGGTCGAGAGAATCGAACCCGCGACCGCCAGCGCCGCAGACGACGTGTTCGACCGCTCCGCCACCTCGTCCCCCGCAATTATTATAATTAGTATAATATATTATAACTTATAATATGAATACCACAGAATTAAATGTTGCTCCAAATGGCATTTTAGTTATCCAATTTTCTATTTCCCTCTCAAAATCTTTCGGAGTATAATTAATTGAATCATTCATTAACTTAAAATTTGTTGGTACTTCAGCTCCACTAGTGTAATAGTTGTATAAAACACTGTGATTGGTATATGATTCAGTCATTATTATCCTGAAAGAAGATCTTAATTAAAGTTATAATGACATTATTAACGATTTGACCCTAAATGTAAAATACATTATTTGGAGCAATATATAGATACATGTAAGTAGTTTGCAAACATTAGAATCCATTGCAAACATTTTGTAAAGGCTATTAAGTTTACTTCTATTTTTTTTTAAATTTCTTTAATTAACGTAGATGCTGTCTTCATGTTCACACTCTGTAATATACCCATCGTACACATTACCTATAGTACTTGGTAAAATATGTTTTACTTAGAAAATAATCGCCGCAATCCATACAATTATAAGGAAACAAATTGCACATTGGGTAATCCACATTTAACATATGAAAATCATGATTTAAAACATTTTCGAATATATAGTTTTTACATAATTTTAATTTATTAAGAATAACAATTTCACAATTTAAAATTGATGTATAAAATTCGAATTTTTAACTAATATTTTATGAGTTATCCGAAGGTATTTAAAGTTTAGATGATACGATTGGACTATTGGAGTGGTACATTGGTACACTGTAAAATATTGGTTCACTACTCAACTCATCTCAACATTTAAGTTTAAATAATAATAATTAATAAACTACTTGTCCGAGTTTTGATGTTTATAGATTGAAGTACTCTGAATAAGATCTTGCTTCAAAATATAGAAATTAAAAATGTATATTGTCATTCAAAAGAATACAAAAAAAAACCACATGAAAATTTTTAAAAGCAGAAAAATATCATTTTTTCCCCAGATATGTTGTAATTTTTAAAAGAAACATTTTCAAAAACGTTAGCATTTTCTGAAATAATGAGTGTATTAAGTAAAATAGCTCACCTCGTGCATAATAATATATTAATATATACTAATATACTATTTAATAATATTTTGTATTAACCTAAATTATATGATTTAATTAAAACATATGTCCACATACCCCGCTATAAAAATAAATAAATATCAAACCAGATATAGGTCTGATAAAAATCTGCTTTAAACGAAGACTATATTAAATTAATTAGATAATTTCTCAAACCTTGTATGATGATCTTTTTGTTTGAATTCATCAAGTAATAAACGCCATTCTTTAATCAAATCATATACTTCGACTTGATCTCCTGTATAAATATGATCTAAATTGAAATAATCAACTGGTTTATCATTGTTTATTATTGGTTCGTCTCCCAGTGATTCGCTTTCGTATACATGTTTTAACGCATCGATTCGAATACCATCAATTCCTAATTCTATCCAATAGTTCAAAATATTCTTCATTTCTTCGTGAACTTTTTTGTTACGAAAGTTTAAATCGGGTAAATTATTAATAAATTGTGTGTAATAAAACTGTTTTCGATTATTATTCCAAACCCAAGAACTGGCGCTGTCACAAATCATTTGCTAAAAACAATTGAATATTAATTAATAATTAATTGAAAAATATGTATCGAACAAAAAATTTTTTATATATTGGTTTGACATAAAAGTAAAAAGGGTGATCCATAGTTTAATTCAAAAGCTTGGTACGACTTCAGTTTGGTTTAAATCGAGTTCAACATCACACTATTGTGTGATTTAATTAGGATTTTATTATTCGGATCAACATACGATTAAAAAAATAGGTTCGAAACCATATTTTTTAGTTCAACCCAACTGTAAATTCTAATATGTACATATATTAGCCTATTTATAATTTATATGTTATATTACAACTAGCTGATTTACCCGGCTTTATAGAGTTAGAGAAAATTTGAGATTGTTCAACCCATTTTGGTGGGTGTAACTCACTGTGGAAACAATGTCTTTTTAAGTGTAAATTATTATTACTATTTTTATTGACTGGCGACTGCCATCCTAATAAGCGTTTTCCGTGAGATTCACTTGTAATTATCCGAGCAGTATAATATATCAGGTAGACGATATATCAGGTAGATTGTGGACCAAGTGAGGTACGTACGTAATTCAGTAATTGTATAATTTTACTCCAAAGTATCAAAGTTATACCAAGTTTGACGTTTTACCTAATTCAACCTAAGGAGGATAGAATACAACCAAGTGGTTTTACATTGTCCGGAAAAAATTATAAATTAACACAAAACCCGAACGTAACCTAACCGTACTAAAATCCGATGAATAAAAATGAACCAAACATTCATATCGTATGTATAGATAAATAAGTAATCAGGAAAAATAAGGAAAAAACGGTTCAATTAATTGTGCCACCGAAACCATGGATTGAAACTCGAGACATTCTACACTAAAATACATAGAAGTGCCAATGAGCCAACAGGTTAATCGCATTTGGTGATATTTTCCTGGCTTTTTAAATTTAGGCCTAGTGGTTTGGGCAGTGCGTTATCGATATATCAAACTTTCGACCCCTTTTTACATCTTTAGTCTACGAATTTTGAAAAATTATTTCTCAGTGCCCAGTGGGTGTCCACGTCATAAGACGAAACTACTACTTGCAAGACGATGATGGACTAGTCAGTCAGTGAGTCAGTACAAGACGTTACTTTATATAATTGCATAATATAATATAGATTATCATTTTTTCAAGTCTAGTGACTTTCCTTTTTCTACTGATATATAATTATTCATAAATTTTGGCAAAAATGAACATAACACATAACGATTGTAGTTATTTTGAAAATAATAAGCCCGGGATGTATAGAGTCTAGATGAAAATTAAGTTATGGATTTTTAATTTACGTTAAAAAAGATTGGTTAGTAAAAAATTATAATATATTTGAAAGTAAGATGGTGTATTGTTACTACAGCACTCTATGGGAAAAATTTTCCAGAGCCAAAATTTAGTTACGAATTACAAATTTGTAGTTAATATATTTGTCGTGGGAAATTTTTACTCAGAGGTTCATGGGTAACTTACCTGATATTTTGTCGTAATTTCACATTATTTTTACTACATTTAGAACTGTTTATATATTATTTAACTAGATGATACGTTAACATTTAATCTTAACTATCAAAATTCTACATTTGGAAGTGCTAGTCGAGCAAGAAAAAAGTAAGCTCCGCGAGAAAATATTCTGAATATTATGTCTCTAACATAAGTATATACTTTAGTATAATAACTAATAAGATACAATCCTAATCTTATTACATTTTAAACATTACCCAGTTATTTGGCACGATGGGAGTACTATTGTTTTTGATCACTTCCTCTTGATTTTTTGCATCTTTCCAAATATAGTAATCTGCATAATGAGTATCATTATTACCGACAGACTTTTTAAACCAAATGTGTTTATCACTGGTATGATTAGGAACAAAGTCCATGATAACTTTTAAATCTATAACATTATTATTTTGTATTATATTTAAGTATAACTAAGTAATACGTATAATGGTTTGAGTTTAGTTCAATAATATATTGTTATATAAAATACATTATTCACATACTTTTTGAATGTGCAGCTTTTAAAAGATCTTTGAAGTCATCAATTGTACCAAAAACTTGTTGTACTTCTAGATAATTGGTTATGTCGTAGCCACCAGATTCTAAAGGTGATTCGTAAAATGGCGTCAGCCAAATAGCGGTTACTCCTATATCGACGAGGTAATCCAATTTTTGAGTTATACCTGTAAGTGGAAAACAATTTTTTTAACAAAATTAAAATTAATATGAGTTATTACAGTATAAATAAAAAGTACCTTTAAAATCGCCTGATCCATCACCATCTGAATCTTTGAATGACAAAGGGAATATTTCGTAAATTATAGCATTTTGCCACCAATCCAATTCAACAGTTGGTCGTAGTATTACTTTACAATACATTAATTGTATGCTAGTAATTAACAAAAAAGTCAAAAGCATTATTTTATATTTTTACTAGCTATTATACCATCAAAAAACAATACAGTAATTTATACTTATATGGCTGGTGTAAAGGTCTACTTCACAGTGATTTCATATTACAACTACTCGTATTTATATCGGTAGGCAGTGTTCAAAACTGGTTCGAGGTAGAATATACATTTTTATTTTACTTATCTATGTTATAAATCTAACCCATATAAATTTATAATACTAACTTAAACATAATATAGAATTGGATTAAAAGTAAACGCATTCATTTATATTGCATCGTTAATAAAACTATCGTAAACAAATATTAATAATTGTATATACTTAATATTTTACTTTATATTCTATGCTATAAATGCTAATAAAACTAATCATAGATTGTCAGTCCACTGCGTGCTCGCTAACAATGAATCAATAAATTGCATTATTTTGAGTGGTGCTATGAAACATAAGATACAATATAAGATATTTATTTATATGTATTTTTGTTTTTTTATTTAAAAAAAGCTTAGTGGGTGATAACTTTAATGCATCTGACAGTTTTTTGGCTGTATTTAAATTCAAACAATGTGAAATAAAAATTTAAGAATCAATAAATGATTGTTAAAATATTAGAATCAAAATAACTAAGGATATAATAAAATATGGATAACCTATATTAAATACTGATAATTTGGTACAATTTTAAAGAAATTAGCAATTTTCCCCATATATGCTGGCACCATAATGTAATATAATATCAGTTTTGATTTTTTTTATAGGGAGTTATCTATAGTTTGGTAAGTAGCATGGGGTAAATTTGGTACAAGTTTCTAAGTAATATCACCACTCTTGAACGTGTTTTCCTGCATAAAGATCTGGGCATTAATTTTCCAATAATTAAATTTTGATTAATTCATAATCATATGCACAACTAGGGTTAAAATTCTGGCCTAAGCCCTCTAGTTCCCCTCCTCCTAGTTACACCGATGAGTATAACAATAAATCTTCAACCAATCAATAATTCATTAATATCACTGTCAGTGGCGTCATTTAGGGGGGAGCAAGGTGGGCATTTGCCCCTGTCTGATTTTAAAAGCAGCCCAATGGGCCGGTGTCCGGTTTTTGCCATTTAACCATTATTATATTTTATTAGTGCAAAAACATGATTATTTTTATAATATTTTCAGAAAATATTTTACAGTCTACCTACTAAGAAATTATAGTCACAATATGATACATTTTTAATTAATAATTGATAGTTGGAATAAATTTATATTTAGACGCATGCGGGACGTTTTGTGTGTGCGTGTGTGTTTTGTTATGAAAAAGGAAGTAGGAACACAATATTGTTGTATGCACAACAATAATAATAATTAATATCATAGTCCCATATAGTTTTATTTTTAAAATCTAAAATTATTACAAATTCTAAAAACAACAATCGATTTACACTCTTACCTATTTAGTATTTATCATTGATCTCAGATTAAATTAATAAAAATTGTTATAGTTAATAGTTTACAGAGTTTTAATTGGTATAGGATTGTGCAGTTGTTTTATAAAATATCTGCTATCATATATTTGCAAATTATGTTATTAACCAGTTAATAAATAAGGTTGTAAAAATTAGGCTAAAAAAATCTTATTAAGTATAATTATGAATAAGTGAGGTGGGGTATGGTAATATGATAAAAATTTAACTAGATATAATGCGGTTGCGAGCGAAGCGGGTGGTTTTTTTTTACCTATTCGGGCCGGTCAAAACCTTTGCCCCCCCTCTATTGAAAGTTAAAATGACGCCACTGATCACTGTTGGTAACGCTTCATAAATTTTTGGATTTTAAAATCGTAATACCAAACAGTACACGTACCTACAGTAGTTTTCATTATATTTTGGCGTTAGTTTGGTTAATTATAGAATATAGAGTGGTAGTATGACATCCTTACTAGGCTAACGATGAATTATATTTAGGCTAGAACTTGCTCAGAATAGGTTCCTTTCGTATTTAGTCCATATTTTTTCTCTAACCATGATAAACGGTGTGCTATGGAAATACCAATTTTACTGAAAAGTACTGGAGAATTTTTACTTTACACCCCCCTCCCCACACATACACAAAAGTAGATTTTATACTTTATTTCCACATATCATTCTCAAAATTAAGATCATGGCTTTTTTTATTCTAGAAAAAGAGTTTTCATACACAAAAAGAGGGAAAGTAGGTATCCGCTGTACAGTTGTAAGAGTACTTCAACATTGAGTAAGCTTTGTAAACGAATGTGTTAAATTTGAACTTAAGGGGTATACATACCGACCGTTTCTAAGGAGTTCGGTATAGGCAATTTTCTAATTGTGTGCATGCGGGTCGTGTAAATGTGTGCGTAGTAAGTGATTATTAGTGTGAGTGACTGTGTATAAAATAAATAGTGGAGCACACCCGCACGTGCACGCACATGTCATTAACGGAACATTTTACACTCTAATTACAAATGTGAATTTTAGTGAACCACTGAAACTTAGTTTCGTATTTCCAATAATATAGCTTACTGAGTGACATTACAGTATGAACACCTATTATACAAATTGAAGAGAAGGAGTTTATCTAGGCTTGTATAGTAGTCGATTTTCGATATTTTATTTTCAATGTCCAATATTTAACTCTAAAACTTATGATATTTTACTTTTTGAATTTGAATTATTGAGTTTAGTAATTACAAATATTAAAATTTGACTTCTATACAGGCACAGATTAACTTCTCTTCTACAATATTGATAATAGGTGTTTTTACTCTCAAACCACTTAATAAACCATATTATTGGAAATACAAAAGTACATTTTTATAGATTTTTTCAATACTATTCATACCCCTTAATGAGAAATTATAGCAAAAAACGATTCCGAGTGAGAACTGGCCGTCAGCCTATATTACTATTTTATGATAATATATTTGTAATGCTATTATAGTATTATATTTTACTATTACAATTTTATCATTTTTTTTTTTAAAGTTATTCTGAGTTTGTGTCGATAGATACTATAATATACACTTAAAGTTGTTTACAATTGGTATGGGTGATCACTGATTGTAAATTCTAGGATTTATAATCAATGGTTTAAATAATGCAAATATAATAAGTAGGTAAAACAATTTTTTTGTTTATAGCCGTAATATAACTTTATGACTGGATATTTACATTTTTTTTTCACTTTATCGGTAGTGTTTGGCATCTACTGTTGATCAACATACTGTAAGTGGGTCCTTTAATCATTAAAAATAAATATATTTACCGTAACTATAGACGGTAATTTGAAAGTGGTTGAAAAAATTGATTGTTTATTTTTTAATATACTCGCATGTTTTGGGTAAATGTAAGTCTTTATGGAGAGCTTCATTACGAATAAACTATGGAGCATTTGATATTATCTCAGAACTTTTGATTGAAAAACATTACCTATATTTGGCGATCGATTTTGAAAGATAACAAAGGGCTTCTGTACATGCCATAGTTTCATAAATCACTTAATATCAAAAATAGTTCTGCCCGTGAAAAGGTTAACGTAAATTCATAATTATATTGAAATTATTTATTATTGTAAAACGTAACCCTTAATTTATAATAATTATTGTATTTGATTTTAGATTTTGAGAGGAGCTTAGTGGTTTTACAATGGTGTTAATTTTTTTATTCTGTATATACAAAATGTCTACAAGAAACAGTGCTTTGATTTCAACATAATATAATATCTTATCTAATAGAAAATTAAAAAAAGATGGTACTTTAAAAAGGTCGTTTTTCGATTTTCTCAATAGTTATTTAAAGCCACGAAAAAAGTCAACGACAAATTACAGAAAACCACTAAAAACAGGATTTTAATTTCTAACGGTCTGTATAAAACCATAGCAACGAATAAACAAAATTATTATAATATTAATTCAACTTACAGGCTTTAATAAATAATAACAATATAAAATATCTAGACTGACACACCGTCTCCGCTGACAATCGTTTTTCTTGTACAATGATATTATATCTTTGAATTCAACTATAATACAATCCGTTAACATTGACCCACTTGTAACTTACTGTACAGCAGAGCGACATCCACTTAAATGCTTTTAATATTTTCAAATATTCTTAAATATGTGAACACCTATTCAACATTTGATAAGGGTTATCCTTTAAATTTTAACTGTACCTTCTTTTCTATCGTTTAAAGTAAACAGTCTTATAGATTCTGAGTGGAAAGATTAATGTATTGATTTTACTATGATGTGTGTTTTTTATTTTTTTTTATTTTTTTTGTACCTGTCATCGCGGTTTAGGACAGTAAAAGTGCTTGGATTTTCTTCAACAGTAGCTTTTATGATAGGAAAGTGAATCTAGTTGGTACTTTGGGGGGTCAAAAGTGAAAATTTCTCAGGAAATTAGCAAATTATTTTGAGTTAAGAATTCGTAAAAATTTTTCTTTTTAAATCTAAGGTTTTAAAATGTAATACAAGATTACTCATAAGTTTGTCTACCTTTATCGATAAAAAAATCTCTTCCAGAAATTCAAATTAACTTTTTATGAGCGTTTGAAACTCAAATTCTTACAACATTGGATATTCACTCGATTTCTCATGTAGCGATTTCCTTATTTTGTTGTAATTCCAAAGCGAATAACTGTAGATACATGTAAATTTCACAGAATATTTATATTTGCATTTCCTATACACCGTACAATTTTTAAAATATTTTGACTCTTTTTGAGCTTTTTACGGACATTTCCAGTTTCCAATTTTTTTAGTTTTTTATTCTATAAATACCAATAAAGTTTTATCTGTTGGGCCAAAAAGTGTAAAAATTTAATACAAGGCTCCTGATAAATAGCTCCTGAAGATCGAATTTTGACAAAATTTATCAAATTTAAAATTGAATAATTATTTTGTAGTTAAAAATGTATAAAATGTTCAACTTTTATATCTAAGGATTGAAAATTTAAAACAAGATTCCACGTAAGCAGTTAATTCTGTCACCAAAAAATCTAAAAAATACAGAAGCACAGTTTATTTCTATAGTTATTTTAAGTTCAAATTTTTATGAAATTACATATTAAAAAACCTAGAATAACTATTTTAGTTATTCTGTTGTGATTGTATAATATTATTCGTGGGTACTTGAAACTTCTAAAGTGTACTATTATATATCTATTATAGTATCACGGTTTACTGTTGATGTATAACGCATTATAAGTAACTAATGGATATTGTGATATGATTAATTTAGAATTTATTATAGGTAAATTTTTTTTAATACGATAGATAAGTATATAATATGTCTTATACCTAGGTCCTAGACTGACATACCGTCTCCCCTCAGAATCGTTTTTCTTATACAATGATATTATATCATTTAATTCTAATTTATACTATCCATTATGCAGTGACCCACTTGTAACCTACTGTACAGCAGAGCACCTTTTTTTTTTTATTCAAAATGGGCCCACTGACCAGTTTCTAGTAAATTATATATTTAACTTCTTTACTATAGGTAAATATTTGGAAATGTTGACTTGCAGTTTGTTAGAAACCATAAAAAAAGCATTTAATTAGATTACAATGATTACATAAACCACAGAACCCAGGTTATGAAAAAATGATTATACCAAAACATACAATTAGTATACATAACCTAACAGTTGGGCCAGTGGTGGTAATTTGAGGGGTTCAAGATGGGCATTGGACCCTCTCTACCTGTAAAATCAGTCCAAGTGTTGGCCAGGTTATTGGTGAAATAATATAACCGCCGTTTTCTAATTTCAAACAATTATAATACTGTGTAAGCACTAGAAGCCTACTATCACAATAATTATTAATATTTAAAGTTTTGTATGTAAGATGGGAATTGTATTGAGATGTAAATTAGCTTGTGAGCTGAGCGATCTGTTGCTTTTTGATTCAGTTGTGACATGGGTTTCGTTTCAAATTCTCAATATCCAGAACATCCGGTAGTTGGTCTTTTTGGTCGGGGATACGAGTCGGAGAGATAATGTAGTCACGGTGATTCGTGTGATTTTTGAAAGCTAGGCCTGTTTGGTTGGCCAATCTGCTGTTCCACGCTGGGTTGGAAGGTCGGTGTCCAGCATTAGCTGGATGTCTGCCGTTTGGAGGGTTGTTACTGGTTTTTTGTAACCAGCTGAAAGCCTCATCCCGTGGTGGTTGATTTAAATGTGAATAGTGGTGTTTTCGATAGAGTTTTTCGGGATGGTAGTCTCATAGTGGATGAGCCTGTTGAACACTAAGATGGCCGTGCCTCCAGCGCTCCTTTGACCGGGTAGTGTTACGCGGTCGTTTCGGTAGATGTGATAGTTTGGAAGTTTGAAAGCAGTTTTATGTTGGAGGTGAGTTTCATTGAGTAAGATTATGTGGATTTTGTGGTGTTGTATGAATTGGAGAAGTTCCAGTTTTTTATTGCCTGGGCCTTGGAAATTCCAGTGGAGAATTTTAAGTTGTCCAAAAATTGTGGTTAATGAGTGAGACTATGACTGAGATGGCTAGAAGGATGGTATCTTTGAAGTTCAATGAAGATGCAATTTGGCTGATCGCGAGGTTTAGGATTTCTATTACGTCCGAGTTTGTCTTGTTTATGTTCGTGGCAGGAGGGGATTGAACAACCTTTGGTGGTGAACAGACTTGGGCGTATGTTGGTGACGTTGGTTGGATGATTAATGTTTGTGGTGTAGTCGCTGGTTGGAGTTCTAGAGGGTGTTTCTCTTCAGAGAGGCTGCTTTGGTGTAGGCAGGACACTTCCGGTAGTTAGCCGAGTGTTCTCCGTTGCAGTTTCAGAATATGGGTGGTTGGTCGGGGGTCTTTGTACAGGACTTGGTAGTGTGGTTGTCTCCGAATGTTACACAGCGGGCAATGTGACTGCAGTATGATGAGGAGTGGCCGAATCCCTGGCAAGCGAAGCACTGGGCTGGCTGGTTGTTTGGTACTGCTCGACTTTGATGCAGACGTAGAATAGAGAGTCGAGGTTGAAGATTTCATTGCTGTCGGTGGTGCCTGGCAGAGTCAGCATGTACATTGGTATTTTCCTGCCCTCCTTAAGGAATTGCCGTACGAGGGTAACGTTGTATCCGATTATTTCTATACTTACTATATGACTACTTCAATATGGACAATCTGTCGTAATATTTCGTTTAAATGCTTTAAATATAATATTATAATACATAATAATATTATATATAGTATACCTACGACATATTAATATGCATGTGTTGACCCTATAACATCATGAAATGCAATATGCATTTATATATTTTACTATACTATATTCCAATTTTTCTTAAGAAATTCATTTAAAAATATTCACATAAGGCTGGTGACTTTTTACGAAATCAAAGCATTCTATTTTTATGGATCAAAATTATAATTAATGATTCGAGTGGAAGATATTTGAGACAAAAACGAGGAGATGGGATATAATATGCTACTGAAAATGGTGTACGGTAAAATGTACACATAAAATGTTTTTTTTAAACTCACACGCTGATTAGACGAGCTCTTTATCTCCAGGGTCAGACGAACGTGACAAGAAGTGGAAAAGTGGACATCACAACGGATGAAAAATATTCAAGAAACTTTTTCGCTTTTTTATTAAATGCTTATTATTTTTCGTCCAACTGGCTAAGCCAATTATCCAACGCTCCTTTTTCTCGTAATGTAAGGCTCATACTTTATGTTGCGCCATCAAACTCCTACCTTGAGGAGGTTAATCTGACGACTTGCGTTGGTTAATAAAACTGATACAGAATATTGAAAATGAAAAGCTTGTAAATTTATATACACACGTATTTTGGAATTTATTACAAAATAATAAACATATGGAACAGCAGTAATATATATATATATATAATTCCTACGCGCGTATACAGAATGATGGTAAATCTTATAGTTATAATATGATTAAATAATGATAGAGAAAATACAATTATAATAACAAATGATACGACCGTGCGACTGATTATATTATGACGGCGGAGCATGAACATTAGAGGAAGGACGCCGAACTGTGTATATTATAAAAGTGGTCCGGAATTATCGCATTCCGCCAGAATGCGCGTCGGACCGTAATGATGTCGTTTTTACATATAATTGTACAGCATAGGGAATTTATTGGTTTTTTAATATTATATTCTAAATGATGTAACTTATGAATAATTACTATAGAACATTTTTTAAAACCAAATTGCCCTCGATCGAATATATGTGTTTCCAATAATATACGACTTTTATAAAAAAAGATATAGTTGTTGTCTCTTTTTATAAAAGTCGTATATTATTGGAAACACTTATATTCGATCGAGGGCAATTTGGTTTTAAAAAAATGTTCTATAGTAATTATTCATAAATTTCACCATTTAGATTATAATAATAAAAAACCATTAAATGTCCTATGCTATACATGTAAAAACGACATCATTACGGTCCGACGCGCATTCTGGCGGAATGCGATAATTCCGGACCATGTTTTTACGCTTCGTTCTGCTGTGTTTGGCCAAGGTTTTTAGATTATAATCTAAAAACCTTGGTGTTCGGCGTCCTTCCTCTAATGTTCATGCGGCGGAGGTTGAGATATCAGCGTACAGCGACCCGACGGAGTGGTACCAACAGTCTCGGCAATGGTGACGGCAGCTACAAAATTGTCATACTCAATGACCGACGTTGTGTAACACCAACAGCGACAACTACGTACGATGCCTACTACTGGCGGCGCTACGTGACAACACGCAATACAATTTAGGGCCGTTCTTACAATGTCCGGTAAAGTGTCGGTTAACGCTAACCGACTGATAACAGATTTTATTACCGGCAGAATTCTTCCGGTTAAGTGTCGGTTAACTTTAACCGGACATCGTAAGAACGGCCCTTAATGTCGTTTACCGAAGCGATGGTGAAGCGACGTTTAATACTAGAGCATCAATACACGGCCGTAAACGTAGGCAGCAGACAGTAACAGTGGCGAACGATAATCGACAATAAGTTAGTACTAACTTTCAGTCAATATATAGAAACTGTTAAATATATAGTAGACAGTAACCTCTAAGTAATAGATTACTTGTTGCTAGTTTCTATCTACTATATAGCCCACCCTTTAACGAAAGTGTCATCAGTGGGTGGCTTCTTCATTCAAGATTTTCTTCCTTTGGTATTAAATCCCATACGCTTATTGTGCCTTATTGTGTTAATAAGGAAAAAAAACTATAGCCCACCCCAAAAATTATTTCTATATACGCCACGGGTATTTACCATAAATACATTATATTATAATATATATATATATATATAATCTATTAATATTAATTATATATAATACACATTTTTATAAGGGTATATATATGTATAGATTATTATATTATAAACCATGAAGAGCGCAATTGGTATATTATAAAAGGTAATTTTAAACGCATTTCCAGGTAAACCCCCTGAACGCACACTTGATGCGCACAGACCCACCCACGTACATACAAGTTGTACAAGTCACATACTTAACTCCTTATGATCGGTATCCCGCATCCAATAAAATCGCATAAAACAACAATAAATGTAGAACGAATATAATTTTCTCCAACCTTAAATTTTGAATTTCCATTATCGCCGTGAGAGTGTGCCGTGTGATTTATTATGGGACATAAATCGTAATGTATATATAGGTACTTAAAATGTTATTAAAGTATAATTGGTATTTAAGTTACGTATAATATACTGCATCGCCTGCACCCAGTTGAAAATAATAAAATTGTATTTCATCGGTTGTTCGAGTGTCTGTGTATTTAGGGAAATTCTATTTAGCCCTGAGGTAAATTATTGCCACACCGGCACAACATTAACGAGACTACGGAAAATGCATGTTCGTTAATTCCAACTATGCAAATGATTTCACTATGATGACTCATCAAACACATTTACTATATTCTTACCTGTATTTATCGTATAATATACAGGGTGTAACAGAAAGACCTGATGAAATAATTTTTGTTCTAATCAATATTTCAAAATTCGTTTTTTTATATAATATAATTTATAGTCACTTGCATTACACGTTTATTGTAAAAAAAAAAAATATTTTTACTGAAAATAAAAAAATTAAATTTAGTTAAACATTTTTTGAATAAATTCTAAATAGCCTATTTGTGAATTCGATCATAAGAACAATTTTGAAGGTAAAAACATATAGTCTAAGTCAAGTATAGTTTGTATTTTAGAATTGGTGAAAATATCAATATTTTTTTGATTAAATTAATTTGGAACGTGATAACTTTTTTCAAAATATTATTTTTGGGAATTCGCTGGCATGAGTATATTTACTAATCACAATATAATTATAACAATTTTTGTCATGCATTTAAGTAGCATATTTTTTTTATTATTTTTTTGTCAGATCTTCCTGCTGTACACTCTGTATACGATAACCGTGCAGGTGTAGGCATTAAATGTCAATTAAATATTTTAATAAATCATGTGGATTATTTTCAAGCAAGGCTGGGCATTAACGAGTTAAAAAGTTAAAGTTAAGTTAAAAAGTTAATTTAATTTTAACTTTTTAACTTAACTAGTTACTTTTGGCTTTTCATTAACTTAACTGTTAACTTACTAAATATCTTTTTTAATTAACGTGAAATTAACGAGTTAATTTTACATTTAAAGAAGTAAGTTAAGTTAATTTATTTTGTTTTTATATTTCAGTCTATTTTGTTTTCAATTTTCATGTCAAAAAATATTTACCTTGAATTTTTTAAAGTTAAAAATTTATATCATTGGTATCTAAATTATACGGAAATACTGTATAAAGTATAAACACTATAAGGTCTATAATTTAGTTTTGGGTTTTAAAAAAATTAAGTACTCTAGCCTTGTATAAACAAATTAACTTTTTTTTAACTTAATAAAAAGTTAACAAAAAGTGTATATTAACTTTTAACTTAACTGAGTTAATCTATAGTTAAATTAACTTTTAACTTTTAACTTTCTGTTGTCGATGCATATCAACTTAACTTAACTGAGTTAAAAAAAATCATTAACTTGCCCAGCCTTGTTTTCAAGTGGCTTTTAATAGTTCATAGAGACGTACAGTCGTTAGTAATCTCCGAGGTACTTAGTAAAAAAAACTTAAATACATAGGTAATTGCCAAAATTTGTAAACATGTTTTTTGTTTTTATGTTTAATTAACTGATCCTGCGCACTTAATTGCCCGTAGAAAAAATGACAACAACTAAAAAAATTTTAATTGTTCAACTCCTTTTGGGTGCAATAAGTGTAACTCAGCCATCCTGGTAGGCAATCCAACTACGTCGGATCGACGCCGATCAGTGGCTATTTAAGTGCAACTCAGTCACATTGGTAGGCAATGTGCGAAAATTCGATTTGATGCATGCTCGTACCTGATCTGCCCGATTAACCAATGAAAACCAATAAAATAATAAATACTAAACTGTTCTAATTATTTCTACTATAACCAATAACGACCATTTATAAACAAAAAATGTCCATCTTAAATCTCAAAATCCCTGTTTGAGTAAACCACACCTTGTTGGACCTACCGGGTCCGATTATGAATCTAAATGACCTCGGGAACCACTAAAACACACATAAAAAATGTCATCAAAATCGGTTCAGCCGTTTAGGAATGCATAAAGGACATACAGACAAACATTAATTTATATAATATATATATATATAGATTGTTTAACTGTAAAAACGATACTAGTTACTGCAGTAACTATAATGATATAATCTAAGTGGTAAGATGACATTGTGTTTGACTATTTGAGGTCTATTTTTTCTATTTTAAGAATCATTTTATATTGTTCAGAGCTCATCACAGTGCAGAGGTGTGAAGTGCATTGGTGGAAATCGGGGGGGGGAGGAAATTAGCTCCCCAAATATCCAATTAGCCCCCAAAAATATACAGTTTTTTTAGTTGTGAGGGATCGAAGCTCTCCTCTCACATTTATATTAAAAATGCTATCCCCCCCTGAAATTTTCATGCATTTCCGCTTATGGTGGTCGATGGTGACGTGGAGTGAAAACACACTAAACAGTTACTAAATTTAGACTGCATATAATTAATTACTCATTTGAGCTTTAGGGCTGTATATGGTATATATACCTAGAATGCGGTAATTACGTTTTAAATTGCATAGAAATTCAGAAAATTCGACTGCCGGCTGCCACACTCCAACACTAGTGATTTGATGGTCTGTACGTGTTACGTGTCAAAAATCGTTCAACAAGTATGACAAAAATGATGGAAATCGTTAAAAAAAAAAACAATCTTGGTTCATAAGATTCTTATGAAGTCCTTATAATTTGTTTAATTAGGATAATATTTACCTATAAATGTGATCAAAAATGTCGAAATAAAAATTGAATAAGGTAAGTTATACTTATGTCATTATGGCATATACGTTTAGCTCTAGATATCGTTATTATAAGTACAAGTACCAACAGTGGCGTGGCGAACGGTAATTTCAGAGGCCAAGGCCTCTGAAATTTTTCTTAAATAGAGGGGTGGGTGGTAGCCAGTGGGTCCCCTAGTAAATTGAATATGATATTCTCAATAGGTAGTCAATAACGATCTGAAATATAACTTCTTGTATTACATTAATACATTATTATGCATAAATACTCGGGATATTTGTAACTGGCCTCTGGAAAATTTTTAGTTCGCCACGCCACTGAGTACCAATACCAATGTTAAGACTGGATGCTTATAAATTACAACGCAGTGCCTATTAGCTTACCCATCACAGACATGTCATCATAATTTGACACTTGTAATAATAGTAGTCTTTATTTAGTTATAGTATCCTATACAGTGGCGGCGTCAGAACTTTAATGCCAGGTGGGCCAGGCTGGGGCCCAAATTTTTTAGGGAGGGCCAAATTGTTGACTTGATATATATATATAAACAATAGTGATGACAGGCAATTGCGCAGAGAGGTAAGGGGGAGGGTCAACTTCCAATTTTTTTTACACTTCATCGTGTAAACTTACTAAAACAATGATTTGTAAACATGTATTGTATTAATAGTATTTATTTCCTATAACAAAATATATATTCATGTAAACACTTTTTAATTTGTATACTCCCTAACCCATAATTATACTCAATACCAACGAATATTTAATAATAATTTATTATTTTCGTATTCAGCCTCTGGAAAATACACGTTATTTATGAGGCTTGAAAGCATATATACAGGGTGTCCCGTGAGGATTTACTCATTAGCCGTAGAGGGGTACTCGCCGCCCGGACAAAAACCAGTTTATTGACGTTTTACTAATAAACTAAAAAAATTATTAAAAATCATGAGATTAATGAAAATAAAATGTTAAAAGCTCAAAATGTTCACAAAAATATACTCTATAGAATGGCTATCTTCAATTTTTTCAAAAATAAAAAATAAAAAAATAATTTTTTTAACTTTTTTACTAAAAAATTTAATTTAATTAAAAAATAAAATATTTGTAGTGCTTACCTCTGCGAGTCTTAATAAAAAAACATAATTACGATATCTCCATTATTTCAGGAGATATCGCAATGAGTAAATCCTCACGGGACACCCTGTAGAGCATAGTTGTCAACCCATTCAAAATGTTGTTCACGCCATCTATCATGGCTTAATATTTTCATATATTTTAATAAATCATGATTTATTCATGAGATATTTTTTAGTATTCTAATATGATTAAATTTAATTTTTAGGGTGGGCCACAGGGGGGGGGGCTGGGACTTTTTAAGGTGGGCCCGGGCCCACCCTGGCCCACCCCTGGCGCCGCCACTGATCCTATACCTAGATAATATATGCTTTTGTGATATGAACTTATGGCAAGATTCACTCTAAATATTAATATTAGAAATTATATTCAACATTAAGTGTAAAAAAGACATTTTCAGTTCTTATTAACTGATACCGAATAACAATTTTTGATTATGTATGTTTCTCCATTTTTTTTTTTTACTAGAAATACTAATTATTAAAACGCATTTAGTTATATACTGGATGAAACAGAAAGATCTGGCAAATGAAATATTTTTGCTCTAATCAATATTTAAACATTTCTTTTTTTACCAAAAATGTACAACTAAAAAATTGAATTTTTTTTATTTTTACCAGAAATATATACAATCTATACATATTATTCACAATAAGTATATGTGAGATTAGAGGAAAAAAACATTAGTTTACGTGAATAAGGAGCCACCCATTAGTAGCACTTAGCTTGGAAGTTGCGTTGTTGTCGGATTAAGTTAAATTATCTCTATACCATTTTCTTTTAAGTCTACGACGGGGATTTCCAGGAAGTGACGGTATATGTAAATATGTAATCCTTTAATTAAAGGATTTTCATAGTTTTCTAATTTAAATTATAAATAAGTAAACCCAGTACAATAATTGATTGGTATGTCTAAGTTATGTACAACTAAGTCCTAACATAATTAAGGAAAAAAAATTAAAAATGTACATAGATGATAGGTACTCAGAAATTTAACTATAAAATAAATTTATTGAAATTTTGATTGTGGAGGAAAACTGTCCCATCCGTTTACCAACCTATAATAATAATATGAGATGTTCATGTTAATCAATTAATTAATTAATTTTGACAATATTTCTTCGGAATAGGAAATATCTCACTTAGTCATCTACTCATCCGGATATTCCAAAGTGTCAAGTGATGTGCCAGTGATCATAATTTATAATAACACGTTTACCAACCGTTACTTAATTCTGTTAAAAGTGATTATACTATTAATATTATACTGTTATACAGCTCGGCAACATTTCCACGAATTATATAGCTTTCACCGAGATGTGAGAACCTGAAATATTTTTTATTCCGACTATATTCGGGATAAAATAGGTATTTTACTATTTTATTATTTTACCTATGTCTGAATTGCGTTGAATTATTGTTTTGATGATCACTAAATAAAAATGAATATATATCTATTTATATAAATTATAATATTTACATATTGTACGTGTTAATAAAATACTTAAACTAGTGACTGGTCATAAAATAGAGGTAGGTACCTAAACTAGGTAGTATGAGATCAGAATGTTTAATTATTCAATGTTTTTACAATTTGTTCAAGGTTATATAAGTCTATATAACATATTGTTTTTTTCTATTTTTACTCAGACGTCATGCAGCGTTATATAAATATATATAATCCCATAAAATGCATCTTTATTTTTATTTATTGTATACGCATTCCAATGATTTACATGACGCAATTACATACTTACAAACTTCTTAGGTAAGAAAATGATGGTCGATAAATTATTAATTTACACGTTTCATTGTTATTACCTATACGTCTTATTAGTAACCATTGATTGTGAATAAATTATATTCATTATTATTACCTAATATCGATAAATGGTTATTAATGGTATTATTCACACACACACACTCATATTATATACAATATTACGTCTCTAAAACTCTGATAATTATGTTCTTTTAATGTAGGTAGTTAAATACCTACTTATGTATACAGATAACATATTAAAGATCCGTTGGACCCTGCAGGGACACAACACGTGTACTTAGTGGTCCCCCTTTCAAACTTCAACCCTTATCGCTTAAAAACATTTTTAAAAACTTTTTACAATTAAAATAATAATATAATAAGATACCTAGCAAAATAATTAAGTAATATCATAGTATATACACATATGTATATATGTATACAGAGTGTAACAGAAAGATATGACAAAATCGATTTTTGTTTTTGTTTAAACTCTAAAACAAATGAACGTATATACATGACATTTTCACTGGTAGTTTATATTTGCATTTTCTATACATGATAAAATTTTCAAAACATTTTGATATGTTTTGAACTGTTTAGCAACATTTCCAGTATATGTATATGTCATATCTTTCTGTTACACTCTGTATATTACTAGCTGATCCAGTGTACTTCGTTGCCCGTTAAATATACCTGTAACTTTTTGTGACTCAGACTTTGTTCAGTTCGTTATTTAATATTCGGTGTATGGTGTTCAAAACTTATCTTAACTTTTCCGTTGATCGGAATAAAAATTCTGATTTACAGCAGTATATTATCAGGTAGGGCAATTACCTGCGGTAGAGCGATTCTATGACTACAGACTTTCAAATCCATCGTTACTTCAAATTGAAAGGGACTTGGTTAATATTATTAAATCTGAAGAGGTTCTTAATATATTTGGCCAAAAAAGCAGGCGTTTAAACCTTATACTATAGTAATAATTTCCTATTTAAAATGTTTTTTTTTTAGATTCTGAGCGGAGTGAGGGATTTAGTGGTTTTACAATGGTGTTGTAACTTGGGGCGAATGGAGCTGAACAATATTTAACAATATTTATTTTAATATTGGTATGATTAAACGAATTTGGTTTTCCTCTTACGTTATACCTGCTTATGATTAAAAAATGTACGTATCATTAAAAACTAGTAATTAAGTAACCAATAAAAATGTGTATGATCCGAGCACAAAGCTAGCCTAAACTATAATAATATTTTTTGATTCTGAGCGGAGGGAGGAAACTATTGGTTTTACAATAGTGTTTATTTTCATTATAATTTTTTTTTCATCCTGTGTACAAAATGTCTATCAGAAGGAGTGCTTTGATTTCAACATATTGCATCTTACCTTTTAGCAAATTGGACCAAGATTCAAGATGGTGCTTTAGAGGTCATTTTTCGATTTTCTCAATAGTTATTTAATGCCACGGGAAAAACCACCGACAAATTATAAAAAACCGGTAAAAATGGGATTTTAATTTCTAACGCTTGGTAACCATAGAAACGAATAAAAATAAAAAATAAAATAAAAATAAGCACCGATTACCGATTTTTCCGTAATTTAAAAAAAATTTCACCGGCCGGCGCATGCTAGGGAACCACGCGGGATACAACCATGGCTTTAATATAGCATGAATCCACGAATTTTGCGACACAAAGTGAAGAAGAAGATGAATGGATACAACCACGCGGGATACAACCATGGGTTTAAATATGCAGAATCCACTAATTTTGCAACGCACAAGCCACAAAGTGAAGAAGAAGATGAAGAAGAAGAAGGACGACGACCACGCAAATTCAATGAACCCATATACATGATTTAGCACCTTGGGCTAGACATGAGGATATACCTGAGATGTCTGCCGGTTAGAATCGGCCGGTGGTCTCGAAGGACTCTTAGTCGTGGTGTTCACGTCTCTTATATACTATAGAGTTGTGTGGGTACCATCACTAGCGAGAAGCGAAGCGTTTTAAACCTTGGTATAGTCAATCATCGTGAGCAGTGCTCGTCGAGGTGTTCACCGCTAGAGTGCGCTCGAACACGAATGTTTCGCGCACAGACTTCTATGGTCTGTCGCGCGGAAGAAAGGTATCGCGCACCGGCATAGATAATATTATAAAACTAATAAAGTCTCATATTATTATCTATGGATACAGGTCCTTCTTCCGCGGGTCCCCGCCTACAATCTGAGGATAAATCAACACGAACTTCTTAGTATAATAAGATTAATGTCAAATTGTTCATTTATCAGACGCTAGTAAAAAAAAAAATTGGTGGAATTATGCTCAATTTTATTTTTTAATTCCACTAATAATATAATTTATGAGGAACCTTATTTAAAATGTACAAATATTAAATATGAATATTACCATTTTTCAATGATATTATATATAGGTAATTGCGTTACAAATTTCGTCAAAATTCTATTTTTAAACGCTTATAAAACGCTTGGGCTTGACCAACTATTTTTGTTTTTTTTTTTTTTAATTAGATATGAACAACTTATGAGAAACCCTGCATTACATTTCGGCGTTTTTTTCTGAGTTTTTGACAGTTATTAAAATAAACCACATTGTCAAATGTATGTAAATACCTCAACATGTTAAATGATACAAAAAAGTGGATAAGTGGATGTCACTCTGCTGTACAACAGTAAGTTACAAGTGGATCACTGCATAATGGATGTATTAAAATTGAATTCAATGATTGAAAACGATTTTGAGCGGAGACGGTTTGTCAGTTTGGATATTTTACCCATTTTTTTTATATTTAATTCAAATACAAAATATGTAACATTTTGAGTTGTGTTGGTTCATATAATTCGCTTAAAAAATAAAATACAACTTAAGTCAAACAATTTTGAGTTGTGCCAGTTATAATGTAATTTGTTTAAAAATAAAATATTATAATATTTTATAAGTTGTTGCTTTATAACTACTGCAGGATTCTGAATTATTATAACTGCTATAAAATATTACATTATGTAGCCATATGGCATATAGGTATACTCTTTCAGCGAATTATATAATTCGTGGTATAGAAGTGGTTTCAGATTTTGATTTCAAAGCTCTAACAGGTCATTTTTTTGGTTTTTGAAATTTCAGGTCGAACTTCATACGCGTCTGAAAAATCACTACTAACCATTCTTCTTCAAGACACTGGTTAACATTTTTAGATGCCATTTTCGAGTCAAAAAATTAATTTATAATGTTTTAATTAAATTACAAATCACAAAAAAAAAATGAAAACTAACGTAGGTAACTACGGATATTAGGTGCAAGCGACGACTATGCACACGGGTCGAAACTAACTATTGATACTGTCGTTATAATATAATTATAGATTATAGCCTTTATAGTTCCTACTACAAATGGCTTAAAAATACAAGGTTATTGCAATAGTACTCCTACTATATTATTTTATCATGTTAAGGAATTAAAATGGCAGCGTAAGGGGACTGGCTATACTATGATATTATAGGTATGCATGATATGGACCGTACCCTTACGCTGCCATTTTATTTTTGTTTGTTAACAATATGTGCTATGTGCAATAACCTTGTATATTTAAAACCATACTACTACCTACCTATATTATCAATAATAATAATAATAAAATGGGTACAATAAAATTAATCAGTAGATGTTGGAGAAGTGGATAATCAAAGTAAAACCTAATAAACAGGGCACGGAGCACAGTGTTGTATGTTCTAGTTAATATATAGATAACATTCAGTACCAATGAGGCAAAGTTAAGATAAGTAATTTCAAATCTAAAACAAAAACAGCCGGTATCTTATTGTTGAAATTAGAGTTATGCCAGTTTTGACGAACAATTTTATTTTGGTTTAATAATATATTCTATAACGACACAAGTCTTTAAAACACATACATAAATAGGTACTGTTTAGAGTCGTGTCGTTATAACAGTATATGAAACGGGAAAAAATAATTTGTATGATGTTATTATATAATCTCAAAAAGCTAAATTTTTGACTCGTGTCATTCAAGTCACCGGGGTGCGATATTATGTTCTGTACCTAAATCTTGATAGCCCTTATGCGAAATAATTAGCAATAAGTTGCTGCAGCGTCGTTATACCAAAAAAAAAGGCTAAGCCCCCCCCCTCGAAAAAAATCATCACGCTAAGCCTATGAATATATTAATATATCAATATTACTATTTACTAATAATGTCAGTGATAAATGATAACTCATACTTAAAAATATGAATCCGTGTATCATACAATACATAGATATAGGTCGGTAGGTAATATATTATGTAATAATATTAATTAATTTGAAATGTAGACCATGCGATGAGTAACAGAAAGGATTCATATTGAACTTGGATACTAGGTACCTGGATAAAGTACCTAATATCACTTTTTTAATTAATTAACTAAAATTAATACTTACATTTGTTGTATTTTATAACGAAAGTCCAGACAAACCAAAAAAAAAAAAAAAAAAACATTGCGAATTTACGCATATTAAAAGATAATAACTTGTTGCTCGGGCTTATACAGTAAATCTACGGGCATAAAAATTTCATTTTCTCTATTCCCGAGGGTGTGGAGTTTTTATGGTGAAAAATAAAGCTCCGTGAACGAAAAAAAAAGTAAAATTAACGGGACGGCAGCATTAAAGAATTTTAAAATGGTCAGACTGAGAAGTCGTAAAAAAAAAGTTCTTTATATGAAAGTCATAACACCTTATGGCTATAGAAGACTGAAGCTTTACTGCTATTTTATTACTCGTTTTTTGCGTCGAACATTTAAGTGTTTTTACAACTACACTATACATGTATATACAGATTGCAGCCTGCAGGTATATACTAGTATCCCAGATACCTACTACTATATAGTATATATAAAACCATAAATTGTGATTTGTAAAATGCTCAAATATCTATTTTTTTATGATCATTAAAATAAGTCGTTTTTATAGATTTAATTATTTTTTAAACACTTCCTTTTTATTTGTTAGGTAATTTAAAATTAATATGAAAGAATATAATATTTTTTTAAAGTTGGCAAGTAAGTAATTTCTATGCTGTACAGTATTTTCCATTGGGCAGTATAATTGGTATAAGTAATGGACATATGTTAAATTTTAATTTAATAATAAATCATAAATCATTTCATACGAATAACGATTCTGAGCGGGATGGTTCGTCACCCTAATATCCTATACATTAATATAATATTATACTATAGTGGCTATGTGATTGAGAGTCAGCAACGGCCACTGCCACTAGTTCCCGGATGGGTGACCACCCGGGACCCGGGTACATAGTGGAAAAAACCTTGACACACATACTACAAACTCGCTGGCCTAAGCTGATGTGAAAAATAATTCACCACAATTTTTGGACCATATAATTTACATGGTTCATTATTTCGATTCGGGATAATGTGGGATTATTTTAAACCGGTCTAGTTTAGTGAATTTCTAGATACAGCAAGAACAATAATCGCTTGTATATATGCAAAGCACTTGCCTCTCGACCATCAAATGTTATTTATTATTTTGTCCTTTTTTTTCTTACAGACCTATACAAATTAGTAGCTATACTAAATATTATTACTTTACTCGGGTACTAAAAATCTGAAACAATAAATCATTGCATGCAAATCATGTATACATACTACATAGAGAGTCTATATCATAAATGAATTTAGACCATAGTCTATACTCTATATCAGCGGTTCTCACCTTTTTATATCCTCGTACTTCAGCCTTATACAGTTAGAAGATTTTCATGTACCACTTGACCAAATAATGGTTTTTTTGTTTATCAAAAATGTTATTTTACATGTATACTCAGTAAAGATATGTAAAAACCTAAAAATCCGGTCTCTAGTGATGACTGATGATCTACTGCATCTTTTCTCCAACGGTTGGATTGATATATATATTAGTGTTGGGCAACGATATAGTTTTCTGTATCGATATCGTTCAGATTTTTCCGATATTGTATCGCGATATCGTTATTTCTACGATATCGATATCGTATCATAAATATAATTTTATTTTTACCTAAACAATTAAAAAAAACTTTTCCTATTTATTAATATTTATTATTTATTATTATACATACTTATAAGTTATTACTTATTACTTAGTTATTTTTATTTATAATAAATTTGTTATACATTTTGTTACATTTGTTTTACATTTTTATATTTTATGTTAACCCTTTTGTGATAACTGTGATAGCTGTATCCTAGAAAATAAATTCATAATTATTTTAATATTGTCTTGAATTCAAATTTGAAAAATTAAAATGTATGTTCTTACCAAAGTGTGGTCTGACGTCCTAGTGGATTTATAATAATAGTTATAATTATTAGTTATAATAATTCGATATCACGATATATCATACAATACAAAACGATATCGATGTCGGAAATTTGTCATGATATCGATATCGATATCGTTGCCCATCACTAATATGTATATAGCCATATAGCCTATAGGTACTATATACTGAACGGAATCGATCTGAAACCAAAGAGTCGTAATTTTAATAGAGACCATTATAAAGACATTTCTTTGTGGCATACAATGTATAGTAGTTGAAGTTGTGGAAGTCTTCATTGATCGCACGATGGCATATGCCATTGTCATAATAGCAGTCCCCGAGGGCAGTGAATCTTAACGAGTTCTCTGCTAAACGACCACTTGTACAAGGTAAGAAGTTATAACTTAAATATACTCATATAAATAATTAATTTGTTTACTCAACGTTATTTTCAGACTTCAGCAGATACTTATATTTACTTATTAAATATAATAGCAAGTTACTAGGAACTGCAGGTTGTAAGTAAATCGTATGTTTAGGTAATATACTAATATTTAAATTAATTTTGATGAATAATTTTACTGCAAAAGTATCTTATTGTATAGAATAAAATATAGTCAATAAAATATAGTTATGACTATTATTGCTAGCTGTCGTTAAGTCGGGTCAGGTTCAAATTAAACTGTCAAAAATAACTGCGATTAATTACGAGTTTACAACTTTTTATGGTTTTTTTTTTCAAAAGAAAAGCGTAGAAATACTTAGAAATACAGAATTCTTAGTATGTATGTTATATTAAAATGTGCCAACTATAATAATAATTTATATACTTATAAATTAGTGTTGTATGACATTTAAAATAATATAATGTGGTCAGTTGTCAGTGCGCTTATTTTTGTCTAAGTTATGATTCATACACTATCATTCATCATTCATTGTCCATTGATTTAACTACACTAGCTACACGTGAGTACTCGGCATAAACTATATAATATAATGCTCTATACTCATTAGTAATAATATATGCGACAATAGTTTATCATAATAATATGTTCATAAGGTACCCAATATGCGTCGGTACCATTAACATAATCTAAATTCTATTGGATATTAATTTATTTTTAATACTGATTGCACATTTTTAAAATTTGTCACCTTTTATCATATATTTTATCGTTTTAATTCACTCGTAAGACAAATAACCTATAGTTAGTGTTTTATAATCATTATATATTTTATAGTGTACCGTATCCGGTATCAAATAGCAAAATTGAAAATTTAATATATTTACTTGCCATATACCCATATACAGGATGTAACAGAAAGATCTGAAAAAAAAAACTATGCCACCTACCTAAACGAATGACAAAAATTGTTAATATTATGTGATTAGTAAATAATTTTAAGAAATATACTCATGTCAGCAAATTCCAAAAAATAAAATTTTTAAAAATTTTATTACATTTTAATCAGATTCACAAATTGGCTATTTTGAATAGTGACTATAAATTATATATTATAAACAAACTTTAATATTTTGAATATATCAAAAGTTATGGCATTTGTAAGATTTCTGTGAGACACCCTGTATAAATATTAAATAGGTATTCAGTAATATTCATTATTTTATGTAAAGCCAACAGCGAACTTATTTTTAACAGTAAGCAGGTATACTTGAGACTTTAATGAAATCGATTAGTTAATGAAAACTTCAAAAATGAATTTATACGTAAATTCTTAGCATGCCTTTTAGAAAACACTGAACGTTGTATTATAACATTATACTATAATGTCGAGTACTCGTTTATTATACGATATACCTATAAGGATATAGGTTCAGAGAAGTGATGATAGAACAGTAGGTAGTATAGATATACTTATACATGCACTTATATGATGTGCTAGTTTTAGTTTTCTTAAATTGGTAAACTGTAAACAGTATTATTATACACCCTAGGCATTTAGTTACAATAATTTATTAATAATGATTAATGCTTCACTGCTTAAGAGTTTAGGAGAGTCTCCATGCAAGAGAGACTGGAGAGGGACTACTTTTATGTCTGCAATAAACACAGACACGAGACACTATATGATTTTCAACTTGGAACAGCTGATAGGTTTGGTAACTTGCATCTTTCTGTACACGTGCTGACGTGCTGTGACAGATCCACAAAAGAATTGCGGTTCACTGTTTAGTTGTGACCGTTGTCGAGTTGTGTTATGACTTAAAGTCACGAACTAAGATATACTGTATCTGTACGTATATATTATTATATCTGAGTCCGTGCTTTAAGTCGACAAAATGTTTCATTGACGTTTCGCAAGAATAATAATGATATAATACATAATATTAATATTATTATGTTTTACGTTTAAATGTAATCATAGAATATACACCACGGTGCAACAGGTAGAACTGACTTTTGAAATAACATATTTTGTTCTAATCAATATTTAAAATTTTTTTTTTTATTTATAATAAGAGGCTACACGCCTACACGTATATTATACAAACAATTATTTTTATTTTCTAACACTGAAAATAAAAATTTTAAATTAAATTTATTATTATTATTCAAAATAGCCAATTTGTGAATCTGATTATAAGAACAATTGTGATAGTAAAAACATTTATCTAAGTCAAGTAGCTTATTTTTTAGAATATTTTAAAATATCAATATTTTTTTGATTAAATTAATTTAGAACGTAATAACTTTTAGTATATTTCTTAAATTATTTACTAATCATATAATTTTGACAATTTTTGTCATACGTTTAAGTAGCATATTTTTTTTTTACGTCAAGTCTTTCTGTTACACCTTGTATATCTGGTCATTGGTCGGAAAAATTTCACAATTTAATTTAGACGATTTGGTAAGTCCATCGTGAGAATTTTATTTTATCCAAAATAACGGAATGACATTAAAATTGCGTGATGTTTTACCTACTTCAATTGATAAATTATAATTTTTCAATACCTATTCGTAATCCATTATAAGTTATAATTTATACATATAGTACAGGAAAATACGTTTCATCTCATATAGGCACAATTTTGGGTCTTGGAGGGGCTTATAGCTTCTCCAAAATTAAATTGTATTTAAATTACAGTATTAAATTCTTCATTAGTTATCTGATCTCAAAATACAGTAAACGTTGTTTGAAGAAATTATTTTCTAAAGTTTAAACAACGCGTTTCATTATTTGTGAGTTTCCCATAGTAAAAATTCGGACAATAATTCAGACAATAATTTCGTCGCCTGTCGCCGTCGTAGGTATTCGTCCGTCTGTCCGTTACTATTATCAGTAAATAGTTACGACTGTTACGTTATTAGGATATAAGTTTATTTATTGCCAGCAGTTACGATTGTTTGTATATACTATATACTTAGTTATTAAGTTTTTATAAAGGTTCTATAGTGGAGTAATTTGATCATGTTTATGGGAGTGGGGGGGGGGGATTGAAACATTTACATTTTTATACAATAATTATTTTCAAACATTTTTGTTTGAGAGTAAAAAAGCTTAAAAGGTAATACAAGATTTGTCAAAACTTTTTTTTCAGTGATTGAAATGTATAGAAAATTCGTAGATAGAATCTATTTATATTATATCGTTTGGTTTGAATTTTGACAAAATCCTTCAAAATCTCGAATTATTTTGTAGACGTCATAATGTAAGCTGACAGATCGCTTCCGATCAGAATTCATTTTTCGTCGTATACACAATGATTTATCATTAAATTCAAGTTTAACACAACTATTACAGTGACCTACTTAAGGTGCACGAGGTACACCGTGCACTTGACATCTATAATTATACAGTAAAGCGGTTATACCTACTTGATCGCTTTTAAATTCTGAGCGGAACGATGAATATGTAGGTATTAGTTGTATATAATATGAAGTTTTTTTTTCTTTAAGTCATCAGTCATCGCCTTTTGATCAGTCAAAAGATTTTCAACTTCGAGGGCTTTTCCTACTTCCTAGTATAACAAATTGGATCTAGTTCGTACTTTGGTTAAATTACAGTATTTTCAATCGGAAAAAAAAAACCAAAAAATATAATATGGAATAACGAGAATCAAACAACACCGAATATTAAGCATTTTTAGCACTTATTATTAGTTATGATATTATAATATTCAACATTTTTTTTTTCAATTTGTGTATGATAAAATTTGTTTTCTGGTAAAAATACTCAAAAATGAAATTCAAGGTTCCTCATAAGTTGTCCATACTCCAATTAAAAATATGAAAATAATAAATTCACAATTTTTGTTTATAAGCGTTTAAAAATTCAAATTTGTATGAAATATGGTCAAAACTATCATTGTTGACAACTTTGGATATTATACAAATGTACCTATAACGATTTATCCACAAACGATTTTTGTTATTTTATTGTGATTCAAAAATATTGATTGTGGAGACCTAGAAAAATTACATTTGTTATAATTTTTTATACACAATGAAATTTAAAAACATTTAGAGTAATTTTAAGCTATTTATAGACGTTTTTTTTTTATTTTTTAAGTATTGATAAACATTTTAGCCTTATTAGGGTTGGTCAAAAAACTTCAAAATTAAATACTATGTACTTATTTAATGAGTTATGCAAACAGTGTGGAAGAAACCATGAAGTTCTCTAAAAATACTTCTCAAGAATGAACGTTATTATTGAATTTATGTATTTAATACCATACACATTATGCATATATTATAGGGTGTATTATGAATTGCTTATATTACTTGTTTAAGTTTTTTCAACCATAATTTTTATTTGTAATAACTTGGTAATTTTACTATATTCTAAATAAAATAATTTACAACGTCATAATAATATGGGTAAATAATACTCAACGCCTAAATACATTTAAAATGCATAATTAATATTATAATATTATCTTTATTATGGCGCGTAATTCAAATAGGCCAATCAGAAGCGTGGATTTAATATCGTGGCTAGTATTTCAAGTAGGAAACGATAATACGCGACCCGGTGCCTGTTTTCAAACTGCCCTCAATTCTATAAAATTGAAAATTATGTTTTATATTTTGATTTCCGCTCTTAAATTATAATACTTTAACACTAATCTACTGCCCAATATACATATTTAAGGTGTTTGGTAACGGTGTATATTATATAAAAAAAAAATGACTTTACAGGAACAATGCACAGGTCTTGTAGAATCGTTGGATTCTGATAACTATTTTTTTATCCGAAAAAAGAAGATTTCCTAGTGGCTTTGCTGAACTACGGTTTTTTTAATTTATTTCAAATAATTGGTATAAAATAATTTGGAAATAAAGCTTAAAATTGTCTTATTTTTAATAGCATATAAAGTTTGAGATTAAAATACTGATAAACGGTGTTCAATGTGGCCTGTATTACCTTCTCTATTAGTTTAAAAAAAAAATGATCAAATTTGGTTGATTCTACAAGGCAGGATCATTATTTCCGTAGAGTGTATTTTTGTGGACAAAATGTCATTGGCACCGGGCGGCTATTAACTCTTATAGTCTTATTAGGCTAACAGACCGTCTTTCCTCTTCGATTTTCGTTGTTACCATTTAATTTATCATTGAACTCAAATTTAAGAAATCCATTTCAGTGACCATGACACCGGTGACCAGCACTCAATGACAAGGAACACTCGACATCTACCACACAGCGGAGCGAGGTTCTTATTTTTTTTTACTATTATTTAGAAATTGATAAAACATCTTTGAGGAGCTTGTAAGCCTTTAGGCTTCTACAATACAGTCGTACTTGGTAACCTCAAGTACTTACGATTGTTTTGATATTATATATGTGCGTGTGACAAATTACCGTTTTTTTTTTTTGATTTGTTACTTAAGGGACTTATATAATGCTGATTAGGCGATAGTGGCACACGCTCATAAGTATCGCATTTATTTATACACGAACCACGCCGCGGAAGCAGTCCAGGTCGCCGATCGGTATATTAAAATAATAAAATCGGCGTTAGACTTGCTGGAACCGACGACGGCGTAGCCTTGACTACGTAACGCGCCAAAACACACCATACATCACGTTATGTAGTGTACGTAGTGTTCATCCTGTCATCGCATAACTGCACATTTTGTTTATCAAATAAAAAATTGTGTATTACATAGAGCTCGATGAAGCGTGGCTCGTCGTGTAATTTTCGGGTAGAAGATGACACCCGCACGATAATATGCAAACACAGTACATTTTTGTACTCTGCAAACCATAGTAGGTATTTTTAAGACGGACATAGTTTAACGACATACAGCTGATATTTTCAAAAACCGTTTCCAATAATATATTGGTGAATTTTTTTATAGCACGTTTCATATAGGCGGACTGCAGGCCAATTTTGGTCCAGGGTGCAAAATTAATTAAGGGTACATTTGTTTAGATTTAGGAAAGAGATTTCTAAATTACAATGAGAAATACAACGAGAAATACTACCCGACAGTGCGGTAATCGGGACGCTGCAGGGTGCAACTCGACTTATAGCGTCCTGGGCCAGTCCACCCCGATAGTTCCTATAAAAAACAACATATATGTAACGCTTAGCTAGTACCACGTGCAGAGATGTGTGAGACGTCAGTCAGAAAATTGTAAAACTCTTATACCTACATGATATGCTGCTGGTGCGGAGTCCCTCCTTCGTGTTTAAATTGAAAAGTACATATCATATTATTCCATAAATTACCTACCCATTTGGATTTCAAAACAAACAGATGCTTATAAAAAACGATAGGGTTACCTGATGGTCAATTATCTATATCGATTTTCATTATGCTATATGGGTGAAGACGTGAAGTCATGAGGAAATCAATAATTTGTGGTTATAACTCGTAAGCTCAAACGAAAATGGGTACTCATCTCAGCCGTTCGAGGAAAAATAGAAAATAATATCTTGTAGCAGACTTTTGGCGTTAAAGCGTCTACACGATTCTCGTCACGAATTTGGCGGTTTCGCGTGACGCCGGAAAAAGTACTTTGAAACGATTGTCTCGTGGTTAACGGATAAAAAAATAACCAAACAAAAGAGTAAAAGACTCGGAGCGGAGCGAGCCGCTTGGCAACATCGCGGTCCGTCGCCGCCGCACCGAAACCGGTCTTGGGTCGGTACAGGTGTGGTGCGCTTCATAATGGTTCGGTCGGACAGGTACCAACGGCAGTGGGGGCGCAGAAAGCGAACGGATGCGGCGGCGGTGGTGGTGGTGGTGGAGTAATTGGTGGCGGCGGCGGTCGGTGGTGAGGCGGTGCGCAACAGTAACGACAACGTCGACTCGGAAAAAGGTGAGTCACTCGGTCGCGTCGCGTGTGTGTATACCTGCGCAGGTTGCCCGGTGAGCGACAGCGGCAGCGGCGTCGGAACACCCGCCGCCCGGTGGGGGAGTACCGAGCGTAGCGGTCGTGGTGCGTATGCACACGCGAAAACATTCCTCTACAACCGCTACGCCGCTGTCGCCGCCGCCGCTCGTACAGCACGACGATACAGTATTAATAATAATATTATGGTTCGGCGGGCCTTTGGCGGGTTCCATCGGACGACAGGTTACCTCCGCGGCACCGCGATACTGTAGCCTCCGTCGTTGACTAGAGCAGCCGCCGTAGGACGTTAGGTGAGCGATATCCACGATTACCTATTTTATATTGTAAATTTTGTTGTTTTCGTAACGATTTCGCGACGCGGCCAAACCGGTTGGTCGGCGGCGGCGGCCGGAGCGCGCCAAAAGCGTCGATTCCCGCCAGCAGCCGTCGTCGGGTCGGCAGTCGGCACTCGGCCGCGCACGACTTCCGACCGTCGGCGACCATATACGATTTTTGTGTGCCTACCTAACCGACACGCGTGGTCATCGTTGTTTGATCATAATATCGGACCGACTTACAGTGATATTTAATTAGATTGCAGCGGTAGTCGTTGCCATGCAGGGCTTGTCGCTAAGGAAGCCGTGCGGCGAGAAGGAGTGCCCCGAGTACCACATGTGCCAGGCCCACGATCTCCAGTGCTACCCGTGCCATTCGTACTGCAACGAGACTTCGCACAATTTCGACGTCAAAATATGCCAACAACAGTGTCAAGGTACAAAATATTATTATTTTCTATATATAGCTCGAGCTCATTTATCAGACTGACGTGTTTTTGCTTTAACGATTTGAGGTACTATCGGTAATTTTTTAAAAAAATTTACGCTTTCCTTCAGATCTGCAATTTTCGAATAAAACTGATACGTACCTACCATATAGATAGGTGCTCGCGTTTCTGACCATATACGATAGTATACATTTTACGCTCCATTTACCCTTTATTATTATATCGTCCGTTATAGTGGAACATTGAGCATCATACTTACTTTATATCCTATTCGTATAATCTCGGACTTTTAGTGCATACAATAACAATTATAATAATTATTATTATATCTGCTATATTATTATATTATATCTTACACTGGCGACTGGCCGCGTTATAATATAGTGTTGTTATTATTATTTTAACATATTATTATCATAATAATTATTCGCTTGCCAACAGCCGCAGCAGTCGTTTCTGCGAGCGAGGTCAACCGCCAAACGTCGCGGCGTCCTTATTCTCGGTGAAGGAACAAATTAAAAAAACCCACTCGCGACGAATATGACGATGGCGCGCGCGAGGGGAGGACCTTATTTCTTTCGCAGTACCGATGACTTTCTACTCTGGAACATGTCGTCTATAATATTATTCGCCGCATTCAACCGCAAGCGTGTGAAACATTACCTACCTATCGTTTCTGCGAATATTCATTAGGCCAGCGGCCGAGTGCCGACCCCGTCGATGTCTCTCGCTCGCCGCTTTCTATATCGCCAAGTTCATGCCCGCAAAGGAAGCGCTTCTGCGAGCTCATAAACCGTCAATTTCACCAAAAATCATCGTTTAGAGTGTACCCTGGGGCCCCCGGATTGCCGTACGCCATGATAACAATATCGTATTCCGTTTATACTCGGCGAGATACAAGATCTCGTTTACTTTTCAATTCGTTCGGCAAAAGTCTCTCGTACGAAACAATTATATTGTTAAACAGTTCGACTCGTACCGCAGCAGCACATATTCTGTACGCACATAATTTTTTATTTTCGATAAGCTGTTTTAGAACGATATAGTCTCATAATAATACGACGTAGTACGAGTCGATCTGGTCAACAATAACGTGTATGGGGCGCGATGATGATGTACGTGATCGCGGTGTAAATAAAAATGAAAAACAACATGGTACATTCTTTAAACGATGGTCCGTACGAGACTGGTTGGGATTTTTTCTTTGTCCCGGCCCGTGTCTGATCCCCGGTGCAGTCTTTCTATTATAATAATAGAAATAGTAGGCAATATTATAATATTGGGACACTGCCACTGCACCGGTGGAAGACGATAAGCGGCCACATCCGTTTAATGACTTTAATATATTAATTAACCCGGTCAGGTATGGCACGCGCGTGATAAACTGATATTATATAAAAACCGAAAATGATATGATCACGAAAATACCTGATACGAGCAAACAAACGAAAACTAGAAATTATTACGATCGGGGATTCTGCTCGTAAATCTATGCTCGTATTATAATATAGTATGAGTGTGTATGACGCAGATCTCGCACCATCCACTCTGTCGTGTATTATAATATAGGTGTATACCTATTATACTATTATAATATGATATATATATATTTAGTAGCGAAGCGAAATTGGTCGGTGGTCCCGCTTTGTTACAGCGAGTTTTGTTGTTTTTTTTTTTCTTCGCATGTCCTTGGAATACGATTCCGAGGGGAACAATCCCGAAAAGAATTCGGTGCCTACCTATGCCTCTGCAGCATTGTTATATTTTGCTGTCTGTAAGGTAATAAATAATGATTTGTGAGACCTGCGGCTGTACACAATGTTTTAGGTCCTCATACGGTTATACTCGATCATCGAATGCCCCCTAAACAGTATATACATAATACATATATTATAATTATACCGAGGTAACCGATGAAGATCGCCGCGCGCGTGGAATTAATTTAATACGATTGCGGTCGAAAAATTCAACCGACTTTGAAGTCTCCGCATCGCCTGTTACGTCGATAAAAATATGTACCTAGTCATGTAGACGGGAGATTTTCTGTGCCGAGATTAATAATTTTCTTTTTCAACCCCCCCCCCCCCCCCCCGATCGTGGCCAATGCGCTATTATGTCTGTCATTTATTGTCTGTTCTGATTTCCATCGGTCGGGTATTTTTTTCACTCGTTTTTTCTCCTATATTTATTTCGGACGACATTATATTATTATTATTCTATAATAGGTATGACTGCAGCTCAACTATTTTTTTTACATAACTAATTTTCGTCGATATTGTAACTGTACTCATATTTTATGCGCCATTTATTTATTTGGGTTATAACGTATGATTTGAAAAACATTGCGGTCTTTTATCCTTTCGTGCATTATGGTTCTATATATTATGGTGTGTGTGTGTGTGTGTGTGTGAGTAATATGACTTATATTTTATGGAATACCCTATATATATATATATATATACCATGGCCATTAGCTAAGGCACTAACAACTTGCCCCACAACACATTCACAATAATGATCGAAGGTGTGTATTTTTTTGCCACTATATGGTTTTCAAGTGTATTTCGTTTATAATTTATGTGATACATATACATAGTAACGTGTTTTATAAAAGGTAATAAAATATATTTCATCGTGGACTCCTCCGTTTTTTGAGTTCGTACTAAAAATTTCACAGAAATTTAACTAAAAGAATAAAAAATGAACTGTATCATATTTATTTAATTAATAACGCCCTAAAGATATAGAGAGTATATTATACAGATTACATTTTAAATATTTTATCGGTACGCCTGTTCACAAATTATAAGTAAATAACTGTTTAAAAAATAAATATTATTAAAGAAGAAATAACAATTATTCAATTGACTATTGCAATAAGTTAAAATACGATTTATTGGGCTATTTAGGACAACACATTGTTTAAACATTTGACTGTGTAGAAAGTATTATAAATTGGTACGTATGTACACAGGTGGAATACGAAAATGTATTAATCTTATATAAAATAATTCGGGACACAACGCACTACTATAACTTGAAATATATGAAACATTTTTTTGAAACTAAATACAAATAAAGTATCCATGTCATCGAGAGAAACTAATGAGTATAATTTAGATTAAGAGAATAAAGAAGAAAAATGAAATATTGTATTCATTTTAATTATGAAATTGAAATAATTTTTTTTAAGGTTTTCAGTATTTGAATATGCATATTTTGTACTATTCTATGTATACACTTTTTAAATATGGTGTACCTACGTCCGTTGTACGTCATGCAATATTTTTCACTCCGATTCTGCGAACCGTGAACTCACAACTATATAATTGTTTTCGGATGTTCGTGATAATTTGCACAATGAACTCAAAGTATATTATACAGCTTTAGATGACATAAAGAATTAATTCATTGTGTTATGCATTGCCGTAAAACAAAACAATAAGTTTCATAAATTGTTATAAAATATACATATATTATTTTATATTTCTAAACAAAATTAAAGGTAATTTTTATTTTGCAGCCTAACAAAAAATATAAATATCTTGTTTTGCAATCAATATTATTTTTTTTTTAATAACCTACCGACAAATAACTTACAGGTTTTAATTTTTTACACGACTAATAACAATAATATCTAAAATTATCACCATAATTTATTATCTATATATGACTACAGTAATGTATAATATAATATATACGAGGTAACCCCTACAGCCCCGCCCGAGATAAATTCTTGAATATTATGCTACTTGTTACACTTACTCGTAAATTGTAACATGTAACACGACTCGAATAAAAAATTATCTCAATAGATATAAGGTAAAAAATAAAACCTATATGGTAATGGAATGAAATTAAAACTATGTAGGTAGGTACGTACATGCGTACGGAAACTAACTATATTATTATTTCTAGTAATACTCGCATAAAATAATATCAGCAATAATATCGCAATAATATCGGCTTAGCTATTCAGCCATGTACCTAATAAGAAAAGAATTTGAACTTTCTCGAAATCCGTCGTTGATTAAAAAAAAAACAAATGTATTATATATATCGTTTATTTGTGATAACGAAACGTGTCTTATCCTTTATTACCTATGAATAATGATAATGATTATCGGCCGTATAAAACATGTCATTTTACTATCTGGGATCGACAACACTTTTATGACGTTGGACCGACCAAATCGTACATTTTGTCCAACTATTGAGATATATTTTATTATATTATATCTTAATTCGTTATGGCGCTACTGCGTCGATCAAACATTTTGTCAACTTTCACATGAACCTGCACGTGTATTCCGCCATACTTCTTTAATGCGGTTTTGTCGTCTAAATTATATTTTAGTCACAACACGTGTACAGCTGCACTGTTGTATTGTACATTGTAGGTAGTTGTTACGAGTTGAAAATCATTGTGTCCGAAATTATTAAAAAATGTTTTATACAGCTTTGTTGTACACAGCTCATGCGGTATAGCCATATATAGGTACTTACACTTCATGATATAACACATTTTACAGGACACGCACAAGCTAAATATACGAATTTGAAACTTGATAGGACCAGGTGGGGATGATAATTGTTATAGGAGTATTACCACCAAATTTCCAAAAAAGCAATATCATGGTTGTATAAAAAATAAATACATATTTACGGTTATTAATAATATCTAAAAGGAATCATCATAGATATCACACGTTTTGTCAAATTTCGCAGATCGGGCAGTGGGTGATAGGCGCGGGCATAGCTGACATATCCAGACATCATAATATTTTATCTGACGCATAAGATTCTGTGTGGCAGTCAGCATTAGTTTGTTTAAGAAAAAAAACCCACCCCGTCGGGTATATTAAAAGCTAAATCCCCCCCACCTCTTGTGACCTGATTCCGCCATGATGCCGTCTTCCTATAGGACGTGACTGTTGTGAACACAGCTATTCAGGCTGCCTGTGACTCGTCGTCGACTAAAATAATTATATCATGTCTGTACAACCGCAGGTAGTTGACCCATGATACCTGTACGAAATATAGTTGACGTATTATGTTAACCTATACGTGGATATCCGAAGCGATGAAGACGTCCTATGTATATAGGGAAATCAATCGGGTCGACCAAGTCGTGCTGCTGTATATTATACACATATCGCATATTATAATATGATGGAGGGAGGGTGTTACCGGGGCAACTGTAAGCTCTACATCGGCCAAACAAACGCAAGCACATATTTATATTACATAGGTACAGAACAGTGGAATATTACACCCAGAAGTTACACCCAGAAGTCTGAAATGTCTTTTGTGCGGTCTTAGGTTTTATCACAATTCAGTTTTTTAAATTTATTTTTTACCTATACTTACCCTTACACCTACCATCGTCGCCGAACGTGCTTTATCCAATCCATTTTATCGTCTGTAGGTATATACATATAATATATATATATTTAATATTATTGTGTTTTAAGTACGTGTTTTTTTTTTCACTCCGCGTCTGAGCACGTTGTTAACTCGACCGTAGACGTCACACGCATTATAATATTATATTGTGTAGGTATACCGCACGTATGGTAACTACTGTTGTGTACGCCATCATCATTCGTCCTAAAACATATAATATTATATATTATTTCCGTTGATGTGTGTGTACCTTACCAAAATGTCGTATCGGACGAGTGATGATGACTTACACACATAGGTACTATTATTATAGTATTTGTCATTACACACAAATTATTATTATCATAATATTATTACGTCGGATTTTGGGCGGGCAGATGGTGTATAATGCTGGTCGCGGCGAAATCTGACACCTGGAATGCGCAAGTACCCGCGGTGCAGAGGACATGTCCAATAATAATAATAATAATTGTAAATTCTGCAAGATAATTGAATTTTTCTTATATTACGACGATGTGTCTATCATTGCGACACGCTCGTCTGCCCCGGGAGGGGGTAAATAGGCGCGTAAAATGAAATACTTTGTTTTGAATATATGGGACGACTGTGCTCAGACGACGATTCGCAGTCGTCCGTATAAATGTGACAGCATATTAATTTATCGTTATTGAATTTTTTTGTTTTTGTGCAGATTACATACACGACTACGTGAAGCATTACGTCAAGGATAGTAACATCCAAGGTGAGCGACTGACTGTGCCCGTACAGTTATACATTTTTTTTTTTTGAAACGTAGTTATAATGCTGTAGGCCTTTTTCCAAAAATTATAATCAATAACAATATTATGCAAATTCGTTCCGTGTGCGCAGATGTGCTACAAGAGTTGGAGACCCTGAAAACGTTGATAATATGGTTGACGTTGTTGGTGGTCGTCGCGATCGTCTTGATGTCCGTCATGTTGGCGTTCGTGTGGAAACGCGAGAGGAAGATGCCGAAGCTCAAGAACGGAGGGAAGGATTCGTATTTCAAAAAAAAATTGGCTTTCCTAAAGGTAAAACGAAATACAATATAATTTATTACGTACATATAGTTAACAATAGGCAGGTACCCACCTCGAAAAATATAACCGAAAAAAAAATAAATAAACGTGTAGGTAGATGATATAGGCATACGCCATACGTAGAAGTGAGAATCACCTATACGTGATGAAGTAAAAAAAAAAACCTCTTTATAATATATTGTCTCTCATTTTTTTTTCTTCCTCTGAAATTATTACATATAATATACCAACACGCTCGAAGAGGGTGTGACGTGTCGTTATTATTATTCTATATTTCTCCGCACAGCATAATAATAAGAATGTTTTTCATTCCGTCCGGTGCAGGTACCTACCTAATACTATACGTGTTTGAAAATGGTGTGTGTTTGGCTGGGAGACGTGACGTTCACATCACATTACCTATACTCGGAGAGGAGGCATAATGGATCGTTGTAATTATATATCCATTCGAACCTATACGTATATTGTATTATTATATGTTATGAAGTATCACGAAGTGCATGCAGCAGGTGCAGTTATGATGCGTGTTGCAGTAATCGCGTTTTTATGGTATTTTGTAACGCATATCGGAATTCCTTGTAATATATGCCTCCGTATAGGTAACTGCTTCCGTTCCTCTATATATCGGAATGGGACTTATATACAAGACTTGTCCCGATAATGGATGGTCGTTAAATTGCAATTATTGTCGTTCCACGGAGTGTGTTTTTTTTAATGCGTATATACTATATACCGATCGAAGAAAAATGAAACTTCTCGAAAAATAATAATAATACAAATTTACAATAACTTCGAATTCCAATTTCGCCTTGAGACGCAATGTTGCACCACAGCGGCGCAATGTCGTCGACAATAACTGCGAAAACAATACGAACAATATAATATAATGCCATCAAAACCGTGCGCGTATCACGCGTACATACGAATAATAATAAAATAATAATATATTATTAATATAACGATTACAAGGTTTTATGAATTTCAATGCGGGAACACAATATTAGTCATAATATAATTTACTAACGTAAATTATTATAAAATGTCATGTTCACCCATGACACGTGAAAGGTATATAGAGGGACGCGATCGGAAATGTAATAGATTTTTAATGTCAACAGTGGTTATCAAAAATCATGTCTCATTATTATGTCTCAATAATGTATATTATTTTATTATAATATATATTTCAGTCGTTACGCGTTAGCACCCGTTAAATACACATTATATTACACCTAAATTATAGTAATATTATACGTTAATACAATGATAACGATGAAAATATCGTCGAACCTATCCCGTCCTCAACTATTTGAGAAACGTCATTTTCTATAACATATTATGTGTACGTTGTATATAATATGTTTCACTTAAATAATGAAATATTATTGTATTGATGCTCTCGTATCTCGGGATGTTTACGGTTATTATTGAGTTGTGTTTGCAATAAATGTCGTTCCGATGAAAAAAAAAAGCCGATGTAACGCATAATATTTACACAGTGCAGCGTGTATAATGTATATGTATAATAATAATATTTCGAAACTCGTGTAGTCGTAGTAATGTTGTATAGGTATGGGAATGGGAATATATTATGGAATATAAGTCGTTAGTAATTATTATATGTATGTCATGTATTGTCATGTGTATTGTGTAATGTGTAGGCGGTTTTTTTGTCAGTCTGCGAAATATTTGGACGTAGAAATTATTTTCATTTACTATAGATCCGTTCGGATGTAAAAAAAAAACTACAATGATCGTCATCGCCTCGGGTAAATTTCATTAAATATATGATAATATTGTATTATATAACTCATTTGAAGGTCTCACTCGATAAACATCAGTGCTGTATACAATATTTTTTTAACAAATAATATTTGCCTTTCTCAGCATATATAGTTTTCACTCAAACATTCGATTCTATAACTGATTCACACGCGTCCAAGTACAAATGTACTAAAATTATCTTATAAACGATTTAGATTAATATTGATATGAGGTCTCAATATTTGAAGCGGTATACACTGATTTCCATAAGGCGTCTGACCATATATGTGTAGGCACGTGCTGCATCTGCAACATTTTTTTGGACCGTCGCGGTGCGAGCTCTAGTCGACTGGCCGAGAAAATGCATTATTATTCACAATATAAATAGATGGTTTTAACATGATAATATATTCGACCAAGCTATTATAATATTATAATGGAGTGGAAAACCTATAGGCATATACAAATCTCCAATATTTTTGATAGGTGCATAATTTATATAATCTCTCGTCTTGGTATATGCCGCAAGCTTTAAAATAATATTTAAAACCGAGAAATACAAGTGCCTACAGGCACGAATACTGCAGGGAGGGATTTGGGGGTTTACCCCCCCCCTGAAAATTAATAGGTGTGTAATTTATTTATATATATATATAGATTATGAACCCCCAATTTTTTTTTGTGTACTTGCCTATATTTAAATACTATTTATTTTTTCATCAATAATTATTATCCTAGCTGTACTCTAGTATATAATATAATATTAACATTGTGTGTTTGTCTTGTTCACAGTTCAGGAAAAACACGGTTAACACGGTGAGCGAGACGGTGGACAACAAACCGTGGACGGTGGCGGCGGCGGCGACGACTATGATGGCCGCGCACACGACGACGGACGGCCCGAAGGCGTCGTCGGCAAGCTCGTCGTCCGGCCACCGGACCAGCCGCACGACCGTCTCGTCGTCGTCCACGTCGTCGACCGACAAGCTGCCCTGCGAGGACGCCACGCTCGTGACGCAGGAGTTCACCGGCTACGACAACCTGGGGCTGTGCAAAGTGTCGCCCGTGCTGCAGAGCAAACCTACGGCCACGGCCACGATGAAGATGTACGGCGCGACCGACGTGGACCTGCTCCACCGGTACTCGCCCTAGCCCCGGCCCACAGCTCCGGCCCACCGCGAGTCACCGTCGTCGCCGATACGACGTGTCGGATTGGGAAATGGTCGACGGAACGACGGCCGCACGATTGCGAAGTGAGGCGGCCGCGAAGAAACGAAATGCCGCAGGGTACACTACCCCTATATTATATGCTACCGATATTATATACCAGCCAAGGTTTGTAGACGATAATAATATTGTCTATTATAATATATTATGTTATAACGTTATGGATAATATCATATATTATAATTTATAATATTATTATATCTACCGTCCTTGACTTCCGGGCCATGTTTCGTCGTCGCTGGTTGTCTTACACCGCGTCCCACGCAAACGCGACGAGTGCCAACGATTTCTATTCTGCAGACCGTTCTGTTCGAAATGCGATGAAATACAAGCCGTCACGTTCACACATTCGTCGTGTTTACGTGTCGGGCACGGCGGCGTCATTCCGCCACGCGTACGATATTTCGGTGTACTCGGAAACCCATCGAAGAAACGTGACCTATATACACATTGCAGGACTTGATAATATTTAGAGACTTTATTGGATTTCGCTCACATAAATGCAATTTTTATTAGAGAGAGAGAGACGTAGCGTTTAGACCTGTGTTTAGTAGTGTGAGAAATTCCAAAAATCGATGGTAGGGGTAATAATTTTGAAAATCTCGTTTTGTATACAATATTTTTCGATACAAAGCTTTAGCATAATCAGCTCACACACGCACATAATATAAAATATGACGCGTTAATTGTCGTTTTTTCGTTTATTTGTGTTTATTATTATTCGTTCAACTGTTATATTATTATGTTTTTGACTGCGCACAGTATTATATCGACGACGCGCGTACGCGGTCCAAGTACTTATATAAATGTTCTCGTTGTTGTTTTTTTTTCTTTCTTTCTTTAACAATGTATACCTATAGGAAGTAGATATAAGTTTTATATTATTTTGTAACCATATTATGTTATGACTTTGTTGTAGATACTTAGGATAGCTAGGGTAGTCGATATATACAGGTAGGTAAATGTTATAATAATAATGTAAAACGCTCGCGGTATACGCGTTAGCGATTAGTGTATGATAAGTTAGGTTTAGCGAGCTATGAGGAGGATGAAATAAACCTTTGATCAGTGAACCCCGTCCAATAAACTTTAACAGTTTTTAGATAACTTTACGCAGCGCTCGTCCATGTCTGTATACGTATATATCAATATGTATATGGATACACTGTCGGCGTAAAGTTGTAGTTTGTCGTCGAACGCCTTTCGTTTGACGTTGTACATAAATAACTCTAATAAACATTTATTTATGATATATTATGAAAAATCATTTTTTTTTTTTTTATTACGTTTAATAATACCTATATTTCGTGTTGTACAGTAGAATATACGACTTAGGCGCATATACATTACAATATAGAACCATTGAGTATAATATATATTAATAGGAGGACGGAGTAGCGGGCAACTGTCAGACTGTCTAGACCGCCATCCCCCAACCGCCGGGCATGGCACAAATCTACAGGTGTCCAAAAAGAAATTCTGCCAAATAGGCGCCTTCGGGCCTACTCCTGCCCATTTAGCGCCATATACGAAAAAAAAATTATAATAATTAATATATATTGTACTCAATGATGGAACGTTTAATTGTTGTTTAAAATTTGTGAGACTTTAAAATTATATAATATTATGTATAATTTTAGTTTCCACAACACAAATTTTAATGTGCGTTGTTGAAATGTAATTAGATAGGTATATTTATAATATCATAGATATAGGTACATTATCTGTATTAGTATTACAGTAAGTATTATAGTAGTTAAGTTAATATTTTATCGTATAGGCACAAACTGTTATTTAGAACCGAGACAATCATATCATATTACTTAAGTAGGTATAATATTATGTGCGGATATTATATATTATTATCTGTAGGTTAACCTAGATACGTATATCATGTTATGATATATTTGAGTAATGTTGTATTATTGTAGAAACAAATTTGATTAGAATGTATAAGTATTATTTTATAATGTTTATAAAAAATTTGTTCAATATATTATTATTATTATTATTATAAAATATTTTTAACGTTGTTGTGGATGTACAACGGTTTACGATTGTCATGAAAAGTGTATCGAAAAGCAATAATTATATTTAAGCATATTCTGTGAGTACGTGTATTGCGTATTTTTTCTATTTTTTCTTCTTGCGGCACCCGAGTCGGTGTCTATTTTTTTCATGTCATAATATTATATTACTATATAAGTGCGTATTGTTGTATTACGACAGAACAATCTGTTCCTATTTATTTCATTTTTGTACGAAAAAAATTATCACGTGATGAGAAAAAAATTATATTATGTTGCATATTTATAAATACGTTTTTTTTTTTTTTAATAATTATTTTTATTTCATTCGACTCTGCAGTCAGGAATGCCTGAATTAGCGGTATTTTATCCAGGGAAAACGCCGTGAAAAGGAACCGCAAAGACATTTTTTTCCAAAAACTCCAAACTGCTGTAATTTTAGCGTTTAAGTATTATAAAACACATTAATACTTACGTAGGTACCAATGAAAAAAAAAATGATTAATTATAAGCAAATGTCAAGCTATAAATAGACAATATCCAGGGGATCTAGATTGTATTTTTATACTCTAAAAAATACTACCTCATTCTGTAATTTGGACAATGCTCATTTATTTTTAAATCAAAGATTCAAATATTTAGGTTTTTTCATTTCTGCTCGGTTCACATTATATAATTTAGATAGTTGATGTCCAAGTAGTCCAGCGTTCACGTTTTTATACCATAGCTGCCACCTAGGTATATTGAGTATATTATTATTATTATTGTATTAAATATTAATTGTAAATTTGACACATGGCCGTCATGTATATGCTTAAATAAACAAATATTATTATTTATCAAATTATAATAGGTACTTGTATGATATACAGTAAACCACAATTCAATGGCGGGGCGAACGTGAAATTTTTGAGGGATTAGTCTTAAATTTCACCCACCTTGCAGCACTATTAACCCGTTAAAGGCCCATTCACTGTCATATTTGTAAGTTGTAAAATTACCTGTAGTAGTCATTACTAAAATACAAGAGTATTACTAAGCCACTTAGCCATCCCCCAAAGAAAATCAGAGGCGTCACCCTCTCAGTTACCCCACTGTGCTACATTGTCACTAATAATCAAAGGCATGCTCAGACTCTTGGTTTCGGGGGTACACATTAAAAATTAAAAATATATATATAATACTATGTAAAAACACAACAATTATTTTTTATTTGGAATTTTTAATTTCAATTTAAACCAGCCAATCCATTGGGGTCTTGTTTAATAATTAGGTCCACCCACTTACCAAACGGCGGGTCTGGGGGTATCCAGACACTCCGCACCCACACATATGCTTATAATAATAATTACAATACACCAATAAAATGTCTGTCATATAGGTATAGCTTATCATCTTAGACGCTGGAGTGCTATGGCGATACAGTTCTTAAGGAGATGCTGAGCACCCCAAGCTGTGGCCTGTGATGCAATAATTAGTGTGGTAAATAGTAAGTATACAAAATTATACTTCTGTTTTCTCTTAAAGCAAAGTTAAATAATATATGTTCAATGCTCACATATTATCAGTGTTGTAAAAAGTACTTTTTAGTGCTGAAATAATTTGTAAAAATCAAAAATTTGTTTATTCCTTTTTAAAAACATGATTTGTTCAATAATCAAAATTCTGATCAGTCATGTTAGTTGCACCAAAACAATGAACTTTTCTCTACAAAGTTATATATTAGTTCAAAACTATAATATGTATTTGGATATCTCATACCGCCGTCGACGATAAACGATAATGATAATTATTGATAAAAATTGTCTTGGTATATAGGTACCTACTACCTAGTAGGTACTAATAATTACCTAGTAATAATATTTTCGTATAGTTAAATAATTATTAAGTATAATAGCCGATAAGCAGAAGCTTTTTATATATTATATATGTTGTTATTGACTTAAGCTAATTATAGTGATACCGACTACAAATGTATCTTTTCGATCTTCGTCGAAAATAAATTGTCTCCTGGAGAAAAAAAACATTTAATCGTCAAAAACCGATACCAAATTGTCTGTGTGTGTTTTTATTTAACAAGAATAATAATAAGTAGAAACAAGTTAAGAATTAAAAGGATAAAAAATAAGTATTCAATAAAATAGTATTCAATAGTAAAAAAAAAGTATTTCAAATACCATTCAAATATTTCAAAATAAAAAGTATTTAAAAAACTATTCAATCATAAAAAAGGTATTTAAATACTTTTACTCAAATACTTTACGACACTGCATATCATATTATTATACTTAGTTTAAACTTTTGAGTATGAAACTATTTTTTTAAGAAATATACAATGATAAATCATATGAAATTGGTTTATAAAATGTAACCGTCGTTTTCCAAAATTTGTTTTGTATAAAATAATTTAACTTGAAGAAACTTTTAGTGGCATCTGAAATGAGCCAATGCTAATAGATTTTTCTGTTTAAGTATAAACAGAAACATGTTGAAGATGAACAAATTTAAATCCACTTATGGCTTGCACATTGATCATCAAATTTCACTGTTGTTATATAAGATTGTTCCTAATCTTCTGTTATGTTTTAGCCGTTTTAGATTTAATTAAACTGCAGTAGAAACTAAATCAACTCAACAATACAACTCGCAATATAAAAAAAATAAAAGTGATCTATATAATAATTAATAAATATATTTTTATTTAAAACTTAAACCAATAACATTATACTAAAACAATTCAAGTAAAATATAAAGTCAACATTTTGTGTAGGTATAACAATTAACAATTCAAGTTTGTACAAAAATAAGTAATTTGACGGCTTTATTGCAAATATTAAGTATTCGTAATACTTAGGTAATAGTCCCTTTAACATGATTTAGTGGCCCATGATTGATCCATTAAATTCTATTAAACCATTAAAATCAAAACATTTTTCATGCAACCCAGCATTAGACTTTTTTTGATCAGGATACATTTTATTTTGGTGGAATAGGTGTATCACAATTTCCATGATATAAATGCACTTTCTCTGTACACCTTGCAAATGAGTCAAATGTATCCGCATAACCGTGTAGCTTCCACCATGTACATAGTTGGCGATTCCATCCACACGATAAACGGTAAATTAACTCTGGGTGTTCATAACTTACCAGAGTGTACCAGTCTTGATCGCCCAAATGTCCCTTAAAATTAAAACGACCATCATAAATCAATAATTTGCTTAAGACCAAAGATGAGAGATGTGTATGCTTACTTTGAATAGATACTTTTGAACAACACTAGAAATCCATTCAGGACTGATAAGTCTATCGTATTCGGCGCTTTTTCTAATTCGCTCCAAATATGACAACAAAACACCACTGTTCAGCCCATTTAAGTTTGTGTGTGGCTGAGTTTTGTACTTATCACCTCTATAGTTTCTCCATTTCCACAGAATATGATGGTAGACAGGGGAAAGTTCTGGGGCCAAACCAAATAGTTGTGTGTCAGTAAAACTATAATAACAATAATATACTTTATTTTCAGTATTTTTGAAAGCATTTCTAGTTCTGTTTACTTGTCAAACACATTGTAAAGGTCACATATGGTGGATTGAAATGCTGTATCAACATCAACCACAATAGCTTTATCCAAAGAATTAGGGGCGACTAGATGAAGTGCTGGTGATAGGTAGAAAACATCATCACTGTAATAAGATCCTTTTGACGATTGAAAGAAACGTTTCAATGGTTCGATTTTACTCTCAACTATTTTCAGCACGTCTTGAAAATCATAATGAACTAGCTGTACATCATCATACACACACAAATGAATAGAATTTCCAATCAAAAAGACATTTAAAATTTATATTTACCGTCAGCAGTGTCTCTTTGTACTGTTTGCTAAATTCGTATATTACACTGTCCACCGTCGGACGGCTGGCATTGTCTGTTATTACATTTAATTCAAAAATTGCACGACACTTGCCACGGTGACTGATTAGAGACTTGAAGAACTTACGAAACTTTGTCAACAAGTGGCCGCGATCGATTTTCGTCACCGATATCCATATGCTAACCTTCGACTCGGTCTTGTTACCCGGCGGTGCAGTCGCCACATGGCTCGAAGACAATATTTTCGATTTTATATTAATCGCAGTCTTTGGGTTGGAGTACAGAATCACTAGTATAGTGAATATCGTTATAGCTACAATGAACTTGGCATAGATGCGCATTAATACCAAAGGTGCATTGCAATTTCCAATAACGACGAGTCCGTCACTTGGGTCGATCGAATATCGTTAAACTTACCGTGAATCGAAATTCAAAAATCGTAGGAACAAGTTTAAAATGTACGTAACAGTACCTATAATAACATAGCATTACGATTTCGAATTTACTATTTGGCATTTATTGTTTACAGCGTATTATCATTATCATCAACTATCATTCTTTCGACATCCAAAGTTCAAAAATCAGCTGTTGTAGTAGGGATCCCCCAGGGTTGCCAACCGGTTTTGCCAGAGTTCACAAAAAGTTTTGCTCATCAAGGATTCGGGTCCTTACCACTATTGCGACATTCTCAATTTTTTACTTCGCGTCTTTGTTCTCGAAATGGGTTACGAAATACCAAAGACAGATGTGAATTTGTAAGGTATATTGTGTATTTTTAGGTCTGTGCGAAATACGACTTACAGTATCTAAATCATAGGTTTGAGAATATGAAAATTAATATTAATAATTATTTTGAACTATGCCAGAAGTTAAAATATAACGTGAGACAAAACAAATATTACCACAATACTAGCTTATAAATTGACGTTTATCGATGACTTTAACCAATACGGGTACCAGAATAGAAATTAGAAACATTAATGCATCATGGGCCATGGCTAAATACATTATTTTTAGCCATTCATTAATGAATAATCTAATTAGAACAACTACAGCTGATATCATTTAAGTTCATCAAGGTATTTGTTAATACAATAATATTATAATATTAAACGAAGTATAAGTATTTTTTATATCAATATTAAAACCGTTTATAAGTAATATAATATTGTTCTTCGATATTAAAGTACCCACGTAAAACTAGCAAGGCAGCTTTCAAATTATAATTCACAATTGAGTTTAACAATCATTTTAAACGCACAAAAAAATAAAAATGGGTTATTGTCAACACAAAAATGTGTTGCAAACACAAACAAACGAAAACAATTGGAACTGTAATTATTGGGCAAGCCGTTTAACTTGAAGCCAGCACATTAATTATATTGTGACTGAAACAATATATCAATATTTATTATTGTGTCTTTGTATTTAAGAATAACTGCCTTTACTATTTACATAGGTAATAATTGATATGTTTAAAAGAACTTTGACATTGAATGTTTATTCGAGTCTAAAGTCGGCGCATCTATGATAGTATACAGTAAAGAATTCTGAAGACTCTCCTAACGGACACCTCCAAAGACTCAATAGGACAAAATTTCAGGGACCGAGTGTCCAGTATTTAGAGGTTTCACTGTACTTCAAAACTCAAGTGCATTTTATTTTTTGTAACAAAATGTTTCAAATAAAGACATTTTTTTTATAGGATCAAATAATGCAGAACAATGATAGTTTAAGCTATTTGATTAACAATAGTGTTGAAATACTTAATTTTAAAAACTGTGAAAGAAATATTGGATACAATATATTTGTTTTATTGACATATAATTTGTGTTCATGTTTTTTTTTATTTCACAAATACTCATTACAAATATATAATTTATTTTAAATATTATCTAAATACAGAAAATAATATATTATTTGTCTTAATATAACATAAAAAGTGACAAGTGTCACAAACATCAGGGACAAACTTGAGAGGGAGTTGTACCCCTATTTTTCAGCATATTATACAATTAATTGGGATTTGAAAATAAGGGCGACATTTAAAAATTCACAATTCTAAATCTAGTTGAAAATTTTAAACACTATACCCCTTCCCCCATTTTAAAATTGTCCCTGACTAAAATAATTCTAAAAGTTTTAATATTTTGATGATAATTTTTAATTATAAAAAAAAACAAATATTAAAACATTAAAATAAAATATAGTTTTGCTTATTCAGTTCATTCATTTCTGCATACCAAACCTAGTTTGGTTATGGTACATACTGATTAAAAACGTCTTATTTACAATTGGCAAAACCAACTCTGTTGTTTTCTAGATCAAATTCGGTGTAATAGCGACCGATGAAGACATCTCCCAATATCCACAATGGACCATTAGGAGGAGGAATATCAATACCCATAAAACCAGATAGGCAAATGGTTTTTCCGAATTGAGACACCTTGAATACAAAAAACAAGTATTTTAGAAAAAATTAATAATTAGAAAATAGCAAATTTCATTTTGAAACTTATAAAAGAAACATAAAAATAGACAAAATAAGCACACCTTCAGTATGTAGTCTTTTCCTTCAAGCTTAAATGTTGTGCTACCAATTACAAATGATAACACAGGTAAATTATCAATTTGATCACATGAAATCTAAAACAATCATTAATTATTAGTTTTAGGTCCAATAAATAACTAAACAGTTGACCTTACAATATATTCTCCTCCTGGTATGGCAGTTCCACCAAGAAGCTCATTAATTTGTTTAATATTGTCAACGGGTCCAGCAATCAAACTGGTGCCAGTATCAGCAATTGCTTGAAGGGCTCCACTCACAATTGATGTATTGCCAACAATAACTCTTTAAAAATAAACAATTTAATGAATACACTAATAATATATTAAAGGAAAAATGCAATACTTCAGCTTGTAAAAACTTGAATTAATATTATTTTGTTACTAATTTATTAATAGTTATGTAAAAATGTAAACATACTCATCTAGACCAAACTGCCAATAACCATGTCTGGTAACAGGAACATAGGTAAAGGGTCCAGTATACTTTTCAGGGTCGGATCCACCAAATATAATTTCACCACCTGGAGTGCTGGACGGATCTCTAAATTAATGTATATAGAAAATTAATAATGTTTTATTCCTAAATTTTTAATGATGTAATGCACAAAGCTCTATAATATATAATTTTTAAAAAATGTATTACATCATTACCTGTTCAAATAAAATGAGAATATGGCACTTTTAATAATGCCCTGATTAACCATATTGTAGAACGGAGGAACGACTCCATCAACAGCAATTGTGTTGTATCCTAAACCAAGTATTCCATCAAATTTGGCAGCAACAAAAGCAAATCCTGGTTCTTGGATTGCTTCAGCAAAAGTTTGATTAACAATTGACGTTCCATCCATCTAAACGGTAATTATTATTAAATTAAGCAATGAAATATAAAACCAAAAAATCAAAAAAAAAAAATAATAATAATATAAAAATTACTTATTATAAACAAATTGTCAATACTTTTACTAAGAAAAATATTGATAACAATTAAAACAAAAACCACAGGTACTAATTATTCCAAAAACTCTTAACTTATAAGTTATATGATTAATATACTAATAAATTATGAGGACCGCCGAGGTTACTTAATATTTTTTTTAAATTACTATTTAGTAGTTGAAAATACACATATAATAAAGTGTTTCAAACACTCAAATGAACCGAACAGTTTTAACTATTTGAATAACTTAATTCACTTCAATCAAATTAGATTATTCAATTGTGTCATCACTACTTACAATAATTTATTTTTAATTCAAATTTTAAATAATATTAACAAAAATATGACTATTTATGATTAAACTTATTTATGTTATACTAACATGACCTTATTTTGTTAAGTATATTTAAAGTTTTGTCTAAACATACTGATTAGAGAATAGATACAATTACAATAATTGTGTAATTAAATGTAATGTATAAATGAAACAATTATTATAAATTAGAATTCTTGCCATAATTGTAATTGATATATAACGCTAAAACTTTACAGTTGTCATATTTAAAAAAAAAAACATGTACTAACAGACATGACATCAGTAGACAAGTAGCCTGATAAACTTCCTGAACCGTAATGAATCGAAAACTCGGTTCCATTCTTTTGATATGTAGTCGATGTTGCCATATTATATTTGTTATGTAACACTGAAAAAAAGTAAATGTATAACAAAAAAAAAAAAAACCAATAGTATCGATAAAAATATTTATAATATATTACTGCATGCTATGTTCAAAACACTACATTGTTTTGATGGCACCCACAGATTTGACGAACCCGTGTCAAATACCACGTTGAAGGGTTGAGGGGGAGTACCGATAGTAATCGGTCCATAGTATTGAGCCTGTAAAAAGGAATAATCGAAAAATTAAAAACAACACATACAGCTGATAGATACGTGGACAATACACGCTTACGTCTAAATAGTTGGACAATGGTTCGGCATTGAGAGGATCGTATCGACGTTGAACAAAGCCGAGAAAATTGGAATTCCTCCCTCTGAGCTGATTACGCACACTGTCGATTTTGTGGAGTTTCACCCTGAAAACGACAAAGAAAAAAATGAGTAAATTTTTGATTTGTGAATGATCCAAAGTAACACTACTCACCTGAGCAAATCGCCATCGCATTGGACTAATGTGACTGTAATTGTAAATACAGTGATCAACAGCAGACATAAACGTTTTAATGCACTCATCGTGCACCACACAAGTACACAACGGTCGTGGCAATAAAATACGAATTAAAAATTTGGTGACGACGACGACGATTACAGACAACCGCAGTAATAGAGTGTGTTGAAATCGAAAAAAATGCAAGTCACAGGAGACGGTTTAACAGATAAAAAAAAATTGTCGATGAAAAACAAACGACAATAATAATATATATATAATAGACTATACAACTATAATGCAAGTGTACACATTATTTAATGCACAACGTTCATAGTCATTCGTTATTATCAACACCACTGATAATGATTAATGACGACCGGTGACCGAATGAACTTGTTGTGCCTGGTACAGTCAGTATGCATCAGCTGCATGCCCCGGCCTGCATATTCTGTATTCTGTTGACCGTCTAAATCATTGCCAGGGCTTGATTTAATAAAATTAGGGCCAAGTGCACAATTTTGTTTGGGGCCCCCCAAGTCAAAAAAATGTTCTAGAAAACATATACATCGACATGGGGGGGGGGATGTTTATAGTAAAAAAAAATATATTTATATGTTAAAATTTACTTCAAAATGAAAGTGTCGCTAATGGGTGGCCGCTCTCCTCAAATTATTCACTGTTATAAATAATCTTCTGTATCATATTTACTTATTGTGCAAAATTGTACAGATTGTAAATTTTCTTATAAAAAAAATATGTTAAATACCTATCTCAAAACTCATAAAATATTTGTACATTATTTCATGTCGGTACTATAAAATACAATTTAGTTACTTGGTCTAGTAAATTAAGGACAATGAAAAGATAATACCAATTAAATAACATAAACAAAATTATAATATATTAAAATATTAAAAATACTTAAGGATTTTATTATATGAATTTAAATTAAAATAATTAATTTTCAACCTTTCATAAAATTATAAAAATGGTAAATAATTTATTAATTAATAATTTATTTTTTATAATTAAAATGAAATAAAAAATGATCAATTTCTATAATTTCTATTTTTATAACATTTTATCATAAAATAGTTTAAAAATTACAAAGACAATTACAAAAACTGACAATTTAATGATAAAAATGTACTGAACTCTGAATATTGACAGTTGGTATCACATTTTACGAAATATATTTTTGTGGAATTCATTTAAAAAAACAATTTTCTACAACTTACCGAGACCGAGGGAACCCAGAAATTGGGGGCCAAGTGCAAGTGCTCCATCTGCACTTGCGTAAATCAGGGCCTCATCATTACCGATGAATTTGTTTAGATTGACACAATTCTGTAACATATTATTAATTGTTAAAATTGTTTATAACTTAGGAATAATTCGTCAATCATAATCCCCCTCCCCACAGTGACCAAATTTTGTACACAATACATCATGTATATAATTATATATTTATATGAATATAATACGCTGAATGTCTTTATAAATTGAATCTCCCCCTGGAAATATCCTAGATAAGGTACTGGCGGTACTGTTAAAAGCCCCCCCACCAATTTTCGGCTATGGGTGTAACTCCGAAACTAAAAACCGTATAGATACTTGGAATTGTCATTAAATGTTTATAATAGAATTTTATGTACACAATAAAATTTTTTTTTAATATTTTAATACTTTTTCAGTTAAATATAGTCATATGACCTTTTTCTATTTTTTTTAGTTTTGTTCTTTAAAAAAAAAAATATAAAAATGGAGACCTTTATACTGGTTGTCCGTTTACTAAAATAATCGTAGGTCACAATATCGTCACTATTTTCATAAGCCACATAAATTGATTTTCCACTATAGAGTGTTGACGCGTTTATCAATAGTTTACTATAAACCTTTCTGACGACTGGTGTTGGTGTACCATTAGTTGCCTATCCATTTCGCCGAATTATATCTTTATTATTGAAATAATATTATAATGAGATACTTAAAAATAGATCCTGAAAATATCAATGTGGATACTAACTTTAGTAAGAAAAAAAGAAAAAGTTACAGTTATTACAGTTATACAATTACAATTATTTTAGCCCTTTAAGTTTAATTGTAAATGATTTCGGTAAATTATAATTTGTAATACATACAAATAATTATATTATGTTCTAAACTATTAAATAATAATTTATAATTCTATTTATACATATAAATTATTTTTTTCTAATAAGTATAATATTAAAATTTAGAACCTTAGTTTAGGACGTAGGAAGGATTCAATGTAGGCGGACGTTGCGTGATGACAAGTATAACAAAAGATTATGTTAAATACTTATATATAATTTTATACTTTTACAATGACAATCCATAAGATCAAATGTTCTTCGTCAAGTCATAGAAAATGTTTTATTATCAATACGATTCTAATTATACATACATAATATAATATAACTGTACATAGATATATAGAAAATGAATCATCAGTTGGATTTGTACTAAGAACTCGTACTTGAGCTATTGGACTAGCCACTAACCAATGTTATATTGTTATAAGTATTAAAATTTAAAATACCGATATGTGTATTATATTTTGTATTGGTGTATACAATAAAGGTGCTATTTTATTGAATTATAATTTCTAATCAAAAAAACATTAAATCATCGCATTAATTGTTTGGAATTTCTAGAATGTAGTTTATTTACTTACAAATAGTTAGTATTTAATTTCATCGTAAACGACACTATACAAATTAGGGCTGTGAATTAAATACATTCGTGTGTTTTTTATTTGGAAAAGGAATTTTAAGTACCTACGGTAAATATTTGTTACACATTGAATTATAAATATTAAAAGTGTATAGACAATTAATATGTTTATTGCATATGCCAGTTTTAAAAATAACTCAATTAAAATGAATAGAAATATAATATGATGTGATGAATAATTGAATAAAATAGACACTTAAGGGGCCTGCTCGCGATTTTTCAAATTTTCCGCAATTCTATAAAATTTGAAAATTAAATTTTATATTTTAGTTGCCACCTCAATTATAAGACTTTTCCACTAATCTACTACCCAATACCTATTTAGGGGGGGTTGATAGGGTGTATTATATCGGTCAAAACACAGTTTACAGGAAAAACTCTCACACCTCGTAGATTGGTCCGATTTCCGTAATTTTTTTTTGTTAGATAGAGGAATATTTTTTACAGGGCGCATTGGACTTCGATTTTTGATTACGTCGCTAAAAACCAAAAATAAAACAAAAACTAAAAAGTTGTAAAAATTGATTAAATTCAAACTTGTAACATAAGATTTAGAAAAATAATGTTGAAAATCCAAGTCCAATGCGCCCTGTAAGAAGTCTTCCTCTATCTAACAAAAAAAAAATTACGGAAATCGGACCAATCTACGAGGCGTGAGAGTTTTTCCTGTAAGGCATGTTTTTGAGCAAAAAAACAGGTCGCGTGCAGGCCCCTTAATGAGAAAATAATATTTTAAATAATATGATAATATTATTCACAAATAAAATTTAGTATTCATAATTTACTGTTCAGTTTTCAGTACCGTTTTGATCAAGCTTACACTAAAGGTTTTAGATAATAATTTGTGACCAAATGTTCTTTAAAATGTTTCTCGTTAGTTAACATAATATTATAGGGTTTTTCAATATTTTACACTATTTTAACAGTTATTAATTTATTATGTATTTATTTAATTAAAACATTAAAAGGTAGAATAAAATTGAAAATGTGAAAAAATCATTGTTTGACACTATTGTAACTCCGTAATTTTGAGGCTTTATGCCTTAAGCGCGTCTTCCTTTTTTGTCAACGGGTTGGGTACTTGGACTGAAATTTATGTAATTTTCCTTGTATATAACTAATAACTATATATAGGTAAGCATCTTACTTACATGCATTTTTTAGGAACATATTATAGAATAATGATGGATGATGATTATACATTTATACATATTATAATATTATAATATGGAAAAATGTTGATATCCCTGTATAATCGTATAAGATAGACAAAACAAACAAAATAAGCATAGTAATATCATTTGAATGGAAATTAAAACGAAGATTACTATTCTCGTTCATACACGACTTCCCCTCTCTAAACGCCACGCTATACGGGCTGTGTAGCTGCTGGCTGACCGCAGTTCAGCGTGAACATTATCGAAGAATAGGTAGTTCAATTCCAGTCAACACACGAGCAACGACCGACGGGCTTATTAGTCTTTAAACGTTTACGTACATAATAATATAATATTATTGGTATATCTTACGTTAACGCTGCATATATATATATATTTTACGAAAATATACAATATTAATTTTTTTATTAAATAAAAAAAACAGTGAAAAAAAAAATATCAAAATAATTATGCCGGACACTGTGGTTACCGTTCAAAATCCCGAGTCCAAACCTGCAGGAAAACCCGGAGTGGAAAATGGAAACGTGAACAACATTTTCTCTTGGGTGGAAATCAACTACAATTATTTCAAAACCTTACCTGGAATATTGAAATTGGCGCAGTTGGTAAGTTTCATAACAAATATTTACGTTTTAAATATAGGTAATACGTATTATACAATATACATATTATTATTATTATTATTAGGCATAGGCAAACTATATTACTATAAAGATTGATTTTTTACAAAAAATTAAAATTAACATTTGGGTAAAAACCTACTATTATATATTGTATGGTCATCGAACTCCAAAACATTCCACTGTAGTTTTGTTGTCGGATAACATATTCTGAACGTCAGACCTATCCTCGGTGCTTTTGAAATATTAAAATACGTTTTTTTTTGTCAGTTGGAGTCGTTTGAATAATAGTAATAATTATATGTACAAATAACAATCCTACCTAATTATAATAATATGCCCATACTTATTCATTCATAATCATGAATCATGATATTCCAGTCAGAGATAAACTGTCAACTCGCACACCGCGGCGGTAAAACATTACAGCTCTTATACCTATGATTGGAATATCTCTGGAACGAACAATAAAATGCAATTGTATCGAGTTAAAATAGTTTTCAAATTGTCCGTACAAAATCACGTGTTTGTGGTCGAGGAACAAATTAACGAAAACTAAACGTTTAAGACATTTAAAAAATTATTTAAAATGCAAAGCTAAAAAGACGTAACTTTTTATAGATAGGTAATAAAAAATATAAATGTAATCGTAAGTGTTTAGGATTTTAATATTGGCTTTAAATTGTTAGCTTATGAATCATTAAACAAATTATATAGTGTAAACACTCATTTTTAAAAAATAATCAACAAACGTTGATGTGTTTTCGTGTGTGTTGTGGTTGTGGTTTTATTGGAATTAAAGATAAACTAATATAATATATATTTATATAATTATATAGCTATTGTAACTGTTGTAGTTGTTTACGCAGGGAAACGTCGGATACACATTTTAGTATTTTACATTTAACACATATTTTTTACGAGTATAAACACAATATTATAATCTATGCTTATACAATTCTGAATTCATGTTTTTGTTATTTTAATAAAATTTGTTGAGCGCGCGTGTATACTTAAAAAGAAACACCCATCGGCCAAGCCCCACGCCGCCACCACCGCGTAGTGTACCCATCAAAATAGGTTTAAGCATTCTTGGCGCGCCTAACTTCCACAAGGCTACTACAATAGCTTTTTGTCATATTGTATAAAGTAACGCACACAATTATTATTATATTATTGTACATTACCGATGAAAATATTATAATATAAACGGAAATTTAATTACGCGTTTTATTATTTTCCGAATACCTCTGCAATTATTTACGTGTTTGGACTGAAAAACGGATAGAAACAACTCTTTACCTAATGATATTATATTATTCGTACAATCGTACATACCTACCTAATATAAAATACCTAAAGATAAAATCGGGATCCATATTTTTACAACGCCAAACCGTACGTACTTATAGGTGGCTTTAATTATACAGCTGCTGTATATCTACTTTAATTGCTCTATCCATAAAGATCTAGTTTTAAAAATATCTATTCTCATTCTTGTACGGATTGAAGAAAAAAACAGAGTCACTGCGGCGTATCCACAGTTATATTATACTGCATACATGTGCAGCATCCTAAAATATACGCCCTAGTTATAAATATTATAAATAATATATTTTAGTTGAACATCTGAATAGAATAATAGAATATTATAATTATATACTATCGATTTAACTACATCATAACCTACAGACTTTTTGTTTACGTTGTAATATTAATGATTATAATATTTGGTTCAAGACATTTTAACGAATTTAATTGACTTGTCGTAACATTGAAATAGTTCATTGTTCATTTACATTAAATGTAAAGTGGACGTGGAAAACGCACCACCACATTTTATAATATCAAACGACTTGCCTGTTAACACATACGCGAGAGAAAAGTGACACGTTCATACTTACGGTTTTATTTTTAGACGCCGGTTTGTAGAGAGAAAATTGTAATTTAAAAAACATATTATTATCCCGGGAAGACGTCGGAATAGTAATTAATAACTCTCTTACTCGGGCGTCATTTTAATATTGTAAAACCTTTCGGCACCTTTCGTACACTTTATTTTATACACCGTAAAGGTAAATACAGTTATAGGAGAGGTCGATAATAAACGGGCGTTCAAAAGCTTTTGGTCTGGTGACAGATTGTACCAGCTATTTCCCCGCTCATTATTGTTTACAGATGTTTTTGTCAAACGACTTTAAACCGTTTACTATGTTGTACATGTTCGTGCATAATCCGGATTCCGGAGACTTGGACCGGACGACTTGCTCTATGAAATAATTACAACAACAAAGCTCCGGGCCATTAAAAACCTGCTCGGTGCTGCTATACAAGAATGATAATATAGCATTAGTAACAATATCCTACTGGAATGCGGTAAAATAAAAAACAAAATTGTGGATTATCGGGGTATGCATTGGGGGGGGGGATAACTTGTATAATATTATTATGTATATAAATATACGAATAATATTGTTGTGACACACTACACGAGGTAACCCACGCGAAGGAAGATGTAGAAAAAGAAAAGTTCACCTATATAATTTTATACCGGCTCTACGGCTCTACTCCTCGTTAATATATTATATTTCTGAAATATATATTATACCTACCTATTATGTTTGTATACAGAGCGATCGTATGTACCTGCATACTAATATATATAGAGTTTTTTATTATTATTAATCTATGAAAATTTAAACAAATGTTCCTCGAACAAACATAAACAGATGACGCAACAGTTGACGCGTATCCTATAGGATATATTATTATTATCATTGTTTATTCAAATTTCAAACCGTATGTAAACTTGATTATTTTTAAACAATAACATTAGATAGGTTATAGCATATAATAATACTCACCTCGTTTATATTTTCAGATAGAAATTTTTTGTCTATAAGTTTCGTTTTTTAATTTACACAGGTGCAAATACATTTCGTAGGCACACCATTGCCCTGCCATAAAAGCATTTATTTAAACCTAAACATTATAAATTAGTGGAATAAATTATTATAAACCGCATAGATAGGTTGCTGTTTAATCGCCTTGTGCGTAAGTAACAGTGGCACAAAATTTAAATGGGGGAGTCTACAGTGTCACTCAGTCTTCACGAAATCTCAATAATCCCCCCGAAAAATGCATGAGCGATGTCCACTGTTTAAACACATTCCTAATACCTACATTTATCTTGAATTTTTACTACAGGCTTATACTTTATAAGCTTATAAAAAAGTATTAAACGCCCGAAGCCCCATCCCTCGAGGTTTTTGATTATTTGCAACACTGATAAAATAGGTATTTGAATAGGCGTTAGACAATACTATTCGTTCAAAGGGAAGACATATTATATTTATCTACCGTTCTCCGGAAATCTACAATATGTTTCTCTGTACTATTTTTCCGAAATTTATCGTCTAAATCAGTAAAAATATAATAATAATATTGATCAATGATCATTAGGTCAGTCGTCGGTGTGTGCAGGTGTTGCACTCGGTTTTATAAGTAGGACGAATGACGACGACCACGACGACGACACGCACGTCGTTGCAACGGTGTTTTTCGACGGAGTAAGCAAGCACTCCTACGCTCCAGGAGTTTTTCATTAATAAATAGGTACGTTGTTGCGATCGCGGTGACGTGGTCGTATTCATATTTTCCCGTTTCCTGCTGTAACGCGTAAATTCGTAAGTCATCTCTGCACTTCCGCCTGCAGCAAACCGCAAGCACTTTACGATCTACGGGGTACACTAAAAGTCTATATATCATTATGATTATTGGCGTCGACACACTGAACTGCACAGTGACGTGCGATACGATTATTAAGGTCTATGATGTGTGTGATGGATACCTACGCTCCTTAGACGAGACGCACAAACGGTTCTAAACGTCTAAACGTCTTAATTGAAAGTTAATTAAACCAATTTCGAACGGTATGTTACAATCGTAATTATGAGACGGTGGTCGTCTGTTCCCCGTTCGCATTAAAATAAAAAATAATTAAAGCGGAGGCGGACCACACCGCGTGGTGACTATACTTACTAGCTTTTATATATATGTATAATATTATGTTTGCATTTTATTTTCATTAGAACGAGAGAAAATGAGAGGCAGTAAAAATGGTTTCATAATAGTATAACATATAGGTACCTACTAAATAATAATAAACTATGCGCGTAGTATGATATGTATTTATATGTGTAACGTATATTATACAGGGTGAATTTTTCTGAAGATGATATTTTGGAAAATGTTTATGTATTATTAGAGATTGAAATTTGAACTAGCAGTTTCTAATTAACGTATACCTACCTACTAAGATAATAATATAGTTTATGAATATTTTGATAAAAATGTATTAAATAAATAAATGCATAAATATGTATGCTGCTATTGCATCCTTAAATGTGCACCAATTTCGTAAAATTCTAAATATTTGAAACTATGGTCTCTACATTTACTTGAATAATAAATAATAATAAATACAAAATTTAAACATAACACATATTATAGGTCTATAACAATGGGGTGGAATGCCTTAAACATCATACTGTATAGTATAACTCCACAGCAAAGAGTATTAATATTTCTTTCGACATATTATATGATAATAGAGGGTTAAATGAGAATAAGGTGTTCCATCAGTATAATTCATAGTACTATTTAAGTATTGCCATGTTATTGCAGTCCTAATGAAAACAAATAATTTCACAATGACCGTGAACAACTTTGTAAAAATGATGCAAACAAGCATTATGCGTAGGTACCTCGTACAGTCGTACCTATATATGTATATATACATATATATTACATTCCATTATATATGACCAACGAACGAATTTTTTTTAGTTTCGTTAGATTTTTCTATAGAAGGTTTATGGTTGCCCCAAAACAACCACTCGAGCATGACTGAATAATATATTCTACATTATTGCAAATATAGCCTATTTTGTAATGGAACAAAAAAAATGGCAGCGTAAGGGTACGGTGTATTTAATTTTAACAATTATATAATAATTTTTTTTATCGCTATTTATTTGAAAATGTACGCATTCTGTATTTTTACAATAAGTAAATTGGTTAATATATATATATATATATATATAATATGTATTACAAGCTGATCCTGTGCACTTCATTGCCCTTAAAAAATTGTGATTGTTCAAATCCTTTTGGATGTAACTCTCAGCAGTAAGTGCAATTCAGCCACCCTGGATATAGGCAATCCGACTACGTTGGATTGCGGACATTGTGCGACAGCATATCAAGTAGATATGTATATATAATATATAAAAATGTCCTGTCACTGTGTTTGTTATTTAACTCCTCCGAAACTATATAATAATATAATATATATAAATCTCTAATGAAATGGATCAAGTATGATAGAGAAAATCGGAATAAACATTTACCAGACTTAATGGAATACTTTCGGACTTTCGGTTACCAATTGTTTCACCATGCATTTTTTGAGTGTACTGTTGATAAAGAACCACTTTTGAAGTTAAATAAAAATTGTACCTATATAATATTTTTATACTTGATTTTCTTATTTTTTCAAAATATTACGTTGAAACTTATTTACTCGATGATGGTTGGAGTCAAAAGTATGCCCGGATTTATGAGGATTAATTCGTAACTTCGACTGATTGAAACGATTGAGACTCTCCATTAATATTCAAATTTAAAAAAATAATAAATAAATATTATTCTCAACTCCTATTACCCATAGCAACCATTAATAAACAAATATTTCTATCGTAAATCTCAAAATTCCTGTTTGAGCACCTACCGTGGGTGATCAATTCCATTTTTAAATTAGCCTACCTATGACACTCACAAAGAATATTGCTTTCTATTGGTGAAAAAATTTTCGAAATCGGTTCAGTAGTTCCAGAGATTACTTTCGACAACGGTAACTAACGACTCCTCTTTATATAATAGTATAATAGATATATACATTGACTTGAAAAAAAATGTAAACTTAAGGTGGAAATCTCCCAGTCAAGCGTTGAGACTCCAACACTTAATTTAGGTCTCTGGACCAATTTCGGTTTAGTCGGATATCGGGATATGGTGGGAATGTCAGGCAGCGTGTTGCATGGTTTGTGTGAAGTCCCTGATAAAAAGTGAGTGTTTTTTTCAGTTGCGTATTAAATTATATTATTGTATATTATATTGTATTGTATTGTATAATTATATTATATTGTTTTATTCGATAAAATAAATTATAATAATAACATGATAATAGTCATATTATAGACTATTATCAAGTGTATGTATACCGTGGGTTCTGTTATTACTTATTGTATCACCTATCAAAACATCAACCCTTATACGCTACAATTTGAATTCTTTACATGATAAAATTACATGGATAGGGTATCTACTATTGCAATAACCTTGCATATATTTCATCCATGCGCTCGAGGAAGAAATCGAATATAAATCCTTTTACACCTGTATAACCATTAGATAATAATAATATATTCATAAAATTATAATATGGACAATATCGCGTGCGACCAACTATCATGCGGGCGGCGACGGCGTCCATTTAACTTTGGTATATTCGCCAATAGGAACATATTTTTGGGTCGAAACAACTATATACATATAACCACATAGGTAGGCATGCCAATATGCCATGCACATGTAAGCATCATTTATAGGTAGTGTGCATATATTATAATATATAGGTAATAGATGATAACAATATACGGTCATAGGGGTCGTGATGACATGGATTTGGACGTGTCCACGAGTAACATTAAAAACTAATTGACATCGTTTCGAATGTTATACTTACAACTACGGTTCAAGGTCCAACGCCAAAATAATGCGAGACTTTAATAATAAGTAGTAAATCCCAATGGCCTTTGATGGCCGAGGTTTAAATAAAAAAAATAAAAACAATAGGTATAGGTACATAGCCTTCCACTCTTTAGAGTTCATAATTCATAATATTGTGAGTATTGTGAATTGAAATATAATATTATATGTACGCATTTTGGAATATTTAACAGTAATGGCGGCTACAGGTGCACATTATAAAATTATGTTCACATTATTATAATGTTAAATGTATATTTTTTTTATCTATTTAAATGTATAAGTTTAATGTTTATATTAATGTTTGTTTGTGTATACAACCTAATATTAATTTTTGCTGTAGTTTTTAGTTATTGTATATTATAGTTATAATGTTGTATAGATTATGAAGTCGTTTTCCCCTATCAAAAGCTATGTTTAATGGGAAAGTGTCAATATGTTTAATTTTTATTGTAATTTTAATGTCTTTACTGTTGTTGACAATTAAAAAAAATATTATTAAGTACCATCATTATTATTATTATTATATAATATTGATACGTAGGTGCAGTGGTGCACGTATATTCAATAATATATTAATATGTATATTCATGGATGTGGTGTAAAAGAGAATAAGTCAAATAAGCATTACTTTTAAGATAGGTAACGAAAAATATGTCTGTAGAGTACAACTATAGAGTCTTTAAAAGTTTTCATTGACACTTCAAGATAAGAAGAAATACAAAAATCAAATAGTTTGATAATGAAAACTACCTACTTAGAAATTGTTTTCCGTATAGTAATAATAATAATAATTTTAAAATGCCTAAATTGACTTTTATCCACCTACGACCTACCGTCTATAGGTGTAATATTATCTGAAGTGACTTATAATATTTTCTTGGCATCTGTTTATCCAGGTGTATTATTGCGATGTCTCAATGTAGTCGACTCATTTTATGTCTTTTCGGGAGCGGTTTCCGACTGAATAATAATGATACTGTCATAATTGTCTGGAATCATGTACTGTGTATTATTCAAACATTACGCATATCGCAAATGTAATGGTAATTGAAAAAATAAATATTTTAACAAGCGTATATAGAATATTTATACTACGACTTACCAATATTTTAAGCACCACCGACGATTCATGCGCTTGATAAAAAATATTTTTTTTTTGGTTTATTGATTGTTAAAATTCGTTTTCAATAATTCCCGTCTTTTACTTTGATAAATTAATATATAATTACATAACACTCGTAAATTCAATATTTCACGTTTTTCACTTTGATAATAACTAATACAATTATACAATTTACATAGGTATAGCACTCGTAAATCCATAAAAAGTTTGGTGACTTTCAAAGCAATTACAAAACGGTCAAATGTGTTCCGCGAGTGACAATCGTTATTCTACTTCAGTGGTAGTATAAAATAAAATAAATTAGAAAGATTGAAGAAAAAAAAGTTTCGTTTGATTTAATGGTTAAAAGGCTTTCAATGTATACATAATATTAATATTATATGGTATCGTCGCTGCCACGCTTTGACGTACGTCCCAATCGATGTCCCATCCACCTCCCATTCCCCCGGGGACATTCAAACGACTACCGTTTTTAACTTTGTTTACGCGACCGTGCGTGGAAGGAATAAATAGTCCGCGAATAATACGGATTAAATACTTAAATCATTCAAGTATAAAACTATTTAGCGAAAAGGACTTTAATGCCGCGGTACGCTGCAGAGAAATAAAATAATAATATACGTGATCAAATAAAAAATAAAAATAAATAATTATAAGGCATAAATCACACGCAAGTATATAACAAAATATGTTTGGTCTTCTATGTTTATATGTACAGTTATTATATAGTTGTAAGAAAATGGAATTTTCTAACGACATGGTACCGTTTGACGGTGGAGACGTCATATCCCGGCAGCAGCGATCGAGTTTTATATCGATGCAATTATATTAATTGTTACGTTTTACTGTGCGATGGATGTGCCACGAGCCACGAAGGGTATACGTGTAACGTGTGTCAATGTGTATATCATAACATTATATTATATTTATGGACCGATATAGGTAAATAGAATTGGAGTAGTTCGATAGAGAAAGAAAACAATCCGTCGGCTTTGAAGAAATATATAAACGAATATAAATATATATACATCTATGATGCGTACCTATATATGAAATGATAATAACACGATAGTTATATAGTCGTGTGCCGTATGCGACAATATTATTATATGGCGTAAATTGTGTAAATACCCGAGAGACCTACCTACCCGTAAATAAATAAATGACGAAGATACGCAGAAAGCGATTAAAGCGGTTTCAAAAGAATGTTTGCGGCGGTATCAACCGCGTGGTTAACGTCGTAAGTAGTTACATAGAGTCAGCTGAAAGTTCTTTAAAGTATATGACTATCATTAATCGTACGTATTCTTACACATATTATATGCATTAAACATTTATGAAATAAAATATAATATAATACACCTATATTTCTCTATCGTTTGAGTGAATTTAACGAAATGTGTATGCGATAATGGTCACAATAAGAAAAAAATTGCACATACATTTTGATTACATGATTATTATATACTGTACAAGGCGAAGAAGCTACATTATTAGCACTATTTAGCAGTTAAGAGGCATATAATATATAGCACCTTAAATTTACTGTTGTTGTAATTGTAATGTAGGTGGTCTATAATTCAGCTATACGTGTAAATTGGTGAACATTTTGTGAGTAGGGGGGGGGGGGTTAAATATTTTTCCAAAGGCACTCGACACTGACTTAAATATATTTATTTATTCCGTTTAAAAATACAACATCACTGAGGGGGTGAATTTAAAGCTTAAAAGTTCCTGAGGAAAGGAACCTGTGATTTGTGTAAGTGTTATTTTTAGTCATCTATTTTGGTTTTGGATTTTTGCTTGTGGTTAATAATTGGGCATGGAATCATCTGTAGGGAAGCAGGGCAACTCTGTAGACTGTTTGAATTTTTCAGAAAGTCTTTATTATGGGCCGCGAACTTGTGCCGATTGTAGTTATCGGACCTTGATGGATTATAATTTTTTGGTGTGATCAAGCTTTGTATTTTTCTTCAACCTACATCATAATGTATTAATAAATAATATATTTTATATAAAACATGAGGTATAATGGGCAGGATTTAAGTATTAAACACTCGGCTATGGATCGTACATTCTAAGATTTTTCCAGATGCAGCTCGACTAAACTGAAAACATAATAATAATTAATAGTATGTATGTATACGACATACGTACATGGACGTACTCTAACCAAAATTCCAATGTAATATACATAATACATATAACATATGGGAGACAAAAGTCACAGATTTATGACTCACGTTACAATGCCATTTATATATAATAATAATATATTATTTTATTGCCTTATTGGTAGTTTTGGGCGTTATTTAGATACATTTACCAACGAACATAACAATTTTTCACATTAACTTAATCTAGTTATAGATAAAAAATATAATTTTGACGTTCAAACTAAAAACGTATTTAAAAATAATTACAAAAAAATATGATTGTAAAAATTAATTATTTTAATAAGCCAATCGTACATATTTTGTTTGTTAAAATTAATTATTTTAATGAGCCAATGTTACATATTTTGTTTGTTTATACATACTTATGTAGAAAACATCCTAAAGTTAATAAAATACGAATATTATTTTATTGATATAAAGTAAACTACGTATAACTGTTGACATTTCGATGTTATTATAATATAATATTATGTAGATCTAGGATTCATATTCCAAAAAATTATTAAAATTAACTAAAAGTTCCATAGATGTAAAGTTTTTTTATTATTTTATTACTAACATTTAATTAAATTAAATTTTTTTTGATATTTTAGGAATTTTAATACTTCTAAGATTACAAAATGAAGACAGAGAATTAGCTATGGTTTTTATCGTTAAACAACATCATCTCTTGGCTGTATAATATTATTTATTATATTACTAAAATATAAAATATGAAACTAAGAAATAATATACTGTTAAATTGTACGTGTACCTAACTATTTTATACCTGTTAAGGGTATCGGTGATCGACAGTTTTTAAGGAGTTCGCGTTAGGCAATTTTCAAATTGCATGCATGTTGTGCAAATGTGTGCACTTAGTGAGTTATCATTAGTGTGTGTGAGTGTGTGTAAAAGAAATAGTGGAAGGAGTTGCGCTCGTGAATGGTAAACGATTTATGCTCATTTGTATGTATTTTGTTCCATCCAACTGATCGACCTAATAATGCGATCATTTTTCAGATAACTGATCTGAATTCGTTATAACGTCTACTTGAGATCGGTCAGTCCACATTTTAAGATTTCTGATTTAAATTCTGAATAATCAACGTTTGAACATTCCGAGATTTCAAAATATTCATTCTAAATGTATAGTTGTTAGTGTGTGGGGGGGGATTGAGAAAAGTGAACTGATCGATCTTAAGTAGACATAATAACGAATTCATATAAGTTTTAAAAAGTATAATGGAATAAAGATATTGCCATATTGGTATGTCTTGGCTAAAATGACTGTCTGTCACCGCCCACCGATCCCTTTAAATTAGGAGTATTACATTAAACCTTATAGAACATTTCTCTAGATAATATTTTGAATCACCTAATTTTAAACTTCAAAATATTGTAGTATTTATATATGCACTAGAAAATTATAAAATTGACTAAAAATTGAATTATGTACTTGAATGAATGTATTGTTCTAGCATATTGGTACAATGGTACCCCGATATAAAATTAACTGCAATTATTAAAATCTGTGCCCTATATAATGATATTATGTTTATGGTAGGTACGGTAAGAGTACGAATACCGTAGCCAATCCTATAGGTTTCGCTAACTGCTGTTGGTAAACCATATAAGACATACAAAATAGTTTGGTCAAACCCCGAATGACTTTTGTAGTTTTCAGACTTTTAGGTACAGACGAGGTTTGATAAATCTTAGGATGAACAACCAGTGTTGGTAAAAGTTCAAAATTTTTTACCAATTATTCAAATTATTGTGTGATATTTTTAAACCGCCAAAATTAAAATTTCTAACTACAAAAATCGTCGAAACCCCTATAGGGGCTAGGTTTTACCGGTATTTGTACTTTTACCGTAACATAAATATATACATACCTAATATACGCATATTACATATATAGGTCCTTATATACGGACATAACATTAAAGTTCTTAATATATAAATATAATATATTTATGTTCATAGGAGTATGGGCGGGTTTTACTTACTCATCGTTTTTAGGTTCGACGCAGAAATATTATTAAATATTATTATGCACGCGGCGTAAAGTGCGCGCGCGCGGAACCGAGCGTTAACGAGTTCGAGTAGAGTAAAAACATTTCGACAAATCGTTCGTTTTTCATCTGTGAAAACGATTTTTTTTTTCAGTTTTCCGTCTTTTAATTATGTATATATATAGTACCTATATATAGGTACCGGCGAGATTAGAAATCGCAGTCACCGTTTTGACACGTCCTGTCGAGCATTCGGTTCGCCCCCGCTGTACACAATACAATAATAATATTATACTACTCTTGCACCGTCATAATACCATACGAATTTGTATACCTATATCCTATAACATAATAATATATAGATGTACACCTCGTTAATAGGACGCGACGCTCCGCGGATGTATCACCATCGATGGTGACTTTCCGACCTCGCGATTATCCCCGAAATTCCGCGGTGCTCGAAAATGTCCTGGACATTAAGTCGTATAATATGTATAATATTTTAATGGCGAGAGTTTGGTAAACAATAATTATTATTGTCGTTGATGGCTATACATAGTATATATAGGTGGGGGAAGGGTGACAACATCTTAACAACCACTCTCGAACAATACACGATATTATAATTTATAGTGTATCATTTTCATTGTATATTTGTATATTATATAGGTACTTAATTCAATTCTAATTAATTTCTCCTATACCAAAGGCGTGTGTGTGTGAGCCCTCTAATGGGTATGGAGACATTCCTCCATGGCGATGGATAATTAAAAATTATACTAGATGGGATAATCACGAAAATTAGTTTTTATGATAGGTAGTTAATATATTTTAAAAAGCAAACTATTAAGATAATAAGAATGTGCCTATAATAATAGTGTGTCTGTGCATTTCGATGTTTTAATTTTAATAGTGTAATGTGATTGTTCATTTCAGTATGTTTAAAATACATAAAATAGTTTATTGAGTTGGTACCTATTGTATTATTGTCACCTCCCAGTGAATTTTGACTACGCTGCGGTTTTTCCATTATACCCAATATAACGTTCATTATATCGTTTAGAAATAGAAAAAATTTCACCATTTTTAAAATACCTTTGACTTTTAAAAAATTAAATTTTTAAAAAAAACCGCAGCGTCTTGCCCTTAGAAATATTATCACAATTCAATTTCATAATAGGTATTTTTACTCTAGAACCAAAATTGAGCGAGTTATACTCAGACTGCCTAAACGCGTTTTGTCTATGTCGTACGTGTGTAAGACGGAGACAACACATGCGGGTGTAGCGTCCTCTTAAGCATCTCTTTCCGAGATCTTGTAAATCTTATTATACTATCCACCCGTATAACATTATAATACAGTTGGTACGTCGAATACATGACTTGACAATATTATTATATTGTATGTATATATTATTTCATCGTACGGTTGACAGTGCATGGCGTCGTTACTAGATAATTTCCCGTTTATATAATATTATATGTGTACCAATATATTATAGTGGCGATAGTTCAACAACTTACCTATAATATGCCCAACACACATATAATATACGCCACTGCTGCTACAGCTGGCTATAATACATTGATATATATATATATATAAAAAAAAACAGCACTTAATCAGTATTCTTGAACGCCATTCGTTTCGATACCGTTAAACGGACTATATATATAATATTATGCTCGTATTTTTCACGCGTGTAATCGCGTATCGTATATATAAGAGACTTGAATTTGGCATATATTATACGGACGGTCGCGTCCGCCGCCACACGCGTATATCATTCACGTTATATAGGTATTATTGTATTAATGTATATTATAATATGTATGTAGGTGAAAAGTAGGTACTCATATATACGACGTGTCGTATTATAATAATATATAGGTAAGTATATAATACGAGTAAACAGCTCATTTACTTTTTCAGAACACGTTCGCGGGTCGATTATCATATCATTGAACCGCAACCCCCTCCCCCCCTTTTTACGTGCCCCGAAGTGTTACCCATGTAGTGAAAACCACCCATCCGGACACATAGGTACTGCACGGTTGCAGCAGTGAATACACAGTGGAAATATATTAAGATATCATTAATGTTTATGTTAGTGACAATATGTGTAAAATATTGATATTTTGAATTTTCTAAAATGTCCAAGAATATTCTATAATATACTACATTAATACCAAATACAGCAGGCAATCTATTAAATTGTTTAAATCTTACTTAAATCATCTATAAGCATTATATGAAATGCTAAATAATGTAAATGTAATGTATTAAATGCATCTTATCGATATTGATATTCGACAATGTTTCTTCACTTAATATAAATCCATAGTCACTAATCTGTAATATCGATAAATTTAATACAGAACCACAGAATTTATTCTGTGACAGAACATTGACCGTCGATAATTCGATCATTATTACGATATCGTCTTATAACACTAGTCGTTTCACACTTCAGTATTTGACAAAATATCTTGCTTGAATAATATCAATATTCAATAATATCGTAAAATAAATTTAGTAATATTATAAGCTGACAGACCGTCTTAGCACAGAATCGTTTTGAGTATACAACGATTTTATATCATTAAATTCAATTTTAACACACCCGCATTACAATGACTCTCTAGACATATAATATAATGTACAATAGTTATTAATTCTAATAATTAATAACTGTGTACCACCATACAAGTTATATTTTTTTTCATTTTTATGAATGCATTAAATTCTATAATATTAAATTTGCGTACTTTTTAATAATACATATTTTCTTGTACTAATAAAATTAATTGTCTTTGCAGACTTAGTATATTATTATGATAAAAGGAAATGGATTTTCCAAGTGATTTCCCTGTTCTACAGATTGGCAATTTGCCGTTTGTCGTTTAATGAAATGCTTGTTATTATAGAAAATACTTAGGAAATATATGTAAAAAGAAAAACATTTATTATACACTTTTTTTTAAAATGGCCAGGTGTTATATAGAATAAAAAATATAGCATTTATAAAATACCAATATTATACACTTTACCGCTACCATATACAATAAAAACAATCGATAACTATACCTATACAGGAACCTACCTCATAACAATATATATTTATCCGAGCAGTTTTGTCGGAGGTTTTAACAAAAAAAAAAAAACGTTTTTAATATTATTATTGTTTTCATAACACATTATTAATCGACGGGCAAATGCGGTGATCATCGCAAATATTATAATATTATGTAAACATTTAGCATATTTTCTTGTTAAAATATTATTGTTTTGTGTTAAAAGGTATATAAGTGCAAAAAATGATTAGACGTGTACGCCATAATAAAATTATTATAATTTTTAAATTACACCTATTATTAAACCTCGGTACAGCGATTTACGACCTGGTATAGTATATAGATAATAATATATGGGTACCTAGTGTTCATGATATATTATAATATGCAACTGTTATGCCTACACATTATAAACGAAATTCTCACAGAAATGAAAGCTTATTATAATAATAATATATTATATTGTTAAGTAGGTACCCGCGTTGACGTCCGAATGTTGAATGAATACCTATTAAAAGGTTGTGTCAACGTCTTTCCGGGCTATAGTACAGTACGTTTTTATTAAAAAAAAAAAATCGTCGAGACTTCAATCATTTCTGATGCTGCTGCCAGTATGTAGAATAATTATGGGCATGGCATGACTCTTATAGGTACTATATTATAATATAGTGTCGCAGGTACAAGAACACGATATTATTGTTAAAAAACCATCGTCGCGACAGAACGTTTCCATATTAGTCTGTGTTTCACTGTGTTTGTATGTGATGGAACTATACGGAGCGAATATAATAATATTATTAAAACATGCATTATATATCGGTACGTATAAATGTATAATTTATATATTGCTGTAGGTAAATTACAATATTATACCGAAATACGAATATCGCTCGTAACGCGTTTGCGTCATAGCGTCACGACGGCGGCGATGAGTCGGTGTAAAATAAAATGCATGTGACGTTTATGACATGTTAATGGAACGAATTTTAAATTCTCGTGAAACCGTTGGTCGTACGCTAGAAAACCGTTGCGATGCGCGCTCAAAAACGTGGATAATTATTATTTTTTAATTCGTATTTTATTATTACTTAAGAATAACCGTCTCTACGGTCGGGAGAAACGATCGGAGAACGAACAACAGCAAAATTATAGAATAATGACTATTGACTATACGTACCGACCATTTATAGTAAACGCCTATCATTGGTAGTGCTACTCCGCATACAAAAACATAATGCGTGCACCTTTAATTTTGAAAACCCAAAATTTCAAATAAACGATTTCGACTCCGGTGTATATATAAGAGAGTCGTACTATGTACGTAAAAGCCATTCGACGATATTTTATTTTGATAGACAACGAAATACGTCCGTCATAGGACCTAATATAATATTATAGATAACGTTCAAATACGATTAATTTCGGTCGATATATATATATACAAGTGTACAACAACTATATTGCCATATTATAACGGACGTTTCTGTTTTCTATAGTAGCTGCAGCGTATATTCGAGGTATTCTGTAACATAATTTATAATATTATGTTCCTTAGTTCCTCGGTCAATCAATCATCATATAATAATATCACGATGTTCAGAGAATTTGTATTTTTTTATTTTATAGAAATAGGTACATACATCAAGTACATATTATTCTATTATTCGTTTGTCGAACCAATCGAAAATACAAAGCAAATACACAAATACAAAGCGCCGTACGGTTGAAATGGGTTTCGGAAACGGTTCAATGGAAACATGGCACAACACCATATAGTAATAACGTGTGCAGTAAAAGTTAAGACGTTAAGTTTCGCTTCTGCAGCGTCCTAATAATAGACACGCATCAGTCGTATCGTATGTACCATTGTAATAGGCGCATCTAACGAGTGGTACATTGCAGCAGCGTCAAACACCGAATTAGGAAATCGTCTATAGAAAAATGAGAAGTCGATAAACAAGACACATTTTAATGGCACGTAATAAATTTTAGTATAAATAGCGTGTGCATTAATAATCTGTTGTGTACAATACGTCGTGGGTACTAAGTTCGAGACTTAGATTTCCATATTATATAATAATAATATATGTCACCTCGAGAACTATCCCGCGCATATAATATTATATAGTTGATTTAATCGTCGATAAAATATTGTGATTGACAGTCGAGGTTAAGTGATAAAAAAATGGGTATTATAATATATACATTATTATATCGTGTATAATAAGGGCCATAAAATAATCGTTTTTGAGTTTTCGCGCCTATATTGTGTTGTTGTTATATACATAATACGATGCAGTATTTGCAGTGTTGTCGTCGCCAGAAGGTAAATAATATACTTGTTTTTTTTTACGTTAACGATTTTTTTTCGAGGGAAAAAATTACATTATAATAATTATGTGTACTTTTGTCGAACACTTCATCGCCGTTGCTGTATAGCGCACAGGACCTATGTATATAGGTACACCTAGCTATTGTCCAAAACAATATTATATTGTTATACGAGTATATGAAGTATAGTACATGAATAGGTTATAGGTAAATTGACTTTCGTTTGACGTGTAAAAATATATTATTATAATTAAATTTGACGGTATTACGAGTTTGCGACAAAATTCGGCGTGTTCAATGAATACGATCGCGAGGCGAGCAAAAACGAAAATAATGGAAAAACTACGGTTTTGCGAGTAGGTACCTATTAATCGATAGGTTAATTTCAATCGGGTTTCCTTTATAATATAGGTAGTGCAACGAGTATATTATGGAAGTTTTTTTTCTCTACGACAATTAAACCGACGCAACTACGACGACGTTTTCTCCGGTCCGTTCTCACAAAGAGAAATTCAACAATAACGGAAGAAAAAAAAAAACATGTCAACAAAATAAATAAAGAGTTTACTATATAAATCGTGTTTTTCCGCGAGAAAAAAAATACATGACACGGATTGCGTGGTTCGGAAACTCGAAACGTTTTCTTTTTTAAACAATTATAACAAATAACAATAATGTTGTATAAGAGCCGATGAATTACGATGGATGCTTATAAGGGGGGGGAGCATCTATATTGGGATTATAATATCTGTTTGAAAAAATGCAATCGTTCTACGACGACAGTATTTGATATTATATTTTTTTCAATGTGTAATTTAGCTTTAAATTAGTTTTTCGAATTGCATCCTCCCCCGCAGCAGCTGTTTTCTCTTCTATATAGGTACGCCACTGCACTTGGAGTACAAAAAAATAGTTAGAGCTCAGCTGTATAATAACTGTTTAAAGTCATATTGTCACTTCCTAGAAAGATTTATACAGCCGAAAAAATACAAAAAAGAACATTATATATATATATATATGTCTCGTGATGGTGGTACCTACACACATGTACGATGATGATGTGTGGGTTTAATTTCCCAGTCAGAAGTTTGGACCAATTATATACGATAGTAAATTGCGCGTACCCCGTCTAAATCGCGGTCTTATAATGTTCTCAACCATCCTAAAATGATTTTTTTGTGGTTTAAAAATATTATTATATTTGCAACTGTTATTTTGAGGCATCGACTGCATCCAACTATTACAATTATTATAATTATTTACAATGTGTTTTCACACGGTGTGTTTTTATATTTAACTTCCCGAGTCAGGCTTCATATATTTGGTGAAGAGGACAATCATATTGTAGTATTGCTTCCTGCGGTGACAGTTGTCTGGACGAGAATCTCATGGACCGTTTCCGGAAGTTAGTTGTTTGGTAGTCTACAGGTGTTTCTCGCTCAATAACGTTACATATTGTTAAGATAGCGTTTAAATAGAATTATTGTAATTATTATAATATAAATATTTTATGAATGATACATTACGTTTACGTGCGCAGAGACGAAAGAGGTCACCGTCCACCGCCATCAATATAATATAATATAATATAAATATTGAGTATGCTGCGCAGAAATACGGTATATCAGGTATGTGTTTATGTGTATGCAGGTCGTACCTATTATTTGCGTGCATACTGGGGCTATATAGATATATTATATTATTATTACATTAAATACGGTAAAATTCATGAGATACTTGCAGTGCTGCGTGCAGAATAATTAATTTTACGCCGCGCAATATACCTATATAAGTTATAACGTGCGTTATATTTTTTTTTATCCAAAACGACCAATATACAATAATAATAAAGACGAAGTCGAAAATACATAGTACCGACTAGCTACTCTTCGTTAGGTTTCGGTCGTACCTATACGTTATAACAATATCATAGTATACCTATATATAATGATTTAAAAATAATGTATACCTACGAAAATCGGTTTTTTTCAATGGAAAAATATCTGCACGTACTCGAGCCTCGTCGTCGTCGTCGTGCAGTGCAAACATTATTATATCATAGATATTATAAAAGTAATAATAATACAATAAACAGGCATATCGGCGATGTGCGATCCGTGTGCAGCAATAATAGCCATTGTTCGGGGATTTTTTTCTTTTTGAAAACCGCTCTTTCGGTCGGCTCGCGGGGCAGTGTATATTACATAATATTTTATATAGAAATATAAAAAAAAATAGGTAAAAATATGTGTATATAAATAGGTACCTATGTGTGGACATGTCGTCCTTCTATATGATATATAATATGTATGCGTTTATGATGTAGTGCATTAGTGCATTACAGAGTGTGCCTCACGCGAACGGTACTTTAACCGCTCATATATAGACGTGAATACCGCTACGCGCGACGGCGGAAAGAAAATACAAAACAGCGACTGCATCGGCGACGGGAATAATAATAATATGAAATCGATCCGGTCGATAAGTAAAATATTATGCACACATCGTCTTTTGGTAATAAATTACAATAATAATATACCTTAGACATACCTACACAAACGCCATAACTATGTATAATAGTGTCCACTCCTGTAGTCATATGTGTGTGGTAAGTGGCAACGCATCGTTTATACGTTTATACACTATATATGTTTGGTATCAATGGCGAAACCAGAGGGATGGACGAGTGCAGTCTGACCTATCATGTGACTATTGCGGATATTTTATACTTATAACCGATGAGACGGGGAAAATTATATTTTTTTTTTCTTGAAACCTGTTGAATTCAATAAAAATTAAACCATTAAAATATAATAGTTTACAATTCAGTTGCGTTCACACACACAAAAGGGGATGTTCAAACCCACCTAATTTTACTATGCGTATATTATATAGATGAATAATAATGATAATACGATTAAAAATATATTTTGATATACACGTATATAATATAATATATAATTATATTTAATACGACCCCACCCGTTTAAAATATCGGTGTACGTCACTGCGCAGTGGCATAGTATAATGAATTATGTTCTTCAAAGAATAGCCAGATGTGATTCGTTCTATTATTTCCGACGCGGCCATAATTCCAAAGTCAACCCACTCAGAGATCACACTGGATTCGAACTTAACCGCAATCAGTCAGATATTATATGCCATATATGCGTGGAAGCTTTTTTAAAATGCTCGTCGGGAAATGAGCAGCATAAAAAATGTATACAGACTTTATACGTTTTGTTAAATAATTTTGACGTGTCACGATGCAAACACATTAACGTTTGTAATTATATCATTATGGCATATCGCCTATATACAAAGTACAAACACGTTGGAACAGGCTATGCAAGTCAATGTTAATTATATTATACTGGACGATTGTGTAATTGTGTGACATGTTGTCCGACCGTGTTAGCCCTAGCCAATTCACATTTCTGTCTGTGTGATATCATTTTTTTTTTTTTTTTGGTCATCACCTCCTCCCACACACTGTTAAAAAATTGTAAATAAGCCTCAGAACGGCCGTGGTATACATATATTGCCCAGGTATATAAATATTTAACTTTTTTCACTCAGGAACGGTTACACAAAATTAAGACTTCTTCAAAACATTAATAATTACGTTTGAAATATGGTGAATTTTATAAAAACGCATAGAACCTAATAAATATTAAATAGCCTCGAGTTTGTACCGTCAGTTATTTACAGCTTGCAGCAGTTGTTTAAAAAACAAAATATAAAGAGACAGTCTGAGGCACATTTCAATGTACCTATATTGTATTTTGCCGAATTTATTGTGCGTTGTATCTGTACTTCAAAAAAAAATCTCAAAATCATATAAAATTAAAAACAAACAAGATAATAATATAGGTATTATGGTATGTACAGTGAACAGTTTATTTTTTGGAATATTCACTGCAATTATAGACGAAACAGTGGTCAATACTTACCCGATGGCCACAGTGCACTATATAATATCCAAAGCATGGATATAATAGAAAAATTCTTCCATTATCTATGATCCAAAGGTATCCATAGGGTCTACGATTAGGGACGAATTCAGTATGCAGTGGTGTGTGTAGTGGGCACATTGTTCACTATATTATTAAACACTAATGTCTGTTAATTCCGTCTGCAAGTATAATAATATAATATAATTATATTGCGCTCGTATAAAAAAACTGTAGCGGGATGCTACAATGCTGCATAATGCTGCAAATCGCATAAAAAAAAAAAATATTTAAATATACGCACGAGCTTGCAAAAGCCACTATATAAACGTTTCCATTCAAAACTAATAAACCACTTAATAAGCCACTTCATTCAAAACATGTCCCATCTTACATTACCACAAATCAGTGGCTTGCCGAACTGACAAGCAGACCTGAGGCAAACTATACAATTTATTTGATCCCCCTCCCCACCACCAACCGTTTTTCACTATTTTTTTTTTATTATTCAAAATAATAAATATTATTAAGTTTTTTTAGGTATAAGTTGCACATCTATACTAACACACCAACCCACCTACCCGAATTTTCCCTGAGGCAATCGCCTCAAAAAATTTCTATTCAGCACGCCTCTGCCACAAATTGCACGTCGATTAAAAAGAAATCGGTCGAGATCTCCTCAAATAAGGGGAAAAAAACATTTTTCTGAGGTTCTGTCAACGGTCTCCTCTTCGCGTGATTCACGTCTGCATACATTTTTTTTATATTATCCTTAATACTTATTGTTTTTATTTTGTAAACAAATCGAATATACTTAAAAAAAATTCAAAATATATATATATACCTAGGTATATATAATATATATTTAAACATACACAGCGCTGATGAACAACTCTAACGCTCAGGTATAAAAAATATATGTCACGCTCTTATTGTAATATATATTGTACCCAACATTATTATATAGGTTACCTCGGTCATTATAATATTATTTGCGCATAGCTGTGTATATATAGTGTACAATTAATATACACTTATATATATATATATTAATTTATTACAGGGTTTTCGGCTGAAATATCATTAGACACCGCATTATTATTAAATCGCGTGCGGTCATTATAATATACTAGGTACCCATACACAACCACGGTCGCGGTTATACACGATGTATATCAATATAGTATACTGATTATTAATACAAAATATCGTTTAGGTATGTAGGTTATGGGGTACAAATGCTATACAACTGCCAACGTCGGCTAGTGAATTCGTCGGTTTTCATGGCCAAGACTTGGCGTAGGCGACATCGCGTGGAGACGAGCTCGCGGGTGCAGCATTAATGGTCTTCCATATAATAATATCATAATACTCGTTTTCTCTATCGTGATAATACTATTGTTTTATACCGCACGTGGAGAACTATAATAATATTATCGGAGTGTGCAGTGCACTGTACGTCATATTATATTAGACGTATCGTATTCAGTCACCGCAAACGACGATCAAACGTATTATTCTGTTAAAACATGATCCGTCTAACTATACATATACAAATATATAATATGATTTTATGTAGGTATATGGGTGACCTTCGTTTCTGTTTTTGGTTTTTTTTTTTCACTCGTCCATCTATATAATATTATAATAATACGCGTCTCACGACTCGAGTGTATATCGGAATAGATTAAATCGCCATTATATACTTGCGGTGTAACATATATATTATATAAGTATATAGTAATATTCGTCGAAATATAATTTGATATCGTTAGTGGGTATATAACTTACTGCTGCTGCGTGTAATGTAGTGGGCGATCGGGTTTGTTGTGTTTTGGTACCTATACAATAATATTGTTTCATACCTATATATACAAGATGTTGCCGGAAGCATCGCTCATTATTTCGAAAACTATTAACGTTTTTGAAAATATTTTTTCCAAATAATATTAACTGAAGTGGTTACAAAACAGCATTTCACGTAAAAATAATCGATATTTTATCGTTATAATTTTTGATAAGTTATTTGCTTTTACGAATGACAACACAATGTACATTTTTTATTTCAAAACATTTTTCGAAGTATGTTTCGATGAATACAAATCTAAATTCAAACGTGTAGTCAATAATTATTAGTCATAATTTATAAATATGTATCCAAAGGTTAGATGAGTAGATATAATTATAGTAGTGGACAATTATTTTACCCACGACCCACCCCGAGTGCTGATCCGCTGTCCTTAAATACTCGCCTGTAACTAGTTATTAAACCAAAAAATATTCTGCTTAGTAATGCGAAATTAAAAATGTACGCACTACGCAGGTCGTAATGCCATTAAAAAAAAGTAGAACAACTTGTACTGAAGATGATAAAGATTAAAAATGACAGAAAATATAATTTATTTTTTTCATAAATGTCGCTTTGTGATGACCTCAAATTGTGTACCTATGTATAAAACTATAAAATTGCTCAAGTTTTTAAAATAATTGGTGTCAACCTTTGAAAATCACCCGGTAATCGGTATTCTAACCAAACTTATTTCAATTATAATATATTGTATTATACATAATATATAATAATGTATACAATTTCAACCGTTGCAAATATACGTGAAATACGCACATTATAGTTATAACTTATAATATAATATGAGACCAACTGCACCTTATAATGTTATATTCTCGTCACGATTACGATTATAATTTTCCTTTTGTTGATATTCATTAATATAAATGATATGCCTACGTCGTGATGAATATTCATACCTACCTATTACTATATAATTTACAAATATATTTAATATATTTGCATACGGGGCTCAATCGTCGATTAATAATAACACATTTTTAACATAAACGTTTTTTTTATTATTTCAGATACTCGGCATAATATGTTTGGCACTTGCCTCGCCGGCCAGGTTACCGGGTACCAATTGGTTCCTGTTCGTGGTCATCATCAGTTTCATAGCGACGGCCATCTGGTCGTTTGTCTACCTCCTTTCCATCCGGGAGGCTATCAATTTCCCAATCAATTGGGTGCTAACGGTATTATTATTATTATTATTATATCATTGCAAGTACGTTTTTTTTTTGTTTATTGTGTTCTTAATAATTTTTATCATTAATTATAGCAATAAAATTTGTATACAGGTATTTCATATATTATAGGCTATAGCTATATGTAAGTAAAATAAAACTATAATTTTTGTTTGAGAAGATTATTTTTTTCCTGGCCGAATCCATAGGTTGTTTTTAGACTGCCTGTTCTGGAGGAATCGATATATCTTCTTATCCCCTATTATGAAAAGGTCATGGCGGAATCGATGAAACCCCAATATCATATATTACGTCATGGCCAAAGACAAACAAAAAACACACAAATATATTATATAGTTTTCAAACAAAGCGTATTTGAAAGTTTCAATAAATTAAAGGCCATTTAATTTTTAATTGGACAAATGTAACCTCAGCCCGATAATATTAGAAGCTAGAGGACAAAAAGGTCGATTGTAAATTTAGCCCTAGTAACTTTTTACATAATAATATTAAGGGTTTTATACCCACAAGATTTTAATAAAAAATATGTATCTCGTGTTCTTATTATGTCAGAAAATTACTAAGGTTCATAAAATATAACAGTTTATGCGTTAAAAATTGTATATTCGAACCCCAATGGCCAATGTTGAGAAGATCTTTTCTATGCTTACGCCGTGATTCGTGACCCAAACCACTTGAGCCCAAAATACCTAAGCCACCTAAACCTAAATCTTGCAATAACCGGGACTCTGTAGAGTTTAAAAAATCTGAGCCCATCAGTTTAGACAAAACATTTTGAGTATCTGATTTCGTTGTCAATAAGTTTAAATTATATTATAACCAGAAACATCATTTTTTTTTTCCAGGAATTCTTCAACACGCTCCTGCTGACCGTCCTGTACACGGTCGCGTTCATCGTACAAATTTCGGCCTGGTCCCGGCCGTACCAGTCTTATTACAGGAACCCAAACATAGCTGCAGGAGTAAGTGTGCTATATTATGTTAATACTGCAGAGCGATTCATTTAACAGTGGGCGAACACTCAGTACCCACGTCGAATAATATACTAAAGTTTTTGGAAATAAGTATATTTTTTCTTCATGAATTGGATAATTTCGATAGATATAAATTTTATTTCTAAGGAGCGGTTAATTGTGTTTATATTCAATATGAACCTATAGCTATTTGAAGTTTAGTCGATTGGAGTAGGTATAGGTAGTAGCTGACCGAAATGTTGTGAATCTGCGAAGCTGTACCACTCCGCTCCGCTTATCAAAACTTTAGACACTATTTATTTATTTCAGCATGATTCAATAACATTACAATAATTTATTTATATACCATACGGTTATACACAGGTGGTGGATTTTCAAAAATTTTCTAGGGGGGTATCCTAAAAAATAATATGTATTTCAAATGTATTAATTATATATCGATTTATCAGTGTCTGGGAGGGGGGGCGTAAATCCGCCACAGGCTGATATACGTATACTGATTGAGCTTAGCTCGTACCCGATAAACTTATTGAATTTAAACACAATTAAGTATTAACTATTCTTTTGAAATTCGATTTTTGTGTTTCAACATTTTCAGAAAAATGTTCTGCTTCGGAAAACGTGAGTTTAGAAATGCGAATTTCGTCATTCGAATAATTAAAAACTTAAATGAATACGGCGATAAAAAATGTTAAAATGTATAAATTCTTTACAGAAATGTGTTCTTCTTGAAAGACACTCCAAAATATTATATAGATAAAAAGATGCTGGTTGGTAATACTTTTTGGGACAATGAGTGTTCGTCGTTAAAAGAAGCACTCTGCAGATAATAATAATAATAATAATAATAATAATAATAGGGTGTATTACGGATTCAATGAGTAATGTAACCGCATTACTGGTTGTCTGTGTGGCGTGTGCTTATAACTAATGATACCGTTTTTTTGTTTTTGTTCGCTTCCCTACTTAGGTGTTCGGAATTATCAACGCGGCTGTGTACGGAACTGGAGTGTATCTGATATTTAGCGATTGGAAAAAGTCGAGGACTTCATCGACTGTTCAACAGCAATAATATTCGGGAGGACAGAAGAACAAGCCTGCTACCTATATTAATAAATAAATTTGTCCCCAGACATACGATATTATAATATATAATATTACTTATTTTATAATACACTATAATATAGAACCCATCTGTTTTATATTTGTAGGTAGATAATAATAATGGTAAGATACATAATTTTAGATCGAATCGTAAATATAAATATCACATCCATACAACTATAATAATATAGTATATGTATTATTACCTGTATTATAGGGTACATAATATGAAACTCACTGCTAATAGCCAAATCGATATTTAAGATTATTTTCACGAAGTACCCATCAACATTTAATGTGGGTTCCTATAGGAGTATAAAAAACTAACCGTAGCAGGGCGCAACAGGTATCATCAAAATTCACACATATTAAGTTTTTACACATTAATTCATTCATGGTAAGAGTGAAAAATATAAAAATATTAAACATTAACTCGACGTTTTTTCAAACGATTTTTTTGCACCTCTTCGGCTATTTTTCACGAGGTCTTCTCCGCGCGTATGTGTACCTGCAATTTACATTTAAACAATTATATATATATAGTATTATGTTGGCTAATATACTTTCACAACATATATTAAAGAACTTAACTATTTATAGACATATAATATAATATATTATGTGCATTTTAAATATTTCCTAACTGTAGACCGGAAGGTGGTAGATAAGGTACCTATGTTTCAGACGCACCTAAACATTTACATTTCACTTTAAGCCAGTTAGGTTAGGGAATGATGTGTTTAATTATCAAACGCCAAGTACGATTGAAATGAAAAAAATATCAAAAATTGAGTACATTTCAAAAGTTTGAAAATAGTAAAAAAAAAAAAAAAATCGTATTGGAATTAATAAGTTTTAAGTAGGAATTGAAAAAGTTTGAACATCGTATATATTATTAAGTTTTTTTTTTAAAATAGTAAGGCCCAATGTGTTATGAATATTGTCACTTAGTTTCAATTTTGTTTACGATGTGAATATTTTATTATGTTGTAAATTAATAATTTACATTTGGTTTCCTCTATTAGTTTTGTATAGATAATTGGAACAAATACATTTTAATAACCAGTAAACAGATTATAATATGCGTTTGATTAAACACCGAACGATACTTAAATTATTTGTAAATATATATTTATTTAATAATTTCGTCAATCATAATGATATAATATTATATGCTTATGTGCTTATTTTACTGGATACAAATATCTTATATAAGGCTAATACTATGGTTTTTTTTTTTTTTAATGCCTACCTATATATTTTGTTATTTATAAGTTTATACATCATTATATTATACCTAAAGTCAATTGAAATATTTTTAATTTTAATTTTTTGTATTTAATTTTATTACAATAATTATAAACCTACATATTATTACATTAATGCGTAATTACAATTATATCAATGTCAAGCATGTTTTGTATTATTTTTTTACCATAGATATGTATTTGGGCTGGGCACAAATTTTATTTTTCAATATAATTTTTCGATTACTTTCAGATGATCGCGAGATAGACACTTTATTTATTGCCATAGAAATTAGAAAACCAAGTCAACAATGAAAATAAAATGAATTTAGTTCATAGCAAAATGTATCATATTACTATAGATAATATTTCCAATTCCACTGTGTCCAAAAAATACATCAGCCATATTTTATATGATTCCCCAATTTTCCTTGCAGAGGAAATATATCTAGTAGCATGGTCCTTATTATAATAATATATACTTACCAAAACACATTTTAGATTCTGAGTGGATTAATTTTAGAACGACGTGTGTGTTTTTTTTTATTTAATTTAATCTGTCTGACTTCACCTTTTGGACAGTAAAAATGCTTTGATTTTCTTCGACAACTTCTTTTCTGGTAGGAAAGTGAATCTATAGTTGCTACTTTGGAGTGTCAAAATTAAAAATGTCCAATAATATTCAAAAGTAACAGGAAAACCCAACAAAAAATTAAGTTAAAACCTGAGATTTTTAGGCAAAACCTGCAGTTTTCAAAAAAATTGATTTTGTCATTCAGTTTAACACTAAAAACAACCGTAGATAGGTACATGAAATTTACACTGAATGTTTATATTAGCAATTTCTATGCACCTTATAAATTTCGAATTATCGCTACAATTTTTTAACTATTTATAGACATCAGAAAATTTCTTGTTATATTGGTTTGTTTCAAATTATTTTGGATAAAATATTTCATGCTCAATCGAAAAACTTGAAAATGTAATAAGTACAACGTTTCTCATAAGTTATTGCTAGTGGAAATTAAAAAAGAGTTGCACATAAGTGCACGGTATTTTTTTATGAATGTCTGAAGTCAAAATCAAAATGTTGACAAAATTCATCAAAATCACAAAAATAGGCAAATTATTTCGAGTTAGAAAGTATTAAGTTTTTTATATTTCACATATTTAAGCTGCAGTATTTCAACGTGTATTATTAAGTATGTAAGGTTACTAGAGACGAAAAAGTTGGGGAAGTGGGTGTCGCTCTGCTGTACAGTAGGTTACAAGTGGGTCACCATAAGTAATAGCAATATAATATAAATATATAATAAAATATACTAGCTGACAAACTGCCATTGCTCTGAATCGTTTTTCATATACAATGATATTATATTATTATTGAATCCAAATTTAATACCATCACATCCATTACAGTGACCTACTTGTAAGTCGTAACCTATTGTACAGCAGCGACATCCACTTACCTGCTTTTTTATTGTTTTTCTCGGCTCTTTTTAATACTACTGGGAATATTAAATTGTTAAAAACTAATGATTCACTTTCCCATCAAACAAGACACAAGTTGAAAATCGAAATATTATTTCGAATACTTTCCGTTTACACAGTCACAAATAAAAAAAACTTGCTCTGCTGTACAGTAGGTTACAATTGGGTCACTGTATAATGGATGGTATTAAATTTGAATTCAATGATATAATATCATTGTATAAGAAAAACGATTCTGTGCGAAAACGGTCAGTCAGCCTATGATATTACTAAGTATATTTGATGATATTATGGTGAACAAATTAATTTATATATTTACCTATTTACATGGTCCCTTGTTTTGTATTTTCAATCCTCAGCTATAAAATTTGAACATTTTATACATTTTTAACTACAAAATAATTATTAAATTTTAAATGTGATAAATTTTGTCAAAATTCGAACTTTAAATGCTTATAAAAAAAAATTGTGCCCATGTATTTTAATATTTTTCAACTGCTATTGTGACATTATATCAGGAGCCTTGCATAACATTTTCACGCTTTTTTACCCAACAAATAAAATTTTATTGATATGATATTCATAGAAAAAAAAAACTAAAAAAATTTGAAAACTGACAATGTCAGTAAACAACTTACTACTTAGTCAAATTATTTTCAAAAATTTATAATTTATAGAAAATGGAAATATAAACATTCAGTAAAATTTTCATGTATTCACAGTTATTCGGTTTTGAATATAAACTAAAATAAACAAAACCGCTACATGAGACATCGAGTGAATATCCATTATTATAAACATTATGAACTTTTTTTTTTTTTAGGCATTATAGGCCCTTTAGGCCCTTGCTGCCAATATCAAGTCTTCCACTCCTCTATTATATGCATACATTAGGTCTCCATGCCAATCTGGTCTTAACTCCTGGATATCTCTTTTGACTGCATCTATCCAACGCTGCTTCGGTCTGCCGCGAGGTCTTTTCCTGTTTAAGTTGTTTACAATTACCTTCTTGACAATACTATTATCCGCTCTCCAAACGTGACCAGCCCACTCCATTCTAGTGCCTTTTACAAATTGTACTATATTTCCTTTTCCATATAATTGTTGTATTTGTAAAATTATGAACTTCAAACACTCATAACAATTTAATTTGATTTGCTTGTAGACATTTTTTTTTGATAAAGGTAGATAAACTTATAAGTAATCTTGTATTAAATTTTCAAATCCTAGATTTAAAAAGAAAAATTGTAATGAATTATCAACTCAAAATAATTTGCTAATTTTCGTGAATGTCAAGGTTTGAACTTTAAACACTCATAAGAAAAAATTGTAACTAAGGATTTTAAAATATTTTTCAACTGCTATTGTAACAATATAGTAGGAGCCTTGTACTAAATTTTCAAACTTTTCCTTATTATTTAGAGAAGAACTTTCAATTTTACCCTACAAAAGCACTAAATTTGGTATCAGAAATCATTTCTTATGTTGATGATCTAAATATTTTTGTACTATAAAAATAAAACTCTGTGTACCTACACAAAAAACTCACATAACTATAAAATTGCAATAAGCCTTGATCGCCCCAATTAGAATAGAAAAGACTTCATCTATAAAAGTATAAAACGAATACAACAGCTGTATAATATAATGCAAATCGATATAATATCATAAATAATCGTTAAATATTATAGTACATTAGTATACCTCTGCGTAAGTATAGTTGGTATATCAATATAGGTATCATATTTTTGTGTCTTAAATAATAAATGTATTCTTTCAAATATACAATTGCAATTGCCCTAATGATTCAGCCCTTTTCCTAGTTGGTGTTCTAGACTTCTGGTACAGACTAAATAAATCTAAATAAAGGTCATAATGTTAAATTTTGTATAAGAGCTTAAATTACTAACTATATGGAAATTTTAATTAATATTACTGAACGTCTGTTAAATATTTATATAATTTATATAGTATTATCAAAATCAAATTTATGATATTATCAATAAGAAATAAAAATATATATTTTAAATTTTTACTAAATGTCAGGATACTAAGTAGAGGTAGTAAGTATGTTTATCTTGCCTATCAATTTAACATCAATTAAATACCGGGCATGTTATATTTTAAGCACTAGGAAAATTCAAGTGATGATTAGTTTTTTTATCAAAAAATTGGAATTTGTCAATAACTATTTTATTATAAAATGTACACACATTATTGTCAGCATTACAACTCGAAAAAAAAAAACAGGTATTAAATGCTGTAAATATAATGATACCATATATAAACTTTATTGATACATTATGAATATAGACTACTTACATTAACGATTAAAACTTTGTGAAATTAAAAAAATTATACATTATAATATAACGAATGAGTAAGACTCAGTCAATTACACATTCAGCTCCTACTTTAGTAAATGCTTCTTTTAATTTCTCTGCTTCATCTTTACCAATGTCTGATTTGATAACCGTTGGAGCACTTTCGACAAACTTTTTAGCCTGAAATTGCAATGTCATATGAAATATTTGGATTATGGACATAACTATTATAGGTAGTACTAACCTGTACTAAATTCATGCCTTCCATTAAGTTTTTTACTTCTTTTATCAAGGCGACCTTTTGTTTATCATCAAATTTCATAAGTTTAACGGTAAAACTTGTCTTGACTGTTGTAGCTACTTCGTCTTCTTCATCCTTAAAAAGAAAAAATTAAAATTATAATTTTGATTCTGGTTAAGTAAGTTAGTTTTTTAAAATTGTATTCACTTGTCCTGCTGCAGCTGGGGCGCTGACCATTGCTCCCATGGGAATGTCTTTTAGGTTAAGACGGACTTTTAATAATTCAGTGAACTCTGACACTTCAATCATCGTCAAGGAAGTGATTTCTGTGTACAGTTTTTCTAACTTGGGAGAGCTCGTTAGTTGGCTTCCGTCTGGCTCTGGTACAGTCAATGGCTGCGCGACGGCAGAGTACATTCTCAATGTTCTATAAATGATACAAAAATATGTCTGTTTAGCTAATGAATGACCATAGAGATTATTAATTTGTCCGTCGGTACATACTTCTTCGACAAAGGTCGCAAATGTCGTCCAAACATACGAAGTGGAGTGGTTAGCAACATGTTAACTAGTATAATATTTATGAAATGTGGCTATTACAACAGAAGTAATTTGATTTTGAACGAGTTAAAGAAGTGAAGTATTTACAATTTAGTATTCAAATTAAAAGGTCGATAAGAAATTTGGTTCTTCGGTTCTCCGGAACGAGTACGACGGAAACTAACTAAAATGATACCAAAAGCATAGCCGAACAGCTGCTAAGAAAAATTGAAAATTCTTAAAGGCGGGTTCACACTACACGTGTCGTGTAATATATCACGGTTACTCAGTTACAAACGATACCGCATAGTTGAATATATTCAACTTTTGACCGTGTGGTTACATTAAGTATGAACCCGGCTTTATCTGCACATAAATGTAACCACACGGTCAAAAGTTGAATATATTCAACTATGCGGTATAGTTTGGTAACTGAGGTAACCGTGATTATATTACACGACACGGTGTAGTGTGAACCCGCCTTAAGTTTTAGTTTTTTTATCAAACACGGGACCACGCAAACGATAATATCGCATACCAATCATATTGGGGTAAACGTTGAAGAAATCATTAACCACGGTATAAAAAAAATAATGTAAGCTGTTATCAATATTTTGGCGGGTAAATACAACATAAAAATGATACAATGTACATAAAGCAGTTTCATATTTATAAATGACGTATACTACATTACTACCTATTATACAAACAAATTTCGTACCGACCAGACTCTATAGTAATAGAATAACTGTATTAATTTTTTTTAAGGACATTCTATTTTTTTATAAATATATAATAATCGTTACGTTTTTGCTGTGCACGTGACAAACGAAGGCAGACCGATTGACATTTTGTAGGGACATGGGTATTCAAGGGCTGATTCCTCTTTTAGAAAAATCATGGAGGTCCGTCAACGTATCCGAGTTTTCCGGATGTACTGTGGCCATCGACGCTTATTGTTGGTTACACAGAGGTGTGTATACCTGTGCCGAGAAATTGGCAAGAGGAGAAGATAGTCAAGCGTGAGTACTAATACTCAAAGTTATGCCATTTTTAACCAGTAAATTAATTTTACTTTGGTATGCACGATCAAAAATTTGTTTGAATATTTCAAAAGTCTTGAAGCTTAACTAAGTCTTTGAACTGTGCGTAGGTTTTGAGTTTTAGAAATACTTATGGTATTGGTTGAAAAATTAACAGTAATGTCAAAAGTAACAATTATTGTAAGTACATTTTATATGGGTTAAGAAATTCTTAAAAAATTAAGAAATATATTTGATACACCTGAATAGGTATTGATTACAGACACTTTACCGGTTCTTACATTTCACAGAATGTAATTATACTTAATATTCATATAATTTGTATTGGCCTAACTATAGGTTTTAGAGATTATCACCTATCTTTATTTAAAGCAACTACATTCATCGTAATAACATTTATCGAGCCTCCAGTCTTCCAAATTGAATTCAGATTCAAGATCATAAATGAATTTCATCATTGGTTCAACTATTGGGGAGGGGGGGGACTTAGTCCCCCTGACTATGATTAAAATTGAATACATGTTATAATAAATTATTTTATAATTGACGTAGTTTAATATTAAATCTAATGCCTCCTTGGTCTTTATTCTGTTTAATTTAGTTATTATTTTAATTTTTTAGGTATGTATACTATTGTATGCGGTTTGTGTCTATGTTGTTAGATCAAAATATTAAACCAATTTTAGTTTTTGATGGACAACATTTACCCGCTAAAGCTGATACTGAATCAAAACGGCGAAAGTAATAATATATTAATTTATACATATCATGAATATAATTATTTTTTGTGTCATGTTAAATTATTGGTTTTTACATTATTATAATTTATAATAATTGTTTTTTAGACTAAGAGAGGGAAACCGAAAGAAAGCGGCCGAGTTGATGCGTTTGGATAAAGGAAAAGAAGCTTCATCCCTTTTAAGGCGGAGTATCGATGTTACTCATAAAATGGCATTGAATCTCATTAAGCGCTGCAGAGAGATTAATGTTGATTGTATTGTAGCGCCATATGAAGCTGATTCTCAATTGGCATATTTAAATTTAAGCGGAATCGCTCATATAGTTATAACAGAAGACTCAGATTTGTTGCTGTTTGGTTGCAAAAGAGTAAAATAATTGATTAATATTCTTCTTCTTCTTTCTTGGCGTTCTTTGGATTTTTTTTTGATTAACTTTGAATAATATATCGAAATTGCCTAACTTTTAATATGCTTACAGGTTTTATTTAAATTAGACCTAAATGGTGCTGGTATATTGATTGAACAAGAAAAAATACATCTTTCAATGAATATCAAACCTGAACAGTTTAGTTTCGATAAATTTCGTTACATGTGTATATTATCGGGCTGTGATTATTTACCTTCTGTTCCTGGAGTAGGATTGGTTAAAGCTCGACAGTTTATTACTAGAACAAGTGAACCGGATATCTACAAAGTATATTTTTCCAAACATTTTTGCTTATATTTATTTTAACCTAATAGTTAATAAATGTTATTTCAATGTTTTAGGCACTTATGAGATTAGGATCTTTTGTGAATATTAAAATTCCACCTGAATACCGTGATCAATTTATGGATGCTGATCGTATGTTTCAATACCAACCTGTATTTGATCCAATATCTCGTCGAGTAATACCATTAAATGATATGTCAGACTCTAATTTACCTGTACTTGTTTCAAAGCTAACCTGTGATCAGGCTTATCAACTTGCACTGGGAAATATAGATCCTATTTCTTTAGAAGTAGTAGATAGTTGGGATCCAGATATACAATTAGTAAGAATGTATTAATTACATTGATAATGTATATTTATATAATGGATTATTGATTTGGTGGTTTCAGACTCCTGATAGAGTTGTGAAAAAGAAAATTATTCAAGCTCGTCATAAAAGTATTTGGTCAAAAGACTACCAACCATCTAAATATAATCCAAAAGTTAATACTTTTACAAAAGACATTTTCAAGAGTACTCCCACTAAAAGTCCCAATGTGTCAAAAAAAGTCACTCGATCATCACCAATTCTTCAACCACCTGTAATTAAAAAACGTCTACCCGGTATTTAAAATATTATTCAATATAGGCACAAACTCCTACAATAATTTACACCTAAAAATATATTTTTTTTAGTGACTGAAGACGATATATTAAATACTCTTGATGAAATTTATGAAAACGAAGACATTTTGGAAAAATGTGACAGTATTACTGAAGAAAAACATCAGCTTGAAAAATCACCATCTACCAAAGATTGTAAAATTAAAAATAAACCAGAATCAGATGCAGAAGAAAATGAATCGCCTTCATTTTTAAAACAATTGACTAAAAGAAAGTATACAGTTATAGACCCAGATGTTCAAATAGTTAGCGGGTTAGTTATTAAATTTCTTTTAAATTATTCATCCAAAGTTTTAATAAAAAATATTTATTTATAGTTACTTTTCTCCTCAAACATCCAAAAGTAGTGAAGTTCTTGAAGAAGAATCAATGAATCCATTTAAATCTCGCAAGATAATCGTTGATAAACATAAGGATACTAATGACCATTTGAATACCTCTTTAAATTCTAGTAATATTGACGAAGGAAACATATCGCAGTGTCTTGAAGACGAGGAAGTTAACACTAAAACATTAATTAAAAAACTGCCTATTCAAACGCAAACAGCCTTTAGTTGGAAGAGTTACTCAAATACAAGAATGGTTTCAAGTAATGAAGTACACAGTGAAGAACAAAAATTCCAGAACAGTCCAGATGACACCTTTTCAGTTTTCGATGATACTAAAGGAGTAAGAATCTTAGCTCACATGCAGTGGTCGGGAGTAGTGAGCTAATTGTATCGACGCTACTTTATTTGTTGTGATTGACCTATTAACAATATACCTAATGTAGCAATTTACTATAATGGCCCTAGAAATTTAGGTTACTGTAGCAAAAATTATCATTATTTTGTCGCTACATACAAACTTTTTGGTTTAGTTAAAATTAAGATAATATTTTATTTATTAATTTATATTATAAAGTGTACTAGTGAATTTTTCGTGTTTAATTCACGATTAACTCACATAGTCCAACTTTGTTCAGTGACCAAATGTCAAATCAGCACAAATTACACACTACCAATTTACGATCAGAAAAATTTTTAAAAAAATATAGCTCGCTACATTTAAACAATAACGTTAGAAGTAGCTCACCTAATTTAAAAAAAAAAAGCAGCTACAGCGTGCTACATTCTTTGGAGTGGCTGTAGCATTAGTGCACCATAAAAAATCAGTAGCGTCCCGACCACTGTTTACATGTTAATTATTCATATGTTTGAAAGTATTTTAGATACAGTTAATATGTATATTATGATGTTTTATTAGATATTATACTATAATATAGTTATAATTATTATAAAATTAAAATACACTTAAAGCAATTGGTTTAAAATCATAAACATTAGAATTCTCAATACAGTCGTCTTATTAATGACTTGACATTATTTTTTGTTTACACAAATTATACACTATAAATCAATTTGTTAAAAAATGCATATAAATTAAAATACATCAAATCTATTGAAATAAAATATTTAGATTATTTAGGAAAATATTTTCATTTTATTATTATATAAAATAAGTATATCTCAATGTCAACAATTTTTTAATATTCTATAAGACTTGTTACACTATCATCTGTAAAACCGTTGTTATTTAAACAGGTGGACCATGTAAATGATATCGATGAAGGATTCGGTAGTCAGAGTACAAAAGAAACCAACAGTTTTACTAGTCTGACGCCAAAACAGGGAAAACGTTCCTATCCAAGGACCGGACTGTCTAAAAGTACTGGGAAAAAAGGCCAGAGTCTGTTGTCCAAGTTCGGTTTCAAGTAAGTGTTAATTTTGTTACGGTAATATTTAAATTTATTATTTCTCAATTTTACAGAACTGGTGACAAATTAAAACGTTAAAGCAAGTATGTGCTCAAATGGTGATTTCTATTCACCCAAAGACTGAAGGAAATAAGCTTAAGCCGTGACAAAAGCTTATGTTCTTTAATATTTAATTTTTTTTTCATTGTTAGGTTTTAGATTATTATTTATTATACATTTAATATTTTTACAAGGATCATTACAAATAAAACATTTTCTACTCGGATATATGTATTATGTTTATAGTTTATTCCAAAATTGTATCGTATAGAATGTCCGAATTGAACGCTGAAACACGGTTTATTTTCAAACACTGCATAATTGAATTTTCAATTTATAATTTTTGTATAAAAAAATATAATATGCATTATGCATATCTATTAATTCTTTTTATTCGATTGGTATATTATATAACGATCTTTGTCCTTCATTAATTATTCAATTGATTGATAATAAAAAAATTAAGTTTCGTATCAATAATTTTTTTTTTTAATTCAATAAAATACATTCAATTGCTTAAACGCTGTGTTAAAAGTTGCCGGCATTCTAACTGTCGTCAAATAAAACTTGTAATTCTCACGAAGAAAACAATTAATATATATATATATAATAACTATATTATATACTTTAAATGATAATTGTTTACTGTTTAGTGTTCCTAACTCCATGAGAGGCGATGATCTATCATTACAATTGGTTCCCTCACACAATATATGACTAAAATTATACAACTTATTACGACCAACAAATGGAATGTTTATATAGATAAATAAAACTGATCTTTCTTACAAACATAAAAAATTAAAAAAAATTAAAATGTGCTAACTTTTTCTATATTTCAATACGCTCCAAATATATATAATATTTATATTACTTAATGTTAAGTATTTACAATTAATTGGTACAAGACGGTAAAAAAAAAAAAATTAATATTAAATAAAATAAAATTATCATTTAAGTATATTTTTACATCATATTAGTAGCACCCATTAAAACTTGGGATTTTTTTACTTATTACAATTCAATGCATGCGTATTACTATTTATTGAACAATAATACACACATTTATATTCATATTTTACACACTAATATAAGATCCAGAAAAATTAATTTAATTTTTTTGTCTAATAAGTCTACCTATATGAATTTGATTAGGTATAAAAAAAAAAAAAAAAATGAAGAAAAAAAAATCACAACATTTACAAACTCATAGTATGGTTGGTACCTAATTGTACTTTCGAAATGAGGACGTATTTTACTCAAATAGACAAACAAATATATAAGTAGGAAATCCTTTCCAAGTGAATAGCTGCAAAAAAATTAACTTCCAATTTTTGTTACGCTGATTTGTATGGATCGAAAACCAATTCAGCCGTCATTGAACCTTTAGTGCAGCATACAATGATAATACATAATATTATAATATTATATTCATGTTAATAATTAATACATTTTAATAAAATAGTTCTAATTGTAATAATGAAACTAATTTTTTTTTTTTTTTTTTTTTTAATATAAGTAATTATACATTTAAATAGATTTGATATTTAAGTAAACAAATTACTTGAAGAGCAAGCAAAAAAAAAAAAAATCTAATGAAAAAAAAAACAAACGCTTAAATCCTGATGACGCTGTATTTTTTCAGTTCAAAAATAAATGTTTAAATTGTTTTGCATCCATGCATAAAATAATACATTTAGGTATTCAAAATATATTAAACGTATACTCTGATGAATTAAACCCCTACCACTGCTATTATATTTTGGGATTTGAGTTCAAGAAAATTCAATGAATAACTCCAATTTAGATAAGAAAATATAGACCTTTTTTTAGATAAAAAAAAAAAATCTAAGTATAAAACAAAGCAGTTATTATGACCCTGAATGGGCCTCACTGGGATGTCTTAAAAGTTGAGGTTGACTACCAGATTGAATATGCCTAATAGGCTGTAGTCCCAGGATGGTTGTGTGAAGAGGAGTCGGCTGCAAGCCAACCTGTTCAGTCTGTAAATGTTGTATGGATTGGACAGCTGAGGTGGTAGCGTTACGGTTTCTAGACGGTGGCGGATCCATATGTTGCCGTTCATGTAGTACAAGGTGATTTTTTTGCATGAAACTTTTACCACATTTTTGACAAGCGAAGGGTTTATCTTTGCATGTGGCATTTGGGTATTTTACGTGATGCTGTTGTAAGCCATGTTTTTGAGTAAAGCCACGGCCACAATCTCCACAATAGTGAGATTTCTTATTGGCAACAACACCAGTTTGATGTTGTGATTGGTGATGATTTTGTACATTGGCAATACCATTCGATACACCTTGTACGCTTTGTTTCAACGTAGCAGCTAGACTACAAATATCGGATAGGAAACTATGGTCGCCGATGTGTAATCGCATGTGAAGTGCTAATCCTTCATCACTAGCAAATGTTTCACCACATTCACTGTAAATAATTATAAATATTAATAACATCGTTTATTTGTTTACTTTAGTAAATCATAAAATTAATCAATACATACCGGCATGCTTTGCTCGCAGTTGCGGTATAAGGAGATCTATGTACTGGTGTTGATGAGTTAAGGCCACAGTTTCTTACGTGAACCAATAATGTGCGTCTCTGTAAAAACTCTTTACCACAAGCGGGGCAAGATTCAGGTATACGGCCATGCTGCCGTTCATGGTTGACCAATTCAAATTTACGCAAGAATGCAGCTCCACAGTCCGGGCACACAAATGGTTGTGTTCCTCCGTGGAATCTTGAATGCATGACTAGATGTTCTTCACGCGAGAATGTCTCACCACAAACCTGTAAGAATTTGATCAGTAATTCAGAAAGATCATTCAGAAAGATCCATGCCTAGCAAATAAACACTTACAGAACAAGAGTACGGTCGTTCACCAGAATGGAATTTTATATGAGTAGTCAGATGACGTTTCTGAGGAAATCGACGGCGACATTCTGGACACTCAAATGGTCTATCTCGAGTATGCACTCTTTCATGACTTACCTAAAGAATAATTATTGTCATACATTACAAACAAGAATCAAGTAAAATAATTATATTATAATTACATAATATAGAAAATACTAACCAAATGATGTTTTAAGGTAAAACTTTTATTACATTCTAAACATTTGTATGGTCGTTCCGAGCTATGCAACAGCAAATGAGTACTCAGACAATGTTTGAGAGCAAAAGTCTTTCCACATTCAGGGCAAATATGAGGCCGCTCACCAGTATGACCTCGCATGTGAGTCGACAAATGATGTTTCATTAGAAACGTTTTGCCACACTCTTCACACCCGTGAGGACGTGCTTTTGGGGGCTAAACAGTTAGAACGGGATTAGTCAATTGATCAGCAGTGCATTTTAACAAATAATAGGATCTCACTTGTAACGGTTTGATTTCAACACTAGAACTAGAATCGTGATTGACAAGCGCTGCAACGGCTTGCTGCTGTTGCTGTTGATGGTGTGTATTTAAATTTGGATTTCCAGTTTTTCGAGTGAAATACTCTCCATCGGTCGTAGACAATTGTATAGGCGGCGCCAAGAAATGTCTAGCTTCTTCGTTCATAAAAAACATACTTCGAAACATGAGATTGTTGCTCATCGTTGTCACGTCATTCTGGTTATTTTTTTTGGCCGCAAGCCGAATATGTTGTCCAGTCGCCGGCCGACCCTTCTTTGTCGGTTTGATCGGTTGTTTCGGTTCGAAGTACGCAGAACCTGAGTTGGCCAACGGCAGTGCGCACGCACTATCAAGGTTCAGCCGTTCGGTCAGATGGTCCGTCACCAATCTTATTGGCTGGAGACTGTCATTGTACCTGTGGACAACAACAACAACAACGACGACGACGGGTCTATAAGTATGCTATGCGTGAATATGGACACCCGCGGACGACGTTCCGCGCGCGCTCGTCCACTTACCTTTTTAACATTAACTTGCAACACGGACACCTGAGCGACTTCGGGAAACGGCTAGGTTACGCACGGTCACGCACAGATGACAATCGAAGCAGCCGCTGGCCGAACAGTGGTTGTGACCGTCCGACGGCAAGAAGTCCAAAACACTTGGGACGCGCGCGCGCGCATCGTCGTCCCTAGACCTTGTCGAACGCGCAAACGGTTTGGGTGCAGCAACGATCCCGAACGGACGGAGAAACTACCTACCTAGCGAATCGGATTAGGCATCGTAAACAACGGAAAGCGTCAATGACATCTTCTGTTGTGTTGATAACGTTCCGCCATTTTAATTGTGTAGGTGAGTCGGCGGCGGGTCGTCGCGACGATGATTACATGCGCGCGCGGGGAGACAAAAAAAAAAATCGACGTAAACGTTGAGAGCGAGCGAGAGGGAGAAATAAAAACGAAAAGGTGTATTAACCAACATCTGTCGGGCTGGGTGGAGGAACGGACGGCACAATAATATCGCACCGGACGGACCGCACAAACTGCCGCCGCCGCATTCGCAGTGCGCGCGCAACCCCATCTGGCGGACAGCGACGCGACGGTCGCAATCGTTTCGTCCATGATCACGCCCCTATAGTCGACTACAAATTTCGAATGGCGCGGCCTGCAGCTGTTCCCAAAAGTTTCCGCCAAAATTTAAAAAGGTTCTCCCACTGCCCCCTTTTCCGACAAAAACAGTTTGGTACGACGCAACTAGATATTAAACACTTTTTCGAATCGTTTAGACAACATGTCATTTATTAAAATCAAACATATACCTACCGTTCAACTATACCCGAGTAGTTATACCTACTTGACGGCTTTTTAATATTGGTATTAAAATATTTTGTTTAACATAATTTACAATATTAACATTACTAATTATTCACAGTAAATAATCAGTTCATATTGTTTGTTTTTTAACTGCACATATTATTTGCTTTCCTTAGTGCATAACTGAACGCATATTTAACACATCCTTGGACTTGTTAAAATCTAAATATATATATGTATATGTAACTTAATTTGGTTTGCAACCACTTGTAATCAAAACTACTGGACCGCTATCGATCAAAGTTAATTATATCAAAATATTTGATAAGACTTGTGAAGAATTTTTTTTATTTCGGAATACCTCCCCTATTTATTGGGTGGTTCACACAATAATATCAATGTCGAAACACAAAATAATACTTTTCGTTTCTCTCGGATTCTCACTTCGGGCCACAACGTTTTTAAAAATAGCTTTCTGAATTAAACCGATTTACTCTCGTGAAGTTAATGCAATCAAACCGAAACACTCCAAGCGCCGGCGACCAGGTCGTAGATTGCTCATCTCGATTGGATTTGTGCACAAATCGATGCACAACGACACGGTGACTTGCCTGTGATCTGAGATACACTCGATACAATATACACCACGAATTGTGTATAATTGTTCATTTTGTTCCGTTTGAAGTCGAGTATAGTACAGGACATACGCTAGAGTAATATAACAAAAGAGCAATTTTTTAAACCTTTTAAGTGTATCTATAACAATAATTGCCACGAACAATGCCTATTATATATATAAAAAAAAAAATATGGCTTAAACATTTACGTCGCAACGGTTGTCATCGTGCTTCAAAAATATCTATTGAAAACACATAATAAACATTGTTATGTCTAATTATTAAACATTATTTTCCGACCGTCCTACCTGTTCGTTTTGACTTAAGTCTTATTTTTTGAGTTGAGATGTATTCGGTTACAATAATATTATTTCTGTGTTTCTGCGTCTTTTCGGAATCATTGGGTGGGCTCGTGGTTTTGAGTCACGTCCCACCGGATCCACGGAAGAAATCCGACGTATCGCAACATTCGAGAGGAATGGACCATACGGCCGCAGATTTGAAATTTCGATCGTCATCGCCATCACCGATCTGCGACTGTTCGCAGGTACCCGAACCATCTTATCCATACATCGTCGGTTCGCAGGTACCCGACCAACCTTATCCATACATCGTCGGTTCGCAGGTAACCGGGCGCCGTCCACCTTACCACGACGTTCCGCCGGAAAACGGATACCGTCCGCCCCACATCAGCTGTCCAAAGGAAACCGGAAACCGTCCACCGCCGTCGACCAATAACTGTCCGACGCATGAATGCCATCGACGCACATCGCCTCCGTGTCCGCCTCGCCGAACATCACCACCATCATGCATGACTTGCCAGACTACACTGCCACCGTGCAAGAAATTCCGGACTCTACCACCGTGCACCACCTGCAGCCGAACATCACCACCATGCACGACTTGCCAGACTACACTGCCACCGTGCAAGAAATTCCGGACTCTACCACCGTGCACCACCTGCAGCCGAACATCACCACCATGCACGACTTGCCAGACTACACTGCCACCGTGCAAGAAATTCCGGACTCTACCACCGTGTACCACCGGACGGACATTACCGCCATGTACTACGTGTAGGACTTTACCATCGTGTACCACCTGCCAAACAATACCGCCATGTAGCACCTGCACCACGTGCCAGACCTTGCCACCTTGTTGCAAGTGCCAGACCTTTCCACCTTGCTGCAAGTGCCAGACCTTTCCACCTTTCTGCAAGTGCCAGACACTGCCACCTTGTACCGCAAGTAAAACGCTTACGTCGTGTACCACAATACGACCTCTAAAGTTGAGATTCCTCGGTAGCTTAACCACACGCCGCCGCCGCCGCCGTAAAAACAAAATTTTGATCAAGACTTGAATTATTTACAGAATCGTTATTCTATTTTTAATTGCATTACCTAAATATTTAATGCAATTAATTGGAATAACGATTCTGTAAACAATTAAATTCATTGTTTTTTTTTTTTTTACGGCGGAGGCTCGTGACTAAGCCTCTGAGGAATTTCGACATGGGCCAGGTCATGTGGTACACGAAGTCAGAGTTCGACATGCGGTACAAGGTGGAAGTTTCTGACACTTGGTGCAAGGTGGCAACGTCTGGCACTGGTCAGGTGCAGGTCTGACACGTGGTGCAGGTGCTACATGGCGGTAATGTTCGGCAGGTGGTACACGGTGGTAAAGTCCTACCACCTCGTATTGTGTAGTTTTGTTAATTTATTATGATAGTAATAAAATTGTTATACATTTAAATATATTTATTTTCGATACACTACAAAGAGTTTTAATTAAATATTTTATAATATTCGGACTATAATAGTAAATGCTGATTCCTTTACGAAAAATGTTTACAGAAAAATATATATAATAGGTACACAGTATATTTGATTTTTACCATAGTTTATTTGATTACCTCCACAGGTCAATTCTGGGTTTGTATTTTCAAATATATTAAAGAAAAATACTTCAAATATGATAAAAATAATGACAATTATAGTAAAAAATTAGTAAAAACCTACGTGTTATTTCTGCAGAAATATAATATAATATATAATATAATAATAAAAGTTAAACTTACATATTATATGTATAAATAAAATGTTTACTATATGTCTTATTATTCCTTAAATGTATAAATATATTTAATAACACTAAATGCATTGATTATTATTTTATAGGATTTTGTAATCTTACACATCGGAAACGAATAACCGTAGATTTTTAGTTTTTTTTCTACAAATATTAATAACATTTTATTTGTTGGGTCAAATGCATGAAAATTTAATACAAGGCTCCTTAATAAATATATTGTTACAATAGCAGTTTAAAATTATTAAGAATACATGGGCGCCATTTTTTATTAATTTTTATTAATTAAACTAATTATTTTCTTAATTTTATAAGCATTTAAAATTCGAATTTGGACAAAATTTATCAAATTTAATGTTAATTAAATTAAATTCGTTGTTTATATAATTATATGGTACTGTTTTTAAGAATTTGTTATTAAAGTCATACCAAAGTAGGTATAGTTGTGTAGTATACAAATCAATTAACTTCGTTATTTTTATCTTTATTTTGAATTTGAAATATTATTAAATTTTGTTATTTTAATTATTAAAATAATAAACTTAACTCTTAAGCTGTAAAGTAAACATTGATTATACTTATAAGTTAAATTAATTTTTTTTTTTTTTTTGGGGGGGAATTTTTATTTTTCCAGGAGCGCCGCTATTGATCCGCCCGGCTATGTAAGTATACAACGGTAATTCACAGGTATAATTGGCAGGTAGATTTTATGTTTAAAACTAATATGGAAAAAACTCAAAAAAGGCTTAAAATGAATTGATGTACCTAAGTACAATTATTTTCAATTTTAGTTAATTTTTTTAGATACGTACAGATTATTGTATAAATATATATAGACTATTGTCTATTAGCCTATTAGGTATAAAGGTATATTATTTATTATTCTATATTGTATATAAGGTTTTCGATTCGGTAATTCGGTACAAATTATAATATATATACATCTATACACAATACATTATACACTTAAAATAAATATACCTAGGTATGTAAATTTATTTCGTGTTTCTATTGCTTCATAATAAAATGGTGGTTACAAATTAAGTAAAACTTAATGTGACGCTATAATGGTGTCTAGTCATTTCATCGTGTAAAAAATTTACCACACGACAATAATTGTTTGCAAAAATTCATCACAATAGATTTCAATACAAATTTACCGATACAATTTGAAATTTTTTCAAATTTCAAATAAGATACATTTGGCGATTTACGATCAATAATTTTACGACAAATTCGTATTTGCGATCAATTGTGGTTCGGTAAATTTATTGTGATCTATTGTTTTATGCGGTGAATTATTTACGATCAATTGTCGTAGTGCTATAACATGACGCGATTGGTTGCCGCACATTCGATAACGGCGATCACTCATATTATTATTGTATTTAATGTCATCGCTATTTATTAATTCTTAACAATATTCATTGCTATATTAATTAATGAGAAAAACGTCTTAACTAGCTATTATTATACCTATATAATATCATGGTTTAAAATTATATTGTAATTGTTGCAATAATCGTCAATTATCAGCCCATTAATAAAATATCATTAGGTATTTTCTAATACGTCGTAATAATAAAATAATTATATCCAATTTACCAATTTCGTGTCCTCCGGCCTCCTGCATCCCTTAAAAATTAATGTTTCGTTTCAGTATACTTTTATTTTTTGTTAAAAGTAAAACTTATGTAAAATCTTCTGTGAAAACGTTTAATCTTAGCTATGAAAAGAATAATATATTTTATGAATTTCTAACCCAAAAATAATTTACAACATTTTTCATGGCTATAAATAGATCAAAAAAAGAGTCAAAATTGTTTGAAAATTTTACCATGTTTGAAAAATGTTGATTTCTAGGATTATTCTTTTTTTAATTATAACTAAATATCAAAAATTGATAGATGAACATTTTAATTTACCGATGAAAATCCAATATCGTTAAAATTTTAAATTAAAACCCTCATGCAAAATGAATGTTACTTTTTGGTAAACTTTTTCTTGGTTTAAGGTAGGTTTTATATCAACATTTCTAATGAAAGTAAATTTATTATGAATTTCCAACTGAAAAATAGTTTGAAAATCTTCGGTATTTTGATGTATTTATCAAAATTTGAACTTCAAGTCTTTAAATGCATACAAAAATAATAGTGCCTATGTATTTTTAATATTATTGAATATACTATAATATTATTAATAAAACGTATAAGGAACCTTGCATTAAATTTTCAAGTTTATTTACTAAGGGAAAAAGTTTTATCGAGAATTATATTTAAAAAACAAATAAGAAAACTAGAAAAATTCCTCAAGGCTATAACTACATTGAAAATGATAATATAAATATTTGGTGAAAATTTCAAAAGTCTACAGTTATGATTACACCAAAAAAATAAAGTCGATTTTTTCAAAAATTTGTTTTGAGTATAAAAATTACCACTTTATTTTGGTTTTTTAGTCGCTTTATAAAAAAACTTGGAGCTCTAAATTTTGACATCTTAAAAGTACCAATTAGATTCTATGTTCTTTCGAGAAAGATGCTGATCTCGAAAATTGTATTATTTTTACTACCCAAAATGTTGATGTCAGACAGAAAAAAAAACACACATAATAAATTGTAAAATATATGCTATCTTCCACTGCGCTCAGAATTTAAAACGATTTATCAATAATAACTAAATTTATAATTTAGGTTGAGAGGTCTCAACAAAAAATTAGCCCCGGGCCCTAAAATCCCTAAATATAGGGTTCTGCTTAGGGCTAGAATTTGTGGTTTTTTTTCAGGGTCCTTAAAACATTTGGTTAGTAATGCTAACGAATATTGATACACATGATTTTCTATTCAACGTATTTTAAGTATAATGCATGTTATGATATATTGTATTTATATTCCATGGTATATTTCAACGAAAGTATTGTAAAACGCTAGATGCCGCGTCATATTACGCTCCTAATTAAAATAACAAAATAAAAGTAATTTTGTTTTTGAAAAGAAATATATAAAAATGTTATGGGTTCATTTAAAAGAAAGTCTAACAAAAATGCTTTAGCTTACATATAAAGTAACTTCATTTAGTCTATTCTAAAATTATAGGATGCTCCTCTTTCACTTAATGGTATAAATATAATACAATATAGAGTTATAATAATAGTACTGATAACAGTCCGTAATCAGAGAAAAGTTGTTAGCCGAAGTTAACGCTGAAATCTGGCTCCAGATGTTTTAGAACGCTCTCGAGGTCATAATATATCCATTGAATAAATAAATCCGTCGTACACTGGATTACTGCAATCGTTGTATATAATAAAAGAATCTTACCCGTTGTCCTGGACACATGTAAATCGATATCGATTGATGTGTGCCTCGATATCATGGGAATATATACGATGCATGACAGACTGTCATTGACAGTACATGACAGGATAAATGAGTATAAATTAAATCTGCAGCAAGAGACGTCGAGTACAACTGTTGTGCACTTCACGCAGGACCTGATAATATTCATATAAACTATATTATATAGGTGGGTGTAGACTCACTGGATGGTGGAAGCACAGTGCACACTGAGGAAAGAATAAGACACTCTCTTGTAGGTGACCCGAACGACGATGGCAAGCGGTACAAAGGGATTTACCTATCTCTCTCGTCGGCGTCAAGTCCATTTATCAGCCAATCGTCGTCTTCGACACATTTACCGCTAAGTGATGATACGAAACGATAAAGTGTGTTCCAGGTTCCTCTTTATTATAGTATTTTATGTAATTGTGCATAACTATACTCTATAATGATAGTTGGTGTGTTTGTTCCTTCGGTCAATGCGTGGGTACTCAGGTGGTTTACCCCACATACTCAGGTACTCATTTCAGGGACGTATTGGTTCGACAACAATTCAATATATCATTATTATGTGTAGGTAATAAACCAATAAATCTATTTTATATTACCGAAAAGATTACACTGTAATAATCAGTCACTTTATGCATCAACCAAAACTTGGAATGGCTCCTCTCTGCTATGGCGTATAGAGTAGTATTTGGAAATTATTTTTGTTATAACATGGTATCTTCATTGTGTATTTTGTTATATTTAAATATATTTTTTTTTTGCAACGGTATTTTAAAAAAACTAAATGCGTATTTAACAATTTTCAATTTTCAATTTTATAAATCCTATTTCTAGTTATAACTTATAACTAGGTAAGTGGCATTTTGTTGGACGAAACTCTAAGATAACAATGATATTATGTACGAAGTATTCGCAAGTTCATCGGCGTCAAATAATAATAGGTACACGTACCTAGAACATAAATACGTCGTACATAAAATATATAGATAGGTACATACAATTTATATGTAGGTTCATCTGAGACTTTGACGCTGGTCTATAAATACTCTAAAAAGATTATATTATTTGTATGCACCTTTGCGTCTATGTCTCATGTACGATATAATTTATGAACCTACACGGTAAACACTAAACAGAGTCAGATTTCAGTTTTTATTAGACTAGGGAAACTTCTCCCTGGTTTTCCGAATCCAAATTTTTTTTACTCAGATTCTCATAGCATATGGTGCTATAGTGGTTAAGGAGGGGGAGGGTTTGGTAAATGTGTCGACTTAAAGTTGATGTAAATACCAGTTGCCCCCCCCACCCAAATGACGCCACTGAACAGAGTGTAACAGGAAGACCTGACTCCACGTCCTGACAAATTAAATAAGTTTTGCTCTAATCAATATTTTTATAATTTTTTTTTATATCATTTACAGACGTATGCAGTATTTACACGTACATTATAACATTTTTATTTTTTAATACTAGAAATAAAAATGTTCAATCTAATATATTTTTTTTAGTCAATTGGTAAACCTGGTTTTGAAGAAAATTTTGAATTGTATAAACATTTACTTAAATCGTGTAGTTTATTTTAATACATTTTTTGAAATCTTATAATTGTTGTTATTAAAGTTGATCCTGTCGTAAAAATATATTGAATTCAAAAAGTATAAGCTTTTTAAAAATATTTTAGGAGCATTTTTAAATTGGTACCACTTACCTACTAACTTGTTAAATCGATTTTGTCAAAAACCATTTTTGGGTAAACATTTTTCCTTTAGTTGTTATGCTGTTTTTCCCGACGCTTTTGAAAACTATTGGAAATTTTAAATTTTTACCACTCGAATGCACACCAACTAGATTCACTTTCCTATCAGAAAAGATACTGTTGAAGAAAATCTAAGCACTAATAGTCCTAAAAGTTGATTACAGACACAAAAAAAAACACATTAATCTTAATGCAAAATCAATGAATTCATCGCTCCGATCAGAATCTAAAATTATTGATTAGAATAAAAGTTGTTCCATTTGCCAGGTCTGCCTGTTACACCTTACACTCTACTTATATATAGTATTATATAATATGCAGTGTACCTACATTTGATTTTGATTAATTTTATATACTCGTCACTCGTGGAGTCGTGTAACTGTGTAAGTAATACCTATTACCTAGGTACTTATTTTATATCATAGAATTATTTGAATTCAAATACAAGTAATACAACACTCCATTACGATTACAGTGACTTCTCTAGGCACTTACAGCAGATCATTATCCACTTGCCCACTTTTTTCTTATGAAATATAGGTAGGATTAGCCATTAGGTACTTACCTATTATTGCCTATTATTTATTAAGGATTAAAAAATATTTACAAACCAAGGAGATTGGAAATTTGTCAAGGCAACATGGAAGATGGAACTACTTAAAAATTAAGTTAGGAACTAATGGACTATAAAGTAGGTAGGTATAGTGTATACTACTATTAATTATTATACTCATTTAAAGTTCACATTAATACATATATTTTGATATCAAATGGCAAATTCATTCCGTTGTATGTATAGACGTGCGGCGCGTGCGCAGACTTTTGGTTCCGGGGGTGCACACTGGAAGTTAGGGCCCACAATAATTTTTAAAACAATTATAGATACAGACAAATGTTTCAAAGATATCAAAGGCACTAAAAATATTTATTTTATTTTATTATTCATTCTAATAAATATTACATAACAATATATAGATATTATACAATCTTATAATGATAATTGACGTTTAAAAGGAACAACATTTTTGAATTCGTTAATAATTTCATTCATTTAACTTACACTTAATTATTAATCAGGGCCCTTGTCGTTTTTGTGAAGAGTCTGGGGATGCCCAGGTACCCCCGGTACCCCCGGTACCCCCATTCCCACGCCTATGGTTCAATGGTTGTATGAATAAAGTGATTCATATTGATCAATATCACATTTAAATAAAATAAAATACCACAAAGTTTTCGCCAACGACCATACCACGTTGAATACACCAGTTCTCGTCCGATCACTGAAGTTAAGCAACGTCGGGCGTAGTTAGTACTTGGATGGGTGACCGCTTGGGAACACTACGTGCCGTTGGCGTATTTTTGCAATATTTTTGTGAAACATTCATAATAATATATTTATTATTTAATATTTATAGTTTTTACTGACCCCAATTACCTTTAAACTAAATGCTTTTTAAAAACTATTAGATACGTCATAGTTTTTGTACCTATAAAAATTTGTTTTATAGACCTGAAATACAAATACAAATACAAAAATCTACAATTCTGCCGTCATAAGCCACTAAGCAGTAACTCCATTTTTGTTGAAATCGAGTTTTTGGTGTCTATCGGTAGATATTTTAATTCTCTATCTATTTCTATATTTAAGGTTTTTCTCATTAAAAATACATATAAATTGATAAGAAAATAAGATAAGGAGCAAATTAGCACTATATATCCAAATACTGTTTTATTGTTTTCAGAAAACTACGATTTTGGAGTTCCTGCTTAATGGCTTATGACAGCAGAATTGTATTATTAGGTATAATAAAATTGGAATTTCTTTTGAATTTAAATTGTATATTTGTATCTATAAATTATATCCAATATTAATATAAAATCGATATATTACATTAACTTTGAATAAGTACACATATTAAGATTATACAATATGTACGTTGAAATTTTGTAAAATCATAAAATTATTTATTGCTGTCTAAGATAACTCAAAAACACACACATACATATTAGTTATTACTTATGAGTTATGAAAATAAGTATTGTAAAAAATGTTGTAATTAAAAAATATTATTTGTGGGTACATCTAACTTTTAACTTTTTTTTATTATATTTTATACACAAGATAAAGTTTTCAAATGCAATGTTTTCTGCAAACATTAATTCAACTTACTGTACTACTACTTGTCTACTTAATACTTTTTGAGATACCTACACTAGCTGACTATACTGAGACGTTGAGACGCTGGTCGCTGACTTCACTAGTGTTTACTTATAACATAATTTAAAGTATATACCTATAGTTTAGTTAGATTACAATTTACAATATATTTGTGCGTTTGGCCTGATCTTATCGATCGTGGTTTATTTAATTTAAAATATTTGGTTTTTGACCGGTTTTAGAACTTTTAGAGCTCGTGCGAATACGCGGTCGTTGACGAAATAGCGGAAATACCACGAAGTTTTGTAAGCCTGCAGTGATCCTTCATATACAGATGTCTACGGTTTAACCACAGGGACCGAACTCAATGTCTCAATATAGGCATACCTATATGTAATAACATTTATATGTAATAAACATAACATAATTATAATTTAATTTTGGGATAAAAAGTACCTATTATACCTACCTATATATTTACGTACATACCTTCCTATACTGATTAGAATAATTACAAATATCATGGGAGCAGGAAGCAATAGATTGGATATTATATATTATATATATTAGGTAGTCTTTCATATACCGACTTCCAAGTTATATGGATACTTTCTCGTTCAATTAAAATATAGGCGTGGAACCATGGAAGCTGATTCAACGTATAAGCGTGGGAGTTTACACGTGATATTACGTGTTCGACTTTAAAGTTCGAATTAAATGATCAGTTTTAGGTCTGTGTAGGTGAAACAACGAATAACAATGAATAATATACAGGTCGGATTCACCAAGCATGCTCACCCCCATTTTTTTCATTAATAATGAATTTATTCAAATTCTAATTTTTGGACTACAATGGTTATTTTAATATCTTAGAAATTAATATTAATCCATCAAAATTTATAATTTGTAAAAATTATCCAAAAATAGATCTAAATATCTAATATTAATTTATATTATATATATTTTATGTTTTCATAAAACCATTTTTATGGAGTAAGGACATATAATATTATTTTTGGTATAAACATTATCCAAATTACTCTATAAAATTCTCATTTGATAAACAGAAGTTGGTATTGCCACGGATTACTGCTTATAAGTAGTAACATTTTTTTCTCTTAATCTTTATGCATATTTAAAAACTTCCGAAAATTAGAATTTGAATAAATTAATTTATCAAAGAAAAAATTGGGGTGAGTTTGTTTGGTGAATCATCCTGTATATAGCGTTTGTGGTTTTCAGGTGCACGAACAAAATATAGTTTGAATTACACAGAACATTGTTCACAGATAATTAGATAAGTAAAACCGTATATAGTATGTGACCAGTTTTAAACTGCTTGAAGACATAACATGTATAGTGTAGTTACCTATATTCATAATATTCGTTATTATATGCTTGTATTGATTATTAAAGTTTAAGAAAACTTTCACAATCATTTATAAATACATAGATACCTCGATAATTCTATAATATGGTTTATACCACGGTTATCTGGATAACCGTAGCTTATATTATATTGTATACTGTATACATACAATACCTACCTAGCTAAAGTATATTATTATGAGGTAGTGATTAAGATAAACAGGTTATTTTGAATAATATGTAAATTTGAACTGGAATGTGAATCTTAAAATAGACACTACGTCCAAGCCTGTTTTTTCGTACATATAAATGTGTATATACCATTATAAATAAATAATATGTTATATGATCGATGTTCACTAGGTAAAAGTATATGATTGTATGAACTTGAATTATTGTATAAAACCTGTAATCTCGTTTACTCTGCCTAATATGTAGAAAGTACCTACTTCATTGTTATCACTATTATATTATGTTTGTTACGGTTGCAGGTGGTTTTTTTTTTTGCTTATCAGATTTATTGATAAGTATTCCAAAAAAATATTTTATAAATACGAATGAAATATAAATACATACAAATCTAAGAAAAAATAACTACTATAGTAATTTGCTACAACTATCGAAGACCGTATTAATGATTCCTTATAAGTGAATAACTGCTTACTGACATTGCTTTATGCATATTTTCAAAACGTTTAAGATTGAGTCAATTTTATCACCTACCTATATAATTTACTTAAATCAATCATGCTTACAGGGTCGATATTGAACCTTCTAAATTTGCCTTATTATACCACCTGTTTTATAGCTAGTTAGTGCAATGTCGTGCCTACCTATAATTTAAATTTGTTCTGTGGTTGGTTTTATACTGCTTGAATGTACTATAGTATATAATATATACCATCCACAAAATAAAATATCGTCCAAGTATACACTACATATTATATTAAATTAAAATTAGTACCTAGATTATAGGTTATATGATAAACAGAAAATTATAATTTAGGTAGGTAGTAATTGACTATTGTACAATTTGTACAAACTGATAATATTATTAAAAACAACTGTATTAAACGTAAGACACACCATAAATGTAGGATTAACTAAACTAACCTCATATTATACATCAATATTCTAGTAACGCAGGAGGAAAAAATTTGTTTTGTACAGATATGTTTAGTATTGATACAATAAAAATAACTGTCTAATGGAAAAACTGACTAATGGATATATGGGATTTTGATCTCCCCGATGCACCAACTAGATTCACATTCCCATCGAAGCATTATTTCGACTAGTTATCGTGTACACAAGCACAAACAAAATAAAACAAAAATTAAAATAAAATAAAAACACATCATTGTAAAATCAATACATTCATCGCTCCGCTCAGAATCTAAAATATGTAAAGAAATTTATCATTTTCCTTTTATTCACGCCCCCGAATTCCAGTGCTTAGGTGTAAAGACAATACCATACATAATATTATACATTTGTTTATTGTGTGCAGTACATTTTATAAGTAGGTACTTTTAATTTTTAAATTTAGGTATGTATACTATGTAGATAATATACAACTGTCAATACTAATATAACCTAACAACCAGTAGTGGCAGAGGAGGACTCCGCTATAGATTCTGAATACCAGGCTAAAAAAATCATAGCCAGTATTCTAAAATCCGTAATAGGTAGATCGTAAATACATGTTGTCCGTCGGGTTTATACAGGAATTTTTTTCAGAGAAAACCACATAACATGCAACGTGTATAGGAAAAATAAATTTTCTGTAAAATGTATCAAGGATTAAAATAATCATTACCACTATATTTTCCAGTAGTTTTGTTGACAATGTTAATTCATGATAAAACAATTCCAACAATTTATCATCAACATTATACACATATCGGCACGGCTGAGAATTTGAAGACCTAACCTAACCTAAAAAAAATAAGAAAATGTCATGTAAAAAATGTAAAAATGCCATACACATTTTTGAATAATGCACTTAAAATATAAATAAAATCACAAAAAAATATATTACGTAAGTACCTACCTATACGAAATATATACAATTTAACGTGCATTCGTTGGTATTGGTAACAGTGCAATTAATATACTATTTAGTATGATATGGACATTGGACGTATTGTAATTCATTGAAAAAAAAAATTGTGCCCAAAAATCATAAAAATGATATATTAAAAAGAGTAATTAAAAAATTGTCATATTCAATTTTGGAGAATTTTAATCAAAATATCAAAAATGTGGGAAAGTCGATCTCAAGTAGACTTGACGACAAATTCAAATCTGTTTACAGAGTTCTTATCGCTTCACTAGATTAATCGGTACGTTGGAAATAGAACACGTCTATAATCCTATGTTGCACATGTGTTAGACAAAGACAGAAAATCGCCGCTTCCAATCCCTTAATGTGGTTTATTTTTGTTCAGTGATCATTTAACTATTAGATTCATAGGTATTAGGTCGTTGGACGTTAGGCACCGCTATGTCCTATTTGAATATATTTTTCTGTCTCCGATTTTACTATATTTTGCGTAAGAATTCCCGGTTTTCCTTGATTTTTTTTTGCTTTCTCGGTGCTTTTGAAAATTTCTGGTAATTGGATTTTCCCAACGCACCAACTATATTTAATTTCCCGCATCGAACAAGATTCTGAAGTTGAAAATCGAAGCATTATTTCGACTACTTATCGTGTACCCAGACACAAAAAAAATTAAAACACACATCATTGTAGATTGTAAAATCAATTTATTCGTCGCTCCTGTCAGAATCTAAAATACCTATTCTTACAAATGAAAACAATTTGTTAAAACTAAATGTTTCACAACGTGAAGGATTCAATTCGGTATGCCCATTTAACACGATTAGCGCGACGGTGATTTCACAAAATATGGCTAACCGCCATGAGATCCAATTCTGAGTCTCCAACATATTACCATAAGTTGGTTTTTGAGACCCATTTTTGGGTCTTCCTTAAATAATTTTCAGCCGATAGGTACCCCATTCTGGGTCTCAATAATCGGTACTTTCCCGTCCGATTTAAAATCTACAGTGTTGCCACTTTCAGTAGGTGTTACAAGTTTGCAAATATGATGATTAGTGTTTTTTAATCAATATATTTTGTTTAAATTGACAAAACTGTATTTTAGCAAAACTATGAAAAAAACCGTGGCGGTGAGGACAAAGTTTGGTGAGATCCAATTTTGGGTTTCATGGCGCTCAACGTGTTAACGATATCTCGAGACATAAAATATGAATTAGATTTGTACCAAAATGTGCAAATATAATATCGACGGTATCATCATCCTTCAACTGTATGGAACACACTACACACTTGGGGAACACAACACTCTCTCAATCTACAACTTTTTCAAAACCATCGGTATGATACCAACATCTGAAATAAGATAAGTTACGACAACTATATAATATGTAAACATGTAAATAACATTAAAAAAAAAATGTGTACATTGTAATTTAGCTAAACAATTAATATTAAATACGAAGGTAAATATAATTGTAAACGTATACATTACTTAAAAGTCAGTAATATATTGAACCGATTGATAAAAATTCAAAGTGCATAGATAATTAATTATAAGCAACAATTTTCATCGTAAACCTCAAAATAGCTGTTTGAGAACCACCTCGGGTTGGACCACTTATTTAACTTTTTTTGAGACAAAACGTAGCTTATCTTCTTCACCAAGGTTTATATTCTATCTCTGTATCAAATTTCTTCGCAATCGGATGAACGGTTTAGGAATGCATGGGTAGAAACATTTTTTGTGTTTTATAGATATGTATATCTAGAGAGGTAATATAATATTTAATGTATATCATATAGGCGCATTAAATCATAAGTTAGTGTTAAAATGTATATTGGTATGCATTATATATTTGAATATTTATCTATATTGCATTCATTGCTATAAGCACGTAGTAGGTACAAAACATACGATATATCTACAGTAGGTAGTAACAGGTAGTGTGTCTGTGAATCGCTGCATGTGCCTAAATATACTAAATTGCCTATACATAATTATAATTTCAGATAAGATTTTCGATGTACCAATACAAAATTCACAAGGTTTAATCTAAGGTGAACGGGGCAACAACACTAAACTATAATAGGTCATTTTGATCCCACTAAACTATTTTGTTGCAATATAATTAATTAGCCATTCGATGATTTTGATTTAGACAAGACAAACCTTTAATCAAGCGAAGTTGATATTACCTATTAATTATTATCAAAGTAATATAGTTCTAATGTATTTATTAATAGCAAAATTGATTAAAGTGTACGCCGAGTTAATTAAACTAATATGTACAATTATTTAATGATATATACACATTGTAGATTTATAATATAATTGTATAAAGGTACCTATAATTTTGTTTTTTAAATATGGTTTAAAAAGTATACCATATACTTATAATAAGATTAATAAATAATAACTGTTAAGTACTTATTAATATCTAATATTGTGACGTATATACCTATAGTAAGTATAATATATTATAATAAAGGAGGTACCAGGTACCTACATATGTAATAATGTCAAGTGACATTTTTTAAATCGTCATAAAATTTACTACCTAAAATAGTATATGTAAAATGTATTTTGGTCGAAATGTAGCCGAAAAAAATTTCATAACTACTGAACTTCAAGTTCTCGGAGGCGCGTCTTAAAATTGAATGTTTGATTTCAAACTCTACAGTTAATATTTTATTAAGTAGTATTAAAAAAAAATACAACTGTACAATAAAAAAAAAAAATTACAAGAATATACTAAGAGCCACCTATATGTATAGTAAAAATACAGGTGACTTAATTGCTAGAATCGTTTGAGGAACCCGTCCTACGTCTGCCGTACCTGAAAATTTTCCAACAATATATTAATCTAATATACAAAAAATCTCGGATCACAAACGGCTCGACTGATTTTAATGACATTTTTTATTGTATATTTGGTAGGTATGAGAATAGGTCATAAAGTATTTTTCACCCTCATAGATCCAACCGGGGGAGGTGCTCAAAAGGGGATTTTGAGATTTACGGTGGAAATTTTTATTTATAAATGGTTGAGCTATTGGTTATAGGAGAAAAACTTAGTAGAAATTATAGTATTTATTATTTGGTCGCCATTGGTTAATCGTGCATATCATGTGCATTAAGTCAAATTTTTGCACATTACCTACTTGATATGCTGTCACACATTGTTCGCTGTCCGACGTAGTCAGATTGCCTATACCAGGGATGCTGAGTTGCACCCAAAAGGAGTTAAGCAAACACAAGTTTAAAAGTTGTATTTTTTTAAAGGCAACGAAGCGCCAGCTAGTTTATTACATAATTTTATGTTGTTTACGACCATTAATAATAATCATATACGTCAATACGTCATATAATATGGACTCATATCTTCACTAAACATACAATTTTAGGTCAGTATAAAATGGAGAGAGAAACGATGATTGAAGCTTTTGAGTGATAAAGAAACCAACATTTTAACAAGAGAGAAAAGAGATTTAACGATGTTACGGTTGAAAATGGTGTCAATTTTGTTGGCTCACAGATTTATATTATACAATAGCACATCCTTATAAGTTTAATATCAATGTTTATGACTAATAATCAAAATTATTTTTCAAAAATGATAAAAAAAAAATTTATAATATCGACGTACTTAGGTTTTCATTTACATATACTATTTTTACTATACATTATTGTACATCGTATATGCAATAAATAATAATCGAACAAAAATTTTAAATTATGGTTAGAAATATTATAACTAATTCAATTTAAATTTATGTGTGACTTGCGATAAATGTCACTTTAATAAAATATCTATATATTTGCAGATAATTGTTCACACTCCACTTATACAAATAATAACAATGACTAACAATGCAAGATTGTATAAGATATCTATTAATTATTATACTAGCTCAGTAGTGCATATAATCCTATTAAATATTATTTTTTATTTACGGAGTAACTAGAGTTAATACAAATAATATATTATTGGTTTTGAAACAATTTTTTATATTAATACATATTATTACATTATAAATATAATGAAACTCAATAGTATACAAACATTTATAATAATTAATAACTAATTAGCCAGCACACGTGTGAATGTGTGATAGTGTGTAAATGTCTGATTATATAATTTATTATCAACAAATCGTTGATTTGTGTTATGAATTATGATAAATGACATATAATACCTACTATATACGTTTAACTGTTAGGTTATAACTAATATATAAAACACAAAATATTGGTAATACTGCATTTACGATCGAAGGCAAACAACATTGCAGTATAGATACAATTAATAATTATTATATAAATCCTTTTACTTTGTTTTATAACTCAGTGGTTTTACTTAATAGTTAATAGTTTATAATAGTCATCAAACCATTGGTTGATAAATCCAAAATTCTATAAAAAAAATAGTATACTTTCTCTGCAGGTCGTGGGCCTTTATCGTTGTGTTGAAGTGTAATATTTAAACATTTATCACGATATTATTTTTGAATATGGTTATCATCATTTACCACAAATCAAAAATACTTCCTATAATACTCTAGGAAATACTGTAGGTACCTACAGTTTTTTACAATTTGTATGATACATTTATGCTCTAACTGTCTAGGAATATAATAATATTTTTTACAGTTAGGTATTCTACTAAAAATTTCCCTAAAATGTTTTTAATTCTGACATACTTTAAAGTTTAAATACCTACTATCTGAGTCCCAGTCCAATTCCTGATGTAAAGATGCACCATTTGAAACTGATGAAGTATATACTAAAATAGGTACCTATCTTAGTTGACCTATAACAAGCGTTAAAAAACAGTACACACAAATATTATATAGTTGTAAATCATGATCATGATTCGCGCTCAGAATAAGCTCAACCATAAACATCCTAAGCCAATGTTTCTTTTCCTACAGGCGCCCAAGAGATAAACTTTATGTCTCTACGATCATTATATACAGTCCTGATAAAGGCGTTTAAGATGTTTTTCAACTATCAAATTATCTTAAATATAATTTACTACTCTTTGTCTTTGTTTATTTATAAACATTGTTTTCGATGTAAAAAAAAAATATAATAATATATTGTTTATCTTTATGTTCTAAATGTTATTGTATTACTTTTACACTCTTAAGTCATATTAATATATTTCACGGAATAGATGCTAAACGTTTTGCTATGTATTATGATGGTTGCATGAGATGTTTGAAAACAAAGATATTTTCATATTATTAATTAATAAAACCATTTTGCAAGTCTGATGAATATAACTTGTTATAGTTATATGTACTAAAACTTAATTAAAATCACTCATCGGCATTTTTAATGATACACCACTCATAAATTCAGTTATAAGCTTTAATCTAGCTTTATATTATACGATATTTTAATTGGAGCTTGATTACGTCATTGACACCATAGGATCTACATTATAATTAAACCAACATGAACATTTTTCGCATGTAGGTAAATATGAATACAATACGATTGTTTTAAATGTATAGACTGGATTAATTCAATACAAAATTTATGATTCCGATTTGTATTGTATACAGTTCAAATTAGTGGTTGCCAATAGACTGTGGAAATATGGCCACGTGCTCTTTTCGATATATTTGATTGTGAATGTATAATACTGTATTGAAATATTATTTATTACCCTGCACTTACCTACCACGTTACATTTGAAAATTATTTTATAATTTATTGCTTTAATAATAATGATGAAGTCATATTCAAGAGTGATAATGGGAATTATGATTAATCTAAAATCTAGATAATATAATTACCTATACCTATATAAAATTGCAATAAAGAATACAATTTTAATACTTTTAAGTTACAGTAATATTAGTTTTGATATTTTTTTTTGGTGTTGGGGATATTCGTCAACAATCAACGCCTTTGAATTTATTACACATGCACGGTTATTTTTGTAATATACCTTAAAATTTTCCAATAAATAAAACACCTCGTTGTAAATTTATCAACTTTTTCACTTCTCATATTGAGTATTTTTCTGCATTTCAATTGTTAAAAGTAAAAAGTTCTATATAATATTAAGTATGCTCAAACCAAATAAAAACTGTACACCAGGTATAATATACTCAGATACACATACACTGCATGTGCCGCTATTAGAATAAATTTATCACGCAGCATATAGGTAATACGATTAAACTATATTATTAATTTAAATATAGAAATTGTCTTTATTCTCCGACATACATTAAAACAAGGATTCTAATTTTCTTTGAAGATAAATTCTTGTTGGTTTTAATAAATACCTGAAATGATGTAATTATGAAATAAACTTTCAATTTAACTAAACGTAAACACAATACTTGATGAAAAATTAAACTTAATACGCAACGACTATATTATATACAGGGCGATTCACCAAATATTCTCATCCCTATTGTTTCTTTTATCAATTAATTTATTTAATTTATTTAAGTACCTATGTATAGAGTATTACGTGTATAACTAAAGACGTATATTTTCAAAAACTTCAATTTAGTGTTGATATGAAATAATTTTTTTTAAATGGGAACCACCTTTTTACTATTCATTATTAAACTAAATTATAATATTAAATTTAAATTCGAACGAGTACTTTTTCAGTTATTTAACTGTGTGTAATATTATGTTTGATATATATTATGTTAATATATTATTATATCAGAAAATTATTAAGAATAATATGTATGATGCCGTGACCAGAACACTACACTCACAAATAAAAATACTATAGGTTTTTTTTTCGTTATTACATTTTATTCGTATTTATATTTCATAATGTATAATAAATATAATAATACTAATATATTTTAAGATAACATATCATTTTCGTCATTTAAGTAAGTCCGAATATCATCTTTGGTCAAAATCTAATCAGGATTTGACTAATATCCAGGGTCAACAGATTATCATAATGTTTAACGTACCTGTTTACTTATTTATCACGTTACAAAATAATACTGTAAAAATAATATTTTAATAAATGATAATTTTTTTTTATTCACAGAGAGGTAGATAAATATTATTTTGTTATACCTATATTATATTTTGAAATCTAAAAAACCTTGAATTCAGTATTTCCATCCCTAAAGTGTCCACATATTTATTTAAGTATAATAAAAATAATATTATTATTAATAAGTATATTATGTAAAAATCCTATTTTTAAATTATGGTTTACCTTCGAAATGTGTGAGTGCGACGCTAGTTTTTAGGACGTCGGTTTACGTATAGGTTATAGAAGAACGATATATGATTATTGATTAATATTTACTATACTTTGAGCCAGTTGTACAATGTATTTTTCGATGATTTTCATTGTTCATAAATCATAAATATCAATTAACTATGTGCAATGTGCCAATGTCTAATGAGTTAGAAATAAGATATTTATCTTTCGATGTAAAATAGTCAATAATGTAGCCTGTAGATACTATAAATTATTGTATTTGTAAATTTCCGCTGTAATTTATTATTTACTTAATCAAATGTAGATAATATATTCAATTAAAAGACAATAATAATGCATGCGTGCAGTGGTATTGCAGTGTATAATTGTGATGATCGATGACGCACTAATCATCAAGAATTATAGACCTACTATAAACTTAGTTCTATGCTAAGAAATAAAAATACTTACTACTATATTATTATGTATAATATTAAGTATCAAACATTATGCACTACTCGACGTGCTGCGTGTTACAACTTACAAGCTTACAAAAGTAGAATAAATCATACTTACTTATCAACTATTTGTAAAGTATTGATAACAAAATCCAGGAAATGTATGATTTATGGTAATAGAAATCAAATAAGAAAATAATATTATTTGAACGTTGCTTATTTATTAGGTGCCTATAAATATATGCAAAATTAAATATAGTAACAATGAATTGTTACTAACTACATTTGGGTACCTATACATTTTTTTAAAATTAATTATTGGTTAAATTAAACGAAACAAATATTAATAATATGAACACGGACGTACTGTCAACGGTTGACTGACTTCAAAGGGATGCGTGTAACGCAGCTATTCAGCAAAAACTTTATTCGACCGCGCTTATCTGTTTTGAGGCTTTCGACTTTTTTGGTTTATCGCATTTGCCATTTACATATTATTATATTATTTATTGATAAAGACTACCTAAAAAATATTTTATTGATAACTCGTTTTATTCCCAAGTACATGTCTTATCTCAAAATAATTATCTAACTTTTTTGGACCTATTATAACTACAGGTAATACCATTGCATGCATCATGATTATGTATACTATAGTATTCATAATCAATGGTAATACCAATAAATATAATTACGAATTACAAATTATAGTTATTAGTTATCATTTACAAATATCATATGCATTATAATATAGTATTTTTTTTTTTATTTATTTATTTATTTATACTAATACCTACAGAGAACTCGTGTGTGGCTTTGTGGGGCTCAGTATATTACACTAAATCGTATTGGCTGAAAACCCTACCAATACCTTTAATAAATAATAAACTAAATCTAGGTATGTCAGGAAATTATTTTTTTGGGGTACAGTAAAACCTCCCTATAACGGAACCGCTTGGGACTCAATTTTTTTCCGTTATAAAGAGTTTTTCGTTATAGGGAGGTAGAAAAACTATTGAAAGATTAATAGAAAATTATTGACATTTTCCTTTATAAGGAGGATTCCGTCTAATAGAGGGTCCGTTATAGAGAGGTTTTACTGTAATTCAGAATTCACATAATCACATGGAACCCGATAGGGAATTTGTTTAGATTGGTAAGTATTTATACTCAAAATGTTAAGTTCCAATTTTACCACTGATTCGTGTTACCACCGTATCAGTTCACAATTTTTTTTTTTTTTTTTAATTAAGAAATTATACTATTCAAATTTTTACATAAGTACATATAATTAGTACAAGTCAAATAATCGAAAACTAAATGACAATAACAATAATAATAACATTAAAATAAATGTTAACTATTTATTTTTATTAATTTATCAATTCTAAAATATTTGTTATTAAAAAATAAGCACTCTCATATTTTATGCTTTATAATATTCAACAATTGTTGCCATTATTTTAAACTTATTACCTATTATATTTTACTAGCTGATCCCGTGCACTTCGTTGCCCGTTAAATGTACCAACTTTATATGACTCAAACGATGTTCAATTCGTTATTTAATATTCGGTGCATAGTGTTAAAAATTTATCTTAAATTTTCTGTCACCCTGAATAAAAATTCTGATTCGCAGCAGTACATTATCAGGTAGGCAATCTACCTAGGTAACAAACATGGCCGATTAACCAATAGCAACCAATATATTATACACTGGTGGATTTTCCTAAAATTTTCTTTCATATAAACCTTCTTCGTGAAATACTCTTTCGTTTAAAAAAAAAATCAAGAAGATCTGATAAGTAGTTCCAGAGTTCAGCCCGTACAGGGATTTTCATTTCACATTTTTATAGTTGGATATTATAATATCATAATTTATATTTAAAAAGTAAAGCAAATAGTTTTTTTTTATTATTATTATTATTATTACTATATGGCTTATAAACCCATCATTGCTATAGACGCATAATAATAATAGATACTGATTGAATATTGTTCAATAACAAATAGTCGATGTATTATATTATAATAAATGGTTTGTTTGTGCTCGTGGCAACGACTTAAAACGATTAACTATAATTCTGTATTAAAATTTCTATAACGAATCGTTTTATAAGACGTCACTCATGGCAACCATTTATAAACACAAATTTCGATCTGAATTTTATGAAAATTTATAATAATTGATAACTCCTTTGTTTATTAAGTTAGAGAATCGATCAAATGCCATAAACCTTCTCCGCAATGGGCTCTTCAATTAAAAAAAAAAAAAAAATCATAACTATCGGTTCAGTAGTTTCCGAGAACATATCACTCAAAGGTTTTCATTTTCACATTTATATATTATATAGAATATTACTTCACAGATACGTCTTGTAAAACAAGTAGTAACAACAGCGTTCTCGACTTTGTCACTGCTATGGCATCACCACTATTTTATTTATATAATTATCATCGATTTATCAATCGATAACTTCAGATAATATTGAAATTTCTAAGATTATTTCACACGATAAATCGTCCACGTTTTGATACTAAATCGTAGGAGACCCGTTGTTCCAATTTCCAAAAAATCATTTTAATTTCTATAGTTTGTATTTTTATAAAATAGTGTATATTCTATTATTTCAACTACCTATAACAATAAATTTAGAGGTTTAAATTTTTAAGCTATGGATTAAGTTTTAAATCCGTTACTGAAATATGACTATACTGTACAACTGTACAAGTATCAACACAAATATAATTATGAACTCATTATGTAGATACATAATAAGTATATTGTATTTCATAAATTCATAAAAAGAAAACATTTATGATACTGTTTTATTTTATAACGAATGACTAAACAGCTATTATGAGAATTAGATATAAATTGGCTAATAAAAATCTCCAATCAATTTTATAAAATAGCAATTTATGCATGAAATTTATATGTATAAAAATTAAAGAAATTTAAATAATTAATGGGAATTGTCGTAGTAGTAGTAGTATCGTAGTAGTATGTCGAATACTGGTATGTCGAATAATCACAGTAATAATTAACACGAATCGGTTGCCTTGAAATAATTGCGATATAGCACAACAATGATACAAATTGTTCTCAATTTCGTGGATATTATTGCTGTCTGCTGATAAGCTGTATAGGTACGCTCGAATACGTGTGACAAGCAGGCTATATAGCTAGGTTGTAATACATATTATATTAATAAATTATTTTGATGTACAGTACTGACCGAATTTATTATACTATAATAATTTCTAACTTCCCACACCAAGTTTGATTATATTTTATGTTTATTATACATTTTTTATACACTCTACATTTTATATAAATAATTTTGCGTGTATACATCTATACAATTTTGCTTGTAATTTTTAAGTTAAATCATTAATTTATTACAAATACCCACTGCTGCAGTGCATGCCTTGGAATATATGCATATATATATATATATATATATATTAGACGAAGTCAATATAAATATTCAGAGGTGGTTACTCTATCGACACTTCCAAAATATTTTACCTTTATGGCTTCATTCCTATTATTTTCATTACTATATAGGTACCGTAAATAGTTCAAACACAGGCTGGATCTTGCAAAGACTGAAAAAAGTAAATAGTTATCTATAGTCATCGAAATATTATAGGTTTGCGTACCAACTTGGACAATAAAATAGTATGCAGCATGATTATACATATCCCACCAAATTCCAACATGCATAAAACGAACATTAATAAATTATTAATATAGGTAGGTATATTATATATTCATATACAATTAAATGAGTTTTGCATTTAGAAAACCACTATATATAGCGATCAAATGTAAATCACTTTATCATGTCACAATAATGTGAAATTACATTATTAAAAAATAAACAAATTTGCAGGGCAACTTCCAAAATATAATATGCTGGTACCTATATACTTACAATATGGGTTCAGAAGATTCCAATTTCCAAGGCCATACAGCGGTAACGCGTTGTATTGGTATGGGAAATTAATCACTAAACAATAAATATATTTAAAATTTTTTTCTATTAGTATAAAGTCAATTAATTGATACAATAATTATGATATGTATGGTACGTTGTACGTTAAAAAACCATAAACGATGATATTATAAGTATGGAAATTCCAAAATGGTGTGAGGGGGGATGGGGACCTGAGCCGAGAGCTGGCTGCTGGATTATTACTCTGCAGCATAGGCACATAATATTATAATATTATAAACTGATTTATATATTATGAAGATTTTCTTATTATTTTTAAAAACTTTTTAGGTACCTAGTAGCAAATATAACACGAAGTACAAAAAAATTGTAGAACTATAATATTATTTTCTTATAGATCTGAAACATGGTGCAAACTGCAAAAGGTATACATTTGAAAATAATTTTTGCAATTATTGCACCCTTTCCAAAGTGTCGCGATTTCAATTAATTATTATTACCCAATAAATTACGACAAAATTTCGATAGAAATTAGAAATCAAATCGTATTAGTAACTAACACAATTTATACGATCGTAATAATATTCGTAGACAATAAGCTGCTCGAAAAAGTATCACGGCTATCTTTTTCAGACTTATCTATATTTTGTATATATATGTAGGTGTAAAATATACGCCTATATAGGTTAGTCCTGCAGTGATGACATGTTGATGAGTAAGTACACATCCGATTTTAATTTATATTTAATAACTTATTCATTGTTTTACTAAGGATTATTTGTCGAGTATTACAATTTCGAGTGTAACAAATAATTACGTTGGATTATATTTTATACTACGATCGTCGAGTGCATAATATTATAATATTCTTTACGCGGCCTTGTCATATTATAGTTGGTGTATGTTGTATTAAATGTCCGAGAATGTTCATCACCACAGTTCCCTCGTTCCAGGATAAGATTGATTTACTAAGTAGTATATTATTATTAATGTTCATCAATTGTAAAAAAAAAAAAAATAATAATACAATTATGTAAACATTTTACAGTAGACCTATGTGTGAATTTGTAGGTGTGGGGTCATGGGGGAGGGGGGTAATTTTCAAGCCCCAAGAAAACATTTTAAATATGGACATCATATGAATATTTTATAGCATATTATAATTTAGTGATAATTTTCTATTTTTATACATATATTTTAACTATTTTAAAATTATTTTGGTGTTATCTATGGCTGGACCCTTCTCATCCCGGAAATAAATAATATTTTATTTTATTAAAGGTTTCAATAAAAAATTAATACTTTAGGTCATATGTTAGATATTATGTTAGAGTAATATGAACTGTAGTTTTTATGTTTTGGCTATTGCGTACTAAATAATATTTATGATAAAGGGAACATATTTTAAACATCAATAAAGGAGGGTCATTGTGGTGATTACTGATTTGTATTTTTTTCATCTAAATGTAAGCTAGTTATTTAAAAACCTATTTAAGCCTATTCAAGGCTATTTAAGGCTATTTAGGGCCCCTCTAAAATTTGACTTAATCTCCGCCTATATATTGTATATTATGCTTGCAGAGTCACGTCGTGAATAAACATTTAGACGCTTAAAATGTAAAAAATATACAAACGTCTTTAAACGGATTTCAAGATATAAAACTATACGCTAAAACTATAATGACCGTATAGTATAATATAATACGACGGCGAATGCTTACTCAACAGTTCAAGTATTCTGTTTCTCACAGTCCGATGTATCGAGGAAAAAATTATTTATTTCGTAATAATAATCTTCATTCTTCAGTACGACACAAACAACTACTTAAATGTTCTAACGTGTAATAGCACGTCATATTATATACATAGTACGGCTGTAAAAATATATAATAATATATGGCATATAATATTATTATTATTATTATTATTACGGTATGCCGTATGCACGATAGGAAATGCAAACGGGCGCGACTTACTAATAAGTAATAACGCCGTGATGAATTCTCGGTGACGTCAGATACACACTATCTAAATTATTTAATAGACATTAAATAATGTCTACTTTCGACATCGCATATTAACATCTATAGAACGGAATCGAATTCCGGAAAGATAAATTAATGCGATTTGGACACTCAGACGTGTCACCGTCCGTCCGGTGGTCCTGCGCACTGCGGCAGACTGCAGTGTTCGTACGATAGTTGTACGATACAAGTACCAGGGTAACAGCTCCCTGTGGCAACGTTCGTGAACGTAAAACAAAACGAATTTCTGTACGAAATAATACATCGTTTTGGACAAGTCGCGTTCCTATGACGTGTGCGTTTGAAATTTTTTATTAATACTATCTATTATAGTTGTCAGCTAGCCTCTTATACAGCCTCTACATAGACAACTATAATAGTCTATTCGTTGATAGTAAAATATAGTAAGTCTCTATAACAGCCATGACATACCTAACCTACAGTATATTAATATAATTTATAATCAGTGGTGTTTCCACTATCTACTATTTAATATTTATTATGTTCATATAGGCGGAAATACATGATCATTTCAGTGGGAGCTAATATTTTTGACATAGTTTCATATACTCTTATACCATTTACCAATAATGTTTTCATTATCCATATATTTTCTGACAGTTGTTTTCTAATATTGAGAAACATTTTTGAGCAATTGACGAAAATTTCTCTTTGATGTTTTCAAAGGTCTTATGAGCACATGTTTTTTTTTTTAGGCTGCTAGCAGTAACAAAATTAAATAAAAAGGTGGGCAAGTGGGTGTCGCTCTGCTGTACAATAATGGATGGTGTTAAATTTGAATTCAATGACATAATATCATTGTATACAGTGGCGCCGAACTATATTTTAAAAGGGCCCCCCCCCCAAAGTAAAAAGCTATAGCCAAGTAAAAAGTTATACGGACTACCACCTCTGCATGTTTACATATGTGCTGCATATGTATACATTATAATAGCTTAGGAGTTAGGAACATAATTCATAAATAATTTGTTGGGGTACCCATGGACCCCCACGTACCACGACCCCACCCACCGATAAAAAGGGGGGCGGTCGCCAATCTTGGGTTATATAGGTTGGGTATCACTGATTGTAAACGAAAAACGATTCTATGTTCTTAAATATTCAATGAAATTTTCATGTATCTACAGTTATTCGTTTTTGAGTTACAATAAAATAAGGAAATCGAGTGAATATCCAATGTTGTAAAAATTTGAATTTCAAACGCTCATAAAAATTTAATTTGACTTTCTTATAGACATTTTTATTTTGATAAAGGTAGATAATCTTATAGGGAATCTTGTATTACATTTTAAAATCTTAGATTTAAAAAGAAAAATTTTTACGAATTCTTAATTCAAAATAATTTACTAATTTTTGTGATTTTTCCATATTTTGTCAATTTTTGGACTTTAAATGCTTATAAAAAAAACTGTGACAAAGGATTTTTAATATTTTTCACGTCGCTTTTGAAAACTACTGAGAAATTTTTACTTTTGACCCTCCAAAGTAATAACTAGATTCACTTTCCTATCAGAAAAGATACTGTTGAAGAAAATCCAAGCACTTTTACCGTCCTAAAAGGTGATGACAGACACAAAAAAAAAAAAAATTAAAAAATTAAAACAAAAAATAAAAAACACACATCATTGTAAAATCAATACGTTTATCGTTTCACTCAGAATCTAAATTAAAAATAATTTAGAATTGTTAGGCCATTTTTAAGTTTTTTTAGAACATTAAATCATCAATAATAATATATGATAATCAACCCAGAAATAATATATACAATCCAGAGTCTATATTTTATAATTTATATCCAAATGGACTTTGAATCGTATATATTTATTTTTACTTACCTAATTATGATTTATTACCATTTGGTTTTACTCATCTAATTGTGATTGTAGGATACAAAAAAAAAACCAGAAAAAGCCAAGGGCAGGCAACTGCCTTTACTTGCCCCCCCCCTGTGGACGCCCTTGTTACCAAGTATATTTGATGATATAATTGTGAATAAAGTAATTTATTTACCAATATACGTGAAACCTTGTTTTACATTTTCAATCCTTAGCTATAAAAGTTGAACATTTTATAAATTTTTAACTACAAAATAATTTATAATATTTTAAGTAATACTATATATTTACCTATATATAAACACAATATACGTATATTGGTGCAATCAAGCAAAAGCAATGAGTGTCTATATTTTCTCAAAATAATATGTGTGTCTGCGGATATTTCTGAGGACCCACTTGCCTACAAAGGAAGAAGGATGGCTGTATTATTTAAATGAAAATATTTTTAACTGGATAAAAATCAACCCTATGAAGTTATCCACTACTCACTAAGTACCACAATAAAGTATAAAGTATAAAGTATACATTAAGCATAAAGTATACGTTACATCAGATAATTATGTATACATCAATACATATACCTATCACTAATAATCAATCAGTGTCAAATATATTTCCAATTTTTTTTTTAATAATTTTAGATTATGTCAAATTATAATTTGTCTTATATTTAAAATAAAACATTTTAGACAATTAGCAGTAGAAAAAATGGTTCTTTGTGGCTTGTAGCAAATTAAATCTATAGAGTATAGACTATAGTTGGTATTCTATTGATATAATGAATACCGACATGCCATATATAGGCATAAATAGAACTATTATTATATCTTTTATGAAAAAACTATATTAATTTAATTCTACGATGCTTATGACAGGGGCTGAGGGACGTCTTCACTCTTCAATAATTCAATGGGAGAAGATACAATTTTTATTTACAGTATCATGGTCCTTGGAAGGAAACGCGTATAAGCGTTACCTCACCTCGGGCCACATAATTTATTATGATCAACAATAAAATGCGTATAGTAAGAGGGGGTGCAAAAACTTACAAAAACAAAGAGCCTCCACCCTCTTAAATTTGGCATTCGGCCCTCAATACATTTGCTCAATTCACTTATTTAAACAACCACCTGTTGGCCTATTCTTTTTGCTTCCTCTTTTTCTGCTATCACATATTCAGCAAATTACTGCAACAGCCTATAAGTGCTATCCTCACTTACGCAGAATGCTCGACTACTCTATTCCTATCCACTTGCCCGATCCGCTCTGTTATAGGGCCGGTCACTGGGTTCCCTATGTAGAGCTCAAGACAATTATTGTAAGGTAATAGCCAAATTATATTTTCAAAAAATTGTCCAATAATGTCGCTTCACTATCTATTCATACTTTTTGACAATATTGTATTCCAATACACTATACACACGAGGATAGGCAGAGACTTGAAACCACTTTGGATAGTTGAATACTGATGAGAAGCTTTCAGCCATGTCTTGATACGTCTCATTAGCTATAAGTACACTTAATTTTTTTTGTTAGTACTTTTAGCGCCGATCTACGTTGGACTTTCAGCAGCTCCAATCTATTGCACTGTGTTAGGTTCCGAACAAGTGCTCCATAATTATAAAACAATACTGAGTTCACAACGCTATGCACAGTAGGCACCGTCAATGACATTAACATTAATACTGCAATTTTTTATGAATTATTAATGCATATAATATACATACTAATTAGTATTAATTATGATAAGTTAAATGGTTACAATTATTTTATAAACGTATATTATATTTTGTTGTCTTAATATACGTGGTTCAAATTGTCCACCGATAACCTCTTCAAATGACGTCATATTCCCACATGTGTCGTCACTATTGTCACTGTCAAAACATGTCAAATTTTAAGTTCTACTTCAGAATAATCCATTTTAACGTAATCAATTATTGCATTACGTAATGACGTTATAGCACTACGTTATTATTTTTATATTATAGTCAATTTACCTGATAATATGTTTTTAAGGAGAGAAAATAATTCAGGGCCTTCCATAATAGGCTTTTTTTAAAACAAGTTATGAATATTTTAAAATTAGAAATAGGACCAATATCAATAAATTACATATTATATATAAAGAACATTTTAAAACTTACAATTTGCTTCAAAATTAAAATATCAAGAAAAGTCTACGGGTGGTTCTAAATAATATTTTTACCTGTATATTTGACAACAGGTAAAACTACTTTAATATTAAAAATAAAAAAGTAAAATGGATTATTCTGAACTCAAAATTTGTCATGCTATGCATTAACATAGTTATAGTAAGACAAAGACAACCCGTCTTGTGGGTATGAGTGTGTATGACTTCAAAGTTACAACATGCATATAAAATTTAATATATATTTTATGATAATCAATTTAGACGTGTGTGAAGATGGCCCCTCCATATCGTATAAATTGAACCGGACTGATTGTAAGTTCAAGATATTCATTTGTAAGTATTTGTAAGTTGGTTTTCAGAATTTGTAAGTTGGTCCTCACTGAGATATCTACAGCCCTAGATATTAACCATCAGCCCCCCCATATCGGCCGAATCGAACCGGACCAATTGTAAGTTAAAGATATTCATTTGTAAGTATTTGTAAGTTAGTTTTTAAAATTTGTTAGTCAAACCCCTACCCTCTGGCGAATTTCCAAAAATCCGACCCAGCCCCCCCATATACTAGAGCTATATAATATGCATAAAGACCGAGTTTAAATCTTTATAGTCTTACCCCCCCCCCCCCCCCAAATTATAAATGGGTCTATGGACTTCCTTGGTGTGCGATGATGGTAGATATATGGACAATGGACATAATAAATACCTATGAACAGTATTATGAATATCATATGATAATATTGTTCCTTAAATGTTATCTGTTGGACAACAACGCCCTAAATTAAACAAGTTTATTCAATTTTTTTATAATCATGATATAAATGTCAATAACATCAATAAGATTTCGATGTGTATAAAAATTAAAAATGATATTAACAGGTACCTTATTTTAATATGTTTATTAATGACAATATTACTTAAGTCGATCTGTTAAATCTATTTCTTTTCATATTAACTTAAAATAGTCAAACTCAAGTAGATAACTATATTCATTTGCGCAACTAGACCAATTTTTTTAGGGGTACACAAATTATAAATATTTCCTGTTTAATTTCCCCTTAACACTGTATATCTATTAACAATAATTTCAAATGTATATATTTTATGTACTACCTACCTATATTTTGAATATTTTTATGAAACAGTAAATATTAAATTATTGTGACTACTTCATAGTTTTTCGGCCAGTAAATTGTGTTTGTTTAAATTACTGCTAGTTCAGACTTCTGGATGACGTGGTCCACCTCTCCTATCTCAAAATTATACCCTGATCAATAATGCCATTACAATCATTTTTATTCAGTTGAGTAGGTACTTTTTAACTCTGACTGATTTGAACTAGAATTAGAATACAGCTCTAAAGTTTAAACATGAAGACTTGGATCGTTAATCTCTTGTTAAGTATAGTTTTTTTTTTTTATATAAATACTACATGTACTATGCACGCAAATTGGGGCAGCCTATTTAGCTGAGAGCTGTACATATACTCAGTATTAATTTTTGTATCGTGTGTTGGCCACAAACACAATATATAAACAATCGTACACAAGCAAGTTATTCATATTTATTGTTATAATAAAATAATAGATATGCTGGCTCAATAGAATGCTGAATAGTTATTCATTTTCTTATTAATGTCGTTACCGTTTTAATTTTATTCAAAATACATATTTTGTATAATAATATTATAATACATCACTTTTTACTTTCGTTGATAATATTTATATTTTTCCGATTTCTGTTATAATTTTTGACTTTTTAAGTTTCTTTTAGTTCGTAAAGTATAAGTTCTTTTTATTTTCAACATATAAAACAATTACACTTTTTAGATTCATAGACGCGCAAGCACATCAAAAATGAATTATAAACAAAAAATTATGTCTCTCGGGCCTCAGATCTGAAGACGGAAATATTTTTATGCACCTACAATGTTTTAACACCCGTCAAGCTTTATAGAAAAGTTATTGAGTCCAAGTGAAGATAAGGAATTATTTTGATATAAGTCTTGGTCGGCGCATAAGTAAGCTAAACTACTATAGATGCCTAAACCAAGTAAGATGATTTTATGTATTAAGTATTTTGTAAAATGTATTATTTAATTTAATATTGTCGTCCCCTCACTATTTAATCTCCACTCCAAACACATCATCCACTATAGCCGGCCGGCGTCACACACACAAAGTAAACACTTTGTTCCAGGACCATAAAAAATGTTAAGGATGGAGTTTCACGACATTTAAAACAGGTGAATAAAGAAGTTAAATAGGAATAGCGAGTGGTAGCAGGAGACTATTGGAAATAGGACTTTGGTAATTTCTAAATAATAATAAATAAATTATAATATATATAATAAAAATATGATTATATAATAATAATAATATAGTTATAGTCAAAGTATTAGGACAGTGTTGAATTTTAAATAAGGATCGGGGGATATCATCCTAATAATTTAAAACTACTGTATTTTTACTGCACTTGGACTTATAAATTATAATGCCATGTCGCAAATATAAATCCCACTAAAATTCAACGCTATAGTAAGCCGAGAATGGTGCGAATGCCGTGTTGCGACAAAATTAAAAATTTGAAATTAAAACCTATTCAACGTTAAATTGGATATTTATTTATTTATATTATGTTTTATCGACGTTTAAATTACGAAAAATGGTATGCAAAAGAGTAGTGCAGTTTTCGCTGTACCTATCTAATATGTAACTTACAATATTATTATGGTCGATCGGCGTTCGCGTGTTTTCGCTTGCGATGTGGATTAGGCCTACAGGGGAAACCACAATAAAAAAAACGCGCCACGTGTAATACCTCATAACGCTTTTAAACGACTAGGACGAGTATGTGATTTAATGTCGTTTAAGAAGCAAACAGGTGGTGTGGAAATTTATGCGACGCTGTATGGTCATCATGTACATCGAAGTAATATATAAGTATATTTAATGGAAAAAGTATTTTATTTTTGGGTGCATTAACTGGGAGGTGCACAAGGCCCCTCAGCATATCACCACTAGTTGCGTCAATGAAGATTACGTCTTACTTTGTGGAACTCTCACCATTCTTGCACAGCTGCAGCTGGCTTTCGAGGAGATCCATCACTCAATTTTAAATTTTGTTAAATATTATTACAATATTGTAATATCTTTTTGTTTGATGAAATCACCATTATATCATATATTAACATGTCTGGGCAATCATACGTATTATTATATCGAGTATGACAGTAAAAAACATCTAACGATAATGTATAATACGAAAAGAATAACGATAATATGTAATCTCATCACAGTCACACACTTGCTATAGGTAGTTCTCGCGAAAACACACTTACACCTATGCAGAGTTATGATGACTGTTATAACAAGTGGTTATACCGAATTACGTATAGTAATAATTATTATAAACCGTACTACTGTAGTGTTACGGTGTCAATGTGTCATAGACTCGTAGTGAAGTACAACAATGACGTAAAAATTAAATGTAAAATACATAATATAGGCGTTGTACGACACACGATTAATATTTAATTATGAAAATTCTAGAATGTTTGCGAAACCGTAGCAGGTACATAATACAATGTATACACCGCGTCACGAGGAGCTATATGCAAAGAGCAATGTACGTATAATAATAATATTAACATATAACGGCTATATAATCGTGCATTTCTTTTTTCTCACACAATCCGAGCGGGACACGATTGACATTTGACAATATTATTATATATTATAATATTGCCGACTTTTCACGACCATAAATAAATATATGATAAATATAGTCCTCTGCAGTCCGCAGGCGATAGTCTAAATATTATGCTCGGAAGGTAGCAATAAATTCGAAATTTCCTTCCGGTCCATCAAAAATAGGTTCGCATCTAAACGTTTTTCTTTTCACAAATTTTTTCTTACCCCGATGTGCCGAAGTCATATAGGTAAACGTCTGCGTCTGGCGGTGACAATATATTTATTCGCCAAGATATTATATTACTTGTATGATATGTGTGTATACGAAGAGAGTGTTCAAGTCTTATGTAGGTACATGGTGTACCATATCTTTATATTTTGTTATTTTCTACTCCTCAGATAATGTCCCGCGTGTGCACGGACACACGCAGTTCAATTGCCTGGGCTTGTCATGACACTATTACTACCTCGGTCGGCGATGTTACGTATATGACTTTTAAGTCAGGATTGAGTACGAGAGCAGTGGTAAAATCTTTCGATTTTAAAGCTAGTAAACTCTCCCGATGGTAAACATTACGTTTCACTGACGGAAATGCGTGTAAACTCGTCCTGGTCAACGCATTATGTTTTCTAGAAGAAAATATTATGTGAACTCTGCCGAGTTGTTTTAAAATCATGCCACAAAAAATTATAGACTGCGAGCTGCTACACAAATCAAAAAATAGATAGGTACCTTAAGTTTTTTAAATCTGTATGTTCATAATATTATAACTATACAAATTAAATTAATATGTTGATTCGATTTTAAATTTATTTAAATATTATTATTATTTACTATAATTTATTTAAATAATTTACTTTTTTAAATTAAATTCAAACTTATATTATACTTTAAACATTTACTTGATCATATTATTTTTTTTTTATTGAAAATATAGGCTTCAACAGCTATAGGTCATTAGCCTGTGGTTGTGGTTACATTATTATTAATGGATAGATAATTAAGTTATAAATTAAGATTATATAATTATGGGTTAAGTGGTTTTTACAGAATTATATATTTACATTATACAGTAGACGCCGCTTATAAGACTCACGGATAGGTTAGGTTAGGTTCAGTCGCTTATTAGACTCAAAATCGTCTGGAACGGTCCGGACGTATCCAAATACATTAAGAAAAACTCGGTTATAAGACTCAAATTTCGTAAAATAAATAGTAGAAAATAAACTTTTTTAGTTATAATTTAGAAATAAATTGGTATTGAAAAATTAAATAATATTCGTGTTGATGATTTCTAGTTTCTGGTGGTACTTTATAACGTATAATACAAATAAATAATAAAATAATAAAAATAAATAATAAATACATAGTAATATGTACATAGATCCTTTAAAAATTTTTTATTAATGTATAATTTTTATAATATGTTTATATGTAATATTTACCTATTATAATTTAGTATTTTTTTTATCAGGATTATTAAATGTATTCAATAATAAAGTATGTAATATGTAATATGTGTTAAAGTATTAAAATCAAAGCAAAACATTTAGTAAAATAAAATTTATAAATACGTAATTAATTTTTTTTTTCCACTTCGCCTATAAGATTCATTCGGTTATAAGACTCACTTTGTGCTGGTCCCAAAGTGAGTCTTATAAGCGGCGTCTACTGTATTTGTTAGTTACCTGTGTAGTTTTATCTTGATATTAAATTTTTGTGTCGATGGCGATGGATTTGAAGAAGCTATGAAGTGCGTGTTGTGTTCTCCTGGTGCTTCGATGAAGGTTGGTTGAGGATAATATGTTTCTTGCGTTGACATATAGCGGCCAGTCTAGGACTACCTGTTTGATTGTGAGCGGTTCGTTGCATTGGCTACAGAGAGGTTGTTCTTCGTGTTTCATCATATATGATATGTACGTGGGTGAGGTTTCTATGACCATTGATTATAGAATAGACTATTCTATGATCAGTGGTATGACCGATTCTTGTTCTGGTATTGATAATTTCGGAACGTCTAGAGGGCATTGAGCTGAGTATACCATTTAGTGATTTTCTTTTTAATCGATTTTAACTTGTCTGTGATAGGTATTGTTCATATATTAATATAAACATTTGAATATAATGTATGATCGAAGACACGAAGTTATTGCAGACTCGGGAGAGTTTAAGATCGCCCGGTGAGTACTGATATAAGTAAGACGTATAAAATGTGTATTACCGTGTTTTTAAAGGTATATACTATATACACTATACAGCTATAGTTATACACTTTTACACAGTAGGTACCTCCTGCACACGACACGGCGGTAAAATTCGTGTAGATTTTTTCGATCAGACCCCAATCATATTATTTCATGTGGCATGTGCTGATATAATATTGTAATCTAGTGGATATCTATATGAGTTAAATTAATTTTATCACCGTTTGGCATACTTTATACCACTATACCAGCTCTAGTCTTTATTAGTGTGCTGTCCAATCCGCGCCCATCGAAACCTTGGATTTTAGCCCCGGGACATGTGAACCATTTTATAATCATTTAAAAATGTATAAAATAATATAATTTTGTATATGACAATCTATGAAAATTCCGGGAAAAAATTGTTTAATTTATTTTTCTGTTGTTTAATAATTCTACGACACAGATTGTAAATAAATAATTTGAGTACTGTGTAATATGATGATTAAATAAATAATAATAATTTTTTTTGGTATATTTATATTAATTAAATGAGTAAAATGTCCCAACGTCCGTGAAGTACAAAAGGTTAAACCACACTCGTCTAAATAGTAGTACCACTAAAGCAAAAAAAAATCTGAATTTATATAATGTAAGTGAAGACAGTTCGTAATCAATACAGGTGATTATGGAAACCACGACATAAAGGTGTCTTGCAGATCAACGGCTCTTTGTATAATATATAAAACCAGAAATCAAAAAGTCGACGAAATTTACACCACTAGGAGGTCTACAGCCTCAAATCCTGATAAATAATTTGTGTATATGCTGTGTCCGATATTTGTTCAACTCTTTCCGACGTTCGTGATGGGTGTACAATTGATATGCACCAAGTTATGGGCATATATTATATGTAATAAATAAAAACAAAACTTGTGTAGATAAAAATGTGTTTTGGTAACAGTGTTTATTAAATAAATTATATAAAAAGAAAGAAAAGAAATCGCCTAATATAGGCTACGTTCAACACGTAAATTCAAAATAGGTTAAAAAAAACATTCATACGTATACGGTCGATGGACACAAAGAAAAACACGTAGGGACACACACACAATATCAAAATCTCGCAGTCATGATGAGAACAATTTTCTTAATAATAATATTCATCGTGTGACTTATCCTCTACGCTTGTATACATTAATTAAATATAATATAATATGATGTTTATACATAATATTACATATTATATTATGGTAAAAATAGTGGATACGGAGTCGACCATGTGCGAGGCTGCACGTACGCCGGACGATAGGGTACGGGCACACGCGAGCAAGCGCGTCGATGGCCCGCCGCGGACCGGACGCACGTCCGACGCGTCCGGCGGCGCGGGCTCGACTGCCGCCGCGTAGGAGAGAGGACGTGTCCCGCAATAATCGCGAACGGTCGGCCGCCGCTGTTCGGACTGGCGCGAGTTAATAAACGCGATAAATAAAATGATATCGTTTGTTTTAACGTTGTATTATACCACACGAGCGTGGCGTGTACATTAAATTTAATATTATTATAACATTAATGTAAGTATATAATAAATAAAATAATGGATATAATTATGTATATAATATTATATAAAAAAGTCACACACACACACAATATGAATTATAATAATAATAATAATAATAATAATTAATAATAAATAAAATATAAAAAAAAGGTTTGGAAAGTACTCAGAGATGTACGAATAAAATTAAATTATATAAACACAATATTTATAATATTATTGATATCGTACGTGAACGAATAACAACAATGTCTGAACGAACATACGACGAATAATATTATATTATAACGCGTTTATCGTATTACATAACCGTGTATATAATACACGTGTAAGTAAGTGTGCGCGCGTGTCTGTGTGTGTGATCGTGTATAAAAATAACGTTTGAATAATATGTACACATATGTATAAAAATGAGATCAAAGAACGCGCCTGTGATACGACACGACGGCAAAGTGAGAGAGAGAGAGAGAGAGAGTGATTCCAGAGAAAATATCATACGAGATATTATTATATAATAATATTATACTAATGTTTTTGATTATTATATTACTATATATTCGCGCGCGCGTCGTCTTTCTGCGCGAAAAAAATTAGTATCTTGTCGTTGTCGTGGTCGTCGTCGTCGTCGTCCATCCCCGTCGGTCCGGAGGGGTAAAAATCCAGTGCGGACCGAGGACGAGGGATGATGATGGGAAGAGAAATGTGAGGAGAGTGTCGGCGACGATTATTTGAATTTCGTCTGCGGCAACACGGCGGCCAACAGTTTGGCGTCCGCTACAGCCACGGCCACGGCGTTCGTGGTGCACGTGGCGCAGGTGGTGGCTCCGGCGGCGCAGGTGGTAGCGCCGGTGGCGGCGGTCGTGGCCGCGTGCACGGGCACCACGTAAACGTCGGCGAGCTTCTTGCCCGGAACGCGGTGGTGGTACTGCTGTGGTTGCTGCTGCTGCTGCTGCAACACCTGTCCGAACCCGCCCTTGACGGTGTCATCGTAACTGGGTGGCGCAAACAGGTGGTATGGTGGGGGCGGCGTCTCGGGCTTGTAGTTGTGGTGCTGTCCGTGGTTCCGGATTCCGTACACGTGACGGCGCAGGTAACCGGCGTGCGGCAGCTCGACGGGGCGGCGCTGGTAGATGGGATTGCCGAAGAAGAGTTCGGAGCACGTGACCACGAAGAAGAACAGCACCAGACCGCCAAATGCGGCTAGGTACCACACGGCGGACAGCGCTTCCTCGTCACCCATTGCACCGGACGTACCGTCGTCGTCTTCCGAGTCTGCGCAACACAAAAAAAATAATATTTTTATTATTAAATTGTCGGTTATAATATTAAATTTCATTATGATACGAGTTGATCGCGCAATTTTTCCACCCCCTCCTCCATCAACCGTTACTAATAATTTATAATACGATATAATATATTTTATTAACCCCATCGAAATTTCCTATAACGACGCTTTTGATAACATACATATATTATAATATGGTGAATGAAATCGATTGGGGTAATTCGAGAGCCAATTAAATTGAATAATATTAAAAAAAAAAATCAGATGTATAAATATTAAGAGTGACAAAATATCTAACTTTATCATTATAATATGCTTATAAAAAAAAGTTGGTCGGTTTAGGGGTAGTGGGAGGTAGAACCAGGGGGTCGTGAACGGTTTTGCACTCACTGAACTCATTTTCGGCGAACGTCCCTAAAATATTACTTTACACAATCCATTATCCAAACAGGAACCATAATAATATCAATCAGACAGCTATTATAATATGTATATATATATATAAAAATATTATTTGTATGAATACTATTTACAATATTATTATTATTTATTTCCGGCTTTCCGGTTCGGTCTAGATTTCTCCGATGACGTCATTATTTTTTTTACGACGGAATTTGACTTTTGGCTTAACGTATATCGATTATTCTACGTTCTATACATTTTCATAAGCCTATAAAGTCTTACATTGAAGTAGGTATCGATCGGAACATAATAATTATTATAAATATATAATATTATTTTGTTGTTGCTCGTTAAGAATTACGCAACGACCGTACTATATTTTACGCTTGTCGAGACGGTGCGTGTGCCGCCACAAATGAGGATTAAGATATATATTTCAAATTGTATATTGTGTGTGTTATAATAATAATATTATATTGCTGCAGAAACGATAACGATGAAAGTAATCGGTGTCGAGTGAAAGAATTAACGATGAAATATTATATACAATTTAACACAAATTCGGCCCGCAATCGTTTTACGACTCTGGGATTTAAAAATAATATAATTGTCGATTAGACGGACTTATAACACTATAATAAATTATAATTAATAAACCTACATAGTCTGCTGTATGTATGTGTATAATATAATATAGACTAATATGTTTTGATACACGATTAACCAAAAGTCGATAAATATTTCGTCATGACGCGTAATTAAAAAAAAACTGTCGAACAAGCGTATATTATACATATTATATTACGTTCTAGTGGTTCTACCATATTATAGAATTCTACAATATTCGAGTAAAACAACGTTGGGAAAATGCCGGACAGGCTAGGAAACGGGACGCAATCTTGTATGGGATTCTGCGTATGATTTTAAAACATATTATTATACATTTGCCAACCGTCGCATTATAGCAGCTGAGGAGCAAACGAATTTCGTAATAATCCGCTCCGGCTGCAGTGTCGATTTCAATTATAATGGAAACGCGTATTAATATAACGCGACATAGGTTATAATAATATTATAATATACCTACCAACCATACTAAACCGCTCTCAGAGTTCGAATCGTATTATTATTATTATTACGTTGGTATAAACGACGTCGTGTGTGCTGCAGTGTGTATAGTAGTGGTCTTGGAAATTTTTAAAACCTGCCTAATGGCTATTATTTTTTCGCACCACACCTGGCAAAATGTGTTTACCTACATATTGGCCACGACGTCTGGTTCTGCGGACGCCCTTGTAAATGTAAAACCGTATACGCCGTTTGTATTGGCTGAGTTGGACGACGTTATAAAAAAAAAAAAAATCTCGAAGCATCCGAATGCAATTATTATTGTAATATTTTGTTTTTAAATCCGCAGACACTCGACGATGCAGCGCGCGCGATAACGCGATGTTTCATATCGCGGTGTAGGTGATATAATGGTCAGCAATAAAAATAATAGTCGTTCGAGTGCGGAATACCTATTATGTGGATGACGTATTTGTTTATGATTTTATTGGCGAAAAATTGCGAAGAGGATTAAAGTATTTACGAAAATTATTACCCACCGCGAGCAGATAAGATAGATCTGAACGACCATAATGTTATAAACTCAGCGAAATTATATAGATAGTAAATAATATTATTTAATTAACAGTATGATATAAAATCATTGTACATATTATTATTGTTTTATTATATATATAATATTATACTGTCTCGCGACGATGGTCGATATCGAACACTCGAAAAGAGAGGATTAAGTTTTTTATCAGTACTGATTACTGATGGCAATTAAATGATTTAAAATGGTAATAAATTATATAGAAACGCCCATAAAGTAATGCCCGTTTTGGCTTTTAACGGTATTTTATTGTATTAATAATTATGATCATGACGTTACAATAGCCAAAAACAACAATTCTTTACTCTTTACGGTTACAACAAGAGTTAAATATCCGTAGACTTTTATATAGCCTACATAGGCTAAGAATGTCTTATTGTATAATAAATTTAAAAAAATGCATCCATGTACAGTATAATAATATAATTTATTACGATGTACCGAAACATCAACCGATCTGCGTATATATAGCAAACAAAAAAAAACCGACTATACTGTCACCTTGTTATTATCGGGCGGCACGCGCGTCGCTTATATTGTCACAATAATAGATACATCGCGAATCACACGCCACGCGATCTCAAAGGTATTATTGACGCTAGTAAAACACGTCGGTAAGCGAACGGCGGCAAACACTCGTAATATAACGTTAAAAGTCAAGTTAAACTTATTACGAAGACGTAATAATAATAATAATATGAAATATACTGTGCGAGCAATAATTATTGTTATTATTACCAGCGCCAGATTTCAAGGTCGAAAAAGATTTATACTATTATTAAAGATAAACGACCACCGTTATAAAAGAATTATCGTTAAACTGAAATATTCGAGAAACGCGCGGAAATAACAGTACTCGCTGTACGGAAAAAGTAATAACGAAAATTCTCTGCCGTTATGTACACTCGGTGGTCTCGGGGCACGTGACACTCGCCAAAACTCGCGCGACTTAAATTGGCGTACGAATGTGTTTTAGTTAGCTGCTTGTTAGTTGTTGACTATTGTTTATTATGTACTTCGTTCCCAGACGGTTTTTTAATCGGCGAACGTTTTCGCTGAAAACCGTTTAGTGTTTTGGACAAAAACATGAAATTTGGATTCATTTCAACATGACGTGGTAAGTCCGATGTCAAATATCAGAGAGACCGAGTTAGATACGGGATATCACGGAGACACGAAATATACCATTAGTGCAAACCATGTTCACTTTACCACCTAATACCCGTGTATAATAACGTAACATTAAAATCCTCGTCTGACACGCCGAATCAATTACGACGACGACGTCGCGGAAATCAAACGACTTATGGTGGGCAAGGGGGTGGGGGGAACACCTCCGATCGATATCGGTCGCGGTCGACGTCCCCGCACAATCCCCGTCGACAACGAACAAAATTCACGAAATTAAATTCTCCAACCCCTTCGCGACCCGTCCCGTTTTGCCCTAAGCGCGCACCCTGCACCCACCCCAAAAAGATTTCCACTACACAATTATAATCGTATCAAGCTTACCGGTGATGTTGGCGGCGTTCGTGTAGTTTTGAGCGTTAAAGTTGTACGTTTCGGCGACGTTGTCCTTGATGGCCGACGAGGCGGCATTTCCGTCCACGTCAACGGCTCCTTTGGATCTGAACATCGAGGTGTCTGCGAACAAGAAAAAAAACCGACGATTTAGTAAGACCGTTCGATGCACGCCAGATGTACGTCACATTGTAATATTATATTGTTACGATTACGACGATTACGTCGTCGAACGTGGAAAACCAGACAGTGCTTATCATACATAGTACACAGAAATAACACAATAATATCATATTAATCGATATTAAAAACGTCATTGATTATTGTATATTATATCACATCAATCGTCAATAATTATACGATATCGCTGTACCTATGGTATAATTTTTTTTTATTATTTGAACATCAGCTGTGGCACACGGTCTACGGGGCGGGGGCGAGGGGGGTTCACCACGGTTCTTGTGATTCATTCGCAAAGGTCGCCGACCTCGAGTGCGCGCGCGCGACCGACGGTGTTAAGTGTACGCGTAGAGTTTTGTCCGTCGCGGGATCGGGATCTACGACAAAAACAAAATAAATATCGTTTAAAAATATTGTAATAAATAACACAGCGGCGGACAACAACAACAATAACAACAACAGTCACGTTTCGAGCGTATCGCCTGCAAAACCGTTTATTGGAAAACAATATTAATTCATTGTTTTTGCTATGACGATCATAGGTTTGGGCTCAATAATATAATATCATCATCATCATCATATGGCACGGCTATAATAATACTACGCGTCGTTTATATTTTAATCGCTGACCTCGACCTGTAGTCTCAACGCCAACGCCGATAAAAAAGAGTGATTTTTGTTGTTTTTTTCTTCACGTCGAACCGCACGTTCGACACACGTTTTGATGTTTGTATGGTCGTCATGATTTCGGATTGTTAAAACGGAGTCATCTCGGTGATATCGAGCCTCCGTCGTTAAATATTAATTTACAGTATTGATGATAATATTACAGCCGAGTGTGCTGACACGCGCGTCGTCATATTCTATTAAGATTGGTAAGGAGAGGGCACCGAGTGGACGACGACCTATGGAAGATGACCGTCGACTCGACACTCAGACACAAAAGAGATGGAAAAGAGTGCACGCGGGTGTGTGAGAGAGAGAGGGACAGTGAGTTAGAGAGAGATATCGGTAGAGCGAGTGAGTGAGGGGGGGACTTTTTCGTTTCGTAGATGAGATTGTTTTTCGTCTCTCTCTCCGAGATACCGAGAAATTCCGTAACCGATATAAAATATACACACACGATGGGTAAACAGTAAACACGCATTCCGTACATATTATAATATTATAGTATCAGTTTGTTATAAACGAATACTGGCGAGATTTGAAAATAATATTATAACAATACCTCAAATCGGGCCCGATGGGATCACGAGAATTATCGATCAGCTGTTAATCAAACGGAAAATAGGTCAGAAAATTATAGTCACAGTATAACAATATCATCACGGTGAAATTTCGGTTAAAAATCGTAGATGCTCGATCAGCACGTGTTTAAAATGGGGGACGAGGGTAGAATATAATTTAGGGATTTTAAAGCACATGATACAAGAACGCCAGAGAGACGACGAAAACAGCTGCAGTACAATCATTATTATTATAATATCGTGTCTTAAACATTCTTTTACGCTAAAAGGGAACGGCGTAAATAATAATAATATTATATTATTATTATGAAGAAATCGAGAAACGAAGATTTGGGCTGTGCATATACCCAAGTAAGCACGCACGCACACACTCGGTCGATGTGGGTAAGCGGAACTCGTTTTCTCGCACGTACACCAACCGCATTGTAATATTATTATTATTATTATTATTATTATTATGTCGCGACCACGCGATTCTTCGAACAAAGTGCAAGCAGTGTTGCACTCGTATTCGCTTGTTTTCATACCTCAGCAGCAGCAGCAGCTTACACCACATAATGACATTATTATCACGTACGACGACGACGACGACCGGAAGTACCTACAAAACTTTAAGCCTTTCCGACGATCTACAACATTATAAACGAGAGCGGAATAATAAAACGGATCGGCGGCGGCGGCAAGTGATTTCGGCCATATTTCACACACCGATTTTGAAACGCATCGCTGGCAACACCATAACAAATAATAATAATAATAATGATAATATCGTAAGCTGTATATTATTATTTGTTATAATAGTATTATTATATAGGCCGAATCGCACGCCTGTCGTCCTCGTTGCACGTGCGAAAGGCGGCGCCACTGCTCAGACGGACCCCCATAACATTATTATACACGAATACCGCGCCGATTGTTTTTGTCGAACAAAAAAACAAAACAAAAGCACGGGAGGTAGTAATAATAATAATAACGTTGTTTGTTGTTATTTCCCCGATATCGAATGTCGTACATAGTTAAATTTCGTTATTACAAAGTGTACAACACGCCGACGTGTTTTTGACGCGATCGTGTGCCACCACCGAACGGAGTAGTATTATAGTTATCGACGATAATATAATATTATTATTATAATATTGTAATTTATGTCGCACCGATCGGTCGTGCTGACGTAGGTATTTCAAAGTTCGGTTGTTTTCGTACGAGCGTGGCGTGTTCGTTTTTTTTTTTTGCCAATATTATAGTAGCCAGCTCGTCTGTTGTTTGCCACATGTGTCGCATCAATTATTATTATTGTTCTACTGCGATATATATATTATTATTGTAGGCTCGTGTTTTCGGAACGTATGTCATAGAGCTCAATTGACGACGAGAAGAAATAATAATAACATACTCTTATCGTCTCGTAATTGTTTTATTTTTCGAACAAAGTATAATAATATAGTATAGTAATATGTGATGACGAGATGAGAATAATATTATGACCTTTGCGAACAACGCTGCTGATAAATGAAATCAATGCCAGCCGATTCGACCGAAATTTTGGGGGTGGGAGGGGGAGGGTGTTCGACAAATATTCGCGTTTGATTCGAATTATAGGTAGGTAGTCCCGACATATGTTTTGAATGTAACTAATATTATGGCAAAAATCACCATCCTCTACACGCGGCGCGGTCAATTTGTTGCTCTACTCTGTCACACGAAATATGTATATAATATGTATAGCGGTCAATAAAAATTAACCCGTCTCGGATTTAGGGCAAACGGTAAAATTAAATCCGAAAGTGACCACCGTCGTCGATTGGCTGTAAATTGCACGTACGCTTTATATTGTTGCAATATAATATACGTGGGTACTACTATAGTACTATCTATACGCAAGCCTCTCAGCTTACCGGAAGAACTCTCTGTACGTGCAATTCAATTCGGCGATAATAATATTCTTATCGACGCGAGCGCCGGCCCGTCGGAGTAATACGGCTAATATGCGAATAACCGTATTTGGTAATATTATAATATTCAAACCCGACCTAAATATAATAATGTGTTTAATAATGTTTATACAATCAAAGCGACGGCGACGGTGACCACAACTGTCTCAAACTCTCGAAACGCGTTTTCGGTCACGTACACTCTTCTAAGAATATACGCCGATATTGTGGAGATAACGACTTGAGTCTCGAACGTATACTTATTACTTAAACGTCTTTGGATCGTCCAAGGTAAATTGATATATCGTCCGTTGAGCTAATATGCCGTAACGTAGGCGCGTGAAAAACGTTTTTATATTTATTTAAAATGTCCCGTCTGACGATGCACTTCTCGTCGTAATATCTATACAATACCCATATAATTATCGTTTTTTCGAAATCACCCATAAAACTGTTGTCCAAATCAAAGACGGTGGGGGCGGACAAGAGAGAATAATAATGTAGTGAACACAGGTACCCCTAGCCTATTACAATTTACAGGTATAAATAGGCATACGATATGCCTATTATTGTTTGTTTCGTACCGGTCGCGGTGGACGGACACGTGTTGAGGTAGGACGGACGGGCGAAAAACGATGATCGTAAAACGAGTCTCACCTTTCATTCTGGTCATCACTGTGGCGGCGTCGGTGCACGACGCCAGAGCGGCGACGACGGCCACAATCACGGATCTGGGCACGTAACAGCGCGCGCTTGGAGCTCCTGATGGCGACGTCATGTTTGGACGGGCTGACTGCTGACTGTCGGCGGTGGGCGGCTGATGCCCGCTGATGGTCGTTACCGGCGAGCGAATGTCGTCGCAGCACCAGTGTTGGCTTGTACTGTACAGCAACAGTTGTAAAGTAGTTGTAGTCGTAGTCGTAGTCGCAGTATAGCGGCAGCAGCAGTAGTCGTTACGAACGGTGCTATAATACGCGGAACGCGCCCGCGTGTGTGCGTGCGTCCGTCCGTCGTTAGCTGCGCTGCGTGCACGTATGTGTGTGATAATCGTCGTCGATACACACGTCCGTATACAATATCAGTATGGTGATTACAATGCGACGAAAAAATCACTTCGGGCGCTTGAGAGTGCGCGTCGTCCACGGAAAATTGCGAGAAAAAAAATTGCATAAAATTTTTGTTTTCAAAACGAACGGTTATTTCGATTTCGAACTCGACTTGAAAAATAGTTTTGAAACGCGACAAGACGCGAACGTTATAATATATATATATATTATGTATATGGCGTACGAACAGAACTGTCTTGCCGGCGGGCACTTGTCGTTCCTATGAGACGAGTGAATGCGCGTAACGGATCTTATATATTGTGTTACCAGACGGCGGCGGCGGCGTTGAACCGCGGGGAAAGGTGCGCGCGTGTATTATCTCCGGCGGCGTTGTACACGCGTATTCAGTACGGCTTACGCGCGCGCGCCCGCACGGATCAGGACGGCAGCGGCGGCGGCGTACGCACAAATTAAACAGATAAGCCGGTCGAGAACTCCGGACGACGACGACGTGCCAACTGCCAAGCACAACAGTCGGCGCGCGTACGCGTACCACGCGGTAATTGGTAACTACCGCGAGGCGGCGTACCTACCTTCGACGTACTATAGACAGTCGACGTGACGCGTGCGGTAAAATATTATTATTATTATAATTTATAATAACATAATATTATTTGGATAATAATTGATGATATTATATTATTATTTATTATCTTCGTTGTGGTTGTCGTTATTATTAATTGTATTGTCGTTGTAGTGGTTGTACGTGTGAGCAATAATAATAATAATATGGACAGTAATGTTCATTTCGCGGTATAATATTTAGGTAGGTATCTGCCATCGTCGGTAACCAAGGTTTGTATACCGCTCGTGGCGGCTGCGCACAGCCCACCGAGTTTTTTGTCACTGGAGAGTGTACCTAAACACACCTGCGATTTACGATAATATTTAAAAACATACCTTACTCGTTATGCCTACCCACCACTTCAGAGGAGTTCCACATCACAGCGAGTGAATATTTTATTATTACCCATCATCGTTCACCCTTATCGTGACTTCGTTTTTAAAAATAATTTACTTCCTACAACGCGGTTGTATACCTATACATATAAATATGGCCGCGGGTTAGGACATTTTCTGCGGTCGGGGTTCGTTACACACACACCACAACGCATGTATGTATAATGTGGTATATTTTATAATATCATATCGAGATTCGAGGGGCTTAATATTTAAATTTAATTTTTTTTTCATTTTCACTGCGACTGCTGCTATGACCCTGGATGAATTTGTTAGAATCGCGAGGAATGTGTAGGTACAAAATTACATTAAATAGGTATTTAATCATTATGACGTAGAGACAAAAAGAGATTAAAAAAAGAAATACTATGAGTTTCACGGTTCAGGATTCCGCATAATATTAAACCGATGGAAAATTCCTAGGGGTGTGTTTGAAGTCTTGAAGTCCCCTATCCCCACCCTGTCGTCATCGATTGGTTGTATATCATTCATCTCGCGGTCGAATGTTTTATAAATTAATAACACTCTGTTGAGCAATATTTTACTTCCGTACGATTTGCCACGGACCACGGTTCTACGCTATATTATGTATTTCTATCGTCGCATACGTATTTGAACTTTTCACGGTCTTTTAGACTGTTAAAAAAAATAGGCCAAACACAATGTTGGTATATTACCGGTTTTTGAGTTTTGAAAAAAAATTAAGATAACTTTTGCTGCCTATCCTTCTTTCAATAATTATGCTAAACACCAAACAGTATAGTAATACTCAATGTCTGTAATCTGCATCGTCGTATAACGACGTTTTGAAAGTCTGAACGCTGCTTAAATGATTTTATAGAAACAGCAGCATATTAGTCATTTGTTATTTATTAGTTTTTTGTTTTTCATCAAACGCTATAAATTTAATGAATGTGTTTGTTTAGACTACGGGGCGAGATTAATTTACAAAATATCGTGCAACGATGCACAATGGTTTGCTAATTGTTTCATGTTTGTCATCGTTTGATATTTTTAACAGTGCCATATATGAATAGTATTTTAATTTAAAAAATATACATTTTAATAAATACCATCAACTTATTACAGAACCTTTTGTAGCGATTACTTTCAGACGTAGGGCTATGTAAAATGTACTCGAAAAGGTATCGATGATATAATAATTATAAATATTATGACTTATAAGTTATAACTTATAAAGGGCTTACAACTTGGATCAATAAGCTATCCGGCAAACATAAATTGTAATATGTGTAAAGTATTATATAATTATAGAATACAGTCTATAATCAGCATTCAGCTATAATCAGGAGTCACGACATATTTTAATTATATTGTACCTATAGGCTATATGTAGTATAAATTATAATATATTAATATATGTATCAACAATAAATGTTTTTCAATAGTATATTACTAATCAATAATCATATAGGTTGGTACCTAATATCTATTAAATAATAATATATTTATTGTGTAGTAGTTGTATATACTGTACACTTAGACAAGAAATATCAAGCAAATTAAATCTATCACTATTGATGTTTGTATAATTAATATATGAAGCTATTTTATTGAAACAATTGTTGATTTAAAAAAATTAATAAAACTACATTACCTACCTACATAAATATTGTGTACGAAAACCATAAAAAAATCTCATTTAAATCTTTATTCAATATAATATACTTAATTTATAAATTATGTAGTTTCGAAATAATAATAATTCGGTGGTTGTTTTATTCATATACAATAAATGGTACATCATTAAAAATTTGAATCTGATCTTAATGACTCAATAAAGCAACTGTGCCAGTGTGCCACGTCGTCTCTACAGGTATATAGGTAGGTACTTCAAAATTCAAATAAATTATAATATGATATTATATGATATTCGTTACCGCAAAAATATGGGGTGAATAGAGCCAATTTTACTCAGAGTTTTTTTTTATAGTACCACAGAGATTTTTTTAAATTAGTACTCTTGATTTGTATGCAAGTTATGCATGTCTCCGGATAATGATATAATTTTATTTAATGACTATTAAAATTGTATTTTTCATTTCGTATTGTAAAAAATATATATTATAATATATAATTCAAATGAAGTAGGTAAAACATTTTTTTTCATATAATATAAAACGTTCCATAAAATAATCATACCCAACAACTACTTAGGTACCTACATAAAATATTATAAATGTAGACAAACATTTTAGCTAAAATGTTTTATTTGCGGATTGATTAGTTTTTAAACAATTTTTTCACCGCAGTGTCATATTATACTCATACATTCATACACCATTATTTATAGAAATGCTTTGTTGGAATAGTTATTAATTATTATACATAACCAAATAGTAAGACAAATTTACCATTGTATGGAAACCGGAGTATAAATTATTTTTTATTTTACCATTGTTATTTGAAGTTAGAATAAATGTGCTAGTATTTGTAGTATGTTTGATTCAATAATAATAATTGTATTCTACTATTAAATAACAAATTAAATCTGAAAATTGTGAAATAGCTTGTGGTGACTGAAGTCATATAAAAACGGTTAAATAAAACTATCGAACATAATTATATAAAAATAATATTCGATTATAATATACGAATCAAATAAATAGGTATTTCAAACCAAAAAAATGTAAGTTATTATTTGACCTTGATCAATACGAAAAACTTCTTTCAGCCGTGAACCGTATTATAGTGTAACCTTCAAAATTAAAATGTATGGTTAATTTTATGACAATATGCAAATGAAAGAAAACACATCTAAATAAAACTAACGGTATAGAAATAACTACATCCCCCCAAAATTAAAAATATTTGCAATTCATTTTGTATGTTCTATGATGAATTTACAATTTATTTTAAAAATTGTAACAAGACAGGGCTATAATAAAATATTATAAAATGTAATGGGAAGTTTTGGTAGATATACCTACTTAACAGTATTTTTTTCATATTTAACTGATGGCAGGCTGTTTGCTGACAGGGTAACCCAACATTAATGTCCAATTGTATGTATAATGTGTCAATGTAGAAAATAACCAATATCATAAGTAAAATATAACTATTGTGATTTTAAATACGGAAGGTTAGGTTAATGAGTGAAGACTAATGAGAATATTGTCTTCAATGTACATTAAAAACTTATTATTTTTTTTATAATTTCTAAATACTATTAATAAATGGAACCATTGTCCATCACGTATATTAACTTTAAGGCATTTACAATTAACCTAACCGTTATTTGGAATGCCTACACTAATGTTCCAATTAAAAGAACCAAAATAAACTAAATTATCTTTTAAAAAATATATATTATGATTATTATTATTTATTTTAGTACTATTTTTAATTCTTATCAGATTATAATATGTTATTAATTACAATGTCGATAGGTAGGTAGGTACTATTCAATACAATTAAACATACAAAATATTTGTGTGATGACCTTATGACAGTATACTTATCATTTATATATAATTTCATATCTGTGTATACAGTGTACCTACCTATATATCATAGCTATAACGTACTTACCTATATAGCATTATGAGTTATGTCAGATATATAAATATGTTTATGTATAATATTTGTATATAGGATCTATATAACTACAATACTACTTATTAATCCTAACGTCATAGTCCAATGGTGTGCATCCTGGTCGTCCTGGTCATTGCGAAAATTTAGGAAGGGGTCATACATTTTGACCTTCCGAAGTACCAACTAAATTCACTTTCCCACCAAAAAACTACTGAAGTTGAAAATCGAAGCATTATTAATGCCCCAAAAGGTGTACCTAAATCACCACAAAAATACAATTTTTTAATTAAAAAAATACATCATTCCGAAATTTGTCAGAATCTAAAATAAGCGATAAACCTATTTAATTTTTCATAGGATTTAAATAAGTAACAAGTTTCAAGAAACTACCTATTATGTGATACAGTCCAAAACCCAGAATTATCAAAATAAGCAATATATCGTCTCTATTCTTCCGTTTGCCTCAGCTTATTTATGTAAAACCATATTTTCTGCTCTAGTCATTATAAAAAATAAATATTGGCCAAGATTGATTTCTTAAGAATATTTACTAGTTGCTGCAGTTTCTTTACCTACTATGTTTCATTGACTTATATAAGGATTATGTTAAATATTCAAGTAGGTAAATTTATAATTGTATTATTTTAAAATTAAAAATGTATATGTGTACTGCAGGTCAATCTATTCTTCCAGTATTTTTTAAAATTTTAATTTCTAATTTTATTTTTTTATTAATTTTGTATTAATTGTGGGTGTGTGATGGGGAGAGGGTTGGGTTGTCTCATCAAAATTTTAGGGGTCACGGAAGATTGCACATGACTGTCACATCACATATATGACTACTTATAATGACAATAATAACTACCTATATACCTAAAGGCTAAAGATATATATATATATATATATCCATTATAACTTCAGGGGAACTAACATTTTTAACATCAATGTTAGCGGGGGCTAAGATTTGTTTAACACTTTATATGATAGAAACTAATTATCAAACAGCTTTTATTTAACATCTCTATAGTCACAACAGGTTAAAATTAAAAAGATTGTAATTTTTGAATTTTCTAGTAGTTACCTATCATGGAAATAAGGAATAAAGTGAAAAACTACTCAAACAATTTAAAGAAATCCGATTAATCTGAAATTTCTCTAACTCTATATAGTGTACGTAAATATTATTCTAAGAATTTAAATTGAAAAAATATTCAGTACTTATTTAAACAATTTCAAAATTATACCTAATACCTACCTATGTGACTATGTGTCTTACAATATTTAGGGCTTTTATTATGATTATTTTTTATTATCATCAAATGAGAGTTATGATGAAATAATTGCAGTATTTGTAAGTTTTGAAACACTTTAGAATTTATAGCTATCGTTAATTATCGTCGTATTATTTATTTGTTATAAGATTTATATATAGCCATATTATATAGGTATCTTATATTATGATGTTATGTATGATGTATTAAATTGTACATATTACCTCATCTTAATAATAATAATAATAATACATTTATTGACACCAAATTAAAATTGTAGTAACATATTATTATTATATACAACAAGAATATTATACATTAAAATATATATATTGGTTCTCCTTTCAAAAGCGGAGTTTGTGCTGAAAAGAGAGAGTTTGTGATGCAGATTTGTCGTTACTTATTAGCGATCAAGAAAATTAAAACCGAACAAGTTAGAAAATGAACAAGAACAAAATAGATTATAACAATATTTAACGACTTCACAATATTTTAACATAAAAAGGGAGACGAAAAAAATTAAAATATATATAATATATAAATTGAGTGAATAGATCTATATAAACAAATATTATTGGAACAAAACATTATTTATATATTATAGTACAAAACTGAATGAACTTATATCTTTAATTTGGAAGTGATTATGATTTACAACTCAGTAGGTAAACTGTTAATATTGTCATTTGGTAAAATATAATTCAAAATATCAAATTTGCTTTCTACCACTTTTGAGTTGTGCGCTAAGCCGCTAACTGCAGCAAGGTATAAACAAAACGATTCATAATTTTGCGAAAATGTTAATGAAGATTTAAAAATGACAAACAGAAGTACACACATTAGATTCGCCATTTTTATTGTGCAATGCGGTAAGCGAATATTTCAAATAAAACAAATTCATAGTAAAAATCACCTCATAATTATAACCCAATTTTAAATAAGCTTGGTTTATCATCATTAGTTGATAGAAGAAAAGTTGCTAACCTGAAATTTCTCTGCCTACTAATAGATGGCTGTATTGATTCTCCTGTCTTACTTTCCATCATTAACTTTAAAGTCCCTTCCTCTTCTGTCTGTCAAATTTATCCATTTTTTATTCCAAAATGCAACACCAACTATTCTGAGAATCAGCTAATCCTTAGTTAAAATTTAATTAGTATTATCATATTATATGTAATTGAGCTATGCCCGTATTGTTGATAATAAATAAATAAATAAATAAATAAATAAATATAAATTTGAGCAAAATAAAATATATATGCTTATTTAAAAATTTTAATCGATTAATAATTTGATTTGGTGATTTAAATTGTAAATAAATTGTAAGTACTTTGAATCTTTTCTAGGGAGTAGAATACTAGAATCCTTTATTGAACTTGTATCTAGGTAGGTAATTCTAAACGATCATGGAATTGTTGTAATATTTACATTATATTTTTAATTAATATTTCATAACCTGAAAGAAGAAATAAATGACGTCAAAACATTTTTTACAGATTCAAAACATGATTTTCCAAATCTACGCGTTAAAATAATATATTGTGCATTTGTGCTTATAATTTTTTTATTTGCCAATTTGTTTTTGTTTTTTTAGAATTTATAGTACCTAGGGTGTTTTTGGTTCTTCATCAAGGCGAAATGTTATATGAAGGAGAACTATAATATGTGTTTTTATATATTGTGCACATATATAGTCATAATAGTATAATATACATTATACACTTACACACTTATACACATAATATACAACGCGTGTGGTAGGCAGCGATCAAGGACATTATGTTTACGTTACAGCAGCGTAAAAAGTTGTTGTTTTGGGTCTACTCTAACTCTACATAGGATAATTATTTGTTTGGTTGTTTGTTAATTTGAGTATTTGAACGATTGTAGTATGGGATAAAATATCTTTCAATAATAACAACATCAAATTAATTATTTTTACTGTTACTGTAAAGAAAAATTTCAATAATAAATAAATAATAATATACGTATTTGCGAAAAATGTCATGTTCTACAAATAATAATACATTTTGAAATTTTGAATTACAACAAAATAACTAAAATCGTTAATATTAATTAGGTAAGTATCTATTTTATTCAAACAAAAAAATTTCCAATTTCCTAAATATTTGAAATGTCTTTAGCTTTAATACTTTCAGGTTACTGTTACTTTGTGAGTAAAACTTATGAAGAACTTGGAATAAAATGTTCAAATCTTGGTTACAAAAATTGAAAAATGTACAAAATAATTTACAGTCTCGTGATTGAATTTTGTAAAAATTTAAACTTCAAACAGTTCAAGCACTTATACTAAGATTATTTTGTATATTTTCAAATATCTATAATAATGTTCTATATTTCTATAAGTAAAACTTACAAGCATCCTTGTATACAATTTTTAAGCTTTTCAATTGAGCATGAAAATTGTTAGGTATTAATATTTATAAAAAAAATACTTTTTTAAAAACTTTAGATTAGTTCAAAAAGAAAAACCATACCATGTCTTGAAAATGTTACTGATATTCGTTTTTGAATTATACAACAATAAATTAACAAAATCTTTTTTGTTTAAAATTAAAATATGGCTTTAGTGGTGTAATTACGGAGAGGGAGTTATTGGGTGTCGTTACCCCCATGACTTTTTTATCGAGTTATAAGTTAGTTAGTTATAAGTACTTAAATCTTTTTTATCGAAATAGTACATAAAAACCCGACTCCCCTATGCTAGCTGTACATAACTAAGATAATATTATTTCACAATAAACACTAATAACTATATTGCTAAAATATACTGAAATATGACATAACAATTCAGTTTAGCTCCCAAGCGAATTTTTGAAATTTTCACCGAGTTAAGAACGATGATGCAATGATACTATTTCTTGGTTAGTGGCGGGGGTAGGTAAATGTTTCAATCCCCTCACAAATAGGACCAAATGCATAAATATTTCCCCTTTTCTGTAATTATATACTTTTAATTCTACAAAGTACCAACGAGATCCAATTTGCAACCAGAAACGCCACTCGAAGTTGAAGATTAAACAACGTAAAGTGGTAACCTGCAAAAATACATATAAATCATAATATATTAATTTATAAAAGTGTAAAACCAATAACCATTACATTTATCGTCATTTCGTTCAGAATCGATAATGTATAGTTAATCCTCTTTATGTTTTGTAAAGGATACAAAACGCTAAAAAATGTATTATAATACTAAAATCGGTAATCATTTTTTCATTTATTTTATTAATAATTTTTTTTGATATTTTGAATATACTTAAAGACCATATTTTAAAATTCATTATATTTGTTTTACTACTTAAGAAGTGTAGTCAAATTAACATCTGATTTTCAAATGAGAATCCCTCTTTTTTACTGTCAATTATTTACAAGAAATTTTTTTTAACAATAAAATTATACAATAGCATAAAATAGATGTAATAATGGATCTAGTATTTATTTTTATGAATTATTAATACTGATGGATTAATATAAATTACTAAGCAATTTTAATTACCATTGTTCCCATGTCTGCTTAACCTATTATCTTTAGTAGTTAGTACACAAATAGTTAAATACCTCAAAATCTGATCGTTTGAATTTTGATTTCGATATGTCAAAATTTTTAGAAAAATTAATCGCTAAATAATTTATAGTAAAACAACAGTGTTTTAGTTTAAAAAATAGTAGTTTGTATCACCACATGCAGGAAAACTGGACACTCTTTAAGTATTTCGGAAAAATTCCAAGAATTTTAAAATATGGTCTTTAAGAATATTTAAAAATGTCAAAAATCAGAATTTAAATTAATTAATTATTAAAGAAAACAAGAGAGGTGAGCATGCTTGGTGAATCACCATGTATAGATAACCGCACCAACTGCTAAGATATTATAAGTACTTAATATGATCACCTAAATTAATAGGTTATTAAGAAGAGACTTTTTAAGATAGTATAATAATTTCTTACACACACACAAACATTATAACAGTACCTATATTATAAACTACTAATAAATAACCTGTATGTCAAATTAAGAGATACGAAGTATCAATGATTAATATTGAGTATTTGAGTGCAATAGAACGATAACAAATTATGTTTTTACATTTCATACCAAATATCGTATCATGTTGTCTAAGTATAGTAAGTATAGTAACCTACCTATAACAAAATAAAATAATAACATAATAAAATATTGAAATGTCAAATCCATCACATTTACTCACCAGTCACCTAGTATTTACCCAAGAGGATAGGTATAATGTTATGTAACTGGAGCATTGGAGTTGTGAAGTGTGCCGAACACATAGGTACCTAATATATAAGGACTATGATTTATTCATTTGCTGATGACTGATGGTAAACTGTATTATAACCACGTACAAGTGTGTAACCACATAATATCAGTGAAAACATAAGTGGTTTAATGCAATATTTTGAGTGTTTAACAGTTAATTATACAGTCTATAGAACAAATTCAAGAATGATGGAAAAATCTTAAAAAGAGATAGTTTTGAACAATAGGTATCTAAAGAGTCCATTATCATGGGAAAAAAAAACAAAATTACTGTAAAACGAGTGTAATAGTACAGATGTAAGACACACTTGTATGAATATAATTTTGAATATAGGTTATATTATGTTATTAAAATAATGTCATTAGTGATTTAAAATCAAACATACTTAATACTTATATTTATATAGCTTATAAGTGCATAAAGCGTGGTTAAATAAAACACTAAAACAGGGCAAACAAATAAACCGCCTAGCTAATATATTCACTAGGTAGGTAAATGTTTGTATTTGTATACACTTTAAACGAATGTAGTGCTGTTCAAACGTCCATAAAAATAATTAATTTGTAATAAAAATATATAATTGTATTTATTTTACCCCTCATATAACATCATGTTTTTCGGCGCTCGTATTTTTAACAATATTTAAACTGTTTCCCAACACTAGCATTTTCAGAAAAAAAAATCGTTATTTTTATTTCATAAAAAACAGTTACACACGTTCCATAAACACATTTGAGTGGGTTTCATTTCTCAGAATTTAAAACTATCCAAGTTAATATATTACAAGTTTAATAATATATAATAGGTTAGGTTAGTTTACTAATATTATAATTATTGTACCTATGTAGTATGTACGCCTATATATAAATAACAATAATTGTCCGTTTTACTATTACGAGAATAGTACTACAATCCTACCAATGGAAATTATAATTTAGGTAGGTACCTTACTGTTTATTTATAAATTATAATTGCTAAAATTATTTGAAAGTTGATAAGTATAATATTCTATAATAATACAATATTCAAGTACATACTATGATAATAAATTATACATAGCGATAGTTATGTCTTATGTACTTATATATGTACCAGGTACCTATAGAAATACAAATAATTTATTAATAAATAAGTTAAGTATGTGAAAAAGTAATAATAGGTGAAATTAAATCACCATTCACCTGCAGAAACAAAATAACTTGTATGTATGCTATAATATTATTATAAATTATGTTTATTCAAATATTTAAGTAATTTTGAATAATGGAATACAAACCAAGTATCTAATAAAGATATTATGTGTATTTAAACTTAATTTAAAAAATACGATGCATGGAACTTGCAATAAGATGGATCATTCTGAAATACTATTGATAACTAGGTATATGACTAGCAGCCTGCAGCAGGTGATAATATAGGTTCTTATTTATATAACAGGCATCGATAACTGATAGCACCAGGCGTGGCATTTAGGGGGGGCATTAATGCCCTCCCTAAACATCATAAACTACCTATAAATAAATAAATTCTTGTTGGTATTTTTGTAGAATTTGTATATCAAAGTAATATTTGCCAGTAATAAATTCCGTTCGTTGTAAATAAATAATAGTATATATTAATATATTATATGTATTCCCATCATTTTACGAACAGTTTACCGCAGATTGAGACTGACGATAAATATTAAGTTCGGTAAACGCAATTCAAATACCTAACTTTTATTCAAATAGGAACTTGCAATTTCAGACAGTGTGGTAGGTACCTTTATGACACAAAGGGAATTATCGGTATATTATTATATAAATATAGTCAGACTATGTGATACTTATATTATTGAATTTTTCGTCAATAATTTTATTCGTCGTGCAATATAGAAACTTTTATGAATATTTCCAATATAGGTCCTTTTATAATTATTATAACCATCTTCGTTTTTAATTATGAATATTTTTTAACGTTTGTGGGTGGTGTTTCATAGGAAGTTAATCGAGCTAATTGAGGGATATTTACTATTTAGGTATAATAGAGTGTGTATCACGTGTATTTCGATGGGTTTGTGCCAAATCCGTTTATATTATTTCTATATTTCATACAAAAAAGTAAGTTATGTTAATTTGGCATTGAAATTAAAGAAAAAACATCGCCCAACGCCCTAATTTTTTAGTTTCGATTCAATTGTAGTAGAATAATAAGCATTCATAATTTACTACCCATCCTTTTGGTACTTTAAATAGGTAGTGCTTTAAATTTAACGAGACGAAATCTGTTAAAATAACCTTCTTATCCTCATGACAAGGAATCCACCCAACTCCACACTCTCCGTTGAAATTGTCCGAGGTTATTGTACATTTTTATTTTTATGTTGTACGCCTAAAGATTGAGATTTGAGACATTGTGTTGTTGTTGTTATTGTTGTATATCTTTTGAATAATGAGTACAACATGGTTGATGGTTAAACATGTTATGTATGTCATGTCAATTTTTGTGTAACAAAAATGGTATGATATCACTGCTTTCATCTTAGAATTTATTATGAAGATAAAAGCTAAAAATAATAAAACTATAATAGTATATGGAAATTAATAACAATATGATGCAATTAATAAGCAATATTATGTAGTATTGAATCTTATATAATATATTAGTTATATTTTCAACAAGTCCGTCAAGTGGCAATAGTGGTGTATAATAATCAGTAAAAATTTGGAAGGCATAATAAGTCATATAGTACCTATTGGATAAAGTAATACTCAGTTGGGATCACATTTTTCGGTAAGTAGGTTCTATTCATCTATTTAAATATCAGTCACTTACTTAATATTATTGCTTGATTTAACGCGATATCGTCAAACAATAATACTATTAATTTACAGTTTTGCATAGTTAAATATTATTGTTGACCCAACATTATAAAAATGATAGTACAATCATCACGATTATAAATATTCTTATATTAAACTTATTATGTGCACGTGTAGGTATTGGATTAAAATATTGAATTAGTTATAAGTGAAAATTAATTATTTTGTTTACCTACTAGTGTACTTTTTGAAAGTGAAACAATTATAATACCCTACCCATGACCACAGAGGCGTATTTAAGGGGAGCACAAGTGGCCCGTGCCCCCTCTATTCACCATAATTATACTTTTTATTACTAAGTGGAAATGTATGACGTATTAAGGGGCCTGCTCGTGTGTCTTTAATGTTTTTTTTGTTTTTTTTTCTGTCTGTAAACAATTTTTCTAGTTGATAAAATGCTTCGATTACCATCAGCTTGAGTACTTTTCTGGTGAGAATGTGAACCTAGTATTCTAGTTGGTACTTTTGAGAGGTAAAAATTGAAAGTTCCCAATAGTCTTCAAAAGTCTCAATTGGAAAAACAATTATACAAGTTCGAAGCATTCTCGGAATTGAAAGTTTTGACGAATTCTGCACCGTCTACCGAATCGTCAATATAATAACAGCTGCCGCCCCAGAAGTCAGCGAGATCGAGACGCTGCCATCTGCCTCGTCAACGTTGCAACAGCTGTTCGGCCGGTCGAAGCCGAAGTGCCGCAGTTGACTTCGATTCAGAACATGGCAGCAACAGAGTTTGGTGGTATCGTGGTATTCCAAAAAGGCCAAACTGCTTAATAATTTTATATTTTTTTCTGGTTTGTTCTATTTTAGAATATTGGTCTTGTCATTTACAATCCTCGTCAATCATACAGTGGCGTAGACATGATTTCTAAAAGGGGGGATCAAAAAAAAAAACGACCTATCTAAATGGGAGGGGAAAAACCCACACCCTCTAAAAACTTTTTACTAAGGTCATAGAAAACCAATGGGAGGGGGTGGGTCTGACCCCATCGACCCCCCCCCCATTTGTATACGCCCCTGCAATCATATGGTGAATACTGAATAGTGATTGGTTACCTATTGGTTATTGGTTTATTAAATATTGTAACATTAAACCATTAAAATATTTTCTTATGTACAAACAATAGTAGGTAAATGGAACATATCATTATTTTATAATTTGATTATATTTCATATTGATGTGCATTTAATCCTATTGTATTTATTTGTTTATTATTGTTGGTTGAATTTTTAATTGAATCATAAACAAAAATTGATTATAGTGATAACTAATTAGGTAAATTTATTTTTAATAAAAAAAAGAAACACCTAGCTGATAGCACATGCATTTCAAGGGTCAAAACAAATAACAATAATATCACATATATTTAGTTAACAATGCAAACGAAGTGATGGAAATTAGCAGGCTTGAGTGAAGAATCAAGCCTCTGAAACAAGAAATTACTAATTAGTTAATGTATAATACATGTATAAACTGTAGAAAATTATAGTACCTATAAATAACTTAGTTATATTAACTAATTTTTTACTTGTTGTTAATATTGTTAATATTGTTAATATATTATAAAGTATACCTATTTTAATGTTATCTTTTTAGTAATAAAAATATGATAATGATGTAGGTAGTTGCCATTCGGTTTCGTTGGTATGAATGTATAAAATTTATTATTTAATTATTAATTATCATAGGTTATACTATTATTGCATTGATTAAATATAATACAAATGTATTTTAGTGCTATTATGAACTAAGGAGATATCCAAACAACATTTTGTTTTTCAGGTTTGGTTAATTTTTTAAAATAGGTTGTACATGAAGAAAGTTCGAGAATAATAATGGAATCAAATAAGATAATATTTTCTACAGGTATATATTTAAAATATTCTCAAGATAGTTCAGTTGATTATTTTGTTTTCTACTTACTGCAGGTATTAATGTCTTGTTATCTGTTCAATTGCAAACCAATTTATACTACTTGATATATTACAGTTAGTATACCTATTTGAAATTTCCTTAAGAGAAAACCTCACGAACATTTGTTGTCTCCGTCTTTCAAACGTATAATATGGCAAATCGTACGTTCACAATAATACATTTTACTATCTGTAATTTCTAAAATTAGAGTAAATTTACCTCTTATAAAATTTAAAGATAATAATTTTATCTATTATTCTAGTCTATCCTGAAGGATTTTATTGATATTATTATTTTTAAGTAAGTTATGATCATTTTAAAATGTACAAAAAATGATTATAACTTTCTCTTTTTAATAAAAACCTCCTAAATGCCCTGGATTTATTAAAATTGCTACAAATTTTGACGAAGATAAATATTCACTTATATTTAAGTATATAAGTGGACAGTTTTTATCTATTTAACATTTGTATGCACTTAAAAGCAATATGCCAATATTTTATGCATTACTTTATATACTTTATACTACCTATTTACTTAAGCCAGTATGCATACAATCGATAAGTTCTATAAAAAAAAAAACTCTGTAATCTTTATACTGAACACTGAATAGAGAATTTAGAATACCTTAGTATTAATTTATTGAACAAAGTCCTCCAGAAAAGTTATTATTTATAACCTGTTATAACATGTATAAGGCAGGTATATTACTATTAATACAAACTGACAATTGAGTCAATTAATACAAACAAATTAATCGTATAAATATACATTTGCAAATCAAATTATAATTTATTATACTTGAATATAGCTGCTGCTGTGCTGACTAAGCAGAAGTATCAGTTAAAACTCATACAATTTTTTTTTGGTATGTGTGTGATATTTGTTTAAATAAGTATATTAATACATCATACATCTATTTATGTATGAATTCATGGATATTCTGATATTGATACTAAATGAATAATAATTTACACTTATATACCTCTAACCTGCAGTACCATTGCTTACAAATACTAGTATTTAGTATTTACAATCAATGCCAGTACCTATATATAACCTTTACTCTTTGGTAGGTAATAGGTATCTAATTATCTTAAGTATCTTTACAAGTATGAACAACTTACTATTGTCTATTCATCATACAGTATACTTTATGGTTATAAGACTTGAAACATATTATGTATTTATGATATGATATATTATATTGTTATCTAAAATCATAATCACTATACCTACCTAATTAAATATTTAGTAGATAATGTCAATGTTTAATTTTAGTAAATCATATAGGTATAAATGTAGGATTATAGTATTATAGTAGAAACAAATCATATTATTAATACATACATAAGCGATATTAGGTACATGGTAAATACTTATTTAGATATTACTATTTTAGATTTTAGATTCTGAGTGGAGCTAGGTATGAACATTGAACGCATTGAATCTACAATATGTGTTTATTCAAATCACTATTTTCTATGTCTGTCGTCACCTTTTGCTACAGTAAAAATTCTTCAATTTTCTACTTCAGCATCTTGGTACTTTGGGGAGCCAAAAGTAAAACTTTAAAAAATGTACTTTGTTTTTGGTAAACAACTCAAAAACGAATAACCGTAAATACATTACATTTTCATCAAATGTTTATTTGGGCCATTTTCATACTATGATAACATTTTCAAAATATTTCGGTTCTTTTCGAGTTATTTATAGATATGAAATATTTTTGATTTTTAAAAAAAAATTTCAAGTATTGTCGATAAATAATTTTTTGTCCGAAGTACAACTTGAAAATGGAATACAATGTTCCTCGTAATAAGTTGTTATTAGTACCTAAAATTTAAAAAAAGTCGAGCGTGTAAGAAGTACGCGGGGATGAAGTGAAACTTCTTTCAGTCATACAACTGATATGAGGTTTTGTAATAATAATAATAATAATAATCTTATGTTAATTAATGGTATATATATATTTATGGTATTAATAATGATATATCAAGTAGGTACCTTCTACAAAGTATACATGTAGGTTACTTATATATAATATAAATAATTGTACTTGTACCATTTTCTATCCAAGTATAAAGGAAACATATTGGTACGTTGGTAATGGTAAATATGTAGATGAAATCAAGTATTAATTAAATATTTATTATTATTATTATTATTATTTATTAAATACTTATAGTATAGTCATATAATATGATGAAATTCATCGAGTTATATTTTGAATATACATAATTTGACTCACCTAAAAATAGTATATTATATTATATTATATTATATTATCGCGCACTCTGGAATATTTATTATATATGCGTTTTCGCTTTTATCAACTTGACTACGGAATATTGTTTATACCATGATAAAATAACATGGTATGCTGGCAACTTTATGATACGCATACCCCTTACCCCGCCGACCATCATACAGAGCTGTATCCAGTTCGCCGCTTTTCATTGGTTTTCATGATCAATATATATACATAGTGCATTATGAGGAGAACTGGATACAATGAAATGCGCAAACTCCGACGATATTCAGTTCGTTGCCATCATACCATGTTATTTTATCATGGTTTATACGTTTATACTGGTTTGTTTATAATATCATATGATATGTTTCCAAAAAGATTACAAAATATTGAAACGGAAAATATCAAAAACTTTATAAACAAAACATCGTACCGTTTTCGTGACGCGCGAGCGTCCGTGACGCCCGAGCGTCACTCTCTTTTTTTTCAATACCCCTCACATAAGAAGTTTAACTTCAAAAAGAAAAGTGAGTGCTGTCATGGGACACCCGGTACAAACGAAGTTTCTTTCCCAACAAATATTATATGTATATAGATACAAATACATTTTAGTGGAACCATTCAAAATAAAAGTAAATATCAATAAGTAAATGTATTTAAGTAAATGTAAATTATTATTATTACTATTTAATTACTATTATATTAATCATATTCAAATTACAGGCCTGTGATAACTGAAATATGATACGTAAGTTTGTGATGTAATTTTTTTCAAATATCTTGAAAATACTGCATCGATAGTGGTGTCATCTCTCGTTGTGGATCCTGCTGGATTAAATAATATGTAAATTGAATATATCCATAAGAAAAGTTTTAAAAGTTTTGGATTTCCTATCATTAAAATTGATGTTAAAGTCACCAAATTGTTATAATAATTATAAATGCATAATAGGCGTTTTCTATTACCTACTACTTAGTCTATACCAAACGCGACGCACAAAAATATGTTACCACGGCGAAGGTAAAGCACTATATAGGGATATATTATGCAACAATCAGATTATTCTACGAAAACAATTTCGTGAAATAAAATTGTTTACGCGTTATGCAAGGAGATTATAATATTATGTAGGTACCTATATAAAATGTAACAAAAAATATGTTTTGTAAAGACCGTGGTATAGATTTCAGTGTCTGGTTGTGCATAGAATACGCGTGATATACGCGCCCGGCACTTTTGGGGATTTCCACTTTACCACCAGCTGGACGGAAAAAGGTCGGTTTCCAACTCTTCAACAGCGGTCGACAACTAAACTTTCGGTGCAGGCTTGACAAAATAGAATATTGTGTGGCAAGGGCGAGAAGTGAGCCATTTTAGTCGCGGGCGTCGTGTGCAACACGAGCCGTAGGCGAGTGCCGCATTTCGTCCAAGACTGAAATGGCCTTCCCGCGCGAGCCACACATACTATTTTTTGTCACGCCCCTGCGTTCATGGAAAAGTTTATGCAGGGATCTATGCGTCATGCAAGGAGGTTATACTATACATTTGAGATGTAACCAAAAGTTTATGTTTTGTAAGAACCGTGGTAGGTATACATTTTAGTTTCTGGTTGTGCAGGGGATAGGCGCCCGGCGGCGGGCACTTTTGGGGATTTCTTCTTTTCCGCCCGGCACTTTTGGGGATTTCCTCTTTTCCGCCTGGCACTTTGGGGATTTCCACTTTACCGCCCGCTGGACGGAAAAAGGACGCTTTCGAACGCTTCAACCGTGGTCGAAAACCAAACTTTCGGTGCAGGCGTGACAAAAAATATATTACCTACGTACAATTCAATACTTATATAGTTATATATACTTATTACTTATATGTATCTTAATAATTATAATAATTGTAAATGCATAATATACGTAGTGTAGTGATGTATATTATTAATAGACATTAATTATTATATTATCAATATACGCAAGATATTATATAATCAATCTACAACCGTCACTACAACTCGCTCCTGCTTTTTTTTTTTTTTTGTTCCATCCTACCGATCGATCTAATAATGCGATAATATTTCAGAAAACTGATCTGAATTCGTTAGAATGTTTATTTGAGATCGGCCTGTCTACATTTTAAGATTTCTGATTTAAATTCCAAATAAATCCTCAATAATCCAATTAGAATCAAATGTATTTAATTTAATTTTACAAAATTCTCTATAGTATGAATTTTTTTTTATTACCCGTGAGACCACGAGACTTCGTAGTATGGAAGTTTTGCTGTACATATTATACAATTTAAAAAAATGTAATTTGATTTGCATAAATCGTGGCTGCGAATTTAATGCAATGATAAATATAAAAAAATGCATTTTAAATCTCAAAAAATTCACCTTGAAGTTCACTGTACATGAAAAATTGATTCATAATTCATAAACGGTGAGTAAAAAGTTTTTAACAAATGGGATTTGTACACATATCGAAAAAATTAATAAAGAATGAACAATTTACCAATAAAGACTTATGGAAATTGAGTTCGTTTATTAATTAAATAACCTAACTAACCTAACCTAACCTAATTTGAACCTTTTTATACCTTTTGTTTTACAATAATCTAAGAAAAAATGAATTCCTACAAATTCCCAGCCCCAAACAATATTGATAATCTTTAATTTATATTATTTTTTCAATAGAGATATCATAATAAACGGTTATATAAGGAGAAGTATCAATATACAGTATGTCCCAAAAGTCCCGTATCACCCTTAATATCTACATGTAAAATCACTATATTTAAACGCGGTTTTTTTTACAGTACTAAGTATGAAAATTCTGATTGAATGGCATAAAATTCATTTATTTTTTTCTTTAAATTCAAAAATTTTCAAACAAATTTTTTACGCATTTAAGAATTTAAAATTTTTAAGATAGCCATTTTGTTGAGCATATTTTTTAAAACAGTTCAAAAACAAAAAATACTAAAATTAAATAAAAATTGACCAAGTTAGAGCAAGTTATGTTTTTGAATAATTGTTGTAAAAAAATAAATTAAGAATGTAAAAGTATTGTCGTGTGTTGAAATTAGATATTTCATTATTGAAATGTGAAACAATTTATTTTTTTACTACAATTATTCAAAAACATAACTTGCTCTAACTTGGTTAATTTTTATTTAATTTTAGTATTTTTTTTTTTTGAACTGTTTTAAAAAATATGCTCAACAAAATGGCTATCTTAAAAATTTTAAATTCTTAAATGCGTAAAAAATTGTTTTGAAAATTTTTGAATTTAAAGAAAAAAATAAATGAATTTTATGCCATTCAATCAGAATTTTCATACTTAGTACTGTCAAAAAAACCGCGTTTAAATATAGTGATTTTACATGGAGATATTAAGGGTGATACGGGACTTTTGGGACATACTATTAGGAGTGTGCTTGGAACGGCTTTGCATCCTCTAAAATTTCTTGGGTGCTTAAGCCCCCCTAATATTTTTGGGTGATTTGTTTCTATGGTTAATATTAACATCATTACAATGAAATATGAATTAGGTATTATGGTTTTAATAAAATCTTGTAGTTTGAATATTCTATGGTAGTATAAGACTATAAATACCATTATAATTTATGTAATATATGTAATATATATTATATATATATATACTATATAGTACCTATTGTATATGCTGTTATTTATGTCAAAGAATAAATTAAAAAGTTTTTATATTTTGATTCGTGTGATATTAACACCTAATTGTACAGACACATTTTAATTTCAAGAGCTCACCACACCCATATGTGTTGTATATTTGTCTCCGTCTTACAAACGTACGACATACCTATATCAAATATGTGTCTTTATGTAATAACCAGTGTTAGGATTTTATAGCACCAAAAATCCTAAAATATGCACTATAATATGACCGAAAAAACGGTAAAATATGCTCTATAAATATGCCCTAAAGATATCAAAAATAGCAACAAATAAAAATAAATAAAAAACAAAATGTTATTCAATTTATCATATAACTTTAGAAAATCATTAATTTATATAAAAAAAATCTAAAATCTCCGTTTACAGTTTAAAAAAAATTGTATGTACTGATTAACTTGATACCTTGAATTATGACATCGTTTGTACGCAACTATTCAAAATTATCTGAGTAAACAAGAATACAATTGAAGTAATTATTATTAATTTAAAAATAGATTTATTACATGTTAAATAATATGAAACGAAAATGTTGGAATTTTTCTTATTGATTCGCTTTAATGAATACTATTTGTCATTCAATATAAACGAGATTTATGAAAAATATAAAATAAAGCGTTGCATTAAGAATATTAGCAAAACATAGCACCAAAACTTTAAAATAGCACTAAAATTCTAAAATTCTTCAAATATACAAAATAGCAAAATAAAATTTCATATTTAGAGTCCTTGGTGCATAAAACAAATTTATAGCCCACTCTGCTAAGTTTATCTCTATCCTATAATAAGTAGCAAATGCTATAAAATCCGAACCCTGGTAATAACCTTTAATAATAGAGGGAATTGACTTATTATCAAACTTCGAGTTAAGGACATTATCTGTGCTTTCCCATCAACCGTTACCAGTTTACGATATTTTAATTTTTAAGGAAATAATTATGAGTATGTAAAATATTTGATACAATTTAAAGATTTCACATAACTCGCTTTAAAATAAAAATATCATAAAAAAACACGCGAGATAGAAACACATAGATAATCTTCTAACCTTTAAAGTTTAAGCATTATAATAGGTAAATTCACTTTATTATTAATACTCACAAAATTGGAACTGCTGAACACAAATCTGCCATATTGTACTTTAGTAGACGGAGACAACGCGGTGGGTGTGGCGTCCTCTTAAGAGGACACCACACCCGCATGTGTGTCTCCGTCTTACAAACGAGTACCTAACATACCAAATTTACGCTCAGCAGTTCACGTTTTATGCCGTTAGCTTAAAAATTAGAGTGAATCGACCTATTATGAAACTCGATGGTAAGAACAATATCTGTGTTTAGTTGAAAGTTTTTTTTAGGATAATTTAGTTTTTAAGTGAGTTATAACGTGTATAATAAATGTAAATTAAAAATGCTCATAACTAACTTAAAAACTGAATTATCGTAAAAAAAACTTCCACCAAGACACGGTTAATGTTCTTACCATAAAGTTTCATAATGGAGGTCCATGTCACTGGCACCGCCCATTTTGAATTTCGGGTCAAAACCCGGGGCTTTCGTTTGTGCTCCGTTTGTGCTAGTTTGTGCAGCAAATCCCTTCGTTTGTGCTCAATCCCTTCCAAAGTTATTCGCGATTTACCCTGGGCGGTGCTGGAGACATGCTGGCACCGCCCAATTGAAATGTTGAACTCAAACCCGGGGCTTTCGTTTGTGCTCCGTTTGTGCCGGTTTGTGCAGCAAATCCCTTCGTTTGTGCTCAATCCCTTCCAGAGTTATTCGCGATTTACCCTGGGCGGTGCTGGAGACATGCTAATTGCAAACATTGAATATCGAATCCGGACCGAAGCCGTTTGTTTGTGCTCCGTTTGTGCCGGTTTGTGCAGCAAATCCCTTCGTTTGTGCTCAATCCCTTCCAGAGTTATTCGCGATTTACCCGGGGCGGTGCTGGAGACATGCTAATTGAAAACATTGAATATCGAATCCGGACCAAAGCCGTTTATGCCGGTTTGAAAAGCAAATCCCTTCGTTTGTGCTCAATCCCTTACAGAGTTATTTGCGATTTACTTTGGACGGTTCCGGGGACATGCTAATTTAGTTAATCACAGCTTAACGTTAGCGTTAAGTTAGGTTAGACCGAGCTAATGTAAGTAACAGAAATTCAATTTTTGTATTACCAGCTCTTATTCAATCGATGGGACAAGATTTAAATAGTATTGCTCTACATAGAGAATCAATTCGAAGAACTAAGCATTAGCATAGAGAAAACATTGCATCACATATAAAAAGTAAATTTGACCCGTTCATTTATCTAGTTATTCATTGGGATGGGAAATGTTAGCAGCATTAACAAAAATGGAACATGTAAATTGTCTTGCAGTTTTAGTTTCTGGAAATACTGTTTTCAAGATTTTAGGTATTCCTCAGTTATTAAAAGGTACAAGCATAATAAGTAGTGCTTGTGTTACTAGAAGAAATATTGGGACGACATTCAATAAAAATGGCTTATCAGCATATTTTTTAAATTTTTATAAGTAAAGTATTTGAACATTTAATAGGTCCATCAAGTGCATCCGATATTGCATTATCTAAAAAAATTTTAAATTCCTTGTCTAACATAATTCAAGACGCATTTGAAAATGGTTTAATGTGTTAATGAATACAAGTTTTATAACTTGTGGACTAAAAATTATAAGAACTGATTTAGTTAAATTTGTTTTTGATCAATTGACTCAGTTTTAACTTGTGACGATTATAAAAAGTTGTTATAATTAAGTGTATTTTTTCTGAGAAAAGAACTTCCAGAAAATAACAATTTACGAAAACCAGGTGATTGTCATCGTGCTAAATGGATGGCTAAAATAATTTATTGTAGAAAATTTTTTTTTATTTCGTTCGAAATCTGAACTAAACAAAACAGTACCATTAAACTTAGAACATTTAAGTCTCTGTTCATAATGAGATTATATTTAAAAGTATGGTATGCTTCTAACGATGCTTCAGGTTCACCATTAAATGATTTAAATTTCTTAGAAAATCCATAAAAATATAAATATTCAAATAATTGTACCTATCTAAAAACTAGCGTTAAAAGTATTTTCTTGTCATTTGTGGTATCTTAATAATGATACATTGATTGGATTACCATTTATTTTGACTCTTGAGTAGGTATCAAATAATATTAAAGCTAAAATGGTTACAGCTTTAGATAAAATTGGGGCTGATTATCCCAAGCCCAACAAAGAATAAAGCTCCCAGTAGTACATCGTATTCTAGCCAGTGAATTGTACGACTTTGTAACAAAAAACTATTTACGGCTCTTGACATTGAAATAAAAAATAAAAAATAAAACTACGCATCAAAATACTCGGATAAGTAATAATGAATATATTGGTAGTTTTTAAAAAATTAAAAACTCAAAGTTGTTAATGGTGTAGAGTGTAGCTGAAAGGGATATAGCATTGATGACATCTTTCAATGGCACTTTTACTAATCAAGATCAACAAAAATATCTTCTTCAAGTCGTTGAAAAACACAAACAAGACTTTCCGCCTTTCCGGAAGTTAAAAATTATGATTTATTTTTATAAATTTATAAAGCTTTTGTTTAATAATAATATATATAAATATGTTTTGTGAATAAGCAGAATAAAATAAAATATTATTATTTAATACCATTGATTATTTACTCGTAAATCGTTTCCCAAATGTTATAAGTAGATACTAGATAGTTGTACTTATACACGTTATTTTAATACCTATTGAAATTTCAAATATAGAAATAATGCAAAACACTCACATTCATATCGTTAAGTATTTGGTTATTCCCACATTTAATATATTTTAGATTCTGAGCGGAGCGATGAATGTATTGATTTTACGATGATGTGTGTTTTTTTTTTTTTTTTTGTGTCTGTCGCCACCTTTTGGAACAGTAAAAATGCTTCAATATTCTTAAATAGTATTGTTGGTACTTTGGAGGATCAAAAGTAAAATTTTTACAATAGTTTTCAAAAGCGCCGGGAAAAACAACTTAAAAATTAAGGAAAAACGGGAATTTTTACGCAAAATCGGTTTTTCGACAAAATCAAATTTGGTGTTGGATGTAAATTTAAAGTGAATGACTGTAGTTACATGAAATTTTCATTGGTCGTTTATATGAGCATTTTCTATACAAGATAAATTTTCAAAATATTTTCATTTGTTTTGAGCTGTTTGCGGACATAAGCAATTTTCGATTTTTTTTAGTTTTTGTTTCTATAAATGTCAATTAAAATTTATTTGTTGGATACAGATGCTTGAAAATGTAATACAAAGCTCCTATCATATTGTTACAATGACATTTAAAAAATATCAAAAATCCTTAGTCACAGTTTTTTTTTATAAGCATTTAAAGTTCAAATTTTGACAAAAAACGGAAAAAAAACACGAAAATTAGCAAATTATTTTGAGTTGAGAATTCATAAAAATTTTTCTTTTTAAATCTAAGATTTTAAAATGTAAAACAAGATTCTTTATAAGTTTTTCTACCTTTATAAATAAAAATATCTTTACTAGAAAGTCACATTAAGTTTTTATGAGCGTACATATGTTATCTACCTTATGATTTTTTCGAATCTTAAACTTATAAAAATAGTTGATCTAGACACAAACCATAAGCATAAACTAATATTATATTTTATTGCATTTTTATTAAAATTATTTATTTATTTATTTTCATATTAGGTATTTAGGTCATAATTTTAAATTGTGAACCTATTTTAAGACTATGTATTTACTCTTATATAAGTAATGTAAAATCTATTTTAAACACATCTATCTTGGTTTATATGAATTATATGATACAAAAATTTTAACAAATAAATAAATATACACCTACTGCAATATATATATTTAGGCACTGTAATAATTATAATTATAAATATGTTACATGTTAAATATGAATAGGGTTCGGATTTGAAGGCAAATGCCTTTCTTTTATTAATCATAATTGAAAAATAATTTTTATACAAAAATGTGTTTCATTTAATTTCTTAGAGGATGGATCTTTTTTTTTTTGCCTTTTTTGCCTTTTTACTTATAAATGCCTTTTTGTCTTTTTTTACCTTTTGTACTTATAAATGCCTATTTTGTGTTTAATTTTTCAGTTGATTTTATAATTTTATACACATCTTGCGTATTATCGTTATAAATGGGTTTTATTATTCGCAATAGTAGCAATCTTAATTTAGATAATTATTTAAGTATGAAAGTGGACGTAGAAAGATCGTTTTCGATGTACAAAAATATTTTAACCCCTAACCGTAGCCGTTTTTCTGAAGACAGCTTATCAAAATACATGGTAGTCAATTTTTTTGTTAATACCAACTAGTTTATTTTGCATTAAATTAACTGGTATAACTCAAGTAAGTTAATATTTAAAATTGTTTTTAACTAATTCTTAGGACAAACCTGGTTAAAGAAAAAGGTACCTAATCTATTAATACAAAATAGCATAAACTTAATGTAGTTTAGTATTCATGCTCATTTTTAATTTGTATTTTTCTCAAAATGTGTGCATTTAAAAGTGTTTAAAAAATGTTCACTATTTTATTTTGTAGTATATATTTTATGAATTGCCTTTTTATATAAATTAAATGCCTTTTTTTGCCTTTTTTTACATTTTAAATGCTTTTTTTATTGATTATATTGCCTTCAAATTCGAACCCTACCTATGAATATAATTCAAATTCTACTTTTTACGTAGGATTAACTGCTGACAAATACATTAATATTAACATACACTCATAATTTGTAAGGCCAATGGCCTTACTTACACCATGTATATGTAATTTGTTTAATGTGCACATTAGACCTCAATACACTACTACCATCGGACTCCATATGATGACGATGCAGTCATATTATATATAGAATGAAATTTACAAGTTTGGAGTATAATTATTTGTAAGTGCAGTATACAATAAAAACAATATTAATAACTGATATTGAATCCTAGTTATTTAAATACATTTAAGATTCTGATATCTATACATCTACCTCTGACTACGGTAATTATATCTATTGAGTCCTACAACTCTCCCTAGATATTTTATATTTAACTGGTCGTCCATTATGATCTAATTAAATTATTCTGTTTACACAGTAAAATGTTGTTTCTTGTTTTTAGCATTAATTAGAGTATGATTTTATTTATTTCAACATAATAATGGTCCCACTGAACATGATTATGTTCACGTGCTCCCTGTGTGGGACACACTGGAACCCGTAAAGAATATTAACTAACAATTTTTTTGTTATACGTATACAAAATCTCAATAAAATAATATTACCATGTTTACCGGTGTCGTGACATTTTTCTGCCCCAAAATGTGAGAGTTAACAGAAAAGGGAATTAAAAAAAACACTTACACATCATTTTGAGATCAATATATTCATCGCTCGGCTCTGAATCTAAAATAATAATAATTATTATAACTACTGTTTACGTAAAAGTAAGTACTGCGCCTACCCTCTCATCGATCTACAATAGTCTGACCGTCGAATCCGCACATAACGCTGTGTCGCTGTTAATTGTGAATTTGTGTCGATTATGATGATAATCAGCGGCAGCGCCAGGGGGAGGGGCAATCTCTTGGCCCACTTAGCCACCTTATTAAAAAAAAAAAACACTCATCATTGTAAAATCAATACATTCATCGTTCCACTCCGAATCTAAAAAAAAGGCGAATAGTGGAAATATCCATAGCTTGATATTTAAATAACAACTTTAAAATTGTATATAGGTATGTGTACCTAAATATATTTACATTTTTTTTTTTTATATAATATATAACAGTTTATGAGGTCACTTTAGAATTCTTTCCAATTTTAATTGTTTGCTTTTTGCTTTTCTTATGTTCTGTATTTCTTTGCCACATAATTTCACTCTTTTCGAAGACATTTAAAATTAAAAAAAATTGTTAATCATCAACAATTTCCAAATGGTGATGATTGTAATTTGCAGTGCTTTAACAGACTGTCCACTCGCTACAATATAGTGAGTACTGATAATAAATGTACGTCTGTATAATAATATAATCAAGGTTGGGATTTTATAGCAATTAAAATTGCATAAATATGCACTATAATATAACCTAAATAGTAGGTATAATATCAACTATAGGAGAACTTTTTTAAGTTAATAGTATTATTAGTGTTAATAATCTCAAGTCTGATAATACGTATTATTACTACAATATTATAAGATATCCTCGTCCACGGAGTCTGCATTGACACATTGTATTTATTCGAATCTAGATTATTTAGATCTCTTTACCTATATATTTTATAATACAGCATATAGATATAATAGGTTTTATTATTATTAAAAATATATAGGTAGCTACAGGACCCCCACAAAGGGGAGGGATGGGCTGTTGGACCTGGAGTACTGCAGAGGCCCGGCTATTTTAATCCAAAAATAATTTACAGTTCAGTGCTTATATAAGTTTCGGGCATTCCTTCTCAAAATTTTATTTTTGAGTTTTTAGAATACAGCAACACTAGTATATTTATACTATAATTACCAATAAGAGTAACAATTCCGAAAATCAGTACCTACTTATTTGAATAAATTAATAATTTTGTGAGGGTTGAGAGTGCTTAAAAAATGGGTCAAGCTGTCAAGGATGCAACTAAAGTGAGGTCTATAGGCACTACCTAGGTTTCCTGTTTACTAGTATAAAGTACATAAAAAAACCGGGAATAACACTTCATTATACATTGTTAAATATACGATACTATATGGTCTATGATAGTAGTTACTTACTACTTAGTAATAAGTCATAAGAGGACAAATGGCTGTTAAACATTATCAATCTTCCGTTATAATCGCCTTAGAAGCATTATGAACACTAAACGACATGTGCATATTCACACGTACACCGCATAATATCTATGGTATAATATGTATATCCAGAACCGTTATTGTGTATAAAGTATATAATTAAATTTTAACCAGTTCAATATATATGTATATTATACGTATGGACGTATGGTGAATTAATGTATAATTTAGAGGTAAACGAATAAAAAAAATATTGAAATGTTCCTAAAAAAAAAATGCTACAACTGTCTGATTATTTTCTATGAAAAATTAAAAATGTCTCTCTTTTGAGAAAAACATAAGATCATTAATGTATCTTATGGCAGGCATACCATTACGATGGTAATAAAAAAACATTGCAAAGTAAAATAATCAATTAGATTATTATTATATTTCAAACTTAATTATTCAACTATTTCAACTACAAATTTGCTATGCTTTCTCAAGGAATTTTTTTCGTGGATCGTGTGGCTTGCTATAATTAAATTATAGTCCCACAGTTTTGAGTGTGTTTTGCCTATGTGTGTAAGATAAGGCGTTATTTTCTTTTTTTGCCTGTCTGCCCGGCCCTAGTCGTTTAGTAAATAAGTTTATAGTTATGGAATACGGTTAGAAAACGTTTACTGGAACGCCAAAACAATTGCTTGAACATTTTGTTTACTGAAATATTTGATAACATTTGATATCATAAACTTTTTAATAACCGGACCTCAGTAAACCTTCTTACCAAGTCGAAATCGACGGTTACAAAATTCACTAAACTATCGTTCACGAAATTAGTTACCTGGTTACAGTGACTGTAATCGCGAAAAAGATACCAGTAAACAGTTTACTGGCGGTTAGCGCCGGTTACACCGCCAAAACACACCTATTAATAGCAATAATTACATAAAATATATTTTGTTATATGCAGTGGCGTATTTACGGGGGGGGATCATTGGGTTTGATCCCCCCCCAAGGCTTGAGTTGAGTTTTTTTTTTTTTTTTTTTTTTTTAAATCTAAATTAGACGATAGTCCGGGAGCCGTCGAAGAGTGAGGACTGAGGAGAGCGCGCGAGCAGCTGCTGGCTTATTTTGTAGTATTTCTGGACATTATACTGGTAAAACAAAATTTATCCTTGAAAAAAAAGGAGTAGAGAATAATATACAATCTTTATGTGCAACTATTCCTAAATTGTTATATAATGGATCATTAGAAATTAAATCTGCCAAGTTTGTTGATGTGCAATGCCTAGCATCAAAGTATGTTCCACCTGAATACATTTGGTTCTATAGATCTTTAGTTGAAGAAACCAGTTCTAATCAAGATAACAATGGTACTATATCCAATGATGAAGATGACTAGGTATTAAAAATTGTTACTCAGTTTTAATATTAATATTAAAGAAAATATATTTTAGAATATTAAGAAATCAAAATGATTATTAGTTTTGTTTTATTAATTTTATTGTTTTGAAGTATAATTTTGTTTAAGATTTCAAATTTGAATTATTATGAGTGATATTATTTATTATTTTTATTATAAAATTTAAGAATCGAGGAGATTATTAGTTTTGTTTTATTAATTTTATTGTTTTGAAGTATAATTTTGTTTAAGATTTCAAATTTGAATTATTATGAGTGATATTATTTATTATTTTTATTATAAAATTTAAGAATCAAGGAGATCATTAGTTTTGTTTCAAATATTTTACTGTTTAACTATGATTGATAAAAAATCAAGTTAATTAATAGTTTTGTTATAAATATTTCATTGGTTTTTATTATTTTATTTGTTGTAAGATATTATATGTAATGACTGATAAAATCAAGCTGATAAATAAAATATCCATGTTACTAATATTTTTATTTTACTATCTTTTACCATGTTCATATCATTTATAATGTAGTTAAATGTGTTTACATTCTACTATGACTAATATTATTACCTATCGCTATCTTTAAGGTATGATAGCCAGTTTTTATGTAAAATTAAATGAATAACAATTTAATTTTTCAGTTAACATAATACTAAGTGGTTAAAGTAGAAATATTACTGAAGAATAAACAAAATTCATAAAGTAATATATTTAAACTATATATAGCTAAATATTATTAGTGGAAAAACTTATGACTTCTATACACTTACTAAGCTTATTTTAATAAATTTATTTGTATATTTATCAGAGTTAAAACTAAAAACAATAAATCATTTTTGGAGTTATCTTGTTTATTGTCCAGAAATTATAACTATTTTTTTGTTTATTTTTAAAATCATGTACAGGTTTAGTTTTTTTTTCTTAAAACTCAAGTATGCTGTTTGATAGTATAATTACATGATAATTATTAACTCAGTTAAATAAAAAAAACTAATTCTTAGTAAGATTTTTACATTATAAAAAAAATAAAAAAAAAAGATTTAATAACTCCGAGCAATAAACAAGACAACTCCAAGAAAAATTTCTTATTTGTGGCTAAAAGTGTAAAAAATATTCATGTATCAACTTAATTAAGGGTACCACAGTTTTTATCATTATTTTAAGTATATAAAATAATTTTTCTTTTTATTATTCTTCACTTAAATATATATTAAACATTAAATATGTGCTTCCTGAAAAAAATGATAAAACGGAGCTGTCTGGTTATTGCACAGAGCCCTTCAATTGTCCAAAACATCTAGAAAACTAGACTTTGTTTTGTAAAATAAAAATAAAAAAATTGTAGTAAAATTGTAGTTTTATATTTAAGTATTTAAAGTTAGGGGGGTGAGGGGGGCGGAGCCCCCCTCGAGTTGATAAGTACTGGATAAAATCATATCCCCCCCCATGACAAAATCCTAAATACGCCACTGGTTATATGGGATGAAGGATCATCTTCACTCAGAATCATTTTTCGTACACAATGATTTTATATCATCGAATTCAAATTTGAAATTTAACACATCCATTACAGTGGTCAGTGACCCACACGACACTTATAATGTAGCACAGTGAGTGGTACCCACTTTTCCAAATTTTTAGATTCTGAGCGGAGTGATGAATACATTGATTTTACAATGATGTGTATTTTTTTGTGTGTCTGTGTAAACGATAAGTAGTCGAAATAATTCTTCGATTTTCAACTTCAGTATTTTTTCCGGTAGGAAAGTGAACTAGTTCAGGAGTCGGGAATCTGCTGCTATTTGGACAATTATCAATACATCGAGATCCGTAAAATATAAATTATATTATACCTGAGCTATTATAGTGATAATAATTCTGAATTTCTCAATAACGATTTTCAGGGTAAAATTAAATCAATATTTTTTCTTTAACATGGGTCGGAAATGTTTTCGTTGTTCTTTATTAATCTTACCGAACAATTAGTTTTATTGTGTATATAATATACGTATATGTGTGTGTTCTATCCATTAAACTCGACCATCATTATTCGGTAGAATACAAAATTATATTAGTCGATACGTTAACAAAAAACAAAAAAAAAAAGGTTGCTCCCTGGGTATCATAGTTTTGTAATTTTTTGAAAAAATGGCTCTTTATTCCTACGAACAGGTTCCCGACCCCTGGTCTAGTTGGTGCATTGCCAAATTTAAAATTCTCAGTAGTTTTCAAAAACGCCTGGAAAAACAAAAACAAATTAAAGGAAAACGACTATTTTTACGCAAAATCAGTTTTTTACAAATTATTAGAATATGGTTTTTGGCTAACTATTAAAAAATTTACCTTAGATACGTAAAATTTTCCCTGAATGTTTATATTAGAATTTTCTACATAATATGTACAATACGATTTTCAAAATATTTCGACAAAGGTTGGGCTTTGGCATATGCAATGTTCGATTAATATTAGTTTTTTTTTCAATTAATGCCGAAAGAAAATTTAAAATGCAATACAAGTTTCTTCGTAAATTGTTGTTATTGAAAATTATAAAATAATTATGGTATTTATATGAGTGTCTTAAGTTTGAATTTTAACAAAATTATTAAAATACAAAGAAAAAGTCTAATAGGTACAAGTTTCCACATAAGTTTTTCTATCTTTATGAAAAATTTCTATCGGAAAGTCAAATTCTTATGAGCTTTTGAAGTCCAGATATTGACTTGATTTCTCATGTTTAAGGACATTTTTAATTTTTTATTTTTTTTTCCATAAATGTCATTAAAATGTTATTTGTCGCGTCAAAAATCTTGAAAATTGAATACAAGGCTCCTGAGTCCTGATATATTGTTACAACAGCAGTTGAAAAATATTTAAAATACATTGTCACGTTTTTTTGTTATAAATTATAAGCATTTAAAGTTCAAATGTTGACGAAATTTATCAAAAGGAAAATTATTTAAGAGTTCAAAATGTATATAATGTTCAACTTGTATACCTAAAGATTAAAAATTTAGAACAAGATCCGACGTAAGCAGTTAATACCGTAACCAAAAAATCTTAAAAATATATTAACACAGTTTTGTTTATATAGTTATTTTAAGTTTATGAATAATAACGATTTTAGTTATTTTATTGTAATTTAAAAATATTATTCGTGAGTACCTACTTGAAACTTTTCAAGTATATTATTATATACAGAATACAGATATTGAAATATGATAATAATATAAATAATATATTAATAATAATATGCAAATAATATTATTTGACTTATCGCCTACCTACCGTATTAATAATAATAATATAAATATAATATTAAATATCCTTGGCTGCAAACCGTCTCCGCTCAGAATCGTTTTTCGTATACAATGATATAATATCATTGACTTCAATAAAGTTAACAACTTCCATTACAGTTACCCACTTGTAACTTACTGTACAGTGTACAGCAGAGCAACACCCACTTACCAGGTTTTTTAAAATGTAAGATTCTGATGGCTATTGTACCTAATCGTTTTACATATTATTTTAAGTAGGTATATAGGTTTCGCAATCGTTCTATTGTCTTAACATTTTGTATCATTATAATACTATATTGTTAATATTGTTCTATGATAATACATAATATATTACTTATAAGTTATAAGTATATCAAATATTATAAGAATATTAACTATAACTATGCACTCAAAATTAAGCGTTTAATCTTAAGGGTACATACCTACTGTAACGAATGTGTACATTAAGTTTTGACTGTCACATATTATTATATCATTAGATCAATAATGATAAATATTAAATACCCATTTTCTTTTGTTCAAACCTTAAATATGAGACAATTAAAATATAGGTACCTATGCCTATTGGCTATTTAAATACTTAACCAATACAATGTATGCGATTTATAAACTAAAAATCTCTAATCCGGATTAAACTTTATATACATTATCTATTGGTAATCAATAATTACCTATATGACGTTACCTACATAGACTGTCTGTACGATATCAATAAGTATAGTATCAACATTGGGGGAAATAAATCCTTCTAAAAAAATAGGATTGAACTAAACCTTTATAGAAAAACAAGTGTTATCTTCATCAAGTGTTTTCGACACAATTATCAAAATTATACCTTAGGTATACATAAAGTATCGGTCCTTACAGTAACCTTTAACTATTGTCTATTTTATATTTTTATTATATGATAATATCTATACCTATTCGTTGTTAGGTATTCCTAATTTATGAATCATGATTAATAGATTCATTTTAAAGGTAGGTACCTACCTACCTAACATGAAATATTTCGGTCCGGTGATCTCAGATTGGATATAGGTTCGGGAGGGGAGATATGGAATACGGAAATAGGTACACATTATTTAGTTATTTTCAAATTTTTAATTTTTTCAGTATAGGCAATTTTAGGTAATTTTCATTTTGTTTTAATAGCAACAGGTATTTTCAATAAGAATCAAATTCGGATAGACCGAATTTTTTATTATTTAGACCTCTTAGGTACCATGTGTCCATATGCCTCTAAAACCAAAATTGCCATGACGGCAATAATAGTCATTAGCTAAAAAAAAAAATAAGTGGAATATGTAAAATCATAAGTTAATCGTTGAACAATTCAATGATTTAAATTAAAATATTCTAGTAAATAATAACTAACATAGGTACCTTATAGTAAATCTAATACACATTTTTTAGAAATATTATGTAGGTACATTAAGTAAATAATAGTCTATTACAGACTATAATACTATAGATTTATAATACATGGCTAATAGTCTAAACATGAATAGAAACCTTTATTGCCTATTAGATCTTAGTAAGTACTAAGTAATACCAGACAATCTACATAATATATTTTTGAAGTTAGAATCCGTTTGGCACATGAATTCACCAAATTTTCTGTTTAATATTTAATAATCTGATACAATAATTTATAAGCCCTTTAGTATATTTTCTGCTATTGCCACTATTAATGTAATAGTGTATTAAGTGTATATAGTACCTAGGTGGCTAGGTATATACAGGGTGATATTTTTATCATTGAACACTCATTATTTCAAAAAGTATTAATGTTTAAGAAAATATTTTTTTACATAGTTTCAAGTTGTTAAAAAACAATATTTTTATTAAAAAATTATATTTTAAATATTTTTTATCCTTTTAATTTTTTAAGTTTTTTACTTTTTTGAATGACAACATGTAATTTTAATTTGATATTCAAAAACAGAATATTTTTCTGAGTATTTTAATACATAAAAATTGAATTTAGGGCAAGTAGTTTATGAGTTATAAGTATTTAAAGTTTAGATGAGCGGAGTAGTGGACAAACATTTCGCGGGGTAACCCCGTACCACTCTACTCCGCTCATCTAAACTTTAAATACTTATAACTCATAAACTAATTGCCCTAAATTCAATTTTTATGTATCGAAATACTCAAAAAAATATTCTGTTTTTGAATATCAAATTAAAATTACATGTTGTCATTCAAAAAAGTAAAAAACTTAAAAAATTAAAAGGATAAAAAATATTTAAAAATATAATTTTTTAATAAAAATATTGTTTTTTAACAACTTGAAACTATGTAAAAAAATATTTTCTTAAACATTAATACTTTTTGAAATAATGAGTGTTCAATGATAAAAGAATCACCCTGTATATATCATATATATGTCCGACTATCAGACTATATAATATATTAGTTATCATAGTCAAGTGTTTAACATTCAAGTGGAGGTACCTATAGTATTATATACTACTACAGAAGGTACTATAATAGGTACCTATCTTAGTTGAAAATATTAAAATGTGTCTATCGGAGCAAAACAAAATAATGAATACCTAGGTATTAATTTAAAACATTTTATTCAACCTAAAACCTTTTGATGGAACATATACTTTAAAAATCTGAAGATATGCTGTTTTTGAATTTAGGTATTACTTAAAAATTGTAATTATTATAAAACATTTAATAAAAATATAAAATAAGGAAACCGTAGGTTTACTTACCTAGGTAGGTACCTACCTATATAATATGTTAATTGATAGGTACGACCTAATCCTGCCATTAATCAAATGTAATTTATATTTATATTATTAAAATTGTCATTGAAAAATAAATTTTGAACGCGTGCTGAATAAAATTCATTAAGAGGTATAAAGTGATATAACATGTAATTACTAAATAAACAACAAATGGAAAAATGTATAGATAGTCAGAATACAGTTTTAGTCCTTTATTTGAGAGATCATTAAGACTCTTCTAGTCTTCTGACTATGGTTTAGAATATAATAATAAAACTGATACTATAAACGTTATGCCAAATAATTATAACAAACATCATAGACAGATATAATCATTATTTTCCATCAAAATGATTTGCAATTTTTTTTTTTTACTTTTAAGACTGTATTTAAGATATTATATTATGCCTGGTAAAAAATTAAAATATTATTACTGTTGGTTATTTTTTTGCAAAATTGTTAACTTAAAATTCTTTATCTATTATTCTTTTCATAACAACCAGATAATTTTTATAATACTTTTATATGTACACATATTGCCACGTATTGCTATCTGTGAATTATAATGTAATCGGATTTTTTGCTTTCCAAGTATGGGTAATTTCACATTTGAGCTTTTTATTTGAAGTGTTTATACTGTTTATAGTTTAAGCTGGAACACTTAAAAAGATAACAATATAATGGTCAGAGCAATAACTGACGTATTCTCAAAAAATATAGGTACTTGTGATAATCTCATTAATTTGTAAGCGTTGTTTTAAGATTGAAAAGCAATAAAATTGTTACATAATGTTAATCCACCTATGTCGAGAAAAAGCGGTCAAGATAATAGGGTATACCCTGGATTTATACAAGATTATTTTCAAGTTTATATTATATGCATACATCAATAACTTCTATATAAAATTAAAATTAAAAACAAATAAAATAAAACAAAATGTTACCCTGAAATATACTTGTTGTATTGTATGATAGGGGTGGTAAGGAACATAATCACTGATTGGATGTAAGTGTGGTATGATAAATGATCAAAAAGTAAAAAAATTGAAAAGGTGAAATGTGAAAAGGGATAATAAGAAAATTGATTTACTATTAAACTCAAGAAAAATAAAATAATATGATATGATGAATAAAACATTATATTAGTTCGATATAATAGTTATAAAGTGAGAGATGGACTGATGAATTAGATAAGTATTAAATTTAAATACTTAAGATCCAATGTAAAGAGTAAAGAGAAGGTATTAAAAGTAACACACATGGCTGTATCTTTTAATATAATAATGATTAAGTTTATAAATATTTGTATGTTTGTGGTGAGGTTGGCGATTTAGGTACCACCAAAAGAGAATAAACTATTTAATAAGAAACATACTATTTTTTTTATTAAGGGCAATCTCATAGGCATTTTATTATATTTTTATTTTAAAGCTAGTTATGAGTATTTTAAGATGTACAAACAATTTGTAAAGGGTTCCGGTTGGTTGAGGAACACCGAACACATGATGAGAGGCGAGGATTTGTCACTAAAAACCCAGGCGGGTGACCACCTGGGAATTAGCAACGCCGGCCAATGCTTGACCTCATAACACGTTAGTGACTGAGGCTGCCCACCGTGACACACAAGGTCCATGTATACAATTTTTATAATCGTATTTATGAAGTTTAATAAATTATGATTTGTATGTACTTGAAAATGTATTAGGTGGGGAAATCATTATTACTTGTTGTTGAATATTTGGTTTAGATTCCAATAATATTCCTGTTAGAATAAACACTCGTCTTTAAAAACTATATAAATATTATTTTATATTCCTGTCCCATATTTGTCTTTGAGTAGTTTGCATAATATTGAAAAATAGTTAATCTTATCTGTAATAAGTGTTTGCCTCATATATCAGTTATTTTTGGCAAACAAAACTATATTATGGATGTTACTATTATTATATAATTTACATCATATTTTGTATCGTTACATCTATTATCTTGTTTATGAGTATAAAAAAACAAATGATTTAATTATTATGACTATTTAGCATATTGTATTTTCGTCATAAATCAATTTAAACAAAAAGTATTTATATTTAAATAACTAATATTGTTACTTATTATTTATCACTATTCTTATGGCTCAATCCTTATTCAAATTTAACTTTTACACTCCATATACAATATAAAATAATGTATGATAATACTTCAAATAAAAACAACCATAATGCATTGATTTAATTATGATTATATACTTTCATTGTTCTGTTTCCACTTGGTAGAATTGTGTGTTCTTCAATATTTCAGATGTATAAATAGCAGCCTAGAACAATAATAAAATTGGTATTAAAGACTTTATATACTGAGTTAATACACAATTGAGAAATTAAAAATATTGAACAAACATTTAATAACTGCTGCTTTACTAGCATATTTTAAATAAAATTATTATCAGTAGGTTATGAATTTATTTTAAATTTAAATTTAAAAAATAAACATAGACATTGTACCTGGTCTATATTTTTATAATTAATTTTATTTAAATTATTACTCATTTTTTTTTTAATAGATAAAACTAGAGTATTTACAATCTAAATTTATTACTCATTAATTGAAAAAATTTGACAAATCACATATTTTATGTATAATTTGTTTTCATTTTCATATTTTTGAAGGCAAGTAAAAAAGGTATCCAATACACTTCTCTGCTTGAATAGAAATTAAACATAAAATACAGGATAACTAAATAATTTAAAATTATAAAATATAAAACTATTCAAAACGTCATAAAAAATCAATTTTGATCTTAATTTGTTTTTAGTTAGTAACATTTTCTTTAATACATTGTAATATAGACCGTAGCTTTTCATAATTTTAAATAAGTTAACATATAAGTCTATATTTTAATTTAGGAAAACATTAAAATACATTTTAAATATAAATAAATAATAATCTTTATTTGTATGTACCTGGACAACATTGGGGCATGGGTCACTTTTTAAAAACTCAATATCATTGGTAAGAGTTTGATGCCAAATTTCTAGAAGACAAATAGAATCTATTCTAGTCATATGATATAAAAGGATACATGTTCTTTCTCTTATGGACGGGTCTTCAATGTTTCTAAGCAATTTATGTAGCTCGACATTTGAAATTCTACCTGAAAGGTAATTATTTTGGTATTATATGAAAATATAATGATATTAATATACTTTTGGATAAATAAAAAAAAAACAATTACAGTACCTTCCAAATGTTTCCCAAGAACTATGTCTTGCACTAAATCAATGTTGCATGGCAAATATATTAAAATTAATATTAATACGGCAAGTGTATTAGTAACCAAATTAGTATTATCATGGCTCAAGGATAAACATTTTTGTAATAGTGGTAGAATTTTAAAAAAATAGATACTCTCAGTAAATTGCTTAAGACATTCCATAGGTCTATCCAAGCATAATCCTTCTACTAATAGAAGCACTGATTCTAGACTGCCTAATTCTTGAATGCCAATACTGTCAGGTGGTGGAGGTGATACACAGTTACGTGTAGGAGATTTGATAGCATTAGAAAATGCTTGCATTAAACACGGAATGACATTAGTTTCAATATAAATCTACAAAAAACACAAAATATTAATAATATAAAAATAAATAAAATAAAAAAATTATAAATACTTGAGTTATTAAATCTTTCTCAGTTTGTTGAACATTTGGAGTAACAAAAGGTATTGCTAGAACAGTAACAATATAGTGTAATAATTTGGAAGACATGGTACCACTTTTTAAGGGAGACAGTACTACCAGAATAAAACTTTTTTGAGTCATAGATGTTATATTCCCAGAAACAACCTAAAAAATAAAATTACATTGTATTAACTCCATAATATTATGTACAGATAAAATTAAATGTATACAATATAATATTTTTGAAAATTTTAGTAGGTACATTTTAAAAAATTATTTTAATTTATTAATTATTTTACTCGGAATTAAATTATCAATAAGTTTACTCATCATAAACTAGATAACATTAATGGTATTAACCTAAAATATATAACTAAACTTAATTTAACCAGAATTGAGTAATAGGTGTAAACATAGTCCAGTGAGTGGTTATGAAGAAAACAAATTGAAAAAGTTGTCGTAAAAACCAGAGAGATGTAGTAGTCTTTTTGACAAATCTGTAAGTGGAGGGGGATGAATAATAGGATCATGGCACAAATATATGAATTTCATTATATTGCTAGAGACAGTCCAAAGTACATTTTATAATTTTTACACTTAAATCTATTATAATGTTTACCATTAATAATTGCAATAAAAAAAAAATTCCCTACTATAATCACAATGAGCGTATTCCTATTTCATTGTTCAAATTTCCGGGGATAATAGTTGCGGGGCCTATGAAACTTTTTTTAAAACCTTGTCAGTGTAAACAATCCAATTGTGGAAACCCCATTCAAATCCATTGCCTGGTTTTGAAGGAGAAGAGTAACGACACAAAAAGCAACTTCTCATGTACAAGTATAAGTAGTATAGATTTAAATAATAATTAAAATTTTACTTCAGAAGCACTTTGTCGTAGAAATACAATCCATTCTTCGCTCATAAAATCATTAGATTTTTCAAGATCGGTCGTGGAGTTAGATTTATCGCAACCCACATCCAACTCTTGACAAGTTTCAGAACACCAACCTGATTGACTTGAACGCAAGTCCTCTTCAGTTCTATATAAAAATCAGTACAATTAATTCTAAAATGTTAAAAAGTATTTTTCTTCTACATAAAATCATGAAAAAGTAATACGTGTCTTCTATAGATGTAAAATCATGACTAGTAGAAGAATCTGTAGGTTCTTTGTCTCCTTCTTCTTCTACGTCTTCCTCTTCTTCATTTATTCTCATTGAGTTTAAGGGTGACACAATATTATCAAATTCTGTTGAGATATCTATTTCTTCATTTTGATCCATATCTATCATGTATACCTTGTTTTTTAAAAATTCATGTTCTAATAGGCCAGGCCACGTTAACCTTTGTAATGGATTTTTTTGCAATAGTTGTTCTAAAAAGTTCCGACAAACAGCTGACACAGTATCTGGCCAAATTATTGGTTGATCTTTCATCATTTGAACTAAATGCATCAAACATTTTGTATCAAAAGGAGGTTTACCACAAAGTAAATGATATGCTATACATCCCAATGACCTAAATTAATAATTTATATCAATGCACAAACAGTATTTACTTTATAATAAATCATCAATTTATACCACAAATCCGCATTATGATTGTATATTGGAGGTATAACAGGAGAATTTATCACTTCAGGAGCCATATAAAGAGGGGTTCCTTTGAGTGATGCTTGAGTTAATACTTGAGTGCCAGTTAACATAAACCTTGCTAAACCAAAATCACATAATTTTGCAACATCATTGTTGTCCAATAAAATATTTGGTGGTTTTAAATCCCTAAAAATTAAAATTATTTAGTGAAGAATATTGTGTTAAAAAAAAAACAATTAATAAATTTAGGTACCTACCTGTGTAAAATGTTTTTCTGGTGTAAGTAGTGTAAAGCTGATACAAGGTGACATATAATCACCTGTGTTCTTTCTTCACTCAGTATACCTTCAGTTTCGATGATTTCTTTAAGTGATCGAGGCACAAATTCCATGACCAAGGCAATCTATCAAAAAAAATATAAAAATATTAACACCAGTTAGATATTTGATTAGTGACAGTGAGCTCACTCCAGCTATCAACATTTTGCTGGTGTACATTTTAAACAGTAAATGGACATTCCTAGCCTCGACTGTTTTCAGTATAGTACAGGAAATCTTCCCCCGAAACACTTTTTGATGCCAACATTTTCCCTTATACCTATTTTTTAAATTGTATTATTTAATATGATTTTTTTTTTGTCTAATGTCTAAATTTTGTCAAAGGCCAAAATCCAAATATTTTTATCAATTATTAATTATATTTTATTTAGACAATCTTTTAGCAATAATTATATTTATTTCAAATTATATATTTACTTAATTATTTATAAACATTAATTTTCATTTTGGAAAATAAATATTATATGGTATTATAATATTTACTTGATTTAAACATAACTTATTTTTTTTTTATTATTTTAATAGCAATTTTTATTTACTCAAGTAGACAATGATAAAAATATACATCCATAATTTATTATATTTATCAAAATATTTGGACATTTTTCTGTCAAAATTAGACAATAGGCAAAAATATAATAATTTCATATTAAAAAATAAATAGTACTTTTTTAAAAAATAGGGGGAAATGTTTACTATACATTTTATATTCCTCTGTCTTATCCCAACACTAGTGCGTCAGCTGAAGCGAGACAAATTGTTAGTTATTTATGTAATTATGTTATCAATTATCCTTATGACTTGTTTGTTTTGGTTATAAGAGAGTAAAGTAGATAAACAAATAGAATTAAATATTAATATCCCACCCCATTTTCATTTCCAAACGACTCAATCATTTTGACAATGTTTGGATGGTGTAATTTCTGTTGAATGTCAACTTCCTGTTGTAACGTTTTCAATTTGTCGAGCTAAATCAATGGACATATTATAATTAAAATTAAAAACAAAGAATTGAGCAAAAAAGAATTCAGCTGTAAAACCTAACTATACCTTGAAAATAAATTTGAAAGCAACTATTTGGTTGGTTTCTTTGTGTAAGGCTTTGAAAACTTTACCAAATGAACCTTCACCTATCTTGTCCCCTAATTTATAGTTATGACTTTGAGCCCAACAAGCGAGTCGCTCATCAGGATCCATCCTCGAATATTGTACTTCATCTGCCGTACAAATAGAAGGCTCCCGTCGCCAAAAATTACCGTTCATATTCATTGTTAATCAAGAGTTTAATTCAATCATAAGTTATAAAGTTTAACATCAAGGTTTTTACTTTACAAAAACCTCTGTAAAAAGAAACGGAGACCCAGTCCATTTTATTGATCATAATCGTTTACATTTTTCAGTGAATGTTAAATAAATGATTAAAAACGAAATGTAAAAAAAAATTCAAACAAAACCGAAAAGATACTATAAAAAAAAAAATAATAAATAACAATACAAAATAATGTGACTAAGTAAAAAAATATAAATTACAAATTTTTATTTGTTTTGAAATATAAATATTGAAGACTGAACTACTGAAGTAATCAGTATCATAACGTTATCATTAAATTATCATTGACGGTTTATACTTTTTTGTTTTGTTTTGTTTTGTTCGAAACGTCCAGGCTGGCCGTTAAGAGCGTAGAAAATTAATTACATTTCACAGGGATTTTTGAAACCTAACAACATTAGCTTAGGAACCGATGGCACAACGCCGTGCTAAGAGAACAGTTTTATCGAGTAACCTTTGAAGTAGCCTTTAAAGAGGATCCCTGTCTTTTGCTGGACACCACCGGTGTTTGCGAGTAAATCAATCACATTGTCGGTTCGGTTGGCCACACTGTTCGTCACCATTCGTCTTGTTTATGTAATTTTATTAAATTTCGGTCTATCAAAATATAAGAACCGAGAACCATTTTGGCAGATTTACGTTTTTCCAAATTAGTAGTTTTGTTTCTGAGCCGATTTGTAGAAATAGAATTTCTCAGTTTTTTATAATATTCACGCGAATGCGACTCCCGCAGTCACGCTGATCGTCGTCTCCCGTTTCTGCCCACATGGTTAATGGTTGTAGATTTGTATTTTGTGGAGTCTTAGTGCAGTGTTCGAAAACGACAGGACGTTGGTATTCGGTTTCAACGACGAGGAGATAATAATATGAAGTTCATAAAAGGAAAGAGACCCCAAAATGGCCAATCAGGGTAAATTCAAACCACCTATTTTTCTGTTTACTGTTTCTTGGGCCGTAGTAAACTCATCGGCTTTTATTTTGTGGTGATTAATATTTAATGGTCCAAAGAAACATGACGTATATTATTGTATAAAACAAAAGTGCCCGAAATCCCGAATTGGTGATATATTTTCGAAATTGCATGTTCCAGACGTACTAGAGCTTTCCAAGCTCTTCGGCAGGGCGGTACTCGTAATCGTCTACGCGTAGCAGCGGCCAACAAGGCGTCCAAGGTGAAACGTTTGAGAGCCATTCAAAAACACTCTGCCAATGGCAAACTTAACAATAAAAATATGAGGTCAAAGAATAATGCTAGAGCAGCAGTGAATGTGGTTGATGCTCGTGTTAAACTTTTGCAAAAGGCTTTAGAAAAACCGACAGTGATGCTAGATGCTAGACAAAAGTTAACAAAACAAAAGGATGCTCGCGAAAAAATTCAGGAACGTCGTTTACATTCAACGCCATATGATGTAAGTAACTGTTTGTTGATAACTCTCAATACCGTTAATTAAAATGAGTTGTAGTAAAATAGAAAAATCACTCTTATTAAAGAGTTTAAGACTGCAATAATTAGTTGGGGGTGTTTTGTATTGAAAACTATCAATATCGGTAACCATAGTTATTTATTTATACATTTAAAGCATCTAATCATTTACTCCTACCTAGAAACTAGAATTGTTAAAATTTGTAATTTTTTTAACTTTTGTTATTGCTAAGCTCGTTACGGTTTTACAATACATTTACATATTGTGTTTTTGGATAGTGTATTCCTCGTAATATATTATTTAAGACTCCTTGATCAACTGCTATTTTTTTAAAGTTAGAAAGTCTGTTCATGAAACTTATGTCAACCCGTCGTTGATATTGCTATGCGAAGTCCCGCCATTGGTATTGAGTGAGCACTGCCTTGTTGTTTTTCTTCATTATTCATTATATAATGAACATAAAATATTGAAACCTACTACAAATTATTAATATTTTAATCTTTTACAAAAAATGATCTTACAAGTTTTCTTGATTATAAATTGTTAACCACTAAAAATTAATTTTTTATACATAATTTTATAATAATATGAACATTATCATTCATCTGGGCCCTAGTGGTCTGGAGTATTTTGCTGATTATTATCATACAGCAAGCATATGAATGTTGTGTGTTATTTAAAAATAGGTCTGAGTTTACGAAAAAGTATTTGGTTGATTTATTGACTGAGTTTAATTTTCAATTAATGGATATTAACAACATTTTATGTCTATATCTAATCAAGAATTATTTATAATATTATTATATTTGCAAAATTATGTTTAAGCATGTGTCGATTGAAGGTATAAATAGCATCAGATGAATCAAGTAATAATATAATAAGTGGCTTTCAAAATACTAACTATGTGAGCGTCGCGCTCACATCGCGGCCACTGACGGGTTAATGATGCACCACAGATCCCAAATCTAGTATATTTGAATGAACAATATAAAAATAATTAATAATTATATAATATTTACCCATACAACAATATGACTGACATTTTAGTTGGACTTCAAACTTGAACTTTTTTTAGTCTGATTAGATTTATGTACAACTGTTTTAAGATTTCACCATGGATCATGTATGGGACTGAGTTAATATAAGCTAACAAAATAAATAAATATGATCAAACATTATTTTTACGCTATAGAAATTAGTATTATATAGTATGCTATAACATTTTTAAGTTATGTAAAAGTATAGTTCACTATGTTAGTGATGTTCAAACTGACTGGTGAACTTATTATTAGTGATAATCCGATTGCTTGAATAATTTTTACATTATGGTTTTTAATTTTTAAGTTCAAAATCAAAAACTTAAAAATTAAGAACCATAATGTAAAAATGTATTATTCATCAAAAACTTTAAAATTAAAACTTCAATTATAAATCATTTTTTTCTTTACTAACAACAATGAACAAACGATTGATAGAGCGACACTGTTTAATTAATACTTTGTTTGTATTATTAAAGTACCTAAGATAAGTTATCTATAGTTGCATACTAAAAATGAGCGGACAATTTTTCATACACTGTTGTAACCATTGGTACTCAACATATACTGTTGTGCTGCTGTTGGTGACATATTCACGCAAGGGCACCCATCAATCAGGACTTAGGTGGGTGACAAATCATAAAAAAAAACTAAGAACCAAAAAAATTGATTTTATTAAATAACAGAAAATCAATACACAACATAGATAAACAATGTACCTATGTAATATGTCATGTATTATAATATCAGTAAAAATAGTTAATTATTTAAAATTACAAAAAATAATTTCACAATTGTCTAGGGGGATCACCTCCTTGCCACCCCCTAATGAGTGCCCTTGTATTCACAGGTACAACATATGAGCTTCTTTGCCACGAGTTGTTCAATATATTAGGTACAATATTATATTATATACCTATATGTATTTTTTTTTTTTTATCCTTAAGTATGGTATTAGTAGCTGTTAGTAGGGTTTTGAAGTGGTGGGTTTTTACACGTGTTGTGTTTGGCAGAATTTTTGTTTGGGCACCCGTAGGTATCTGCCATGCCCGGGTAGGGGATTGCGGCACTTGTTCTCCGGACACCGTGACTTGCCCGAAGAAAAATGCTGCCTGTGACCAAGGAATCAAACTGGCGCCGGCTGCGTCCCAACCGACGAACACTCCGTCCCCCATATATATGTGTATTATTTTATGATTTAATAACCACATGTTACCAAAAAACTGATGTTTGGCGCATAACGGATAGAGCTCATATTTTATCTCCGAGGCTTAAGTTTAACATTTAGTCTTTGATTAACACTTAAATTGCTTTTTTTTGTTTTAGACAATGCAATATATGGAAACGTCAAGAGGCCATTCCAATAACTTAGGTCGTGTAAAAATTGACCGCCGTGGTATTCTTACTGTCAAGTCTATTTTGGATGAAAGAGCACCATCGCATCATTCTGACTTTAGAGATAGAAGACCAGACAGACAGTCTTCTGTAAATCAAGGACGTTTTGATGGTGTAGAAAAAAGACGCAGTAGTAACACTTTCAATTCAGAACTAAATACATTTAGAAGTAACATATTTATAGTTTTATATTGTTTCTTTCCTTTTTACTGAGTATGTGTTTAATTATGGTAAGGTGACAGACCTATTGAAGAAATTAGACCAGTGAGACGGGATATGAGAATGCCAAGACGTCCAATACAAAACACACAGTCTATGAGACGACTGCCAGACCGTCCAACAAGACCAATGAGAGTTAATGATAAACCATATAATAGACCTATGGCAATGGATTATGAGGATTCAATGGAATGGGAAGATACAAATAGATACTCTCCAACACCGGTGAATAAGAAATACCTATGTTAAATTAAAAATTAAAATGCAGTTTAATGCATTTTTCAATTTATTGTAGGTAATGAGACGGAATGTTGGAAATGCAATGTTCAATCATGATGGATATCAAGATGATTTATCAGATAGAAATTCAAGGTAAAATAAATTTATTTACAAATTTTTGTTATATTATTCAACTAAACTGTAATTTATTAATTTAAAAATAAATAAAATGATTCTCAGTTAAAATTCAATACAATTATGGGAGTATTAACTTAACATTTTGGAATTATTAAAAATAACCTTAGAACTAGTGATATGCACTATCAAACAATTGTATACCTAGTTTATCCGACTATTCTATTTGAAAAACTACTATACGTTTATGTAAAACCAATCGAATAGATTTTGAACAGTATAATATCATATTTCAATAGTTTCCAGCACTACTTAAAATCTCAAAAATACTCAAATTGTAATCAAATATATAATTATATTCTTATTTATTGCTATTATTCATAATTTGGAAGAGTATCAAGTAACTATATAATTTTTAAATTATAACAAAAATACCAAAATAGATTTTATGAAACTAGTTTCTTGTAAATTGGAGTGGTTGTTAGAAGTTTTTCCTTGAGTGTTAAATAAAAACAAGAAAATAAAAAAATGTATTTCCATCCTATTTGCTCCCATAAACACGAAAATTATGAGTTGATCAAATCACTCTTTCTTTGAAAAAATGAATTGTCTTTTATTAAAATATCAGCAAGTTAAAAAAAATGTGTTCATATATTTTTTATATACATTTAAATTATTTTATTTAAGTATTATTTTTAAAGTGTAGAAGCCTCAATTAGTTTTTACTAATTTGATATAAAATGTTTGATCTTCATCTATATTGATTTTTAAATGATAACATTATCACTTGATAATTGATTTTTTTTATAGGAATCATAGAGGGTTGAGTGAAACATTACGTTCAAGATTGGACTCTCACCAAACAGCCTTAGCTAAGCGTGCACGACCACCTATAGGCCATAAAATTATTATATCCAACTTAGAACCATCCGTGACGTGTGAAGATATAAGAGTATGTACTAATATTATATCATATTGTAGTCATTGTAATTAGCAAAATATATAATTACAATTTTTAGAATTATTTTTTTGCATAAAAATCTGTGATTAACCCAAACACTGTTTGTTTTATTAATTTGACTATTCATATTTTTATTCAGGAACTATTTGCAGACATAGGAGATTTATTAGAATCTAAAGTGATTCGACCTGGTGTTGCTGAAGTGATTTACAATCGTCGTGCTGATGCTATACAAGCGGTAGATGTATATCACAACAGACAGCTGGATGGCAGGCCTATGAAATGTGACATGGTGAGGAATGCTGGTTCTAACAGTGGGCCAATGTCTGTATCTGGGTAAATAATCAATATTCAAAAATTAATTAATTTAATTGTTTTATTAAGGGGTTTATGTCACTATAGGTCATTATTTAAAAGGAAAAGAGAACATTGACATTAAATTATATTTTTTTCTAGAACAAGTCGTAGAATGCCTGCACGTGGTGCCGATTTGTATAAACCATCAGCGTATGTTGGTTATGATTTAGATGCAGTACATACTGCATTATTTAATAATAAATAAATATTTGTCTATCCCATTAGTGTATGAAATTTTACTAGATTCATATACCACATTTTTTGGCCAACAATTTATAACTTGGTTTTTGTAACTCACATTTCACAAAAATGCAAATGTCTATTTTCAAATTATATAAATTTTATAATTTTTTTTCTCCAAAACTCAACAAAGTTAAAATGTATAAATAAATTATGTTCTAGGGTAATAATTGCTTCATCTTATTAGCCATTTAAGCACAGACTACTGTAATTTATGTTTATCCAACAATTAACCTAAGATAAAAAAGATTTAGTGAATAAATGAATGTATTATTTTTGTTCATTATACATTGGCAAATGTACACAAATTGGTTTTTAATTATGACTGTAACACCTTAGGGTAAATGTTAGCCAACATGGCATTGTAAAATGTTTATACGTATTATACTAATATTGAGCATGTGGATTTTTAGTTAAGTTAGACTATTTATTTAATTTTTAATTAAGTTTTTATGATGGACTACAATTTTAAGATTAATAAAAAATTTAAGCATACAAAAATAATTGCTAGGTTTTTAAAAGTCAGCCTTAGAATTTAGAATTTGCAGGAAAGAGTTTAAATGTTCAATGAACATTTTTAGTGTAATAATATAATTATATTGTTTGTAAAATAAATGTTTCTTATGTATTTTTATAAAAATATGTATGTTTTATGATTAATTTAATAAGTGAGTAATAAAATACTTTTATTAGGTAAATTGCATTGTTTTTTTTTTAATGAATATGATATTGGTATAGTTTCAATACTTACTTATTTTAGTTGTTTTAACATTAAATATTAAAGTCATGAGCATAGACACGTTAGGGGAGGATATGGTATAATGGATAGTTTATGGATAATCAAATTTTTACTTAGATTTTTACTAGTTTTATTTAAAATTATTGTCCTAAAAAATTGTTCACTGGGTCAAAAAATTTAAAAATCTAATGCAAGGTTAATCATAAGTTGTTAGTAGAAATTAAAAGAAAGTTAATCATAAATCCACAATATTTTTTTATGAGCGTCTGAAGTTGGACATTGGATATTCATCAGTAAATTAACAAACGCATAGGAATTATCTTATTTTGTTGTAATTCAAAAACTAACAAGGTACTTAGTAGGTTTCAATTAGGCACTTGAAATTTTCACCAAATGTTTTTATTTTATTATTTTCTTTCTATACATAAAAATTCAAAATGTTCAAAGTATTTTGACTCATTTTGATCTATTGATATATTACCTGTGATTGAAATTATAAATTTTTTAGTTTTTATCTACAAATGTCAATACATTTCTAAATTTACTTATCTACACCTACCTTCTGTACAGCAGATCAATATCCACTTGCCCACTTTTGTGTATAAACTATTAGTGCGGGGGGCACTACCTTGTGATTTAACTTAAAAATTATGAGGATATGTATATCCCCCCCCCCCAATTAAAAATCCTATCTACTCCATCAAATAGGTATAGTCATTTTGAACTTGCACAGTTTGAAATTTCTTTGGCTGTGCAATAGTTTAATTTTGTTGCCCAGTCAAATCCTATTATCTTAAGCATATTTCACTAGGGGTAGTTTGGTACTTTGGTACACCTTTTCAACATGAAGTGACGTGCACATATTTCTGTCCATCGATGGCTTATAATGGCATTGATTTTAAATAAACTTAATTATTTATATTATGAAGAATTGATCGTATTATCTTGGTAAAAAGATGAAAGTTCAAATTTAGTACAATTCCGAATTCCCGAGATTTTAGATCGGTGATTTTTGGGTAATTTATAAGTTAGAAGCCAAAATGTTAAGCTTGTTGCAGATACATTATACCAGAAAATGTGAGCTATGGATAGGTCGTAGGTATCACGGTATAACGGTTATTATAGGTTTAGAGCCATATTAGTTAATACAACATCATAAAATATTATTGTCACCAGTGGTGTAGATACAATTTTTTTTCCGGAGGGGTGGATTAAAGTATATTTATGATACAAGTTATGAGTTAAACTAAACATCATTTTTATTTTGAATTAGTATTAGTAATTAGTGAATTAGTGTATAATAAAATTTCATAAAATGAAATCCACTCGACGTTTGTTGGTGGATAATTCGTCCAAAACTTAATATATTAAATCATGGATGGACAGCATTGCCAATCCATTTAATCTTTTCTAAAAATGTAAAACATTAATATTTTTATTTTATTTAAATACACAGTAGCTATATATTATTGATTAACAGTATTCTTAGCTTTATAACAAATTTATCCATAGTGCGTGTGGTGTAACAATACTTAGGTTTCAAACTCAAGCAACCAAATTGAACGTTTGACAGATACGTATTATCGATAGATAGCCGATAAGTCGATAAACCGATTTTATAATTGGTTTTCTTAAAATAAAAGTGTAAATACTCGGATAGTTTCCATATAAAAATGTATAACCCTAACCTGGGGGGGAACCCCTTACACCCCCTTCCCACCGTAACTACGTCATTGGTTGTCACACCTTAGTTATTTAATGCATTGATCAATTTTGTGGACATATTTTTTTACACATTTCTGATTACAGTAATTTACTATAACTATTCATAAATTATAACTGCTATTGAGATGCGCTATTATACCTATTATAGTGATTGGTAGTTTAAAATGTTTAAATTCTAAGTAGGTCACCTGACATGAGCAGATAAAAATTTATAAATAGAGTATCAAGTTGTAATAATAAAATGTGTATCACACTATGAACTATGAAGTAATTGAATAGCCCGCAGACCGCGGTGGACCAAGATTTGAATAATAGGTAAACGCTTGAAAACCTATTGTAAAGGCACAACAACGATCGTGAGTGGTATAATGTAAGGATTGCAAAGGCTAAAAAATTCAAGGTTTAATAATAATTTTTAAAAATTGGGCGTACATAAAAACATGTGGTTATATGGTATGTGATTATTGAATAAGCTTAAAGCAAAATGTAAGAAATGTTTGGGGGGGCTATGGACATTTTTGGAGGGCTTAGTCCCCAAAGCCCCCCTCCCCTATTTTCGCCTATGGGTTTACCTACTGCGCGGCTTTTAAATATTCGTATTAAAATATTTTGTTCAAAAAAATAACATAATTTACAATATTAACATTACTAATAACTAATAAGTAATATTATTAACAGTAAATAATAATTACCTAGTCCATATTGTTTGTTATTTAAGTATTAAGTGCATTGTGCATATTATTTGCTTTCCTTAGTCTTAGTGCATAGGTAACCAGTGGCGTATCCAGGGGGGGGTTTGGGGGTTGTAACCCCCCCCCCGAAAATTGTTAAATTATAACAACGTTATCATTAATAAATCATTTTAAGATAAAATTCCACAAAAATAAATTATAACCCCTCCCGAAAAAAAATTCTGGATACGCTACTGTAGGTAACTAAATACTTATTTAATACATCTTTTTCAATTCCGAGGTCTTGTTAAAATCTAAATATATGTAACTTTATTTGATTGAGCTTATAATCGAAACCACTAGACTGCTTTCAAATTTCAATCAAAGATACCCTCAATAGATTTGAAGAGACTAGTGAAGTCAGTGACGTATGTAGGGAGTGGGTATAGTGAACGGCAGCCCCCCCTCACGAAATTACAGTATTTTTAAATAGAACAACAATATATTTAATTACCAGGTACTATTATAAGTTATAATATTTCATAGCTTGTTGAAAAATAACAAATACGTATATATTTATAGAAACCATTAAATATATAGTAGACAGTAGCCTCTAAGTATAGGTAATAGATCACTTGCTAGTTTCTATCTACTATAGCCCATCCCAAAAATGATTTCTATATACGCCACTGCAGCAGGGCCGTCGTTAAGGGTAGGCAGTGCTGGCATTTGCCTAGGGCCTCGCGCTTGTAGGGGCCTCACAATTCGCACTTAAATTTGATACCAAAATATTGTTCAAAATTATTAAATTTTTTAGTTTTGTATTGATATTATTTGATTACAAGGTATACAATGTACATTTGTATTGTGTATGGTGACAAATATTATGCTGTTGAGTTTTAAGAGGACGCCACACCCGCATGTGTTGTCTCCGTCTTATAAATGTACAACATAGCAAAAACTCTTTTGCGAGGGACAACTTTTCTCGCACCATATTTGTTGTAGAACTACCAAATTTTCACTTGCTCTTTTTTTCAATAACATATATACAATACAAGTTATTTGCTTCTAAACATTTGGTTTTTTAATTTGCTTATAAAAAATGATTGGATGGTGCTATTGAAAAAAGAGCAAGCTGTTGCTGATAGTTAAGCAACGTTTAGTTAATAAAAAAATTAATTACTAAGTACTAAGGTACCTACCTTATGTATTGAGGAAAAAATGAAAAATAGGAATGTTTAATTAACGTTCAATGAATCACCTTTTGTCCCGTCTCCCGTGTTTTTTTTTAAATATTCTATTTAAATTTCTCAACTATTATAGAATCAGTCATCTTAGATATTACAAGGGTGGCCAAACCTCGGATCGCATTGATTCATGTGGCTAGCGTTTTAACATTTTCACTACTATAATAATAGTACCGATTATTCCTTTTTCTGTGTAATCCGTAACATGCACTTCTACAGTTCTACGATTATTCTTAAGGAAGCACAAAACACAAAAAAAAAATTTCGTTACATTTTTTTAAATGTTAAATTATTGTAGCTATCGCTGTATGGAATGATTTGGTGAAAATCCGATGTAAAAAAAATTATTACTTTATGAGAAATTAAGAAATGTAGATTAGCCATGTGACGTCATTAGGCCCGGCTGCGTATTTTACAAATGTAGGTAGTTAGGTACATATCAGAATTTCAATATAAAATGTATTTGTTTGAATATTAAAAATCTTAAAATTAATATTTTTGTTAAACGGCGCGCCATGCTGATTTAAATATGAAATAAAAAATAAAAAATATCTTCTTCAAGATTTTTATTATTAAGAAACTAAACGTTATATTGAAATTCTGATACTTGTATCGTTTTAAACACATAAAACCACACATTTATACGTACATTAAATTTAAAAAATAAAATATTTAGGTTGATAAATCGTTGTGTGCAGCGAGAAACTTTTACACGTATAAAATAGGTAATTACGAGGAGACTGGGCCCAATGACGCCCCGCGTCTTTTTTCAATTTCTCATAACATATTGAATAATGCGAGTAGAAATCTAAAACCTATAACATTATTCTTAGAATTAATCATTCTTTCAAATAAAAAAAACTTATTTTATGTGTTGTGTGCTCTTTTATTACAATTATTTTAATATTATTGCTATATTTAAATGAATTAGGTATTTTTAATTGGTTGACTACTAGGGGCATCTATGGGACCTCGCATTTCACAATTTAGATATTGCCTAAGGCCTCGCAAATCGTAACGACGGCCCTGCGCCACTGAGTGAAGTGTAATTTTATTTTTTTTTATTTCGGAATAGAACCAATAGGTATTTATAGTGCTGCTCGCACAATAATATTATGTTCGTTGTACGTACTTGAAACGACAAACGGTCGTTTGCCACGAAAAACGGCTACCTGTAATATATATAAAATAAAAATATGGCTAAACATTTAAGCCGGCAACGGTTGTCAACGTGCTTTTAAATGTATTTATTACTTAGCAAAATATTATAAACACGTTTAACATTAAACATTGTTATAATTATTTTCCGACCATCCGATATCTGTTCTCGTTCCGACTCGTCGTATTATTTTTGAGTGAACATTATGATGTATTCGGTAACAACATTATGTCTATGTTTTTGCATCTTTTCGGAGTCGCTGGGTGAGCTCGTGGTTTTGAGTCACGTCCCCTCGGATCCGCGGAAGAAGTTCGACCCTGCCGTGTCTCGACTTTCGAGAGAAACTGAGTATATGGCCGCCGGTTCAGAAGTCCGATCGTCACCGCCACCGCCGATCTGCGACTGTACACATGACGGAGTGTCCGGACATCTGCACGTAGTGGGTTCGCAGGTGACCGGCCGTCGCCGTTCGCCGTACATCGACGTTCCACAGGTAAACGGATACCGGCCACCCCACGTCGGCTGTCCAAAGGTAACCGGATACCGTCCATCGGCGTCGGCGAACTGTCCGACGAATTGCCCGCCCCGACGCACTTTGCCTCCGTGCACGACTTGCCGGACCATACCGTCATGCACTACGTGCCGGACTACACTGCCTCCGTGCACTACATGCCGGACTACACTGCCTCCGTGCACTACATGCCGGACTACACGGCCTCCGTGCACTACATGCCGGACTACACTGCCTCCGTGCACTACATGCCGGACTACGCTGCCTCCGTGCACAACATGCTGGACTACACGGCCTCCATGCACAACATGCTGGACTACACGGCCTCCATGCACAACATGCCGGACTACGCTGCCTCCATGCGCTACATGCCGGACTACGCTGCCTCCATGCACCAAACCTCCGCCGATTTTGGCAATACATGTCGAAATCGAACTAACCACACGTGCCTAACGTAATTTTTTTACATTGATAAAAAAAAAATTGTTAAATTAAATACATTTGTTTTCAATAAAGTGCCTATACATTGATAAAAAAAACTGTTAAATTAAATACATTTATTTTCAATAAAGTACCTATACATTGATAAAAAAAATTTGTTTTAATTAAATATTATATTATAATCTTCGGACTATAATAGTAAATGCTGACTAATAATTCCTTTACGAAAATCGTTAACCGAAAAATATATATTTTGACATATTATAATATATATTATATGGTATTAAGTCAGGGGCTCATGGGGGGGATGAGGGTTTCATATCCCCCCCATGAACTTTTTTTTATGCATTTACTTAAGTTTCTTGCTTGATTCGCTTTTTTCGAAAAAAAAAAAGGTAATGCATAATTGGTTTTAATTTGTTAGTTATGTAATAATTATCAAAGATATAAAATATATGTAGTTGGTACTACGAACTTAGTTATCTTATCTAGTTATACCTAGTATATCTTAGTTCGTGGTTGGTACTATAGTATAGGATTTGAGACTATTTTTTCAAAAAACCAGTTTTTAAATACAAGTGAAATTGAATCTTTTAAAAATCTGGCAAATTTTTATTCACCACCCATAAATAAAGACAACAGTTTAGCTGAACTAAAAATCTGGCGAGCAAAATTATTGGAAAATTCTGAAGTCATTAAAACTGGCCTAGATGCTCTCCAAATTTGCAGTTCCACTATTTATACAAATTTGAATAAGCTATTAAAAATTGTTTGTGTCCTACCCGTTTCAACATCCACCCCAGAAAGAACATTTTCAACATTAAAGAGGGTGAAGACATACACAAGAAACTCAATGCTTGAAGCAGGGCCGGTTTTAAGGGGGGGCACCGATGGGAAATTGCCCGGGGGAGGCAAAATTATCTCAGATAAAATAAACAAAAAATTAATTTTTTTCGTAAAGAGAAAGATTTCTAAAAAATGATATATTTTATTATTATTTATTTTTTAAATTCACATATGCATACATTTTTTTTTACCTATATTTTATCATTTTAAATAAAGAGAAATAAACGTTATTAACTAAGTAGGTAGGTACCTAACATTTTAATGTTACTAACATTATTAAATATTAGTGGGTTTATTTTTACTAGTAAACTGTAAAACTAGACGTATAGTATAACTGCGTTGGCCCGTATTGGCAAATCAGAATTATCGATTGTACTTATTTACTGGCTACTAAAATACATTTGTGTCATTTCATATTATACAACTTGCTAAACTCTATATTATGTCAGTGACTACGTACTCCGTACCTACATAATTTAAATCTCAATAAGTGAACTAATGTAATAGAAATAAGAGTTTACTTTTTTTTGAATTGTTATGTTAAATAAAATATTATTATTATTATTATTATTATTATTATATTATTTATAATAATATTAAAACTTTCAACTTTATAATTGATATTGTAAGGTTGTGCCAGTTAAGGTAGGTACACTACAATTACACAGTTTAGGTTCACTTAAATTACATTGCAAATCTGCATACAATTATTGGATATATTTATATGTTTATATATTTATACATTATACTTATGAATTGAATGCAGTAATTTAGCCATAGTGGCAAGTAGGTAAATAATAATAAGTAAGACTAGATAAGTTTAATTGTGTCATAACAATTTTTTAGTTGAAATTATACTTTAATGGAGCTAAAAAGAGTCAAAGCTAGTGGTGTATGCAATGGTAAGGAGGCAAAAAAAAAGAAGGAAAAACCTAATGAAGTTATAAGAAAAACAAACGAAATAAATACCATGTTTAAACTTAAAAGAGAAGATCATAGTGAGAAAGTAGAAACCATAGTTTGGAATTCAAAGTAAACACATATTTAGTGATTTGTGATTCTATAATAGAAGAATTAACAAGTCGAAAGTTAGCTTACGATAATGTCATAACAAAGTATAGTTTTTTTTTAAGACTCACAAAGATAAAACCATCAGAAGTACGTGTTTTAGCTGAACATTTGTACTCAATGTATACAAAAGATTTGGATGTAACATTTATTAACGAATGTGTTCATTTTCAAAGTTATATTCAAAGTATGAAAAATTCTCCATCAACTATAATTGATATGAGTTCTATGTTAAAAATAGAAGGATCAGAAGACATTTACCCGTGTGTTAGTATTGCTTTGCTTTAAACATGTTTTTATGTACTCCCTGTTCAAACTGTACCTACCGCTAATTGCTGAACGGTCATTTTCAACGCTGAATAAAAACATACCTAAGGGCTAAGGTCAACAATTTCTAAAGAGAGATTAAACTCACATGCAATATTAAATATTGAATCAGAAATAACAAAACAAATTAAATATGAAGATATTATAGATCATTTTGCTGATATTCAATCAAGAAAAAAATTGTAAAATAAACAATAAATATTATTATATTACTATATTATAGTACATAATATTAATTGTATATCATTCTTTATTATTTGAAACATGGAAGATTCTAGGTAGATAGTACCTAAGACCTAAGTTATAAACTAGTTACTTATGTTTTTTTTGTATAGTTTACCTACTATTAAAAATCTAATATTGGAATGCATAGGTACCTAGTTAATATTGCTAAAAATTAACTGCAAATTAAATTTCAATGAGAAAGGGAAACATAAAAAATGAATTAATGTTATGCCCTCCCCCCCAAAAAAAATAAAATTTAGCCACCACTTCTATGGTATTAAAAAAAATGTGTTGGAAAGGGGCGCCATAAATATTGTGCCCGGGGGCGAAAAATCCCTAAATACGGCCCTGGCTTGAAGTAAAATACTCTTCAACTTATTAGTTTAACCGAAATTGAATATATACTTACATTTTATTTTAGGACCGTTTGAATGGATTAACGCTATTGGCAGTTCATAAAGATATAAGCGTTACTCCAGATGAAGTCTTAGATGAAATGGCTAAGAAACCAAGAACACTTGAATTTGTAATTTAGGTCTTTAGACCCATAATTTTAACATGTCTGCATAATATATAAAACATTAATACATTTTGAATTTTATGTTTAGCTATATAGAATATAGTTTTAAAGTTTTCAGTGATAATTTTAGAATAACAATAGTAGGTAGGTATGTATATAATATAATATATATCAACCTACTTCTAAAATACCAACGTAGGTATATGGTACCTATAAAAACATTTTGTGTCTATGATAATCAACAAAACAAAATACGGTTCATCCCCCCCCCTCATTGGAAAAAGCTGAGCACTCCCCTGTATTAAGTATATAGGTACTCAATATATTTGATTTTTTCCATAGTTTATTATTATGTGTTACACAAACACAAGTACACAACCGTTGTCAGCAAGACGCGTTCGGTCATCAAACTATATACTTACAATATACCTACTTACGAGTTAGAACATGGATACGATTGTTTTTATAAGCATTTAATGTTTAAAATATGATCAAATTCGTCAAATTATTTTGTAGTAACAAATTTATAAAATGTTCAGTTATTATAGCTAATGGTTGAAAATGTAAAACAAGATATCTTAGAAGTAATTCATATACTGTCACAAAGAAATTGTATTAACACAATTTTTTTTAGTGCTATTTTATATGTTTAAATTTGGTCGAAACTAAATATTTAAGCTATGATAATGTTCTTAGTTGTTTTGTTGTTCGGCCTATCCGTGCCTGATTGAATTCAAACTTAACACCTTCCATTACGGTGACCCAATTTTTTCCCCTACGCATTTGAAAACTACCGAAAACTTTAACTGTTGGCCTCTCAAATGTACCTAGTAGATTCACTTCTCCAACCACTACATTTCATTGATTGTTTCAATAGAAAGCAAAAGCTAAATATTTCATGACTTCTGAATTATTTTCTGTAAATGTATGTACCTATATTTATCTAAGTAATTATTAAATCTAAAACCAATTGAAATGTATCTTGAAATAATTAATCTGCTCTCCGAGTAATGATTTGCCTACAAAATAACCCCGGAAAAAATAACACTAAAAAAATGAACCACGGAAAAAATAACCCTATAATAAAAATTATTTGTAAGTATAAAATATATAATAAAGTATAAATTTGTAATTAAATGTCAATAATACATCAATAAAAAATAGTAAATACTCACCATAAACGGGGAATACAATACAATTATTCGTCAATTTCAGTTTCAATAATATAATAATTTGGTAATAAAGTATAAAATATTTGTAATACAATGTCAATAATATATAAATAAGAAATACACATTACACACCATAAATGTGGAATAGGTACAATACAATTTGTCAATTTCAGTTTCAGTCCTTCCTTCCTTCCTTCCTGTACTATAAAATGCATAGAACTTATATATCCGATAGGTCTTGTGCGCATGTGCGGTGTACGGTGTACTAGGTTGATCAGCTCCATCACGCTTGGACACCGGAACTACTACCACGTACCGGGGAATACATACAATTATTTGTCAATTTCAGTTTCAATAATATAATAATTTGGTAATAAAGTATAAAATATTTGTAATACAATGTCAATAATATATAAATAAGAAATACACATTACACACCATAAATGTGGAATAGGTACAATACAATTTGTCAATTTCAGTTTCAGTCCTTCCTTCCTTCCTTCCTGTACTATAAAATGCATAGAACTTATATATCCGATAGGTCTTGTGCGAATGTGCGGTGTACGGTGTACTAGGTTGATCAGCTCCATCACGCTTGAACACCGGAACTACTACCACGTACCGTCTATATTAGTATAAGGTCTATGACAAAGAAATGACAAGGAAATCAGCTGTCTTGTCTACAAGCAACCCGTGGAATGGAAAACGCAGGCTATAGAGTGAAACCATAGAACAGTATAGAGTGAAACCGTAGCGTAAAAAATGAAGCACGCCCGTCGATTCCTCCAATCGCGTACCTTCGCAGCGGCGGCTGTCGGTTTTAACCCTTAACTTGGTGTTGTATCTTTTTGGATACACAAACTACAAATTCGCTAGATTAAACCGGTGTGAAAAATAATGCACCGGGATGTTTGGACCATATCGTTTACATGGTTCATTATCCCGGTGCGGGATAATGTGGGATAATTTTAAACCGGTCTAGTTTAGCGAATTTCTAGAAAGTTTGTGAATTTTTGTACGGAATCCGATGTACAATATTTTTATTTTTATTATTTGTACACTTTGATAAATGTCACATCTCCCACATGAGTACACTACGATAACGTTTTTATGATGATTGGGATTGATAATAAGACGGGAACGTCCCGTAATTCATGACAGTGTCCCGGTGTCCCCGTAACAGATCCAATATCGTAAAAATGTCCCGTATTATGAAATTCTCGTCCCGTATGTCCCATAAAAATAGAATACATTATTGTTTAATATTTGCATATATATTATATTCAAAAGGTGTTTTCAAATGTCGAGACAAAAATATTTTTAACCACTGATTGACTGATAACATATTATTAACATAAATGTTTCCGGTCTATGCGTTCCTATCACTTACCGTTCGGTAAACAATTTGGAATCTGCTATTCCTAACTTCAATACCCAAAGTCAAGATTGTGAATTACTGCATACTCGTTTCTTATCACTTATCAGTTATTTAGTTTTCAGTTATTCATAGTTTCCATTTGAATTTGATAGATATTTATTTAAAAAAAATAAATATTTTGTTCCTATCGTTTCTGTTCTTAGCCTAATATTTTTTTATTATAAACTCTAACAAAAGCAACTATGCCTAAAGTTAAAAAAAAGTGCGTTTTTAATGAAAATTTACATTTTTATTTAATTAGTTATATTTTCTTAATTGTGAAATGTTTTGTGCCATATTTTTATATGGTTTCTTAAAAATCGTTTTTTCACAAAATAAACTGTATAACACTTATCAGGCTCTAACATACTGGGATGGTAGGTACCAAAAGGCTAACGTTTCAACACCCCCCCCCCCCCCCCAACCATAATTTAATTGTTTACAGTATTGTCCCGTATTTTTTATTTTGAAATCTGGCATCCCTAATTAAGTAATAACTGTTTTTTGTTATCATTTTTTGGAAATTTAAAGCCGATCAAACTCGTTGACTTCAACTGCTAATTTCATCAAATTTTAATGTGTTATTAGAGTCTATTTCACATCAACTCAGTTAATCACTTTTATGTAAAGTTTCTAATAATATATGCAATAATGCTTATTTTATATCAATTTTAAAAGTATGTATCCTTTTAGATACATGAATATTAGTATTGGTTTATGGCTATGTATCTTTTAAGATACAATTCATAACTTTGAACTTTCAAGTCCAATATTTTTTTTGACAACATTTTTCAATTTAGCGACCTTAAATTAGTTTGAAAATATCTACTTTAAAATTTTCATTCTAATATTTTAATGCTTGCCAAGTTAAGGGTTAAAACGTTTTACGTTATCACCTCTTTTCTTATCATTTCGCCGATTTTTGAAATTTTCGAAAAATTAGGTGTTTTTACTCGATTTCGACCCTTTTTGCCCTTTTTAGATTCTGAGTGAAACGATGTATGTATTGATTTTACAATGATGTGTGTTTTTATTTTTTTTTTTTATTTTTTTTGTCTGTGTACACGATAAGTAGTCGAAATAATACTTCGATTTTCGACTTCAGTATCTTGTTCGATTGTGTTCGAAAGTGAATATCGTTGGTGCATTGGGGAGGTCAAAATTTAAAATTCCCAATAGTTTTCACAAGCGCCGGGAAAAACAACATAAAAATTAAGGAAAAACGGGAATTTTTACGCAAAATCGGTTTTTGACAAAATCGAATTTGGTTTTTGGTGTAACTTTAAAACAAATGACTGTAGGAACATGAAATTTTGACAGGTTGTTTATATTTGCCTTTTCTATACACGATAACATTTTCAAAATATTTTGATTTATTTTGAACTGTTTAGGGACATTTTCCGTTTTTTTTTTTAAATATCAATAAAACTTTGTTTGTTGAGTAGAAATACTTGAAAATTTAATACAAGGTTCCTACTAAGTTGTTACAAAGGCAGATGAAAAATATTAAAAATCCTTATTCACAGTTTTTTTTTATAAGCATTTAAAGTTCAAAAATTGAGAAAATATAAAAAAATCACGAAAATTAGCAAATTATTTTGAGTTAAGAATTCGCAAAAATTTTTCTTTTGAAATCTAAGATTTGAAAATGTAATACAAGATTACTCATAAGTTTGTCTACCTTTATCAATAAAAAAATCTCTACCGGACAGTCAAATTAAATTTTATGAGCGTTTGAAATTCAAATTTTTACAACATTGGATGTTCACTCGATTTCTCATGTAGGTAACGATTTCCTTATTTTGTTGTTATTCATAAACAAATAACTATAGATACATGAAAATTTCACTGAATGTTTATATTAGCATTTCCTATACACCATACAATTTTGAAAATATTGTGACTCTTTTTGAGCTGTTTACGGATATTTTCATTTTTCAATTTTTTTAGTTTTTTTTTCTATGAATATCAATAAAGTTTTATCTGTTGGGCCAAAAAGTGTAAAAATTTAATACAAGGCTCCTGATATATTGTTACAATATCAGTTGAAAAATATTAAAAATACATAGACATAGTTTTTTTTTATAAGCATTTAAACATCGAATTTTGACAGAATTTTTCAAAATCTCGAAAATTATTAATCATCGTAATTAATAAATTATAAAATGTTCAGTTTTTATAGCTAAAGATTGAAAATTTAAAACAAGATTTCACGTAAGTAGTTAATTCACTAAACCGAAAAATCTAAAAAATATACAATCACAGTTTATTTGTATAGTCATTTTATGTTCAAATTTGGACGAAATTACATATTAAAAAACCTAGTTATTTTGTTGTGATTATATAATATTATTCGTGGGTACCTACTTGAAACTTCTAAAGTGTACTATTTTATATCTATGATAGTATCAGGGTTTGTTATTGATGTTGATGTATAACGTGTTATAAGTACCTAATGGATATTGTGATAATGTGATATGATTAATTTGGAATTTATTATAGGTCAATTTTTTTTTTTAATACCATAGATATGTATATAATTTGTCTTAAACCTAGACTGACATACCGTCTTCGCTCAGAATCGTTTTTCTTATACAATGATATTGTATCATTGAATTCAAATTTAATACCATCCATTGTACAGTGACTCACTTGTAACCTACTGTACAGCAGAGCGACATCCACTTACCCACCTTTTTTTATTTTGGTTATTAACGTCCAAATCGATGGGCGTTTTCCTCCAACTAAATGACAAAATCGATAATTGTTCCACGATTCGCAAACATTATTGGTTCGGTGGTTATTTTCAAGTGTTGTTCGGTGAACATTCCAAGTTTCCGGAGGAAACATCGCTGGAAAACGTCGAACGCTTAAACTTAGAGTGTTTTGTTTATTTATTCGACGTATTGTTCCACTCACATTGGTTTCGTCAAAATATTGAAATAACTCCTCGGCACCAAGAGGAATAATTAATTTTAAATATTCAACACCTTCTCGTAACCTTTTTCGCGGTACCCCGAGTAATAACTATAATCAGATTTGTGCATTTTCAAGTCCACAGTTATAGAATACCTTTTTATACATTTTATGTTGACGTGATGCATTTTCTATTAACCGTCCTTACCAATTTATAATTTAAGCTGTGTTGATATATCGACGTGTATAACGCGTATCAAGAATAATTAATATATGTTTAACATGGCCTCGCTGGTTATTTTATTGTCCTACGACGACATGCGTATATTAATTAGTGTCAATTGGCAATTTTACAACATTGAGTCTCCTGAATACGAAATTCGAGAATGCCTGTGATCGATTTAAATTAGCGAAGATTCACATTTTGGCAACGTCAAACGACCATGTCCAGTTGTGTTTAAAATATTCAAGATACAACTACTGTTGTATAGTGGTCTGTATCGTCTATAAAGTAAGACTTGTACACTCTAGAACAGTAGAATAGCTCATAGACACGAGGGAAGCAATGAGGATAGATCTACCCAATGTACCTACTCTCTAAGGCACCTGTAGGAGTGGGGCAAGGGGGTCATTGCCTTCCCTGAGAATTTTTACCTGCACGTGCTTTAATAGCTATCGATATCACTATAATACTATAATATTAGGTAGATTATAATTGGGGTTCGGATTTTAAGGCAAAAGATTTTTTTTTTTTGATAATAATAGAGAAATAATTTTTATATACAAACGTGTGTCATGTGTAAGCGACGATGAACGTATTTTTGTTTTGCCTTTTTCACTTTTTCACTTATAAATGCGCCTTTGTTGTGTTTAATTTTCAATCGATTTTATAGTTTTATACACGACGTACCTACGCGTATTAAGAGTACAAATCGATAAGATTTTCTGAAGACTGCATTGTCGTCTGTCTGCGATTATTTCAAATGGGTTTTATTATCTGCGATATTTATCCATATCGCTAAATGCTTTATCGAGTGTTTGGTATGGACAGTTAATTTACTGTTATAAAAATACCACGATTAAAGGTAGTACTATCTTTAATCGCGAAAAGTACTCATAATACCTATCTGTAGATTAAAATTATAGGTTCATATGAGTAGATACTATAGATTCAAAATTGTTTCTTCAGTCCGCCCCGATAACTTCCGTGGACGTAGAAAGATATTTTTATATTTTTACAAAGATATTTTAAGCCCAAACCGTCAACGTTTTACTGAAGACAATTTATTAAAGTACATGGTAGTGAATTTTTTTCGATACAAACTAGTTAAATATACAATTTGCAAACTATTTAGTTGCTAATTAAATTTTTAGATTCCTAGCGGAGCGAGGAAGCAAGTGGTTTTACAATGATGGTGTTTTATTTATTTTTTTTTATATCCTGTATAAGAAATTTCTACCAGAAGGAGTTCTTCGATTTCAACATATAGTACCTTATCTTTTAGAAAATTTGTTCAAGATGGTACTTCAGAGAGGTCATTTTTCGATTTTATCAATAGTTATTTAATGCCACGGGAAAAACCACCGAAAAATTACGAAAAACCGCTCAAATTTGTATTTTAATTTCTAACGCTTTGTTTATTACAATAGAAACGAATAAAAAATAATAATATTAAAATATTAATTCAACTTACATGATACCAATAATTAATGACAATATAAAATATCCAGACTGACAAACCGTCTCCGCTCAGAATCGTTTTTCTTATATAAAATGATAGAAATATCATTGATTTCAAGTGTAACACAACCCAGCATTATACAATGACCCACTTGTAACCTACTGTACAGCAGAGTGACATTTTTTTTTTAATATAAATTAAACGCTTTTTTTTTGACATTTTATTGTCTTTAAATCCGAACACTAATTATAATTAATTTTCATCTTGCCTTGTGCAGTGATTGTTGATACGCACCCTGCACTCTGCAGGGTAGAATCTTATCTTGCAGGCACACTTGCTTAATCTGTTTTATAATTCCGAATACCTATCTGTGGTAATTTTGACATTAGAGTGTTTTATTAGGTACCTACTCTATAAGTGACGAATAAAAATTTGTATTTTGTGTTCATATACAAATAATTTTTGTTTCGTTATGTATCTTTTTTGATATTTTAGTTTCTGAGCTGAACGATTCAAAGATGATTGTCTTACAATTACATATTTTTTATTTATTTTTGTATCTCTTATCACTTAGAATAAAAAAAAATGCTTACAATTTCATCATTTCTGATAATAAATTGGACTTTGTAAACAATTAATTATAGACATTATTTTTTACCTTGGCTAGTTTTAGACAAAATATATTTTGTTTTAGATTCGGAGTGGAGTGATTAATGTATTGATTTTACAATGATGTATGCTTTTTTTTTTATTTGTGTCTATCAATCACCTTTTAAGACAGTAAAATATAAAAATGGTTTGATTTTCTTCAACAGCATATTTTCTGATAAGAAAGTGAATCTAGTTGGTACTTTTTTTTTGGGGGGGGGGGGGGGGGGCAAAAGTAAAATATTCTCAGTGGTTTTCAAAAGCGACGAGAAAAACAAATTACAAATTAAGGAAAAACAGAATTTTTTTCACAAAATTGATGTTCGACAAAAACTATTTTGGTTTTTGGCTTAACTCTAAAACAAATGACAGTTACATGCAATTTTCACCATACAATTTTACTTATATAAGCGTGTAGCTTGGCATGTACGAGGATTTCATCGGTGAAATCATTGCTTTAATGTTATATACCTATTAAATATTAATCGCTTAGATCAACAGCTGACGGTATGTCGTTATCGTTTATGGTATATTATAGTAGTATAGCGTACTGGTACTACTAATATGTTACTGTAATAATATGTGATACCTATTTTCAAATATGGTTTTAAATTAATTGAAAAACCCGTAGAGCAAAAACCACTTGTGCTACCATAGTTACCACTCAAAATAGGTATATATTATTATATTTACGACTTGGCGTATCTATACTTTAGATAGTTTAGAACGTCAATTACTTAGAAACGTACCTATTATTAGAACGTTGGCGCCGCGGAACTAATTTATTTATCCGTCACCCCTCCCTCTTCGTCGTTAAATGGCCATTTTTTAAAACAAAAATTTCAGTTTTACAACTAATTGGGAAAAACCATTTCAGTGAAGAAAAATAAACAGTTATTTACCATATTTAAGTAAGGTATAGTATTCAATACCTATAAATAACACGAAAAGTATTGAAATAAATAATAATAATTATTGGTAAGTATAAATAAATGTTCAACCTGCAACAGGTAAAGAGCAAAAATTGTTTTTTTTTTTTTTATTTATTTGATCATAATATAGTTGTTAAACAATAATTATATTTTAATTATATATACAGGATGATTCACCAAGCATGCTCGCCCATTTTGTTATTTTAATAGTACATTTATTAAGGTTCTGATTTTTAGAACTTTTAAGTAGACCGTATTTGAAAATTCTCGAAATTGTTGTTCTGCAGAAATAAGTATACTTATGGACTGTCATGTACCTACTCAATTGTCTACAACTCCCGTTTTTCAAATAAAAACCCTTGATCGTTATTCAAAATATTATTTGGCGGATCGTTTTTTGAAATATTTTGATGCTCCTTAATGCTTTAATCAAATTTTGAACAAGTTAATAAACATTTTTCGGTTTAATAAAATGTATGTGTTGAAATAATTGTCCTTAAAAATAGTTTTGCAAAAATATAAAGTAGATGTAATATCGGGGATCTAGACGATCTAGTATTATTACTATAGGTACAAATGTACCATTTTTTTTAAAATCAACTTAATAATCACTAAAATTTTAAAACTCCTATACCTTCCACACCCATTATCCTTAGTTCACAAAGTTAAATAACCCAAAAACTACCAATTGGAAATATTGTTTTTAATACGACCCATTTTCAGAAAAATTATTTGCCAAATAATTTACTGTATAAAAAGCTCCCCCTAAAGGGTGGGGGGTAATCGTTATTTGGAAAAACTAAATTTGATCTCCACAGGACACGAAAAAGTTCAAAAATTTGAAAATATGGCATATACTTATTTAAAATTCTTAAAATCAGATTTTGAATATCTGCGTTATCGATGAAGAAAATGGAGGTGAGTATACTTGGTGAATCACCCTGTACATAAAATACAAATATAATATCCATTTAAAAGAGTTCCACCCATCCCACCGATCCCTAAATACCTACTTCTCGACGTGGACCCTACACAGTGGCACCCAACTCTATTACTAGGTGTAGCAACTGCACATATAAATTACACATTAAAAATGTATAAAATAATATAATTTTGAGTATGAGAGCGGGTTTACAATTATTTCTTGCAACACCTGAAAAATATATCTTGGGCGCCACTGTACCTACATATTACACACTGGTCAGTTAAAATTATAAATAGGTATTAATAATTATATTGTTTGCGTTTAAATTAATAACTTCATGCATGATGCATGGGTAAGTCTTCAAAACCATTATACAATAATATTATAATGTGATACGTATATGTATATACATAATATGTTACATATATTATTATATCTATACGACTACGCATTACCTTGTAAATGTAATTAAACAGATGAACGCCAAAGCAAACCAACTCTCTGAAATCATAATTATCGTTTCAATATTAATTTTACTTTTCGTTTCGCGTCTTCACTGGTTCACTCTCTACTTAGTGTTTTTCGCATACTTATTTTAATATATGCAAATTTTCATTTTTTTTATTAGCACTCTTCAATATTGTTTGAAATGTGCCACGTGTGAAACGACGTATTGCATCTTGTCTAGTGTCGATGTAAATGGTTAGCGACTATATAGTATGGAGACTATAATAAATAATAATATATTATAACATATTATTTTTATATTTTCGTGGGATGTTGCACGGTTGAAGAGCTGCAAAATAGGATTGTGGAATAATAACTTAAAAAAACCGTTTAAAACGATATACGTTCACTTTTCTTTTCAAACTTGAATATGTACACACAATAATATAATAGTTCTCATTTTAAAGATCATTAAAAAACAAAATTAAACATTAGTTTTTATCAAAGTTCTTTTAAGTAAATAAATATTACCAAAAAAAAACAAATCTCTTTCATGATATGACGCATGCATCACATATTATAATATAATTATATAACTTAATTTTTGTCTCAAAGAATAAAAAAACGTAATAAGTAATATTATATCGTTATTAATATTACGGACACAAAAAACCAACGGTGGCAACAATCTTAGTAATATATAGAGGTACGCTAATACTATATAAAGGTACATATAGGTACAAAATTAAGACACGATGAATCTTGATAGCGAATTATCAACATTAATAAAAAAAAAAAATTAATAATAAAATATTTAAATAATAATATTAAATGGGAGTAATCAAAACTCCGAGGGATCACAAATTTAATCGGGAGACGAGTTTATTGTCTTAATATGTTTTTTTTTTAAATTTTTTTTGTTTTTTTTGTTCCACCCGCGACGGGCTCATAATAATATTATAGGAATAAATGATTTGAAAAAACAAATTAAATTTAAATACGTAAAGTTAACAAACATATAAGTTGATAACCCCTTATCATCAACGCGCGTTTCTGTTAATGTGCTGCGACTGCGGCCTGTTGGACGACGTCGGCGGCGCTTTCCTCCGTCTCAACACCTCGGCGTACGACATCTCCAGCAGCTTGAGCTGGGCCACTTCCTGGGACGCTGTGCTCGCGTACGGTTGGGCCACGGCGGGCGACGCTTCCGCGCTGCAGTCCTTGGGCGCGGCGCACCACGTGGACCGGTGCGACGACGGAGGCCTGTCGCCGCTGCCGCTCCTGGGCGGCCGGCGCGTCACCTGGTCGGTCCACTTGAAATCCAGCAGGTGGCTGATGTCCCTGGACTGTTGACTGGCCGCGGCCGACTTGCGGTGCCGGACGTGTTTCTTGTGCTTGACCGTGGACGCCAGCTCCTCGATGATGTCCCGGCGGTGACGGCGGGCGTCCGCGCGCGGCTCCTGCTGCAGCAGCTGCTGCTGTTGCTCGGCCACAGCCGGTCGCTGCTGCTGCTGATGTTCGGCTCGTTTCTGCTGGTGTTCGGCTCTCTGCTGTGGTTGCGGTTGCTGCTGTTGGTCCGCCTGCAGCGGTTGCTGTGGCGGCGGAGTGGCCGGACGCATTTCGTCCGTCACCGACTGCTCTATGGTCGACATCAGCGGGTTGTGCTCGCAGGCGGGCGTGGCCGGTGGCACTCGTGGAGTGGCGGTGGCCGACGCGGTCGAGCGGCCGACAGACGGCGAGTCGTCCGCGCCGTCGAAGTCTTCGCCCTCGTAGCCGCGGTCGTCGTCCTGGAGCAGCGGCAGCCGCTCACCCTCGTCCTTGGCCTCGGCCGCCCGCTTGAGCACGGCGAATATCTCGCGGAACAACTGCCGGTACTCGGGCGTCTTCCGGAACCGGCTCTCCACGGGGCTGGCGTCGTCGTAGATGCTGAACCGGCAGTCGTCGCCGTCCGATATGGTGCACAGGAACGAACCGGTGAAGAACGTCTCCGTCTGTGTGCACTTGTTGCTCGTCTCGTCCGAAAAGCCCGACGACGACGTCGTTTCCGTCTCTGAGTACTTGCAATTATTGGCCCCTCCGCTTGGCGCCGCCCGTCCCTTGGTCGGCATGCCGTCGTCGTCGCTGCTATCGTCGCTGTCCGACGCGTTGCCGTTAAACGACGAGAACTGCCCAGACATCTGCAGCTCCTCGTGTAGCGATATGCCCCGGTTCTGGCCGTCCTTGCTGTTGTTGTTGTTGTTGTTGTGGTTCGCGGACGGCACCATCGGCGTGAACGCGTTGTGCTTCTGTTGGATCTTCAACAGCGCCTCGTATTTGTCCACCAATATCCGGTACGGGTTGTCCTCGGAATAGTTCTCCCCCAACGTCTCCTTCGGGGTAAAAACAAAAATCAATACAGTCATTCAGTGCTGGTGCCGAGTTATAGTGCCGAGTTTACTTATAGAGTTATATTCGCATAAGGTGGAACTACCTAAAGTTATTTAAGCGAGTCGAGGGTGGGTTTCGAATGATACTATAGAATACTTCTGCAGTATAATATCGCGATTATTATTACATATTATGTTTGACGAATTGACAATTTTTTTGATAAAACTCTTAATTTTAAGAGTTAAGTTATATAAGGGTTAAGTTATATGTTACAGTTGGATCGGTCCATCTTCTTTAAATTTATCTCTATGCCACTGCTCTTCGTTAATCGATTTCCCGATGTGGTGGTGGCTATGACTGTTTATAAGTTTCACTCGTGAGTGTGAGTTTACACCTACCTATTGTATTATTGCGCCTATATTATGAACATTAGCTTAGAAACTACGCGTCGTGACCCGATTTAAAATGTCATAGAGTCTGGATCTTCGGACCTCGAAATAACACAATTATCGTCGTTAAGCGTTTTACTTCAGGCGAAATGCCAAATATCCTGTTTAGGTTTTTCGAATTGCTCACGTTTGAAAATTGAAATGACTCATGATCGTTTATACCTCAACGGCTTATACAAACGAACGCGGCTAATACTTTTATTTTTAATTCTACTCTGCGATTATTCTTATTGTAACAATAAAATATGTTTTTTAGAATCGCATTCAAAACTCAAACGCGGCCGTCCAAGCCGATCATATTAAATATCTAATACGCAGATACATTTGAAGTCAGATAGTACCTACCTATAGTCTGTTATTGTTAAGGTACTTGTAATTTAAAACGTTTGGGTTCCACATGATGAACATGTCTTATAACAATGCACCCGTATCACGTTTAATTCTTTACGGTTTAAGAATAAAAACATACTTGTAATTGCTGCAAGACTTCGTGTTTGTGAGTTTCGACATATGATCCTATAGCGCTAATATCATCCGTGTCATCATCGTCGTCGTACACTGAGTACTCGTCGAATAGGTTTGGGTCAGTGCTGCGCTGACAACGCCGACATAGATTTCCTTGTCTAAAAAAAAAATATTTCTTTATAAGACTTTGGGTACCCACCTGATTACTATTTTCACTATTTTGATCTATTAAAACGTTAGAATATAGGTAGGTGTACAATATACAATTTATAAATTTGTCATATGATACTAATGACTAATGACTAATGACATTCTTATCACATTAAAAAAAACTATACCTATAAGCTATACCTACTGCGTTATTTAAAAAAAAAATTCATCTATAGAATGTATTACATCTATATAATTTATTACGTAAGTAAGATAATTCGTTTAAAAAGGTTGACGAAATTTGAAAAAACATTTTTAAAAAAAAACTAGTTTCGGTTCGTACAAAACGCAGTGTTATAAATTGAAAAACTATAAATTGTAATTCATTTGGTGAACTTTATTAAAATTTAAATCTGAACCTATACCTATTGTACGGTTTAAGATTTGTAGTAGAATTATTTTTCTAGTAACTATATATTTATAATAAATAATAACAAACAACACTATGGTTTATATTAAATAATTATTAATTTATTTGATCCAAAAGTTACCCGTAATGCGTAGGCATGATTGTTTATTTATTATTTCCGTGTTGAACCCAGAAATATAGAGGTAGGTAAACCATTTTCAAGGATAATCATTAAGAAGGAACCGGTAGGTGAATATACTGTACCGCCTGTGTACTTGTACCTATATTATTGGCGAAAACGTGTTTTTATTATTTTTATAAATAAATGGATTAGTACTTTTTAATAGTATACCTAATTGATGTTATCTATATTGAAATAGTTAATAATTGTGTCTATATGAAAATTATTTTACGTAACTCTAATATAGTTAATTGTTATTGCCTACATAAATGACGTATCCTATTGTTAACTTTAACGTTAAATAAATAAAAAAAAAGAATAAAAATATTTTGTTATTCGATCTAACTTTAAATGTATTTATAGTTTCTGTAGACTTATCATTTTATATAATTGCATATATATATAACACACTGCTGGTGTCCGTTATAATTTATTTGTTAATCCGTTGACCCACCTAATTTCTTCCAAATAGACGATTTGATCTTGGAGCGTTTTCAGTTCTTCGTCTTTTTGTTGCATCACACTCACTTTTTCTTCTAGACTGGTGTTCTCCTGTAAAAATTACAAATTAACGCATTTTAATGACATAATTCGATACGATTATTTATTATACAGTGTCGGTACCTACACTCGTATCATATTATTATTGGAGTAATACGCGTTCGTCATAGTTTTATATTATATTATATTATAATATTCATATTATACTTTTATTACTATTATTGCCTTGTTCACGACTTATAGTTTTTACCTGTATGAGTAAGGACACGTTTTGTTCTAGTTCAGACACTTTTCTCTGTTCCTTGACTCTTAGATTTTTCGCATGCTCCAATTGTGAAGCAAGTTTAGCATATTCGTCTTGATCTTCGATCACTGCTCCTCCGCTGCCGCTGCCCTCGCTGACCACGCTGTCGTCTTTCTTTAAGTGGCCCATGTCGTCGACCAGGTGCTGCAAGTCTTCGCAGCGACTTTCCAAACTTTCGATTGTATCGTATAGACTAATGGCGTACGATAATAATAATATATGGGTAAGTATAATACATTTGAATTGAATAACGATCAAAATAAAACACTATACATAACAATATTATAATGAATTATGCAGAACGCGAGATAAATTACCATAAATAGTTACCTTTTTATGTGCTTTTTGTCGTTTATGTTCTCTTGGACGAGCCTCTGGTTATTCCTCTCCAGATCCTGAATGCTGATTTCCAACTGCTCGTAAATGCGCAGCCTGGAATCGTTCACTTCTCTCAGAGCGGCCGTTTGCTTGGTGAGATACTGCCAACATATCAAAGAGTCGGTTACGACCAGTTCGTATAAATTCAAACCGATGGCCTGTTCGTTGGCTTTTTGAAAGACCGGCCACTCGGTCAGATTTTCGATGGAATTCATTTTGCGCGCTAAACGACGTATGTGTGTTATCGTGTGGCGCACGTAATAGAATAGAATATAATATTAATATCGATATAATATGATTCTTAAACCCGACGTGGGCACGACGAAATGGTTTCGCTCGAGGATCGAGACTGACGGAAAAAATGCGTCCATGCCCGACCTCATGCCGAAAGGTCTCTGGCTGAGAGTCCGTTGCTGCATCGTTGGAACATTGCCACAGCTATATTAAAATAATGCCTACGGCGGCGGGCTCTTTCAAAACCAGATGAAACACACACTGCGATCATATAATCGTTGATGCGATGATTTCAAATATATTAACCAGAAGGTCTGTAATTTTTTTTATCATCTCGTCGTTTTATTTGTATATACACCTACGACCGCGCAGCTGCAGCTCGCCGGGCAACATTCAAAGTCACGTTTGATCAATTAGTAAATGTCAGTGGAAAAAAATCTAGTTCGAGCACCTGTGCGCAGTAAAGGCGTTTGTAAAATTATTGCGAAATATAGCGAGCTGCTCTGCAGCAGAATGATTGATTTTTATACGACTGTTTTTCTAATAACGCTGTATATGATATACATTATACCTACTCGAGTCTTAAATTCCTTAGCGCTGCGCGTATATGGCAACAAAAGTTAATGTTTAAGTGTAGGTATATAATTAACAGAAATGAAATATTGTTGCATGTCATGGACTAAATATGCGGCGTACAGGATGACAAGTCATTACAATCTATTTTTATTATCAAGTAACGCATATTATATTATATTATTACTGTCGTTGTAGCCAGACGTGGTCACAATTTGAACTTCGAGACAGAACGCATTCTTTGTTTATATATATATTATGTGTGTGTGCAGTGAATACGAAATAACCCGCGTGCAGTATTGTCTTTTTTAGGTTACCGTGTAAAAAACACATGTTTTGAAGTTTGACAATTTTTTTCTCACTGCAAGTTAGGCTGCGTTCTATATTATACGGTCTACAACGATTAAATCATAATGTAATATTATCAATTACCTCGATCTCTTGATTGCGATCTTCCACGACATTTTGTTGTTGCCTCAGGTTGGTCTCCAATTCTTTATTTCTCTCCAGCAGAGTCTTGCCCAGTTCAGCGGCTAGCTGTAAGTCTGCAACACCACGTAATCGATTATAATAAATATTATAAGTTGTAACGCGAAAGCAATCGATTTACGCACCGCATATTATTATATTATACGCGTACAACAACAATAATAAATAATACACTCAGACGGACAATGACAACGATTTCATGATTGAATATTCGAGATTTCCACTTAGAAATCGAATGATAACAATTATACTATCACGCCGTCGTGTGTACCTACTCACACTATATATATATATATATCATTATAACGCTTCTTTATTAACTTAAATGATTTGTCAAACGCAGGGGGATTTATTCTAATTATATCGATCGGTCGTGATCTTCGGGAGTGTAACGGCTATAGTAATCGCCTCGTCCGGTGTTCGCGTAATAGTGTTATACCTACACATAAGAATAAGGTAGTTAAACATAAACGTGGTATTTCGAAAGCGTCGCAATTCCATAGAAGGAATAGCCAGGAAGGTTCTTCGCTGCGAGACTTCGTGATCAAACGGAGAAAACTATTATTTATTTATTTTTTTGATTTTCGTTCCGATTCGGTTTTTTTGCATTGAAAGCTTATGTACTAACTGGGTTAGCCTATCAGGTTAACCTCGATTGTAATACAACTGCACACGAATTGGTTTTCGTTATAGAGCTATAATATAATATATTATAACGATGTTGCGCACTCGGCTCTGCGGGTTGGTCTTGGCAGTAATAATTCGTTCGTATTGCATAAAACGTTACTTTATAATTTTTGTTTTGTGGCTTTTTTTGTTGATAATCATCAAAACCAGACAAGAAAAAAAACACATATTATATATTATTTTATACTCACGTAGGTATACACTTTCGACCAATTTATGACAAAAATATATTTTTAAATTTTATAATACAGTTAAGTACATAAAACCTACACTGCAGTCGCAATTAGTTCAGTAGTCGAAAGTTAGAAATACACACGGAGCTAGGTATAGGCTCATTAAAGATGGAAATGAAATGATATTTAGGTACCTGCCTACCTACCTAATAACTACCTATGAGGCTATATATTTATAAATGTATTATAATATAAATGCACACACACTTCATAGTTAATATATATTATGATTACAGACTACTCCGCCATATTATTATATCGATATTTGAGTTTAAACACTACTTAATTCTCAATTACCCACGATTAGACGTGCAATTTCCCTATTGAAATCAATGATTTGGAATACGTTTTATAATTATTTAATTACTTATAATTTCAACCGATCGTATAATTTTAATTAAAACCAATTATTTAAAATGCATAATGAAACAGAATATTATATCATAAAACTTTCAGTTGAAATGATATGTATTTTACACTATACGTCATATTTTATTGTAAGTGTATGAATCAATAAATGAGTAGGTACCTAATAATATACGACATTGATTTAATTTAAAATTAGATTTAGTAATGTGAATTATACTGCTTACATCGAGAGACAAGAGACGTACTATTTGATTGCAAATTTTTTACTAGACAACACTCAACATTAACAATTGATTATTTACTAAACAAATTAGAATCAACGTCTAAACTTTCTAAAAAAATTGTAATTTCTCAGCTCAAACCAATATAATTATGATTTACTACATAATACGCGGGTACGATTGTATGGACATAAAATTCTTTATTAGTTATTACGTTTAAGCGGTATAATATTTAATTTCTTGAAGAGTAGGTATTATTTGTTGTCTGTGAAGACAAGTTTTTGATTGATTCCTAAGAAATTGATAACATATGATATATGATTAGTACCTATACGAGTGTAGTGTTCAACAGTTATCAAACATTTTCTCTTTAAAACCATGTGAACACTATAATATATGTTTTTTACTTTTTATTTAAAAAAGTAATGGGTGTGTTGTATAAGACGTATTTTATAATACCAACATACGATATTTGTCAAAAATGTGTTTAGTATAGGTATAATGTTTATATGTATACCTTGTGGACCTCGAAGACATTCCAACTCGATTGTATAATCCCAGCAGTCCAGAGAAGCTAAATCCGACGTAGGCGTAATATTTTTATCCATATTCGTGATTTTAATGCATATTTTTTCAAAATCGTACAAGTATAATAACGACCTCTTCTTTATTTCGAATAGTGCATATAATCGTGAAATAAGGAATTATAAATGCGTCGCCTGGGAAATGTACGCATATATATAGGTATGTGATAATATAAAAAATACGTATTAAGTATATTAAGCAAAAAATCTTAGTTTTTGTTTTTCACTTCACGTTATGCATACTAATAATAATAATAATAATAATAATATTGTTACACGACGAACAATAGACGAACAAAAGTCGTTCAAAGAATAACTAATAATAATTATTGTTATATCGACGGCGCTGTATATGAGATGGGTACCCAATATACACTGTCTGAGGTCGGTATGAATAATAATATATTGAAATGAGTTTAATGGATGTTTGATTTGTCTGACCTGCTACATATTTGAACTAACGAATGCCGCGAGTAAAAACATGAAATAAAATATGAAAATTTAAGTCACGGACATCACTATAGTTTTCAGCCATGAATATTACAATGGTTAATGTGAGAAATTTTTGAGAAATACACGATTTTGAATATTTAATTTTGTATATTATTAAACTACATTCAATGCGTTATCTTGCAGTATGTACAGACGAAGAAAAACGAAATTATAACGTAATTTTGAACACATTTACTCAGTTTACAGTTTTATACACAACAATTAGGTATTATAACTAACTATTTTTTTTTTTACATAATTTTCCCCCAAATATACAATGTTTATTTTTTTAAATCGACGCAACAGTTGTTCTAAAGTTTAACGGAACTTGTATTTCAATCGTTGGAAGTAAAACATACACCGTTTCGAGAACGTTAATATACATAATATTACGTAAGCATTCAGACAAATAAAAATTAATTTGTATTAATATATTATTCGTAAAGACATACAACGCGTTGTAATTGTTGTTTACTTTTGTAATATAGAGTAAACGGTTAACAAAACTATAGAAATATGTAGATTATCAACAGTCTAACGTCTACGGGAAATGTTCGTAAGAAAACAAAAAAAAATAACAGTTTAAATATATACGTAATAATATATGTGTATAATATATTGTGCACAGAAGACTTGATGTAATAAAATATATTATGGATACCTACGGGCTATACGTATAATCCACTTAAATGACATAATAACTGGTTTATGAATAAAAAAAATTTGTTTTTTTTTTAAACTCGTACTATCAGGTCATGCAGCTAAATCATAATACTCATTGATTATCTTATACAGTTATTTAACACGATATTCATTTCAATTGTGAGCTTATTGATATATATTTTTAAATACGAAATTTACAATGCATATTTTACTGGAATTATTGATGTACAATTTATGTTAATCTATTCGGTTCGGAAATAAAATTGTCTTATCCTTTTTGAATTACAGAACATTACATTAAACTTTATTGATTGTTATTATACTTTATACTTTGAAAAACGATTCGACAGAATTCAAGCATTTTCTATTTAAATTTGTGTACTGTTATACAGCAGTTCTATATTATTTGACCGATTTTGTGTATTGAGTTCTTAAATAGTGTAAACGAATATTGCAATGAAGTTTAGAAAACTAATTTTTGTTATTTAGATACGTATTATATCATAGTTTACTTTACATTTAAGTCATTCATACATAGAAAATTAGTAAATTAGTAAAAGTAATTATTTTTGACCGACCCCTTATTGTATACTGTACAAAGACGAGGTGTATGATATCATGAATGTATGACACTTGTACATTGAAATGTGTCAAACCTTCATGATACGCCACATGTGAATACAGACAGCGTAACTGTACATACATGTATAATATTTTATATATGTATATATACCTTGTGTCCACGAAAACAGGGTACACGGAAAAAGTGAAGTTGTTGCGCGTGCGCAAAATACAAGAGTTAAAAAATCGTAAGTCATAGTAATTTATGAGCCAATAGTTTGGTCTCATATATGTCCCGCAAACGACATTCAAAAATACGTATATGGTACCGACGACTAATATATCAGTAACTGAGTTGTAGAGTGTACTCTGTACCGTGTTTATGTGGACACATTGTGGTATACATATAATATATAATATTATATTATACTACCTATTATGTGAACAGATAATGAAAGAATCATCGGTATTTCCTAAACAAACGAGTATAATATAATAAATATTAATAATAATATATTCTGTTATTGGATGTTTTATTAACGTGTAATCGTCGTCGATATAAATTACACTAATACAATAAGATGTGCACTAAACGTTACAGCAGTGATACTCAACCACAAACGGTTGAAAAATTATGCAATAGTGGATATATTTTGTAATCGGGTAGATGACACTGTATTTTTTTTAGCGATTTCGCAAAATTTTAGGCATTTTGATTAATCTTTTTTTTTTTTTTTTTACTGAACAAAAATTTATATTTATACTTTGTATTCACACGTTATATACAATAAATATAAATTTGATGTGATTTGATTGACGGGAAGGGGAAGTATACCCAATGGCTGCACCCCGTTTGATAAACCTATATGCAAATTATCGTAATCAATTAATATAATATATTGTCGTATATATGGTATGATTTCCCCTAATTTTTACAGACATCAATATGAGGGTGGCTGTTTTATTTATCAATTTATTGAGTTATTTAATTTTGCTATATGCTCCTCCGAAAGAGCGGAGTTTAAAACGTTGTATTATCGTTGAAAAAAATACCCCTCAAAGTCTGTATGTCTTAACATTTGTCATAATATTATAAAAGGTCCGTTGTATGCACAACCGTGGCCGGAAAAACTTGAGATTTTCTACTTAGGTGTATCGAAAAACGTCATACCCTTTGCGAATTTCGTCCCACATTCGTCCTATATAAACTAAAATATTATATATCATACACTCGTGTGCGCCTTTGCACCGGCCTTGTGCGGACGGCCAAAAGACGAAAACCAAAAGCTTATTGTCGTATTTTGCAAGCCGTCGTTACGTCGCGCGCGGCGAGAAGTCTTCGCGGAGGAGCACGGCACACACCCGTTGAACGTCGAAGGGGCGCGCGCGCACCGCGAGCGTCCGACGAGTGCTCGAAAACTCGGAAGACGCAAAATATTCCAACGATCGTATTTTTTTTTTAAATATTCGACGAGTCCCGACGATCGCGTGCGTATTATTTACGATATTTATTTGACAAGTCGCGCGGTTCGTACTGTATACCGCTTCGACGTCGGTCAGTGTGGCGATCACGCGAGCGGGCCGGCGTGCACGCGCCAAGAGACTGTTCCGCGGGAGAGCCCGGCGAGTAGCTGGTTCGGCAGTTTGGCGGCGGCGGCGGCACAGGTGTGCGTTGCATAGGTATCATAGGTACGTCCCATCGTAGGCCGGCGAGGGGACCAGAGCGCTGGCGTGCGAACCGCGCGCGGACGACACACAAACCGGTTACCCACACCGACGGTCGTCGTCGTCGTCGCCCCGACACACGGCACACGGTCTCGGCGCGACTGGAATTTTTTCGTCGATCGCATTCTTCCGAGGCGGCGGCATCGTCGTCGTGATGCAGTAATAACCATAACAACGATAACGTCATAAGAATATTACAATACATCGTGTCGCGCGCTGTGCAGTGTGTACACGCCGCGTGCATTTCAACACGTTTCAAAATTGACAAAAATGTAATATAAGAAATAATAATAATATAATCTATATAGGCGCTGTAGGTGTGTGTTGTGCACTTCAAGGGCGTAATTACGGGGGGGGGGAGATATGGGGGATAACTCCCCCCCCCGTGAGCTGTATTTATATATTGTCTTATACCTACAATTATTAATAGTTACTACTAAATATAGTTTATAAATTATTACGAAACTAAAAAAATAATACATTTTTTATTACGATAAGCATGACATTTAAATATAAAAGGTCTGTTTCACTTTCATCTTTAATATCACGAGGTGTATTTTACGATTTAATTTATATTTGTCTACCCGAATATGTGCGCATTCGTGAAAACGTAAAATTGCAAACTTCGGAAGGATATAATATAACTTCCAAAATAATAATTTGCACAACATTTTTTTTTGCATTATCGTTTTTTTTGTTCATATGTCTATAAATGTTAAAAAAAATCGAGTGGTATAGCTAAATTGCAACTGTTCCAAAAATTTAATTAGATTTTACCTATACATCATGTGACGAGATATCCAATTTAGATAAGGGGGTGTGGGGGGGCAAAGCCCCCACAAGTTTCCCATACAAATTTATTTTGATATCCCCCGCCCATATGAAACATTTTAAACTACGCCACTGGTGGATTTGTGTACCTATGCATATGGATACATATATACATACATATGGATTATAGATTATAATTAATAGAAAGCTTAATTTAGTAGGTACATACTTTAAAAAACATATACAAATTGAATTGAAGTTTTTCAAATTGCATTCATACATAATTACATACTTATACCTAAACCTAAACCTAACCCGTCCTAAACCAGCTCTAAACTCATGGGAAAATGGTTTAATCAATAACACTCGATGTTACCTAAATAATGTAATGTCATAATAGAAAACTATTATAAGTTGCGTCCGACAAAAAGGTAAAATATAATATTAATATACCTACCATGTTATAGTTACAACTTACAATACTCAGGTAATTATTATGTGTTTATATTAGCAAGTGTTTAGCCATTGCCTTTCAGGTAGATATAATTTTTGGATAATCATTATTATAAATATAGACATAAAGATGCCTATTAGAACCCATTCAAACTGAATATGTAACTGGAAAATTCCTTTTCAAAACCACCCTTTCTCAAACTAGGTAACACAATTTAACGGTATATTTAATTTGTGTAAATGTCTGAATAAAACTTATATTTTTTTATAGACTTCAAGGCTACCAAAAATGCAGTGCATACACATGCACTAATACTAAAATACGAATATAGAACATTTAAACGAACACCGACCGATTCATTTTTAATCTGTACAATAGTTAATTTTCAAGTCGGTATATGATTTTAAAATATAATTATACAATTATTTGGATTACATATTTTTTATTTATTATAATCAACAAACACCTTTCAAGAGTATAGAATATGAACACAAAATACCATCGCTTGTTTGTTTACGAAAAATATCAACAAAAAAAACTTTTACATATTATATTTTTCCCGTCGAAATTCAAAGCACCGTCAGAAATGATAATTGTAATTATTACGAACGAATAATGTCCGACGCATTAAACCCGTCCGCCGAGAGAATCGAGCGCGAAAAAATATTTAATCACACTGTATATACGCTTCCGAGGTCCATTCATCGTAATAATAATATCTCGCGGTCGTGTTCGCCGTTAATTAACTATATATGTGCACTAACTGGGCCTCGGGGAAGGGGCAACACTTGGGTCCTCGGACGTTACGAAATCGTCTGTAGACGTATATAATAATAATAATATTTTAGGTGCATATATTTATTATATTATACCTGTAGCGGCGGCGGCGGCGGCGAGTGTCTCAAGAAAGCGATACGAAATAATATGATGAAAATAATAATAATAATATTGTAAATAATTACACTTAAAGTGCTATGAACTCTCGTTTAACTATACAGATAGGTACTATACAAGCACAACCGGTGCTTCGACACGTAGACACGTATAGAGCTGCAGGTAGTTTTAATATTATTATTGTTAACATAAAAATATATTTCCGTTCTGAGCACATCGTGTAGCTGCGTAGTATATCGTGAGCAGATGTAACCACACGTCGCGGGATTCGCACGTTTTACTTTTTGATATGAGTTATAACTTAGTTATGACTAGATACATAGGTATTATCTACATAGGTAGACACACATTAGGAATATTTTACCTATATATGGTCGACGAAAAAAAAATACCATTATAACTATGTCATTTATCGTTTTTTTTTTTTTTAGTACGATCGTTACGTTTTTTTGTTACAACTTTATTCGTTTGAAAACTCAAAAAAGCCGACTCAAGACGAAATCGCTAAATCATACCTGTTGCAGAATTACTTGTAGCACGAAGAATATATATTTTTATATATATTAGCACTCTATACACAGATGTTGACGTACCTATTATGGTTTGTTAATTTCCGCACCTCACCGCGACCATCAGGTCTTACATTTTGTAAATATTTAATTTAAAAAAAACTTTTTTTATTAAATAATTTTATGAATATCATAAAACTACATGTGGGTTTCAAATTTCAATTATTAAATTATATTTAGGTAATATATGTATTATGAACATAGAAATATGAAACAATTAATATTATTATTAAATAATATATAAGCTTAATGAAGCATTTTTTTAAAATATAGGTCATAGGTGCCTATATAATGTATACACCGTCACAAAACAGTTTGATATTGTCAAGTGTCAACTATTTTATATTTCGTTTCCATCGTTCGAAGCCAGATAAATTATATAATATTAACTGTGTAAACAGTTAAAAAAATGAGCCAAACTTTATTTTATAAATGCTCATCGCTTAATAATTATTTTATATACATCCAATTTACGATAAAAATACAAGCAGATGGAACGGAATAATAAAATAATATATCATTTTTAAATACTACCATTCTTAGTTTTAAGTTAGTTCAGTATTTCAGACAAGGTGTTTGTTATTGACGATTATTTCAAACATTTTGGAAGGTGGATAATATTTCATTAAAAAACCACACTGAAATATCCATGCATTACACAAGCTAGAATCACAACAAGTTCTCTAGCCATTATTGAAACCTATCCAGTTGTAATATTTCGGAAATATCGGATGTACACTATTCACACGTATTTTTAATTTTATACTCATCAGCATATTGTGACGTTTCGGCCGTTATAATATTTGAATATTTACTAACCGTTATTATAGCTGCGATTAGTGATAATCATTAAAAATTATTGATATCAATCACGATTAGACTGCTGTAACGGGTTTAGACTTTAGAACATATTATTTTATTAAATATTACAAATTCAAAACGTAAAATGAAAACGTTTTTCTAAATTCATGATTTTACATTGTTACAGATATACACGTTTACCCATATTATGCAGTGCATTCTGTGAATCGTTCCAACTCACAATTAGACGTTTTTGTTTTATATATATAGGCCGTGAGATACTACTTAGGTACATTACATATAGATATAGTGTCATGAATATTCAAAGACCGAGCCTGAATAATACCTAAATACGTGTGAACACAAATTAAAGGGTGCAGTTGTATGAAATGTAAAATATTTAACACCATATGGTTCCGTGGAGATTATTATGTCTTAGAAATAGAGCATACATAGGTGTGGTTGGTATATATATTTTATATAGTTATGGCTTATATATGAGATAGATATTACATATATAGTGAAATTTCAACACTATAATATGTCAAATAGGTACACACTATTACCCACCATATATTATGTCATTAAAGATATAGGTAAGTGAACTGCAGTTTATAATGTAGATAATGTGCAGTCAAGTAAATGCGTACAATATAGAATATAAGTATATACGTATTCCAGATAGGTGTAATGATGGTATATCATGTATATATTATGTTTATTTTATTTTTTTATAACTAACCAGAGATAACTTAGGCCATTGGGTGGTTTTTTATTCAACTGTGAGGGAGGGTACTGTAGGTTTTTGTAAGCACGTGTGTTGCTGTTGCATTATGTTTTGAGTAAGTTTAAATGTACACGTCTGGCCGTTGTACTAACCAAACATTCTCATGTACACAAAAAATCATAAACTTATTAGTTATTATTTATTGTAGTTAGGTAGGTACCAGCTATTACTAATCATCAGACATTCTCATGTGATATGACGTATTGACGTGTTTGTATGGCATTGATATAATAAGAATAATAATGATACAATAATTGATTATTGATTAATCAAAAATGATAATATATATCATTACAAAGTAATTACTAATTAGTCTATAGATTATAAACTATAATATAATATATACACCAATTATCGATACATGATGGAACAAAGTATAAAATACTAAGGTACTGCTATACTATTATAGTACTTATAGGTACTAAACTAGTAACCACCTACATAAACTTTCTAGGAATATACAATTAATTGAATGAGTAGAAAAGTAGCTAAAGGATTTTTAATGCTTATTGCAATATGATGGTAAACAATTTTTTTTTACACTCGTATTTATGAACGCAGCAAATAAATATAAAAAAAATCCATTACATCAATTATTTGGTGTAGGTATATATTATTTTTCCTATCAATAAGAAATTAATACATACTATAGAGATCGGATTTCTTGTTTGAAGTTAATTAATTTAGACTAGATGAAAAAGAGTTCAGAAAACCAAACATTAATAATAGACTTATAAAAATATAAAACAAATATAAACAACAATAAATTAAAAATAATCAACACATTTTCAAAATGATATACTAATAAGTAATATCAACAAACATGTGTAATTTCCCACAAATTATCTCTCGTCTATATTCTATAAGATGATACAATTAAATCGATCATGGTGGGCGGTAGGACCTAAATGGGGGGCTACATCTATTTGACTAAATATGTAATATTGTCTAGAGCATTATTACATTTTAAACAGAAAACGAAATTGAGAAATTAATTTCACATACTAAAATTATGGTTATATGTTTTTTTAATCATAATATTTATCCGGAAATGTACCTTCCTAATTCATATTTTTCACTTCCTATTTCCAAACAATGAAACAGCTGGTGAAAAGTAACCCGATAAACGCACATTTTTGTATAATTTTATTACGTGTAAACATACGTATTGAAGACTGTTACGGTGGAATTTATATTATAACTGAACAAATGGACAGTGTTGGTATTTTAAATTCTGTAAAATTAGTAGGTATGTTATTATTTATGTTAATTACAATGATTATTGTTTGTTTTATTTCTTAATATACGTTTTCGAAAACCAATAATAACTGTGAAATTACCGCGTTAGATTATATAAACTCGAGTATAATAAATATCTTTCAGATTTTAAAGTATAAAAATGTGTGTGAGACAAGTGAACACAGATACCTACTATAATCATAAACGTAGTAATCTATCATCTATACGTATAAACTATGGATGATTTTTAAAAATGTTTATGGCTTATGTAAGGTTTTTATTTTTGTTTTTAACCAGTATTATGAACATAAGTAAACCTATAATAGTAGTATATAAATATTCAAGTTTTCTAAAATCTCTCTCACTCTGTTACCTATATATTATATTAAAATAGCTCGAGCTTTTGATTTTCGAATGGCAGCCGCCGTCGTTTTTTCGAATGGAATATAATTTCCAGCAACTATACCAGCTAGGTATTTGAAAAGAATAACAAGTTGCCATACATTCCATTCACACAATATCGTCAATATTTTGTATATGCATGACAATATAATAGCTATAATATGTTTAAAACATTACACTAATGCACTATATGTCGTCGAAAAACAAATAAGTACTCATTATAATTGACAGCACGCATTATCTATATAGTAGACCGCTCTTTGGCCACGGCAAAGTCGTCGTTTCATAACGAATCCTAAATATGTAAATATAACTATAAGAGTTATCTGCAGAGTGTTCAGGAAGACCCGAAGATACAGTCCATTATTTTATAACAAGTCTTGTTTGCAAAGTGCATCGAACTATCGAGATTCCCCCTTGAGCAATATTTGCGTATGGAAAGTATTATTTCTTTTACTTGTTGTATAGTCAATATTATATACTGCACTGAAGTAACAATCATAACCACTTGGTTATTATGATGCACGAAGAAAAATCTCACCCGTGAGGCAATATACTTTAATAATTATTACAATAAAAAAAAAAATGTTGTATTGAACGCTTGCTGCAGATAAAGGTGCCTCACGACTGGGAAATTTTAAGCTATTGTTTCTAAATCAAAAAGTGATATATTTGAAAAGTGAAGGTATTCGTGCAAAATATTATATTATATATAATATACGTGTAAAATGTAACAAGAAAATAATTATTAAGATATATAGTTTAACCCCGACGAAACAGGAAATCCGAATTTGGAGATAGGTAACTATTTTATAGTTACGTAAGGCGCATATTATATGGCATATTTTATAAATAAGAGAACATTTTATTCGTTAAGTAAATTTATAATATGTAGGTACCTATGTAGTGAAACGAATGTCTATCGACATGTGTAATGTGTATAAAAATGAATGTCTGTCTGTCTGTCCCTTATGCATTCCTAAATGGCTGGACCAATTTTGATGAAATTTTTTGTGTGTGTAGAAGTGGTTTCCGGAATGATTTAGATTCAATAATGGACCCGGTAGGTCTATCCTGGGGTGGTACTCAAACTGAGATTTTGAGATTTATGGTGGAAATTTTTTTTTATAAATGGTCGCTATTGGTTAGAAGAAAACAAATTGTGGAAATTAATATTTATTATTTTATTGTTTGCCATCGTTTAATCCGGCAGATCAGGTGCGAGCATGCATCAAATCAAATTTTCGCAAATTGCCTACCAAGGTCGCCGAGTTGCACTTACTGCAGCGAGTTACATCCAAAAGAAGTTGAATAATCACAATTATTTTAAGAGTTGTAATATTTTACGAGCAACGAATTTCCTCTAAATGAACTAGTATATTATAATATAATAAATAAATGTATGTTTGTTTATCCGAAGTTAATAAACTAATAACTAATGAACCTTTTTCAGTAAAAGTTATCCCCATCAATAGATTGTTTCATATTTGGAGGATGTTTATATCTAATTTTATCAACTCATGTCCCATTATATTAAAGAGTAGTTATACATATCCATATGCAATTTTTTTCAGCTTACAAAAACACTGGTTACACATATAATTAGTTGCTAACCATTATTACTATTACAATTAGTAGAAATATGAAATATACATTTTTTTTTAAATAATATATTTATAAAAAGAAACAAATATTTGACATGCATGGCCAACGCCGGACGCGACAGCCGACAGCTATATAATAAGTATAGTATCAACATAAGAACTTTGTAATGTGTACACAATTAAAATTTACCAAGCAGTTTAACATTCAATATTTACTATCGTCTTACCACCACTTGTGTGTTATCTTGAATTTCGTCCAAGGAAGTACCACGATTAAATCGACAATACTTAATTATGATTTGACGGTTGGGTAACCAAGACTATTAGCGATTATTTATTCTCGACTATTTCAATCACTGATTGTTGATTTGCACACAAGTATACAACACAAATTAATTAACGTCTAACCGTTAACTATAATACACATTGCACAATTTTTTAGATACCAATAACGAAGCACATCATATTATCATATTATATTATATACACAAAGTATAGAACAGAATACAGATATGGGAATATTTATAGATCTAAGCTGGAACCTTATCATTTAAACTCGCTCAGTCGCATCCATATGCTGATTAGAGTTATACACATCCATTATAAAATATAGTGATTTAAATTTGTATTTAAAAACATTTATAGAAACATATAGGTAGTGGTTTTCATATTTCAAATCAGAAATGGAAGTCAGTTAAGTCAGTTATGTCAGCTAATCGACGAATATTACGAAAAATGTTTAATGTTGTATATAATATTTATATAAATTTCGGTTCTCAACTGTCAACACACATAATACATTAAGAAAATTATGCTACTTAGTAAAATAGTATAATGGAAATTAATCAGAATTCATTTTAGTAACTTAAATAGTTAAAATACGTTCATGGTATCTAAATCATATTGATAACATTGCATAAAGAAATTAGGAACCAGGAAATGATGCATTCGAAGACTTTGCTTTAGGTACTTGTTTGATAATAGGGTTTGAAGTGGATTTTTATGTAAATGTAAGTAAAGTAAATTTAAAAAAAATAAAATCTGTAGACTGTATGGGTTTTTGAACACAAATTTTACTTATATTTTTAAAGCATCATTTAGTGATTAAAAATTAAGATAAGTATTACTGAATACTGATCACATCTAAATAGTGATCTATACCTAAGTTAATATTTTATACGAATATAAATAGATATTCGTATATTACCGTTTATAGAATGCCACATTTTATGGACTTCAAACCGGAAAAAATAAGAGGTACAGATTACAAATTCAAACACCTAATCTTTTCAACGGATTTTCATTAACGCATAATATGGTTATTTGTTGGTTAACTCATTATTTTTTAACTTGTTTTCAGAATCCAAGTTTTATTAGAGCTGGTACAAAATTATATCTCGCCGATAGACATATTTTTTTCTTAAAAATATGTCACTGTTTTGAGATCAATAATATTAGTTTTCTCGTAGTTATATGAATGCTAAAACTGTTGTTTTTAATAAAACTTATCTGTAATTTTTAAAGTGAAAAACGTGATTGCAAAATTTGAATAGAAAAAAATTAAGTGGATATTGAAGGTTTTATTAAATCATTAACAAATATTATTTAGCTTTATCATACAATTATTCAATGTTGTTGTTCAAATGCCCATACATTATGTGTTGAATTAGGTTGTATGCTTATTGTTAATTTTGAAATAATACCTATAGGTAGGTAGTGTATTATATCCATTGCGTTTTATTTTTCTTAACACATAACTTCTGTTGGCTTCAGCTAGTTTTGTACGAATCAATGTAATTGTTAGGTATACTTATTGCATGATAAATATAAGATATATTGGTCATGGGTCGTGGGTCATTTGATGATTAATAATAACATGATTGTTTTCAAAACATGCTTGATGAACATCTTACTTAATTTATACATGCATATTGGACTATATTAGAATCAAGTACCTACTATATAATCAATAGAGAAATAATAAAAAAAAAGTCAACTGTATAGAAGTATAGAATTATAATTTATTTTTAATCACTGTAGTTCGATAATAAAAATAGATATTAATTATTAATTTCATAAGTATAATAGTACAAAATATGTACTATTATATTTTAAATAGGTGCTACTAGGTTAGGTACTTATACTAACAAAATATAATTTATAATTTTTATTTTGAAAATCGATATTACTTTATATTGTAATCACTAATCACTAATCAGACTGTTGTTTTATTTAAACTCCAGTTGTTTGATTGTGTAATGTTGCTGTAGATAGTTTTAATTCATATTGATTAAGATGTTGATACATTCAGTTTTCTGTATAATATATAACTGTGTTTTTGAGAATATTAAAAATTATATTTTTCTTACGTAAATATTATTTAAGAGGTACAGACTATAATATCATGGACTATAGACATAAAGATATTATGTAAAAAATATTTAAATCCATTATTAAATATTACAATGTATAGCTCTGGTGTGTGATCACGGTATATACCCCCCGACTAACCACTAATATTATGGTTTTTATAAAAGCATAAAGATATTATTAAGTAAAAAAAAGGAAATTCACTATTAAATATTACAATTTATTACTGTGATCAAGGTATAATATTATCGTATATATCTACCGTTAGTAAATGTTAAGGTTTTTGAACAGAATATGGTTTTATTGAATGTAGGTATTTTGTATAGTATACTATTATTTGATATCTTGATGTATAGTAGGTAATGTTTGGTTGCATAGACTGTTAGAATTCTCGACGAGGTATAGAAAGTGTAAGTACACGATGAAGTAGGAACATGGTTAACCTTCGTTCAAGGTTATGGATTGACTTTTTTTGTTCACTTTTACCACACAGGATATGACATAGACCGACGAATCAATTTAAGGAATCTGGAGACACATTGATGATTGAATATATATAGAAGTATAATATTATGTACAATACAAAGCAACGGTATTTCATAATTTTCTCTCACAAATATTTTACGTCAAGATGTTTAAAAAATAAAATTAAAATAAAACTTAAAACCAAGCCACCAAGGTTAGGTTAGAGACACCCATATAGATATAGCTTATTAAAATAAAAATGTATTATATTTTGATCGAAAAGTCTTGTTTTTAACTAAATTGTTAAATAAACCAGTCTATTTTTCTTTTTCTTCATTTCTCATTTTCTTTATATAGTAAATTACTCGATATTCAAAGCACACTTAGATTGTATACTTAAAATAAATTATATATATTCATTTTTCCTGAATATTTAATTACGTTTTAAAATTGTTTTTGATGTTTGACATTTTTACTTGAGGGAAATAATTTGTACTTGAATATTTTGTGTATGGTATTAATATGATATAATACTCATTAGTGCGAGTCATTAGTCATTACTGATAGTATATTATAAATTATTATTTTTCCCGTTTACATATTCCTCGATTACTGCATCTTATAATTTCAAATCTGCTTAGAGCGGTGTGACAAAAAAATATTTAATGGTTAATTTAATAAATAGTTATTATTAAATGTCTTAAATAGACCCATAATTATTGTAAAAGCAATTGTCCTTCTTATGCCACACTAAATAATAATAAAATGTTTCATATATAATATTTTTTTCCGATTATCTACCTACTTACGTTTATCGACCAAATAATTAAAGCTCACAAACAAATTGACAGGCACCACAGCCGAACAGATGTTATTTAAATATTTCTTTAATTAAAGATACCCATACCTTTCATGGCTATGAAATATATTATATTATGTTTAATTTTCTTTTGACTAAACGTGAGATATCGGTACCTATGGTTTTTAACCTGTCTAATGTGTACATGTCTAATAGGTACATGTAGGCTTCCTGCAAGGACATGAATATTTTATACATTATAATATTATGTAGGAAATTAATATAAAAATTAAAATTAAAACAACGTAATGTAGATGTTGAACTACCTATCATTAGCTTTTATTCAAGAACGCACAATGTTTTAAATTTACTCGAGTGGTAAATCAATTATAATTAATATTTTCTGTAGGAGATAGGCAGTAGGTACCTACTTCAGGTACTCGTCGTTCATAGTGCATATAAGTAGGTACGTTTTAAAAAAAATATCTGTATTGTGGTTACTGATTTTATCGTTGTTAGTTTTGATCAAGTTATGTCATAGATTTATTATACTTGGCTTATTTATATTTTCTTCATATACATTATATACCCATAAACTATATGTTATCCCCTTTGTTGTAACACAAGACTAACAATATTGCATTTGCAATGTTAATAACGAGGAACCGGTTCACTTGTCAAGGAAGCTAAGGTACGTTTGAAAGTAAAAAAAATAAAAAACAAAACAACTGGTTTTGATCAACGAACTCGAAACCTATGTGAATCACTTAAAGTACCATATAGGCTTACACGCCGTAGGTACCTACACATTACTGTATGATGCAATTGATCGAATCCTAATTTCCGAAAAACAATTGACGTAAAACAAATGTTGTCGTGAACACATTAACGCGTGTGTGCAGTGTACAATTCAAAAGAACAAAACCCAACTATAGAATTCAATATCCATGACACAGTTTGAAATACTACTCTACAGCAGAGAGCCTGTATAAGGAAGACGAAACCTTGAAATGAGATAGGTAGGAAGACGATCATCACACTATTCACTATTGTCATGCATTATTACAATACGAGTTAAAGAAAGTATCAAATTACTATAAACATTAGTTTTTCAGCTTATATAGTTACAAATCTCAAGTCTTAACTTATTAAATACCTACAAATCTAGTGTACTCAAAACAATCGGACTATAGCTAAGTGTTAAATTTAAGTACGCCGTTGTTTTTTTTTTTAACAGACAGATTTATGCCATTCAAAAACTATTTGAGGATATTATAATATTGTGATAGGATTATATATATATTTTTAAAGCATGGGTAATTAATGAGATATGTTAAACCGCACTTGCTCACATTTTTGCAACCTGCAAATCAAAAGATCTCCCAAGTACCATCCAGTTCAAGGACTATATGAAACTGTATTGTACTCTACCCGAATACAGTAAAGCTTAATATAATAAAATGAAAATAAAACATGACTGGGAAACCAATTACAAATACCTCCTTACAACTAGCAGTGCTTCAGAATCCAAAATATTACAACATAGATATTATTATTGAACTTGTTTAAAATTTCGTTGAGTTTATTACAGCCATACAGGATGAACTTTAACTTTTAAGAACTATCATCAAAAAATCAGTTTTATTATAAAATATTTAAATTTACTAGTTGTTTACCTGTAGTGCACATACACTGGGTTTTTGTTTACTAACAACTTGGACAGAGTTACTGAAGGTAGGTAACTATTACATTAAAAATGATGTGAAATAGCACACGAACATGCATGCTAGTTAACCCGAGTGAATAACATTTTAGCTTACATGTGGAAGAATTGAGAATTCCGATTTTTAACATTCACATTATTAAAGAATTAATGATGCACAATGGGTTACGCAGGATCTTCACCTTTCAATAATAACATTAATAATGGGACAATAACTGATTATTAAACTCGACATATTTCACCTTTGAATGAGGCAAATTATTATTAAGTTGGCACAAACTCTCATAGCAAGTAACTGTATACAAAATTAATTCTTGCGGCACTTTTAAATTAGCCTCATTCAAGTTTAATACCGTGTGGAAAAAATTATCAATGAAAATATAAAATCCTCTACATAAACAATAATGCTGCAGTATAATTAATTTATATTATGCGTCATATTTTAATACCAGCTATACCATATTACTTGTACATAATGTACCTAATATTGTATGGTTCCAGAGTTAACGTCTTTCTAATTACAACTTTACTAAATAGTAAATCAGAAATTTAAAGGTATTATTTTTGACTTATAAATATTATGTTAAAATAGTTTGTCAAAAACAATATAATTACCTATTATCGTATAGTTAGTACTTTGTATAGGATATTCAAAATGAAATTATCTAAACTTTAGAGTTTAAACTTAAAAGTTTAAAACGTTCGCATTCTCGTGCGATATGTTTTATTTTATCTCAACGTTCCAATTAGATAAAAAAAAATTGTTAAACTAACGTGTACACAATTTTAACTCACAGGTTAAACTCAATTTACTCTCAATAATAATAATATATCACATAATATATAATATTATGTTGTAGATATTATTATCAATACTTATTTGTACAGTACCTATAATTGTTTCAATATATAGCGAGATATATAGTTATTAATTGATGTTTTTTCCATGTGGTATAAAAAATACAGTCGGTCTTTACTCGCTAATCTCGTGAGTTTTCACAGATTTAGGTACGACTGCAGATTCCACAGAAAAGGGAAAAATTGTAATAATTATCATTTTACTTATCAAAGGTAATTGAAATAAAAAAAAAACGATTAGACGAATGCGTATAAAAAGATAATAATATGACGTATATTATGATCGATCGTGAGCAATAGCTATATTATTCTTTCGAACTAATTATCGTCTTCCGTTTATGACATAATATAGTCTGTCGTATTATAGGAGGTACCCATACATTATAAACGGTCGGATAATGCTTTCCATTTCTCCAGGCTTGATAAACGGTCTAATATTTTATTAACATTTAATATATCGATCGAGTTGTAACGGAAGGGAAGTATAATGTATAATAATATATAACATATTCCCAAATAACGGTAAAGGAAACCACGCAAAAAAACTTTGACATAAGACAAACGAACCAGTTAGAAACTTCCAAATCGTGTTTAGCCTCAAACAATATTTACGCATTATTATATTATTTTTATTAACCCATAGGTGCATTAGTCGGACCGAAAGTAAAAGTAGTCACGACCGTATTCATAAATATATATATATATTTATTTTATAGTAAACTTTTCATTGATTCGGCTTACCGTTTAGAACACCAAACGAATCTTCAAATTCCATGCTGAGACACCGGTGCCGAACTCGTTGCATGATATGTATTACTTGTCGAACAATATATTATGTACCGTCTATGCACTGTTATAATATTATGCTAAATACTATAGTAATATATTCAAACACGGACGAAATTCGGTCTTACAACGATAACAGAACTACTCGACGAGCGAATATACGTCTTATAGAATAATCAAAAAATCGCGTCGTCGTCGTCGTCGTCGTTATATTGTATTGTATTGTATTGCATTAAATAAATTAATATATTGTTATAAAACGTCTACCGCTTTGTGCCGACCCTTGCCACGCTGCATCGCGATCGAGACTGAATTTCAACTATTATAAAAGTATTGATAACCCGACCACATGCGAGCCCATACGCACGCGATTATGTTCAAGGCAAACGTATAATATTTCGTATATACTCGTTTTCAGACCTGACCGAGCAATAATAATAATACTGTGTATTACATTATTATAAGCAGAAGCCGATCGTCGTAAATTGCCTCGTTAAATATTACTTAAGTGCGGACAATTTCGTTTTTATCGTTTTTTTATTCTATTTTGACATTGAAAATGAAAACGCGGAAAATGCACTATACCTAATATATAAAGTAACAAAAGAAAAATAAATCCTTTTTCGAAATTGAATACATCGCCGACGACGATTTCATATAATATGTACGCGAAAACATCATTAAATATCTTCGGTAAAAAAAAAAAAATGATGCTTAGGTTAATGATTCTTAATGCCACCGCCCGCCACCACGCTGTAAAATAAGTTACGAGTGTCATGTACTACAATATGTATACCGCGGTACTTACTAAGTTTGTCAAAATGAATGTTATAAAAACTTTTAAGAATTCAATTGGTTTCGTAGGCGGAACAATATATTGAAACCTTTTAAGTAACGAGTTACGTGAATAATTATGGAAAGCAATATAATATTATGTTTTATTATAAAATACGTAATTTATGACGTTGCGTAGGTGTATCGTCATTAGTATTCACTAATAATATTATAATATACATTAGGAACATGTAATGTTACTAATTATAAAAATATTTAAAATTTAATTTTTAATAGGTAACATTTCACGAAAAACATAAAATATTATAATATGTAACGAAATACTCAAATACGTAATCCATGGTAATAGTTGTGAAGTGTTTCATAAAATGTATTTTATCTGAGAAAAATTCTAAATACTATTCATGCTGTTTTAAATAAATTAATGTAAACAGCGAAGTCTTATACGGGGGGGGGGGGGGATATTTTCAATCTTTTATAATATTATTATTTTGTTGCATAACCGCGAAAAATGTAATTTTACTTTTCAATCCAGACTAATTATTCCGTGTAATTAATGATTTACGAACGCCCACATAAATACTTAAGGGATCAAATGTGTATTAATATTTCTTTGTTTACTCGAGGAGAAATTTAAGAAATGTGTATCCCACGCTACCTTATAAAACACTTATCGTTCAAGTGGTGTGATGATATAGAAGTAAATAAGTTTCTCATCGCTATTAATATAGATAGTAATACATATATATATAGGTATTATATAGGTATGTAATTAATAAATACTTTTAGTGTACACACATTTTGTACTCCGAGGCGAAAATGCAAATCGCAAAGTCTCGGAAGACGACCTCAAAATATATTAATATTATGTTTTGCCAAAGACGATAACAATGGATGATGGTTCGACGAGTTTGACTTTTATTATTTTTCACACATTTAACCCGAGGTGATATTTGCTCTCATTTTAACACATATAATAATTTATGATATTAATTAATTGTATTATCATCATCTGCGGACCGTTATATTATGTGCCTTGCAGTATCTATTCTACAAATAAACTGCAATATAGAACATTGAACATTCGAAAAATATATAACATCATTCGTCGCAACAAAGTGAACACAACGTGTCGAGACTTACCTGCAATGTGCAGGCTACAATTGAAAATGCGTGTCTACCAGGGATAGGAAAAAAAACGTAGGTAGGTACCTATAATTTGTAGAAAAACCACCTTCAGTAACTTGATAAAAATCAATCTCGAAGAAGTAGAAATATGTAGGAAACGTCGTTGCTTTTAATTCGCAACGATTACCTAACGCAAAAGTAAATTTCGTTCAGTTTGTTCCGTTTGATTTTGCTTTCACGGCAATTTGAATGAAAAAACCTAGCAATTTGATATAGATCAGACGGCAGTTTAAAATGGCCGGTAACTTATGCCTTTCTCCGACATAGGGTCATACTTTCTACGAACTTAGTGCAGTATAATCAGGCCTATTGTCTTTTATTTTTTAACATATACCTCTTCAAAGTGTTTAGCATAATATATATTGTATACTCTGGCGACTGGCATAATAATATGTAATAAATAATAATGCAATACCTATGTATCACAATTAAAAATAATGACCAGATTTTAATCTCATATAAGATGGATTATGGAACTGATTATTGGAGTATGACTTCTATAATATCAAGAGTATTATAAAATTATAAACGAATGTAAAACATTGAGTAGAGTGCAACAGGTAAGTAGTAGATATTATAGTAAAGTTAAATCGTTAAATGTTAACATGTAAATAAATCTTACTTGTTATCTTTGTTTTTCAATAAGAATTCCTAACTTAAAACTAGTTTTATATTTGAAAGTCCTCAAACATTAAATAATCTACTGATAATGATAATAATCATTAAAGATAATTTCGTTAAGAATTATAATTTATTAAATTCCCACTGAGATTCATTTTTTAACCTTAAATTTAATATTTAATTTTCTGACATTAGGTAGGTGTGCGAAATTCTTGGTTTAATTTTTAATAACTTGAAATGAAGGTAATGATGTTAGACTATAATAAAATATACTATAGTCTAATAATAAAATTTAAATCACTAAGTATAAATAAACTTTTTAAACGCCAAAATGTAAGTAGAAACTGAATGCATTATAAGCCACACTTTTAAAATAACTTAAGTATTGAAATTATTTATCTTTTCTTTTTTTTTGAATAAATATTTTTATTTAATAAATTTGTGAAAAAAATTACGTATCATTATAATATTAACTGTATATTAAAATATAGAAGACAAAAGAAAATTACTTTACTTAGTAAAGCCTACACGTACACAATTTACATATTTGAGTATTTGACATATTTTATAATAAAGGTAATGAACTGTTATAAATACAAACTATTATGCATATAAGTACTTTTATAAGTGTTGTACTACCACACAACCCTTATAAGATTATATTTATTATGCTTAAACGCAACCCAATATTTGAAATATATAGGTAGCTATTTAACAGCATGTGTTATTTACGTAAATTATCAACTTAAACTATTATGTTTTTCAATAAAAAATCAGTTCTAGATTATTATTATTTCATACTTATAATATAATACATGCCTATATTAATTTATTAATTTGTACATGTATAATACATGATATTTGTAATTGTAAGGTAATTTGTAAAAACACATTGTTTTTTGTATTTTCAACTTTTAAAACGGACTCAATAAAACTATACGAGAATAACTCTTGTAGATATTAATATGATGTAACGAACATTATTTTTTTTAAATAAATAATATTATAATATATGCATAGCATCATTGAAATAAAATAATAACAACATTGTAGGTAAATAGATTAGGGAGACAATAGTAGATTTTAAAACGAGAACGCTGTGAAGAAAACGAAGGATATTGTGGTGAACATAATAATATATTATCATTTCTGTAATAAATAATATTAACCGTGGTTCTAGTTACAATATTTTACTTGCGATATTTTGTATAAAAAAAACAAAATACACCATTTTGTACTAAACGGAGACAATAAATATACCTAAGTACCTACTTAATTTATCGGGTAGTTTATAGTGCTATGCTATAACTACTAGTTTAATAGCTGTAATTAAAATTACGTATTAATTCAACTTTCTAAAAAAAAAAATGTTATACTTTTAATTATGAATTATGATATAAGTTATATACATTTGAGTGTTTAACAATAAAAAAAATAGAACTTCGTCAGATTAGAAACTTTGATTTGATATCAAAAAAAATTTAGAATTAATTTAATAATCAGTGCAACATTCAGAAACTCGAGTTCTGCTTACATTGAAGGTATCTCTTGAATTATGCACATAAATTTGTTTGAAAACCTTTGTTTTTTTTTTCAAAAAAAAAATTTATTTAAAACCTGATTTTATTTTAATATCTCATTAGTAAGTTTATCGTTAGCGTAAACCTTAGCTGGACATTGTAATAACAGCCCCTAGTGTATTAGGTACATAAACATAAGGTTAACCAACCAGATTTATATATAGGATTACCTAAATAAATTACATATTTAATTATCAGTAATACGTGCATAAAATACATTGTGGTTGCTATAAGGTTTTTACTAAATGTCGGTGTTGTATAAATTAAACGATTAAAATCATAAGACGTTAAATAATAATAAATTCTAACAATTGCTCAATTTACACTGTTATAATAACTACATATAGGTACCGGAAAAAATGTAGTAAATTTCTGTCTTTAATGTAATAACAGGCCCTAGGGGTAGGCGACATTTGGGCACACGACTAGGGCGGCACTTTTGTACGGAGGCGGCATTTTCAAAACAGTGGTGATAATATTATTGTTTTAGGCGTGGAAAAAATAATATATAGTTAATTTATACGACCACCATATAAAACACTTAATTACTAGTAACTTAAGGACGATATTGTGTAATTCTTAGTTTATACATAGATATATTATAATAACAGTTAAAATAAGAATAAACTAAATTAATTGTTTAATGCAATAAAATAATTATTTTGTTCTAACCTGCAAAGCTACAATGCGAGTTTCCATTATTAGTAATGCCAGCCCACTCCGCTGTTAATTCCTTAAACGTTGCCATGTAGATAATTTAAAATTATTTTAATTGATTACTAAACACTATACTAAAAGGAACAAAAAAAAAAAATGCTATAGGAAATCAATCATTTCCACGCACATTACACAAAAAATAAGGCTGATCTCCGGACTTACGGCGTGGACTGCAGCCAACAGAAAACTAATTTAGAATGAAATGACCGAAAGCTGTTGGATTTTCTAAAATGTGTTGTCGATACGATAAAAGTTATAATGGTAAAAATAAAACAGTAAAATCAACAAAAACCTGTATAGAAGATAACAGATAAGCAATTCGCGTCTGAGTATAAAGTTTAATGGTGCTTATAAATATATACACGACTCTTTATTTTTCATTAATATTCCAACAACCAATGTAGCTTTGTATAAGATTAAAATTATACGAGATACCGAACGTGGATAATTTTCATGAATATCTATTACTCATTAATATAATAATCGTTCCATTTCAGTTAATAATTAAATAACAATAACAATATATCAGATGATATACAATTTTAATTTTACTTGAAAAACGCATAATACGCCGAGTCGATGAATAATATAATAGTTTCTGAAATATAATATTTAAACCGATTTCTTGTCTTATAATAATATCACATAAATATAGTATATTAATGTTTTAATACATCGTGTAATTGCTATCAAATAAGTTTGAACTACGTGGTGATTATAATAATTAGGTATAATTATATTGATGTAACAATTTCTTTAAAATTAATACAACAATAAAATATAATAAACTCCTTACGTATATGCAATTTATCGTACACGACGCCATATAATAAGTGTCGATAATTTTTGTTGAGGGGAATGGCCGTGGCAGGGTAGCGACGATCAAATTTTATAGGGAAGAAACCTTATAACGTACAGTGATTTTCTGGAAATTTTTTAAGGCAATTTTTAACAGTTTTTAATTTTTTTTTAAGGCTGTTTTAAATATTTTATGTTTAATGAAACCAAAATTTTAATCAAAAATATTTTTTATCTCAATACGTATACTGGTGACGGCATATATAATAAAAAAATGTCATAATTTTGGCTTACGACAGTGAAATACCAAAAAAATATTACTACAATCCATGTAAATCATATTGATTACAATATATTTGATGAATCAACGATTGGACGAATGTGATATTATCTAGTAGGTATCGACTCATTTCGGCCTTAGGGTGCATCTGGGTATTATATGGATTGGGGAAAGCCGAAAGTTTATGCATACAAATGTTACATTACTATAATAAAAATGTTAAAGCAATAATAAATCATTGAATTCGAAAAAACTGTTCTAGGTTGAGCTTAGTTGACTGTACTGCCTGTAGTCTGCACTGTTAAATGCTTATTTAAGTAGTTTTATTAATAGTTTACGGTTCAAGGGGTTTTTAAGGGTTCAAATATAAATTTAGCAAATCCACAAGAGGAGCCTAGTACAAAATTACGTATCGGTGACATACTTACAAAATTGTTGTTTTTATTAAACTTTTTTTTCAGTATGTCATCACTACATGGGACTGTTTTCACATGGCTTGGCCCCCACGTAGCATCGTTTAGTAAGTCAATAATTTATAAAATATTGATTGATCTGATGTTCCGAAGTTTACTTTCCTCGGCGAAGAGATAAAATAGAGACTACGAACATCACGAGAGCTATCCTTTGCAGTTGGCAAAGCCACACGGGGATAGTGCCCCGCCTTATCCCCTCGCATAAATTTAAAATGTACAACAATATTAGTTGTATCCAAAGATCTTCGCGAGCCGACCAAAGTCCGCCGCCCTAGGCTCCCGTTAAGTTTTTATTGACCTAACCTAACCTGACAATGGTATTATGGTAAATTATATTGTAGTTTGCCGTATACAAAAAGTATTTATTATTTACCAAAACCCGTATACCTCATTCAGTATAGTACTACCTCTAATAATAAAATGTTAATAACATAATACAATTAAAACGGTAAAAATAAATCAGCAACAAGTATATAGTGTGACACTGTGTCAAGTATATACGAAGTACACGTAAGCTCAGTATCTCATTAATGCTGTGCCCTCCCCCTTTATTACGTGACCTATTTATCATTAATCTCAATGTATAAATATTTATAATAATATATCGCACCCCCGACGGGTAATTTCCTAGCGACTTACGACCTTATTTACTGCACGGTGAGGTAGGTTTTAGAGTAGGAGCCTTTTTTTATTTGCACACGTCTTGTGAAGTATATTGCTCACTCCAGTTCACGAACGATCCATCATCGTTAAGCATTTTTTCAATGGGTTAGCATCACGCACTCGTCTGAGTGTGCCTATATTATACACTTTTTTACCCGAGAAAATCCATCACGAACTCACTACTCCACAAAAAAAAAAAACAAAATAAATAAATAGGTTTCCCTTATTTCTGTCACCTATTATATACGTCTTGTGTTCAAAACACGTAGTTATAATGACATTTGTTAGCCAAAATTGCCAGATAATATGCCACGGGCACAAAATTACACGAAAACCATTTAAACCCTTTTTAAATAGGTACTCTTTTTGTTGTATTGAATACTTTTGGATCAAGTGTATTATTTTTGTTCAAAATATTATGAACCAATATGATGACTGACGGACATTTTGAAAATTAATAATGTTTCTGAATAAACTAAATAAAAATGATTATATAGGTTCTTACTGTGTTGCGTTAATATTATACAAACCTACAATAAAAACCAAAAGTATTTTTTTTAAATTATTTGAGTGGGTAGTATTTGAATTAATACTTAACAATAAAAGTAATAGGGGAGCATCTTAAATACTTGAAAAAAAATGTATTTGAGTATTTACCCAAATACTTTTCTAAAGTATTCTTTACAACACTGAATACAGCTATTTGTAATTCTATACTGTTTATTTAGTGGTTATAGTAATATTATATAGTTATTGGCTATACGCGTTTGTTATTTTCGACAACCGACAAAATATTAAATTGTTGTTTTTTTTTCCGAGTGTTTCGTTATACTTTATCTTATCATATATAGTATATTATTAAAATTCATAATTTCTCGGTATTCTAATCATTTTGAACTACAGTTGCAGGATTGACCACAATATTTGCAATCGACAATCGTGCGGTGGCCTCCGATAAAACCTGCAGTTTCAATAACAATATAAATATATAATATTATTATATATAGGTGGGTCTTGCATACAGTCCCAATGTATTGATAAGATGTTAACAACAATAAATCACATACACCCGCGTTCCGGTATACTATATTATGTTGTTACCTACTTCGAATTGCTCAACAAATAAGGCAGTAACTCAATTTTACAAAATTAATGTGGATAAAATAAAAATCACTTGTCAAAAAACTTGAAAATGTAATATGACTAATATGAGGCTCCTTTTAAGTTGTTGTTATAGTGCCTTATTAGTGGAAATCAAAAAACACTTGAGCGTAAATCCACAATAGTTTTTTATGAGCGTATGGGGTTAGAACTTTGACAAAATTCTTAAAACCACGAAAATGTGCAAATTAAATTGAGGTGTAAAGTTCGAGCACGAGGTTTAGTTTTATTTAGTTGTATTTCCTAGGTATAAATACAACATAATAATATGTTGTAATAATATATGAAATATCATTTCATTAATATAGTATATAAAAATGAATGCTTGTCTATCTGTGTATAAAAATGAATGCTTGTCTATCTGTGTATCCTTTATGCATTCCTAAACTGCTGGACTGATTTTGATGAACTTGTTTGTGGGTGTGTTTGAGTGGTTCCCGGGATGATTTAGATTCACAATTGGACCCAGTTCTAACCCGGGGAGGTGCTCAAATGGGGATTTTGAGATTTATGGCTGAAATGTTTGTTTATAAATGGTCGATATTGCTATGTTTATTGAAGAAATGAATATATAAATACTTAAGTAGATGCGCCGCAATATTAAAAAATATTATATCATAGTATAATAGTACAATTATATATTTATATATGGGACTCGCATGGCCTTTTATGCTATTATTTTAAGTATTTTAATGGGGTGTGCTTATTTTTTGGGGGTTTTTTCCAACTACCTACCTACTATATAGTACTACATTTCTTTATTTACTACCTATTGCTAATGATTAATGAGTAATGACACCTAGTTGAAAGAGTATGTTCTTAGAGCCTTCCTTTAGACAAATCCTGGTTGTGCACTTGCGCCACTATAGCTGCCTACATAGTTACCGTATACCAGGGGTGGGCCAACAAGTTGATTGCGACACTCTTTCACATTTTCTGAGTAGTGGTAACTAGTATATAGTTATAGTAGTATTAAGTTAAAAGTAATAATTTGTAATTAAATACCTATATTAAAATACGTGTTGTGTGAAACTATAAAATCAAACATTAATAATACGTATTTATATTCTAAATAAAAGTAATAAAAGAAGTGTAAGAAGCATGTACATATAATATATTTTTGTTTTTGACCTTTTTTTTTTTGGTTGATCGAGACAACCTAGAAAAATTCAGTGCTCTATCCCAAGTCTATTAAAGTTAGCCACCCTTGCAGTATACAGTATACACTATAAGTCTATATATACACAATACAATACCTACTTATATAATAAACTAATACCTAACTATCTTAAATCGTGCTAATAAGTAATAACTTCTAATTTGCATAGATATTGAAGTTCCTATCGTAAAACATTCAACGTAGTACGTACAAACACAGATAATAATATAATATGAAAAAAGTGAGTGCTGTCATGGAAAACCCGGTAGAAACGAAGTTTCTTTTCCAACAAATATTATAGATTACAAATACATTTTAGTGGAACCATTCAAAATAAAAGTACCTGAATGTGAAAAATAAATGAAAATGAAAATTAATATTATTACCTACTATTTAATTACTATTATATTAATCATATTCAATAATCGAAATTACAGGCCTGTGATAACTGAAATATGACACGTATGGTTGTGATGTAGTTTTTTCCAAATATCTTGAAAATACTGCATCGATAGTGGTGTCATCTCCGGTTGTAGTCTTGTAGATTCTACTGGATTGTTTATCATATTATGTGAATTGAATGTGTCCGTAAGGAAAGTTTTAAAAGTTTCCGATTTCTTATCATTAAAATTGATGTTAAAGTCATCAAATTGTTATAATTTATGAATTATAATATTTATAAATGCATAATATGCAGATCTTATTACGCTGTTTCAAATCCTATCGCGTTGTACCCGTTTTCTATTACCTAGTCTATACCAAAAGCGACACACAAAAACATGTAATTGCAGAGGAAAAGCACTATAATATTATAAGGATACCTATATGCAACAATCGAATTATTCTACGAAAACAATTTCATGAAATAAAAATTCTTACGCGTCATGCAAGGAGATTATAATATGTATATAAGACGCAACCAAAAGTTTATGTTTTGTAAAGACAATGGTATAGATTTCAGTATCTGTTTAATATAATATATTATAAAAAATGGTATTTCGTCAGGAACGTTTTTTCCTGACTAGCCCCGCATCGTGCCATAAAAACTTCGTTTCAAAAACACAAATTGGTAAAATGGGTACAAATATATTAATATTACCATTGATTAATTATTACAGACTACAGAAATTACACATTAGTCATTACTCAAATACTCCATTGCTATAATTACTTATTAACCAAATAACGATGATATCATGACCTACGAACTGCGAGTATCATGTGACTTATGACTTATCAGTTATCACTACTATATTAAATAGTAATGCGTAATAATACAGAATATCACGACGTTAGTACATTAGCGAATTGGATAAATCGTACGACAGTTGAAAACGTCAAAACCCGGTGTCGACTCTCGGTTCGGACTTCTAGAATGCGTTTGCGACGACCGTCGACCAATAGAAAAACGCCGTGGCCCGTGAGGTCTATGGTCAACCCCCTACCACCGTCGGTAAACGGGTATTTCGTTGTCCGAAGTCGAACTACGATTTCCTTCATTCGTCCACCATCTTAGTGTCTTTTTGTCGATCGTTCCTCGAGCCGTCCGAAATCGAACTGGTGAGTATGTTTTTTCCACTAAAACTGTAATTCATTATATTGTATTATACATATTTTCCTGTGGATTCAAAATTGGTTAATATTGAGATATTTTTTTTTTGTTAACTTTAATTTAAACAGAGCTTGAACTAAATTTTTAACAAAACCGCCATGTGGTTTCAGTCCCTCGAAATCATAAGACAAAATTGTATTCTCGCAATCGTAGTTACTATATAAGTATTTTTTATAGTATAAACTAAGATAAAAATGTGATTGACAAATTTTAAATCCACAGACTTGTTTTCCATACAGACCTAACCTAACCTACAATTCAATATTTGAACTTACTGCGTAATTTGTAAATGTTAATAATTTCAAGTTTTAATATTACGTAAACACACATTTAATACAAATTTAAAAAGTTTTTATCATACACGTAGTTTAATCTATAGCTAATAATATCCTAAGCAGGTCTACGGTAGTATTTGTATTATTTTCAATTGCGTAAAAATTAACATGGAACTTAACCTAACGCTTTAGTCAACACTCGGATTCCTATTAATCATAGTTCATGCTCGGATTTATATACTAATTTAGGTAACCGAGTGTAGGTACCCAACTTTCGTGGACACGCGGTACATATAGTATCATGGGTTGTATAATATTACATAAATACGCTTGTCCATGTGAGTGTAACGTCGCGTATAAAGCAGCGTACACACTTGTAACATTTGCGCGTAACATCCTTTGATGCGGCCAAGTTTACCGACAATTGGTGGAACGGCGTAATAGAAAATGTCACAAGTGTGTACGCTTATGGTTTTCGTTCTGAGAATAACATGGGTACAATATTGCAAAAGGATATTATTGGAATATCTTTATTTTCATTTATATGGGGAATACCCCGAATGGCCCGAATTCCATCGTAGACTTTCTATATAATACAAGGAATACCAACTAATAATAATATTATTATTTGATAAATCTAAATTAGTGCCTGCTAGCCGGGATCACCAAGCGACGCGTGTGGAGCGGTACAGTTGTTGTTCACGCGCCATCCGAAATCCGATTGGTGTTGCGCGGCAAAGTTTGTATGCGCATCGCCCGCGCGTCTCTTCTCGACAACAATAATAATTGTCGGTCCCGCGTCAAAGGAAAATCGGTGCGTCGTATACCATAGTATTTAAAAACTATGATCAACTCGAACCGTGTTTTCGTTATACTGCATTGCAAAATATTAAATGTATACTCGTCGTGACGTCGCCTTGTGTTTATTGTTGGTTATAAATTATACATTGCCCCTTAAAAAAATATGCGCAGTCTTATCGTTGAGTATACTTCTTATTCCTTATACTATGTCTTGTACAATCGGCGCGTCGGTTTTAAGAGGACACCACACCCGCGTCTCCGTCTTACAAACTCGTAACTTACCAAATTCACGCTCAGCAGTTCACGTTTTATGCCGTAAGCTTAACAATTTGTGTAAAACTCGATGGTAAGAACATTGACCATTGTCTGGGGTTTAATCGAAGTTTTTAAGATAATTCGGTTTTCAAGTGAGTCATGCCTGTATAATAAATGTAAATTAAAAATGCTCACTTAAAACCGAATTATCGTAAAAATACTTCCATCAAAACATAGATAATGTTCTTATTAGTTTCATAACAGCTCTGATTGATTTTAAATAAATTAACTTTGGAACAACTCATGATTTTATTAATTATTCATAAATCATAATTCGGTTCACATTGAGTTCTGAAACGGCGATACGCACCGATCGACAATTTATATTTCGTTTCTTTTGTATGTTACCGTTTATACTCCATGAGCGAAAACAATACTACTACTATTACTATTAAATAAAATCAACAACAACAATGACCTTTTATTATAATATTATCTTTCAGACTGCCGCTGTAGCTGAAGCCTGAAGGCTGAAGTCATCCAACGACAAGCCAACTACTCAGAGAGCCTAAGCCATTTTACTGTCGACCGCTGTCGCTAATTGCCTAGTTTGTCGTCCGTTGTTCTGCTCCTTAACCTTTTGATAGTTAGTAATAACACATTATAATATTTAGGTATCTTTATTTATAATCTGTGGTAATAACTTTTAAAAACCCAAAACAAGTTTTTCTTACACCATAATAAAATCACGAAAAAAAAATGGAAATGAATGCAGTTTAGCTCCAAAGTGACTTTTTTCATTATGTGTGCTTTGCATGCTTAATATAATTGTATTTTCAAAAAAAAAAAAGTTGTTCAATTTTATTTGTGAGTTGACAGTTGTGGTCTCAAAACTTAAAAATCGTTTTTTTATGTTTAAATTATCAAAAAATAACTATTGTTTTTTGTTATTGGGAGTTTGTTCTTTCTCAATATTTTGCTAGAATCTTATTTATTGAGCGTATGGTTTATAGTTACATGCATTAGACTAATTATAATATGGTAACATACAATACATTTAATTAATGTATAACAAATAAATAAAACAAAAATAGGGGGGTAGTATAGTAGTATGGGTAACAGTGAATAATTTTAATAAGGAAGCAAAACAATATCTTTGGTATTAGAGTATAAGTTCTTGTTCCACGGGGTGCCGCCGCTGGGTGACTTCCCCCTCCCGCTAATCATCCCCATCCCATTTACTTATTGTAATACATGTAATTATAGATTGTAAATAACATTTTTTTTTTGTTCAATAAAAAAAAAAAAAAAAAGTTCTTGTTAAATGTGGGGGGGTTGTTTTGTAATTTTATGTGAATAAGAAAAAAATTACCTACGTACCTACTTAATTTTTAACTTATTGTTAATAAAATAAATTTAAAAAAAAAAAATGGAGGACAGGTTATACCTACGCTAAATCGCAAACTTTAAAAAAAAAACGCTTAGAGCCTGGAGCTAAACTGACTTGATGCCAAAAAATGTTTAGCTTTAAAAATGATTTAATGTCATAAAAAAAATTCGGAGAAAAAATACAAATTTTTCTAAAAATAAAAATAACAGCAAATTCCCAGTTGTTGATCACGGTACTCAAAATTTCAACAATGAAAATAATCAATTTTTTTACGTGTGCCAAATTTGCCGCTCCATTGCTCCAATCTTCTGCTTGTACTGAAATCTGACTAGTGCCTATAGTGACAAAAGCATTACAATTTCATAATATTTTTTTTGTTTTTTTTTTCAGTCATCATGGTTGCACAGAAAATTTGGGCGTTGATGTTGGCCGGGCTGTTAATCGCATCTTCCGCCAATGCTGGACCCATCGCTGCTGGAATTTGCTATGCTGGATGTGCTGCCGTGACGGTTGCATGCTTCGCTGCCGCCGGGTTTACGTTTGGCACCGTCCCTGGAGCGGTGATTGCTGCTACACCCGCGTTAGCAGCATGCAATGCAGCATTTGGGATTTGTGAAGCAAGCTGTGTCGCAGCATTAATTGTACCTACACCGTAAGGCTTAAAGCCTAAAAAATATTTTCTTTTAAACAGCTCATGTACTTAATGAACTTTTTTTTAAATGCATACATTTTTTTTTTCATACGCATAAATTTTGCCGTGTTAGTAAATTATCAAAGATCTAAATTTTATTTTTTCATAATGACAAGTAAAAAATTAGCATAAATAAACTGCTTTGATTTTATTCATTGTTTTTTTTTCTAGCCATTACCTACAATATCCAATACACTATATAGTGCAATAGTTTAAGATAGTTATTTTTATTTTCATGTTTTAATTCAACATGATACATTTTTTTAAAATGTAAGTTTATAATGAATTATTAATGATTGGTAGTACAGGTTATTTATGATATAGTCTTTGTTTTTTAAGTTTAAATTCAACTGACAAGAGAAGTAAATTAAATAGGTAGGTACTCTAATACTCTTATATTGATACCAAATGTTGTATTTTTTTAATTTTTACTAAGATAAATTTTTATAATGTGAATAACTTTGAACTCCCACTTTGATAATATACGTTTAAAGGACCAAGGTGCTGCTTTTATATGCTGACTAAAAATGTATGCGGTGTACAATCATATACATAGACCGCATATTAGACCAGAAAAAAAATTAAATATACCTATGTATACTATAGTATATATAGGTAAGATTGGTGATTGTATATGGTATTTTCCTTCTATAAAGTTGCTTAGAGTAGGTATAAAGATAAAATTGTTAATTTTTATATACTTTTAATATTATAGTATGGGTAAAATAAAATTTATTTATTTATTGATGTGATAATATATTTTTAGTTATACTATGGAAAAAAAGTACATTAATTAATTTTTTGATTTTCTAATATACTACGCGTAGATCAAATACTAAAGCAAAAACATAACGTTATTCCTCATACATGAGCTGCACGCCAGCCACCCATTTAAATATGATAACAGCAGTATTATACCCAACTGTACAATGGCCAGGTTAATAACTATGATTTTTTCACTTGCTTGTTTTTGTTTGCTTAAACTCAAATAAAACAGTTAGGTAATCGGATATTTAATCATTTACAAAATACTTTATTCTTCAATGAAATTCCTATATGTTTTTATTTAATTTATATGCTAAACTTGTTTGTTTCTAACTAAAACATGAAGGTTCACTATTTTTATTAATATAAAAAAATGTATTTTACTTCAAGGAATTAATTGTTGTATATAATCTTAAAAAAATGAAAAATATTTCTCATAGTTATAAGAGTGAAATGCTTTTAGAAGGTAACGGCATGGGTAGTACTATCCAGTAGGACTGTATTGCTGTTACATCGTTTCACCTCCTGAATATATAGAAAAAGGTGGATTTTTACCAGAAACAGAATCTGTTATGTGTCATGTTATTCTTTTGATTATACACAACTATTATAGTCAATAAAAGTTATTTTATTATTGTATGAAATTATGAAAAATGAATGTTAATTATTTTTATCCTTTAAGAATTACTAATTTGTTCTTGTTTTTGCAGCTGGCTTCACCCTGGCGCCGCCACTGTCATATTGTGTAAATTGAATGTGCCCATATGGCATAAGGAAAGTTTTAAAAGTTTCCGATTTCTTATCATTAAAATTGATGTTAAAGTCATCAAATTGTTATAATTTATGAATTATAATAATTACAAATGCATAATATGCAGATCCTAATATCCTATTACGCTGTTTCAAATCCTATCGCGTTATACCCGTTTTCTATTACCTAGTCTATACCAAACGCGACACACAAAAACATGTAATAGCAGTGGCGCAACAAGCGGGGGTGTTGGGTGGTACTTACACCAGGGCACCAGAGCAGCTGACATTTTAGGGGGCACCATCTGATGCCTGTGTTTTTGGTATTTATTTTATTATAACATAATATAAAGATATTGTTGTGGTAATAAAGATGAATGAAGGTATTTCTTGTAAAAATTACGAAAATAGATTTTTCTTTCCGTGGAACATTCAATTAGTTATAAATGGTTAATGGTATTATAGTCGTATAAATCGGTTAAGCAGTGGGTAACGGTTGAGGACTAATTGAGATTGATAACTGATAAGAGTTGTTTGATGACATAATTGTAGTTAGTACGACACTGTTACGAACTACGAAGACGCTAATAGACGGAAAATTAGTCTATCTATTAGTCTCTTATATTATAAAACGAGGTTAGTCCCCAGTTTTGTCCACGGGGATAGACGACTTTTGTGTCGTTTTTCCGGCCCGGCCAATCGCAACGTTCAGATTCTGCGGCGGGCAATAACCGCGTTATCACTTCTTTTCTTATCATTTTCGAAATTTTCGAAATTTACACTTTTTACACGATTTCGACCGTTTTCTAGCCTTTTTCGCTCATATTCATATTTGATTCGCGTAGCTCGCGATCTCTCGAAGCCGCCGGTGTGCGGTTTATATCCGTTCGCCGTCCGTAGCCGTCGCAATGTCGATCGCAAAATACGCTCCCGGCCGGACTTTTTTGCCGATTTCTTTCGTCTTCTCCGACAGTTTCGTCTTTTCGCACGTCGTTCGTGCCCGAATCGTGTAGTTGACGTCTTTCTAAAGCCGTATATATACGCTTTTCTTACGAAATCGGTCAATTCGCTTCGCAATCGCGTTTAGAAATTACGACCGACCGTACGCGTATATATACATGTATGTACGTGTATAATTTAATTTTTGCCTATTGATTTAATAATTATTAACGGAAAATGCTTTTCACTCGCTCCGTTAAATATATATATGGGAGATGCGCGTATTACAAGCGAATTATATGCGATTACATCGATGAACATCGAATATATCGGCTTACGTCGCTCCGTAGACGCACGGCTTAAGTGTTGATGTTTTGACCGTAATTCACATCTCAAACTGTGTCCGAGTAGGTTAGGCGTTAGGTAGAAGTTACGTAGGTCCCGGGTTCAAATCCGTCGTACGCCGTCCGGGCATACATACATACCGTTCATGCCAAATGGTTTACACGGCCGCCCGAATGCCGACTTTTTTTGCATTTTTTTTCCGTAATTTTACAAATTTCCGATCTTTTCTCTTTACTATTATTATTATTTTAACTTTACTTTGTGTATAAAAATTACAATATTTCTACTACGTTAAATTTTTTTAAAATTAATCTACAATATATCATTTTTTATGTATTATAATATAATATGTATTTACGTGGGTAAACATGTTTTTTTTCGATTTTCTTACGTTATCTTACAAATTATAGTTACTGGTTTTTTTAAATTTTAATAATATTACTTTGCTGTATGAATATTTTTACTACTATATTTTTATACCATTATATTATGTCATGTACCTTCATCGTTGTATTTTAACTATTGTATTTTTACCTAATTAATCGTTTATTTAAAAAAAGTATAATGTCATGTATATAATTGTAATTTAACTGTTGAATTGCTTATATAACAAATAATTTGTAATTTAACTACTAAATTGTTCATTTAACAAAAAATATAATGTCACGTACCTACATATTGTAATTTAAGTATTGCATTTTTTAATAATTACATGTCTGTATGTAAGCAATTATATTATAATGTGTATTATTGTGATTTAACTATTCAATTGTTTATATAGAACAAATATAATGTTATGAACGTTCATCATTGTAACTTAACTATTGCATTTTTAACTAATTATTCTAAACACGGTTTTATGTATTCATTACGGTTTTACAATCACTGTCAATTCATTTGTTTCTACAAAATATATCTTATCATTGTAGGTACTACTATTTCAACTATGTAACCAGGGCCTGATCTAGGGGGGGAAGTCGGGGATTTATCCCCGGGCGTATAATTTTCGTGGGCGTATTTTTAAGGTTTTAAATATTTTGTAAATTGAAAATTGAAAATGGACTTAAAAACAAAAGTCAAAACTAAGTACAAAATAATATTTCACAGGAAATGTGTAATATTGGGTATGGGAATAAAATAAAATAATTTTATTTTTAATCGAGATTAGTAGGTAATAACTAATAACATTGATTTAAAAATTAAAAGGACGAATATGAAAAAGGTAAAAAATAGATAAAAATATAAAATAAATAAAACCCGTCCGCAATTTACTGTCAGCGGGAGTGTACATGCCTTAGTTTATCATAAATAGATTAATGTACTATCCAATTAGTGACATAATAAAGTATGGTAAATTACATCATTTTCTTGCATATAATATAATATTATGTAGATAGTTGTTTAAAACCTTAATCTTAAAAATCGTACTATTAATTGTAATTCATTGTTATGTGATTATAAATGAACAACTATATATTTTTCCAAATAGGTAGGTACTGCATAAAATTATGTTCTACATAAAATGTTACTTAGGTACTAATGATTTAATTGTTTTCAGATTATTTATTAAATTACATGTTTGTACCCAGGCTTATAAAAGTCTTTGTATTTAACAATTAATGTCTTTTTATAAATATCACCATGGCCACTAGATAAATGAAACAGAACACAAAATGGAATATAATTTGTCATTTGTGTTTGCTTTTTAAATGGGTACAACTGTACAAGTATACAACTATTAATTTACTTGATAAACTTGATACTACAAAAGTACAACATAATTAAATAATTAAAACAAAAATACTATCCTATTGATTGTAGCCCAAGACAGATTGAATATTATGTTTTACATATTATATTAAAATAATTTAAAAGGAAATTTATATTCTATTTGGTTCGTTTTTTTTTTTATTATAAACTGTGTTTTTTGTCTAAATTATTTTTATAGTTCAAGATGTCAAACAGACTACCAGGTCCTTATTATTCTGGACATTTTTAAAATGTAGAATGTAGTTATTTTAGTATATAGGTATCTACATTCAATCCGTAAGTGATAATCCATGATAAATATTTCTTTGTCGTGTTATAATCATTAGATTACAATTTTCAGTACATAATTACATTTTTGTTTCATTGTATTTATTCCGTACCTAGGTACATATTATTAAGTTTTGATTGTAACAAATATTAAAAATGAAAATGTATAATATTGATAGGTATGTTGTAAATTAAATATTGTTCTTTTACATAAAGCGTCCTATATTAAAAGTAAGCAATGGATACCTACCTAATTTAGATTTGTTAATAAATAATTCATACATGTTATTATTATCAATATTATTTATTCTAAACCTGGAACTTAGAAATATTGACCACAGATTTTAGCTTTAAATACACCATTAAGAAGTGCTTCTAAAACTATATTACGTGAATAGTTTAAAATTTAAAATGTTTCATTTTCAAGTTAAAATCGTTCAAATTATTTGTGGTAAATAAATGATTGGTCCTGCAGTACATTTGGAAAGGTTTTGTGAATGTTGGTCCTCAGTTCCTCGCAGTACTGTATGAGTGTGCTTGATTTTTCGTAAAAAAAATACTAATTCTGGTCATCTCCCTGAGATGGGCGTATTTTTTTTAATTTTCCCCGGGTGTTAAAAAGCTATGATCCGGCGCTGTATGTAACTAACACCCGACTTTCTGTTTAAAATATTGTTTACCTACTGTTTTTGATTCAATATATTATACAACCATACTAAATCAAACGGTTCCATTACGCACACAATTTGCTAAAATAAATAAATAATTTTAATAGTATCAAAGACATACTGCAATATAGGTGAAGTTAAATTATACTTTTATTAAAAACGATGTAATAGATAGGTATGTATACTAAACATATTATATTTTTTAACAAAAGAACAAAAATGGCAATGTACCATATTCAAATGGATTTTAATATTGACATCCCTATGATTAATTGTGTTAATTACATGCACTAAATAGCCTTGATCTGATCATAACAATGATCGTATATTTATTTTCCTAGAATTAATTAGGTACATTAAGACAGTGTAATTTATTAGTACACCTAATTGTGTTTATAATATGTTTTTATCATTTATCATACAATAAACACACATTTATATAAATATATACTTTGGGATTCACTATTTTTTGTAAATTAATGAACTTTATAAATATCGACTTAATAATCGAATTATCGACGTACACTTTTTTACTTACAAAAAGGGCTGGTGCAATATGGATCATAATTACACGTTGAACAAAGTGCGCTGATAGTCTAGACAATCGATTAGTTAAATGGTTTTTTTTTACTTCAAACTTTTGGACAGACCCAAAAACCACAAAAAAGAAGTGTAAAATATGCGTACTTACACCGTTGATGACTGATAGCTAGACACTTAAACTTTTAAACATTCCCTCCAAAGCATCAAATCTTATCTCAATCTTAAATTCATATCACTAAACGCGTTATCATAAATCCTATCCATTAGAACAATTATCCAACATTCGATTTCCAACAGGCACGAACAATACTTCCAAAATCGATGACCCCACATTCAGAGAGTCTCATATAGGTCAAATAGAATCTATATTTTTGATTATTCACTTATCTATGCAACTAACGGGGTCCGCAATCCACCGTAGGTGGAGTGCATACCTGATGATATACGCTTCGCATATTGCTTATGTATGTGATTTTATGACTGATAGCTAGACAATCAAATCCACATATCGACTCTACACTTTTTAACGATTTCAACAACCAAAAGCAGCTGACAGACGCCTAGAGATCCTGGAGATCGTATCTACTTACAATGTTCGTGACGGATTGCTAGACGCAGAGACGCTCAAACTTTTAAACATCTACGCCAAAGCGCCAAGCCTTATCTCCAATCCATATCACTAATTCTTATCACAAATCCTAAACTTCCATCTTACGACTGTCGCTACTTTTATGATTGAAATGACTCTTATTCCAAAATCGGTACCCCCAAATTCAGCGAGTCCCATATACCAACTAGAATCTATATTTTTGATTATTCACTTATCTGCGCAACTAACGGGGTCCGCAATCCACCGCAGGTGGAGTGCATACCTGATAATATACGCTTCGCATATTGCTCACCGATGTGATTTTATGACTGATAGCTAGACAATCAAATACACATATCGACTCTACGCTTTTTAACAATTTCAACAACCAAAAGCAGCTGACAAACGCCTAAAGATCCTGGAGATCGTATCCAGTTACAATGTTCGTGACGGATTGCTAGACGCTCAAACTTTTAAACATCTACGCCAAAGCGCCAAGCCGTATCTCCAATCCATATCACTAATTCTTATCACAAATCTTAAAATTCCATCTTACGACTGTCGCTACTTTTATGATTGAAACGACTCTTATTCCAAAATCGGTACCCCCAAATTCATCGAGTCTCATAGGCCAACTAGAATCTATATTTTTGATTATTCACTTATCTGCGCAACTAACGGGGTCCGCAATCCACCGCAGGTGGAGTGCACACCTGATAATATACGCTTCGCATATTGCTTAGGTACCTATGTTATTTGATGACTGTCGACTGATAGCTAGACAATCAAATACATATATCGACTCTACACTTTTTAACAATTTCAACAACCAACAGCAGATGACAAACGCCTAGAGATCCTAGAGATCGTATCCATTTATTTATTTATTTATTTATTTGTTTATTTAACGCCAATCGGCAATTCAAGAGATTTACAATACAAATTATATACAGAGAATATTAAGTAACAATGTGATGGAGTAATCTTATATAAAAAACGAGGTGAAACATAGTAATTTACAGAGCAAACAACTAAATATTTAGTACAAATAAAAACATAACAATATATAATGAAACTAAAAACTAACTAACTTAAGTAATATATACATTTAAAATATCATGATCTATTAGTTATTGAGCAGACGAAGCATTCTGTGTCATTTACAACGTTCGTGACGGATTGCTAGACGCTCAAACTTTTAAACATTTACGCCAAAGCGCCAAGCCTTATCTCCAATCCATATCACTAATTCTCATCACAAATCCTAAACTTCCATCTTACGACTGTCGCTACTTTTATGATTGAAACGACTCTTACTCCAAAATCAGTAGGTACCCCCAAATTCAGCGAGTCCCATAGGCCAACTAGAATCTATATTTTTGATTATTCACTTATCTGCGCAACTAACGGGGTCCGCAATCCACCGCAGGTGGAGTGCATACCTGATAATATACTCTTCGCATATTGCTTACCGATGTGATTTTATGACTGATAGCTAGACAATCAAATGCACATATCGACTCTACACTTTTTAACAATTTCAACAACCAAAAGCAGCTGACAAACGCCTTGAGATCCTGGAGATCGGATCCATTTACAATGTTCGTGATGGATTGCTAGACACTCAAACTTTTAAACATTCCCGCCAAAGCGCCAAGCCTTATCTCCAATCCATATCACTACTCCTTATCACAAATCCTAAACTTTCGTCTTGCAACCTTTGAGACTTTTATAATACCAACGACGTTGTCTTCAAAATCGGTACCCACTCTCAGCGAGTTCCATGGGCCCCGAGTTTCACTTAGAGCTAGTCTAATACTATAAAATGAAGAACAGCTGACTGATAATACAAGCAACCCGTGGAACGGAAAACGCAGTTAGAGTGAAACCGTGGAGTAAAAAATGAAGCACCGCTCCGTTTCTCCAGCCCGCCGGCCATGTCCCGTCGATTCCTTATGGCGCGACCAATCGCGTACCTTCGCAGTGGCGGCGGTCGGTTTTAAAACGTTTTTCGTTATCACCTCTTTTCCTATCATTTCGCCGATTTTCGGAAAATTAGCTGTTTTTACACGATATCTTTTCGCCCTTTTATATACTTAATTCGAAGTAACCGGTGTGCGGTTTATATTCGTGCAATGTCGATCAATAAATACACTCCCGACCGGACTTTTTTGCCGATTTTTTCCTTTTCTCCCTCCGTTTCGTCTATTCGCACAATCGCACCCGTTTGTGTCCGAATCGAGTCTTTTTGAAGTCGTTTATATGCGCTTTTCCCCCAAAATCGGTTCGTTCGCCTCGCAATCGCGTTTGGAAATTACGCCGGCGACCGACCAGCCGTACGCGTATATATACATGTATATACGTGTATAATTTAATTTTTCCTTATGATTTAATAATTATTAACGGAAAACGCTTTTCACACGCCCCGTTAAATATATATATGGGAGATGCGCGTATTAAAAGCGTTTTCCGTTAATAATTATTAAATCATAAGGAAAAATTAAATTATACACGTATATACATGTATATATACGCGTACGGCTGGTCGGTCGCCGGCGTAATTTCCAAACGCGATTGCGAGGCGAACGAACCGATTTTGGGGGAAAAGCGCATATAAACGGCTTCAAAAAGACTCGATTCGGACACAAACGGGTGCGATTGTGCGAATAGACGAAACGGAGGGAGAAAAGGAAAAAATCGGCAAAAAAGTCCGGTCGGGAGTGTATTTATTGATCGACATTGCACGAATATAAACCGCACACCGGTTACTTCGAATTAAGTATATAAAAGGGCGAAAAGATATCGTGTAAAAACAGCTAATTTTCCGAAAATCGGCGAAATGATAGGAAAAGAGGTGATAACGAAAAACGTTTTAAAACCGACCGCCGCCACTGCGAAGGTACGCGATTGGTCGCGCCATAAGGAATCGACGGGACATGGCCGGCGGGCTGGGGAAACGGAGCGGTGCTTCATTTTTTACTCCACGGTTTCACTCTAACTGCGTTTTCCGTTCCACGGGTTGCTTGTATTATCAGTCAGCTGTTCTTCATTTTATAGTATTAGACTAAAGATAGACTAAAGATTTAATAATTATTAACGGAAAACGCTTTTCACACGCCCCGTTAAATATATATATGGGAGATGCGCGTATTACAAGCGAATTATATGCGATTACATCGATGTACATCGAATATATCGGTTTACGTCGCTCCGTAGTCGCACGGCTTAATTGTTGATGTTTTCACTGTCTTTCATATCTCAAACTGTGTCCGAGTAGGTTAGGCGTTAGGCAGGAAACACGTAGGTCCCGGGTTCAAATCCGTCGTACGCCGTCCGGGCATACATACATACCGTTCATGCCATATGGTTTACACGGCTGCCCGAATCCCGACTTTTTTTGCATTTTTTTTCACGTTATTTTTCATATAAATTAAATAATAATATAATAATACAGAAACATATCGTACATTATTATTATTTAAAGTCATTATCATTTTATATCACACAATAAATAGGTACATATTATATTTGTTTTATTAGGAATTATTAAAATTGCATATTTTTTAAAATGTCCATGATTGTTATATAAATATAGTTTGTATTTTATTTCGGTTTGCCTACCTAGGTGGCTAACTTGAAAGTTAATCTTGATTTTGGCTTGAGAGTTGAGATGACTGACTTGCTGGACACTCCAACACGGTTTTTGACTTTACACTTTTTACATAAGAAAAGGCACCGGACATGCGAAGGCACATACCACTCTATGTGATATACCTAATACCTACTATATATAGGTGATAGACGGGTTGCTCATTTTAGTTTCGTCTTATACGGTGATGATTGACTTGATAGACACTTTAACAAATAACATGCAGGTTTTTGCAATTTTTTTTTAAATTAATATATATACACTATAGGTACATGTTTATATGTATTGGTTAATATAATAGTATGTATCTAAATATCTACCAATATGTTAATATTTTTTTGGAATTATAATTGCAAATGTTCTAAAAATGTTCATTGTCATATTATATCACACAATAAATACATATCATATTTGTTTGTATGTATATAGTTTGAATTTTTCGTAAATTATTTCGTAAGTTGTGTGATAGGGTTTTCACTTATAGCCGCTTGATGTCGGGTCTGCAATCCACCGCAAGTGGATTGCCTACCTGATTTGCTGTAGCACATAGTCCGCGATCCGACGAAGTCGGATTGCCTACCTAAGTGGCTAACTTGAAAGTTAATAGATTTTGACTTGAGATGACTGACTTGCTAGAAACTCCAACACGGTTTTCGACTTTACATATTTTACATAAGATAAAGCACCGGTCATGCTACGGCACATACCACTCTATGTGCAGGTATACTCTATATAGGTGATCCTGGAGATCGTATCCAGCCTATCCATTTACAACGTTTGTGACGGATTGCTAGACACTCAAACTTTTAACATTCCCGCCAAAGCGTCTAGCCTTATCTCCAATCCATATCACTAATCCTTATCACAAATCCTAAACTTTCGTCTTACAACCTTTGCGACTTTTATAATTCATTGTCTCCAAAATCGGTACCCACTCTCAGCGATTCCAACGGGCCCCGAGTTATACTTAGAGCTAGTATAATATCTAAAATTAGAACAAAAATAGTAATTTTTGTAATATTTTTTTAGTTCAGGTGCACCAAGATGGGCAACTTTAGCTTTTGGTGAAGTAGATGCAAATAAAATAAAGCAAAGAATCCTAAAAAAAAGTATGCCCCACTCGCAGGGAATCGCGACACGTATCTATTTATGCCTTAAAAATGAGATTTATTGATGTTTTGAAATCCTTAAGCAATATTTCCTTAACTAGGCAGAAAAAAAGAAGAAAGAAATATTGCAAATGCTCTAAAAAAAAAATTAGAAAAAATTGAATTTGTTTTGTTGTTATGCTTATGGGAAAAAATATTAAGACCATTATATGGAGTATCACAGTCTGTCAGTCTCTTCTACGTAAAAATACTAATTTACATAATGCATGTCAAAACTTACTAGAGGCTAATTTTACTATTCAAAATTTAAGAAATCAGTATGATGATTTAATATTAACAAGTCATAACATGTGTGATAAATGGGGAATTTCAAAAGATTACCCTGTAGTTCGTTCTAAATTCGCTATTAAACATTTTGGATAAGAAGTTGACGGTGATAGAAGATTGAATGTTACAGAAGATAATTTTAAGTTCGAGTTTTCTTACTAGTGATTGATACAGTTATTTTTCAGCTTTCTAACAGATTTAACGGATTAAAGGAAATAACTGAAAACTTTGAATTTTTTACAGCCAAGTACATTAGTTAATTTATCTGAAGATGATTTAATAAAAGCTTCGTATGATTTTACACAATTATACAAAGATGATATAAGCTCAGATTTAATACGGCAGTTACTGTCAATAAGAGAATTAATAAATATTTTTGAAGTTAAAAGTATCGAACAATTGACATTATATATTTTAAAAAATGACTATAGTACAACATATAGTGATATTTTAAGTGCAACCTTAATTTATCTTACATTACCTGTAACAGTTGCATCAGCGGAAAGATCGTTTTCTAAAGTGAAACTTATTAAAAATTACTTAAGAAATTCAATGAATCAAGATAGACTATCAAACATTGCCATTCTGAACATTGAAAAAAATAAGACTAAACAGTTAAATATAAACAAAATAATAGAACATTTTGCAAACTTAAAAGTTAGAAAAGTTAAGTTTTGTTAACATGTTCATGTATTAATTTTTTTTATGAATTAAAGAACCTACCTACCCATGTTATAATTTGTATAATTTATATGTATATATATATTTTTTATCTATACTATAAAATATAAATATATAAAGAAAATAATATATTGTAATTTGTAGGGCACCAAGTAATTTTTGTTACTAGGGCACCATAAGGTCGAGTTGCGCCACTGTGTAATAGCAAAGGAAAAGCACTATAAATTATAATATAAGGCAGTGGCGCCGAACTCAATTTAAAATGGGGTGGCAAACTAGTAAACATTTACCAAACACCCACCCACCCAGAACCGTTAAATTAAGCGGGCATTATTAGGCCATACCTCAACGTTAACTTCAGACATTAGTCATGTAAAATAATTTAGTTTTTATCAGTTATTCATAAATACTAGTCTACGGTAGTGAACATTAAGCACAAAATACATTTTTTGTGATCAAAAAAAATATAAATACCCATGAAAATGTTTGTATTTGTTCTCAATTACTTTTTCTAAAAAGTGTTACAACAACTCTTGTATGGATGTATATTAGGTTCTCTGTTAACTTTCAATGTAATTTTGGCTGGACTAGTTTTGTTACCACCTGTATTTTATTTTAATTTAAATTATTTTTTTTTTTTGTGTCTGTCATCACGTTTTAGGACACTAAAAGTGCTTGGATTTTCTTCAACAGTAGCTTTTCTGATAGGAAAGTGAATCTAATTGGTACTTCAGGGGGTCAAAAGTGAAAATTGCACAGTAGTTTTCAAAAGCGGCGTGAAAAACAAAATTAAAATTAAAGGAAAAACGGGAATTTTTACACTAAAATCGAAAAAATAGATTTTGGTTTTTGGTGCAACTTTTAAACAAACGACCGTAGGTACATGAAATTTTGACTGAATGTTTATATTAGCATTTTATATACACCATAAAATTTTCAAAATGTTTTGATTTATTTTGAACTGTTTAGGCACATTTTAATTTTCCATTTTTTTTAGTTTTTTTTCTAAAATTATCAATAAAATTTTATTTGTTGGTTAAAAAAGCTTGAAAATTTAATACAAGCAGGTTCCTACTATATTGTTACAATGGCATTTGAAAAATATTAAAAATTCTTAGTCACAGTTTTTTTTTATAAGCATTTTAAGTTCAAAAATTGACAAAATATGGAAAAATCACGAAAATTAGCAAATTATTTTGAGTTAAGAATTCGTAAAAATTTTTCTTTTTAAATCTAAGGTTTTAAAATGTAATACAAGATTCCTAATAAGATTATATACCTTTATCAAAAAAAAAAATGTCTTTAAGAAAGTCAAATTAAATTTTTATGAGCGTTTGAAATTCAAATTTTTACAATTTTGGATATTCAATCGATTTATTCGATTTATTCAATCGAAAATATTTTGACTCTTTTTGAGCTGTTTACGGACATTTTCAGTTTCCCATTTTTTTAGTTTTTTATTCTATAAATATCAATAAAGTTTTATCTGTTGGGCTAAAAAGCGTAAAAATGTAATACAAGGCTCCTGATATATTGTTACAATATCAGTTGAACAATATTAAAAATACATAGGCACAATTGTTTTTTATAAGCATTTAAAGATCGAATTTTGACAAAATGTATGAAATTTAAAATTGAATAATTATTTTGTAGTTAAAAATGTATAAAATGTTCAACTTTTATATCTAAGGATTGAAAATTTAAAGCAAGATTACACGTAAGTAGTAAATTCTGTTACCAAAAATCTAAAAAATACATAAGCACAGTTTATTTTTATAGTCATTTTAAGTTCAACTTTCGACAAAATTACATAAAAAAAACCTAGAATAACTATTTTAGTTATCTATTTTGTTGTGATTGTGTAATATTATTCTTGGGTACTTGAAACTTTTATAGTACACTATTATATATCTATGATAATATAACGATTTGTTGTTAATGTATAACGGGTTATAAGTATCTAATGAGTAATGGCTATTATGATATTATTAATTTGGAATTTATTATAGGTGCAATTTATATACCGTCTCCGCTCAGAATTGTTTTTCTTATACAATGATATTATATCATTGAATTCAAATTTAATACTATCCATTATACAGTGACCCACTTGTAATCTACTGTACAGCAGAGCACTTTTTTATAATTTTATATCAATATAATAATTATATCATTACTGGCTTTTACAGGAAAAAAGTTGGCTAAAAATAGCCACTTCACAGTACGAAAAACCACTAACTGATAATGTAAAAATAATAGATAACACAATTTAAACTGTTCACTATACGTCTATAATGAATACATCTATATACTACCTACTTCATTAATACACAGGAATACAGCGACACGGCGTATAGACGTTACAGTCGTTGCACTTTTGATTCCAAGTACTAATTTACTATCGAACACTCAGTATCTACCCGTCAAATTTCTTCTGTTTGATATTTGCCCACCTGCATAACAGGACCCACCGCCCACCCATTTAAAAGGGGTGGCAGTCGCCACCCTTACTATATAGGTTCGGCGCCACTGATATAAGGATATATTATGCAACAATCAGATTATTCTTCGAAAACAATTTCATGAAATAAAAATTCTTACGCATGACGTCTATACCAAAAGCGACACACAAAAACATGTAATTGCAGAGGAAAAGCACTATAATATTATAAGGATATATGCAACAAACGGATTATTCTACGAAAACAATTTCATGAAATAAAAATTCTTATGCGTCATGCAAGGAGATTATAATATGTACATATATAAGATGCAACCAAAAGTTTATGTTTTGTAAAGACCGTGGTATAGATTTCACTGATTTCAGTGTCTGTTTAATATAATATATTATAAAAAATGGTAGGTATTTCGTCAGGAACGTTTTTCCCCGACTAGCCCCGCATCGTGCCATAAAAAACTTCGTTTCAAAAACACAAATTGGTTAAATGGGTACTAATATATTAATTATTACCATTGATTAATTATTACAGACTACAGAAATTACGCATTACTCAAATATTCCATTGCTGTCATTACTAATTAACCAAATAACGATAATAATATTATTATGACTTACGAACTGCGAGTGTCAAGTATTTATGACTTATCAGTTATCACTACTATAGTAATCCGTAATGGATCACGACGTTAGTACATTAGCGAATTGGATAAATAAATGACTTATCAGTAATAAGGTCTATGGCCAAGGTCAACCCCCCTACCACCGTCAGTCAACGCCCAACGGGTATTTCGTTGTCCGAAGTCGAACTACGATTTCCTTCATTCGTCTGCCATCTTAGTGTCTTTTTGTCGATCGTTCCTCGAGCTGTCCGAAATCAAACTGGTGAGTATGTTTTTTCAACTCAAACTGTAATTCATTATATTGTATTATATTTTCCTGTAGATTCAAAATTGGTTAATATTGAGATATTTTTTTATTGGTAACTATTTAATTTAAACAGAGCTTGAACTAAATTTTTAACAAAACCGTCAAGTGGTTTCAGTCCCTCGAAATCATAAGACAAAAATTGTATTCTCGCAATCATAGTTACTTTATAGGTATTTTTTATAGTATAAACTAAGATAAAAACGTGATTGACAAATTTTAAATCCACAGACTTGTTTTCCATACAAACCTAACCTAACCTACAATTCAATATTTTAACGTAACGCGTATTTTGTAAATGTTAATAATTTCAAGTTTTAATATTACGTAAACATACACATTTAATACAAAATATTTAAAAAGTTTTTATCATACACGTAGTTTAATCTATAGCTAATAATATCCTAAGCAGGTCTACGATAGTTTTTGTATTATTTTCAATTACGTAAAAACTAACATGGAACCTTACCTAACGCGTTAGTCAACACTTGGATTTATATACTAATTTAGGTAAGGCTCTACCATAGAACGAGAACAATGGGTATGCTATGCCACCATTTTGCGACTCTTTTATCAATGATAAAATGATAAAATAAAGGGGTAGAAATTCATATTCACATAAGATTATTAGTCGCAATTCGCAAAATGGCGGCGTAGCATACCTGTATCTAATTCGGTTCACATTGAGTTCCGATACGGCGATACGCACCGATCGACAATTTATATTTCGTTTCCTTTGTATGTGATCGTTTATACTCCATGAACGAAAACAATACTACTACTACTATTAAATAAAATCAACAACAACAATGACCTTTCATAATATCTTCCAGACTGCCCCTGTAACTGAATCCTGAAGTCATTATCCAACGACAAGCCAACTGCTCAAAGAGCCTAACCATATTTTACTGTCGACCGCTGTCACTAATTGCCTAGTTTGTCGTCCGTTGTTCTGCTCCTTAACCTTTTGATAGTTAGTAATAACACGTTATAATATATAGGGATCTTTATTTATAATCTGTGGTAATAACTTTTAAAAACCCAAACCAATTTTTTCTTATACCATAATAAAATCACGAAAAAAAAAATGGAAATTAATGCAGTTTAGCTCTGAAGTGATTTTTTTCATTATGTGTGCTTTGCATGCTAAATATAAAGGTATTTTCAAAAAAAAAAGTTGTACAATTTTCTTTGAAATTTGACAGTTGTGGTCTCAAAACTTAAAAATCGTTTTTTATGTTTAAAATATCAAAATATAACTATTGTTTTTTGTTATTGGGAGTTTGTTCTTTCTCAATATTTTGCTAGAATCTTATTTATTGAGCGTATGGTTTATGGTTACATGCATTAGACTAATTATAATATGGTAACATACAATACATTTAATTAATGTATAACAAATGAATAAAATAAATAAAACGAAAATAGGGTAGTATAGTAGTATGGGTAACAGTGAATAATATTAATAAGGAAACAAAACAATATCTTTGGTATTAGAGTATAAGTTCTTGTTCCTCCAGCCATTGAATAAATGTGGGGGGGGGTTGTTTTGTAATTTTATGTGAATAAGAGAAAATTCAGCTATGTACCTACTCAATTTTTAACTTATTGTTAATAAAGTAAATTAAAAAAAAAAAATGAAGGACAGGTTATACCTACGCTAAATCGCAAACTTTCAAAAAAACACTTGGTGCCTGGAGTTAAGCTGACTTGATGCCAAAAAATGTTTAGCTTTAAAAATGATTAGTGTCATAAAAAAAAAAATACAAATTTTTCTAAAAATAAAAATTACAGCAAATTCCCAGTTGTTGATCACGGTACTCAAAATTTCAACAATGAAAATAATCAATTTTTGCCAAATTTGCCGCTCCATTGCTCCAATCTTCTGCTTGTACTGAAATCTGAATAGTGGCTATAGTGACAATAGCATTACAATTACATAATTTTTTTTTTGTTTTTTTTTCAGTCATTATGGTTGCCCAGAAAATTTGGGCTTTGATGTTGGCCGGGCTGTTAGTCGCATCTTCCGCCAATGCTGGACCTATCGCAGCTGGAATTTGCTACGCTGGATGTGCTGCCGTGACGGTTGCATGCTTCGGTGCCGCCGGGTTTACGTTTGGCACCGTCCCTGGAGCGGTGATTGCTGCTACACCCGCGTTAGCAGCATGCAATGCAGCATTTGGGATTTGTGAAGCAAGCTGTGTCGCAGCATTAATTGTACCTACACCGTAAGGCTTAAAGCCTAAAAAATATTTTCTTTTCAACAGCTCATATACTTAGTGAACTTTTTTTTAAATATTTTATTTTCATACGCATAAGTTTTGCGTTACAGTTTTGCCGGTATGGTAAATCATCAAAGAACTATATTAAACTATATTCAATTATTTTTTCATAATAACTAGTAATAAATTGGCATAAATAAACTGCTTTGATTATATTCATTATTTTTTATGGTTTTTTTTTCTAGCCATTACCTACAATATCCGATACACTATAATTTATAGTGCAATAGTTTAAGATAGTTATTTTTCTTTTACATTTACATGAAACTGCTTAATCTAATAAAGCATGATACATTTTTTTAAAATGTAAGTTTATAATGAATTATTAATGATTGGTAGTACAGGTTATTTATCATATAGCCATTGTTTTTTGAGTTAATACAACTGACAAGAGAAGTACATTAAATAGGTAGGTACTCTAATACTCTAATATTTTTATTTTTATTTTATTTTTATTATTAAGTTTAACGGGACAAGCCCTTTTACATAGGATATAATACATAATAAACAAGAACAACCGTACATATACAAAATAATTAATACAGTTTGAAAGGTGAATTATAACAAAAATTTACAAATATATAAAAAATTAAATTTCAATTAGATAGTAGGTCTACAGCTTTTGCTTTGAAAGATTCACGAGACATAAAAAAGAAATCGACTTCATTACAAATTAAATTACATAGTGTTAGAGCTCTAGGAAAAAATGAATCTGAACATATTTTTTTTTTATAAAAAGGTACGTGAAATAAACAAGGGTTTCTAGTCGAATAACTATGAGTACAAAAACTAATTTTCCTTAATAAATCAGGACAATCAATATAATTATTAACAAGATCATAAATAAACATGACGTCAGATAACTTACGCCTAACCTCACAAGGCTGAATATAAATAGAATTAGCTACTAATGAAAATGAATCTCTAGAAATGGGTAAGTTTAAACGAAACGCTATAGACTTAAGGAATTTATACTGAACATTCTCAACCAATTTATCAGTAGAATTTTGAGCCCAGATTATTGACCCGAATTCAGTATGAGACCTAACAAGAGAACAATAGAGCATTTTTAATGTAAATACATTTTTAAATTCTTTAGTATTTCGTAAAATAAAACCCAGCATTTTAAAACATTTATTTATAACCATATTTGTATTAATAGAGAAAGATAAATTATTATTAAAGAGAACACCCAAATCTTTGACCATTTCAACTCTGTTAATATTAATATTATTAATTTGATAGTTAAAAATTATAGGATCTATTTTTTTAGTGAAAGAGATAGAATTGCATTTATCAATATTAATTGGTAATTTATTTTGTTCACACCAAATACTAAACTTATTTAAATTAGCTTGAAGATTAAGTGCATCATCTTGGTTTTTAATAGTAGAATACAATTTTGTGTCATCGGCAAACATTAACACATTGACTGAAGAATCGAGAACAGATGGTAAATCGTTTATAACAGATTAAACAGTAATGGCCCTAGTTGTGAGCCCTGGGGTACTCCAGAACTTACAAAAATAACCTTAGATAATGAATCAAACAACTTAACTAACTGACATCTATCCGTTAGGTAGGATGTCAACCAATTAAGAAAATTACCATGAAGACCAAATCTTTGTAGCTTAATTATTAGTAAATAATGGTTTACTTTATCGAAGGCTTTACTGAAATCTGTGTAAACTGAATCAATTTGTACGCCATTTTCAACGGAGTTAATTAAATCGGTATGGTAAGTCAACAAATTCGTAGACACAGATTTTTATGCCAAATATTGATGCCAAATGTTATATTTTTTTAATTTTTACTGAGATAAACTTTGATGATAAACTTGATAAACTTAAACGGTGAATAACTTTGAACTCCCACTTTGATAATAAACATTTAAAGGACCAAGGTGCTGCTTTTATTTGCGGACTAGAAATGTATGTGGTGTACAATCATATACATAGACAGCATATTAGACCAGAAAAAAAATTAAATATACCTATGTATACTATAGTATATATAAGTAAGATTGGTGATTGTATATGGTATTTTCCTTCTATAAAGTTACTTAGAGTAGGTATAGAGATAAAATTGTTAATTTTTATATATTTTTAATATTATAGTATGGGTAAAATAAAATGTATTTATTGACTTGATAATATATTTTTAGATATACTATGGAAAAAACTACATTAATTAATTTTTTGATTTTCTAATATACTACGCGTAGACCAAATACTAAAGCAAAAACATAACGTTATTCCTCATACATGAGCTGCACGCCAGCACCAATTTAAATATGATTACCGCAGTATTCTACCCAACTGTACAATGGCCAGGTTAATAACTATGATTTTTTCACTTGCTTGTTTTTGTTTGCTTAAACTTAAATAAAACAATTAGGTAATCGGATTTTTAATCATTTACGAAATACTTTATTCTTCAATGAAATTCCTATATGTTTCTATTTAATTTATATGCTAAACTTGGTTGTTTCTAACTAAAACGAGAAGGTTCACTATTTTTTTTTATATTGTATAAACCATACTGTTACAATATAACAGTCAATCCAATGTAATTTTTACTTAAAACAATTTAATTTCCTAAAATAAATTGTATATAATTTCTACTTAAAATATTTTGTTGTATTATCAACCAATAACCACTATTCTAAAATCTATTATTAATTGAATAAAAACCAATTTTGTAAAATAAATAAATATTTAGTATTTTATCATTTTTCATCGGAAATAATAGATTTATAAAAAATTGTGTAAATATACTTTTTATTACAAATATATAAATCTATAATTTACTTTTCATATATTTTTGGGTAAATTCAATATTTTTCAAATTAAACTAAAAAAATGTACTTACAAACCATATTTTAAAAACGTTTAACCCCATTGTGGCACGTGAAGGAATTAAGTAATCATGATCAAATTTAACGTAAATTACCAACTTCTAGTGATGAACAAAATGGGAAGGTAAGAAATCAAAAATTATGTTCAAAAATAAGGATCACCCTAACCTACACATTATACAATATGATTATTATTATAATTTCGTGTTATTATAATGTAAAGGGTCAGCCAAAAAAGCAGTGACATTCGGTGGGCATTTGCTGAATATACACACTGAACACTACATACATTGTGTTATAGTAACATTATTAGTGTAAGTAATACACTAATACCTACCATTGATTATAAAATATACAAGTGTTTATAATCAATGGAAATGCTGAATTATACCTAATATATGGACCTCACGAGTTGTGAGAGTCATCGTCTCTGGCCATTAAAAAAACCATGATATATTTTTGCGAGGCTGATTCTGCAGTATTATTTATGATTTAAAAATAATATATTGTATACTCTATGTACAGGAATAGTTATAAAATACGTTGTACAACTTGTACACTCATTTCATTTTGACTTTCTGTACCTATATAATATAGTTTTTCACAAAAATTAAATTATAGTAGGTATCATACTGACGCATAAAATATGTATGTAACATGATATACGTGATATTGTTTTAAAACAAGTTGTAGTATAATAAATTTTATACTGCGAGTAAGTTCATGAATATTATATAAATAATTATGTACGATCCAATAATGTAGTTTTGTCGTAACAGAACAATATATATATATAAATTATAAAGTACTAGTTACTATTTAGGTTACATACTATTCGTGTATATTTATATGTATATAGTAAGAATATATAAGAATAACAATATAGGAGATTCGTGAAGTTTTTATTATGTTTTTTTTCTCTAGATTTGACGAAGTCGATTGTATAGTTGAGTTAAATTGAAAAATTCGATTACCTATAGGTACCTATTTCAAAACACGCGAAAGTGGTTTACTGAGAAATATAGAATAAATATGATATTACATAGCAATGGAATTAATTAAGTAAATATAAATTAGTAACAAATGTGCAGTACAAAATAAAAGTACCGAAGTAAGTATAGTAAATAAATTACCGAGCGAGGTGGTGAAGTTTGGGAAGTAGTAATAACTCAACCTTTAAAGGTATTTTGCTCTAAATTTATTATGTTTACACCGGTTGACAAACTACCTTTTATATACAATAAGCGTTTTTATTTTCAAAAAATGTATTGCAGTACAACAATTAAATTGAATTATTATTTTCTAGGCAGATATAGTGACAGATACCTACTACTACAATAATTATAACAAAGATAAGAAAAATATAATAATAATAATAGCACTATAGCAGGTAATTATATATATAATATGTTTCTATTAGAGATTATAAATACAGTAAATGTATTGTACCTATTATGGTTCTAATGATAATTTCTATTATTTCAATAATATAGCTTATCAGTGAGAATAGTGATGGTTTTGAAATGCTCAAAGAATGATGATCATGTTTGGACTGTAGTCTGACGGGGGGGGGGTGACCTGTTGTGGAGTTCTTATATGTATAGTGTTGGGCGGGAGATTTGCACCACTAAACTTTGATTTAGTTGGTTCAATTGAAAATTGAAATGGTAGAAAGTGAAGGCACTCCTCTGGTGGCGTGTGAGCCTCATAAATTAAACTCTAATGACATTTGCAATGGGTTTTATATTTTAGAAGAGACTTATAAACGGCGCAACCTTTAAAGTTGGCCGCGTGACAGCAGAGCGCGAATTTATCGGAACTACTTTTGTATTTTGCATAACTCATTCGATGGATAACTTTCGTTGCATACTTGGAGTCGCTGCGATCAATGAAACAACAGAAGATTATGGACGTGCCCGCGCGTAAGCTTGACGATTGTGACATCGAGGCATACAGTGGGTGGTTTTAACGGTCTTTCGGCTCTAGTGTTCGATCAAGCGGCGTTTTTGAAAATGTCGGGCTTGTTGATGAAAGGCCTGCAGCCTTACCCGTAAGTCCACATAAAAAAGTGAGAAGCAGTCTTTTCAATATTCTTGACGTGATTGACTGTAAGGCTTAACCCAATCAGAGCAGGGCCGTATTTAAGGGGGGGCAACGGGGACATTTGCCCTGGGCGGTCAATTTTTGACCCATTTAGGGGGCGGCCAGGCGCCGGTGTATATTATATAATTAACCTTTTTTTTTTTTTTGGTAAGAATTTGTTTGAGTACCTATACTTGTACTTTTTGCATTGCATCCCTATGATAGGCTAATTGCATAGGCGTGCGCAGACTTAAATTTCTGGTCGAGCCTAGACAAATTATAGTTCCCTAATATTTGGACAGCGCCCCTATTTTTTTTTGTTTTAACACACCAACATACATGTTGATGTATTAACCTATTAATGTCTATAGTACTGTTGTATTTGTATAAAGCTAAAATGTTTTTTTTTAGATTAATAAAATGTACGTAGTGGTTGCAGGGTTAGGTGGGTACACACAAATATTTTTGATTTTTTTATACTTTCATGACACACAAAATGTTCATGATCTCCACGAACATATTATTATAACAAAAGCGTTATAATAAAATATTTAAATATATACTCACATTTTACTATGCCTCTAAAAAGTTTCAGGTCTAGCCTGGGCTTGACAGCACGCCCTGTGGCCATTTTGTGTCATTTACTCATTTTGTCAATGAATGATAACTATTAATTTTTGAATTTTTTTATATAGATTTCAATTGTATGTTGTTATACGTTTTGACAATAATTAAAATAATGTACCATCGTGATCTGTGTTTTTAACAACATTTTCATAAATAAAGAACTACAACTAAACAATTAAAAAACGGATTAATTTTTTTTCTTTTTTTTGGGAGAGGGGGCGTACAAATATTTTTAACCCAGGGCGCAAAAAGTGGAAATACGGGCCCCGAATCAGAATATTGATGGTGTCTTTAGGGGAGATATGTCATATGTTGGAGATTCACTCCCCTAAAAGTACGCAAGTGAGCAGTAAGGAAGGGATATATTGCAATCCGTATCCGTGTCGTTAAGCAATTTAAAAGTTCTAAAATATTACGTTAAACACTATAGTAATTAATACGTCCAACCGCCCGAACAATCAAAACAGAGGTGGTACCATAGGTATATATATGAAAACAGAAAAACCATTTATGAGTTATAATGTTTAACCATCGTGAGTTGTATTTAATATATTATTTTAGCGGAATTCGAATGTAGCCAAATTCACACGGAGAATTTGAGATTGCTAGAGGTCATTTGAAGTGATAAATGATAATAATAGCAAACACACGACAATTTTTCGATTCTTGGAATTTTTTCATCGAGCTTAGGCGATTAATGTCTCTCGTTATTCAATTAATCACGAGGCGTATTGACTAGTTGAAATAATGATTTATGACAAACGCGACGGATATGTATTTTTTACCATATATCTCCAGATAACGTAGTGTTATATTTTAATATTATAACTTATAAGTGTGGATAAGCGAGCCTAGACTGTGTATCTAATAAACGTGTGTTCGCGTGTTGTCGATCGACACTGAATTTAAAAATACCTCTGTTAGTGATCAGTTTTTTCACGAAATAATATATGTATCATATACCTACGATAATTTTAACCAATGGTAATATAGTATTGAATTTCAACCATGCGAACTTTTCCAATTTATACAAAATGTTTCCAACTGTGCTTGATAATATAATAAGGACTAATTTTCTGTGCATATACTCGTTACACTTCTATTTATAATCTATATATCCCTTATTTTGATTAGCCCCCCCTTGAAGTACAACTCTATAGGTACTCCGTAATAATGGCGTATTTGGTCGAAATATATTTTTCCTATCACTGTTTTTTACATCGGCATTCACTTATAAAAGTTATAATTCAATAACAATAATATAATATGAATTAGAAAATAGTATTCAAATTAATAATACAATCAAAGCTTACCAAGCTAAGCATATAATATAATATGTAAGCAATAAAATTGTTAATTTTTTTCATATTTTGATATTTTTATTCAAATGAAAAAATGTAATTTATATTTATCATATTATTTTATCGCTGTAATGCGACCAGCGAGCACGTATCGCGTACTATCGGATACACTAGCTGTCCAAAACCATTTCGATAATCTTTATTTCTTATATAATAAAATATAATTTGTCTAAAGTAGGTAGTAATAAGTGTATACTGAATGGATACTTAAAAAATTGTGTTTAATACAAAGAACCCGTCGTGCTTTCAGTAAGTAGTGGAATACTTTTAGGAGATATTGAAACCCAGGTAACAGGCGGGTTTTTCTCTCTGCACAGGCGAAGCAGTCTTGGGAAAAAGAACCCTCCAACGCCATGTGGTATAGGCAACGGGAAACTATCGCATGCAATGTTTTCTAAAATCTGAACTGCAATGAAATTAACAGAAATATAGGGTACAGTCAACCAATGGTAGGATTAATAAAACTAAAAATAAAAAATACTTTGATATATTGTCAAAGTGTTTCCTTTTGTTTTGTTGATCCGCACCCACTCTCTCGGTTGCTAGGTAAATACTTGGTTAATGTTGTTTTTATAATTATTTATTTTGTTTTATATATTGTTTTTCTATAACTTATATACTATAATAGCTGTATGACTTCGCCAGTAAATAAAAAAAAAATGAAAATTTATAAAATACGGCCCCATATCGGTGTGACAATGTACCTATATATAGGTTTAATATAGTGAAGGTTTTTTCAGTTCACGGGCAAATTGACGTCAGTGTACCTATCTTTTTTTGAATTTATTCCACCGAGATAGGCAATCCACATAGGTTGAATATTATGGTACTCGGTATACAGGGTGATTTTTTTATCGAAGAACACTCATTATTTCTGAAAGTATAGACATTTTACCAAATTTTTTTTTCTAAAAATTTTAGTTGCATACTTTTCTACATTTGTATAACACTTTAATTTTTTTCACCCTTATATTTATTGGTCAAACTATTATCAACTTTTGATTTTCAAATGGCAACCCATAATAAAAATCTTATAAAACAATAAAACTATTTTTTTTATGAATTATAACGTTAAAATTTTCATTTTATGTTTATCCATTAGCGAGATACAGTGCCTCAAAGTTTGGTGGTTTCTCATAAGTAACTGTGCTACTGTTTATAAGTACATAGTATTTTTCGTTCGTAAAGACCAGAAGTTATAACTAATAAATACGATATCGTTCAAAGTTCAACCCAGGGTTTTTATACCTGCTATTATCTAATACAAAATTATGGACTGGAAATGGTGACCAAAAATGTCATGTACATATTATGGTGGGGGTATCCATACGATTACAGAGTTATCTAGTTATCCCATATACCTGTCCTTTATCTTAATTCGTCAGTGGTATAAGATGGTATAAGAGTGGTAATATGAGTTGTATTAGATCATAGAACAATATTATATGTATTGAAGCGAAACTCGATCAGCTGATGGGTGAAGTGTTTACATAGATATTAAACATTATTTTAGTTTAATATATCAATGAGTGTTTACCTATGATCTGAAGTCCGAACATTGAAACTGTTTCCGTACACCAACTTGATGTTATACCCGTATTTACAAACTGTTTCCGCCTAAGTGGCAGGGTATTCGGCGCGGGGTCGGGTTATTTCCATTGTTTAATACTTTAATATGATATGATATATTTAATTGATAACGTATGCCACGCCCCCTGGATACGTGATAAGATGGTCTATGATTATTACAAATTTGAAATTAAAATATTTACGTTATTTAATTATTATCATTTACGTGTCATCATGGTAGGTATGATATTGGTTATTGACTATAATTATCATTGTCAATGCCTCAATGGTTATTCAGTTATTAACTGAAGTTAACTAAGTTACTTAATTATTTTTTTTCAATTAAATTAAAAATTGAGTTAATAGTGATAAGTGTTAGTCACTTGAATAAAATTGTAATTAATAGTCATAGGTATATTTTTACTATTCCAATCATTATTGTACTAATGGAAAATAAGGAATAAGTACTAACAAGTAATAACTAATGAGTAGGTATTATTATTTATGGAAATAATCCGTGGCATCGTAAACTATTGATGTCTTCATACGGGCGACTAATGTTACCTCTATATTAATGTGTATAAGTACCTAATTAATAAAATATATTAGTTTTTCTTTAAATATAAATACGAAGTTCTTAGTAAATATCTTATTTTTTTTCATTGAATAATATAATAATATACTATATATATATCTTTTGGACACGTCATGGTGGGTTAAGTATATTATGTATAATCAATAATTGTTAAACATAATTTATTTCAAACAATTCACTGTCATAGTGGCCCAGTTTTTACATAATTGATACATGTATAATTTTCTACTCTTAAAATAATTCTGGTTAAAATCAATGTTTCTTAATGCATAAATCTATTTCTGTAGCTAATATATTTTTTTTTTTGCATATTTGAGTAAAATTCAATTTAAGTTCCACATTTTGCAGATAGTTACAATATTGATTACAATTTACAAGTAGCATATATTATAAACATCAAATAAAATAATTTAAATTTTTCTCAGTACAATTAACACAATCATAAATTTATAATTCTCTACATTAATGACATTTCCATTTGTACATAATAAATACTTTATACAATTTTCAAAGTATTTTTATGCATGAAAATATTCGCATACAATACATTTTTGATACATAAATATGCTCATATTCTAGAATAATTTTTGGACAAAATCAGGCACTATAGTACGGCCAGCGAAAAATCAGCAGCGATACCAATGCTCCTGGTGGCCGAATTTCGTCAGGGATTCTACAACTATTTGCCACGTAAATTAATTTCAAATAGTAGTCATACTGATTTGGTCATGGATCCTTATCATAGAGTCAGTGCTACTATTAAAATATTTAAAAAACGCGTTGTAGTAAATTTTACTCAAGGCCTAAAGGGGTTTGAAAAATTGTAAAATAAAATGTAGGGACACCAATAGTTTCAAACGGAGAACCCCTGATTACGCTAAAATACACTACTAGTAATGTTGCCGTCGTGGCTCATTTTTCGCTGGCTGTACTATAGTCATGAATGTACCTTTAAATTATTATTATAATTAACCACTATATAATTTTAACCATCATTTTAAAGTCCAGGACCATGAAAAATCTATTTCAAATTTGATGATACAGTTAAATCTAAATATTCGTAGTGCAATTATGCAAAATATGAGTAAAGATTAACATGTATTCAAAAAATGAGAAAAAAATCTCCATAACCCCCAGACTTAAAACAATAGTAAAATTTAAAAGTGGCCCTTATAATATTATTCAAACGTGAATTTATTACTTCAGTAGTAATAGCTATAAATAGGCAACAACACCAATCATCTACAGAAATAATATAAGTTATTTACATTTTACTAAGCAATAAAATATAATTTAAAGTAAAAATATATTTCTTTTATTATTTAATATTGAAAAGCATATTATTTATTAGTAATTTGTATTAATTGAAATATACTTTATTTGAATTACACAATCTACATATTATGTATATTATGTATGATGTATCAAACGTAAGTACACAGCATACAAATATACAGTATATTATTATGTACATACATATCTTTTGAGTCTTAATGATTGATGTTGTCACCTCGTTTAAATACATTATTAAAAAATATTATGAAATTACAAAACAAACATTATACAATTATTAGTATTCAATACATATTATTGGTTATATGCAGTTAGGCCATCTAAATTGTTGTCCACTTCTTTCAAATTAACTTGATCATCTAAAAAAACAGTTTTTCAATACAATTAAATAACATTACAGTTAAAGATTTATACCAACATACTTAATTTATTTTGTAGTTTGTTGAAATATTAAAATCCAATATGTGACGCAATATTGTTATTTATTACTGTTATCATTTGCAAATGTAATTGAAGATAGCAATTTGAATATAATTTTAATATACATACAGGATCATCCAAATGGTATGTTATAGTAGAGTTCATGATTGGTAATAGTTTTCCTCTCGATTGTTGGTCCAAATCTTTTTTTTTTTTACACTTCTATCAAAATTACTTGATAGGTATCTGAAAAAAGTACAATAAAAACTATTAGTTTGAATACCAAATTGAATAATATTTCACTTAAAATAAGTAAGTACAAAGTATACTAACCATATTTTTAATTTTGTTGCCTGTTGAAATATTAAAATCCAATATTAGCTAATGTATAATGTATCAACTTATGAACATTAGCAACATTTTTAGTTTTCAATACATATCATTGGTCCTAATATGCAGTTAGTTCTTTTTTTTCAATTTTCTTGATTATCTAAAATATAGTTTGTCAATACAATGCATAATTAAATAATATTACACTTAAAAATATTTTATAACCTTGTAATATAACTTCAAGACTTTATAAGGTTATAAATGTTATAATATGAAACATTTCACCCAAAAAACTATGGATGTACATAAGTATCTATTAAGTATGAGCAAGGTAATATTCAGTCAACATTTTATGAAAATTGTATTTACAAGTCAGGAGTTAAATTAAATTATGTAATCACTAATCAGTAGCAAATTTAGATCTTTAGTGGCACAAATGAACCACATTTGTGTAAACTTGGTCAAATCCATAAAAATACAAATGTTTTATCAAACATAACAATATCAATAAGGAAAATATAAATTTAATGAAAAAACTAACAAGTGATGTTATATTTGCAGTCTTAGCCCTTAGGTAAAGTTAATTTTAGGGTAATTAAACATGTTTTATTGAAAATAGTTTACTAGGCACATGGCTATTAATTATAATTATAAATTATAATCATTAAGTGTTGACCAATGTCGATTGATCCTTTAATAATTATTAAGTTTGACACATAAATGTAAATGCCCAATCAAAATTCATTGAAAATTAAACCATACATGAATTATATTTCAAAAATGTAGATTCTCATTTGAAATCTAAAAGTTACCAATTAAATCTACCTTTTCTAGAATATACATATTATGATATTTTGAATTGTTTTTTTTTTCATAGGTTAGTTTCCCTAATTTAAATGCCAAAGCAAAACAAACTACTTTAACTTACAGAAATTCTTAGTTGTTTGTAATATTACTGTGTTGTCATATGCCACTTGATTGTATAATAAGCCATATATTATCCAGAAGGTACCAGTTATCCATACTTAGGTATACATTTGAACAAAAATCGCATGAGTAAGTTATACCTTAATGATTAAACTGAAATCAAAATTTTTTGAGTTAATGACACATTGTATTATTTTAGTTTTTTCAACTACCAACTATAGTAGAACTTACCAATAAATAATTGTAGCTACAAATTTACTCGCCAATTAGTATTCAATTCACGTGTGATTAACCAATTTACGTAGGTACTTTTATGTTTGATTAAATTATTAAATAAAATACATAAAATACAATATGTGGTAAATATGACAATAATATATTCAAGAACACTAAATGTCTCATAATAATTTAAATAGGTACTTAAAAGTTAAAATTGTAAACTGATTGTAAACTGATTGTAACTTATTAAAAAATAAATACTTAATTAACGACCACGATTAAAGATATACGTATATCTTTAATCGTGTCAACGACTCACGAGTCACGATGCATTAAGCATTTTATTCGTATTATCTTATAACCTAACCGTTTAATATTTATCAGTTATCATGGATAATAATATCTATAATTATCTACTCGATCCACAACAACCTGGTATTTGGTATACTTCCATAATATCATGTACCTGATCATGAAACTATGATATCAGCACAAAGTAGGTTCGAATGTACGATAGTAATCTCAAATCAGTTAATCAGACATCACTGTTACATTACATTACATTACAGTAACTGTTTTGTTTTGTGTTCGTATTACTATAGGTTAGGTTATAGGACGTGTCATGATGTAGATAATAATTTATATCTATAGTAATATTATCTACATCGTGCTAGGTGTGTAGTGGGGATTACACACGCGAGTATGCAACATTTGACAGTAATGGTCCAATTACTTATAATAATATGACTATATGAGATTATGACAATAATTTATTGTAGCGAGTAGGTACAATGATTATCGCTATTATACCTTTTGTCAAACGATATCAAGTTTATTTCTTTTAACTTCTGGTCTTTAAAATTGATAAACTTTATTATGACCAGTGCAATCAGTGGGGTGAACTGCGCGATACCCCGCCAAATGGGCGTTTTACAATACATTTAAGGGCACAACTTAAGCTTACTGTAATTGAAATGATTTAAAAAGTGTAACATTTTTTACTCTGGGGCATAAAAATCACAATTGCTGCGGTACCTAGGTACTGACTAGGTATTACACATTTACACACAAACCTCACAAAACCACCCAACTTTGAGGAGCTATATCTCGTCAACGGATTAACGAAAAATGAAAATTTGAACGTGATAATTCATAAAAAAAATAGCCTTGTTAGTTTATAACAATTTTTGTATGGGTCACCATTTGAAAATCAAAAGTTGATAGTGGTTTACCTAATAAATATAAGGGTGAAAAAAATTAAAATGTAATACAATTGTAGAAAAGCATGAATCTAAAAATTTAAAAAAAAAAAAAATTTGAAAAAGTCAATACTTTTTGAAATAATGAGTGTTCTTCGATAAAAAAATCACCCTGTATACAGTCCAGTCAGATAACCCGAAGTTGAAGGGAGATACGACATCGCTTCGAGATAATAACATATTGTATATTATTCGAAATACCTGACTCGAATTCAACCTAACCCAACTTCAAGGGAATAAAAAAAATCGAGTTGTATAGTTTTTCCAGTTATCGAGACTGAATGAGGTTAAAAACTTTTCTCTACATTTTCTCGATAACTCTCTATAAGTACAATAATTCTTAAATTTTCTTAAAAATCGGCCGATTAGTTTTAGAATGTATAATATTACACAAACATACATTAATATTTATACGATTCTAGCTGATCCCGCGTACTTCGTTGCCGGTAAAAAATGACAACTCTTCAAAATTTGTGATTGTTCAACTCCTTTTGAGTGTACCTACCTATAACTTGTTGCAGTATATAAGTACAAATCAACAACCCTGGTATAGGTATAATCTGACTACGTCGGATCGCGGAAAATGAGCGACAGCATACCAAGTAAGCAATACACCTGCTAGAAGTGCAACTCAACCGCCTTGGTAGGCAATGTGTGAAATGTGCAATGTGCAATGTGTGATTCGATTTGATGCATGCTTGTACCTGATCTGACCGAATAACCAATGGCAACCAATAATAAATAAATACTAATTTATACTAATTATTTCTCCTATAAGCTATAACAGATGGCGCAACCATTTATAAACAAAAATTACCATCGTAAATCTCGAAATCCCTGTTTGAGCACCTCCCCGGGGTGGGCCTACCGGGTCCAGTTGTGAATCTAATCCATTCAATAACCCACTCAACACACAAAAAATTTCATCAAAATCGATGCAACCGTTTAGGAGGAGTTTGAATACTTACGCACAGAGAGAAGAATTATTATATAATATTAATATATTAAAAGTCTCTTTTACTTCCGTGACTAACTACAATCATATATTATATCAAGTTTCATGAGCCAAAACAAAATTCCCGTGTGAGCCACCCTATGGCAACCTATAGAGTATAGGGGTTGAAAAACGAAGCTAACACCTCCCGAGTCTCGAGAACCATGAGTGCAAAAGGTGTTGCCAATTGGTTCAGTAGTTTCCAAGTGTAGAAGCCACATTCAAACGTACATTCATTTTTATATTATAACATATAGATAGATACAATAGGTAAATACAATTATAAAAAGGGGCAAAGTATAGGTATAAAATCGCCCTGCTATACAGTAGGAGTCGAGTGTACTTCGTCAGTCATTGAGTAGGTATAACTATATAATGGATGTGTTAAATTTGAATTCATTGATAAATCATTGTACATATAGGACAGATAGGTACTATGAAAAAATATTATAAGTGAAGACGGTTTAACATTTTGGTAACCAAGGTAACCAAACAAATATTTTACTAATATTATAACTTAAACAAAATATGCTCGTTCAGTTTTTTAAGTTAAAATACTGAGAATTTTCAATTTCGACCAACTAGATCCAATTTGCTACAATACACTTCTATCAAAATGATGATCAGAGCATTTTTTCCCCTAGAAAACATGTCTTCAGACATAATATAAAAGAAAACTTTCATTGTAAGACCAATACATTTATTGTTCCGCTCAGAATCCAAAATAAATGGCACTTTTCTTTAAAATAAAATGTATTACGTCTATATTTGATCCATATGATTACGTAATACTACTGAATATAGCAGTACAATTATTAAATTTGTACACGTGTGGCATGACGACATGACGTACGAAACATGTAACGCTAACTATTTTACGTATGCATTTGCATTCATAATTCATATAGTACCTTTATATAGGTAATCAGCTACTACTCCATCGGTAAGTGTGATCATACCATCCCCTCCGAAATTATATTTTTTAACGCGCTATACTTTCACCTATTCAGGTTCATGTCATTATTATGCCATAGCTGCGTGTATTCTTATCACTTAAACTCAAAAACTTCTTGGACTAGGTAGGTACACGTTTTAAGACTTGAGAAATAAGTTTAAAATTAAAACACAAACTGTGATTACCTTTTTCGTAGGACGTATGACAGTAGAAACACGTGTATCCGTCGTTTATGTAGTCGTTGTGTTCCATTTTTCTTTTTAAAAATTCTTCTTCTATAGTTTAGGTAAACTTATTAAAATAGCAGTCTTGAAGAGAGCACAATAATCGAACGGCCCGAAAAAAAATTGTCGACCGAGGTCCGTCGGCACACGAAGTACGTTCGGTTTGTCGATCGATAGAGACTAAATTTGTGTATATTATTATAATAAAACGATGTATTTAAAAACGAAAACAACAACAACAACAACAATCGAGGTAAGTTATATATTATGTGACTAGACCGTAGGTATACACTGGATGGCACAAATTGTTGTTGGACAGGCAGACAGCAGCAGCTGTTGTTGTTGTGCAACTGTGTGTCACGCACGACGGTGGGGACCGTAGTGCAGACTAGACGCCGCCCGGAGAACGACTACCGCGAGCGTGGACGGAAAAAAATCAATACCTCATGCTCGCAAGTGGCGCGCAAATGCACGGACCGCGGTCCGCGTGTGGTGCATATATTATTATTATTATTATTATTATTATATTAATATTTTATTATTAAAACATCGTCGTGTAATCTGGCTTGCTGTATATGGTTTCGTTTTTTGCAAACAGTTTTATTTTTTTTTTAGTGATTTTACAATGCGAATAATGTAGGTACCTATGGGAGAACGATCGCACGACGCTATTTATATAATATTATAATTTATAATATCACAATATGATAAATATATAGGTAGGTAGTGATCTCACGCGACAAAGTGAGGCTAAATATCAGTAATCTGGCTTGCTGTATATGGTTTCGTTTTTTGCAAACAGTTTTTTTTTTTTTTTTGGTGATTTTACAATGCGAATAATGTACCTATTATGGGAGAACGATCGCACGACGCTATTTATATAATATTATAATTTATAATATCACAATATGATAATATAGGTAGGTAGTGATCTCACACGACAAAGTGAGGCTAAATATCACCAAGGGTTCGTCGAGAATCTCGTTCTTTAATTTATTCTAACCGTCGTCGCGGCGCCGTCGCTGTCGTCTTCATTGTTTCTCGACATGACATTTTCTAATCAAATCTCCGTGTATTTTCGGTACCTAAACTAATAATCTCAGATTATAATAATTTTCATCAAAATAATACTGTCGTTTCCACAATAACGTCTGGGCACACCACAGAAATCAATAAACCAATTTAAGATTGTCTACGGAAAAAAATCAATACCTCATGCTCGCAAGTGGCGCGCAAATGCACGGACCGCGGTCCGCGTGTGGAGCATATATTATTATTATTATTATTATTATATTAATATTTTAATTTTATTATTAAAACATCGTCGTGTAATCTGGCTTGCTGTATAATATGGTTTCGTTTTTTGCAAACAGTTTTTTTTTTTTTTTTGGTGATTTTACAATGCGAATAATGTACCTATAAGAGAACGATCGCACGACGCTATTTATATAATATTATAATTTATAATATCACAATATGATAATATAGGTAGCAGTGATCTCACACGACTAAGCGAGGCTAAATATCACCAAGGGTTCGTCGCGAATCTCGTTCTTTAATTTATTCTAACCGTCGTCGCGGCGCCGTCGCTGTCGTCTTCATTGTTTCTCGACATGACATTTTCTAATCAAATCTCCGTGTATTTTCGGTACCTAAACTAAAAATCTCAGATTATAATAATTTTCATCAAAATAATACTGTCGTTTCCACAATAACGTCTGGGCACACCACAAAAATCAATAAATAAAAATTTAAGATTGTCTACGAAAAAAAATCAATACCTCATGCTCGCAAGTGGCACGCAAATGCACGGACCGCGGTCCGCGTGTGGTGCATATATTATTATTATTTATTATTATTATATTAATATTGTATTATTATAACATTGTCGTGTAATCTGGCGTGTTGTATAATATACTGTTTCGTTTTTTTTTTTGCGATTTTACAACGTCCTCGCATGTCAATGGGAATAATGTACCTATGAGAGATCGCAAGACGCTATTTATATAATATTATAATATCACAATAGGCGTAGATATAGTGATCTCACACGACGGACTGAGGCTTATTAATATCACCAAGGGTTAGTTCCTCGCGAATCTTGGTCTTACACATTAATTTACTTTGACCGTCGTCGGGTCGTCGCGGCGTCGTCGTCGCTGTCGTCTTCATTATTGTTTCTCGACATGACATTTTTTAATCAAATTTCTGTTTATTTTCGGCACCCAAACTAAAAACCTCAGATTATAATAATTTTCATTAAAATAATATACTGTCGTTTCCACAATAACGTCTGGGCACACCACAGAAATCAATAAATCAAATTTAATATTTAAGTGAGTAAAGTCAATAGTGAGTATATTAAACTCTAACTGTAAATGCTTACAAAAAATACTAAACATTTTTCTATTATTTACAAGAAATTTAATAATATATGATAATAATATAATAATATAGATATTAGAGGTACCTTCCTCTATACCTGAGGACAAATTAAGTATAATAAATACAGGTAAAGATACATATTTATTTATTTTATTTTATTTACTCCAAACGGCAATTACAAAAAGTATTTAAACAATATCAGAACAGTAACAATATTACAATATACAGCTTAAATTTAGACTAGCTTACAAAATTAAAATAGTAGTATACAGACAGTTAAAAGTGGCAAATAAATATAGAATATAGAATACTGATTAGACTACATAGCATTATTGGCATAACGAAGCGTACGGTGTAGTGGATGGTTATTACCGAAGGAGGTGGAGTGAGTGGGGATATGAAAGGGTGTGTGATGCCTTGAGGTGTAGGATGGGACACGGCAATTAATGGAGGAAAGAAGATCTGGAGCATCTATTGATCCATCTAGTTGGCCTTGAATAAAGCTTTAATCAGCATCAAAACGTCGAGAAGAAAGAGTAGAAATGTTTAATTTTAAAAGCACGGACTAGTAGTCATGCTGAGGATGCTCGATTTTGGGTAAGAAAGAGATATAAGATAAAAACCTAATTTGACTCTTTCAAGTCTAAGCTAGTATTTTGCTAGGTAGGGGTGCCAAACTATCATAACATATTCTAGAATAGGGCGCACAAGAGACAGGTAAAGTAGACAACGGACAGAGCTAAACATTTTAGTATTGCTCTTTATAAAATCCAAGACTTTCGATGCTTTACAGCCTTACAAGTTACAGGTGGTAACATTAATATGGTGGCTGAAGTCAAGAGATGTATACCTAGGTCTTTAATAGTAAAAACAAGCTTGAGTGGGGAGCCATTGATATAGTAAGAGGAAAGTGCTGCAGGGTTGTGACGTCTAGAAAATGTCATAATATGACATTTGGCTAAGTTCAAACTCGGACTAAGACGTTGAGCCCACAGAGCGAATTCATCCAGTTGATGTTGCAAAGTCAGGGAACAAGAGATATCATTAGAATTCAATTAAATTTTGATATCATCAGCAAAGATCAGAAATTTAGCCTTGGTAATAGACTTACTGATTGAATTGATGAACAAGATAAAGAGTAAAGGACTAAGATGGCCTCCTTGTGGGATACCTGAAGGTATGTTAATTAAGGACGACTTACAATTATTGACCTTTGCAATTTTCTGCCTGTTGGAGAGGTAAGAACGCAACTACGGTATGCTTTGCGTATCATAGGCGAAAGTTGGGGGGGGGTTGGGAGCTAAGCTTATTTTTATTTGAATATAATATTTATTAGTAATTTCCTAATTAATAATTACTTATTAGTATTATGAATCTAGAAAACCACGACAACTTAACACCCAAAAGTAAAAACATTATAAATAATATGATATTATTATACTTCGAAAGTTCGTCCTACACTAAATTGCATTATACCTACGATGATTTAGTAATTTAAAATGTCTAAAAGTAATTTAGACTATGTTTATGTATTTTTGTACTCAGAAATGTAATTTTTTTAATTATTAAAAATGTTCAACACACTGTATTATTGAGACACTCAGATATATCTTAGTATACTCTTATGTTTACCTACTGAAGCAGTGAAGCCAAGACGAGCTTAAAATTGTTTGGTTTGAATTGTATAAATTCAATTAAGTTTTTGTTACTTCAATATAAGTAATTAATAGGCAATAGCAATCATTGTGATTAGGTACTTTTCGAATATTCTCTTTGAAAACAATGCGTCAATGCAAATGTACAAGGCTCGCTTAATAGTGTACCTATGTGAAACTTAGTTGTAATGCACATTTAAATGTATAACTATGCTAATATCTATTTACCTATAAAGTGAGTATAATTTTTCATATTATATAAGTGAATGACATTTACACGAGTGTACAGTTATACTAAAATATACTAATAGCTGATTTGTGTACACACAAAATATTGACAATGGCCAATTATAGTAAAGTTATTATAGTTGTTTAAATCGTTAGAAAATAGTATACTCTGTTAAACGTGTGTTGCCAAAATGTTGACACGTATTTGAATATAATAATATATTATTAATATTTTAATATATTGTAGTGCATATTAATATATGATAAACTATTCTATTCTATTACTATTGGATTTAATTAGGTTCACGTGCCCTATAGTATGTTCTATCGTATTAAAAAAACATTAATTAAAAAATTTAATACATACGTAACTATCATATTATTATACACAGTAATTATACACAAGTATAAATAACTCTTTGAAATTGGGAAAAGCTTAGTAATATACGACGTGGATAATGAACCCACTTTCAATTTGATGAAAGCTTAATTAACTCTGATATTGACCGAGAGCACAACGCGTCAGAGCTATAATAAGCTGTTGGTCGGACTTGGTCCCACTAAAAGTAAATATATGTTATACTAGACATAATACACATGGACGGAGATAATATTATATCGATTTATGACGTTTTGTTGATTATAGGAAGTGAGTTTATTTAAAAAAATGAATAAACAATAAATATAATATGACGTGGGTAATGTGTGTCACTGCGTGAGTGGGATTTTTATTCATAATGAGTGGAGAATGCGATAGTAAATTATTCAGAAAAATTAAATATTTTTTTTTTTTCAAAAATCAATTAAAAATTAAAGAAGAGTCGATAAGGAATAAGAATTAAACCTATTACATATTATACATAAAATAATTAGTCGAATATGAAAAAGGACTACACGACAATATCCTAATAATTTTCCCAGTGGAAAAAATTCTATAAAATGACATGTTTTATTTGAAATTTAATACCAACTGGAAACTATATACTTACATAATATTTTACCCTAAAGGAAGATAAGAAAAAACCAGTGGTGTGCCAGTGTGGTCGTCGTCGTCGTCGCTAGATTAGATTGCGTCATCTGCTGGTAACGTGAAATTATAAAAATCACATCTGTCTTACAACATTACTTTTATAGTATAAAATTACCCCAATCAAACTGTTGATGTACAAAAACATGGGTAATAATACTGTGGACGTTTCTGTTGAATCATCAGTAATGCATATTATACACTATACGCTGTGTAAGTAATTTATAAAACTAGTTATTATATGACTGTTAAATCCACTCTGGAGGAACGCATAATAATTTTGTGTATCAACATAATTTTTTCACTGTAATTTTTCGATCTATTGAACGCAAGTCTAAGATTCGGCCATTGAGGTCAACGGTATGAGATTTTTATGTATTTTTTTCGCTTCAAATTTGTGCATAGATATTTACTGTAACACAGCATTGGATACTAATTAAATAATTACATTAGGTACTTGCCAAAAACAGTTACTCATTTGTACATTTTATCAAATGTATAGTTCAAAACCGACGACTGTTTAATAGTATAGGTACCTACTTGAAAATCCCTCTTTTAAAAAAGCAATCAAAATACAGATTCGTAATTTCTTATTGTTAACTAATTTTAAACAACAGTTTTTGAATTAAAGTAATTTGATTGTTAGATTGTTTTGCTACTCATTCTTTAATAAATAACAAAATTTTAATTTATAACTTTAAATATTGAAAATGTATTATAATAATAATGTAATCATGTATAATATAATGTATATAGAATTTGAGTAAAAAGCTTTTCATTCAAAATGAAGGTTTCAAAATAGATTATGTAAAATCTATTCGTTTTCTGAGCTGGATATGAATAATAATTATTCGGAACGATTAAATTTAAATAATATTATCATATTCTATATAATATAATACAGTCCCTTCCAGATGTAATTAAAAACTGCAGTTATATGTCTTAGTAAATCACGTATTTTATCGTTAACCCGATTGCGTGTTACGTAGTATTCGGACAAAAATAATACATACAAATCTCGATGATTCTATAACGATTATTATAACACTATAATATCATGTTATAAGTTATGACTATTATTGAACGCGTCGTTGTACGTTTATTCCGTTCGATGTAATATTATTGTATAGAATATCGACAACGAAGTGGGTAAAAAATTAATTTTGAATAATTTAAAAAAAAAACTCGGTTTCATTTCGGAGCGATAATTATTATTGTACATAAAAGTGCTGCAAATGCGATATTTACGTTCCGGTAGAGCGCAGATTTGTACGGATCCGCACCGGCCACCAGTATCAAATGTGTTCTGTACGAGTTTCATAGTGAACCAAGCGGGAGTGCGTGCTACATGTGGTACAACAACTGAGCTCTCCAAGTATAATAACTGTTTCGTCTCCTCCGGGTTTAGTGCGGCCGATCCACGATTAAAAACAGTAAGTAAACACCACGGTTTATGATACATACTTGTTATTTTTAAAATGTTTTTCAAATCTACACTCCATGATTACAGCAGGTAAGGTTTATTATAAATTCGATATTGTGAATCATCGTTGTACAATACTTATTTCGTTTTTTTTGGCAATGCAAAATTATTTACCACTAAAAAATTATTGTTCTCTAGTACCTATAACTAGAGCACTATAGATGTAGTATACTTATAGTATACTTATAGTGCCTTTGTATAACTCATACGGATACAGTTTTAATAAACAAAAACACGTATACAAAACTTTTTTAAATTCCGAAAACTGAACTATAAAAGTCTAAATAATATACTCCATGGCACAAATATTTTAAACAAGTTAATATTTTATATCATTGAGCTGAGTATAATGATTTCAATTTTTAAGTATTTTAATTAAATATATTATAATAGTAGGTATACTTTATTAGGATTTCAGTGTGAATGCGTTTGTAACTCGAATAATAATGCAATTCGATAATTCCATGACAATGGTCAATTTTTAAAACAATCCGTGAAATATTATATGACTTATTTCTTCCGTAGTCAGGATTTATGAGATAATTTTTTATACCTATTGTTTTACTTGTGTACTTAATACAACTAAATAATATACGACAATAACATATTTTTCTTTATTAATTTAATTTTACCTTGTGTTAAGCATATTATATATTGTAATTTAATACTTTAGAATAATATTTAAATGCATAATCAACAGTTAAACAAAATATGTTTATATTAATACTTATTATTCTCGGGATCATTTTATTTTAAACAATAAAATATATATAGGTAGTGGGTACCAACTATGCTAAAACATATTATACATTATACATATATTATATACATCAAAGTTCAATAGCTCAATAGATCATAGAACACTTTTAACGATTGTTTATACTAAAAAATGTGTTAATACTATAGTATACTACGCTTTGTTTATACACTAGGTAAAATAGATACAAAGCATTATTTTATAGTTGAGAGAAATCATAGGATTTGCATGATTATTTTGCTTCGAGTAAACCGATAAATTCACTAAGCATGCTCACCACCTGTTTTTTCTTCAATAATGCGGTTATTTAAAATCTGATTTTTGGAATTTTTAAATATACTTAAAGACCATCTTTTCAAATTCTAGACATTTTTTGTACTACTTATAAGGAGTGTCCTGCGGAGATACAAAATTCTGTTTTTCAAATGAGGACCCCCTCCCTTTTTAACTGTAAATTATTTGGCGGAAAATTTAACGTTTCAGAATTCGTACGAGTAGTTTTTTAGTCATTAATTAACTTGGTGCAATTCTAAGGATAAAAGGTCAATGTTAATGGGCTTATAAGATATTATGGGGGCTATGGTGATTTGAAAATATTAGTCGTTAATCGATCAACATTAATAATTTTTAAAAATGGCCCAAGTATCATAAATACACTATAGTTCCAATATTAAGTCTAATTTATATTTTTCTAAAAGGATTTTTAAGGACTATTTAGCTGATAGGTATCTAGCTGGAATACACTGTACACCTATTCTTTGGGTGAACAACTAACAAAACAATTATTAAAATTAATGAAATTATTTATAGGTAAGCATAATATTATTAATTTATAATATTTCAAGTGTATGATGCTCTCTATGGTTTCCGCCGTTGTTGGCTTATCCCTACATTATAGCATACGGTATATTGTTTTATAACCATTTTTACTAGTCTATTCAAAATTTAATTGTATAAAATAATAATGTTGATAGCAAACAGTAGGTAATATTATATTATTTTTCATTGTTTTTACTTATAAAATTTGAATTAAATATTTAATGAATTGGATCATAATTACACAGTACAACTAAAATGTATGTTAAGTGTTGACTTTATTATGTCAATAAATAAAGTATAAAGGTACGTTCAGACGTTATATTATTTACAATACTAGTAAATATATATAACACTTATTATAATTATTGCACAATGTAATTTAGGTCTAAAATTAACAGGAACTGAAATTAGTTAAGCAATGCGGATTTATTGTTTAAATAGCATTTTAATAGACTATTGGTAATTCACGTGTGGTTAACTGAAGTATTTGTTGAAAATAATTAAGTCAACATTTATAATATTACAATTTTATTGTTCGTGAAAACGTTAGTCATCGTCTCTTGCACAAGGACCCTTATTGGGTCGCGTTAAGTTGCAGGGTTCTTTAATTTTTATTTCAAAGAAGTTGAAAGAACTCTATTGCAATGTCTTATGTTTTTGTGTGAGAAGCTTCGGGTTAAATATTTCGATAGTAATTATACGAAGAAACTTATTTCACTTTTTTGAAACTGTATTTTTATTTTATTTTTTATCAGAGATAGACTATACAATTTTGTCTGTATTGTGGTATTTATTTTGGACCATTCGTGTATTTCACATGTTATAAGGCAGGAAATTTGGTTAAATTTGTTCACCCATACCTATATAGCACCCATATATATATGCCTATAATAATTCTACACGAGCTTAGGTTAGCAGGCATCACACTATCACATGCCATGTCCAAAGCCAATCAATAGTTTTGCTCTTCCTGTTCATTGTTATTTATCATTTTGCCGTTAATTCGATATCTTTTTTTATTCTATTATGTATAGTTCTGCAATACTCTTTGTAATCGTTTTATTATTATTCATTACAATAATTGTTATGTGTTATATAGGTACAGTATTGAATATCTCGCAAATGATTCATGTGAAAGATGCGGTTAGATTGTAAAGTGATTAGGAATACCGAATAATAACTATACGCATAAACTATAAAGTATATAAGTAAAAAAAATAGGTTTCGCTTGAGGGATTCCTCTCTCCCTCAAATAATCGTGACTGTTTATTTCCACAAAGTGTAGAACAAAGTAAAAGAACAATAATTTTATATAATTGAGACTAAAGATAGTAAAAATGAAGATATTCTTATTTAATGTTGTTAATACCAGTAAGACCTAATGAAAAGTAATGAAGTCTATTATACAACAGTTTTTGGTGGACACAATTTACTAAAATTGTTATTGTATCTTCTCGTCTATATAGTATAATAACGATAGCAGTAAAAAATAATGTGATATTAAATAATTGTAATAATTCGTGATTGTTAATGTCCTATTAAATCGGGTGTATGTGAAATGCATACTGGAAAAAATATAATCGAGCAGATAAAAATATGACTATTAATTTTGAATATCGTTAATTTAATTTGAAACAGTTAACCAAGTATGTGCCTCCTAATCTAAAGTATAATATTACATATTATCTAATCCGTGACTTTATATTTCCACAAGGTATAGAACAAAGTAAAAGAACTATAATTGTTTTATAAAAATATGACTATTAGTTTTTAATAACATTCGTTGATTTAATTTGAAACATTTAACCAAGTATGTGCCTTCTAATCTATAGTACAGATGTACCTAATAATATGTAATAATTCGATTTAATGTAAATATCAGCCCTTTACACATTCATAATATCTTACTAACCTGACATTTACGTTGACACATTTAAGTTCATTACATCATTAGGTATATTTTATTGTTGACCGTGTTTGAACATATATATCCATACTATTTTATAGTGTTGTACAAAATAGGACTTGCGTGCAATTTCTTTACCTCTAGTTTTGTACATATCTATACTGGTCAATTTAATTAGAAAGTGTTTAATGTAACACAATATGTATGAGTAAATACAAGATTTATAGAACATAATATTGTTATTACTCCCATACTGAGAAAGTCACATATTTGGCATTTTTCAATCACATATATGAGCGTATTGCGAGCGATTAACGCGGTCACATTATCGATTGCCTTTTTTATTGTAATCTGGTTGTTTGGATTTTATTAATCACTTAATATGATTTTTATGTTCGTAAATGTACATGTTATGTTTATGGTTAATACCGAGGTTAATGCATACAGCCGTAGTTGCGAACAGTGCATTAACACGAATACCATTGTGATTTCCCTGCATATAGGTATATATACTTTATTAGGATCAATTTACAGCAACTAGTTAGCGTAAATTGGTGTTCATATAAAACGACATTGTTTAAATTATACTATATGCGGGAGGATAACAATGTATAAAATGCATTAATTTATTGTACTTTTTAGTATGGGATGGAATAATTGATACCCCCATCGTCATTAAATCACCCCCTTTAATCTGCTAGTAGAATTTCGTTTAAAAGTTGTTTTCAGCGTTTTCGAAATAGTTGAGAATTGCAATTGATATTTATTGTTTTGTTATGTATAGAAGTAGGAAACTCTTTGCGAGTTTGTTCATCACTTTTCCAAACTGTTGCTGAAAGAATGAAATTTTTACTCTTCAAAAAATATATGCTCGACTATATCGCGGAACTGCTAAAAACACCTGATGCTCAGTGTAAGGAATTATTTTATTTTACCTACCTGCAGGCTAACTACCTAGTTACTATATTATACCTATCTAGCCTGGGCACACATTAAAGAATAGTGTGTTAAGCAGACCGTAATTAATTGAAGTCTCGAAAAGAAAACGGATATTATACAGTATTAAGTATATGATGTGCACAAGGACAAGACTATATAATGTGTAACAATATTTTTTTGCCAAAGAGAAATTCTAAATTTTATAGTTTCATTAAAATGTATCTATATTGAATTACATCGGTATTACAATTTACAGGCCTATTCACTTTTGATTTGAACAGTAATCGACATAATTTTGTCGATTACAATATTATTGAATAGCTCTAAGTATACACACTGTGATGTAGTTAAATGTAACATTAATTTGGTTTTAATATAGTCTGATTTCAACCGAACCCATAGTGTTTTAACCATTAAAATTCGATTAACAGTTCTGTGTGGTATATATGGACGGAAATAAAATTACGGTAGGTAGGTGGCTTCTAAATTAATGTTTCCTAAGCTATACTAAGGAAACAAGATACGGAGTAATTGGTGTCAACGATCAACAGCCCAAAAAGTCGCATATGGGCATGGCCACGATAAAGATGAGCTTAATTAAGAGTTTAATTTCGAGGCTTAATTTATCATTATTATCACGGTGTTTGATAAAAACATAATACCTAAATATTGTAGTCTGTATAGACGTTGTATACTTGTGTGTACAGTGAATCAATGGAAAAGTATAAGAGCCCACTTGTAAACGGGTGCAGTTTTCAACAAAGAGACGCCAAATTAGGGTTACCTAAGTCTGACCCGTTCTATTGTACATACATACGCTATTCTCTCTTTGAGTTGTATAGTGCAGTAAGAACGTATTGTGCTATAATAGCTGTAAGTGTATCGAAATCGTATTTGATGTGTTAGAGATATAATATGGTACCTAAAGACGCTGAGGTAAATATTTTTGAAAAAAAAATATCAAAATAATCTCTATGAGACACATTGACAGCTCTTGTCACAGTATAACAGCTCTGCATTTATTGTATTCCAATGACCAATAAGTAATAATGGGATGCGTATTCTGTATTCGTCATCATAATATAATACATTATTCACCACATTTTTGTGTTTGTCGTAGATATGGAGCCGGAAATTGCAGATAAGAAGCCTGATAAGCAACTGATTGTCAAAATGGCTGGCTATTTAGAAAAAAAGGGTAGAATGGTCAGTATTGCAGAAGATGTATTATATATAGTATTTATTTTATGTGTATTTTATATTTTTATCACAATATAGTATATTAAGGTTTAACGCTTTACAAACAACAACCAGCATGGTTTGAAATTTATCAAGCCTTCTTTTGAATATGATTAACATAATGTTATTAATATTATAATAGTTTTTATATTAAATAGACGACGATTAACCGCACACGTCATGTGTATGTATACTGTACTTTTCAGTAAGCCTGCGCATTTTAAATATATTTTTAATAAATAATAATAGTGTAATATTAAACATCCGAAACATGCACATTTAAAATATATTACAACTATTATAGTGCAAAAAATACAATATAATATACGAATATAAAATAAAATAATAATATGCGTTTTTCTGAAAAAATTAAAATGCATTAATATTATTTTTGATCATTGGCTGCATTGAGTTAGGTACTCTATAGTTATGAATTTTCAATAACACGAACCGTACTTGAATTTTGTGAAAAATTATTAAACTAAAAAAAAAACATTGGGGAATATTATAATATATACTGTCTAGCTGTTGTATATACATTATAGGAGGTTTCAAGTGTACCTCGTCAATGAGTAGGTCACTGCAGTATGATGGATGTGTTAACATTTAACTCAAGGATAAACCATTATTGCATAAATGCAAAACGAAGAGAGAAGAGTGTTTAATCTATTTTTTTTAGTAACACGGTGTGATGAACTTAATTTTTCAAAAATCATCGCATATATAATACCTATTATAAAATATTTTTTATAATATTATATAGGTATATTGTATTTATAGTTATTATAACTATTATATAAATCAATACCGACGTACACTAGAACTGCATCATAAAATGGTTCATCATATAAATAGCTCGGAGTTGGTTTTTGAAAATTTTCCTGTTATTTTGGAAGGGATATATGTTTGGGGAGGGGGGGTAGTTACCCATCCAGCTTTATGCGTCTATGCTGGTTATATATACCTGTTGATATTAAACATGTTATAGACCTTTAATTTACTTTACAGAGAGTTGTCGGTGTACGTCGTTGGAAAAAGAGATGGTGTGTACTTGAAGGCAAACTGTTGTTGTATTTTAAAACTCAATTAGAGTACTCTCATCATTTGTCACCTTGCAGAGGTTCAGTCAATATGGGCCTCGCATTGTCTATAGCACCGCGGGGGCCGTGTCAACTGCAAATCGTCACTAGATCTCAAATTATAATCTTCGTAAGTATATATAGTCACTAGTCACTGAGTTGCCATTTAAATTTAGATATTAAATTCTATAAAATTGATCTGATATAAAACTATAATAAACAATGTAAACTGTAAAGTTATAGCATTTTATTATGCTAGGTAGGTACAAGACGATACACGATATTTCAATTTTTTCTGATGAACTATTCGTTTCCTAATTTTAGTAGATTATTAAATTTATATATATATATACATATATAAATAATATATTACCTATATAGTTATCGATGGAATTAAGTACTAATAGTAGAATAGTAGATACTATAAAGTATAGCTAAGCGTTTTTAAATAAGATTTCAAAAAATTTAAGTCCGAAAATGTTGTTATAAACTGGAGCTGATTAACATTTCTTTGTCGCCTTTCAAGGTTTATTTGTAGTCTTATTAAAAATTACTAGGGCAACAGTAATAAATGGGATGTGATGGATGGTAAAATTATTTATTATCGCATATAATTATCACAAATTAATGAAAAAGATCTTCAAAATATAATTGCTTCTCTCAAAAATTTAAGTTTAAAGTAAAACTAGAAATTTAAAAACATTCTAATTTAATTTCATAGTTATCAATTTATTAAAAAAAACAAAGTACCAATCAATAATAATTTAAATTATTATAAATAAATTATTTATTTGCATTTACAATATCTATACAATATCGACTCTGATCAGAGAAAAAAATGATATTAGGTTTACATGATTAGAAAAAAATAATCATTGATATTACTCTACAAATATAATATATACCTAGATAAGTAATAACGTCATTATAGTAAGTTATATATAGATAGTGACCCAAGTTCGATTTTTTAATAAAATTGATTTATGTATTTAAATAATAAGTTTAAAAAGCGTTTGAAGTTTTGAACCATTTTATTTGCAGTCTTCAAGTTGTATCGGTTAGGTGTATAGAGAGGATAAAGGATTTGAATGACGAGCAGCTTTGTAGAGTTAGAATTTTAGATGCTTGTTCATGGATGGTCATTATAATCACTATGGAGGGTTGGATGTTTTAATTTCCTAAATAAACCTTTATAATTCTGAATATTTATGTAAGTAGTTCTAAATGTTAATGTAGCGCATATAATTTATACTTAATATAGCCATAATAAATCTTAATATAATTATACACAATTATATGATGTTATACTTTCAATTTAATTGATATTATCACTATACACATTTAAAAATATAGGTACTTGCCTATACCTATATGCCTTCATTTAAGTAACCGATAATATATATAAGATAATATAATAATCTCAAAATTATTTATAAATCGAAATTCATATAAGTAATAAACATAAATGTTTAATATAAATGTTAATAAATATTAATATATAATAATTAATATAAATGGTGTTACGTGGTATAATAAAATACTAGATTTCGTATGGTTTGTATGCCTTTAAACGTGTGTTACTCAGAGTGGAATAGATGAATGTGCATACAAATAATAGATATTATACTATAGTGAAATTAAACTGCACTAGTTAAAGTAAATTACTCTAATTCGACGAGGTTCAAGCGTGTAATGACGTATATTGAGCTTGTTAGCTATATAATAGTAATAATATATTGTTATTATATATAGCGGGTAGCACATGGTTAGAAAGAACGTGGTATAAAATTATTAATTAATTTATACTTTATAATATAGTCTATCCTCTATGGAAATGATTATAATTGCAGGGTTATCTTAACGGTCGAAATTCGTTAATTTGTTATTATAATTTTCTTTTTTAGAGAACGAAATCAAAATCTGACCTAGATGAATGGTTTGCCGCTCTGCGGGATGCTAAAAACAACAACCTGTCGTTTATCAGAGACCGAAATTCGGCCGTTATGGAACCCAACTACCAGTTATCCTACCGGATACCTTTGCAGGTCGAGCCCGAAACCAACAACTACAGTGTCATAAATGAAAATCACTTGCGATACAGCAGACCGGTGCGACAGCCGTTCGAAGAGCACTGCAATAAGCCGAATGACATTCGTCGCATCATGGCCGTCAACAGGAAATCGTCGGCATTGCGGAAATCCGAATCCGACCATCGGATAAGTTTCTACCGGAAGCTCCACGGCCTCGTTCGCACAGAGACGATTGCCGGGTCGTCCCCGATGAGCGACAAGGGATCGTGTCGGTCGAGAAGTCTGTCGTACGAGAGCATTTATTTCAAGCCACAAGAAAAGTGTGTCGAACCGGTGAAATCGCAGAGCTGCAGAGAACTCATGCCCAAGATCGTGAGGCGGTTGTCAAATAAATGCACCAATAACTGCGTGTCCAAAAGACTCAGCAGGTCGGTGTCGTTTTTCGGGAGGCGTCGCGAAGATTCCGATTCCGACGATTATGACTACGTCGAAATCGAACCGAACAACTCAAATCAAAACTATGCGGAACGTAAGTTTAATACATATAGGTACCTACATCGTTGAATGAAGTGGTGCCGATCTATATTTCATGTTAGGGGGAAAAAATTTCGGTGTCGGACCCACCTACTTTAAAAAAAATGTTTAGCAACTCTCGAATAGCGCATTATAATCGCGATATACTGCCTGCGGTGACCTGCCATACTCATACTATATTATTCCCTATTCTTTACACTTACCATTATTGTTAAATTATGATGATGTTTAAATATTAAATACCACTAATATGGCTGATCACTTATTATCACCCACCCACCGACCTGACCCAACCATAAATAGTTCTGGGGAATTTTCACCAGTTGATACCCGTGTTCGGCACCGCTGCAGGTTGAATGTAGAACCGAATGTTTATATACTATTTATTTTTTAATTCAGCTCAACGCACTAATTATTGTTGAAAAAGTATAAGACAATAAATTGACGTACTGTTTTAAATAATTAAAAAATATGGATTTATTGCGTATTAATTAAAATATTCTTGTTTATTTGTTTTTAAGCGATGACACAAGATGAAAAATCTAAACGGCTTCCAGCGTTACCTCCTCATTATGATACTAAGAAAGACGAAGAAATCGCTTCGATGTCAACGGACGAAGAATATAATCATAACCAAGAAGCAAACGTGGATGTAATATATGTAAATAACGATCGTAAAATGAAAATTTTCACGAGTGAATCAGAATCAGATTTAAATCTCGACTATGGGACTGATCAATCAGTCGATGTGGGGGACGAGCCGCCACCTTTGCCTATAAAAAACAAACATAAACAAAACGTTTTATTTAACGAGGAACAACAATATCAAATAATAGATGGTGTTTACGTTTTTAAAAATGTAAGTACTTACCCTAACGTTCTCATTAATTATGTCTACAAAATACAAATAGAAATAATGACTTGTAACACACGCAGTGGTGTTCAACCTGGGAGTAGCGAAATTTTAACAGAGGAACGCCAAAAATTGCATTCCAAACGAAAGAGTGGTTTTATAAGTGAATACATACATACGTATACCGGGTAATTCTTTTATCAAACATTTTTTTACATAGTTTCAAGTCTCTTATAAAACAACGTTTTTATTAAAAAAAATATATTTTTAAATGTTTTTTATCCTTATAATTTTTTAAGTTTTTTACATTTTTGAATGACGACATAGGGTTTTAATTTTATATTCCAAAGGAGATTATTTTTCTTAGTATTTTGATACATGAAAATCAAATTTGGGGTGAGTAGTTTATGAGTTATAACTTATAAATATTCAAAGTTTTGATGAGTGGAGAAGTGGACAAACATTTCTCAGGGTAACCCCGTACCACTCCACTCCGCTCATCAAAACTTTAAATACTTTTAACTCATAAACTACTCCCCCCAAATTCGATTTTTATGTTTCAAAATACTAAGAAAAATATTCTGCTTTGGAATATAAAATTAAAACCCTATGTTGTCATTCAAAACAGTAAAAATTAAAAAAAATATAAGGATAAAAAACATTTAAAAATATAATTTTTTAATAAAAACGTTGTTTTATAAGAGACTTTAAACTATGTAAAAAAATATTTTCAAAAAAAAATGCTCACTTTTTGAAATAATGAGTGTTGTTTGATAAAATAATCACCCATTAAATAATAATCACCCATATTAAATTACATTTTTACGAGGGTCGTCTCATCGAATTAAATTAATGGATCGATACAGGTTGCGTACCACTGGTATAATAATAATATATTATATTGGGTACACATAGTACACCCATTATATAACTCATCAAAACTATGGTATTTTCATAATTGATATTACATTCGTCATCATCGATAATAGAAGTTCAATACGTTTATTTATGTATATAGGGATTAATAGAATCGATTATCTAAATTGCAAAAAAAAATTAAAACCATTTTATCTACGCGTAATATGCGAGTGATTAGAACAAAGTTTTCAATAAAAATTATCGGTTTTAGGGCTCCAAAGAAGTGATCTACGACGTTCCCATTCCACACGGAAAACTTATCGAACATTTTCGCCGGTTGACCATAACTTCCACGTCTTCGCCGGTCAAGCGTTACGCTGACAACGCGGCTTACCACGATTCGTTGGAACCTTCGGGTTACGAGTAAGATATTGCAGTGAACAATACTCCAAAATACTTTGTCCTGGTCAAATTGTTTTATTTGATTATTCAATTGTTTTTTTTTTTTTTAAATTTCCAGGACGTTACAAATGACGCCCGACTCGCTAGAAATTTCCATGATGTTTCCCACGTACAAGAGATGGTCGAACGATTCGGGCTTCAATAATTACGAAGAACAAAATTCGTTTTTACCCGATCACACCAATTTTGAGGATTCCTTGGAACCGGTCATAACCATGATACACCATGATCGCAAAATATGGCAAAACGTGCCAAATATCAACTCAGACGACTACTTCCGTTGACCGTAGTGATATTATGTACCTACCTATTTATAAGTAGGCATTAGAAAACGTATACGTGTTATGATTTTTTTATTTTTTTTTTTAATGAACTTTCCATTGTAACAGATATACCTACTGTTGTTATTTGTATATAATATATTATCTATGATTCGAACAAATTTCTTCTGCGGAATATTTTTTATCACACAGTGCAGATATCGTTGAGTTGTGGATTTTAAGGTTTGTGTAATTTTTTAATTCATTCCAATTATTACCTGTTACACGATTTTCTCAATAAATAAAAGCTAGACAAAGCGCATGCTGTATGCAGCATATAATCGGTACCTGAAACTTAAAAACAACTTAAAATCTGAACAATTTTTAGATTAATATACTTTACACTGAGTAGTGAGTACCTATGATGTTATATAATATTATATCATTATATGCAGGCAAAGGATAATATTTAAATGGTTCATTATATTACAAACACATTCAAAACCATAGTTGATAATAATTTATAGTTTTCAATTGCAACAAATAACGATAACCAAATATTATAATATTTATAATACATACACTCGTTTTAAAATTAATTTAATAATTCAATATACCTAACTCTGCGGTGGCGTATCCACGGGGGGGGGGATGCCCCGGAAACCGAATTTCGTACACAATACATCATGTATTTAATAATATGAAAATAATATGTGTTCACTGAATATCTATTGAAAATATTGTCCTAGACGCGCTACTGGTCCTAAGTCAATTACATTTTTAATTGTGTGTGTAATTTAAAATTAAATATCGCAAGATTAAAATGTGATCGATCTATAGTAGCTACAATAACTATTAATACTGAAAAAGTTGAAAAAAAAATAAACGTCCGGCGTGTTATTTATTTACCTGTGCAATATACGGCTCACGCATAGACCTATAGACTAAGGTCTATCATGGGTTCACGAACATAACTGGCAGCGCCATCTGTTATCGTTGTTATCAACCATTCGACGTAAGCGGGTGAAGCCGGTCCTACTACAATATTATTGTTTAGTTCAAATACTATTATAGTCACACGAGACGGTTGAGCGTCGACGATTTATTTTTCAGCGACCTTCGAATATTTTGAGCGGTGATCCGAAGATATCGAGCTCCTAGTTATTCGTTTATTCAAGATTTTCGAGAAGAAAAAAAAGGTGGGTAAGTGGATGTCGCTCTGCTGTACAGTAGGTTACAAGTGGGTCACTGTATAATGGATGCTATTAATTTTGAATTCAATGATACAATATCATTGTATAAGAAAAACGATTCTGAGCGAAGACGGTATGTCAGTCTAGGTTTAAGACAATTATATACATATCTATGGTATTAAAAAAAAAAAATTGACCTATAATAAATTCCAAATTAATCATATCACATTATCCATTAGGTACTTACACGATTTAAGATATATCTTAAATCGTGGGTACTTATAACACGTTATACATCAATAACAAACCCTGATACTATCATAGATATATAATATAGTGTACTTTAGAAGGTACTTCTAAAGTACCCAAGAATAGTATTATACACTCACAACAAAATAACGAAAATAGGTATGCTAGGTTTTTTAATATGTAATTTCGTCCCAAATTTGAACTTAAAATGTCTGTAAAAAATAACTGTGTTCTTTTTTTTTTAGATTTTTTGGCTACAGTATGAACTATTTATGAGAATCTTTTTATTAAATTTGCAATCTTTAGCTATAAAAACTGAACATTTTATAATTTATTAATTACGATGATTGATAATTTTCGAAATTTTGATAAATTTTGTTAAAATGCGATCTTTAAATGCTTATAAAAAAAAATTGTGCCTATGTATTTTTAATATTTTTAAATTGCTATTGTAACAATATATCAGGAGCCTTGTATTAATTTTTTACACTTTTTGGCCCAACAGATAAAACTTTATTGATATTTATAGAAAAAAAAAACTAAAAAATTGAAAACTGAAAATGTCCGTAAACGGCTCAAAAAGAGTCAAAATATTTTCAAAATTGTATGGTGTATAGGAAATGATAATATAAACATTCAGTGAAATTTTCATGTATCTACAGTAATTTGTTTTTGAATTACAACAAAAAAAGTAAATCGCCACATGAGAAATCGAGTGGATATCCAATGTTGTAAAAATTTGAATTTCAAACGCTCATAAAAATTTAATTTGACTTTCCGGTAGAAATTTTTTTATTGATAAATGTAGACAATCTTATAAGGAACCTTGTATTACATTTTTATATCTTAGATTTAAAAAGAAAAATTTTTACGAATTCTTAACTCAAAATAATTTGCTAATTTTCGTGATTTTTCCATATTTTGTCAATTTTTGAACTTTAAATGCTTATAAAAAAAAACTGTGACTAACGATTTTTAATATTTTTCATCTGCCTTTCAAACCATATACTAGGAGCCTTCTATTAAATTTTCAAGTTTTTTTAACCAACAAATAAAATTTAATTGATATTTCTAGAAAAAAAACTAAAAAAAAATGAAAAATGAAAATGTCTCTAAACAGTTCAAAATAAATCAAAATATTTTGAAAATGTTATCGTGTATAGAAAATGCAAATATAAACAACCACTGAAAATTTCATGTATCTACGGTCATTTGTTTTAAAGTTATAGTAAAAACCAAATTCAATTTTCTGAAAAATCAATTTTGCGTAAAAATTCCCGTTTTTCCTTAATTTTTCTTTTGTTTTTCTTGGCGCTTTTGAAAAGTACTGGGAATTTTAAATTTTGACCTCCCCAATGCATCAACGATATTCACTTTCCAATCGAACAAGATACTGAAGTTGAACATCAAAGCATTATCTCGACTACTTATCGTGTACACAGACACAAAAAAAATAAATAAAAAACACACATCATTGTAAAATCAATTCATTCATCGTTTCATTCAGAATCTAAAATTCGATACGTATCGACAGGGAATAGTGTTAGGTATTGTTCGAGCACCATCGACATTTGAAATTGTTCGTTACTACGCGCCACTTTGGCCCGTAAGGTTGCCAGCACTGCTAACAGCTGACGAGACTAGTCGGCTGCCCGTTCGGCCGTTGATGTGCGGCCGGCGACGCTCCACTGGCAACTGGCTCCGTGCCTGCCGACGGCGCCGTCCGTCGCGGCGTCGCCATCATTACTGTTTTAAGTTTTTCCTTCCGACCTGGGTTTGTTGTGCAGTTGTTGTGAGTCCCGGTATGAAGAGTTCATCCCGTGTATAAGTGTGAACAAGGGAAACCACGTTTTATACTAAAACGAGGTGAGTCTTTGCCGATTTTGGTCGCATCCGTCTCGCACCCAGAAGCCGGACACGGCAGATCAGCCACAGCAGCTCAGCTACCCCGACGGCAGATCAGCCATACAGCAGCTCAGCAGACACCAGCCAGCTCCGGAATGGTAGAATGATTGTACCCCCTTGTCATTAATTATTTTACATTGTGTCACCATAATATAAATCAATATTATAGCAATAGAATTAAAGGTCTATTTATTTTAGAAACTTGTTGTGTTCACCTGGGAATCGTCAGATTAGGTGAGGCTGCCGGCGTTAACTTGGTAGAAGTGCGCACGTGGCCAACATTTGGTAGCAGGGCGTGGTTGAATAAGGATCTTCTATTCTGGCTGTTACTTGGTGAGCTTACCTCTCTTTATTATATTAAGGTGTTACTCCCACCCATTGTAGTGTTATGATTATGACTATCGGTGGGTAACAGTAGCATTTAGTGTCAGCAGTCCGTTGATACACGGACGTGGCATCTTATAACGTTATTGAACGTGGAATACTATAACTACTATAATTGGTGGTTAAATAATTGTCAACGCTTATTATGCCATTGGCGTTAGTACCTACTGTGGTTGAAGCGTCAACAGTTATATGTATTCTTATAACTATTAGGCACCTGTTAATTATTAGGCGGTTGCATTTAATTGATTAATATATTAAAGACTGATCAGTTTAAATATTTAATACCTCAGTATTGTTAGTTTAGTACCTTAGTAGGTTTTCTCTTAAGGGGTATGCATACCGACCGTTTCTAAGGAGTTCGGTATAGGCAATTTTCTAATTGTGTGCATGCGGGTCGTGTAAATGTGTGCGTAGTAAGTGATTATTAGTGTGAGTGACTGTGTGTAAAATAAATAGTGGAGCACACCCGCACGTGCACGCACATGTCATTAACGGAACATTTTACACTCTAATTACAAATGTGAATTTTAGTGAACCACTGAAACTTAGTTTCGTATTTCCAATAATATAGCTTACTGAGTGACATAACAGTATGAACATCTATTATACAAATTGAAGAGAAGGAGTTTATCTAGGCTTGTATAGGAGTCGATTTTCGATATTTTATTTTCAATGTCCAATATTTAACTCTAAAACTTATGATATTTTACTTTTTGAATTTGAATTATTGAGTTTAGTAATTACAAATATTAAAATTTGACTTCTATACAGGCACAGATTAACTTCTCTTCTACAATATTGATAATAGGTGTTTTTACTCTCAAACCACTTAATAAACCATATTATTGGAAATACAAAAGTACATTTTTATACATTTTTTCAATACTATTCATACCCCTTAACGTTAATAACTAGGATTTGTTATTTATACCTATTATATTAGTGTTATTAACTTAATATTTTTATTTGGATCACACATTTTATTGTTGACCTAACAAGGTTATTATGTTTTGTTAAATTTAAACTGGTTAAAATTTCCTTGTTATTACTATTGGCATTATTACTACCCAGTGCTATTGTAGGTGGCTACCACATTATTTTATTGTTTATTAGTAGTAATTTGTTATGTTTATGTGAACCTTACATGATCTCTTGTTCTATTAGTTGATTATTATTATTATTATATTATCTACTATTCTATTGTGGTTGCCAGTAGGTTGAATTGGTATTCTTTAAATTTATGTTGATTAAGTACTGATCAGGTTTGACGGTAGATAAATAATTGGTTGGGATTGGAGTTGCTGATATATGTGCAATCACATTGGACTGTTATCTCTAGCATACCAGTTATATTAGTTCTAAATTAATTTGTGTTACTTTATGCTCCCTGTAGGTGTGTGCAGTTGTTATCTTTTGCCACCATGTCAGACGAAGAGATCAAGACTCGCAACATAAGACTGAAACAGCATGCTACAGCTAAGCGAGACCTCGCTGCAAGTCATATTCGTCGCCTACATGCCTCAGCAACAGCAGCAGGAAATGATCCAACAGCAAGGAGTCTAGTTATGACAGCAGTTCAGGACCAGATCAATTTTCTCCAGAAGCTGATGCTGCTGTCTACGCCTTGGTGATAGAAATCAAATCAATCGTCAATAATTATGAGCAGGAAGCCTCAAAGTCATCTTAAGACTCGACCAGTTACACAGATCAGTGATACTTCATTAATTGCAAATCCAGCTGAAGATCATCAGTCGATTACACTAACTAGTAACGCAGCTATGCTTCCAAAGACAGTCTCCGTCATGGAAACACAGTCGTCATCTCGTGTGAGTGGTTCTCCGTCTTCAGATGCCTCCTTCCGTCCTCAAGTATCTATGCGGGAAATCCCTCTGCCAAAATTCGACGCTGATCTCCGTTCGTAGCCAGACTTCCGGGACCGCTTTGTTGATCTTGTAATCCGCAACACGGACATTGATTCAGACAGCACCAGATTTTACTATTTACTTGGGTGCCTTCAAGCTAATGCGGGTGAAGTACTAAAAGGGATTCCAGTGACCAAAGACACCTTCCAGTTGGCTTGGAACACATTAGTAAAGTCATACGATAAACCAAGAAAACTGGCCCCCTCAATCATTGAGGGTTTTTTGGTTGCACCCGTATCCACTTCAGAATCACTGGTGGATCTCAAACGTTTTTTGAGTGTATTTGATGAAGGACTAGCAATATTGGAATCGTTGCACTTGCCAGACCTGCGTTCGTTCCTGCTGTTTACCATTGCTTCAAAATCCCTTCCAACTCATACGCGTCGCTTGTTTGAATCAGATAATTCTTCAGAGTACCCATCAGTGGACAGTGTGCTGGAATTTGTAAAGAATAGGGTGAGAGTGCTGGAAAATGCTGGTGGTACTTCAGGACCAGGGAAATAGTTTGGTGGTAGCAACAAGAAACCTAATCCAGGTCCAGTGAAGCATTACAATCGCCCCTTGACCAGCCAGACAGCGTTAGTTTCATCTGTAAAGACCCAGAAACCTAAAGCTACTGAATCCGACAGGTGTCGGTGCTGTGGGGGAGCTCATGCATTGAAAGACTGTGCAAAATTTTTGGGAGCATGATCGATACCAAATTGTGTGCTCTCACAGACTATGCTTGGTATGCTTTGAAAGTGGTCATATGTCATATAAATGCAAGTCATCCTGTAGTGTGTGCAAACGTCGTCATCATGGGCTATTGCATAAGGACCTTTCTACTTCTGATCCATCGTCCAAGGTTCCTAAAGTGGCTATGTTTGTCAGCCATCAAAATCAACTGCCATCTGTAGTACTAGCAACTGCACTACTTCATGTGCAAGATGTGGCTGAAAGTCCACAGATGGTTCGGGCCTTGATTGATGGCGGCTCACAGATCAGTGCCATATCTGCACATTGTTGTCAACGACTAGGTCTACGAGCGGCAAAATGGACATTACCATTTACCGGGTTATCAGAATTACCTGTGCCAAGCGTTTTGGGTATCGTAGATCTACATATTATCCAACCTCGGGATTCAAGTCAATCTTCAATGCCTGTAAGAGTTGGGTACTATCTTCCATAACTTCAGATATGCCCACCTCAAAACTATCATCATCTGTTTGGGAAAGATGTGGAAATTTGTCATTAGCTGATCCGCTATTTGATGTCCCGGCTCGGGTCGAAATTTTGTTGGGTGCAGACATATACCCTATGGTCTGGTCTCACGAAACTGTCTCGTTAGGTCATGGATATCCAACTGCGTTCAATTCCATTTTCGGTTGGGCAATAGTAGGTCCACTTCAAAACTTAAAGGCTCCAATCCTAGGGCCCTACCTGTTCAGATATCCTCATCAGTCGAATCTTTAATGGAAAGATTCTGGAACATTGAGGAACCGTAAGCTACTCCGCCCGTGTTCACTCAAGAGGGTCAGTGTGAAGAAATCTTTCTGTCAGAGATGTACAAGAATAGTAAAGAACAGTACATGGTCCCATTGCCGTTCCGTGATGGTCAACCTAGTTCTTTTCCTGGAATGCGACAAATTACAGTTAATCGTCTGTTACAATTGGAGCGCAAACTATCTCGAGACCCTGTGCTGTGTGATAACGACACAATAAGGAAAGGAGAGTGGTTTACGCGGTTTTCATCATACAGCATCATGATTCGTGTAATAGCACGACTGGGTTGCTTCATTGGAAGATGTAGACGGCAAGAAACTGTTTCTGGTCATTTGACACGTTCAGAGCTATATGAGGCCTTGTACGTGGCAGTCAAATGCACCCAGGAATGCATGTTGAGTTCTCTACTTCGGGAATTGTCAAGTGGCAGCTCGGTCTCTTCAAGGGTGTATGCTAAACTTAGCCCCTTTATCGATGAATTTGGTGTTTTTCGAAGGGGCGGTCGGCTGCAGAATGCCATGTGCTCATGGGATCACAAGCACCCAATACTATTGCCTAAAGAATCGCATCTATCCGCGTTGATTGCACGCCATTGGCACTTAAGTGCATGTCATGCCCGATCAAGACTCCTTATCACTTTAATCAATAGTCGTTTCTGGATCATGGGTGTACGCCGGGTGGCCTATAAGGCTATCAAGTCCTGCATTACTTGTGTAAAGTTGGATGCAGTGAATCCTCAACCAAAAATGACTGATCTGCCTGTATCAAGAGTACAAGCCTGTCGAGCATTCACAGCAGTGGGAATTGACTACGCGGGACCATTATCAATGAGAGAAACAAAGTTATGAAAAGCTTGCGAATACAAGGTTTACATAGCCTTATTTGTTTGTATGAGTACAAAGGCTATTCATCTTGAATTCAGAATTTGTACTTGACCTATCAACTAATGCCTTCTTAGCGGCACTTGACAGATTTGTTGCCCGGCGAGGTGTGCCAACATCCATCCACTCGGGTTGTGGGACAAACTTTGTTGGGACTGCTCGCAAGCTGAAAGAGTTGATCAACTCGCCCTCGAGTAGGGATCAATGTTCCAGTCGTCTGATGTGTCACTGGAACTTTAACCCGCCTAGTGCACCCCACTTTGGAGGACTTAGGGAGGCTGCGGTAAAGTCTACCAAATCATTGCTGACAAGGTCGTTGGGGGCACAGACTTGGACTTTGGAAGAGTTTTCTACAATCCTATGTCGTTTTGAAGCTGCGCTGAACTCCAGACCGTTAACTCCTGTGACCCCAGATCCGGAGGACTTGGACTGTTTGACCCCAGGCCATTTTTTGATTGGTCAACCATTGATGTCAGTTCCTGAGGAGGAACTCAGTGGGAAGCCAGTGAATCTACAACAACGTTGGAAGCTCCTTCAGCAAACGTTTCAGACGTTTTGGATGGTCGTCAGAATACCTGAATACTCTGCAAGCTAGGAGTCGCTGGTTGTCAAGCCAAGTAAATATGAAGGTAGGAGACATGGTGGTCATAAAAGATGGCACTGCACCTACGCTTCTGTGGCGTTTGAGGCGATACCTAGTAAGGATGGGCTGGTTAGAGTTGCTCGGGTTCTAACGAAAGGTGGTTCCTTGGTCAGACCTGTAGTGAAACTGGTACTGCTGCCTACCGATCAGTATAATGTTTTTCTTTTTTTTGTTTATTCCCTTTCCTTTGACACCTTAATAATAATTGAAGTGTGCTCACCGGGAACAGCAGATCAGCTGTATCCATTAAAAAAAAAGGGGGGGTGTGGAGAGAGAATTGTTTTCATCGACCATACATAATATGTTTACCCATTCTCCGAAATTTGAAGAGTTATATTCAAGATGATATGTCCACATCTCATCAAACCAATCATTACCAGTATCTTTAATTTTAATTTTCTTCAAAAAATATGTTTCACTGTCGTCCAAACCCTCGTCTTGATTTTGGTAACGTTTTCTACTATTAACAGTACTTTCAAATGTTTCAAAGGTACCCAACCACATTTCATCTGTATGTCTCTCATCAGTATTGTTACTAAAAGGTTAAGACGAAGACAAACGAATTATACTTATTAAAATAGTTTTATTAAATGCATAAACGAACAACACACAATATACGAACAGAGCCCACAACCGGTACTCTGCGACTGACTGTAACCATGACTGAATGGTCAAGCCCTTTACAAAAAACAGGGTAGCCAACAGTATTAGTTGGCTGATGACGGTCGTCTGAATCAAATGTACTGTAGTTAATACTCATTTTGTCTTCAAATGAATTATTGGCATTTCCCAAGGTTGTCCATTTTCAAACATTTCCTGTTTAATTGCCAGTTTACAACTACTTTCACCGAATTCTAAGCTGTTCATTTTAATAGCAGACGGTGGTCCATCCTCTATCCTAGATTTGTTGATAATACACTTTTGGTTTTCAGGTTTTTGTTCACCATCAATTTCACCAAATTCTGAGCTGTTCATTTTAATAGCAGAATGGTCAAGCCCTTTACAAAAAACAGGGTAGCCAACAGTATTAGTTGGCTGATGACGGTCGTCTGAATCAAATGTACTGTAGTTAATACTCATTTCGTCTTCAAATGAATTATTGGCATTTCCCAAGGTTGTCCATTTTCAAACATTTCCTGTTTAATTGCCAGTTTACAACTACTTTCACCGAATTCTAAGCTGTTCATTTTAATAGCAGACGGTGGTCCATCCTCTATCCTAGATTTGTTGATAATACACTTTTGGTTTTCAGGTTTTTGTTCACCATCAATTTCACCAAATTCTGAGCTGTTCATTTTAATAGCAGAATGGTCAAGCCCTTTACAAAAAACAGGGTAGCCAACAGTATTAGTTGGCTGATGACGGTCGTCTGAATCAAATGTACTGTAGTTAATACTCATTTCGTCTTCAAATGAATTATTGGCATTTCCCAAGGTTGTCCATTTTCAAACATTTCCTGTTTAATTGCCAGTTTACAACTACTTTCACCGAATTCTAAGCTGTTAATTTTAATAGCAGACGGTGGTCCATCCTCTATCCTAGATTTGTTGATAATACACTTTTGGTTTTCAGGTTTTTGTTCACCATCAATTTCACCAAATTCTGAGCTGTTCATTTTAATAGCAGAATGGTCAAGCCCTTTACAAAAAACAGGGTAGCCAACAGTATTAGTTGGCTGATGACGGTCGTCTGAATCAAATGTACTGTAGTTAATACTCATTTCGTCTTCAAATGAATTATTGGCATTTCCCAAGGTTGTCCATTTTCAAACATTTCCTGTTTAATTGCCAGTTTACAACTACTTTCACCGAATTCTAAGCTGTTCATTTTAATAGTAGACGGTGGTCCATCCTCTATCCTAGATTTGTTGATAATACACTTTTGGTTTTCAGGTTTTTGTTCACCATCAATTTCACCAAATTCTGAGCTGTTCATTTTAATAGCAGAATGGTCAAGCCCTTTACAAAAAACAGGGTAGCCAACAGTATTAGTTGGCTGATGACGGTCGTCTGAATCAAATGTACTGTAGTTAATACTCATTTCGTCTTCAAATGAATTATTGGCATTTCCCAAGGTTGTCCATTTTCAAACATTTCCTGTTTAATTGCCAGTTTACAACTACTTTCACCGAATTCTAAGCTGTTAATTTTAATAGCAGACGGTGGTCCATCCTCTATCCTAGATTTGTTGATAATACACTTTTGGTTTTCAGGTTTTTGTTCACCATCAATTTCACCAAATTCTGAGCTGTTCATTTTAATAGCAGAATGGTCAAGCCCTTTACAAAAAACAGGGTAGCCAACAGTATTAGTTGGCTGATGACGGTCGTCTGAATCAAATGTACTGTAGTTAATACTCATTTCGTCTTCAAATGAATTATTGGCATTTCCCAAGGTTGTCCATTTTCAAACATTTCCTGTTTAATTGCCAGTTTACAACTACTTTCACCGAATTCTAAGCTGTTAATTTTAATAGCAGACGGTGGTCCATCCTCTATCCTAGATTTGTTGATAATACACTTTTGGTTTTCAGGTTTTTGTTCACCATCAATTTCACCAAATTCTGAGCTGTTCATTTTAATAGCAGAATGGTCAAGCCCTTTACAAAAAACAGGGTAGCCAACAGTATTAGTTGGCTGATGACGGTCGTCTGAATCAAATGTACTGTAGTTAATACTCATTTCGTCTTCAAATGAATTATTGGCATTTCCCAAGGTTGTCCATTTTCAAACATTTCCTGTTTAATTGCCAGTTTACAACTACTTTCACCGAATTCTAAGCTGTTAATTTTAATAGCAGACGGTGGTCCATCCTCTATCCTAGATTTGTTGATAATACACTTTTGGTTTTCAGGTTTTTGTTCACCATCAATTTCACCAAATTCTGAGCTGTTCATTTTAATAGCAGAATGGTCAAGCCCTTTACAAAAAACAGGGTAGCCAACAGTATTAGTTGGCTGATGACGGTCGTCTGAATCAAATGTACTGTAGTTAATACTCATTTCGTCTTCAAATGAATTATTGGCATTTCCCAAGGTTGTCCATTTTCAAACATTTCCTGTTTAATTGCCAGTTTACAACTACTTTCACCGAATTCTAAGCTGTTCATTTTAATAGCAGACGGTGGTCCATCCTCTATCCTAGATTTGTTGATAATACACTTTTGGTTTTCAGGTTTTTGTTCACCATCAATTTCACCAAATTCTGAGCTGTTCATTTTAATAGCAGAATGGTCAAGCCCTTTACAAAAAACAGGGTAGCCAACAGTATTAGTTGGCTGATGACGGTCGTCTGAATCAAATGTACTGTAGTTAATACTCATTTCGTCTTCAAATGAATTATTGGCATTTCCCAAGGTTGTCCATTTTCAAACATTTCCTGTTTAATTGCCAGTTTACAACTACTTTCACCGAATTCTAAGCTGTTAATTTTAATAGCAGACGGTGGTCCATCCTCTATCCTAGATTTGTTGATAATACACTTTTGGTTTTCAGGTTTTTGTTCACCATCAATTTCACCAAATTCTGAGCTGTTCATTTTAATAGCAGAATGGTCAAGCCCTTTACAAAAAACAGGGTAGCCAACAGTATTAGTTGGCTGATGACGGTCGTCTGAATCAAATGTACTGTAGTTAATACTCATTTCGTCTTCAAATGAATTATTGGCATTTCCCAAGGTTGTCCATTTTCAAACATTTCCTGTTTAATTGCCAGTTTACAACTACTTTCACCGAATTCTAAGCTGTTCATTTTAATAGCAGACGGTGGTCCATCCTCTATCCTAGATTTGTTGATAATACACTTTTGGTTTTCAGGTTTTTGTTCACCATCAATTTCACCAAATTCTGAGCTGTTCATTTTAATAGCAGAATGGTCAAGCCCTTTACAAAAAACAGGGTAGCCAACAGTATTAGTTGGCTGATGACGGTCGTCTGAATCAAATGTACTGTAGTTAATACTCATTTCGTCTTCAAATGAATTATTGGCATTTCCCAAGGTTGTCCATTTTCAAACATTTCCTGTTTAATTGCCAGTTTACAACTACTTTCACCGAATTCTAAGCTGTTAATTTTAATAGCAGACGGTGGTCCATCCTCTATCCTAGATTTGTTGATAATACACTTTTGGTTTTCAGGTTTTTGTTCACCATCAATTTCACCAAATTCTGAGCTGTTCATTTTAATAGCAGAATGGTCAAGCCCTTTACAAAAAACAGGGTAGCCAACAGTATTAGTGTTAGCGATTAATATCTACCCTATTATTAACGAAAAAGATATAATTTCAGGATAAGATAAATAAACTAATACAACTTTATAGTTATGCACTAGGTAACCTTTAATGAAACAACTTAAACAACAAACGTAAAACAGCATTAACATTAGCCGCACACAGCAGACCTGAGGAATAGGCCGCAACAGACTAGACTAAGACACTAGGACAACTATGCCCTCCCTACAGTGGCATCAGGTCCCAGTGTTGCCAACATTCGGCCTTCCTGATGTAAGGGGCGCCCTCGGGCCTTAAGTTACAATACAATTCTATAACTGCATTAATGTTTAAATTTATATAAAACAATTCTGACAAAGCTAGCCTTTAAAATTTATACAAAATAATTTTAACAATGCTAATGTTTAAAATTTACACAAAACAACACACAAAAAAAAGAATAATTAATACAAATAGAAGCTGTCAGTCAGACTACAAAACTGTCTAGTGTTAACTCAGTAGTGTTAACATTTTACTTAGCCACATAATCTCTCAAGTACCCCGGTGCCTTTCTCTCCCGCTGGCCCCTAACCACAACTGGATTCTCTGTTGCTGGTGTTATTGGTTCTGGTATCTTACTTCCTTCTTGGTCATCGATGGTTGGTCTCTCCCCTGCTTCACCATCACCAGTAGGAGTCCCCTCGAAGCTGTCTGGAACGCTGAGTTCATCTGTCTCATCTTCTTGATCAAGGATCTTCCAGGATTTGAGTTGTGAAATATGTGCTGTGGTAGCATATGAGGTTTGGCCTTCAGGAGTTACCTCGGCCACTCGATACGTATCTCCTGGTAACTTTTGTATGACTTGTAATGGCTTTTCTCTGTATTTTGCTTGCAGTTTGGTAGGCTGTCCTGTGGTTGGTGCCTTCAGCATCACTACCATTTCGCCCAAGTCCAGGCTAACACCTGGAATGTGTTTGCGGTTAAATACTTGAACCATTGCTTTTTGTCCCTCCCGTATATTGTCGCTTGCTTCGCCTTGCACCTCCGTTGGTTCCCTCCAGTCATTCTTGTTCTGGGATAATGAGCCTAGTATCCCTTGGTGGAAACGTGGTTGATAACCGTGTAAGGCTGCAAATGGCGTCTTCTTTGTGGTTTTATTCTCTGCTGAGTTCAGCATGCGTTCAACCTCGTTTACCTTAGCGTCCCAACGCCGTTGGTCTTCTGTGGACATACTGAGCAGCGTAACTATGGTTCGGTTAGCACGTTCCACTTGCCCGTTTGCTTGTGGGTGCCTGGTGGAATTGAGTATGTGTTCTATGTTGTGTACTGCACAGAACTGCTCAAATGGTCGTGAGGTAAAGCAGGACCCCCGATCTGAAATAATCCGGTCTGGTATACCTCTGGTTTCAATAAATTTGGTCATGATCCGCACTAGTGACTAAGTATCAGTAGTCTTACATGGATACAAGTGTACATACTTAGTGAGACTATCAACTATTACAAGTAGATACCGATTTTTTTGTGTAGATGTCTCAAAGGGACCGAGATGATCCACATTGATGACCTGGAAAGGTCTCTTTCCGGGCGGTATTGGGTGTAGCATGCCCTGCTGTTTTCCGGAAGGTTTCTTATGCGTCAAACATTCCAAACACATTCTGATGTGTTGACGTACATAACGGCGTAATTGGGAGAACCAAAAGTCCTTACTGATTTTTGCCACCGTCCGATCCAGTGCAAAATGCCCTCCGTAGTCTTGTGCAGCTATGACGATTCCTTTGCGCATTGGCTTTGGAATCACTAGTAGTAGTCGTCCATCATACCCGCGGTGGAGCATACCATTAATTACTTCATAATGTTTTAAGTCACCTGATACCTGTTTTGTTTTTGGTCCTATTTGCTCAAGCTGATGTATTTGTTCTCTGGTCACCGGGTCGCCTTGCTGCATGAACCTGACTCTGTCATGAACCGACATGGCGACGAAAACACATGCACGTTGAGCGAGTTCAGCATCAACTGATTCCGTCACTGTATCGTCGTCGGCGACCGCACGACTAAGTGCATCTACGTGTGCCATTTTTGATCCTGGACGGTACTTTATATCAAAGTCATATTCTTGTAGGACTTCATACCATCGTGCTATTTGTGGTTTTGTTGATTTGTGGAGGTTCAAATATGTCAAAGCTTGGCAGTCTGTCACCACAGTAAAACGTGTACCTATCAGGTACGGGCGCAACCAACTTATCGTCCAGATGATTGCGTATAATTCCAATCGAGACGAGTGGTACCGTGACTCAGCATCAGTCGTCTTCTTGCTGACAGCATACACCATGTGCAGATCAGCGGTCTTGGTTCCTTGTAGCAGTATTCCCGAAAGTGCTTTACTGCTAGCATCCGTATGTACCTCTGTGATCGCTGCAGACGGGTCATACATACGTACTACTGGTCTGAACTCAGTACTTTCTTCAGATTTTCAAAGGCAGTTACCTGACTTGGCCCCCACTGGTACGGCACATCCTTACCCGTCAGTCGCGTCAACGGTTCCGCCATTGTAGCGTAGTTCACAATAAATCTTCTGAAGTAACCAGACAGACCAAGGAAGCGTCGTATTTCGTGTGCATCATTGGGTACAGGGAAATTCACAATCGCTTCTACTTTACGACCAAAAACCAAATGGTGGATTCTGACAACCCCAAAGAAAACAAAACAACTTTGACGGGCACGATTTTCCGGAGTACACCTTCGAACACGGTGGAAACAACGGAATTATCCCACTTCTGAGATGTTAGCGATTAATATCTACACTATTATTAACGAAAAAGATATGATGTCAGGATAAGATAAATAAACTAATACAACTTTATAGTTATGCACTAGGTAACCTTTAATGAAACAACTTAAACAACAAACGTAAAACAGCATTAACATTAGCCGCACACAGCAGACCTGAGGAATAGGCCGCAACAGACTAGACTAAGACACTAGGACAACTATGCCCTCCCTACAGTGGCATCAGGTCCCAGTGTTGCCAACAGCTGTGCATTTTAATATCAGGCGGTTGTCCATCCTCTATCCTAGATTTGTTGATAATACACTTTTGGTTTTCGGGTTTTTGTTCACCATCAATTTCACCGAATTCTGAGCTGTTCATTTTAATAGCAGGCGGTGGTCCATCCTCTATCCTAGATTTGTTGATAATACACTTGGTTTTTGGGTTTTTGATGGTAATTTCACCGAATTCTAAGCTGTTCATTTTAATAGCAGGCGGTGGTCCATCCTCTATCCTAGATTTGTTGATAATACCCCATATTATATAAAACTTGTCCAACTTCGCGAAGGCCTTTGACCGCGTGGACCATCGTGCTTTAATGAACGTTCTGTGTAATCTTGGGTTTGGTGAGCCTCTATTATCTTGGTTCAGTCCCTATTTGTCTGAGAGGAGACAGGTTGTCAAGATAAATGGCTTCTGTTCCAGCCCAACTAGTATTACCTCTGGTGTACCCCAAGGTGGACATCTATCTCTCGTTCTATTTGCACTCTTTGTTAATGGCATCAAAGATGTGATACAGCACAGCGAACTTCTGTTTTTTGCTGATGATATAAAACTCTTTCTCCGTATTTGTACAACTGATGATTATAAACTCTTACAACATGATCTAGATTCTGTTGCTCATTGGGCCCAGGGACTTGGCTTAGAGCTTAGTATTCCTAAATGACCTACACGCGTTCCAATGAGCGTGTCTTGTTTACTTACACTATAAATGACATTGCGCTAAAGCAACCAGGTGACAGTGTTATTGACCTTGGTATTACTTTTGATCGGTCGCTTACTTTTCGTACACATATTGAGAAAGTTACCTGTAAGGCCCTGAAACTTCTCGGGTTTGTGAAAAGAATTTCGGCTGAATTTAAACTGTCCAGCTCTCTTAAGACGTTATATTGCTCTTTTGTTCGGTCTGTGTTGGAGTATGGAGTAATTATTTGGGATCCGTGCACACTTGATGGTAGTAAACAACTAGAAAAAGTTCAACTTAAATTTTTGAAATTTGCCGCTTTTGCATTAAGTATTGAATGTCAACCCCATGATTATCAACCTGTATTACAGTGCCTCCATTTGTCTACCCTATGTGACAGGAGGAAACAGGCTAATCTTACGTTCCTTACTAAACTAATAAATGGTGAAGTGGATTCCCCTGCCCTCCTATATAAACTTAATTTCAGAGTTCCAAGTTTTTACTCCAGATGCTCCTTCCCTTTCCAAATTCCTGTTAGCCGCTGTAACTATTTAGTAAATCGTCCTATTGTTCGTATGATGAAACTAGCGAATGAAGACCCACTATTCCTGAATGCTTAGCAATAAATTATTATCTGTTGTTCTATTTTTTTTTATTATTTTAATTGTATTTTGTAATTTATGCAACGTTCTCTTAGTTATTATGTTATTATGTCTATTTGCTCTATATCCTAATTGTATATTTGTATTTTTGTAATTTATGTAACTTTCCTTACTTTATGTACATTCTATGTAATTGGGCACGTCCCGTATTTCAATAAATAAATAAATAAATAAAAAAACCAGATGGTGCACTTCTTCGATTTACTGATGACACGAACCTACCTCAAATCAGTAGGGCTACATAAGGAAAATAAAATAATGTACAACATACTTTACCATAATTTTTAATTATTGTATTAAATAATATTATGTATATTGTAAGGAATGATCGTCAACGCTATTAGAATTCCAAAATTCATCTAAAAGTGTGTCAGTGTGTGTAACTTTAATTTAATATATGGATTAGTTTGTTGTAATCTTTATGCCAATGTTTATTGTATCTACTTATATATTTTTTAAACTATATTAGAGATGATCTTGTTAAGTATATAAATACTTGCTTTCAAATACTTCTTAAATATTTTTTGAGAGGTGTATTGTAAATATTTAAAAAATATATTTTTGTATTATTATTCCAGAATACTATTTTTTACACGTCAAGAAGTAGTGACTCTGTCACACAATTTAAAAGTATGTGTTATATCACAAAGACAAGGAGGAAATATATTATATTAAAAATAAAAACAAATTTTGGTCCGTGGTAGGAGTGTTAGCTCGTTTATTAGGTATAATGTTAGTAGTAATAATAAACAAGATTATAGGTGATACACCTGAAAGTATTAAAAAATAGGTGGCTACTTGTAGCTCCAAAACCGGTCCACAGTCCAACTCTCTGGAGACGTTTTCTTGTGGCTCCAAAATAGATCTACAGCCTGACGCTTTGGTGGCAGCTAATTGAAGCTCCAGAGCTGGTTCACAGCCCAACGCTCTAGAGACTATCTATACCGTTGTTGCCATAGCCTGTTATTGTTAGCCTGTCAGAAGTAAATATATGTCAGAAATTATGTAGGTACAATATTGAAGTTATGCTATGGTAGTGACTTATAAATTAATTTAAGCAATGAATTATAAATGTTGTAAAGTAGCTAGTTTTCTTTTTTTAAAGATTTTTCTGAAAAAAAATCCTTATTTAGAAATTTAATTGTAGATAAAATTCTGAATCGAACAAACAAATTAAGAAGATAATCTTTTTCAAAACTTTCACAAGGGTGATTATAAATTGTGCTAAACATACTTTTAATTTTAATTTTTTACCTACTTCAATTTCTGGAGCAAGTATTGGAAAACGATGAATAAAAACAGATTCTAAGTTATATATCAGGGGTTTTCAACCTGTGCGTCGCGGCTCCCAGGGGCGTCGCCGGTTATTATCAAGGGAGCCGCGTTCGCAATAGAAACTAAAAATAAAATTTCGGCACACCAATACATATTACATGTTGCATGTGTGAGATAACCGTCGATAACCGTGTTTGCGATATCGAGTAATAGCATATTTCGATTATTATTAATGTATTAGGTAATTTTTTAATTGTATGTAAAAAAATGTTTCCTATTATTAATACCTAATTACATGTTTATCATTAAATAAAGTTAGATTAAAATTATTATAAGTAATGTAAATTTGTTTATTTTAAATGTTCGTATGGGAGCCGTATATTTTATTTCAAAATCAAAAGGAGCCGTGGACCCAAAAAGGTTGACAACCACTGTTATATATAATATAGTTATAAAAATCATGATGTGGCATCATTAAATTGCCATAAGTTGAATTTTGTTTATTAGTATATGCTTTAAAATGAGAAAACAAAAATGATAGGTCTAAGTCTTGTTGAAATTTAGTATAATTTATACAAACATCACAACTATGTTTTTCTAAACACTTTTTCATTAAATAGCCACAAACATATGTTAATGAATTTTGATCTGGTAGTCTTAAATCCCTATAATCTTAAGATCCAATAGTAAGTGGCGTTTTAAATTTAAAAAAGGAGATTTTTCAGGAAACATTATATTTTGAATTTCTTTATTGGAGGGATCTGGAATTTCAGATAATATATCATCAAAATCTTGAATGCAATTGGAATTTTCAGAATGTTGAAAGTAATTTAAGCAAAATATTTTTTTAAAAGCATAATAAAATTGTACTGGAGTGGGATTCATATTATTACCATTTTGGTTGCGAAATGTACCAAAAAGGTTTTCAATTCTATCTTGGTTTAATCTATGAGTGTATAGAACATAGTTGTGACTAGGACTTTCACGTTTTAATATTGTCCACAGTAAATTTAAACCAGCAATGGAAACTAACCAGCCTTTAATAAATTTCATTCGATTAGTTACATCTTTGTTATTTTTATCAAAAACTTTTAAGTTTGTAAAAGAATTGTTCCATGAATAATAAATGTGAATTTTGAGACTGAGTATTTTTGAATGGTCTATTAAAATCTTTTAAAATAGGTCTTTTATATGAATTAAAAATATCAAACAATTTATCCATATCTTTAAAAAAATTAATGGTTTGTTTTGAAGAAATTGGTAATTTATTTAATGCTAAATAGGTTTCCATGCCTGCTGCAACAGTTGCACTAAAAGTTTGAGCAGCTAAGTAAACCCTCATCTTTTGAAATGCATTTGGATATGTTAATTTTTGGAGCTAAACGTAAATTACAAGTACTGTCTTGGTTATAAAATGACACAAGATATTTTTTTTCTATTAAATCTTCATTTAATTTAAATTTATATTGGAAAAACATATTCCTTGTAGCTTTCAGAAGATGAGGTGGATCAAAAATGTAAACTATTTTTTTTATTATTAACTTTAAAATATGGCCGAGATGGAGAAACTTGAAAATTATTACTAAAACCTACAAAATTTGAACTTGGATTTTTAATTATTGTTGAAATAATAATATCTTGCAAGTCATAACCAGTACATGAACTAGACACTAAAAAATATGCAATCGGTTGCTTCCAATTTACATTTATACCACTAAGCATTAATACAAGTGCATACTTTGCGGTTTCATAAGTTATACGATTATTAGTTACATTAAATCCCGTTATTTCATCTTTTTTAATTAAATAATTTAAGTAAGTTTTTAAAGACATTTCATCTGCACAAAGTATACATTGTAATGCGTCAGGGGTATAATTTCTAGTTTTAAAATTAATAAAATTAAATAAAAAATCATTTAGACCGGGTAGAATTTCAAATTTCGAAGTTGTACGTTTAAGAGTACTGATTGTTGGCAGAAAAAGTGTTTTTTTAATAAAATTATAAACCTTTGGTCCCAAAAAATAAATAGTTAATGCAAATTTGTTTCATTTCATGGTCATATCTGTAACCCCCTTTTTTTCTTTCTTTCTGCATTAAATGTGATTTAATAATTAGAATTAAATTTGGAGATAAAAATTGTTGACAGTGATTTAAAAAAGATTCTACAAAGTCTAAATGATCTAATAGATAGAGCCTGTTCTCTAATGTCCTAATATGGTCCTTGGCTAATCGCAGTTGTTTCCTCAACTCCAATTTTCTTGGAGTTGCATTTAAAAGCTGCAATGGAGTTTGAGTCGATGAGGTTGAACTGCTGACAGACAAACTTGATGATGAACGATCTGGGCTAGAACAAGCTAAAGGTGTAGATAAATCCACGGTAGTATCCGCCTCGTCACAACTCGCTCGTTTAGCCAATATGTCATCTAAAACCAATGATCATTATTACTTCATTTTTTTCATTTGACTCCACTCCGATCGCAGCGAGTAGTGAGTACGCCCATTTTTCACAATGTCCGATAACGACAGCAATCGTAATACCCCAAAACAAAATAAAACAAAGATTTACTGGTATGTAAATTGAAATATTAATGTGATTAAATCATTTACCGGAAGCCCGAAGGACTTCCAACCAGTTCGCGCGTCCGGCAACTGCTGCACATCTGGGAAACTGCTATGAGACGGCCGAGACGGGCGCTCCAGGAAACACCTGTTGCTGAAGTTGAAATAACATTTTAAATAAAACTATAAAATATAAGTTGAATGTGTAACACATAGGAAATTCCATACCGGAAGTAATGCGGGCTTCCATTATCCACGCATCAAACCATATATAGATACGCATACTGCACATGCGGCTGGACTAAGTGCATAAATTAGTGCAGTGGAAGGCAGTGAACTACGAACTCCGTAATCGTATATCCTTCAGAAAATTGTAGAGGGCATCCAAGTAAAGAGCAAATATCGATCAAATATTAGAAATTTAAAACTTTAAGTCACGTTGTGCTTTAATGCACCTATATTTGTATACAATTTGACTATGCCTTTATTGGGTGTCCTGTGCATATTACTATATATTATAATATGTATAATATTTACACAAAAGTGAAAGTCTTAGCAAAACTACGGCCAGGCGATACTATAAACAAACTATACGACCTGACGAATATTGCATATTACAAGTGTAATGCGTTGACATGAAGACCGGTTTGCACTGTTAAATATACACAATTATGTGAAAAGCGTCCAGTTAAAATCCAAAATAAATATCTAACATTTGAAATAGAAAGTTTTTAGTCACATTATTTTTTATTTATCATATATTCATAAATCCATATTGTATTTGTTTAACGTTTGATCATGTCTTTATTGGTCGTCCTGAATATATTTAAAAATAAAATATAGACACATTTGAAGAAGTTTTAGCCAAACTTCGGTCAGGTGCTACTAAACAAACTATATACGACCTGACGAATATTGCATATTATAAGTAAATAAGTATAATGCGTTGACATGAAGACCTGTTTGCACTGTTAAATATACACAATTATGTGAAAAGCGTCCAGTTAAGATCAAAAATAAATATCAAACATTTAAAATCGAAAACTCTAAGTCACGTTATTTTTTAACTATCATATATATCCACATTGTATTTGTATAACGTTTGGTCACGTCTTTATTGGTCGTCCTGAAAATATTTAAAAATAAAATGTAGACACATTTGAAGAAGTTTTAGCCAAACTTTGGCCAGGTGCTACAAAGCCAACTATACGACCTGACGAATATTGCATAATATTTTAAGTATGTAAGTATAAATGTATAATGCTTTGACATGAAGACCTGTTTGCACTGTTAAATATACACAATTATGTGAAAAGCATCCAGTTAAGACCAAAAATAAATATCAAACATTTGAAATAGAAAACTTTAAGTCACGTTATTTTTTAATTATCATACATTCATAAATCCATACATTGTATTTGTATAACTTTTGGTCATGTCTTTATTGGTCATCCTGAAAATATTTAAAAATAAAATATGGACACATTTGAAAAAGTTTTAGTTTTAGCCAAACTTCGGCCAGGTGCTACTAAACAAACTATATACGACCTGACGAATATTGCATATTATAAGTAAATAAGTATAATGCTTTGACATGAAGACCTGTTTGCACTGTTAAATATACACAATTATGTGAAAAGCGTCCAGTTAAGACCAAAAATAAATATCAATCGTTTAAAATCGAAAACTTTAAGTCACGTTATTTTTTAATTATCATATATTTATAAATCCACATTGTATTTGTATAACTTTTGGTCATGTCTTTATTGGTTGTCCTGTAGGTACATATTATAAAACACAAACATATATTTTGTAGAAGTTTTAGCCAAACTTCGGCCAGACGCTACTAAGCAAACAATACGACCTGACATCCTGATTTCTGACAAATAGTGCATAAGTTTGGTACGTTGATAATATGAACCCATCAGACAGTTGAACCTATACAAATGTGTGAAATGTGTCTAGTAAAGAGCAAACATCAATCAAATATTATAAATTTAAAACTTTAGGTCGCATTGTTCTTTAATTATAATATAATATCTATCTTTATTCTATTTGTATGACGTTGGGCCATAGGTATCTTTAATGTGCGTCCTGCAATCTGTACGTATTATTTTTATATAATTAAATATATTATATATTATAAGTAGACTGTCTAGTGAGAGTCCTAACAAAACTGCTCTCAGTCCTCAGGACCAAGGACTGAATGAACTTTATACGACCTGACAAATAGTGCATAAGTATGATAATGCGTTGACATGAGATCCACTTGCACTTTAGAATCTATAAAAAGCATGTGCAGAGCGTCCAGTATAATTAGCAATCATCGAACAAATATTTCAAATTTAAATCTTCAAGTCACATATTTTTAAATTATCATAATTATGTATCCTCATTATATTTTTATAACCGGCGTCCTGTACATAAAATAATATATTTAGATAAAAGTAAAGTCCTCATAGCAAAACCTTAAACTACGATCAGAAGGTACTAAACAAACTATGTACGACCTGACTAATAGTGCATTATAATATTTATAAGTATGGTGCGTTGACACGAAGAATATCTCTTGCACTGTGAACCTATAAAAATTGTCAGCAGAGCGTCCAGTATAATTACTAATTATAGCAAACATAGACCAAATATTTAAAATTTAAATCTTCAAGTCACATTATTTTGAAATTATCATAATGTATTTTCATATTTGTATAACGGGCGTCTCCTGTACATAAACTAATATATTATTTAGATACAATTAAAGTCCTCATAACAAAACTTTAAATTACGATCAGAAGGTAATAAACAAAACAAACTATATACAACCTGACTAATAGTGCATTATAATTTATAAGTATGGTGCGTTGACACGAAGAATATCTCTTGCACTGTGAACCTATAAAAAGTGTCTTTATAATTAATATCGTTAATATCGTCCAGTGTAATTAATAATTATAGCAAACATCGACCAAATATTTAAAATTTAAAGCTTCAATTCGCATTATTTTTAAATTATCATAATGTATCTAAGTATCTTCATTGTATATATTTGTATAACGGGCGTCTCCTGTACATATACTAATATATTATTTAGATAAAAGTAAAGTCCTCATAACAACATTTTAAATTACGATCAGAAGGTAGGTACTAAACAAAACAAACTATAATATACGACCTGACTAATAGTGCATTATAAGTATGGCCCTCTTGCTCTGTTGAACCTATAAAAAGTTTTTGCAGTTCACTAAAAAGCTAATATTCGACCAAATATTTGAAATTCTTCAAGTCACGTTGTTCTTAAATTATCATAATAATACAATATATTCATTCTATAATAGTATAACGCTTGGCCATATGTCTTTATTAGGTGCCCTATACATATTATATTATATATATATATAGCCATATATAGGTACAAAAGTGGAAATCCCAGCAAAACTTCACTTGACGCCTGGCTGTAAGTACTAAACTAACTATACGACCTGACGTCCAGACGTTCTCACAAATAGATAGTGCATAAGTATGGTTTAAGTTTGATCATCTCCTTTTTGAGTGTCCTGTATACATATTACATATATTATTTAAAATATTTAGAATCCTGACAAAACTGCGATCGGGCACTATAATATGTTGACGTGATGTGCATTTTGTCTCGTCCCAGTTTTTACTGTCGTCCGTCTAATACAATCGAATTTGAAAATTTTGCATTTGATTGTCCGCAAAATACTAAACGAAATTATATTCCACTTGTAAATATTGGTTTTAATTTTGTTCTGTACAGTTTAGTGTTTTTCGTTTCATTGCTACGCAATGCCCGATGTTGTGGCCAGAATCGAAAAGAATATTATACTTATATTAATATTGTTTATTACATTGGCGTAAATAGGGGGGGGGCTTGGGGGGACTTAGTCCCCCCAGATTTCGGTCAAGTCCCCCCAGTTCAAAATCTAGTAATTAGTACTAATTATTATATTCTGTAGTACTAAACATGTATATATTTTAAAAACTTAACCAAATTACAAAATACAAATTATTGAAAAAAAATTATTATTATGCTAGTTTTTTTTTTAAATCTTTATAAAAAATACTATAACATATCTTAGTCCGTGCCTCGTGGTCAAACAGATAATTGATAACCGATAAGTAATTTATAGGTGATAAATAGGGCTCGGATTTCAATGCATTTGCATCTTTTTTTTGGGATATCTTACGCGATGCTTTCCAAGCTACAAATATGTTTCAAGTACTTCAAAATCCAACCATAATAATTTTTTGGGGCATTTTTTTGTTTTTTTTTCATTCATCATTTTTAGAGCATTTTTTGACGGTTTAAATGCATTTTTTAATTTTTTAGGACATTTTTGACCTATTTGTCGTATTATGACTAAAAAAATTGACCTCATTGAAATATAAGTAGGTACTACATAGTAATATAGTACTACGTAATAAAAATTATTTTCATTTTGAACTATTTGAACTAATTTAACATCAGGTTTTCCGGTTTTTACAACCTTTATGTCACACCATCCAATTAGCCGATATTATCGGATTATTTTCTTATCGAGCGATAATATTATATCGGTGGTGCGTGTGGCCGATTGTCGTACGCTTTCAGTCGTGTTGCGTATTACGTCCAAGGTACTTACTTTGTTCCTCATTTTTTAATAATAATTAAATTTGAATTTATTTAATAAATAATGCATTTTTTGAAACGTCATTTTTTGATATTTTTAGGGCATTTTTTAGAGTTTTTAGGTCATAAATGCATTTTTTGAAAGGGCATTTTTTTGATATTTTTAGGGCATTTAAATCCAAGCCCTAGTGATAAACTATGAGGGCTGTGTCACGATCATGGCTATAGTATCTATAGCCAAAGAATAATGCCGTGGTTGCTGTTGACCTCCACAATCGACGGTTTACGTGCCAATTTTTGAACGGAGCATTTTGTTATCATTAATAATTATTATTTGTTACCACGGTCCACGGACTAAGATATATGTTTATTACTTACTTGTTAGGTTATATTTTAATATTTATTGGAATAAGGGATTTATCTAATAATATAAATACAGAAGATATTTTAAATGTATTTGCCGAAAAAGAACGGAGAATTTTGTTAAAATAAATATATTCTAAAAATGTAATACTTTGTATTTTTATATATCCGTAACGATAGTTGCTCAGTGGGTGGGGGATTTTATGGAGAGCGTTTCCCTCCAACATTTGTTTTACTTATATTAAGACCTTTGTGGAGGGGGGCTTGAGTCCCCCCAAAAAATTTAGTTAATTTGCATTTTGCGCCTATGGTTTATTACTCATAAACAACGTTATTTCGTAATTAAGCGATGGATGACCTGGCATGGCTCATAAATTAAATCTATTATCTATAGGTATAATAGTTCCTGAACAAGACATTTATTATTTATAGAAGTTTCACATAGCACCCTCCCTTCAGCATCATGGTTCTCCAAATCTGTTTAAATAGTTATTAAAATGTTAGTACTACCTATATAAATATATAATACCTATTCGAAAACCATGAATAATAGGTACACCACTCTCGAATTTGTAGATCGAAGGATTTTTTCTTCTATAAATTGCGTGTTTTGTGTCTGTCCTGTTTATTGAATTTGTTGTTGATTACAAAAAAAAAATGGTCGTCAGGTAAAAGACTAGCTCCTTCAATTTTACTTGACCCCCCCCTCCCTCCCCCACATACATTTTCCGAGCACTACCCTGATTCCAGTGGTAATAAAAATTTAGAAATGTTAGTTTAGTTTATTTTGACCGAGAATGGTTTAAACAAAGATACGCGAGCGATAATTCATCATCTACATCATAATATAAATATATAATATATTTATATATATTATAATATATACATATTATGTATATCATAATATCATCTACCTAATGGATATTACCATTTATTACCTATTTAACCCGATATTTTATACTCTATAGTCTATTGTGACTTATTTAACACACTTTCCTCAAATTATTAATATTATAAAATACAGTGGCGTATATACAAATTATTTTCACTATGGGCCAATTTATCAGATATCACTAGTCAGGCAAAGCACGACTAACATAGCCATAAGTCATAACTATTCATTTTTTAAGGAGCTGGGTGGTTATAATTATGACATACAGATACATTACAAATGAAAATTGCGCAATTTAATTATTATGTAAAATTAATTTTCTGATTCTTTTTTAAAAAATATTGACAGTGTCATTTATATATTTTAATGTTGTCTTACTATGAATTTAACATCAAATAGTCAATTATAAGTCATCAAAGCAAGTCCTGACAATCTAATATTTCCTTGTTGATTCCTCAAAAACGATTTTAATCAACCGGCTAACTTAATCATGGTGAAAAACTCTAAACAGTGTAGATATACATGAAATGCATGAACCTACAATTTCACTATGGGCTCTGGCCTAGGGGGCCTTCCCCTTATATACGCCACTGATAAAATATATATAATATGCATCCATTACCAAACTTGTAATAACATTTAGTTATATATTATGTATAAGTCATATTTGAAATTTTAATATTTTCTTTTATAAAATTACCTATATATGCCTCTTATACAATTATTTATGATTATTATCTGTTATAGTATACTAATGTATTATTAATATATTATTATATTTTGTTCACATTTATATTTATATTTTTGGGCTTTTTTTCCTTGGGCTTTTTTTCCGTGGGCTTTTTTTCCGCCTACCATTTTGAATTTAAAATATAATAATAATCAATAAATAAAAAATGTATTTCATCGACTTTACTTTTTGTTTGTCACTCGTGCGTGCGATACTGTGATAGTGTTTTTCCCGTTTCCCCACCACCTGTCTTGCGGGAAATAATTAACAGCTGAGTGCACAAGAAAGATAAGGGGCAAAAAAAAAAACAATAATAAATGAGTCATACCGATTGCCGACATAGTAGCACCACTATGGAACATTTTCGCTGACTACAGAGCACAGTTAACACAGACAATAAAGTACAGTTATACAGAGTGCAGTAAACATTTGTAGGTATTTGCCACTTGGTCGTCCGAATTGTTCGCATTCAGTCTTACCGGAACATTGTTTTCCAATCTTCGAGATACTCTTTTGTAATTTGCTCTGTAAAGCCAAACCAACGTCATGTCGCTGTACCCTTCTTTGGAAGATTTAAAATTGGACGAATTCATTAAGGTACGTCGTATTCGTATGCGTCGCACTATGTTCACTTTGTGAATAAATTCGCGAACTGTTCATACGTGACGGAATTTTATTTCAACAGTTGACCGTTAACAGTGCCTGTAATGCATAATGTCATTTTTAGAATTGATTGTTTGGATTGAACTGTATTTTGTTTGTCGACACATACTTACCTAATTATGTTTTTGGTTGGCAGACACAAAATCAAATTGTCCAACAAAATGAGAATCCGCCTCCGTTTATGGCTATTTGTCCACCGCATCCGTCGGGCATGGATCAAGAATCACTAGGTGCCATGTACCCAATACTCAATGATTATTTGGGATTGGAGCTCAGTATTCTAGCACAGAATAACGGCATAGATACTCCTTCCAAGAAAATTGAATCGAAAAATAATGTCGTAGCGATTCCTTTCCACGACATTCCAGCACAAGTGACAAATGGTGTTCGTAAGGTAAATAATTGATTTTTAATTTTCTGTGTTTGTAGAGTTCTTAAAGCTAAAATGTATTCTGTACTTTAGTTGGTGTTATGTAAAGATGGAAAAGGACAAATTGGATTGAAAATGTCTTCATTCAACAATGGCATATTTGTTAGCGTTGTTATTCAAGACAGTCCTGCTGCTAAGGCAGGTTTAAGATTCGGTGATCAAATATTACAAATTAATGAAGTTTTTGTCGCGGGAATGAGTGTTGATAAAGTGAACAAAATCTTCAGAGAATGTTCAGTAAATAACATAAGTGTTATTGTAAGAGACAGGTAAAATGGATAAAGTTTAAAGAATTTATATTAATTATATTAACTAATATTTTTTGTATTAAGGCCTTTGGAACGTACAATAAATCTGTACAAAGACCGTGCTGGTCAAGTTGGATTTCAGTTCAAAAATGGTAAGATTAACAATATTGTTAAAGACTCATCAGCTGCTCGTAATGGAGTGCTCACGGATCATCAGTTATTGGAAGTCAATGGACAAAATATTATTGGAATGAAGGACAAACAAATAGTTGACATTATTGCTAAAGCCTCGGATTCAATTAATATTACAATCATTCCAGTGTCAATTTATGAACACATGATCAAAAAGTATGTTTTATAATTGTTATTAGTGGTTTAAAAAAAATCCTAACTTTGTGTTCAACATGTGGACTGCTTGACCATTATATGAGTCGTTTCTATTTATTAGAAGTTATTATTTACGTTAAAAATACGTACTTGATCAACATGTTTTACATGGACTGTTATATAGCTTGTTTTGTAATATTATTAAATATTTTGTGGTTGTTAGTCACTAATAATATAAATTAAGTTGTGTGATAATTCCTTTAAAAATAAAAATTTCTACATATTTAGCCCGCATCCCCTCTGTACTTGCCATAACTACTTGCCCAGCTACTTGCAACAACCCACACATTCTTTTTAATTACCCATACATTTTCTTGCTTTGATTAATTCTTTAAATATCTCAGTCCACCATCACCTGTAATTCTCACTTAATTACCTATATTGTCTACACTCAAACTATTCCACACAGGCTGGATTTAAAATCTAATAAATTAATAGACGTCAGACTTCATAATTTAATAGTTCATTATGTATAGATTATATTATATCATATCGTATGTTGTAAAAAAAATAATAATGCTTAAAAATAATGGCTTAATTAATATTTAATTTTAGGATTGCGCCATCATTGATCAAAAACATAATGGATCATTCTACAATTTAAGAACAAACAAGAAACCTACTCATCTGTTGAAGTCATATTTAAAGTTTATTATTTACTTAACACAGTTTCATTTTAATTTATGATTTATCTGTGCATGGAAAGGTCATCCATTAATTAATATTATCTAGTTTTTTTTATACAACTATATTGGGCAAGATATATCAAATTATACTTTCTACTTAAATTAAACTATCAATCCAATCATTCCTATATTACTTATTTTTTGTTTATTTTTAATTATTATTTATGGATATTAAATTCTGAATTATTAAATGTTAAACAAAGAATTTGGAGTCATTTTGTAATTGTATATGATAACTCAATTTTATTTAAATTTAAGTAGAAGAATCTATTTTTTTTTTTAAATGTTTACTATATTACTATAGATATTTTGTTATGATTATTATTACTAGTTAATAGTTAGATTTTGTTTTTATATTTTTTTAATACACAAACACTACTTACATTTTGTAGATAAGAACTACAATTAGCTAAAGCTTTGTTCCAGCTAAATATTATAAGCTATTTATATTTTCACAATGGTTGTTTTCTGTTAATTCCTTGAATTACTAATCCTACCTAATACAATAATATTCATTGATAAAATTTAATCTTGTATAGTTAAGCCGATCAGCTTAACAATTTATCAAAATTCAATTTAAATAGGCTTGTGACTGCATGGGCGCAACTGGGGTTTAAATTCTGGGGGGCTAACAAAACTATTTATTTAAAATAACCCGTAGGGGGCTTACATCAGTAATGGATATTTATGGGTGGGCTAAGCCAACTAGCCTGCCCCTAGTTGCGCCAATGCTGGCGAGTGATGGTATACAATACTTTCAAAAAGAATTTTATTATTTCGGATGCATTTGGGTATTTGGTAAGCTGACATAAACTATTGCAATTGATGACTAGTGTTTAGTAGAGCTTGGCCATTTGAGAATTAGTTAGGTTTTTTTTTTAAAAAAATAATTCTCAGTAGCATGGTATGAACTTGGTTTATAGCCTACAGGTTTATGGACGGAAGACGTGATTCAAGAATTCATAAACAAACAATTCGCAACATGACCAATAGTAAATAGTATCTCAAAATATATTATACTTATTCAAAAAGCCAAAACAATGATTAATGATACGATCAGAAATTTGTAAAATGACTCATGAATTATTCCGTCTTGGAAAGTTGGATGAACAACGAACGAAGTGAGCCACGAAACTTCAAACCGATTCATAAATTTACCTATTAAGCGAATATGAATCAGGTCTTCCGGTCGTGACTTCGAACAAAATAATATAATAATCATTATAATATATAATTCTGTGATGACCGATAATATTATATTATTTATATTATGTGAAGTCTGAGGGAACACGATCGATTTCATTGTGATGACGATACGTCGTGATGTTTGGATTTCCGACCGGATGAGCCGGCCTCCGAGAACGCGGAAAACTAGCGGGAAGGATTTCGATCGGAAATTAACAAAGAGATGGCCGCCGGGGAACGGTTAGGTTAGACGACGACGCGTCGGCATTGCCGCGCGTCCGGTCATCGCCTCGCGCGGCATTCCCAGGCGGTTGCGTCGTCTGATATTCAGATTACTGGTCGGGTCGGGGGGGGGGGGGGGGTGGACGGGCGGCCCGCGAACGCGAATCTCTTTGTATTTAAATTCGTACCGGGCGCCGACGGTTGGTAACACCGACCGAACGCGCGCGATTTATCGTAAAACATTTTTCGCCGCCGCCCGCGCCACCCAATCCGCGTCCGCGTCCGTCGGGTTTTTTCGCATCGTTAAATTGGTATGGCGTTCATTACAGACTTACCGCGGTACTGAGCAGCACGTCGTCCGTCCGGGTCGCCGAATCGCACCGTTAACCGGTTAACCGCGAATTACGCCGCCTCGAGTCTGCAGACCGACCGACCGCCGCCGCCGACAGACGACAAGACGACGACATCCGTTCCGGCCACAGCGAACCGTAATCGACGTAAAACACCGCCGCAGACACTCCGCTACTCGAACAACACACGGTTCATATAATTACAGAGAGATGGGCACGTATCTGAGCAAACCGATCACCGACAAGGAATCCGAAGACTCGGCCAACGGGTGGTTGTCTTGCGGTTCCAGTTCCATGCAGGGATGGCGCGAGTCCCAAGAGGTAAACCCATGGGATTTTTCAACGGTCGGGAATCCCGAGACTTGCAGCACCTAGCGTGCCAAACCAACCCTGTCCGAGGGAATTTCATATTTCAATACCTTTATATACTGAGAGGCATTAAAATCATCTTTGGGTGATATGGTGGGAGGGGGGAGTGTGGATGCCCCTCTTCCCTCCTGCTGTATGGGGTTCCTCGGCCACGTTATGTGAACGCCACGGACGCCGAAACTACCCGTCTCGTGTTTGATCGGATCTGTGGTGTTTATGTGTATATCATGTATCTGTATGGATTTTTATTTTTATAGGACGCGCACAACTGTTTGTTGGACTTTGACAAGAGGGTCGCTCTGTTTGCCGTGTACGATGGACACGGTGGTGCCGAGGTTGCCCAGTATGCAGCTGAAAAGTTGCCTTCTTTGGTTAAAAACACACTGTATGATAGCCAAGACTACGAAAATGCCTTGATAAAGGCTTTCATGGACTTTGACGACAGTCTTATTGAGTCACCCGTTGTCGAACATTTGATTGCTCTCCGAGAAGATATTAATGAAGAAATTGGTAGGTTTATAACGGGTAGTAGGTAGTTCATACCTAAGTAAATTAGTTTTGTAGAATTTTTATTTGAAAACAACACAGAATTTTAGGTCAAAATGTATTGTTATTTAAAACAAAATTAGAATATTTGTAGTAGTACTAATGAGGTATATTTGAATTAAAAATTTACTCTATTATTGTTTTATATACAATATATATTACACCATACACTTAACCCTGTAGTGACATGTTCATAAATTATAAATGAAGAGGTTAAAATATATAAACAAAAAAATTTAGCACCACTTCTTACCTAATGACTTTTTTTTTTAATCTTCAATCATGTATTGTCTTTAAATTTTGATTAATTTCGATTAAATAAAAATAAGGTTCCAGAGGATGTTTATCATTAAAATTCCCTCCCTCCTTGTGAAAAGGTCCCCATAACATTAATAAAGAATGAAATAGGGAATACTAACACTAGTTTTCAACATGATTTATTTTTTTAAAATTTTAAAATTTCAAAAGCAACAGTTGAGATTTAAAGGCTTGACTTAGTATTACTTATTACCTTTTTTTTCACATACTTAATATTTTTTGAACTTGTTTGATCTTTGTTAGTGACGTCTTGATCTTTGTGTTTTTGTATCAAAGCAATTTGATATGGCACTATTATGTTCCTCATAATTTGTTCCTACAGTAAATAAAAAAATATATTGGCATTATTTTTTTTTTATAGAGATTTGAAGTTGTATTTTGACAAAATTAAATATTCAATCGACAAACAACGATTTTTCCTCAATCAATATTTAGTTTCTTTATTGTAAATCAAAAAATATTCATCGTTGTGACTTATTTCATTATTTTCTATACAAAATTAAATCTTTAAAATATTTTAAAACTAATTTTAAGCTATTTTTTTTTAATTGTGATAATATGAAGGACTAATTAATGCTAAAGTTTATCTATCTTTTATATGTGACATTCCTAAAAGTACAATACTATAATTAATTTTAAATGTAGGTACCAGTTTATAGTTACGTTTATGTAGAAGTGAGGCGTAAGTATTAAGGTTGGGGAGGCATTGAAACGGACATGATAATATTGTTGATACTCATGTTCGGATTAGGTATATCACTCAAGAAATAAAGAAACTGTAAATTAAAAACAAACCATAATAATGAGTTTAGGGTGGTTGATAAAGTGTCATCAATGAGTTAATAATAATTACATACTTAAAAATAAAATAAAACAAAAACCCAATGTCTAGATACCTGATACCTATGATTTACTTTAATGAATATGTTTTGTACCATTAAATGTATGTAAAAAGATAATAAGGTGATATAAAAATTTTTTTAGCTGATGAAGAAGAAGAAAAAGAAGAACTCACTGAACTTTATGAAGAAGCTAAAATGCCAATTGAAGACATAATAATGAAGTATAAAAATAAAATATTTAAACATTTTGATCAAAGCGAAGAAAGTGCAGATAGCAAAGAAAGTGAAGACGAACCTAGTTCTTCTAAAGAATCTCCTATATCAAAACCTAAATCTATCGGTGTGTTAGATAACAATTGTTTTTAGAGAAAATGTGTTATTATATTACTTTTATTTTATTTAGTTGAATCAAATGACGCCTGTGGTTCTGGTAGCAGCGGTAGTAGCAAAACAGTTACAGGTACATACCTATTAATTTGAGTTTATCTTATTTTTTTTAAATATATCAATATTAACCGTTGAAATTGGTGTTATAGATGACGATGAAAAAAATGTTGGTAATGGAATTGATGAATGTAAACCTAAAGATCCAACAGTTGAAAGTTCACCAAGTGCTAAAGTCAATGGCACACCAAATGATGATGATAATGATGATGACGACAAAACTGAAGAACTTGTTGCTGAAAGTAGTGAAGCAGAATGCGGCCCCAGCAGTAGTAATGGACAAAATGGCACAGAAAATAGTTCTGGAACTGCATGTTTAATTCTTGAGGATTCAGAAGACGACACTGATGAAGAAGGAGAAGAGTTTGAAGGCTCAATGAAGTTAGAGTAAGAGTTATTATTATCAATCTTTTACCTGAACCTGTTTTTTAAGATGTCAATATTATGAACAATTTACATTTTGAGTGTATTAGTAGTAACTGCAAATTTACATATATCTGCGCCAAGAGGGAAGGAACCCGTGTCCCGACCAAATCACTTTTTAATCAGCGCATCCCCCACCTATTTGACATGTCAACATTGCACGATCACGACCGTTAACGATCGGCAATGTTATATTGTGTGTATCATATTGTAAAGTGGGGGGAAACGGGGCCTCGTAACAGTCGCTGCCCTCAGTCTGCATGTGTGAAATGGTTTTCTTCTCTCGTGGCGCGGAGTATAGAGACAAGTGATACAGTTCCTGTAATTGTACACATCATTGCTTTATTTTATTTAATTGCCATAAGTCCTACTAGTCTATTGCCCATAAGCATAGTCAATTTATGTATCACATAAGTTGACTTTGTATACGGACATTAGAATTTATTTAAATAACATATTTGAATATATTAAGATCCTACTATGTACTGTTAAATAATATAATATTTTTACAATTCATTGAGAGGACACCACTCCCACATGTGTTGTCTCCGTCTTACTAATGTACAACATTGAAAAAATTGTTTTTGTGCTGAACAACTTTACTCCCTCTGTATTTGTAGTAGAAATATCAAAATTCTACAACACTGAAGAATTTAATGTGTGTCGTAGTGTTTTCATTTTTATGATAAGATAAATATAATAATCATTTTTACAGATAAAGTTCTCCCCTAAACGTTGTGGAATTTTGGTAATTCTACTATAAATAGGTACAGAGGGAGTAAAATTGTCTCTCACAAAACAGTTTTTGCTATGTTGTACATTTCTAAGACAGACTACACATGCGGTTGTGACGTCCTCTTAAAAAGTACTTAATAGAACCTTATATAATTGATAAATATCCAATTAAAATAATAATAATATCATGGTTTCTCGTTGCCTTATGCACTAGTTGTAACAAATTTAAACTACTCATCAATGCTTGACAACTTTCCTGTGTTCAAAATACAGATTGATAAAATGTTTATAATACATTTATTTTATTTTTAGTGATGACTCTGATGATTCAGATAGCGATGACGATGATACACCGTCTACTTATATATATGAAGATGACGATGATGAGGATAAGGTAATGAATAATGACTTTATATTGAATATTGAATACATTTTTAAAAGAGGCATGTTTCTTCTTTGTTTTGAATAGTTATTTTTCTATACTAATGATTCCAAAATGTTTTGATTAGCATTTCCTTTTAACATAGAACAAGTATTGGATCAGATCGATCAATTTTTTTTATTTATTTATTATTATATTTAGTAAGATTGTTTATTTCTATGTAAATTAAGAATTAACTTACATATAATGCTTCAATTCAATATTGATTTTACAAAATGTTTTTTTAAATTTTTTAGTTAAGTAGTTGAAATAATGATTTGATTTTTATGCTAAATTGATTTTAGTTTTTGGTATAACTCTATAATAAATAACTGTAGATCCATGAAATTTTCACTAAACGCTTATATTGGCATTTTCTATACATCATAATATTTTCAAAATATTTTGATTTGTTTAAAACTGTTAACAGACATTTTCAGTTTCCAATTTTTTTAGGTTATTTTTTTATATACTAAAATTATATTTGTTGGGTCCTAGAGCTTACAAATTTAATACGAGGTTCCAAATAGAATTGTAAGATGGTTGTTGAAAAATATACATTCAAATTTTTTTTTTAAACATTTAAAGTTAGTCTTGACAAAATATGTGAATATTATGTTGAGTAAGAAATCTATAAAATATGTAATACAAGATTCCTCATAAGTTTGTCTACCTTTATAGAAATAAAAGTTAAATTTTTATGAGATTGAAGTGATATTTGTTTGAAGTTTATATTTTTACAACATTGGATACTCACTCGATTTCTCGTGTAGCGATTATCTTATTTTGTTGTAATTCAAAAACGAATAACTAAATACTTTAAATTTACACCATATTATGTTTATTAAATTAGATATTTAAAGAAGAAGAATGATTTTAGTTATGCATTATGTTTAAAATATTGTTCGTGGATACTTCTAAAGTATATTAATTATTAATATAATATACATATTTTGAAATATGATAATATGCAAATAATATTAATATAAAATATCCTAGGCTGACAAACAGTCTCCGTTCAGAATCGTTTTTCATATACAACGATCATACAATTATATCATTGAATTCAAATTTAACACCATCCACAGTCCCCACCTGTAACCTACTGTATACCAGAGCGACACACATAGGCACTTTTTTTTTTTTATACAATTATCTTCTAGTTATTAATTAAAACACCCTAAAAAATATTTTCTAACTGTAAAAAAATCATAGTTAGAGAGCAAGGTATTTTGGGATATTCAAAATATTACTTTGCTTGTATATTAATAATAATACATTTGTAATCTTCTTTATTTTAGCCAGGAAAAGATAGTGGTTGTACAGCAGTAATGGCTTTATTAGTAAACAATAAACTTTACGTCGCTAACGCTGGAGATTCGAGGTGTGTCGTTTCTGTTGATGGTAAAGCTCATGATATGTCAAAAGATCATAAACCTGAAGATGAACCAGAGTTAAAGAGGATTTGTAATGCTGGTGGCAGGGTTTCAAGCGACGGACGAGTGAATGGAGGCTTAAATCTTTCTAGAGCTCTGGGTAATAATTTCTATTATTGTCCTTAGATGTTGCTAAAAAAAAAAAAGAAAGAATTTTATGACTAAATACAATTTTTTTTTTAGGTGATCATAATTACAAAAAAAATACAGATCTTCCAAATACTGAACAGATGATAACAGCTCTTCCCGATGTAACTGTTTTGGATGTAACACCAGATAATAACAATTTCATAGTGTTGGCTTGTGATGGTATTTGGAATTCATTAAGCAGCCAGGAAGTTGTTGATTTTGTTTTGGAACGTATCAACAAACCAGATGTCAGTTTATCGTCGATTTGCGAAGAAGTATGCAGATATTAATATAATAATATAATGTACTTGATTTTTTCATTATAGTGTTGAATTAATTTTTTGTAGCTATTTGAAAAATGTTTGGCACCTAATACATTGAGTGATGGCACTGGCTGTGACAATATGACGTGTATCATTGTTAAGTTAAACCCAAATCCAAAGCGTTCTCGTTCAGATGACGAAGAGGATGATTCAGAAGGTGTCGAGTCTAAAAAACATAAATCAGATTCAACGGAACCTGAATCTGTACAATAATGTTCCTCCTGGCATCGAAGATTTGGTTTGACGAGCTGTTTGTATTTGTTTCTGAATTTTACAGATGCATTCGACTGATTTATGGATTAATTTCTTTTCTTAAATTTTAACGAGAAAAAAACATTGTCTTATAATTTATATAATAATATTATAGTAGTGTAGTTTTATTATATTTTTCATAATTAAAATTTCATATGATCATAAAGTTATTTTATCATTTTAATAATATTGTACATAGATAATTTTAATAATTTGACACGAGTATTTTTTTAATTTAAATAAATATATATACATTGTGTATGTATTTATTAGTTATAATTTTTTGTTCGTATTTATTTATTTTAATATTTCAATTAGGTATTTTAATTAGGTAATGGTTATTCATAAAATATGAAAATGAGTAACAATATAATGTTGAAGTATATTAATTATTTAATCTAATTTGAATTAATAATAATATAATACTCACTAAAATAAACAAGTATTTTGTTAAAAGAGTGCAAAGGTGTTTGAATTAATTTAAGTAAGTCCATTTTCAAGTATATATGTAATATTATATATTTGTGTGTGTAAAGTAATTAATAATTTTATATCATATGCTTACTGCAAAGTGTTAACACAAAAACATCACTGAAAGTAAAATTGTTCTGGTGGTAAAATTCCGAGCTGTTAAATTATATCTACCTGTATTAATAAAACTTAATAATATTCAAGGAGATGTAAATAAGTTACTAATAGATCTTAAGACGACACCAAAACCGAAAATAGATCAAAAATTATGTTATTATTTTGAAATTCGATAGTTTGTAATTTCTCTCTAATATTAAAATATTAACAGAAGTAAACTGCTAAATGTTAATTTTCTGTGTTACCTGCTTGAAGATTGAGAGAAAAATTGTGCATGGTGTCCTCTTAAAATTGAAACAATATTTTAAAACTTTGAATGTAAACATTGTATAGAATATTGTATACGTCTTCAATTTGTATGAATTTATATTATATAATAGTAAGGGGCCTCGTTACTACTGTTAATTTGATCGAAATTTGAAAATATGGATTTTATCGAATTGTAATAAATTGTAATTATACTAAAAATAAATAACGGAAAGTACAATTCAATGAAATTTCTCTGATGAATTCAAACAATTTTTAGAATTGTAATCAGACATTGTTAATTAACTCTATTTGGTCAAAACATTTCGTCCCCGTTCATGCAAAACACACTGAGTCCAAATATCGGGTTTTCCGGTTTATTGTCATATAAAATTCAGTTGAAAAATATCTACAATATGCTGTATTCAACTAAGTCCCAATATTATTTAAAGATGTTTAATATACAATTCAAAATGTTAACTAAGTCCATTCGATGTTTTCCTTAATACGCAGAATATGGAATTATAGATTGGAAAAATTGCAAAAGCTCATACTCAAAAATCATGTTTTTGGACTTGGTGTGTTTTGCATGAACGGGGACGATTTAGTAAGTTGCCGTTCAATTTGTATATTGAATTTTATATTGTTAAGAAGATATTAACATGTGCTTGCTAGAGTTGTTTTTATTGGTACCCACATCGAACCACTGCCTGACCTAACACAGATCTCGGGGTCGATAATGAGATTAGAAATTGCTTATTGTTCATATATTTTGTTCCTCTTACAATATAGAAGTCATAGCGAGCCCCTTTAATAGTAATGATTTATTGAACGGTGATCGTCTGTAGTGGACTATTAAAAAATAAACGATATCTGTTATAACTTCTCTTATTTCTTTGGATTTTGGATAGCATTAGGTATTTGGATATTATTATAATCTTACACATGTGGTCAATAAAATTGAAATAAAATATTTACATTTATTTTAATTTTACTCAATATTAAATAGGTATAGTTGCTGAGACTTAAGCTTAATACAACAATATAATATTATTTATATTTTATAACATGTGTGTACTAATATCGAAACAAACAAAACTATTGATGTTATAACACTTTATTACCATATAGTTTCTACTTTCTTTATTACTAAATACTAAAAATATAGAACTACTGAACATTACCTTTCAATGTATACTGTTAATAGGTACTATATTTTAGTGTATATAATAATATATAGTCTGTCTTATTATTTACATAGTTAAGATTGTGTTTACTGAATCCATCGTCAGTATTTCGGAGTACCTAAGTAAATGAAACTATTAAAAAACTCCAATAAGCAGTTTTGTTCTTCTAGTAGTTAGTGCCCTTCACTAGAATACTAGCTACTAGGTTATAGTATAATATAATGAAATTATATTAATTTTTTTTCAGACATGGTATTGAGTATTGATAAATGTATTAATAATATTTACTCTGCAATCGTTTTTCCACAAACAAATTTATTTTATTTACCCATCTAAGCACTTACCTAATTATAAGCGTTCTTACCTTTACAAATACAACATATATTTAAATATCTACTCAAAATTTAAAAATTCTAAAAATGTATTCGAATGTATAAATACATACGTATAATGGTTATATCTGATTTGATCCATAATGGCTAAAAATTAAAAATATAATTTGAAGTGTGTACCAATGGAAACACTTAAACACACCGAAATCTGCTGGGCAATGCGTTGACCGTGATTCAGATTTTTCATCTCAACATTTCTGAGAACCTATGCGTCATTGCGATTGTCGTACAAATCTGTATTATTAAAATCTTCTGTTAATTATTAT